>CM069544.1:41780000-46580000 GCA_035773235.1 Eospalax fontanierii
GGCCCGAAGCACCCATGGAAATGAGGCCTGATGGGCATCTGCTTGGCCTGCCACACTCCTTCCCCTCCTCCCCCAGGCTCTCCTCCCAGTCCTCTTTGCTTCCTCTCCGCAATGCTTCTTCCTCCCTTCCTTCTTCCCCTAACTCCATTCCACCTCTTCCAGCTTTCCTCCTCTCTCCCTCAATCCTTTCTCCAAACCTCTTTTCTGTGTTTATTCTTTCTCTCCATTCCAGCCTTTTTTCCTTCTACTCTGTTTATCTGGCATCACAACTTTTATTTTTTACACAGCCTTAAGGTGGAAAACTTGAACAACTTGGCCTCGCTTGGGTAGGATCCAAGCTGGTCAGGTCTTGTTGACACCGTAACACAATGAACTGTACAATCTCGAGCTAGCAATGATTTAAATACCAACTGGAAAACTACTGGGTATTTTACAGTGGGCTCTTACGAGTCAGCAGAAGGCAGCAAAGGCTAGCTATGCTCTGTATTCTCCGACAATTGGAGCTGTTACTCTGGAACCCAAGCTCTGTTCCTCAATTTCATAGTTGCCTTAAGCAACTGAGCCTATCTTGATCTACATATTTTCAGCTTTATAAAAGGGTCAATAATTTCTAATAGCATAAATGTATGATGTTTTGTTTAAATCAAATCTTCTAAATTCATCAAGCACATCCATTATGGGCACCTCTATTTTGAGGTGCCCCGAGTAAGTGGAGATCTCTGAACTTGATCTCTCTAGGATTCCTTTGTGTGATGGCTTTCCCTTTCTCTTCCCTCCACCCCTACACACACACACACACACACACACACACACACACACACACACGCCACCTGAGTATTTGCTGAGAAGAATTCTGTCTCTTGCTTGAGTTCCTTTCCTTGGGGAGTTCTGACCAGTTATTTTGTTTCCTGGCCCCGCCCCTTCCTCATTCTGCAGAGAAGTGCATTCTTAGCACTCACACCCACATACCACACAGGAAATGAAAGGTGAGACTGCGGAAAATGTTCCACTCCCACCACAGCCTCTGGTCCACAATTACACCCGACCTTGCCGATCCCATTCTCCAGAAGCTTCAGGTAGGGAAACCCACAAAAGCAATGAGGAAACCAGGATGGAAATATGCCTTGGCTGTGACTCTAGCTGTCTAAGAGCTGGTACAGTGCTTTGTTGGACTCAGCCCTGCCCGTGTCTTCCCAACAGAGCCAAGCTCGGCATCCTGTGTCATGTGAAGATTGAGACAATTCTTGTAACATACTCAGTATGATACCTGGTATATAGAATGTGCTTACAAATGTTAGTGAAGACATTCATTACCAAGTATACATTCATATACCATGCATAAGGATTTCTTTCCAGTCTTTAAGAATCTTTACGTTTGACATTCTTAAAACACATGTGATTCAGTAAATATCAAGCTCAGTATTTAGGACTTGTTTTACCATGTTGTTATTTTTTGTTTAACCAAAAGACCTTCTGTAACCCTTTATGCTGCCTTGCTTCATAGGATTTTTTTATATTCTTTTCCTTCAGATGTCCATTTAGACCTCACATTTATATGATTGACTTGATCAGTAGACGTTATTTGTTGAGAAATCTCTTTGTCTTCTTTCTACTAGTCCCCTTCTCTTTATTTTCACAAGCAGCCTGAGAAGGAACCAGTCTGGATTGTAGCCATAAAGACAGCTCTGAGGGAAGATTGGATGCACTTGTTCGCTCATGTGTGTATGCTGAGTGCCTGCTGTATGCCTGGAGGCAAACCTGGGAGCTGAAAGCAAAGTGTAATCCCTGGTTAAAAGACCCCTAGGCACTATAGACAAGTGACAAATGTATGGTGTGCTGGACAGCTTTGGTTGTCAACCTGACACAACGGGGTAGAGGGAATCTCAGCTGAGGAACTGTCTCCATTGGACTGACCTGTGGCCATGTCTGTGGAGTATCTTCTTGATTGTTGAGTGATGTGGGAGGTGCCACTTCTGGGCAGGTGGCCCTGTGTCATATATGAAAGTAGGTTGATCCCAGGCCAGTGAAGCAAGCCAGTATCCTTCCATGGTCTGTGCTTTAGCTCCCGCCCCCGCTTCCTCCCAAGTCCTTGCTTTGACCTCCCTCTACAAATGATTGTTCTGTAAGTCAAATAAACCCTTTCCTCCCCACATTCACTTTGGTCAGTGCTTTATCACAGCAACAGAAATTAACTAGGACTTTTGGTGAGACAAATGCTAGTGGCAAGAATTTACATGGGCTTGAGGGTCATCCCACACTAAAGAGAAACAAGGCAGTTTTTTTGTCATTTAAAAGTGACAGCTGAGTGACTGAGGTATAGTCACTCAAGTAAATCTGAAGGGACAAAGAAACTTTAGCCATTGGGGGCAAAACAGAACCTGAGAGAGCCTGATCTAATAGGAACTGAATGTGGTTTCATTTGATGGAAACTGGAAAGAAGATAAGATGATGGAGAAGTTCTAAAGGACCAGATGCTAGTCAATGGGTTTATGTCATAGCCTGAGGTCAATGGAGCCATCAGAGGGTTTTAGTCAAAAAGTGAAGAGACCATATCTGTGCTTTGAAAGTTCCCTGCCGTGGTGGTCAGAAAAGACTGAAAGGAGGCCAAAACCGACCTTGAGAGGCCCTGGGGTAGGTGAAAGCAGAAAGCAAACAACAGGAAGGCCGGATTAAGAACACAGCAGTGGAGATTCAGACAGATCTGCAAAAGGCTACAAGAGATGGGAGTGGCTGAAATCCCAGCTTTCAGGGAGCAAGCAGCCACCTCAGAAAAGAGAGTCCAGGATGGCTCCCCAGTGCTTGGCCTGGGCAGCTACGCAGACTGCGGAGGTGTCACAGGTGGGCTACACGGGAGGAAGAATAGATTTAAGACAGGTTTATCCATTTTAGATGTCTCAAGTCAAACTGCTTTTGCAATGTCTAGACACGAGTGTTCAAGGGTGGTGCAATAGATCAGAGAGCTGCCGAGTAAACAGAGCAGGACAGACACAGCAGTAAACACCGCAGGCAGGAGACAGAGAAAGACAAGGAGGGGAGGAAAGGAGACGCGGATGGAGAGGGCACGGAGGAGAGGAGGTGAACTGGAGGGGAAAAGGAAGGGCAGCAGAGGGGACAGGGGAGAAGCCAGGAAAGATCAGGAAACCCAAAGAGCAACATAAAAGAAAAGACAAAGGCAAAGACGCTCCACTGGCTGACCGTGTCAACACTTGGGACTTAATACTCCTCAGTCCAGATGCTACTTTTTCCAGTTTTTTTCTAGCTCTCTCCACCTTACCACAATAAACTGCTTTTACTCTTTGCTCTTAAGCATAGCTATAGTCCAAAACCTATGACATTGCACTAGAGCCACGTTTATCTGTTTCCTCCCCATCCCAGAAGCCCAGCCTGTAAAATTCTCTCAAGAGCAGAGTCTAGGTTTTAGTATCTCTGTGTCACTAGCACCTAGTATGACTCTGACACAAAGTATCTTAGTCCATCAGTAAAAGCTTATTTAACAAAACACAGATCAAGGAAGGAAAGACATTCCAGTATGAGGAAATGATTCCTTATGTGAGTCACTTCCATGAAGCCATGTCAAAACATTGTCCTTAAGAACAAGATGGGTGGTTGAGTAGGCTCTGAGTGATCTGAAATAGAAACCAAGAAACCACAGCCATGGAGTAAAACTGTGGACTAGCAAAAGTTGATTTCTCTTTTGAGAAGTTTAGCATAACTTTGAAAAGTTACGTTGCCTAATCTAATGGCTTTCAGGGGATTTTAACCATGGTGGCCCATGAGTAATATTGCACATAAGGCAGTAACTTCTGCTGTACTAAACTGACCTTTTCTCCTAAAAACATTTCTCTATAAAATATGATGTTATGATTCCAGGAAAAATCACTCTCACCAATTTAGTTGATATAACAGCTTCCTCTCAGAGCATATCATACAATTTGAATTGTCCTTACGTTTATAGAAATCCAAATAATTTGCCTTGCAGATACTGAGAAACAGTCTAAGGAGACAGAGCCTTTTAAGGCTCTTCCATCTCTTGTTAGATGCACCGTTTCCGTATTTCTAAGCACTCTCTTGCCTACACTTGGTGTGTTTTCACTTCAGTTGCTCTTCCTGTTGTTAGACCCTACTCTCAGCCTGGGGACTCGAACCCCAATGGGCCACCTGGGCGACTAATGTCGGGAGCCCCAGTCCCAAGAATCCAGACCGTCAGATGCAAAAAGCAAGAGGTTTATAAGAGGTTTATTTCACTTGCGCAAGTGGGGGACTCCGCATCGGGAAGCCAAGCCCCCCGACTTCTGCCAGGCCAGGTTTTTATAGTAGGAACTCACAGTATTATTATTCATTACTTGTTACATTTCGATTGGCTTTTGGCCTACAGACCAGGGTCACAGAGAAGACAATTTTACATAGTCCAACCTTTTTTCAGAAATGCCACATACATTATTTTGTAGTTCACAAGATGTTGACTTAACTGAATGTTTAACCTACCGTCCTATAGATGGGATATTAGGGGCTGTTCTTGTGGAATGTTTAACCCACAATTTTATAGACGGGGTATTACAGGCTCTTCTTGTAAATACCACAGACGTTATCTCACATACCATGAGATGTTGACATAGCCCTTGACTGGGACTTTCTAGTTTGGGAGGAGGTAAGCTAACAAAGGGTCGCTAACAAAGGGGACCAGGCATTTTTCCATGAAAGCGGGGGTCCTACACTGTGAAGATTCTGTGGGCCCGCAACAGGTTGAAAAATTGTAGAAAAAAAGATGCAGAAACAGAAGTTTGACTTAACAAATACCCACTGTTTTATATGTGATGTACAGATTATTGGCTTTCAAGGCATTATCCATTACTTAGAAATACTTGGTTTGGGGAGCTGGTAGATACAGCTCAGTGGTAGACTACTTGCCTTGCATGTGTGAAGCTTAGGCTCAAGCCCCAGTACTACAAAAAGAAAACACACACACACACACACTTCCAATGAAAACTACTGTCATGGGTTCAGACGAAATCTATCATAATTTTCCCTTAACATGGAAATATTTTCTTCACTTTTTCAGAAATGAATGGAGGTATGACTAGAAGGACAGATGTAGTGAAAATGAGAGGGTAACAGAGAGCAAAGGATGGATTCTTTTAAGATGGAGGATCATTTCATGTAATTGTTTACCAAGGAAAACAAAAACATAGGAAAGAATGCAGACACAGAAGTCAGAGGGCATCTTTACCAAAGGATTTTCTGAAAAAGGATAAAGAGGATCAGGAATACAGATTGCTGAATTAAGTGGATTGAAACCAACATGAAGGAATGGAGAAAACTAAGGTTGTAGATTCAGGCCAGAATCATGAGGGAGATGATGTAAGGCCGAAATTTGCCTGTTAACTGGACTACAGTGTGATGCTCGTTTTTTTTTTGCCAAACATCAATCTAGTTGACCCAATAAAGCAGATAGGTAGGCTTCGCTCTATCAGGCGAAAGCTTTGAGACTAAGGTCTCCAAAGAGAAATGAGTCCTACCACATCTCCAGGCTCAAGATTGCAACAACCATCCCCATAGGAATTTGCACACTGCCAGCCAGCCCTGCTAAACTCTCACGTTAACCAATTTCATAAATAAATCACTTGCTAGATAGATATGCATTATTGTACACACACACCACATCACTGCTGGTTCTTTCTCCGAACAGCTGCAGGGTGTTAGAGAGGAACGTGTCACTTCTGATCTCCACTTCCTTACTGCCGTCCTGGATAGAATCAGCTGACAGCTTGTGATCCAGCTGAGGGAGCACTGGGAGACTGGTAAAGGTCTGTGGTATCATCAAGGACAAGCCAGAGGCCACTAACTGGAAGTGTGCAGTCATCCCCAGAGCAGTGGAAAAATGCTGTTGGTTCACAGTTGTCCAGCACACTGCTGTTATCTCTGCTGTTTCAGATCGTGGAACATGATCTGCATGGAGACATAGGAGTTGATTTGGAATGGGAAATGAGTTCCATATACATATATATCTGAGAAACGAATACATTTTTAGAAGATTTATCTGTCCATCTTCTATAACGCAATAAAAATACAATGGCCTATCCTTTTAAAATCTAACCACCATGTATCCAGGCTGACCTCAAACCCATAGAGATGCATCTCTGTCTCTGCCTCCAGAGTACTGGGAAGAAAGACATGCATCACCATGCACTACTGTCTCTTCACTTTTCGACCTGTGTACTTGCATTGTCCTCTAGACAGAGATGCTAAAGCAGCAGTATGCACCACCCTTGGGAACTGTTGAACTGCAAATTCTCAAGCCCTGTTCCGAATCTTTAAGGCTGGGGTCCATACTTGGTGTTTTCAGTGATTCTGGAGCATGAAGCAGTACTCCTGTGGAATTACTCTACATTTCTGTCCACCTCCTAAACCAGAATCTCCTTTTCCTACCAATGAAAAGATGCCATACCGCTCCAGCTGCTTTGATATTTTCACCTGGAACTGCCATTGTGTGTTGAGGGTGTGTGAATGTAGTCAGTGGTGAATCAAACATCACAGTACGTAGGGAACATCAATTTCCCCTGTTTTTGTTGCTTGCACACCAATCCTTGGCTATCTGTTGATAGTTCTTTCACTAGAAGTGGTGACTTCTGCCAATGTATGTTGGAGCCTGTCTTCCTACCGTCTTTATTTTACACCGTAATCATTTGCAGTAACCTTCTATCAGCAGACTGAAGCGTTGCCTGTGCTGTGCTCTGGCACCTGGAGCAGATGTGATCCGTTGCTCATCTAATGAGCACTTGTTAGCAGGAACTCTGACTTCTCTGTGGCTTCCAGACTTTTGCCTCTCTGTTTGGGTTTTACAATGTTACCATCGCACCTGCATGTACATTTCTTTCTATTCACCCTTTTCACTTTTGTTTGTCCTTTTAATTTGTGAATCTCTTAAACGCAGGCAAGTTTCCTTAGTATTGCTTTCTGCTCCCTTTTCCTCGGCTTCCGCTTGCCCGTCCCCTGGGGCTCTTCCTCTTCTGTTCTAACTTCTTGCTTTCTTTTCCTCTCTGTGCTTGTTAAATTGCTAACATAATTGTTCAGAGCACTCTTTTCTTCAACTGTGTTCAATTGTGTGTTTTATTTCACCGAATTTTGGGGCACAAGGTAATTGTACAGCTCCATTACATACACATTAATTCATTTTTGCCTGTTCTTGTTTAGGTAATATTGTTTCTTTTATGAAGATTTTTTTTTCAGTCCCCCCTCATAAGATTCTAAAACCATGTATCTAAAATCTTTTACTTTATCCTAGGATTTTGATTGTACCCAAGATGAGTTTGTCTCAAATCATTAGCTGTCCCTCTTAGACTAGATTTTGTCTTGTTTTGAAATGTATATTTCAGATTCATCTTAGGTAAAATGTTATCTGGGTTCCCCTAACTTTCCTGTCACCCAGTTTTGAGCTGTTTCTTCCACCAGGCTCCCACCTTCCGGTGCTGATTGGTGACAGCCACCTCTGCCCCTCCCCTCCCCTTCGGCCTGTGTAGTGATCTGCTACCTCAGCACAAGCTTTATTTTCAAGTTGTGAAATTATTCCATTCCCGTTGCTTTCTTGTCTTTCTTTCCTAGGCACAGAATTTCACATAAGTGAAAGCTCTAAGGAGATTTCCAGGCCTGATCAGAAGTCCCTCACTTACCCCCTGATCTTAAGATGCTCCCACATACTTGCTGACACATATCCCAGCAGGGTCCAGAACCAACGCTCAGTCATCAGCATGTAGTTTTGTTGAGTTTCTAATACACAGAGGTGTTATTCTGTTTTATTGATGCACCGGTCCTTTTATACCCTTTTTTAACATTTCTTTGTTTGGAATAAAAGTGGCACTGAAAGAATTGTTTTCGTATATAGTGCTGCGGGACTCGATCCCAGGAGCGTATACATGCCAGGGAAGCACTCTGCCTCTGAGATTCATCCCTGTTTCTCAAAGAACCAATGTGTAATGCCTCCTTGGACACATGGTCTGGCAAGAGTCTGCTCTGATTTGTTCCCCAGGCCCAGAACGTAAAAAGAAAAGTATATTTCCAGTTTCTAGTGACATGTAGAAGGTGAACAGTCATTGTTCCCACTCTGACACACAAAACGATAAGCAAAAGGAAAATTAGCAAATCCTCGTAAATCCACAAGGGAAGAGAGGTCACAGAACAAACTGTTGCCTCTCAATTGGAGAGAGAGACAGATGATGACAGAGAACAACGATTTACAAAATTCAGTGAGCAGAACCCTCCAAGGGAAAGGGCGGGAAACCCTAAGCTGGCACTGATAAGCTGCTGCAGCCCTGATGTAGACAGGTCTGGGAGTTATAAATCCTAGAGGGACCCCTCTATAGGAAGACCAAACATTTCTGTGAGTTTTACCTACAGGGTCTCTACCAGGGGCTCACAACGAAGACTAAAGAAAAATCCGCCGAGGCCTTTCTCAGTGAACGGTTTCCCGGTAAAGGAGCCATCTTGAAATATGCCAGAGCATCTGGTTCTTTACAAGTTTTGCCTTTAAGATAAATGATTTGGACTGGGGAGATGGCTCTGTGGGTAAAGGGCTTGCCTCACAAGCATGAGGACAAGAATTCAAATCCCCAGAGCTCACATAAAAACTGGACATGGTATTGCACGTGTGTCATTCCCAGGGTAATAGCAAGAGAGTCAGGGACAGGAGAGTGCTAGAGGCTCACACATCACCCAGTTTGGTATTTGCAGCTGCAAACAAGCAGAAGGTGAGGACTGGCAGCGACCTCCTGAGAGCATCTTCTGACACACCCTCCTCACATATGCACATATATGTCGGCATTCACATACATGAACACACCCATCAAACATATACACCCTCGCATGCACACAAAAGAAATGACTAAAAGAGAGAAATGATTTTACCATTGTCCAACCTAGTAGCTTGTTTCAAAGTCTAACCACACTAGGTATGTGAAATCCCACATGTAGGTATTCTGTAGCACTTAGGAGGGGAGCAAGGACTGAGAAGTGTGTATGAACTTGGCAGCCCAGCAGCACAAACTCACCAAAGGCTTCTCCTCCCCTATATGTTACCACCACACACTAACAACTATTTACTGGAGTTTCTTTCACTCAGTTTATCATGTCCAGCTTTCAATAAAGAATTTACAAGACATACCAAAGACACCAAAATTCACAATGTAAGGGCACAGAACTAACATCAAAAACAGTCTCAGATATGGCAGGGGGCTAGACTTACCAAATAGGGAATTAAAAACTATGACAAAAATGTGAAAGTCTTCTCTCCTCCTCTCCCCCCACAAAATGTGAAAACATGCAGTAACAGATGAGTAAGACAGAGAGATGGGAAGTCTATGAATCGAAGAAAAATACACACTCAAGAACACTGTGACGGAAATAAAGAATGCTTTTGATAGGAGATAGTTTTGATGCTTCAGGACATGTCAGAATTTTCTAAATTTCTGAAGAGTAAAGAGAAAAAAGGCTGGAAAGGTATAGTAGAATATCCAAGAACTGGGCTGGAGAGATGGCTCAGCAGTTAAGTATACTGGCTGGTCTTGCAGAGGACTTGGGTTAAAATCCCAGCAGCCACATGGAAGCTAACAACCATCTTTAACTCCAGTTCCAAGGGATCCACTGCCCTCTTCTGGCCTCTATGGGCATTGCATGACTCGAGAACACTTACATTCAGGCTTATATACATAAAACTTATATACATAAAACAAAAATAATAAATAAAATATTATAAAAAGAATACCCAAGAACTAGGGGTTAAGTGCAAAAATCATAGCACATGTAAAGAGAATATAAGAAGAAGTGGTATTATTAAAAGTGATACTTTTCTCATTGCTGTAACCAAATACCTGACAGAAACAACCTATGGGAGAAGAAGCTTTTGACCCACAGTTTAGAGGGATTTCAGTCCATCGTAGTAGGGAGCACATGGCAACATTGATTCATGAAAAAAAACTAGGAGCAAATAAATACAAAACCACTGAGTAAAAAATCATGTAAATTCTTGATCCGGGGTGATGGCACATATCTGTATTCCTATCACTTGGGAGTCTAAGGGAGGAGAATTGTGAGTTCAAGGTCAACTTGGACTACATAGGGACCATGAGGCCAGCCCTGGCTACCCAATGAGACTCCACTGGGACAGTCAGTTCTATCTCAGGTTCTTGTCTTGCTTCCTAGGATTGGAAGGAGCAGCAGTAGTGAGTAACCAAGGGGACTTTTATTTGCTAGGCAAATCAGTTTAAATGGGAGAATGGAGACTTGCACAGGGACGTAGAAACAGGATGCCACCCGGTGGTTAGAAGAGAGGAGTGCTCAGTCCTAAGTTTTCAGCAGCCTTTGGGGTATCCAGTTGAGAGACTGTCAACAAATGTTAAAGCTCTAACCTCTAAGGGTCTTGGCATGCTGATGAGGAGCAGTCCCTCGTAGAGAAAGTCTGCAGAGAGCAGGTCACCCATGACAGGGACAGGAGTGGCAGGTCTCCAGCTGTGGAGAGGTTCCCCTGCTTGCAACTGAAGCAGCAGGTCTCAAAGGCTGAGGCGGGTAGGCTAAATCTCAAAGCAGGAGCATTAGTTCCTCAAGGCAGAGGCAGAGTCTCTCTCTCTCTCCCTCCCTCTCTTCCTCCCTCCTTCCTCTGAACAGGAGCACTGGGAACAGGCCAGTTTCTTGCTGGTGGCAGGTCTGTGGCAGGTCTCAGGAAGTCTTCCTTCTCCCAGGAGCAGCTAAGAGCCAGACCCCTGGCCAGAGCAGGGAACTGGTTGAGAACCAGACTCTGGCTAAAAGCTTGACTCTGAAGATTTCAGGCTTCTCTGAAGAGAACAAGAGTGTCTGGGAGCTAATCCCAGCCAGAACTGCCAGCTGGACAGGCAAAATCTCCTTTGTATCTTGTTTATATAGAGCCTGGAGGACCTTGTCTGGCTATGTGTATGCAAACGAGGTGTAGAATGCAATCAACTGAGAGACAATGTCAAACCTAGAAAGCAAGAGAGTTCTCATGGAATTCTCAATCAGGCCCCCTACCACCCCCACTTCCTCAGCCCCCCCAAACCCCCACCCCTCACCCCACTAGGGTGAGTTTTCTACCACTGTCTTAGAAAAAAGAACCCCCAATCATATAAATTATTTTAACTGACAAAATAATATTCATCATAAAACTATATTTTCTATACAAGCTCATAGAAAAAGTGTTCCCTGGAGAAATACTCTTGGAAATGCTCTAGAAATATTCAAGGCTTCACTGTTCACTGGAAGGTAAAAAGGTTTGGGGGAATGTGTCTAATAAGCCAGTTAGCTGACATTACTGCAACCCTTCAGTTTTTCTGAGATTGACCGCATCCTTCCACATCTAGCTCACCAGCCCTCTGGCTGAACTTAAAACCTGTCCAGTAGAAAGGAAGAGATGCCTTCATTGTTTGAGGTGTTTTGGTTTTCTTTTCAATGTTTTGTTTTGAAATCCTGATGGAAAAGCTTTATTTAGACTTGGCCACTCTTTATCCTGCAGAACTTTCCAAACAAAGGCTTCATGGCCTGAGGGTGTTCCAGGTTGTCTTGATTCCTGTTTAGGCTTTGTTCAGATCACCCCAGCTTCCAGTGCCTTGGTTACCCTCAGGCCAGCTCTTCCTGCCAAGGCTTCCGGGGGTCTGTTACCCAAAGTTCTGCTATACCCCTCCTGACCTGGGAGAAGAGAAGCCAGCTGGGCCAGGTAGTATCTGACAAGGGCAGAAATGGGAATGGGAAGTGATTCATCAGGAAGGGGAGACTGTGGGCCTGTTTACTTTCTCAGGCTGGGTTCTACCCTCCTCCTTACAGATGCCTTTTGAATAGGGTAAAGGACAAAAAGAAGCCATTGAACCCCTGGCCCCCAGCACAATGCACCAAGCTGCCTTCATGAAACTGTTAGCATCATGGCCAGACATAGAGCTCCAATTCAAAACAGGGTTGTGCTCCTTGAAATTCCTTCTGCTTGGCTGCCCTGCTGGCCGCAGACCCAACCACTGGAACGCTCAGTAGAACAAATGTTGCTCTCTGCCGCACTCATTTGTTTCTTTTGCTAGAATTCCTAAGGAAATTTTCCTATGAAACAGATCTGAGAAGAGGAACAAGGAGCTTCCTTTTGAGCAACTGTCCCACTTCCCGCCCCCAGCCAGATCGGTGAAAGCAAAAAACTGTTCTCGGTTTACACAAACAAAATTTGGGTCTCGTAGGGCTTATTAGGGCTGGAAAAAGTGGGAGCCATTCTTCAGTGGTTCAAATGTCTGATCTAAATGAAAGCAAATTCCTAGGATTCCTCTTCCGCTAGCGGCAGGCAATAAAGCCAGCCCTCAAACAAAAGTACTGCTACAATCCGCCAACGGGGATTGTCGCCACTCATAAACATCTGTAGACTTAACTCACCCCAGAGCCCTGGGGAACAGGAAATTCAGGCATTTGTCATTTCCACAGAACAAACCAAGCTTGACACAACAAGGGACATAAACAAAGCAAAACAAACGAAATGACAAGAGCTGGGTGTGACTGGTGGAGGGAGAACAGAGACAGGCGAGAGGGTTTGTTCTTGGGAATATGAATCATAAAGAAAAGTTTACACTCAAATCAACTCTAATATGGTGTCTATTAGAACTGCTAAATAGAAATTTGGTAGCAAAAAGTTGAGCATAATTAGATTGACGTTTGTCTATAAACCTCAATGCTCATATTTCTACAAAATTATTTTTCTTTCATCAGCAATACTAAGATAGACATTTTGCTCAAAGATTTAACATCTCTGAAACTGGGTTGTCATTCTACAATCAGGGTTGCATTTTTGCCACCCATGCCATTGAGGCCTGGTAAGATGGTTGTCACTTTCAGAGTATGGACGGCATTAGGTTGTATCTGCTCATGTGAAGGTCAGTTCCTCTATGGAATTTGCAAGCTGGTTCTGTGCTGTTGATTTAACTTCTGCTTAGCTGTTTTTGAAAACATTTCAGTATGATTTGGCATTTAATCTGTAGAAAGTCACAGAAACAGAGCAGAGGGGGATAAAGATGATCTGAGGGAAACAGTCCAGGGTGTGGGGAAAGACATCAGTACAAGAGAGAAGTGTGTACGTAGGAGTGAAAGCAGGCCCGCATCTCCACGTCCTCTGAACAGGAACCAGGGAGATGTTCACAGAGGGACAGTGTCGGGTTTGTGACGAGCTGTGCAAAAAATGAGTGCCTATCACAGCCAGGGGATTCACTGAAGGCTGGATTCATTACCAAACACCTTGGAATCCTGAGGGACGCTTTAACACACTAAGATGCTGGTGTGACCAATTCATAGGGAGTGGGTTTTTTAAAAAATTTCTTCTCTTTCTTCCTCAGTAGTACATAAAACGATGAGTCTTATAATTGAATGAGTTTTAGGGTTAGTGGCAAACATCCTCATCATGACTAACTGAACTTAAGAAGACCTTGATAAGAGTTTGAGGTAATACATTGTGTGTACTTTTGATTCCCACACAGAATATCGCCCTCTTCAACGTGCCTGTATCAACAAAACTACCAACTGCCCATCCAGCCAACTTCACTCCTCCTCACCTCCTTAGCTGGTCACCTATAGGAAATGTTCTTACCAGTCCTTAAAGATCAGTTCTTTCACCATCATTTCCTGTCATGGTAAATATCTTCTGCATGGATTTAACTGTCCAATCTCAAGAAAGAAAACTGGGCTGGAGAGATAGCTCAATGGTAAAGAGCACTGGCTGTTCTTGCAGAAGATCCAGGTTTGATTCCAGTACCCATGTGGTGGCTGACAACCATCTGTACCTCCAGTTCCAGGGAATCCAATGCATCCTCTGTCCTCTGCAGACACTGCATAACATGGGTGCACTTACACCTATTTATGCATAACACTCATAAATGCTTGTTTCTCATAAATCTGCACCTCCTAACTCCTGAACTGTTGCCCCTGGACTGGCCCATCTGTTCTCCGTTATCTCACAGAGCCCCACCACCTGCATTCACATTCAAAGGTCCCTGTTACCCCAAATCGAAGCTTCCTCTCTAGCAGTCTGGAAGAACGTCCAGAAACAGAATTTAAATCTTGCTTCTGATGTTACTACTTTACTAAAAATCACATTGCCGTGAGCAGATCACAGCCCTGACAGACTCTTCCTACTTCTGAAAGGGTCTCATTCTGACTGCCTCAGCAGCATTCGACACTGTTCAGAACTACACTGGACCTGCCTCCCTGCTGACATCCATGCTGGCTCTTCTTTGGTTTGCTTCTTATGACTGAAAACTTGAGTCGCCCCTCCTGCAAGCTCGGCTTCACTTCAGCCTTAAAGTATGCCACTCCATGTATATTTATTTTTTTTGTTGTTCTTGTTTTGTTGTTCATTGAAAAAATTTATTATATACGTATATATGAATATTATATACATATATATATGAATATTTTGCCTGCATATATGTAAGTGCACCATGTGTAACCATGTAGGATCTTCTAGTTATTTTGAAATATTCAATACACTATCAACTATGGTCTTTACCCTTCCAAGCTACAGAACACCCAAGCTTATTCTTCCTGTCTAGCTCTAATTGTGTTCCCGTTGGCTTACCTCTCCTAATCACCCTCCTCCTGACCTCCTAGCCTATGGTAACCACTATTCTATATTATAATTTTATGAAAACAGCCTTTTAAAATTTGATACCTGAGTGAGATCAGGCAGCATCTATCTCTCTTTCAGGACCTGACTTACGTCATGTTGGCACAAAAGACAGCATGTCCTTATTTTTATGGCTGAGTAGTATTCCATTGTGTATGTGTAGAATATTTTCTTTATCCAATACACTAATGGACACTTAACCTTGATTCCTTGACTATTATGACTAGTGCCCAAATAAATATGAAGGTAGAGATATGTTGACCTCTTGATTTTATTCCTTTGGCTAGATGCCCAATAGTTGGTTGCTAGATCACATGATAGGTCTACTGTTTGTTTGTTTTGCTAGGAAAATCCATACATATTTCCACAATGGCCACATCAACTTACACCCCAGCAACAGTATATAAATGAATGCTTCCATTTTCCATATCCATCAACGCCAGCACTTATATTTTTTCTTTTATCTAGTCATTCTAACTGAGGTGATGATGGCTGTCTCATCACGTTTTTAATTTGTATTGATGATGATCTGCAGCATGCTATATGGCTATATAGATTCCTATGAGAAATGTCTACTCAAATACTTTGCCTAAATTTTAAATTATTTGCTATTTTTTATTATTAAGTTCCTTATATATTCTGGACATAAATTACTTGCCAGATACATAAATTGTAACACTATCTCCCATTCTGTAGGTTATATCTTCATTTTGTTTATTTATTTTTATTATTATTTTTATTTATGTGTATGAGTATATTGCCTGCATGTAGGTAGGTGCACCCATGTTGTGCAATGCTGACATGGGTCAGAAGAGGGCATCAGATTCCCTGGAACTGGAGATGGTTGTTAGCTGCCATGTGGGTGCTGGGAATCAAACCCAGGTCCTCTGAAAGAGCAGCCAGTGCTCTTAACTGCTGAGTCATCTCTCCAGCCCCTTTCAGTTTTACTTATTATTTTAATTGTGCAGAAACGTTTTAGTTTAATATAACCCAATATATCTTTTTTCTTTTTTTGCTTTTATTGCCAGTGCTTTTGAGTTCTTACCTAAATTATATCATGAAGTATCTTTCTTTTTCTTATACTAAGACCCTCACAAGAGGGTCTTAAAAAACAAACGAACAAATAAACAAACAAGAAATAGAAAGAACTGAAAATGTGCACTGGTAGCACCCATGTGCTCTAATGCTGAAACACTCGCAGTGGGCGTTCTTGTCTGTGAATGAAAGCTAATGCTCATAATGGCAGTCCAGGCCCCATTCAGTGCTCCCCAGACTCTGTTTTCAGCTCCCGTTCTCCCTTCTTGGTGTCCACGTATTCTCCAGCTACACTAAATTTGACTACTCAGAATCCACAGCCATGCCATGCCCTTCTGGATTACAGACCCTTGTTCACGCCATTCCTTCTGCCTGGAAAATACTCCTTCTTCTTTCTCACTTCACAACTTTTTCTTAAAGGTCACTTCCTCTCTGAAGGCATTTCAGTCAGCAGAACGACTCCTGCCACCTGTGAGCACACACCATTTTCACATAACGCATTCCTTCACAGATATATTTCTTCAAAAGCAAACCCCAGGCCTGGCATCATGCAGTAAAGGGCGTGCCCAGCACATCATCTAGTGCAGGAGAGACATGAGACAGGATTAGACACAGCACTGCAGGGGTAGGGAGTCGGGGAGGGGGATACAGGAGCTAATGGAACTATGACAACTACCCTCAGGATATAATTGTATAATTGGGGTTAAACTAAGACTGAGACAGAGACAAAGCACCAGCCATGAGAAAGAATGTGGAGAAAAGAATGCATGAAGAACCTGTGGTGAGTTCAGAAACCAAAAATATACAAGGCGTGCCCTGCAGAGGAACTGATGGCTAAACCACAGGTCTTGGCCTGAACTCGTTTTCAGTGTTGAAGGTTCATCACAGTAAATCGTACTTTCTTCTGACACCAAGATGAGATAGTTTCTGCAAAGAGTATTCTTTGTCTTTAACGTATTTTCCTATTATTAGATTGTGCTTAATATTCTATAAGTATTCTATTAAGATTAGTATTATTTAATGTGGTTATATCAACTTTTGTTGTTAATATACCACGTCTCTCCTATTTTTATTTTTCCATATCATTTAAGATATGCATATACATAATGCAGAACCATATTTTGCTTTTCAATGCCAACAGAGATTTTAATGTTCAATATAGAAATTAGATTAACCTTTGTGCAGTTCATTTTCAGAAGTACTGCTCTCTACCCTTTCTTTGTGTTTTATTTTCTTCTGTTCTTGTTTCTTTTTGCTATCACACATCAGACAGACCGATTTCTTAACCTTCTTTCTTTTAATCTCCCAGTGTAGAAGTTATGCATCTAATGTTATTTTTAGCACATTCTTATGCTTATAATAAATTGACAAAATTAATCAGAATTTCCTTCCTCTACTGAAAAGGAGGGAAACATTAGCACACTGCAAGTTCTTCCACATTTAATCATAACTTCCATATTTTAATAAAATACGTATTTCTAGTTTCCTTGGAAACACAAATAGTACTATCATTATTTTATGGCAAGTTCTTTGAAAAGTTGAGTTCTATATTTTTCTACTTCTTTTGGTCTTTGTTGTTTCTTTTACTTTATCATTTCACTATGTAGTCATTTTTCTTCCTACTGAAGAATAGTCCCCATGGTTGGGTAATGTGCTACCATCAGGCTTAGGTATCCAAAGTCTTCACTATTGACTCAGCACTTAAATGACAATTCCATCTATTATCTATCTATCTACCTATCTATCTATCTATCTATCTATCATCCATCCATCTATCATCTATATCTACCTATCTTCTATATATCATCTATAGCTATCTATCTCTGCCTCTTCTCTATCATCTATCTCTCTCATCTATGTCCATCTATCTATCATCTACCATCTGTGTATGGTTTGCAATATCAGACTCAGGGCCTCCATATGCTAGGAAAGTGCTTGGAGTTGTAACCCCAGCATGTCATAGGACTCATTCACAGTGCCTGTTCCCAAGAACTAAGAAATCTAGGATTTCTAGAGGATATACCCAGCAACTAGACATAAACCTCTTCAGGACTATATTCCCAAGATCTAAGGCCCTAGGAACTTCCTGCCCAGATGGAAGATGCTACAGACATGCTTTTGGTAGTTTTCAGGTTCCAACGGAGCTTCATCTCCTGGCCATTGATGGTGGTTACATCTTAGTTTCTGTATGTAGCAATTTTTCTTTATTCATTTTGAGATTAGCACTGTGGATGTGTGGGTATAAATTTTAATATAAAAACACAGTACCTAATGATTCTAGATTCTAGACTGGACAACAGAAAGTTTGTTGAGAAGGGGAAGTAGATTTGAATGCACCAAATTCACTACTGTAATTAGACATACAATTAAGTGAAATAAAAATAATTTAATTACATTGATTACATTTCAAATTAAATTAAGATTTAAATTGTCTAATTATGCATTAGGTAACTCCTATATGACAAACCATACCTTGGACTCGGTATGGTTAACTCTGGTCTAAGACAAAGCACTACTGTTTAAGCTAAAATTTCTCCTTTGACGAAGGAGATTGGGATGGGTTATACACAATCAAAGTGAGGAGGGCTGCCATGTGAGCAATACTGTCCTTGAGACCTGACAAGGTTTCCTCCACAGCCGGACAAAGCTGACATAATGCCATATTAATAACATACCCTCACAACGTGACAACAGTGGCACTTTAAAATTTTTCCTCTTCTGTCTAAAATTAAAAAAAAAAATCAGATTCTACAGAATCATGGCAAAGGTTCTTTTAAACTGTCGAAATCATAAAAAAAAATTTTTTTTAATGACCCAAAGAAAAGGTGACAAATTGTTACAACTTAGAGGGTTTCTAAGAAAACATAACGAAGCAGTTAAATATGGCATCTTAGATGAATCCTAAAGTCATTCATTAGACTCATTTCTGGGGCTGGAGACACGGATCAGTTGGTAGGGTACTTGTCTAGCATGAGTGAGGGTATGGACTTGATTCTCAGCACTGCATAAGCCACAAGTTACTAGCCTGGGACAGGAAGATCAGAAGTTCAAGACCACCCTTGGCTACTTAGCATGTGACCTGGGACAAATGATGGCTCAAAACCAACCTGGCCTGTATGAAACTTAGTCTCAAAAACAAACAAAAAATGAATGAAATTTAAACTATAATCATAATGTTAGAGTTATTTCATATGTATCACCTTAACATAAGGTGATAATAATAGGCAAAGTTAGTTGTGAATATAGCAGAATCCTCCACAGTATCTTCACAGTGCTTTCTATACATTGAAAACTATTCTAAAATTAAATTACATGTTAAAAGCCAGGCATGGTGGTGCACTTGGGAGGCACAAGCAGGTGGATCACTGTGAGATGGAGGCCAGTCTGGACTACATAGGAAGTTCCAAACCAGCTGGGGCTACAGGGAGATCCTCTCCCCCAAAAGCAAAAACAAACAGATAAACAACAAAAACTAATCGAACAAAAAAGAAAAGAAAAGAAAAATTCCATTAGAAAATTCATAGAGAAGAGACATATGAGATGGCTTAGCAGGTAAAGCCCTTGCCTAAACTGATGACCTGACTTCAATCCCCAGAACTCATAGAAAGGTAGAAGGACAGAATTAACTCCACGAAGTTGTTCTGACCTCCACATGTATACCGTGGCACAGGCACCCTCCAACACACACATCAGGAACACATATAAACAGAGTAATTAAATGTTTTTAAAAATAGAGGAAATTGGATGAGGTGAATTTTAGTTCCATGTATAGGAGTTTTTAGCCCCAGTATTCTGAGTCCTAAATTCAGTAAGAGTGGAAAGAATTCTCAGGCTGAACAGATAGCTCAACAGTTAAGAGCAGGTAGTGCTCTTGCAGAGGACCCCAGGTTAATTTCCAGCACTCACACGGGGCAGCTCACAGTCACCTCTAACTCCAGTTCCAGAGGGCACCTCTGGCCTGAACAGGAGCCTGCACTCACACCATATACTCGCAAAGAGATACACATAGATACACAATTTTAAAAATTAAGCATTAGAAAAGAAATTTTCTTGCTAAAGATAAAAAACTGAGTCAGCAATCCTCAACAATAAGCACATATTCGTAGACATCACGTTATTGCTTCACATGTATCCACTTGTGCCCTGCCTCCCTAACCTTATGCTTTCTAAGTGTACCACACTGATGCCACAGGCATGACTCACTCATCGTTAGTAGAGCACAGGAGCCCAATGTGTGAGTATGCGACAATGTATTTACACAGCCCCACAGTGATGACAGATTCCAATTTTCCACACAGCAATCAATATCTCTGTACGTGTTTGCTATTCACATGAGCAAGAACTTCACCACATACACATAATTAACACACTTCCCTTGTATGTGTGAGTCCCTAAGTTCAATCTTCAGCACCAGAATGAATGAATGAATAAGTTTTTTGATACTACCAATCTGACTTTGACCTCAAAGTATCTGTACCATCTTTCTTTCCAGCTAACAATGTATCCCAGAGTTTCACTTTATATACACAGTTACTAAGCATTGGATTGTATCTCATTTTTATTGTATTTCCTCTGAATACTAATACAATTAAATACATTTTGATAAGTGTAAATTGCCATTTGGATTTCCTTTGTTGCTGTTGTTATTGGTGTGTTTTGTTTTGTTTTGTTGTGTTGAGATGGTCTCACTACCTAGCCTGGCTGGCCTGAAACTCAGAGCTCTGCCTGCCTATGCTTCTCAAGTGCTAGGATTAAAGGTGTACAGATTTCCTATTTTTTGAGTTATGAGTAACATTTTTCCATTTTTTGCTTTCCTTAATAATTTACCTAACTTCTTCATATATTCTTTATATCAATCATTTATTGGTGGTATTTATGATAAATATGCTGCCCAAATATGTTATGTCTATGGCTCTCATTATGGTGTCTTTTGTCAGGCAGATGTAGTAAACTATGGTCTGAATGCTGAATCCCCCTAAACTTCTTATATTGAAACTCAATCCCAGAGTGATGGCAGCAGGTAGAGCCTCCAGAATGTGGCTGGGTCATGAGGAGTCCTCCTGAGTGAGCTGCATGCTGTTATCAAAGGGGTCTGGGAACTGTCTTGCCCCTTTCATGATGTGAGAATGCAGTGAGGGGGGCCGTCTGTGCGCCACTGAATCTGCCGATCCCTTCACCTTGGACTTCCCAGACCTCAGAACTGTGAGAAACAAATTTCTATTCCTTTTAAGTTACCTGATCTATTGTATTTGTTATTGGAGTGACAACGCATGAACTGAGACAAACCGTAGGAGCCTAGCAGAATGTGCTTTATGATTTGTTCCTAATTAGCTGACTACATCCCCTCTATTTTAATGTCCAAATGGTGTTCTACATGCTTTCCTTAAAAGTTTTATACTTCAAATTTCATCTATATAGAGTTTATTTTTCTTCGTGGTTTGAGGCAAGGATCTATTTTGAAGAATCTAATTATTTTTACGTCATTTATTGAAGCTTGTCCTATATCCACTGACGTGTAATGTCATCTTTGTTTCATTTCACAGGTTCTTTGATGCCATTTAATGGTTATTTATTTATTCACTATTTTATGTGTATGTGTGTGTTCCTGCATATTTGTATGTGCATCCCATGTACGCAAATGCCTGAAGAGGCCAGAAGAGGGAATTGGATTCCCTAGAACTGGAGTTAAGTCGTTGTGAGTCATTTGATCTGGGTGCTGGGACCCAAGTCCTGTCCTCTTAATCACTGAGCCATCTTTCCAGTCCCTAGTTGGTTCAAATGTAGCTTTCTGTCCAAGGCTCTAAATGCAGTTCATCTAGCATATAGTCCACGAGTCTGCAATTTCAGCTGTAAGTCTGGCTCAGATGGAAGTGGCCCACACAGCTTACTTTAGAAATGCAGTGCCCGCCTGGGTGGTGGCTCAGCAAGTAAAGCACATGCCACACATGTGCCACTCAAGCATGAGTACCAGAGTTCAGATCCTCAATCACCAGCTCATTTTAAGGCAATTTGACTCACTAAAATCTAGTCAGAGAAGCTAAACCATCCCCATCCTGCCCTCTAAACTTAGAAACTTATTCTAAGCAAGTGGCTATATCAAAATAGCTAACTTCAACATGGTAATTAACAGTAGACTTCACTTTGCCCTTGAAGCAGGACTCTATCTCCCACACACAGCAGTGTAACATTGTCTTTTTGTCCTCAACAAGCTAATGATAGTGGTACAAAAAATAGATTCTTTAGACCTATGACAGCAACACACACACACACACACACACACACACACGTTACAAGAGGGCAGAACTCCCTTTTTTAAACTCTTCTATCAAACTCAGCAAACTCAGAAATTCAGGAATTAGACTACTGGCTCTGACTTACTAATTCAAAAGTAAAAATAACAAGTAGTTAGTGCTTTTGCTAAAGCGCACTGACTCATTAGAGGCCAAGGTGACTAACGGCAGGTAAAACCCTGGCATCCCCACCTTCACTCGGCATCTGCCTCCTTTGTCTTACAACTGGGTCAGATTCTTGCCTAACTCTGCTTGTGGGCATGTTAATCACTCAAGGAGTTTCTGTCTAAAAGCTGGTGATGTCTAACCTACCTCATTTCCCTTCCAGGCTAAAGGCACGAAGATAAAAGCAAATGAGATTTCCTACTGTCTGTCGGCTTTTACAGTGTCTGTTCCAGATATGCAAAAAGCGTCATTGTCCTCAACCTGAAGCCTGCAGTCACTTTGATTCCAGGAACAGCAGATGCTTACAGGCTGACCATCCCATCATGAGATCACCCCCAAACAGGAGCAAACATCTAGAAAGCAGCTTTTCTCAAACAATGACAACTTCCAACCACCTTGCAGAATCAGAATGACTAACCAGCCCACACCTTGACAAAGACTGGTTGATCATGCTTTCTTCCTGCCTCAATTCTTCCTCTACCTAAACCTAAAGCTCACGTCAGTGTCCAGAATATTGGCTCAAATCCTCAACCTCATGCTCCCAACGTAGCGTTGTTTATTAAATCCTTTCCTGCTTTTCACTAGGATTTCTGTTTGCTTTCTTTTTTCCCCGTTTTATTTTTATTTGTAATTATATGTATGTATGTATGTTTGTGTCTGTGTGAAAGTATGTGCACATGCGTGTGGGTGTCTGCAGAGGCCAAGAAGAGAGTATCAGATCCCCCAGAGCTACAATTACAGGCAGTTGTGAGCCTATCTGACATGGGCCCTGGGAACCAAATCAGTCCTGGGCAAGAAGAGTATGCACTCTAAAACGCTGAGCCATCTCTCCAGGCCCTGTCTAAAAGCTGGTGATGTCTAACCCGCCTCACTGTTTCAGGCTTTCAGAGGGTATCAGTAGGATCTGGCATGTTGGAACCACTCCTCTCTTCTAGCAGACCACACTCCAGTGAGGACTGGAACTTGGATCTCCTGAACCCACATAAAACTGGGCAGGGCAGAGAGCCTGTAATATCAGTGCTCCTAAGGTGAGGCTGAAGGCAGAGACAGGACAGCCCAAGTACCCACATTCTGTAACTGATACTGACTGACTTACTCTCCATAGTGGCTTCAATGGGACCCTGCTTCAAACAAGGTAAAAGGCCACACTGGACATTGTCCTGTGAGCTCCATACATCCTCCTTTGACACTTATGCACACATAACGCACACAGAGAGATTTAATAAATAAAAATCCAATGTTACTATCCTTTAAATCTCCAATTGTTTAGCTTTAAGTTTCCCATTAGTCGTTTGTCTTTTGTAAACAAATAAAATAAAGGGTCAAATAAAATTAAAACTAGCCTCTTTGTTATTTCAGTCAAGTAGAATGCAGCAACATATGCACTAAACTGGTGAGAAGATAACTGCCCAACATACTCAAGAGCTGCCAGGCTTAGAATCGGTTATATTTTATAACTGAAATAGAACTAGAAATTACAGGTTATCAATATGGTAAAATCATCTCTCCTCAAAAATAATTCTGTTTGTAACTGACTCCCTTCCTAAACTGCACAGGAAGCCCCTAATCCTCCCAATTTCTAACCTTGCTTATGTAGCATCTCCCACTCGGATCCTCACCTAGCCTCCCTAGTAAATGTTTCCAATATAGAGTTGCAATATGTAAGGGCTGTAATTACTGAATCCCTTCCCTTTAGCTTTTTAAAGCACAGTGGCTTACAGAAATGGGAACATTCAAGGAAAGGGGAATTCCTAATGCCCCCTGAGCACGACTTCCAGAAAGATGTTGGGGAAAATATGTTTTCTTGTAGTTGAATCCCTGTACTTGAATTCAAGTAGACTGTGAGCCAGTGTTCCTCATCTGGCCTGTGTTCTTGGAACATTACTTAAAGCCATTGGAAAGTCAGCTATCATATGATCCACAACCATCTAAAAATGAACAGAAGGGACCCTTTCAGGTCCAAGCCCTCACATCCTACAGCTGGTGTTGACTGCATTACTCAGTGACTGATTCTCCAAGTTTATTGTGATCTTCCAGGTTTATTCCTTTTTACAGGGATGGCTGCAGTTTCACATTTAGGTCAGTATGTGGGAGGGCCAAATTGCTTCACAAACCAACTGATTAGATAATTAAAACTTTCAGGTGCACATTACTTTCAGCACTGTAGGTGTTGTGGGCAGATATTTAAATGGAATTACTGCCAAAAGCAAATGTTTGGGACATGAAACCTGCATCTGAATTAGTTTAGCAAGGACTGAGACTGAGTGTTGAACAGAGAACACATCAGCAGGATGAGGAATTGTTGGATAGATTATAGTTTCCTCTCTAGTGCGAGGGACAGGCTTCCAAATATGACTGACAGCCCACTAACCAATGACTTAAGAGGGGAGAAGTGCAGGGAAGACTGGGAAGGAGAGGCGGGCGGGGGGCCAGGGCTCCATCTTGGGCGCATGTTCCAGAGGTCCAGGGGACTTATGATCAAAATGCAGTCTCCGCTATACGAAATCTCCGTCTCTCTCCCAGGGATGAATCCTTTTTAAGTAACCCGGAATAAATTAATTTCTCTAAGACAGCATTCTCTGTCCTCTCAATCAGTTCAAACCTAGGGGTGGAAGGGGTGGGGCTGAATGCCAGGCCTCATCAGGAGAGAATTCATAATCAGAGCATGTTCTGGGGAAGACCATGTAGAAGGCAGAAGCAATGGGCTAAAGCTCCACACTCCGTGTGTCTGAATATGTTCTCCACTGTGGGAAATGTGAGTAAGAAATAAGGGGCCTCCTGGGTCTTGGGGGCTTTCAAACTGCAGGCTCCTAAGAATCATTGGAGAGCTTGTGCAATTTCACACCCAGCTCCACCTAGATGTCAGTTCTCCTGAGGTGAGCATGGGAGCCTGAACTTCCATCAAGCACCTCACATGACTGCTGCAGGTTTTTCTCCTATTTAAAAAAAATATTTTATTATTTTTGTTTTATGAGTGTGAGTGTATTACTTTCATGTATGTAACTGTACCGTGTCATGCAATGCCAGGGGAGGTCAAAAGATGGCATTAGATCCCCTGGAACTGGAGTTACAGATGGTTATTAGCCATCATGTGAGTGCCGGGTGTTTTTAACTACTGAATCATCTTTCCAATCTCTCCTCAGTATATTTTAAATCCTCAAAATGTTGGCAAGTTCCAAGAGCAAGACAATGAACATCAGTGTATGCTTTCTACAAGGTCAAGGGTCAGCATGCTTTTCCAATAAAGAACCTAGGTATCTGGAAGCCTTACGGGCCAAAAGGTTGGTGGGGTTCCTTTCAGTTAGTCCTTAATTATGGATACTGAACTATAACTTGCATAGGATCTTCATACAATGTCAGTCTTTGATTTTTCCCAACATATTATTGCAAAAATCAAAAACAATTTAGTGCTCCACAGTGCCACAGAACACCAGAACTAATTCCATCAATCAACAATAACACACTAAACACCTCAAAATGAGAAATTAAAATCTATTCATCATAATGAAATGATGAGCGTTCAAGTGGTAGATACAGTAATTTCTCTAGGTGGACCATGATCAACATCTAGGAATCAAGACCTCCCAATGTACCTTGTACACACAACTATGTCAATCAAAGCAACTTGAAAATAAAAACAATTCACCATTCTTAGCTCAAACTTTTAGAGAGGGCCTAACAAGTCACAGTTTGGCAACTCTGATTAGCCAGCCAGCCAGGACTGTAACATCTAAGATTTTCTGAGGACCAACTTTAGATGCATTGTTTTTCGTATTTAGACTAATCATTCTGTCAATCAAGAGAATTTCAAAAAAGTATTTTCCTGATCTTTAGTATTTTCAGATAAAACATTTTCACAACTTGGTAAGGTTGATATTTTTGGATCTCCTCTGCGGCAGAGTTCCTTGTTTATAAAGCAAAGTTCAGTCAGTCTCCAATTATACCATCTAATAATAAAATGTGAGCTTTACCCAGAGCACCAAGGCATCCTTTGAATCAGCATCTTTATACTGAAGCTAAATAAGAGTGGAAAATCATGTAGCTTCCAAATGGTTCAAATTACCTAGCAAATTGCAAATAATATTTTACCATTTGCAAAAAAGGAAATGGGAACAATTCTCCAGGACTTTTTCATCATCGAACTTTTGTTGAATATTAGCTTCAGAGTTGAGGATCTGCTGAGTGGTTAGAACACTTACCTAGCATGTGCAAGACCTTAAATTAAATTCCCAGTACTGGAGGAAAAAAGGAGGTGGGGGCAGAGAGAGAGGCAGAGACAGAGAAGCTAGCAGCTCTGGCCTAGTGTCTACTGCCATCTGCAGGGGTCCAAGGTGGGTTCTTTCCAAGCCAGACTAATGTAATGATACAAGCCTGCTATCCTATTAAAGGTCATCAATTCCAGAAATCGTTCGGTTATTAAACATGGCTTATTAAGTATGTGAAAGCTAAACAAAAATTCTAGAAGTCTAACATGTACAAGGCCCGAGGTTTATCTCCAGCACAGGGGTTGGGGGTGCATATTCTAGCAGAAACCGAGTGGTGGCACTACCTATACGCCAGCACTCAGGAGGCTGAGGCCGGAGGAGTTCCTTGAGTATGAGGCCAGCCTGGGTTACAGAGCCAGCCCCTATCTCAAAACAATACATACATGCAAAGAATTCGAGAGGATGAACTCCAGTTCTTCCAATTCTGCGAAACAAAGATCATAAGCACTTTTAGTGGCCTGCATGCACTAAGTACACTCCTTCCTAGTGAAATGTCTTTAGGCTGGACTGCTCCAAACATTACTCCATCCTTTAAGGAATGAAAACCATTAAACCATTATCTGCAGCATTCAAGCCTCTGCCCGTGTCCTCATTACCCACCCTTCCTCCAAACTAAGAATCCTGCTTAGTGGCATGAAGATGTGTAATCAGTATGATGAGGTTACAGAGCAAAGGAGTGCTGAGCCCGTTTCCACCCTAGAGTTCAAACATCAGACTGGGAGGTAGCTTGGGAGCCACTTTCTAGAGCATGGTATGCCTGCCTTTCACCTCTGTCAATCAGTCTTCACCTCTCAAGAGCGTATCTGGGAGCTGGTTTCAGGTGGACCCTCACCAATAGAACCCTTTCAGCAAGACCTAAAACACACCTGTCAGTTGCTGAGACCCCACTGCAGTTCTTCCCAGCCAGCTGATTTGTAACAGCTCTTTTTCTGGAACTGAGCCAAGTACTTCACCTGATAGAAATGCCTACGCAGTTGTAAATCACCTTGGAATATAATTTCTCAGCACAAAGAGAACATGGTGTTAGGTCCTGTCTGCAGTCTGTATGACTAATAACCAGAGATTACAGACTAAAAACTGTATTTTTAAAAATCTTACATAAAGGACTGAGAATCCTGTGGAGATAGAAATCCCAAATAATAAATAAATTCAACTGTGCTTGAATCACAAAAATATTACAGACTGAAGCAAAACAGTGAGATTGTTAAGTGCAGTGGTTCCAAACTGTGACTGCATGTTGAAGGGCCCAGGGGGCTTTTAAAACCTTCAGCGCCCCAACCATACCCAACGCCAATTAATTCAAATCTGGGAGTAAACTGTGGGGTCTGGGTCTCGGTAGTTTTAAGGCTTCCCAGGTGATTCTAACATGCAGCCAGGGTTAGGCTCCTCTGCACTGGAAACCTTGTTCCAGGCTTTCTGGACTGTCCTCCTTCATTTCTGCCAATAATTTCCTTATAAATGGAATCTGGGATCTCACCATTTACGGATAAAAGAATCACATATACACATACGCAAAATACATGCACAATTTATTTAATTTAGGCCCTAATTATTAGTATATAAATCAGAAAAACTGAGTGCCTCTGAACTTACATATCCCTCTTCAAATATTTAAAGAACTGTACTCTAAAATACACACATCAAATATATTTAAGTCATAACATACACACATACCCACACACATCAGTTTAATTACCTTCCGGAACCATGATCCAACAATACACTTAATAGGTACAATTTCACTCATCACTATACAAAAAAAAGAGAAAGAGAAAAAAAACCCACATCCAAAAAAACAAAGAACCAAACTTTGATTAAGACACGATGTGCTCTTTGGCGTGAGCACTTACAGTCAAAATGGTGTGTCCCAGCACTCTGAGGTAGCATCTTTTGTAAAGTAACACAGTCACAAAGCTGCTCTAGAATGTCTGCTGGTGCACAGCAGTACAGGCACTGGCCTTGGCCCTTCCTAGAGGAGAATGAATTTGTCTGAGTTCATGCTAATGTCTGCCCAAACACACCTGGCTGTTCATCAATCTGCCTCTGCGCCTCCTAGGGCTGTAAATGTTAAGGCTCCTCCAGGCCACAGAGTGAGCCTCCTTTTACATGTATTCCCCACCGGGCGAAGGAAAGTGACCCCAACAGAAAAAGACAGCAGGAGTCACGGTGCCTCTTCCTACTTGTCTTTAAAAAAAGGATTCAGTAAGAGCGACCCCTCCTTTGAGGCTACAGAAAGGCTCCTGTCTATTTCCTTCATGATTCTGGCCCTCCTCCTTTGTGCACAATCATTTTGCACTATCATTAAGCTCTCTGGATTCCTCTGCTAGGATGGTGAGCAGAGCAGCTTTGTTTAAAAAAAAAATCCACACTCAAAACAATGATAAAATCCAGGTACAAGAGCAAAGCCGAGAACAGGCTGCCTTTGTGCAAGCCAAAATGACAACGGCTTACAGTTTGGGAAAATGATCTACTTCTTTTTTTTTTAAGAAAAGTAATAATTCAGTTCAGCTCCACATTTTAAACACAAATATACAGTACGGGCAGGTTAAGGATTAAAGCTGCAAAACGGTCCCACCAACCTCAGACCTGGGTGTAGGTAATGATTTTTGCCCAATGGTCACAAAGCCCTTTTATTCCAATATAGTTCCTCTTTGAAAGGTGAACCCTCAAAAGTCATCAATATACAAATAAATAAAAATAGCACATGTCCAGGAAAAAAGGACATGAGCTGGGCCTGAGTTGCCACTGAAAACTGAATCTGGCATTACACTGACCCTCAAAGGCTGTCCAGAGGCAAGTCCCAGGCATCACTGAATATGCTGGCCACCCAAGTCAACTGTTACTTGCCACAGCTGAGCTTTAGACTTCAAGTATCCGAGGTGCTAGAACAGCTAGTTCTTTAATGAGTTCAAGCAACTCTTAGAAGCCCCCACCGCACCCCACTTACAAAAAGCAAAACACCACGGGGCGGGGGGGCACTATCCAAACTGGGTGCAAGGTGAAGAATGAGAGAACTGGTCTCTAAACACACCCGCCTTACGATAAAAGAATTCTTTACCATTCTGTACAGTGAGAAGCTGGCATGCAGGCAAACTCTTTGAGTGCTTTCTTTTCTCTCCATTTTGTATCAAACTGGAAAATGGTTCCATTGGGTTAACAGTGTCATCTTAAAATGCCATAAATTAAATAAGTTAGTTCACATTTTTTTTTTCTTTCCCAGCACTTAAGTTACAGTCAGTCTCTAAAGCATCTTTGAAGCCTGCTTTAATAGTTCGAGGTCTCTTCTGGGGACACTGTTGGCCCTGGGACATCCATAGTCCTCTAGCTGCAAAGGTATAAACTGCTCAAGCAGCCCGAGGCCGTGCTCCTCTGCAGGACTGGTAAACAGCTTAGTCCATGATGGTTTAAAGTTTCCGCTGAATCCCAAAAATACGACACTTCCTAAAAAAAGAAAAAAAAAAAGGAGTTGAAGTGTACAACTACTAGTTTCAGCAAGATAATGAAGGAGCAGGAGATGAGTCAGAGCTCAGCAAAACAAAGGTGTATATATATATACATATATATATATATATACTATATATATATTATATCGGTATATATTATATTGGTATATATTATAATATATATATATTATAAAACATCTGCACTTCCTGATGTCAGCAATGAACTCTCGTCACCCAAATGGCAAGCCATATCCCAACACATTTCCTCTAACAGTTCCTTCTGAAGAAATTATCTTAATGACACCCACTCCAGGCAAAGCCCATGAAAATCGTCAAACAGATTAATTCTGCCATAAAAATGCATATGGGCCTCATAAGAACTTCACAGGATATTGCAAATACAAACCTTTGTTGTAAAGATGTGCCGGTTTGGCCAATCCCAGAGGTACTAATGATTCCGAAATATTCAACTGCTTTATTTCTCCTCTTGTACTTAACAGAACAATTGACCTGCAGGCAAAAGTCAGAAAATCAGAACCAATTCTAATTATTCAGCATGTATTTACTGAGTATCTTTCTGGAATGAGGACGGTGTAAGAATACCAAATAAAAGCAGAATTCAAAAAGGAAAAAAAGATGAGGTACTTTTCAGCCCTGCTGACTCAATCCCATCTCCGCTATAAATGGAACTTCTGCTATTAGGAAGGCTGTAATTCGAGGTGCACAAAGGCAAGGAAACCAAGATTCATTGAGGTATGAATGAGCTGGGGACTCAGCCCTCTTATGGACTAATTTACTATTCAGAGGAGGATGGTTTTGGCTTCTCTTGGTTGCTCTATTAATCTGTGTGTCACTATTTATTAAGTCAATGGATAAAGACAAATTTTAAAAGTAAAAATAAGGTTGGGGGCAGTTTAGTATACAGTTCTTGTCCAGCATGATGGAGGCCTAGATTTGATCCCTAGTGCTACAAATCATAACAACAAATAAAATAAATAAAAATTAGCCATGGGCTGTTCACGGTTTGAAAAAAAATTATTGCCATTTTTAACATCTACTAAATCAATGCAATACTCAGAATTGTCTGTGGAGTCTTGGTTCTCTTGGTTATTATGATTCAGGTTTCATTTTAGCACCTGATAAAACAAGCCCTATATCCCTGAAATTTCTTTAAAGGGTTTTACTGCTCTTAGAGGTGGATTGTAATATCAACTGCCTAGTACAATCAGAAAGCAACTATTTACTTCCACTTATAGAAATGTGTTACTTTTATATCTTAATTTAGTTAGGGACATCTTCATAATACTAATTTTCTATCCAGACAGAAAGAATCCCTCCTTTAATTAAACTCTGGCAATATATCATTCAACAACGTAAGTGCTTTCTTCATGTAGGCTTTGACATTGCTTAAGATTGAGACTTTGGTGTGGGCTCTTTGCTACAATCTTTCCAAAGCAGTGGGACTCCTGATTAAGAATTAATGCAGAGGACTGGCTTTGACAGCTCTGCAGACCCAACCTTCTTCAACAGGTTGCAATCACCAGACCAGTCCTTGGAGATCTTTACCAGATAACTAACACACACACGCACACACACGCAAATAATCCAAAGATTTATAGGACTTATTGGGACCTAGTTCTGCAAGCTATAAAGAACATAAATCATCATATCAGCTGAAGTGACTGGAAGTCTCACTCCATGGGATGCTTAGGTTCTTTCTTTAATGGCTACACTTAACTTCTGCTGAAGTGCAGCAAGGACCTTAAATTCACCTCCTTTCCCCATGGCAGAATCTGACCAACCCAGAAAAAGAAAAGTTTTTCTCATATGCATCTTTTTTTCAGAGATGAATGAAGTGGGGAGAGGTAGATATAGTGCTCTTGAGAGATGGGACACTCAACCATTTAAAAATCAATTTCACTCTTTCTACTCACGTCCAGGGGACCTAGGCAATGACTTCTTAAATCACAGTCATTGTATAATGCTGTCAGACTTCATCAGTTGGACAGATGGCCACTGAGGTAAAACTGTCAGAAAATTGCTTCAAAGTAGTCATAAGCCTTCTGAGTCAGTTGGGTACAGAGTAGATCAACTTAACACTAAAAGGTGGCATAGTAATGTTCTAAGTAACTAGCTTTTCTCTCCCGAAATGACTATCATTCGCAGAATCATCTAACATCCAGCCTCTGCCACTGATAAATACAAGCCCGTTGAAGATAAGTGACTTGAGCCACCAGGCATCCACCTGCAGTGGGAACAGAACACCACACAGAGCTTTGAAAGCTTATGGAGTATAAACAAAGCTCTGACGTAGGCGTGAGATAGGCGTGCACTACTTGTGCAGAGAACTCCACATCTTAAGGTAGCTTTTTCCCAGTGCAAAGCAAGACTGGCCTACCTTGGAGGGATGTTGGCTTTCAAATACTCATCCACGTGACTGATGTTTGCAAGAGGGAACATCTGTTTTTCCATCAACCGGAAAGGAACGCTGCAGGCATCCACCACGAGGAGGAGGACACCTGCACTTCGGAACTTAAAGTCACTGCCATTGACCTGAGAATACAAACAGAGCATCTGCTGTGCACCCACTTCAGGGACAGCCCGAGAAGACTCAGCTTTCTCTAGCGCCCCTAAGCCCAGGATTCTACGGACACTATGTTTCTATTGTTTCTTGTAGTGCCTAAAGCGACATGCTCTGGTTCTCTAGGCTCCAGCTTTTTCAGAAGACCCCTAAAACTGAATGTGGGGGTCAAAAAATGTATTTCTTAACAGTAAAATACCTCTGAATGCACAAACTAAAACTTAACTAGAAAATCAAATGCATCATGAATCTCAGGTATTTCTGGTAGCTTTCAGCCATTTTTCACATGACTTCACTGAAGCGTTGGTTCTGAACATACAAGTGCACTTGGCATTGTGCATACTGTCACTCTAGGTCACTCCAACAAACTGCCTGATACACCTCAGCTCAGAATCAAGACTACTGCATACTATGACTTACTATACATATAAAGTTTTCTGCTTTTATGAAAAAATAACGGCTGAATTACAGAAAACAAAGATTTCTAATATTTTGCTATAGTCATTAATCGGCATGTATCAGATTAGTCTATCTTTGGATTATACTGTTAACTAAAAATTTCTGTTTGAGCAGATGGCTTGAGTTTCATTTAAAAAAAATCATTAAATGAATTTGGGGTTGGAATTAGGAAAAAATTTCCAACAATTTCTAAAATGGCCCTGTGGTAGTTAGCAACCAGTGTCAACGTGGTGCAGTCTAAGTCACCTGAGAAGGGAGTCTCAACTGAGGGATGATCCAGAGCAGACTGGCTTATGGACATGTCTGTAGAGGAACCTTGGGTGTTCACTGTGGTAGGAGAACCCAGGCTGTGTGGGCCGTTCCCTGGGTGGGGTCCTGGGCTGTATACGCTAGCTGAGCATGAACCCCTGCGCATGCAGCAAGCAGTACTCCTCTACCAGGTCTGCTTCACAGTCCTGCCACAGTTCCTCCCTGCCTCCCTCAAGGGGACTATAGCTTGTAAGCTGAAATAAACCCTCTCTTCCCCTACGTGGCTTTTGATCAAAGTGTTTTATCACAGTAACGGGGATGAAGGTGGAACAGGTGCGAGGCACGCTTCTGTCATCTTGTACTGTATATCCTTGTGAAGTGGGGCACTCAGTGTTAGCACTTATCCAGTCAAAATGCAGAGCAACTCAGAAAACAGTGATGACGCTGTGTGTCCTGAAGTATCAGACATGCAATCAAAACTTATTCTTTCTATAAAAATAACATACCCAAGCTCAGTATTAAAATATGCTTTAATCTTTAACAGCATATACTAAAATCATATGTACACCAAAAATTGCTTTTGCAATAAATTTTATTGCCAGTGAATGTTTGATTTGTATAGGTACTTAATATACATTTATGTCCAAGATTGTGGAAAAATTCCTCTGCCTAAAAGAGGTTGCAAGTGGAAAAAGTTTCAGAAGCCAGGCCCTAAACTCTGCCTCAGATGACTTTTGCTGATCAGAGAAGATCCTTTGAAGGAGGAAGGGCAGCCCCGACTCAGCTGTGCTCAGGTGACTCTTTAAGATGCTCAGACACCAACCTTGCACATTCATGCTGCCACTGGGGTCGGAGGTGAGACAAGGGGCCAGCCTCTGCCACACATACACTATCTTACTTTGACTTGCAGAAAACCCCACTGGAGTTGGGGTTTGGGACAGCAGAGCTGACTCGTTGCTTTATCACTTTTCCTCTCCTCTGACACCAAAATGGCAAAATGGGACTTTTACTGACATTTAAGCTACAAGGTATTGAGGTGAGACAGAAAGACAGGGAACATACGGGCATATAAAAAAAAATAAGGAAACTCCTCACCGCGGAGTCTGGTTGAGAGTCAAGAAATGTCAACCAAATTGATAAAACGAAAACGGCCTAAAAAACAGTGCTGTCTTCCCCAAGATTTCTCAAAGATATTTAAGAAAACAAGCTGTGCTTGCTCAGGGCCAGAAGGTTTGTGACTTGAGGTTTTTCATATTAGCAATCCTCTCCCAACCCCCAAGACCGAACAGCACATCTCAGAAAACCACCTTACAATTTCCTCCACAAGAGGAAATTCTTTAAGATGTGGAATAGTCAGCTTGAATGTTTCTTACTCCATTTTTAAGCTTTGCTTAATCTTTAAAGTTTGTTATAAATTATCTCTTGAGCAATATAACTTAAAAAGCCATAGAAGCAGACATATTGCCATTGTAGACAACCACACGCAACTCTCTCCAGAAGCCTGCACTGGTCTTCTGTAGTCCCTTCTCTCCCTCTCCACTCTTTTCCTTTCTTCCCCTTTCCCTTCTTTGTGCCCACACTTAAGCCTAAAGCACTACTCTCCCTTACCTCTACTTAATAAATTCGTTCACTTTAGCTCCTTGTCTTGAACTTCTTTTCTGTGGCACAGTCGAGAATCCAGCTCTGCCTGAGAGGAGATGGCAGTGCTGGGCTTTATCTCTCTACAATAACTACGAGCTGAATTTCAACAATCATCTTTTCTAAATAATGGTTTGTGAACTTTTCAAGAAAGAGGATCACCAAGAAGGGTGTGTGAAGGTGCACGCCCGTAATCCCAGCACCCAGGAAGATCGTGAGTTCCAGGTCAACCTGGGCTACTTAATAAAATCTTGACTCAAAAAAAAAAAAAAAAGGCGGGGGATAAATGAAATAAAATGAAATAAAATAGAAAGTAGCAACAACAAAAGAGGAAAGCCAGACATTACCAAATATTAATTTCTCAGCCAAAAAAGGAAGACAGAACTAGGGACTATACATTAACCACAGGGCCTGCTTGCATTTATCAGGAGTAAATTACAGTAACAAAGGAGAGCCTCTCCCCTCGCTCTGCCTGTCCTCCTTGGGGAGACTATAGTTAAATATCATTTCCAAACACTATCCATCTCATATGAATTCAAAATAATTTTCCTAACTGTTAAAGTTACTGTACTTCAAAGGATAGTTCTGCAAAGTACCTGAGGCAAATACACGATGCTCTGTAACTGTTGGTAAGGAAACTTTAAAGACTGGAGCTAGGTGGGGGTGATGGTTGCCCACTGCAAACATATTTTATATAACTGAGCCTAAAACTGGTTAAGATGGTAAACTTCTTGTTCTGTGCAATTTACTAAAACGAAAAAGGAGGTGAGTAAAACCTGATTCTGTCCAGACACACACCTCAATTTGCGATTATGTGGCTCATCACTTTAAAAACCTGAGCTTCTGCAGAGACCACCTCCAGCTGGGCACGGACATGGCAGACTGAACTGGACGTCTGGACACCGTCAGGCAGGGAGCTGCCTGGTGGACTCAGGCCAACCTGATTGGACAGTTCACATCTAACCTGCCTCCAGTCACTAACCTGGCTGTCGGTGGAATTCCAGTGCTGACACTTGGACTTTCGTTAACCCTCTTGGAAAAGACAAGTAACAGTGCATTTCTACTTTCTTCACTACTTTCCTTAAAAGAGACAGGCAGCCTTAAAGGAAAAGGCCAAAGAAATTTAAAAACTATCATTTCCCCTATCTAAAACAACTTGGAAGCTCATTTTCATGCATAAAACAAGATCAAACATGGTTTTCTACATATTACTGAACAAGAGAATTCTTATCTAGGATTCCTTCTGTAACAATGGGTGAAAAGTATGAACAGATTTAAACGTTAGCCTAAATGCAATCAGTAAACACAGGTCAAAAACAACAGTAAAAGTAATTTACTGTAGAACACCTCAACTGCTTTCTTGCCACCAATAATCAAAATGTGACTACAATCCAGTGAGTAGTCCCAGAAATAATTTATGTCCCTAGGATTAGAGATAAAAGCAAGAAGCCACGGCAGCACACAAGTGCTATTTTCTGCATCTGTGTGATGCTGTGTAGTCGGGACATCTCTGTCCCTACAAATTCATGTACTGAAATTCTAATCCCCAAAGTGACAGCACTGGGAGGTGGAGCCTCTGAGGACAGAGGGTGAAGACCTTGTGAATGGGACTAGAGCCCTCATAAACTAAGCCAATAAAGACTATCGACTCTTCCTCACGAGAGGAAGAAGAGAAGAGAAACCACTGAGCCATCTCTCTAGTCTCATAAGTTTCCGTATCTTATAAGCTTCCCAGTCTATGGTATTTTGTTACAGCCCAAACAGACTAAGGCAACAGCAGATAGTACTTACGGAAATAACAGACAGCTCTCCACGCTGAATTTCTGCTTTACCAGGTGACTGGAACTGCACGGGGAGGTAGCTCTTGTGAGGATCACTACTAAACACCATCTAGACAAGAACACATTTCATATTTAAAGGACACTGAATCTTCATCTCAAGCATCCCTTGAAATAGACTCAATTATACCAAGCGGCCAATGGGTATTTTTCTTTATCTGAACTTTTTAGAACTGGTGCATGACCCAGAATTCAGTCTTTTAAAACATTTAATACAGGCAGTGTACGCTTCTCATTTTCTGGAATAATTACAGTTTTAAACAAGTGTAATTCTGTTAATGAAATCAACAGAGGATGGGGGTTAGCTCAGTGGTACATCACATGTTTGGCATGCATGTCCACACAGCAGTCGATTCAATAAAAGTAAATGAATAATGCACACTAAATTTACATCTCTGTAAACATTTCATGGAAAAACCAGCAAGCATATTTTTTATTTATGTGTGTGTGTGTGTGTGTGCACATGCATGCAAGTGTCCTCAGAGGCCAGAAGACAGTGTTAGATTACCTGGAGCTGGGGTTACAGGTGGTTGTAGCTGCCATGTGGGTCCTCTGCAAGAGCAACAAATGCTCTTAACTACTGACCCATCTCTCCTTCCTGGCACACATCTTTTTAAAATGTTTTTTTTTTTCCAGATCAATTAGCCTGAATTGGGGTTCACTCAATCTAGGATGGAGGAAAGAGCTGTCTAAAAAGAGGGCTACACTGTTCAACAACTCGTAGTGCCTCCTGTGGGGTGAAGTTTCAACTTCTCTTGGGCACCTGAAAAACGCTTTATGAACAGGTCCCATTCCCCTCTGTTCCATCAGTTATCAGGCACAGTGGTCCTTCACTTCCCACAAGCAGCTCCCTTCTTCCCCGTTTTTCTGCCTTTGCTGATGCTGACCCTCTCTACCTCTGCAAGAAAGACCTCCGTTCCCTTTTACTCTAATTTACTCTTGGTCCTCAAAGCCTACCTCCCCCAACCAAAGGATGTCTCATTCAATACCACTTTTAATTCTCAAACAGTTTTAGCTGTACATTTAAAAACATATTGTCCTTATAAATCATCATCAACAATTTCACACAAGAATAATCATCAATACACCAAGCATCATTGAGAGCTGAGCATTTCTTTTAAGTCTTAGATTGAAGGCAAAGTCGTGTGAATTTTTATAATTATTTCTAATATACACGTGTTTGGTTTTGAGATACAAGAGAAAAATTCTTCAAATTTCCAAGTAAAAGCAATGTTCCCAAATGCTTTAAATACTCTGTGACTGCACAAAGTTGGTCATCAGTACTGTTTCTTTCTTCTTTTTCATCTTTTTGAGGCAGATTTTCCCAGGCTGGTCTCAAACTTGAAATCCTCCTGCCTCTTCCTCAAGAACTTGAGTTTACTGGCATAAACCACACCTGGCATCTATATTTTTTTATATTTTAGTATTTTTATGTGTATGAGTGTATTGCCTGCATGTATGTAAGTGTACCCATGTTATGCAATGTCCCATGGAGGTCAGAAGAAGTTTTCAGATCTCTTGGAACTGAAGTTATGGATGGTTGTTAACCACTATATGGGTGCTGGGAATCAAAACCGGGTCCTCTGTATGAGCAGCCAGTATTCTTAATTATTAAACCATCTCTCCAGTCCATCAACATATCTAGCTTAAACACTAGACTAAAGAAGTAAGTGTCCCACAAGGACAACACGGGGCTGGAATGGGGGATTCAGTGGTAGAGTATGTATTTAGCATATACAAGGCCCTGCAGTCCATCCAAAGCAGAGAAAAGAAAAAAAAGCCATGAGCCATATCTACATACATATACCCATATACACACACTTTTCGCACATGGGGGTTTGAGGTTTGCTGGCGAGGGGCTGACTTTATCTGAATGGAAGAACAGAGATCACTAAGGATGTGAGAGACTGAGGGGTGACAGCAAGCTGCCATCAGAAAACAGCATTCCGGGGGCAGAGGATCATGAGGTGGAGGCTCCTGGGAGAGTCATCTCAATTTCAAGGTCAGCTCAGGCTACACAGTAAACTCTGGCTCAGAAAAAAATAGAACAAAACAAAACAGAATAGATGAACAAGAGAAGGGGATAAAGACAAGACGACGTGAGGGAAATGAAAGACGGACAGAGCACATCCTCCTTCGCTTATGCGCAGACCCTAGATGAACTATAAATGCACGAGAGCCACGAAAAGAGGGAGGCTGCACAGGGAAGGGAAAAACTGCAAGGAGGGGAGCACGGGAGAGTGACGGGTTGCTGACTGGGAGCAAGCACAGTGATGCGCATGTACAAGAGTGACACAAAGAAACCCACAGCAAGCTCTGCTAAGAGAATCAAGGAAAACATGGAATCCAAAAGAAAAAAGAGCCTGGGCCTGGTGGCCCATGCCTTTAATTCCAGGACCCAGGAAGGCAGGTGGACCTCTGTGAGTTGGAGGCCAGCATAGTCTACACAGCAAATTTCAGGCCAGTTGTGGGTACAAGGAAACCCTATCTCAAGAAAACAAACAACCCCACCACCACCAAAAAAGAAACATCATTTCATGAGAAGCATAGCTCTAACATTGTCTTCCTGATTTTATGGCTCCTAATGGTAAGAAATGAAGGAAAGGAATGGGGGGAGGGGGGGAGAGAGGAGGAAGGGAGGAAGGGAGGGAGGGAGAGAGGGAGAGATGAGGAGAGAGAGAGAGAGAGAGAGAGAGAGAGAGAATATGAGTATAGATCTCTGCTGTGGAGAGACTATGAATATAGATCTATGCAGTGGAGAGACTATGAATATAGATCTATGCAGTGGAGAGAATATGAATATAGATCTATGCAGTGGAGAGAATATGAATATAGATCTATGCAGTGGAGAGAATATGAATATAGATCTATGCAGTGGAGAGAATATGAATATAGATCTATGCAGTGGAGAGAATATGAATATAGATGTATGCAGTGGAAGAAGCCCTGTTTTCTCAAATCACCCAAAGAAAGGGAAAGGTCTGGGAGTTTTCTTCACATTTGCAGGCAGGACGCTCTTCTGTGGCAGTTTTGTGTGCTGAGACTGTTCACTAGATGTGAACCTGCTGGCTGTGGGAGGTTGCTGGGCGCTGACCTTAGCGCTCAGTAGCACTGCGGTGGAACAGCTTCCCAGGGAAAGCTGGCCCAGGACCACACTGTGAGAACCACTTTTTTCTTCATCTACGTTTGTTTCTCTGGAGACTAAATATGTTAGTTCATTATTAGCTTTGTATTTCTTTTTGACTGGATCAGGCCTGAATTTCTTTGGCGCCCCATCTATGTGAAATTCTAGCTCAGTCTTCAGTTACTTCACTGTCGGGTTTTGTCACGATCCACTGGGATATATGCTAAGCAAGAATAAATCAAGAGAAACATTTTTACTTTTTCTTTGGTTACAGGGCCTCGCTATGTAGCCCTGGCTGGCGTGGAACTTGGTATGTAGGTTGGGCTTGAACTCACAAAGATCTACTTGCTTCTGCCACCCAAGTGCTGGGTAAAGGCATGTACCACTACACCCAGCACATTTTTACTTCTAACCACAGTCAGTTTGTGCTTTCAATCACAAGTAACTGTAACAACATATGCTTCAAAATAGTGATTTCACTCCTTTAAAAAATGAAACCCTTTTGTCATGAGCTGAAACTTCACACTGCTAGTAAAGTGAAGAGTGATGGGAGATGGAGGCATGTGCCTGCGTGATCCCAGTACTCAGCAGATGGAATCAGAATGATCAGGACCTCCAGCGGATTCTAAGCTACATAGATTAACATGGCCATCTTCCATCCATCTGATCCATGTTTCAGAAGAGCAAAAAATCATTTTTATATCACTTTTGACACAAAACCCAACAGCAATATTGTAGCCAAATCCTAAATCTAGGCAATAAAAAGTTAGAACCAATCTAACAGCTTTTAAAGTATAAAATCCACAATCAAGGTAAACTGATCAAGAGGAAAGATACTTTTATTATAAATAGGAAATATTTTGAGTCTTTAAAGCATCACATTCTAGAACAGACCAAAATTCAAGAGATACTATCATATATTTATAAATTTGCAAGATAGATGTTTCAAAACAAAGTGCTCCTACTACAAAGAAACCTGGACTTCCCTTCTGGCCCACTCCCACCCTGTGCTCACCTGGTGGGTGCCACAGCCTTGACAGAGGCCAGTGAGCATGGCGGGCATGCGCTTGACCGCCGAGGGCTTTCTGTAATACTGTGGGTACGCTTTGGCCATGCAGTTACTGATGTCTTTGGAGTCTGTTGCTGCCTGAATCTTGACTCTTTCACATCCCTGAGATGAACAGTAACTGTGGCCATCCCTGTGGCTCTGGGCTCTGAGATAGAGAAATAGTAACCTGCACAAAATAGAAACCAAACTCCTTGAAGTTAGCCTTCCTTGGTTTGATTCACAGCCAAAGAGATATTTCTCCAATAAAGTAACATTTCCTTAAAAGAAAAATAAATTACAAAACTAACAAACTGTTTCTCTTTTCTACTTCTCCTCCTAGAATCTTAAGCCAAGTTCAGTATTTCTTCAGAAAATATTTGATACCTTGATTTACTTGTCCTAGAGGACAACAAAGTTGATTTCTGCCTTAAGTTAAGTTCAATAATAATTTGAGAGCTAGAATTTGGCTATTTCAAAACCTGTCTGAAAACTATATATTTATATTGAGTTAAGGAATCAGTACATTAAAACCAGCTATTCCTTTGGCTGGAACTACTCATAAATCATTTTGGAAAGTGGAATACTAAAGTAGCAACTCTAACTTGCTTGGCTAAGATCAAGACAGTCAAATCAATTCCTGTGATATGTGCTCTTTCTTGCTTAGCATTACATTACATTTTTCTGTAAATGGGCCAAACTCAGGCTAAGAGAACAGTCTGGCCCATTCCAAATTTATTGTGTTGCTACCAAGATGAAGTTCTATGCAGTATTCCAACATTATCTGAAAACCTAGTGTTTCTAAACCAAAGGAGTCAAGATTCAAAGAACTTGATAAAACATGATTGATTACCAGAAATTAAGAATTCATATTTTAACATGAGGTCAATGAACAATGCAGAGTTATATTTAAATGGTAAAAAAGTCAGTCACTATCCCAACATCTAGCAAACTTAGAGTAAATACTTAAAGAATGACAAGGGCCTGAATGGGCAAGGACCTTTTAATATACATTAAGAAGGTGAGGGTTCTTGAAATACATCAGAAAACATCTTTCCACATGGATAATCATTAATTTGTGGTTACCAGAATGCCTTTACAAACTTCGGTGTTTCATTTATTTTTGCAAAAATTCAACTAGGAGCATAGAAATTCTGTCATCTCTAGAATAAAGGTTCAGTTACATTATTTACATTTAATTAGAAATCAAAAATCAGAGACTTTTAACCTTATCCACTGGCTTCTGGGGATGCTAGAGGGCAAATGAGTCGATCTGCACATAAAGGCTAATCAGGTGAGTAACAGACGAGCTCCAGTCTCTCCCCTCAGACCTTGCCCCGCCTCTCCCGACTCTCAACTTTTCACTTTTCCCCAAACATGCGATGCTGCGCTTGCCCACGCCTCCATGCTTCTGTGTTCTGCTCCTCCTGCCCGCAGCTCCTCACCCAGCCTTTTCTTTCTCCTCCTAATTGCTAAAGAATTTGCTTTTCAGGATGTCACTCCTTACTCTAGGCTGACCTGTTGGTTACCCCCAAGGTACATTAATATACCACTGTAGGGCTTTTAAATCTTTCACTCTCTAATAACTTGCTTCAAGTGACTGAATTTATAAAAGAAATGAATCTTATTCACATGAATATCTTTATAATACCTAGACAATGGAATGTCGCCTAAGGATGGTATCTGAAGGAGCATGCTACTTGCTAGATAGAAGAGGAGATCGAGCCTACCATAGCCCACAGGCTGAGACTGTAACTGGATAAAAGCAGAGAAAGCCAACAGGACCCTAGGAGAGCAGGATAAGAATTAAAAAGTGCAAGGTACAGCCTAGAGAAAGCTGGAAGCAAATAGGCCATGGTTACACACTGTTGTTTTAAAAACTCAAGGTCAACTTAAGGAATAATCTTAAGTCAGAAGGGGAAACACATGAGCTTTCAGTGAAACATGAACAATATCTTTTATTAATAGCTATCTTATACTTGATAAATAACAAATTATTTTCACTTTCAATTGGGCAAACTGGTGATTCTTTACAAGGATCATTTCTCCTTCTTAATAGCCTGAATAGGTAAACAGCACACATCTTTACCTGACTCCTCCTGCCAGGTATAACTACAAGTCATTGTAGTAGTTATGTTCCCAATCCCTAGGAGTGTGCAGACACGTGTGCAGAAGTGCCACACCCACTACTCTGCTCCAGAGCTAGCAAATCCCCCAGTTCTTAGCGGCACTGACCAATCAACAATTTCATCCTTAAAGGAACAGCATTCATTCTTATTCCCTGGTTCCACAAATTACCCTGTGCTGGAGTCAAAATAGAACTTCCTCTCAGTTGACTTCCTCTGCAGCTCTTCCATGGAATGCACAGGGTCGTATTCTTCAAATCTAGACAGGGAGCCGTTCTGCCTCTGTAGAAAGCCGAAGGAAACCTGAAAGCTTGTGTTTGATGGGTAGCACAGCCCAACTCGGATCCAGTCATTCCTTCAAAGGAAGGACAAGAAAAAAAAAACTAATTCACACTGGAGCTAATATCTCTTGAACACTGCAGCATATGACTTTCAGCCATGATCTGTCTTGGATGTCTGCTATGTGTCTCTGAAGCAGAGGAAGATATATTAACAAAGTGTGCTGGACAGCTTCAATGTCAACTTGACATAGGTAGCTTGAAGGAGCCTCAATTGGAGAACTGCCTCCACTGGACTAGTTTGTGGCCATGTCTGTGGGATATTTTCTTGATTGCTAAATGATGTGAGTGGGCCCATCCCACTGTGGGCAGTGCTATCCCTGGGCAGGAGTTCTGTATTATACAAGAAAGCAAACTGAGTACGGACCAGAGGAAAAAGTCAGTAAGCAGCAATCCTCCATGGCCTGTGCTTCAGGTTCCTGCCCTGAGTTTCTACCTCGGGCTTCCTCGTAATAAAGTGTAACCTGGGAGATATAAGCTCAATAAACCCTTTTCTCCTCAAGTTGGTACTGGTCAGTATTTTGTCACAGTGATTGGAAGCAACTAGAACACAAGGGATTCATTTATCTGTTTCCCAAGAATCTCTTTACGACAATATGGCCTATCAAAACACAACTTGATTTCAGCAGAATCTGGAAATCGTAAATTAAAGGTGGATAAAGTTTACTGCAAACATAATGCTCAGACTGGGTCTGAGAGTACTGATATGAACTCACCAATAGCCTGACAGTGGACAGGTCAGCTGGTACATCATTTGAAAGAATGTCTGCTCATAAATATGTCTATCTTTTTAAATAACCGTAAGATGATTTCCTCCTGTTACAACTGAGAGAAATAAAGGCACATGCCTTTCTAAGTCTTTTTATGCATATCACCATATTATTACAGTAGTGTTTCATAATGTCCTCATATAAAGTTGTTCCTTTTTAAAAACTATTGCAGTATTTTTCTTTTCAGTATTTTTCTTACATTAACTTTTTTTTCCTGTGATAACATAAACATATCCTAACATTTACTATTTTAAACATATTTAGTTGCACACTTTGGTGGCATTATGCATCTTCACAAGGTTGTGCAGCCATTACCATGGACCAAAAACCAGAAATTTCCTGTCACTGAAGAGCCTTATGTGGCGGGGCCTTATACGGTTCATGCATTTCACCAAGCAATCTCACTAAAGAATAATTATGAATGCACACAAAAGACATAATAGAAAGGTCTGTGTGATATTGTTTATAATAGCAAAAAAAAAAAAAAGTGGGGAGGGGAGAGAAACTCAATGTTTATGACTGTTCATACAATTACAATTTATCCACAGGTCAGAAAAACCCAAGGGTAAAGGAAAAAAAGGGACCATAGTGTTTATATGCCTTGCTTTAATTGGGATTAAGGATTATCTCAATTTTCTTTTTGGTTTCTCTGTATTTTCCTTATTAGCTTTATAACTTTTAAAGTTATTTTCAAATACGGAGCTATGCCCACCCTGTACTTAAATTAAATTCAGAAGAAATTATTCATCTTTTCCTCTTCCGCCCATCATGTAATTTTTATAAACTTTGAACTAATTAAGGAAGTATGAATATATTCAAGTTCATATTCATTTTCAAACCTTCTACATTCATTCCTTTCTCTCTTATTTGTCTAGAACTGGATAAAAAGTCTGCATTGTACTTTATAGAGCCTGCCATCATTTGATTGTAATATCTTACTCAAATCCACAATCCAGCTCAATATAAAAACACTGGCAGTGGTTTTTTTTGTTTTTGTTTTGTTTTGTTTTGAATTATTGGCTTCTCTGCAATTCACTGGTAATGTCAAGCTGGACTTTAAGAAACCTTACCTTAAGCACACTGTAGACTAAGGAGTGCAAGTGGGCAGACTGAGCAGAACACTGCTACAAGGGTCTCGGTACAGCCTATACTGCCTCTCTATAAGAGAATAGCACATGAAATGCTGTCCCTACAGGAAGAAGATATGCTATTCTTCTCTTCACTGTGACTACCTGCTCAAAGGCTTGAAAGGACAGTACAAGAAGCATACTTGTTGAAGTTAACGAGGTACAGAAAAGTGGTGCGTGGCGCTGGTCCATTCCAGTGGATGGTGTAGCCCTTCTCCAGCATGATGACAGGCTGGTACTGTGGGAAGGTAGCCCTCTGGTTGATACCCCGCAGTACCATTGGGTGGGATGGGTATTCATCTCGTGTGATGATCATACTAAGATTCGGAGTGCTCCATGTCTGAACATAGACCTTTAAGAAAAAGAATTGAAGAAATGAACAAAAGATCAAACAGCTCAACAAACTTCAAGTGTCTCTACTTTGAAAAGAGTAACTCTGGGGTTAGAGAGATGGCTCAGTGGTTAAGAGCACTTAACTACTATTCTAGAGAACCTGGGTTTGGTTCTCAGGGCCTACATGGGAGCTAACATCTATCCTTAACTGGGATTCCAGGGGATCTGACCACTTCTTCTGGCCTTCATGGGCACCAGGCAAACACTTGGTACACATGCAAGCAAAACACTCACACATTAAAACAAAATCTTAAAAAAAAAAAAGAGCAAGTCTGTGGTAACTGCCAGATCAAACGAACAAGTGGCCAACTGGCCTAAACCACGCTGACAGTGAGCCTGCTTAAGCCAGACCTGGTGAAAACCCTCATTCTGCTAGCCAAGATCTTCATCATCATTCTACTACCACAGGCGAGCTTATTCATCAGAATAGAAAACTTTTTTGGCTTATACAGCTTGTCAAAGAAACCCCTAATCCGAAGAGCATACGTCCAAAACAAATTAGCAAATTTAAGGAGAAAACCGATATTCTTCTAGGCTTCCTTCTGATCCAAGAGATGGAAATTTCATATATGTGAGCGCTTTGGCTTTCAGTTTTCCATGACCTATGTTAGCCCAAGAAATCATTTTTCACCCATTCAAAAATAAAAGTTAAAAAGAGCTATACAGCCACTGGAAAAACATATTAAGCCGGGACAAATGTGAAAGTTGTGAATTTATTGCAGTGGCATTTGAACCATTCCCCAGGCCAAACTGAAACCTTCCGCCAATGCATGCTCCGTGGGACAAGCTTCAGAACAATTTCTGAAAACAAATCAAGATCCAGCACGTATTCTCCAGGAGTTAAAATGTGTAGAGTACTGGTATTTAACCCACAGCACACTGGAATCTGTCTGCTATCTCTATAACCTAGTCCATCCCAGCTCCACCACTCTATTTCCTGTGAGTCAGAATGTCTGCTTGACTCCTATTCCCGTTGAGCACTTTAATCTCTTCTGACTCCACTTAAAGATTCAAAATAGAAACACACCGGTAAGACTACCAGATATCTTCTTTTAAATACATTTGTGTACGTGTGTGTGTGTGTGTATGTGTGTACTTGGTGTGCAGTTGCATGTGCAAATCTGTGTACACAAAAGCCAGAGGATGCCGCAGGTGTCTTTCCTACTCAGAGACTGTTCACCTGGTTTTCTCTCACTGGCCTGAGCCTCTCTCACGAGGGCTGGGGCTGGGCGGCCAGAAAACCCCAGGAATCCTCACAGCACTGGGATTATAAGCATGCACCATTTTATCAACTGACCTCCTCCAGCCCTTTAATACCTATTTAATTCAGACTGCAACAGAATTTATTATTTTCTTAAATATGTATTTGAGAGAGCAGAAATTCTATTAAAAAGTATTTGCAAGTATTAAATAATGATCACCCTTTTTTTTTCCTTTCTTTTTTTTTTGAGATAGAGTTTCCGTGTAGTTCCAGCTGTTCTAGAACTTGTTATATAGACCAAGCTGGCCTCCTTTTACAAAGAAACTTGCCTGCCTCTGCCTCCCAATTGCTAACATGCAGTAGTTCCATCTTTTTCCGGGGAATGTTTGCTACCTTACTTAGAAGTAAAAGCAAACACCTACAGAGCTAGGCTTCTGGCCTGAATTATGAACTCTCGGGAGAGAATTTCTGATCATTCCTAGAGTCTCTGAGGAGTATAAATGAGTCATTTCTTTCTTTACCTTCAAATGAAAATAGAATTACTACTCTGCTTTGAAAGGTAGAATGATTTGCCTCACATCTCAAATAAAATTGCAAATCTAAAGGGCTGAATAAATGAGAATATATAACATTTAGTTAATAACTAGAACTTACAAAAACTATGAGTTATCAGAACCATGTGCCATATACTTTACAGTCAAATTTATAGTAATTTTAAAATGGACAGAGTTTCATTAGTGAGCATGTACCACTTTAAATCAGACAACCATATGGTATATACATACACAAGTACTAGCAAAAATTGTAATGAAAATTGCAATTACAAAAAGACTAAAGGCTCCTTATTTGTATTTCTGTATTTCCTTTAATTTTAGAATATCCATAAGTATTGGTGGGGATGTTTAGTATGGATGGGCAATTCTGACTAAGAATAAAATAGTAAAATGAGTGGCAGAAATTTTCATTTTAAACTGCTTGCTCTGTTCTTTATTATACTGTAACTAACTCTCCATCCACTTCTTATCCCCCGGCAGGCTTAGTCCTTTATTACCTTTTTAAAAAAAATCTGCTCATAGGAATGAGAAATCCCACAACAAAGAAGCCAATAAAGTAAACAGGAAAGACTGTCCTGTCTTCATCCCTCTCAAGTCTTTTTTCTTGCTACAGGGAAGAATCTCAACATTTTTAAAAGTTTTTACATTTAAGAATCACATTCTTTTGCAGTTATTTCAAAGTTGGAAGAGCAATGAAGAATTCTGTTCTAAGGCACTCCAACTATAGAAGACTAAGGAGTGAAGGAAACCACATCAAACTCAGGCCACTCGGGGCAGTACCAAACAGGAGTGCACAAACATGTGCTTCACAGACTGAGAAGGCCAGGCTCAGTGGCCCAGAAAGATCACAGTATTCCCCGTTCCTTGGGAAAAGCCCACATAGCAAACAGAAGCATCAGCAACATGTGAACAAGACTGGCTTCTTTCCTGCCTTTGGACCATCATAGTCTTACTTGGAAGGTCCCTTGCTCTTCGTTCTTTGTGCTCTAATCAGACCTTTTATTCTTTTCTTCTGCCCTGACTCTTTTCTGGGTGGGGGGGGGGGTGGCAGTCTACTATGTAGTCCAAGACAGCCTTAAACTAGAGATTCACCTGCATCAGCCTCCTGAATGTTGGAATTACAGACATGTTCTACTGTGCTAAGTCTAACAATCTATTATTAATCCTATACTCTTACTGCCTAAAATATGGGGGGTGAGAATTCTGCCCCTCCCCAAATTCTGGGTACCTGGTGCCTTGGCTCTGTAATCTCTTCCATCAATAGAAATCTCACTGTTAAAATCAGCCCTGCAATTAAGAGCCCTGATCTTCAAACAGCAGCTGGTACTTTACCATGGCCAGGGCACATGGTCAGGCCTTCTTAAAAGCATCCCGTCCTCTCAGGAGCCTCTCGGGGGGGGGGAGCAGAGGAGGGGGCAACACATGACACCACACACACTGGCACTGGGATGGGGATGGGGACAGACCTCACTATGCATGGCCACAGCACACTTGCAACTTACCCAACTCACATTTCAGCAAGTGACAAAACCCAGGATTCAAATCCAGTCAAACTGACTCCAGAATCTATGCTCTTAATTATAAATACTTCCTTGAAAATCTGCTCTTATCTGTTAAAACACATACCAACTTAAAAGATTTCAAAGACATGCTTATCTGTACTATCTCCTTCATATCTACATAGCCATTATCATAATCAAATTAAAATTTCTCAGATTCCTTCTTGAGAGCTACTCATTTCCAATCCTCAGCTCCATCCCAGGAACATTCTACTTTCTCAGTGACTTACTGATACCATTCAAAAGTCAGATTTTTCCATTTAAGCAGAAAAAAAAAAATCTGAAAACAAAGGATAAAACCCCCTTGAGGCAGGGCTGACGAGATGATGATATGGTTCAGCAGTTAACAGCACTTGCTCCTCTTGCAAAGTGGACCCAGCTTGGTTCAGAGAACCCACGTGGCAGCTCACAATCCCAACTCCAGCTCCAGGAAACCTGATGCTCTTCTGGCCTCCATGCGCACCAGGCATGAGGACGGCATGCACAGGGTGGACACACACACACATACGTGTGGGCAAAGCACTTATATACATGAAACAAATCTTTTTAAAAACCGTCAAACACAGTACATTAAAGAAACAAAAAAAAAGAGAAGCAAACAACAACAGCAAAAAAAAAAAAAACAAACAAACAAACAAAAAAAAGAAAGCCTCCCTTGAGGGTATAAATCTGGAATGCGGAAAAACAAAAAACAAAAAACTCTGAGAGAGGGAAGAATGAGAGACAGGAAACATGGTTCCTCCTCAGTTTCAGGGGTACTCAGCTGAAATCCCAGCTCTCAGAGGCAGAGGTTGAGCCAGAGGATTGCTGTAAGTTCAAAGCCACCCTGACCTGCACATGGAGATCCTACCTCAGAAACAGGAACGTGGGTTCTCCTGCCCAGCTGTACTGCAGCTACATCTGGCCAAGGGCAGATGCCTGCTGACTCACCGTTCCACTTGTCTGGGAAGAGTCTGGCGAAGTGCTCTTCCGTTTCCTCCCACCTGCTGCTTCCTTCCCCACCCTCCACATGAACTGTGTTTGGGAAAGCCCCAGTCACCAGGAGGAATTGCCATCCTCCTCCTAGATACAGTGCTACAGAAGCTGCGGGTCTAGGCCCAGATGGATTGTGGGGGCCTACCTGGGCATAGGTCCCACTACAGACCACTGCGTTCCACTTGGTAACATTGACACAGCTGGGATGGCGGATCAGGTAGTTGTCCATTCTTCCCACATAGGCATCCTTGTATCCTGTCACCGAGCCATCCACATCATGGAAAATGGAGTTCTTATCACCATCCAACTCACAATCCTCAAACCAGGGGCCAGGCTTTCCGAAGAAGACATTCAGAGACACCTGGTAGCAGTGAAAAACAGTGACATCACAAAATGAGGTTCCCAAATCAGTCAACATTTCCTGAAGAGCCCAACTGCACAACCTCACAACAGTCTTGTTAAAGCTGTAGGAGCCACCGTTTACTATCAACCATGGCTCCCAGTGGATCCAAGTTCTGTGCAAGGACACTCTTGAGAAAAACCATTTCTTAGGTCTCATAAAGCTCAATTGCAAAGTATTAAGCCATTTTTTTTTTTCATTTAGAAACTATTACCTCTTCTGAAAAAAACAAGGTAAGAGAAGCTAGAACTCGTCATACATATTTGTAGAAAACTACAAACTACACATATAAGATTCTGTGCATTTCCCTGTACGCAAATTAAACCTGAATTAAATAAAAAGCTACTAGAAGCATACAGCTAATCATTTTGCTTCACTTCAAATGATTAGTTAATTATTCATAGGCCTCCTACCCGGTAAAAATTAAGCATAGTTTAAAACGGATACATTGTGTCAAGGCTGGGTTACTATACCAAGGTTCTACAGAACCCACTCAGATCTGCTGTAAAATGTATGCTCTTGTTTCTATTCTGAACACAGAACATGCCTAGCTCAATAATTTTCACATCAGTTACTTTAAAGCATTCACAAGGGGCTAGAGATAGAGCTCAGTTTGTAGACTCCTGCTTAGCATGTGTAAGGCCCTGGGTTCAATTCCTACCTTGCAAAGTAAAAAAATTAAAAATTAAAAAACACAGTAAAGTCTTTACTAAGCAAATAATATCCAGTTACAAAGCAGGCTGCAGGTAACATGGTTTATAGTCTTTAGCTGCTTCTCATTAGTAGAAAATTACTAACATTTTAAAAGCACACAAAAATACTTCTAAGATGCTTTTATGCACTCATCTACCAGGGAGGCTTGTTTCTCAACAAAATATCTAAATGGATAAGCATCTCAATGGAAAACAGTGGTGCTTGAAGCCAAGAGGCTCCAGGTTCTTAGCACTGTAATCTTCTTCTTCCTTATAGCTAAATCTGAGACACATTCTTTCCTTCAGGTAGAAAAAAGTATAAAGTATTCCCAGAGCATCCCTTCTACAGACAGGTTAGATGAGCCCCTAAATGCAATCAGTATGGATTCTTATGTTATGAACTTTGACAAATCTACCTCAAGCCCTATTTTTCAACTATGCAACTCCAAGTTTGTGTGTGGATTTAAAGAGAGGACTACAGCTGCATTCCAGTCTGGGCTGCCTGTGGGTCAGAGAGCTCAGTCTCTATTATGACATCTGAGAACCAACAAGATGAAGAAAGCCTGAAGTTAGCAAACTGTCCTGTGGTTTATAGGTAATGGTAAAACTCCTAAGAAACATAGTCCCAAAGGCTACTGCGAGATGAATACAAATTCCAAGTCTTCCTTATAATCTTCACAAAACAGCTTCTAACAGAACACAGCTCCTATCACCTGGCCCCAACCTGCCTCCTCATCCCAACTCGGTGCTCCCAGTTCCCTAGGAGCTATAGACAAGTAAAACACCAGGCATGACTCGAATCTCTGAGTGGAGATGGGTCTACTTTCCCAGCTTATTGTACTGAATGTCCCCCAAATCATACGCCATCTAGTTCCTACAAAGCTGGACAAACCCTTTGTATCATCAATATAAGCCATTTTGTTATTGAAGATACCACCTAATGTCAAAAATACCCCAAGTCTCAGACTCAGACTTCTGGCTCTCAGCCTGAACTCAATGCATAGGCTGCATAGATTGAGGACTGCTGCTGTACAGACTTTCCTCATCATGCAGACACAGTGCAAAGCCTTTGTTTGTGTTCTGCCTTTGGGAAGGTGCTAGCCCTCCTCTTCCCAACACAGACTCTGTGTAGGATCCATGAAAACATACTAACCCGAGGACCAAACTTCACAAGGGAGATGTTATTCCTGGGTGTTGTCTGCCAGGAATTCTTCATCAGGAAGCCAATGGCACTGCTGTACCTGTCTGGAGTTGGCACATATTTTTTGAAAGTGCTTCTTGTGAGATGAATAGGCCCATCATAAATCTGAAAGCCTCTAATTGGGAATGTCCTGTTAAAATACAAGATTTTGTTTAATGAATATGGGCCTGTCTCTTTCACAGCACTTAATTGCTTTACATATACTGCTAAGTATCCTATAAGCACTGAACAAAATTCTAGGATACAATAGTACCCTAATCAAGTAAAATATACAATATCCTAGAAAGACAGAAAAAAAAAAAGGTATAATTTCAGATAATCAGTGCTATGGAGACAATGTATGACATAGTAATACACTAGTAATATATTGACATAATGTTCTGGGCAGAACAGGGGTCCCTCTAAGAGGAGTTGGACTTCCTCCAGTCAAATCAGTGAAGATGCTTTATTCAAAGTGGAAATATAGCTCAGTGTGCTTGCCCAGTATGTCTAGTGTCCTGGGTTCAATACTCAGCACCAAAGGGAAAAGAGGAGGAGGAAGTAACTCAGTTACTTGAGTTTCAGAATTCTGGAATTTATACCAGAGAACAAAAGGCAAATCTCTGTCTAAGCAGACAGATCCTCCTCTCTAGCCCCTGAGCAGGAAAAAGGCAAAACATAAAAATAAAAGCAGGCCAGAGATGTAGCTCAGTAGTATGTACTTGCCTCACATGTAACTGAGTTACATCCCAAGTACTACAAAAATTAAATTATTCATTAAGATAAAAGCATAGATCCTCAAGGCTTGCTCTGTCAGAAGGGCCAGCTAGATTTACATTTTCAATGTATTCATTTTCTTCCTTCTTACTCAAACATTAACCAGAAATTAATGTATAAAATCTGACAATTTGTAAGCTCATTACAATAAATGGTTTCATATACTTTTTAAAAACCTGTACTATTCTGAACTCCTTAGATTTCTTTGTCTGTTAAAGTCTTTAATACTACTGCAGAGGATCTCTACAACAAATGGTTTGCAACTTGGCCATGTTTTACAACAAAAACATTTACAATAGCAAGCAAGAAAACTAAATCGCTTGGTTAAAAAACTACACATCATGCACCGATTCTAATCACATAACTTAATACACAGTGAAATAAATTCATAATTCAATAATAATCCAAGACAATCTTTTTAGACAATCTTCCTTAATTAAGACACAAGCTTTTGAAATCAAATTGGAGGTCAGCGTCAAATAAAAACAGAAATTAGTTGGTCAGCCCATACCACAGCCAAGAGCTATGCTTTTGTTAAGTGTACAGTTAGAAGGAAGTACAGCATAACCATGAAGCACACAGCTCTGAAGCCAAACTGTGTGGGTTCAAATCCCTCCTCCACTACCTAGCAAGTTGTCATTTACAGAACAGGAAGGTGACAGTAGGTACCTGCCTGTGTTTTATGAGGATTAAATGAAGGTCAGCTACTCAGAACAGGCCTTGACAAGCATTTTTAAAACGTTAACTATTAAAGATTCTTGAAGTAGGGCTGGGAGTGTAATTCACACGGGCATTTTCCTCATACGCATGCAGCCTTGCGTTTGATCACCAGTAACACCACCACACACACACACACACACACACACACACACACACACACACACACACGCATACTTTCTAGTTATGTTCATGATCCAAGAAATTCTACACAAGTGGCACAGACTAATGCTGGCTCCTGTACAAGGTACAAGGACAGGCACCAGGCAGAGGGGCCAGCAACAGAACCAGGATGGCTGAGTCTGTTTGCGCCATTCCTGTCTTGTCCAGGACTCAAATTCAGAAAGGGCACTCCCACAAGGAGCCGACTTGTGGGGACCATGGCTTCCACACAGAAGTGAGGGTGAGTTTACGACTGAGATTTTGCTGTACCCAGTTTTTACATAAGCGAAATGAAGACAGCTCCAAAGTGAACCTCAGAACCGAGTCTGGAGTTAAGGAACTCACAGTTCCCTAAGAGCTTTGAGGAACCTAGTGCTAACTACTGCTTCACCAACTCTGTGATTATGATGACAGAAAACCTGCCCAGTTCTGCCCCCACCCCATCTCAAACCCTGTTTAATTACAGGGTCTTGGTCAGTTGGGTTTTGAGTTGCCTTTGGCATCCATAACTCTCAGTTACTAGAACTCTTTTCATAGGTAATTTCCTTTTTCCAGTGGCTGTTTCTGAAAGCCAGCATCACAAATTGAGGGAAAACTGACCTAATGTCATAGTTTATGGTTTGGCAACTTTCTGTGTCTCAAGAAAGAAAAAAATAAGTTATAAGAAAAAAAGCCACTTACATAAGGTCTTATGTAAGAAATAGGAAACAAGAGCAGCTTCTTTTATGAAACTGGTAATTATGAATGCTCTGCGTTTCCGTGAGGATAATACACAATAATAATAGTACTAGAAATAATACGACGGGAGAGTCAAAGAACAAACTGTCCAGGCTTATTACATAAAAAGGTTCTGTTTCCACTGTTCAGTATTCCAGTCTAAAGTTCTGCTCACCTGTTCCTGGGTAACGTCCGAGGCTTCTGGTCTACCCCTCCAGTGCCCATGTACTTGTTCTGGCCACCTGGAAAGCCGTAATTCCTGCTCTCCCCAACAAAGAGAGACTCAGTCACCTCCTGGCTTGAACCTTCATCACTTGGGAAGCTCCCATCACTAGTAAAATGAGGACAATCATTAGACACATTCTCTAGGAAATTTAAACTGTTACCCAAAAGAAGGCAAGTTATAACTTTAAAAGTTAAAAAAAAAAACAAAAACAAAAACAGAATAAAATTAATACTTTTCATTATACATCCTCAGAAATTGCTTTTACGTGAAAAATACCTTTTGTAAATCAGAGAATGCCTTGAAAATTCTATGTAAGCACATAGAATTTAATTTATTATCAACAGCTGATTAGTCTCAACCAAGAATGCTGCAAATTGGAATGAATTTGGACAGAATACAGCAATTAAATGACAAGCACATATAACATGGTCAGAAGAATAATTATAAGCCAGAGAGAAAGGGTGTAATGAAAGAGACTAGCAATGCAGTTCAGCAGCAGAGTGCTTGGCCAGCAGACAGAGGGCCCTGGTTCAATCCCCAGTAATGTGGGAAAACACAAGAAACCCATATATGCACATATGTATATACATAAATATATATCTAGGAAGAGTTTAGTTCTTTAAGATTATTTCTACATGAAAGCAGATTCTAAGAAGACAGCAATGGTTTTCAATCCTGCTTATCTTCCTCTTTCTTACTCTATTTTTAAAGAATTTTAGTCTATAGTTCAAGTTTATGATCACCCTACCCTCCTACAGAATTCCAGCTAAACTGACTACTACTTTGGCATAAATTCAATTGTTAGTAAAAAATGGCCCTCTAGTGGTACCAAGAAAAGAGTTAATTTTTAAAATTCCAATAAATTATAAAACATCCCTAGGTAACTCTCCACTTCTACCCCAAAACATATAAACAAAACACTGGGGGTAATTTTACCTTATAGCTTTAAAATAGTCAAATAAAGGTTTGTGAGCCATTCATTACAAACCTGGCAAAGGTCAATCCTTTTCCATTATCTGCAAATCTGTAAGAGAAAAGAGGATAAGAGAACATTTATGGCATCGCATCACAGAAGAGTCAGTTCAATGCATGGTCACAAACCCAGGAGGTCCCAAGGGTCAACCTCCATCTATATAAAATTTTGCTCAACTCAGTCAACAATCACAGACTCCAAAATGAGGTGCTAGTGCAAATCCTGCCTGTCAGTTACGAGCTGATACTTAGCCTTTTCCTCCGCTTTTTCATCTGTATGTGGGAAGAACAATATGCCCTTTCTCAGAAGATTCTTGCAAGGATCAAACAGACCAAATCATTTGAAGTATTTCAATGGTCTAGCTAGCACACAGTATGTAGTATATGAAAGGATTAATGGAAATTTCTATTTTATCATTATTTTTTAGAAAAATTCTATCACGGTATTTGCTTCAAAACCCTTCAGAATGAGACCTAAGCCATCTCTACAGAATCAATACAATATGAAATAGGGGTGAAAAAGTGCAAAATAACAATGAAAAGCTGAGAACTTAACTCTCAGTGAGAGGAAGAAAACCAAATACTTTCTAGGTTACTGAACACTAAAACTGTGTTAACTATTCATTAAGTCTCTCTTAAAATTGGACAAGTGGAGGGAAAAAAAGGGAGATGCTTCCTACTGCAAGCAAGCTCTACATGACAGACTCGAGGAGGAATTATTCCGCTTTTGTTTTCAGTGGCACGGCAAGGTCAGAAAATGTTTCCAAGAACACCGACAACCAAAAAAACGCCAAGCAGCTTAAAAATCTTTATCTAGCTCCTTGATAAGATTGTGTTTGTTACTTATGGTTAAATCTGTTTCTGGTCTATCTCATCAAAAAGCTATCATGTCACTAGACAAGCTCAGCTCCAACAAAAGCACCAAGAATTTGTAGACTGAGAAAGTCAGCACTCTTCCCCAGAGCATATCCTGTCCATTAACAATAATAAATTGATTCCAGGCACCACCACAGTACATAATCTACTCACTGAAAAAAAAATCCAACTGGCTACGGCAGCACATGCCGCTCTATTCCAGCACCTGGGAGGTGGAGATGACAGGATCACAAGTTCAAGGTCATCCTCTGCTACACAGTGGGAGCACATAGCCTGGGATACATGAGAACCTGTCTCCAGAGTGGGGATGGGCGAGGGAGGGGTGTATCCTAAAAAATAACCGAGTGTGTCAACAGATAACAACTCTGTACAAAATACTGAATACTCACGCTGAATTCTGAACGATAATGTCTCCTCCTCTGACCCAGGCTCCGTTATCATTGTTTTTAAAAGCAATGAGCCTATCAATTACAGCAGCAACACGTGGCTTTTCAGGGTCTGCATCCTGATGAGGCCGAAATCTGTGGGGTTAAAAAAAGAAAGGGGGGGCTGTGTTAGAAAGTGAGAAAAATAAAAAGAATCTGGCTATACATATTACATATACTTATCTATAATATAGAATATGTATATATATTATATATATACATGGATATATATAGTATCAAGAAGCAGGATTTAAATTTGGCCAAAATAATTTTTTAAATGTTAAAATGCAACTTAATTGTTTATATAGTTCAAATATTCAAAAAAATTTTTTATTTGCGCATGAGTTTCCAGAAACTTTTCATATATTCTTAAATTTCTTAGCTTACAGAAGGATGCTACAGAATGTTATAAACAGGGGCACACAGAAAGATACCCATGTGCAGACCAGGAGCTCCAGCATATCCTCACAAACTCTTTAGTCACACATTACTAATATAAACTTGCTGCAAAAATTAATCATATGTTTCAACATAAATATATATGTGACTTATGTTATTGAGCTATATGCTGATGAGACAAGACTAGGTCCAAGAGAGAGCTTGAAAATTCATAAACTATGACTAACTGAATTATTCATTACTGAATTTCTCTTTTGTCTCTCTCTGCTCAGAAACATTTACCTGGACCTTGTTGAAATAGTAAAAAGCTTGATGTCAAAAGCTGTCCACAAAACAACGCAATCCAGTGAGTCCCCCACCTCACAAAGACAGGGGAAGAATTAAAAAGGAAAAATTTAAAGACGTCAACTTTCCAAAAATCAATTCATTGCATTGAGTTTTTCAATCACACAGGAAGCGTCTGTTGCACAGTGCTGCTACAGCACGTGCTGGCCCTCTGTAGGTACTCAGTAAACGGCAACAGGAAGTAGCTGAGTGCGGAGAACACCAACACCAGGTACAGATGCCTCAGGTGCATGTGAGCTCCACACTCTGTAACAAGCAAGCTGCTAGAGAAGAAACAGGGCAGAGACAAAGGAGGCAGCCAAGTACAAGGTACGCTTGCGACTCTTAACTCAGAAGGCAACAGGAGTCAGAGAAAGCAAGGAATCAGAAACGGGTGTGATCAGATTTCTTTCTCCCATTTTCAACAGATCACAAAATGTTACCTGGTAAGTGGGCAGTAGAACTATATGGGGCTCTGTACGCACTTCAAGCCGACACTAGGGTGTAGGTGGGGCAGAGGCAGTGGGGACAGTGTTCTATGCACCCTTCCAACACATACCCAGGGTCCTTATCCTCACTCTGACCTAAGAGGCAAAAATCCTCACACCTAGCCAACAACTACGTTTCTGGTATTGCACTTTTTGCTTAAGTACCTTGTGGACATTCCAAAATATCATGTAGACAGAGGTCGTAAAGGAAGCTATCTAATGTTCTATATGAAGGGAGGGCACCAAAAGCACATCGGATTCTCCGATGCAGCCACCTCTCTTCTGACATTCTGTCTATGTCCTCTAACCGTTGACAGCTGCAGCAAAGTAGCGCCCGGATTCTACCTTCTTGCCCACTTGGTATATAGAAAACTCAGTTAATTATCTCAATTTTTCATCATTAACATTGTGATAGTTAATCCTTTTTTTAAAGTTTAATTTCATTTGTGCATGTGTGGGTGTATGTATGTATGTGTGTACATGCACAGCAGAGGCCAGAAGAGGGAGTTTGATATCCTGCAGCTAGAGTTACAGGCAGTTGTAGGCTGCCTGATGTGGGTGCTGGGATCTAAACACTAGTCCCCTAAGAAAGCAGCAAGAACTGTCAACTGCTGAGCCATCCATCCCTCCAGTCCCTTGATGGCTGATACTGATTTCAACTTGATGGGATTTAGAATCACTGTGGAAACAAACATCCAGGCATAGCTGGGAGGAAGTATCTAGATTAGGTTAAGTGAGGCAAGATGGCCCACCCTAAGTATCAGTGACAGTCTTTCCTGGGTGAGAATCTGGACTGTCTGAAACAAAAAGAGAACACTGGCTGAGCACCAGCATTCTTCTCTGTCTGCTTTCTGACTGTGGTGTGGTGGAACCAGCTGCCTCGCACGCCTGCCATCACACCTTTCCCCGCACGCTGCCAGCCTGAATCCATTCTTCAAGTGTGAGCCAACATGCACTTCCTCCCTTAAATTGCTTCTAACACAGTCATTCCATCTCTGCTTTAAATGTGCCAACTGATTACAGTACCTTATTTTTTTTTTTTTCACTTTTTAGATGAAATTCCCCATTTCAAACGAAGACGTCCCATCTTTGCATAAAGTTGGGAGAGAGGAGTTGGGAAGCTGGAACCAGACTTGGGAGGAGTTAGCGGAGTAGTGAGGGATGAAGATGGTCAAAATTCACTGTATGAAATTCTCAAAGACTCAATAAAAATATTTTTTACAGAGATTTCCTCTCTTTAGAGTCCTGCAGTTTCTCATCTTGAAAACAAAGGGAAAGCCTTGTCTGATTGATGGGTAAGTCAGTTTCCTCTCTGATGAACAGACCTAGTATCTGTTGGATCCCCTGAGGCCTGTGTTTGATTCCTAGGCTGACTTATTACTTTTCACACACATCCAGTTTGCATGAACACACGGGGGCATAACCTACACATTATTTTATATGAAATTAAACGTTTACACAGCTGCCAAGTGTCTTGTCATTTTTCTTCTCCAATTAGTTCTTTCTAGTAACTACTTCCTAATGAAGTTCAGTTCCTAATCAAAATGTATGTAGTTATGAACTACTTGGAGGAACCATAGTCAAAAGGTTACCATGTTCAAAATATGCACAGATCTATCTGGTAAATAATTTCTTAAGCTATGATGGATAGTGTTTGATTACCAAACCGAGTTACAATGTCAACAGCTAAGTAAATCTATTTATTCCTCCATTTATGAGTGTACATATATATATGTGTACATATATACAAACACAAAAATTAGATGTGTGTGTGTGTAGGCCAGGTGCTGATGCTATGTCTTCCTCATGCACTCTTCGCACTTTTTGAGACAGGGTCTCTCACTGAACCCAGAGCTTGATGATTCAGCTAGACTGCTTGTTTAGCAATCCCCACAGATCCTTCTGTCTCTGCCTTCCCAGAGCTGGAACTGTAAGCATTTACTACCATACCTGGCTTTTATGTGGGTGCTGGAGATGGCACTGAAGACCTCATGTTTGTGAAGTAAGCACCTATCCAACTGAGCTATCTCCCTAGTCCCACACAAATTATTTTAAGACAGGAAAAAAAGCCAATTATGTTGTGTTTAACAATTTTTCTAGCAACACTAATTCAGTAAAATTATTGTTTTCTAATTCTACCAATTATAAAAGTTTTTAAAAAGCAGTGTTTGATGGTTCATGTCTATGATCCTCACACTTGGGAACCAGAGACAGGTATATCCCTGTGAGTTCTAAACCAGTCAGGGCTCCATGAAGAAACTCTGTCTCATGAAAAGAAGAGGATATGGAGAGATGGCTCATTGGTTAAGAGCACTGACTGTTTTTGCAGGAGACCCAGGTTTGAATTCCAGCACCTACATGGTGGCTAACAACCATCTGTAACTTCAGTTTCAGGGGATCTGATGCTGTCTTCTGTCCTCTGCAGGTATTGTAAGACATGGGAGCACTTACATACATACAAACAAAACATTCATACACATAAATTTAAAAACATTTTAATAAAAAATAAAAATAAAAGGGCAGGTACAACTTCCTGTATCAACTTCTTTACTGCCTTGGCCAGTATTTTCAGTTCACAATTTAATTCTCATTTATGTGCTTCTTTTACTTAAGTTTTTCTTCTCTTTTCCCAATTCCTATTGCTCGCCTAATAAGGTATATAGCACCTTGTGTTTTATTTACATAATGCTCACAATTTGGAGCCTCCTCAAATGCTATCTGATCACTGCTCTCAAAGGTTCCATGCATAGTTTGACCTTTTAGGAATGCTGATGAGTAATTTAAAAACTGTGCTCTCCCCAGCTTTCTCCTGACCTCATGCCTTAGCAACGTATGGGAAGAATTCTGCCTCCCACATTAAGTCAGATTCATCAGCCTCCAGTGTGCTTGCTGCCTTATTCTCGTAATAACAACTGGACCTGGCATTCTTCTTTCAGATGTCTAACAAAAGCCTATTCAATCTAGTACCCATTCAACTTCATAAACTGGTCAATAATCTTGAAGTACAGAAATATAGTACAGGGTTTCTACTGACTATGACTTTAAGTTGCCATATTTTCTAGAACATTTTATTTCTATTTGAGTCATTTGTTTACATTGGCTGATATGGAGCATGTTAGAGAACCCCACTGTAAAGCTGATCCACATCCCAAGCACATTGTGTGGTTACACAAGGTAGTAACACACAGCTTGGTGAGGAAATAAACCTGCAGCTACTGAACCAGAGCCAGCTTGATCATCAAATCTGGGGTCTCTATTTTTTTCCTTTCTCTAATTCACTCTAACATGCAAAATGAGAAAAGCATCAACTTCCTTGACATTTCAGAAGACAAATGTCCAGGATCCGGACCTGGATCAAGAGAAGAATTTTCCAAAACTCTTACATAAGCTTTGAAAACTTCATTCTGCATGTGTTATCAGAGAAAAGAACACCATGTGCTTTTAAGTTCTGCCCTGGAAAGACAGGTCTGAGTGTGAGTTTAAACGTGAATTCTACCTCGCACTGTTATCCAAGCAGAGGTATTCCCTTGGGTCCGCAGCACTGGAGTTGGTTGTTTTGACACCTTTGTCAACAAATAAGCCAGCCTGAAATACACAACAATGGATTGAAATGAATATGGATTCCAGGGTCCAGCTCCATACAGAATGAGCCCCACGTGGTTTCTGCTTATCACTCACCCAGAAGTGGGATGGTGGGAAAGCACAAAGACAAGGTGCCGTGAGAACAGACACTGTCTTCAATATTTTTACTTACTCATTTGGTCATGCAACAAACATTGAGTGTGCACTTGATGCTGTCTACATTAATTAACAAGTAAATATATCCCTGCTGTTGTTGATATACAACTACCAGGGAGACATACAATTAACACAAGCTGTGGTCCCAGAGAAGAATAAGATAAGCATCACAGGGAAGCTGCATCTATGAAATCTCCACCGTATGGTAGTCTAATGAGATCCACATAAAGACAAAATCAGTTGGCATGCCAAAGTCGATAGGGAATGCCACAGGGTCCCATCTCAGGGTGAGGAGCTACAGGCCAGCTGTGGATGCTGAAAGGGGAAGTCAGTTTTCTCTAGGGAAGCTGATTTTCCTTTGAAATGTTACTTTCAATAATTATTAGCCTTAATCAATTACTCAACTCACAAGAACCAGAGCAATTTTCTCTGAAATTTGATTCTAAGCTTCTCTTAACACTTAGATTTGTTACGTATGTGCACGTACATGGGGGCGCATGTATCTGGGTCATAGGTCAAGGTCATGTGTCAAGGTCATAAGACAGTGTCCCACTCCTTCACTCTCCACTGTACTCCCTCGAGACAGGAAATCTGAATTACTGAATCTGGAACTATGCTGACAGCCAGCAAATCCCAGCAATTCTCTTGTCTCTATCCACACACCTCTGATGTTATAGGTACACACAGTCATACCCAGCTTTTTATGTGAGTGTTAGGTCTTCACGCTTGCGCAACAAGCACTCTTATCCACTAAGCCAACTCTCAAACCCCAACACTTAAGAGTTTTAAAGGCCCCTCTGAGTGTTGTACATGGAACTGCCAAGTGAACTCTGATTAAGTCACATCAGGGTAAGGGTTCGAGGTGATAATAACACACAACAAAAGTACTAAAGTGTCTTGTGAGCATGAAAGGAAACAAGCGGCTTCATCACCAGGCAGGGAGGAGGGCAGTGTGAGGGACAAGTACGAAAACTGGAGCTTCTGGGTGGCCTTTGGGTAACTTAAATTCACTTAAATGTTCATTCTTAAACAATATTCTACTACTTAACTACTCAGTAGTAGTAAATTTCCAAAAGACACTCAAGCAGCACTGTCAAAAGAAGATGGAAAGTATGAGTCCTCACAACCAGAGATGTGTCCTCTAACTATACAATCCTAGAAATGGGATAACAAAAGAAGTGAAAGAAAGGGGAGGGGAGACAGAAGTGGGCAGCAAGGGATGGGCGAGGATGAGCTTCAGGGATCAAGTCTGTAATAAATTAAGCAGATCAGTACATGTAAATGCATGCTGCGCACATCTGTGCCCAGGAAACAGACTACTACACAAACACTGGTCGTGATTAAGTGTGCATTTTGTTCTAATCACAAATGACTTTCTGTGATGAAAAGTTCTCAACACTGACATTCCTCAGGTGGAATCCAACATGGTCTGCACGTGCTGTCTCCGCTCCTAGCATGTGTGGGAAACGTAACACTGGATGCAGCAGAGTTAGGAAGGGACAAGTGGAAAGAGTTAGGTCACGAGGCCTCCACCCTCACAAGCAGATCAGTAAGGACTACACAGGGTTTGGGAACATTAATTCAGTCTCCTGCTCTCTCTCCCAACCTTCTTTGCCCTGTGCTATGGGATGACACAGCAAGAAACCTTTGCAGATGTTGTTCCTATAGCAGCACAAAAAGGATGAAGGCATAACCACAGTGGTGCATCTCTTACCCATGAATCATGCATACATTCAACTTTCAGGAACCAACCTTAAAATTTGAATGGACCCTGTTGTTATAAAATATTCCCAGTGGAGTGAGTTCGGGTTTCTCCAAAAGTTGCAATCCACTCGATTCCCCCGTTGGTTCTTTGTGGAATAAATACCATATTCCAGCATCCTAGAAATGAGGGGAAGGTCACTGAGAAGACGTGCCGTCATGCCTTGCTCACGCTCCCCATCCACCTTCAGCCTTCCTCCAAGCTCCTGGTGTTCCCCTCTGTTTCCCTCCAATAGTCCCCCTTGGGCTTTGAAATCCCTCACACCACACACACACACACAATTATAGACTCTGAGTGAAAAAATGTACATATCTGTGTGAGTCTAAAATGCCTGCATTTGTAAAGTTACTATATGAAAGCTCTTCAGAAACTGCTTCACAACCAAGTCTCACCTTTATAACACTAATTTTTCATTGTTTTAGGTTCTGAATTGACTACAAAAGTTATGCATATATTTAGCACCCTCAAAACAGTTATATCAGGTTTTCCTTTTAAAGAAAAAAAATTGTTTGCAAGATTAAACAAAAGAAATAAACGGCAAATACCCAAGCCCAGCGTTGCCATCACTATGTTTAAAAAACTGTACCGAGCTAGAACCTTGTCTGCCTTCCGTGTGACTGGGACAGCACAGCCTTTAAGCAATGTGGTTTTCATGTTTACCTCCAAACCTGATCAATAGATGAGTCATGCCTATTAAACAACTGTCTGCTGGCAGACAGAACTCACTGGCTTCTTTCAAACAACTCCAATGCCCTTCCTGTTTTGAGGCAAGTTTCTGCCAAAGGGAAAAAAAACTGCCACATGTATGAATCAGGGTGCTGTCTCTCAGAGTGGACCTTGTCTGTCCAATTTCAGGACTACTGGCCCTAATGGAAGCAGAATAGTTTAAACATTTCTAACATAAAATAGAGATGTGAAAATAGGAAAAAAATTCTTTAATTCTGGTCACAATTTTTTATTCTATAAATGAATTAATAATTAGCCAAGTGTGAAGACAACTTCATCCTATGTGTGACTTTGATAAAACAGGTTTTTAAAACTTAACCATACAGTATAAAATGATACCATTAGTTCAAATTCAGCGTGCATTTATTTAGTGTCCACTATGTGCTAAGTGTGCAGAAAAACTATTCTCAGATAATTCATGGATAACTAAAATATTACATGTAGAATCCAATCACTTGCTACTGTCCCTTAGGGACACACAGGAGAGATGAAGTGTGGAAACATGCATAGCTACATACTCAAATGGTGGTAATTTCAATGTTTTTCTACAATACAAGTTTACAAATGGGTCTTAATAAACTACTCTGGAAAAAAAAATGCTGGCTACCTTAAAATTTTGGACGCAGTACAGACAACAGAAGAAAGCATGAAGGGCCTGGAGAACAGGCTTGGTACTATGCCCTGCAAGCAGAGGGCAGAGCCAGCCCTCCCAGCATGCGATGTGTTTGAGGGCAGGGTGAACAGAACAGAGCTGCTGATTCCTATTAAACACTGTCATATTTAAGATCAAGGCAGCTCTATAAAAGGCAAGGGGAAGATACAGTGAAATGACGTCACTGACTGTGGAGGAAACATCCTTTACATGAAGCAGCTTTTTCTAGAGAGAGAAGGAATTAAAAAATGACACCAAGACCAGGCACAAGACACTCTGATTCTTCTTGGCCAGCCCAGGAAAGGTATCTGAGAGCCTCACCCAGGCTTTCAGGGACTATCTGTACCTGCCTTCATCTTCAACCCCCAGCTTCTAGAAAGAGCTGAGGAAGCGGTACTCTGGCTGTTGACTTTGCAGCACAACTGCTCAGAAGAGGTAGCAGAAAGGTTGCAGGGTTGCCTGTCTGTCCTGACGTTCAGAGCAGAAATGCTCAGCACAAACCCACATAAGCACAACACAAACTTGACAGAAAATAAGTGCATGAAAATCTGAAATCATCAAGTGTACAGGTCTCTACCAATTAGATAACAGTCTTCAGTGCCAGAATCCTTCAAACTATGTTTCATATTTTTAAGGAAAATCACAGATACGAGTTCAGTTATCACTGAAATCAAGGAAACACCTTCTTCTTCAACGCCTTTTACCTATTTTTGAGAAGTGAAGCTCTGCATTTCTGTCCTGGGCATGTTAAGGAATCATGACATTTGAATGTGGGTGTTTAGGCTGCATGCTCACAGACTTATACTGTAGTTTCCAGCCGTCACAATTACAATAGTAGTATCTTTGAAATTTCACTTACCTTAAGTCAGTAGTTTTGAACTACACTCAACTGTAGGAATAAATTTCGTCACATTAGCCATAGGACAACTTCTGCCATTTAAAATTAGTACATTTGTTCTCTTAGACATTATTTTCCTATGTGCACATGTACTTCCGTGTTTGTCTTAAACAAATAGTAGCTGAGGTTTCAGCTGCTTTATCAAGATGTCCCTAAATGTAACTAAGTTCTGCATTTAACAAAAAGATGCATCCTTGACCAGAGTGACAGCTGTCACAGAATTCTACAGACTAATTCATTCCCATAAAGAAAAGGTAAGGCTTTCTTTGACCATGAACACTAGAAATGGAAATGATGTTACTCCTCCACCAACGATTCAAATATTAGAAGCCAGAAAGACCATACATGACACACTAACAATACAGTCTAGAAAGGATATTACCCTAGAGACCAGCTCAGCTCTGTTCCTTCATCTGCCTTCAGACTCATAGATCCTAACTGGCAAGAAGAAATTATAAGAAATGGAAGAACCAGCTTCGCCACCTGCTGCCCTCACCTAGACAAGCAGTAACAGGAAGAAATGTCATATTTGACTCACAACATAATATACACATGAACTAGAGCAATCGGACGTGTGCATAATACCCAGGAGGGAAGACACTTCAGCATGACTTACCTGTGAGCCTGCGGCTGCGTTACCAATTAGATGGTTGTTGGGATGAGCAATCCAGAAAGTTGAAACAGCCCTGCAAAGCATTGTTGAAGGTGACTTAAACATTCTTTTTGCAAAATCCTGTCCACTAAAAGTTCCCTACATTGTTCCCAGAAGTCAAAGGCCTTGACCACCACACATGACTCTCTTTCTGCTATTTACTCACATACAGTCTGTGGTAGGCACAGGAATGTAGTCTCCAAACACTCTGTCTCGCATGGTGGTACACATGGAGCTGTTTCTATCTGTGGGGAGGAGTGTGCCCGGCTTGGTGAGAAGCCCCAGATTATGGAACAAAATGTTTCGCTGTTCAACACCATCCTCCAAAAAGAAGCAATGACCTAGTGTGTCAAATCCAACGGTGTCCTTTATCTGCAGAAATGTAAATGCATTCTGTCAAAGTAAATGGGATGGACTGTGATTTCACTGACAAGTGCTACTCAGTGTGGCAGACTCAGTAAAAAGGCAGAAAGAAAATTTTAATCTTAGAGAACAGGCAAAACCAAGTATCAGGTTTTATTTCTAATGTTAAGAAGACGCAGGTGATAAAAACTACAGGCTTCCTACAGACAGAAAAGTAAAATCCTCAGTAAGAGCAAGTTAGAGGACAACACGTGATAAACAGCTAACTTGTGTGGGATAAAGAAGTTACAAGTAGGGAGTTAGCATTTCAATGACAAATGAGGCTACTTACTAGCAAGCCACTGGTCCCGTGCACGGTGATGCACCTGGAGAAACAGTGATGGATGGACAGGCCATCCACAGAGGCTGGGCGTCTGTAGCCTCCTTTAGAGTCCACGTCTCCACACAGGTGAAAATGTAGAGGGTAGCGCCCCAGGTGCTGCTGGCCCATGTGCTTCAACTCCACATAAGATAGATGGACGGAAGTAAAATTCTTCTCCACCTAGAGACGAAATACTCCAAGTCAAGCTGAATCTTTTTGGAACAAGAAAAAAAGCAACAAATATGCAGGTATATTGTGGTAGAGTAAATTTACACAGCGTTTCCCTCTGGCTCAACGGACACACCCATGGAGGCACCATGCTGGATCCAAATGCAGCTGAGAGTGACAGCAGTGAGGACCGCAGCGGCAAGACTCACCTCTAAGAATTTGATTGACAGAGACAGAGCCAAAAGAGTCAACTACTTTCCAACCAACACATGACTTGAGGGGGAGGGCCTGGGGGAAAGCAGTGAATGCTGGGTAGGAGGAGGGCCAGACCAGTGGCCATCTTGGAAGAGTGCTCCATAAGTCAATGGGCAGGTTCTGATCAAAACGTGGACCTCAATATGAGACTGCCATCCCTCTCCCCTGTATTGCGCATACTTTGCTCAATTGGTCTGGACCTAGAGGGGTGGGACTGAATGCCATGACTCACTGAGAGAAAAATTCGTAAGACAATTATTTAACAGAAAATATACATGTTAGGGGCTGGAGATAAGGCTTAGCGGTTAAGAGCACTGACTGCTCTTGCAGAAGACTCAGGTTTGAAACCCAGCACCCACATGGCAGCTAACAACCATCTGTAACTCCAGTTTCAAGGGATCCAACACCCTATTCTGACCTCCCCAAGCATGGCGTGCAATATGGGTTCACTCTTATACATGCAGGCAATATACCTATACACATGAAATAAAAATAATAAAATATAAAAAAAAGAAGAAAATCTACATGTTAGAACATTTTGGGGCCTGAGAAGATAGTTCAGGTGATAAATGCCCACTATGCAGACAGAGATTTGATTTCCATCCCCAACATCCCCGTAAAGACGGAAGGGGCACACATTCGTAACCCCAGCACAGGAGAGGCAAAGACAGCCAGATCCTTGGCACTTGCTGGCCAGCCAGCTTAGCCTAATTAGTGAGCCCCAGGTTCTAACAGTGATTGTGTCTCAAAAAAGGTGGATGGTCCCCAAGGAGCAATACTCAAAACTCCTGGCCTCCACACAAACGCACACATGTCCACCGCACCAGCACTCACATACACACGCACACACCAAAATAAAACAGACCTTTTCCAGATCTCCACTTAATAATTCGAGACCTTAGGGGACAGAGATGTAGCTCAGTGGTAAAGTATCTTACTGACATGTTTGAGGACCCAGTTTGATCCCCAGCACTGCAAAAATGGGGAAAAAAATAGCAAGTACTTCTTAGCATAGGCAAATACTTCAGAGTCATAACATTAGCTTCTAATAAGGTATAAAGAAAAACGAAACAAGGAAAACTACCAAACTGATTTCTCTGTATATGGGTGGGAAAGAGTGGAGTGGGGTCAGGGTAGAGTTCTAGTTTTGTGTTGCTGTTTTTCTTTTCAGGCAAGGCATATCTCTGCAGCTCTGGATGGCCTGGCACTCACATGTCTCTGGCTGGCTGTGATTTTAGAGCAATTCTCTTGCCTCAGCCTCCCAAGTGCTGAGATGACAAGTGTGTATACCACAGCCAGCTGTGCATGTATTTTGATTTGCTCAAATACAGGTACTACTCAACAACGTAAATGCGACGGCAATGAAGTTGCAACTATCGTAATCTGAAAGTACACTGAACCCACCTCACCACAGACTCTCTTAGAAAGCAACAGATACACTACAGTATGCAGACATTCTCCCGTGGCTGAGAGAAGCTGCCCCAGTCTCCAAAGAATCTCAGACTGTGTGTCATTAGTTCAAGGAAAGAGCCTAACTTTGGAGTAAGGTGACTCATGAATGCCTATCGTATTACCTCTGCATCATCATAAAGTCAAACTAATTATTCAAATGTATTGGAGATGATCTTTATTTAGTCATTCGTTCGGTCTTTTCATTTCTCTAACCTCCACCACAGCTGGACAGACGACTTAATTCTAAATCTGCTGATGCTTGGGTGCTTATATAAGTAGTCTTTAAAATTCCCTTATGAAAAGCAAAGGTTCCCCTATGAGCGAAAATATGAGTGTGCACAATGTTTTTAGGCACTGGATTTCCAATCACATAACTAAAAATAAAGCAGTAATGCTGCACCAGCAATTTCCACAACCAGTGAGTCAGAAATATTGCTGGTAACCAAAGGCTACCCAACGCAGAAAGCGCAGACCAAATGTCAATAACTTGGTATGCAGAATACTGTCTCATGTAGATAAGGTTCACTATTTTCCAGAATAAAAATCTGCATACAGAGGCAGGGCAGATATCACACACCCTTAAACCTAGCACCCAGAAGACAAAGACAAGTAGATCTCTGTGAGTTTGAGGCCAGCCTGGTCTATATATTGAGTTCCAGGCCAGTTAGGGCTACATAGTGAAAACCTGTCTCAAAAAACAAAAACAAAAAAGCTACATATACATTTTTTGTTAACAGAATCAGATTTTGTATGTGCATACTACTACTGTTTACCCTTTAACAGTATCACATTCTTTAAGAAACCAAGACATGGAGGCTGAAGAGATGGCTTTTGCAGAGGATGTGGGTTCAACACCCACATGGCAGTTTACAACTAACTGCCTGTAACTCCAGTTCCAGGGGATCCAACAGCTTCTTGCTTCTGCAGGCACTGTCACATGTGCAGTACACATAAAGTTACACAGGTACATACACATTTACATAAAAATAATTTTTTTTTTTTAAAAAAAGGTAAGAAAGAAGGACGGACAAATCAAGACATCAGAAACTGCACGCATGGGCACCAAGATCATTGCCATCTCGTCTCTGTATGTTTGAATTCTTTCCAATGCACTGATTTAACTCTTCATGAAACAATCCTTAAAATGCCTGAACTTAGTCCAAGCTACTTAAATAAAGGTGAACGTTCTTTCCTTCTTTTCTTCCTTTGTTATCTGCTTATCTGAGATACAAGATCTCAGACAGCTTAGGCTGGCCTCAAATTCCCTATATAGCCAAGGCTGGTCATGAACTCCTGATCCTCCTGCCCTAGCCTCCAAAGTTCTGGGATTACAGACCTGCACAACTGGTTCTCACTTGGTTTTTTGTTTTAACATTTTGAGAGTATTTAAAAGAGAAATAAAATGTCTTCTTCTTAATATCTAGATAGATATAAATTCCACAACTTGAAAGTTTCTTAGCAACTTAAGAATTTCTTAGTACTTAGCAACTAACATTTCAAAGAAATCAAATCCTTTGCCCACCATGACATGTCCCCCAAAGGTGTCATAATCGAAGAACTGGCACTGATTTTCTGCGTAGCACGAGTCCTCCATTTCTCCGTGGATCACAATATTCCGGGTGAGAATTCCAACCTCAGCTCTCATGTCTATCCCGTCTATGATCTCACCCATGTGCAGGAACTGGGGTGTCTCTGGTAATGGGGATGAAGGAAGAACATCAGACAGAGAAAAGAAAATGAGAAACACACCAAAAAGGCACTCTTCCACATTCTCCAACCTCAAGACATCATCAGGAACGTGCTGTCTCTTCCGCTCTCTAACCCCTCAAGACCACAGGATCCGGAAGCAGGAATTTTAAAGACTGCCTATCCCAATGGCCACCCAAAGCCTGGCTACTTTTGACCTACCAACTTGCAGGCAATACACCTGTACACACAAAATAAAAATAATAAATAAAACCTTCAAACTCCAAGGCTCTTCTTACTAAAAAATGCAATAAGTGCTTCTTCAACAGAGACTCTGGTAAGTCTTTGCTTCACTACATCCCTGTGCAATCCTGCTTATATAAACAAGGAAGCAGTGTTATTGAAATGTGTGATGACTCTCTCCAGGGAAACAGCACTAAGGGGCTTCAGATAGGACCAGAGAGAAACGAGTGCCTAGCAAATGTCAGCCATTCTTTATACATAGAGCTCACAGTAAGAATCACTGAGCACTGATCGCGTTCAAAATATGATTGTTCACAATTTTGATGGTAGGAAATAAAGTCCAATGAAGGAATCTATTTGGTTCCCTTTTAAATATGACAGGTGCTGGAAAGGAAAGATCTGAGGAGTCACATCCCAAGAAAGAGTGTGCTTCCCAAGAAGTACTCTGAGCAGCTTGATTACCTTTGACTTTGACCTGGAATCTGCTACACTCGGGACAGGGGAGCAGCGTGAACTCTTCTGCCTGGTACATGGAGTAGTCAGTACTTGCCACCACGATCTGGTCTCCAGCTTGCCAACTGCTGACATCATCTGACAGATGGAGCTTCACTCCATCCACAATCTCCACCCGGAAACCTGAGAGAGAAATCCCTAAACAAGCAAAGAGTGAGGCATTAACAGAAGAGTTTTTTCCCCTAAAAGTCAACCCTGAACCTGATTCAGCATTTAAAAACAAAGATAAACACAATTCAGCAACTTTTTCCGAATGCTGACCTTGTACCCTCAAGGAAAGGGTTCGTGCACCACAAGCCATGATACAAATTGTCATGCAAGAGATCATTCTTTATAAAATTCTGAAGATTCTCACCAAAGGCCTTGTGTTAGAGTCCCCAGCACCTCTGAAACTTGAGGATGGGGCACACGGGCCTGTAATTCCAATGCCCTCCACAAACGCAGGACAGTCTTTCAAGACTCCCCTAATTTCCCTGCTGGAAGTAACGTCTCTTCTGGGCCTCATGCATTCTCACTGGAAATACTTAGACCTTGCCGTGGCAGAGCTGTCACCTCCTTGCAAAGCACATCAGTGATGGCAGGTGCTCATGTATTCACGGTGCTCTCACAGTACAGACTACTGGTATCTGAATGGACAGATATAACCAGTTTAACTTGCTGTGTGACCTGAAGGTACATGGTGGTGTATCGGTCCGATTTAGCTCCTGTGGTCTGGAAATTACGTATTACAAACTATGTAGCCTATTGACTACTAACAGGTGGTCTTTCTGTGGCGACGCAGACCTTTAGTCCCAGCACTCAGGAGGCAGAGGCAGGTGGATCTCTGTGGGATTAAGATTGTCTGGTCTATATAGGGAGATCCAAGTCAGCCCTGGCTATAGGGAGACCCTGTCTCATAAAAAGCAAAAGTAAAAACTGGATTTCCATGAGGCAGAGAACTACAGAGCTCAACAGTTGCTAATTCAGTTCCTAATGAACACTTTTTATGCACACTGCAGTGCTGAAGCATTTCTTGTTTCTACAACGTCCAGCTAAAATGAGCCAAAAGCTAAGTTCATGAAAATGCATATGGAACAGAGGACAGACAAGAAAGACTCTCTTCTATTTCAAAGATTTCTGTTCCTTCTATCAAGAAGATAGTGACGCCAAAGGTCTAGGATGAGCAGAAGAACATATGGACTTAAGCTTAGAGAGTCAGAAGAAAGGAAATTCAACATGGAACAAAAACTAATCTGAGTCAACTACCCAGATAAAAACCTAACCTAGCCAAGACTTGGATTCTTTTGGGAGACTAATGTGACCTGCTTTTGTATTTTCTGCAAAGAACCCACATGCGCGCATGTGTGTGTACACCTAGTAAACTTTTCTCAATATGCTTTTGCATCCACATTTGCTATAGCACATAATGTAACTGTATCTGAAAATAATATAAATAATAACTCTTATAATAACAATAGTAGATGTTAAGATTTCACATGTAACAGCCTTTGATTGAAATAATTGAGACAAAAATTATTATATTCATTAGAGGTAAAGAAACTAAAAGTCTAAGAGTCTGAATAACAGTTGCAATTATAGCTTTAAAAGCTAAAGTTCAGAACTGAATGATAATTTAACTCCAACAAAATTTGTTAATTTGCTGCTATAATCTCTTTCCAAAAACAGAAATAGGCTCCTTAAGAATAAAGACATTAAAAACCCAGGACAAGAAATCACTATCCAAAATCTGAGGTTTTATAAAAATAAAGCATATAAAAAATAAATGGAGCAACTAGGAAATATTCAATTTTTTCACATGAAATTCCAAATACTTTTTTCAAAATACAATATTAGGTAAGTTTAAAAAAATTATTTAGTATTTTTATTTATGTGTATGAGTATATTGCCTGAATGCATGCAGTGCCCAAAGTTCAGAAAAGGGCATCAGATCCCTCGGAACTGGAGTTATGGGTGGTTGTTAGCCATCATGTGGGTGCTGGGAATCGAACCTGGGTCCTCTGAAAGAGCAGTCAGTGCTCTTAACTGCTGAGCCATCTCTCAAGCCCCTACAGCATGATACTAGTTAGATAAGTTTTGATTTGAAAGGTCATTTGTATTTACTTCTGTTTAAAAAAAACAGACAAAGTAGAGGGGCAAAATTCAGTATTTAATAATGTTTCACTCTTTTAGGCTTAGGAGAAAATCCTGCCCATGATTATCTCCTACAAGCACTACTCAACCGAAGTGTGAAAGGAAGTAAGTTTCAGTCTCCCCACTTCCTGGGAAGAATTTCCACCTCTTCCAGAAACTAAGAGTCATAAGAACACTACACACAAACAATAGCTCACGACAGATAAAAAGAGTGATCACATGTGGAAATGAAGGTTCCTACACAGGAAACGCTGACTCAATGTGTGGCAGTAATCACCTCCTGCCTTAGTGTCCCTAGAGAGAGGACCACTAAGCACTTAGAGGACTACTCCTGCTGGGACCTGCTGCTGACCATCCGTGCTTTTTTGCCAGAGTCCACTGTGGTGTGGTAGGGAGAGTCCTGGAGCGACCTGAAGACAGTCTGGGGCTTGTTCTCAGCTTCTTTGTCCGTCACAGATACCATTTCCTCACCCACACCCAAGCTGCTTAGAAGTAGCACGTGAAGGTTCTTATCCTTACCAGAGATTCCACCTACTTGTTTTAAATCAAAGCTTTGTCTTTAATTACAATCATTCAAAATATACTAATATGCCCCAATTCATTTTGCAACATCATTAACATGCCAATGTTTACTGTATATACTATGCTAAAAACTTCACGTTTGACACTCATGGCATCCCTATGTGGTATTTTCTCTTATTGTCCCCATTTTGTTAGATAGGAAAAGTAAGATTTAGAAATTAATCAAATGACTATGATCAAACAGTAAGTAAAAAACCCAGAATGGGAGTCCAGGCATTCTCTTAACAACAATTCAAGTTAATTAATGCTTTGTTTGCTACATGGCTGTTCAATTCAGGGTAATTAAAGAGAGAGTGGGCATCTCTGAATTTTACTCATCTACCATTAATTTGGTTACCACATATACTTAGAAAAGGTGATGGGCAAGAACAGATGGGCCAACCTGTAACGAACATGAAAAACAGTCTAGCAACAAAGTAGATAAATTAAGAAATTCCACAATCATAATTAGACACTCCCTAATATCCAGTGTAAGCATGAGTCAAATTATAGCAGCCTAGGCCACAGAATGAGGTTCTGTTTACATTTCTTTTAAAATGATTATAGTCAAAAGACACATTGAAGAAGATTTAAAGATTTAAGGGCCACCCACCAAGATGGCTCAGCAGGAAAAGGGACTCATCATCAAACTTAGCCCTGAACTTAAATCCCCAGTACCACATGGTAGAAGGAGAGAACCCATTCTAGGTTGTCCTCTGACCTCCACATGTGGTGCCTGTGCACACACAGACACACAGGGACACACACACACACACACAATCAATCAATGTGATAACATTTTTTTAAAAGACTTAAGAAGGCTAGAGATTTGGCTCAGTGGTTAAGAGCACTGGCTGTTCTTGCAGAAGACCCAGGCAGGATTCCCAGCACCCACACAGAGGCTAACAACTGTTGGTAACATCAGTTCCAGGGGAATTCAACACACTCTCTTCTGATCTTGGCAGGCAATACACTCATATTCATTTAAAAAGAAAAAAAAGACAAGTTGACTGTTTTTGAAAAGCATGTCAAAAGGAGAATACAGTTAAAATTTTTAAATCCCAGAATCTGGTGTACTGAAAAAAATCATCTCTGTGCTGCGCCTATATTTCCTGCTTATCATAAGATAAATATTTTTGTTAGATTATCAAGAGAAAAAAACTAAGTAATAAAGTAGGTTTTTTAACCACTGCATGTGGCCAACGGTACTTGGCTGTCTTGTCTAAGGAGAAGATTCGAAGTATAAAATCACGTTAAGTGCACATATTCAGTGCACACTAAAGACAGCTCCTCAACCTGTTCAGATTGGCTCAACTGGTCAAAGCCAACAAATAAAAGCATTTCTACTACTGTGTTAGCTACTTTTCTGTTGGTGTGATAAAATACCTGACAAAAGCAACTTAAGGACGGGTTTCTCCGAGCTCAGTCTAAAGGCACTGTCCCCATCACGGTGAGGAAGGCAGGACGCAGGAGCCTGAAGCACTGGTCACACACTCTGTCCAGTCAGGAAGAGGGCAATGAAGGCTAGTGCTCAGCTTGCTTTCTTCTTTTTATGCAGTCTGAGGGATGGTGTCACTCAAAGTGGGCGGGTCTTCTCACCTCAGTTACCATAATCAGGATAATTCCCCATAGGCACACTCAGAGATCAGGTGATTGCAGATTTCCTCAAGTGGAGAGCTGAGATGAACTACCATTATACATTATGATTCCGGATCAAGAACAAAGTCCAAGTAGGGTTCCTAAACTAGAACAGATCTTCTCTAGTCTAGAAAGAACTAAATCTACGAGATTAAAGAAGTTTCAACCTCGACTAGTTGAAAAATCCAACAAGACAGACTGGTATTAAATACCATCTGTCACAGTATTTACCCAAGTCTCACAAGATTTAGACTACAGCTGCCTACCTTCAATCCATTCACTGTAGGCTGTCACAGAGAACTTCTGACCATCCACGGTGTAAAATTCTCTTTGGGCCAGGGCCTTCCCACCACTACTATGGTTTTCATAATTTCTCACAGATTCGTTGCAAGAAGAGGTTCCACCATCAATGACACCAACCAAAGCCCAAGCTTGCCTAGAAGGGAGAAGAGCGTGCACACTTGGTTACTTGTCATGGGAATGGCCTAAGCCTCTGACACAGATATGGTCTGGGGTTCGATTCCTGTGTTTCTTTTTTCTTTTTTCATGAAGTCACAGTTTAGACTTTTTCTAAGGAGCTGACATCACAGAAAGATGTATCTGATTTTCTAGAACCTGATTTAGCTCTCTCACTGGTGAAATAGTGATGCCTGTGGCTTCAGCTAATCATGGATTTCCTTCTCGATACAGACCCATCTCATGCATGGTTGCTTCTGGCCACTGTCTCCTAATCGATTCCGTCTGCTCTTGTAGTAATTTGGTTTTCATTTGTTTGTGGTTGGTTTTGTTTCTGAGACAGGGTCTCCAGGTAACCCAGGCTAGACTTGAATTCAGTGTGTAGTTGAGCAGGCAATCTTGAATTCCTGGTCCTCTTGCATCTACTAGCAAAGTGTTAAGACTACCATCCCACAAACAATGCTTCTCATTTTGTTTTAACTGTCTTTGGTTGGCACCATGGTACTAGGGATAAAATTCAGGGCACATTCAGGTGCCTGGGACTTAAAAGCTAATGTTTGGGGGGGTCTGGGCAACTGTGTGCAGGTGGAGTCAAGAAACACCAAGTAGAGCAGTGGTCCTCAAGCTGACCCAAGGGAGGACTTGTTAAATCTGCTTGCTGGGTGCACACAGCCTGACAGAGGAGAGTCAATCTGCAATTCTAACAAGTTCCCCAGTGGTGCAACTAGTTATGCTCTGGGGAGATGGCTGAGTCAGGGAAGCACTTCCTACAAAGCATGAGGACCCAAGTTCAGATGCCCAGCACCCACAGTGGCAAATATTTGTGGTCCCAGTGCTGGAGGGGAGGAGGGGAAGGGACAGGCAGTTCCTTGTAGGCCACTGGCCAGCCAGCCAGATTTGCTATATCCATGAGCTTCAGGTTCAGTGAGAGACTCTGTTTCAAAAAACGAGATAGAGAGCAACTATGAAAGACACTCAAGGTCATCATCTGGCTTCCACATGCACACATGTGCATAGGTACCTGCACACACCTATATAAATAAACATGTACACACACATCACTCACACACACACACACACACACACACCCTAATTTGGAAACCACACTTTACAGGAGTAATTACCAACCTGATCTAAAACTCCCTGGGCAGCAGCACTTTTTAATGTCTCTTCGTATATGGGCAAGGTTGAGAATCACTCAGTTAAGTTGGAGATTTCTATACATCTTTAAAACTGCAGAATCGGGTGGTGGAGGGATGACTCAAAGGTTAAGAGCACTCGCCACTCTTGCAAAGGACCCAGGTTCAAATCCTAGCACCCACATGGTGGCTAACAACCGTTGGTAACTCAAGTTCCAGGGAGTCTGACTCCCTCTTCTGATCTCCATGAGCATTGCACAACATGGGTGCACTTATATATATGCAGGTAATATACTCATAAAATGAGTAAATAACTAAATATTTTTTAACTGCAGAATTGTGATCTGACAGATTTTCAACTTTACATATGATTATCTATAGAAAGCAATGTGTTTAAAAATGCCATCCAACTTCCATGATACTAAGCATCTGAGGGACTTGCTTAAGCTTGTGTCAAAAATTAGTCAAAGAAAAAAATACAGTAACAAAAAAATCCAGAAAATGTGCCTTAAGCCTGGCTCAAAACATGAAAAGAAAAATGTGAACTTCGTATTTTGGAAAAAAAATACTAAATGTAATCCACACCAGACAGATGGCTGAATACTCCCAGATAAAAGTTCACTAAAGTCTGCCTGCATCCCTGTAAGTCCCACAGCTGCCCCTGTGGGGATTAGCTACCCCTTTCGCTGAGGAGGAGGTAGAGCTCTATTTGTATGCCTTGATACAGCAGAAAGGATCAAATAAAGAATGTCTCAACTTAGAATCCTAGTTGAGAGGGAAGGAGAGGAAGAAAGTCAGAGGCTTCCTTTATTTACCAGCATGGCCAAGCCGACAAGAGAACAATGCTCCGTTCTAGGAACATTATCTAAAAACTACTCCCACTTCCCTTCTCCACTTCTGGAGACTTCAGTGCACTAGAACGTTATCTTCAAAGGGGTGCATGTTTATGTATAGTACGGATTCTAATTTGTCCATCAATATTTTAAAAGAAATTTTGAAACCAGTTCAGTAGATGGAGACACCAAAATCAAGATATTGCACAGCTAGTGGTGACACAAACCCAGAAGCAATGACAGCATGAAGGAACAGAACCTGTGACCGCCCCCACCACTGTGTAAGGAAATACAGGAGGTGCTATGGTGTAGATTGTAAAAGTCCCCCAAAGGCCCATGTGTTGAAGGCTTGTTTCCCAGCCTGTGACACTCTAAGAGTTGGGGTTGGGAGCAGAGAGGCTATGGGCTAGAGAGATGGCTCAGTGGGTAAAAGCATTTGCTGCTCTTCCAAAGGACCAGGGTTCAATTCCCTGCATTCAAGTCAGACAGCTCACAACCATCTGTAACTCCAGCGGGAGAGGATCCAACACCCTCTTTTGACCTCTGAGGACATCTGCAACCATCTGCATACTTACCACACACATACACATAAATAAAAATAAATTATTTAAAAAGAGAAAGAGAGCTTGGATTTAGTAGAGAGAAGTTAGGTCACTGAGGACATGCCCAGCTGTCCACAGTAAATAAACATTCACCAGAAAAGAAGCAATAGTGAAAATAGGCCAGTTCTACATGTAACAATATGAACGACACATCAGTAACATGAGCAAAAAGTCAGACACAAAACATTCTGTCTGCAGCCACTTCTACAAAGTTCAAAAACAGGCAAACCTAAACCTTATGACAGCCCCAAATTCAGGAGAATGCTTATCTTTGGGGATGGGAGGAGTCATCATGGATAACAGCTGGCAGTTTTATTTCTTGGTCTGGATGGTGACTACACACGATCCATCACTAAGCTTTACATTCTGGTTCCACCAGCTCTCTGCCTGTGTATTATCAGGTGAAAAAAAAAAACCTCTGGGACTTTGCTCCTAGTACCCTATCTAGACTTTTCAGCTATCTACACAGTTATATAGAGTTCCTCCAGGACCCTTGCCTTTGGGAAGCTGCCTATTACTTACCCAAGTCAATTCTTTGTTATTGGCTTTGTTCTTGTCTTTTAAAACTCCTTCTCCCTCTCTCTTACTCCATCCCCAGCCCCTCTGTAGTTTAGGCTACCTCCCTCCTCAGCCTTCTGAGTGTTGGGATTACAAGTCCTGGGACTTTAGGTTCATACCAGTATACCTGACTCCTGCAGAGCAATTCAGAGGCTCTTTCCACTTATGTTCCAACTATAGATTATGGGTCTCACTGAATGATGATTTTTGTAGGTCTCTGCTGACCACACTAAACAAGGGCTCCCAAGCTATGTCCTTTCATCTGAATACTGATGGCAACCAGCACTTAGCATCTTCCCAAAGAGGTAAGAAACAGCACACCTAAGATGATACGGAAACTTTTCCTTCACTAATTGTTATCTTCTCGAATTTCTTCTGATAACCCCGCATCCCATCAAAGGAGAATCAGAGTATGTCATTTCAGTTCATGGATTCTGACATTGTCTGGCTTCTGTCACTGCAGATATTCCCCAGCATTCTTAGGAACATTCAGCAGAATTGCAACTTCTGCTTTCTTAATTAAATGGTGGCTACTTCAGACAGGCTCCAAACTGCATTAGGCAATCATGGTTCATTAGCAGATGGTTTGATATCCAGAAGTTGCAGAAATGACTTCAATGTCAGGATGTCTATTTTAGCTCAATATTTGGCTGCCTCTTACATGTCAGAATTCTACAAACTTGAGCCAATCAAGCAAGTGGATTCAAATTAGCATGTAAAGGATTCCAATCAAGTTAGCATACAAAAGAGGAAGAACCTGAGCATGCTTGCCCCTTAGGGCTTTATGACTAGAGCACGGAATTCTGCCCTAACCTTTCAATTCCTAAATTGCCTCAAAGAACCTAGGTTTCAATATCTTCATTTTTGAGCATTCATTATGCTCCGAAAGTAATGGAAAGAGGAAGTCTCTTCCAAGGAAAATTCTTTTTACTCTGCCTATTGTTTCTCAGTACCACGTTTCTATGCTCTTCATTGGAGCTACAGACAGTTCACAAAGGGCTTCATAAACCAAAGGCAAGACAGGCTTTGTGTACCACATCCAGTTGTTCAATCCATTGTCAAACGGGAGGCAATCAGATGCACCGGAGAGAGCGGCCACGAGCCAGCTGAGTCTGCAGCAGTGGTCAGAGGTTCTTTTCCCACCTTCTCTGCTTTCACAGGGCACAGACTCTAACACAGAGCTGGGAAGAAAAGAACATGGCCTGCCTACCTGTAGCCCAGCCCTTGGATCAGCTTACTTCCCAGCCGGTCCTGGATCATCTGGATTGTTCCCTGCAACAGGCTCTTGACAGCTGAATCTCCGACAGCAATAGCGACAATCCGACCTGGATCCTGGACTCTCAAAAACTCTTGAAGTCGCCTGCTCTCGTTTTGGTATTCATGGGTATCGAACTTGTCATTTTCCAAAATCTGGGCTGTGTCTTGGTCAATGACCCTCACATTAAGGCCCCGGGAAAAGTCCTTTTCAAAGGTATAGGAGCCAAAAGGCAAGCCTGAGGAATGCAGAGTCCTGGCCAGCATCGTCCAGGACATCCTCCGGGCCCCGTGTAACTCCAGTGTCCCGCCAGCCTCCACACCAATAAACTTCCTGCCAAATGTTGGCATACTTTTGCCTTCATCTGACTTGCCGTACAAGGTAACTGTCGCTTTAGATTTATAGCGGCATTTTTCTGCTCCAATATGAAGCGCCCCACCATCCTGAATCAGGATGGAACGAGTTCTCAAGGTAATATTTCTGGATCCATCTTTATCATCCCCAAACACAAGCAGTCCTGCAAGGTAGGAACAGTACTATATAAGTCAAATTTCAAAACGTCATTCTGAGACAGAGAAATAGATTTCACCTTAAGGAAGGAATAAAATGCATCACTCCAACTAGACTAGGAAAATTAAAAGCCCATTTAGAAAACTAAGCTAGTTTTCAAAGCCAAGGGAAAGAAAAATGAAGAATTCCTATCTCAACATATTAAAAATGAGTCTCTAAGTAGACAACCATATATAAAAATGAGATAGTGTGGTTTAAATATGAAATGTGCCTCACAGCTCACGTGTCTGAACACTTGGACAGTAGCAGGCAGCTTTGTTTTAAAGTCATGGAGCCCTTGGGAAGTGTTCTAGCTAACAGAAGTGGAACATTAGGGGAGAGACATACAGGTGATATTCCCTCTGGTTCCAATCTGAGCTGTTTCTTGTCTGCCACCACAATGTGACCAGTTGCCAGCTCCTCAAACCAAGCCACCTGGTGGTCGTACTTTCCCTGACAAAAAGACTACACCTGCTGGAACTAGAGTCAAAATACACTCCTCTCTTTCTTAAAATTATTGATTTTTATTTTATGTATAGGAGTGTTTTGCCTGCATGTATCTAAGTGTACCACATGTGTGAAAAGCCCACAGGTCAGAAGAGAACACCAGATTCCTCTGGAACTGGAGTTAGGGATGGTTGTTAGTCACCCTGAGGGTGCTGGGAACCGAACCCAAGTAATCTGCAAGAGCAGCAGTGTTCTTAACCGCTGAGCCATTTCTCCAGCCCCCAAATATGCACCTTTCTTAAGTCTCTTCTGTTAAGTGATTACAACAATGAGAGAAATAAGTAGTGCCATGGTGATTTAGGTTAACTCTCATCAGTTACACCAAAACAACTATGAGAAAGCATTCCTAAGGTACTGAGAATGCTTAACTTGTATGGTTCAAACTTAGAAGCTTAACATAGCTCTACAATTAGAGTGACATTGTTACCATAAAGGTGATTCTGCCTAAGAAGAATGTTCTACATAAGGACCAGCAAATACTGACCACAGACAGGGACTATTACCCACCTCCATCCTGAATGACTATAGAATTCACTGTGGCATCTGAGGTCAGGCGAAACATATCGCCCTCCTTGATAACAACGTGTTTTGCAGAATCTTGTCCTGGATCCCAGTTCCTGAGACGGGGGTTTTGATCTGGACAGTTCTCTACAAAACAACACAGCAATAACATGCTACACAACCCAGCCCCACACAGTGCTGGAGTACCACTGCCCACACCCAAGCACTACTGTCCCTGAGCACCGACCTGCAGGGAGGGTGCTGAAGCACTCCGATTCCCTGCCATTGCAGAAGGCTCAATCTTTTACTTCAGCCTTTAAAAAAATTCCTACCACAAAATGTAGGTGTTAGCAACTAGCTGAGATCATACTTCACAAGGTAAAAATGATGCTCCTGTGACTACCTACCTTGGAAATAAAAGAAGCAAAATTATTAGTTTCTCTTGGAACCAAACTAGAATGATGGTTTAGAAAAGAAAATGACGGGTTGATCATGGAGCACAGTGCCTAAGGTCCTGGATTTGATCCCCATAAGAAACACACACCACATACACACACATTCATACATAGATATAAATAATAACTTGGTCCCCAGCTGGCAGCATTGTATTAAAAGTTGTAGAATCCTTCGGACAATGTTCTAGATATGTATATAAACATATATTTACAAAATCCTGAGCAATGAAAACAGAAATTGAAGAAATTGCTAAATAGTATGTATGTTAGATACTCACAAGTTCCTTCCTATTCAGTGGATCACAAGGTAGACAGTAACAACACCTCTCAACATGCACACTTTCACCACAAAACGACAGAAATGGCCAAAACCATGACTTCTCATTTTTCAGAGATGAGGAAATTATAGATTAGAGAAGCCAAACCTAAGATCAGTTAACAAGCTGAGTGATGTGGAAATTCTACCTTAAAGAAATGAGGTCCTTCACTTACAACATTCCTTTAACAGAATTTCAACTCGCCCCTTCATTCCTCGGTGATGAAACAACTATTTATGTATAAAATATTTAAGAGGGAAAAGAAAAATTAGGACTTCATTTTCAATCAACTGACCACCTAGGATTTCCCAAAGATCATTTTGTTTACTTTGCAATAGGTAATGTAATATTTCTAAAGTATATTATAAAGTATATATAAAGGGGATCATATCCCTTGAGAGTTTATATGCTAGCCTTAGAGAAAAAGCTACTATGTTGATATAATTAAATGATAAATAACAAAGTTGTTACTTCAAGTACAAATGACCTTAGACAAAGGAAAATGGAGCTGGAGTCATGGACGTAGCTTCATGGAATAGGTAACACTAGACTCAGACCCCAAAGGATGTACAGTATTTAATAAGAGGAGGTAAGAATACAAGAAATATTCAAGTTCACCTGCCCAGGGCTGAGGGATCATTGCAGAAGGAGGAGCAGAAAAATTGTAAGAGCCAGGGGAGGAGGTGCATGACCAATGGAAATAGAGTCCTACAGGCTTCTGGGACCTTGTTCATATGAATCTATAGCAATGGTGCCAGCATGCACAAGACCCATGCAAGCTCAAGCAAACAAGAAACCACCACAGAACTGTGGAAATGGCAGCAGGCCCTAACATTAGCCAAAGAACTATTGGTAGTTTATCACTGCTGGGTGAGGAAGAGCTGATCTTCCTAAAGGAGTAACTCAAGATAGGCGGACTAGACCCCAGTGGATGAACTTACACTGAGGGGTGTCTGGAGACACTAACTTGACTCAATAGTATGCCTTAACATAAATGACAGAATACATGAAATCCAGTGGGGGGGGGTGTGCTAATGGGGAAGGGGGCTTAAAGACGATTAAGATGTTGCATATAAAATTCTCAAAAATTCAATTAAATAACACAAAAAAAAGAGAGAAAGAATACAAGAAATGCAGGTCTCTCGCCACCCAGAAGGAGCAGTAGCGCTTGAGCACCAGAGGAAGAAATGCTGCACTGAAGCAGAAGGTACACAGTAGGAAAACGCAGGAACCACTGACCCCCACAGCCTCTGAGTCTCCATTTTGAACATACATATCCCAGTGTATGTTCTCATCATCTTCCTCTCGCTAAGCATTTACATTGCCTCAGCTTATTCTGTTACTGTGACGTGACAGCAACTACAGTTAAAATTAGTCTCACTAAGGCCTTGGTAATTATGCAGTGGAACTATTTTTCTCATACCAGTTTCATAATTGTTATTTAACACTTCAGATAAATCAATAGTCAAAAAGTAACTAAGGGCAGAGGGATTGTTTAGCAAAAGACAAAACCCCGGGTTCAACCTCCAGCACTGCAAAAAATAGAATAGTTTTTCTTCAAACCTCCCCCCCCCCCTTTTCTCATAAAACACAGAGCTGGAATTCTCCACGGTGTTATACAAGAAGCAAATGTACGAGCCATGTCACAGGCTACAGAGAAGGAATTCCAGTCTTTTGAAATCTGGACCCACCATAATAGTTACATAATTCTTCTGCATTGTTTATGATTATCTCCTAGAGAGCACATTTCATTGGAGCTATTACCAAAAATTCCTGTTTTTTTCCTAGTAAAATATACTGAAATGAGAAAATGTGTGGCAAGCAGAAATCATGAAAAACAGCAGCCAGCCCCATCTTCCAGGCTAACCCACTTGAGAGTTAGTAAACACATCTGTAACAGCAAAAGCCAGTGAGGCTGGCCCTAAAATACTTCGGTATACTAGATCTTTCCGCTAATCATCTGCACTTACATTGCCAACATGTGAAACTAAAGAACACTGATTCAAGGAGCCACATCAGCAATCCAAAGCTGTAGATGCACTGTGCAAATACCAAGGAAAGCCACAGATTTTCCACTACCCTAGCATCCTTTTCTGCAGATTATTTGGGAACTATGAATCAGAGTCTGGTTATTCTGCTTGGAAAGAGGGACAGAAAGTCAATGCCACACACAATGGAAATCAAGGTTAGGGATTCATGATGTGGTCAGCAACTATGTGGACAAGAGAATTTCTCTTACTCCCTGTTTATTCTCTTGGAAATGTTGACAACTACTTCCTTTAGGACATAAAATATACAAAAGCCCTAAAGTATCCACGAAACCTAAAATCGTGAAAAGGGCCTCGGCTACTATAGTATATCTGCTTAAAGAAGCATGTAATCATACAAAAATCTGTGGTAGACAAGGAGGTGCCACCTCAGGTTGTAATGGTCTAATTCTCTGCATCACAGCCCTGGGTCCTGGGTTCTCTGACTTTTACAGATACTTGGGTACCTTTATAAAGCCACTGTTTATTGATATTAAAATTGACTAGCCACAAATTTCTTCAAAACTAATCAAAGTAAGCATATTGCCATTAAATTTCTTTGTATATGTATCTGTTTGTGTGTACGTGGGTGCACATGTATGTGGAAGCCAGAGATCAACCTAGGCTCTTGTTTCTCAGGGACTGTCCGCCTTTTTTGCTATTTGTTTTTGTTTTGTTTTGTTTTTTTGCTTTTGAGACACATTACTCTCTGGCCTGGAACCTGTCAAGATGGTAGGCTGGCTGGCCTCTACCATCTCTACCTGCCTCTACCTCTACCGTGCTGGGATTACAGTCACATGAGACCACATCTGGTTTTCTTTTTTAAACTTCTATTTTCATGTGTTTGTGTAAATGTATGCCACACGTGTGCAGTTACCTGAGGACACCAGAAGAGGACGTCATACACCCTAGAGCTGTAGTTATGTGCAGCTGTGAGTGGTCCCACACGGATGCTGACTTTTTCTCGTAGGTTCTAGGGCTTGAACTCAGGTCCTTACCAACTGAACTATACATTCACCATTAAATGTCTGACGTGGCTCTTGAAAAGCAAATGTAATTTAAGAAATTAAAGCTTTCATACATGACATTCAACTGTGAAAGGAATGGGTGGATCATAGTTTACACACCTTGAAGTTTTCCTTTTTTTTGATTTTATGTGTATATGCGTTGCCTCCGTGCATATAAATGCACTCACGTCATGCAGTGCCATGGAGGTCCAAAGAGGGTGTCTGATCCCTGGAACTGTAGTTACTGGCAGGTGTTAGCTGCCATGTGGGTGTGGAAACCAAACCCAGGTTGTCTACAAGAGCAGCTGATGCTCTTAACTACTGAGCTAGAAGTTTTCTTTTAATGATATATACTACAACTCAATAATACTTAAAGCTTCTCTTTTTGCACTGTTTATTGAGCAAAAATTAAGTATTTTTGTTTTTGTCACATTTGTTTTTAAAAATTAAGTCTACTGGGGCTGGAGAGATGGCTCAGTGGTTAAGAGCATTGGCTGCTCTTGCACAGGACTCGAGTTTGATTGCCAGCATGTATATGGCAGGTAACAACCATCCCCAACTCCAGTTCGAAGGGATCTAACACCTTCTTCTGGCCTCTGAGGGCAATGCACAACATGAGTGAACTTATATATACATAGACAATACACTCATACACATAAAATGAAAATAAATAAAACAGTTTTAATTAAGTCTACCTTAGCACTGTATTTATGATCAAATAAAAAACTTTTTGCAATCCAAAAATCATAAGTACCACAAAGAAGGATACTGTGCTACCACAAGAATCCAGTGAAGACTCTTAAGAGCATTTCCAAGAGGTCCTCCAAGAACAACCTGAGGCCTGGGATGAAGTGGAAACATGGAAGGAAGAAGCCTTCTATTTACAACATCCAGTGGGCTCCGAAGACAACCGCCGGCATTTGTAAGGAGTTACACCTCATAACCGTGTACTAGGTAGCCAGGCCAGTCTAAGGTCAAACATTTTTCTTAATTATTCTACTTCTTATCTCTTCTCCTGGGGTATGTTCTATGTGTACACATGCACATGCACATACACACACACACACACACACGTACGTACACACACACATACCATCTGGAGCGTATTTTGAGGATATTCCCAAAATGACTGCAAGTGCAACAAAGAACGAGAAGCTGGTTAAAGCAAAGCAGATGAAGGTATTCTTGTGTCTCTTCTGCTTCTGGCTCTCCCTTGGCGTTCGCTGCTCCTCAGAGGAGAAAGCAAAGGTTGCTGGGGCTTCTTGTCTGAGGGAGGTCAATTTGGCTGAAGCTTGGCTCTTTGGAGGAGGAGGAGGACGTAAAGGGACAACCTTCCCAGGAACGTAACCAGGTGAGCGATGGCTGTTTCCATTCTGAGGCTGGAGGAAAGCCGGGGGACGTCCCCTGGAACCTGCGGTGTACATGATACCCTGTCACTGTGAAAAGAACATAAAACAAGGTTCTGAAGGTATACACTGCAATGGTTTTAAAACTTTGCCTGTGCCTGATCCATGGAAACAAGAATGGCCTAGAACTTAGTATGTAATCCAGGCTAGCCTCAAACTCAGGACAATCCTTCTGCCTAAGCTTCCTAAGTGTTGGGATTATAGGCAAGAGCCCAGCTTACAGAAATCTTTTCAGTACTGGGGATCAAACCCTGGACCTTTACTTGCTAGGGAAGCACTCTACCATGAGCCACTCCCTAGCCTGAAAATATTTTTTAATGTGATAAGATGAACATAATATAAACTTGTCATCATAACTATTTTTCAGTTCAGTGGCACTAAATATATTCACAAAGTTGTGCAATCACCACCAGCGCCATCCTTTTTCAGTAATTTTCCATCATCCCAAGCAGCAACTTCATACATAAGCACACTTCCCATTCTCCCTCACTCCAATGACGGACTGAAAAATACCAAGTCAGCTTACATCCCCATACAGAAAGCAGTGGACCACGACCTCTACCACGACCTTCACCAACCATCTTCTAGGCCATTGCTGCTTCACTCAGCTACAGATCACCATAAAATCACCAGCTACTCTCAAAGCCCAGGGCTGTCTCCCAAACCAATTTAGTCAGGGTAGTGAGCCTGTGCCCCAACCTCTGTAAAAATTCCCCATTCTCAAGTGACTCCAATGAGCATCTAGAGCCAAGTGTTCTGAGTTTTCAACATAAATAAGAATCTCCAGGGAGCTTACTAAAAACGTAGATGCCTGTAATTCTGGCCCAAATGCTGCAAAGAGGGATCAGGGTTTACATTATAAAAACATAATGACACTAAAGAGTCACCCCTGGGAGCATCAAAATGCTAAGCTCTTCAGACTGAAGTTTTAAGTCCATGTGTCACATGGGGACCTCCACAGAATCTCTAGAAAGTTCTAATGGATAGGAATTCAAGTTTAGGCATTCAACTTCCCCAATGGAGCTATTCCCAGTTAAAACGTTCTCTATATACTGAATCCATTCAGCATGAAAGTTTAAAGTTTAGCTATTAATTCAGTATTTGGGAAGTGGAAGCAGAAGGATCTGGAGTTCATTGCCAGCCTTAACCACATTAAAAAGCTCAAGGCCAGCCTGGGGTACATGACACCTTGTTCCCTAGTGCCACACCCCCTACAAACACACATTCACTTACTCACGGGGGTGGGGGGTTATAGGTTTTCTATATTATTATATCCTGAAATGGAAGTAGACACCAAATATGGCTCAGACAATTAAACCAAAAAAACCTAAAATGCACTTAATCCAACCAGTCTATCAGTAGGTACCATTTGTTTGTGAAAAATCCAAGGCCTGGAAAGACTGCAAGTATTACACACCGTGGTTCTGAGCCAGAACTTCAGCGCAGCACTCTGACTCTGAAGACCAAGCTCCTAATAGTTTGTGAGGGCAAAATCTGGACCCAGCTGGCCCGAAACAGCATGTTAATCTTCTCAGGAAATCTTCCACGAAGAAGTTCATTAGACTAACAGAACATGATTCTTTTTTTAGCTAAGAAAAACTGACACACACAAAAAGGCCAGTCCTTTCTTACATTCTTTATAGTCAGCACTTAGAAGAGTAAACTTTGAATGAAACATTACTCTGGAAGGGAGAGAAGGAGGGAAAGAAAGAAGGGAGAGAAGGAAAGAGGAAGAGCCCGCTAGCTTCGCCATCTACAGTGTGGTTATGGTGACTGGAAAAATGCAGTTTTCCCATAGCTTCAGAAACAACATTCACCTTCTCTTCCTGCACAGCCAGGGCACCTCAGGGTCACCTGACTTCATTCAATCCCATCATAATTAATCCCCTCATTTGCTACCAAAGAACAAAATTCTAGTCATGTGGGGGCCTCCAAATTGCTCTAAACTAGGAGCAAACCAAATAAACACAAAATGGTCACTGGAGAAGCCACAAATAAGTATTCCCAGGACCCAAATGACCTAGAAATTAATGAGGAACAGAAAAGAAATCTAATCAGGACTGATTCCAAGTTTAGATGGGGTAAAGACCATTCTCAGAGATAGCCTGTCAAAATGACAAGGTTTATGGAGCTTGATGAGTGAATTAAAGTCATTATTTAGACGAAACTTATACTTCATGACATAGGACAAACACCACCATTAAGGTGCTGCTGAGAAATCTGCGGCATGTGCCAAGCAGCAGGGCCCAGTAAACATACACAGCCTGGCAGCAAAGCTGAGCATCATCATGCCTTTAAGGCCCTCCATTAACACTGCTGTTAGGGGGTGGGCAGGCTCCCCAGCTGGCAAGCCTTAGGCCTCCTTAGGCCTCATCGCACTTGGGGTGAGAAAGGCTGGGATTATTTATCAGTCTAGAGGGCCCTTCCGTGGGAGATGATATGTCACCAAATGTTGCCAAAAAAACATAAATGGCAGGGAGAGGTTCAGTGAAGCCCTAATGTGTGTTCTCAAGATCACAAAATGACAACTTAACATGGAAATTCAGAAGACAGCTGTGATAAAAATCACACCTGAGTCCATTAGCCTATTCACTGAGAACTACAAAAGGATACTTTTCTCTTCCTAGAAAGTATTACACTACAATATTTTAAAATAAAGCAAAAAATATCTTAAGCATATGCCCTCTTAATAAAAATCTTTAAAATTAATGGTTAAAAAAGAAATTAGTTTCAGATCTCATTTCACATTTATGAATTTTGAGATACAACTATGAAGCAGTTAAAGTATGCTGACTGCTAGTTACAGATCTAAATTAATCATGAAAGACATTTCACTAATTCAGGAAGCAGTTGTACCTGTGCTGTTATTAGAGGCTGAGGTAGCAACTGCACAGGAAGACAAAAGCTTCACAGCAGCCTCAAGAAATGCGACTCCTCAATTCAGTGTTCAATCACCTGTTTGGAAGATGGGGTAAGATTTTCCCAGGAAATACTGTTCCAAGTCTGCTCAGCTGCTTATGCTATCTAACAACGGTGGCTTAATCCATAAAGTTATCGCAACTTGTAACATTTGTTTGAGTTCTACACCCTGAAAACACAAAGGAGGGACTGAATAAAAAAGACAAGGAAACTTCTCCTGGGGTTCAAGCTTCAGTGCAAGCATTAGGCACAACCTGAGTTTTACTATGGGCCAATGTTTCACTTTAATGGTGAATGTTGACGCTGCAGGTCACTTTTTACAGGTAGTTCTTGCCGTGAAAAATCACAGATAACACAGAGGGAGTTCATCCATATTTTTGATACATTATAAGAACTATGACTTGGGATAGCTCCTAAAATAAATAGCCCACCCAAAATGGAGATAGCCAAGCCATTCATGTCAAAACCAGAAACACTCCACAGCTCTTAAGGCATAATTTTTGGTATTCAATGATACTTCAAAATTCCTTGAATTATTTTTTATATTTATTCACCTGATGATTAAAAAGTGATAACCCAAAAGACTTGGTTATAAATCAAACAAGCAAGCAAAAATTAAAATTTTTACAAAAGTAATATAAGTAAATATGTAAGACAGGTAACTAAAGAAATTTCTAACACTATGAAAACATGACTTATAAATGCTTTAAAAAGCATTCAAAAAAGTATGCATTATTGTTTTGGCCAATTCTCAGTCTCCCTACCACCAAAAAAAAAACCAACCTAAAAACTCACTATTATTTTAAATAGGATCCCATTCTTAGAAAAGCGGAGTGTATTGCGTCAAACAACAGCAATGCTTGGGAACATAGACACTTCATAAACAGCATCCATTTATTTACTTTGTAATAAGTCAGTAATAACAAAAAGCAATTACCTTTCATTCAATAATGTTAAAGAGCATCATGATTTTTCAACCTGTAAGACTGTTTTAGTTTTTAAACAACTGAAGGTTCTCAAACACTGTACTGTCTTGTTTAGGGAACCTTCTAATGAGTCCCTAAGCTTCATTTTGTTTGCTCTCCCCTGTACTCTGTTAAAGCCTTATGTCCAACTAGTCCATGTTCTCTTATCTACCTTTCTTGTCTGTGTTCTCACAAGATCTTACACAGAATAGATACTCAGTAAGTGGTTGCTGTACTTAGACCACAAATTTCTACAAAGAAAGTCATCATGAATACTAAGGGCATGTGTCATGGTGTGTAACAAGGTATGTGTATATATGTTTAATCCAAATATATATGTATATACGCATATGCATATATGCACATACTGGAGCAAAGACACAGAGTTGAAAAAATTGGGTCTAATTTCATTCCAAGATCAGCTTAAGTTGATGTTGAGTCCCAAAGAAACTGGTTAAGCTACAGATTCCTCTATTTTTCTCTCCCTAACCCCTTTCTCTCTCTAAACACATATGCAAGTTGGAATTTTCCACTTAATCCTACAATATTCTTGAGGCTTTGAGAAATTTAATCTCTGTGTCACTGCCTTCAGTTGGGAGAAATTAAGAACATTAATTCAAGCAAAAAAGTCAGTGCATGTTAATTACAGCAAAATACAATCCTAGCATGAAATCTGATCACTGGCAGGTATGATTCCCAACTGCAAGCAGGAATTTTACAGATAAAAAGCAGCAAACCAGCTGGCTAACTTCAGCCTTTCACAGAGTGTTGGATGCTTTTAACCACACACTGTGAAATGCTGTAGACATGGGGTGGGTGGGAGACGGTTTATTCTCCTTTCTACTGCTGACAGTAAGAAATGTTGAGATCAAAGAGAAGTCCTCTGGATAAAAAGTCCGCAGCAAGTACTTCAGCAATAAGATCTTTCAAAGGGCTGGGTTCTAACAGTCTGTCCACTGCTGATATGCCAATATAAAGACAGGTTCAGCATCACAGTCTTTATCACTTACAGAGTGATGGGGGACACCTGTTCCCTTTCCAAATCACCAGTCCTCAAATGACCTGGTCCATCTCCCTAATCCTGGGCTCCCACTGTCCAGTGTGAGGTATGTACATCACCCAGCTATAATGAACACATAATAAAACCTCAAAGCTTTAGCCTCCTTTAATTAAGCTCCTTCAAATTCCTCCTACAATTTTTATAGGAAGCTACTCTTAATGGAAAATTCAGGCCTATGGGAACACTCAAGATGCTAGCAAAATCTAATCAAATAATTTTGGATCAAGGAAATAATTTTTTGAAACAATCAACTGAATGATTCTACAAGTGACAATCTTTGTTTCTAAGAATTTTAGCACAAATGCTCACAATCTGGCTACAGAAACTTTCTCTTTAAGATCTTAGAAAGTCTCTATAATGTAATCACTGGTAGCCTAAAAAGTGAACCTATAGCAAACATTCCAGAAGAGGTATATATGAATTAGTAAGAAAACAAATAACATATTTTACGACAATTACTTATACTTCTGATCCAATAAAAATGCTAGCAGCTCCTAGCTACCTGGAGCTTCCATTTAAGGGTTGTCTATTCCCAACTTTCTATTTTTAGAGAAAGACAACAGAAGATTACATCAAAGTGGTTTTCATGTTTTTAATTTGGTTTGGTTTAGGGGTGAGTTGGGCATTCATTTAGTTTTAGTTTAATACAATACTGATAACAGTGAGTTCAGTCTTGAACATACAAACTGTCCAATAAGAAAGAAACTTAGCACTTTTTAGGCCTTTTGATTTAATAAACACTTAAATACAATCAGTGTCATGAAAATTGCATTCTTAAACACATTCTATAAAGATTTGAATCAAAGAGAGGCTAGGAAGAGATATACAAATACAGTTTAGGGAAACGCATTATATATTCTGTTCCCAAAGCATACAGTACAAGGTTTTCTAAAATAACCACTGTGAAGCACTCAGCATGAATCCCATGTCTTTATATACAGCTACCTGGAAGAAACAGATGGTTGAAAAAGTTATGTGCAGAGAACTGTGTGACTTCGTACGAGCATACCCCGAAAGAACCAAACACCCTGCAATCTGTACCCAGGGCAGCACTTTCCTGCTGCTGCAAGAAGGCACTTGCCCTACCAGACACTGGACTTCTTATATCGCTATCATTTTCCTCTAAGTCTCAAAAACAGTGTGAGTCACAATACCCCACAATGGTCTGACTCTGCTATATTAGCAAGAAACAGGAAAGTTCACTGACTTCCACTGTAACTAGTTTACTTAGCTCGATCCTGTTTCACTTCTATTAAGCTTCCTATACCCAAGACAACATTCACAGGTACAAATGGGGTATGTAAACTCTAACTGGAAACCTCCCCACACGAAAGGATAAAGGATTGAGAAACTAATTATATTTCTATTCCTATTGCTTTCTCCACTTGACCAGTGTATACACATAGGATGATTATGACCAAAACTAGGGTATAGGTATATTATCTTCCTCAAAAGGAGGAACACATCTAAAATAAACTATTAAAATATAATACAGTGAAACTATAAGGCATACTTCAAACATATCCTAAAATGACTAACTGTATTAAAAAAAAAGATCTGCCACTAATCATTTGAATTAGAATAAGTATTTTATTTAAAATTACTTCCCTTGCTTGGAAAATCACTTTTTAATTTAGCTATAATGTGTTAGAAAACCACAGACAGGAGATAGTAAATATTTGGGAAACAAAATCTAGAAACAGTATGACTTTGCTTACCCAGAACATTACAAAACAAGTGTTTAAGTATTTATAGTTAAAGGAATTCAAATTAGCAAATTAAGAACAACTCACCAAACAAGTCCTTGGCAAGTTATTTTGGAATCTTCCACTAAGATACAGATCCCTGAAGAAAAGAATATTTATAAATATCTGATACCAAAGGTAGGCCAAGTGAATACTTTCCAAATGTAAAGTTTTAAATAAGTGATCTTTAAACATTTTTAATTGATTCCTATGATCCTGTTCTTTTCATGGTATAGGAGGCAGATGTCTGACAAATATACTTAATGGTCCTGCCCTTCTCAGCTCCGCTAAACCTGTCTGTGAGCAGCAGTCCTGGATCCTAAAGCCCAACAGCGGAAACAAGCCAGAGGCTGAAGAAAATTATCATGTCGACAACTGGAGAAACGTGAGGGGAATAATGTGTATCTACGGAACACGGGGGTCAGCAGGCAGCAATAGATACAGCTAACACCTTGTCCAGGCAGAAACAAGAGAAAGAAGCATAGCACACGGGCCTCTGGGTGGAGGAAGCACAGAGCTGCCAGTCATGAATGGCTTTGTTCAAGAACAAGCTCCTTGTTCTCTCTCATCCAACAGATAAGAGCAAACCAAAATGGAGTCACTCGTGCTAAATGCCACAAAATCAAACTGAAACTTTAAGAAGAAAAATCTCAAAACAATTTTTTTTTTCCTGAAAACAGGAGATTGGAGTCTACCTGAGCCCATGAGTAAGGAGGACCCTTCCCGGAACTCCCAGAAATAAAGCATCTGATGCTGGCCAATCAGCTCTCATCTACTGTTCCATTTCCTGGTTCCTACCTTGCAAAGCCTACTGTTCTGCTACTGCCTTTCTGCTTTGTAGAATGAAGCTGCCCTCCATCATGAATTCCAAATAAAGCCAAGTAGATCCTTAGCTATACTTTGTGTGGTTTTGACTTTTGACAGATCTTAAAAAATATAAAGTAAAACTGTTCCTCAATGTGAAGAATTACACAAAGGAGCAGTCTCTTACGTCTTGGTCCTCAGCAGGTTCATTCTAGGATGTTCTAATTCTTCACATTCCTTTCCTGCCACACCTCTCTCTTTTTCTGAAGAAGCTCCTCTCCTCCCTTCCCTCCTCCCTCCCAAGGCTCCTAGCCCACTTCTCCTTTGCCCTTGCTTCCCACTAGCTGGAAAGACAAGAGAGGCTTCCAACCTGCTGACAGTGACAGATGGCTGTGCGGAGGCACACAAGGGCGGCTCAGGCATGTCATCCCTGGAAGCTGATCTTCCAAAGAAAGACCCAAAGCCCAGACTGGCCTGAAGGAAGCTCATTTAATTGAGGTTACAGCAAAAGGCGGAGCTGCCGGCAGGCTGCATTCCCTGCACACTGCCAGGGCAACCCTTTAAAATGCAGTTCAGAGAGAAAGAGCCAGTTAAGTTACATTGCTAGAGTGCTGAAAGGTAGAAGAAAGGCTAAAACAACAGAGGTATCTGTTTAACAAGCACAGATAACACACCGGAGTTCATGATCTCATGACACACTGACATTGAAATGCTATAACAATACAAAATACACAAAGTATGTTCTGGCCTGCCTTTGGAGCCAAGAACTCCTCCAGATGACCAAACACAGGATCCAGGCTACTCAACCTTGGCACCAAGACCCAAGTACCACTGCCCCCAAAAAATCTTTCCAAACACACACATAAAACACACACACACACACACACACACACACACACACACACACACACACACGGCCCCACAGTTCAAGAAGCTCACAGTCCTGTGCTGAGGGCATTAGAGAGAGGGTGAGGAACTGCGGTGCATGCTGGGACAAAGAAACTAATCTAGTGGAGGTGAATTTATTCAACCTCATTCAATTTCCTCCAATAGTATAGAGTTTGGATTTCCAAGAAGGCCAAGCAACCTTGCTTGTCCAAATGTTGACCACCAGCTCTCTTCTACTAATTGCCTTACGTTGTGAGTGTGCACCAACCACTAAGCTCTGCCACCAAATGTATGACAGAGCACTGCCCAACAGCAACCAACGTGGTTGAGGAAACTGCAAACCAAAGAAGTCTTTTATATTCTTTGGATTCTAGAAGCCATGATGTCACCTCTAGGTGAGTTCCAAGCCAGACTCCAAGAGTTAGACTCCATCTCCTTCCAGGGCACATGAAACTTAAGCCAAGCAGCAGGATGCCTTGTCAGCAGTTGCCTAGATGTTCGCCAGGACCTCGGGAACTAGAGTTGAAAGGCAGGTCCTCCCCTGAAAAGGCAGTCAGTCACCCAGCACTGTGGCAGTGTCTACCCAGAGGAGCTGAAAGCAGCAAACAGGGACTGCATAATGGGTTCAAGTGCCACACGCACAAACAGGGCATGGCAATAACGAAAACTAGAGGGTTCCAGGCAAGCTAAGTCAATGCGGTAACCAGGCAGCTAGAAGAAGTCAGCGAGTGCCTGACCCTGCCTTGGGAGAAAATGATGTAGGTAAGCAAGCACAGGCACTTGTGAAAGTGGCCATCTGGTTAGCCAAACGAGATTGTGAACCTGGCAGAAAAGACTTCATGTGGCTCTGTGAACTATATACCTTCAAATGAATCCCATTTCCTACCAAGGCGCCAGCTCCTCATCACTAACAGCACTTACTTATATTTGAATACGCCATATGGTGACTGAGGAGTATTCCCCTGAGCAATGAAAATCTTTTTCACCTTCTCCTTCATGAGTATTATCTTTTAAACATCACATGGGGACTTTATAGTTGATAAGTTGGTTTATGATGAAAAGAAAAAAATGACAAATTTCTCTCATTTCTTCTGAAATAGGATTTGGGTTGTTTTTTTTTTTTTTTTTTTTTTTCCTTCTGCCAAACTAAACTTTCCAATCCCTAAAATATTAATAGGTAATTTTCAAATTTCATATTAGGTGAAAACTATTCTTCAGAGAAGAGAGTCACCATTAGCAGAAACCATTATAACACAGAAGGCTTACAGTCTCCAAAGTGTAAGCCAATAATTAGGTAAAAGCTTCCAAATAAATGGTTCACTCTTAAGGGACTGATCAAGACATCTAGATCGTGATATAAATGTGTGTTTTCCGATACATCAAACTCAGAGCCAATAAGGAAAATTCCTTTCTCAGTAGCTCTATTAAAATTGCCTTAACATGATATTATTTCAGTCAACCATGTCCAAGAGTACAGTACTAAAGTCATTTTTAACATACTAAAGCTAAGAATACCATAATCCTTCCTCAGCAACTTTATAGAACATAAAATTTTCATCTACTAGGGAAGTGATGAGGAGTTCACGGCCATTCTTGGCCACATAACAGGTTCAAGGCTCAAGGTCAATCTGGCCTATACAAGACCCTGTCTCCAAAAAAAAAAAGTTCCCATTACACACAACTGAACTTTTACTTGTGTCCTAGGAGGCAGCCCCTGGATAAACATGTAAGGAGTGTATCATTTTCCATCATGTAAAGGAAATGTCTTGTTGCAAAAAGAATCTAATAATAATTTCAAAATAGATTTGTCTCATAGATCAAAGGACTTATTTATGAGAAGATAGTAATTAAAGTTTCCTGGTCTATTTCACTTTTTAAAGACACACTTTAATACAGACCCTATGCCCCATTTATCTTTCATTGCTGTGTGCCTTGCATATTCTAGAAATGCAATAAAATACTTGCTTAACAGTTCTTGACAATCAACACTGAAAGCTTTCCAAAGCAAGCATAAGAAAAAACAAAAATCACACAATTCCTAGTATGCTTGCAGCCTCTGATTGGCAAACAAGTCTGAATGTTTCCAGGAACTTGCCTCTTCATTAAAAAAAAAAAAAAAAAAAAAAAAGTATATTTCTACAATATTTCGAATTTGCATCTTCTTTATAGAAAATGCAAGTAAACCCAACATTTTTACAGAGCTCCTTATTTGACAAAAATTTACTGCAAAAATCACCCCACTAAATGCATCATCTCATGAGTAAATATAGGAGATGAAAAGACACTGGTCTATCTTTTAAACTTAAGCACAATGTTTTCCTAAGCCCAAGTCAAAGTTATTTGAACATTAAAATAGCTGCTAACAAAGCAAAATAGAATCAAAAAGAACAAATAGGAAAGGGGGAAAGTGTTGTCTGAGAAGAAGGACAAAGGGGCTCTTGTCCCCACTCAACCATTAATTTGCCACATGACCTTACGTAGTTAGTTAGCCCCTGGGTCTCCCCTTCCTTGTTTTACTTCTTTTTTAAAGATCCTCTAGAACTCTGCACTGGGACTTGGTACACACAACAGCATCCAAAATACTGATCTACACTCAAATCACCTTCTCCCTCCAAAAATGTCACATTTAACTTGATAGCTTTGAATACCTGAGTCTGAATTTCTATCAAAGGCAATTTATTAGACTGTCAGATGAGCTTATGTCCATTTCAAATGGAGAACTAAAGCAGGCATTGCTTACAGTTTCATGTTTCACCCAGACAACAGCTGCTGGTACTGGGAGCCTTTAGCAGTCTAGATGAAAATTACACCTCTTCACAAAAGGAGAAAACTAGTAAAAGTGATTTTCATGGTCTCCAAATGCAGATGCTCAGCTCCCTCCACATCCCATTCCCATATTCATCTTGTTGGAGCAAGGGGAAGTAAAAGGCAGCTTGGCTTGGGCGGCAAACCCAGACAAGCCCCTCTCAATTGATGCCCTGCTGTCAGACAGCCCATTCTTCTAATCAATGCTCACAAGCCAAACCAAGTGAAAAGATTTCCTGTGAGTGGGAAAAGCAGATGCCTGGACAAGGAAGGAATCCCACAAACAGCAGCTAGCCAGAAGTCCAAACACTTGCTTCCATTCTGAAAGAGCCAATAAAATGGAAACAAACCTATAGCTGAGACCAGTCTGATTATGCAATAAATTTATATCTAATCATAAAGCACCTATTACAGTGTTAGCTTATATATGAATTTGTATATACATAGCAAATTAAATGGAAATGAATTGCTAGATTATTCCATACAGCATTTTTTGTAAAAATGAAAAAATTATGTGAATGAGTGTAGTGCCTGCCTGTGTGTAAGAGCACCTGTTCTGTGTGTGCAGTGCCCGAAGAGATCAGAAGAGGACATGCGATTCCACTGAAACTGGAGTCATGGATGGTTGTTAGCCACCATGTAGGTCCTGGGAACTGAACCCGGGTCCTCTGCAAGAACAGTCAGTGCTCTTAACCGCTGAGCCGTTCTCCACACCCTCTCCCCCATACAGGATTTTGAAAGTTATTTCACAGGTGAAGAAAATTAGGGGATGTGTCCATTAGCAAATTGTGACAGACTGCCAAAGCCTTGTTTCAAACCCAATTTGACTTCAGGTTCTTCAATTTTTACATCTTAAAATGATACTTTTGCTGCGTGCGATGGTGCTGGCCCGTGAGTCCAGCGCTTGTGGCAGTTGTAGCAGTGTGTATATGCGAAGGAGGGGGATGTAGGGGAGGAGAGAGGTGGAGGGGAGGGGGAGGAGAGGAAAAATACGGAGGAGGAGGCAGAGGAGGTGCTCTGGGGAGGAAGGAAAGGGGAAGGGAGAGGGAGGGGGAGGGGGAGGAAATGATACTTCTGATGCCAGCTTTCAGTTTTTGTCTGACTGAACAAATTATTTTCCAAAAACCACTCTACTGCCCCACCCCTAGTAAGTTCCTTCTCTCGCCTCTTAAAGGATCATTCACACAGTGGTTCTCCCACTCATTCACACAGGACAAGATCTCACTAATGCTAAGTCTGCTTCTGTCCCCTAGCTATATTCATTTCCTCAACAGCAAAATCTTGCCCAACTTCATCAAAGGAAAATGGCTGGGAAGCGACACAGCCCTGGCTTCCCCAGCTGGGGCCACTCCTCCACCTAGCTCTCCCACCAACAGAAAGTGCCACAGCGCAGGTGCTGAGATTCCTTTTGGAAGGCCCAGCACAGGGTGCGCGGTTAGTGTTAGTTTCTCGCATGGAAGGCGGGAGGGTACATGAGTGGTGAGTTACTAACACTTCAGAGCACTTTATAATGTAGATATTCACGATGGCATTCCAAATGTGAACCTCAAACCGTAAACTTAATAGTGATTATGATTTTCCTCTTTCTAAAACGTAATCTTTAACAACTTCAGAAACTTGCTCAAAGGCACACTTTCAATTTTATAATGGCCCACAAGCCCGCTCTGCCCCTGTGAACAGTCTTCCCATTTTTCTAGGTAGCTATGAACAGGCTTCACTGGGTCTACTAGAATATGATTACAGTGCTGTTCCACTAAGGCTTCTTATTGTGATTTTTAACACTTCTGAAAAATCTACTGGTTATAATCTAGAAGGGAGACTTTCCCCAATTAGCCATGGAATTGCTATTGCAACTACACAGACACTCCATATGAGCACCAAGGAATAATTTACAGATTCTAATTCCTTGTTTTCTCCCCCTCCCCCCCACCCACACCCCCCACCCCCGCCTCACTTCTCAGCTTCATCTTATCCACAGCCTGAGAGGCTCAGAATTAATTTCTTACCTTAATTATCTGAGTCTGTAAGGACAAAAGAACAGATCTGAGAGACTGAATTTAAAGCCAGGTGAGAAACTTCAGTTCTAACCCACCAGTGACCTTTGACTTTGTAAGGCACATACGCAGAAAGCTAAGGAGAGTTATTTCAACAAGATAAAGAGCAACCTCCCCTGCGGTCCTGTGTTTACTCAACAGAAGACAGGTCACTGCACATGCTTTGCCCAGAAATACAAACTCAAAAGTGCCCTCTGAACAGATAACGAAACACACAACCAGATGCCCAGACCAGTGCTGAAGGGAGCAAGCTTCCTTCATCTTTAGGGGTACATATATAATTTATATGTTTTTCAGCGGCCGTTCAAGCAAGTAAGCCTGGTTGCCCTGGGTACTGAAGCCTCCCTCAGCTCAGAAGAAGTTTCCCTTCCTCGCCTCCCTCTAAATTCTACTCACTTTTTACTGGCAGGAACTAAGACATCTACACATCTTCAACATGTGCAACTGCACAGCACACCACTTTGTCACACTGGCACAGAGGGAGTGGGTTCTCGACAGTCAGTGGTCATGAGCCCAATGAAAGTTCCTAAAATTACAAGTCATTCTCTCTTTAACCTCAACTGCTGATGAAGAGAGACATATATCAAAGTCGGTCTACCTATCCTTATTCGGAGGATTTAAGTGAGTTGTTTCCGCCCCACAGACAAACGTCTGGTGACACACATCATCCCTCCGCAGAGGGCATCCAGGCAAGTCAGAACATTGGTTCTATTGCTGGAGGGTAGTAACGAGCATTAAGTGCTGAACTTCGGGTCCTCTCAGTGAGAGCCCGAACCTTTGCCAACTCTGCAGCGAAAGGCTGGGAGTGGGGTCCTGTGTTGAGGAGCAGAAAACAAGGTGGAGGACTGAGGGGTGGGGGAACCCACTAGGGGAAAAGTAAGGAGACAAAGATCCCCCCCTCAAACTTTGCACAGGCACGAGCTCGCGGACACCAACGCTCCACAAAGCACATTCCACCCACCTTTCCCTGCAGTCCGCGTTCCCCACGCAGCCCTCTCCAGAAAGTTTAAGACTGTTCACGCCGACTTAAAAGGTCCATTGTTCCCCTCCCCGGGAACTTAAAGACGGAGAGAAAGGGTTCCCAGGGGCCGTTCTGCAGGGAAAGGGCTGACTCCCAGAGAGTCGCGGGGGAGGGCGGCGGGCAGGGGACCCACAGGATGTTGTCCTCCGCAGCAATGCCCGCGCCCGGCCGGCCAGGCCTCCCGGAACCGCCCAGGTGCGCGAGCTCGGGTCCGCGCCCTCGCGGCGGCTCCCGGGACCGCGACCGGCGGTGCCTTACCTTCCCCTCCCCCGCCAGGCGTCGGTCAGCTCAGGTGTCTACGAAGCGGCCCGAGCCGCCCGCGCGGAGCTCCCGGAGTCCCCGCGTCCGGACCTCCTCTCCATGGCCGGGTAGCCGGGCGCCACGCCGGGCAGCCGGAGCAGCGGCAGCCGCCGCCGCGGAGAGGCCGCCGCCACCCGCACGGACGCGCTCTGCCCTCCGCCGCCGCCTGCAGCCCCGGGCCCCGGAGCGGGGGCCTCGGCCAGCGCTCCCGAGCCGCCGCCGGCTCTCCGGTCTTCTCTCCAGGGGAAACAGGAAGGGCCCCGCCGCGCCGGCGCCCGAGCCCGAGCAGCCCGAGACAATAGGGGCAGGCGCGACCCGGAGCGGCGCTTGTCCCTGGTCGGCGGGCGCCGCGGCTCGCAAGGGTCGCGCTCAGCCTCCGCCGGCCAGACAAGCGCCCGGCTCCGCTGGGCCCAGGGCTGCGGATTGGGCGGGCGGCCGCCCGCGAGGGAGGCGGGCGCGGAGTCAGGGGCGGGGCCTGCGCGCGGGGCGGGGCCCGGGGAGGCTCCTCCCGCCGCGAGCTGGGGATGCGGACTCCTAGCCTCTGGCTGCTGCGAGCGCCCACGGCGACCGTGGACGTCGGCCTTGGAGTGCTGGATAATGGTGGGGGTCCACCGTGCGTCTGCGCTCATCTCCCTTGGCTGAGCCTCCCACGGCTCCCTGCCACCTGGCCTGCGGCCCCATCACTTCCAACTGAGCGCCTCTCACCTGCGGCTCCCTGACCACGCTGCGTGGTCCCCAGCACATCCTGGGTTGAGCCTGATCCTCTTTTCTCATCACCCCATAGCCTAGCTGGGCGTGTTATTTCTTTCAGGGCTCCCGAAAGATGCTGACCCCGGGCCGCATCGTCCCCCCAGGCTATTCCACAAGCCCACTGAACCACGGCCGCCCCCACCTGGCCAGCCACGGGCTGAGTTCTTAGCCCTCTCCACAGAGGCAGCAAGGTCTTGACTCCAAACTGTTTCTTTGAGAGCTCGGAGCAGCCCCCGCGCCCCGCTCTAGGGACGGAATAAATATACCTAGGTCTTGCCACGCCTTCTGCCCACACCACTCTGGAGTGGCTGCAGCTTACAGGGGGCGGAGAGGCCACACTGAATGTCACTCCTCTGACTAATCTTTCGCTAAAATTCAGTTGCGTGGTGACAAGAGTAACGCCACCACCGCCCGTTCCTCGGGCGGAAGCTGCTCTTGGAGAGTAGAAAAGCCTTGGCTGCAGCTGAGGGTGCGACGGGACTTGATCAGTAAGACCCACGAGGTCCGGAGCTAATGACAGCTGCGAGATTGCCAAATCCGGACAGTCGTCATCCCCTATTTAATTCGGAATTGAAAGTGTTCCCTCTGGGGAAGTGTTTCAGTGAATACTGTACAGAGAGACTTGATCATTTTCAGGGTGGCTTTTTTTGTTTTCTCCACCCTTCCAGTAAAACTTCCATCCTGTAGCTGTGACACACCAGCAGGCAGGAAGGGGAATGCCCTGTTTCCTAGGTTTGAGTTCAGGACTTTATGGACGAAATGAATCAGTGTTTCCAGATTTGGGCTGATAAAAATGCTTTGAGATACTGAAAAACGTGGATTCCCCAACAAAGGTCCATCGACTGAGTCAGAGGTCTCTGCCCAGTGTAAATTTGGGGAACGCTTCTAGAATGTAGCCACAATTAATTAAAACCTTAGAAAGATGCCTCCAAAGGGCAATTCGACCTACTGCCGAGACTACATAGAATCTGAACCCAGCTGCCACCCCGGCCTCATTCCCTTTTAGGAGTGAGGGAGTAATTTAAAAAAAATAAAGCAGATAGTTTGGGTAACTGGAACTATTTAGTGGCCCCCAAAGTGAGATGTTTAGAGTTTAGGAAGAGGCATGAACTGGACCACCGTGACAAGTGTCCCGTCCCCCACTTTCCAACATCTAATCCAGGAACCTGTAAGCATAGGAATGACATCTGTGCAGATATGGTTAAGGGTCTTGATTTGGAGAGTTTTTTGAGTTTTCAATCACATGTACCATAAGAGGAAGGCAAAGAGGAATTTAACACACAGATGTTGAAGGTGTTCAGCCAGGGAGGCAGAGATTGGAATGATGCCACCAGAAGTCAAGGAAACCAGCAGTCCTTAGAAACTGGACTCAAGGAAAAATTCTCCTTAGAACCTGACTTGCATCAGTGACACTGTGATCAAGATGTCTGACCTCTAGCAGTGTAGGAATAATAAACTATTTTAATGGAAATTTTATCATAAAAAGCTCTCCACCATCTCTGCTTCCAAACCAAGAGAAATAGATGCTGAGATTGAAGAAGACCCGGGTGACACAGAGGATCTGTCTCCTTAACTTTCACATGATCCTGAAATTACTCCTAAAAACTACAGTCTGTTAATAAAAGGATGGCTAGATTTGTTTCATAGATTATTTTTGAGAATTTCTAAACTTTAAAAAATATTTTAAGATTTTATTTGTGTATTAAGTTTTATATGTATGAGTGTTTTGCCTGCATGTATGTAAGAGTACCACGTATGTATTAGTTACTTTTCTGTTGCTATGTTAAAACAACATGACCAAGGTAACTTATAGAAGGAAGAGCTTATTTCAGCTTAAAGTTCCAAGGGTAAGGATCAATAATGACTGGGGAGGCACAGTGGCCGAGGTGGCTGGAGCAGAAAGCTGAGCAATCCCATTTTCAAGCTGAGAGATAATGAAAATCTGGTAAGGCTAAAGGATTCTCAAAGCTGGCGGGTGGTGACATGCTTCCTCCAGCAAGGCCACACCCCTGAAGCCTCCCCCAAACAGCGCCACCAACTGGAGACAAAATATCCAAATACTTGGAGCCAAGGAGGGATATTCTCATTCAAACCACCACAACCGGTGTGCCTACAACAGGGCATTGGATCCCCTGGAACTGGAACAAGGATGAGTGTTAGCTGCCATCCGGATGCTAGACACTGAACCCAGGTCCTCTGAAAGAGCAATCAGTGCTCTTAACTGCTAAGTCATCTCTCCAGCTCAGATCTTTATTTTTTTTTTTTTCTTCCAATATTTATCTGGACCATGAAAAATCGAAGGGAACTATTGCCAAAGAAGCTGCAGGACTCCCTGATCAGGGAAGCTGGTAGTTCCCAGGGATGCATGCTCTGAGCCTGAGTGGCAGGAAGTTTATTAAGCACGCCCATGGGATGACACCTGTGACCAAAAGGGCAGGAAGCAGATGAGAAAGAAGGTGATGCTGAGCAGCAAGCAGCGTGTTCCCCGTGGCCTCCACCAGCCGCGCTGGAGGCTCTGGAGTTAGTGTGGCCCGGCGGAATGACGGGGTCAAAATGGCTAGATCTGTCCATACTCTCCTGAATCAGCCATGGGCTGGGAACCATCCTAGGAAATGGCATGACCTTGAGCAAGGTGACTCCATTGATGAGGTTATTCCTGTGCTCACAGCTGGGCATGTTTCCCTGAAGGAGACAGAGGTGATGCATCTCCGTGCTGCCTGCTTACAGGGTATGTGACATCATGACCGGTAAGTTCCAAATAAGGAAAGAAGGCTTCCAGATGAGAGGAGTGCTCAAAGCATGCCCTCCCCAGCCCCTTACCCCATCCTATGGTCTTGACTGTCTTCACGGTCTTGAGACTGAATAGGCATTTGAGAGTTGATCCTTGGGTTACATTGTCTGGCTTAGAGCCAGGGTGCACAGCTCACTGCTATAACTCTGGACAGGATACCCAGCCTCTCTGGGTCCATAGCTCACTGCCCAGCCTCTCTGGGTCTCCATATTTTGCGTCTGAACAGGGAATACTTATCTGTAGCACATGGAGCCATTGTGAAAAAGAAATACAGCTGCTGTAAGCCGCTTCACTGTACAACTCCTAAGTTTTCGTCAACTTGTGTTGTGGAATCTTTGGTCATCTCTTCAGCTCCCCAAGATGGTGTTAAATTGAAATTTTAAACCAGGGGGCTGGAGAGATGGCTCAGTGATCCAGAGCTTTGACTGCTCTTGCAAAGGACCCTGATTCAGTTCTCAGCACCCACATGGTAGCTAACACCCATCAGTAACTCGAGTTCTAGGAGATCTGACACCCCTTCTGGTCTCTGCAGGCACAGCACAACACTGGTGCACTCACATATATGCAGGCAAAACACTCATACATATAAAATTTAAAAATAGTACATAAAATACTTTTCAAGTCAGACCACACTGGAAACTGACTGCCCTTGCAATCCAGGCCTGAAAGTTGTCAATAAATACATAGATAAATGAAAACACTACCTAGAGAAAGTCAGAGCATTATGAGGAAAAATGGCATCTATTCTCCAAACATGCTTCATGCTTTCAACCTCTAGGCTTCTGCATGTGTGCACTCTTCCCTGGTCTTTCTAAAATACCAGTCCTTCCCTGAAATAACCTTGGTTATTTCTGGACCATCATCTCAACTCAGCAGTTCCCATCATGCCCACTGCCCACAGTCGCTGGACTGGACACCTGAAGATCCAAGATCATAACAGAAGCTTATTCGTTTCTAGATCCTCAGATACAGTGCTTGCTGAGTGACACTGCCTGCTGAAGTAGATGGAGTTGCTTGGGGAGAGAGGAGGGAACCATGGGATGGGAGCGAGTTTATACACTTGTGTTGAATACGCCCCGGGCAGGTGCCTCTTCTGAAGTGTCCAGCTTCAAAACTTCTTGAGGTAGAACACCCCTTGGCTTTGGTCCACTCTGATTTTTCCTCCGGCCAGTTAGAAACTCATCCCTTCACACAGTCTTTCATTCTGTGTCAGAAGGATCGTGTCAGAATTATGTTGTTCTGTTCATCCTCGTTCCTGTTACTGCCAGTGCATGAGTGTGGAAATGATTCACTAGGAAAGTGTTGATAAGCCATTTCCTATCCTCACCTTAGTTAAAGATTTTAGAAGTTTCCCTTCCATCTGCTGGGTGCAATAACATTACAGAACGTTAGTGTGACCTTTCTCCACTGTGGCACAGCTGTGCGTCTACAGACCATCTTTTCTTTATTTCCGTCATTCGGCCAACCACATTCTCATACTTCCCTGGCTCCTTCTGAAGGCTACTGACTTTACTGTCAAGCCTGCTAGCCACTTTCCTTAAAATATGATGTAAGCAATCCTTATGTAATTTAAACTCTAACACTCTTTTCACAAAAAGGAAAACATGTTATGTATTTTATTTTAAACCTTTAAATTCTAGTAGATTGAAAGGAATTAAACCTCTTTTATCATTCAAAAACAGGATTTTCTACTTTGAAAAAAAGTGATCTCACCCAACACCTAAAAAACAAATAAACAAAACTTTTGTTGCTATTGTTACTGCTGCTGCTGCTGCTGCTGCTATGTGAGTACTGTGTGCACGTTTGCCTGGAGATGCCCACACATGCACATATGGCGTCCACAGTTGATGTTGGATGTCTTCCTGTATCACCCTTCACCTGATTTTTCTGACGCAGGGTCTTTCACTGAACCTGGAGCTCTCTGATTGGCTAGACTGGCTACAGAACCCCTGGGATTCTCCTGTCTCCACTGTCCCTGAGCTGGGGTTGCAGCATGCAGCCATACTGTTTCTTTACATGGGTGCTAGAGCCTTCTCCTCAACCCCTCCTAAACCTTTTAAAATAGTATGTATTTTCCTAATTTCCTTTTTTTATATTTTCCTTATTTCATGACTCATACATATATGTTGGTGCATATGGTATTGTTTTCTGTTGGCACCCAGACTGAAGAATTTGAAAGGAGCATCCCTCCCTGATTTTCACTTCACAGTTGAGGACTGCCAGAGAATGGACATGAGTTGTGGGAGGTCACTCAACATGAATGAAGTTGCTTCTGTAACTCACTTTGGATTAGATGCCTTATAGCATGCCTGTGCTGCATGTAGGATCCCTCTCCCGTCTGCTGAGTAAGGGTTATATGATCTGTAAATGGGGGGAAAAGTCACAATAAATATAATATCCCCTCAACATAGTCATATATGACTGTATACTGAGAAAATGATAGTAATGAATTATGAGTGGAGAAAACCTGATACACACACACACACACACACACGTGTGTGTGTGTGTGTGTGTGTGTGTGTGTTATCATGTATGTCCCTCAAAGCCTGTTGGAAGCTTGCTGAAGAGAGATGGATGGAGTCGTGGAACCTTTAAGAGCTGAGGCCCGGTGCAAAATAAATAGGTTGGAGAATTAATGTACCTCTCTCTCATTAGTTCCTCAAAGGGCTTGGGTTATTAAAAAAAAATAAAAAAGAAAGACTGGCCCCTCCCAGTCCGAGGCTTCCTGTCTTGTCATGGGCACTCCTGCAAGAGCCTCTGCAGAGGGCTGCTGTGCTGCCTCTTCTTCCAGCCCTTCACCAGCTTTCAAAACTGTGAATGAGACAAACCTCCTTCCTTACAAACTGCCCAGGGATTCAGTTTTAGCAACCAGAAACAGAGTGATCCAGTACATAAATTTCAACTTGGAATAATACTAATATTCCAAAATCATGTGTTATCTCCTGGGTTTTATTCCTTCCTTCCTGTTCTTCTTTCCAGGCAACCAGCAAAGTATAAATCCACTCTACCTATCTACTCTATCCTGTGTTCTCTTCAAATAGCAGAATGAGAAAGGAAAAATGCAATTTCCAGTAATGTATGGCTATCAAAATTCCCCCAAAATATTTTATACAAAGGTTCTCTACATTTTCCAAAGTTATTACTGGAAACTAACTACAAGAGTAATCAATTCCTGCAAAATCACCAGAACTTTTAAGTGGCAAAAGGGTTCTCCAGGAGCCATAAGCTCATCTTGCTGCAAACATACACAGTTAACAAAATTTTAGAAGTTATCATTCCAGTTAAATTCCACTAATTTTGATGTTTCTACATTTTTATCTAAAGTGAGCAGGAGACTATTTTGGAATATCATCAAGATTGCTACTTTATTGTGTGGATTGATGGGTTTGATTGTGGTGGCCAATTCACAAGGTCCTTGTGTGTCAAACCATTACAGCGTGTCCCTCTAATATGTATTCCATTTTTATTTACCAATTAGGCTTCAATAAAGTTGAAAAGGATTACTAAAATAATATTAACAAACTAAGCATCGCATATTTCCTATTTCTAAGAAGATAATAGAAAAATGCCATTAATAACAAAAGTGGAAAATCTGATTTTATATTCTATTTGGATATAAGAATTTGCCACATGATTGAACTGAGGCATTGTTGTTAGAAAACCACTGATAAAATATGTAAATTGTTTTAAAAGGGAAAAAGGAATTCCAAACCTTTCTAAGGTCACAGTCTCAGAGGATCTTTTGTAGATGAGCTACACAGAGCTCAGAACACTCAGAGCTCAGTTAGTTCTTCAACAACCATTTACTCTTGGCCCCTATGCTGAACACTGAATTCCAGAAGGTGAATGGAACAGCAAAGCCCCTATGTCTTAATTGGCAGGCATGCCTTCTAATAAAAGCAAAGTGGGCTGAGTCTGTAGCTCAGTTTGAGAGCTTTTCTTGCCTAGTATGCACAAGGTCCTGGGTTCCCTTCCCCAACCCTCTTGAACCAGAAAAAAAAGAAGGAAGAAAGGAAGGAAGGGAAGGAAGGAGGGAAAAGAGAGAGTGGGAGGAAGGAAGGAAGGAAGGAAGGAGGGAGAGAGGGAGGGAGGGAGGGAGGAAAGAGAGAGAGAGAGGTAGGAAGGAACGAAGGAGGGAGAGAGGGAGGGAGGAACGAAGCAAGGAGGGAGAGAGGGAGAGAGAGGGAAGGAGGGAGGGAGGGAGGGAAACACAGACTATGGTAAACTCTCTAAAGGAAATAAAAACCGTTCAGTATTGAGTAAGGTGGAAGTTTTGTGTGTAAGAAATGAGTTGGGACCTCGAGAAAATGACCACACAATCCAAAGTGTTTTGACAAGGCAAAATTTTCACTTTTACAGAGGGTGCATAGTTGTGCTATATCAAGCAAGCAAGGACATCCAGCAGAGGTCTCACTGGGTTTTTATTCCTAGCAAAGGGGTCCTATGATTCACTCTGAGTGATCAGTGCTTGACCTCACGTTCTTACACAGTAGCATAATGCAGAGACACACAGTTTCCACAGAGAAATGAAACTTAAAGCATACATTTTCATTCCAAGAAGTGCTGACCCTGGAGGAACTTGAGTTTCTACCAAGCAGCTTTTTTTGTATCAGTTTTCTTTGATTTAATCCTTTAATAGAAAAGAGAGTATTTTTAATGTATTTTTTTCTTTTTTGTGTGTATGAGTGTATGAGACATGTAAGTGCACCTGGGTCATGCAATGCCCTCAGAGGTCAGAAGAGGAAGTCGAATCTCCTGGAACTGGAGTTACAAATGGTTGTTAGCCACCATGTGGGTGCTAATAACTGAACCCAGGTCCTCTGCAAGAGCAGCCAGTGCTCTTACCTGGTGAGCCACATCTCCAGCCCTCAGAGAGTAACTACTTTCCACATATTGATGGCCTCTGACATTTACATTGTTTGTGAGTTCTCTCTCCCACTGTCTCTGAACTTCGCATATATCTTTCTTTGTCCCACATGACACCATATAAGAGAGGTCTCACCTCCTCACTGAAGACTAGCTCTGATGGTATCAGAGGATACTATGCAAGTTTCCAAGGGAGAAAACCAATCAATGAACCCAGCCTAATAAACAACAACTGGCCCAGCAAACAATTGCTGGTAGTGCAATATTGGCACTTTTATCTTGGGGGTAATCAACAGCTGTCTAATTTGAATTAAGGCCTACTCAGTGGGAGGGAACTTATGTGTAGTACTGTAAATATAGTTAAACACACATGGCAGGAGAGGTCACAGATCCTAGAGAAAGAACTACGTTTGCCACATTCCTAGACCAACATAATTTTTTACTCTATTCTAATAGGCATCCTCATATTTATATAGTGTGCCTCTCATTAGTCATCAGAAAAACTTCTTTTTGCAACAGATGGAGACTATTACAGAGTCACACAAGTAGTCAAATATAGAGAATAAGTTTCTGTGAGATGCTTAGCCCTAAGTGACACATCTTCAATGCAACCTCTACACGTAAGATGAATGTATCTCTCAACTCTCACCAGAGAAGTTTCTTTATGCAGAAGATGGGCATTAGCTCAGAAACCCACAATTGGCCAATATACAGAGAAATAGAGGCTGCAGAGTGCTCATCATGGAATAAGACACCTATTTCAAATTTCTGCCTCCCAAGTTTCAGAGACATTGCAGAAGAGGGGCCAGAAAGACTGTGACTGACAGAGGTGGTAGAGGACCACAAGGAAACAGAATTTTCTGGACAGCTGGTCAGTTAGATATATGAACTCACAGGAATGGTGACAAAAAGCACGAGTCCTATGCAAGTTCAAACCAGACAAAATCCCAGCATAGACACAGGGAAGTAGATAATAAACCCTAACCCAGCCAAAGGAACTTTTAGTAACTGGTGGCTACTGGGAGGGTGAGAGACAATCTCTTACAGGGATAGGACTCTTGGTAGTTTAACCAGGCTTCGGTGGATGGATTCACATCTTTTTGGACACAGGTTAGACTGTATAGGCCTTATTTTAAATATATATATATGAAAATCACAAAAATTCAATAAAACTTTTTTTTTAAAAGAAAAGGCTTCAGAAGTGCTTGCATGGAAAGATGGGGTGGGTGAGGAGTGTTTATAACATGGACAGGAAATACTTCTCCCAAAATATGAGAGTTAAGCTAAGATCTAAAGGAAGCTAACTAACCTGGAGAAGAGAAATTTGAGAAGGATGAATTGTGACGGTGAAAAGGGAAGGATTAAAATAGACGGAATAGGAACGGAGGTTTGAAACGGCAGGGACCCGGCCAGCAGCAAACTTGTTTGCCGCCACCCAGGCACCACAATAAATCAAAGGAAGGAGTAATGGTACAGTTATTTTTGGATAGACACATTTCACTCTAGGTAGAAATGTGGAGATACTGCTTAGCTGAAAGTCAGTAACAGCTTCATGAAAGCCAGGGTACCTTCTGAGCGATTAGCAGTCCAGGGCAACTATGTAAACAGATTTGGCTACTGAGACCAGTAGATTGATCACTGTGTTTCACTTTGTCACTCTACTGAGAGGCCATGTGTGAACAAAGAGAGCCAGAGATGAGGGGGTGGATATCTGGCCATCTTAATATTCTGACTGAGCTTAAGCTCATCTGCGCTACTGAACAAATGCAGTCTAACAACCCAGCTGAATCCAAGAAAACAAACAAGCAACTCCAACCAATAGTTTTACTTTCTTTTCTTTTCTTTTTAGACTGAGTCTCATTGTATAGTATAGTTGGTCTCAAACTCCCCATCCTCCCAAATACTAGTATTACAGGAATAAGACACCATGATCAGACCAATCAGTACATTGAAATGGTGTACTATAAGTCTGTCTCTCAGAGGATATCTGGCAGTGTCTGGAGGCACTTTGGGTCGCTACACTCGGGGAACTGGGTGTGAGGTGCTACTGACATTTAGTGGGGAGAGGCCAGGCCGGTTGCTAAACACTTTACAGTATAAAAGGGTAAAACTCGTTCAAACTGTCAGTAGCACCAATGTTGAGAAACCCTGAGGAAAATGGCAACGGATTCCAAGATCTGAAAAGGTCATTATGACAGTTTTTCATAGAGGCCACACCAAGGTAATTTACCAAGAGCAATAGGAGAAAGTCCTATGTTCACATCCCTTTACTATACACAGAAATGTATAAACACAGACAGATCTGAGCAGATCCCTAGATTTTCAATAGGAAAAACTGATACCATAACTTCAAGACACAGTTTTCCCATAACAAGGGTGAATGTATTTTAAGAGTCGATTGCCATTCCTTTATGCGTGCTGTCTGTTCATATACATCGCTCATTTTTCCTATGTGGCTATTATTCTCTCACTGATTTTATTTTTTTTCTCCGCAGTGCTAGACTTTAAACCCAAGGCCTCTGGTGGACAATGTGGCAGGCTCAGTCGCTAAGCTATACCCTCGCCCCTTCTTGGTGATTTGATAAAACTTTATATGTATTAAGGAAATGATCCTTTTGTTTATGATTTGACTTGAAACTATGCTTTGACTTTTAGCAGACTAATTTAACATAGTAAATAGCTAGAGCCCAAATTATAGCAAGAAAAGTTCATGTAAGTGAAAAAAAATATGTTTAAAATCTATAACTTAAACCAGTGAAAGAAACTTACAAATGATGTGTTGAAAAAGAAAATACTAATGTTTGCTGCCAAGAATTGTATGGCGAGGTGCAGAGGGCCAGCACATGCAAATAGGGCTGATGAGCCTCCTTCATAAAGAGGCAACAAGAGTCTCTTAGGCAAGGCAGTCTGTGGATCTGAGAAACTGGATTTCAGAATGCAAGCAGCTACTTAAAATAGCAGTGAGGCCATTGGTAAAGGTCATACTCCAAGTTTAGTCTCTAAGTTATGGTTTAGTGTGCTTTCTCTGTTGCTGTGATAAAACACTCTGATCAAAAACAACTTGGGAAGGAGAGGATTCATTTCATCTTACATTTCCGAGATGCAGTCCTTCTTTGAAGACAGGGACTCAAGGCAGGAACCTGGAGGCAGGAACTGAAGCTGAGACCAGGGAGGAACACTGCTTACTGACTTGCTTAGCCACTTTCCTTACACAGTTCAGGCCCACCTGCCCAGGGATGGCACCACCCACAGTAGGCTGGGCCCTTCTCTATCAATCAGCAGTTAACAAAATGTCCCACAGACGGGACCACAGGCCAGACTGATGGAGAAAACTCCTCAGTTAAAATTCCCTCAGCCCAGGGTATTCTAGTTTGTAGCAAGTTGACAAAAAACTAACCACACAATTCTGATCCTTGTGACTCTTATTACTCTATCAGCCTTACTTAATAAACTGACCACTGCCTGGTACCTAGAGCCACACTCTCTCAAATCCAGTCTTGGCTCTACCAAGGACTAGCTGTGTGACTTTAAATGAAATACTTAACCTCCCTGTGCCTCCACTTATCCATCTGTGAAATGGAATAATAATGGCACCCACCCTACAGAGCAGTAAATTGGTAATCAACCTGATAGAGATGAGTAACCAGTGCATGTTTGCATATGTCTAGTTATTTAATATAACTAATATACATGAATATACATGATTACTGTGCTTCAGATAAGCAGCATAATATCTGAAACCTTTAATCACCTATTGGGTATAACTATCCTCATTTCACCGATACACTGAGGCTCAGAGGACATATGATTCATTTTCTTCATCAACTTTAGGTCATCCGCAATATTAAAGAAAGACTATAAGAAAGACTTGAAGCCCTCAAGAACCAAAAGCCTTCATCATATAGGCAACTGGAAAAGGATCTTCAAGTATATTCAGGGTTACTATGAGGACCAGAAATTAACCTGGATCTCTGTCTCCAGGGAGAAAATATGTGAAATCCAATAAGAGAAACTCCTCTCAGAGATGAAAGGGACTGAGCCCAGGACCCAAATGTCCTGCACTACAGGAGAAAGACACTTGCAAGAACAACCCTTGTCAAGTGCTCGCTACTTGATGAGTCAACTTCTCAGTGGTTTACAAGTGTCCAAAGGCAAAATAGTTCTAGGTATATGACATGTAGGAAAATAAAGTCAAAGGGGATGTTGTAAGCAGGTTGCATCAGGAAAGAAAGAAGAAAAGAAAGAAAAAACAAAGAAAGAAAGAAAAAGGGTTTGACAACACATTAAAGTGTTTATAGAAATCAACAAAAAATCTGAATCTCCTCCCAGCAGCCAAGAGTTTCCAATAGTTCCTCAGATAGAGTTGGAGTGTCTAACGCATTTCCCATGTCTCTACGGGGATGCTGTCTGGTCTGAGCTTGCCTGGGACCTGTGCATGCTGTCACCATTGCTGTGAGTTATATATCTGGAAACTCTGCTTCTTTGCAGTCATCCACCACCTCTGGCAATTACAGTCTTTCTGGCCCCTCTTCATGATCCCTGAACCTTGGGAGGCATCTTACTCAGGCTGCACTCTGCAGCCTCTCTTTCTTTGCATGTTGGCCTATTGTGGATCTCTGTGTTAATCACCATCTGCTGCATAAGGAAGCTTCTCTGGTGAGAAGTGAAAGAAGCAGTAATCTATGAGTATAACAATAATTCATTAAGAATCATTTTAAATACTGTATCTATTTAGCAGAAAATTAGTGCTAGACTCTCCCTCCCCCAAATCATACCCTATCAAAACTACATACGATAGAAGGAGCTGAACAAAGATTAAAAGCCTGACTTCATGAGCTGGAGAAGTTCTTTATCCCTGGAAGTGCTTTTTGTTCACTTTTGCTGTGTTGGGGGTCAAAACTGGGGCCTCATACTACCACTGAGACACACCTTCAAAACCCCTGGAGATGTAGCATGGAGAATAAAATCTTCAAATAAACAGTGGCCCATATACTGGTACTATGAGGCAAGCACCGGTATGTGTGTATGGCACAGCAGGTGTTGATTCTGCTGTCCACATGCACCCTTAAAGAGTAGGAATGGTGACGGAACTAAGACAGCAGCTAATTTGCCTGTTAAAAATTATATAGTTAGAGCCAGGTGTGGTGGCACATGCCTTTAATGCCAGCACTCGCGAGGCAGAGGCAGGTGAATCTCTGTGAACTCAAGGCCATCCTGGTCTATATATAGCAAGCTCCAGGCCAGCTGGGGCTACAAGGAGACCCTGTCTCAAAAAGACCTGTGTGTGTAGATAGATAGATAGATAGATAGATAGATAGATATAGATGTGTGTGTGTGTGTGTGTGTGTGTGTGTGTACACATATAATTAGTTAGTTAGCTAGCTAGCTAGCACGGGCAATTTGAACCCGGAGAGTCTTGCCGGCTACTTCCTACAGGACGGGAGAGGGAGACAGAAACAGGAAACAGCAGATGAGCTTCAGTGTGAGGGATGCTTGACTTTCATTGAGGGTGTTGGTGTCAGTGTCTCTGATGTCTCTCAAGAAGCACAGAGATCAAATGTGAAAGCTAAAGGGATCCAGGTGTGACAGAGTGTGAAACTGTAAGCAAGAGGCGGGCCCAAAGGAGGGGAATCCTGCTAGCTGGTGGGGTACATCTCTCAGAGAGCCAAGAGCTGAGACCCTGGGGGTCACCGTGTGACCTGGGGCCCTGATGTGCCTCCATCCTTTTGTACTTTCATTCACACAGGAAATAACACTGTCAGCAGCACAGCTGCTCATGGCGTGGACTGCAGAGGCACTGACGCACAGAGGGGGAAAGGGCGGAGGTAGGAGAGCCGGTTGTTTGCGACAACAGGTTGCTTGCTTGGCCTCTTCCTTGCCCCAGACCACATGGGTCAGCTGCGTACACAACTCATATTGTGTGTAAAGAAGAGGAGGGGCACACACAGACAAACACACACACACACAAACACACACACACACACACACACACACACACACACACACACTGCATATGTACAGCTCAGGTTTTAAAGCTTTAGTGCCAGCTTAAGTTAGGGGTTTGGACTTTGAGTGGGGGAGGAGAACAAGACGGTGGATTGGCCTCATCAAGACCCCTGCTCTCTGCCTTTAAAATTACTTAGATTTAATAGTTTGTGCTATCAAGTTCAGTGGTTTACTCTTTCTGCTGAAGAAAATAATAAAAGTAGTGGCAGCTTGCATGTGCATGCTAGCAAGCAGAATGCCCTCACAGGCTGCTGTGCTAGTCCCTCTGGAAGGCACAGGACTTTCACCGTCACTTCTGAGAGCAGTGAGGCTTCTGGAGATGGCTAACACTTCAAAATAGCATTTGGCTTGTTCCTAAGAAGAAAAGCATCTTTAGTGTTTAAAATTAAGTGTATTTGGTATAATTAGTCTATACTGTAAAGACTTAGCTTTATTCAAACTCCTTGTCATCTGTCCCAATCCATTTTAGACTTTTCTCTGGTGAGGGCAGGAAGAAGAGAAGGGAGCCAGGAAGAAGTATCCCCCAGATCTCAGGAGGTGTAAAAGACACAATGATCAAGGACAATATGTGCTCTGAATTGGACAGATTAGTCATAAAAAAAACACATTTGAGATCAAGTGGAATGATGTGAAGGTGGACCGAGAATTAGGTGACATTAATACTGTTAATCTAGTCAGGCTTGATCATGGTGGCGTGGTTACAAAGGAAGATTTTTATTTTTAAGTCTTCTCCCTGCAATATTAGTAGTGAAATGTCATGACATCTGTATTTGAAAATGCATCATCTTAAGATAGTAAATGATAATTTGCTGACATTGTTAACTGGAGGATGTGGAGATACGAATGTTTCTTGCACTATTCTCTCTATTTTTCTATATGTTAAATTTTCCATATTAAAAGCTTTTAGGAGTCACGTCTTACTTTTTTCTCTTGAATGCCCTTGTCTATTTTATTTTGCACTTTTATCTTTTCTTTCACTCCTTTCTATAAAACATGTGGTGTATGTGAGCCATAAGTTGAAGAATAGACCTGATTTCACATTTCGCTGACATTTTATAGCTGTAATCATCTCTGATGCACTCCCATCTCATAATGTTGAAAAAAATATAAACTGTGGCAATCATTTCACACACACACACACACACACACACACACACACACACACACATATTTTGTACTATTGGAGACTGACCCTGTACATACAAGACTGAGCTCTGTCCCTGAACTATGTCCACGGTCCTCTTTTTATTCAGTCAGTTTAACTTTGAGACAATCTCACTAAGTTGCCTAAGTAGGCCTTGATCTTGAGATCCTTTTGCCTCGGTTTCCCGAGTAGCTGGGATCACAGGCCTGTGCCACCAGGCCCAGTTTTTGCTTTTTCCTTGTGGCATTATTTCAAACTCATAGAAATACTGAGAGAATGGCCTTTGGTAGTCTTCCCTTGGATACAGCAACTGTCAAGCTTTGATGCATTTGCTCTTTCTTTTTTTCTTTACAATGAGACAAATTTTGTCTGAACCACTTAAAAATAAATGACAAATGTCATTACCTTTAATACTAAATACTTCATTGTATATCTTCTATAAACAGGAACATAGCCATAAATTATTACCAAATTCAGCACGTAACCCATATTCAGACAGGCTCAGCAATCCAATCCAGAACTCAGGATCCAGCCATGACTGTGTATCACATTTGTCGTGTCTCTTCAGTCCCTCTTAGTCTAGAGTATTTCTCAGAACCTCTCTGTCTCCTACGACATGAGCACTAAAAAATACGAGCATTGTTTTAAATAATGTCCCTTAGTTTAGGCAGAAAAGCCAATAACTGCACAAACAAGACTTTGGTCATTTCAATTTTTATCTTTTATAAGAATAGCTATAATTGTTTTTAGAAGAAAAGAGAAAATGAATTGTTAACCTGAAAAGTATATGCATAAGGAGCTTGTCGTCCTGAAGTGACTTGTCTAATTAGTAAAATGAATTGAACAAATTTCCTTTCACAGTATCAGATTGAAGTGAGGCAAAAGATAACTAGCAACTGTAATAATTTAGTATTAACGCATGCTGTCAAGGGGATCTTCAGGTCTCTAAAAGTTTGTGTTATGTTTTTTTCTTATTTGTAGTTCATTTATTTGTTTGTAGTTTTTTAAATGTGGCATTTTATCAGATATGCGCAAGATACACATTTATGCAAAAGCAAGAAAATCAAGTTGTAACTTAAGATATCATCCAGAACTAGAATCTTAAACAGAAGGACACTTAGAGAATATCACATTCCAACCCTGTCCATGTCCAGACTATGTGCTCCAAAGCTATTCTCATGAATGCTCCTGAGCATTTGTATTTAACAATTCACTGGGCACTGTTAGAAGAGCTGGAGAGAAGGAATGACTTCAGGGCAGATTTTCTGTTCATTGACTCATGATATAAAAGTTCATTCAGTAAGACACCCAAGAGATGCGAAATGGAAAAACAGATACTATAGTAGAATCCCACGTTTATAAAAGCAAATGCCGACGAGTACGGGTGGTTGTGGAAATTAAGTCTGGAGATCAATACACCAAAATATCACCAGTGATCCTCAGCAAGACTGGAGTTGATTGAAATGACTTTATTTTTCTTTTGTGATTGAAAACAGGGCCCCTCCAAAGCTAAGAAAGTGTCTGATGGCTGCACTACACTACCAATTCCTAAGTCTGCTTTAAAATATTATTTTATTTTATTTTATGTGTATGAATGTATTGCCTCCATGTATGTAAGTGCACCTGTGTCATGAAATGCCCATGGAGGTCAGAGGGGACATTGGATTCCCTGGAACTGGAGTTACAGATGGCTGTCAGCCATCAAGTGGATGCTGGGAATTGAACTTAGGTCCTCTGAAAGAGCAGCCAGTGCTTCTAACCACTGAGCAATCTCTCTAGTCCATTGTTTTTTTTTTTTTTAATCTTACTGCAATGCGCAAATGAGAATTTTGGAGGTGTTATTGGTTTTGAGGGTTTAGGGGGTGATTTTTTATGTTTGGTTTGGTTTGAGACCGGGTCTCACTGTGTAGCTTAGGCTGGCCTCAAAAGTATGTGAGATAATGTTTGGAAGTCTTGCTGGAAGCACTATTCTGAAGCCCATGCACAAGAACTGTATAAGCAAAAAAGAAAAAAAGCTCTCTTAGCAGAGAATTTAATAGTGACTTAGCATCTGAAGAGAAAAATTGATTTTGTTTCTATCATTTAAGAAAGCATATCTTTGTATCAATGTGTCATGTGTATGGATGGATGGTTGATGAATGAGTGAATACAAAATTGGATGGATGTACTTAAATGTGTATGAAGAAAGACTGGAGATAGGAGGTGAAATGGATTGCTAGCTGACCTTAGCCTAGGTTGTTATTCTTCAGTATTCAAGGCAACATTCACAGTAGCATTTCTTCATATTGTACTTTCTTAGGGAAAGGCAGGAGAGCCTAAGGGCTCTGCCACTCCTGAACCTCTGTCCAGTCAGTACTCCTGTGTCAGGAAATGTTCTCAATCAGTTTTCAGGCTCTAAAAAATAGACTGAAAGCTGGCAGCTGGTGGCAGTCAACCATCTAAGGAATTCTTAATCTCTATAGAAGGTGGTAGGCCTCCTTTAAAATCCCCAGAAATCGACAGCTCATCCTTCCAAAAATAAATAAACATATTCTAACACAATTTTAAAACATTCATGATCTCCAGCCCCACCCACTGATGGTACTGAGGTTCACCAGTTCCATGTTAGGAAATCCTGAGCTAAGCTGTAGCAAGAAACGACTGATGCTGGTACCAAGAGGTAGAATTGGTCAGAGAAGTTTTGTAAGCCACACCCTTGTGTTCTATTTGGCATAAAGGCTTCTGTCAAATGTAATGTTTCTGAAGTAACTTGGCACTAAAGAGGAAAAAGTTTCTTATAAATGGGGATATACACCTGTAATAAGTCTTAGCACTTGAGCAGCTAAGACAGGAGAATTGTGAGTTTCAGGCCAGCTTGGGCTATATAGAGAGGTCCTGTCTCAAAATCAGAAGAAAGATGCTTGAATTCATTTCTCAGAGTGATATTTTGAGTTAAAGAATGCATTTCAGAATAAATAATTCATAGTTCCAAGTGGTGAATTAAGGACGAGTGTCCATGATTCCTTGTAAAGAAAGAAAGAAAACTGTATTCATTTATTGAACAAGTCTATATTGAATTCTCAGTCTGTGCCAAGCCCTGCTCCAGGGACTGCAGCCATGACAAAGAACAGCAGTGACAAAGGGCCTACCATGTGGCTCCTACTTTTTCATGGAAGTGAGGGAGTGAGACAATAAACAAATATTACATGATATAATGCCACGTTGTGATATGTAACCAGAAAACACAATGAAAAAAGAGCAATGGGGAGAGCATGTAACAGAACACACTCAGGCACACTTAACCATACAATAGGTCAGTCACAGCTGCTGGGATAGATCTGACATTTTTGATAGAGAAGATTAATATGATCCCATACACGTGGAAGGCAGCCCTTGATTTTTCAAATGTGTTCCTTTCTACCCAAGTTAGTAAACAAGAACCAGAAACAGTTGAAATTTATATTGGTAGATAATAACATACCTTTGTAATTTCCCCTCAAGGATATATGAACTCTTAGTCCTCTACCATAATATAGTTCATTGTATTCTGAACCATCTACATATCCCACAACACACTGTGCTGATCAATTACATTGGTGACATCATGTTGTTTTGAACTGGGTAGGTGAAAGGTGGCTAGCCTGCTGAAAGCTACAATAAGAGACACCTATTTTCCAGAAGCTGAGAGAGAAATCCTGTAAAAATCCAAGACTTGCTATATCCATAAAATTTCAGGAAGCCCAGGAGTAAGAGGCATGCTGGAACAGGTTTCTGAAGAAAGGACTAATTATTACACCTAGTATCTCACTGCAAATGGAAACACAGTGCATGATGGGCCTCTTTCCACACCTAGAAGCATGGTTTGGGTCCATAGACTTGACGTCGCCAAAGGCTTCCAGCTTTGGGTGAGGCCCAGAGAAGGACTGCACCTTAACTCTCATCTGTGCTGGGAGCAGACCTGTCACCATATAATCTGCTAGCCCTGTGGCATCAGAGACCCATGTGACATTTGCACAGCCTCCATATGGAATCCTAACTCCTTAGAGTTTAAGCTGTGCCATCAGTAGAATGTCCCAACACTTGATTGGTGTGACAACTGGCCTGCCTGGCATCTGCTAGGTTTCACTCTCACATCTTTGCTGTAAACTAAGTCCCTGCTCTAGTCCAAAGTTACAAGGATTTCTAGGACAGTGAATTAAGCTTTCTAAAGTCCTCACTGAGTGTTTTTATCTGAGGCCCAGAATTCTGGAAAGGGAAAACTCGTACTCAGAATATGTAACTATTGCTGGTAATGAAGAGCAGGACAAAAAGAGTCCAATGCGGTCACCTCTTCCCTTGTCTCTGTTGCTGGAAGGTGGACATTAGGAGTGGGAGTATTAGTAAGTCTGATCCCACAAAGCTTGTCACCTGCATGACCTCTGATTCTGCTCCCTTGGCCCCTCCATTCATGCAGGGGCTGTCAGCTAACTGGCTAGGTCATTCTATCGCCTTTGCTTTCTGGCTTCTTCTGTGCATGTTCTCTGGTGGATGTTAACATTCTATAATCTATTCACATGCCTCCACTGTAAATCACCAATCATTCGCCTTTCCTGGCTCCTTGCTGACTCACCAGGCCGTTTTCCATTACCCAAGAATTTATATGTATCTTAGCCTCAAGCAACTTATATTTCCACATAAAATGTATTTCCAATGCATATCTCAAAATTCTAATTAAAAAGGGAGAATTTCTCTTTGCTAGTGTCCCTATGCCACATTGACTGTACCACAGAAAAGCTACTGTTTGTGAAGACAAGCTTCGTTTCCAACTTACCCTCACCTACAGGTGGGCCCATCCATCAAACAAAGCCAAGGCTTTCTTGTTCTGGTTGATCGTGCAGAATCCCCTTGTATCCAGGAGTGTGCCCTGGGGAAGAACTGCTGAAGCAATGACAGTGGGTTCCTTAGGGGTCTGGGCTACTAATCATGCAGCTTAATTGTCCCCTTCGGTCCTCCTAATGTTCAAGCCTAGATAAAGCACCTTCATTTTAGGTCAATTACAGGTGGGTCTTCTTTATCTTAAAATTTGCTTGATCTACCAGCGCTCACAATGAAAAGTTGCACAGCCTAGTTGACCATTAACAAGTTTTCTGTCTCTATCAGAGCACCCTAGCAGGAGAGTTTTTCAAGGCGCATGATTAACCCCCGGAAATAAAGTACCCTTCCTCCCAAGGCCCGGAAGCGGGATTTTCTTACTGGGGGCTTGTATGGAGTAATGCAGGTTGGGCCTTAGCCAGGCTTCCTGCCATGAGGAAGAAGGGAGTGGCTTCTGTGGACGTGGCTTTACGCTCTGGCCAGATGTGACACCAGCTTCCGCTCCACACCTGGATGATCTGCCTAGTTTAGGAGATGGAACACTAGTGCCGCAGTCAGGAACCACCCCACAGGACGATTAGCTAACCAAACCCATGAAATCCTTTGCACTTCCTTGAATAAACAAGTTTGCTGCTGCTCACCCTTGCATGCTTCCACCCAGCTCCCGGTGTCTGTGATTTGACTCCACGCCTATCAGTCCCTCTCGGCAGAGATCCTGCATCCCGCTTGGGCTGGCCCCAAGCAGAGGACCCCAAAAGGGGTCACCAGCAAATCCATACGGCATACCTACTAATACTGCCAACGGCCACTTCTGTAGGATTACACACCTCAAGTGACAAGTCCTGGACACACCACAGAGACCTGCTCTGCGCCTGACCTTCTACAAACTGGTACTCCTTCATGTAGCCAAAGTGTGCACATGGCTTTATGTTTTCATCTATTATGGGTAATTGTCGCAAAGATAATGATTGGAAACTGGATGATCCAGTTAGAAACGGTTTAGTTTATATGTAGGGTCCCAGCCTGGGTAAGCAAAAGGAATAAGTCCCTTAAAACCAAGTTGAAATACTTTCTGAGACATGCAAGAAAACATTCTAGTTGATTAGCTGGGCACTTAACCTTGACAAGAGGGAAGTATGTTCATGCTTCAACCTCAAGTGGGCTCGTGCCAGATATTAATACATTGCATATTTTTAAATACAGGAAGTAGCTTAGGTCTATTTTCCCAAACACTAAGAATGACATAGTTAGCCTCCCCCTCCACACACAGAAGTTACAGGGACTATGTCTAACTAGTACGCATAAACTTTTCATTGATGTAAAACTCAGCAAGTGGGTCCAAGCATTCATACTCTATCATAATTGTTCTAAGTATAAACAAATATCTATACTTACTTGTGGCTATTTTAAGGGAATTTATTCTGGAAAGTGTTCAAGGAAAGTTCAGGGTTGGATTTAAATTGTCATCATCATCATCCTATTTTTCAATCCAGTCTTTTAGCAAATGACTCAAATTTATCATGATATTACAACATAAATGAGATTACTTCCATTTATTAACATTTATTGTTATTTATTACTGTAATATAATTGCAAGTATAATAATTTTTAATACAAAAAAATCCAATAATGGGGTCTGTGTAAGAGAACCATAGAGCCAGGCCCAGGATTGGTGATTTGCTAACAGGGCTCCACATATAGTGGTGATCGATAGCTTTGATTGACTTCAGTGAACAGATACAAAGAAAAATCACTAAAGGGAAAAGGCCTACTCATGGCTGAAGGCCAGAAGTAAGCAGGCAAAGGCTTCCAGGAGACCTCTGCCCGCACAGCCCCATAGATGGCGCATTTGAGATGTTTGCAGCCAGGCAAACTCACTAGACTCTCAGTGCCTGGGATTTTTCTTTAGGGACTTATCACCTAGATATCAAAACATAGACACTCAGAAGGAAACTATGTTGTTTGCACAAATTATTTAGGTGCAGTAAAGTATCTTTATCAGAGAATGGGAGGAACCTTCCTCAAATAAAAATTTTTTTAAAATCAGTCTTAATTTGGATTCTTTCAGCAGAATTTCACGTCTCTGAGGCTATCTTCCAACTCCCTATGTAGGGATGGATGACCTTGAACTCCTGATTCTTTTGCCTCTACCTTCCAAGTGTTGGAAATGCAGACTTAAGCCACCACACCCTTTTTATGAAGTGTTAGGGATCAACCCAGGGCTTTCTGCATGGTAGGCATGCATTCTCCCAACTGAGTTACACCCTAGCCCTTCCTTTTTCCCTCCCTCCTCCTCTCTGTCCCCCCCTCCCTCCCTCTCTCCTCCCTTCCTCCTTCCCTCCTCCCTTCTACCATCCTTCCTCTGTCCCCTTCTTTCTCTCCTCTTTATTAATTTCCTGATTGATTGATTGATTGATTGGACCCAGGGTCTTGCTGTATAGCTCTGCCTAGCCTTGACATCACAGCAGTCTTTCTGCCTTTCCCTGGACGCCAAGTGCTGAGATTATCGGTATGTGCTGCCACACCTTGCTAGCTTCAAATCTTTCGAAGAATACATTATTTTGATGATAATTATGTCTGCTAGAAATCTACAGATGGAAAGAAGCAGGCATCGATCGGTCTCAGCATTACCCATTTCTAAGAGATTTGGAGTGAAAATTAAGAAATTTGGGTTATGTACTTTTGCTAATTCCTTTGCATAATAGCTTGTTTTTACTCTGACCAATGATGTGAGAAAGGCGTAATGCAGCCCATCAAAACCAGCATGTGAGGTACAAGCCTTCTTTCAGTTTCTTTCCAGGAAGGAACAGGATTTTCCCCAGAGTCAGTCTACCAGGTGACAGGATGAGCAGCTGCTTCAACTTCTGTAACTTCTCATGGGAAAACCCCTGACAGAGCTGTTACAATGAAATGAATAAAGAAATAGTCTTTTAAGTACAAAACCAATGCCACCTGTGAAAACTGTTCGTTGATTCTCTTCACTAAGATGCAAACACAAACATGTTAAACATTTTATCTATAAATAAATAAATAGATAAATAAACATGCAGAGTGTTACCTGTTCCTGTGGTTCAGAGAAATCACAGAGTCATGACTGAACTGAACTGTAGCCCCACAAAGATTTCTTGAGTTTGATTTGCACAACAGAAAAGGATTCTCTCCTAAGGAATTATTTACACATCAGCACAATACTCAATACTAATAATTTTAGGATGCATTTATGATTCATCTCTGTCTCACTTTTCTATCAAATCTTAGATGCTTTGTATAAATAAAATTAGGTTCGGGATAAAGAATGAAGTCAGTGGTTATTCAGTCACCCTTAGGCCCTGTGTCCTTCTTTTTGTCTTCCTGAACAAAGTTTGTGGTTTACTTGTTGGCCTGTTTACTGGATTGGTTTGTTTATCTTTGGTTGAGGCAAAGCCCTGTTATGTAGTTCAGGTTGTTTTCCAACTTTCAATCTTGTTTCGACCTCCTGAGTGCTAGGAGTACAGTACATATCACCATGCCTAGCTAACAACTTTTTAGACCAACATGCCTCTCTGATTTGGGGTAAAACTATTAGTCCTATAAATTACATGTAAAGAAAGCTTGGGTCAACTACTTAAACTTCTGGATCTACAACATCTACATGGAGAGAGATAAATGAAATCAAGATGGAAATTAATGAAACAGAAATGAAGGAAATACTACAAACAGACAATGAAACAAAGAGTTGGTTTTTTGAAAAGATTAACAAGAGTGACAAACTTTAGTCAAATTAACTAAGGGAGAGGCAGAACCCAAATTAACAAACTCAGATGAAAAAGGGGAGCACTACAGCAGACCTGGAGGAAATTCAGAACACTGTAAGGCCATGCTTTAAAATTCTATATTCCACTGAATTAGAAAATCAAAAAAGAAATCGGTAAATTTCTACATATGTATAGCTTATCAAAATGACATAAATAACTTCAACAGAGTCATAATAACTAATGATACAGATATAGTAATTAAAAATCTCTCCCCAAAAGGCATCCGGGACCAGATAGATAGACCTCAGAATTCTACCAAACCTTTAAAGAAGAACTAAGACCAATACTTCTCAAATTATTACATAAAATAGACAAGGAAGACTCCAAAATTCTTTCTATGAAACCAGTATTACTCTAATGATAAAACCAGGCAAAGACCCAACAGAAAAAAGAAAATTATAGACTAATCTCTGATGAACACAGATGCAAAAGTTCTCAATAAAATACTCACAAATAGAATGTAAGACTACATAAAAAAGATTATCCACTATGATCAAGTTGGCTTCATCCCAGAGATTCAGGGATGGTTCAGTATATACAGATCAATAAATATAATCCATCACATAAACAGACACAAGGACAGAAATCACATGATCATCTCATTAGATGCAGAAAAGGCCTTTGTCAAAATTTAACATCATTTATGATGAAAGTCAAAGAGAACCCAGGCATACAGCGGACAAACATATCGCAACATAATAAGGATAATGTACCACAGTTACTCAGCTAATATCATACTGAATGGAGAAAAACTGAAAGCATTCCCATTAAAACCAGGAACAAGACAGCGATGTTCACTCTCTCCGTACGTGTTCAATAAGGACTTGAAGTGTTATCTAGAGCAATACGACAGATGAAGGCGAAGAGGAGATACAAATTGGAAAGGAAGACATCAAAGTATCTTTATTTGTAGATGATATTCTATCCATAAAAGACCATAAAGACTCCACCAGCCAACTCCTAGAGGTGATAAATGCATTCAGCAAAGGAACAAGATATTAAATTCACACCATAAAATCAGTAGACTTCCTTTATATCAACAACAAACATACCAGGAAAGAAATCAAGAAAACAATCCCATTCATAATAGCCTCAAAATTCATAAAATATCTTGGAATAAATCTAACAAAAGAAATGAAGAACTTGTATAGTAAAAGTTTAAGACATTGAAGAAAGAAGTTAAAGAAGATTCCAGAAGATGGAAAGACTACTCATGCTCATGGATCAGTAGAGTTAATATTGTGAAAATTACCACCTTACCAAAAGCAATCTACAAATTCAATGCAATACCCATTAAAAATCCAACACAACTTTTTACAGAAGTAATAACAGAAAGAATAATCTCAAATTATATATACATATTTATCTGGGCATGGAGGCTCATACCTTTAATCCCAGCACTTGATAGGCAGAGGCAAGCAGATCTCTGTGACAAGCCCGGTCTACACAGTGAACTTCAGCCCAGCTCGGGCCAAAGGGAGACCCTATCTCAAAAAGACCAAAAAAAATTCAGATTTTATATAGAAACACAAAAACACAGGATATCCAAAATAATCCTGAAAAATAAAGTACTGGAAAGATTACTATTCCTGATCTCAAATTATACTACAGAGCTAGTAATAAAAACTGGCATGAAAATAGACACATTTATCAGTGGAATAGAACTGAGGACCCAGGTTTAAATTCACAGATTTACAATCACATGGTCTTTGACAAGGAAGTCAAAAATACACACTGGAAAAAGGTAGCATGTTCAACAACTGGAGCTGGTCAAACTGGATAGCAATTTGTAGAAGAATGAAAGAGATTCCTTTCTCTCATCATGTGCAAAACTCAACTTCACATGGATCAAGGACCTCAACATAGGACCCAATACCCTGAATCAAACAGAGGAGGAAGTACAGAATGCACTGGAACTTACAGGAAGGACTTTCTGAACAGGAGTCTCATACCGTAAGCATTAAATCCAAAAACTGACAAATTAGGCCTCATGCAACTAAAAAACTTCTGTACATCAAAGGATACCATCATTCAAGTAAAAACCTACAGAATGGCAAAAAAATCTTTACCAGCTATACCTCTGACAGAGGGGTAGGATGTAGAATATACAAAGAACTCACAAAACTAAACAGAAAAGCAAACAGCCCAGTTTAGAAGTGGGGCAAGGAGCTGCACCGAGAATTCCCTAAAGGATTTTTAGTCTTCAGGGAAATGCAGATTAAAACCACCCAAAATGGCTATGATCCAAAAACTAAGCAACAAGTGCTAGGAAGGGTGTGGAGAAAGGGAAACTCCATCCACTGCTGATGCACCAACTGGTGCAGCCGCTGTAGAAATCAGATTCCTGATCTACCCTGCGATCCAGCTGTACAGCTATCGGACATATACTCCAAAGACTCTATACCCCATACAGAAATGCCTGTTCATCTGTGTTCACTGCTGCCTTTTCCAGAATAGCCAGAAGTGGAAACTACCAAGATGTCCAATAACTGATGGGCGGATATGAAGGTGTGGTACATAGACATAATGGAATATTATTCAGCTCTTTAAAAAAAGGAAATTTTGAAAATTTCAGATAAATAGATGGAGCTGTTAACAATTATCCTTAGTGAGGTAAGGAAAGATGAATGTCACATCTTTTCTCTCATCACTTGATGTTAGCTTTGAAATCTTAGATATGAATGTTTCAATTTGAAAATCCAGAGAAGTCCGGAAACTAATAAATGGGGGGGGGGTGCTTCCTGAGAGGGTGGGGGGGGTTGCTTCCTGAGAGGGTGGGGGGGTGCTTCCTGAGAGGGTGGGAGAATGCAGTAATATGAAGGCGACGAGGGAAAGGAGAGCAGCAGAGCAGGAAGGGTTAAGTGGGGCGGGGACTGGGATGAGGCGGGATAAATAACGTTAAGTGCCTTTATAAAACGCCATATGGAAATTCACCACTGTAGAAGTTTCTTTAAGTAGATTATATACATTATAAGAAGATATTAAAAGGAGTTATCCCATAACAGGGAGACACTGCCCCTTCTAGATATCATGGGCTAACAAAATAGAATCTCACTGCCAGGGATGGACTGTCTCTCTAGAAGCCGTTGACCAGGGGTCCCCCAAACAATATAGACCATTCCCCTGCTCTTGGTTACCCACTAGAACTTCATGGTAACACCCTGTTACCAAAGACACTATGTATATGGGCGATGGCACAAACAAGGAGAAATAAAGCTGGAGCTGATGTCAGAGCCTGGTCTCTACCGGCTAGCTTTCGTAGTACTGGAAAAAAAGTAATCATCAGTCTTACCCTGCTGTGAATGCTGTGAACTACAACTGACCTAGGAAGATACTGCCACCACTACAACAGTGGCACACATATTATTGGAGTAACTAACCATTCTTTAATTAGATTTAAGGTCTGCTTCCTAGGATGGAGACCATACCTAATAATGATATTGAGCTTCAGGAACCTGAGGCTAGACAGGTCACAGGGCATGGGGGAGAGCATAATAGTGTTCCACCCAATAGTTATATCGTTAAACTGATTCCTAATACTTATTGTTACGCTCATGGATTAACTCATCTCTCAGCCCTCACCAGAGAAGTTTCCTTATGCAGCAGATGGTGACTAACACAGACACCCGCAACTGGCCAATGTGCAGAGGACAAGAGACTGCAGAGTGCTTATCCCTGAAAAGACACCTATATCAAACTTCTGCTTCCCAATCAGGGGTCATTGTGGAAAAGGGGGATGGTAAGAATCAGAGGTGGTGGATGGCCACAAAGAAATAGTTTTCCAGGTAGCTGATCACTTACTCATATGAACTCACAGTAATGGTGACATCATGCACAACTCCCATGCAAGCTCAAACCAGACCAAAATCCCAGCATAAACGTGGGTAAGTGTGTAAGAAACTCCAATTAAACCTAAGGACCTTTTAACACTAATGGCTGCTGGGAGGAGAAGAAACAGTCTCTTTCAAGTTTGTGTTGTGACTCTTTTAGGTTAACTGAGCTCTAGTGGATAGACCCATACCGAAGGACATTTGAAGACACCATATATATATATATATATATATGGTGAGAGAGAGAGGGAGAGAGAGAGATAGAATGGAGAATGTTAAATAGGTAGAAGACACCAAGGAAAGGCAGATACAGAAGGGGATCTAAATACCATCAAATTGTGTTGTACGAAAATCATAAAAATGTTATAAAAAAGAAAAAAATTTACTTTTCAGGGTCTAGTTCCTCATTTGTAAAATGGGGTAACAATATTTTTCTCATAAAGTAACTATTAACAGATTAAATAGTATAGTGCTGAGTCCACACCCAGGCATATGATAAATGCCTAATATTTTCCCCTATGATCACAAATGCCATTCAGTGATAAAGGGAAATTCATTTTAAAACATTGTACTATCATAATGAAACAGAAATCCTGTCCTCTTTTGAGGAAAAGCATTTATGTATTGTTGGCCTTGTTCTTATCTATGAGGACTAGTCATGTGAAAATCCAGGCGCCAAATGTTGGGAACACTTGGGTCTCTCTGAAATGGAGCAGGAGCTAAATGTCAAAAGACGCCAGGAAACAGGACAGTGTCAGCTGAAACCTTGGAGATAATCTGAGAGCTAGGGAAAGAGGCTGTATTTTCTGGTGCTTTCTTATCAACATTCCTTATAAAAGTTCGCTTAGTTGTCATGTGATTTGCTATGGTGACAGGACGATGGGAAGGAATTTTGTAACAGATGACCCTAATCTCTTTTAACTTTACTAAAGTTTATTATTTGAGGCAAAACTATGGTAGCATATATGTAGCTCTCGAGAAGCTGGTGAGTGTCAGGTGTTTACATTGGCCTCTGTCTTTACCATATTTATTTATTACCTAGGAAGGAGTTTATACTAGTTCTGTCTTCCATGTATTACTTTATGATCTAGCAAGAAGTTTGGACTGTTTTTATCTTCTCTGTATTTCTTTGCAATCCAAGAAGGAATTTATATTGGCCTCTGTCTTTCCTAGATTTCCTAATGACGCTAGAAGGTCACTGTGTGGATCAAGTACAAATGTCTATGAGAGTTAGGGACTTGTAATAGCAGTAAGAGCTTCCTTAAAGGACTTAGGGCTCAGCAATTGAGAGCAAGAGGACCAGGGTTCAGTTCCCAGCACCCACATGGTAGCTAACAACTGTTTGTAACTCCAGGTCCAGGGTCATCTGACACCCTCTTCTGACCTATGCAGGCATTGCATGACACGGGTATACTTACATACATGCAGGCAATACACTCATACACTTAAAATTAAAAATATTTTTAAAAGGATTTAGAATATTTCACCCCAAGTTGTAAAAGGCATTTGAAATTTGGAGTCACAAAATCTGGAGTTGAAACCTTGCCTCCACCACTGACGAGTTCTGTGGTTTGGAGCATGTCAGTTTCTTTCTAAAGCTTCGTGAAAACAGGCAGTATTGTCTGCTCTCACTAGTATAGAGTTGTTATAAGAATTAAATGGATGTCAAGGACTGAAACCTTCCATGAATTCCTATACATCATAATGATACTTCAGTAGTGACTAAATGAAGGCCTCGGAACGAGGTGCCACAGAACCCTTTAAAACATGTTGTTTCTTGTATCTTACAATAAGTTAATTGAGAATGATGAGGAGAGTGCTGTGAAATGCTATCTTCTGGATGTGACAAGGCTACCACACTCACCGATGCGTAACAGTCATGGTTACCAGCACAAGACCCATGTGAGATCAAGTTACCCAAAATTACAGTACACTACAGACGGGGTAGATGCCATTCAGGCCTCATCCTCCTCTCAGGGGTAAATCTTGCTGTCTACTTTCTACTGCTACTGGTGGTGGTGTGGTTTCTGGGGGAGTGAAAATCATTGTAAGGATGTGACCACTGATCTTTCCCATGCTCCCGTGGGAGACCCTACACCCCCACACAGACGGGCAGCACTAATTGGAGCTTGTCGGTTATAAAAAAAGAAAAAGACATGAAGTTTGGAGTGAGAATGTTGGAGAAGGCAAGGGGCAAGTTGGAGGGGAATGGAATAGATATATACACTTCATTGCATGTAAGTATGACATTCTCAAGAATAATTTTTAAGAGAACCGAATTAGAAAATAACACTCAGTAACAATCCAGAATTTTAGAAAACTACTAAATTCAACATTTCTTTTAAACTTAACACAATCAATAATCATCTAGGACAAGAGCCTCTGAGAATCCCCCTGGGGGATTGTTTGATGGCATTCATTGATGTTGGAAAACTCATCTTAATTGTGGACAGGATCTGGGTCATACAAATGAAGTTTGCATGCCTTCATGGCTGTCTTCTGTCTGCAGATGTAATGCAGCCAGCTGCTTCAAGCCCTGATGCCTGGCTTCCCTGCCATGGTGGACTGTAACCCAGAAGTGTGAGTTGAAATAAACCCTTTCTCCTCCCTGAAATTGCTTCTGTCATGGTACTTTATTAAAGCAACAGGAGAAGAAACTAAGATACTTTTCCTCATAAATTTCTCAATAAAAAATACTACACTTAAGATGAAATCACAGCTGTAGAATTAAAAGTTCACTTGATGTTTTAACTGACTCATGGGCTGCTCGCTTATTTATTTCTTTAAAATAAAACAGATTGGGACAGTTCGGTGCTGTCTAGTATGCACAGACCCTAGATTTGGTCCCTAGCATGATAAAAATAGATATAATAAAATACTTTGTAATTACTACAGGTCCCATCAGATCTTATGAACCAAACTGTAATATTTGTGACCATTCAAGAACACAGTCCACAGAAACAATGATACAACTATAAGAGGCAGAGGCGTAAGACCATCAGAGATACTGTCAAGCAGCGTGGAGAAGGTGGCCTAATATTATTCAAGTGATTTAAACTATTAAAAGCATCAACAGACTAAACCTCAGTTGGCAGTTGGTATTCTGAATTGCTACATTCCAAACACCAGTATTTCTGTACTTGAGTTTTGATTTTTATTTTTATACACAGTTCGTCCAGTACAATTGTTGATTTCACAAATGAACTATTTATTCATATTCCAGTTTTTCTGATATGTGTATGTGTGATGTACATATGTGTATACACATTCACCTGTATGGGCATACATGCTTGTGTGGATGTGTGTGTGCGCAGAGACCTGAGGTTAATGTCAGGAGTCTTCCTCCATTTGCTCTCCATCTAATTCACTGAGGCAGGATCTCTTGATTGAACCTTGAAGTCATGTATGGCTACTCTAGTTAGCCATTTTGCTCTGAGGATCCCTGGTCTTGGTCTTCAGAGCGCTGGACTTATAGGGAGTCCTCTATGCCCACCCAACATTTATGCAGGTTCTAAAGAGCCAAACTCTGGTCCCCATGTTTGTGAACCAAGTGCTTTATCCATTAAGCTGTTTCCTCATCTTCCATCTTTTCTTTAATATTTAAAAATTTATTTTTATGTGTATGAGTGTTTTGCCTGCATGTATATAAGTGCATCCAGTATGCAATGTCCACGAAGGCCAGAAGAGGGCATCAGATTCCCAGGAACTGGAGTTACACATGGTTGTTAGCCCTTGGGTGGGTGCTGGGAATTGAACCCATGTTCTCTGCAAGAGCAGTCAATGCTCTTAACCGCTGAGCCATCTTTCCAATCCTTTCATCTTCCATCTTTGATGAAATTACTTTGAATGAAGAAATTAAAGACAAAAGACTTTGTTATTTTCATTAGTACTAGTAACTTTTTGTCCTTGGGTATTTATTCTGACATACAGGGTACATAATTTGCCTGAATCTGTTGATAACAGCAGCACAGCGAGCCATACTGCAATATCTCAGGTCATTACGATTATATAGAAGGTCACTTTTTGAACATATGCTCCCATTTTCTGTCTGTTCTATGTTCAGAGACATCGTATTCCTTTTAAAGAGCATGAATAAACTATAAAATGTGATCTATTTCCATCTCTGCAGAATAATTTTCACTTCATGGATATCTAAAACACAGATTTCAGCATAGAACATTTGTTCTGAAGTTATTATTCCCTACACTAAGCTTTAATCATTTAAAATTATTCTTCCCTATGGAAAACTAAATTTTTATGATTTTCTGTACTTTACAAGATTTGCAGCATTTTAAAAGGAATTTTCCCTCAGCTTGAATAGTCTTTCCTCTTCTTAATTATGTAATAAATAGAACTACGCAAAAGAAGCTATTGATTTAAAAATACATGGCGATATAAAAGACTTTTGTTTTCCCTTACTCTGAGGAAATTCAATATAGTGTTTAAAGAGGTTGGCAGGGACACAAAGGCAGAGAAAAGGAGGGCCCTGTGCCCCAGTTCCAAGTGCTTGAAAGTGAGCTTGAATTCTAGGCCATCTACTATGTTTGCAGTTTATGGTTTTGATGCAGTAGACTTCACATAGATAAAAAGAGTATTTAAAAATGTTTCAGAACATGTCTTAGAAAAACAAATGAGGCCGATGCGACGAAGAAGATAAGCACTATCTAAGAAGATAGTGTGCTGTGATATTGGGTGGTGTGTGCTGAATTCTTCATGTTCCCAAACACAGTCGTCCTCAGTCACTGCTGATAGGGTTACTTCAGGCCTTTCTTAGCAATTACACCATGAAAGGAAAGTACAGATGAAGGTCCTTTTTATTGTATTTTCTGATTGTAACTGACCACAGATCCCCTCTCCAAAACCAGTTCATTGTCAATGGCTCATCACCCTTGGCTGTAATACCAGTATGTCCACAGGTCTAGGAAATTCTGGGGGTGAGGAAGAACAGAATAGATTAATTTTTAAAAATCAAAAGTGGCACCTGCTTCTTTATACAGAATGGAGTGTGAGGCATTGCATCTGAACTTGTGGTATCATCCAAGTTACTCTGTAAATAGCTGCAATTTTGAAAGCTAGTGCTGTGGAGATGACCCTTCACAGCTCCCTTTCCAAAGGCAATGAACAGAAATTTTAAGATTAAAGTCACGCAGCATGCATGTACCAGGGGACTCTTTCTGAAAAAGCTGCTGAGGGTTCCCATAGTTCTAGCAAAGAATAGGCTGTCTCACCAATATACACCTGCAGGATGTTGTTTGTCTTAGTTTATCCTCTATTGTTGTGATAAAAACACTCTGACAAAAGCACCTTAAGGGAGAAAGGCTTTGTTCTGGCCCACAGTTCCACGGTACAGTCCATCGTACTGGGAAGTGGTGTGAGCTTGAAGCAGTGGGTCACAGCACATCCACAATCAGAAGCGGAGGGATTAATGCATTTGGCTGCTCCGTTTTCCAATATCAATGAATAGAATCCCCCACAGGCAGGCCCACAGGTCCTCTCCCAGGTGATTGTAGATTCCATTGAGTTAACAATTAGCACCAACCATCACATTGTTCAAAACTAAAAGACTTGAGAGTTCAATCTGTGAAGATTGCATAGACAGGGCAACATAGAATCATCCCAAGAGCTACTAGGATTCTAGGCAGACTTTTTTTTTTTACTTTAAACTTCAGATCCTATCTCCCAAGTGCTGGGATGATAGTTATGTGCCACCATGCCCTGTTTTATGCGGTGCTGAGGATCAAACCCATTGGCTTTGTGAATGCTAAGTAAACACTGTACCAACTGAGTCTCATCTCCAGCCCCTGGAATAAATATTTTAGGTGTATTTATCTAAAGCTTAATCATGCTCAAATCTGTGATGAAAATGTTGCAAGTTTATAAGAATTACCCATTTGCAAAGAAAATAAAAGAACTGGAAGAAGAGGTGTTCTGTCAGAAGTTATGATCTTATAACGGACTCACACAAGGCATGTGCCCTGCACAAAGCCATAGAGGAAGAAGTCAATGGCACTCAGAGCATTTCAGCCTTTCAGTAGCATCTCTGGACTATTTTTAATGCAATGAAGATGTTACTTTAGAAATGAGGTTACAGTTGTGAAGTATTTTAAAGGTTTAAAGAACATGCGCCATAAACTTGGGAAGGATTGAAGGTGGGAGCAAATCCTCCTTGAAGGAACAGGATACATTTTGTGAGTAATAGATGAATTCACAGCTGTAGGATACTTAAAAACATGAAGGATTTTGGAAATTTCCCTTTCCAAAAAATCTAATAACTGTCTGCTAAACAGTACATATTTAGGGTGTGTTTACTTTATACTAGAGCTTAGGAAAAGTAGTTGGCTCATACAACTGATCAGGTGTCTATTATGAGTAAACATCCTATTTACAGAATAACTTTATTCTACATATTAAATCTAAAACAACACAGAAACAAAAATTTGTCTGTTTTAAAAATTGGGAACTGGGGCTGGAGAGATGACTCCGTGGTTAGGAGCACTGGCTGCTCTTGCAAAGGACCTAGGTTTAGTTTCCCAGCATCTACAAGGCAGCTAACAACCATCTGGAATAACTCCAGTTCCAGAGGAATCCAGTGCCCTCTTATGACCTCCATGGGTATAATGCACTTATATATGAGCACTACATTCATACATGTAAAATAAAAATAATAAATAAAAGTATTAGTCCATCTCCCCTAAGGAATGACACCTGAGGTTATTCCCTGGATTCTACACATGTGTGCATGCACACCTCCCATACTTAAAAATGTCCCTGTGATCGTGTGACTCCAGATATTTCTGGGGAGGACTCATTACAGAATTTAACAAATAGATCAGTAATGCATTAGGTATAATGCATCCTTATAGGATGGCATCTGAATAGTTGTGTTGTATATTAGGCATATTTGTCCTTATAGGGTGGCATCTGAATAGCTGTGTTGCAGGGCCACATTATGCTACTATGGCCAAGAGAGGTGGAAGAAGGACCCATAATAAACTCCCAATGGACCTCCAGACAAGCACACTCAAGCAGCTATTGCACTGACTGTCTCATGGAACTAAACTGAATAGCAAGGAAGGCCTAGAGCACACTGAAAATTGAAGGCTGCAAAGTATCATCATATAGTGAAGATAACTGTGGACAGGTAGGATTAGCCAAATGGAAAAGTTACAAAAGCCTATTGAAAATGGAGATAATTGCTCAAAAGAACATCACAGATAATAGCGTCATTGTTTGGCATCATTTTAGACTCTTTAGGCATCTGTTCTTAAGTGAGCTTCCTGGAGGAAGAGAAAAGGAAAATCTTGTCTAGGTCTTTAAGACAGAACTGCCTTCTCTAAACCTCAGTTACACTTGACATAAGATAATAATGACAAATGTCTTAGTTCAGTATGAAACGTTGCTTGAAATTTTAGATTGTAAATAGCAACCTCAATAGCAATGTAAAGATGTCACATGACACTGTGGAAGTCAAAAGTATAATATGTAGAAAGTTAATTTTCTGACATGAGTCACTAAAGTTACTCTGTTGAAAGTGAGAAATTATGTACATTAAATCATTTTAAGAAAAATGAAGACAGGTATGTTGATGTGTGTCCACAAATTCCAGTTTTGGGGAAGCAGAGGCAGGAGGATAGGTTCAAAGTCATCCTTGCCAATATAGTGATTTTGATGACAACAAAAGAAGATATTATAATTTACACTGTACTTTAAAGTTATTGAAGTATGTCACTATGCAGCACAATTATGAAAAATTAGCTTGGTTGGGTTGACTGATGGGGCCCATTATGCACAGTGGCCCATGGTTGTTGACACTTGGTTTTTTCAGCACTTCCCAAGGTTTCCCAGACTCCTCAGGCCCTGTGCTCTTAACAGAAAGCACCATTTTTAAAGATTAACTTATTTTATGAATGTATTTGCTGAATGTATGTATGTGAGTGCCCAGTTCCAGTAAAGGCCAGAAGAGGGCACCAGATCCCCTGGAACTGGAGTTACCAATAGTTGTGAGCTACCAAGTGGGTGCTGGGAACCAAACCCAGACCTCTGCAAGAACATCCAGTGCTCTTAACTGCTGAGGATCCCTCCAGTCCTTCATCGTGTTTTGTTTTGATTTTGAAGTATATATCCTTCCTTGGAGTGAACAGTTGCTGTTTCTTTCTTTCTTTTTCTATTTTTTTGAGACAGGGTTTCCCTGTAGCCCCAGTTAGACTGGAACTAGTATGCAGACCATGCTGGCCTCCGTCTCACAGAGATCCAACTTCCTGAGTGCTAGGATTAATAGTATTCAACAACACACCTGGCCCTTATTTTTAAGCTTAGGCTAGTGTTTTATTACAATTGAACATAAATATGTGGCTGAATTATTACAATTGAACATAAATAAGTGGCTGAATTAAAGTAGATTTACTGATTCAATAGAACAGAGGACACAATTGCAGAGACGAGCAGGCTGTAATTACTTTTTACATCAATTAAAAAATTTTTTCAGAGGCTGGAGTGATGGCTCAGCAGCACATGCTATTCTTGCAGGGGACCTGGGTTTGGTTCCCAGCACTCACATGGTGGCTAACAACTGTCCTTAACTCCAGCTCCAAGGAATATGACACCCTCTTCTGGCCTCCACTGACATTACATGCATATGGTACACATACATACATGCAAGCAAAACACTCATACACATAAAATAAAGAAAAAAATTTTAAATTGCTTAAGGGTCTAGGGACATAACTCAGTTAGGAGCACGCTTGCCTAGCATGTACAAAGTCCTGGCTTCAGTCCCCAACACTCCATAAAACCAAGCATGGTGGTACACACCTTGAAACCCAGAATTGAGGAGGTAGAGACCGGTCATCCTCAGCTACATAACAAGTTACAGGCCAGTCTGGGCTACTTGAGACCTTTCCTCTCATAAAAAATTACTTTAATTGCTTCAAACAAAAGTTTAATGTATCAATTAGAAGTAATTTTACTTCCTCAACTATCTTGAATGCTACTTCTTATGAAGTTGTAAGACATCAAAAAAGTACAAATACAAAAATGAATTTGTGTCTAGAAAACATTAATATCTTGAGAAGCCCATACTGGGGCGTGTCTTATTCTTTTCCTGAGTTCTTCTCTTTCTAGTGCTTATATCTAAGTAAGGTCTTGTCTTACATGCCAACTCTGCTGAGAGAGAGAGAGAGAGAGAGAGAGAGAGAGAGAAACAGAAAGAGACAGAGAGAGAATATAGATGTAATAAGTTAAAAGGTCTTTATTTTACCCTCTAGAAACAGCTCTGATTCTATTGATTCTATTATTGTTTGTCTCGTGCTACCTTGGCTATAAATTTCTGTATGCTTGGTTTAATCTATAAACTCTTGAATGTAAACTTGACTGGAAATTATTTTAAAATTACTACTTTCTATGATTAAAGATAATGATAAATGGCTGGGGATGTAGCTCAGGGTAGAGGACCTGCCTAGCATGTGCAAGGGCCTGAATCTGATCCCCAGCACCAAAAAAAAAAAAAAAAAAAAAAAGATAGAAGATAGATAGATAGATAGATAGATAGATGATAGACAGACAGAAAGATGGATATGGATAGACAGACAGGTAGGCAAAACATGTAAAACGAGACCCTGAGCTACATCAAAAATTAATAGGTGTTAGTTGCTAATAAAAATTTTGTAAATGTAGGACTGGAGAGGCAACTCAGTGATGAAGAGCACTGGCTGCTCGTAATCGAACCCAGGTTTGATTCCCAGCATCCACCAGGCAAATAACAATTGTAATCCTTTCTGACCTCCATAGGCATTGCACAACACAGACGTACTTTCGTACAAGCAGGCAACTTGGATCATTAATTGCCAATGAAAGAGTATTGTTTTCTACCTGTAGTTGAAGTAAATCTCAAGAACCAAACAACCCATCCGAGCCTGGTGGTGCACGCCTTTTTAATCCCAGCAGCAGAGGCAGGCTGATTTCTGGGAGTTCAAGGTCAGCCTGGTCTACATAGTAAATCCCAGGCCATCTGGGACTACAGGAAGACCCTGTCTCAAAAAGACGAAAAGAAAAAGAAAGGAAAGAAAGAAGAGAGAGGTGGGGAGGGAGGGATGGAGGGAGGGAGGAGGGAGGGAGGGAGGGAGGGAGGGAGGGAGGGAGGGAGGGAGGGAGGGAGGGAGACACAAACAACCCGAAAGGTATCAGGAAGATCATTGCTATTACAATGGTCTGATTTGCTCAAAGCCCACAGCACCCTGCCTCTCCTCCCTTTCTGGAAATGACTCCACTCTGCCAGTAGAGGGCACCCTGTGCACGCAGGGCAGAGCTGGCCAAGGGCTTCTTAAATTCATCTCCCACTAAGCACTTGACTTGGTTTTCTCTGAAGGAATAGTCAGCGAGTGTGAGTGTGGGTGAATGCTAGAACGAGTGAGTATGTCCACACACTACTGTGAGCTTCGAGATATTCTTACAATGCCCCTCGACATAAAAGAGGCTCTGAGTTCAGCCTTAGCCCAAATGGGAACCCAGGTTGTGATTGCCATCAAACGGCTCTTTGGGGACGTTTCTACTAAAAAAGATGGGAGTTCAGTGGCGTCTTATCTTTGATTCAGCCCATTTAGCCACAGTCACACCAAGCTGTGTGTGACTATTCTTTTTCTATTCTGTCAGATCAATTCCATCAACATTTTGTACGAATGAGCAGCGTGAACCAAGTTCAATCTGGAAGCTTTGCCTTGGATTTTTTCTTTGGGGCAGGGCCTTTCTCTCTGGACCAGGCTGCCTCCTGCTCCCGAGTGCTGGGATTATGGGCGTAGGGCACTCACCCTTTGCTTTGACTTTTATTACACATGATCAGTATAAGAATTATTTATTTATATGTTTTACTTAACTATTGTAATTATGAAAATTTTTATTCTTGCCCGTTAAATATTCGTTAAAAATTTGGAATGGGGAACTGGAGCACTGACTGCTCTTGCAGAGCTCCCAGAATTGGTTCCCAGCTCCCACACAGCAGCTAACAACTGTCTGTAACTGGAGTTCCAGGTGATCCAGCGCCCTCCTCTGACCTCTGCATTGCGTGACACAGGTGCACTTACATACATACATGCAGGCAATAGACTGATATGCATTAAAAAAATTCATAGCTTTTATTCATAATATGTTTAAAGATTTAAATCCACTAATATTTATTTTAGCTCTACCATTTAACATAACTCAGATTCCTCCAGTTAATTTTCAGCCAATACACAAACAAATAGCAAGGACTGTTACTGCTAAAATTTCCAAAGTTTGCATACTTCATATTTTACAATTTCTTTGAGACTTCTTTTAAAGCAGGTGAAATTCCCCCTTCTCTAGAGACAGGAACATTCACGTGTGTCTGTCTGTCACTGTGCAGTCCAAGCTCCACTTCCTGGTGGCTGGAATTACAGGTTCATCATGGGACTCCACAGGAGCTTCTTTTCTCTTTTTCAGGAGCATCATTTTAGGAGTGAAGGCTGTAGTTGAAGTAGTTTCTCTCATAAATCTGACCTAAAAATTACAGGGTAAAAACTCTACCACAAAGATCAAAAAAGAGTCCCACAGGTTTAACTCTCAGTATCTTGAAGAAAGCAAAAAAGAAATCTCAAGCTGGCCTTGGTGGTTCAAACTTATGATCTCAGTACTTGGAAAGCTGAGGCAGGAGGATTGCTGCATGTTCAAGGCCAAACTGGGTTATACAGCAAGTGCCAGGTCAGCCAAGAATACAGAGTAAGACTGTTTCTAAAAACAAGCAGGGCTCAGTGGTTAAGAACACTTTCTGTCCTTGCAGAGGACCTGGGTTCAGTTCCTAGAACCCACAAGGTGGCTCACAATTGTTGGTGACTACAGTTCCAGGGGATCTGAAGCTATCCTCTAGCCTCCATGGGCTCCTGCATGCACGTGGTACACATATATTCATACAGGCTCACACACATACACATGAATAAAACATAAATAAATCTTAAAAACAAAGAAAAGAGAGAAATTGGCCCTGATACAGGTTTTTAAATAATAAATAAATAAAAACAACAAAAAGAAGAAAAAAAAACAACTTCACTCACAGCACATAGCAAGCCCCCATCACAAGAATCTGATGGAGAATGCCCACCTCTCCTCTCCTCCGTGGACCCAAGTTCTATTCCCAGCACCTACACACAGCTACAAATAACAGGGGATCAGATGCCTCTGGCCTCTGAGGGTACCAGTACTCACAGACACAATACTCACATGGACATAGACACACACAGAGACACAGACACACATACACACACATAATTGAAAGTAAAATAGATATTAAAAATTAAAAAATAGTGGAACCATCCTATGGCCAAAGACGAGGGAAAGAAACTACTGCTGTAAAGAGATACTTTTCAAAATGATGTTTGCCTTTTTGTTAGATTTGACAATAGTAAACTACCAAACCTGATATTCTGTGGCTCAACCAAATTATCAAAATCAGAAATAAAATAGAAACCCTTAACCTGGAGGATAACAACAAGTCCACAGGCTACATTCTATGAGATGGCTGAGACTCTGAGACGATGCAGTGATTGGATGGTCCACACTTCTCTGACTGATTGTAAAGCTGGGATCAGAATCCAAATCCACTAACCCAAACCTGCCTTGTCCATCATGGCATGCTGTTTGGTGCTATGTTTTTAGCCATAACATATTAGAATGAGGTCCTCCTTAAATGAGAAAAACCAGCATCTCAAAACAGAGATAATATCATCTAAGGCCAGCGGTAGAGAGAATGCTTAGCCTGTGTGAGGCATTAGACTAAAACGTAGCCAAAAAACCACCGGTCACAGTAGACATGCCTAAAATTGAAGCCCGCAGGAGGCTGAGGCACGAAGATCCCGAATCTGAGGTCAACCTGGGCTATATAGCTAGCTGAGACCCAAAACTGTCTTTCCTATAATTTTTCTTTTCCTTTTCAATTATAGATTTTTTACATATAGAGAACAGCTAACCAATGATGTGTTTATTATTGCAAAACATTTTTCTTTTAATGATACACTAAAGAATTCAAAAATACAGCTTATATGTTTTGTAAAAGGTAATTTTGTTGGTAATAAGAGGAAAGATTACTTTGTGTATCTGAGAAAAGGTCATAATGAAATTCATTATTCTGTATAATTAACATACACCAATAAAAAAGAAAAAGTCACTTTGCAAATATATTGAAAAAAACAAATATAGATAACACTAAGCATGATGACCACACCAAGTCTTTAAGCTTGGATATCTTGGGTAGGTCATCTTTTCCAGCACTGCCACAGGTAATGCAAAGACAAGAAAGCCATTCCTGTGACACCTCAGTCCAGTAGAACAACCCAGAATACTGACCTGCCTATCGCAACATCCCAAGAACCCAATGTCACCCTTTCCTCTAGGATCTTTGAAGTAAATCGCTGAATGAGTCAAGTTTTTCTTTTCCAGAGGTGAAGAAAAGTCTAACTTCCAAATACCACTTCTCTGTGCAACACACTCCAGTTCATTTCTAGCTTGTCAAAATGTTGTTCCACAAAAGTATTTATCCTGACTTTTGCAGTGGAAAAGAGTTGCAGAGGAGGAATGAACTAGTGTTAGAATCATCCTTGTCGCTGCTGCAAAAGGCAGAATGACTGCTTTTCTCCTGTGACAAAGTGTGTGTATGTGTGTGTGTGTGTGTGTGTGTGTAGAGAGAGAGAGAGAGAGAGAGAGAGATTGTTCCACAACAATACAAATGAGTCCAGAGTAATTTCAGCAGCTTTCAGTGTGCTTAACAAAGAAAAGAAAATGACAATTTCCAAAAGAATTCAATTTGTCTTTTTTTAAAGGAAGAAAGTTTTTTTTGGCAGAAAGTTTAGTATACAGTTTACGATAGACTTGGGTTGTCTTAGTCCAGCTACAAACATGACTGTTCATGGACATCGGGAAACAAGGAAGGAATCACTGGTGTGGTTCTAAATCACCTACATTGAGTAAAGTAGACAAACGCTACCACTTTTCACACTGGCACAGATAGCCAATGTCCTATGCTTGTGAGGACACTGAGATATTTGCTTTACATTATTGGTCAGGATATCAAATGGCATAACATTTATGGAAAATTATTTGGCAATGAACAGCAAGTTTTAAAACTAGAACCCTGTCATGACCTTTGATTTGAAAATTTTACTTCTAAGGATTTGCTTATGATGGGACTGTTGAGATGGCTCAGTGGGTAAAGTGTTTTCCACGTGTTGGGCATAATGCAGGGTGGGCTTAGCCAGGCCACCTGCTAGGAGGAATAGAGGAATGGCTCTCATGGGCGTGGTGCTCCACACCGGTTAGTTGTGAAGCCAGCTTCTGCCCAGCACCTGGAAAGAACCTGATCCACCTGGGAACAAACTGCAATTGGCTGCAGTTGGGACCCCATCCCATGAGGCTATTGGCTAACAAGACCTATAAGACCCTCTGGTCTTTCTTGAATAAATGAGTTTGCAGCAGACCACCACTGCTGGCTTTCTGCTCAACTCCCAGAGTTGGTGTCTTGACTGCGTCCACTCGCCCCCTCACCCCACGGTGGAGATCCTTCAGTCCCCCTGGGGCTGGCCCCAAGAACAGGGACCCCCAACATCTACACAAGCATGAAGTCCTAAGTTTGGATTCCCAGCTTTTCCCTGTGTAAGGAAAAGCTGGCCATGATGGGTGCCGTAGCCCAGTGAGGCCAGTTACAGGCAGACCGGGAGACTCACTGGCAGTTAGTCTAGCTCTGGATTCAGTGAGAGATCCTGTCTTAAAGATACAATGGAAAAGCAATTGAGAAAGACACCCAAAGTCAACCTCTGGCCTCCACATCTGCCTACGTTTGTGAGTGTACACACACACACACACACACGTACACACACATGTACATACTATACACATGCACAGAGAGAAGGAGGGAGAGAGGGAAAGAGAAAGAATTTACCTATGAAAGTGTGATGGTTTGAATGAGAACTGTCTGCGGAGGGCTCAGATACTCAAACACGTGGTCTCCAGCCAGTAGCACTATGTGGGTTTAGGAGATGTGGCCGTGCTGGAGGAAACACGTCACTGGAGCGGGCTTTGACGGTTCAGAGTTTCACCCCACTTCCAATCCTATCTCCCGTATTTCCAGTTCAAGGTGCATCTCTCAGGCTTGGCTCCGGCCTCCACGCCTGTGGTTTGCCTCCATGCCGTAATGGATTCTTATCCCTCTGGAACCATAAGCCAAAATAAACTCTTTCTTTTGTAAGTCACTTTTGGTCATCGTGGAGTTTGTGGGGTTGTTTTTATTTTGTTTTTAAGACAGGGTCTCACTATGTAGGACCAGCTTGTCTGGAACGCTCAGTGTAGACCAGGCTAGCATTGAACACACAGATCCATCTGCCTCTGGTCCTCAATACTAGGATGAAATAGGCAAGAGCCATCATGCCTGGCCCTCGGCTGTGTTATTCCATCACAGCAAGAGAAGTAATTAATACAGAAAGTAATCAGAATTAGGGAGAAAATAAGTTTATCACTACCTTACATATAACAAACAAACCAACAACAGTGAAACAATAACACATAAGTTCTCATCAACAGGGGACTGATACTTTCCAGGCATGGGGGAGCTTGCCTGTAATAGTAGCACTTGGAAATAAAAAGCAAGAGGAATATGAGTTTAAGACAATCTCAGGCTATATAGTGAGATCCAGTCTTGAAAGAACAAAAATGGAGCTGAGTGTGTTAGTGTAAGGCTGTAATCTCAATTCTGGGGATGTGGAGGCAGGAGCAACTTGAGCTCAAGTTCATCTGTAGCTACACAAGGAGTTTGAGACCAGCCAGTGCTACAAGAGATCCTGTTTCAAACAAACAAATGAACCAGACTGGCTAGGCATGTAGCTCAGTTGATAAGGGGCTCATCTAGCACACACAAATCCCTGGGTTCAATCCCCAGTACCTCATAAAACTGGAGATGGTGGTGCAGGTCTGTAATTCTAACAATCTGGGAAGTGGAAGCAGGAGGATCAGAAGCCAAGGTCATCCTTGGCTACTCAGTGAGTTCAAGGCCAGCCTTGGCTACCTGAGATTTAGTCGGAAGGAAGGAAGGAAGGAAGGGAGGGAGGAATGGAGGGAGGGTGGGAGGGAAGGAGGGAAGCAATAACAACAAAACCCTCTGAAAACAAAATGACAGTAGGGGATTCATTGACCCTATTAGAGTGTGAGCACAGAACAGAGTACAATGCAGCTACTGAGCACATTGTTAAATGATATTTAGTGGTACATGGAAGTGTCTAAATGTATTTGAGGGAAAAGAATGCACACATAGAAAATCCATACAAATAGATATCATTTGGGGGATGGGAACGGAACTTAGGACCCAGTCTACCATTGAACTACAGCCCAGCCCATACCACCCCCCCATACACATTTAACACAAAAAACACAGAATATGTTGGTGCGCACCTTTAATACCAGTATTTGGAAGGTAAAGGCAAGTAGGTCTCTGTGAGATTAAGACCAGCCTGGTCTACATACTGAGTTCCAGGACAGCTGGGGCTACAGGGAAATCCAGTCTCAACAAAACGAAACAAACAAGAAAAAAATATATTTAAATGAAAATACCTTCATGAAACCATGAAAATACCTTCATGAAACCTATTACTATGCACAATGGATTTATGCCAAAATACATGTATTAGAAAAAGAAAAATCTCATTTTTTACACTTGATCTTAGCGAAAAGACGAAGAAATGAGTCTTTTGTAAGTCAAGCCTTTCTCAATGGATTCTCCATATGCGATGAGGATATATATTTAGGAGAATCCATGCAGTGATGCCACAGTGTGCTCCAGGCACACTTGCTGTTGCAGTTATGTATGAAGTGCTTGTCATGGCTCTGGGACTGTGCACAGTTCACTTCTAGCAGACTGCAGTTCAGGCACAAGCACCTCAGTGGGCTGGCCTAGAGCCTGGAGTCCTCCAAAACTCCATGAGAGCCACAGAAAGGCCAACGCCCCCCGAGAGCAGGCAGATGGTAGAGCAGCTTCTTGGCTCTTATGCATCCAGCCATATTGGTGTAGACACAGCTGAAAAAGGCAAGCATGTCCCCCAAGGCCAGGTGACGTGCATTTTTCTCTCAGGGGCTGCAGGGCCAGGCCAACTGGCATGCCTGAAGAGCCCCAGCCGGCTTCAAGGAGGCAGAAACCGCAGGCCTGAGTGTGCTGGTGGGTGAGGAGCTGAGAGTCAAGAACACCGTGAACACAGTCAGGAAGTCCGTGTCTTTTAGCAAGCATAGGACTCCCCAAGACAGCAAAGAAAGGTGTGGACTGTGAACTCGGAGCCTGCTGCCCCTTCTAATTCTGGTTCCTTCTATAAAATATCACGAGTGGAGTGGGAGTAGATAAATGAGAAGACCTATAGAGTGGCTTCTAGTCTTCAAAACCTTGTAGTGATTTATAGTAAAGATATACTGTAAGCATTTCAGTCAACATTTACTCAATGCCTGTTAGACATAGCCTGGAGGAGTCGCTTAAACAAATCACTGTGCCTCCGCACAGAGCTGCAGTCCCAAGCACTGAAATGCTTTCTGGTTACAATAGATACAATTATCCACTTATCATTTATTTAACAGAATGTTTTTACCGAGATTTAATTTTCTCTGTTGTCAATGAAGTGTCTCATCCCACTGTCAGTGAGCAGCATGAGTCTTTAATACGGCAAGACAGTGTAGGCTCAGTTCAAAGCATGAATCTAAAATCAGAGCCTGGCAAATCTGTACTTTACCACTTCCTAGCTGGCTGATCTGATTTTTTAATATTTTATTTATCATTTTAATTTTTTGTGTATGAGTGTATTGCCTGCATGTATGTAAGTGCGCCTTTTGTCATGCAATGCTCTTGGAGGTCAGAAGGGGATGTCAGATTCTCCTGGAACTGAACTGGAGCTACAACAGACGGTTGTCAGCCACCATGTGGGTGCTGGGAATCAAACCCGGGTCCTCTGCAAGAGCAGCCAGTGCTCTTAAATGCTAAGGCCTCTCTCAAGCCCCCTAACGGGCTGATCTTTAAAGATGACTTAAGATCTCTCTGGTCTCTAACTTCTTTGTCTTTAAAATGGGAATAAGAGCCGCTGCTTTCCAGGTACTATTGTGTGGAGAAAATCACCAGAAGCACATCAAGTCAGCTCTCAGTAAGTCACTGTCTTTTGTTTTAGTATAGTAGATACTAATATATCAGTTTAAACAAAGTACAGAATGTTGGGATATTAGATTTGAAAGAAGCCCCAGAAATAATCAATTTCACTTAAACCATCTCATTTTTCATAAGGAAATCATAGCTTATAGAAGTTGAGTAGGGCCTGAGGACCTTAACAGCCTTTCTCTCTCTCTTTCCCTCACTGATATTTTTGTGGATTCTTTACATATGTATACTGTTGATTAATTAGGAAATATACCTTTCTGAAAACCCAAAATAAAAAACTTTGCAAGTGATTTGGAAATTATTTCTGTCAGGTCTGTTCTTTTCGATACTTTATTTGCTGCCTGCAAAAGTGTGATTGCCATTTCAGTATTTCCAAGATGAACTTGCCTTTAGGCTAAACAGTTCAATCGACCCTTAAGGCCGCTTCACCTAGCCATCGTGACTGAGCATTGCCTTCACATACACGTGGCCCAGCCAGTTCATTACCGTTACTTTTCCTTGTCACTTTTAGCTAGTCTGAAAAAATAATTACAAGCCTAGACAAGCCAAATTTATTTCATTCATTCCAGTGACACAAAAGTTATCTTCTAGAAATCGAAACTGGGCATACCACGGTGCCTGGCAGGAAGACAGAAGGAGCCCAGAGAGGTAAACACTACCTGTGTAAGCGTATTCCAAAACAGCTACAAGAAAAAATTCTGAAAGTTGTTACATGAAGAAATGAAAAGTATTTGGAGTAATGGACATGCTACTTATCCTGATCTGATCATTTCACCGAGGAGATGTGAATCACATCGTCATGCTCAGTGGAATAAATAGGTACCATTATTTGTGTTAACAAAAAATAAAATCAGTCAGACTTGATGATATAGGCCCATAAGCCTAGCTACTCAGGAGGATGAGGCAGGAAGATCACAAATCAAGGCCAGCCTGGGTTACAGAGTGAGTTCAAGGTTAGCCTGTCTCTAAAACAAAGTTAAAAGAGGACTGGGATATAGCTCAGAGGTAGAGTGCTTGCCTACTATGCAAGAGTCCCTAGGCTCAATCTCATTTGCACACATACAAACACAAACTAGAACTTTAAAAAAATCAGAAAAAAAAAAGATAGAAAGAAATGGAACTAATCAGAAAAAAAAAAATAAGTTAACACTTTTCCTGTGACTTCTAGGTGGCTAGGGACATATTCAGTCTCACAACAACCTTGTGAGTTATATATTATAATTATAATTCCTACTTCAGGTGAAAAAGCTGAAGGTCAAAGGGCCACTTGCCTGACTTGCATAGCCAGGAAATGATAGATTTGGAATCTGAACGCAGGCCAGTGTGCTTTTCCAAATTATTTCTGGTAAGGAACTCTTGTTTCAACTCACAGTGTTCATGACATTCAATTCTTAGAGAACCTCTTGATATAAAAAGTGGAAAAAAAAAGATATAGTCTCTACAAAATGATGTAGTAGCATATTTGGAGAAAAGATATCCCATATGAAATACAGTAAAAAGTACCGAATGTTTCCTAAGCCTTACCAAGGCAGGAAAACTGAACCCCAAGGCTCATCTGTAGTAGTGGGAGTAATAAGTCTTTAGTCCCCTGAGGATGGTTTTCTTTCTGCCTCTCTCTCTCTCTCTGTTTTGTGGTTGTTGTTTGTTTGTTTGAAGACAAGCTGGTGCTGCCTCTTGCAGGCTGACCTTGAACTCCCTTTCCTCTGAGTCGACCTCCCAGGTGCCCGGATCACAGGTGTGCGGCTGTGCGGCTTTTTGGTAATGAAGTACGAGTCTTACACTGTCAGAAACAACAGTGACACTTCAGGAGTTGCCTACGTTTTATTTTTCCATAAAAGCTTTCCTCTAAATTCAATCTCCTGATAACCAATCAATTCTTCCTCCCTGGCCTTTTTGAAAGTCAAGATTTTATGTTCTCTTCACTTCCCTTCCCTGGCTTTTTCTCAAAGTGTTTTTCCAGTCCACTTACAGTTGAGAACAGATGTAGATGCTGGCCTGCTCCCAAAATCCTGCAGCTAACTCAAGACTCCACTATTCCCAGCAGACTGAGCAGTGCTGAAAGAGAAAATGACTTCAACCCGCAGCCAAATCTGCTCTGCTGCCAATCCAGTCTCAGTCCAAAGGAGCCAGTCCTGCTTGCAGCGCTTTTTCATTCCTGGTTCATGTGGAGAGTGTACAGAGCACAGCACATTTCAATGATTTAAGGCTTCTCTCTCCGTCCTCTGGCCCAACAGTATCATTTGTCAGCTCCCCAGATTGGAGCAGCAGAAAAAGGAACAAAGTCTCTGGAAAACCCGAGACACACAATAGATCAATATTATCTAGACTTGGCTACCATGCAAATGACCGTGAGCTCAGAGAGAAAATAACTAGGAAATAACTAGGAAAGTAACTCCTTGGGGCTGGAGAGATGGCTCGGTATTTAAGAGGATGTAAGGCTCTTGAAGAGGACCCAAGCTCAGTTCTCAGCACATATGTCAGGCAGCTCACAGCCACCTACATGGGATCAAACTTCTTTTGTCCTCCAAGAACACTTGAATTCATGTGTGCATACCCCCACAAACACTCAGTTAAAAATAAAATAAATCTTAAAGAAAGTGAGTCTCCAGTATAGACCTCATATTGGGACACAATGCAACTTTCAACAAATTTAAGAAAATGTAAATAACATCCTCTATTCTATCTGACCACAAAAGAATAAAGCTGGATATCAACAACAATAGACAGCTACACAAACTCAACACACTACTGAATGAAAATTGGGACAAGGGAAAAATCAACAAGGAAATTTTAAAATTCCTGGAATTGAATGAAAATGAAAACACAACATACCAAAATCTATGGGACACATGAAGCCAGTGTCCCAAAATGAAAGTTTATAGCACTAAATGCCCACATAAAAATCTTGGAGAGATCTCATATTGATAATTTAAAGATATACCTCAAAGTCTGGAAAAACAAGAACAAACAACATCAACAAACAGTAGATGAGGCCTCACTGACTGCTCTGAAAATCCATCTTTTCATTATTCCCAGGTCTAGCCCCATAGTTACTGCAGCTACCTTCCTCCTCCAAGGATTCCCACAGCTTTCTTCCCAGAGAGATTGGCCTGTAACTGGGGCTGGAGAGATGGCTGCTTAGTGGCGAGGAGCACTGGCTGCTCTTGCAGAGGACGCAGGTTGGTTTGTAAAACTATTTTATTTATTATTATTTTTCTGTGTATGAGTGTATTGCCTGCATGTATATAAGTGCATCCATGTCATGCAGTGCCTGCAGAGGTCAGAAAGCATCAGATCCGTGGAACTGGTGTTACAGATGGTTGTTAGCTGTGCTGGGAACCAAATGTGGGTCTTCTGCAAGAGCAGCCATTGCTCTTAACTGCTCAGCCATCTCTCCAGCCTCCAAAATATTTTTTTAGAAGAAATTATAGGCCAATCTCTCTGATGAACATAGATGTGAAAATTCTCAATAAAATACTTGCCCACCAAATACAAGAGCATATCAAAAAGATTATCTATCATAATCAGGTCAGCTTTATTCTAGAGATGTAGGGATATAATATATATATATATGTATATATATATGTATATATATACACATATATAATGTATTTCACCACATAAATAGACTCAAGAACAGAAACCACATGATCATCTCCTTAGATACAGAACTGACCATTTTGTCAAATTCCAAATTTCATTCACGATAAAAGCCATGGAGAACCTACAGGGGACATAGCACAACCTCATAAAGGGAATATACCACAAGCCCATGGCAGACATCAAACTAAACAGAGAAAACTCAAAGCATGCCCGTGAAATCACGAATGATAAAAGGATGTCCACTCTCCCCATTCCTGTTCCGTCTTGTTCTTGAAGACTTAGCTGGAGCAATAAGAGACACGAAGGAGATGAAGAGGTTCAGACTAGAAAGGAAGAAGTCAAAGTCTCCTTCTTCGCACATGATCTGACTCTGCACATAAAAGACTCTAGAGAATCCATCAGAAAACACCGGGAGCTGATAAACACACGCAGCAAAGCTACAAGATATGAAATTAACAAAAATCAGTAGACTTCCTATATGCAAACAACAAAAATACCAAGAAAGAAATCAGGGAAACATTCCTATTTGTGACAGTCTCAAAGAAAAATCTTGTAATAAATAAAACAAAGGAAGTGAAAGACTCATAAAATAAAATAAAAAACTTTAAGACATCTAAAAAAGAAATTGAAGAAGGCCCCCGAAGATGGGAAGCCTGCCCATGCTCATGACCTATAGGGTCAATATTGTAAAAATGACCATGCTATCAAAAGCAATCTACATTCAACACAATCCTCATCAAAACTGCAATCCATTTCCTCACAGACACTGAAAAAAAAAGTCTTAAAGTTCAATATGGAAACACACACACATACACGCACACACACACACACACAGGATGGTTTTAAAAAATGCGGAAAAATAAAAGAACTGCTGGGAGAATCACCATGACTGATTTTAAGTTATATTACAAAGACACAGTACTAAAAACAGTATGGTATTGGCATGAACCAGACACATTGATCAATAGAATAGAATTGAGAACTCAGATATAAGTCCACACACCTATGCCCCCTGATTCTTGACAAAGAGATAAGAAGGCACACTGGAGAAAAGACGTATCCTCAACAAATGGTGCTGGTCAAACTAGACAGCTACATGTAGTAGAACAAACCTAGATCCCTATCTCTCAACTCTGCATGAAACTCAACTTCAAATGGACCAAGGACCTCAACATAAGACCCTCATACCCTGAAGCTGATAGAGGAGAAAGCAGAGGGTACACTAGAACTTATAGGCACAGGAAAGGACTTTCTGAGCAGGACCCAGTGCAGGCATCAAGACCAACAATTGACCAGATAGGATCACATGAAACTGAATAGTTTCTGTACAGCAGACACCATCATTAAAGTAAAGAGACAGCCTACGGAATGAGGGGAAACCTTCGTCAGTTCTTTATCTGACAAGTGGTTAATATCTAGAATATATAAAGAACTCAAAAAACTGAACCTGAAAAAAACCCTTCCTGGAAGTGCTGGTGGAATGCAGCGATGGAGAAGAGGAGAGGTGACAGGAAAGCAGGAGCAGTTAACTGGGGCAGAGACTGGGACGGGAGCGGAGAGAGCTCGGGGAGGCACATTAATCCTAAAGGCTTCAGAAAAGAACATACGGAGTCCTACCACTGCAGAAGCATCTTAAAATATACGCATGTACATTATAAAAAGAGGTTTCAAAAAGTTGCCTTATGGGAGGGGGGGGGCATTGCCTATGCAAGATACTCCTGGCTAACAAAATAAAATCTCAGTGCCAAGAATGGACTCCCTCTCTAGAAACCATTGACCAGAGGTCCCATAGACCCTCAAACAATACCGGTCATTGTTTACCCACCAGAACTTCATGGTAAGAACCTGTTGCTGAAGATGCTACGTACAGGAACTGTAGAACAAACAAGGAGAAATAAAACTCGTTCCTCTGTCAGAGCCTCGTCTCTCTCAGCGAACTTTCACAGTGATAGAAGGTGCTACGCATGATGCTAGAAGGAGAAAATAATCATTACCTCACCCAGATACGAATCCAGTGAGCTACAAGACAACCTCCCTGGCAGTACATACCCATCAGTGCAGCAGGGACACAGATATTATATAATAATTGGATTTAATAATTCAAACGGGATTTAGTTCATAGGATGGAGCCCATACCTGACATTGATATCGGGCTTAGGAATCTGAAGCTAGATAGGTCACAGGGCAATAGAACATAGCTTAACACTAGTTTTCTGCTAAGTAGTTATAGTATTAAACTGACTCCTAATGACTTACTGTTATATCCAAAGATCAATGCATCTCTCAGTTCTTAACAGAGAAGCTTCTTTGTCCCACAGATGGCTATTAACACAGAAACCCACAACTGGCCAACGTGCAAAGAACAAGAGACTCCAAGGTGCTTATCCCTGAATAGAACACCTATATCAAGCTTCTGCCTCCCACAGCTCAGGGATCATTTTTGGTAAAAAGGGTAGAAAGATGATAAGATCCAGAGGTAGTAGATGACCACGAGGAAATAGAGTTTTCTAGACAACCAGTTACTCACGTGGACTCACAGCACTGGTGACAGCACGTATAAGTCCAGTGCAAGCTCAAAACAGAAATCTGATCCTAGACGTGGGGAAGCAGGAAAAAGCCCACCCCTGCCTGAGATTTGATTGGCAACTGATGATTGCTTGGAGGGGGAGAGTCCGTCTTTCGAGGATGTGACTCCAGCCAATGGACCCACAGTGGAGGACATTTGGGGACACAAATTAAACTCTATAGGCCTCATTATAAGATACATATTATATATAATAGAGTACATTAAGTTGAGTGGGGGAGTCTTTAGGGGGAGGTGCATCTAGGAGAGGAAATCTAAACACCATCCAACAGTACTGTATGAAAATCACCAAAGTTCAATAAAAGTTATCTAAAAAAACAACAAAACCCCAAAGAACCCACTACAAAATTAAGCAGAGTGTTTTCAGAAGACGAAGCACAAATAACTGAGAAAAAATTAAGAAAAATGTTCAACATCTGTAGCCACGGGGGAAATGCAAATTAAAACTACTTTTGAGGTTTCATCTTACTCAAATGAGAATGGCTAATATGCAAAAAACAAAGGAGGGGAGGGAGAGACAAGGAAACACTTAAAGGCTGCTCGTGCAGAGGACACAGGTTTGATTCTGAGCAGCACATGGCAGCTAACAATTGTCTATAACTCCGTTTCCAGATGATCCAGTGCTCTCTTCTGACTTCCATGGACCTTGTGTGACCCAGGTGCCTCACATACATACACATGCAGGCAATGCACTCATACACATAAGAACGTAAAGTAATAAGTAAAATATTTCAAAAAACAATGACAAATGTTGGCAAGGGTTCAGGGAAAGGAGGACAATTATCCACTGCTGTTGGGAGTGCAAACTGGCCCAGGCACAATAGAAATAAATGTACACATTTCTCAAAAAGCTAGAAATAGATGTACAACAAGATCCAGCTGTACCACTCAGGCATATACCAAAGGACTCCACAACCTATCACAGAGTTACTTGTTCATTTATCTTCATGGTTGCTTGTTGCATAAATTTATTCTCCACGCCTTAGCAGGTGGGGTCTGGTTCATCCAGCTGGATAAAACAGTAGCTGATCTTCTATTTAGAATGATTTATTTATCCACAAAGTCACTGGGGACGCACGCCTGCAAGTTTGCTACTGCCTTTGGCCGGCCCATTAAAGTTTGCAACCCCTGCGCGCTGGGCGCAGGTCTCTCAGTTCATTTTACTCACGAGATCCATTGGATGGCGGGGGCGTGGCACACTGCCTCCTGGGTTCACGGCCGGGACCTGGGCGGTTCTCTTCCCACGTGGATCTTAGCAACCTCCGCTTCTCTCCCCAGCTCGTGGCCATGATGAATCGCCATACTCTCCCCCCTCCCTCCTCCCTTATTGGTCAGAGGGTGGGACTTGCCACAGAATGAACCAATAAGAAACAAAAAACTGCAGAGAGACAGTTCCCTACAATCCACTCTACACTGCTTTATTCACAATATCCAAGAAATGGAAATATACCTGATGTCCATCAGCTGATGAGTGGGTAAAAAAATATGGTCTATTTACACAGTGGAATATTATTCAGAAATTAATAAAAAAATAAAATTGGCTTGGGCATGGTTGCACAAGCCTTTAATCTCAGCAGCCAGGAGGCAGAAACAGATGGATATTCCTCACTGCACCTTGAATAAAATGCAGTCCTCTCTGAGGTCTAGTGTGGTTTCTTTCTTTCTCTCCTCTTCCCATATTCTGTGTCCCAAAGCCTAATACCAGAAAAGTAATCATCAGTCTTACCCAGCTGTGAAGCATGTGAACTACTATAATGACTGATGTGGCGAGATATGCCCATTAGTGCGATAGTGGCATGAATGTGATAGGGGTAACCACCCACCCTCTGGTTGGCTTTAAGCCCTGCTCCATGAAACTGAACCTACACTTGACACCATTATTAGGGCCAAGATCTTGTGGCTAGATAGGTCATGGGCTCTAGGAGAGAACTTGATACTAATATTCTGCTAAATGGACACAGCATTAAAATCCTAGTCACCTACTGCTATACCCATAGATCTGTGCATCGCTTAACCGTCATCAGACACGCTTCCTCTTGCAGTAGAAGGCAATTAACTCAGAGACCCACTACCCGTCAACATGTAGAGAAGACTTCAGAGTGCTCAGCCCTGAATGAGACAGTTATATCATACTCTTCCCCCAGGGCTCGGGGATCCACCAGGAAGAAGGGCAGAAAGATGGTCAGAGCCAGATGTGGTAGAGAACTGCAAGGAAATGGTGTTTTCCACATGGCAGGACAGCGCACTTATGGACTCACAGCCGTTGTGACAGCATGCACAAGACCTGCTCAAGCCAGACAAAACCCCAGCGTGGAGGGGAGATGGACAGGAACTCCCATCCCTAGCTGACAAACTATTGCTGTTTGATAGCTGCCTGGAGAAGAGTGACTTTTCTTTAAGGGTGTGACTCTTGGTAGGTCAACCACAAATCAGGACACACCACAGCCAGGAGTATTTGGGCAACACATATTGAACTCAGTGTGGGGGTGGGGAGAGACAGGACATGAAGTAGAGTGTGTAAGGAGGTGGAGTGGGTCTGGGAGGAGTTGGGGGATGGAGGTATGATCAAGATACATCACATGAAGTTCTTGAAGATTTAACAAAAATATTTCTTCAAGAGGAAAGTAATTGCTGATCATTTAAAAGCAGGAATAAAGTCAGGGCATATGACCAGGAGAGCAAACCAGTGTGACTTCAGGTGACTCATGTGGGCTGTCAGCTGTGTCATTTCTCCCTCACTGATAAATACCGGAAACCGTCCATGCTGATAAAGAGCAGATGAGGGGACTGCAGTCAGTAACTCAGCCTCGGGGCTACTGTAGAAAGCAGGGACACAAAAGGACTGAATGGTGTCTTCATTCACACACCCAGAATACTTCACTTCAGAAAGGCCTGGCTAGCTAGCGTACTCATAGATGGAGCAGAAGCATTCTGTGATGTCACTGCAAAACTGAGGGCTCAAAGACCTACCCCGCGGCTTCTTTTTCATTTCCATAAACTTGGGCTCACATACGGCCTTCCCTCAAACCACCAGACTGACCCTGTTTACTTACTCACTCACTTCTTACTGAGTTTCAACCATGGGTCAAGCCTGTCTGAGGCACATGGCACAGTGTTGAACTAGAAAGACCAGGGTCCTCTGTCACTGACCAAAGGGCAGATTTTAAGTGCTTTGTCTATTTCATCAGAGTAGGAAATATTTGGTGTTTACAAGCAACATTTCAAAGTGAATGTGTCTTTCTGCCTACATCAATAGCTTTTCTTCTCCCGGGCTTACTTTTTTTTTGTAGCTACAAAATGTGTATCTCAAATGACAGGAAAGCAATGAAAACCCAGAACCTTGAGAAGACTTGTTGATTGCTTCCCTAAAATCTCTGCAGAATAAAAGTATAAGACTCCACGAGGCACATTCTCCAAGAGCATGTAGCCGCTGTCTTCTGATGCATATACAACACTACAAAAATATTTTGTTAGTTTGTATTAATAATATTTGATGAACATTGACTAGATAACACAAAGGATTAAGCCAAGCAAATTCTCTGAGCAGGAAGTATAAACAAATAAAACAAAAAATAATTATTGCCTTAGAGGGACCCCTGGACTAACACATATGTTTTGGATTTTTGTTGTTGTCTGGTTGGTTTTGGTTTCTGCTTTTTGTTTGTTTTTTACAGGAAAGGAAGCCGAAAAGCAAGAGGCGTTAATGGGAGAAAACTGTCAACCGAAGGGACTGGGGAGGATGTGGGGGCTGGGTAAACTCAGTAACACTAGTGTCAGGAGGGGGTCTGCGGCAGCCCAGACAGTGCTAGACATGGAAATCAGGATCAGGTCAAGATTTCAGGCCTGGGCAGCAATTACAGAGGTGACACACAGTTTCTCTGTTCCGAAGAAGTCTGAGTTTAGGCTGGGAAGCAGACTAAAGACAGACCTTAAGAAAAGAAGAGGAGTCAGAAAGACGGCAGGGAAGAAGGCAGCCGAGTAACTGAGCACGTGACACAGACATCTCACCTGGCAGATTATGCACTGGGTACTGAAGTAGGAGTTTTCAGCTGCGAGTGGAGGCACATGCTTCTACTACATGAATTTGAGGCCAGCCTAGGCTATATAGTAGATTCCAGGCCAGCCAGGACTGCACAGTAAGACCCTGTCTCAAAACAAAGAAAGAAACAAACAAACAAAAAAAGAGTTTTCCAGATAGACGCATTACAAAAATCGGCAAACAGAATACGGTGGCAATGAATTAAAATCACATAATGTAACTGAAACTTAAACTTCATGGTGGAGGTTGCTGGAGATGCATCTGGAAAAGGAAGGGCCAGATTAGGTGTGCCCCCCCTCCCCCAGGATCTTGCTGTATATTCAGAATGACTTTGAACTCTCTGTAACCCAGGCTGGTGGCTTTGTTTAACTTCATCTTGAAAATAATTCTAAGCTTGCAGAAAACTTGCAACAACATAAAACAAATACAAGAGCTGGGCATGTGGTGCACTTGGGAGGGTGGGGCGGGAGGATCACAAGTTCCAAATTAATGTGTGGGCTACATAAAACTAACTGGCCAAAAAATAATCTGGGAGCTGGAGAGAAGGCTCAGCCGTTAAGAACACTGGCTGTTCTTGCAGACACTTCCTAGCACTCACATGGCAGCTAACAACCATCCATAACTCCAGTTCCAGGAGATCTGACACCTTCTTCTGTCCTCCTCAGACAGTAGAACACAGGTGCACTTACACACATGCAGACATAACGCTCATACACATAAAATAAAAATACATTAAAAAATATTAAAAATAATCTGGCCTTGGGAGACCCTTAACTTTCCATTTTTTCCAGGTTAATCACCTGGTTAGGACCACCCTAGGAAGGCAGGTTCATCTTAAGTTATGCTAAAGAGATGGGTAGAATATGATAATTAGATGGTGAACTTTTCCTGCCCCAACGCTGGCCTCCTAGTGAAGTTCTTGTGCAGACATGGGCTCTCCGAAAGTCTTGCTTCTTTTCTGAATTCTTCAGAGAAGCATAATCTCTCCTTTCCTTCTTTCTACCGCTTTTCTAACCATGCTTTCCTGTACGCTCTGGGCTACCTGCAACGTTTTGAGTTTCTTGACTTTCCCTCTAAAACTGTCTTCTTCCACCTGTGACTGTCAGTCCTCCACGTGGTGTCTGTCGGACCTTGATGGTCGGTCTACACTCGCAGAGGGCTTTATGGTTTTTTTCCTTCTTTCTTCCATTCTCCTCCTCAAGACAGCTGCTGAGATTTGCAGCTTGCCTGCCCTGAGGACTTTTCTTTACATTCTAATAAAATTGTCCTAAAGCTCCTGTTTGAGTCCATTCTTAAATTATTTTATGAATGAGACTATGGACCCTTTAGGGAATGCTGTTTCTCCTCTGTATAACTGTTTAAAAAAAAAGCAAACAACAACAACAAAACCTTGATAGGCCTTAACATATAGACAGAGTGCATGGAATCCTGTGGATGGGCTTTGGGTAATGCAGATAGGTGAGGAATCTAAATATGATCAAGATGTATTGTATGAAGTGCACAAAAATTCAATAGAAATATATATTTTTAGAAAACACAAAACAAAAACCCCACCCAATCTCCTCAAGACATTACATAGAAGACTCACCACTCCTGCGCGGTAAATACTTTCCCTGTCCTTCTCCTCTTTGCCTCTACTCCCTAGACATGTAATGTTTAACACTTGGAAAGTAAATTACACACAATCACTGAAGTGATTTCATTAGTACAAGAATAATTGGGGCTGGAGAGATGGCTCAGCGGTTAAGAGCATTTGTTACTCTTGCAAAAGATCGAAGTTCAGTTCCCAGCACCCACGCCATGTCAGGCAGCTCACATCTGCCTGTAACTCTAGCTCCAAGAGCTCTGACTACCACAAATACCCACACAAATGTGCACATACCCACACTCAAACACATACACATACATATAAATGAAAATAAAATAAATCATAAGAAAGACAGATCAGGCCGGAAGTATAGTTCAATGATATGACCCTTTCCTAGTATCTGTGGGGCCCTGGGGCCAATCCCCAGCACGGCCAAAAAGGAAAGAAAACAATGTTCACAAAGGCAGGAAACCTTCAGGAATATATGTTAAAGTTCTGAACCAAAATACTGGTAGATCAAATGAAGGGAGTGGGAGCGTTCATTGGTATGAGTTGGAGAGACGTGAGAAGGGAGAGATAAGATTTGCCTCTGGACACAGTGTGTGGGAGATGAGGAAAAACAGGGAAACTCAGGTTTGGAAACTGAATAAGTGGTCAAGGCTCTGTCAAAACAAAGAATAATGACAGAAATACAACAGAAGAAGCTGGAGAGATGACTCAGAGGTCAAGAGCACTACTGTTCTTGAAGAGGACACGAGTTCAGTTCCCAGCATCCACATGGCAGCTAACAACCATCTGTAACTTCAGTTCCAGGGCATCTGACACCCTCTACTGACCTTTGGGGGCATTGCATGACACAGGTGCACTTATATACATTAAGTCAATATACTCATACACATAAAATAAAAATAATAAATAAAATATTTTTAAAACATTTAAAAATACAACAGAACAAAAATGATTTATATTATCATTGTTAGGTGTGACTGGAACCGAGTCTCTCGAACCCAGAAGCTTACAGTTATATTACTTATTATTAATAATAATACTACATTATTTATACATGAATGTATAAATACTGCATAAGTACACGTATGCTACTAATATGTCAGGCACTCTTCAAATCCTTTAGATGTATTAATTAATTTAATTCTCATAACAGTCCTTCAGAGTTAGTTTTCTTACTAACTTCATTTTATTGATGTTTTAAGAGCAAAGATGATGGAGTCAGATTCTGAAACTAAGCATGACCCACTCCAGAAGCTTCCAATGGGGGCAGGGCCAAAAGATAAGATTATCTTATAAATTTTGGAACATTTGACTTTCATTCACAGTAGGATACTTTGCTACTCTCCAGGACTCCAACTTTAGCTTAAATGCTCATTTCACATGTAAATTGGTATCTGTGGATGCTGTTGATTATATATTATATTAATGTCCACATAACATAGTAAAACCCACAATGTCAAAGAGCCGAATATACTTTCAGTTGCAAATTTCTTTCAAATGAGATGAAACACAGATAGTCATAGAAATGGCAAGTCATTTAAATTTCTATTTTAATATGGAAAATGGCTTAAAATCGGCCAGAATGGACATCAGCATCTCCCGAGCGCCCCCTTGTGGCACGGGTTAATGATTTCCAAATTCCTCCGATGGAGAATAGAAATAATCTGGACAACTTGACAAAAAGTTTCTAAGGCTACATCTCATAATATCAGAACAGAGAGACAGATTTTTTTTTCCTGTGCTATGCATACTAGGCAAGTGCCCGACCACTGAGGTCCACACCTGGTTTAGATCTGTAATTCTGAAAGCTCGCCAAAGTGATTTCCATGACTACCCACCATGGAAGCCTGCTGCTGAAAATGTTTGCACTGCCCCTGACAAATCAGAAACAAACCCTTTAGAGCCACAAGGAAACTTAAGAGATCATTTTGTTCTGTTGTTTCATATTCCATGTGAAAAAAACAAAACAAGAAACAGCTTGCCCAAGGTCACAGGGAATATAAATGTTAAAATCAAGAAGTTGAGAACCCAGTGTCTCTTTGGCTCTAAACTGAACACGATTAATTGGAAGAACGATGCCTAACCAGTCCATCTCGGCATGTTGATCCTATAACTCACTGAATTCTGCAATGTTCCCTGTGCCAGCACCGTCTCTGACTAGGGTCAGCACAAGCAAAGTTGCCAGTAGGTACTTTTTGAAAATAATTCTTCTTCTTCAGTATTTGGCATAGCCCAAAGATCGACTACAGGGAGACGGAGAAAGCACGGTGTTCTCTACAAGCTAGGACATGTACACAGTTGAGTGTCTTCTCTAGAACCAGTCTGCAGCTGACATGGGAACACTGAGAAGGTAGTCCATTCCCCAGATACCAAGGCACTGCCTGTCATTCCACATTAAACTTTCATTCATTGTTCTTGGTGTTTGAAAGTGCATCCTAAGCCAGGCAAAGTGGAGAATGCCTTAAGTCACAGCTACTCAGGAGGTGAGCTAGGAGGAACACTTGGTTTCAAAAGTGCTGGGCCAGGCTGGACCACATATCTAGACTACATATCTTAAAAACAAAAGTGAGCAAACAAAAATTAGAAACAACAACAACAACAATAATAATAATGATTTTAAAAAAAGAAAATGCAGGGGCTGGGGAGATGGCTCGGTCACTAAAGTGCATGTTGTGCAAGCATGCAGACCTAACTTTGAATTCCTAGCACCCATGTGAAAATCTGGTTGTGCTGTAATCTTAGCACTGGGGAGGCAGAGACAGGAGGATCCCAGGGGGTCACTGGCCAGCTGGTATACCTGAATCCCTGAACTGCAGTTTCAGTGAGAGCCTCTCCCTCAAAAAGTTAAGTGGAGAACAATAGAAAAGAAGACACCCTCCACACATGTGCACACACCCCCAAACATGTACACATGAACACATACACATGCATACATCATACATATACATATACAAAAAGAAAAGAAAAAACTTCTGGGGCTGGAGAAGTGACTTGCTCAGTGGTTAAGAGCTTGCTGCTCTTCCAGAGAACTCCCATTTGGTTTCCTAGAACTCAAATCAGGTGGCTCACAACCTCCGATAATTCCAGCACCATGGGATCTGACACTCTCTTTTGGGCCTCTGGGGTCACCTGCATACATGTGACATGTAGTTGCATATACACATATATGAAAATAAAATAAATCTTAGAGAAAAAACATCTGAAAACTCAGCTTTCCTCTGAGAAGATGCTTATCGGGAGAGAGGAAAAGCTACCTTCTTGCCTGCCCTGGGCAAATAGTAGATGGCAATCTGCAGAGAAAAACTGCACTAAGGCCTGAGATAGCTGCCAAACCAGGAATGGAATTTGGAAATAGTCCTAGTTAACATGTGCCCATCATCGCTGTAAGACTGCATTCCGTTTGTCCCTCTGATACTGGTGGTTTGAGAACACTAGAGCCTTTCTGAGCTTTTGGTAAGCCTAATGTGGGGAACCAGAGTGCTGGATGACCATGGCCACTAGTGATCTCCAGGGTCCTTGTTTTATGCTTAAGAAGAATAAGAAATTCAAAAAGAATTCTTATTTAAAAAAGAAAATAATGAGGAATAAGCAAAATGAAATTGATTTACTAAGAAAAGTGAGGAGGGCTGGAGAGATGGCTCAGCAGTCAAAGAGCATTGACACCTCTTGCAGAGGACCTGAGTTCAGGTCCCACGACGGCTAGCAAGCATCTGAGGGCATTGTACAACATGCGTGCACTTGCATGCACACAAACAAAACTCATACACATAAAATTTTTTAAATAAATTACTTTTTTTAATTTTGAGAAAGAAAATTGAAGAAAAGGGGTTCTGTTTTGGTTGGAATGTGAAACGTCTTTGTAGGCTCACATATTTGAATACATGGTCCCCATCTGGTGACACTATTTGAGAAAGTTATAGACACTTCAGGAGATGAAGCCTTGGTGGGACAGGCAGGTGGGGTTTGGAACTGGGCCTGGTTTCCTGTTCACGCTCTGCTTCTTGAGTGTGAATGCAGTGTGACTGCCCAGCCTCCTCCTCCTGCCACCCTGCCCTCCCCGCTCCCTGCCACGTCCTCCCGCCAGGATGGGCTGCACGCCTCTGGAATTATAAGCAAAACAAACCCTTTCTTTCATAAATTGTTTCTGTCAGGGCATTTTATCTCAGCAATAAGAAAGTAACTAAAGTCAATATTGGTTCCATGAGTTGAGCCACTGCTGTGAAAAACCTGACGATGTGGTTCTTGGAACCAGTTTGAAGGAAGAATATAGAAGATTTTGGAACTTTGGACTAGAAAAGTCCTCAGATGCTGTAAGCAGAGCTTGATGAGCCATGCTGGTAGGAATTTGGAATACCAGAGGGCAGAGAAAAATGCAGGCAATGGGGGCCTGGCTAAGAAATTTCACAGGGGGAACGATGTCTCTGTTGGGAAATGGCCTAGAGGCCATTCAAGTTATGTTATAACAAAGACTCTAGCTGCATTATGCCCATGTTCTGAAAACTTTAGGGAAGCTGAAGTCAAAAGTAATGGCATGTAAGGCTGGAAAGATGGCTCAGTGGTTAAGAACACTAGTTGCTCTTGCAAGGGACCGAGATTTTGTTCCCAGTGCTCAAATAAGAGCTAACAATTATCCATAACTCTACCTCCAGGGGATTTGATGCCTTCTTCTGGCCTCCTCTATAGGCACTGCACACATGTGATACACTTACATACATGCAGGTACAATACTCCTACAAATAAATAATTTTTAAAATAATGGATAAGTAATTTGCTTGGCAGGGGGAAATTTCAAGGCAGAACTGTTGAGGATGTGTCATGGTGTGTACTCAGTACTGTCGTTCAAATCCACCGTGGAAGAGACAAACATGGCGCAAGAAGAAATAAAAGATGTGAATTTGGTGGGAAAAGATGTGTGAGCAAGCTTAAAGGAGCGAGGAGAGTGGGGATGTCAAAGGATTTGTGATCCTTAAAGACTAGGCCTTTAGCCCTGCACTGGGCCAATGAAGAGGTGCTCTGAGAGCAAGACCCCACCCATCAAAAGCCCTCACAAAGAAAGTTTCAAATTCATTGGAAAGGAGAGCCCATGCTCAGGAATGCTAAAGTGTTCGTGGAAAGCAGCTGCCTGGGGAAGTGTTTTCCCTGGGGTGAGCTGATGCAAGGGACCATGTTCCATCCTGAGGTAGCCCCAGAACTTGGCAGTGCTGTTCGCATAGTAATGGGTTTGCAAGCATTTAAGATGCGAGAATGAGAGGGTCATGGGGGGCAGCTGAGGTCAGGCAATACATGTGGCTGGGCTGGAGTCCCTGCAAAGAGACCCTGAGAGACCATTGTGTGACGCGCTAAAGGTGAAGCCCAAGCTGCAGTGGGAACCCCAGGACCCTGCAGACGCCGGGACCATGGGACATCTACCAGGAAAAGCTGCAGACAGGGGTGGAGACAGCCTAAGAGAATCTGTATGTGCTGCGGGCAGCAGAGCTAGAGAGTGGGAGCCGGAGACCTAAGTCCGTTGGAGCTCAGAATGTTCACTACACGCCCTAGATGGACATGGAGCTGTGGGATCTTATTTTTGCCTAGCAGGGTTTCAGTTTGGCATTGGTTCAATGATTACTTCCCATTTTGAAATAAGAATGTGTATCCTGTGCCATTGTATGTTAGAAATATGTAATTAAAAAGAATTTTTTTTGCAAGGGGTTATGGTTAAAGGTTGCCTTGAGTCTCAGAAGAAACTTTGGACTTTTGAACAATGTTGGGACTTATAAAATCTATGGGGACCTTTTGAAGCTGAATTAAATGTACTTTGCCTCAAGAAATGGCCATAAGCCTGTGGGAGTAAGCAGGTGGGTGTGACTAGAATAAGAAAGAGTCCTCACAGACTCATGAGTTTGAATATTTGGTTCCCAGCTGCAAGTGTTCTTGGGGAAGGTTGTGGAAGCTTTAGGGGGTAGAGCCTTGATGGAGGAAGTGGGACAATGGGGGTGGGACCTTGAGGCTTTGTAGCCTAGCTCCATTTCCGTTTACTCTCTGCTTCCTGAGCGTGGGTGCCTCGTGACCACCCAGCCTCCTATTCATACTACCATTCCCCTCCACCTGCAGCCGCGTCTGCGTCTCCCCACCGTGATGGACTGTCTTCCTTTGGAATTATAAGCCAAAACGAAACTCTGTCTTCCTTAAGTTGATTTTGTCAGGGTATTTAATCACTGCAGCAAGGCTCCAAGAGAGGAATGCCATCTGTTGCCCTGCACCCTGAGGCAGTCTTTAATGGGTCTCTTGACAGGACCTTAATGGAGATTGAGGTAATCTTTATTGGGATTGGTCTTTTTTAGGGTATCATGGGTCAAACCAGTAGACTCCACACTTCCTATGCATGCCCCTGAGCCCAAGTAATCACGTGTTACTGTCCAGTCAGGGGAGTCAGGCATGCTATATGCCTAGCTCACGATCCACCATGGGCTCTGCCCTTCCTGCTGAGAGCTAATTTCTGTTTCGCCCCCATAATTAAATTTTTCTTAGCTGATTTTGGGTACATTACCTCTGGTCTCTATATTCTGTGTCCAAATCAACCTACTTTATGGAATTCTGAGTTTCTCCAAGCCTGCAGAGCTGGCCAAGGGGGATTAGGATGCAGACTCAGTCAGCATGGGCTACAAAGTGAGAACTTATCTTAAAAAGGAAAAGAAAAAGTTCTGAGTTCATCTAAATTTTCCTTTTTGATAAGTCAGACCTATATGATAAGTCAGACATCTATATGATGGGCGTCTCCTGGGAGATCACTAAAAAATGCAATCTAAAAATGCCCCCACCCTGGCCCTACAGACGCAGAAATGGCACTTTAATGAGATCCTAAGCAGCTCATATGCCCATTGATGTTTGAGAAACATGGCTCTAAAGAGAACTTCCAAATCCTGTGGTTAGGACAGAAAAGGTTACCTAGGCCAGTTCAGAAAACTAGGGAACATTTCCATGATTCCAAGAAGCATAGAATCACAGACAATTACTTTAGCTTTTAGATGGCATCAGGTCCAGCTTCTCTCTCGGTCATCCAGCCACACACTTCCTTTCAGCCATGGTGCTGCCTTTGTTTCCAGATGCAATCAGAGAGTATGTCTGACGAGGTCATACCCCATCAGCTGAAGGAGAACATGACGCAGCCCTCAATGGGTAATGATATACCTGAACCTCGGCAAATTGTTACATTTTCTTAATTAATCACTACATGAATAAGACTGGGACACTGCTGTGAATATCTTGCATATTTCCCAAAGATGTTAAAGGAGCAAAAATTTCCCAGTCTCAAGCTGGAGAGATGACTCAGTAGAATAAAGTGCTTGCTGTACAAGGATGAAGACCAGAGTTAGGCTCTGGTAGCTTGGTAGGAGTGTCAGCCAACACACACAAAATAGAGACAGGGAATCCCCCCGATTAGCCAAAACAGTGAGCTGTGGGGTCAGCTGGAGACCTTGCCCCAACATACAAGATAGAGAATGGTCAAGGAAGATACCGAACATCAACCTCAAGCCTCCACAAGCATGTGTATCTGCACACACACATGTGAACATGCATGCACTCCACATGCATGTATGCATACATGAACACACACACACATGGACACATGCACACACAGACACAATTCACAGTCTCAGAGCCATCCATGGCCTCCAACATCAAGCCCATTGCAATTAAGAGACTTACCACTTCTTCCAAAACTTTCTGTTTATCCCCTCTGACGCTACTCTGGACCAACTTCATATGCTGCTGAATCCTCTCTTCTTTTTGGTGAAGCTGTCTCTGCTACCCTTTAAATCATCTTTTAATCTAGAGCTAGACGGATTCCTTTTCAACATCTATTTGTATGTGTATGTGCATGTATGTGGGTGCGGAGTGCATGCATGCACAACACACATGTGGAAGTCAGAGGACAGTTTACAGATAACTTGCTATAAATTTGAGGTCAGTTTTGTGTACATAGTGAGTTCCTGGGCTACATAGCAAGACTCTGCCTCAAACAAGCAAACAAAACTAACCAAAGAAACAAAAACCAGAAAAAATAAAGAACAAAAAAATAGAAGAAATAATAGACAGAACTGGGTGATGGGCACACAAGTATTTATTGTGTTTTTTTTGTAACTTACCTTCCTTTTTAACATATTTTGAATTCATAAATAACATTAACAAATGATTTTTCCATGTATAAAATACTCATTAAAACAAAATAATAGAAATTTCTTTTCCTTTAATTATAAGTTGTCTTGGTCATAAATCATCATTTCTGTCTTTGGGTTCAAGATGCCAGAGGACCTATGGCCACCACCTTAGTCCCAGTCCTGAAGACTCATTTTTCCCACACACTGAATCTAGTATCACATTTGGTAAAAGTGGAAGATATTGACAGCCTAAGTTTAGACACGTCCCAGAAATTGAGTCTTAAGAGTGTTGGCCTCAGTTTTTACATCGATAAACAACTAGCTTTACAGGGTTGCTGTAAGAACAAAATGAGATAAGTATGCACCAAGCATGGAGGACACAGTACTAAGAACATGTTAACTTCCTTCCCCATCACAAAAGCACTAGATCAGAGTGAGTAGTCAGGTACAAGTGCTACTTAAAAACCAAACGCAACCCATAACACTACTTCAGATACAGAGGTTTGGGAGATGGCTTAGTAGGTAAGAATACTTGCTGTTCACAGGAGGACCTGTGCTTGGTTTTCTAGCACCCACATTAAAATAAAAATAAAATCCAGGTATGGCCACGCGTACCTGTAACCCCAGCACTAGGAGAGTGGGCGGTAGAAACAGAAGATCCCTGGGGTTTGCTGACCTGCGAGCCTAACCAAAACTCATGAGCTCCAGGTTCAGTAGGAGATGCTGTATCAGAGGAAGAAGGTGAAGGGCGCGAGAGAGATGGCTCATAGGTTAAGAGGACTGGCACCTTTGCAGAGGACCCAATTTCGATTCCCAGCACCCACACGGCAGCTAACAACTGTCTGTAACTCCAGTTCCAGAAGACCTGACAGCCTTGTCTGACCTCTGTGGACATTGCACAGCACAGGTGCACATGCAGGTGATTTACCCGTACACATAAAACAAAATAAAACAAACTGAAAGTGAAAAAAGTAATAAGGTGAAGAATGACAGAGCAGGAACTTGATGTCCCCCTCTGTCCTCTCCACAACATGCATGTGTGAGTGCAGCACACTCACACACATACATAACACACACATACATACATGGACCACATGCTCCCCCAAAAAAGAGAAAAGAGAAAAGTGGCATTGTAGATATTCGGTTATGAGCTAGTAAAATGTTTAATAAATAATGATAATATGACCCTTGGCGCCGGCAGGCACTTAAGACCATTCACATACCCTGCCTTCCGCTGAGTCATTGCCAAGCTAGGGAATAATTTCCTAAAACTACCTGGAAGACTGACTGTGTCCTCTCTGGTTGAAATGGAACACATAATATCCCAGGGCCCTGGAGGGAGACGTTCAAAGTCCTGGGAATTGAGATAGTATTTTCTTCCAGTTTACAAAAAATACCATTAGATTTGATTCCCAGAAACTGTCACCTCAATGAGTCAAGGCAGGACTAAGGAAACAGAATGCAGATTTTTAATAGATTCATTCTTTGAGCCAAATTCCAAGCTGCCTGATAAATTTTTAAGTTCCCAATGAGCTGGCTGCATTCAGAACAACTCCAAAAATGATGTTCTAATTTAGGATACCATATGCATCACAGCCATAAATCACTGCAAACAAAACTGCTGCTTTGACTAATTGTGGGCTGGATGGAAGGGTGTCCTCTGTACCCTTCTTATCTGCTTTCCCCTTATGTCTTGTGTATCAGTTCTCAAAATTAGGAACAGGAATTCAGTATATCCTCCCATTAATAATTCAGTTGTTTAGGTCACAGAAATACCGCAGGACTTTGGAGCTGGAGACAGGAGCTGAGTTGTTGCCTGCTTTTTTTAAGATCAGTGGTTTTTAAACTGCGATGTGAGTCAAAATCACCTGGATAATTCTTAAACTACTGATCACTAGCCTGTAGCCCCTGAGTTTCTGATGTAGTTAGTACATATGAAGGCTAGAAGTCACATTTCTACCAAGTATTCAGGTGTTAATGACTCTTCTGTTCCAGAAACCAACTTAGTTCATTGTAGGGCAAGGTACAGAGGCCAAGGTACAGAAACCCTCCAGGAGCTCAGTAAGGTTTCCAGAGGTCTGCTCTCTAGGCATGGCTTCGTAAGCCTTCTGCACATGCCCACCTGCTTAAAGTGCATGCAGGTGGATTCCACATCACCATTCCCTTCATCTCCTCTCCCTTTTCTTGGTCATCCCCTGCCTACTGTCTCTTTGTTGTCTTAGACCATTTTACTTCTCCTTTCACGTCATATGTATCTACATGATTTTATATGACTATGTAAAGCGTAGGTACCATGAATGAAAGGAAACATGATGTTTGTCTTTCTGAGGCTGACTTAAATAATTTAATATGATCCTTGAGTTTCAACAGTTTAAAAATTTAGTAGTATTACAAAACTATAACATACAGGAATACTCAAAGAATGAAAAACCATAATTTGAAATTTAGATTGCCCTGTAAGGCAACAGCATCTCGTGGATTCACTTGTAGACATTGCCCATAAAAGAACTTATCTTACGTTAAAAATGTGCTATATGCTTCGTAGGATTCAAAGTTGAGATAGGATTATGCAAAGTATATTTTATATATATATATATATATATATATATGAACTCATTAGTATGCCTTTTAAAAAACCACCCTTTCTTGTTTTACTTTCTAAATGCTATAATATACCCAGTTATTTGTTTACATGTATATATGCATACATTATAGGCTAGGATCCTCATAAGAAGAAGAACATGCAACTTTTTTCCTTCTGAGAATCGTGGTCCATCCATTTTCCTGTGAATTTGTGATTTCAGTTTTCTTTGGAGCTGAATAATATTCCATTTTAAATATGTACCAGATTTTCATTATCCATTCATGTGTTGATGGACAAATAAGGTGGTTCCATTTCCTTGCTATAGTGAATAGAACATCAAGAAACATGGGATGCAAATATCTCTACCGTAGAGTATGGCGCTCTCTGGGTATATGCCCGGGAGTGATTTGCATATTGGCTGTATAATTTGTACTTCCACAATAGTGAATAGGGTTCCTCTTTTTGCTAGTCTCACCAACATTTGTCATGTTTCTGCCATTTAACTTCGTTCTTTATTGATGAAAAGACTTCATATATATGTGTGTGTGTGTGTGTGTGTGTGTGTGTGTGTGTGTGTGTGTATATTTTTTTTTTTTCTTTCACCACTCCTCTGTTGCTTGACACCTGGGTTGGTTCCATAACTCAACTGCTGTGAACAGTGCTACAGTAAATAGAATGTGCAAGTGTCTCTGTGGTATGTTGACTCAGAGTCTTTAGGTAAATACTCAAAAAAATGGCATAGCTAGCTTATAGGGAAGATGTTGTTTGTGGTTTTTGGAGACAATTCTATACTCACTTCTACAATGGCTGAACTCATCACATTCCCACCAGAATATATCAGGGTTTCTTTTTGTTCACATCCTGGCTATATGTGATTTCTATTCTTGAGTTAACTTATACTATATATTATATTTGTTGGTTTGCATATGTTAAACCATTCCTGCCTCTCTGGAGTAAAGTCACCTTAATTGTAGTAAATGATCTTTTTAATGTATTCTTGAATTTGGTTTGAAAGTATTTTATTGAGAATTTGTGTATCTATGTTCATTAAGGAGATTAATCTTTAATTTTGTGTGTGTTTGTCTAGTTATGGTATCAGAGTAATACTGACTTCATAAAAAGGGTTTGGTAGTGTTATTTCCTTTGTTGTTTTATGGACTAGTTTGAGAAGAACTGGTGCTGGTACTTTGAAGGCCTCCTAGAATTCAAACATGGCTTGGATATTTTTTACTCAGGAGATTATTTTTATTATTATTTAAGTCTCATTACTTGTTAGAGATGAGTTTATTTATCTCATCTTGGTTTAATTTTGATAGATTATATGCATCTGGAAATCCATTTTGTTAGATTTTTCCAATTTAGTAGAATAAAAATTTTTAAAGTAAAGTATGTTCTAATAATTTTTGAATTTCATTGGTATCTTTTGCAATGGCTTCCTTTTCATTTCTAATTTTATTACCTTGTGATCTCTCCTCTCTCTCTCTCTCTTTCTCTCTTTCTTTTGTTCAGTTTGGCCAAGGGTTGTAAGTGTTGCTTAATTTTTCAAACAGTCAACTCTGTCTCATTGGTTTTCTGTATTTTTTTCATTCTCATTTCATTAATTTCTTCCCTATTTTTAATTATTTCTTGAATCTACCCCTTTAGGTTCAGTTTGTTCTTGCTCTTCTAAGGCCCTAAGGCACGTCACTAAGTTATTTATTTGAGTTTTCTCTAATTTCTTAATGTGGGCTCTCATAGCTGTAACTTCCCACTAGGACTGTTTCCATTGGGTCCCATTGATTTTAGTATGTTGAGTTTTCGTTCAAATCTAAGAAATTTTAAATTTCCTTCTTGGTTTCTTTAAAAAATATTTTATTCATTATTTTTGTTTTTTTATGTGTATGCATGTTTTGCCTGCATGTATATAAGTGCACCATGTGTGTGCAATGGCCACAGAGGCCAGAAAAAGCTGTTGGATCCCCTGGAACTGGAGCTATAGGTGGTTGTTGGCTGCCATGTGGGTGTTCTTAACCACTGGGCCATCTCTCCTGCTCCTCCTTCTTGATTTCTTCAATGACCAATTATTTATTATTCAATAATGTGGTGTTTAATCGCAGTGAGATTCTGTCTAGTCTATAGTTTTTCTTGCTGTTGGTTTGTAGTTTTATTCCATTGTTATCTGGTAATAATTTCAGTTTTCTTTTATTTGTTAAGGCTTGCTTTGTGTCCTAAAAATTTTGGAGAAAGTTTATATATTCTGCAGTGTCTGGATGGAATGAGCGTTCTGTAGATGTTAGTCCACTTGATCTATGATATCATTTAATTCAAATGTTTGTTTTTTGCTAGGATGACCTGTTCATTTGTGAGAGCTGGGTATTGAAGTTCTCACTATTATTTTGATGGATTAATTGATTATTTGTCTTTTAGTATTTGTTTTATGAAATTAGGTACCCCTTTGTTCAGTGCATATATATTTAGAATTGCAAAGTTCTCTTGATGGATTGTTCCTTTAATCAGAATAAAATAATCCTCATTTTCTCAAGTCTTGGTTTGAAGTTCACTTTGTCAGATATTAAGATAATGACACTTACTTGTTTCTGTGCTATTTGCTTGGAGTTTTTCCGTCTTTTCACCCTAAGGTAGTGTCTGTCTTTTATGATGAGGTATGTTTCTTAGTAGCTACAAAAAGAAGGACCCTGCTTTTAGTCCACTATACTAATCTGTGTCTTTTGGTGGGGAATTGAGACCATTTATGTTCAGAGTTATTATTAAAAGATTGATTTATTCCTCCCTGTAAGCTCAAAGAATATGTTGATTTTTCTCTTCAGTCCAAAGAATTCTTTCAAGTATTTTCTGTACAGCTAGCTTAGTGCGATGAATTCCTTTAGCCTGATTTTATCATGTTAAATTTTTCTTTCTCAGGCAACCATGGCAGATAGTTTTTCTGGGTATAATAGCAGTCTGAGTTGGCAGCTGCTGTCCTTTAGAACTTTATTTTTATTTTTTTGTATGAGTATTTTGCCTGTTCTTATGTAAGTGTACCATGTGTTCACTGGCAAGCTGTGGAGGCCAGAAGACAGTACCAGATCCCCTCCAGCTGGAGTTAAGGAGAGGTATTAGCTGCAATTTTGCTTCTGGGAACCAAAACCAGGTACTCAGCAAGAGTAACCAGCACTCTTAACTGCCGAGTCATCTCTCTAGCCTCTGTCTTTAGAAATTGAAATACATCATTTCAGGTCCTCGTGGAGTCTGAGAAAACTGATGTTATTTTGATGGGCCTGTCTTCATGCATGACTTGGTAATTCTCTCTCTCTGCTGTCAATATACTTTTTCTGTTGTGTATATTTAGTGGCTTAATTATAGTATGATGAGCGGCTCTTTTCTGATACTGTCTGGTGTTCTAAACGACTCCTGTATCTGACATCGTTCTCTAAATTGTAGACACTTTCTGCTATGATTTTGTTAATTCATCTCTTTGAACATAAAATCATTCTGGAGTTCTTATAATTCACTTTCACTGGAGGTCATTACCATGGGATTAGTGATGGAGGACTTACGTTGCTGGTTTTTCATTTTACTTGTGTCATTTTTCACTGGAGCTTGTGCATCTGGGGTTTTGATTTTTTTCTTTTGTGTACATATAACACATTCTTGTGTGTGTGTGATGTGTATGTGTACACATTCTTGTGTGTATTTGTGTGTGTGTATACATTCTCCTCTGTGTATGTGTGTGCATACATTCTTCTCTGTGTATGTATGTGCACACATTCCTGTGTGTGTGTTCACATTCCTGTGTGTGTGTGTGTGTGTGTGTGTGTGTGTGTGTGTGTAGGCCACTGTCTAATGGATGTCTTCCTCTTCTGCTCTCTACCTTATTTTTTGAGATGCTTCTCACTGAACCTGGAGCTAGTTCACTGACTAGATAGCTAGCCAGCAAGCCCCAAGGATCCACTTGTCTTCACCTCCCCAATTCTAGGATCAAAGGACATGCTGCCATGCCTGAATTTTTCCCTTAACATGTATGAGTATTTTACCTGTATCTGTATAACTGCAACCATGTTGTGCAATCCTTATGGAGACCAGAAGAGGCAGTCAGATCCCCTGAACTGGAATTGTACATAAGTTAGCCACCAATGGGTGCTGGGAACTGAACCCAGATCTTCTAGAAAAATAGCAAGTGCTCTCGCCACTTCTTCAGCCCCATACCTGGATTTTTAACATGAGTGATGAGAAACAAAACTCAAGTCCTCGTGCTTGTCAGCAAGCACTTTACAAACTGAGCTGAGCAAACGCCTCAGTCCCTGAATTAATTAATTAATTTATTTATTATTTATTTTAAAGTCAGCCTTATTCTTTCAGAAAGAGAGAGACAAAAAGAGAGAAAGAGAGAGAGAGAGAGACTAGAAAGCTAGAAAACTGCGATAGAGCTAGCCTGCTAAATGGGTATTAAACATGGAGGAGGCAGCACTGGACTATGGTATAGAGCACAAAAGAAACCTAGCTTGTCTTCTGCCTTGCTGGATTCCCCCTGAGTCTGAGTCTCTAAGAATTTCTTCCCTGGCTCCCAGAAGTCTATCGTGCCCAGGCATTCCTGTTCTTACCCCAGGACCTACCTTTGGAAGGTTTGGTTATAGATACGGGCTGTCAGCAGGCAGTGCTTCAGAGTCAGAGTCTCAGAGGCTGGACACATGTTTGGGTATCTATCAGATGTCTGGTTGCTAGGGCTGGTCCTACCCTGTGTGACCCTTAGGTCTGTCTCTCAGTGTTCAATCCCTTTTTACCCAAGAAATTTACATGAACCTGGATATATGGGTATCTAAAATATGTATGCAAATCAAACATACTGATAACAAATAAGGAAATGTTTTAATATTAATTTTTCTTCATTCTTGAGAATTTATACAGATATACAATGAAATAGGATCATATCCATCCTGTTTACCTACTTCATCTCCTCCCGAATTCCCTCAGTATCGATTCTTCCAACTTCATGTCCCCTTTTTTCTTTTCCTTCCTTCCTTCCTTCCTTCCTTCCTTCCTTCCTTCCTTCCTTCCTTCCTTCCTTCCTTCCTTCCTCTCTCACTTTCTCTTGTTCTCTCCTTCATTTTGGTTTTTTGAGACAGAGTCTTATTATGTAGCCCTGACTGGCCTGGAACACTCTATGTCGACCAGACTAGACTTGAACTCACAGAGATCCCCTGCCTCTACCTCCTGAGTGCTGGGATTAAAGGCATGAGCTACCATACCCAACTTTTACTTTTTTTGATAATCCACTGTCAAGTTAGTGGTGTGGGGCCATGAGGAATTTATTCTAAAACAATTTTTTTGGTATGTAAATAATTTTACCATTTATTAGAGATGAAAGCAAATTTGCATACTAATGAGATGGGTGTGCTTGTTTATTTCTACATTGAAAAATTAAATCATGGCTGAATACTTGATATTGCGGAATGCAGAATAATGTCATTATTTTTCAGAGTTGATTTTTATTTTATAATCATCAATGCTGAAAGACACACCACATAAACACAAAATTTAAAATGGCAGGAGTATCTTTTGTATCACTTCCAGAAAGTGTTGAAAATTCTATCCTAATCTTAAGCCAAAATTCACTTGGTGATTTTCTTTTTTTATGAAACTCAAATCAGCACCTCAGATAGTAATTTTAAAAATCAAATATCCCAGCACATTACAATCTAAAGATGTGCTAATGTGTTACTTCATGCTGGGGAATGATGGCAAGAAAATGTGAAGCCCTTTTATTTTGTGTAATTTAATCATTACATTTGTACAAGTGCAAAAAAACTGTACATACAAGTAAGAACCCTGCAATTTGTAACAGACAACAGCCTGAAATCTGGGCTGACATGTTTCAGACAGTGCTTGTCTGAGTTGCACAGTGTGAAGTATTCACAGGGCCAAGTGCACCTGTTCTGTTCCAAACTGAGGCTCCAGTGGAGTGGCACAATGAGCCGGGTCAGCACTTCCAGAATTGCCTTAGATTCATTGCATGTTTTATTCTGAATTCATTTTCAGTTGCACATTGAGAAACCTTCCCCTCTTGCCCAGTTTTTCACAACCTCCACATTGAGTTACACAACCCCATATGGGGTCACAACCCGCAGTTTAAGAAGTTGTCTTCTAGGAGATAGGTGGGTTTTTTCCAGTTCTGGAAACTGAACCCAGAGCCTCATGGGTGTTAGCTGCCACTGACCCACACCCTCAGTCCTAGCATGGGCATTTTACACTATGGTTGCAGAAGTGATGCGTGCACTTTGCAAAAGGAAGGCTTTGTCTCCAGTGGGCCTGCTGGGAAGGGTGGATTTCAGCAGATACTCTTGGTCTCTCCAACCAAACATCTGGAAAAGAATCAGGCAACTCATAGCCTGGCCTTGACATTTTTGGTAAGTTGCTTAATTTGGGTCCCAGTTTCTTCAGCTGTAAATTAGAAACTGTTGGATCTGAAGATCTAAGACTGCTGAAGAATAATACAAAAACTATTTGACATTGAGATTCAAGAAAATTAATGGAACATCTAATTTAATGTCTTTAATTTTCAGATATGGAAACAAAAACCATCCTTCTTAGCCCAGCTCTCATGGCATACAGGAGAATGACGACCAGAACTTGGCCTCCCTTCTTACCCCAGGTGCTGGAGACTGAGACCAGAGCCTTGTGCATACTACATGTGCACTCTACTGATGGGTTACATCTCAGCCAGAATCTGGTATTTTTCTTTTCTGGTGTGGGAAATCAACACAGAGCCTCCCAGGTTAATTGGGCTGCCCCTCTAACTTCTCGGTGCCTGTTGGGTGCCTTCTAACAGTTTTTTAACCCCAGCTGGTTTAGAACTTGCTATGTGGACCAGACTGGCCTTGATCTCACAGAGAGCTGCTTGCCTCTGCCTCCTGAGTGCCCAGCTTGGTGGAGTTGTTTGTTTGTTTTTATGAGACTTGTTTCATTTTAATACCTTACATTGGTTAGTATTTCTAAAAATGACACTTTACAACTACACATTTTAGTGCTGAAAATTCACTTCTACAGCAAGATAGAAATTTAGATTTACGACAAGCATTTTAGAGAGCCAGTTTACTCAAAATGCAAATTTTTTGTTTTTTATTGAATTTTTGTGATTTTTATACAGTATACTTTGATGGCATTTAAATCCCCTACCTCATTGCCCCTGCCCCATTTAATATACTCTAATATATATTAAAATAGTATATGTTAAAATATTAATATTTAATATATTAAAAATATATAAAATATGGCCAAAAAAATTTGTATCTCCAAATGTCCTTCAGTATGGGCCCATCCACTGGAGCCTGGTTAACCTACCAAGAGTCCCATCCTTGAAAGAGACGGTCTCTGCCCCTCCCAGCAGCCATCTGTTGCCACAGTTTCCTTAGGTGGGGCTGGAGCTTCTTACCCACTTCCCCATGTCTATGCTGGGATTTTTATTCTGGTTTGAGCTTGCATGGGACTTGTGCATGCTGCCACCATTGTTGTGAGTTCATAAGAGTAAATGACCAGTTGTCTAGAAAACTGTTTCCTTGTGACTATCCACCACCTCTGGTTCTTGTTATCTTTCCACCCCCTCTTTCACCATGATCCTTACTTAGCCTTGGAGGGAGAAGTTTGATATAGGTGTCCTATTCAGGAATAAGTGCTCTGCAACCTGTTAATCTCTACATGTTGGCTAGGTTGGCTCCTATGTTAATCACCATGTCCACACGTTTACAACCATCTGATTTTTTACAAAGGAGACAAAAATACACACTGGAGAAAAGACAGCCTGTTCAACAGCTGGTCTGGGTCAAACTGGATGTAGAGGAATGCAACCAAATCCCTGTCTCTCATCATGCCCAAAATTCAACTCCAAATGGATGAAGGACCTCAACATAAGACCTGATACGCTGAATCCAATAGAGGAGAAACTAGGGAATACATTGGAATGTGTAGGCACAGGAAAGGACTTTCAGAACAGGACTCCTAAGGTACAAGCATTAGGTCCAATAATTGACAAATGGGATCACATGAAACTAAAAAGCTTTTGTGTAACAAAAGAACATCATCATTTGAGTGAAGAGACAACCTAAAATGTGGGAAAAAAAAAAAAAAACTTTTTGCCAGCTACCTCTAACAGAGGATTAGTATCCAGAAGATACAAAGAACTCGGGAAAACTAAACAGCAAAAACAAACAAATAACTCAATTAAAAAGTGGGGCAAGGAGCTAGACAAGGTGTTCTCTAAAGAGGAAACATAAGGGACTGGAGACCTTATGTTTCAGTGGTCAAGAACAGAGTACTGACTGTTCTTGCAGAAGATCCAGGTTTGAATCCCAGCACCCACATGATGACTAATAACTGTCTATAACTCCAGTTCTAGGGTATCCTACACCCTCTTGGTCTTCTGAGAGCACTGCATGGCATGGGTGTGTTTATATACGTGTAGGCATAACACTCATACACATAAAATAAAAATAAATTTAAAAATTAAAAGGTTACAATGAAACACAAGTGTCTGAGAAGTACTTTTTAAAATGTTCAGATCTTCAGCTCTAAAAAAAAAATTATAAGCCCAGTGTAGTGGCTCATGCCTTTAATGCCAGCACTCAGGAGGAAGAGATGGGTGGATTTCTGTGAGCTCAAGCCCAGCCTGGTCCACATAGTGAGTTCCAGGCCAGCTGGGGCTACATGGAGACTGTCTCAAATAAACAAAACAAAACAAAAAACAACAACAAAACGAAATTATGAAATTCACAGGTAAATGGATGCAACTTGAAGCAATCATCCTGAGGGAGACACAGACACAGAAAGATAATTTTCAAAGCTGAATGCTCAATTTGAAAACTTGGAGAGGCCATCGGTGGGTGGGTGGGGGAGGCGTCCTGGGACGGTATGAAGCGGAAAGGGGAACAGTAGACTAGGAAAGGTTAAACAGGGTGGGGCTGGGAGGGCGGGGCTGAGGAGGGGCACGGGAGGGTAAGCAGCACTAACGGCCTTTAGAAACGCCATATTGAAACTTACTAGTAAAGAAGTTTCGTAAAGAACATACACACACATCATAAAACGAGATTAAAGGAGTTATCCTAGAAAAAGGGAACATTGTTTTTTCTGGACACCGTAGGCTAAGTTAAAAACAAACAAACAGAAAACAAACTCACAGCCAGGAATGGACTCTTCTAGAAGCTATTGACCAGAAAGGCCGTAAACCCTCAAATAACGCTGTCCATTCCCCTTGCTCCTCGTTACCCACCAGAACGTCATGCTGAGACACTACTGCTGAAGACACTGCATACATAAACTGTAGAGCAAACAAGGAGAAATCAGGGTGGTGCTAAGCAAAGGAGGCCCGTTTTATACACAAAGAAAGGCTGAAGAAAGCAGAAACGAACAAAAGTGGGAGCCTGGGGGCAAGCCTGTGGTGGTGCCTGCTTATAGCCTAGTACTTGGGAAACTGAGGCAGGAGGATCTCCATGGGAGTTCAAACTCAGCCTGGTCTATATACCAAACCTTGTGTCAAAAACAAACAAAAGGGTGCATAGGCTGCTTTAAAGATTCTTTCCTTATAACAACAACAAAAAGGAACAGCTGATGTTCTACATGGATCTACTTCAGGTAACCCTTTCTGTGTAAGGATAAGGCCAAGGGGATTTCATAACCATCCTATTTGAATCTGGCCTGTATGAGAAACTTGGTTATCTCTCATTTCTCCTGATGTTTTTGGATGCTTAAATAACAATTTACTATACTTTAGCTTGACCTCTTCTCACAATTGTTTAGTACTGTTTGAAAAGGATCCAGATTTCCTGAGTAACACACCCATCCCCAGTGACAGAAATGTTCACTTGTCTTGCAGAGACATTCTGAGATATGTCAGTGGAGGAAAGAGGGTGTATTTACAGCCATGGGGTAGAAAGCTGAGCATATCAGAAAGCCCTTGCTATCACCCAGCACCACTGATATGACCAATGGGCTTCATAGATGGAAAGGTGTCCCAGGAAGAGAATGGGAAATCCCTTTAAAAAGCTGTTTTGATTCTGGCTACAGTTTTCAATGTGTTCTTCCTCTGATAATTTGGAGTTCTCTTTAGTAGGCCTGAAAATTCTGAAAAGAAGTGATTTTGACACTTTGATATAAATTATGCATGAGTATCAATTGAATATTCAAGTATAACGAGTTTATGGAATACAAGAGAATGTTTTCTTTGAGAGGCTGCAATGCTGCTATTGTTAGGTTCAGGGCCCAGCTGATCCCTTATAGGGAGCCTTTGTACAAATTTGAAAGAGGCACCCCCTCCGGGCGATGCAGTCCTCTGGACACATGGTTTGGCAAGCAGAGCTTGAGCTGGATCTTAGCTCCCTTTTGTCCCATTGGCTGGGTGCCTTTGTGCAGTGCACAAACTGCACTCCCTTAAGTGGCAGCCCTGATTCCTATTGGAACTTCATACCAGCAGAAAAGATTTAAGGACATGAGAGTGCCTATGTTGCTTGTCCGACAGCACATTTGAAAAACGTAGACAGGATCGGCAATTTCCATTATTAGAACAGAATTCTTTTGCAAGGGATAAAGTGATAGATAGGGCCAAACAGCTCCCTAAAGCTGGTGAGGTCTTCAGGATGGAGAATGAGACTTGAATCCTAGAATTCTTTACCTCACCTTGCTGGACTGAACCTAGGGTGCTAGCTACACTAGGCACAGAAAGCATGGGCTTTAGTGTCTGTGCTAGATACTTTCAGTTGTCAACTTGACACATTTGGGCAGAGAGAACTTCAACTGAGGCCTTGCCTCCTTTGGATTGGCCTCTGTGTCTGTGTCTGTGAGGTGTTTTCTTAATTATTAATTGATGTGGGAGGGCCCAGCCCATTGTGGGTGTGCCACCTCTGGGCAGATGGTTCTGTGTTACATAAAAAAGCAGACTGCAACAAACAGGCCAGGGGAGCAAGCCGGTAAGCAGCATTCCGCAGTGATCTGTGCCTCAGCAACTGCCTCCCGGCTCCTGCCCTGCTGAAGTTCCTGCCTTGGCCTCCCTCAGTGATGAACTATCACTTGGAAGAGTTAGATGCAATAAACCCTTCCTTCTCCAAGTTTTGTCAATGTTTTTTTGTTGCAGCAAAAGAAAGAGACTAGGACAGTGTCTACTGTTAGTCCAAGAACTGCTGCTTCAGAGTGTCATGACAGGAAGGGCAAAAACTTGCTCAGCATGCATGAGGCCCTGAGTTCAGTCACTGCAACAGGCAAAGGAGAGGGTTGGGAAAGGAAGAAAGGAGAAGGGAGAAGAGAAGAACAAGGAAAAGAAAGAGAAGTTGTACTACAGTCTCAGGAAACTGACAGTTTCTGGTTCCAGAACATAATAGAGTAGATGCACATCTCCCTACTTCTCAACGTTATCTAAAATAAAGGGGTTTGACTAGGGACCCCAGGACTCAAGGAACAACATGGCAGCATGGATTTCCCCGCTTGCTTCAGAAAGTCCAGACTGCGTGCTAAGCAGCAAACAGAGAAGAAGGCCTCATGTACAGACAAAGAGCCCTAGGAAGAGTCAGCCCTTTCTAGCTAGTGGACGAGAAAAGGGTTGGCCTTGCAAATAAATCTGTTTAGATTGCTCTATTCTAGCTAAATACACTGGAATAAAACGTGAGCTACGCACACCCACAACAGCAAAACTGAATGAAGAGCTAAGGGTATGTTCTCGGGCAGCTACAGCAAGGTCCCCTCCTCCCCATCACACCTTCAAAGTGGGGAGTCAGGATTTTAGAGACATGTGGCGAAAAGGAGCCTCCCATAACTCCTATCCCAGGTAAGAACCGAGCTTAGGGCTGGAGGGTTGGTCCAGTGGTTAAGAGCAGAAGATCAGGTTCTTGCAGAAGATCAGGTTCAAATCCCAGCTAACAACCGTATATGCAGGTACAGAGGATCCGATGCACTCTTTTGGCATCCGCAGGTATTGCACTACACAAGTGCACTTAACACACATGCAGCCCTATAGTCCCATACACTATACAATAAAATACACTCATAAAATAAGAAAAAAAAAAAAAACGAATCGAGTGGGGAGCCAGGTCTCCTCCTACTCAGCATTGGTTAAGTGCTGTTCCCAGTAGGGACTATCAAAAAGAGCCAGGTGGGAAGCCAGGATTTACTATGTTCCAAAATAACTAGGGATCCCAGCATCCCACAGTTTGGCAGAGGCCTAGTGGGGAGCTTGAACATGCCCCCGCCCAGCAGTAATATGATGCTTGTGATACAACTGAAAATCATTCATATCATAAGGTAGGAAAAGCCAGGCATGGTGATGCATACTTGTAATCCTAGCACTTGGAGGCTGAGAAAGAATGATCATGAGTTCAAGGCCAGTCTCGGCTACATAGCAAGATAAGACACTGAAAAAAAAAAACTAAACCAACCAACAACCACCAGCAACAAAAAACAAAGAACCAGAAAAACAAGAAAAGATAAACAATAGACACCAACATCAAGATCACACAAATGCTATAATTATCTGACAAGGATATAAAAGCTACCATCATAAAAATACCTTTAATAGGTAACTATAACACACTTAAATGAAAAATTGAAAGTCTTAGAAAAAAGTAAACAATATGAAAAAAAAGTCAAATGAAAATTCTAGAAATTGAAAGTCAGAATAAAATTTTCATCATTGGGATCATGAGTAGAATGTAAAGGTCACAGAAAAACAAAACCAATGAACATGAAAATAGAACAGCAGAAACGACCTAATCTGAACAATAGAAAGAAAATAGACTGCAAAAATAATGGGTAAAATCTTAGACTGCGTGGGACTATGAAACAGTATAATATTTACGTTCTGAGTCCCTAGGAGAAAGGAGAAAAAAGATGAGGCTTAAAAGATGTTTAAAGAGATGATTGCAGGGTCTGGGCAGGTGGTTCAGGGGTTAAGAGCATTGGCTGTTCTGACAGAGGACCCAAGTTTGGGCTCCAGCATACACATGGCAGCTAACAACCATCTGTAACTCCAGTTCCAAGGGCCCTCTTCTGGCCCCTAAGGACACTGAACACATGTAGTTCTCTTACCTACATGCAGGCAAAACACTCATACACATAAAATAAAATTCAATAAAAATTTTAAAAAGAACTGATTGCTAGTCGGTGTAGTCTTAGCCACTTGGGAGATAGAGGCACCAGGACCATGAATTTCAGGTCAGGCTGAATTGCTTAGAGACTCAAGGTCAGCCCACGCTATATAGTGAGACTTTGTCTCAAAATATGAATATATTTCAAAAAGATGTAAACATATACATTTAAGAAACAGACCTCCAAACACCAAGTAGAAGAATGAATCTGCTCCGTAGAAGACGCAGAAAACCAATGTCAAGTACACAGTTGGGTGAGTCCCATTAAAAACAAACACAACATGTGATAACATTGCATTAGAGTTTTTCTGTCATAGTGTCAAGCATACTGAGAGCACATGCGCACACACACACACACACACACACACACACACACACACACCCCACACACTTGATTGCAGCTTAGTTTCAGGAAAGTTTACATAATGCTATAGTTTAGAGCTTGGATATCCCTGGAAGAGAAGACCTGTTTATTGAAGACTTGGTTCCTAGCCTGTGGCACTTTGGGGAGGCAACAGGATATTTTTTTTCAATTGTTTTGGATTTATTTTCATTTTATGTGTATGAGTGTTTTGCTTGCACGTATGTAAGTACTCCTATGCATGCAGTGCCCACAGAGGTCAGGAGACCGTGTCAGATTCCCTAGAACTGGAGTTACAGATGGTTGTTAGCTACCATGTGGGTGCTTAGAGCTGAACCTGGGTCCTATACAAGAGCAGTAAATGCTCTTAACCAGTGCTCTTAACCACTGAGCCATCTCTCCAGCCCTAGGTGATGGGATCTTTTAGAAGTAGGACCTGGTAGAAGAGAATTCCATCATAAGGGGTGGCCATTGAGGGACACATGTAGACCCCTGTTCCTTCCTGGTTTTCACTTCTCTTCCTGACCGTACTTTACCTCAGAATGAACACACCTCCTTTGCCACAGACTCCCACCATGATGTTCTGTGTTATCACAAGCTCAACTCAACAGGGCCAAGTGACCAAAGGATTGAAACTTCTGAGACTGGGAGCCAAAATAAACTTTTCTTCCTTAAAAGGTGATCATCTCAAGTATTTTTGTTACAGTGATGGAGACAGACACACATATGCTGATCAAATACAGGATACTATCATTTATTCAACCAGTGAGTCACTGAAGTGGTTTCGGGAATTGAACTTCATGAAGAAATTTTGGTTTCTATAACCTACCAGTGTGACTATTTCACAATTCTCACATGTATGCATTTAAAAAAAAAAACTCCTCTGAGCATCTTGGCAGCAAAATTAGGATGTGGGTGTTTAAAAATAATATACTCTTTTAATGTATGTAGTATTGAAAGTTATTTAAATTTAACATTCTAGTGAGAGTAACATTCAGGAGTATGTGCAACTAAATCCAATAACCACACACATCTCCATTTCCATCTGGAAGTAGGTCAGCCCCCTCATCAGCTGGTGGAGTCAACCCAAAATGAATGAGATTCTTTGGACAAGTTATTTGAATATTTTTCAGTATAAGGAGGACTACAGTTAACTTTCTCATAAAGATGGCATGTGAAAAGTGCTGTGTTCGTTTATGAAAGTATTTATTTAGGTAACCCCAGTAGTCCTCAAAGCAAACTGGAAGACATTTAGAGAAGAAGAGAGGAGATGTGGAGAAGGAAGGTTCATACTGAGTCCCCTCACCTGGGCTGGAGCTGACACAAATCTGACATCATTTCCACCCTGGCACCGCATAGCGTGTACAAACTCCATCTTATTCTGGTCTTAGCTACCATTTTATGGTGGGGAATGTCATCTTATTTTAATAGAACTAAAATCTTTTGTTCATAGACAAACTGTACACTATGTCTTCTTCAGTATTCAAGAGTTTTCAAATTCGCACTTGATTGCTTTCCCTCATTGTAGCAAACGTTTGTCCCCACTCTGTACCAAGCACAAGAATGCTCCCGGCCTTTGAGAATGGGAGGACTGTGGACAAGCTAGTTGTTCTTTTTTTGTACACATCAAGTCTATTATCAGTTCAGTTTAATACCAGTAATCAGCGCTTTTTATGAATGTTTCTAAGTCTCTAGATAATGTCTCTGTTTCTCCTTTTAAGACACACAATTATTCATTATTTGACCCTCATCTTAACATCCAGGGTACTCCTAAACACTTTGAACCGGAAGCTTCTTTACCCTTTTATCTTACCCAGTCACAACGGTTCATCTGACTAGAAATCGGCAAAGCAAGAGTTGGTCAACTTCCCCAGAAATCACAAAAATCATAATGATCCTTTCGCTAATGTGCATCATTCTTTCATCTTTTTCTCTTCTCTCTACATTTTTCTCGAGTCTGGGCGTGTTTTGCCATTTAGTACCTTCTTGTTCTCCTCCTCTGCCCCGCCCCTACCCTCCATCTGATTTCAGGAGTTTTGAGAGCAAGTGCAGTCCCCTGGGCACGTTCAGTTGTTTTCTGTCTTGTTCACAAGAGGCAATCTGGGACAGCCTTTAGTCCCTTCCGACACTTCGCCCTGAACCTGACAGGCCCATTGCAAACAGTGTGACTGGAATTTAATTCGAGGTTTCTGCGTCTTCTTCTCTGAAGAGCCTTCAGGCTTGTGCATGGGCTAATTGTGTTTGAATTCAAAATATGATGTAATAAATATTGGCTAGAATAGTGAAAAGGGACTGCCCTTGCGTGCCCTCTGACTTTATTTGCTAACAGAGCTGAAGCTTGGCAGTAGAAGAAAATGCATTCTCTTGGGGCCGTGCCTACTGCCTCTCGCTGAGTGCAGCGAAAGCAGTCAGTTCATTTAAACCAACAGAACCTGACAAGCCCATCTCATTTAAGTGTGTCTGAGCAGGTTGGACCCTGTTTAACTGCATGATGCATCAACAAATCAGTTATTTCCTGACACCAGAGATTTCACGTGTCACCATAATAGGTATAGATTATTTAGCTTTTGTGTTGATTTTCCAAGTTAGTATGCTAGAACAGCTTGGTAAACTATCATTGATGGAGCATAGAAAATTTAGAATGAAATACCAAGGAGAGGAGAGGGAAGAGGAAGAAAGGGAGGGAGGGGGCAGGAGCAAAGCCGAGACCAAAGACACTCACATGCTTTTCACATGTGAGGGGAAGAGCATTCCACTGTACGGAATAACACGGAACCTAAGCCCAAGCTGCCTGGACACAAATGCAATCCGTCAAGCAGCAAAAATAGGACCCCTCTTTCTATTTTTATTTACAAGCACCAAGCTCTTAATATGTAAGTAAAATAGTTGACTGATTCCAATTCAAATCAATGCATTCACATGCAACACAGAGAACTTGGCTAGGCACTTATCTGCAGGGCTGGGGTGCATCTCAGTGATAGAGCTCTAGCCCAGCATGCTTGAAGCCTGGGGCTGATCCCTACCGTCATAAAATAAAAATAAAATAAAAGGCCCGCATGCACTTTTACTTGAGTAGATCCCATTCTCTTAATCTCCTCTGTACTCATCGTAGGTGACTCAATTCCTCATAAGCAAACAGGGTCACTGGGGAATCATGAAGGTGGCTCACTCCTGTCTTCGTCTTGGTCCAAGACAAAGGCCTTGGGAGCTCCCCTTCTAGCCAGCTGTATGTATTCTCTTTCTGGCCAACTAGTCCAAATCAGTTCAGATAAGACCATGGCCGGACCTGGACATCTCTTCATTTGAAACTATGAATCTATCAACCTTCACTTCTTTGTTTAAGATCACCAGTCCAAAACTAGGTGAGAGGAAAACGCTACAACCCCAGGCTCTTTCCAGGGACGTCTCGTTTCCACTGTGGAGAGCTTTATTTCTCTGTGTGAGTCTGTGTAGAGATGTGTGATTCTTGATTCTTTCTAAACAAAGTCTCAGCTATGTCTGAGATTTTTTTTCCCTGCCTTTTAATTCTTTAATTGATAGATAAATTAGGTCATCCATACCCCGTACTGGTACTGTGGCTGCAACACTGTGATGTCGGTTGCATTCTGTAGAATCCTGTCTCCATGTCCAAGCATTCCAGAATTTAATGGATTTGGTTTATAGCAAATACTTGATAATTTTCTCACAAAATCTGAAAATGAACTCTTTGGGAGAAAGTCAGTCTTCTCTGGATTATTCCCACCTTTTCAAGGGCTGTCTCATGGGAAACGATGGGCCAGACGTTTCTCACTGCCTTCGGGTACTATTAGATTGTGTACCCTTGGGGTGCACAGTGTCAGCCTCAAGAGAAGTGCTGTTAGGAAGGTGGTGGTGTGCTCAGTCTGTGTCTGTCTACCTTTTGCTTTGGAGACAGGGTGCCAGCTTTGGCTGGCCTGCACTTGCAGTCTTCCTGCTTTTGCCTCATCAGTGCCAGAATCATAACGCATTCCACCACACCCGGCCATTTCGTGTCTGTATAGTTTTTATTTTCTGTTTATATTGTTACCCTACAAATCTTTTTGGCTTTGTAGCATTGATAATTGAACCCAGGGCCTTGTGCCTGCTAGAAAAGTGCTGTCCACTGAGCTACATCCTCAATCCCTTTTACGTTTAGAGATTAGAATCTCAGTAAATTGCCCAGGTTGGCCTCAGGCTCCCAAGTAGCAGGGATTGCAGGCACCGACGGCCAGGGCTCCTTTTAATCTTTGAGCATTTATGTATAATAACTGCTTCACATTTCGGTTAGTAATTCCATTGTTTCTGTCACTTTGGATCCTGTTTCTGTGTCTTTTCTCCCAGTTGTCGGTCAGAATCTGTTACGTTTTTTTAGATTGGATGCTGAACATTATGAATGTTACACTGTTGGGTGCTGAAATTTTGTTTTCCTACTTAAAAAAAATTTCATTTTCTTCCTCTTTTTATTCTATTTTTTTTCTTTTCTTTCTTCTGTCCTTTCTTCCTCTCTCTCCCTCTCTCCTTTCTTTTTCTCTTCTCCTCCCTCTTTCCCTCCCTCCTTTCCTCTCTGAGTCTTCCTCTATAGTCAGGCTAGCCTCAGCCTGGGCAATTCTTCCTGTCATCTTGCTGCTGGGGCAAGCATGGATCACTTGCAGGCAGTTACTTACAATGGTCACCCTGATTCTCTGAGTTGTTTTGTTTTTTTTTTAAAGGTTTTATTTAAACGATGCTGAGGATTGAGCCCAGGGCCTTATATGTGCTAGGCAAGAGTTCTACTACTGAGTAACACTGCAGAGCCTCAGGCTAGGTTTATAGACATTTTTGACTATTGGGTCTAGTAAGGGTTTTATTGAGCACCAATAGTATCCTGTTACTAAGGCACGAGCTTATCCAGATTGCTGGCAGCCCCAAATGTCCAAAGAAGTCCCTCGAATTTAGATGGATGGAATTCAAATGTCCCCAATCTTGTGTGGACTTGGCAGGCTTTGTTCTTTGCCTGCTGGCCTTGGGAGTTGCACTCTGTGCTTACTGAGTGGTATCCAGTCAATAAATCAAGGAGGTCCTTGTGAAATGTCTAGGTCTCTTTCGTATACGGTTTGAGGCCCCCAGTACTCCGCTCTGCAAGTTTTAGCCACTTCTGCATCACTAAGTTAGTATTTAGGTCTCCTTAGCCCAGTGAAATCAGCATATTCTATTGGGATTTTCTTTCTCTATGTCAGAATCTAAAAACTGCCTCCTACCAGGGTTGCCAGAATTAGAAAACAAAACAACCTTGTACTTTTACAAATACTTCTAATTTTTTTTTTTTTTTTTTTTTTTTTTTTGGTTGTAATCTTGAGGCAGGATTTGAAGACAAGGAACACTATGGGGCCAGGAGAAGGAAGAGGACCCCTCACTCTGGAGTTGGAGTGATGCTTCTCCTGAGCAGTTAGTCAAGAAATCCAACACAATTAACATTTGCTGTAATAAAGATTGCCCACATAGAGACAATATTACTTTTACATAGAGATAGTTCAAACCTGAATGTTAAAATAGTAACGGACCACGCTCATGGCCTAAGCATATATGGCTTTTCTTCTTTCCAGCTGTAAACCTGCAATTTTCTAGGACTCTCATAAGAATCTCCATTTACAATAAAAGACATGTCTTAACCCCTCTGGGTGCAATGCTTGTGGCTCCTGCTCTCAGACTGTAATCCCATCCAAGATATCTCTGGAGCTACCCTGTGATCTCATTATTGAAAGAGGGGCAAGTTTCTTAGCAACACTTTGAGACGTAATGAGAGCCACTAATGGTATATATGGTTACTCCTCAGACACTTAAGTGCAACTGTTGAGAAACCTACACCCACAATCTCAGGTGTGTCAGCCTTTCTCTGAGTGCCTGTCTAATAACCCCCAGGCTTAAATCTATGTTAAACTTTCCTTTTAATAAACTCCAACTGCAATTTAAACTGGGTCGTGCTGAAATTCTTTTCTGTAGTGATGGCAAGGATTCAGCTGTACTTGAGTGGAGGTCCCTAAAGAATAAAGGAGGTCCCCAGGCCAGGGGGCATCAGGTCTGGGCTGCGTCTCCTAGGGCATCTCCACTGAGAAGCTGAAATTTATTGTGTGCCTGAGATCTAACTAGCTTCATCTAGGAACCCTATCCACAGGCAGAAGTCTGGGGCTATTCAAGGCTGGGTTCAAGTGTTTCTCTTCTCTTCAGAGTACACATCTTGAAAATGCTGTAGCTGAAATAGTGGAACAGAGTTGTTTCTTGTATGTTGTCTAGTTTTCTAGTTGTTCACAATGTAACCCCAACACTCCAGAGGTGGAGGCATGATTGGTAGTTTCAGGCTGAGGCAGGCTGCATAGCAAGTCCCTGTCTCAAAAACCAAACCAATCAAGCAAATAGGACAGCTGACCCTTGTAGCATTCTTTAAGGTAATCACTGAAAACAAGTCTTGACGTCGGGTGTGTGGTGCCTGTAATCCCAGCACTATGGAGGTGGAGGTAGAAAGGATCACTACCAGTTCAAGGCCAGTCTGTTCTACATATCCAGACCCTGCCTCACCCCCAGATCCTTCCAAAAAGAGTAAATAAGTGGCTTCTCATTCCAGATGTTGCTTAAGGCTTGTGTGAGAATGAGCTAAACTATTATTCAGTAGCTCTGCCTGACATTGTTTACATTATATATATGTAATATAAATAAACAATATGTAATGGTTTTCAAGATGACTTTCATATGTAGCCCAAGATGGCCTCAGACTTCCAGTCCTCCTACCTCTGTCTCTCAGTGTTCACCTTTAAGATAGTAATGTCCCTTCTGCTTTGTATTTGCCATAGGCCTTTAACGGCCCTCAGTTTCACTGGGGGGAATTTTTAATTTGTCCTTCATCCTGCCCTCTCTCTGTCCCCCCACGCCCTCCCATCCTTCCATTTACCACCTTCATTAGCTTCTTGTGGTCTCTTAGTTTTCTTTTTTTAAAAAACTGTATTATTACTGTTTAAATTTTATGTGTGTGAGTGTTTTGCCTGCATGTGTTCTAGTGCCCTTGGAAGTCAGAAGAGGGCATCGGATCCCCTGGAACTGCAGCTATGGATGGCTGTTAGCTGCCACGTGGGTGCTGGAAATCAAACCTGGATCTTCTGCAAGAGCAGCCAGCACTCTTAACCTCTGAGCCATCTCTCATTTTTCTTTAGTCTTTGGGAAAACCCAGTAAAAGGCCAGGCTCTGTTCATAATACCTGGGGAATGAAGCCAGCCCAGATGCCTGTCAACAGATGAATGGGAACTGAAAATGTGGCGCATATACACAGTGGTATATGGTATACTCAGTGGTAAAGAAAAACAGAATTAGAAACTTGCAGGAAAATAGATGGAGCTACAGAGTATTATATTAAGCATGTGAAAAAAAAGTAGAAATGAGACCAAGAGAGTGTAAAAAAGAGGCAACAGGGAAGGAAGAGAGGAGAGGGCAAAAGGTCACCTGTGTCATAGAAACAGAAAGGAGACTGGGAGGGGTCCAGTCAGGGTGGGGGACCGGAAGGTGAGCCGGGAAGAGAGCCAACTATAACACTGTTTGAAAATGCCATATGATAATTAACACTTGTATGGTAATTAAAAAAAAAAAGTGGGCACTTCTGCCCCAGTGCTCAGGAGGGCAGGCTACACAGTCAGTTTGAAACCAGCTTGGGCTATATAACAAGATCCTGTGTCAAAAAATTAGTCAGAAATAGAGCAGAGAAATCGGTCATCAGGGTACAGATGATATTGCACACACGTAGAAGATGAGGACAGCGAAGTTAAAAAAGACTGTATAAAGTACATGGTGTCAGAAACAGAACTACAATAGTCATTTCTTCCAATCTGCTGCTCCCAGAACCTTCCACATAGGTCAGTGTAGTCTGTGATTCAGTGGCTCTCAATGTTTTGATGTTTTCATTAATGGCAGTATGGTTTAAGATATTCCACAGATATACCACAAGACAAAGGTTTGTGAGCAAAGTTTCCAGGTGAAGGGAATGCTACAGAATGGGGAAGAGACAGGGAAAGGCAGCCACTGGTGTTTATGAAATCCAGCCAGTAGGACTCAGAGGCCTGGAACTTGATCCCCTGAGAAAGCTCTGGGCACCTGTGCAAGACACATGACTCAGTTATTCCCCGTTTCCTGCCTGGGGACGGAAGCCGGGGGCTGGGTAGGGTCTAGCAAAGGGAGGTCACCACAGAAGGCAATACCATGTTTCCGGAGTAGGCAGGTGGGTCTGTCTGGGCACTGGAGAGGTGAGGGAGGGTCAAGAGAGACAAGATGGCACTGTACTGAGGACCAACCTGTCCATCCACATACAGCCGTCATGTATACATGTATACATGACATACAGGTTCTCTCCGAACCTGTTAATTTTTTCTTGTCTCATTTCAAAATAAGAATTTCATGTTTTCTAAGTGGCAAACTAATGAAATAATAGGCAATGAAAGAGAATTAACAGCTGGTGTTATTACAGGTATTTAAATTTTTTTCCAAATATTATTTGAGTTCTTCACATTGATTTCCTGTAGTTCAGTAAATTAATGCCAATATTTTATTCATGTGTTTTTATGTAAAATTAACAAATCCCTAGGAGTTTTTGTGTGTTTTAAGACTATTGTATTTATTTTGCATTCTTTATTTATTTTTATTTTTAACTTCCCAGGCTGATTTTAATCTCTGGAATTTCAATTAGGTGCATTCCATTTTTCCGTAGGACACAAGCGAAAGCACACTGGGGCTGTAGAAGAGTAAGAAATAAACTGAAATAAAATAATAAAATAAAATAAAAATAAGTAAAAAGATGAAAGACCTCTCGGTACCTGGGAATGGGAAAGGTCCAGCGCCAAGGCCTGGATGCCCAGGACCATGAGTGGAATCAAGACCATAGCTGGCCATCAAGGGGGTGGCAAGTCCATTCTTGAGAATCAGTTCTCCCAAGGCTAGAATCTGCAAATGGCAGAAAGCTCCCCTGTCCCCAGCATAGGAACAACACTGATGCAAAGCCACTGTCATGCACAAACTGGGACCTCTGGGGACCTGGCCCTGGAGAGTGCAGCCACTCAGAGGAAGGCTGGAACTGCTGCCTAACACTGGGAAGTCCTCTATCCTCTGCTCCACTCCACCATCAGCCTAACACCAAAGGAATATGGAACTGAGGCTCATGGTTGGGGATCAGAGCTCTAGGCTCACAGGAGACCACAGATCCAGCCTCACAAGAGGGGACCAGAGGTCTAAGTTCATGGAGCAAACCAGGAGAGGATCACAGCTCCGGGCTCCTGGGAGACAACCACAGTTCCAGCTTCACAGGAGGGGATCACAGGTCCAGGTTCAAGCTTTCAATCTTAAAGCGTCCTTTCACATGCGTCACCTCACAGGACCACTGTTAAAAGCAGCATTATAGGGCCAGGTATGGTGTACACATTTAACCCCAGCACTCAAGAGTCAGGAGGCAAAGGCAGACAACGATCTCTGTAAGTCCAAGGCCAGCCTGGTCTACACAGCAAGTTCCAGGCCAGCTGAGGCTACAGAGAGACCCTGTCTCAAAAAGACCAAAAAAAAAAAAAAAAAGCCTCATTATAGAAATGGTAAAATCAAACAGAAAAAAACCTTTATCATTGCTATGGAACACTTGATGTATACAAGTTCCATGAGAACTCATGAATTTGAAAGCTCTTCCTATACACGGGAATTCTAAGTCCCAGTCTTTCTTATTTGGAAACTTGCAGAGATCTTTTGGTGGGCAGGAATAGGAGCTGGGAAATTTAGATATGGATTATGGAGAATATTATTTGATTTTAATCTAAAAACCTGTTCCTCAGAAATACACAAGCTAGAACAGCATTTTACAACCCAGCGAAATACACATTAGTAAATTAGTACACAAACATAAAATACATATGGATAAAGCTTAAGTCAAAAATAAAACGTGTTGACATACAGTAAAAAATATTTTTAATCAAATGTATATGTGTGTCTGTGTGTGGATGTATGCTCATGCGAACAGGTGCCTGGAGGGTCTAGAAAAGGATGTTAGATCCCCTGGAGCTGGAGTTACAGATGGTTATGAGAACCATCTGTGCTGGGCACTGAACTGGGGTCCTCTGTGAGAGCAGTGCCTGCTCTTAACCCCGGAACCATCTCTCCAGCCCCTTGACACGCATTTTATATCACACAGTACAGTAGAAGGAACATTTTCTTGCTGAAGTGATTTAAATCAAAGTGCTTTATCCTCCTTCTCCAAGGTCTGGTGAGCCTTACTTACTTCAATGAAGCCACCTGGGCGAAGACCTGGGCGATATCCAGGAGTCAGAAGCGGGAGATTTTTGTACTCACTGGCCTGTGCCAGGACAGCTGAATGAACAGTGACTTCATAGTGCTGCTTTCCTGAGCAGAACTGTTCAATTTTAAAAAATAAATAAATACATGAATAAATAAATAAATAAATAAATAATAAATAAATAAAAAGTCTGTCATACCAATCACTGATTCTGGGTTAATGCAAAAGAATGGCTTTGATGTCACCATAATGAATGAGAAAACAACCCAGACCAGGGGCAGAACCTAGTCCAGAGGGAGGGGTTCTTCTCATCTGGCCTTCAACTCCCAGTGTACCCCAGGGAGACCTTGAGACCCTGCTGCCTCGGCCTCTCAAGCAGCTGGGATTAGAAGTCTGCACAATCAAGCCCAGCCAGAGTCGTCTGTTGGTCATATTTATCTGTTGTTTTAAAAAGAAACTAATATAGTAAGAAATTACATTTACACACATTTTTTCCCTTAAAACAGATCAAATCTTATTAGCATGCTAATAATAAAGTTTTTAAACTTCAAAACTCTACCAAGTCAAATTTGAATAATTGTGCCAGCAGAGAAGCCCTGGGGCAGAACAAATAAATTCAGGATTTTTTTTTCTTAAGGAAAAGTGAACACAAGGATTTTCCATGACAGAGGAAATCTTCCTGGTTTTCGGTACAGCTGCTCCAGTGTCGTCTTGCATCTGGCCTCTCAACCAGCAAAGCTAAGGACACAAAGGCGTTTGGGGACAAGAGCCATAGTTTCAAAGACTCACCAGGCAGGACAAGCTTGGACAGGATAAAAAGTCCATCTGCTCCCATTTGCTGTGGTTTTCCGACAGTGCTTGTTTCTTAGAAGGGCGTCCTTTGATGACACCATGACATGTGTCCATGGTTGAGTTAGATACTGTGATGTGTCATATTATGCATGTAATGAGAAATGCATATGATAGTATGTAGAAGAGTAGAGACACATACATACACATGACCAAAGTATGACATGGACCAGCTTTGTGCTGGTTAGTATTTGCAACTAGAATCATTTGGGAGAGGGCCTCTGGCATGCCTGTGGGGACTGTCTTGATTACATTAATCAAGGTGGGAGGATCCTGGGCTCTATAAAGTGGAGAAAGCCAGCTGAGCAAAGTAAGCATGCCCTCTTTATGGCTGCCTGTTTCTGATTATGGCTGTGATGTGAGCAGCTGCTTTGTGATGTGAGCTCTGGCTACCTTGACCTCCCCACCATGAGGGGCTGGAACTTGAATTGTGAGCTAAAATAGATCCTTTCTCCCTTAAGTTGCTTTTGTCAGGGTATTTTATCACAGCAACAGCAAAGGAAACTAAAACAGGTAAATTACGGACTTCCATGGATTCAGGGTTTTGTTTTTTATCCAGTGGTAGACTAGCACATTATTTTTTAAATTTATTTTTTACTTTTAATTATGTAGGTGTCTGTGTGTGGTTATGGACACATGAATGCAAGTCTTGTGTTGTATAAGAAAGCAGACTGAGCTGGGCTCGGTGGTGTATGCACCTGCCTTTAATTCCAGCCCTCAGGAGGCAGAAGAGGGCAGATCTCGGTGAGAGGGCGGCCAGCCTGGTTCAAGGAAGGCTGGGACGAGGAAGACCCTGTCAAAAATACAAAGCAGAGCAAAGTAAAAAAACAAAACAACCAAGAAAGCAGGCTGAGCCTGGGCCAGGAGAGCCAGCCAGTAGCAGCATTCCTCCGAGGCCTGTGCTTCAGCTCCTGCCTCTGGTTCCTGCCCTGAGCTCCTACCTTGGGCTTCCTTGGCGATGAACCCAGGAGATGTGAGATAAAATAAACTCTTTCCTCCCCAAGTTGTGTTGGTCAGTGTTTTTAATCATAGTAATGGGAAGTAAGACAAGCACAGAGCTTACATCCGAGGAACATTTTTCTTCCTTTATGTTAATCTGTCAGGAAGCTTTCAGTTACTAAAGGAAAGGCGGAGAATGAAAAAGTGTAAAGCCCTTCGGAGGTTTCTAGTCCCACAGGTTAGAGGCAGCAGGTAGCTTCGTGGAGGGCAGACGCACAATGCGATGATCCTGTTTCTTTGGGGATCTTCTTTCATCCAGGACCAAGCATTATTTAGAGACTTGCCTAGAACGAGCAGGCTTGGGAGAACACACAAACTACCTCCGACTCTGAGTCACTTCTTGGAGTGAGGCTTTAAGTAAACCATTTCTGGAAAACACTAGTGAGGCAGGCAATCATCCGGAACAGCAACCTGGGACTCTACTTGGTTTGGACTATGCTCACTCCAGTGTCTAATAAAGCACTTGGCAGCCTACCTCCTTCACCTGCATGTACCATGTATACACACCCCTCTCTGAACAATGCAGCTGGCAGTACTGGACCCCCACCTGCATTGGACTACACATACTCCTCTCTCTGACAGGTTTCTCCTGTTGACAGCCATCAAACTTAGACAGATTCTGTACAATCAACTCTATATCTGGTCAAAGAATGAGAAGGATGATCAGGCCTGAGCCGATTTGGAGTACATGCCCAATAAGGCTAAACTGTGTCCTCAAGTGTAACTTATAAGGACAATCCCTTATTTCCTAAATAATTGGGTATGGATATAATTAAAATTTGATGCATTACAGGAAGAGACATGAACAGGGAAAAATGAATATGACCTAATATCTCAATCTAAATAGTCATCCATATTACACTCCTAGTAACCAATTTCTCCTTCTCTTGAACCCCATAAAAGAGAGCCCCAACGTAAGTGGGTCCCTTGAGTAATTACTCATGTGGCCGTTGTTCCCTTGCTGTGTATTTTCTGACCTGTACTATAGCTTTGCCTTGAACAAAGATTTCTTGCTACTTTGCCATCTGTGTGGGCTTTTATTTCCGTTCTTTGACTAACAGGCCAAGAACCTGGAAATACCTGACCCCAATCCCCATCTCTAGTCACACTGGGAAAGTCGGGAAGACTGGTGCAACCATCACAGCCCTTGCCAGGCGCTCCTTAGGTCCACTTAGATCAGAGTTTAAACAGTGTGGAAGTGACCGGTTCCCAGTCAGACACCCACCAATGCAGTGTTTTAGCTACCTTTAAAAACAGTTTTGCTATAGTCTGAATCTGAGGTGCTCCCAAGCTAGTGTGGCCAGTTGTGGGGCATGGAGCCTTTAGGAAGCAGGCCTGGTTAAGGAGATCACTATAGGTGGGTCTTCAATGTTATAGCCCAGCTGTTAGCTCAAGAACTGCTCTCTGCCTCCCCGGCTGCTGCCATGTGACCTGCCCCCCTCCGTCCCACCTTCACGGACAGAGTTATTCCACCAGGCTACCCCGCCAATGATGGACTGAGACCCTCTGACAGAGTAAATCCTCTCATAAGCTGCTTTTTGTCAGGCATCATCACTGCAATGCAAAAGTACCTAACAGAGGTTTCAAGTTGTTTTATAGTTAAACTAATGATCAGTTCAGATTTGCTTGATTTTGAAGCAGGGTCTCTCCATGTAGCCCAGACCGGTGCTGGACTTGGAATCCTCCGCCTATGATATTGTAAATACTAGGACTGCAGGTGTATACCACCATACGTAGCTTATTTTGAGACAGAGTAGGGTACAGCTCACACTGGTCTCGCCTTGAGGCAGTCCTCTTGCTTCTGGCTCCTGAGTGCTGGGATCACAGGTGTGTGTCCCTAGGCCCGGCTTCTCGTTTTTTAAAGGTTGTTCTCTGGGTATTTCATGAACGGTAAAATATTCTTGAATTGGATATTCACATTTTTACTTAGACTTTCTTTCTCCTGATTCCTTGGAAGCACCACTTAGACCAAAAGCCCATTATTAATACTGTTTTTCCTACTCTGCTTCTTTTGGTATTCATAAATTTAAGGTAATTCTAAATTATTTTCCACATTTTCCGGTTTTTGCAACTATTCAAATTTTTATCTTTGACCTAAGAGTAAACACTTTCAAACCTGTCAATGCTGGCCATTAAAGCGTGCCAAACTTACCCGAGCCTGCCGCTTCCCACGCTCCCGTTCTTTGGGTTTCTGTGTGATGAGGCATTTAGGAGCGGCTGTTCCCATACCGACAAAACCGATGCTAGTATGTTGCTCAGCTGGTCAAACACAAGAAGAAAACTGAAAATTCATGATCTTTTGCTTCGTATTTTGAGACAGGGTCTTGCTGTGCAGTCTAGCCTTGTCTCACACTCATGTATGAGGGATTGAACTCGGGACCTTCAGCATGCTAGCACGCACTCTACCACTGGGCACACTGCCAGTCCTAGACATAATTTAATGAGTGCCGTTATCTAAATCATCTGAGCAGAAACTACTGCAGCAGCTGAAAGAAACTCACGGTAGCAGCTAGTGACAATTAACAGTGTCAAAGGGCACCATGGAAACTTGACAGTGAACTTAGAACCCGGAAAAGCAAAACACCCTGGGTGGCACTCACGTAAGAGCAGAAGTTATACTGCAATGCTTGAGTTGAGAATACCAGAAAGAAATAAGAGAAGTCAGGCATAAAGATGGACACCTGTAATTCCAGTTCCGCACAAGGGGGCAGAAGGGGCTTAAGTCTGAGGGTGCATATTAGAGTTCAAGGCCAGCTTGGACTATAGCAAGAGACCATATCTCAAAAATACCAAGGATTAAAAAAAATGTCTTGCAAATTTAAGAAACAATACGCTACACATCAGGAGTCTCAAGGAAATTCACAGGTTAGTGCAGAGACTCACGGGTACTGTGAATGCTGGTCAAACACAAGGAAAAAAGCTTGAAATCCACAAGAGAAAAGTCAATGCAGCCCCTAAAGGGAATCTTAGTAAGATTAACAATAGCTTTCATCTAACCGAGGAAGCCAGAAGGCTGTGGAGGAAACTTTCAAAGTGCCCCAGGCCAAAAATCTGGGAGCTAAGAATCCACACCTAGAAGCTGTCCTTCAAAGTGAAGGTGAAATACTTCCCTAAATAAATAAAAACAGAATTTATAATTACTTACTCTTTAAGAAATGCGGACATTCTTCAGCCTGAAAGCAGGTGACCCCCACATGAACAAAGAGTATTGATAAAGATGTCTGTGGAATTAGAAACTTTTCTTCTTTCTTATGCATTTTTCCTCTTTGACTTAAAAGCAATTTCGGAAACAATGTATGTAGTGGTACTGTACTCTTTAAGATACAAAGTACAGCGAAGTGTAAAATGTTTGCTAATAGTGCACAAATAACGGGAGTTCAAGGAAAGCTGGCAAATGCTAAGCACATGACTGCAGTTGGCAAATTAACCTCTGTAATAGCGTGCTACTGTGTGTATAACATCAGCAGACATCAACTGTGGGGACTGCACGGCAAATAGACTTGGTATTCCGATAAAGTAAGACAAACACATTGTCCGATAAACAAAAGGAATCCTCCTCTTTTGGTTTTTAAGTGCTGTTTTGACAGGTAGGCCAGGTAGGCCAAAAACCACAGTGAGAGTTATTTTATTTTAGAGCTTTGTGATTTCAGAAGTCCCACAGCTAGTTTCTGCTGCTAACCACCAGGACACAATAAAAAAAAATTTTTTTTTCCTGTTTTAAACACTGAAAAAAAAAAGAGGACAGCAACCGAAGATCCCCTCCTCAGGAAAAGGAAAATGCTGACGCATACTACCACTACCACAGCTCAGCCATTCCCCGATAATCCCTCACCCCGTCAATTCACAGGCATTCAATTTTTTTCTCTTTTGAGACAGGGTCTCCCTGTAGCCCAGGCTGGACTCAATCTCAGAGATCTGCCTGCCTCTGCCTTCTGAGCACTGGGATTAAAGGCGTGTGACACTACACCTGGCCCAGTGGCATTCAATTTTGCTCACACCTGTGCGCCTCTTCCTTCACGTTGTATTATGCTGGATATTTAACTATCACTCTTTTTTTCTCGTGGTGCTGAGTCTACCCCAGGGCTAGGCTTAACTGACACATGCTACCATTTCTATATCCAATCCAGCTTCTCAGGCCAGTCATTTAGTGTATGCCCAGCCCTAGTGACCCTGTGACAGCACCGGACGGACCCTGCTATTCTCATTTTCTCACAGTGGCTATGCAGGCTTACAGACCAGACTTTGACACTCTGAAGGGCTTGAATAAATCTCATACTTTAGTGATAGTATAGATGGTGACTGACTTTATCAAAGAAACACAAGTATTTCAGTGCAAATTTGCTTTACCTGATTAAGTTTTGAAATATAGAATGCTAATTATAAGTTTTATTCAGTTTTCATATGAATTCATCTTATTTAGTAGAAAAGGAGTTCACTAATGTTTTTTTTTTTTCCTTCTTGAGACAAAGCTATACTCTGTAGCCTAGTCTGGTCTGGAACTCATGGCAATCTTCTTGCCTATGCTTACCAAATGCTGGTGTTATAAGACAGAACCACCATGCCCAGCTTGCATTTTAGAATTCTGATTCAGGCTCTCCTGTACCTACAAAATCACTTGCTTAAGAAACTTTTAAGATTTAAGTGTGTTTTGTGCGTAAGTACATCAATTCAACAATAGACTTTCAAAAGTTATTTTGGCCGGGTGTGGTAGCACATACTTTAATCCCAGCATTCTGAGTTTGAGGCCAGCTTGGTCTAACATAGAGAGTTAGGCCAGCTGGGGTCTACAGGGAGACCCTGTCTCAAAAAGACCAAAAAAAAAAAGTTATTTTGGAATATATTAATCTTTATTGTGTGGCACCAGGGATCAAATGCAGGGTCTCCTGTTAAGGCGAGCACTCTTACCTGGGAATTTTGGTCTCAGCCATTTGTTATTTTGGAAAACAAAACAAAACAAAAACCGAATTACTCAATACAATAGTTAGAATCTGTATTTTTTATCAGCACAGATGTACAAGACAGCATTTAACCCTATTTTAAAGAATCTGTTGTTTTTTTTGAGATAGGTTTTACTCTTGCAACTCAAGATGGCCTTGAATTTATGATTCTACTGCTGGGATTAAGGATGTCTCACCATGCCTGGCTGAATTAAATTCTTAAACTTTTTAAGATTTAAGTGTGTTTTGTGTGTAAGTGTACTCACGCACACAATGCCCCACAGAGGTCAGAAAAGAGCATCAGATTCTTCTGGAACTGGAATTATAGTTGTTAGCCACTATGTGGGCGTTGGGAACCGAACCCAGGTCCTCTGCAAGAGTAGTCAGTGCTTTTAACTATCTCACTGGTTACACGAATTGGTCTTAAATCACAGTATTAAAACTGTTTCCTGTGAGTGTTCTAATTGTATTACATGTGTTTAGTCACAACCTACAAGAGGAAATATAGACAGGGAGGACAATTTCAAGTCCATCTGGACTGACAGGAGCCGGTTTACCAGCTTTCAGCTGAATGACATTTGTAATGTCATTCTTCCTTTTTTTTTTCCTTTTCCTTTTTTAAAACCTCTAGTGTCAAGTGGGTCATTTCCAGGGTCGAGGTGCTTGCTTCCTTCCTTCGTGTTACGCATCCTATTCAGTCAGAGGCAAAATCCGTTTAGAAGTGAGATAAACCTTTTATTTCCGCAATTTTTTTTTAACCTAAGCCTAATTCCGGTAAGAAACTGTTGTTAGCATGTTACAATTTGTAGTAAATAGGCCGTTGAAATAAACTCTTGGTTATTTATGTGATCATGGTGGCTACCCTCATGAGATGTTAACACAACTAAAAGCTGTTACTGCATCTTGTTGAATGAATTAGTGTTAATTGCTTTAAATACACAAATCATTGAGAAATATGAAAGGTACTATTTATTACTGTTAAAAGAAATACACAGTTGGTAATTAACAAATGAGTCATTTAAAAACTAGAAATATAATAAACATTGGAAAACAAGCTTCTGCTGGAATATAACCCCAAAGGATCCCCTGGAAAGCTGGGTCCAGTGTAACCCAGGAGGCCCAGGCAGTTCAGGTTGAAGCCAGCCTGGGTTAGGTATCTTGTTGCAAAATCCCAGCAGGATAAACCTGGTAAAGAAAAGACAATAGAATCTCGTAGCCTTCACCAAAACGTGGACAACAAATTTAGATCTTGAGAAAGCAACCCCCAATTTGGGTTTATTTCTGTATCTGTAAAATGAAGGAATTAGGCTTCATCATCACGAAGCCTTTTAAGATTTGTGAGTTTATCTGGCTTTCTATAATACCTGTCCATGGAAAGCTGCTCTTAAGTTTTTGTCATGTATCATTTATTAATGTACCAAGAACGTGCATTTCTATAACATTTGCTGCCTGTTTACAATTACAAAAATTTAGTTTCATTTATTAAGCTTTCTTAAAGTGAGCAATACCTATATATAGAAACCATCAAGAAAAAAAGAGAAAGCACGGCAATATTGTCTTACAATGGGACAGAGTTTGCCCAAGTTACAGGTCTGGAAGAGTGTTAAGTTGATAAACTTGCCCATGAATTTCTCTTCTACCATTCTACCTTTTGTACTTGTAGGACGTGGAAGGAACTAGGCACAGGATTGAGCATGCTCCCATCATGATTGTCTCCACCCAAAGCACCCCATGCTGGTATGCATAAAACCCAGCTACAAATAAGCTATCTGAACTATTTTTGCCAAAGTAAAACATTTGGATAAACAGGATCGAAGGACTCTCATATTAGATTACATTATATATGAAACGCGATTTCACCTGTTTCTAGAGAAAGCAAAGTACAGAGATGTGACTCACCCACACTCACATACCTAATCAGTGTCATCTGGGAGGACAGGCTAGCTCTGCCAGTTCATCTACTCTTCACTCTGTCTTCTAGAAAACAGGGCAAGTGATGCTGAGGAGTAAGTTGGGGAACTCTGAATGGAACATACAGTAACAGAGAACTTAGACATCCCACTCAATGTCCCACTAAATTTGCAATTTCTTCCGTGGCATCAATAATGAAGTCAGGTTCTGCTGTGCTTTCAGGAGTACGACATGTATGAATCTTTAGGAGAAATACCTTTCTTTGGTGGGCAAACAACCATATTTATTTGCCCACATTGTACTTTAATCTTTCATTTTCTAACTTTCACCTAGTTGGGTTCTGAAAACCCTTTTAGAATAAATTTTGAAGTCTCTCAAAAATTTGAAGATAACTCTTTCCTTCAACATCCTTTGCTAATCCCTGGCTCTTTGTTTATGGAACTCTAATTTGGATTTGCTTTAATTTCTCACTATCCTTAGATTGTATCCTGAAACACTGCCATGTGGTTTTTCTACTATTCGTGTATCTAGATTATTTCCCCATAATGCACTTGCCAGCATAGTAAGATTAAATCAGTTTCTAAACAGTTGCCTTCTCTGTTATTCCTATACAGACATAATGTGTGTCTGCCTTAGCAAGGGTTTTATATAATGAATAATTATTTCTCAAATGAACAAATACTTAGTATAATCAATGTTTACATTTTCCCAGCTAATGAAGGAAAACATTTAGTTCAACTCTAGGTTATATTCAAAATAATCTCTTTTTTTAAACTTATTTTATGTGTATGAATGTATTGCATACATGTATGTAAGTGCACCTGTGTTGTACCCTTGGAGGTTAGAAAAGAGCATCAGATCCCCTGGAACTGGAGTTACAGACAGTTGTTAGCCATTGCGTGAGTTAAACCTGGGTCTCCTGTAAGAGCAGCCAGTGCTCTAACTGCTGAGTTATCTCTTCTTTAATCTTGGAAAGGAAAATCTCTCCCGAATAAGTAAGTGGTGGTAATATTTATAGTATTTAGGAAACTGAGCAGAAGTAGCTATACCTGTATCTGACAAAACACAAAAACTGTAAGGGAGAGGACTCCAAAACAGCGATCACTCGACTGAACACTCCACTTTCACATCCAAACCCCCATCAATAAACATTTGCCAAACATTCTAACAGCTGTAGAACGCACATGCCCTTTTTAAGAGCATATGAAATACTCTCTAGAATACATCATATATTGGTTCATAAAACAAGCTTTAACAAATTCAAAACTGAAATCACATCCTCTTTCTCATCACAACAGAATTAAAGTAGATGTCAACAATGAAGGACATGTTAGACATTGTCCAAATACACTCTCCCAAAGGGGAGAGGAAACTTCTGGTGGGTAACTGAAATCAAAGAGAAACGAAGCACAGACGGCAAATATACAACCCTATAATGAACCTCAAAGACCCAGAAAAGCACAAAGCGAATAAAAAGCAGCAGAAGGCAACAAACAACACAGGTCAGAGATAATCAAACACTAACGAAAACAAAGCAAAAGATCAATTAAAAGGTAGCATTAAAAAAAAAAAAATGGTCACGACTATGTAGTCCAGCTGACCTCAGAACTCCTGACACATCTACCTCAGCCACATGACTACTAGAATTACAGGCATGGGTCATTATACCTGGCCAAAGAGTTGGGTTTTTGAAAAGATTGACAAACATTTAGCTAAGAAAAGGAGGGGGGTTAGTGATACCCAACAAAGGAGACAAAAAGGAGATATTATAACCAGTATTACACAAAGGTTCATTAAGAACTATTATTAAGAATTATATGCCAATAAATTAGAAAATCTAGAAGAACAAATTTCTCAACACCCACAACCTACTGAAATACAACCAAGAAAACCTAAAACAACCTAAACAGATCAGTAACAAGAAATGGGATTTAGTCTCCCAACTAGGAAAAAGGCTACACTAGATGGCTTCACTGCCAACTTGTCAAAATTTAGAGAACTGATGCCAGTTCTTGTCAAACCATTCCAAAGGCATAAGTGAAAGGGAGGGAACCCCTCTGCTGTGGCTTAAAGGTGATTCTTCCCTCCCTGAAGGCTTATGTGTTGGAACACTTGGCACTTGGTTGGAAGTACTGGTTTTGCAGACTGTAGAACCCTCAGGAAGGGGGGCCTAGGTGGAGGAAATGGGTCCCCAGAAGTGAGCCTTATAATCCCAGTACTGGCCTGAGTGCTCACTCTGCTTCAGAAATGTGATCGAACAATTACACAGTCCTACTGCCATACACTCCACCAGGCCTTCCCAGGTAGGGTGACCTGTACCCACAGATGATGAGCCAAAACAAGCCTTCCTCACATAAGTTGCTTCTTGTTGGGTATCTAGTCACTGTGTTGAGAAAAGTAAACCAAACTCAGGATCCTAGTAACAAGTCCTATCCTGTTACCTGAACCAGACAAGGATCCAATGCAAGAATATCAATATCCCCGATGAACATAGATGCAAAAAATTTGAACAAATTGTTAGTAAATCAACCAGGACTGTATATATGTGCATATGCATGAGTACACACAGTGGCACACATACACAGGAGAGAGGAAAGGGGTGAGAGGAGAGAGGCAGCCATGAGAATAAAAGGACACCTGCTAGGTGACAAGAGGCCTCAGAACACAGAAACTGGTCAATACTCTGACCATGGACTTCTAGTCTCCAGATCCAAGAGAAAACAAATTTATGTTGTCAAAAAAACAAAATACTAGCAGGTTGGTTTAATCCCAGGGATGTGAGCATGGACCAACATATGCAAATCAATGAATGTCACATGTCAAGGAAGGAATTAAAAGATCCTGTGACCATCCCAGTTCAACAACAATGTGCAGTTTTCCTAAATACCAGTAACAAATGTTAAAATTACGAAAACAGTTTCATAATACCAACAGCAAAACAAAATGGAAAAAAAAAAAAAACTAAAATGAAGGAAGTGAAAGCACTCTACAGTAACTACAGAACACTGAAGACAGAAAAGTAAAATGGAAAACACCTCTCGTGGATTAGAAGTGTCAGTGTTACTTTAAAAATGTCCAGAATACCTTTCTAGTTAGTTTTCCTGTGGCTGTGATAAAAGATTCTTACAAAAACCAACTTGGGGAGGAGAGAATTTATTTCATTATACAACTCCCAGGTCACAGTCCATCAGCGAGGGAAGTCAAGGCCGGAACAGGAGCAGAGATTGTGGGGGAATGTTGCTTTCTCCTGACTTGCTCGGTTTTCTTTCTTATATAGCCTAGGCCCACCTGCTCAGGGACACCACTGCCCACAAAGGTCTGGATCCTCCTACATCAACTAGTAATTACGAAAATGCCTCACAGACAAGTCCACTGGCTTAGTCTGATGGAAGCAATTCCTCAGCTGAGGCTCCTTCTTCCCAGGGGACTCTATGTTAATTTGACAAAAACCAAACAGCATGATGATATCCAAGGTGATCTACATTTCACTGCAATTTTCACCAAAATATCAACAGCAGTATTCATGAAATAGAAACTAGAAATCACAACACTGAAGTTCATATGGAAGCACAAAAGACCTAAAATAGCTAGCAAGCTTGAGCTAAAAAAACAAAGCCAGGGGTCCACAGTACCTGACTGAATATATACTAGTGAGTCATAAAAACAAAACTACAAGCTATTAGCCTAAAAACAAACACATCTACAAATGGAACAGAACAAAGTTCCCAGCAATAAGCCCACACATCTCATACCCAACTGACTCTCAACAAAGGCACTAAAAACATACATTGGAGAGAGGGCAGACTCTTCAATAAGCAGTACTAGGGAAACTGAATGTCAACAGGCAGAGGCCTCCTTTCTTCTACCCTGTAGAAAAATCAACTCAAGATGGATCAAAGACCTAAACATAATATCTGAAACTGTCCAACTACTAGAAGAAAATACATACAGATGAATGGACTATTTCAAGAGACTGATACAAGCAATGGCTACCTAGATAGGACCCCCAAAGTATAGGAAACAAAAGTAAAAATTCAATATGTAGTCACATTGAATACATTTGTTTTTCACTATTAATTTTAACCAGGACTACTCATTGATGTACTTAAACCTAACCTGTCAGGATCCAGAAGATTTACTTGGAAAGGGGGCCCACAGGATCTCTTTGTATTACTTCTCAGTGTGGCCACACTGAATAAATCTCCTTTTTCTGCTTTCCACTATTATTTAATTGGCTTATTAAAGATGGTTTATTGAGATTGTCAGGGCCCAGGCTCTGGCTCTGAATAATTCTAGCAATATGCAGATAAATGGACAAGGAAAATGCATTTCATAAACACACACACACACACATATGCATACACATACACATACTGGATTACTATTTAGCCATAAAGGATGGAATCCTGTCATTTTCAGCAAAATGGACATAATTAGAGAATACTAAGTACAATAAACCAGATGCAGAAAGGTCAGTGTGGCATGTCCCTTCTGTTATGTGGAAGCTAAAATTATTGACATGAAAGCAGAATGATGATTATTAGAGACTGGAAAGGGGTGGAAACCAGGAGATAGCACCTCATCAGCGCACGCTATGCATGTATGAAAACACCAAGCTAACTGCCATTAAATGTACAATTAATGTTAATACAATTTTTAAAAACACAGAAAACTTTAAAATATGCCCTACACATGTGGGAGGAGTACGGAAAGAGGCACACAGCACAGCCAGCGATGTGTTTGTTGTTTTACTGTTGATTTGACACATCCGAACCAAAGCATTCACAATACTTGATATACTTTGAAGAGAATCATACACTATAGTCTTAGACATAACCACAGAACAAGCAGAACAATTAAAACTACATAAGGCCTTAAAAACATCCACAGTGTGTATTATTTCAATTTTCATTCATTACAAATTAGACTACATACTGTTAGTTTTATTTTCTTCCATTGTTTTATTCAGGCAGGTTTCATTCAAGGAAAGGCAACTTAGTTTTTGTGTGTGAGCTTTAATTTTTATTTTTTACTATACTGGTTAATATAAAACTTATTACATGTTTTCTTATCTCCTCTATTCTGGAGTGAATTCATGAAATTCTCAGATAATAATCCAAAAGAATAGGCCTACTTCTTAACAACAGCCAGAGTGAAAAGGGAGCAATCAGCCAGTCCGTCTGTGGTCTTGAAAAACAACTAATAGACTTTCAAGTATTCATATAAGGAAGACTACTATAATTCTAAGTCAAAATTTAAAACAAAATTGCATACAAAAATCTTTCCTGAAGCCCTAAATATAGCCTTTTAAATAACTGAATGAAAATGGGAAATAGTTGTCTCACAGTACCAAACATAAATCAAAACTAGTTAAAAATTCACTGCCATCGGGACTTTTCATTTACAAGGTGACCAGATGGTAAGCTAACAGACGGCATAAAAATTAAGACTTCATTTTTTTAGGGTAAGTGTATTATAATCAGAGAATACAGAAAAGTCTATGTGTTTTACAATAAAATAACCATTTAAGCCTCTATCCCTGTACAACAGGGTACAGATCAACTCTAGTTAACTTGTGTGATTTTGCTTTGTTTTACAGTTTGTTGTGAGTACTTCAATTGCTCTAGATATACAGCTTTTTGAAAGATTTACATTTGTATACCAGGATATTTAGTACATTGAGATGTTTTAAAAATATTTATAAATTTGCTTTTGATATGCAAAAGCATTTGGCAATACTTCTACAGCATTTGATTTTACAGAATTAAAATTTCATACAGTACTTATCTTGATGTTTAAAAAAAATTCACAGAAAAAATATAAATTACACAGCCTGACTGCATGATATTGTTATTTCCAGTTTCTAGTTCTGGTAATTAAAACCTTCATTAAGTCTGTTAACAAATCATTACCTGTACATTTAGGAAGGCAACTTACATGATTTGCAAACAAAACTTTCAGGTTTTATGTTATTTACCAAAGAGTGCAGTTCAGCAGGAAAAGAAACCCCAGTATGCAAATTTACAGAGTATTTTACAAATTTACAAGTTCCTGTGACACAAACTGTTTTAATCTTTCAAGGTACTGTCCATAAAGTTCCACATCATTGTGTCCTGCTCCTTCAACCCACAGGGGCTCCACAGGTCTCTGGCAACGCTCAAACAATGCGAGGCCATGTGAAAAGTCAATGACTTCATCCTCAGTCCCATGAATTATTAATACTGGAGAGGTTATCTTAGAGATTTTATCAATACTGTAGAGAAAAGAAGGAAAACAAAAATCAATAACCTCTAAAGAAAATATTTTCCTGTGTTAGAACAGAAAATTCAAACATCAGAATGTACAAATGAGCATAGATAGGATAAAAGCCACTTAGATTTAAGTAAGATTTAAAGACTACCTTTGTATATGCTCTTCCCTTTGCTGAAGGAAGTACCCTCACGCACAGGTTTTGGTACCCTGCAGTACCCTTCTACAATGCTGACTTTTCAGGACCAACCCCACCTCCTTGGGTTTCAAGAAGCACATGATAAGGACTGTTGCAAGTATGTGCTAATTTCACTATGTGTGGCACTTATTACATTCTATTGCTTACTCAAAAAACAGAAACATGTTTTGGTTTTTGTTCTAGTTTGAGGGTACAGATTCATAAAAACAGGGAATACTAATACCACAAAATTTTGAATCTGGAAAAGCAAATGGATACACAAGTTAACAGATTAAGATCTCTCTTTCCCAGCTTCCTTGGGAAAAGCTAGGTAACTTTTCTTCCTTCAACTCTAGGTGGTCTGTAAATTCAGGACTCTTAGTTTAGGGCAGAGGTATCAGCGAGTCACACAACATACACAGGCACTGGCTGCTGGCAGGCCTGTTGGGCTCCTGAGAATGCTGGCTTCAGGCTCTATCATCCAAGGGAGAGTTTCAGAAAGTTTTCTTTGGAGATTACATCGAAGCAGCTCTTTTCTCCACTCTCACATAAGAGCAGATAGCCATGAATGATCAGATAGCAGATGAGAACACTTCAAATGCAAGATAGAGATCAAAACAAAATTTTTAAAAGGCAATTTGGAAGAGAAACTATGTAGAGAAGAAACCTCACAAACAAGTTTTTTTGTTTTTCCTCTGGACAGAGAAAACATTTTAATCATAAAATAAGAACTCTTACAAAGAAAGAAATTAGTAAAATAGTTCAAGGCTCTATTACATAATAAACAATGCAGAGACACTGAGTGCAGAGGACTTAAAAAAATTTAAAAAGTATCATTTTGAGCCAAGTGTGAGTGGTGGCTCAAGCATTCAATCCCAGCACTCAGGAAGTAGAGCCATTGGGAAGCAGAGGCATGTGGATTTCTGTGAGATCCATGCCAGCCTGGGCTACATGGAGAGTCCCCTGTCACCTTGGAGCTCAGGGAAACTCAGTCTCAAAAAAAGAAAAGGAAACAAAAACAAAGCCAAAAGCGAAAAGTGTCCTTTTAGCTAGTTTATTTTTGGATAATGTTCTTTTTAAAAAATATTTTATTATTGTTATTTCATGTGTATGACTTCATGTGTTTAAGTGTACCCACGTCATGCAATGTCTGTGGAGATCAGAAGACAGCATTGGATGCCCTGGAACTGGGGTTACAGATGGCTATTAACTGCCATGTGGGTCCTGGGAATCAAACCCAGATCCTCTAGAAAAGCAGTCAGTGTTCTTCACTGCTTAGTCATCTCCTAGCCTATAATGTCCTTTCTTTTGGTCAGCTAATTCACTATCATTCCCATCATTCAGCTCCACAGAAATGGTACAACATATACATCTAGCACTATTTAAAACAAAAATAAATCACAAACAAAAACCCCAAGCAGTGATAGAATGCTTGCTTAGCCTGAGACCCTGATTCAATCTCTAGCACTGCAAGGAAAAAAAAAAATCAAACCAAAACAAATGAACAATAAAAAAATAAAATGTACCCATAAAAAATAAAATCCTGGGGGCTGGAGAGCTGGCTCATGGAGGATCTCAGTTCAATTCTCAGTACCCATGTGGCAGCTAACAACTGTCCATAACTCCAGTTCCAGGGAATCTGATGCCCTTTTCTGACCTCCTTGGGTAATGCACGACACAGGTGCCCTTACATACATGCTGGAAATATACTTATACATGTAAAATATAAAAAAATCAAATCCTTTCCACAAAACAAAACAGACTGAAACAAACAAAACCCTGCCAGGTGTTTTGTTTGGTGGCATAACCCTTGAGGCCCAGCACTGAGGAGGCGGAGACAGGTGGATCTCCATGAGTGTGAAACCAGCCTGGTCTACAAGCCTGAGTTTCAGGCCAGTCAGAGTTACATAGAAAGATTCTGCCTCAAAAATAAAAAACCCCAAACCCTCCCACTGTGGCCCTACTGAGCCCACAAACTTCCTGACAAGGTGACCCATAATCTTTGGGTCTGAGTATAGCTTAGAGGTCAACCTCAGATGTCCTTCCTCAGGAGCCATTCACTTTGGTTTTTGAGACAGGGTCTCTCATTCGCTTGGAGCTTACCTGGTCTACCAGATGAATAGACTAGGTTAGGCAGCCAGCAAGCACCAGGGATCTGCCTGTCTCTGTCCCTATGCTCCCATATTATAAGCATGTAAAAGTGTGCATCACCATACCCTTTTATATAGACGTTCTGGGGATGATCTTAAGTCCCCATGTTTGTAAAGCAATCACTTAACCACTTGAGCCATCTCTCTTGTCCAATATTGAATAAATATTGTTTTTGAAATAACTTTTGTTCTGCTAAAGAACCAAGTGATAACTGAATTTTGGTTTGCTATTCACAAAAATATCCTTTGTATTCCTGCCAATAGAGGAAAGAAAACTGAAAACTGTCAGTCTCTTCCTTCTTGTCTTCTCCCTGCCCTTGAGAAAATAGGCCATCAATGTTTTCCAACTACAAAGTGAGCAAGGGCCAACTACTTTTGGCTCTGAAAATCAAGACATAACCTCCTTTCTTTAAAATTCATCAAATACTAACTATGTCACATTTCCAAAAGTACTCTAGTCATTTAAGAGTTAATTTTTTCATGGCTTATTATTTTTTTTTTTTTATTAAACAAAACTGGCTGGGTGTTTTTTCTCCACCTATTTCTCTTCTCTTGCCTTGTGTAACTCACTGAATGGCATCTTGCTTTAATGCAAAAATTAGGGGATTTTATTCAAGTTGTTCTATTTAGAGCATCACATCCAATCTGTTACGTCATTCTGTCAATTTTACTTCACAAATGTGTTCTCTGTCTCAAATGCTAGAATCACTGCTTAGGGTCTAAGGCCTCTTTTCATGCTCAAACATTTCAGCCTTTTTATGGGTCATGTGCTAACACTCTCTTCAAGTTCTGCACAATTTCTACACGATCAAATACATAAAGTGGCTCATAACTGAGAGAACCAGTGTCATTAATGCTTAAGTGACAGGGGAAAAAGTCCCTTACAAGTTTCTTATAACTGAATTATTTAGACCATTGGACGTACTTCGGGAATGCATCGAAACAGTAGGTCTTCTTGGTATCAGGAAAAGCAACTCGCATCCCTGAGGTCAATGGAGAATGAAGAATAACAGCAGCACTCTCGTACCGAGCAGCCAGATCCACAGAAGGGACTGTCCCTATGCTTTGTCCGTATACAATCACATTTTCAGGACGAATGCCATATCTAAAAAAATTCAGATGTTTAAGAAACAAAGTTAAGAGTAGAAGGAAACCTCCTTCTCCATCCTCCCAATGATCTGCTGTACAATGACTCACAAGACAATGCCAACTAGTTTATACTTATAATTTAAAATTTTTCCTTGGCCATTATCTTTTTGCTCTTTATGGAGACCAGGCTGACCTGGATCTCACAGAGATCTGCCTGTCTCTGCCTCCCAAAAGCTGGGTTTAAAGGTGTGTACCACTGCACCTCACACCATTATCATTTTTAATATTACAATAAACTTTACAGTCTCATTTATTTCATGCTAAAGTTTTCATGTTTTAGAAAAATAAATGCAAAACTTTAGAAATTTCAATTTTATGAAAGGTATGTTTCAGTTATTCAACCTAGCACACTGTTTACTGAATTTGGAATACAAAATATGGCTAATATTTAGTGGTATTTAGTATGGTATTATTTCCCATCCAAGAGAGCAAATGTTCTTGACTTCTCTGTGCACTAAGTGGTACATCTGATTTTCTAATCTGGTAACACTGATGAGATGCTGCATATAGCTATGGCATGCAATGAGTATGGTAAACAATACTCTTAGTCAAGACCAATTACAATTTTTCTTAAAATTTGCCTATGCTTATAGAAATGGATTAATAATTGCAAATACAATTGGATAACTTAGTGTTCCAAACATGGCATGGCTCAGTTAAGTAGGACGAGGCTTCCTGTTAGAAATCTGAAGAGGATCCTAACCCTTTATCCCCTTTAACACTGCTATGGATTTAAATATGTGAATCACTGACTCCAAAAATGTTTCCTGGGCAGTTTCAGGAACTGTTATTTCTTTGAAATCTAAATGTACCAAATGAAAATTTCTTCAAGTGTAGGTAAAGTGGCATAGGAGCTAACAGATGCAGGGTCACAGTGACCTTCCGCATGCTTTTCTACTTACAAGACAGAAAGCAGTCATTTTTGGCAGTTAATGAGTGATCTGAGTAGCAGCGTTTAGTCTTTTGGAAAGGTAAGAAAACATTCTGAGAATCTGGACATTCACCAGAGAGGAGTGAAGCAAACTTCGTATGTTCTCTTCCTGGTGCTCAAGATCATGTGAACTATCCAGGCAGACACAAAGCTCCCCAAGTGTCTTCAATCTTCCATACACAAACATTTGTGATACAAGCAGAAATGGGGTTCCATCTATTCCTAACCACCGACTACATGATACTTAACTAAAAAAATCTTGTTTGTTGTAATGAACCTAGTTGTACATAGTTCATACAAACAAAGAAGCTGTGAGAACGAGTGCTTGTGGCCCCAGCACATTTTGAGACAGTGGCACTGCTGTCAACTACCTCAAGAATAGTGGGAAAGTTTCTATGAGCTAGAAAAAACTTTAGAGCCTACTCAATCTCATTGAGCTGCTCAATCACAGCAACTTGGTAACAGATCTACAGTTAGAACATAGGTTTACTAACTCCCAATTAGTGGTCTTTCCAGGACAGCACAGAGAGAGATGAGGATTTTGAGAGAGGACTGTATAATGACTACCAGGTCCTGGTTTTTAAATAGGTCCATCAGAAGGTCACAAACTAGCATTGTTAGAGATCATTTAAATATCTGAGTTGATGTTTTATTTCTTTTTTCTTGATTACTTAAGTTTAATAACATTTTTATAAGGGAATATTCTAATTTGAGGATTAAATTCTAGAACTAGACAGGATCTTGAAGGTCATTTAACTTAACCTCTTCATTAAACAGATGGAAATGGGCTCAAGGTTAACTTCCCAAGACTATTTACAGTACTAGCTCTTCCACCTTATTTTGGTTCAACATGAAAGAAAATACAAAAGTACTATTTTAAATACTATTTAGTATGTGGTATTATTTAAGAGTTTATTCAGCTCTTGTTGTTCATTAATACTGGCCCCTGGGTATTATAAAAAGACTAATCAGGCGGGCATGGTGGCACACACCTTTAATCCCAGTACTTGGAGAGGCAGAGGCAGGCAGATCTCAGTGAGTCCAAGGCCAGCCTAATCTACATATTGAGTTCCAGGATAGCTGAGGCTACAGGGAGACTCTGTCTCAAAAAAAAAAAAAAAAAAATCATTTTAGGAGTTTTAATGAATTGATAGACTTTTTGAAAGGAAAAGCAACTATATAGATTTTTTTTCTATAGGCATGAATATTAAAGACTCATGCTTCATTTCAATAACAATACCTTTTTTCATTACTACTTGGAAATCCTACTTTAGCATCTTCAAAATGATATTATTTCTCTGATGTTATACTTTGAAAGTGTGACATGTGAATTTTATCTCCCTGTCTTGCCCATAGCCCAGGCAGGTCTTTACCTCCCAGTCCTCCCGCCTCAGCCTCCTATGCTGGTGTTACTGGTACAAGAACACCCAAACTTGAATCTTGAGAATTAAATTGTTTCAACACTTTTATTTTTTGTCCTTTTGAGGTGATGCCTGGCCTAGGCTAGCCTCAACACGCTATGTAGCCCAGGCTGGCCTTGAATGCATGGTGGTCCATTTGCCTAAGCCTCTCAATAGATATTATAATATTTGATAGTTATAATACATTCAAACGGCAGACCCAAAAAGTAGCTACTCATTCTTTGTTTCATTAAGGCCAGATGACATCAGTGTTCTTGAAAGTCATTTTTATATAATGCAACTTAAAAATTTATACACAAACCGTTTTTCATCCATTAACTCTTTACTACCTACCATCTATTTTTTTCTTACTCTTCAAATTAATGTTTTCATGTAACTGCAATTGATTTAAGAATTCCCTTTTACAGCTTTTGCTGTGAGGGCCTAACTTTATCTCTTGGAAAATGAAATGTTTTTAAAGACATTTTCTAAGTATGATTATACCTATTAATAAAACTGAGGTTTTCTCTGACATCACTAGTATTTATACATTAAATTAGAGAATGGGTTTTCTTTATGTCTGTAGCTTCAGTTTATTTATAATACTGTGGAAGTCAGGCAGGTTATTGGTATATAATATGAAAAATAACTTACATAAAGACAGCTTTAATTTATTGTACACTAATATGATTGATTAAAAAACTGCACTGGAATCTAGAAAATTGTGACTAGAAAGGAAAAAAGAAATCTTCATCAATTTAGTTTTTACTTCAAAGAAAATTGAGATCATCTTTCCAAGCTTTTTGGAGTCCAGAATATAAAGTATAATGTCCATGTTAGTCTCCATTAAGATTCAGATAAAACACTTCCAGCATATAATGACAGAGCAAGTGACTAGTTAAACTACAAATGAACTTTTCTGTATCACATTCTAATAAAAAAGTTTGAGACCAAACATTTGTCACTGGATTTATATTCAAAGGAAAAAAAAATCATACATTCACATTGGTTTTAACAAAAACATACAAGTCTGAGCTGTTTTTAAAGATTTTTTTTTGATTATTACACAAATTATCAATCTAAAAGTTTAACTACTGTTAAGTATATATGTGTAAATATCCTTATATAGTAGTTCAAAGCACATATGTTAACAATACTTTTTATTTTGTTTTTGTACAGTATAATTTAACTCCTGTAAATGTGAAAAATAATTCCTAGTAACAACTTACCTTGTCCTAAGAGCCAGCCAAGCAGCTTCAATATCTGCATAGAGATTCTTCTCTGTTGGCTTCCCAGAACTTGCACCATATCCAGAGTAATCATATGAGAATATATTACAATTAATCCGTGATCCCAGACCTATGTAAAAACTGCTCATCTGACCGAGATCAACAGCATTTCCATGTGAGAAGAGCAGGGTATATTTAGCATTGGGTGAACAACGCACAAACATACAAGCGATTCTGTTGCCTTTACTGGTTCTAGTCATGAAACACTCAATAGCATCTTTTTCTCTAGACGAGTACTGCCAGTCTGCACGTTCTGACAGGTGTAAAGTCCAGCGGCTTCCACTTTCATCACACATTAGTGTGTAAGTTGGATCAGGTGGTAAAAATGCTAATTTTGAAGCAATTTTCCCTGGGCAAGGTGGACAGCAGAAGAGGCAGCATAGCTCACTAAATGAAAGATTATTCATCTTCTGAAAAAGAAAAGGAGACAGTAAATATTTTAAAAACCTAATGCAGACCCTGCATTTACATACAACAGGTTAAAACAAAGACATGAGTAAATATTATTAGCAGGCAACGTCTATTACTATAACTTCAAGTACCTTCCCAAGTAGATTTTTTGTATCTTTCTAGAAATACTTTAAATACTGGAGCAAGGCAAATATTTCTAGACAGCAGACAGATGCAAATATTGTATATTTCCAACAGCAGTGATTAGCTCACTTAACAGAAACATTTAAGTTAAAGTGTAGAGGTATTATTTGTTATTTATCCCTAAGTAACATAGAAGGCATGTTTAGCTTTGTTTGCAATTTCTGTGTAACTTGATGAAAATTCAAAATCCCATGAGAGCTAGGGATTTTGTGTAATAAAGTAAATAAAAGCATTTTTTAAGAAGATACTTTTAGTCAGTATCTATCTGTCTGTCTATCTACACTTCTTTCATATTAAAAAAACTTTAACACCTGAGTCAGGATTTGATGCTACTCTGCTACACTAATACATAAAAGCAGAGTTTGGAGCCCTTGAATCACTGTAGCCAAGAGACAGAACCCCTTTTACATTATACCTACCATTTTAATCATAGTACATGTGGCTCACATAAACTGTAAGACATAAAAATGCACATGTAAGTAGTACCTAATTAATGCTCAAACTTAAAAAAAAATCATTAAAAAGTTCTCTTTGAGGGGTGTTGGAGCAGATATAATCAAGACATGAGGTACAACTGTATGCCATTTTCAAAGAATAAAAAATATTAAATGTCTTTACATTTATTTGTGTGTATGTATGATACACATGTGGCATGTATGGAGGTCAGAAGACAACTTATGTTGGTTCTCTCTTTCCACCATGGGATAGAACTCAGGTTGTCAGGCTTGGCAACAAGAACCTTTTCCCATGGAACCATCTTACTGTCCCCCTTAAAATTAAATAAAAGTACTTATTTACTTTTTCAGTCTCTGTGTGTGTTGTATGCCACTGACTGCTGACCCACTACAGCCAGTTAAAGTTTGATTAATAACTAGCTAGACTATCTATGTCCCTGTAATTTGTTCTGCTATGAAGACTTTTATTCATTATAGTATATTAGTTTTGAAATAAATCTACTTGAATATGTGATGATGCTGCACACACTTCTGGAGATGAACTAAAGGACAGAATAGAAAGAAGAGGAGCTGCAGCCCCAGGGCCTGTCTGAGGAAAAGACAAACTGACTTTCCAAATGGTGACTGAAGAAATTATTATTTCCACCTCTACTGTCTTACATAACTGGGTAACTTTTAAGAATCACCCACAAAGGGTCACGTTCCAAATGGCAGGCTGGTAGAGGAAAGCAACACAGATCTGCTTTAAAAAGGAATTGTTTTTAAAATTAGGTCAGTAGGTTAAGAGCCCTTGCTGCTCTCCCAGAAGATCTGAGTTCTGTTTCCAGCACCCACATGAGGCAGCTCACAACCAACCACCTGCAACTCCAACCAGTTCCAGGGGATCTGATGCCGTCTCTGCCCTTTGTGGCCACCTGTGCACATGTGGTGTACGTACACAGATATAAGTACCACACACATAAAAAAGAATAAAAATCTTTAAAAAAGCAATTGTCTCCTGCTGCTTGAAAAATTTCACAACAAAAAATAAAGACAAAACAAAGCTACGTTTTAGTATGAGCTGAGCAAATTCTTAAGGGAAAACATTTTAATTCTGATATTTAAAAAAAAATCACTGAAATGGCTGGCTAAATTTGAGTAAATTTAATACAAACTTTCAAGAAAAAAATATTTTTTTAGTTAGAAGGCTTATCAAGTGAAAATCTTCAACAAACTTTGCCAACGAAGGAGAAAATCTTAAGAGAATCAAATCCTAACAACAAATAAGGATAATGGTTAATATAGCAGTGGAAATAAGCAGTGGGAAAATATCTTTAACAGACAGCTACGTCAGGGGCTGGAGAGGTGGCTCATCGGTTAAGAGCACTTGCTGCTCTTGAAAAGGACCCAGGTTTGAATCCCAGCACCCACATGATGCTAACAACCATCTATAACTTCAGCTCCAGGAAATTCGATGCCTTCTTCCATCCTCCGTGGGCACTGCACATCACTGGTGCACCTACATACATGCAGGCAAATGCTCATACACACAAAAAATTAAATAAATAATTTAAAAAACAGAGCTAACAGTCCAGAATCAAAACTTTTGGAAATAGTAGTATGGAGAGAACTGGAAGAGTTATGAGTATCTAGAAGATGAACAAGCACCAGGGCATGTGGTTTGCTCAGAATCAGTCTGATAAGCTGAACACAGAGGAGGAAAGCTGAAGACCAGTATCATTCTTTAGTAAGGCAGACATAAGCATTGGAAAACAGTCTGTAACTTTAAATTAGTTATGTCAAATCTTCAATGTTTTTCTGAGTACTCAAGTCAAGGGGAGAGTAAGCACAGAGAACAAGAAGAACAAAAAAAAGAATAATGGCAGGTGTCAATAAAATAGACAACAAAATGCAACAGAGGCGCAAAGACCGACTCTTTAAAAAGGCTTTCATTACTGCTTGCAGGGCACAATGGTGACTGAGAACCTACTGCCGGGGACTTTTATAAACGCCCCCCCCCCATACTAACTCATTTTATCATTTTCAGAAACCCTTTGGCATAGAGACTATAATTACACTCACTGCACAACCGAGGCACAGAACAGTTACATAACTTGCCTATGGTCACACAAGGTAAGTGCTTATAGTGATAAGAAGCAGAATGGTTTTGAAGCCTTTCTTATAAGTGACAATGATCAGGACGAAATACCAGGTAAATAAATGTTACTGTCTGATGCCCATGTACTAAAGGCTTGTTGGTAGGGTGACATGAGTATTAAAGTCTTTAGGGATGGGACTTCAAAGGAGACTGTGGGGTTCTTTTTTCTTGTTTGCTGTGGCAATGAGGTGGGCAAGTTTGCTGTCACATGTTTCTAGCATGATATCCTGCCTCAACATATGTTCATGGAAATAGTGCTCACTGATTAAGGACTGGAACCTTCAAAACTGTGAGCCCAAAATAAAATTTGTAAAAAGTTGGTAATCCCAGGTATGATTAAGTAGTGGAAAATTACTAATACAACAGAATCCTACATGAAAAGAGGGCTAGTTTAAAAAAAAGAAATGTGATAAAATTAACTTTAATGAAAATTAACCTTAATGAGTGATGTGATGGTAAAGCTTGACTGTCAACTTGACAGAATTTAGAATCACTATGGAAATGAATCCACGGGCCTATCTTGGAGTGATTTTCCAGACTGAGCTAGGTTAACTAAAGTGGGAAAATCCAGCTTAAATGTAAGCAGCAGTATTTCATGGGCTGTGGTTCCTTAATGAATAAAATAGGAGAAAGGCAAGGGCTGGAGAGATGGCTCAGCAGTTAAGAGCACTGACTGCTCTTGAGGAGGATCTAGCACCCACACGGTGGCTAACAACCTTCCTAACTCCAGCTCCAGGGTATCCAACACCCTCTTCTGATCTCTGCAGGCATTGTATAACACAGGTGCACCTACCTACATGCAGACAATACAATAAAATAAAAATAAGAAATTAATTAAAATAAAAAGGAGAAAGGATCTGGGAGCTCGGAGTACATTGAAGAGGAACAGAAAGTATGTAAGAGCCAGAGGATGGAGAAGAATTCCATGAAATGCAGTCTTCTGAACTTGACATGGCTATCACAATCATAATCTCACAGCAGCTATGGTTACCACACCAGCCAAAATCCTGGCATGGATGAGGTAGATGATCTCCAAGCCCCAAACCATACCAATGAAGCAAAGAGCCCAATCAAAAAATGAGCCATGTAACTGCATGGAGTTTAAAAAAAAGAAGCTAATAAACAGTTTTTTAAAAAGTATTCAACATCATTAGCCACCAGGGAAATACAAATTAAAATTACTTTGAGAGACTACATTTTTCCCTAGTTAGAATGGCTATCACCAAGAAAATAAATGACAACAAATGCCGGTGAGGATTCGGGGTAAAGAGAGGTTTATCCACTATTGGTGAGAGTATAAACTGGTACAATTGACAGTGTGGAAATCAGTGAATGATCCAGACTTAACATGCCTGGGCATGTAGCCAAAGGACTCCCTATCCTCCTACAGAGACACTTATATGTTCATTGCTGCTCTATTCACAACAGTTAGGCAACAGAATTAGCCTAGATGTCCCTTAATTGATGAATGGAAAATGAAAATACAGTACATTTACACAATGTAATTTTATTAAGCTTTCAGGAAAATGGATGCAACTGGAAGATATTATACCAAGTGAAGCAACCTAGTCCAGCAAGACAAAGGCTGTATGTTCTCCCTCATATGTGGATCCTACTTTAGATTTGTGTGTTTAATCTGGGGTGTCTGTAGAGATAAGGAAGCTAGAAAGTGTTGGGCATAATGCAAGGTGGGCCTAGCCAGGCCACCTGCCAGGAGGAATAGAGGCATGGCTCCTATGGGTGCGGCGTTCTGCTCTGGCTAGTTGTGAGACCAGCACCTGGAAAGAGCCTGCCTACCTGGGAAGAAACGTACTATTGGCTGTATTTGGGACCCCACCCCCTAAGGTCATTGGCTATTCAGATCTATAAGAGCTTATGCACCTATTCAATAAATGAATTGGCAGTGCCACGGGCTTGGCCTGCTTCCTATCCGTCTCCCGGAGTCTGCTGCTTGACTCTGCATCTACTCGTCCGCATCCCCACTTGGCTGGTCCCCCTCGGTCCCCTCGGGCTGGCCCCGAGTGCTGCGACCAGGATAAGAAAGGACTTGTGAGAGGGGGAGGGGAAGAAGCCTTTAAGGAGAGAAGATGGAACACAAGTGATATGCAGGAGTATGTATGTGAGGATATTGGTAGTTAAAGGTTTAAGTAGGGATAGTGGTGGAGGGACAGAAGTGGTGAAGGGGATATGGGTTAAGGATGTATGAAAAAAAACACTACTTTGTAAGCTAATTAAAAATATAATTAAAAGGAGTCTGAATACAGTCTTGCACAAGAGGACAATGTTCCCCACAGAAACATAGGTTACTAAATGAAAATCTCAGTGCCAGGTGTGAGATACTTCCTGCCCTAGAGGGACCCAAAACAACACAGGCTACTGCCACTACTCCTAGCTGCTCACCACAGCTAGATGTTAAAAGCCTATTGCTAAAAACAACATACTCTGATTGCAAGATACAGAGAAATCAAGCTGGAACTGACTTTAAAAACTTCCCGCTGGCTGGCTTTCATAGTGCTGGAAGGCGTTATGCAGTCGTTGGGAGGTGAGGTGGAGGGAAGCCATCAGTGCTACAACTCAGTGGTGAACTCTGACTGCTGCAATGTCAGGCAATGGGATGACGGTTATGGGTAGCTGTTTTTTGATTAGATTTGAGGCCTGTTTCATAGGATACAATTCATGCCTAGTATTGTAAACCCGGGTCAAAAGTCCACAGCTTGAAAGGTCCTAGGGAAGAACCTACTACTTCTGTTTTGTTAAACAGACATGTTGTCAATCTGTCTTCTAAACTACTTATGTTTATACCCACAGATCAGTGTTACTCTTGACCCTGGCCAGAGAAACTTCTTTCTGCAGTGAGTGTCAGTTAGTGCAGCAACTTCTAACTGGTCAAAGTGCTGAGAATAAGTGATTGTTGAGACACTATTAGGTGGAAAAAAAAAAAAAAAAAAAAGAAATAAACTGAGAACTAGTAATCTCAACATAATTTATGCACAAATACTGACATCTTTAGGAACAAAAATATATTTAAGGATGTGAAGATCAGAATGTATGCTTCTGAAAGGGAGATAAGGATTGGGGCTGAAGTGCATTATGGAGAACAGTCTATTAGGGAGAAGCAGCTTAGACCTCCTTAAATCAATATACAAGGCTACCACATTGTTAAATAGATGAATGATTGTGAAATTAAGATTTCCATTCCATAGAGGATTTTTTTTTTTTCTTGTGGTGATGGTTACTGAGCCCAGGATTAACACATGCTAGGCAACAGCTCTATTACATGTCCACCCCAAACAGAGGATTCTTAGTTTCCTTATAAACAGAGGATCCTAAAGTTACAAGAAATAATTAAATATTTCATTCTTTTCCTGCTCAATGACAAAGGAAAAGGATGAACATTTGAGTTCTTTCCCAGCAAAACAGGAAGAGTAATGTTTAAAATAGAATGACTTAGTGCATCCTCTTTCCTCTTTTCTAACATATGAAATTATTGACATGAATCCTGTAAAGGTTTTTAAATAAGACTTTTAATATTTATTTAGAGTATGTGTATGCTTGAGGAGGGTTGCATGAATGCAGTTTATGCACTGTTAAGAACTGAACTCACAGTTTCATGCATTCTATCAACTGAGCTACATCTTCAGACCTTAAGTGATTATTTTGACAATTCTGTTCTAAAGCGTATCTGTGGCGATTTGATATCTTGTTCTGTTTAGAGTGTAGGTAGAATGTAAATCAGTTAAATTGTGACAGACTAGATTACATGTAAAGGATTGTTCTCAAATTCAAAATGAATTACTTACATTTTTAATTGCATTTATTCTCTGTATGTGTGTGTGCAGGCACACCATGGCACATGTGTGGAGGTTGACAATTTGTGGGAGTTGGTTTGCTCCTTGTATCATGTGGGGATAGAAACATACTTAGGAAAAAATGTTTTAAATTTATATTTTCAAGTTGAAAGGAGAAATTTTGACAAAACTACTTTCTTCTTTGAAAAGAAATCAAGTCTGGTACTCTTTAGATAAAGTAATAACGAAATATTTAGATACTAGATATACTTGGAGAATAACAGAATTAATGGATTTCTTCAGTGTTTTGTTGGTAAACTGAACAAATGTCTTAGTAAGTATGAGTGTAGGAACATTTACAAATTCTTCTAAAATTTGGAAAAATTTACTGGAGAATTCCCCTCCTCCTCATACAAGTTTCCATTTTACCTAGTGGCATAAAAATAATCTCAGCCCTAGATTAAGCTATGAATATTTTAACAAAGAAGTTAAGCAATAAGGAAGAAATGAGCAGCCTCTATCAAAGATAAGCTAACAGAAGAAGGCCTAAGAGCCCACACACTGACAAATTTTGATCAGAAGTGCAGGCTGATATAACCACTTCCCTCCCCTCCTTCTTGTTTTGTTAGTACTGGAGGTTGACCTCGTCACCCTGCATATGCCAGGCAAGCATTTTACCATTAAGCTACATCTATAGCCCCTATGTAGCCATTTCTATATTTTTGATTTCCCTCAGTTTACTACTACCAGACACTATACGATCTAGTATGGATCACTAACTGCATGTGACTATTTAATTCAAATCAAATCATTTTTAAAGTACCATTACTCACAAGAATCTAGCATCTTCCAAACTGTACAACATGGAATGGACATTTCCGAGTTTATGGGAAGTTTTGAGCTAGATCCTTAGAAACTCAGGTATTTCAAAGTTTACGGGCTCTTTACATTCATACTGTTTTCAAAACCCAAAGCTTCTTTGGTCCCGATTCTTCCGCCATAGTCCACATAGGAATTTTGATAGGTTCCTGTCATATATTGATAAAGCATATATACCCGACATTACCTATGCAATACTGTTTTAGTAGATCATATTTTGACAAAAGTATAAAAAGCTATGCAAATCAAGTAGATATATTAATACAACATTTGGGTTTTCAAAACGATTTGTGTTCTTGACAGGTTTCTTGTAACTGGGACAGCAAGCAAGACAAGACTCTGTGAACAACAAATTCCTCCTCTAATCCTCTCTAAGACAGTGTCTTGTTTAGGTTGGCCTTGATAGAGCCTACTGTCCAGCTACCAGAGTACAGGGATTAGAGGCAGGTATAACCCCCAAAGTATTCTAAATACTTATAAAATCCTGATGATCCAGGGGCTGGAGAGATGGCTCATCAGTTAAGAGTACTGACTGTTCTTGCAGAGGACCCAGGTTTGATTCCTAGTACCCACATAGCAACTAACAACTGTCCATAACTCCAGTTCGAGGTGATCTGACAAATTCTTCTGACCTTCACAGGTATTGCACATACCTACATGCAAGCAATATACTCATTCACATAAAATAATATTGTTTAAAGTTTAAAATGCTTTTTAAAAAATCCTTATGATCCACACTTATTTGCTCATTGCATTTTCTTGCTTTACCACAGAGGCTAGGATTTCAGGAGGCCAAACCAGCTCCTGTTTTTTAAGGGTAAAATACAGTAACCTTTTCCTCTGGTAGACACTCTTGCTTTGTAGCCCAGGTCAGTTGCTCCCTTGGTAAATACGGGGATTACATGTACCACTATGTTGTGGGAATGATTTTAACCTACTCTTGTAACCAAGTCTTACACTTTGAGATCTCGTTTATAATGTAAACAAACTTACTAGGCCCTCAGTTCTTGTAACCTAAACATATAGTTTAAAATCTCCATGACATTTCCCCCCAAATTGTAAATTGAGACTATCAAGACCTACAAACAGCAAATATTTATTGAAAGCAACAAATTATCCTAATTGTGTTGTAAATAACAGGTGGGATTAGATACCTTCTATTTGTACCTGTATGTGCTGTTCTAGGTCAGTAGAGGTCAGAAGGGGGAAAGTTCCCAGTAAGACAAGTTCTGCTTTTCCTTCTTCATTTCATGTTGGATATACTGCTTCAACATAGAGAGAGTAAGGTCTTGTGTTTGAGAGAACAGTTCTGAGAGTATAGTTCAGGGAGAAATCTGAAGAAACAAATTCTCAGAACAGTTCAGGCCTCATTCCTGGTTTTAATGTAGGCTAAGAGTCAGGCTGTTTTTGATTAAGTATTGCCATAATGTGACAGTGCATTGCCATACCATGTCCCTTGAAAGGATTACTGTCTCATAGAATTTTTAAATGGATATGCTTTAGAAATTAAGGAGGTTTCCTTCTTTCCCTAGTTTTCAAAGAGGTTTTATGGGGTAAATGATGCAAAACCAACCTATTCTTGAAATAATTCTGCTTTGGTGATAATCTATATAATTTTTATGCATTGCTAGATGTGTTTTGCTAATACTTCACCTAAGACTTTTGTACAGTTGAGAATGGACTTTAAGTGTCCTCAAAACTCTCATAAGATTTCTGAATTAAGATAGTATTAAGGTCATTAACATTCACCTAACTGCTAGAAGACAAATGTTGATGCATAATCCTTGAATAATGTATATGATAGAAATCAACCCACCTTGGAAGTCTCCTCTGAGAACTAAATGAAATAAGCATGCTCTAATACAAATTTGAAACTTCAACTGCATTGTTGCAGTAAACAATGAGAACAGAGATTCAGCCAGTTGAATGACTTGTTGCTATGAAAGCTTGAAGGCTGTACATGTCATGTAAAAGTATAAGAAGTGGTATCAGTGGCGCAGAAACCAACTTGGAACCTGAGTCAGTTTCTGGTCCTGGTACTTGTTCCCCAGCAGATGATGAAGGCCTATATCATCACACTACTTTATCTCAAAATACTTCAGGATTCTACTTTTCTTTTTGAACCCTCTCACTATAGTTTAATATTCCTTTTTGTTCTACTGTCTTCTACTTAAGATTTTTCCATCAGTCTGGAGGGCTTGGTTACATGGTTTGACTTAAAAAATCAACCTCAGCTTCACGCTCAAAGCATATAAACCAGCTACTCTGCACTGAGATTAAATCTAGAAAAAAGGCTAAGGAACACAGAAAGCACTGGATAGGCAGCCAAGCAAACTGACTATCCAGTGTACACTGGTTAGATGAAAGATTAGTTACAAAGCTGAAAAATCTCTGACTCCACTGGGAGTCCTGGGCAATTGTAACTGAAGACCATATAATTTTTTAAAAAAGGGTTTCATGTTGCACTTTTGAGAATAACTCCTCTCAAAATACTATGAGCCATGGGCATAGGAGATTCCTAAGCCTTGGGAAGTTTTGTATAACTTTTACTAAAGCAAAGGGCACACTCAAAGGTCATTACTGTCTAATAAACTACCATTAATAAATGAGCAGATAAGCACATACAGATACACAGAAGAAATCTACCCTGGAGCTGTGGGAGATGCTTGGGGGGCAGTAGATATTTAAGCTGCTCCTGTTACTATATCTTTTAATGAGTGCAGGGGCTGTCTTGGTAGAAAGCACCAATCCTATGATTACATACTACTTGGAAGTTTTAGCCTTTATCTCCCCACAATGTCCACAGTATACTTATGTGTTTCACAGGCTGCCATCAGGGAGGTATTCTTAGATCTGGATGCCAAGAAGTTATAATCCCTTGAAGACTGACTAGACCAGTGCTTACATGCTTAAGGCTCATGTCCCATCCAAATGGACCATATGTTTCTGAGGACTGAGTGATGTGGCTTTGTATCTTATTCTCAATTCTTCTGCCTTCTGTAAAAAAACAAGTATGGAGAATCTCAACTCCACCATTTTTTCCCTCAGTGTCATACCTGGATGACAGTGCTTCCAAACACTACCCCCAGGCTCCATCCTTTCTTTTAAAACCTTACAAAGTTCCCTTGGAAGAGGTTATACATATGTTCCATTTAGGGCTGACCATTCAAATGTCACTTATCCTTATTACTCTGACCAGTTACTAATGCTCACTGCAAAAAGTAGCTTCTCTGATCAAAGCTACCAGCTGCACTATCTATGGGCATAAATATAAATAGGTAGAGAAAGATGAGTGGGGCATACCTTTAAACCCTGCACTTGAGAGGTGATGGATCTCTGAGTTTGAGGCCAGCCTAGTCTACATAATGAGTTCTAGACCAGTCAGTGCTATGTCTGGTCTTTAAAAAAAGTATGCAGGCAACTTGATGGGAGCAAAAGTTTCTCCACGAGGGCTACCTATGACTTTCTGACAGGTTTACAGAATCAAATGTGAATTTCCTTCTGTGGAGCCAATTTCAAATCCAATCAGAAAGTGGTTGGTGACCCCCACCATAGACTTGCCATTATTGTACCAGTGGGCACATCTTGTCTAGCAGGTCAGTAGTGTAGCATTTAGGGTAGACAGCTCAGTAAGACTCTTGATGACATTTCTCCCCCAAGAGCTGCATAGCAACTTCTTGGCATTATGCTAACTTCAGCTCTAACAATATTCATAAATTGATAACTTAAGAATTGCTTTTGTTCCTCACTTTGCTCTGTTATCTCAGTGTTGGGTCACCTAGGTATTAATGATTATTTTAAAGATAGGGTCTCATGTAGCCCATGCTGACCTCTGCCAGTTAACATGTTAACAGCTTGGGGCCAAGCCTGAAAATTAAATAGCAACAGCACTATTATAGATTTCATAAAGAACCCCTAAAGCTATAGAAAAAAGATTTTGGACAAAACATCTAAGACATTTAGACTAAAAACACCTTCCTCAAAACTTGGTATATTCTTAGACTAAGATACCTCATCCATTTTAAAAGCTGTAGTACTGTAGTTTCTACAAAAGTATTCAGAAAGCTAGGGATCCTTCCTTCCCTTTTGCACCCATTTAATCTACGGTAAAATGGACACCTGCAGTGCTACACGAGGCATTTGTTACCTAAGAGATTAAACTCAGGCTTCATTTACTCTCAGTTCTGTGTAGTCTCATTTTGGCCCATATTTCATTCCTCATGATAAATGGTGTCAGCTCAATAGGATCTTACATTCTGTGTTTCTGGCTTCCATTTACCTTTCCCTTCGGCATTGTATGCAATCTAACCCTGCCACCTAACTAATGGAGGCTTGAAGAATTTGGCCAGGATATTATTGGAGGTAGACTTACTGATACTTGGGAAAATTGACGGTTAGACTTCCAGTCTATAAATAAATAAGGGATATGAGTCCAGTGAGATGGCTTTGCAGGTAAAGGTGTCTTAGTCTGCAACTAAGTCTGACCATTTGGGACCTGTATGGTTTAAGAAGAGAACTAACCTCCACAACTTCCATATATGTGTGCATGTGTATGTACACACACCCCTTGCCCCCGCCAATAAATGCAATTTTTAAAAAAGGTTATATCAGCGTTTTAGAGTAGGCTGCAAGCTTTTTGTGGCAGTTGATCTGTTAGGAAGGTGTTGGGATTACCATTACAATGTCACCCCCAAACAAGGGGATCTACACCTTCCTCTTTTCCCCAAAAACAAACACATAAACTTTCCTCAGGACATAGGATTACTCCTCTCCTTGCACTGATAAAAGCAAATGGTAAGTCTTGTACAACAAATAGGATAGAAATAAAATTGATCAAGTCTCTATAAATATTCACTTTACTGTTGGTGAAAAAAAGGCTATTGTTATTTTTAGCTCAAAAAGATGAATTCAGTTCCAAAACATCATCTATCTCTTCTATTTGGAAATTCAGAATAATACTATTTCCAATGCAAGAATCCAGGAGGAAGTAGGGAATAAAAAAAATTATCTGTCCCCTTAAGATCAACCCAAGAAAAAACTACAGCCTCTCTCTTTCTCACTCAGTATAAGCTCCAAGAATAAGTAATAAAATTAACTGATAAAATTGGCTCAGAAGTCTTCAGGCGCCTCCGTATTACTGTGTTTCCTGTTACCTTTTTCTACACATGAAGTCATCCTACAAAGAAGTAATTATTTTCCTCCTAACAATCCCGTTTCCATACATATGAAATCTTTTTTGAAAAGGAAAGAGATTATGTAGTCTCAATGTAAATATTCTGTAACTATATAGAGATAGAGTTACATGCCAGTCCTTACTATTGTTGGTCTACAGTTTGTCTACAGTTTACCTATGTGAAATGCCATCTCCACCACTTTCTTTTCCTTTGGCTGTCAGCTACTATCCCTTAAATCATATTCATCTGTACTAAAGATATCAAGAGACCACTACTCTTAGAAGATCTTAGATATGTAAAGAATTCTTGTTTTTGGCTAACCCCTTCCCTGGGCCCTCTGTGGCCCAACACTTTGCCTCCCACACATCCTTTCTTCAACAGTGCATATAAGAACTGCAACAATTACTTTAAAGAAATAGAAATCTGCCAAATTAAAAAAATAAGGACATCAAACTGAACAGGTTGGGAGTTAAATCTTGAAAATCACTTAACAGCTCTGGTTTCCTCATTTGAAATTCAAAGGCACCCTTACTAATGTTCACTTCAGTCAGTCTTTCCTTTTTCTTTCTCTCTCATTTCATCTCACCTCACCTAATCTCATTATGCTGTCCACAATCTTCCTGCCTCAGCTTCAATAGTAGCTAGAATTAAGATCTGTACCACTGTATGTGGTAAAGTTTCTTTTTTTTAAAAAATATTTTATTTAGTATTTTAAAATTTATATATATGAGTGCATTGCCTGCATGTATGTAAGTGCACCCGTGTTGTGCAATGCCCACGGAGGACAGAAGAGGGCACTGGATCTCCTGGAACTGGAGTTATGGTTGGTTGTTAGCCGCCATATGGGTGCTGGGAATTGAATCCAGGTACTCTGTAAGAGCAGGTAGTGCTCTTAATAGCTGAGCTGTCTCTCCAGCCCTATGGTAAAGTTTCTTAAAATTCTAATTTCTCATGCTCCTTAGTAAACTGGTAATTAACATTTAAAGTGTTTTATAAAAAATAAGTATTTACATTAGTCAAGCCCCTATAAGGTCAGTAATAAAGTAGAATTAACAGTGAGAACTTGAGAAAGACATGACTTCTAAAACAGATGGAAAGCTATGCAGGCTAGGCCCAACACACATAAAGCACTGACAGTGAGAAAGAACTGAAGCAATGTACACATTGTGAGGAAGGAAAAAATGGGAAAAATCAGGATTAGGACATGAAGAATTTAAAAATAAACCTTCAATAATGTACAGAACATTAGAGCTCTTTAAACACTGACAGAATGAATCAGTCACTTAGGCCTGTGCACAGAAGGCTATAGGAACTTGGTTTTGCACCTGAATTTGGTATTACTTAAGAGCTAAGTAGAGTAATATCACAAAGACTCATATATCATTAAAGAACTTTACATACTTAAGTTTTAAGATTTTAATATAGATGGTTGTTAGCCTCCACGTGGGTGCTAGGAACTGAACCTGGGTCCTCTCTGCAAGAGTAGCCAGTACCCTTACCATTGAGCCATCTCTCCAGCCCCAAGATTTTAAATTTAAGATTGTGAAAATGAAATCTAGGCAGACCAACCTGTTCCATAAAGGCAGGATCAACATATATTTGCAGGAAAATTAACACATAAATACCTGTTGTGCTATTTATATTACAAAATGTATAATTAGCCAGTCTTAAGTTAAATATAAATATTTGATTATATTTAAGAGTAATTATTTCTCCAAATTATGAATAAACTTCTCTATATAAAGGTAATCATGATTTGCTGGATATTTTAGTAAGAACTTTGTTTTAGTCTCCTTTTAAGAGTCACGTAGGGAGAACACAGCAAATACACCAGGTTATCTTCTTTGAGGAAGGACTTCTAGAGAAGATCTGGAAAGTATTTTAGCCAGAGCTCACAGAGGACAAAAAAATGTCTAGAGCTACAAACCAATGAACAAAACTGGGGAAGAGCAGGGTGGGAAGGAGGAAAGTTGAGGTTTTAAGTCAGTTAAGGAAAGTTCTCTAAGGTGAATCTCACAACAGTATGTCTTTAGTTTGGGGTAGTTACAAATGTCTACTGCATTTAAGATGGGTGTTCTGTTCATTCTTAAAAGGTCATTTATTGAACTATTCATCTCTAGCCCACTACAGATTTTTGTATGATACTCTTATTTCATGTTAACATTGTCCTTATAGGCTAGACATAGGTCTCTTCCTCTGCATGTTTCCACAGAAAAAGACATGATTTCACATTCCATTAAAAACACTGAGGACATTTTAAAAGCCTGTAATTATGCTATCTCTATCAGGGAAAAAAAGTCTTTGGGGAACATTTTGAAAACAAGCCAAAACAGTAGCACATGGGAAAGTCATTTTTATTGCCTCAATATCTTAGAAGTTAAAAAATTTAAAAACCCTGAACTATTGGAAAGTGATTTCTGCCATTCTTAGTTGGTAACAGGAACACATGCAATTGTCTTATTTATTGAGATTACCTTTTTGTAGTAGCTTCTGGTTTTGACAAAAGGACTGATAAACTGAAAATATGCATACCAAATGAAAAGAGACTGGTGAGTAAAAGTGAATTTCTTCCACTCACAGCTCCAAATCTACACTTTTTTCCCCCAGACAGCTTAAAGGTTTCTTAAGGAACTTCCTGTTTAAGAACTGATTGCTAGCTTTCCTCTCTCTCCATATTTTTAAAATTTTTTGGTCTTTTTGAGACACAGTTTCCCTGTAGCCCCAGCTGTCCTGGAACTGGTTATGTAGACCAGGCTGGCCTCTGCCTCTGCCTCTCCAGTGCTGGGATTAAAGGTGCACACCACCAGGCTCAGCCTTCCTCTGTATTTCTAATAAAACCAAACTTTTTGACAGGTTCATATAAAATATAAGTTTTGGAGGAAACTACAGATGGTTGTTAGTGGCCATGTTGGTGTTGGGAAACAAACTCAGATCCTTTGCAAGAGCAGCCAGTGCTCTTAACTCCTGGGCCAGCTCTCTAGTCTCTCTCTACAGCTTTTCATTTTTTCTCCCTAGGGTGTGGGGAATTGTTTGAGATAGGTCTGGGAGTGTTGAGATATGGTCTCACTGTGTAGCCCAGCTGGTCAGGAACTCACTATGGAGGCCATTCCAGGCTGGCCTGGATCTCATAAGAGATCCACTTGCTTCTGCTACCCAACTGCTCGGATACAAAGGTGTGTTACTATGCCTGGCTCTTTACAGGTTCTTAAAGGTTCTGTGCAGGACTTTAATCCCAACAATCAGGAGGCTGAGATCAGTAGATCTCAAAGAGATTGAAGTCAATCTGCTCTACAGAGCCTTGTAGCCAGCTGGGGCTACAAGGAAACCCTTTCACAACAAAACCAGGAACCAACAATGAAAAGAAAAGTTACTATATGAATGGGCCTTATCTTACTCTGCCCTCGACTCCCAATATTCTCATTTCACTGTTATGTGGTAGTTGCATTTACCTTCTTTCATACCAAGAAAGCACGAAGTGGCTTCCACATATGCTTTCACACATGAAAATTGTCATTTCTGTCATACATTTATTTACCTGTGAGGTTGATTGGTGTCTTATTTAGTTATTTGGTTATTTAGCTATTTATTTATCCTGAGACATGATCTCCCTGTAACCCCAGCTGGCCTCAACCTCACAGAGATCTGCCTGTCTCTGCCTCCCAAGTGCTGAGATTAAAAGCATGCACCACCATGTTCAGCTAATGTCTGTTTTTCAAACATTTTGTTTTTAATTATGCATCTGTTTGAGTATATGTACACGAGTGCAAGTTCTCACAGAGGTTGGAGGCATCAGATACCCCTGGAGCTGGAGTTATAGGCAATTGTGAGCAACTTGTTACAGGTGCTGGGAACCTAACTTAGGTCCTCTGCAGGAGCATTATGTGCTCTTAACTGCAGAGCCCCAGTCTAATGCTTATTGTCTTTATCAGACAATAAAAAATTTAAATAGACAAAAAACAAAATTTAAATGTATTTATAAAATAAAAAATTTAATTTAAAAAACTGTCTTTATCAGCCTACTTATTCCATGAAGTCAGTCACCATATGAGCTTTCTTTAGTATGAACATCCATCACTTGATCAATAATACATTCATTAAATGAAAGAAGATAAAGACTATGCTGAGATAATACCAAGTAGACTGGGGGGAGTTATTTTGCTGGTCTGAATCAGAATTCTAAGCATTAATGTAATTTGTAGCTTAAATCTTTCTGGAAGATTTGGTGACTAATAAATTTTGTGTTGTTTTTTTTTTTTTAAATCTACATTGTACTTTATGCATTACAGAAACCTATTTTTTGGTTACTTTAAATCTAGAAGGTAGTCAAGTAAACAGATCATTAACATGAGAATTACCCTCAGTACAATTTATTAATTTGCTAAATGGAGATATGTGTTATCTGCTTAATGATTATTAGCTACAATATACCATGTAAAACTCCATTTCATGCCAATTAATCAATTACACTCATAATCGCATGTATTTTATATATCTAGCTATGACAAGAACATTCTGTGATAAGGTTACAAAGGGTCCTAGAGAGATGGCTCAGCCATTAAGAGCTCATATTACTCTTGCAGAAGACCCAAGTTTATTCCCTAGCACCTATGTCAGGTGGCTCATGACTGCCTCTGACTCCAGGTCCAGGGGGATATGACATCCCTGGCCTCCATTCCATGGGCACCTGGACTCATGGGTACATATACTCACCCACATCCACATAATCAAAATATTAATAAAAATAAATCTTTAAAAAAGCAAAGTGCCACTGGATGTGATAGCATACACCTTTAATTCCAGTACTCATGAGGCAGAGACAGAGACTCTGTGAGACCAGCATGAAACACACAGTGAGCTTCTGACCAGTCAATACTGCACAGTGAGACCCTGTCTCAAAACAAAAAACAAAAAACCCTGCCAGACCTCCCTTCTCTCTCTAAAAGAGGACATGCTTCCTGGCTTATGGGGGACATTTTGGTCAGCTTGTACTTTGAGGTGATAATTTAATCTTTGTATCAATAAAAATTATACATTCCCAGAAATGTATGCCAACAAACAAGGTTTATCTTTCTGATGCATTCATTTTTAGATGGCTAGAGGCATTTGAAAAAAATGAGTAATTTGTTCCTGCAGATCTAGGGTATGGCATATGTCCCTTAGCTGATGCCCTAAATACATTACAACTGTCGCCATTTTACCTTTACAAATGCTCTTCCAGGACATTATTCAGGATGGTCAACTGAAACTGGAAAAGCCTGTCCTGACTCAAAACACATCTGAGATAACTCAGATGCAAGAACCCAAGTTCCTCCCCACCCCCTTGAGCGGGAAGGAAGCAGCCCATGTCCTGCTAACCATCCTTATGATTTTCAGGACTTAGAGGCAAATGCTGGCATTTATGGTGTCTATAAGACATTAAGCATCAACTTTCCTCTTTTTAAAACAAATTATTTTCATTCTCTGTGTATGAACATTTGTCTGCATGAGTGTACACCACTTGTGGGCCTGGTGCCCACTGGAGTTACAAACAGTTATTAGCTACCATGTAAATGATGGGAACCAAGTCCAGGTTTTCCACAGGAGCAGCGAATGGTCTTAAGTGCTGAGCCATCTCTCCAGTCCTTGACTTTCCTTTCATAATCTCATTACTTTCCAATGTATAAGTGGCAGATGCAAACTCCAAACACTGATCTAGCTCATTCCTTCACTACTAGTAGGAAATCTAAAACTGCAAATTACAAATAGAGGATGAATTAGAAGATAAAGTTAGAGTTGTATTTTTCAGTTTGTCAGTATGTTTTGGCTTGACAATGAACAAAATCCTTAAAATTTAACAATGAGAGAGACACAATAGTTTTTATAAAGACAATAAACTGTTCAGTCATGATTGGATTTTGTAGTGAAACAGAAATAATGTAGCATGTTTTGCATGTAAAACTCCTATTTCACAGCCATAGTTAACATGATGTATACACTAAACTGCAAAAAAGGCCATCAAGATGGCTCAGCAGGTAAGACACCTGCTGTTAGGCCTGATCACCTGAGTTTGATCCCAGGAACCTACATGGTGAAAGGAGAGAATTGTTCCTACAAGTTGTCTTCTAGTTTCCACATGTGTACCCACAGGCATGCATGTCCACACACACATTAGATAGGTAAGTAAATGTGAGAATTTTAAAATTGCAAAATAGCATAGAGAAAGCCATCAATTTGAGGTTTTGCCAAGAAAAATCACTTAAAAGAAATAAAACCTAACACATTACCAATTTTATTTTTAATGAAAGCCACAGGCAGTGGTGATCTAGAGATAGTATAAAATCTATAAGGTTTTCACCATTCTTTGGTAAAATGAAAATAGTTACTGGCAAAATAGTTTTACCAAATAAAATTTACACAGATATAATTTATTCACATTTTTGTTTAGAGACAGTCTTCTACAGAGCTCAAGTTGGCTTCAAACTTGGGATCATTTCACTTAAACCTTCCGAGTGCTAGGATTACTTACATGGACCACTAAGCTTGGCTAATATTTTTCTTCTTAAAGCCAGACAAGTTTAGCAGTAGAGAGTTGTATAACAAAGTAAACTAATATATTTTTAAAGGGATGCCTTCCACTTAGAGGTTGTTTCTCCTACTTTTCTAATTTTAATCTTTTTAAGAAAAACAAAACCTTTCATTAAAAATGAAATTGATAATGTGTTAGGTTTTATTTCTTTTAAGTGATTTTTCTTGGCAAAACCTCAATTGATGGCTTTCTTTATGCTATTTTGCAATTTAAAAATTCTTTTAAGTTACATTTACTTATCTTTCTATGTATGGACACACATGTGTGTGGGTACACATGTGGAGACTAGAAGACAACTTGCAGGAATCATTCTCTCCTTTCACCACGTAAGTTCCCGGGATCAAACTCAGGTGATCAGGCCTGAGAGCACGTGTCCTTACCTGCTGAGCCATCTTGATGGCCTTTTTGCAGTTTAGTGTATACATCAGTTTAACTATGGGACTAGCCTTTGGAACTAGACATATATGCATTTAAATCATATCTTAGTGATCTTAAATGTGGGGTTCAGACAAACTGCTTTCTCAATTTTCTCATCTGTAAACTGCAGAGCTGCTGGGAAGATTAAATAGCATTTGAAATTTGCATATACTAACTACATGCAGAAAAGTATTTTTCAGTTGGCAGTCATGTATTTGATCACTCTTCTAAATCTTAGAAATTAACCAAATTCTGATTGCCATTTTATTCAAAAGGAAGTTTCTTCATAATGACCAATCTCTTCATATATATTCCAGAGAATTATATTACCAGTAACATCTTTAGAGATTCCCCACTAATCAGTTATAATACCTGGAGATCTATTTATCTTTTTTTGCTTATATCATCTCTTCTGTTGGTAAACAAACTGCAGCCTCTTTTCTTTAATTACACACACCCACACACCCACACCCACACACACACAGAGAGAGAGAGAGAGAGAGAGAGAGAGAGAGAGAGAGAGAGAAAGAGAGGCACTACCTCCAATGTCTGCATATCCTTCAGAAGCAAATCTCTTTACTTCTTAGGTACAAATTGAATTGTGATCCACTCTGTCTACTTAGGATCACTGACAATCTCTTATAAAGTCAAAGTACAATGAGATTTTGTAGCATGTAACATAATTCTTTCCCTCCTTATTAAAGCTAATCTTCAAATTCAGTTTCTCTGATAGCTCTTCAATTATTTTTTAATACAGATTGACCGTTCGTATTTTCAAAAGATTTATTTTCAGTTATGTGTACTATTTGTGTGCGTGTGTATGTGTGTGCGTGCAGATAAGTGCCCACACGTGCCAGAGGCATTGACTTCCCATGGAGCTGGAGTTACAGGTGGTTGTGGGCCAAGCACCATGTGTGCTGAGTTGAATTCGGGTCCTCTGCAAGGGAAGTACGTCATGGAGTCATCTCTCAGTCTTTATCTTACTCAAACATAGGCTTTTATTTTTTTTAAGACTGTAGCCCTAACTAGCTTGCTACTATCTATACCAGGCTGATCTCAAATAGTTCTCCTGCTTCAGCTTCCCAAATGCATGAGCCACCATACTTGGCCAAATTCAGGGCTTTAGCTATTATTTACACACTGAAGACACCTAATATAAATCTAAATGTCTAAGGTTTTGAGCCCATCCCTTAAGCTCTAGATCTAGATCCTGAATATTTCAATCTGTATTTCCTTCTTCTTTGTACTTTCCTCCTTGAATCCCTCACCAATCCTCTCAGCTTAACTATTTTTACTGGTTGTGGTAAGATCACTACATATTATCTAACTCATCCCTGTTACAATCCATACTCTGCACTGCCATTTAAAAGCTCTCAAGAGCCCTCTTGTATAGGCCTAAATTCTTCAGCATGTCATAAAGGATTCCCCTACAACATGGCCTCTATCATTTAATTTTTTATCTATGAGTATTTTGCCTGCATGTGTATAAGTACAACCATGTCATGTAGTACCCATGTAGGACAGAAGAGGGGGGTTAGATCCCCTGGAACTAGAGTTATAGATGGTTGTTAGCCACCATGTGGGTGCTGGGAACTGAACCCAGTTCCTCTGCAAGAGCAGCCAGTGCTCCTACTTGCTGAGTCATCTCTCCAGTACCCTCTACTCCTATCTCTGAACATCTCTTTATTCATGTATTCTACTGAACCTAGATAACAAACATGTTCCTTTTTGTTTCTTTGTACATTGTCATTCCTCCTCCAAATAAGCTAAGATCTTTTATTTTCCTCCTCCTCAAAGCCCACTTAAGCTTTATTTCTTTCTCAAGGGAAGATAAAAATCTCCCTTGAACCATGCCCATGCTGACTGATTTCACTTTGATTCATGTGTGTGGTGTGTGTGCATCTACGTTATGAAACAAAATGATTTATGAATTTTAACAGACAAAAAGTTAAAAAATATTATTCTGGGGGTTGTGTCAGAATGTTTTTATGAAGTCTTCATAGTACCTCCTTGCTCTAAATATTTAATTAATAGATTAGGCACAAAAACTGAGCAAAATGTAACCTGTAAGGTAGGTGAACAAAACGTAACCAGCTATTTGGGTGTCTTGAGACAGGAAGATTCAAGGCCAGCCTGGGCTAACCAGTCAGCAATACTCTTAAAAAAAAAAAAACTAATCAGTTGAAAGCTGGCCAAAACAAATTACCAAATTATATAATTTTTTCTTTGCTAGTAACAGATGTGCAGAGAATAATTTTACTTTAGGAGGTGGGATGCTGAGGGTGGGGGGGATTATCTGTACTGTGTAAGAAACTAATCAGAAACAAAATAACTAGGTCACAATCAATCTGTGGACAGAGGGCTTTTTTTTTTTTGAGGTTATTACATGAACTATTATGCCAAATTATTTTAATTTTCAAAGCACTCTTAAAAACATCTGAACCCAGAGTCTGGGTGAGTTTGTGGGAACTGATAGACTGCTAATACCTTCTTTTTGTTCCCAGAGGTATCTGCCCTTGTTTTGTTCTATAAGGATTAACCACACCAAATGTTTCAGCCTTTCATCATTTTTCTGAACTACATTAAGCCTATACTGTACCCTCCAATCACCCACAACCCAGTGCTAAGGACTGTACCCAAGACCTTGTTGTAGCTAGTCAAGAGCTCTCTTCCCACTGAGCTACACTTCCTAGCCCTGTACTTATTTTCTTAGTCCTATCATTTCACATGAGTATATCCTTAAAATAAATCTGAAACTCTACCACACAACCACACCAAAATGTTTAGCTCCATCTATTATTTTTAAGGGTAAAGGCCTGCAACTCTACGACTAATTCTCACTTCTCAGACATTATGGGAAGCTTCACGAAGGAAGATTGGAGAAAAGGAAAATCAAAACTAGAATATTAATTGTTAATAGGTTAAATGTAATAATATGTCCCATGTGTCTGTGCTTAGAGTAAATTTTAGCAATATCATAGAAAGAGGGGAAAAATATTAACCAACGTAGTCAGATGTGATCCAAATTTACTTTCTGTGTCACTATGTGATTCAGCAGCCCCAGTTCTTTAACGTGCAAGATGATACATACTTGCTGCTTTCATCACAAAGACAATGTGTGGTGATTAATGAGATAGCCTATAATACAGTCTGAAGCCCTAATACAAAGGCACTATATAAACACAAAACACTTTCCCAACAAATTTATGAGATGACTTCCAAGTGCAAAAAGGTTTAAAAGTTTTCTATGACTGTATGTTAAGAAAATAGTACTGCACTGACTGGTTCTTCCTATCAATATTTCTGAATCGGTGAGATAAACCATATAAAATAATGACACAGATAACTACAAGCTGCGGCTACACTATGAAAATGAAGTACTGAGCTGCATTTGAGACAATGGGCCAAGTCCTTTCACTTTTAATAGGACTTCTCTTACATTATCATCCTTTTATACATGAGGAAATCAAGCTTTTAGGTTTTTAAGTTAATGAACTTGCCTAAGTTCACACAACTTCTAAGTGGTAGAAGCCAGGAAACCAGGTCTAATATAGACTCTTCTGTTCATCCTTCCTGGGTTCTGATAATATCTACACACATAATGCTCTCAATGGCTGCACAACTTTGCTTATTCTCCCTAATCAATGAGGCCTAACATGACCACCCTATTGAGGTCAAACTGATTCCTATGAGATCTCCTGTACCCTCTTCTATTTATTCTGAAATATTTATCACTTTCTAACATATACTTTATTTATTGTACATATTAACAGTGACCCTCTGCTGGTTGTCAAGTTCTACAAAATTAGGACTCTTTGCTTGTTTTGCTCACAGATAACACTCCCCCTTGCCCTCAAACAAAACCAAGCCCAAACCAAATAAAAAGCAACCCTACACTACTGACCAGAACATATAAAGCAGACACTGGCTCACTTTTTCTTTTAAGCTGTAAGAACTTGTTTTAGTTCCCAAAGAACCCAAACAGACCCATACCTGAGCCTAGTTTACATTTAAATATTTTAATTTATTCCACTAAAAATTCAGAGACTAGAATTATGAGCATCATTTAAAAAACTAGCCGGAATTTAAAAAGGATGAAAAAAGCAAACTAACTGTGAACCCTGGAGGATGCAGATAAAGATCATGGGTCAGGGTAAGTGTGCCTGCATGTTCTCCATATTTACATGAACTTGAGCCCCATATGAATCAGAAGAATCTTATATTTGAACCAAAAGAACTACAGCTTAACCAGTCCCATGTGACATGAGCAGGACTAGAAGGCTCTTATATTTTGGAGTCTTCCTAATCTGCAGTCAGAAATCCTAAAAGGTTTCAAAATGAGAAACTTTTTGAGCAGAATGCTGGCATTTAAAAAGCTGTGCATTTCAGAGTTCAAATTTTTGCACTGAACATTCAACCTGTACTCTAAAGCAACGGTTGCAATGCTTCTTCAATGTTATGGATTCCAAGAATCCATTTTAAAAAGTGAAAGGTTGGAATGATGATTTATTTTATTATTTATCTCTATGTATGTGTGTCTGTGTGTACATATGTGCACTTGCATGAGGGAGTTCATGAAGCCACAGGAGACTGTGAGCACCCAATATGTGTGCTGCAAACCAAACTCAGGTCCTCTGCCAGAGCAGCAAGTGCTCTTAACCACTGCACCAACTCTCCAGCCCAAGAGTGGCTAAATTTTACTTTTTTCATAAAGGGATATTAAATATATACAATGACAATCACTACGACCATCACTATAATCTCATCAAAGAACATTAAAAAGGTAAAAAAGGTAGTTTCTTTCAATGAGTGAATTTAATTATTAAGTTCCTTATAATATAAAAGTAGTTCCATGTGAAATTCAGATCTTAGACACTTTTCTGTGATTAAACTACTCTGACAGAAGCAACCTAAGGGAGAAAAAGCTTATTCTGGCTCAAAGTTTAAGGGTAATTTACCATCACTAGAAATTCAAGGTGGCAGGAGCCTGAAGCAGCTGGTCATATTACACTCACAATCGGTAAGCAGAGCAGATGCATGCTAGTGTTTAATTCATTCTGATCTTTCACCCAGTCCAGGACCCCTTATCAAAGGAGTGGGACCCCTGGAAACTAAATGGGCCTTCCCATATCAATTACCATCATCAAGCCAATCCCGAGGCTTGTCTCCAACGTGATTCCAGATTCTGTCAAGCTGACGACACTAACCATTAATGCAAGATCTAAGTATGAAAAGTACAAATTTTAAGCCTTACTAAGAATAAAATGGAACCCACCATAAAAGTTTGATCAATCTGACATTAAAATTAAATGTTCTAAACCAGGTGTGGTGACAGTCCCAGCAGCTGGTAGGCTGAAGAAAAGATCACTGAGTCTGAGACCAACCTAAGGAACAGACACTCTGTTTTAAAAAAGTCAAATGGGGGCTCAGTGGTTAAAAGCACTGGTTGCTCTTCTGGAGGTCCCAGGTTTGATTCTCAGCACCTACATGGCAGCTAACAACTGCCTGTAACTCCAGTTCTAGGGAATCCAATGCCTTCTTCTGGCCTCCACAAGCTTTGTACAACTCAGGTGCACTTAAAATGAAAATAAATTAAAAAAATAAATTAATGACGTTAACTGAACAAAAATCCAGAGAATATATATGGTCAACTAGTAAGTACGGTTAAGAGCACTTGCTGCTCTTCCAGAAAACACACATGGCAACTCACAATTATCCACAACTCCAGTTCCAGGATATTAATACCATTTTCTGGCCTCTGGGGGTATTGCACACACATGGTGCACACACATACGAGCAGGGAAAACACTTACTTATACACATAAAAATATTTTTAAAAATAAGTGACTGACTCAAGTAATTACGGAAATACAAACAAAACTAGAATGAAGTATATTCCATCCGCAGAATGGTAGAAATGAAGTCTAAAGCATTAATAAGGTAGAAAAATAGATCCTCTCATCTAGTACTGACATGACCACTGTGGACAGATAACTGGCAGCAATCTTAACAGAGCAGAAGCAGCTCATACCCTTTAGTCCAGCAACCTGCTACTAGATTTACATTCAAGGGTAATCTCACTGAGTCTTTTGGTTGGTTTAACAAAGGAGGTACTACTAAATCATAACCCAGGCACTCACACCTATCCAACAGACATACAAGGATATATGCCTGTGCTAGTAGTACATACCTCTAATCACAGCACTAGGGAGGCTGAGGCTGAGGATCTCAAGTTAAAGGCCATCCTGGACTACTTAGGGCCACCCTCTCTCAAAAAGCCAAGACACTGAAACATTAAAAATAATTTTTGAGGAAATTTTCTTGTGAAATATCAGAACATACTTAGACAAAGTCAGACACCAATTACATCACTAAGTAATGTAATTTCGAGACTGTTGTAGCACATATGGTTGGTAACAGATCAAAACATTCTTATATGGCATGTAATTACCATCTTATCTTCATATATGGTATTCCTACAGCACTGGTCAATGGCAAGCAGAAACATGGAATATAATCTACAGAAACCTGCTATGGTCACAGAATATACACCATAGAACAGTGAAAACAAAACAGAGCCACTTGAACATAGATAAACCTTGGTCAAATTGAGAAAACAAGCTACAGAAAGACATAAACATTATATTTAAATAGTTTTAAGATAATCAAAATCAAAGTATATAATTCTAAAGGCCATAAAAGTACTTAATGTATTTTAAACACACTGACAGGAAGGAGGCACACCAATGTAAGGTAATGGTTGGGAGTGGAAGAAATAAGATTTAAGCAAATTTACAAGTAAGGGAAAGTTTCTTCTTGACTGGCAGTTGTATTTCAACTCACTGAAAGGCACCTGGATAGCCACAGTACTTTATGTCTTGGTATGTTGTTTCTCACTTTATCGGGGCTAAAGAAAACCAAAATGCAACTGCTGTGTAGATGTGTCTGGAAGACTGCTTCAGAGCAAAGGACTGAGGGCAACTCCAAAGACCTGGGTTCAAGTCTCAGTTCTGTTTCTCCCTTGTCTAGCTTCAGGCAAAGTAATTTCTCTAGCCTTTGTTATTTCACTTGTAAAAGTCCTAAGATCATATTTTAACTCACAAGGCTGGAGCCAACAAAGCAATGCATTTGAGAATTCTTGATGAGGAAGGAAAGGATGACATAATTTTGAGAACTAAATGAAAAAAATCTTGGTCAGACTAGAAATAAAATCTACCAGTAAATCAATCAATAGACTCTATAAACCATAAAATTTTCTTATAATTGAAATAGCACTAACTTGAAAAAATTAAGTTCATCAATTAGTGCTCTTTAAAAATGAGCAGGTGGCACATTTTACTAGTCCTGAATTACAAATGTAGTGACTGACTCAGACTACAGCAGCATGCCTGGGGTTGTAGACCAATGTGATGCAGACCCTGGGAACAGACACCAATTGCTCAGCTCTACTATGTTTACTAAGCTCCTAAAAACATGATCTTGCCATACTTTATGATGATGTGTTTGTCTCATGGGGGGAGAAAAAAAAAAAGATTCTTTGTCAGCTGTCATTTCATTCACATCACGAAATGGGTGAAGATACTTAAGTAAACAAGCCACGTATCAACCAGAGTACTGCATACCAAGGGACAAAATTAAAACTGCCTAGCCTGCTGAAAATCTAATCCTATCCTTGCCAATTAACCTTATTAACACTAGAGTAGGAGAAAAGAAAGATCAAAATATGGGTGAGGGTGCAATTCATTTCCTTCTAGATCTGAAATAGTACTGAAGCACAACATTTTATCCATTTTCGACTTCCCACAGGATGGCCTTCACTGTTCTCTGTCAATGCCAGGACTCCTCCTCCCCAAATCAAATTCACTAATAGGGGCACTAACAATAATGGTTAATTATCAAAACACTGCACTGGTTACGATTAGTTATGTCACCAAACTGGACTTATGTGCCAAACATACGGAGACAAATTCTTTACAAAAGAAATGGTTGTTTATAGAAAATTCCCATTAATGTCCAAAAATGAATGTCATGACAATCTGTACCAGATTTTCTACTCAAGGCTTACTAGGTAGTTTCAAATGCCGGTCCACAGTGTCCAGAATTTCTCATTACTTATTGAAAGTTTAAAAAACATACATAATTATCTTCTGGACCAAGCTTACTGCAGAAGGAATCAGGCAGGAACACCTTTCCTAAACTCCCAGCCAAAATTTAAAGGTCACCCTCTCTGCGTTCCGTTATTCATCCTTTTCTTACCAAATCTGCTTCACACTGACTTCAATCAATGCACCATTTATGGAACAAAACGTTGTTCTGCTCCTGGCAGAAATCTCACCATGAATTAAGGCTCTCAACAGTCTTTTAAAACATTGTTTTAAAACCAAGACGCCGAGGTTAGAATCTCCTTTCCGAACGTCCCCCGCACCACACAATCTGATTTGACACAACTTTGGTTCAGGGTTAAATACAATTTCAAACGAAACTTAAACTTTCAATTCAAAGCCGAGCCCCTAGTTCTCACTCCGAGATGATGGAAGTTAACCATCTGCAGAGCCATCACAGCCGGTGCGGGATACCCCGCTCCACACGGTGCAGATCCAGCTACACCGACCCTGGGCGGGAAGCGCGGGACATCCGCGGGTGGCCAGGGATGCGCGGAGGGGAGGGGAGCCCGACCCCATCCTTAGGTCCACCCTTCCCGGAGAGGAGGCCGGAGACGCGCCGGGCACTTGCTTCCCCCCACCCCTCCGCCTCCCGGGATCCGCGGCCGCCCTCGAGGCCCCAGGGCGGCGTCTCCCCTCCCCGGAGGCCCCGCGGCCCGCCGCACGCACCTGCACCTGGGTGGCCCGAGCGCCGGGCACCGAGGCTGGCGGGATGCCAGGCGCCGACTCGCTGTCCTCCGCGGGGCGCCGCCCGCCCGACTGTGCCGCGCGCGGCCGGGCCTGGCGAGGACGCGGACGTGGGCTGCGGTCCCCGTCGCCGCCCGCGCGGCTCTTCCACGCGCGCTCGCGTTCTGCTGACTAACTGCCCCGGCGCGAGGGGCGGGCGCAGCGGCCGCTGCCGGGGCTCTCAGGCCTCACGTCCCGCGCGGCCGTGGCCGCCGCCGCCGCCGCCGCCGCCGCCGCCCGCACCTCCTCTCCGGGACGACACGCAGGGGTGGCCAGGGCTTTCTTCTCTGCAGCCTGCCTTCCTCGGCGCCTCCTCAGCCGCTAGGCGGCGGGACTCGCGGCCGCGGCGGGCGGGCGGGTAACCGGAGGACAGCGAGGGGGAAAGCAATGCACGGCCGGCCGGGGGTGGTCACTGACTGGAGGAAGGTGCCGAAGCTGACCGCCGCTCCGAGCTCCTGGCGGGGAGGGGCGGAGCCTCCCCCAATCTCCACCAATCACAAGCCGCTAAGTAGGGTCTCTACGCTACGGAGTCCCGGACTGGCCGAGCAGGTTCGGCAGGAGGCGGGGATTGCGGAAAAGTAGAGCCAATAGAAGCGGAGACTCCCAGTCCCTGCGCCGTGATGGACTGCCGCGTTCGGGCCAATGGGGGAATTCTGATTTCGAAGAAAGCGGGACTTGCTGGCCGGGTTTGAGGAAAAGACTGCGCGGAGGGGGCGGTGGAGACGAGGCGGCTGGGGGGCCTGCGCTCGACCTCCGGAGAGTCACGTGTGCCATCCGGGACGAAACAACTCCTTCCGGGTCACTGTCAGCGGCGTCAACAGCGTGCGGGAAGTTCCTCGCTCTTCCTTGGAACTTGTGAACTGCCCCGCTTTGTGTGACTGCGGTTTGATGATGAGTTCCCAGAAAGGCAACGTGGCTCGGTCCAGACCTCAGAAGCACCAGAATACGTTCTCTTTCAGAAATGACAAGTTTGATAAGAGTGTTCAGACCAAGGTAGGCCGCTGCCGGTGGTGCTGGCTGCGACTCCAGGGACTAGTAGTGATGGGTGGAAGGGAGAGGAAACGAGAGGAGTTGGCGAGGGCGACCGTGGACCGCAGCCCAGTTAGTCTTGGCTACAGCGCAGCCTTTTCCAAAATGTTCTTCCCACGCCCTTTCTTTAACTTGGCTGTGTTCCGTAAATACCTCTGATGGTCAGCGCACTTCACTGATTGAGCCCACAGTGGACAGGACGCTCTCCACCCATTCAGCCCAAGGGTACGGTCGCTTCTGTCTGGATCGGATCTCTGCCGCAGAAAATCGAGGATTACGGCCCTCGCGAGTGTCTCTGTCCAATTTTTATCCGTCCGTGCAAGACTATTTTTGTAAAGCTCGAAGCCCATCGGTTTGTCGGAAGTATGCTCTTAACCTCTCTGTCTTCACCAACAAAAATCAACTTTTGTTGTTGTTGAAATTGTTTTGAAGAGTAAATTGTTTGACTTAGGTAAAAATGGCTGCTGTTTCTAAAATATTTATTCTAAATTTCTGCAGGAGTTGTGTAAACTGGAAAAAAAATTCAGACAGTCTGGATAACCAGATGTGGGATATCTAACACTACTAATTTTCTGGGAGTTTACTCTTCTTTTCCCATAACTGTAAGGAGCGTCGCAGTATGGGGGACCAGCTTTACATCAAATCAAGCTGAAATTTGACAGGAGGTCAAATTTCTTGTTTGTTGCTTCAAGTGTTTAATAATTTCTGTGTTAGCCTCAAGTGAGAAATCTGGTTGCACAAGAAAATGATGTGTAAATAGCCTGGGACAAAATCGGTGCTCAGCAAGTGATTAATTTTTCACTTTAGGAAAGCAATCTATCTATAGCATGCCACTCTCCCTTTTCCTCTGTCTTCACCTTACAAATATTTAGTGAACACCTTTCATGTGCCATATTCTGTGCCCATGGGCATACAGTGTTCAAAAACAGTGTGCCTTTTAGGAGCTTACAGTTCTCTGAGTGCTAGGGACAGTTAGCGGATGATATGAAATTAAAAATCACAAACTGACGTGGATTGGTAAAGGAGAGACAGTTCAATAAGGAAGAGTTAAGGAGGATATTTTAAGTTAGGCCCTCAGAAAACCACCTTGTTAGGCATTCATAAACCTGCCACCTGTTTTCCCTGTATTTTAAAAGAAATTGTGAAATAGAAATTGGTAAAGGAAAGTGAATCGATTCACAATTTGGGCCAAATGGTGGGGGTGAGGGAGTCTGGATTTCTCCCACAGTCTTTGCAGCCATCTTAAAATCTGTAGAGAGCCTTAGGGCAGAGACTAGACCCTACTTAAATATAATTGTGAGGTGAGCTAATCAGCTCTTTTCTGGGAGGAGGGAAACCTGGGCCTCAGGTTGTGTCTGTTCTTGTTATAGTGACAGGTTTATATTCAAGACTAGATAGACAAATATGGAGTGTTAGAGACCCTCCTCTCTCATGATTTTTTCTTTTGAGACAGGGTCACACTACATCACCCAAACTGGACTCATACGTGTAGTGCTGTTCTTGCCACAGCCTCCTAAGTGCTGGGCAGCTAAGACAGACATTTTCTTAGGAAATATATGCACCTGTTCTCATATTTGAATATGTTCTATAAGAGGAAAGAAGCATGCTCTCTATTTTTCTAAAGTATGAAAGATTGCTTTCAGTGTAATATGAGGAAATTATCCAACAATAAAGTGATGCATATAAGAGTTTTGTAGCCTCCCATCCACTGAAGCTATTTAAAAGAGGCCCCATCTTTATGGCCATTGATCAGCAAAGTCCTCAGACCATTAATAGGATTGGAAAGAATGAGATCAAACTAGGTATCTCTCTGTTTCCTAGTTATTTGACTGTAATGTTGATTCTGTAGGTAGCCTTGCTTCTCTTCCTGGAGAGGTAGTGGTGTGTAAGGAAAATAACACTAGTGCTCTGGAACACTGTCCTCTGAGCATGACAGAGCCAGTGACCACTTGAAGTCTCAGTTCAAGTGTGAAGATGTTCAAGATGAACTCTTAGTTCATCACACCTGTGATGACCTGCAGCACATATGCATGAGGATTAGGTCCATTAATGTTCTGTCACCGAATGAGAAAGGGTCTTATGAAGCCCTGCCTTTCCCTGAGTGTATAAGCTTTTAATGGTTGCTGAGCACACAGTGGCTTGCTCCTATAAATAACTGTTCACCTCTGTTCTTGTAAGTGACTCTGAACTAATGGTTCATGGAGCTCGACCTGGGTAGAATCATTTCTTTGTTGTTTCTGCCATCTATAGACATTTCTTCATCTCCCCAGAAAAAAGTTCATAAGGGCTGGTTTAGCAGAAGAGAGATCAGGCTCTGTCACGGTTTTGCTTTAGGAAGTTCAACAACTTGGTTGGTACTACCTCTTCTCTTCACTTTCCTGTCAAGATTGTTGTGGGGATTGTAACAAAAATATCTTTAAGAAATAGAGATACAGATATGAACAAGCATAAGTGTATAATTTATGTGGTTCTGCAGTTGCTCAAAGCCTCCCCAAAATTAATTAGAAAAAAAAAAAAACATGCTTGCTGAAGAACGTTGTAACAACAGAGGAGTTTATAGAGCATAAAAATTACTTTTCTTGGGGCTGGAGAGATGGCTTCGCAGTTAAGAGCACTGGCTGTTCCTACAGAGGACCTGGGTTTGATTCCCAGTTTCCACTTGGCTAATATCTGTAACTCCAGTTCTAGGGGCTCCGATGCCCTCTTCTGGCCTCCACAGGCATTGTATGCACGGATTCACTTAAATTCGCACAGGTAAATGTTCATACGCATAAAATGAAAATAAATGATGAAATAAAAAATTACTACTTTTTTCAGTCCTATTCCTGTTCAGGTGTAGTAACTGTTACAGTCTGACATGTGTTTGTGGATATCTGTGATATTTATGTGCGATAAAACATGTATGTAGTGAGGCCTGGAGTTAAAAGCAAAGCTGCTCTTGCAGAAGACCGGAGTTCAAACCCCAGCACCCACATGGTGGCCAACCACCATCCATAACTCCAGCTCCAGGGGATCTGACACCCTCTTCTGTCTTCCGTGGACATTGTACAACACAAGTGCACTTACACATGTAGGCAATGCATTCATACACATAAAAAATACATTTAAAAAAATTTAAGTATGTAGTAAAATAATTTTTCCTTAAAAAAAAAATTTGGTACCCAGGCTGGCCTGGAACTTACTATGTAACCTTGGTAGCCTGTGCCTCAGCTTTCCAACTGCTGGGATCTGAGCCACCATACCCAACCAAGTTCATGGTTTTATATTATTATATAATATAAATGTAGAGTAACCTATTTAACCACTTTCCTACTAGTAAACATTTGAGTTCCTTGCGGTTATTTACTGTGTGTGAAAAAGCTGAACTGAAAATGGTGGTACATGCCTATTATCTGAATACTCTGAGCTGAGAATGGTGGAACATGCCTATTATCTGAATACTCTGAGCTGAGAATGGTGGTACATGCCTATTATCTGAATACTCTGAAGGCGGTGGCAAGAGAATTGTGGATTGAGGCCAGCCTGAGCTATAGAATATGACTAATTTAGTGCTAGATGCTAAGGCGATAGGGCTAAGTAAAATATAGTTACCACTTTAACTGAAGCTTATAATGTGCTGGGAGAATAGATAGACACCAGTCAAATAGTCTTTCAAGCTGTATGCCTGCAGCTGTAAGAGCTGTGAAAATCTCCAGAGACCCGAGTGCATTTATGGGGAAGTCTTGGAGAGTTTAGGAAGGCTGCATTGCGACCTGAAGGTTGGGTGACATAACTAAATGAAATGGGAAGAAAATGTACCATCCTCCAGAGACTGCTGTTTCTGTGTATACTCAGCAGGATTTTTATTAGCAGTTCCCAAAGTATGGGTTTTCTTTTTTAGATTTACAAGGTCACATGAAACTCTTAATATGGCAGGAATAAATTTCATGATCAAATTACTTTGAAAACACTGTACACTAGATCTACTGTGGGATGGAGGCATAGTGTAAATTGGCACCATGCCTAGCACTGAGATGAGTGAGCCATGGTAGCACATATCTTAATCATAGTACTTGGGGGTCGCAGTGAGGCAGGGGGATTTCTGTGAATTCTAGGCTAGCCTGGGCTAGGTAATGAGTACCAGGACATCTGGGTATATAACAATATGCTATAAGATAAACAAAAAGCACTGGGATGTTTTATTGCTTTAAAAGTAATTGTTTGACCAAAACTTGTTTGGTTGTGGAACTGTGTGGTTCACAAAATACCTAGTGAGCCTATTTATTATGGGACATACTTCCTTTGGGAAACCCTAATTGTTACCTTAATTATGGAGATGAAAAAATGGAAGTCTGTGGCTCTACAGTTTGAATAATTTTGGAAATATAGTTGTATTAATAATGGCTAGTATTAGTGTGTTATGCTTTATGCTCCCTTGACACACATGATCTAATCTTCAAAATGACCCTGAGATAAATGCTATCATTATCCCATTTTACATACTGGGAAATTAGGGCTTAGGGGAGTGAATGGTGTCGCTGAAGTTACATAATTAGCACATGGCTGTCCATTAATTAGGTAAGGCCTGTATGACAAGACCTGAGGACTAGTCAATTCAGAGCCCTTTTATGTAGGTGGGGTTCCCCCTTCAGTACTGAGGGTTCTATCAAGGGCTTCAAGTAAATGCTCTATCGTTGAGCTATATTCTTAACCTCCTAAATAAATAGCATCACAGACCTGTGCCACCAGGGCCAACATTTTTTTCTTTGTGTTTTGCTTGTATTACAAGCAATATGATCTCTGATTACAGCCAGAGCAGAAATACATGAGCCCTGTTGCTGTGGTCTGTTATGACTTGGATGTGTTTTGTTCCCCAGGGGTTTCTGTACAGGAAGCTTAATGCTTCAGTAAAGTGATTGTGGGAGGTGGTGGGACTTTTTAAGAAATGGGGCCTAGTAGAATTTGACTAGGCTGCTAGGGAGATGTTGGTTCGAGAAAGGATTAATGTTGGTTTTATGAAATGAGTCATAAGAGTTAGTTTTTATAAAGTGAGATCAATAATAAACTTCTTTGCTTTGTAAAGAACCCAGCCTCAGATATTTTGTCCTTGTAACAACAAAACAGATGAATATAATCCCTAAAAATTGCCCATTTGAAATGTTCCAGGGAGAGTCTCTACTTACAAGTGCCACTCCTAGAATATTCTGTGTCACAGATATGGACAGGGAATATCATTCAGTAATAGAGTCCTTGCTTAGATATGGGCAGGCTGGAAAGGTCTTACCTAATCAGTCTGGGCTCCATAACTGAGGTCTTTCTACTCAGGTAATGTAAAAGCAGACACTCAGCTAACTCCTCGTGTGGATTAGGCAGAAATTGATCTTAAACCTAACACGGAATGTATTTGCACGTACCCAGCACAACAGGATTCCTTGTTTATAAGCTCCTTTATTCACACTAGCCAAAAATGGGGGAAACCTACAAATATTATCATGAGAAGGTAGAGAAACAGAATGTGGCTGGTGCTACAATGAAGTACTACTCTGCCCTCTCAAGACGCAAACTAGTGATCCATATAAACAGTGTTGATGAATCTCGGAAGCATTATTTGGAGGGAAAGATACAGAGCATAAAACGTGTGATTCTATCTGTGAAAATTGGAACCACAGTTGCCATGACTGGCAGGGGACTGGCTAGAAGGTACACAGGCAGCACTCTAAAGTGATGAAAATGATAATGACAGGAATGGTCACATTTGTCCCATCCCATTGAATTCTGTAAAGCTCATGATAGTGATGTGAATTTAATCTTCATTTAAAAAAATAAGCAGTGGGCTGATGAGATGGAACTTCCTGCTGAGCCTGAGGACGAGTTTGAACCCACATGGTAGAAGGAGAAAACTGCCTTCCACAGGTTGTCCTCTGATCTCCACGTGTACCTGGGCACACATGTGTACACACACAAATAAATAATACTAGTTATTGCTGAAGTATTGAACTTCTCGTCGCTTTCTGCCTTGGCAGAGTTGCAGAAACTTACCTGTATTCAACTTTTTTGAAAAGAAAATTATCTTATTCAGGAATGAAACAAAACAGGTGAACAGCCTAACAGATGCCAGTCACCATTAACAATAATGTTTACAATTATCTTTCATTTTTTTCTCCCTTTTTGTAAAGTTTCATCTCAAAATCAGGCAATGACAACTGAGATTGTCCCTCTCTGCAAGGAGCACACATCATAATCCCACAGGGATTTTGTGCATAAGTTTCCAAGCCTGGCCACAGTCATCATGCTGTAGAATTGCAGAATAAGATTCACAATGGAAAACTTCACTGCACTATCGGTAAACTGATTTTTGCTTAGGTTTTTTGGAATTGACTATTATGGGATCTTTGTCCTGCCTTCCTCAGCCCAGAAATGGTGAACTGTGGAGCACAGTCTTGGATTAGTTCAGGTAATCTCTGGCTTGAGTGATGCAATGCTAGTCATGGGCATGTCTTATTTCCCCATCAGTGGGTATCAGCAATTAGGAGGTAAACCAGTGTGTGTAGGCCCGGGATCAACTTCAGGTATCTTCATCTACCACTCATTTGTTTGTTTGAGACAGGGTCTCCCTGAAGCCATAGGTGACCTTGAACTTACTGTGTAGACTAGGCTGGCCTCAATCTTGTAGAGATGTGCCTGCCTTTGCCTCTGAAGGCAGGGATTAAAGGCAGGTGCCATCATGCCTCGCTCACTTTTTACTTTTTGAGACAGAGTCTTTCATTGAACCTAGAGCTTGCTATTTTAGCTAGGCTTGCTGGCCAGCCAGCCCAGGGAGATGGCTGTCTGCCTTATCAGTGTTGGGTTACAGGTACACACTGCTAGACCTGGCTTTTGCATGGATGTGGGGATTAGAGCTGAGTTCCTCATGCTTGTGAGACAAGTTCTTTACTCACTGAGCCATCTCTCCAGTCCTGGATGTTCTTTTTGTCATCAGTAGAAAGGCTAGGTATCCGAACACAGAAGGAATTCAATAGATATGGTACATGTGACCATGTTAAATGCTTTGATAAGGATAGCACCATTATAATAAAAGGAGAGAAAGGGTAATAACTGTTGAAGTGTTATCCTCAAAGGGAAAGAAGATCTTGGAGATTAGAGTGGCATGGAACCAGCTGAAAGAATCTGCTGAATTAGTTACTTTTGCTTTGCTATGACAAAATTACTTGACAGAAACTGTCTGAAGGATGAAAGATTTACTTTGGTGCACAATTTCAGAGGGATTTCAGTACATTAGAGCAGGAAAGTCATGAGGAGACCATCTCAGTTCATGACAACTGGCATGTATGGTAGAGATAGCTCACATCAAGGCAGATCAGGAGCTAGAGAGAAGCCAGAAACAGGGGAGCATATAACTTTCAAGTTTCTTTCCCTGGTGACCAGCTAAACCCCAGCTCAAGTCTCTATACCTTCAAAACAGTGCTACAAGCTGGGGACCAAATGGACAAAACACTAACCAATGGGGACGTTGCAAATTCAAACCATAGTAATGGGTCAGGAAGCTGGAGTTTCATATATGGCCAAGGATAGCCATGAATGTGACCCAACACAGAATTGTAAACTTACTTTAGATGGGGAGGGGGGTACATTCTCTTTTCTTCCTCTCTCCTTTCTTTTTCTTTCTCTTTCTCTCTCTCTCTCTCTCTCTCTCTCTCTCTGTGTGTGTGTGTGTGTGTGTGTGTGTGACTCAATTGCGTAGTTCGAGAGCATAAAGTTTGTATATGGCAATCAATCTTTGGAAGGGGCTTTTTTCTAACCATGTGAATTTTTGACACATTGGAGGCTTCAGAAATACTCAAGTAAATGACTTAACCGTCTTTGAGGAAGAGTTCCTGATACATTAGAGGCTTTTTAGAAATACTCAAGTCAATGACCAAAGGTCCAAGAGTCTGTGAAGATTGTGGATTTTTTTTTCCATAAGAATATAAACATTTATGCTTATTAACAAAATGAAGCTAATACATTGTTTGGTGACAAAAGTGTACGAATGAAGGCTTTTAAGGGCAAGTGCCGTAGTTGACTAAGACATTTTTACTGAAAGGACAAATGACTGTGTCAGGCTTGAGCTATGAGTTAATACTCATAACTGTCATTCTTGTCATATGTGGTCAGCTTTGTTTAGGCTTTTGGTTGGTTTTCTTGGAAGAATAAAGGCAAGTTGAGGCATATTTGTTGGGTAGAGAAAAAAATCCTGTTAGTTTTGGTCAGATTACAGATGTGGGTTTTTTGGAAGTTTGGGCCCAAAGTATTAAGCCCTTGTTTAAGATAATCTCTTATAGTGGCAACACAGTTTGATAGTAAGATGCTGATTTTAGGCCATATTCTCCGATGTTTACTAGCTGTATAAACTTGATCAAATTACTTAAATTCTCATCTGTACTGTAAGTGTTCAGTAAGGTTTGTGAAAATGCCCATCTCGCCCCTGACATAATGTTAAGCATTTTGTTAGTCTACTCCATTGTCACACTAAGATGCTCACCGAGCCCTCTCAGTTATGCGTTTCCTGGCTTGTCCTGCTTGGAATATCTCTCCTTCCTTGTCACATTTGTTGCCTTACATACATATGATGCCTGTCTTAGTAGTTATTAGTATACTTGTCTTGGCTTCTTTCTCTTTGTCACACACATATACAAATGATGTCTATTTCCCATGACAGAGACTCAAGTATTTTTCAGTTACTCACAGTATATAATATGTACCCTGTAGCAGAGGTGACATGAAAGAATGGAATCTTAGACTTACTATAATTGATTACTGATCAATGTGAATCCACTTGCTTGTTGAGCCACTCTTGTATGCCTAACACTGACAAAGATGAGTAGATATGAATTCTCCATTTACAAATCTCAGTCTGGTAACCAAATTTAAAGATAGAAACAAGTTGCATGTGTGACATTTTTACTGAATAAATTTTTATTGAAATATAGCTTATATATAGAAAAGTGTGTAGATCATGACACAGTTCAGTGAATTTTCACAAAGAACACATTCATTTAACGACTTAGACCAATAAAATTTCACCAGTTTCTCCCAGTCAGCTTCAGCCCCTTTTTCCTAGGAAATATCAAGTATTTAAAAATAAACTTTGAGTCATAACTTGGGAGACAAAAGACAATACAGAAGTAGTGTTAGAGGATGTGGAAAAGCATCCTGATGGGTCTTCACCGTGTGTACATTGCAACTTCAAATTATCCTTTGGGCTGAAAGAAATGGCTGTGATTTAATTTCCAACAGTGACTAATTTATTTGATCCTTTCGTAAACTTGGACTTTCCCACATTGGTGGAGCTATTTCCTCGCCCTGTCGTCCTAATTCTCTTGTAATTTCCCTTTATCTTCATGATGTGAATGACAAGCTAAATCAATTTACAGTGGATATTTCTTTCATATTTTATCAAGTTTATTTCTAGTTGGAACAATTGAGTTTACATTGTAAAGTAATGTCCTTTTAGAATTCAGTCATATAATGTTTTTGCTTGTTTTGTTTGGGCAGAGTCATATGCTACTAACAGGAAGTATTCTTATAGATGATGGAGCTATTATGTGTTATAATTTTAAAATTATGACTCGTCACCAGTAGGATTCTATTATACCTTTATGTTACTCAAACCAAGTTTTGGAGGTCATTTGGCATTGTAGGTCATTTTTAACATCATGGGTATGAATACCAAGCTAAGCTGGGGATTACTTTAAATGTTTTGTTGTTCTGTGAAGATTTATGTATTCATAAATGCTCAGCCTTTTCCTGCCAGGTGGCTTACTTGTTTGTCTTGAAGTTACTCATCTTGCTGAAGTCATCAGTTTGAGTACTGTAATTGGCATCATGGTATATACTTGTGGATATGACTATTCAGTGTACCGTCATTAGCTTTTATCAGAAGATACTATAGTAATACGATATCAGGTTTCTTTTAAACCGCATGACATAATACTACATGTAGTTTTTAATAAACTTAGAATAGTCATATGGAGTTAATTGTCATCTGTTATCTATAAAAGGCAGCATTATAGTTACTTTTACATAAGTACTGTTGCTTGAATTTACATGACATATTTTTTATTAAACAATGGGTAGTTACTTGGTTCTCTTATGATCAACTGTTTCCTAGGATATTTAAATAAATTCCTGGCCTACTGGGGTATTTAACTCTAATTTAAGGTTTCCCCAAGGACGTGTTTATTAAGGCTTGTTTTTGGCTGCCTTAAAAAAAGTCAGTCAAATTTTACTGATGTTTCTAATTCAGTATAGCTGACTGAAAATACTTATCTTTCTTTCCCTTCAAATTTCAGTGATAAGATAGAAGAAAGCTCTGACTTTAGAAAACTGTTAAGATGCTTCTAGCAAGAAGATTATGGAAAGGTGAAGGACCAACTGCCCTTATGTCTCTAAAGCCAGGAGGCAGAATTCCTCTCACTGTGGCATAGAGAGCTGAAGAGGAGGTAGAACTCTGGAAGACTGGACACACACTTGAATAAGATGCTTTTAACAGAGTTGGTGGCTTCTAACAAAGGTCACATCATTCATAAGTGGAAAAACTGCTCTTTATTCAGCTGAAATGTAGAGACCCTTGTAATACATATATTAAGTGGATGAGCAAAAGAAAAGCCCCATCTTTATTAAAAAATTAAGGGAATTTACAGTGTAAAGTAGATTGACTTAAGTGCCTCAAACTAAACAATATACAACTCTGTAACATATATATATATATACATATATATATATACATATATATATGTATATATATATAAATATGTTGGAAGTCAAGATTTTTCTAGTCAGATGTCAGAGTAGGGCAAGACAAAATCTGTCAGAAGAGTGACTGACTGATATGGGAGAGTACTGTGACCAAAAGGTAGACAGTAATCCCGGTGGATTTTTGGTGACAGAGCTTAGTAAGGAATGTCTGTAGTTGGAAACATCATACTTCCTCTGCAAAAGAAAGCAGAACGCTGATCTGTTTTCACCTTATCAATCAAAGACAAGAATAGTCATATTTGAATTCACTTCCAGGACTGCAGTGGTTCTCATTCATTGTGCAACACTGCCCAGCAGACCTTTCTATGATGATGCAGACGGTCCTGGACTATCAAGTGTGATAACCATGTGTCCCTCCTGAATACTCAAAGGTGCTCATTGACACTGAGTCAGACTTTAATTTCAATTCATTTAAAGTAGCTGCTTGAAGGTAGTGGCAGTTGTGTTGGATAATGCAGATCTATGCTCGGATTTGTAGATGTGAGCAGACAGTAAACAGCACTAACCTTTTCTGGAAATCTCCAACCATGAGTTGCACAGCTGAGGATTTTATACTCTTATGCCCAGGTAGATGAGTTGTCAGGACACCAGAAAAGTACTTTAAGAAGGTATGATAGATTGTATGAATGATCAAAAAGTTCTTAAGATACATAGGAGAGAATTCTGTAAAACAAACAAAAGGCATACTAGTTGCTGGAATTTAAAAGCAAATCCTTTTATTTTTAACAGTACTGGGGATTAAACCTAGGACCTCGTTGCAGACGAGGCAGCCCCTTACCACTGAGCTGGACGAGGCAAGCCCCCTTACCAATGAGCTGGACGAGGCTGAAGAAAGACTATGTTCATACTTTGAGAGACTAAGCTAGTAGATTGTCTAAAACCTGGTCAAAAGCCCAAAGGTATGAAATAGAGGTTAGATATGGAGGATCCAACTAAGAAACCTAATTGTCTAAAGGAAATCAGAAGGCAAGGAGGGTGAAAAAGTTTCCTCAGAAGTTAAAGAAAAATCCTAGACTTTAGATAGATTCTGTCCAGTACTTTATAGGAACGTTGTGTTATATAAATAAAGGCATGTCATTATGAACTCTTGAACTCTCTTTATAGAAGTTCCTACGAGCTCCTGTCCCAGGTGTATGTATATACACACATATGTGTGTATGTGTGTGAGTATTCACAGAGTATACAGAATCCTCTAGGCTTCAGGTTTCCCTACCTGCTCAGTAGGTCATTGTCTACAGAGTATTATAAAGAGGAGTTTTTTGAATCTCGAATTCTTTTTAGTGCTAAGATGTGGCTTAGATGTCAGAGCTAAAGAATCACCCAGAAGCAAGGCATAATGGTATACACCTGTAATCCCAGCGTTTGGGAGGCTGTGGTTAGAGGATTATAAATTCAAGGCCAGTCTCTGTTGCCACATAGCAAACCTTGTCTCAGTATGTAATGTTGTTGTTGTTATATTGAACAATATCTTGAAAATAAAAAAAAAAAGGATCTATTTCCAGATTTTAGCTCAACCCAAAATTAAAAAAAGGAATGCTAGTTGAAGATCTTGTCTTTTTAGGGGCAGTAGGAATGCCATAAAGAGGAAATACCAGCATTGCCGTGACACTTTAAGTCTGACTGGCCACTGTTGCTTTTTATCTGTGCTAGGTAACGTGGACACGAGGTAAGAGCTCGCTGTAGCTCTGTTGTGTTGATGGTCTAGCTGGGACTGTAGACCACTGCATAAGAAGTAAAGTGAGCAAACCCGTAATTTCATCCAGACATCTTTTTCTTTCCATTTTGCATTCATTGATTTATTTGTGTGTATGAGCATGTGTTTATGTGTGTGGGTGCGTGTGTACCAGAGCACCTGTGAGACCGTCACAGGACAGCCTGTGAGAGTCTATTGTGGCTCTCCTCCACTACATGGGTCCTCAGGCCTGAACTCAAGTCATTAGGCTTGGTAGCAGATACCTTTAAAAGATGAGCCATCTTGCTTCTTCTTTTTCAGATTTATTTTGTTTTGTTTTTTAACTCTGTGTGTGTGTGTGTGTGTGTGTGTGTCTGTGTGTCTGTGTGTCTGTGTGGGATTGAGTGCATGAGTGCAGGTGCCTGAGGAAGCCAGAAGAGGGTGTTGGATCCCCCGAAGCTGGAATTATAGGCAGTTATGAGCTGACCCATGTAGAGGCTGAGAACCAAACTCAGGTCTTCTGTAAGAGCAGAAAGAGCTCTAACCTCTGAGCCATCTCTCCAGCGTCCTAAGAGCTTCTTATAGTAAAAGTTTTTTTTTTTTTAATTATATAGCTAAAGTGAGGGTTAGAAATGAATTTTCAATTCAGTTAGTAAAGTATAAAAAGTTGAATTGTGAGGGTGCAGCTGTATCTCAACTGTAGAGGGCTTGTCCAGAACACTGGAGGTTTGGGGTTTAAACCCTAGCACTACAAAGAAGAAAGAAAGTTGAACTGTTACATTATTCCTTTATGCTGGCATTTAAGTCATTGGATATATCTTCTCTCGTAAAAGCTGCTCTCTGAATCATCTCATTTGTCCCTCATCGAGTCACGTGCCCTTCAGGAAAGGCTGAAACATCGTGGCTTCCACATTATCTCTCCTGGTTCTGCTTGTGCTTGAACCTCATTTCTAGTTTTGCTCTCTCCCTGTAGCAGTACAGGGAGGTAGGAAGGAAGAGGAATTGTGTTGTAAATTAAGCCACTGCATCCATGTTTGATCTGAAACCTTTAGAGGACTTAAGATGAGCACTTGTCCCATAAGCATGAAATATGCCTTTTCCATTCTGTCACACCTTACAGACTTGCCATAAGTAATAAGGATGCTTTATTCTATAAGGTTGGGGTTCGGTGAAGTGTAGTTTTTGAGTCTTCAGGGCTGTGAATTAACCTAGGTCTATTGTCTCAATAAATCCTCCTGAAAACCCAGTTTGAAGAAACCAGGCAGTTATCCTCTTATTTTATGTTTTAAGTTTTGGTTTTTTGAGACAGGGTCTCATGTAGTCTTGCTAATCTGGAACCCACTATGTAGACTAGATTAGCCTTGAGCTTTACTTCAATCTTCCCAAATGAATTTTAAGCACCATCCAAGAAGGATGGGACATCATACATATTCTGAATCTTTTAGATGCTAAGTACTTAGCTAAGCACCAGCTCATACTTTTTTGAGTCATTCCTGTGGACATGGTATGTGCTATATTTAATTCTTGATACATTTATAGTTTGATATGTAGGAAGGATTCCTGATCTTGGAATCACAGAAAACATCAGGAGACTGACTACTAATGTGACTACTGAGACACTCTTTATATAACATTTACCCTCTGTAGGTTAGAATCACATTAAATCACAGGACGACTTTCTTTACTGCACACAAGGATGATTTGAGAATACAATGAAAAGGATTGTAGAATAAATTCAGAGTTTAGGAAACCTCTAGAAATAAAATGTAAAAATATTTTTTATACATGATTTTTATTCTTTATTCAAAATATGCTTTTATTTTTTAGGTTTACATATTCATGTCCTCAAAAAACATCTTTGTTCTGTTTGTCATTTAGCAATAAAAAATGATCTCAAACTGAAGGTGATGGAAGTCATATGTGAAAACTGAACTATAAACCAAATGAATCATGATGTAAAACTAGTTTTTCCTCCTTCTCAAGTGACTTAACTCTTTAATCCCTTGTCAGAATAAATGGATTATTCTAACAACATATTAAGAAGATCAGAGCAAGGCAGTTATCCTTGAAGACATTAACTAGCTTCTAGGTGGTAATTGCCTTATTCCTGCCTCCAAGTATATGACTGAAAATGCATATTTATTTTAAAGATAAATCATTTAGGTTGTGGCTTTGTCTAGTTACTGTACTTCACAAATTCTTAAAGTATGTCATTAGTAAGAAAAGGATATTCTTTTTTGTTGAATGCCAGTCTGATAATGGTCAATAGTTTTGTCTCTTTAAAGATCACTAACTTGGGGCATACTTACTGGTTGGGCAAGATCTCAAGTTCTGACTAGCTTCTAATGAGTGGTTATAAGAGCATGTGTGTTGACTTGTGACACTACACAGTTGTTGCTTGAGTTGGGCCCTTTGCATTCCAGTTGAATTGCACACAGGCTGGCCTAGGTTGTTCACCATTAGTGACCCTTCATCATTTAGATCACAGAGGACTGAAAATCTGTGAGCAGTATAGTGGACAGGTAAAAGTTCTCCTCTTTTTGTTTTGTGTTCTTTAACCAGTTTGCTATACTGCAAAGATTCCTTCAGAAACAAGCTAGGAGGCTTGGCCCTGTTTGCAAAACAGTTGGTATACCAGTGTTAAACTTATGACACTACACAAATTAAAACATACATTCTACGAAATTGGGTGTGTAGGGTTTCTTATTGTTTTGTTTTGTTCTAAATATTTTGAAGACCTTGGAAGCTACAGGGGGCCACTTTTCACTCTTAACTTAATTGCCTGCCCAAGAGGCATCTTTTTATGAGTTTGGCTTCTGGTGCTCCTGATTAATTTTGTGACCTCAAGTAAATCTCTTAATTCGCTGAGCCTCACGTTTCTCATCTGAGGACAATTATGTTGCCCACTAGCCACAGGAATGTGGTAAAAATAGCAGGGAGAATTTTTATAAAGGATTAAACAGGTAGTTTATAAGTTTATGGTAGCAAGTCTTTTGTATTCAAATTATTTAGTTTGTTATTATGTTTATAATTTAAAAAATAGTTCTATAGTTGCTGTGGTTTGAATGTGAAATGTCCACATAGGCTTGTGTGTTTGAACACTTGGCCCTAAGCTGGTGCTGTTTTGGGACCTTGTGGAACTTTTAGGAATTTCATTGGAAGAAGTGGGTCACTAAGGGTGGGCCTTGAGGTGTTTTAGCCTGGCCCTACTTCCTGTTCACCCTCTGCTTCCTGTCTGGCAAGATGCGAGGAGAAGCAACCTAGTTGCACAGTCCTGCAACCATGTAGCTGGCTGCCTCATGCTCTCCCCTCCATGCTAGTCAGTAGGCCTTTGAACCATGAGCCGGAATATTCCCTTCATTACTTACATTGCTTCTTGTCAGGTATTTGGAAATGGCAACAAGAAAGAAATTAATACAGTAGTTATCCCTGTAAATAAATTATATTGAGACACCTGGCCAGTGTGCATCAATGTCTCATGTAAGCAAAAGACGATTGAGCAGAAACATGAACAGCTAAGCTCAGGTTTAACTGATAAGAATAAGAAGATCCTTTGAGAAGATAGGAACACACACACACACACACACACACACTCTTTTTGATATTTCTTTGTGCTGGATAGCTTTAGTTGTCAACTTGACACACCTGGGTAGAGGGAGCCTTTGTTGGGGAATTGCCTTCATTGGACTGACTTGTGACCATGTCTGTGGGACATTTTCTTGATTGTTGAGTGATGTGGCAGGACCCAGCCCACTGTGGGTGGTATCACTCTGGGCAGGTGGTCCTGTACTATATAAGAAAGTTGAGCACGGGCCAGAGGAGCAAGCCATTAAGCACCCTTCTTCCATGGCCTGTGTTTTAGCCTGTCTCCAGGTTCCTGCCTTGAGTTCCTACCTATAAGCCAAATAAACCCTTTACTTCCCGAGTTGGTTTTAGTCAGAGTGTTTTGTCACAGCTGTTGAAAGCAGACTAAAACACTCTTCTTAGGAGATAATTTAACCTGTTCTTGTCCTTCTTAGACTCCTCTTAAGTTGTGCCATTTATGGATAAGATGAAGGGTCTGTAGACAGTAGAAACAAAAACAAAGGTTGAGAATTACTGAAATAGAAATTATTCAGAATTTTTCGCATGTTCCTAATTTTGGAGTGTGGATACAGGACATAAAGCTAGAAGGGAAACCCAGAGAGGGGAAAAGAGATGTTGAAGGGAGAAGAAGGCAGCACGACACAGGAGATATGAACATGGAAACAGAAAGTAAACAACAACCAGGCGAATTTGAAGTGAAATAAACACCAGCATATCCTGAGTTGTACTGTAGTCAAACCAATGAGATCCAAGGCAGCAAGAAAGTAGTAACATCACGTACAAGAGAGCCTCAAGAAGATGGTTCAGTGGTAGTGGTAAGACATTCCCCAGGGACTGGAGAAATGGCTTAGAGGTTAAGAGCACTGGCTGCTCTTAATCAGAGGGAGGACCCAGGTTCAGTTCCCAGGACCCACATGGTGACTAACAACAGTCCATAACTCTAGTTTCAAGGGATCTGATGCCCTCTTCTTGCCTCCATTGCACAACACAGTGAACCTACATACATGCAGGCAACCACTCATACACATAAAATAAAAATAAACCAAAGAAAAAAATGTCCCCCAAATGCTGAGAAAGTCTGCTACAGGTAGATCTGCTGTGCGCACATGCTGGAAGAGCTCGCTGGAGACTGAAGTGAAAGGGTCCTCAGTGGCAACTCAGAGCTGTTTATGAACCAAGGGTTTCAGCAAGGGTCATTTCACAGACACAAAAACCAGCTTTGGAAAACAGTGACTCCATTTTGGGCTTTCTATGGAAGGTAATGTATTTTGGAGAACAATTATTAGTCTAAAATCTAGGTGTTATAACTTTAGTCTGTAATTCCATATTTGCTTTCTATATAATTAAAGAAGGTAACTTTTATTAAATTATATATTTGGACATACATTGCATAAAGAAGTAATTTTATGACATTAGCAACTGAAAGGGGTTAGGATGGAATTTGAAGGAACAAAGAAGCTGCATGCTGAACTTTAACCTGTTGTAAACTTGTCTAATCATTGAACTTTAGGTTGTTAAATGTAATCTCCATGGTAACCATAGGAAAGTATAGGTAGAGTATACACAGAAGAAGGACTGGGGAAATAGCTCAGTGGGTAAAGTACAAGCACGAGGACCTGAGTCTGGATTCTGTTCCCCCAAACTCATGTGAAAGCCAGATGGGGCAGCACAAGACTGTGACCTCAGCACTGGAGAGGCTGTGACAGGTGACTAGGTGGCCAGAGAGTCAAGGCAGAGTTACAAACTCCAGGTTTAGTGAGAAACCCTGCCTAGAAAAATAAGGTGGAAAATGATAGAGGAAGATACTGGATATTGACCTCTGTCCTCCACCTTTGCACGTACACATGCACTGCATGCATGTAACACACGTGCACACACACAGCATGTATATGTATGTATGTATAGACACACAAAAAATAGAAAAGAATTTAAACATTTCACCTAAAAACAATCAATGAAACACAGTAGAAAACAGAAATGAGGATCCAAACAAGCCACTCAGCCAAACAGAAAATTCTGTAAAGCACAAAGGTACCAAAATGGCAGAAGCAAATCCCTCCTCAGTATCATTTTAGATGTGAGTGAAGTGCCGGTCCTGGTGATGTAGGTCTGTAATCCAGCTGCTTGGGAGGCTGAGTCAGGAAGAGTGCAAACTCATGACCAGCCTAGGCTAGAGTGAATTCAAGGCCGTTTACTGAAATCCTGCTTGACAATAAAAAGGAAAAGGCTGATGATATAGCATGTGTCAGGTTCAGTTAGTGAAAGATAATAAAGCATATGGGTTAAACTCCAATCAAAAAGGGAGACTGGTAAATGGACTTAGAAAATATGATGAAAAAATACTTTTGCAGAGAACCCAGGTTTGAGTCCCAGCACCCACATGGCAGATAACAGCCCTCTGTAACTCCAGTTCCAGGGGATCCAGCACTGTCTTCTGACCTCTGCAGGCACAACACAGGTGCACTTACATACATGCAGGCAATACATTCATACACATAAAAACCAGAAAAATTTTAAAATGTGTTCCAACTATGTTTGCTACCAGAGACTCACTTAAAATTAAAAATAGGTTGAAAGTTAAAGTTTAGAAATAACACTTCATGCAAATATTAATTAAAAGAGAGCAAGAATGGCCTTACCAATATCAGACAAGATAGACTTTAAGGAAATAAAATTTATAATGGACTGAATAAATGGATGAATGAATGAGTGAATGAATAAATAAGAAATTTAAAAAATTAAATCCTTTCTTTAAAATGATAAAAATCATACTAGTCTGATAGTCTCTCTAACCATAATGGGTGAAGTCAGAAGTTAGTAATAGGAGAAAAATTAAAAATTCACAAATTTGTAGAAATTAAACATTGTTGGATCAAATATATGAATGAAGAAATCACAAGGAAAATTAGGAAAAACTTAGAAACAAATAAAAATGAAAACAATATAATAAAATGCATGGAATGCAGTGAGACAGTGTTCTGCAGGAAATTATCACTGCAAGCAAACATTAAAAATAGTTAGCACTGTAGCTTACTCTTGAAGGAACTAGAAAAACAAAAAATCTACATCCAAAGCCACCAGAAAAGAAGGAAATCAATTAAAGCAGAGATAATTAAAATGAGAATTAAAAAAAAGAGGAAGATCAATGAAACCAAAACCTTTTTATTTTTAAATATATACAAAATTGTGAAACCTTTACCTAATGAACTAAGGAAAAAAAAGGGTCAAATTACAAAAATGAAGAATGAAAATGGGCAAATTAATGCCAAATCTACCATATTAGAAAGGATTATAAAATAGTACTTGGAACAGTTTAATGCCAACAGATTAAATAACCTGCACGAAACAGGCGAAATCCTAGAAATAAAAAACATAGGGTGAGTCATGAAGTGGGAAATTTGAGTAAGTGGGATAAGCAAACTGAACCGCTAATAACGCTTCCACTGGAGAAAAGCTCTAGACCTGATGCCTTCATTATGCAGTCTACCAAATGTTGAAAGGAAAACACTCATCTTCCAAAGACAAAACAAGAGGAGGTACATACCCCCTAACTCGTTCTGTGAGGACAGCAGCACCCTGAACCCAGGCCATGAAGACGTTGCAAGAAAACTGCAGGCCGGCATTATCTATGTGTTAAAGCCTACGGTCTTAGCTACTGGTGGTTTTAGTAAGGGTCTGTAAACCTTAGGAGGTGGATTCTAGTTGAGGGAGGTCATTGAAAGTTCTACTATGTTTTCCTTTACTCTGTGCTTCCTGGATAGCCTCTACCTTACAAAAGACACAGAAGCAACAAAGTCAAGAACTAGGAACTGAAGCCTTGGAAACTATGAGCAAAACTAAAATGAAATCTTTTCTACTTTCACTTGCTGTTACCAGCACTCTGTCATGGCAATATCATGGCAACAAGCCCTGACTGAAAAATCCCTCAGAAAAAAGAAAATGTGGCAAATTGAATTCCACAGGATAAAAAAGATGAAAGGGGCTGGAGAGATGGCTCAGCTTTTACAAGCCCTTGCCCCTTATCCAGAGGACCTGAGATTAGTTCCCAGCATCCATGTCAAGTGGCTCACAACCACTTGTAACTCCAATTCTAGGGGATCTGATGCCCTTCCTGGCCTCCACAGGTACCCACTCACATGGTATAACACATACATACACATAATTAAAAATATAACCAAGTGGGATTTATTCCTAGAATGTAAGAATAATTCAACACTTATGCCACAATGAACAGAATGAACAAAAGGAAAATTTATATGGTCTTTGGAATCGAAGTAGAAAAAGCAGTTAACATTTAATATTCTCGCTTTGCCGAGCATAGTGGCTCATGCCTTTAATCACAGCACTCCAGCACTGGAGAGACAAAGGCAGGAGGATCTCTGTGAGTTCAGGGCTAGCCTGGTCTACATAATGATTTCCAGGCCAACTGGGGCTACAGTGAGTCCCTGTCTCAAAACAACAACAACAAAATTTAATATTCTCATAATAAAACAAACCCAACAACTAGGGATAGAAGGATTGCATATATAAAATCCCACAGTGAACATGGTACTGAATTGTGAAAGACTGAAAGGTTTTTGTTTGGTGCTTTGTTTGTTTTGGGTGTTTGTATCTAGGTCTGGCTATGTGACTCAGGATTTTCCTGCCTTAGCCCCTAAGTGATGGGATTACAGATATGTACCACCACACACAGCCTAAACCTGGGTCTTCAAAGTTCTTTTTCTTGTGTGCTTTTGTCAATTAGTTTTGGAAGTTAAAGCCAGAACAATATGCTGAAAAAAAGTCATAAAATACAAATTAAAGAGAGGTAAAATTTATTAACTGGTGATAAGATCTATATAGAAAATTCTCAAGAATCCATGAAAAATTGAAACTAGTAGATGCATTCAGCAGAGTACCAGGATACAAATCCATACAGAAGCTTGAGTTGATGTCTATCCGCAAAAAAAAAATGAATACTCTGAAAAGGCAATTAAATAATTCCATTTATAGTAGGTTGATAAAGAATGAAAACTTGGGAATTAACTAAAAAGGTGAAAGACAGTGAAAGTTGTAACACATTGCTGGGTAAAGTGAAAGAAGACATAATGGAAAAATACCTCACGTTCATGGATTCAAATATTTAATATTATTAAAATGTCAACATTACCTGAAATTTTCTACAAATCCAATTCAGTACCATTTGAAGTCCCCGCAGCTTTTTTGCAGAATAGTGTGGTGTTAGCAAAAATGATGAGGCTCAAGCTTAGGGCCTTGCGTACTCTAGATGTCATGAAGATGCTATGTCTAAAACACAGGTTTATGCCTTTCCACAATGTCAGAATTTATTGAATAAAGATACATTTACAGGGTATGGTGGTTTCAGTGGCAATAAGTTGCTGGATGTTCCTACTTTAATTAATAGCTATGGCTGAAGCGAACATGGGTTCTTTCAATCCAATCTTGATTACTAATACTAACTCTCAGTCAGACGTTACTCATTATAGGGTAAATCTCTATCTATCTACCTATCTACCTATCTATCTATCTATCTATCTATCTTCTGTCATCTATCATTTTTCTATCTATCATCATACATAGATTCCAGAAAACTGGAAATTCTTTAAGATGTAAGGAGAGCTGGGAGAGGTTCAAGGGGGTCTATGGGAGAGAACCAGCAGCTGGAGGTCTCAGGGGAGGTGCTGCTGTTGCTACTGACCATCATTAGGCTGCAGGGTCAGGTAGAGCTCAGTGCCGAAGGGAGAGTGAAGTCATTAGGGGCTGTCACAATTGTAGTGCTAAGTGTTCATGTCTTTATGGGGTCCTGGTGAGAGAGTTGTACCATTTCCTTGGTCTGTTTTGTCTAGTAAGTTTGGGCTGGTTGCCATGATCAAATGTTAATATACCCATGTGCCCCTATGGTCTCAATTCACCTTTATGAATTCAAAAAGATGCCATTCTAGCATCTTTTTCTACTCCCAGGAGTAATTCTGTGTTGCGTAAGTGGTGCCAAACAGATGATGTCCTTCCCATGTCTACACACGTGCAGTCATCCTCCATCCTCAAAGTAAAGTCAAAAGCTGCTTGTAATTGGATCTTTTGGGGGGCAAGGCTTAGGCTGAAAAACCACCATTTTACACAATTCTGAGTAACAGGGCAGGGTACAGCCTGATCTTAATACTCTACAAGTATTCTATTACTGAGCTACATCCCCACCCACATCTCCTTTACCTTCTAATCCATCTTCCATTTGGGAGGTTTCTTCAGTCATACAGATTAGAAATGAGGATCTGGGAAAGAATAGAAATGAACATGGTAGGTGCTGTGTAAGAATTCCTTTTGTCAGAATTGGCATATTGGTTAAAGGAGTAAAAAGTGACCTGAAATTTATTTACTAAAGCCAAGAAGTCTTTTTAAAGGTGACATTTGGGGCAGAGAAAGAACAAAGTTTATTGCTAAGATAGGAATTGCTCTTGAATTTGTGAATTGGAGGCATCAAGGGGCTTTGTGAGGAGGAAATGGATATCTCTGTGCCATTGGGGATGTCAGAATCTTGTTGGAGCATCAGCTAGGACTGGAGACATGGCTTTGGATGCCCTGTTCATTGAGCTCATTGCTAATGCTGAAGTTATGTATTCAGTTGACCTTGAGTAATTATTGTTGAAAACAAAGGATGACCTCACAAGCACCTGTTGGGAGAGAAGAAAGTGGCTGACTAAATGAGGAAGTATCAGCCAAGGATCCAGAAAGGAGCAGATGATTGGAGATTTCATTTAATCACTAAGGTGAATCTTGTTTTCAAGAAAGACAAACAATTCTAGATGGGGCTGTGGACATTCTGAACATTTACAGTGAAAATATGATTTTAAAAAAGGCTTATTTCCTATAAAACAGTTGTTTCAGAACCATTTTTCTTAGGTTATTTATTTACTGAAAATGCCCTATAGTCGATGATGAAGGTAGCTTGAGCGTACTTGAAAGCAAATTACCTTAAAGCATTAAGTACCCAGATTTTAACTGCTCTAAGGCAAAAATCCCATTTTAAGTGATAACATATTGTCGTCTTAGAATTATCCTTAAAAAATTTTTTTCTGACTGAGATGTAGCTCAGTGGTAGAGTTTGCCTAGCTTCTCAAGGCCCTAGGTTTGATCTCTGTAACTGGGGCGAAAAGAAAACAAAGTATCTACTACTGTTCATTGCAGAAAGAACAGAATGGAAAGAATTGAAAATCTTTGTACTGTAGTTCCTTGTTAAGCTAACTGACCTTTTACAGTCACGGTATTTTAAGAGTACCTTGTTTAGGGTTAGAGAGATGGATCAGTAGTTAAGGAAACTTGCTCCTCTTGCAAAGGATCCAAGTTTGGTTCCCAGCACCCATGCTGGGCAGCTCATAACCACCTGTAACTTCAACTCCAGGGAATCAAGCACCCTCTTTTGGTCTCTCTGGGTACACACACACACACACACACACACGTGGGGGGTGGTCCCTGTGCTCGAGGCCAGCCCTAGGGGACGAAGGGTCTCCACCGAAAGGGGAGTAGGTATGGAGTCAACACACACACAGACCCTGGAAGCTGGTTGAGAAGCATGCAGAGGGCAAGCCGCTGCAATCACATTCATTCAAGGAAGTGCAAGGGTTATTGGTCTTATAGGTCTGGTTTGTCAATCGCCTTATAGGGTGGGGTCCCGACTGCAGCCAATAGTAATCTGTCCCCAGGTAGATCATCTTGGTGAGGGTTCTTTCCAGATGCTGGGCAGAAGCTGGTATCACCACTAGCCAGAGTAGAGCGCCGTGCCCATGGGAGCCATTCCTCTATTCCTCATAGCAGGTGACCTGGCTAAGGCCCATCCTGCATTGTGCCCTACACACACATACACACACACACATTTTAAAATAAACTGAAGAGTTCAATGTTTAGTCGTTAGAGTGCTTTGTAAACATTGATTTGTTAAATTACACATTTCATCCCTTTTCGTTTTCCTCAGTAGTGAGTGAATAGCGCTCGATTAACCCAGTGGTAGAGGGTGTGCTGAGTGCAAAAGACCCTGGGTCACATCCCCAGCATCTGGGAGAAAAGGTGAGCTGATACATTCTGAACAAGAAATTTTCTATAATAGGTTTCTTCTACTGCAGGAAAAATGTATTGGCGCAGCATTTTTCAACCGTGTCCAGTGTGAATGTCTATATTAAATTTGTCATCAGTGGTTTTTACATAGGCCCTGTCTGTGTATTTGCAATGGACAATGTCTCTGCCAACTTACTGAGTAAATAGTTCTTTGTTTGGGATGACCCAAACTCATTTTATATTCAGTGTTCTAGTGAAAATGTGATTGTTTATTACTACAGATGACATGGGGTAAAGATACCACCAGTAACAAGGAAAGAGAGAAGAGAAGAATCAAATATTATTTCCTGGCTTCTAGGAAGGACTGTGTGTTAGTACGCTGAACAAGAGGAGCGTTTTGATAACTGTCAGTTTATGTTTTGCTTCTCTGTACTGGTGTTCTTAGACTTGTGAGGAATTTAGAGTGAGTGAAAGAAAGATGGATCACACAAGGGAAAATTTTATTCTGTCTTATGGCAGAGGTAGATGTACCTCATGTTATGCATTAGATTGTTTTTTAACTAAAATTTTATATTTTACACCAAAAATTTATGTATTTGATACATATTTGCATATCAGGTATTTTCAAATACCTGAGTATTTGAGTGTTTTGCTTGAGGGAGTCTGGGCTGAATTTTTTTTTTTAATACTTAAAAATGGCTTGTTTTGAAATGTTTATAACTAATCTCCAATTTGTAATGTTGCAAAAATATAATTTCGTTAAAAACTATGAATTAGTGATAACTTGACTTTTACATTGTTGTGTAGATAATAAAATTTCATTACTAGAACTCCAGAAATATTTCTGGCTTAATTATATTACTAACTCATAGTAACTACCCAGATAACTCTGAGAGTGGGAGTTATTCGAGTTGCTACTTATTGTCGCATCAAAACAATGAAGTGGTGGCACTTCTTGTAATCCTAATATTTGGGAGACTGAGGTAGAAGAATTACAGGTTTTAGACCATCTTGGGCTCTGTAACAAGTTCTGGGCTAGCCTGGCCTATATATAAATAGCAGAATCTTGTCATAAACAAACAAAAGGTGTTCCTAGTTTGAAAATGAATGTCGTGTGTGTGTGTGTGTGTGTGTGTGTGTGTGTGTGTTTATGTGTACACATTTGGAGGCCAGAGGTCAAAGTGAGGTGTTTTCCTCAATCAATCTTCACATTTATTACTGCTGCTGCGGCTACTACTGCTACTATTACTACTACTGTTTTTGAGACAGGGTTTTTCACTGAACTTGGAGCTAGTTGGCTCCAAGTATGTAGTCAGCGAGTCCCCTAGGTCCATCTGTATGTGCCTCCTGGGGATTATGGGTACATACCACTATGCCTAGCTTCTTATTATGGGTGCCAGGGATCTAATTCATATCTTCATGCTTGTATGGTAAGCATTTTCCTGGATATTTAAGTGAGTAAAACTGACTATTGGTTTCCTGGAATTTATTACTACTGAGTGATGACTCAGCAGTCCAAAACACGCGGCACAGACATGCCCACAGGCTAGTCCAATAGAGGAAATTTCCTAATTGAGGTTCCCTCTTCCCAGCTGTGTCAAGTTGACAACTAAAGCTATCTAGCACATATGGCATGCACACACCACACACACACACACACACACACATAAAATCCAATATTGTTAAAATGCTAGTTCTATCCCTAGATTGAGTTGCATTTTCATATAATCCTAATTAAAACCGTAACAGGCCATATTGTTGGAATTAATAAACAGATTCTAAAATTTAAGCAGAAAATTGAAAGAAGTCGGAATAGCTAAACAGTTTTGACAAAGAACAAAACTGGAAAACTCAGAGTACTGATTTTAAAACTTACTGGAAAGCTGCAGCAATGAAGAAGTATTGGTGAAAGAACTGTCACAAAGAGTAACGACAGAACAGAATACTCAGTGCAGAGACAAGCCCACACATACTTAATTTTTAACAAAGTATATTGGCAATTTAATGATGCTGTAACAATTGAACATCTATGTGTGAATGAGAACTATTAGTTTCCTATACTGTATCCAAAATTACATTGCAATGAATTATTGACTAAATATAAAACCTAAAGGAGAAAACAGGTGGAAATTTTTCATCATTTTCCAAAAGTTTCTTTGATTTTACATAGAAAGTATGATTCATGAAAGATAAATTTGATAAATGGCTCTTCACTAAAATTTAAAAGATCTCTCTGCTCTTAGGAAAATGGAGAAATAAAAATAAGAGCACAGGTTGGGGAGACTATATTTTCAAGCCTGTATCTGACAGAGGGCAGATATCCAGAAAAAAATAAAGAGAACAAGCAGTTTAATAAAAAAAAAAAAAAAAAAAGGCCACACGACTTTAAACAGATTCTTTAACAAAGAGATATATAAAAGGTGCTCAACATTGTGTTGTTAGAGAAATGCAAATTCAAAGCACTGTGAGAAAAAAAAAAGGTTTTACAATTTCAAGTTATGGAAGGCATTTGGAAAAACTGGATCTTCACAGGTGACTCTTGGGAATGAAAAATATGTAGTTACTTTGAAAAAGATTAGTTACAAGATTATCTTACTAGTCTAAGGCAGAGAATAATAAGACCATGTCCACATAGAACCATCTTTGATGGTATCGATTGACACCCCAGTTAACACACAGCTGAAGTTGTCCTTCAGTGAATGAATAAACACTACAGTTTATCATAACAGTGGAGTGCTGCTTACTAGTAAGGAGCTTCTCAAAAGTGTAAACTTTATAATTCCATTTCCGCTATATTCTAGAAAATCGACAGGTTAAAAAGAAAAGTTAATGTTTCTGGAGAAAGTAGGATGTTAAATTATGAGGAAGCTATCAATCAGATCTTGAATGTGGGATATGTCTATTATCTTTCAGAACATATTGATTTTATCCTGACCTGGGCAAAGGAGACAGTTTGAAAAGCTGGGAACAGTTGAGGACATTTCAGTATAGATTATCTATACATTCATGATGTTCGGGAGCTATCATGTTTCTTCAGTATGGTACCTCTATTATGGTTAAAACAAGAGAGACTCTGTTTCTAGGATGGGACTAAGTAGTAAGAGGTGAGATGCCTTCATATCTGTAATTTGTTTCAAGTACATATACACATGAAATGGAAATAGGTAATATTTTTATGGTTGTCTTTAGGCATGGTATATGAATGTGTGTGTATAAATGTACATACACATACTCATATGTGGATGGATGCATGAAAGGGTGCATAGATAGATGATAGATAGAAGATAGATAGAAGAGAGAGAGAGAGAGAGAGAGAGAGAGAGAGAGAGAGCGCCTACCTGGCCTAGAACTCATGGCATGGCCATTTTTCTGCCTCAGCCTCCTGAGTGATAGGATTATGCATACGCTCTCACACCCAACTGATAACTGTTGTTTTAACTTTTGTATAGAGTTGAAAATCCCCCCCCCACACACTTATATTTATTTAAAACTGACAAAACCTGTAAAAAAAAAAGATACCACAAATAGCTTATCACTTTGAAGCAGTGATCTTGAGACATAGCCAAGGAGTCTCACTTCTTCTGTCACAGTTCTGTCTTCTTCTACCTTGGCCTTCATCTCTTCTTGCAACAGCTTCCATTTTCTTAGATTTCATCTTAGGTTCAACATCACAAGAAGTGTTTCCAGAGGCAAGCTGTCTGGTAGAATTAAACATCAAATGTTATTTCTTGAATACGGCGTTTCCAACTCAACACGCTCTGTTCTTTAGGATCATTTTCACAGCTTTAAGATGTGATTTGTACTGCCCTCTACACCTGTGATTTTTTTCCATGAACTTATGTTTCATTCTACAACTCAATGGCCACAGTTTCATGACTCAATTTCGTAAAAATCTCTTGAGCTTCATCCTAGTGGTACTGCTGTCTCTCTTCTGGTCTGATTGTACACAGAATCCAGCCACTGGAGTTGACAATTTTTATACTAGAAGGACATGTTCTTAAGGCTCAGTTAAGAAAAAGAATATTTCTTAAAGATGGGCTTGTGCTGTGCAATGCACTATTACAGATCTATTGACCTTCCGGGATCTGCACCTGAGAATAGCTTTTTTACCATGCTGTTTGGGCAGAGTAACTCAGGCTTGTTGAAAACTAGAATAGAAACAGTAGTGCTTTGTGTTGTAGAGTACTTTGCTTACTGTATCACATGGTGAACTCTGGGGGAAAGATAAAACTGCGTTTCAGACACAGGAAGAGCTGTAGTGCTCTGAGAAGCTGGTTGTGGTGTGTTACTGATGTTGAGTCAGGTTTCACCAACTGCTGGGAAGCTCAGCTGTTGCCTGTGGTCCACCCATCTTCAGCAAGTACAGTCCCAGCTGTGCTCTGGCCTTCTCCTTCCCTACCCATGTTTTTGCCTCATTCTGATTCCTCCATCTGTTCTTTGCTTATATTTATTTTGTAAGAGACTTTATGTCCAGTGGTATTCTAACTGTATTAAAAAGATTTAAAATAATGTAGCGCTGGGGATGAAGTTCGGTCTTAACATGTACATGTAAAGAGGTAAGTAAAAAGTTTATGATTTTAAAGTCATAACTGTAACAGTTTTCCATATCATTATTATTGTATAAGTTCTCTTATACAATAAAAATATTTATCCTCTATCAAATTTAGAATAAGAGAATGTTTCTAAAAATTAAGGCTGAGGCAAGAGGATTAGAAATTCAAAGCCAGACTGGTTTCAGAAATTATTTTTGAGCCAGGTATGGTGGTGCGTGCTCTGTTATGGTCTCAGAGTCGGGATCCAATTAGGCTCAGAGATGGACATGTAGCAAAGCAAGGAATTTATTACGATTGCAATCGGGCCTACTTACTCTCCATGGGAGTAGGAGCGGAAAGTGTCCCTGAGCCGAAGTGTCAGTCTTTTTATGTCATACATGACTCCCTGCAAGCAATCAAGCAATCTTGGAACAAAAGCAGAAATATGTGGTTAGCAATTTAGCATTAACTTATGACGGAAAATCTCTCAAAAGTTCCATGATACAGGGGTTGGTCAGTTTCAGGGCTGGTCAGTTTCACAGGTCATGGTTGGCCAGCGCTGACCAGCCTCTACAGTCTACTGATTAAAACACCCTTTGTTTAATTTAACATGAAGAATACAGACATCAAGACTCGGAAAAACACCCCTTTACCTTTGGTAAGAACAGTAAGATTCATGATGCAACCTATATCAAAACAAAGCTGCAGGGAAAATAGAGGAGTCAGAAACAGGGACATAACAGAAGTCTAGAGTGAGGTCAGCAAGGCGCCGCCTCTGACATAACCCAGCACTTGGGAGGCAGAGTCAGGTGGATCCCTATGAGACCGAGGCCAGCCTGGTCTACAAAGCAAGTTCCAGGCCAGCTGGGGCTATAAGGAGACCCTGTCTCAAAAAAATCAGAGGGAAAGAGAGAGAAAGGTTATTTTTGACTACGCAGCTTTCAGTAGCACAGTACTGGCACTGTGGCTGCGTTACAGTAGAGCTCCTGACAGGGAGCAGGGAAAGACTCAGGCTGGCTTGTAGAGATGCATGTTAGCGACTGGTATAGACATTTTCCTTTGAGTGTTTTTTGTTTTGTTTTGTTTGGCAATAAAATATGTGTGCCATTTGCAGGTGATTCACACAGCACTGTTGAAAGAATGGCAGCAGACAAAAATCCCAAAGAAAAATTACTTTCTTGTTTTGAATGGTACTCAAATTCCTTTCTTCTTCCAAATAATGTCTTCCTTCTAAGTGATGCTGTGTGTTTCATGAAACAGTCATTAGCATCTGCATGTTGATGCTCATGTTAGCTCTGCAGTTTGTTCTTGTTACCTTCCATGGGCTCTAAATCCTTACGCAGATCTGATTTGTGATTGTCATATTGTTTCCAAAGATTGGTTGTATGACAATAGCATGTTTACAGCAGGGACAACCTTCTAAGATATGCTTGTATGGATTGATGAAAGCTGAGGAGTTTTTAAGACATTATGCCCATATTAGATTAGGAGTATCTTTGGATGTACTCAAATTTATTCTAATTTTTAAGAAGTATTCATTTAATACATAAGGTTTACTGTAACTGATTCCTAAGTATAGTGGAATCATCTATTAAAGCTCTTTCCCGTCCTTTTAAAAATTTGGAAGCTAGGTGTGGAGGTACACACCCATAATCCCAGCACTGAGACTGGGAGTTCAAGGCCAGCCTGGGCTCAAAAGCTCAACAAACAAAATTCAGGAATGTAGTTTGTTGAACTATCAGATCTTTAAAGGTTCTTATATTTATCAACCAAGTTTCGATTTGCGTTCGTATAGTAATCCATGACCTTCTACCATGAGGGGTGTAGTAAAATTAATTGCCAGAAGAGGATTAGATGTGAATATGTGCATGTAAGGTAAGACTGCCATCTCTTTTGCCTCGAGTGAAACAGTTCCTAGAGCTAAGAACTGGCTTTCTTTGCTCACATCTTGTTAAGTTCTAGCTTTCAAAAACTTTAGGGTAAAATAAAGTGCTCTCTCCTCTTTCTGTACTTTTAAGGAGACATAGTCTTTGTTGCTATCCTTATTCACTTCTTAACACATAAAATTCAGGGTTGATTTTGTTGTAGTTCCAGTTGGTCATGTGAAGCCTGTACAGCATTTCCATTTATACTGCTGCACAGCACTCACAGAACAAGTTCCCACAAAGACTTGTTTTGTTCTGCAGTAGATCCGCCCTAAATAAACCCGTTTCTAAACTATGCAGGGCTTTGAAAATCAAGATGAACTGGTCAGAAATTGGGTAGAGAAGCAAACAAGAAACCAAATAATGCTTCCTAGTCAAGCAGAGTGTCATAATGTACTATAGTCATAGGTAACAAAATGTCCTACATTTTAAGAATATTCTTGTTGGAAAGTATATTTCACAGCAAAATTTTGATTCAAAGTCATTAGCTTGTTCTTTTAATTGTTAGAAAGACATAAATACAACTTATGCTTTTAGTAAAGTATCCTCAGCATCAGAGGCAGCAGGACAACGGATGAACTGTGAATTTGAGTTCTGTGTGTTTCTTAGCCAATCTTGTATGTGATAATCAAGCACCGAGGTGAAGAGGAAGAGTGTGGTGCCCAGGCATAGATTTCCTTCCATCTTTCTTCCGTGGACCACAGTATGCTTGAATACAGATTTGTGGAACTGGCTTTCCCAAGGACTCTCCGTCTGTGTGTCAGAAAGTAAGGACTATGCCCACCGTAGTTCATAAGCATCAGAATACACTTTCACCACAGTTAAGCTCTAGCTGCTCAGAACTTCATGTGTGTGTTGAAATGTCCTTGGACTTCATGTGTGTATGTTAAAGTGTGCTTGGACTCTCTCATAGTGGCAGTGTTCTGTCAGGTTATTGGACCCTCTCATAGCAGCAGTGTTCTGTCGGGTTATTGGACCCTCTCATAGTGGCAGTGTTCTGTCGGGTTATTGGACCCTCTCATAGTGGCAGTGTTCTGTCGGGTTATTGGACCCTCTCATAGTGGCAGTGCTCTGTCATGCTCAGAACTTCATGTGTATGTTAAAGTGTGCTTGGACTCTCTCATAGTGGCAGTGTTCTGTCGGGTTATTGGACCCTCTCGTAGTGGCAGTGCTCTGTCATGCTCAGAACTTCATGTGTGTGTTGAAGTGTGCTTGGACTCTCTCATAGCAGCAGTGTTCTGTCGGGTTATTTTACCTGCAGAGCCCTCCTGGTGCCAAGGACTTTCAAATTTTGTTTTCTTTAGCTGCTCTGACTGTGTTTTAATTCGTTATTAAATTAAGTGGCCTCCCAAAGAATCTGCATCTTTGTGATATGTTTTGCTCTCCAGGGGAAATTTTAAAAAGGACACAAAAAAAGCAAAAACTTAAAATGCCCTTCACTCATGATTTCCAAGAATGGTCAAAGGCCAGCCTTCTTCAGCCAAAAGAAATGCTCGGATTCTCAGAGTCTAAATCCTGGGTCAAGTGAATGTGCTGTAAAATGTAAAAGGATCACAGAGGATCTAGGGTACTTTAAATTTTTACCATTACCTGTTTAAACAAACATATTTTGAGAAAAAAAATGATCATTAAAAATGCTTTCTTCCCTGACAGAGTCCTTCTTCAGCACTGTTAGGAACATTCCTGCTCTGTTCTGACGAAAGCAGGTTGACTGGAGGACATCTGTTTTGTTTGAGACTGGGCCTTCTGAGGAACTTTTGTAAAACTTTTCCTTACAAGAATGTGAAAGGATTACACTTTTGCTTCAGACCGACTACTTGGCACACCCCAAGTTTCATAGTTTCTGTTCTCAAGAAGCTGATAACCCAGGACTCAAATCTTTCAGTTTAATCCCAGTCGCTGGTAGAATTTAAATTGCTGAAATAGTAGTCTTGTGTTTCTTTCAATTATCATTACATTTTTATTCAGTGTAGTTTGCAAACAGTAACATGTCTTAATTATCTGGTATGAGTTTTGACCTATGAGAACATGATAGACATCAGTATCGACGTAGAAGACTTGCTCAAAATTGCCTAGAAAACCTTTTAACCTCATAGTGGTTTGGAACTCTTGCCTTTGTAAAGAACCAAATTGAGGAATATGCATAGAACATCAAACTTGGTAGCAGTCTGGTTCGCTTGGTAACTTTTCTTGCTGTGCCATCTTGCCAGCCGAAGGTTATTGTTTTTTAGAAACCTCAACGTTCCCATGAATCTTCCTTGTGTAAAGTTCTCAATTTCTATTTGTCTTTAGAAAATTAACGCAAAACTTCATGATGGAGTATGTTATCGCTGCAAAGAAGTTCTTGAATGGCGTGTAAAATACAGCAAGTACAAACCACTGACAAAACCCAAAAAATGGTGAGTTGTTTCTTTTTTTTGAATATTTTATCACTTTTATTTTTTATTTTATTTGTGTGAGTATATTATTGCCTTCATGTAAGTACACCTGTGTCATGTAGTGCCCGTAGAGGCCAGAAGAGGGAGTCAGATTCCCTGGAACTGGGAATCTGTTACAGATGGTATTTACCTGCCATGCGGATGCTGGGAATCAAACCTGGGTCCTCTGCTAAAGTAGCCAGTGCTCTTAACCTCTGAGTTATCTCTCCAGCCCCAAGAATTAAGTTTCTCAATTTAGCAGTGTGATATGTCACAGTTTCTTATCCATTTTCTAACTCTCAAAATTGTGTCCAGGTAAATATTAAGGATAATAACAAAGAATCCCTTTCTCTAGTGTAGAATTTCATCTCACATTCTAAACCTTAGTTTATGGAGGCAAACAGGTAGAAAAAGCAGATTAAAGATCCCTTTTGTAAATAAATAGTATGCCATTTTCATACTGAAACCTTTGCACAATAGGTGGATTGAAGAAGAGCTGAAAAAGTTTAGTTATTTTGTGAAATCCCATCTTCCACTGTGTAATATTATTTACTTTAGGTTATGGTTTACAGGTTTTCTTTTTTTGAGACAGTGGGTCACTGTGTAGCATAAACTGGTGTATAACCTCTCAGTTCAGCCTCCAGAATCCTGAGATTAGAGGCATGTACCATCACACATTCCTAAAAGGATCTGACCTTTAATTCCATCCATAAAGATTACTAAAATGACCTAGACTGACTATCTTATATGAATCACTGATTTGAAACTTACAGTTTTACTCACTTTAGTCAGAATGAAAAGATTATCCAATTTAGTTTCTCAACTGTTTGCCCCCAACTTTTCTGGGTTCTGGTACATATCAACATTATCTATATTTCATCCTTTATTTCAGCTGAGGAAGAACAATATTAGAGAGTAATTACTTTATAAAAGAAAACATGACTATAATATAAATATGTAGCTTCTTTTTAAATTATGAATTTTAAATTGGTATTTTATGTAGTAGTTATTTAGAACATTTGGTCTTTATTCCTTGATAGACGTATATTTTTATTTAGCTATTTAGTAGTTAAACTTTCCTTGAATGTACTTTTTTTTCCCCAATATGTATCTATTTAACTTTTAAGTTAGCATACAAATTAGTGGGCTTTGATAGAGCATTTCCATACATCTGTGTCCTGATTCATTGTTCCATTTCACCCTGTCCCCCACTGTGCCTCCCATCTGCTGCCCCTTATTGCTGGTCTCCTCCCTCCCTCCCTCCCTCCCTCCCTCCCTCCCTCCCTCCCTCCCTCCCTCCCTCCAAATAGCCCCTACTTCTGCTTTCATGTCATGCGTGTTCCATTTCCCTCTTTTTTCTCCTCTTTCCCCACCCCTTAAGGTGTCTTTCTCCCTCTCATGGTCCCCTTTCTATCTCATGACATGGAGACACCTAGTTCTAGACTGTACAGAGGAGAAGATAGGCAGCATCTCTCATGTATAGTGATTCCCAGTTCTGGCCATTTTCCTTCAAATGCCATCTCACTTTTCTGTGTGACTAAATGCCATTCCATTCTGTATTTGCACCTGTTTTGTTTTGCTTTGCTTTTTTTGTTTTTTAGGTAAGGTCTCATGATGTAACCCTGGCTGGCCTAGAACTCTCTAGGTAGACAAGGCTGGCCTTGAACTCACAGAGATCCACCTGTGCTGGGATTAAAGGCATGCTGTCCTGTACTATGCTTTTTTTAGCCATCCTTCTGTTGAAGGACATGTAGTTCATTTCATTTTCTAGCTACTACTAATAGTGCAGCTATAAACATGGATGTGCAGGTATCTCTGTGGTATGCTGAGTTCGAGTCCTTCAGGAATGTACTCAGGGGTGGTGTAGTTGGGTCACTTGGTAGTGTTATTTATTTAATTATTTTTTAGGACCTTCCATACTGATTTCCTTAATGACTATACAGACTTGCATGCCTATCAGCAGTGTATAAGAGTTCCTTCCTTCCTTCCTTCCTTCCTTCCTTCCTTCCTTCCTTCCTTCCTTCCTTCCTCCCTCCCTCCCTTTTCCTTCCTCTTTCCCTTCTTTTTTGCAGTGCTGGACATTAAATTTGGGGTTTCAGGCACAATGGGCAAGTGCTCTGCCACTGAGCTGTATTCCTAGCCCTTGTTTGTTGCCTTGATGATAGCCATGTGACTGAGGTAAGATGGAATCTCAAAGTAGTTTTAATTTTTATTTCTCTAGCGAAGGATGTTGAATACTTTTTAAAATGTTTATTCCCCATTTGTCCTCTTCTTGAGGCTAGTCAATTCATGTCATAGCCCATTTGTTAATTGGAGGATTTGTTACTGTCATGTTCAATTTTTTCAGTTCTTTATATATTCTGTTTATTAACCCCTACCAGAGGTACGGTTGGCAGACACTTTTTCCCATTCTGTAGGCTGTCTCTTCACTGCTGGTGGTTTCCCTTGATGTGAATGAACTTTAAATTTTATGTGATCCCATTTGCCAATTATGGGAGTTATTTCCTGACCTGCTGGAGTCCTTTACAGAAATCCTGTACCTATGTCTGATCTTTATTATTTCCTTCCATCTACTGTTTTGGGATTTGACCTTTTATTATTTTTTTGAAGACTTTAAACTGTGGCATTAAATTATTTATTGGCGATCTCTCTGATTTTTTAATGTAAGCACTCATTGACCTGCCTTAATTATATCCCAAAGGCTCTGGTGAGTACTGCTTCTTTATCTCTACTGACTGATTTTGAATTGAAGTCAACATCATCAGGTGTTAAAATAGCTATGGCAGTTTGTATTCGACTTCTGCTCACTTGATAGCTTGGCTTGCATTCTTTGGCTTTCAGTCTTTGGGCATATGTTTCCAGGAGATAACTAACAGGTGTATCTAGTTTTTAAATTGATCAAGCAGTCTGTGTATCTTTATTAATAAGTTGAGGCTGTTGACATTTGAGGTTATTTTTGACAGTTTATTATTTTTTGTAATTTTATGGATTATTTTTCTACTTGGTTAGGCTATCTGTTCTCTTCTTTCTCCCTTACTAGGATTAGGGATTTACTGTGTTGGACTTAGTAGATTCCAGCTTAGCTCTCCTTTGTTTATCAATTCTTCTCATGAGATGCATTCTTTCTTCCGGTGTTTTCATGATCAAAACTGTCTTTCTTCTTCCATTATGGTTCGTATTTAAGCGTCTTCTACTGTGCTTGATTGGTGTCACAAACTGTCTTAGTTTACTTGTCTTAAAATGTCCTTATTTCTCTGTAAACTTTCTTTAAAAAATTTTTTTTAATTTACTTTTTTGTGTGTATATGTGTCTGCCTGTATGAGTTTTGGTTCACTTTGTACCAGAGGCCAGAAAAGGGAACTGGAGTCACAGGGAGTTGTGAACCGCCTGACATGGGTTCTGGGAATTGAACTCTGATCCTCTGCCAGATTAGTTAAGTGCTCGTAAGTGCTGAGACTTCTCCTTCCACCCGCCCCCCCCTGTCAATTTTCAAAAGAGGCTTAGCTATATAAAGCAATGTTGGATGGCATCTATTTTCTGAGTTTGAAATATATTGTTTCATGCTTTCCTGACCTTTAGGGTAGCTAAGAAACCTGATGCCTTTGCCTTTGTAGGTGTGTTGGGTTTTACATCTTTTAATATGGTTTCCTTTATGTTTTCACTTATTTATTGATTGATTAACTGATTGATCTGTGTGTGTGTATAATAAAATGAAAAATAATAAATATTTAAAAAGAAGCTTCTTTGATGAGTAGTGAATGGTGTACTTGTCTGTCCATTTAAGGATTCATATTTAGCATACAGTAAGAAATTGCATTTGTCCAGGGATGTGACAGAGGTGGGGTTTTCTTTAGGATCTATGCCCTCTCTGGAACACATTAAAAAGCAATCCTAAGAGGGAATTTTATAGATCTAAGTGCCTACATTTAAAAATCGGAAAGAGCACAAATAAATGACTTTACAATACAATTTGAGAATCTGGAAAGGCAAGAACAAACCAAATTCCAACCTAGCAGATGAGAAGAAATAACAAAAATCAGAGCAGACATTAATGAAATAGAAACAAAACCAACATAAAGAATCAATGAATCTGAGAGTTGGTTCTTTAAAAACATAAACAAGATAGACTCTTAGCCCAGTTCACCAAAACAGAGAAAGAGCAAATCCAAATGAACAGAATCAGAGATGAAAGGGAAACATCACCACAGACAACAAAAGGATCCAGAGCATTATAAGAGAATACTTTCAAAACCTATATGCTATTACATTTGAAAACTTTAAAGAAATGAATGTATATCTAAAATCATGGGAATCACCAAAGCTAAATCAAGAAGAGATCAACAGCTTAAACAGATCCATAAGAAATAAGAACATTGAAACGATAATATAAAACCTCCCAACTAAAAAAAGCACAGGCCTAGATGGAGCCATAGCAGAATTCCACCAGACATTCAAAGAAGCTTTACAACCTATACTGTTTAAATTATTCAAAAAGATAAAAACAGAGGGAGAACTCCCAAAGCCCTCATATGAAGACAGCATTAATCTAACACCAACAAAAAAAGAAGACTATAGTACCATATCCTTGATGAACTTAGATGCAAAAATTCTCAACAAAATACTCTCAAGCCACATCCAGATACACATCAAAAAGATTGTCCATCATGATCAAGGCAGCTTTGTTCCAGAGATGCAGGGATGCTTCATATACAAAAGTCAATAAATGTAGTAAATCATATAAATGGACTTAAAAACAAAAACCACATGGTCATTTCAGTAGATGCAGAAAAGACCTTTGATAAAATCTAACATGCATTTATGTTGAAAGTCCTAAAGGGAATTGGACTAGAGGGAACATACCCTACACATAATTAAAGCTATATTTAACAAACCCACAACCAATGTCATTCTAAATAGAGAAAAACTAAAAACATTCCCGTTAAATCAGGAACCAGACAAAGCTGTCCACTATCTCCATTCTTTTTTCTTTCTTTTTTTGTTTTGTTGTGTTTTTTGTTGTTGTTGTTTTGTGGGGTTTTTTGGTCTTTTTGAGACAGGCTCTTCCTGTAACCCCAGCTGGCCTGGAACACATTATGTAGACCATGCCGGCCTTGAACTCACAGAAATCTACCTGCCTCTGCCTCCTAAGTACTGGGACTAAAGCATCGCACCATGCCTGGGTCCTGTTATTTTTTTAAATTTTATTATTTTCATTTTATGTGTATGAATGTAATATTTGCATAGCTGTACCTGTGTTATACAGTGTCTTTGGACGTTGGATCACTTGGAACTGGAGTTACAGATGGTTGTTAGCTGTCATGTGGGTATTGGGAGTCAAACTCAGGTCCTCTGTAGGATCAGTCAGTGCTCTTAACCACTGAGCCATCTCTTCAGCCTCCATTCTTTTGTTAATACAGTGCTTGAAAAACTCTTGGTAGAGCAGTAAACAAAGTAAACAAGAAAAGGAAGTTAAAGGAATACTAATTGGAAAAGAGGAGGTCAAATTATCCCAATTGCAGATGATATGATATTATACATAAGCAATCCCCAAAATACTGCCACAAAACTTGTAGAGATGACCAACACTTTAAGCAAAGTGGCATATTACAAAATCAGTTTATTAAAATCAATCACCTTTCTATATACCAATAACAAACAATTGGAGAAAGTATTCATGAAAACCCTCCCCTTCACAATAGCATCAAAATGGTAAATTAAAATAAAAGTCTAGGAATAAACCTAACCAAAGACATTAAAAATCTCCATATTGGTTCTTTAAAAAAAAAAATACAAATCCAGTTTCCTTGCAACTTTTTTCCATTTTGCTGACTTTAAAATCCATGTTACTGATTTTCTTGTCCGTTTTACTTTTTTCTTTAAAAATCGTTTTTAGACTTGTATTATGTATGTGCACGCGTTCATGTGGGTATGCAAGTGTGCATGTATATTCAATGCATGTGTGTGGGGACCGGAGGTCAACATCAGGTCCCTTCCTCTGCAGCTTTCCAGCTTATTTTGTTTTGGCGCAGGGTCTCACCGGATCTGCTTCTCTTGTCCTCTCCTCCCCAGCACTGGGATTGCAGGCATTTGCTGCCATACCTGGCTTTTCTGTGGGTGCTGGGGTCTGAACTTATGTCCTCATGCTCTCATGGCCAGGCCTTTGCTGACCGAGCCATCTCCTAGTCCCCGACTGCTTTCTTTTGTTCCTCACTCTCCTTCTAGACAGCAGATAGACATCATCTGCTTATTCATATCCACTTTGCAGTTGCTCACTTTCACTAGTAAACTTCTGAGACCTTCTCCTGGCACTCTCCCCATTCTGCTGTCTTTGAATTCAGAACTTGAGTAGTCATGCTGTTTTGGAAGTCATGTTGTTTTGCTTCTTCGTGTTTTGTGATTTTCACATCCCAGGACTATCGAACTTCAGGCTGTTTGCAGTTGGTGAGATCTGGTCCAGGCCTCTGGAGTATAGGATTACTTTTCCCAAGGTTCTTCAGTTCCTGGGCTGACTTACTGTACAACCAGTTTCTAATTACTACCTAGAGAGCACAGTTATGCATTTGTGGAAATCTAAAATTGGGTATAAACACTTCTTGCAGCTTAATTTCCCTACTCTTAATCCTGGTGACTCAGCCTGACATTCCTCAGACTTGTTTATGAGTGGTGGTCTGTTTATTTTGTAGTTTGGGGGATTGAATCCAGAACCTTAGTGTACTAAGCACACAGTCTACCACCGAGATATACCTTTAGTCACTGAAAGTACTTTGTTTAGGAAAGTGATGCCAGAGAACAGGAAAAAAGAGAATCAAGAAAAGTATAAAACTATCTAAGGGGAAGCTCAGCAAAACATACAATAAATACAGAAATTCTGCCCAAGAGAGTAATACAGGAAACAAATCTAAACACCTTAAATTACTTGATCCTTTCTTATGCTTTTGCATCAGACCTTTTGGTAAAATAAAGCTCAAATTAAACCATCCACAGTTATTGAATATTCTTAAGCAATACTAATACGCCATACCTTGAACTTTAGATTACCAAAAAGCAGAAATACTTTTCATTAGAAATTAACACTAAAGGTTATATTCTATGTATTATTTGAATGGATATTACAAACTCTTCAGTAAAATTTTGTCTCATTGTGGAAAAGGGCACGTCCAAGTAAGATGGTGGACTAGAAGCTGCCTCTGTATGACCTGGTAAAGGAGGACTCAGAATACGAAATGACACACTCTGTTCTAAAGACAGAGGGGAATAGCTTCAGAATTCACAAAAGTAATGAAGGATACCCAAGCACAGAGAAGAGACAAGCAATGCACAGAAAGCAGCCAAGTGGAACACAGCTCCTGCCACACGGCTCCCCAACAGCAAGCAAACACTCCTGCTGAAGCCCTGCTGAAAAGAAGCTGACAGCCTGACCCCTCAGGACAAGTCTCTAGGCCTCATAAGCCTCAAATCTAGTTTGGGGTGTTGGTGAGACAATTCCTCCAGGAGATGGGTCAGTGGTGCAGAGGAATCTCCTTTTATCATTCTCTGAGACTTGGTGGGCAGTGGCCAGGGGCCATCTTAAAAGGGAGACCATTGTTTAAAATTGAGTAACTGGGGATCTGACGACAGAGAAGAACCTAGGATAGACAGGCTAAATTTAACCTGCCATAGTTCCAGTACCAGAGACACTCTTGAGGCAGTTATGGAGAGCAAGAGGACCTGAGACAAAGAGGGTGAAGCCTCCATGTCTGCCTTACAGTGAACCACAAACCGTAACTGCTGTGTCAAAGGTGATGAGGGCTAAAGAGGACTCAGGACCCGCTTACTACGTCACACTGAAGCTCATGTAAGTAGCTGTACAGTCTCACAGTAACTAGAACAAAGCATATAAATACAACGTTCTATAAATTGTATAAGTATAAAAATGCAGGTAAGAAGCCCTTAGAACCTAAAGGAAGATCACCAAGAATAAAGTTCAAGTGAATACAAAGCAAGTCTTGGCGTGTAAGAAACTAAGGAAGTACTAGTCAAAAATAGGACCTCCAAGAGGACCGAGAGGAAAAGATCATTTTCATCTAACCTTCTAGGATCTTAGCTGGGGGCTCTGTATCAAAAAACAGAATAATAAGAGGAAAATCTACAAATAGAATTGATTCAAGTTTTATATAGCAAGGTAACTGAAAGAAATGAGGACCTGAAGAAATGGTTAAACGTCGTAAGAGTCAGGCATACATCTATAATCCTTGCACTTTTGAGGCTGAAACAGGAGGATCACAAGGCCAACCTGAGAGACACAGGGATATCTAGGCTAGCCTGGGATACATACATAGTTAGATCCTTTCTCAAGAAACCAAGAAGGAAGTGGAAAGAATGAAAGGAGAGGATTAAAGTGGTGTTTTGGACTGGTGTGATGCAGGGTGGAAAGCCCTGGAAGAATGCCAGAGGACGGTGGTATAGCCCAGTGGTGAACCAGGAAAGCAGCATGACAGGCTCAGTCCTTACCATCTCTCCACCTTTGCAGATAAAGATGCTCCTTTCTTCTAGGTACCAGGAGAATATCTGGGAATGCGGGTCTTATGCCTGCTGTGTCTCAGGTTTCAAAACTTAAGATCATCAATAATCCAAAGCATCTTTTTGGTTCCTGTGTTTTAAACTCTGCTGGTCTAAACATGTTACTGAAGGAGTCACCTATCTAGTCTAAACATCATGAATTCCCAGTTATCTTGAACATGTGACATATTAAACATTTTCCAAAGCTTAGCTTTCAAATTCCTGCAGCCCCTGAGGCTTCCAGAGACTTGTCCCTCCAGTGGGGCCTTGCCTGTGGCTCAGCAGAGCGACCCGAGGCAGGAGCCAGCCCAGCAGCCTTTGAGGAAACTGGCACAGCCTGTTTCCCTTCCAAGGAGCTGCTAAGGTGACTGAATTACCTGGCTGCAGAATGTGTAGCTCATTTTTAGGTTGGTGGTAATGAATGAACTGGAGTTGAAGGAAGCGAAGATGCTGGAGGTTCAGTTCATGGGAGACCATGATGTTCTTAATCACATTCTTGATTTTCATAGAACAAGTGAGAAGCCAGGCTAGGAAATAAAATCCTGAATCGCATTTTAGTAATTATTTTCAGGGCAATAGAAAATAAAAGCACTTCATTATTCTTGTTAAAAAAAAAAAAGAAATTTGAATCTATTGATGATGCTGATTGTATAACTTAATTTAAAATTTTAAATGCTTATTCAAGCTAACTGCCTTAAAAATCGCCCTTTGTTTAGATGAATATTCCAAGTATACAGCTGCTCCTTAGCTTATAATGGGGTTTCATCCTGACTAATACATTTAGAAATGTGTTTGGTATTCTGTCATATCCTGTCTTAGTGTTACTTACTTTAAAATGTTCTCTGCAAGCCTAGCCTGCAGAAGAGCAAAATCACCTAACACAAACTATATAATAATAAAGTATAGAATAGCTTATGTGATTAATTGAATATTGCACTGAAAGTGAAAGCAAAATGCTTATATAAATATGAATACAGTAACCTTTCTTGACCACAGGAAGTTCTTGTACCAGCCTGTTCTGTAAGATAGTTCACAATATCCCTGTCTTCTTCCTATTATGTTGTTATGTGCCAGCAATCTCCCTTCCTGATCCCCTAGTCAAGGCTATGAGAAGGTCTCCAGCCATTGCCATATTCCCCCTGGGGGACAAAGAGCCATCCCAGGCACCTTCCCCCAGTTGAGAACCACCGTGAGGTGGGGCTTACAGGTCCAGTTCTCTCCCCAGGCCCCATTCTATTTGTGGCCTGTTGCTATTATATATGAGCATCTGCTCTAGTATGAGAACAGGGTTAAACATGGGCTAATGCTTTATTATTGATGATTTTTTTTTTAGTGGATAGAAGGAAAGGTAGGTTAGATAGTCTAATATAACTGTGGGTATTTGCCTTCTACATGTTTGAATTAATAGCAGAAAAAGGTTGCTTTTTTCTGATTCACTCTGATGTCTCAGAGATGTTAAAGGCACCTGACCACCCGGGTTTGATCCCTGAAACCTACGTGTTGCCGGTGATGAAGGGAGAAACAGGGTCCTCACCCTCCTGCCCAGAGTGCCAATAGTTTCATTCATAAAAGAATTTAAGAATGAACTCAGATGGAAACTTTAGGACAATTTTATTCATTTATTTAAGGAAAAATCCCAAGGTCAGGTGATCCATAAAGCGCAGCAGCTGCCTTGAGAGGGAGAATGTAGGAAAAAGGGAAAAGAAAGTCATAAAGCCATGCTGGCTTAAAGCCCACCCAGAGGGCAGGCAGACTGCACCAGGTGGACTAGCGCACACGATGGAGAGAGGAAGGCAGCTTGAGAAAGTAAAGAAATACAAGATGTTGGGGCAATTGAGAGCCTTAGAGAAAGCATGGTTAGAAAAGAGATAAAGAGAAGAAAAGGAGAGGGGGCCAGGCTTGAGATAGCACATAACTGTAACCAGATTCAGAAGAGCTGCAGCAGGAGGCTTGGATTCCCGCAGGAAAGTTCGCCATCTCATTAATGCGGGAGGTATCTGACCCATCTCTTTATCATGACTTAAGGTGAACCTACCTTCCCACCGGTGATCCAGTGACCAGGAGATTGACCCAGCAAAACTGGAAAGTTGGGTTTTCATTCAGATCAAAGATTTTATTCTCCTGACTGTCCTCCTGGGGAGCGTTCTGCTACTGTAACAGGGAGAGAATGCACTCCCACAAGTTTGTCCTCTGACTTCCACACAGGAGGCACTGTGGCATGTGGGGGCTTGTTCACACACACTCGTTTACACAAAGTAAATAAATATAAAAAAATCATTTTCAAAAAGATTGCTTGGTTACTTGAAACAAAAGTCATTTCAGGATCTAAGAACAAAACCTATTTTTCTTTCCATGGATACATATTTCAAAAAAGCACACAGGGTGTTTCTAAGCAGTGTGTGTGAGACCCTGGGAATACACGTGGCTCTCAGCCCCAGACAGTTCTCAACAAGATAAATGACATTTGTGAAAATTAAGCATTTGTTGGGTGGAAGGGAAAAGACCTTTGGAATGAATAACACTGTACTGAGAAGTCCGTGGAAAGCAGGAAACAGGGCTTTAAAATTTCTTGAATTTACATTTGTGCTTTCATTTTTGTGGAATTAAACATCTAATCCCTCTGAATTTTTTTTAACCATTAATATTTCAAGTACCTCAAAAATGATAAATGCCAATGTGTGGGTTTGAGTATAAAAAGTGTCAAGATTCCTTGCTTTTCCTCAAATAATTATACAGATTATTTTATAAGATCCCTTGCTCTCCGTACTTTTTTGTATTGACTAAATTCCCCTGTTTCTTTTAAAGTTATCGCTACCCCTCATCTCACCTATGCTCAAATACGTTTTTTGGTCCAGAGATGAATAAACCAATGGCTTAAAAAAGAAAGGGGGCGCTGGAGAGATGGCTCTGTGGTTAAGAGCACTGGCTGGTCTTGCGGGGGACCCAGGTTAGACTCCCAGCATCCACATGGCAGCTAACAACTGTCTCAATAACTCCAGTTCCTGGGGATCTGATGCCCTTTTCTGACTTTCTCAGGCATTGCATGACAGGTGCACTTTCATACATGCAGAGATAACACTCATATGTATAAAATAAAAATAATAAATATTTTTTTAAAAAGAAAAGGCAAAAGAGTTAATCCTCTTAAATATTTCAAGGACACTAGAGGGAAGGTTGGACTCCTTGTTTACACTTGCTACAGTGTAGACTTAGGGGTGAGGGTGGGCAGTGTCTATAAGGAAGAGAAACCAAGAAAATGAGAGAAAGGGAGTATTACTAAGCACCTCATGCTACCAAATGTTGTTTCCCTATTCGTGCCCACTCTTTCTTTTTCTTTTTTCTTTTGGTCTTTTGAGACAGTCTCATAGCCAAGACCAGCTCCTCCTGGGTGTGGGGATTACAGACACATGACTACCATGCCCAAGGCTCTTTCTTTACTATAGTTTGAAACTCTTGATATATTTCAGACTGACCTCAAATCATGAGCGTTCTGTCACAACCTCAGTCAGCCATCTTAGTTTTAAAAGGCTGTTGATCAAAAGCACAACTCTTACTCCAACAGGAATAAGAATGTATTCTAAATATGAGTGGCCATGACTGGTAGACTCATGTTTCTTTGAATGACATGTTCCACCGTGGAAGTGGTTACTTTAACTTCTGTTGTCACAGAACAAGAAAAGTAAATCAAGACATTGCTAGTGCGCTGGTGAAGACAGCAGGTGGACAGTGGACCATAAGATGATAGAACAGGGAGACCCTTCTGTGAAGCTAATACATTCCAAGGGCTTTGCCTGACAGTCAAAAGGATATTGGTGAGGTACAGCGGCAGGTGATGATGATCGTTGACTGAAAACATCTAAGACACTTTTGGCTCTCTCTCTGTTAACCTTCCACCTCTCCACAGTCACAGAAGTTCCAGTCAGTGACTTAGTCTGTAGAATCTTCTGTGTAGTTGCAGCTTTTTCAGGGAACTTTACTTTGTAAGGAGTTCTGTGCTCCTAAAATTCTCCTTACGAAGACCTTCATTCTGAATGGAGCGGTGTGAGCCTGTATATCCAGCTAATCGGGAGGCTGAGGCTGGTAGATTGAGCTGAGGAGTTCATGGATAACCTAGTTCAAAACCACCAAAGAAAACAAACAAGAGTACCACTGTCCTCATCTTTCAGAGGAAGTGTGTCATTGACTTACAGAGAGCGAGGTAATTAGTGACAGTACTTTGCCATTCTGACACTGTTGACTACATTCATCTGTCCGTTGGCATTCATTAGTTACATTTGAGCAAACATTACTATGATCTGAACCTGTCTGAGGATGTAACATAATATAGATAGTTAACTTCCATGACCGTATTCTTCCCTTCCATTCTTGAAGATAGGCACAACATTTACCTCGAGGTACTAGAGAAATAGTATGTGCCACTGATCAGTGCAAATTTATCCTTGCTCTCCGTGTAACCTGAATTTATAGCACCTTAGTGGAAGTCCATAATTCACATGGCTACTTCAACAATCCACAGGATATAAATAGTTTTTCTTGCCTCTATTATGACTGTATTGTAGAAGTCAAAAAGGGCAGGGGAGGGTGAGGGGAACTTCTGGATTTTTTCTTAGATTCTCTTAACTGTTTAATTGCTCTTAAGTTGATACCTATGTGAACTGAAGCATCCCTCCCTCCCTCCCACCACCCAAGAGCTGCACTTATGTTAAGTCTGATAGACTGATTGACAGTTGAAAATATCTTGATTGTAGAGTTGGAAACGATGCAGTCAGATTATCATGGGCTGCTTTTTGTTCCTTTAATAATCATTCATTGCCCATTTCTGTCTCTGACTTATCATTATTTAAATATTAGATGAAATCTTTGGAACATATTAATGGACAATTAGCTTTACCCAACACCAAAACAAAGAATAATATCACATCGTATCTAAAACCTATATCAGTTTTCCTCACCTGGATGTAGCCTGCCTCCATATTTCCACCAATGTATTTGCAAAAATGCTTTGATTTATAAATTGATTTATAAAATGGAGACTAAGTTGTTTAAGTAAAATTGGAGTTTTATGTGTTTGTTCCTAATGCCTGACTTTCTACAGATTATATTCTTTTTACCCCATAAATGTAGCATTTAGGTTGTTCGGCCAGGTTGTAGCTTGTCAGATCTCTCCCCGTCATACCATACCGCATGTGATTTTCTGTTGTTAGTGTCTTAAACTGAATGGAAAAAATAGTGTATTCATTACATTTCACAAAATATATTGACTCAGAGAAAGATTGGAATGCTTAAGTAATGTATTTCACCAAATTTTATCAGTGTAAACCTGAGGTGATGTCACAGTGAGTTTCACTGAAATAGGTACATTAAGAATTTTGTTGATCTTACATTCCTACATTACATAGACCAGTGAAAATTTGATTACTTACCACATGCAGAATTAGGAAGAAAAATTTTTCTGAAATGCATCAGGAGGAAGGGATATTTAATAACTAAGCCTTCACTGGCGACCTTTTCTCTCTCTGTGGTTGCTTGCAGGCATACCTATGGGTAGTTTATTTGTAATCCAGGTCAGTTTGTGATGGCAGAAGTTGTGATGGTTGAGCGCTCTTATGTGCCAGAATCCAATAAAGTTGTTTATTATTTTCCTACTTCCTTTTGTGACCCTCCACCATAAGCATGATAAAGGTATCTGTAAATAGCTGAGTCCACCCCTGCAGTTGTGATTTCATGAATAAAGATTAGGGATGGCTTTGAAGATCAGTAAAAAAGGATCACATTGACCTCTGGGATCAGAAACAGCTTTGTTATTATAGAATATTTGCCAGTCCTGGTATTTTGGAAATGGAATTTTCTTTTACTGTTTAGCTTCTGAAAATGATGTACCCTTTTCTGATTTGATTTTAAGTGCAAAAAGGTAGAACCCAGAATGAAAGTCCTCTAAATTTCTATTAGAAATTATAGTCTGTTGATGGTAATCGTAAGAATGATTGCAGGAATTCTTTGGAGAATTATCAGGAAGCTGACACAGTTTGGCGAAACAGGGTTAAAGAGAAAGGAAAAGATCTCAAATACTTAGAGCTGATCTGTCTACAGAGATCAGGTATTATTAGGTTTAACTTTAACCTGAGAGGTCTGTGTGAATCTTTCTATATTCAATTGCACCTTAAGCAAGTAAATAATTAAGATTCTTATATTAAACTTAGTGTACTTTTAAGGCTGTGTCTCAGAAATGGGGCTCAATGGTGACTCCCATAATCCCAGTGCGTGGGAGGTAGAGACAGAAGGATTAGGATTTCAGGGTTATTCTTGGCCACATTGTGAGTTTGGGGCTAACCTGGGCTATATGAGACCCTCTCTCAAAGCAAATAAAGAAAGCCTGTCATATACACTGCATTTTAATAACCATCCTGTAAGATGGCATTAGAATGTGCAAGTGTTTTACTTACCGTAGCTAATAAGATTCAAAATTAGGATCCAGATTATTTTTCTCATAATCTTCCTTTCCTGGCTTTATATTAATGTCAGATCCTTAAAGTTTGACACAGTCATCCACCATGACTTGAACAATTCCTGTATCTTAAATTAACCAAAACAAGAAATGAAAATACACCCCTTAGAAAACTTTGTCTACTGTAACCAAATTTTCTCTAACTATAAGAACCAGGAGACTGAGCTGAATTTGAAAGACGGTTTACTATAATCCATTTGATTTTTAAGGAACAAGTGTCCTTTGAGAAGTCCAGGATAGTAACAGATATTACAGACATAGCTCTTTAATTTCTAAGGGGAAAAAATAATGCTAGAGATGACAGACAAGAAACATGTTTCAATTTGCAGTTATTTAAATCTTCAATAAATAAAACACTGTACTATGTATAATAGAAAATATGAAGACAAATCTTTGCTTTATGAGCTCTTTGGAGCTGTGGGTCCACAGGGGACTCCTGAGCAGCTGGTTAGAGATGGGGAAGGGGACTCTGAGGACACAAGATATGACTGACTGCAGAGGAGTAATAAAACATAAGAACAGGAGGGCTTCAGAAAAGTCCTGAATCACAGACTAGAAGAGTGATGTGGGTGATGTCTATAGGAAGCCCTGTAAGGAAGAACTAGAGAAGGAAGGGAAACTGGGTGAGGCCTGGAGTCCTGGCCCGTTCACAGCTGGCACAGATAATCAGGAGCTGCAGTGTCCTGTGGTTCTTGGTAAATTCATTGACTCTATTTAGTGGTTGCTTGGTTTTGATTAGGACAAGGTCTCCTGGTATAATTTAAAGTGTCTTTGAGTTCAGCCTCTCCAGTGTTGGGGTTACAGGTAAGCACCATCATGTTTTTATTTCTTCCTGGTGATCCATGATTATTAATAACATTTTCTCACAGAAGTTTTGGCCTGCCTTGAGTACACGTGAAATGAAGAGAAAACTAGACTAGTTCGGTTTTGTGGTTCAGTTTCTAGCTTTAAAATACTGGGCCTCCTCCTCCTCCTCCTCCTTCTCCTCCTCCTCCCCCTACCCCCCCCCTCCTCCTCCTCTTCCTCCTCCTCCTCCTCCTTCTCCTCCTCCTCCCTCCTCCTCCTTCCCCTCCTCCTCCTCCTTCCCTCTCCTTCTCCTCCTCCTTCCCCTCCTCCCCCTCCTTCCCTCTCCTTCTCCTCCTCCTCCTCCTGTTCCTCCTCCCCCCCTCCCCCTCCTCTCCCTCCTCCTCCCCCTCCTTCTCCCCCTCCTCCCCCTCCTCCCCCTCCTCCTCCTCCCCCTCCTCCTCCTCCTCCTCCTCCGTCTTCTGTTCTTTTAAGATGAACATATAGTATTACATGAACATGTATAAGTATTACATACTAGAGTTCTCTCAGCCCATTCATGTGTACCAGTGTGTGACCTATGACAATAAGCTATACAGGTTAGCTTCTTTGCCTGTGCTTCCTCCCAGCATTTCTTGTAGCAGGCTGATCATCTGCAGCCTATCAGTCAGAGGAAAGTTGTGGTCCCATATTCATGGTACAAAAATACCCTCGAATGGAATTTTAATTTTAGGTAGCACTTTATGTCATATTGTATTATATAAGACTTTAAACTTTAGCGTTAATATTTCCCAGGATCTTGGGTCCTCATGTTTTTAAAGGTAAAAATAGGATTTTCATTCTTTGCCTCAAGCATTTATCTTTGCTTGGAGCCTGCCTTTTGGCGCTGATTACTGCAGTAACTTTGGGTTTTAAATTCTCTGACCTCAACAATTTTTCATTCTCTCCTTTCAATAAGCTATTCTTGATGAAAAGTGAATATTTTCTATTCTTGTAAGAATACTAGGGTAGTCCAGTCTTCTACTCCAATAAGAGGAGGTACTATTACCTGTTTATTTAGTTTCAAATGTTTAGTCTGTACACACAGGGAACTGAAACTTCTTCTAGGTAAGATATTTAGGATGGGGGTTTATTTCCTTAAAAAAGCATTTTAAAAGTCTAATAGGATTATATCCTATGATTCAGTTTATAGTCTTCATAGTGTGAGTATAGATTGTTTAGAGCCATTGCAGGAAATGTGACTTTGTGAAACTCTGTCAATATTAAGTTTTTCTTATTTGTACACCAAAAGGGTGGAGTGCTGTAAGTCACTGTTTACCGGAGCACCTAGTGTGTGAGCATATCACCAGAGAACTAATTATGGCTCAAGTATTGTAACCAGGAAACAAATCGGTACTAAGAGTTGTAGCAGAGCAAAGTTTGATTCTATCGATGCTAATCTGTTTTATGCCAGCCCCAATGGGGATCCTATGTCCCAAGATGGATTTTTACGTCCCCTGCATAGAACTTGCAGCTGTTGATATAAGTTCTTTTAATGTTGCAACAGTGTTATGGAAAAATCCTAAGGTGTGTTTTCTTTTTTTAACTTTGAGTTTGTAGAGGTGATAAACACAATATAATTCAGATGAATGTAATAGAATACAGTTCCACTGACTTTCATCATGCTGAAGTGTCAGCAGCTGGATGCCCATTCTGAAGAATGAGATGAAAAAGAAATTAAAGTGACTTTCAAAGATAATGTGGCAGGGGTGTGACAACACTGGGCTGGGATCATAGTTTCCCATTCCAAACTGGGTTTCTTTCTCCAGTTTTTCTTTCAAGATAGTCATAAAATATTTATTTTCAAACTATTTATATTTCAACTCCCTGTAGAAGCATTTATCTCTCCTTCTATATTTTGATTTTCTAAAAAAACATACTATTTTTAAAAATGTGTATTACTGACTCCTTTGGTAATTATGGCTTATAGGAGCAATCTTGTTTTGTTTGACCACATTTTCCATCATGCTCCTTAGCTGTAATATGCTAAGATGAACATCTCTGAAGTTTCTTTAGCAAAATGTTCAAAGTACAGCAATTTTCAAGGAAAATGAAGAAAGAAGATAGCTAGGTGAATTTAAAGTTATTCTTTACTATGAAGTTTATAAGGAAAACTGCTTAGGAGTGACTTATAGCTAGTTTTAAAAATAATGTTTTATGGCAACTTGGGATGTCTCTATCAACACGGTATCTAAACTGTCCTCATACCTAAGGCCAGTATTCTTTGGATAGGTGAGTGTTCTGCTGAGTTAAAAATAATGCAGCCCTCTGTCAGCTTCAGACACTCACCAGGGGCCTGCATTGAATGTCTGGAAAGAAAAGGCACGCTAAGGTCCCACTTGGGAGACAGAAAATAGAAACTTGCAGGGTTCTAAAAATGTCATCATTTATGTTTTTACAAGCAAAATTATCTCTCTAAAAAAGAGAAAATGCCATTTCAGTGTATCTTACCTTTACTACGATTATTTATTCAGAACTACATCCTAACAAAACCTGACTTTTCAGAAGGAATTTAAATTTGAAAAGAGCATAATAACTTTCAGCAACAGAATTCATTCTGTTCTTAGAATTGGTCATTAGAACTTCTAGCAGTGGGAACCTAGAAAACTCCCACTTAAAAGTGGAGGCAATTTCATTATGATGTAGATCAAGAGTTCTCAAATGTTTATGAGCATAAGCATTTCTTAAAAAGTTTAACAGATTCCTGGGGCTCATTCCCCAGATTCTGGTCATGTAAATGGTGAGTGGAGCCTAGGGACCTACATTTTAATAAGCTATGCAAATGTGTGATTCTTGAGGAGTCACTGTTCTTGGAGCCCATGGGCTAGCTAGAGGCTCAGGACCTTTGGACTCCAGGCTCAAAACAAGATGGCCATTTAAATGGACTTTACTTGTAAATTTAACACTGATAGTTCTGTGTATACCTTTAACCTTTAACCTCACATTAGCAACGTAAATATTTAAGGATTTGTTTATTTCTGGTCTCTAGCATGAAACAAAATAGTCATCAGAAAGAAAACACACTCTAATTTCCTTGAAGTTTCAGAAATTAAAGCCTGCACAACATAGGTGCGCTTAGACACATGCAGGCAATACACTCATACACATAAAATAAAAGCAGTAAACAAAATAAAGCCCAAAACTGTAGAATCTTTCATAATCCACTTGAATTATTGGAACTTTATTTTGTGTGATTCTAATGGTATAATTTTTAAATTCATTTTTATCACAGAATAGTAAAGCTTTTTGTAATACTAGAACACAAGTGTACTGAAATAAGTTAACAAAGAAATTTTAATAACTGTTTTCACTGAGATCATGTCAAAGAGGGTTTTATTATTTTAAAGTTTTGCTTAATTCTAACTTCTCCCAGTTGAGGTTCTAGAAGTATAATGTATGTATTGTAAAATTTAGCCTTTGCAATGTACATTTAAATTTTTAATACACACAGTTGTGGGATCAACACCATGTTGAAGACATGATATTTTAACTACCCAAGACTTTCCTTCAAGTCACTTTTACGTACAGTTTTCCTGTACGTTACCTTTCCTGAATGCCATATATGGGGAATCCTACAGTGTAGATTTGAGTGTCAGTTTGGTAGTTTACTGTAATGAGTTTGCAATTCATTCATATTATATGAATCAGGACCTATTGCTGAGGAGTCCGTTGGAAGGGTACAACAGATTTTTATTCAGTCATCAGGAAACTATTGTGTGCTAGGTTTTAGCACTTAAAAATTAAACCGGCATTAATATTTAGACAGTATTTTGTATGGACATAGTTTTCATTTTTCTTGAGTAAAGGTCTAGTAGTGAAATTCTTTGGTTGTAGGTTAAGGATATGTGTATAGAAAACACAAACCGGGAGCTGGAGAGATGACTCACTGGGCAAGATCATGTACTGTGCAAGCATGACAGTCTGTGTTAGGATCCCAGCACTCACATAAAGATGGGCGTTGACTTCACAGGCATCTGTAACTCCAGTGCTGTGGGGAATGGGAACAAGAGAGTCACGGGAACTTGCTGGCCACCATCCTGGCTCCAAGTTCATTGAGTCCCTGTCTCAAAGGAATACGGCTGAGAGTGATAGTGAAGGACACACTGTGTCTCCCCTGGTCTTGGTCAATGTCTACATAGGCATGTGCAACTGCACAAACTTTAGCATACAACACACACACACACACACACACACACACACACACACACACACACACACACAGAACTGCAAGTTACTCTCCAAACTGGCCATACCTGTTACATTCTGGCCCACAGTGTCTGCAAGTCCTGCATTTTCGTTGTCAAGTTTTTGGGTTTTGTTTATATTCTAGTCTCCACTGAGTAGCTTCATCTCACTGTGATTTTAATTAGCATTTCTCTGATGACCAGTGACGACACAGTGAGCGTCTTTTCTTGTGCTCATTGTGCATTTTAAAGTTCTTGGTATATTATTGTCAGCAGAAATAGAGAGGGGCCAAAAGACAACTCCACATTGCTGCCTACAGCAGCCCGAGTTCTTTTCAGAGATCTCCATTCAAGTAAAGCTGAGACTCTTGCCTTCTCTTCAGAAAAGAATTTCAGGATGTGTATTAGGAAGAAAGTTTGACATCTGTTTAAGCACAGAATTATTAGAAAAACAGGTGCTCAGAGAAAGTGTAGGACACAGCTGATGTTGCTTAACTGTCCTAGCCTTAGCTATGTACACTATTTTGGAGGCTTTGGAGATGACATTGCTTAAAGGGGACCTCTCCCTTCTCTTCCATCCTCTGTAGGGTGATTCTGAAGGTAAACTGCATAGGCCCTGATAAGGCAAAACCAGGAGTTGTAAGGGTTGTAAGAAGACATGTCTTTTTTATTCTAAATGTGAGATTCTTCTGAGGTTTCTAAAAACATGCAGATTTACTAGGAAGCTAAAAGGCCCCTATATGCTTGGCCTTAAGCACAACTCATTGCAATATTCTTATTGAAACATCTGTGTATTAAGGGAATGTTTTGTCTCTCTGTAGGCAACTTTCACAGCAAATACTAATCTAATCGTCCTGAAACTCTTGACTTTCAGCTGGTGGGAGGCTTCAGCCGCATTCCTGGGGGAGGCCTCCCTCCCTTCCTATGCCTCGTTACATTTCCCTCTCTTTTTGCCCGGTCTCCTATGGGTACAAATAAACTTCTGTTCCCGCCCCCTTCAATATATTTTAATTAATTCCATTAATTTTTGTTGTTGTTGTGTTTGGCAACATGCTAGAATGCATGCAGTATGCATAAAGATAGAAACTGTAAAAATAATTATTTGAGTAGAAATGTTTTTTTATTATGGTGATGGGGCCTGAAGCCAGACCTTGCATATGCAGCATCCCACCAAGTTCAAATCCCCGTTCTCCTAATAATGTCTTTCAAAGAGAATAACCTTCATTTTGATGGAAGTCCATCTACTAGATCGTGGCATGCCGATCATGGTTTAGGTTTTCGTCTTGCCAAGGGTCAAAATTCAGAGTTATTGGTCATGCCTTGAAACATACTGTTGTTTACTAGACATGTATTCTGATTTATTTAACACACTTTTAATTTTTAAAACTTTATTTGGTATATTTGGGGATTCTCTACATAGGTAATGATTTTTTTCTTCATTCTGATCTGTATGATACTTTGTTTTTCTGGCCACTGTGCTGCCATGGCCCTGTGTGCGGTGGGTTATTTTTACCAGTACTTTGCTATGTCACTCTGTTGTCTACTGGTTTACAGTAATAGTAATATTATTAAGTATTAATATAACCAAATTATATTGAAATTAAAATGTAAATACAAAATATTATTATTATTATTGTGTGTGTCTATGTGTCACAGCATGCATGTAGAGACCAGAGGACAGTTTTATGGAGTCTGTTCTCACCTTCCACCTTGATGTGGATTCCAGGGATTGATCTCAAGTTGCCAGGCTTGTGCAGCAAGTACTTTTACCCACTGAACCATCCATCTCACCTATAATACTGAGCTTTATTACTTTTTAAAATACTGTGTTTATTTTTTCTGCCATCTTCACGATTTGTTTTCCTTTTTTCTTTAATTTCTAACAACTCAAAAGTGATGTGTCTAGCACTTATATTTTTTTTTCATTCTATTTTCTTTAGTTTGTTTACTTGCTTGTTTTTTTTTTTTTTTGAGACAGGGTATATAAGGGTATGTAGCCCTGGCTTGCCTAGAACTCACTGTATAGACCAGGCTGGCCTTGAACTCAGAGAGGTCTATCTGCCTCTGTTTTCCAAGTGCTGTACACCCAGCCTGTTTGGTTTTTGGTAGTACTAGAGCTTGAGCCCTTTGACATGCTAGGCAAGCACTCAGCTGTGGACTCCACACCCAGTGTGCTTAGTTCAGTATTTGTCCTTTAAGGGGTGCTGTGAGCTTTTATGATAGGTTTGGTGGTTTTCATTGTAGTCTGCTGAATGATTTATTTTTGTTGTTTTGAGACCTGGATCTCAGTTCGCAGCCTCAGCTGGCTTCAAACCCATGCTGATCCTGCTCCCACTCCTGAATGGTGGGAGTGTGTGTGTGCTGCAGTGTTGTTTTTCATCTTTGCATTTCACATTGGGTGATTTCTGTTGGTATCTGCAGGTTCATTCATTCATTCTTGTTGGTTGTGCAATCTAATGATGGTCTCTTAAAAACATTCTTCATCTGTTACCATGTGGTAATGGTTTTTACAATATGAACATACTCTGGACAAATGACTTTTACCTAACCTCACAGCATAATGTAAACATAATGAGTCTTGAGCTCCTCTTGTAACCTAAACATCTTGATGCCTCCTTACTCTTACTTGCCCTGGACCCAGAATAGTGTCCTCACTGTGTGGGGATGGGGTGGAGTAGGGTGGGGCCATCTGAAGCCCCGAAAGCAGTGCTTATGTCATTGCAAACAATGTGAGACATTGATGTTTACCGATGTATATGTTGGTAGGTCTAGAGATCAGAAGGGACAAAATTCTCTGATGAGGTCTGACATTTTACTTCCCCGTTTTAGGCTGGAGATACTGTTTTACAATATAAACATTAAACATACTATGTCCTGAACAGAGCAGAGCTCTGGGAGATTCTGAAGGAACAGATTCTCAGAGGTTCAGGTCTTCTCTAACACTTTCATTAAGATTTTAAATTCTATCTCTATTAAGACTGAATAATCCACATGCTGAAGAATTAATCCATAGGAGTAAATTCAGTGTGTGTCACAATAATGCAACCAGAATATCCGTCAACCTTTGAACATTTTTGTCATCCTCTAAAAGACGTTCCAGAGCAGTGGCAGTCGGTCTCCAGTCCCCCATACACACTCCTCCACGTTATTTCTCTGTTTGTTCTGGATAGGCAAACAGAATCTGGACAGATACACAGAATAATGGGCAATGTGGTCTTTTCTGATTGGCTTCTTTTACTTAGCATATTTTTCTGAAGATTCATCCATACATGTATGTAGTGCTTTATCAGGACTGCTTTACTAGTATTAAATGCTACTGCATTTTATATAAATGCCATACTTACACATTCATAGTTGATGTAGATTTTGATTGTTTCTTCTTTAGAACTATTACAAGCAGTGCTGCTGTGAAATTCATTCATAGGTTTTTGTGTGCATAAATGTGTTCTCACCTCTCTTGACCTAGAGGAGTTGCTGGGGTATATGGTAATGTTTTATATAAGCTTTTGAGGAACTACCAAACTGTTTTTAAAAAGTGACACCTTTTTATTTCTCCCAGCAAATACCTTCAACAAAACACAAAACCACAAAGGCAAAGATCCAATTTCCCTACCTCCTTGCTTGATGGTTAGTTTTGTCAACTTGATATAACCTAGAATTCCCCTGGGAGGAGAGTCTCAGTGAGGCTTTGTTGGGATCTCCCTGCCCAGTGGGTATGTCTCTAGGGGGGGTTTCTTGATTATGTTAATTGATGTGGGACTCAGCCCTCTGTGAGCAGCACCTTTCCCTAGGAAGGGGATCCTGGATTGTAAAAGGTGAGGGGTGCAAACTGAGCACAGTGGAGCACATGCCTTTGTTTCTTCTGCTCCTACCGTGTGTGATGTGACTGAAGTTTCAACCATGACTTCCCCTGGTGGGAACTGGAATTAGGGGCTAAAGCAACCCTCATCTCCCTCAGCTGCTTTTGTTGGGGTATTTTATCACAGCGGTAAGAAACTAGAGCACTTTCCAACCTGTGACTTTTTCTTCTCTTTTCATAATGTCACCCTTGTTTGTGTGGAAAACCTCATTGTGGCTTTCAGTTGCATTTTGCTGACGGTAAGTGATATGGCACATCGTTTCCTGTGCTTATTGGCTATTTGTGTGTGTTCTATAAAATGTTTATTCAGATTTTTTGAGAGATTTTGATTGACTAATATTTTTTATTATTGATCTTAGTACTTTGTATGTTCTGGATACAAGTCCTTTATCAGATATGATTAGCATGTATTTTCTTTGTTGTATTTTACTTTCTTGTTGATTCCTGTTAGTGTATTTTGATTTTGGTAAAAATGTTGTTTATTGTTTTCTTTGACCATTTATGCTTTTGTTGTCCTAAGAATATTTTTGCCTTATTCAGTTTTGCAACGATAGACTTTATTTTCTTCGAAGAATTTAGGGATTTTTGTGCTTGTATTATTCTGGGTTTTCTAATACTTATTTCTTTGTGGGTCTATGTGTGTGCTCACGCTTGCACACGTGTATGTCATGACATGCATATGGAGATCAGAGGACACCTTGTAGAAGTCAAGTTTTGATTCTCTCCTTCCATGTTGCGGATTCCAGGGATCAAACTCATGTCAGACCTGACAGCGAGCACTTTACCACTGAGCCATCTTGCCAGCTTGAAAAGTTTAGTGTTATTTCTACTTCTTTCAGGCTCTTATATTTTTAGCTCTTGTAGTTATGCCTTTAATTTCTCTTGTGTACTGGGTAAAGTAAAATCCAGAATTCATTGTTTTACATAAAGATATCCAATTGTCCCAGCAACCTTTGTTGAAAGACATTCTTTCCCCGAAGTAGAAGTATTATCTTGTTACAGATCAGTTAGTCAAAGTGTGAGGTTTCTTCTACAGCTCAGTTCTGCTCTCTTGCCTGCTTCTGCTTGTAGGTCCATGCAGAGTGCATTACTATGTAGGCTTGCAGTGTTTTGAAATCAATAAATATAAATCTCTAGTTTTATCTCACTTTTCAGCATTGCTCTGGACATCTTGGGTACCTAGAATTTCAATGCAGTTTCTCTTTGACTAAAGTAGATTTGGCTCCAGAATGGCTTTCACAACTTTTGTTTTCCAGTGTATAAGAAAGTTATATTTATACTATACTGTAGTTGGTTAATACTGTTATATCTAGAAAAACAACATACAAACTTTAACTTAAAAATACTGTTTTGGTTTAAAAAAAAAGTTAATGATATGAGAATCTTGGAATCTTGAGCAACTCTTAATCTCTTTGGTGGTTGGTGGCTGGATGTTGCCTGGACGTTGATGCCTCTGACCGTTAAATGTGGTGGTTGCAGAAGGTTGGGGTGACATTTTCAGGTTCCTGAGACAGCTGTGTAGTTTGCTGTGTGGGCTGCTCTTGCTTTCACAAGAGTCCTCTGAGGCATGTCGTGCTGCTTAGTAGTATTTACTCACAGTAGAACTTTCAAAATTAGATTCAGACCACGAAGATTCTTCCTACCTGACAGCCGGGCTTATGTGTGCTATAGGCCGTCTGCTGTCATTTCTGTAATATTCAAAGCATCTTTACCAGGACAAGAGGAAGAGAGCCCATCTCAGGAAATCAGTTTCTCTGCTCATACAAAGAAGCAACTCTTCATTCGCTCAAGTTTTATCGTGAGATTGCAGCAATTTTGTCAAGTGTGTAAGCTTCACCTCTTGTTCCAGCTCTCTTGAGATTTCCACATCTGCAGTAACTTCCTTCAGTCAAAGCCCTTTACATTGTCTGTTAAGAGCTGGAATCAACTTCTTCCAGACTCCTGTTAATGTTTATATTTCCCTTCCTCTTATGAATCATGTTCTTTATTATTTTGGATTTTTGTTTTTATGTTTTCTTTCTGAGACAGGGTCTAGCTCTGTAACCTAAGTTGACCTTGGATAGTCTTATATTGGAAGAAAATCTTTCATAGCTAGCAAGTAGTGGTCAGTATTTGCTTGAAAGCTTTCAAGGGCTCGTTGCCTCCCTTGTTGAGGCCAGTGCAGCCAGTGACAAACTTAAGCCAGTGCCCACTTAGCATTGTGGAACTCGTGGGGCTCCATGATCCTCCTCCTCAGTCTCTTACTGGCATTACCTAGAAAATGTTAACTTCTTTCCAGGTTTTTAATTTATTTTGTCCAGAGCCACGACAGGACCACCGTCTGGCAGCTGTAACTTTAGAAAGTGCACTTTTAAAATATTAAAACTTGGAAGTTGACTTGTCTCCTTGGTGCATGGGCTTTAGAGTAGATGCTGTGTCAGCAGGCATGAAAACATGTAAATCTCATGGTCTGCACCAACACTCTGGGTGACGAGGTGCATTCTTGATGAGCAGTAGATCTCAAAAATATTCCAGAACCCCTGTTGTAAATAGATGTGTCATCATCCTGGTTTTATTGTTCCATTTGTGGAGCAGGGCCAGAGTATATTCAGTGTAACTCTCAGGGAGCCCCAGGATTTTCCAGTGGTCAGTGAGCACTGGCTTTAAGTCATAAGCTATGTGGTGACAAGGGAGGCAGCTACGCCTGGGAAGCTTTGAAACCAGAAACTGACGTCTTTATAGCTATGAAAACCTAGACAGCATCTTCTTCCAATACACTGCTGCTTCGTCTGCATTGGGAATCTATAGTGTAGATTCAGTTACCTTAGCAAGACCTAGATTGCTGTGCTTCCTTGGCCAGACCTTGTGCCTCTGTTAGGAAGATAGCTTCCCTTAAACTTCACGGACTAACCTCAGCCAGTGTCAAGCTTCCTTGTGCGGCTTTCCTCACATCTCTTAGTTGTCCTAGACACAAACAGGTTAGAGCCTTGTTCTGGATTATACTTTGGTTTAGGAGGTGTTGCAGCAGGTTCCAGCATATATCCACACCAATCTAATCTCTCCACAAGGCTGCTTCTTCCTTTTCATTCCTGTGTTGACTAGAGTAGCTCTTTGCATTTCCTTTGAGAACATTTTCCTTTGTTTTCACCGTTTAACTAACCATTTATGCTAGAGGCTTTCCAGCTATCAGCTTCCGGCATACCTTCCTCACAGTGCTTTTGATTTAAAGTGAGAGAGCAGAGGCATCTAACTTGAACATTTCAGACCATGTGTGGTTGGAAAGGCGGAGGAGGAGAGGGGAATGGAGATACCTGGTCAGTGGGGCTGTCAGAACCCCATACCACATTTTTCCGCCAACTTTTCTGTTTTATATGGGCACAGTTATTGGTGTCTTATACCACTTATAATATTACCAGTCACAGAATAGCATAACAGATATAATAATAATGAAAATGTTTAAAACATTAAAGTCAGCCAAAATTTTAGTAGGCACTGCATTGAATCTGTGGGTTTGTTGGAGTATTCTCACATTATCAATATTGAGTATTCCAGTCGGTGAACATGGGGTACCTTTCTATGTAATAGTTAGGTCTTCAGTTTTTTTCAGTGATATTCTGTAGTTATGTTTAGTGTATTGAGTTTATACTTTTAAAAAAGTGTTTCATTCTATTTTGGATTATTTGTTGGCAGTGTATGCAGTTAAGTTTTGTTTACAGATTGTGTTTTTAGTGGCACTTAAAAAGCTTTAAAGAGGTAGACAAACATCAGGTACTGTTTTTGTAACTGAAAACTGCTATCAGAAATGCTATATATTTAAAGTAATATAAATATCGGAGTTTTAGATTAGGGACTGGGGAGTCAGGTCAGCCAGCTGAGTACTTGTCATTCAAGCATAAGTATCTGAGTTCCATCACCAGAACCCACATAAAAAAGCCAGATAGGGTGGTGTGTGCTTGGAATCCAGCTCTGGGGAGGCAAAGACATGCTGATCCCTGGAGTTCATTGACTGGCCTAACCTCAAGCCAGTGATAGACCCTGGCTCAGAAAATAAGGTGATGGTGTCTGAGATGTGATACCTGAGGTTTCTCTCTGGCTTGAACACACACGTATGTACACCTTGTACATACACACACACACACACACACATACACACACGATGAATATGTTAAGTCTGTGAGGTTCAGCTTTAGGCTTTTCACCCATACATCAGCTATACTCTTACTACATCAAATAAATCTTAATCAATAAAAAATCAATATTTAATTTTCCCTTCTTCTTTTAGTGTTAAATGTTTACAAAAGACAGTGAAGGATTCTTACCACATAATGTGTAGATCATGTGCCTGTCAACTTGAAGTTTGTGCAAAATGTGGAAAGAAAGAAGATATTGTTATTCCGTGAGTATTTCCTTTTACATTTGGGATTTGCTTTTAGTAACTGATACATAAATTTTCTCTTAATCAAGCATCAGAAACTTATATTTTAAAACTTTGTATCTCCCGGGGCTGGAGAGATGGCTCAGTGGTTAAGAACACTGACTGTTCTTGCAGAAGACACAGGTTTGATTCCCAGTACCTACATGGCAGCTAACAACCGTCCTAACTCCATTTCTAGGAGAACCAACACCCTCTTCTGACCTCCACGGCCATTTCACAACACAGGTGCATCTACCTACATGCAAGCAGTGCACTCATACACATAAAACAAAGAATTTTAAAAAAACTGTTTATATCTCCCAGTAATGTAGTTCCTATCTAACAGGAAAAGAGTCACAGTTCTATCAAACGTTTCTGTTACAGCATAAAATATAATACATATATATATTATTTTATTTCTTTTTTGTTGTTGTCTTTTTGAGACAGGGTCTCCCTGTAGCCCCAGCTGGCCTGGAACTCACTGTGCAGATCAGGCTGACCTCAAAATCACAGGGATACACCTGCCTCTGCTTCCCAAGTCCTGGGATTAAAGGTGTGTGCCACCACACCTGGCAAAATACCTTTATGTTTTTAAGAACATCAACTGTTTAGCCTTGAGCTCCACAAACTTCATTCTGCATCAGTTCTTCCTAATGGGCACTTTTTACTAACTCCTTTGAGCTCATTCTGGTATCGACAGTGTTAGAATTGATTCACTCTCCAGTTAAGCTTCCCTTTAAAAGAGCTATTTCTCTGTTCCGGTTTCTTTAGGATTCCCATAAGAAGCAAACGTCTTTTTAACCTGGGCCTTTGAAAAATGAAACCAGAGATAGTTACAGACTTTCTTCCATTTAGGTTTAATAAAGAACCAGAAACCATGGAAAACAGTGAGAACAATCAGAGTTCCAATCCTAGAAGAAGCTGCAAAGTAAAGGAAGATGGGGATGATGGCTCAGGGTTTGGTACTGACCTAGATGACAGGGATGAGGACGCTCAAGTGGACTGACAGCACTGTCAGAGTCGGTCGGGAACAGCACGCTCACCAAAGTTTGCCTTTGAGGCACTCAGCAAAGGAGGAAGGCAGAAAAAGTTGTGACAAACGGACAGAAAACCATAAACAGTATAAATTTTAACATGCGAATAACTGAAACTTTAAGAGATCCTTGACAAAGTTCTGAGTTCCGTGCTGGAGTTGCTGCTGAGACACAGCTTGAGGTTTATTGTGTAATCAATGGGAACTGTTTAGAAAAGCATGTTACCCAATGTCAAACTAACCAATGTTGAGAATTAGTAATTATATCACAGCTATCTCATGCACAACTAAGATGCCATTTGTTCACAGCAGCTACCCCTCAATAGGCTGACCCCCAGCATGTGGCCCACCTAGCAAAAGCCCCCTTCAAAGCAAAACCCGTTTTTATAATCATGTTTAGCAAGTTTATAGCAATTTTTCCTCAACAATATTTTCATATACTTTATCCTACTGTTTCTACGTTTTTCCACTTGGGAAATATAGACTCAGAAAAAAATGTGTTGGATTTTCATACATAATTCATAACTATGGAGGAAAATGGGCCATTCTTACTCTACTGAAGACTACCAGCATCCAAAGTTCCACAGTCCTGAATATGTCATTTACTGCACATTATGTCTACTAGTAAACAATATAAATTAGCACTGTGGGGTCATTGAAGTCAGTATCCTTTTATTTTGAAAAATCTCAAAGCTACAGAGTAGTAAAATGAACTTTTCCACAAATTCTTCACCTAGATTCCCAATTGTTAGTTTCACCATGTTTTATTTATGTGCCTATAAATGGGATGTACATGTGTGTGTGTATGTATAGACATATACATCTATACACACAAATATCTCCATGTGTATATATGGCATGTATGTTTATGTATATGTGTATTTGCTGAACCATTTTAAAATAAGAGTGAAGCATTAGTTTGGGAACTTACCTTTTTGTGTTGTGTCTCTTTTCCATTGTTAAAAAATTTTGGAAATTGACCTGTGTTTTTACGGAAGCTGTGATTTCTTTCTTTGACATTGTTATGCATTATCCTAATGCTGAGTGACATTTGAGTTACTACTACTTTTCCTGTGGCACACAATGCTGTGTAAGGTGAAGCAAAGTTAGGAATCTTATTAAAGTATTTTAATTTAGGCTTCAACATACAGGTTAAGAAAGAGGAGCTCAGGCAATTAACATGGAAGAGAATTTGGACTCATCTCCACAATGAAGGACCATAATTCAAAAGTTAAGTTACTGCGCCAAACATCCTGGGTCTTTACTGGAGGTCATGCTAGGCCTTATTAACTGGAAGGCTTTCTTGAAGCCACAATTAAATAGTTATTAGAAAATAAATGGGAGGAGAAGAGGTGATGGATGAGTATTTGAGGTTATCGTTAATAATACAATGTCTACAATATTTTCCTTATAACCTTGGAAACTTTCCCAGTTCATTTTCAGTCTGTTGTACACACAGATCTGAAGCATTTGTTCTTGCCAAAATGAGTTTCGTTTAATTTATATTGGGTTTTTAATGTTATCTCTTGACCCTTAATGCTCAGGTTCTTTCGGTGTTAATCAACCACATATAATCTTGCCTTTATGAAGAAGAGGACGACTGCCCAGGATTTAAACAAAAAGGTGGCCTTGCAAGCCTCTACTGATTAGCCGCAAGTAGTCCACGCTGAAGTTCTGTGGGGTTATGTTTAATGCTGATTCTTGATTTTTTATGGCATATTTTTTTTCTTTCTGGCTTCTAACTTAGTCATTATAAACACAGACTTTATTCAAGTTCCAAATCCCTAAAGATGTGCTAACCTGGATGGAAGTAACTTTCTAGATAGGTGAACTTTTGATAGGTGAGCTGTTTTGTACATACATATTTTCTTGTGTACTTTTCTGTATGTAAAAAATACAGCTATAAATGTACTCATTTCAATATCATTTCAATAAACTGGAATGAGAGAGAGAAAGAGAAAGAGAGAGAGAGAGAGAGAGAAAGAGAGGAGCACTCAGAAAAATAATCCCCACACAAGACTATGAGTGTGAACTATTCCAGAGTCGCAGAAAGTGCCATGTAGTGAAGTGTGGGCCTGAGCTCCTCAAGGGAGCAATTAGCTGCCTTGGCGTTAGCCATGTGACATTTTGGAAGCTCTCAGTTTTCATCTCTAGGTTACTAAGAAGCTCTTTCTTTTCCTCACTCATTTTTGGTAAGAGAGAGATGTGAGGTGGCTCCAGAGATGGCCTGAACAGAATTATAACCTAATAAGGTAAAAGCAGAAGCCACTAGGGTTGCCTAAGGCCTTTAGTACAGGTCCTTTCTCTATAAACAGTCTTTCTACTGAGATTCCTAGAAAATTGCAGGCTTATGGCTGGAAGAGAGAATTAGAATTGCTTCAAGCAGTTTTTAATTGCACAGGAATTCCTGCCCAACTGCTGGCGGTGCCTTCCCCTGTGTTCCGTGGTGAAGGGGTCTCTCTCCTCGCGTCCCTCTGGTTCTCCCTGTCTTTATCCTGCTACAGTAGTTAATTTGTATGTGTGTAATGAGTGATATCTTTGATGATTTATTTATATTCCCTAATTATTAATTGACTATTTCCCTTTTGTTTAATGATTGGTTTTTGATAGAAGATGATATTAGGGAATGATTTTTGCTAAGTATAATAATATTTTAGAAATATATACTGAAATATTTAAGCATATAATGCCAGTTTACTTTCAAAAAATACTTGAGGGGCTGGAGAGATGGCTCAGCATTTAAGAGCACTGGCTGCTCTTGCAGAGGACCTGGGTTCAATTCCCAGCACCCACATGGTGGCTAACAAGCATCTATAGCTCTGGGTCCAGGACATCCAATGCCCCCTTCTGACCTTCACGGGCATTGCACTGCACGGTTGCTCTTGCATGCAGGCAGGCAATAACTCATACACATAAAATAAAATAAAAAATGTTTTTAAAAAAATATTTGAGTAAAGTATGTAGAGACACAGATGACACTTCAATGACAAAAATATGTTACATAGGAATAAGTTAATTCAAACTCTTACCAAGATGTTAAAGAAAATGGAGACAGTTTCCAGTAAAGTTATGTGGTATCCCATTTTGTATAAATTTATACATACACACATTTATTTTCTTCACTTTTTGCATAAAGCAGAGGAAAGAGGTGAAAGCTTCTAGGAAAGGCTTATGTGTTCTGGGAGCAGCCAGGAAGGGTCGGTTACTTTAGAGCCCTTCAGAGATGAGACCAGTGACATAATGGATGCCTGGAACCTGCTTTTAAGATTGTTTTCTTGGGGCTGGAGAGATCGATGGCTCAATGGTTGAAAGCACTGACAGCTCTTGCAGAGGACCTGGGTTTGGTTCCCAGCACCCACATAACAGCTAACGACTGTGTGTAACTTGTTCCTGGGGATCCAAAGCCCTTTCCTCCATGGGCATTGCACCCATGCGGTCCACTTACATACATGCAGGTAAAACACTCATATATACGAAATAAAAGTAAATAAAAAATGTCTACAAGATTTGTTTTTTTGCTGAGCATGGTGGTGCACTCCTTCAGTCCCAGCGCTTGAGAGTTGGGGGCAGGAGGGGCTGCAGGTCATGACCAGTCTGCTACGTGGTGAGTTTGAGGCCATTCTAGGCTAAATGTTTCATTAAAAAAAAATAATAATTCTTTCCTATTGTTTGTTTTTCACCATTTGACTCTGATTTCTAAGGTGAGACTTTATTCTGTGTAAAGTCTTCTGAGATCCTGAAGTCTGCTGGTCAGTCTCTTTAAGCATTAAACTTGTGAACCAGTACTTCTGCAAATGAGCTTTTTCTTTTCTGAGATTCCCGTGACAGCACTGTTAGACCCTGTGTCTTGTGTCTCCCTTGCTTGCTTTTCCCCATTCATTTGCTCCTCTGTAGGTCCACTTTTCTGTTTCCTGTTTGCCATTCTTTGCACTCACCAATCTTCTAAGGAGGTAAGATTAATGTGTTCCATATACTCCTAAACTTACTTACAAATTGTTAATTTCAGACAGTAAATTTACAATTCTAGGGGCTGAAGAGACGGCTCAGCAGTTATGAGCACTGACTGCTCTTACAGAGGACCTGGGTTCGATTCCCAGCACCCATGGGATCCTACACCCTCTTTGACCTCCGTGAACATTGCATGACACAGCTACACTTACATACATGGCAGGCAATACGTTCTTACACATAAAAAATAAATGGTACACAATTCTAAAATGTCTGCTTGATCCTACAGTTAATGCTAACTCTATTGAAATATTCTAACGTGCCTATTTTATGCATGCTTTTCTGTTTCCTGTGACAGTGGATTTGCAGTTTGCTGTGGCTCAGTGTGCCGCATGTATGGGAAGCACTTCCTCCATATATAAAGCACTTCCTTTAGTGCTGACGTGGTGGAGACTGTAAGAAGTTGGGGCTAGTGCAAGTTGATTGGGTCACGGAGGCACTACCCTTGAAGGAATTGATGTAGTTCACTCTGGAGTAGGTGAGTACTTTCCAGAGCAGACTGTTAGAAGAAAGCATACCCCATGCCCTTGGTCTTCTTTCCATGGGGCTGATCCCTTTTTATTTCTTTGCTATATTATGACCAGCTGGGGAGCCTTTGCCATACTCTTTGGAACTATTAGCTACCATAACTGTGAGCCAAATAAACTTTATAAAGTACTTAGCCTCTAGTATTTTGTTACAGCATCAAAAAATATACTAATAGTCTTTGTTCACTTTTGTTTGTTTTTTAAAAGATTTATTTAATCTGAGTGTGGTGGCTCATGCTTTAAGGTCCTCTGTAAGAGCAGTCAGTGCTCATAACTGCTGAGCCGTCTCTTCAGCCCCTAGAATTGTAAATTTGCTGTCTGAAATTAACAATTTGTAAGTAAGTTTAGGAGTATACGGAACACATTAATCTTACCTCCTTAGAAGATTGGTGAGTGCAAAGAATGGCAAACAGGAAACAGAAAAGTGGACCTACAGAGGAGCAAATGAATGGGGGAAAGCAAGCAAGGGAGACACAAGACACAGGGTCTAACAGTGCTGTCACGGGAATCTCAGAAAAGAAAAAGCTCATTTGCAGAAGTACTGGTTCACAAGTTTAATCTCAGCACACGGGAGGCGGAGGCAGGTGAATCTCTGTGAGATTGAGACCAGCTTGGTCTACATAATGAGCTCCAGGCTAGCTGGGGCTACAGGGAGACCCTGTCTCAAAAAAAAAAAAAAAAAAAAAAAAAAGAGGAACAAAAAGAATTTGTCCGTTTTCATTTATGTGTTTGTGTGTGAAGCTGCATGAATTTATATCTACCACATGCATGCAAGTGCCCTCATAGGCCAGAGAGTGTTGGAATCACTGGAATTGGAGTTTTAGGTGGTTGTGAGCTGCCTTTTGTGTGTGCTGGGAACTGAATCTGGGACCTCTTTTAGAGCAGTAAGCCCTCTTAACTGCTGAGCTGACTGTCCAGCCTTCATTTTCCTTTATTTACTGCTTTAGTGCTTGATTATGGGTCACTCGTTCTTTTAGGAAGTATAGCCCTGGTATGCCATGTGTACTGTATAGTCCTATACAACACTATGTCTGGATATTGGTCACTTTCTTTAACTTTTCATATCTAATGGCTGATGCATTATTGAAAATACCTCTAAAAATTAAAAATATGTGTATTACCTTGTATGTCAAGACTAAGCTTTAGGCCTCTTTAGACTTGATCATTTCAGTTTCACTTTTATTTCTAGAGCCTTTTTTGCCTACATCTTATGCCTAAAGTACTGTTTTCATTGCTAGGTTGTTTGCTTTAAAATTTATTATTTTTATTTTTTGTATGAGTATATTGCCTGTATGTAAGTGCACCTGTGTTGTGCAGTGCTATAAGAGGGTACTGGATGCCTTGGAACTGGAGTTAAGGATGGTTGTAGGCCAGTATGTGGGAACCAAACCCAGGTCCTCTTCAAGAGCAGCCAGTGCTCTTAAATGATGAGCCATTTCTCAAGCACTGCTCTTGGTTATTTTTAAAAAAATATTTTATTTATTTATTTTATGTGTATGAGTGTTTTGCCTGGGTGGGTGTGTGCACCACATGCATGCAATGCTTGTGGAGGCCAGAAGAGTATGTTGAATCCCCTGGAACTGAATTTAAAAGACAGTTGTTAACCACCGTGTCCGTGCTCAGAACTAAACCTGGGTTCTCTGCAAGAGCAGCCAGTGCCCTTAACTGCTGAGCCATTCATTCTCTGCCCCATAAAAGTTACCTTTTAAATGGACTGAAAAAAAAATTTATGTGGTACTACGGGACGTTTTGGTAGATGTATCAAATGTATATATTGTATAATGTGTAAATCAGGTTAAACATCACAAACATTTTTCGTTTCTTTTTGAGGAAAATATTCCAAATCCAGTCTAGCTTTTTGACATACACAGTGATTGTCACTGTTCATAGATACTCTCCTTTGTCATAACACCCCAGAGAATCCTGTCCCATGTGGCCGTAACTTAGGGAACATGCAGCCATCATCACTATCGGCAGGTCCCCTCCAGAGCATCTTGCTCTTGTGTGTGCGTAACTTGGGGTCCACTGTGCCCCTGCCTCTGCTCTCCCCAGCACCAGGCTGCATCAGCTTCTATGAGACAACTTTCTATTTTCTGTGTGTGCCATTTGGTGCGCATGGCAGTCAGAGAACAACTTGCAGGAGTCTGCTCGTCCCGTGCCTTCCATCATGTGGGCTCTGGGATCAAACTCGGATTTCAAGCTTGATAGCTAGTGCCCTAACCCACTGAGCCAAGATCAGCTTTTTATATTCCGCATAGGAAATGTTATTTAGTCACTTTTGGTTTAGACATGTAATTTCAACTTATCCTAAGAGATTTGTGGACCTGAGAAGCAGATCAACTGTAACCTCTTGGAGAGAAGAAAAGAAACTTTGTTTAAAAATTCCCTTTTTACTGAAAGAGGAAGGAAATCCTTCCAATGGAGATGTTTTCATAGAAAGTGTTGGGCTTGCCCTGGGGTATTTTTAATGCTGTGAGATGGAGACCCTTCGATGCACCACTCACAAAAATGCAATAGAAAGTTTATTTCTGACACTAACTACATATTGTTTTCACTTTCTTGTTAAACTAAGGCCATGTTTGTAACTGTAATTGGTATTACATGCATATACACAGAAAGTTTAGTAAACCAATTAAGTAATTTACTTTTAAAATAACAATAAGCTCAAAATGGAAAGTGAATTAGAAAAGCAAAGTCCTTTATTTTTACATTGGACTTTTATTTAAAATATAAATTTGCCTGTTTAACAAATGTTTACACAACCGAATATGATCTTATCTAGTCACTTTCAATTTTCACTTGTCTAATCATAAATCTATTTGTAGAATACATTTTCTTCAATATGTTGGAGTTCTATATTTCTTCTACAGTTATCAAGAGCAGCCATGGTAATTCAGGGCAATGACCTTGACCTAAATGCTAGAGGAAATGGATCAGCTCTGGGAAGCTGCCAGGTCACCTGAGATTGGAAGAGAGGCTGATTGGGCAGCTCTGATATCCCTCAGCAGAGCACATAACACCTGTCTGCAAAGCCAGGAAATAGGAAATGAATGATTTTTAAACTATGTTATCCATATTCAAAATGTTTTCTGGTGATGTACTCTAAAACAATAGGTCCAGTTGTTCCTTTGGACAAAATGCAATTAATACTCTGCAGTGCTCAGGAAGTCTGGAAGCAGGGAGAATGGTGTATTCATAATATTTCACATAAGAACATACTGAGCATACTACATGGATATGTAAGAACAGTTAGACACTGTTTAAAAATAAGTTTCTCCTGTTTCTCGCCTTCGCAGCACTTGTAGCTTTGTAGCTGCCAGCTGACAGGCAGGTGCGGTATAGCAGCTGCCAATGGAAATAGTTTCAGAATTCATTGAGCAGGCTGCTTCACAGAGTCATGGACATTTCATGTGAAGTCTGCTTTGTGGACATGTGATGACACTGCCTTGGCCCTTAGGACAGAATGCAGAACAAACAGGAATCCATAAAACAGCTCCGCGGTAGGTCTGAACAAACAACCAACCAGTCAACCTTTCTGTGTGTCTCTAGTCATAAAGTCTCTTTTTCTACGACCTCAGTTTGCCCACACATGGAACACGCTGTAGTCCAAAAGGTTCCTCATGGTTTTCCCTGCTGTAAACTGACTGCAGAGAGACTGAGAACATGGAACTGAGCTTCGTCTGTGGCTTTCCTTGTTCAGCATTTCAACAAGGAGGCAAAAATTCTTGGGGGATTTTCAACTTAGGGGCAACCGTCCCTTGAGCGACTCCACCAATATTAAGGACCTAACGTTGTCAGACTGAATGTGTCGTACATGTCTAGTATTTCTATATTTGATACGTGTGACTAATTATGTGCGAGTTCAATTAACATTATTTTCTGATACACAAAAATTATGTATTTTCTTAATTTACACTTAGGGTTCAATTGAACTATTGGAGGCTATGGCAGCTTTCTTGTTAAAAGGGGGAGTCAAGGGCCTGGAAATATCAGAGAACGCTGATAAAAATACCCTTCATTATACTGTAAATCCTGAAAACTGTAAAAGCGTTTTCCATAATGTGATGATAATTCTATATTTTTATTTATTTGTTTTTGGGGTTTTTTTTGAGACAGGGTTTCCTTGTAGCCCCAGCTAGCCTGGAACTCACTATGTATACCAGGCTGGCTTCGCTCTCACAGAGATCTGCCTGCCTCTGCCTCCTAAGGGCTGGGATTAAAAAGTGCACCACCATGCCCAGCTTTGGCTCTTTATTTTAAATGTTTACTGAGGTACAATTTACGTAACATAAAATTGACCTATTTTAAGGGTATAATTTAGTGATTGGGTAAATTTATAGTTTTGCACCATTATGGCAACAATCTGATTATTGAACATCACCCCACAAAGATCCGATATGCCCATTTGTAGTCACTTCCCTTTCCCAGCCCCAAGAAACTCATTACCTTTCTGTGTCTATAAAGATTTTTGATTTTTTCCTATCAATAAAATATGTTGTGGGAGAGGAGGTGAAGGGAGACTTGATGCACAGTGGTCCCATCGCCGCACTCAAAATAGAGTTAGGGTTCATAGAGGGCGATTGTGGTTTCAGGAGGCTAAATAAAATAGTGCTTCCCATCTGCACCCGCACACTCAGAGTTCGTCTTTCGAGAGAACGGCTGATGTGAGTGATGGGATCTGCTCGTGCTGGATTTTTCTTTAGTGTCCCCGTAGGTGCTAACTCCTGGGATCGGCTGCTTCCGATGGCAGGTGCTGGGTCCCCAGTCCTGCTCACCCTCTTTAAAACGTTTTCATTATATAGATAATATAATGCTGATCATTAGTGTTTTACAGAAGTAGAAAAGCATCTGAAAGACAAGCAAGCCCACCTAAAGGAGGAAGGATTGGACGTGGGTTCACGTAGGGCACAAGGCCCAGGCACGGCTGTGAAATTCCTGAGAAATCTATGGTTGGATAAGTCACAGATGACACCCAACAAAGTGAATGAGAAAATCCTGCAACGGTCTGTGCCTGCAAATTTTAAAGCAGTGGTTAGAATGAAACAACAGTTATTAAAACAACAGTTAATTTGAATGAAAGTACCCTCTCTAGGAGGAAAAAGACACTTCCAGAGGCCATAATAACTCAGGGCCAGGGGTGGGTTACCTCCCTATGAGTTGTTGGCCAAGGAGGTCCCTGAAGCCCCCAAACAATATAGGCTATTGCCACTGTTGTTGGTTGCCCACTAAGAACTAGATGACTGAAGATAACATATGCTTTGCTACAGGACATGGGGAAATCAAGCTGGAACTGAGGTGTAGGCTTCTTCCCTTCTGGCTAGCTTTCATAGTAGCAGAAGTCATATGGACTACTGGAGGAGGATTGTCATCAACAGTCCTATTCAGCTGTGGAGTCTGTTTTCTATATTATCAATATGCCAGGCAAGATATGTCCACCAATGTAACAGTGGCATGACTGGTAACAGGAGCAACCAGCTACTTTCCAACTCAGTTTGTGGCCTACTCTACAGGAAGGAATTCACATCTGGTACTGTAAGCCCTATCAAAAGCCCTTGACTGGAGAAGTCATAGTTCCTAATAGGGAAGCCATTCTGCTGTTTTAAATTTCCTTTTAAATACTTATCTTTACCTGGTCAGGGGAGCCTCTTTTAGAGGGAGTAGTACTTACTATGGAGACATTCATTCACACTGTTGAAGAATAAGTGACTGTTGCTGTAGAATAGTGGCCCAGTGCTCAACTACAAAGGCTCATCTGTAACAGCCCCTCCAAGGCTCAGGAAATGTCTTGGAAGAAGGTACCAAATGTTTAAGAATGTAAGAGCCAGCAGAAGGGCTAGAGTGCTGTCCTCCAAATACAGCAGCCATCATGTTCTTAATCAGAGCAGCTATGATACCTGCAAGAAACCCTCAAGATCAGGTCTACTGACATTTCCTCATGAATGGAAAGCGGGGCGGGGGGCGGGGGGCGGGATGGGAAGTGCCAGAGTACATAAGAGGGTGAAAGGTTAACTGGATGAATGAGGAGCAGGAATTCCAGTCATGCAGCATTCACTGGGGTTGGACCTTATGACGATGTGACTATGTGGGGATCATTCATGCTCCTGTAAGTAACCCAACAAACTCACTGATTTGTCAAGATAGACTTGGATGGAATTGTAATTTGTGTCTGTCATCAATGTCCTGTCTGGTGTGAACAGATATTTGTTCTTGCCTCCCCAGGAAGAGTTCAAGCAACAGGGTCTCTGATAAAGAGGTCTCACATTCTCATCAATTGTAATTTCCAGTGCATTTTTATTATTGCTATTCTGGCACGTGTATGACATATCATTATAGTTTTAATTTGTGTATCTCTAATGACTCATAGTTTTGACTTAATATGTCTTCAGGAGTTTAACAACCAATCATGAATCTTCTTGGGTGAAATGTGTATTCAAATATATTGTTCATTTCTAAAACTGGGTTATTTATTACTATTATTATTATTATTGTTGTTGTTGTTGAGTTGTAGAAATTGTTTCCACACATTCTAGATACATACAGGTTGTTATCAGATTGTAACTTGGAAATGTTTTCAGCCAGTCTGTGACTTGTTATATATTAATTAAGAAATCCTTTACACAGAGATATATCCATATGGTCAATGGTAGAATTTAGATCCTAAAGCGTGACACACTAGCCACTGCACTTCCTTAATGTACTTATGGCTTATGAGAATATTAGAACCATTACATGTGCAGTCTTGATTGTTTAAGAATTCTTCTTGAATTGGAAGACAGAGAGAGAGAGAGAGAGAGAGAGAGAGAGCACGGAGAGAGATTGAGCATATTGCCTTAATAGATTAATAGATAACATCGTGTGAACTGTTAAGATTTTTTTTTTCCTGAGGTAAATATATTGTGGGTACACCCTGCATGAGTCTGCTAAGGGAAGGGAATGATAATATCCTGCTATAATGTGAAGAAATGACTTTTATGATCTGTAAGTCAAAGTGTGTTACCAGTAGTTGAAGGCATATAAACATGTTGTGGACATATGTGTGTAAATAGATAAGCCTGCTTGGGAGGTGTGACTCAACTGGAGACAGTAAAAGAAAACAATAACTGAACCTGCTTTCAATAATTATTACTACATATAGCAAATAATCAAACCAAAATGGGAATCAGACATCACCCCAAGAGAACGGTGATCTAACTCTTACAGTTGCAGAGCTGACTTGCATCCATTTTAGATCTCCTTTGCTTTTGTCTCCCCAACCTACCGTTGCTATTGTTGATCAGTGGACTTGACTACATGTTGCTCCACATCTAAGACTTCTTAAGTCTTTTCTTATGTCAGTCCAAATTGAGTCTGTATCCATTGTTTGTACAGAAATACATTTTAAAATACGTGAATGTTGGGTTGGAGAGTTGCTTTGCAGTTAAGAGCACTGGCCAGTCTTGCGGAAGACCTGGGTTCATTTCCCAGAAGCCACATGGAGGCTAACAACCATAATTCCAGTTCCAGGGGAACCCAATGCCCTCTTCTGATCTCTGTGGGCATTGCATGACCCAGGTGCATTTATACACATGTAGTTAATACACTCATGTACATATAATTTTTTTTAAATAGTAAGAAATACTTTTTAAAATAAAGTATGTGACTGTCACGCACCTGCTCTGGCTGTGCAGTTTCATTTCTCTAGTCTTTTTTCTATTCTCACTTGATAGAATCAGTTCCTGCTTCAATCTCGAGCTGAATATATTTCCCCAACTACCTAAAAGTATATAGAGACATTATTTTAAAAATTATGTTATTAAGCCAAACCTTCCAAAAGAATGACCCCCCCCCCAAAAAAAGCAAAAGGCACCCATCAACTGATGCAATAACGATTATTCATTAAATATGATACTGAGAGAGGCCCCATACCTGGATCTACATTAGAATCACCTGTCATGTGAATGCAAACTTCAAAGTTCCCCAGTGCTCTAGGCAATGCTCTTCCACCGTGAAATGCATTTTGATTGAGCCACATTGGCAGGCTGCAATGGCCCTGCAGGTCAAGGCCCCAGCTGCCAGTGATTTTATCCTACAGCACAGCTGGGCAGAGGGTTGCACCCTGCCCAACAGGCTTGTACCACAGACCCTTGGGCACAGTGCTGTCTAAATGTTGAGTCTGGACTATGAGGCAGCCTCCCTTAAGGATTGCACATGTGAGTGAGATTTAGAAGCCAACAGAGAAGACTGCTGTGTAAATCTTGTGTTATGAGAGAGCCTGGAAGACACAGAACCATTGGCCAATATGTTCCCGACCTGGTGATTTGTGTTCATGCAGCCTAGGCACGTTAGAGAGGCCTAGTCCTGGAGAGTGGTGGATGGAGACAGAAGGATGCACGAGGGCAGACACCCCGCTTCCTGAGCACAGATTAGAATCCAGGCTGCCCAGACTGCACCACAGCCTCCATTACAGCCCTCCTGTCCTTTCCAGTGCTTGGATCTAATGTGTATCAACTTCCACCGTTTCTGGATGCTTACGATTTTGCAGTTAGATTTATGGAAAAGTTACCTCACCCACCCCTTCAAACCTTTTATTTTTTGTTGGGAAAAACTGGTATCTCACTGTAGCTCCAGAAGACAGAATATACAGAGGTTTCTAACTGCAAATCCATCAGACAACAGGAAAGTGATTGTAAGGTCTGTGTTCTAGCTATAAGACACCAACTTTCTCTGTCACTCCAACCAGTCCCTTCAGCTGTCTGGCCTGAAGTCCCTCCCCGTATGAAGTCCCAGAGATGGTCTAGCTTGGTGGTTCTCTCGATGTTGTTTGTGCAGTAGCAAATAGGTCTGCCTGGAAACTGTTGAACATGCAGCTTCCTGCTCTCCGACTCAGGTCCACTAATGCACACTGTGTGGGTGGGGACCAGCTGTCTGCAACTGAAGGACCCTTCAAGGTGATGTTGCTGTTGGGGCAAAATGTTAATGCTAGCCTAGAGTAGCAGCGCTTAGCACATCAAAATTACCTGGTAGCTTTTATAGACCAACCCTGGCCACTCCTTCCAAAGACCCTGCATGAAATGCCTTCAGGTAGGGAACGGGCATTGCTGTATAGGCCTCAGTCTGATGGACATGTTGATGCTGTCTGAAGGCTTCCAAAACTAGATGTAAAGTTAATACATGGCTGTAAAGGTTCACCCCAAGACTTGTATCCTGCTTAAGCCACTAGGTGTTGCTAGAATAGAGAAGAAAAGGCATTTCAAGACACTGCCATTGGAGATGCACAAGAGGAGAAATATGTACTTTTGATAAGGGGGAATTCTTTCTTTAAAAAAGCATTATTTGTATTTTACATGTATGTGTGTATTGCCCGTGTGTATATAAGCACTCCTGTCACGCCTGCAGGAGTCAGAAGAAAGCATCAGATCACCTGGAACCGGAGTTACGGAAAGTTGTCAGCAGCCATGTGGGTGCTGGGATTCGAATCCAGGTCTTCTTCGAGAACAGTCACTGCTCTTAACTGCTGATCCATCTCTCCAGCCCAAAAGGGTCTTCTTTATACTTGACTGTAATTTGTTAAATATTCACTTTTACTTTGTTAAATTGTATTCAAAGAAATTTAAATGATAAAATGAATTAAGTTTTGACATATGAATATAGTAAACTACTCACCAGTAAGAAGAATAATCTAGCACTGAACACACAACCTGGCTAAATTTCACATAACAATGATGAACCAAAAAATTTAAACATGGGCTGTAGGTGATGGTAGTAGAGTGCTGAGTATGGTCCTGAGTTTGGTCCCTAGTCCCACAAGAGAATAAAAGAAAAAAATAAGCTCACGTATATGGTATAGTGACTTCTAAATGAAAATAAAAAATGGATAAATCTGACCAAGGAAGTAGAGAATTAGTAATTAGATAGTACAACGGAACCCCTAAGCACTAAACATGTTCCATTTCTTTGCCTAGTGATAGTTATTTTCAAATACATGTGCATATACACAAGGCACATGCACTAATCTATTTTCTTAAACTTGAACATCTTGCTGTTTTTATGTTATATTTATGTTACTCTTCACTAATAACTACATAAATTAACATAACTGGCATTCTATTTGGTAGGCAATTGTTTTTTGTGTTTTATCTGGGGTCACAAAGAGATGAGCATAGCACTTTAATTCCATATTAAAACACACATTCAATGTCTGGTCCCAAAGTGAGAGGATAACGGTTTCTTCTGCCGTGTGGAGGATCAAGCCCAGGGGCTCTGCGCACATGGGAAACGCCTCACCACTCAGCTACCTGGGCCCTCAGTGCTCTGATTTCTATTTGAAGCCTGAGTTTGTTTTGAATATTTGCATGGCTTAAGGCCCACTTTCTGCAGCATCGACTTGAGAGATCGAACTACTAATAGTAATCCTCAGCTATTTTTTCCCATTCCTCAAATCATGTAATAAATCTAAGAAATAATGCCTGCTCTGTATTAAGTGCAGAAAAAGAGCTCAGCCCTCTCCTGTCAGTGACAGGAGAGTGAAATGCAGCCCAACAAATCAAGCAGGATAAGAAGATTCTGTGAAACAGAAAAACTCCTGCAAATTGTACTAAGCCATCAAAAAAAAAAAAAAAAAAGGCATATTTGAAGGGCATTCAGGAAGACATATGTTAGGGAAGGGCAAACCAAAATTGCTTAGCAGAATGCACAAAAATCTCTTGGAAAGGGAGCTTTATCACAATAGATAGGAAATTACCATCCGTTACTAAGCTATCGCTTAAAAGCCACAGACTGAGTGATTGATTTCACGGAGTGCATCTTAAGCGCCATTAATCAAAAGAAGGAGTTAGACTGTCTGAGGCTGACCTAGGAAAGCATTTGAGGAGAACCAGAAATCTTTGATCAGCTGCAAGTGTATTAAATGCTGGCAGAGTTTCACCTGATCCAACCCCTTTGTGTCTTGTGTTCCAGTCACTCTGATGCTTTTCTTTAGGAACTACATAGAATATACAGGGCAGTGCTGGGGTTCCTTTCAGATGATTTGTAATTATGCTTTGTAGCTATGTACCTGTTATAACATACCTCTGAACATAAAAAGTAACTTCCTACCTTCCCTCATGCCAAACTGTCCCAGCTGCTCTTAGAAAGGAGAAGGAACTTCTAGTTAGCTTGGGAGACTGCACAAAAAAGAGAGAGAGAGAGAGAAAGAAAGAAAAGAAAAGCGGCTTTTTTTTTTTTTTTTTGTAATCTTTTTAAGACAGGGCCTCCCCCGTAGCCCCAGCTCACCTGGAACTTACTATGTAGACCAGGCTGGACTTGAACTCACAGAGATCCTCCTGCCTCTGTCTTCAAAGTGCTGGGATTAAGGGCACGCACCACCATGCCCAGCAAAGTTAGTTTTTTTAAAACCACGGATGTTGAGTTGCTAGTTACCCAGTACATCTCCGTGCTCACAGCCTGAGCCGTGCCTTCATCAATCCATGCTGCCTGAGCCGTGCCTTCATCAATCCATGCCGTCACCTCTCTGGGACCCGCTGATGCCTTGGTTCCTCCTACTTCTCTCTGTGTAGCTACAGGAGTGGCACAGGCGTCAGCACTGATTCCCAGTGATTGTAATGGCCAGTCATTGGAAGCCACCTATAGTCCATTTCATCCGGAGGGAATTAAATAAGAGAGTATTTACATTATGCTCTAATACACTACATGAAGCACGGTCTCTGAGGGTTGAGAATGTAGCTTAGTAAAGCGATTAGGTAGCTTGTGCCGAGCCTTGGGTTTAAAGCCTCAACACTAGGGGTTGGGGAAGCAGCTCTGTACACAGATATGAAACTTCTGTCCCAGACCTTTTCATAGATGAAAACTACAAATGTATCTTTTATTTGTCTCTCTAGGTTATTGTCTGCTTACTTGTTAGGCTGTCTTAAAGGCTAAAGTTACCGGATGTCCTTGCCCTTTTAGCTACTATTTAGATTTAGCCAATGGAATCCCTGAAAGAAGAATCTCCTCACTGTTCCTCAGGAGTCATCATGGATGTTGGGTGGTTTGCTGATCTTCTATGCACAGACCTCTCTGTCTTCCAGCTCTGGGAAGGCATTCCCACTGCTCACTTAGGTCCCATGAAGGGAATTGTATTATGTTGTTAATACAGGCTCTGTTTAGACATGTTTTGCAGCTTGCCTGTACTCTACCCACATTCTTGCAAATAGTGCCTTTATTTCCTTTAAACTGTCTACTTGGAGTGTGCCATGAGTTTCTTTCTGGATCTTCACTGACATAGAAATCACTCCTAAAACTGGCTTTAGGAGAAAGGTACTCAGTATAGGCCTCTGGGTTCGGATACCATGTGTTTGAAGAGTATAGAGGTAACTTATTTGGGGCACAAATAATACTTGGCATGTGGCACTATCATTATTCAGAGTCATGATGTGGGACAGGAAGCTGGCAAGGCATCAGGAGACCAGGCTGTGGCATTGTCAGTGTGGTGGTCCTGATAGGTGTACAGACCATGGAGCTACCCGGTTACTTTGACAGTCTTTGTATATTAAGAAGAAATGAACTCTGGGTTTCCAGCTGATGTAAGTAGACGATCAGAAAACCTGAGTGGAAGGACGAGGGCGTCTCCTCTGTTCACAAGCAGATGACAGTATGAGCTAAGCCCAGCTCTTAAAACAAGGCATGGTGACAACATTTAACTGGAAAACAGCACCAATTAAATGCTTAGGCATCTGCCAGGTTAATAACCCTGGCTGACGAGTAGAAGGAAGAGGAGGAAGAGGAAGACTTGGAACAGAGGCTGAGGCAATGGGATCAATGTGGACAAGACTGAGAGTTTACTCATCTCCCTTGAACTCACTTGACTACTAGAGACAGCTTTTGTCCCATACCAAGAGAAGTAGTGTCCACCCACATAAAAACCTTTCAATGACTGTCCCTGAGGCAACTGTCTCAGAAGCCAGTGCCTGTGCTTCTCAGGAAGACCCCATTCCCAGCATACCTGACTTTGCTGCTAGATTTTTTTCTTTTGTCTTTTTGAGACGGGGTCTCCCTGTAGCCCCATCTGACCTGGAACTCATCATGTAGACCAGGCTGACCCTGATCTCACAGAGATCCACCTGCCTCTGTCTCCCAAGTACTGGGATTAAATACAGGTGTGTACCACCATGCCCGGCTTGCCACTAGATTTTAAGTGAAAGAAACTACAAGTCCTAAACTGAGGTGCAAAAGCCTGAACACACAAAGGAGCTCTAGCCACATTTGCACTAATATGTACTGTCAAGATTCTGTATGAGGCTGATGTTACATCAAGGAATCAAACTTGAAGAAATGGGTTAGGATTTTTCATATTGGACAGAGCACTTAGTGACACAGTGGCTGCTACGTGGACTGTTTGAGGTCTAGCCTCAGCTTTGGTATTCACCGTGGCCTGTATCCCACCAGCAGCATCTCCTGGGAGCTTCCTGGAGCCCCCAGAACCTCAAGTCATTCCAGATCCCTTAAATCAAAGCCCTGCAGTTTAGTAACAGCTCCAAGAGTTAGATGAATAAATTAAACATTACCACAAGGAAACAATCAGACGAATTAGAATTCGATGTTCTTCAAGACAGTTGACCTGGTCTCTACTAGTCTCTGGTATCAGAAGATCACTTGCCTGAGTAAGGGGGAGAACAAGGGCTGAGAGGCTTGCAAAAGAACACAGAGCATTTTAGGGGATTTTTATTGTAACTTCATGGATTTATACACATATAAAAACTCATTAAACAATTCAGTTGAGATACGTGCAGTCTATTGAGATTGCCTGCAGCGTCCTGTACAAACGGGTGGTGGTGGATGCAGAAGCAGGGGACAGTGCGGTATAACATAATACATGGGACACTTTACAGAAAGCTGGAGATGGAGGCTCTCTGTTCCGCAGAACAAAGGCCCCAAAGTCTTTCTACCCTCCCCTCTTTTATTAGCTTGAATAAGGTGCTCGAAGCAGACATTTGGGAACAAAGGTAGGCAGATCAAAGAACGTTTCTTCGCAGCAGGTCATGAAACTACTTACAACCAAATGTGGCTTGTTTCCAGGATATAGAGCAGATGGTCAAAGAACAATGTGAATAAGGTGTAGTGCCCTTATCTAATGTAAACACAGGAGACACTGCATTTCAGAGCCTGGTCTGCGTACATGCCTGTCTGGCTGGCTTTGCCATCAGACATTCTTAGCTGGTGGAGACTTTGCACATATGCCAAGCATGCTTTCAGCAGAGGTCAAACAAGTCAGTGGTCTCCAAAAAAATGCCATGACACTTCCATAAAGCTACAGAAGTACATTTATAATTAGATGTGTACTTATAACCCAATCTAGGTAATGCCTGCCTGGGGTGTGAGTAAATGTGTAGTGTGGGGACTCCAACAGGAAGTAGATTATTGGACCACACAAGGGAAGTGCGAAGGGAAAGGAAGGAAGGATGTTTGTGTGCTTGGTACTTTGCGGGGAGGTTTTTGTTTTTGTTTTTTTGGTATGGTACTTTATTTTATCTAGTCCTTATTATTATCCTAAGAGAGGGGTATACCGTTATTCTGGTTTTAGAAGTAATGATGCCAGCTCTGAAAAAAAAGCCAGGCCAGAGCTACAGTTTCACCTTACCCAAATCTGCTTCATGGTCTTCTCCACCATAGGACCTCTCTCTCTCTCTCTCTCTCTCTCTCTCTCTCTCTCTCTCTCTCTCTCCTCTTTCTCCTCTCTCTCTCCCTCTCTCTCTCTCTTTCTTTCTCTCTCTCTCTCTCTGTGTGTGTGTGTGTGTGTGTGTGTGTGTGTGTGTGTGTGTGTCTCGAGTCATAGACAGAAATTACAGTTTGGGGGAGGAGTTTTGGGGAAGGAAGATTTTAGAAGGAAAGAATCCCCCTCTGATCATGTGGAAGGCCTCATAGCCAGGCCAGACTGAAAGAGAAAAGCAATGCTTTAGGCAGAGCAAGTCAAAAGACTTACAGTGACAAGCAGAGCCATGTTTTCAGATATGTGAACTTCAGAACAGAATCTTGGACTTTTCCTCATAGACTGACAGCAGGACTGACTTCCCATGAGGCAAAGTAGGTGCCATGGTGTCTACGGCCCAGGATTCTTTCAGGAGTTCAGGAAAAAATATTTTCCTTGTAATGTAAATTTGTCTCAAAATGAGAAAAAAATGAATATAATATTAATGAACATGAAAACCAAATGTAGTCTGTATGATAGCCAGTTTTGTTCCAATACATTTGTTAAAGTGTATTTCACTTTATATCATTGTTAATTCTATGGTGTATGTACTTAAATATTTGTGATGCTGGGGAGCAAATCCACAGCCTTATTGCTTATAGCACTCTATCCCTGAGCTACATCCCCAGCCTTTAGTTCTCTGAGACAGGTGTTCACTGTGCAGCCTGGACTCGCCTGAAAAAAAAAAAAAAAAAAAAAAAAAAATAGCACTCCTGCTGACTCAGCTTCCCGGAGTGCTGCACTAGGCATGCGCCACCACACCAGCCTAGTGTGTGTATATATAGGGCGAGGGATATCCGAGGGCAGAAATACCTAAAGCCCCCCACAATCATAGTGTAACCCTGGACAGGAGTAAGAGGAGCTACGGCTGACTTCAAAGCTTAGAAACCAAAATAGGAAAACCAAAATGCTAAGTTTCACCATCTCATTGTCTGAAATGACGGTTCAGCGAAGGCTGGTCTGGGGGAGCAGCAGCGTGGCTGAGCCGGAGGCTGGTGTGGCGTTCTGGGATGCGGTGATAAGGAGACGTGGGGTAGCACTGGGAAGAGGAGCACATCCTTGACGGATGTCTCGTTGGCTAGTAAGAGGAGTTGGAGTACGGGACTGGGGAGGACGGGAACCGCATCAGGGACTTCTTGCCTCTCTCCTCCCGGAGGATCCCGTCTTTTCTCTCCATAGTGGCTGGACAGAGAGAGAAGCGCAAACTCACTCACACATGCTGTCCTCTTGGGCAGAGCCTCCCAGGTCACTCACTGTAGTCTCTATCTCACCACACCCCCTGCAGTATGATGTGTAACAGCAGCATCCTTCGCTGTGATGTGGAGAGCACATGCACACGGTGTTGTTTGGAGTCACAACTGTATTCGTGATCACCCTGCAGATGCCAACGTGTTTCTAGAAGGGTCTGACAGGATCCGGTACACTAGAAAGATAGGAGAAGCAGCAGGCTTGACCTCCCATCACACACGAACAAGCCAATCAGCCTTGGTAGAACTGGGATTGACTCCATTCCTCTTTCACTTTCATATTGCCAGCCATCTTAGATTATATTTTTAAAATTGTTTTGGTCTATTTATTTTTATTTTATGTGTATGAGTGTCATGCCTGTGTGTATGTTAGTGCACCTGTGTCGTGCAGTCCCCACAGAGAACAGAAGTGGGCTTTCAGATCACCATTGGGTGCTAGGATTTGAACCCAGGGTCTTCTGCAAGAGCACCTAGTGCTCTTGACTACTGAGCCATTTCTCCAGCTCTCCCTCCCACCCCAGATTAGACTAGTTAAGGGCATCAAACTCTTCACTGCTTTACAGGTTTCGGATCAGTTAAAAAAAATCAAAGCGCTTTTTCTTTTGAAATAATTTTAAAATGTTTTAATCTTTGAGAATTTCATACATGAGTGCTGCATTTGCATCATTCCACCCCTCCCTCACCCCGTTCCAACTCTTTTCATGCCTCTATCAATTTTGTGTCCTCTTCTTTGGTTAATATAACATATAAATACATACACATATAGACATACACACACACACATATATTTATATACACATACATCCACATATGTATCAACCGAGTCCATTTAGTGGTGCTTGTGTGTAAACGTGTTTAGGGCTGATCATTTAGGATTATAAAACCTACCAGGGAAAATCTTGGAGAAAACTGATTGCCTGTAGCTCTTCATCTAGGAGTTGGACCTTGGGGTACCCCGTCTGCACTAGCATGCCAGCTGGTGGTGCTATTACGCAGCCTTTGCTTAGGCAGCCATGTCGGTGAGATTTCATGGATGCCGCTTCCCTGTCGCGTCTGGAGGACACTATCCAGCGGCAGGTGTCCTGGTCCTCTGACTCTTACAGTCTTTCTGCCCCCTCTTCCTTGATGTTCCCTGAGCCTTAGGAGTAGGAGTTGCATTATAGATGCATTGCTTAGGGCTGGGAACCCCATAGTCACTTATCCTCTGCATTGTGACTAGTTGTGGAAGTTTGTAGTAGACTATCTGCTGCTGCTGCAAAAAAAAAATCTTTGATGAATGACGAGAGCTGCACTCATCTGTGAATATGAGGATAGGCATATAGAATATAGGAAGGAATTACACTGGCTTAGGAAAGTGGCATTAGTAGGTTCTCCTCTAGGTCTGTGATCTCTCCAGACATGGCTATTTGGTTAGGTTTATGGTACCAGCTATGGATTTCCTCCTGCTGAGTGGGCCTTAAGACTTATTGGGCAGCTACTTGTTACCTCTAAGAGAAAAGTGCCTCTAATGCACCAATAGAGATATTTTGCTGGGCCAGTCATTGTTGTGGTTGGTAGGCTTTACAATTGGAGAAGACTATTTATTGTTTTCTCCCTTGGAAGATTGCATGGTGCTTTCTGATACTGAGAACTAGTCCTTAGGGAGTAGGCTTCCAGGTCAGCTCCAGCTTGATTCCTCCAAGTCCTCTGTCCAAAGTTTGTGGTATCTTCAGCAATAGGATCTTATCTTCAAGTTCTGGGAGGTAACAAAGGGCTATGGCAATAGCTTATATTCTCTTGGACTACCCTGACCAACAACTTGAAGAGCGATTTCTTTTGCCTGACACAGGGACGGTTAGCCTTCAGCTACACTTGCACACACACATACACACACACACACACATACACACACACTCACATGATATGTGTATTTTCAAGCAAGCTTATAAATAATACATCTCCCTCTGGCTTTTTCGGATGCTCTTGTTACTTTGTTCTCCTCCGTCCCTGCTTGTATCACCCTCTCTTGTCCCTCCCCAGTTGAAGTGTCCCCCGGTTGTTTCCATCTCCCCTTGACACCACCTGTGTCCTACTATTCCTCTCCCTACAGCTCCTCCTTCCTCCTCCTCCTCCTCCCATGATCCTTCTCTACTTTCCTGGCCTCTGTCGTTACTTCGGGTTATATTCTCAAATCTAGAGGTTCAAAGCTGGGATCCACAAATAAGAGAGAACGTGCAGTTTGTCTTTCTGGGTCTGGCTAAGAAAGGAGAAGGGCTGCAAAATAAATACTCGACATTCTCCTGTCTTCACCTTCCCATTTGCCACAGCCATAGAAAAGTAAGAAGACATCTACAAGGCATCGCAGTCCTCTTCTGCGTGGACAAGAGAGGCAGAAAGCTGGAGGCCGGAGCTGGAGAATAAAAGAAACTACCCAGCGGAGCGTCCTCGTGAGCCCTGTGTGCGGCCGTGGGAGTAGAGTCTCGCTCTCTGCTCTCATACACACAAAGTGCTTTGCGTTTCTACAGAATGCATTTTCCTCCACTCAAGCTGTCTTAGAGATGATTTCAAAACTCCCCACTCATTGCTGCACTGTTGCTCTGTTCTATTCAGTTACATGTCCCATAACTTATCTACCTAGTCCTCTGTTATTTGTTAGGAAGCCCTAGGTTGTGCTTTCTATACTTTTCTATATTATAATTCAATTGTAATGCATTAAAAAAGAGGACTGGCTTTGTCCCAAGGGACCTCTCATGCCAAGCTCCCACACATCAGTGGGTAGCAGCCAGCTCTCCACTGTAGCCTGGGCTTAAGAGAGACTGCAAGACCCTCACATTCCCAGTCTTCCTACTAGAATTCCATAATAGTCCTGCTCGCTCCGAGTTCACGCAGGCACAGTTCTCATTCTTTGTGTGTGTGTGCTTTTGTTTTTGACACAGGATCTCACTGTGCAACTCAGGATGGTTTCTGACTTGTTCCTCCTCCGTCATGCTTCTGAGCACTGAACTACAGGGCTTTTCCATCACGGTAGCTCAGGATTATCATTTTTCAGGTTGATTTCTTCATGCCCTTCTTGCTTGGGTTGGAGTGAGACAAGCCCTTTTGGATTTTCTGTCTGGCTTTTCTTGAAGTTTGTGTGCTAATAGCACCTACTGCTTTATCTGTTACAAGTAATGAAATGCTTTGTTCATTAGATTACTATATATATTATATGTAATATACAATTTATTATTTTTATTTTACGTATATGAGCGTATTGCCTGCATGTAGGTAGATACTCTTCAGTCATACAGTGCCTATGGAGGTCAGAAGAGGGACATCAGATCCCTTGGAACTAGAGTTATGGACAGTTGTTAGCCAGCATGTGGGGGACTGGGAATTGAACTCGGGTCCTCTGCAAGAACAGCCAGTGCTCTTAATCACTATCTCTCCACCCTGGGTTGCTATATATTTTTTGAGTTCAAAAAAATAAACAGCAACAGGAGAAGCAAATACTAAAATGTGTCACCTCTCTGAGGTGTTTGTAGCTGGGGTGTGTGAGAGTCGTCCATGAAGCTTGCTAAAGGCCTGAACAGCTCACTCTGGAAGTTCTTAGTCTGGCTGGTATAGCAGGTGGAGGCTTGACAAGGGATATAAGGAAGACTTACCTGCATAACCCACTTCGACTGTTCATCAAGGCGCTTAGGCCCGTGTGATCTGTGGCCTTCTTACCCCGCAACCTTATCTGATAGGGACCTGTGCTTGTAGTTTTATCCACAGCAGCCCTTGGTCTCTACACTCACTGGACTCATCCTCACTTAGGCCTCTGCCTGTCCAGCAGCTGTGGTTCCTTCTCATTTGCTGATGAAGGAAACGGACCATTTATTAGTATTGGTGTTACGTATACTGAATAAAGAAGACGCACATCTTCTTTTCACTGTGTAATAAAACAAAGCCATTTATGTGTCTAACTTACCATTAGTATGAAATAAAGTAAAAATGTGTTTATTACTCACGTGACTAGATGGAGAATGGGAACCAAAGAAAGAGTGCAATCCTAGTCACGTGCACTAAAAATTGTCTGTTTTCAGAAATACTATTTATTAGATGCCACCACAGCCATGGAAACTTCAAGGTCCACCCAGCCCATATAGTATTCACCTACCGGAACCCTTACTGTGATAAAGAAGGAGTGATGTTCAGAATCAACAATCAACTGAGATTTCGAGTCGCACACATCTTTGGAGCATTTTTCTGGGAATTTCCACATGTGTTTAAACAAACTGACTCCAGAATATTGAAACTTGTTTCACAAACTCAAGTAAACCTAGCAAGAATGAAAAACAACTATTGGAAAACTGTTGGATAAACAGCATTTAAAATTTATCACTTTACCTCTGCTGACTTCAGCTCACTGCTACCTGAACAGTAATAAATATTCATAAGGTGCTCTGCTGAGGCCTGCAGAGCGCCACACTGCTGTAAGAGACTACAACTCCAGGCTGAAGTGAAATGAGCAGACAAGACGTAAACAGAAGTAAAGTGCACACTAACTCACCTGTCCAAGCACTCTGTTCTAAACAGGTAAAAGAGTGGTGTTAATAGGATGGAATTCAGCACTGAAAATGAAGCCAGCCACCTCACACACTCCTCTGTGTGCGTGTGTGTGTGTGTGTGTGTGTGTGTGTGTGTGTGTGTAGGTCAGAGAACAACCTTGGACCTGGCCTTCTACCTAGTTTGAAACAGTCTTTGTTTGCCATGGCATATACCAAGCTAGTTGGCCTATGAGCTTCCAGGGATTCCCTTGTCTCCACCTTCTGTCTCCCAGTAGAAATTTGGAATTACAGATACTACCAAGTCCAGCTTTTATGTGGGTCCTGAGGATCTAAACTCAGGTCCTCATGCTTTCCCAGCAAATTCTTCACTCACTGAGTCATCTCAGTCACCAAAAGAATGTTTTTAATTCATAAAGAAACAAGAAATTGAAACAGTATTACCTGTTTTAGTTTCTTTTTCTGTTGCTGTGATAAAATACCCTGACAAAAACATTCAAAGGAGACAGGACTTATTTCAGTTCAGAGTTCAAAGTGCAGGCTGTCCTAGCAGGGCAGTCCAGGGAGCAGGGACTTGAAGTAGCTGATCATATCACATCCACAATCAGGAAGCAGAGAGTTCTGAATCCTAGCACTGAGCTCCTTTTCTTCGTGTTTTACAGTCCAGGATTCCTGTCCAGGCAATGGTCCCACCAGAGTTAAGATGAATCTTCCCACATCAATTAAGTTGATCGAAATAATAGCTCACAGACATTCTCAGAGGCTAACCTTAAGCTAGATAATCATCTCCTAGATGATAGATGATTCTAGCTTCTGTCAAGGTGTCAATTAACACTAACCATCCCAGTTCCTGGAAGCCCAGAAATGGAAGTCTTTTTCATTCGTAGCTTTCCATTACCAGCTTCTTGATCTCCAATTTTCAGATCATCTATTCCCTCCCTGGAGAGATTCTTCCTCCACCCCCACCTATTTTATCCAAAGTACTCTTCCCCAGAGAATGCCCTTTGCCCTGTCTTTTCTTTTCATAGAATTTTTGACATCTGTAATTATCTTCCGTACTGGCCTCAGGAAGCATCGTCTCCCACAATCACGATGACAGCCCTTCCTGGGGGAAGGAGTTGCTTTATTTATACTCTGGCATATTAGTGGGCTCTCAGTACACATGAAGCAGAAAAAATGAATAAACTCTCAAAGAAAATTTATTGGGGGGGAGGATTAAAATTTTATTTATTTAATTTTGTGTATATGAATGTCTGGCCTACATGTATGTAAGTGCATCTATGTCGCACGGTGCCCATGGAGAACAGAAGAGGGACATTGGATTCTTTTGAACTGGAGTTATGTGAGTGCTGGGAACCAAACCTTTGTCCTCTGGAAAGGCAGCCAGAGCTTTAAGCTGAGCCATCAACTCTTCGGCCCTCTATGGAAAATTATTTAAGATATAGGCAAAGGCAAAGATTTTCTGAATAGGACTCCTGTCACTTAGAAACTAATACAACAGTTGACAAATAGGACCTCATGAAATTAAAAGGCTTCTGTATAGCCAAAGAAACAGTTAATTGAATAAAGAGACAGCCTACAGAATCTTTACAAGGATGTGGAGAAGAAGAAATCTTTGCATTGCTGTTGGGAGTGTAAACTAGTCCAGCCACTATGGAAATCAGTATAGAGGTTTCTCAGACAACTAAAACAAGAGCTGCAATGTGATCTAGGGTATACCACCCCTGGGTATTTACACAACGGACTCTAAATCAATATAATATTTATACTATTTTAGTTGCTATTTATACTATTCACAATGGCTAAGAACCAGCCTAAGTGTCCAACAAATGAGCAATGGAAATGTGGTCTATGTACACAATGGAACTTTACTCAGCTATAAAAAAGAACGAAGTTATGTCGTTTGCAGAAAAATGGCTGCAACTGAAGGTAATCACATTAAGTGAATTAAGTCAGACTTAGAAAGACAAATACTACATGTTTTCTCTCATTTGTGATTCCTGGATTTTATTTAGATATATAAAATCATGTATTTATACATGATATGAAAGTAGAAGTGAAACCCTCTAGGGGAACAAAGGAGACTAACAGGAGGGATAGAAAGAGGAAGGACAGGGGTATTGGTAAGAATGTGCTCAGCATGCAATGAATACTCCCGTGAAAGTTCCTTGTGTAACACAGTACCATGTGTAATGGATATAGACAATGAACTTTTTAAAAACAGAAAATGACATGCCATGGTCCCCTGATCCTTTTGGAAACTCAGTGGTGGCAATTTGGTGAAATGTGGTTGGGTTTTAATATAAGACATCTTCAAACAAATTACTTCGATCATATTGGTGTGTTTGTGCTAGACAACAGTTAACTTCAGGCTACCAGGAGAAGGGGGGGAAGCCTGAACTAATGTGCCTCACTGAGCAGGTTGAAATGAATAATTCGAAGGATTATTTTTCTACTGATTGGCTTTCCTGGCAGGGCTCTAGTTTATATGCTGTGATGTCTCTTTACTACTTATTACCTTCCAATAGGATCTGGTGAATGCTAATGCTTTCTGCCTTACAAATCAAAAGAGAATCCAATTTGTTAACTTATTTATAATTAGAAATGGAAGGTTCTGGAGCTCACAGGCTCTATTGTGAGAGGTATTAGTAAAACATTCCAAAGAATCTTAAAATTAGAGTTTTTGAACTAAATGCATTTGTAGAGATTATCTGGTTTAGCTCTTACTTTATTGAGAGACTGAATATCAGAGAGGAGAAAGTCACTGGTGCACCGACTGCTACTATGAGCCTGTAAGATGTTCAAATCATTAAGAGCTCCGTAAGTGGCAGTTATTAAAATGATCTACAGATGACGCTAAGAAGTGAAAACATATGAAGTCGAGTATAATATACTTTAAAGCTGTCATCTTGGTTTGCTCTGATCAGTAGTTTTCTGCCATGGCTACTCACAGAATCAGTTCAAGGTACTTAAAAAACACTGATGAGACAGATGAGATGGCTCAGGCTTTTTGCCAAGCCTGAGTTCAATCTTCGGGACCTACACAGTGGAAGGAGAGAACTTGCTCTTACAAGTTGTCCTCAAACCTCCACACATGAGCCACTGCATCAGTATATATATATATATATATATATATATATATATATATATATACACAAAAAAAATGTAATTTTAACAAACTGGTGATCAGTTAGATTAGAATCTTCAAAGCAGAGACACAGCTATCAACATATGGGCCATTGCAATGTGCAGCCATGTTGGCTAGTATGATTATTAAAAGTACAAATTTCTAAACCCGGTACCAAGGATGCTATATTAGTTTACTAGGGTTACAACAAAAAAGTACCATAACTATGTAGCTTAAACAACAGAAGGTTATTGTCTCACAATTCCAGAGATCAGAAGTCCAAACTCTGGGTAGTGTCAGGATTGGTGAGAGCTGTGAGGGCAAGATCTATTCTACCCTTCTGGGGTATGTGGATGACTGTCTTCTCACCATCCTTGTCTGTCTCTGTATTCTGACCTGACTTTGTAAAAACATCACTTATCCTAGAATAGATCTCACCCTAATGACTTCATTTTAACTTTATTGTCTTTGTAATATCCTATCTCTAAATAAGATCACATATGGAGACACTGGTCTTTAAGTTTCTTTGACATCTGATTTTGGTAAGGAGCACAATTTAGATTGTAATCCCACTACATCAGAATCTCCATAGGAAAGGCTTTGGATTTGCCTATTTATAATCACATCTAAAAAAAAAAAAATCTAGGGCAGAAGAAAACACTACAAATGCTCGTGGGGTTAGATGGCAAGGGACTGAAAGTGGTAGGAACCCCTGAAGAGCATAGCACAGGTCCACCAAGTGTCATCCAGGGATCAGAAACCAGGGGCCAAGTCCACAGTGTTTTGTTTTTTTAAAGAGATGCTGAAAATTTGGAATTTTATTACAAAGTTTCAGTGATTAAAATGCCTTCTAAACTAAATAAAAACTGTTTCTGTAAGCCTGATATTGGGCCTTCTGTCTTCACGTATCTTTGGGTCAGAGGCCATTGGGTGTCTATGCTGGCATCCAGCTGTTGCTGTCCAGAAGGAAGGCAAGAGGAATGTTGGGGCTGGAGAGAAAGGACTGGGAAAAGTCAGTCAGGCTAGCCTGGTTCTGAGGTCACGACCTTAGGTTGGTCCTTTCATTGAGGAATTGAGCCAGTCATTCCACAATGCTTTTGGAGCGTTCCCTCGTCATGACCATGAACTTCAGTGTCTTTGGAAGGGTGGTCATCTTCTTTGGGCCAGGTTTCTCGAAGCTTATTACTTTATCAATCTAAGATTGACAAAATCCAACGATTTGTTCCACCTTTGTGTTGTCATTTCTAGATCTATTAAGAATTTATTCCTGGGGACTGGAGACACGGCTTAGCAGGTAAGAGTATAGGCTGCTCTTGCAGAGGATCCAGGTTTGAATTCCAGCACCCTACATAGGGCTAACAACAATCTATAATTCCAGTCCTAAGGAATCCCTCTTCTAACCTCTATGGGCATTATGCAGCATGGGTGCCCTTACATACATGCAGGTAATACACTCATACACATAAAATAAATATAATGAAGAAACATTTTAAAAAGGATTTATTCCTTTAAAACATGCATATATTTATACATAAATGTAATCATATATGTACTATACCTTATAAGGGCCATATACAGATGTGTGGCCATTGTATTTGAAAAAACGATTATGAAATATTGTATTAATTACTTCTGTTGCTGTGATAAAGCACCATGACCAAGGCAACTTATAGAAGGGAAAACTTATCTGGGCTTATGCTTGCAGAGGGATGAATCCATCATGGCGGGGAGGCATGGCAGCAGGAGCCGAGCACTGAATGCTCACACCTTCAACAGAGAGACCAAACTGGAAGTGGACAGAGCTGTGACCTCTCAAAGCTCACCCCCAGTTGACACACTTCCTCCAGCAAGGCTATGCCTCCTGAAGATTCTATGACTTCACAAAGCACCACCATCTGAGGACCTGGTATTTAAGCGGTGAGCTTCTGGGGGCATTTCTCATTCGAATCACTACAAATATGAATGACCAAAAGCACAATATAGAAAAGTGACCAAATACCTGCTTCTAACATACTAGATGTTCCTGTGCACTCCCCCAGTAGAGCATCTGCTGCTCTGAGTTCACGTTGTATCACTCTCATGTACTTCTATGATTTTCTTATATGTCTACATATCCTGATACTGTTTACACGTCAAAGCATGTCCATACATATGCCTATATGTATTTATATATACATATATGTCCCTAAAATCATACATATATTATTGTTTTGCCTATTGTTGTTGTAACAGAGGGTCTCATGACAGAGGCTGACCTTGAACTCAACTGTGTAGCACAGACTTTCCTTGAACTTTGATCCTCCTGCCTCAGCCGCTGAGTGCTGAGATTGTAGGAACAGGCTACCATAGCAACTCTCACCTGGTTTTATATTCAAAATGTCTATCTCTGTAGTTTAGAATTTTATTCTGGCTCATTTTTTAATGTTCTTCATTTGATGAGAACACTACAATGTAGAACACTACAACGTCATACTTCAAACTTTAATTAACCTAATGATCTTTAGCCTAACAGCAATTTTTGCCTTGAATTCTATTTTTCAGATAGTAGCATAACCAAGCCAGTTTTTTGCATATAAATACAGATCCCCTATTTTTCCATTCTTTATTAAAAAGATTCTTATTATTTTTATTTTCTATGTGTGTGTGAGTTGCCTGCATGTATATAAATGCACCATGTGTGTGCATGTCTAGTGTCCCAGGAGGACAGAAGAGGGTGTCAGAGACCCTGGAACTGAACCACCATGTTGTTGCTGGGAACTGAACCTAGTTTCTCTGTGAGGCTAGCAGGATCTCTTAGCCCCTGAGCCATCTTTCCAGTCCCTGTTTTTCCATTTTTGTACTGTAACCACTTGTCCTTGTCTTTTCTTATACATAGGATATGGAAAAAGTATTATATCTTTTGTTACAGTTTACATCTGAAACGTCCTCAAAGGTATTACAGACTTGGTTCCTAGTGTGACAATGTTTAAAGGTGGGGGTGCCTTTGGGAAGCGTTGAAGCATGAGCCTCTAACCTTATCAATAGATTAATTCACTGATGGGTTAATCAGTGAATGATGATGGGATGGGGTGGACATTTTAGGAGAGGGGGTCTGGCTGGAGGAAGTAGATCATTTAAGGACATTCCCTGAAAGGGACTACCTTGTCTCTTAACTTGGATTTGAATATGTAGGGGAAAATATATGAATTAATTATAATGAAATGTGCGGGGGTCTGAATGAAAATGCCCCCGTGGGCTCCAAGTATTTTGTCCTCATTTGGTGGCACTGATTTGGGAGGTTTTAGGTGGTGTGGCCTTGCTGGAGGAGGCAAGTTGCTGGCAGGGCAGGCTTTAAGAGTTCTTAAGCGTTTCTGGATTTCCTGCCACTCTGGGCTTCCTATGCCTGCTTGAAGATATGATTGCTCTGCTTTCTGCTCCAGCCACTTCCTACCACCATGCCTTCCCCCACCCCCAACCCCCCACTCCCCATTCCCCCACCTCCCCATCCCTCCCACCCCTGTCATTATGGACCCTTACCCCTGGAACCGTAAATTCAAATAAACTCTTCCTTCTATAAGTTCCCTTGGTCATGGTGTTTTATCACAGCAACAGAGTGACTAAGACAAAATGGCAACATTTATTAAACATAGGATGTGTGCATTCATGAACGTGGTACTCTTGCACTTGTATGTGTGCAGGAATCAACTGAGGAGCTTGTTAAAATAGTTTCTTATTCAGTAGGTCTGAGATATAAACTGGGATTCCACATTTCTCACCAGCTCTTAGCTGCTGTCTTATGAATCACATTTTGGTTGACAAAATACATACCAAAATACATTTTCTTGGCATATCTGACTACTTGAAAAATATTAAGACTAATCACTAAAATATAGAAATGAATGCAGCCAGGCATGGTAGCTCACACGTTTGATCCTGGCACTGAGGAGGCAGAAGCAGGCAGAGCTCTGTGAGTTCGAGGCCAGCCTGGTCTACATAGCGAGTTCCAGGTCATCTGGGGTTACAGGGAGTCCCTGTCTCAAAAAGAAAAATAAATAAATAAGTAAATAAATATCAAGACATAAGTTCCAAATATAAGAAATTAAGAGTCCAAAGGAATAAAGGAACCCAGAGAAAACAGAAGGCAAGAAATCAAAGAAAAACTAGAAATAGATTTACATACACTCAGAATCAGTAAAAACATGGATAAACGTATCTTATCAGTTTAAAGACCGAGACTGGTTGGAAGATGTGTATTCAGTGTTTGCCACTCCTACAAAATACCCGAGAAAATCAGCTTAAAGGAGGAGTGACGTGTTTGGGCTCAGTGCTTCAGTGGGGTCAGTGGTGTTTTTTTTCTGGGCCTGTGATAAGGCAGAACGTCTTGGAGAAGGTTGTGACAGGGTGGGGCTGCTCTACTCAGGGCAGCCAGAAGCAGAGTGAGGACAGGGAGGGGCAGGGACCCTTCAGGGAGCACCCTCAATGACCTACTCCCTCCAGTCAGGCCCCGTCTCCTAGTATGTCCACCCCCTCCCAGAAATGCCCTAAAATTATGAACAAATCAGAGAATTAATCTTTCAGTAGTTTAATTCGGATCTTTTAAAAATAAGAACATTTGCTGGATGTGGTAGCACATACCTGTAATCCCAGCACTTGGAAGGCAGAAGAAGGTGTATCTCTGGGAGACTGAGGGCAGCCTGGTCTATATAGCAAGTTCCAGGCCAGTTGGAGCTACAGGGAGACCCTGCCTCAAACCACCACCATAATAAAAGGACATTTAATATATTCCTAACACCTTTATCACAGTTAATCATAAGTCCTTGAAATCTATTTAGTACTCAAATTTCTTTAGTTGTTAGCAGAATAACTTTTTATATACATAGCTTTAGGTCATTCTGTGTTTTTTGTTTTTTTGTTTTGTCTCTAAAGCTCTCAGAATGGAGAATATTCTCTTTGGTTTTCTTTTGATGACATTGTCTAATTTTAGGCTGGATATCACTTGTAGAGTGTTTAGATTTGTATTATTATCTTCTTTATGATGTTGCTCATCAACAAATCCTCCCCTCGGCCCCCCAATCCCACTTCTTCTTCTTGTGGAGATTTATTTTGGTTCATGGTTCAGAGGTTTCAGCCAGTGTTAATCAGGCTCTGCTGTTTTTAGGCCCATGGCAACGCAGAAGCATCATGCAGACAGCCGGGGCAGAGGAGAGCTGTTTACCCATGTGGCTGAGAGGAGCTCACCTGTTCTTCTAGCTCCTCTATTTCCTATAAACTGGTGGTGAGGACTAAAGGCTATTTAGCATAGACAATGCTGGTAAGAGGCCATCATAACACAGACAGGTGTTCAGTCCACACCGTAGCAGGCCGGGATAGTAATTTTGTTTCACAAGATGCAGGTGTTCTCAGGCAGGGTGAACCAAACAGCTTCCTGGTTCTGCTTGCTTTTCTCTCCTGACTCACTGGTCACTGTGGGGTGTGCCTTTTTTTAATCTTGCACACCTTCAGCTGCCTTTCCACTGATTTCCTCATATGGATTCAGATTCTTTCTATAAACTTCCTGTACTCATATTTTTCACTGAACTCATTGGATGGTAACTTTTTAAGTCCTCATTTCTTCTACATTTTTTTTTTTTTTTTGAGACAGGGTCTCCTGGTAGACCATTTGGCCTAGAATGCAGACCAGGCTGGCCTCAATCTCAGAGAGATATACCTGCCTCTGCCTCCTGAGCATTGGACTAAAGGTGTGTACAGAACTTTCAATAACCGGTAGAGAGCCAGGCTTAGTGACACACGCCTTTTATGTTATTTCTTTGCTAAGAACTACTTTTCCTTTTGGTTGGGACTGTTCGGTTACTCTGAAGTTCAGTTCTGACGTCATAGATTGTATGAAGATTCATGTTTTCCTTTTACCCTTTAAATAAGTTTAATATGTGTCAAGGCAAGCCTACCGGATTCCTCTGCACACTCTCCCACCTACGTTCAGGACCTTGAGCATCTCCATTCCTCTCTCACATCATTTATCAGTTTTCATTCTCCATTCTTTTGTTTCCCCAAGTGTCACTATGACTGGTTTATGGCTGTCAGCCTTTCTTATTTGCACTGACTGCCACATTAGCCCATTTCTTTCCCACCCCTTGCCACAATTTCCTTCTGTCTTCAGTCATGATTTTCATCTTCTGGAATACTTTTTGGTTGCAAAGACTTTTAGTCTTTTTTCTGGAAAGGAAGAGTATTCATGAGCATGACCTTCCAGGCAGATGTGTGCTGGGCCCATCTCCCCTTTCACGCAGAGCCCAGGATCCGTGCTGAGCCTCCCCTTTGTCTGTGGGGTCCCTGCTTTCTGTATCCTGGGATGCTGTTACACTGTATTTATTTGATGAGGCAATCTCCAGTAGTTTCTTAAGAAAGAACTTATGAGGTCCTGGTGTGGCTGTAGATGTCTTGATTTTATAATCGTAATTTGGTATAGAATTTGGCAGTCCTGACTCCTGAACGTTTTGAAAGAACTGTTCTGTTTTCCTGTGTTGCGATTCAGAATTAAACATCCTTTTAATCTCTTATCCTCTGTTTATGACCTGATTCTCATCTCTGAAAGTGCTTAGAATCTTTTACTTGCTGTTTCTCCAAACTTTTCTATTATGTGCTGAGGTGTGGGCCTTTCTTGTTTCTTTACATTGGACTTTTAGGGGGACTGGGGCTGTGATTCAGTGTCAGAACGCTCACCTAGCATGCTTAAGGTCTTGGGTTTGATCTTTAGCACTGCAAAAAAATGGAGGAAGAAAGTATTTTTGGTGAGTTTTTTTTTTTTTTAAGACATGCATTTTTCCATTATGGAAACAGTTTTTACTCCTTTTTTCTTTTAACTTAAAGAAGTTTAACTGATGCATAAACGTTAAACTATACACATTAGTAGAGTACAATGTTATGTTTCATTGCCTGTGAGGAGTTTTACAATGTTCACGTCAGGTTAAACATGTCCGTTTCCCATTACTGCTTTATGATGAAAACACCCCAAATCCTTTTTTCTAATTTGCTGAATCACTTCTCACCATGTGGTCATCAACATGTCACCTGCCCTTCCTGATTCTCAGCCTCCTGTGTAAAGTCAGACCAGTTTTCCCCACTGGAAATGAGGAACTCATGAAACATTGTGAACGCTTTTTCCTTCCCCCAAAGATATCCATCTGAAAGTTCTTACGTTCCCTCATTTCACAGCTGCCATTCCACACTTGCTCCTTAACATACTGATCTTTAAGCGAAGATCCGTTTGGGGAGGGGCTCGGTTTCCACTACAGTTTCCTTTCCTACTTCCTGTTTCCATTTTTGGCCTGCTCTGAGGGTGAGGAATTGCTTTCACTGTTTGATTCCTGGACTAGAACCCTGAAACTACATTCTGACTGGTCTTTTAAAACCAAAAGCAATTGCATGAAATTTATGTCATACATTTGTTTTCAAAGAAAATGTCTTTTAGGACAGTTGAGGTGGATCAGTGGGTAAAAGGGTCTGCTGCCTAGTCTAAGAACTGAATCAAATCCCTGGTCTCACATGGTAGAAGGAAAGAGCCAGTTCCTGCAGGTTGACATCTGACCTCCTCATGCATACTATGGCATATTTCTCTCTCTCTGTCTCTCTCTGTCTCTGTCTCTCTCTGTCTGTCTGTCTGTCTCTCTTTCAAGTAAAATAAATGCAATAAAAAAATTTAAAAATGAAAGTAAAAATGACTTTGGTCCATTAGCCACCTGGGAAGGATAAAATGTGTGGCCCCCGCTGCGGTGAAGGAATAATCAATCCACGAGCATCTGAGACTACAGTAATCTTCTTCAGAACTAGGTCAAACAGTTTATTCAGGGCTTGTGTGGTGAATCTGCCTGAAAAACTTCCAGGATGAGGAACTTGTGTGTGTGTGTGTGTGTGTGTGTGTGTGCACATGTAGATTGTTGGCAAGAACAATTTATCCTGGAAGAATCTCAGTCTCTGTCTGTCTCTCATTCCAGCCTCTAGGCTCTTCTTACAGTCTCTAAACTATCACTTTTCTCTCAAGCCCGCTTCAACTCCTGTTTCTTTCTCACACCACCATTTAAGGTCTGGACACTAGTAAAAGGCTTTTGCCTGAGCCATGGCAGGCGGGGAGATGGAGGAGGTGGACCCATGGCTGCCCTGTCTGGATCCCTGTTGTTCCTTCATATCACTCTCATTCTAGGCTCTGTGTGTTGGAATCCAAGCTGATGTTCACAGAGACGCTTCCTGAGGGTACAGACATGGCAGCCATCTCCTCCACCTCCGTCCCGTCCTGCTGGCTCTGCTGTAGCCTGTGTCCTGAGGGCCCCTGGGCCTTTGGAAATACTGGTTCTCTGTGAGACAGACAACAACAGAAAATAGATAAGGAAGGAAGGATAAGTATGGTTGTTTATCTTGGCTCCAAGAGGATGGGAGATGGGTCAGAGGGCAACTAGAGACTGTCTTCCTTTAACGGAGACATTTTATGGGTCTTTTCCTTTCAAGAACGACCTGTGGTAACAAACCCTGACACTGACACAAACATAAGTCTGGCCATTAAACACACATTTCTAAGAGCTAGTTCACAATCATTGGCCAGATAAAGATATGAAAAAGACTTGGATAGAGATAAGGAAGAAGGAATCGGTATGTATTAGCCTGTGTGCTATCTGGGAAACTGTAGCTATGTTAAAAATAATATATGACTCAAACTCACAGGATAAATATAGCAAGATGAACACCAGTGAGTAACATTGGTTCAGTCTAGCGTGCTCTTCCGAGAATGAGATGTTGAGTGCTACCACTCAGGTGTACCTTGGACATGTAGTGGACAAATGCAAGGCATAAAGTTCCGCCCTTGCCACTGGAGGCAGCCACAACATAAATAAGACACTGTTAAGGAAATAAAAATCTCCTAGTTTCTGACTATAATGCTTGTGCAGACCTTGTTGTTCCAGTGTGATGTTCTGTGCTGCTCGCCTCGCCTTTTCTTCCTGTGGAGGCTGTGGGGTAAAACCTCTCACTGTCGCTATAGGGAGCATATTATTGCCCTGAAGAAAGGACCTGGGGCAGGCCAGGCCTGCCAGCTCTGAGAACTTACTGCCCCAAAGTAAGCTACATTGTTCAGTGGGGGGTTGTGTTTGGTTTTGGTGTTATGAATTGAACCCAGGGCCTCTCACATGATAAGCATGTAAGCTACACCCTTAGCTCTTAATTTTTATTTAATGTGTTTCTTTCTCTGGGCCTTGAGTAAAATCTCCTTTTAAAATTCTAGCCATTTCACTTGCTTCCCAGAATGACCTCAGATTGTAGGCAGTGGCTCTGAGTGTGTCTATAGGCCAGCAGAGTTGGCACAGCTTTGGAATGCATTACTAATGTGTTCTTTGATCTTACCCCAACCTACTGGGTCAGGAACTACAGGGATGGGAACCAGTGATGTGTGCTAACAAGCTTTGTGGGGATTGTGATACTGGCCTGGGAGCCACAGTTCCACCCGAACTAGAGGAAACAGTGCCCTCTGGAGGCTCTGTGATCACAGTGACCAGATAGCTGCATCTACCCAGGGAGGCCAGAGTCAAGGGGCCAGGTTTACAAACCATCTGCCCTTGCCCACACAAAGAGATGACTGTGGGTTAATTTTGGAAGCTCTAAGTTGATTTAACTAAAAGATCCTGTTGTTCTCAAGATGAGGGAATGTAAATGTGTTCTAAAATAAGTCTGTCCACCTGTCTGTCTACCTCGTCCAGGTCAGGGACTTGGATCACTTCTTTATTCATAACCTTTGAGCTGTCTCTCTGTCTTGTCTCCAAAGCCTCTGCAGCAGGACGGTGCCCGATTCTCAGCCCTTGCTTGCCTCCATGCGTGGAGAAACGCCCATTGCTTTCTTCTATGATCATGCTGCTCAGGCAACAGCAGGAGCCCACAACAATGCCTTGCTAGCTGGAGCTCCTGGAGCACAGCACCACAGATAATTAATTTCCTTTGATCTCAGCCTTAGCTCAGGGACCCTAGTGAGAACTGATTTGAAAAATATTTTCAAACACATAGATGGTGTGTAGAACTATCTGTCATTCCTGGAACTCCCTGACTCTGTCTTTTTTCACGCAATTCTCAATGTGAAATGCCCTTAAGTGTCTATGTGTTCAAAATCCCACCTGTGCTTTAGGAGTCACTTGGGATGAACCGCAGAGTGTGGAGCGGATCCTTCATCAAGCAAAGTCACCACCTGTCAAGTCCTCTAAGCACACTGTTCCTGGGACAAGGTGCATCCACAATGAAAAATTACTAGTAGTAACAGCAATGTTAATTTATAACATTAACGGATGTGTTGGTTCAGACCTTATCATGTACAAAGCCACCTTAATGTTTAAACCAGCTTATAAGGAAGATGTTATTTTTAAGAAAACAGAGTTTAAATAATTTTCTCAAGAAACAGAAAGAGAAATGTCAAACTCAGCATTACAATCCAGGTCTGAGCTACTCTAAAGTGAGTGCTCCTAATTCAAGTCTGAGTCAATACTTGATAAAGTATATGCAAATTCAAGATATTTACATCAGAGTACTACCTCTACTTTTCTGGTACTGGGATTATGGACACGCACCACCATACCTCATGAAGAAATGAAAATTCATGTGCCGTTAAGGGAGTATGTGTTATCTAACCAGCACCTCCTATGGGTTAGAGACAACATAGGGCAAGAATAAGAGCCCCAAGTTCCTGATCTCCAGGAATTCTTCCACTGGAAGGACCTAACAGAAGATTGGGGAGAGTCAGTCCTCGGCAAAGGGGAGAAGGCATCGGTGCACAGGCCCCAGACTAAGAATGCTGGAGGGACCAACGGACAAGAGTCGCCAGGAGAACTGGTTCTGATCCACTTGTCCTGGTGCAGCTTAGAACTAGCTAATGCAGCTGAGGCCATCCCAGAACAGGTATGTCAGTGACCATTTGTGATCACCATATACTCACTCTTGATGAACAGAAAGAGGCCAGTGTACTTAGAGTTAGAGACGGGAAGGAAAGTAGTAGGTGAGGTGTCGTCTCCCATGCCAAGTCATGATAAGGAATTTAGTTTTAGTCTATAGTCAAGGGAGAGCCCAATACGACTTACATAAGTACACGTTATATATTTTAGAATAGGTGGCAAAGTTCTCTGAAGAATGAGTATGTGTCTAGGGCAGACCTATTGGGATTGGGTAACCTATTAGAGAGCTCATCCCTGAAGAAAATGGATTCGTCTTCTCAGCAGCCATTGATTGCCTGTAGCTCTTCATCTAGGGATGGGATCTTGTGTGATTTCCGCCATCCACAGTCATGTCAACTGTTGTCACTATGCAAGTCTCATTTAGGCAACTAGATTGTTGACATTTCATGGGTGCAGAGACCCAGGCATGTCTAGAGGATACTACCTCATAGCTGGTGTCCCGGTTCTCTGGCTCTAACACTCTTTCTGCACCTTTTCCTGCGTGTCAGGTGTAGGGGATGTGTTGTAGATGTACTGATTGGGGCTTGGCGCTCTGCATTGTGATCACTTGTGGATCTCTGCAATAGTAGCCTATGTCTGCCAGCTGAAGTACACTCTTATGTGACTTCATATGGACCTTGGTGGAGGATCTGAGGCACTCACCTTGCTGAAGTGCACTTCTCCTGTTTCCTCTTCTTAATGGTTTTCTGTCAGGAACCATACTCAAATCATACTGCATATTTAAAATCAAGCCATTTTCAAGCATAGCAAAGGTTAAGGAATAAAAATGATTATTGCAATAGCTCGATGTTATGGTGTACTTACTGTGTCAAGTGGATTAATGTTTTACAAGTCACTCAATAAGCAAACAAAACAATTTTACAACAACATTATAAGCATTAGAAAATACAGTGTTCCTAAAATAGAAATAAGCTTGGGTATCTGATATGTGTAAAGAGGTTAGTGTATTTAGAGCAGGAAGATGGTTGTCATTTTTCAAGTTTACAGATAAGGAAGCTTTGAGAAGTTAAAAACTTCCCCAAAGACCACCCAACCTGCACATATTCAGAATTCTAGAACTCACACTTTCAAACCAGTAATAGTCTGCTGTTTTTTGAGTGGACAATACGCACAGGTGCTCTTTACAGGTTGTTTACAATGTAGCTCTGGAATCTGACCCTTCTTAGCTTTCTCACATAGGAGCTCAGAAAGTTTACTTTATGCATTAAGCTAGAGTCAATGGTGGGAGGGCCGGAGGCTCTGGATCTTTGCTTCACTTCCTGCTGCCTCTTAGGAACTTCCAAGGTGAGTCCTCAGAGATGTGGCTGTACACAAGCTTCCTGGTAGGGGAGAATGGCTTGGCTGACTTAGGATGGTTTGTTTTTCATAAAGTATTTTCTTTAGTTTTTAGAATAACAACACATACTGAATATTACAATCACAAGAATGTCAAGCAGAGAAATTCAGTCCTTTGTTCTAGCTGGTCAGTTGTATAGGACAGAATCGAGCTGTGGCTCTCAACAGTGCACGTAGAACTCCAGATTGCTTTCTGAACATAAGAGCTACACAATTTTCGGAGCCACTTAAATTCACTAGGCCGCAACTATCTGCCTCTTTTCTTTTTTTCTCATTCTAAATTTTACCTTTTGTTTCCTTTGCCAGACCCTAAATCTCCCCCACGGGCAATATTACACGTTTTTATTCCCGTGCTTGCCTCAAAGACCATGCAGCATATATTTTAAGAAATCCATGCTGCTGCCTCTTCAAGTTGGGGGCTCTGGGCTGGAAAGACAAGTCTGGTCGGCTACCCTGATTTTGATGCAGCCAGTGAGTGCTGCACAAATCACCACAGCCGTGTGACCACGGGGTGCAGTTACTACTATTAGCCACCAGATGGCAGAAGCATCCAGCTCAGGCAGCACCGAGGCAACGCATGCGCAAAGGCCTGGTTATAGGTGAGGTTAGGAATCACAAGCTTGAGAGCAGACGTGCAACGTTTGTTAACAGGTTTTCTCAGCAGGAAGGATTCCAACACAGGCACGATTATTTAATAGCAAAGATGAACTTAAAAAAAATTTTTTTTAATTTCATTTTGTGTGTATGAGCCTGATGTATGTAAGTGCACCTTTGTCATGCAATGCCTAGGCAGGCCAGAGGGCGTGGGATCCCCTGGAACTGGAGTTACAGACGGTTGTTAGCTGCCATGTGGGTCCTGGGATTCGAACCCCGGATCCTCTGCAAGAGCAGTCAGTGCTTTTAACCATGTAGCCATCTCTCCAGCCCCAAACTCTTTTTTTGTAAGTTCCAAAGTCTCTGATTATTTTACGGCAGCGATCTGACTCATCCCAGCCTTGCCTCAGAACTGGGGCATTTTGTCTTTGCACAAGTCTCGGCGTATATTCCTTTCCCTCCTTAACCTTTCATAGATGGAAAAAAAACCCCCAAAACCAAAACTTACTTGTCCACTATATTCAATATCCAGCCCTCTAGATTTGTGGGCTGGTTTTTAAAAATTGTCTGTAGTCAGCCTGGATGTATTTTTCTCTTGTCGTTATTTCTTGAAGGGACACAGTAACACGGAACAATAACTCGCCCAGCAGCCACATTATACTAGATGGTATAGGTACTCTAGAGGTGATTTAAAGAATGTGGGAAGATGTGCATCGGTTATATACTCTGGCTTATTTATGTTAGGGCTATGACCATCCCATGTGTGTATTTCTATATTCTTGGGAGTCCTGGAGCCAATCTCCCATAGATACCAAAGACGCCAGTGTGTCCTTGTGCAGTTCTCCTTAGTGTCTTTGTCTTCCACTGCACACTGACCACATCACTTATGTACTAGATGCCTGAATCTAACTCCAGCCAAGTTATTCACGTTGAGCATCACACTCACATGCCCGAATGCTTCCAGTCATCTGAATAGCTGCTGAAATCCAGTCAGACAGACTCCATTCCTTGGCCTTACTTCCAACCGTCCTTTACAACATACCACCTCAGCCTCTACAGCAGACACTGTAGAAAGTTTCTTTAATATCTCTCTTGAGCAGACTTCCCCAGTGCAAAGGCTAGACCACCCTCTTTTCTTTTACTTCTACATTTCTCGGGGCCCAGGGCTCAATCTCAGGCTCCTTCTAGACTTCCCTGAGGTAGTCTCAGCCCATAGACATTCCATCACAGATTTGCTAATCAATCCCAAATTCCTCCCTCCTCGGCCGGCTCTTCCCACACTTCAAACTGGCACCTCATAGACGCTGTCTTCAGTGGGGGTCTAATCATCTCAGCCTGCTTTGTCCCAAGAGAGCTTGGCCCTCTGCTGTGCGCACGCTCCCCTTGTTCGGCGGGGTGACAGTCGGTACCTCTCAACTCTGCTCAGAGCTGCCTTGTAGCCCAGCTTATGTAAAATGTATCCACAGTCACCGGAACCCGCATGTGCTTCCAGGAATTAGGTGATTATCTCTCGTCCCATTCTTCCCAAACAACGCGAAATCTCTGGGAATGAGAATGTATTCATTATTCTGCCCTTGGTTCCTAGCAGTTTCCTGGAAATGGTGAGTGAAGGAAGCCGCTCATTCTCCGATGCCCACGACTGCCACTTTCCTAATGCAAAACTACTGTTGTCTCTCGTCTGACTTGCTGCAAAGAATTAATGTCCTCATTGCCCGAAGTTTCAATTATTTTCCAAACTAAAGCCTCTGTGAACTTGCAAATCTGTCTGGTTCAGACATTCCAGGAGCATCTTTGTTAATCTGGACCCAAGCTTGATCTCCAGTGACAAAAACCCAGCTTGCTTGGGCAGATATTGAGTATTGGAGCACAAAGATCCACAGAAAGCCTGAACGACTAAGATGCGAGACGGGCTGGGATGCCCGACTCCACGAGCACAGTGAGCGTTTCTCCATTCCCAGTGCTCAGTGCTCACTTTTTCCTGTTACCCACTTTTTTCTCCGTCCCTTAGACTGTTGTTTCTCACATATGATAAATAAGGTGGTCCACAGGTCCGAGGTCCCACTCTGCAGATGACTGATGACTCTTTTGCTCAAATTTAATTAAAAAGTTCCAGGTAGAAACTCCAGATTAGTCTGTTTTGGGTCATTCACCTAACCACGAAACAATGAGCAGTGTTCAAGAAAGGGCAAGAGAAACACGTTTTCAGTGGAATCCTGTTGGAGTGGGAGCGAGGCTTGTTCCTAGAAAAGTGAGGTTTCCTGCAGAGCAGGTGTGGTGCTACATAGAGAGCAGGACCATAGCAGCTTTCCATGAAGTCAGATTTCTTGGTCTCCTTTAGCACCCTGCCTCCTCTGCACCCCACACTTGCAGCCCAGGTACTTGAGCTGCTCACGCCCGAAGGGCCCTGGCCCATGTGGGCACTCTATTTAGCATCCCTTTAGTCTGATTCTTTAAAGAAACAGCTGTGTGTACAGATGTTTTGTGATTTATCACAGTGTTATTCCCAAGAAATCATGGTGGACTGAAGCTCTGCTGAGTCAGCATGCACTCAGTGCACCTAACCCCAAACACCTGTTACCCCAATCTGACTTAAGTGTGCTGGGCACCTACATTAGCCTACAACTGGAGAAGAGTATCTAACACAAAACCTGTTTTATGAAGGTATTGACTATCTCATGGAACTGACTGAATACTGCACTGGAAGTGAAAAGCAGAGTGGTTGATGAGTCCACTGTCATACTGAATGACTGTAAGTCAAATCATTCCAAGCCAGGGACCAGCCGTGTGTATGGAGACATGTTATTTTAGGGAACTGGCTGATAGTAATTTGGAGAAGCAGAAGAGTTGAAGTTTTGAGTCTGAAAAGTTTTGACAGACTAGTGGCAGCATTCCTTCTTACTTAGTTTTTCCTATTAAGACCTTCAACTGATTGGATAAGGCCCACCCAATGGGGGGGTTTAATTTGGCATATCAGAAAGTTTATTGATTTCAATGTGATTCCTGACTTTAAAAATATATCCGTAGAAACAATTGCAATACTGTTTGATCAGATATTTTGGTCTCTGGTCTCGTAGAATCTTTTTTATCCAATCTCCCAACACTTTAGACTAATTCTTACCATTCAGATTTTGGGTTGTGTACCACTCTTAAGAGACTCTTGTGACCAACCTCAGGATAGGGGCCCCCTTCAAATTCTGTATATTGTCCTGAACTTGCTCATAGCACAGATTAATTTCATTACCAATGCCAGTGGCTTCCTCCCCATGACCGAAGTTGTTTGAACATCTAAATTATTCATCACTGACACCTCACTACTGCCATAGTCTTCTGGGTCATAGTGCACAGCACACAAGTATTCAATAAATAGTTGTTAAATTAGTGAATTGTATATGCTTCAAGTTTCTCCCCATTTTTGTCTTTCTTCTTTCTCCACGATCAGAGCTGTAACTAAACTAGATCTAATCTGCTTTTGCTCCAGGGTACTGAAATGAACATTGTGACAGGTTTCAGAAAGCTATGCAATTAATTCAGTGGCACATTCTTGTGGCTTGCTTGTGATTTTTCTGATAAATACCTATCCACAAGGTGATGCTATTGAGAACATTACCTTCAGAAGGGATTATGACCATCTCATGGGACTGGGTAAGCTCTTGCATGACTGGGTTATTCACGGCGAGAGCAGCTAGCTGTAAAGTGAGGCCACACCATGTATGTGGCTCTTGCATGTGCTTCCATCTACCATATCAGAATGGAGCATGAGACCCTCACCAGATGTGGCCACCTGATCTTGGACTTCCATTCTCCAAAACTGTCAGCTATGGAGACATTTTTTTTTTCTGTAGAAATGACCTAACCCCAGGTATTTTTTATAACAACACAAAATGAACTAAAACACATATGCATCGAGTATCACTAAGTGAAACACTTGGTTAGTAAAGGTGCTTAGTTAAAGTAGGAAGTTACCAGATGGGAAGAAGTGTCAGTAGCAATCATGTGTGAACCAAGGCACAAAGTTGATTTTTAAAATATTTTATTTATTATTCTCATTTTATGTGTGAGTGTATTGCCTGCATGTGAGAAAGTGCACTTGTGTCATGCAATGCCTGAAGAGGCCAGCAGAGGGCATCGGATCCTCTGGAACTGAAGTTAAGACAGTTGTTAGCTGCCATGTGAATGCTGGGAATCAAACCTGGGTCTTCTACAAGAGCAGCCGGTGCTCTTAACCGCTGAGCCCTCTCTCCAGCCCCACAGGCAAAGTAGATTTAAAGGCATGTTTTATGCTGGTCCTGGCACCTAATCTCGTATTTCCAGCTCTGCCTGGATGTTCCACTGTGCACAGTAATTTCTGAGGCTATAGCTGTTCACTTCATTTGTTATTTGCAGGGGTGAGGACACAGGAATATACTCACAGCTGTGGGTGAGACAGAAGGTGGACCTACCTCTGGGAATGCTACATTAGAACTTGTAGTTCAATCAAAGGAGTTTACAGCATTAGTCATGGGTAGTGACCTACAAAAATCCATGATATCTGCAAGGTAAGGAACCTGTGTTTATCAGCAGACATGGCCACCTCTAGTACTTTCCCTTGTAAGATCTGCATACGGGTCACCAGAGTGTGGGCTATCTGAACTCTGCTGAGATGGACCCCAGGCTCTCTAGATTGCAGTGATTTAGTATGTAGTTAACATCCTACATCAGCCATCACTTTTAACCATGAAGATATTAGTACATGAAGTCTTTCCCTATAGAAACTGGGACCTAAGGGATGGCTTCCTAATTGAGTAGGAACATTCAGGTTTTCAGATTCTCCCCACCTCACCCCTTCATTATTATTGAATTGAATTGTTCCTTCTGCTCGGATTCCTCTCTCAGATTCAGCATTGTTTGTGAAGCTCACCAAGTTCAGTACCTCACTAGCAAGGTTAGTTAACATAGGAAGCCACCGATGGAGAATATTACTAATTGCAACCATATGTGAGTTGAGACATGAAGGCCAATGCTGATTTGAAGACAGGCTTTAGCTTTCTCTGGTACCAACTTTGTTAGTTCCAGCTCGGGCTGGACATTCTATTGTGTATACCATATTTTCTTCTTTAAAAAAAGATTAAAAAAATTTTAATTATATATGTGGATGTGTGGCTCTGTGGGGTGTGGACATGTTGAGTGCAGGTTCGTACGGATTCTAGAAGAGGACATTAAATATCCTTGAGCTGGAGGTATAAGCTGTTGTGAGTTGCCTGATGTGAGTGCTGGGAATCAACTCCAGTCCTCTGCAGGAGTGGCGTGCACTATGCCATCTCTCAGCCCCTGTATACATAGTACTTTCTAATGGCAGAGCCGTTGACTTTAGTGTGGGAAGGTACTGAAGGACACCCATCGAGGAAGCTGTGGAGAGGAGAGAATACAGGTCACCTGTGCATTCACAGAGAGGAGTCGGCCAACCAGCATCCTCCGTCTTGTACCTTCTTCATTTCTAAGCACCAACCCACCATTTGTCTTCTATTTCTTTGCTTCTGTGCTTCCTCCATGAACGCCAGGTGCCATTTCTCACACCCTTCCAGCATATTTTAAGGAGTGACTAAGCCCAGATCCAGAGGCTCAACTCTTATCCACACACTGGGTTCGCTCCACATACGTGACTTGTCACAAGAAGCTTCCCCTCTGTCATCCGTTCATAAGGGTTCCCACTCATGAGCACCACCAGGAAATCCAGCAATGGCTCTCAGTGATAAAAAGCATGCTCTCTACAAGTTCAGAAAACCATATAACCAAATGCCAAGAGCATCCTTTTCTGATAGAATCATCTCGGTGTCAGCCTGAACAACGTTCTCCAGTGTGGACATCCAACTGAACAACCACGGACACTTTCTTTAAAAAATTGTGTGTGTGTGTGTGTGTGTGTGCGTGCATGTGCATGTGCATGCACATGCTTGCGTGTGGAGGGCAGAGGTGACATCAGGTATCTTTCTTGGTCACTCTCCACCTTGTTTTTTGAGGTGGGGTCTCTCACTGAACCTGGAGCCAGCAAGCTCCCGGGATCTGTCTGTCTTCAGCCCCCAGTGCCAGGGCCATAGGCATGCTCAGCTGCTCCCTGCTTTTTGTCCATAGGCACTGGGAATCTGAACTCAGCATCTCACACTTGCTGGCAACAAAGCTATTGAGCCTTCTCCCCAGCCCCGAGACTTTCCTTTTAGAGGAATTAAGATGCAGCAACCCCTGAATTTCTATTTCAGTTGCAGAGGGAGTGTATTCAACAAGGAAACCAAGCTGGTATCCAGTGACTCAAGAGTGATCCTTGCACCATTAGCCCTTTAGGGGTTGTATTCAGATTAGTTGGGCATCACTTTCTCCTTAAGTATTAAGGGCTTGAAAAGAATCAAGTTGTTAGCTAAAGAAATCCTGAATGGATGAAGGCTTGAGTGGGAGGTGCTGGCAGAAAAGATGTGGCCTGTCTGTGGTCCATCTTTGTGTTTGGAGAGAAATTGTGACTGTGAAATCATGAGAAGGAAAGGCAGATAAGGCACTGAGGTGCCACTCCCAAAATCAGATGCTCTGCTACTTAACTATTCATTGTGTCATCCTTGGGAGAAGGAATGTTACAACATCCCCTGCAGGTCTAAAAGTACTTATCTCCTATGGCTGCTGTAGCAAATGGCCACTATATATTATATATACATATATAATATATATACAATATATATAGTACATATATAGTATATATTACACACATATATTATACATATATAATCATTATATAGGTATAAAATAATAAAAATAAGAAAGCAAACTTAGAGCTCTGGGGAAGCTTTAAAATGTGTTTTTAGGACTGCATTCTGCTGAGGCTCTAGGAGAAAATGCTTCCTTCCACAGCTTGCACAGACTGCTGAACTTCCTGGCTTGAGACCCACTTCCTCTGCCTCAGAGCCCACAGTGCAATGCCTGCCCACCTGTGGTCTCTGCTCTCTTCCCTTCTTCCCTCTTATTCGGGCCTTTGTGACCCATTGGGTACTCCAGGGTGATCTGTTCTCACGGACTTTGATTTCAGCACATCTGCAAAGCCATTTCACCAAGAAAAGGAACAAAAACTCCCAGGTTGCATCTTTAGGGGGCCACAATTCAGCCTACCACACCAAGGTCACGAAGGGTGTTTCTACTCCCATGGGGACTTCGGGGTCATGTTGCTGCCGGTCAGCCTTGGGATATTCATTCCTGGTCTCATGGCTTGCTGTTCTCAGCTCAGTTTTGAGGAGAGGACAGGCCCACAATGAGGAGAGAGGAGAGGCCCCGATATCCTGCCGTGGTCAAATGCTAGTTAGTGACATGGAGATGAGCACGTGTTTTCTGCTTCTCACGACATCCCCGGGATTGTGTCTGTACTGGGAAACCTCTGTCAGGAGCCACTGGCTATGTGATCTTGTCATTTCCCTCTGTGACACTGTGTTAATGTTATTTTTAAAACTGCAAGAAAATGAAAGTCCATAGTTTGCTGATCTGAAATAAAAACTGTTTACCAATGACTGAAAAAAACAAAAGACAGAATAGAGGCAATTGGATCTAAATATAAGGATGAAGACATCTTTTTTCTTAGTTTTAGAAATATGATCTAAGGAATATAGCTGGTGTGAATCTGAAGGAAAAGTTATCTTGGGCTTTTGTTTTGTTTTGTTGAGACAAGATCTTGCTGTGGGGTCCAATTTCTGACTCTCCTTTCTCTGCTTGCTAGGTACCGGAATAACAGGCAACTGCCACCATATCTGATTTCTTTTTTTAATGCTTTATGTTCTTCAAAGTTTGTAGAAAAGTATATGTTGAAGGTCACCATAAGAGACATCATCCAAAGTCCTGAGATAAAGACAAGTTTTTATTGAACATTTGAAAACACCTAAAAATGTAGATGAATACGAGTTTAATTTTAAAAGAAAAGAATGTGCAGGTTGCACAAGCAGGGTACTGAATGGGGATAACAGAAACATAATATAGCAAACACACCCCTCTGGCTTCTCTGTGGATGGGAGCCTAGGCCCACCGACTGACATCGCGCATGTTTCAGTTGTAGACAAAGCATTTGGGGATAGTTTGCTGTGGAAATCCAGAACCTGGACAAATCCTGTTGCAGAAGGGATGATTAAGTGCCAGTCCTCCCTCCTGTCCCAGCCTTCTGTCCCAGTCCTCCCTCCTGTCCCAGCCCTCCTTCCTGTCCCAGCCTTCTGTCCCTGTCCTCCCTCCTGTCCCAGCCCTTTGTCACTGGGGTTCACAGTTCCCTCTGGCCAGTTTGAATCACCCAGGGGTATGTCGGTTTGTATTTTGGGATGAAATTCTCTTATTCTGGGGCAGGGGAGTATCTGGAGAGATGAACTAATGAGAGATGAGCTGTATGGCTTGATTTGGAGAACCATTGCCATTTTGCCTCTCTGTAGCCCCAATAACCAGCCACAAGTGGGGGAATAAAGCAGAAACAGATGAGCTGGAAAGGTCTTCTGAGCTGGGTTAGGGGCGCTGGAGGAGGAGCTTCCCATATTGCCGGCCAAAGTCAATTCCAGACCGTGGCTCAGGCGATCTGCAAAAGTCTGAGGTTTTGCCGAGGGCTCCTTGATAGAAGCTGCCAACATGTGAAAACCAGACCATGTCGTGGATCTGACCAGCCAGTCAAACGAGTGGATACGAGCCACTTCCTCAGAAGTTGCACAAGGGACGGTGGCAGCAGTGAGTGGAGCGAACTTCATAGTTGGTTACAATTCTCTTGAAGCACTCTGACTTGTCCTGGGTGCAGCCTTTAATGGAATACCATCGGAGTCCACCTGAAGAAAGAGAAGTGGAGGCAGAGCGGTGGCTAGGCAGAGACTACACCCCAGCCTTGAGTGCTTCCAACAATCAACCGGTAAAAATGAAAGAGAGAAACAGAGTGAAAACACCAGCGTCACCAAGACACAAATCTAGTTTTCTGCCCAGTTTCATTATCTTGCCTTTAAGGGCTCCCACTTAAACTCTTTGAGCTGAGGACTTTGCTGTACACGTGCATTGGAACATAAAACAGCCTAGCTTTCCAATTCAGGTTCTAAAAGGCCCACAGTCCTATAGTGTACACATTTCTGAAGTGTAGCTTCCCATAACCCTCCCCTAGCACCATTCATGATGTGACTTAATCAAAAGGCCAGGTCTACGCAAGAAGAGTTTAGACACCAAATTGTTTTCCAGAGATGGAAACTACTTGGTGTGTTTCGTTTTGAGATGGGATCTTGCTGTATAGCCCAAACTGGCCTTCAACCTTCAATCCTCCTGCCTCAGATTTCTGCGCTCCAGGATTACAGGTGTGTACCACCACACCTGACCTTTCCCCTTGGTTAAGTCACTACAGAATAGTGCAAATTCACAAAAGTGCAAAATAGTTGCCCAGAGCTTTGCAGAGTCCCGCTACCCAAGTCTCAACTTGACACTTCCGGGAGAGGAAACCTCAGTGGGGGAACTTCCTCTATCAGACTAGCCTGTGCGCATGCCTGTGAGGACTTTTCTAAATTGTTGAGTAATGTGGGAGGTCTCAGGCCATTGTGGGTGGTGCCACCCCTGGGCCCCGGGCGGTGTTCTGGCTTGTGTAGGAAAGCGGGCTGAGCAGGGGAGCGAGACGATAAGCAGCGTCCTCCATGGTCTGTTTCAGTTCCTGCTGACCTCCCTCACAGGTGGACTGTCACTGGGCCGTGTAGGATCCAATAAATGCTGCCCTCCTTATCAGGGTGTTTTATCACAGCAATAGAAAGCTAACTAGGACAAGGTGTATGGGAGGGACAAACTGACTATCCTCAGAGCAACAAAGTGTGTGATGTTATAGAGACAAAGCGATCTCTTAGTCGGAGATGTTTCTGTTCCTCTGTCCCCAGGACATCAACCAGCCCCAAGAGACATTTCCATGATTGTAGTTGGAAGGGGCAGCAGGGTGAGGCTGCTCTTGGCGTCTAGGAAGAAGAGACTTAGGAATGTTGCTATACTTCTAATAAAAGAGGCTCCTGTTACTCACTGTATCAAACTGAGAGAACTGGAAAAGAGGAGAGGTTTATTTAGGCTCATGGTTCCAGAGGGGTCAGCCCATGGTTTCTTGATCCTGTTGGTTTTTTAGTCTGTGTTAGATAGTACAATCATAGTGGGATCATGGCAGACAACGTTACTCATTTCATGTGGTCAAGAAACAAAGGAGAAAAGGGCTGGAATCTCAGTATTCCCTCCAATGGTCCTAAAGTTTCCAGCCCTTTCCAATAGTGCCAAAGACCGGTGATCAAGTGTATAAGAATATGGGCCTTTGGGGACATTCAAAAGCCAAACCATAGCAACCATCTTCCATATCAAAGCATTAACCTGCCCCAATTGTCAATAATGCCAAGGTTGGGATATTCTGTTGATAAAACCATCCTAAATATAAGTTCCCATTCTGTTCATATCAGTGTGAACTGGCAAAATTTGCTAGAAAACTCTTCTTCCCACATTGTGATCACTCCAGGCCTTTGACCCACCACAAGTGGTTGTTAATATTTTCCTAGGTAAGCTTCCAGGCTCTCTTTAATTCTTACATTGAGGTCAATCTGTCTACATTCAAGAAAGGAAGAGTCTGAGAGGCAATGCCCATGGCTCCAATGGGCCATGGCACCTTTCTGCTAATTCATGTAGGGGCTCTGATTAGCAAAGGACAGAGTTGCAGGGTACTGGAGGATAGAGAGGGGAGCAGGCTCTTAAGATTGATAGACTCCTGTCAACTTCTTATACCAGCTTCTTTGACATGAGACCTATGTGTCTCTTCCCCTCTACAAGGTAACTTTGATTTCCTCTCATTTTTGTTCTTTCCATCCAGTGCCATAGAAAAATTTAGGGTTTTGCTTTGTTGGATCATATTTATGTGTAGAATACTGTTCATACTGATTTGTAACTGACTTCTTCCCACTCAACAAGAGTTTAGATATTTATCCATGTTAACAAATGGATCTAGTGCACACTAAATACTACACAGCATCCCAGGGCTTGAATATAACATAGTTTAACTGTAGAAGTATTTAGGTTATTAGAATATCTTTGCATTGAGTCATTCTGTGTGTGTGTGTGTGTGTGTGTGTGTGTATGTGTATGTACATTTGCAAATACCACAGCACGCATGTATGTAGAGATCAGAGGCTTGGTTCACCGTGTGGGGGTCCAGGGATTGAACTCAGATCATCAGCCTCTGCGGTAAGCACCTTTACCTGCTGAACCATCTTTTGGCCTCAGTTAAGTCATTTCTGTTGCTTTATTGTCAAATACAATGTTACAATGATAGCCTTGCTACAAGCCTTTTATGGTCTTATGCACAGATATTTCTGTGCAGAAACAGCAAGGAAAAAAGTTGCTTTACAGAAGGCTGTATTCATTTAAAATTTTAATGAAAATCTACAAATTGTCTAATAAAAGGGCTGACCTAACTAAATTGTCATTGGAAATGCAGGTTCCTACTTCCCTAGATATCACTCACCCTTCATGTAAGGCTTATTTTTATTGTCAGTCTGATGGACTAAAAATGCTACATAAATTGAGTTTTTGCCTGTATTTTCCCCCCCACCTTTTCTTAATTTGGGGAGGGGAATTTCATGTAATACATCTCAGTCCCTATCTGTACCCCATGTTTCCTCCTTAATTTTTGAGACAGGGTCTCTTTCTGAGCCTGAAGCTCATTGGTTCAGCTAAGCTGGCTGGTCAGTGACCTTCAGGGCTCTGTCTCCAGGCACTGGGACAACAGGTGCACTGACATACTTCTCTTCTTTACTTGGGTTCTGGGGATCCCATCACGGGTCCTCATGATGATGCAGCAGGCACTTAACTGACTGAGCCATTTCCCTGGTCCCTGGTTGGTCTTTTCAAAAAAAGATTTTAGAAGTTCCTTACTTTTCTGGATAGGCATTAATATGTTTTCCTACCATCCACATTCTTGTTATTTCCACCTAATTTACTCCTTATTCTTGGCATTTACATACATTTTAGCATTATAATTTATTTTGTAAATTCTAAAATACATTTGAATTTATCACTTCCTTTATGACTTTTAGGTTTGCCATGTTAAGGAGGCTCCCTCTCATCAAACTTGAAGTATGTTCTCCAGCATTTTCTCCTAATGTCGTCACCATTTGATTTTCGTGTTTAACTGTTTAGTTTGGCCTGACAGAGCCAGCTTCGTTGGAATGAAATCTGCACAGCTGCGTAGTAGTCACCTGTGTCTAGAAGTGCTCTGTAAATGACCTATTACTACTTTTGGAGAGATGAATGGTATAAATCAGGGAACATACAGATTTATCAATGTTCTGGTGTCAAAGCACTTGCATTTGAATCTTGATGCGAATACTTGTTTACTGGGTAACTCTGTAAAAATTATTTAAACTTTCTGTGCCGCTAACTTTTTAATTATTTTTTTTTTCTAATGGAACAGTTGGATATAATATAGTAGTTAAGAGAGCTTACCGTGTGTGAAAACTTCAACCCTAAGCACTCAAAAATAAAGTGGGTGGGAGTTGGGAGGGGCAGTGATAGGATCCATCCAGGTCATATTATTGCATGGCTGGTATAATATAACCCTGGTAAAGCACTCACTGTGACATGGAACAGACAGTGTTTAGCAAATGTTTGCTGTTATAAGGCTTGCCTTTGCATTTATTTTAAATATATGTTGTTAAGTGTGAAAACTTACCTTTAGTGAGAATCTCTTTTATACAATACTGACCAGGCTTTGTTCTGCAGGTTCCAAAGTCTAAAAGACATCCATGGAATGGGATGGAGAGATTGCATGACCTGCAAATCACACCTCCAACATCTCCAAGTACAGAAAATACGGTGGAAATCAGGATGGAGACCAGGAAGAGTTGAACAAGAATGGATGGGATGGCAGGGATGGGAGAAAGAGAAAGACCAAAAAAAAAAAAGTAGTGATTTTCAACTTTAAAGAGTAAGCAATATTTTTAAAGTGTATTCTAAAGATTCCACATAAATTAAGATTCTGAGATTTCAATGAGAAATTTCAGAGCGTATGCTACATTAATGAATTAGAAGCACTCTGACTTGACGGTACCCAGAAATGAGGACACTTTCTCAGTGCCTAATTAAAACAAGTCATTCCACTAACATATTTTATTTCAGCCACATACCCACAGCTAGATCTTCATTCCTAAACCCAAGGTAGTATGTTACTTATTTGAATATTCATTAATATTAATTACTTGATTAATGCTCACATATTGGTTATCTTCACTACTCAAATTCAACTGCACAACAGTGTTGCTTATTCTGTTTATATGGAAATGACCCAGAGATCCTTGAACGCAGGCAACATAAGGTTGGAAAGTCATTATCTAGAATACTAGTTTCCCAGTTCCATAGGCATCAGATTGATGTGAGTGACTAAAATAAAGCAGATTCCCAGGTCCCCTGAAGACCTGAATTAGAATTCATCGAGGTAGCATCCCTCAATCTGTATTTCAGATTGTAGCAATAGTTGAGGGCTGATGATGATCCCACATGATACAGATGTGGGAGAACCATTGTGTCTAGCAGTCCAGGAATCATTTGCAATAACTCCTGCAGGGATCCTTGACCAATGACAGACAACTCATCACTGTTAAAATAGCCCAGATGGTTCCAAGATTCTTTTGTAAGTGGGCCAAAGTTTGACCCAAAGTTCACCACTCCAGTCCTTCGATGTATAATCACCACCGCCATGTTAGTCTGTTTCACTGATAACCCCAAATAACAGCTTACTAGACATGTTGTGAAATGTATTTTATATCTTCCTTGAACACAGCCAAGGTCAGTTAAGGTGACTTTCAATAGAAGATAGTCTGGGTTATGAGACCTGTTAGTCTGATCAATCAGCAAATACATTTTTATGCATACAACTTATTCCTAAGACTATGCTAAGCAATTCATATGCATTAACCCAATTATTGTCCAAAAATACACTTTTCAGTCCAGGGTTATAATTGCCTGTAGTTCCCATAAATCAGGTCTTAATAGCTTTCATAAGTGGAAGAGGTGGAGACAAAAGTTTCTTTGAAACCTCAGCCCTTGCTCTTGGCAAGCACCTTGTGTCTGCAGAGCTGTCGTAGCCTTCCTTCTCTGAAAGTCTTGGTGTTCTTCATAGGTTGAAGGTGATTGAATTTCTAGGCCTTTTTGGTCTGTAATTCTCCAGTTGCCTGAATGCTTACAACTGAGTTCTCAGATCCCAGTTCCCTTTTTTCAGACTTTCTGTGTGAAAATTTATTGTTGATTTTATTACTGTATCTTCTATATGATAAATTCCAATTTGACATTTAAGTTTAATCTTTTAGCTTAGACATAAAACTTATATCTCCTTCACATGATTAATTCTAAAGTATGCTATTCTAAAATATTTATTATTTTTAAATTTTATGTGTATGAGTGTATTGCCTGCATGTGTGTAAATGCACCTGTGTCATGCAATTCCTGCAGAGGTCAGAAGAGGGTAGTCAGATACCCTGGAACTGTTGTTAACAGACTGTTGTTAACCCCCACGTGAGTGCTGGGAATCAAACCTCGGTACTCTACAAGAGAGGGCAGTGCTCTTAACTGCTAAACCATCTCTCCAGCCTCAAGTATGCTATTCTATCTATTTATGACTTTATTAGTAGAGGAACATGTAAAATAGTATATATAATAATTTATGCTTAAGTTATAGATATATCACATACATATACATATAGCTATTTAAATGTGTATTATGAATCACAATGATGGAGAGCTTAAATAATTACCCTTCGCTTCATGGATTCTTGAAAAGCAGATGCTAAGTGTCAACATTTCTCTCTCTCTCACTCTCTCAAGATAGGGTCTCCCTTTAGCCCCCGATGGCCTGGAACTCACTGTGCAGACCAGGCTGCTTCTCCCTCCCCAGTGCTGGGATTAAAAGCATGCACCAGCACACATGGCTCAATAATAACATTTTCCTTTATGATGATTTTCTCCCTTTGCCCTCACGTTTTCCTTTTTGTATGGAAAATTAATCCTCTGAATGACTTAAAAATTAAAAAAAAGTTATTATTGTGTTCAGTTATCATACACAATAATAGGTCTGATTATGACATTTTCATATCTGTATACAGTTGTTCTCTGTTCCTACTGACCTCTCCCGTGTTCTCCACCCCACGTCTCTGTCTCACTGCTGCCCTTGCTCTCTGTCTCCTCTCTCTTTTCATGTCATACCACACACATGCGTATATACGAAAACCCAGAATCCACATGTTAGCAGTATGAGTAGTTTGTCTTTTTAAGTCTGCTTATTTTGCTCAACATGATGATCTGGACTGTCCTTTTTGCTAATTACTTTTTCATGGTAGCCAAGACATGTTTTCCTGTCATCCTTCACCATTCATACGCTCCCCTCTTTATGGGAGACGAGTGTAAGGATTTAAAATGCAGACCAGACTTGAGCTGGGAAGTCTCAGTGTTTGGCCGCCCTCCGCCCTCTTGGCACGTGGTAATTACAAGTCTATTGCATCTTGTACGTGATAATGAGTGTGGGAATCAGGCTGTATCTGGTGGTCAGAGGGCCAGACCTGGTGTGCTTAACTTGCATACAGTTTTCAAAAATTGTATTAGTTGTCAATGTTTAAAAGTTGGAAGAGTCCTTGTACAGTTCGTTTGTTGAGACAGGTCTGATTATGTAGCTGCTCTCAATCTGGTCTTGAACTCCTGATCCTTCTGCTTCAGCCTCCACAGGGCTGGGATTATGAATAGCTGTGTTTCACTGCACTCAGCTAGGCTTCCTCCATGTGTACTGTATTGTCAGGTGGTTTAGGGACTCAAGTTGTTGTCCCATTATCTGGTACCAAGTATCTAAGCCTTAATATTTTAAAATGTTATTCTTTTCTGGATGTCTTACATTCTCTCAGCTGTGGCCTCTAGACCAGTAGCATTAGCCACACTTAAAAGCTTGCTGCAAACGTAGAATCTCGGGTCTCATTCTGGACTGCTGAACCCAACCCTTCATTTTAACGAGATCCCCATGTGACTGCTATGTACACTGACTTTGTATTGTACAGCTGTAGAAGCCTCCTTCTCTCTTTCTTCCTCTTCCATCTTCTAAATGTAAGAAGTTGCTCTGCTAATTGCTGGGGGCAGCATGGAGCAATGCATTCAGTATATCCTATCTACTCTGATGGTGCTTGAACACTACCTGTGTGGAGACATTACCTTTATGAACATCAGAAAAAGGAATTGAAAATTCCCACTTATTTTCATTGCTCTTTTATAAATGAAGTCATGTTCAAATTGGAGACAAAGAATATGAACAGAAGTTGTAGGAGACCCTACCTGTGCTTCTTTTGTTACAATTAATTTACACACTTCAGCTATTTAGGTCTTCTAATATATTTTGGGATGTGTATTCCAGCTTAATAATAATAACAACAACTATAATAATGTCTAGACATTATCTACCAATGCAGTTTTCTCCTCTATAAAACAAGAAAAACAGCACTTAACATATAGGGCTATCAAGAGGATAAAATGAGTTAATACAAGTCAAATGATTAGGACAGAGTCTGAATATAGAAATGTTCAGTGTTAGTTCCTACTGTTAGTCAAGTGCCTAGTAGGTCGTTCTCAGCACCCAGATATTAACAAGTCAGTGTCTCTTAGTGTCAGATGATTAATAGGGTTAGAGGGTGACTTCTACAATAGCACTTTTCCAGTTACCTTCCTAAGTCCACCCTCCACTCGGTCACACTTGATGACTTACCACTTGAGAGGCAGGATAATATGAAAACAACAGCAAGGACAGTCCTCATTCTTAGATTTGCAGGCCAAAGAAAGATGGAAGGTAAGACAGGTCCCACCATTAAACCCTTCCTGGGTAAGTAATAAAAGTATACATGTACATTAGCCATTTAAGAAAGAGAAATAGCTGGCTATGTTGCTTGTATTTCATTAAGAGAATGTAAACAATAAATTTATTTTATGAAGAAGGAAAAAATTAAGCTAACTTTCTATATAAAATATTAACCATAAAACTACTTGGAGATCCAGAATATTCTTTTAAAAATTTTATTTTTATTTTTATGTGTATGAGTGTATTGCCTGCATGTATATAAGTGTACCTATGTCATGCAATGCCTGAGGAGGTCAGAAGAGGGTATTGAATTCCCCTGGAACCAGAGTTACAGATGGTTGTTAGTTGCCATGTAGTCTTGGGAATCAAACCCAGATCCTCTACAGGAGTAGTCAGTGCTCTTAACTGCAAAGCCATCTCTCCAGTCCAGTAGCTCCAGAATATTCTAAGCTTAGATATCTTTTTATTACCAAATTCCCCTCTCTCTCTCTCTCTCTTCATTTCTCCCTCAGTTACAGTTGCTTAACACAAAATACAAAGTAAGTTAGATGGTGCTTATAGGTTAATGTCCCCTTAGAAACCGTTCTGTTAGTCAAAGGAAAATATTAATTTCAACTTCTTCATGAACTAAAGCTCATTTAAAAAAGTCATATAAATAAGGAAAAGCATCACATGATAGTTAAGAAGAATACTTATGAAACTGTGGGAAAGAAATGATCAAACTGACTAAAATATAACACTCTGTCTGCGTACCTACCTCTCTTGTGGGGATTTTCCTTGCCTTAACTTTTTCAAAAGCTTGACAAGCAAAATTTCTGATGGAATGAAGTATGTTATAACTAAAATCAACAGCCTGGTTTGCAGCATTCTAAACAGTTTAAACAAGAAAAGGCCCGAGAAATACACAGAAATAGTCACTGGAACACTCATCCTTAAGGAATATAATCTCCTCACTCAGGAGATGATGAGGATGAGGCTGCTAGCTAACTGGCTAATTGTCAATACAGTTAACATTTTCTATAGATTGGCTACTTGGGATATCCATAGTGTTGTGGACCAATTACTTAGTATTTAATTTAATCCAGGAATATGTATAACATTGCTTTCATCTTTGTAAAAATAAGATAATCTATTTTCTCTTGTATTTTGTTCAAATATATTATGAAAATCTTTTTATGTCAACCTTTAAATCGACTTCAATTTTCCACTGATTCATCTCTCATAAGGAAGGAAATGAACAATACAGGCCCCTAAAGATCTCACAAAATGTGCGAACGTGCAAACACCAGGCATATGGCTCATATCATTTACATTTGTGTAGACACAGGGAGCATTTTCATTGCTCTCAGTCTGCTCACTTCCCTTTTCTAGTCAGCCTTACTTCCCTGAAGTAAGCATTGCTCCAATTCTAATTACTATTGGTTAGTGGTGCTTGATCTTGAATTTTATAGTCCAATGGGGTCATGTAGTAAAGACCTCTGTCAACTTGTGTACCATTATTTCCTAATTCCTAATTACCAGCCATTTTCCTAATTCATCTGAGATAGCAATGTCCATCTCAAAACTGTAAGACCTTCAGTGGTCACTTCCAGAGGTTTAACATTCAATTTGTTTTTTTTTATGATATTATTTTTCATTTTTTGCTGTCACCAAAACCTATCATATAACTATATGTGTGAAATATATATTATTAGAATATGTCAGAAACCATGACCAAGGATAACACTGGTATCAACCTCATGCAGATTTTATGAAGATCAAACATGAATGATCTGGGGCAGAGAGTATTCGGTACAGTGCCTGGAGTGTCATCTTGAACTTCCTAAGCCTGTGCTGAGTGTTGTTGTGAATATGGCCAGGGGTCGAATCATTTTTCTTTTACATAAAAACATGTCACTTTCCTATGCATGGGACAGCAGACCTCTTTTCTCTGCATGCTAAATGAGTATGTATTTTAAATTTCCAAAAAAAAAATCTTCTGCTTAAAAAAGAAAAGAAGAATGCGTCAGAAAAATAAGTTATCCTTAAAGGAAAAGAAATATAGGTGATATACATTATAAAATATCCCCATGACCAACACCTAGGACTTTATATTGAAATGCAAATAATTACTGATTGGCTAAACAGATAGTTTCACCTTTATTCAAGGAAATACATTTCTTGTTTTATAAAAAATTATTTATCACTTTTATTTTATGTATATGTAAATACACCTGTGTCATGCAATGCCTGAGAAAGTCGGAAGAGGGCATTGGATCACCTAGAACTGGAGTTCCAGACAGTTGTTACCCAACATATGGGTGCTGGGAATTGAACCTGGGTCCTCTGCGAGAGCAGCCAGTTCCCTTAACTGCTGAGTCATCTCTTCAGCCCCAAGGAAATACAGTAAGTGATGAAATTTACCTTAAAGCAAAGCTTCAATAAGAAATAGAATAGAAGATAGCCTTAATTGAAGGCTTGTTATGGTCTAGATCCAGTGATAAATTCTAGGGATTTAAAAACGAGCACGGCAGACACCTTCCTAGAAAACGCCTCCATGTATCGAAAGGTTAATGTCTTTGTGATACTGAGTCCATTTCTAAGAATTTATTCTGAAGAGTCAACAAAAATCGAGTTCAAAAGCTCAAACATGAGACACTTACTGAGTGAAGTGCAGTAAGCGCACAGGGTTGGATGGTTTGTGGTACCTCAGTCAGGAGATGATAAAGGCTGCAGGACAGTGGTAGCAGAAAAGATGGTGAAGAGGCAACAGATGAGAGAAGTGAGGGGTGGAGCTTCCGCATCCTCACTTACGGGTCTGTGTGAGGAGCAGCTTGGGACCAGTCCTCTCTGCCTGTAGCATGCTGCCTAACACCATTTGTGCTAGCTCTTTAGTGAGAACTTGGAAGAAATGCCTTGGTAGCTCATGCTTCCAGCAGGATGCCTGGCACATATATGTCAGGTGAGTGGGCTGTCAATGATGGGAGGCAGTTTGGGAAGCAATCCCAGGGTAGTGTGGGAGTGAGATTGTGAGGACACGTGACACTTACAGTGAGTTCTAGCAGTAAGACTGAGGTTCTCCTTGGCTGCTATAGGCTGTGGATCCAAGAGGAATCTAAGGCTGAAGGGACAGGTGCACGCATGCTTTTTCTGTGGGTTCCTGACTTGTTTTGCTCCTTAAAACAGTTCTCTCCTGGCAGTTAGAAGAAGAAACTGTCTGCTCTGATGATACAGCCTTCCCAGTGAAACCCTGGAAGCCAAGCAGTCTGCATCCAGTCTATGCATTTGGATGAACTGTAGGAGGCAGCACTCTCTCTAGGTGAGGAGGCCACAGTCCCCTGTCTCCCTGAATGGTCACCTTTGGGCCAATGCGAAGTCCTCTGGAGATCTTAAGTGAGTCACTCCACCGTCCTGTTATGGGATCCTGGTTGTGTTGTCTGTGGTCCATCAGCTCATAAATGAGTAGTTATATTTTCTCCACCAGCTGTTAGTGAGCAGAGCTTGGAATTCTGACACCACAGCCAGGTAAGACCTCAGGAATAGGAAGTGACGTTTTGTGGTCCAGGAGGCTTGATTTCTCATTCACTGAGAGAGCCTAGGTGAGGTGTCACTTCAGACACCTAGGTGAACATACTGCAGAGTGTCACTAGTGAGTCACATTTTCGAGGCTTTTTTTTTATTCGCTGGAGGATGCTGCGATAATGAAAACTACAAAGGGACGTAATTTGAGTTGTGTGTTCAGACTTTGTGTAAGAGGAGTGAAATACCTGTGTAATCGCTGCCACCTTGGCTTCTGCTTTCTAATGCTGACATGTGTTCCTGGGAAACACAACATTGCCAACAGGCTGCTCACATCCAGATCTGACTGATTCTTCCCTCTTGTGATTTTGGTGTAAACGTCCCGCATTTACAGGGGCTGAGCGCTCACTGTCATGTGCTCTCAGTACTTTGAACAGTAACACTTCTGCATTAACCGCTATCCACTGCAATATGGAGCTTCACTAACCAGGTTTGGGAGCAATGCAAAATATATGCATATAAACACAAATATTTAGGAAGCAGTTTGACAACTTGACCACTTAGAAAAGCTATCAGTTGGTTCTTTCCTAGCCGCTGGCTTCCTTAGTCATGGGTTTTGACCATGTTTACAGTACTAGGTATGAAATCCCTCCTGTGGAAGAAGCCTTAAATCCAATCAAGAGAGTGGTTGATTACCCCATAAATAGTCTTGTCACTACTGCACCAGTGGGCACATCTTGTCTAGTAAGTTGATACTATAGCATACAGATCAGCATACAGATAGGTACTGTATCCCTAGTACCTTGCACAACACTTTCCAGCAATATGAGAACTCTATAGAAGGAAGCATTTCCTGGTCAGTTCATGATTGAGTTGTGTCTTGAAACCAAAGTTTGTGGTATCTTCAGAAACAGGATTTTACCATTTAATAGTGGGCAACCAAGAACAATGGCAATATCCTGTATTGTTTGGGTGACTCTGAGCCTCTCTGGACAGTAACTCGTATGAAGGTAACCGATGCTTGTTACTCACATTTTCATTTAATATGTATTATTTTTATGTGTATGTGTGTGTGCCCTCACAAGTTTATGTGCACCATATGTGTGCAGGAGGCTTTGGAGACCAAAAGAAGGCATAAGACTCCCAAGAATTAGTTACAGGTGGTTGTGAACTGTCATGTGGGTTCTGAGAACCAAATCAGAGTCTACTATAAGAGAGGTAAGCGCTTTTGACCACTAAGCCATATCCTCAGCCCCAAGATTTTCTATAGCCCATGTCTTCTGAGAGTAACATTGCTCATTAATGTGGAGCACTTCTGTCAAAATTCCTTTTTAAAAAAATCTATTTTATTTTAAATTATGTCTATAGGGGAGGGTATGTGCCCGAGTACAGTGGCCTTTAGAAGCCAGAAGATGTCATGGGATCCCCTGGAGCTGGAGTTACAGGTAATTTTGAGCTGCCCAACCTGAGTACTGGGAACCAAATTCAGATCTTCTGAAAGAGCAGTAGGCATTCTTTATTGTTGAGCCATCTCTCCTGCTCCTAAAACTCCTTAAAACATGTTTAGATGCATCATTTATGGCTAAGCACCTCACAATCCCTTATTCTCTGCACTTGACCAGTTGTGGAACTTTGTAATAGTCTCCATCTATTGCAAAGGATGTTTCTTTGATGAGTGGTGAGAGGCTCACTTGTCTGTAAACATAAAGACGCATGTTTAGAATACAGTAAGAAATTACGTTGGTCTAGGGAAGTGACCTAAGTAGGCTCTTCTCTAGAGTTTATCACCTCTCCAGCCATGTGTACTTGTCTATGTTTACTCTACCATGATTTCCCTTCCATTGAGTGGGCCTTACGTGCAATTAGACAGTTGTTGATTACCTCCAAGATAAACTGCACCAACAGAGATAGCTGGGCCAATTATTGTTGTGGTTCATAGAATTTACAGCTGGGTAGGACCATTGATTGTTTTTTTTTCCTCAGCAGCTTGCATGGTATCTTCTGATACTATGAGAGCTAGTCCTTGGTGGGGAGGTGTCCAGGTCAGTTCCAGTTCGATTACTTCAAGTCCTGTGTCTTCAGCAATACAGTCTTACCTTCAACACAGCCTAATGACCTACAGCTAAAGGAACATCATGGAATACTGGGCAGAAAGAATGCAAGAGCCAGAGGGACAAGAGGCCTGCTGCTGTTTAATGCATTCTAGACATGACAGGGAAGCCACACTAATGAACTCTCCATAGTATGGTAGTCTAATGAGCTCTACATAATGACAAAGCCTGGGACACGCCAAGGTGGACTGGGGAAATGTCATGGGTCTCCCCTTAAGAAGAAGAGCTTCAGGAGATCAATGGATGCTGAGGGAGGGTGGATCAGTTTTCTTCAGGGACTAGTTCCCTGAGAGATTATTTAATCCCGAATGTATGGTCTTAAACATAGGAACGCATGTGTACCACTAAATGAATTCAGTGTATTATATATATTTAAATATATGCACATTTATGTATATACGTATGCTAATAAATTTATGCATGTATATGTAACAATAATAAAAAAATAAATTTAGAGAGAGTGGGGGGATGTGAGAGGAGTGGGAGGGGGACTATGAGGGGTGGAAATAATTCATAGACATGTGTGAAATTCTCAAAAGTAAAATAATTTCAAATTAATTACCTTAAAAACCAGTGGATTTTTCATAAGGCCTCGTCAGACATCCTCGGTTTGGTCAGCCCACTCTCTCCCCCTCCTTCCTCACTGTCCCAGTCCCACTTAAACCCTAACGCGCAGCATTTCCGCTGTTCTTTCATATCACATGTGTTGGAGCTCCTCTTGTCACATCCCTTTCTTAGACTGTGAGAGCATAGGCTCCCGCGGCCATCATCAGGCACACTTCTTTTTGGAGGAGCTTTCCCATGGCCCTCACCTTCCCAGGCCCATCAGTCCATTATCTGCTTGAACCCTTCTGTCCCCCGCATTCCCTCTGAACTCCTCGTCCACCTACATTCTGCTGTCCTCCTCCCTAAGTGCACGGCAGCTCCCAATGGCCTGTTCTTAGTTTCCTCACTTCCTCATGTTCTCAGTGTTAAACACACAAAACAAAACATTGGGAGCCAGTACCCTCATATGAGAGAGAAATTTTGTCATTTGTCTCTTCTGGGTCTGGGTGGCCTCACTCAGTACAAATTTTTCCAGTTCCGTTCATTTATCTGCAAATGTCATGATTTCGTTTTTCTTTCAGCTGAATGACTAACTTCCCGTTGTGTGTGTATGCACCACATTTTCATTAATCATTCCCCAGCTGAATGTCATCTAGCTTGAGTCTATTTCATAGCTATTGTGACTGGAGTGGCAGTGCATGTGTATGTGCAAGTATCTCTGGAGGAAGATGCAAAATCCTTATCCCAGAGGAGCCGGGCAGCCTGTGGGGGCAGGCAGAACCTGCTCAGCAGCTCAGAGAAGTGAGATGGCAGAAGCCATGGATGGCCTACAGGGCCTACTTGATGGGTGGGGAAGGAAGGTCCCAGAGGAGCTGGAGGTCCATGGAGCAGGAGGCATCAGGGTCTGCCTGGCAGTGTAGGAAGGGAGAGCCTAGAGAAGCAGGGGGCTGTGGAGTGAGAAGGAGCAGTTTATATCCTTAAAGGAAAGATAAGCTTAGACACAGAGAACACATGGGAGAATGACATGGGAAAATGAAGGCAGAGATTAGGATGGTGTTCTTATAGACCAAGGCATGCCAACAAGTGCCAGAACACCCCCAGAGGCCAGGAGAGACCCATGATAGACTTCTGGCCAATTCTCACCAGCTCAGAGAACAGTTTGTCCTAAACCCTTTTAACTTTGGAGCTTTCTCTGAGTGTCTGGGGCTGGCCGAGAGGTGCAGGCAATATTAATCAGCCTCTTTAGGAATGTAGTGGTTGACCTCAGTGAGACTAGTGAACTTCCTGGCCACTGCTCTTAAGCCCTATAACAAAGTCTGGAGGAACGGGAATAGGTGCTCCCTACCATCGTTGGTGTTGGGGTCCCAGTCCTGGGCAAAAGAAGGGAAGATATCTTCAATCCAGTCTCCATCTGGTCCCAGAACTGATCTGGTGGCCTTGAAGAAGACTCGTGTGGTGCTCCTCAGGTGACAGAAGGATCTGCAATAACTGATGACAGTCTTCCCAAGTGGGTAGCAAAATGGAGCTGAGAAGGTCTACCAGGCCCTGTGGGTTCTCAGAGAATGGGGGGCTTTGGTGTTTCTAGTTATATAAGTCGGTGGTAGAGAAAGGACTGTACACTAACTAGCACAGCGTGTCTACCAGGCTGGCCCGGAGGAGGGGGCATTTCCCGTAGTGGGAGCACCGGGGCTGGTCTGGTCAGGGAGGTGGCATCCCCCTGGTATTGAGTGTGGGATCTAGTACGAGGCGGGCTGGTTGGAGAGGCTTCCTCCGCTTCCGTGGGTTTGTGGGTGGAACGTGGAGGCAGCCTGGAGAAACCTTTTCCTTCTCTTTCACAATCCAGTCTTGCAGGATTGGGTAGATTCTCTTAGGAAGGTTTACAATAGGTAAAATACACTTGGGGGGTAGGGTGCAGAGGTTTTGTCTGACTTCTTACAACTCAATAGCCAATTAGGGGGATTTTCCAACAGAACTACCCAGGTGGTAACGCAGGGGATCTGGTCCAGATGATGCTCAGTAACAAAGAGCATAAGAAAGGGTTAAATCAAAGGATCCTTCTGGGGGCCAGTCAAGGTTTGGAAAAGTTGGTCACTTGAGTCTGCACCAGGTCCGTAACCTGGACTTTGAGTTTAAAGCACGTGCCACTTGCTCTTTTCCTGAAATCAGACAGGTTCGTTAACATGCACTCTAGAGGAGTATAAGACACGGAAGATGAGGACTGACTCACTCCCACACAGAAACAAGAATGACAAGGACAGACAAAACAATTACAGGAATCCAGGCCTCTGGGCCAGCAAGGTCCCAGACCAGATGGCCTCAGGGGACCTCTCCACCGAGTACCTGCTAGGGAAATAATGCCGCGTCACCAAATACAGAAACTGAGCTCAGTAAAACTGAAAGCACGCTAACCTTGCCAGATGCGGCAACTAGCTCCTGGGAGGGAAGGCTGAGGCCAAGGAATGCGTCTTGGGAGACCCTCTCTGGCAGTTCCGCTCACAGAGCCACAGTTCCATTAACTAAAAACCACCAGGCCCAACGCGGAGTTGGGCTCCTGTGGGGCTCCAAGCCAGATGGGTAGTCCCCAAATTGGGCCTGTCCCAGCTATTCACCAGGGCTCTAGGGTCACCTGGAGATCTGGGTGGAACCTCCAAATATTATATGTTGCAGTAAAGGTTGCCACACCCATGGAAGGGCAAGGTGAAAAGTTTATTTTACTGCTGGGCTCCCTCTGGGTTCAAGTACCCAGGGAGAAGCCACAGTCTCAGTTCAGTAAGGTTTTTATAGCACTCTGGAGGGAGTTTCCGGTGATTTTAAAGTGAGCCAATCAGGGATGAACACAACTGCCTATGCAAGCAGGCAGAAGGACAGAAGCAAGACTTGGCAGTTAGCTGTGGCAGACCATTAATTATAAAACAATTGCAGAACATTCTATGTATTTTATGGTCAGCTAGTTCCTGGGGGGGTCCTGCTGAGTGCAGGTACAAGGGAACAACAAGTACACATATAAGTTCATACAGTGGTCAGAAAAATGGGTACAAATCTAACCAAGGTAACCAGGTGCATGCTGACCAGGCTGGTGAGTTCCTTTAACAATTTGCTTTGTACAAGAGCTGGCCAAGCAGAAAGTACTGAAGCAAATCTGGCAGTCAGTAGGTGCAGGTATTCTCAGAGCTTTATATTCTTTTCAGAATTGTTTGTGATAAGTTTAGGTTTTGGTTTCCCAGAATGGGGCCCGGGAAAACAGAACTTTCTTCAGGTCAGCTCTGAATCATCATGGAGTTTTGTCTAGCACTCTGGTTAATAGTAATTTTGCAGCATTTAACGAACACTCTCTCATAGAAGGAAAGCATGGCAGAAGTCATCGGTCACTCTCTATTCCAGCTGCCTCTCTCAGCCAACGAATGCAATACTACCCTGACTGAATGTGACCTTGGGCTGTTAGGAAGTGCTACAGTATCTAGGCTGAGGAAGACCAACAGAAGAGGTCTTCATCTATGTGGTTATGGGGAAGCCATCATCCTTGCTGAGTGAAGACTTTCCAGTGCAGCTTCTTTGGGGTTACCCATGTTCCTGCTCATAATCCTTTACCTATGTTCTGTAAGTAACTTCAGTAAACTCATTGGATCCCCAGAGAGAGCTTTGGTGGAATCAGACTTTGGTTTGTCCTTGGGATATTTACATCTCCCTGTGGGAAGAAATCACATAACAGCTGTCCATAGGCAAAGGCCAATGGCAAGAGCAGGGTGTTCCTGGTGCTGTATCCCTGGAGGTCAGCTTTCTGGATAGTGAATCTTGAGGAGCATGAGAGAGCTGATTAGAGATACCCAGGTAAGACCTTTAGAGGAGATGGCATCTGAATTTGGACTTCAGTGAAATGGAGGCCACAAGGAAATGTTTTTCCTCAGAGAGGACAGCAAGTGTCAGGGTCTCACTGTGGAAATCTAAGTGCATCTAAAAAAGTTCAGGGCCAGAGTGCCCGTGGTAAAGTAAGTACAGGGTGTGTACATGATAAGCTCAGAGAGGTGGGTCACAGCTGGAGCATGCAAAGCCCTGTAGGTGATGTAAGAAGTACAGATGTCCTTCATGGTGTGATGGAAGCAATCAAGAGTCAGTGGATGTGATATGACTTGCATTTTATGTGACTCGCTCTGTGCTTTGTAGAGCCTGGGCTGTATAGGGGTGTGTGCAGACACAGGATGAGCACTGCCTTGGAAGCAAGAGCAGCCAGCATGAGAGATTATGATGGCTTGGCCAAAGGTGGAAGAAGAGGAGGAACAAGGTGAGAAGAAAGGAAGGCAGAGCTTATTGCATGTGGGAAGAAAGGACAAATAGGAATCGAGGCTCATGACTAGGGTTTTGATTTGGACAACTGAGCAGTTTGCCATGATATTAACTGAAACAGTGAAGTCAAGTGAAGAATAAATTTTGTAGGAAATTATGAGTTCTGATTGAGAATCTTTCAAGTAAGCATGTCAAGTGGCAGATGGCTGTAAGTCTCAATTCCAGGAAAGAAGTCAGGACAGGAATATAAATCTGATGTGTTACTTAACGCATAAACATGAGATTGTATGGACCTGCTTCTGCAAGGTTCTACATAAAGGAGAGACAGAGTTTTCTTGCAGAATGGAAGCGTTCTGAGGTGGGGAACACAGATGAGCAGGAGCCTCTCTTCAGTTCTCCACATTTCTCATAGTAACTGCTATAGAAAGAATACACGTCTTTCTCAAATTCACATGCTGAAGCCCCAACCCCACTGTTGGTATTTGGAGATGGGTCTTTAAAAAATGCCTAAGACTAAATGAAGTTGTAAGAAGGAGGTCCTGATCCTATATGATTAATTTCCTTATAAGAAAAAACATGTATCCTGTGCCCATTCTCCAAATCATGCTCAGAGGAAAGGCCATGTGAAGACACAGGGAGAAGCAGAAAGACAGTCCTTACCAGGAATAGAACCAGAGAAAATCTTGATCTCCAGACCTAGGAGAAAACACCCTAATCTGTGATATTTGCTATGGTACCCTGGACAGATAAACAATTCTGAACCTTCTGCGTATATCAAAGTCACTGGGTGGGAGAGGCTTTGTGCTTTGAGATCCAGAGCAGATTAGAGGTAAAGTGTTATGTCAGGGCAAGACACAACTGTATTAGAGAGCATCTCATACAGAAGGAAGACACAGAAAGGCTATGTTCCTGGCTCTACAGTGAGCTATACGAAGAAAGCCAACCCCTCAGAAGAGAGTAGCATGGTCCATGGTGCTAGATAGAGCTTTAAGAAGCAAAAATCACCCCCTGCCTGAAAGACACAAAGAACAACAGTAGTACCCCCACCCTCCGTATATCTTCTAAAAATCTCTTTCATGAATTAGGCAGGATTTATATTGTTACCATAATCTTAAGAAACATTGACTAAGAATTGTGGTTTAAAATTGATCAGGAGTCAGGCACAGACCTATAATCACAGCACTTGGGAGGTGGAGACAGGAGGTTCTCAAGTTCAAGACCAGCCTGGGCTACAGAGTCAGGCCCTGTTTAAAATCAAACCAAACCAAACACAAAAATGAAGAGAAAGAAAGAAAAAAAATAAAAGGACTGCAAGGCCCTCAGGCACAGAAAACCAGCGCACTCAAAGAATCCCCAAGTATAAAATCCAGGCAATCATGAAACACAGGAGGAGCAAGGGCTGGCAGAAATATGTGCAGCAAAACTGGATTGATCAATCATTGATTCCTTCTGGGATTGCCAGATACAGAATCCGAGAGATGTCTGAGCTTAAGACAGAAGAGGAAATAAAAGAGACCACCATACCAAGCCCAGACTACAAAATGGCAAGTAGGTTTTCCAAACACACAAAGCACAATTATTTGCCAACAAATGTGTCCCATGGATCTATTGTGTGACAGCCCCCTCCCACTGCTCTGCAGAAACTAGGTTTACTGCAGTGAACAAAAAAAATGAAAAATGTTTCATACAGCTTACCTTCAGGATAAATAAAATGTAAAACGCAGTGGAAGGACTGAAGAGCAGGTGACACAAGCGGAAGTAAGAATCAGTGACTTGGAAAATGAATCTCAGGAAGGAAGAGTGTACAGGAAAACACAAAGACACCCAGAAGGGAGAGGCAGGGTGACCGCCACGAGCCTGAAAACAACAGCAGCAAAAACACCACCACCACCACCAAACAAATCCACAAAGAAGTAATAAAAAGGTTTGGGAAAACACGACACACTGGAGTGAGAGGAGCGGGCGTGGCTGACGGTGCACCTGCAAAACGAGACAGTAGAATGAGAAACAGCTTGCTTTGATCGATTTATTTCTATTTTATGTGTGTGAGTGTTATGCCTACATGTGTGCAAGTGGACCACTGCTGTGCAGTGCCCAGGGAGGACAGAAGAGGGCATTGGGTCCCCTGGAACTGGAGTTATGGATGGTTGTTAGCCATCATGTGGGTGCTGGGATATGAACCCACGTCCTCTGCAAGAACAGCCAGTGCTCTTAACTGTTGAGCCATCTCTCCAGTCCCTGAAAAACAACTTTTAAAGAGTTAATGGTTGATAATTTGATCAAAGTGATGATTATTCAGACCCATCTTACAGAAGTAAAGTTTTTGAAGTGGTCAAAGAGAAAAGATATATCACCAACAAAGAAGTGATGGAGAAATTGACAACTGACTTCAAAGGATGGGTATAGATGTGGAACAGTATATTTAAAGTACTGAGACAAAACAACCCCCAACTGTAGTGAGTACTCAGGAAGCTCATCTTTCAAGAATGGAGACCAATTAGATAGACATCTCAATAAAAGTCAAATATAACTTACTCCTCTTTGAAATAAAGGACTTGTCACATGGAATTTCTGAAAGATATACTTCAGAAAGCAAGAAAGTAGTACTGGGTGTGGGAGCTCACAGCTCTAAGCCCAGCATGTAGGAGGCTGAGACAGGAGGGCTGCTGTCAGTTCACAGCCAATCTGGGTTACATAGTAAGTATCAGGCCAGCCAGGACTATATAAAGATATCTTGTCTCAATCAAACCAACCAACCAAACAATCCAAATCTAAAAGATCCCCAACAATGGCTTGAGATGCGAGACAAAACCATGGGAAAAATTATGGCAAACATAGAAACCAAGAAAAATACCAATGGCATGAAATGTCAATAGCACCTATAAAGTTCAAGTTTAGAGCAAAAATGCAAGGACACCTGCAAAATATAAAGAGGAAAGGTGATCACAGTTAAGGCATTCCCAAATCATCATCATTGCATGGGAAGTGGGCGAACACCAGCCTTATATGCTCTTTTTAAAAACATATTTTTATTGAATTGTGAATGTCAGACAGCATCTCAGTCCTCTGTATATCCTTCCCATTGGCCCCTCCTGTAACCACCTCCCCCACTGGGTTTCATGAATTCCGTCATTTGTGTTAACTCTTCTTGAGTCAAGATAGTGTCCCGGGATTTCCCTCAGTGCAAGTTCATCCACTGGGGTCTAGTCAGCCTATCTAGAGTCACTCTTTTAAAGAAGATCAGCTCTTCCTCACCCAGTAATAATTAGCTGCTCAGTAATTCTTCAACTTTACATTCTCTCAACCTGAGAATATTTTTATATTATAGTAGACTGAGTGATTAGAAATAAGGTGTGCACATCTTCTAAACCAGTAGCGGGAAATGAAATGAGGAGCAATACCTATAATCTAATTTAATTGGAACATGGGGAAGGGAAGAAAGTATCCAGTAAAAATTCAGCTCTTAAAGATGTTAATTAAATTGTCAAACTTGGGGCTGGAGAGATGGCTTGTCGGTTAGGAGCACTGACTTTTGTTCCAGAAGACCAAGGTTCTGTTCCCGTCCCTCACAGGGTGACTGACAAGCATCTGTACCTCCAGCTCCAGGGTATCTGATGCCTTCTTTCGGCTTCTGCCGGCATCACGTGGCATGCACATGGTGCACTTACATGCAGACAAAATGCTCATACACATAAAACAAAAATAACTAAAATTTAAAAGCTGACATATTCCTAATAAAACTAAGTAAAATTAGGACACAAAAACATATCCTCAAAGCAATGATTCACATGACTATGTGTTTATTAGAAAACTATAAAAGGTAAGAAACAGCGAGACCAAGTGAAGTGGATGAAGACAACATTGTTAGTTCTGTGTTCTACATCCCTCAAAGGGAAACAACCTTGCCAAACACAGGCACAATCAGGAATTCTCAGATGAAGGGAAACTACCGGATCCACTCTAGAAGAATCTGGAAAATAAACGAGGAGCAAATATGACAAATATTTGGATATTTGTCTCTTTCTTTCCTTAAACTTAAAAAAAAAATACATATGATAGTTGAAGCAAAAAGTCTAAAGTTCTCCAGTGGGAGTTTCAACAGTACAAATTTATCGCCCTTATTTTAAGTACCAAAATATTAGTTCTAAGCGGACTAACGAAAGTGTGCATGCTGTAATTGTCATAGTAACCATTAAAACAATAACCAGAAGATGAAGCCTTGGTGCAATCGATAGAACACATAGCTGCACTTTAGCAGAGGCACAGAAGCCCTGTAAGTCTTTCTTGGTGCACTCTGAATGTTCACTATGACAGACTATATAACAATTTACAAGCTGACCTTGAAGACATGAAAAATAGAGATCATACTTGAGGTTGTCTGACCCCCCAAAAACACACATTCATGTCTCATATATGTGGCCAACAGATATTTCACAAATGTTCAGAAAAAATTGTTCCTGTAGTGAACATGCCCAAAGCAATAGCCTACCTGCGACAAAGAAATGCAAAGGAAAAAACCAACAAAAACCAAACAGAAACATAATGAACAGAAACCTGCTATAACCTATACCTTATATTTTACAAAAGGATTTAAAAATGTGTCATAAATAGCATAAAAACAGCAGCAGCAGCCACAGCAACAAAAAATAGAAAAAATCTTGGTGACTGTGAATCAGAGAGTTCTTAGATACCAAAATCATGACTCCAAAAAAACTGACAAATTATATCTCATCAAAGCCAAAAATCCACCCCCCAAGGGATAGTTACAGGATTAAATGAGAAGCTCCTTAGTGGAGAAAATATTTGGAAAATCATCTGGCTGATAAAGAATTTGTATGCATAAAATTCGAAGAACTCTCAAAAGTTTATTGTATGAAATTAAATAGTGTGTTTATTTTTAAAGAAAACGGATGAAGAATATTTTCTTACAGAAGCATGCAGATGGCAGCTGAACACGTGTAAAGGAGGACCACATCAATGGTCACTCGGGAAATGCACACTGAAATTATAATTGCACACCACTATACACCTCTTAGAATGCAAAGAAGCATAATGAAGCAAAGAAAATAAAACCTGACAATACCAGGTAACGCAAAGACCTTCATTGCGGTGGAAGGCAGCGTGGCTCACCTCTTTGGGAAACATTCAGGGGGATTCTAAATAAATATAAACACATACTTACTAGGTGTTTCAGTTAGCTTTCTGTCACTGTGATAAACACCGTGACTGAAACGCAACTCCGGAAAAAAGGGTTAATTTCAACTTACAACTCCGAGGTCATAGCACATCACTGAAGGACGTCAGGGCAGGACAGAAGCAAGCCTGTTTACTGGCATCCTCCTTTGGTATGCTCAGCTCCCCAGGGATGGTACTGCCCACAGTGGGCTGGACCCTCCCACATTAATTAACAATCAAGAAAACGCCTCACAGGCAGGTCTGATGAAGGAAATTCCTCACTTGAGATTCCAGCCCCCCCGCCCCACCCAAGATGTGTCAGGTTGACAACCAAGATTAGCCATCACGCCATGCAACACAGCCATCTAACTCTTAGCTATTTATCTAAGAGAAATAAAATTTTGTACATTAATATTTACTGTAACTTTATTTCATAGTGGAAATAATCCCATTAGTGGAATGAATCAGTAGCTGTGGCACATCCACACAATGGAACATTATTCAATAATAAAAGTAATGAACTCTTGGTGAGCAATCAGTATAATGGATCTCACTTTCATTATGATGAGTGACAGATAGCTATATCCCAAACTCTGCTAGTTTTTATTACATTTCAAAATGTCTGAATGGCATTCTCAAAAACAGAACTATTGAACTCTGTTAGTTGCCAGGGACTAAGGGTGAGAGGAGGCAGTGATTACAGAGAGAATACATACATATAGACAAATACCTATAAATAAGCACAAATAAAGTAAATATAATTAATGAAAGGAGAGTTGTAGTTAGAAGAGCTGTGGTCCAGTGGAGCCTGGCCACCCGGTGGAACTGGGTCGGCATGGCTGCCTACATGCCTGGATGGTAACCATGGACAGCAACCATAACCATCACCCAGTGACTGCAAACGCCTGGCAGTAGCAGCAGTTGTCAACAGTAGAAATACGTGAAGTCTACAGATTTCAGAAAACAAACTAGAGGACACTGGTGTCAAGTGTCCTGTGAAGCTGTGAAACTTCCCAAGTGCCACTCAGAGAGTCTTGGATTGGAGGGCTGTGAGCTAATTACTGTTTTCTGTGAGGACTTGACTTCTTCTTCCACCCGTAGTAAAACTTTGTGGGGAGTCAACCTTTTGGAAAACACCCTGGTCCACAGTGGGGTCATTGTGCTAAGTGAGGACTGGAAACAGCCAGAGTGTAACCTGTGTGCAAGGGGTTCAAACAAGTAACTTCGATGAGGAAAACTGAGCATTTCTGACCACTGAGGGAAAGAGAAATTCCTACTTAACATTTCTAAGCAGTGTGTAAGAGAAACAAATTAAGAGTGAAAATCCTGTTCCAAGAAACCTGGTGTATTCTCACCCAAAACCACGTACGAAGGAGAGGGAGTGGGCCCTTACTGTGGCCCTTACTGTGGGAGAATTGTAGACCACTGACACTCTAATGAGAGTGCTATGCAAGACGTATTGGGTTTTCCGTTCGCTAAGAAGACATGAAGTTGACAGGAGGGTGAGGAGTGGTAGGTGAGTGTGGAGAAGCAGGAGGAGGTCTGAATATAATCAAAGTCATTACATGAAATTCTTGACTCAGTAAAATTTCTCTTTAACTTAAAAATAAAGGAAACACTGTGATTACACTGATTTTAGTATAAAGAGATAGTGTTCTGGGAGCACAGTCTTCTAGCAGGCTGGATATAGCCCATACCCTCTCCTGGGAAGAATTAGCATTTCCATTAAGTCTGGAAATTAAGGCCTTAAGTATAGAGTAATTTTGACGGAACAAAAGTTGCTGTGGATAACTAGTGACCTACGTGGTTGACCACCAGCTAACACCACTCAAGGATCTCAGGACAACTAATGAAATTGCTTTTTTCTGTATCTAGTCTGACAGGGAATATCTATCTATTTTATTTTTCTAGAAAATGTTCCTACCAGGGAAAATAAACTGATATACAAAGAGAATTTTCCTGTTTGCATTTAAGATTTCAATAAACTATTGATAACTGTTTTTTAATATAAAGATTTTAGTGGTTTCTAGATTTATGTTCAGATACTAATTGTCTATATAAATATAATCAATAAGATTAAAATAAAATGCATACAAAGCCATTTACAATAAAATAAAAGTAAAGATTTTAGAATCAATATATCAAATGTAAACAAGACATTCTGAAGAATCATAACCCTTTATTGGACGTTTACTAGCTCTCTAGGGCAATTGTTCCTGTTTGAATCTGACATGACTACCTTAAAATGATTCTGCCAGATGCTGTTGTCATAGCAACACAAAAGTAATACAGCTAAAATAGTGAATTATCAAAAATGTGGTGTTTTGAAAGATCCGAAACTATTCTTTTACAGTTCTATGTGTCTGAAGTGTAAAATCAAGATGTCAGCAAGACCACATTGTCTTTAAAGGTTCTCGGGAGAGATTTCCTTGACTCTTACAGCCTCTGAGTCTAGCTTTTGCTTGGCTTCTGAATTCCAGCATGTCTCCATCTTCACTCAGGTTTATCTGTCTCTCTTGTTTGAATGTTCTTTTCTGTCTCTCTGGTATTTTAATTAGATTTAAGGCCACATGAATAGTCCAGGGTTTTTTGATCTGGATATCACTAATTATATCTGAAAAGACTTTCTTCAAAGTAAGCTATATCCCTGGAGAAGAACATGAATACATCTTAGGGTTCACTGTTCAATCTACTACATATAATAAAAAGCCTTGTGAATGAAGCATGTGCCATGTTCATAGTTTTAAAGGCAATATTTTAAAGATGTCAATATTTGCCAAACTAGTTTTATATAATGGCTTCATTCTAAAAAAAACAAATAACAAAACTGCTCCTTAAAAAGAACTGCATGTGAGGAGGTGATCAACAAGATACCAAGATCAAGGCTGGAGAGATGGCTTGGCAATTAAGAGCACTAGCTGCTCTTGCAGAGGACTTGGGTTTGATTCCCAGCACCTACATGGCAGCTAACAACCACCCGTAACTCCATTTCCAGATAAACTGACACTTTCTTCTGGCCTCCTTGAGCATTGTACACATGTGGTGTGCTTACAGGCGAAACTCTCATACACATAAAAAAGATACCAAGATATTTGAAAACTATCCTAAGAAGAAACAAACATGTGAGACTTGAGAGATGGCTTAATGGTTAAGAGCACTGGCTGCTTTTTCAGAGGACCTGGGTTCGATTCCCAGCACCTGCATTGTGGCTAACAACCCTTTGTAACTCCAGTTTCAGAGAATCCAACACCCTCTTTTGACCTTCATGGGCACTGCATGATGCAGATACTCTTTACAAATGCAGGCAATATACTCATAAGAAAATAAAATGTGAAAAAATAAACACATATTTTGAGGCCTGATGTACATGAGAGGTGACATTGAAGGTTCTCTGTGAATGACTTTTTAGTAAGTCTCCTATAGCAATAGATTATTCATATTTATCCATATTTCAAAAATTGGAATTTGATTATTGCTTTCCATGTATCCAAACACCAATCCAGATGTACATATGGAAGCTAAACTTCAATAATATTTGAAGAAAATATAGAAACTTATTTTTAAAATAATAGAAAAGACAATGATTTTATAAGTCAAACAAAAGTACTAATTGAAAAGCTAAAAATAACACAACTGACTGCATTAGATTCAGAACTTTTATTAGTAGAAAGATGTCAAAAATAGAGTGAGAAGAACTATAAGCTTGAAGAAAATATTTGGAATTCAAACAACAAAAGATTGATATCCAGAATATGGAAAAAAAATCTTAAAAATTTAAGCAAGAGGCTCTTAAGTTGCATATTTTCTATGTATTATTATGTGTTATATATTCTGTGGTGTATTATAGCACAAATTTGGTCAAAATACATAAACATTGACAACCCCAAACATGGAATCTCACAGAAGCATTTAAGAAGGTATTTATTTAAGCCAGGAGTTAGATGGCTATAATAAAGCATGTATTCTAATTGTCCAGCTTCAAAATGGCACCAGAGGGGTTGGAGAGATGGTTCAGCAGTTCAAAGCACTGGATTTTCTTCCAGAGATCCCAGTTTCGGGTCCCAGCTCCCAGGCGGCATAGAGCCATAACTCTATTTCTAGGGACTCTACCACCCTCTTCTGGTCTCTTCAGTCATTGCACACACACATGGTGCATCTACATACATGCAGACAAAAACACTTATAAACATACAAATAAATAAATTTTTTAAAATGGCACCAGAGACTGGAGGGTTGCAGCACACCGACTGCTGCCATTGCCTTGGTCAAGAACAATAACACAGATTGTGTTGACTGGCTGCTGGTAACTTGTGCCGTACACTCCAGGAGGCTATTGTGGTAAGCAGCAGCTGGGAATTCTCAAAGCTGCTTATGCTGGTGTCATTAGACACCACACAAAGCTAAGCTGAAATGGCTGAAGTTTGAAATTAACTAGATGATAAGGCTTGAGGATGTGGAACATAGGACTTCTATTTCCCAACCCTATGACTGCTCAGCCTCATACTAGTTTGCAGACCTTCTGACTCTGTGTGTCTCCATTATGGAAAAGAAGAAGTGAATATTCAAGTACCTGAAAACATGCTTTTGGTAATCATGGAAATACCAATTAAAACATCAGTGGAATGTCTGAGTTAGTTAGCAAAAAATTTAAAGATGTTTTGTTGGGCCTTAGGAATAAAGGAAAGTTAGGTGGTAGTTTATGTAGGAGGGACTGGTCTACACATTTTGGATTAGAAAATGACATTATTTCCTAAGTATCAATTTGTACAGTCCCAGGAATCCAGCAATTCTTTTTTCCAGGAGCCCAGAGAATCTCTTGATAAATAGATACATGATATGTCCAAGAATGTTCCTAGAAGCAAGGTTTATAACAGCAAACAAGTACCAACAACCAGCATCTGTGGGTAAAACACGAGCAAATACAAGGGAACACTGTGGGCCCATGAAGAAAAATGAATTAAAACCGCTCACATAAAAACAGGGAAATTTGAGCCAATTAGTAATTCATGGAAAAAATATGTCTTAGAATAGGAAACTTAAGTTTTATAAAGTTTGTAATTTATCGCTGTTTTGTTATCTCATATACTAGATGGTGGACAGGGTTGGACTAGGCAGAGATAAGCAAGGCCCTCACCTCAGATGCAAAATTTAAGGGGCTGCCAACCAACTCAGGAATCAAGATAAACTCTACTTTGATGTTGTATTAAAAAATATGAAGGCCAGATGTGATGGCACACACCATTAATCCCAGCACTCTAGAGGCAGAGGCACGTGGCTCTCTGTGAAACGGAGGCCAGCCTGGTCTACATAGTAAGTTCCAGGTCATCTGGGGCTACAGGAAGACTCTATCTCAAAAAAACAAAAGAAAAAGAAAAAACAGGGATGGAAAGGAAAGGAAAGTGGCTAATCACAACCCCTGGGTCAGCCACCTGCTCGTGTAGATAAAACTGTGTATGTTAAGGTTTGGGGTCAGAGTGAGACAAGTGAATCCACGAATCTGTGATGTAGAAGTGCAGGGTTAGATCCTCTTTTTATTTAATAATGTTGCTTTTCTTCATCAGAGACCTTTTAATATTAGTTTTGACTTTTAAAATATGATATTGATTATGAGTCTTGGGACATTCTTATGCTTTATAACCTGAAAAATATCTTATCTTCTTTTACATTTACTCAGATCTTGAAGTCATAAACTGAATAAGAAACATAAAGAACAAAGCACTGTACCTGGAAGAGGACGTGCAATCCAACAGAGTAGACTAAACGCAAGAAGCCAGCTCTAAGGACTGAGAACAGTCTACAGTGTTTTCTGAGACTGGTAGTATCTGCAAGTCTATTGGGTCAAGGCAGTTGTTGCTTATAATTATCTACACACGCCTGGTGAGCCTGCGCATTTCAATCACATAGACCCTGCCTTCAGAAGTCTTGCCTAAAAATAGCTCGGCCGAAAGAAGAAAACATGTTGTACGTTCATGCGCATGAAACATAAATTGCCAGGTAAAATTATGAAAAGCTGTGTTTTTGAGCAAAGGTTTGCATTTTGCTTTTCACACTTGGTTGTCAATGTGGTAGACTGAAGCTGCTGGACACAGGGCCGGGCCTCCACCTGCCTTTGCTGACTGGTAGATTCATTTTGAGAGAGACGGTGGGGGGGGGGGGTTCTTTTTGCTTTTCAATGCTGGAGACTGAAGATAGGGTCTTGAGTTTGCATTCCCTCTACCACTGAGCTATACACATTGGCTTCAGCCCCACCTTAAAAAAAGATGTCACTCTAGCTTGGATGTCCCTGACTATACAGAATTCTAGTCTATAGCTGAATAAAGTTCTACTGCATGTATATCCTCTGCTTTTGCCTTCCATGTTCGATCACAGTGTCACTGTACCTGGTTCTTTTGTGTTGCCATCAAGTGCAGTGTACTCATGGCTGCCTTCCTGTGACCAGTTTTTCTTGTGATTTTCATGTGTCGTAATTAGACCCAGAAAAATATGAGCAAAACATTTGGAGCCATGTATTATCCAGGAGGAAGTGTGAAACTGCAAGTGAGGGGACTCAATAGAAGAGGCCAGATGATCGTAGATAACGGAGGAGGCTGAAGTTGTGGAAGAAGAACTTGTGATAGTATAGAAGCTCCTAGCACAGGAATACTTGGGAATGTTAATAAAGATTCATAATGTAAAAGAACAAGAGGGCTGCTGGGTGTGCGTATTGCCGAGGGCTGCATTCAGGTACTTTCTTTCCATTTCCTCCCCAGGCCTCCCTTCCTAAATTCACCCACTTCATGTCAAGTATTGATTTAGGGACAGGAGCTGCTGTGGTTAATAAGGCCCAGCATGATTGTATCTGTGCGATTTGGCTAATTTTAATTTGTACATTTTTTCACACAGTACCTTCTCTGAAATTGGAAAATGTCTTACAAATGTATTGTAGTTTCATCACCAGTTACTCAACCTTCAGTTGAAAGTGACTCAGTTAATCTGCTCTTCTTGTTTTGGTGTGCGGTGTGTGGTGTGGTGTGCGGTGTGGTATGTGTGTGTGTGTGTGTGTGTGTGTGTGCAGGTGCACATGTGCCATGGTGTGTGTGTATATGGAGGTCAGAAGACAGCCTCCAGTGTCAGCCCTTTCCTTCCACCTTGTTTGAGTGCGGGTCTGTCTTGCTCATTGTTGCATACATGAGGCTTGCTGATCCTAGAGCCTTCAGTAATTCTCTCGTCTACACCTCCCATCTCACCTCAGCAGTGCTGGAATTACAGATGCACGCTATGGTGTCAGGCTTTTATGTAGGTTCTGAGGGTCTGAACTCAGGTCGCCAGGCTTGCATGACAAGCACTCCTACCCACTGACCCATCTCCATAGCCTTCAGTGTACCTTTGTAATGTTGCCTGACAGCCATATGTTGGTATGGATGCTCCTGTTTGACTTCTAAGAAGCCCAATAGGGTTCTTCCTAATTTCTTCACTTCTCATATTTATGTTTCTTCATATGGACAAACGTCGCAGCAAACTCTGGAATTGCCATCTGACCACACCATTTCCAATCACTTACCTTAGACCAAAACCAAACCTCAAAACAAAACCACCATAATGAGAAAAAATAGGGACTTTTACTTTTCCTGTATCATATATGTTGCCATTTAGCAGGAGTATGATCTACAGTTAAGTATGATAATCATTAATGTCTTCTCTGCTGTATGGAAGAGATACTTTAGTGTGATTTTTAGGAATTAATTATTGATATTTTAAATGGGAAACACAAGAATGCAGCAAAATTATTTTTCTTCTCTCTCCCTCCTCTCTTCCTCCTGTCTCTTAGTTCCTTTCTTATCTTCCTTCCTTCCTCCCTCCCTCCCTCCCTCCCTTCCTTTCTTCCTTCCTTCTTTTTGTTTTTTTGAGACAAATTTTCATTAAGTAACCCAGGTTGGACTCAAACACCAACCTTCTTCCTGCCTCTGCTTTGTAAGTGCTGGGATTCCAGGTGTCAACCATCCCATCAGGTCTTTCTAGCAAGTGTTCCTTGCCTTGAACTGATGTTTCATAAAAATGAGTGTGTGAAGACACATGAGTTAAAGTAAGGGAAGTACGATTAAACTTTTATAATTTAATGGTTGTAAAAAGATCTTTTGTTCTTTTCATCCTATTAATTTAGTAAGATTATTCATGATTTTAACTGAATTACATCTGGGTTTCACTTAATAATGATCTTGACTGTTCTTTTATTTTTGAGATGCTAGGAATACCATCTAGAATGACCATGTTTTTGAAAAATAAATCAGTCTCTACCAAATTAAGGAAATGGTTTTAAGTTTCTGTCAGCAAATAATGTTGATTTATATAATATAATCAGTTGTCTCTGATAGATATATGAACTCTTTCAAAGTTATCATGCAATTTAAAAAATGTTGAAATACTATATATCAAATCTATTTTTGTTATAAATATTTGATATATTTGAGATAAAATATATTTTCTAGTATATCATAATAATCCCTGCATTATTGAAATGAATATCCCTGCAGTATATTTTTAACTTTAGTATGTAATTGGTTTTCTGCTGTTTCATTTCTGCTTTTTTCTATCTGGTGGCGTGTGCATGTGTGTGTGCATGTGTGTGTGTGTGTGCATGTGTGTGTGTGTGTGTGTGTGTGTGTGGTGTAGTATATATATTTGCTATTTGGGTCAGCTTTGCTTTCAGTGTTAGGCAATTCTTAAAATAAATGGGAAACTTTCTATTTTTTTAGATGCTTCAAAGTTTCAAATTAATGTTCTGCCTCTTAACATAAGGTGTAATTTCAGGCAAGTTGCTTTACTCGCTTTAACATTTCTTCTCTGAAGTTTGTGTATTTAAGGGCTGGGGTACGCCACAATGATAAAGCGCTTACCTGCATTGCTCAGGGTCTTGCATTCCATTCCCAGTGCTGCACAGTCTATGGTATAGTCCAGGTTTCCTCCATCCCTCCCCTTCTCCCCTGCCCCCTCCTTCCCTGTCCCTTCTCACTCCTCCCTCCCTCCCTTCCTCCCTCTCCTCTCCCCTCCCTTCCTTCTGTCCTCCCCTATCCTTTTTCTTTTTTTTTGAAACAGGGACTCATATGGCCCTCATTGAACTCAATATGAAGCAATGCTGGCCTTGAAACCTGTGATCCCCTGCACCAAGGGATTGCAGGTGTGTACCACACCACACCTGCCAGCTTTTATATCCTTCAGTGTTTTCTGTCTTTTATTTTCTCCTACTGATGGCTTCTTATTTTGATGTCCAAATCACAAAGACCTCCTCAACTCTTCAGAGAATTCCAACATTTCAGACAAGAATATTTAACATCATCAGTCATATCGGATCCCTTGGCTGATGTCCTTTTGACTTGTAGTATATATCCTGAGTTAAAGAGGGAGGTCATGCCTTGTCCAGCACTCATGACTCGAGTTTTTAAGGAAGTTATGTATATTTGAAGTTCCAGGCCAACTTAAGATAAAAGGGGATATTCTAATTTTCTCTACTTATAAATTGAAATTGAGAGTTTTGGTTGAGAAATCCAGCAATCTAAGCAGAAGAGTATGTCCCCTGGGCCAGTGAGTTCCTTTTGAACACTAAGAGGGGCAGCCGAGCTTGCCGGGGCAGTGGGCTCATCCCAGTTGCGGTACAGCTGTCTTCCATTTGGAGAGAGTTGTTGGCTGCCTCCTTACTGGTCTTCCAGCTCAGCTCTCCTAGTCCACGTAGGGTTTTAGGAGGACCCCAAATCCCTGCTCCTTTGGGGATGTACTGAAGGCTGGATTCAGGGGTTGATTCATACACACTCCTATATTTACCTTTGTCAGAGTCTGCTCTGAATGTTAGGGTCGATCTTACTGACTCTTTCCATGTGCTTCCACACTGCATGGAGACTTGTGACGATAGGACTTTTCTTCATGATTCCATCTTTATGGTGTGCAGAGGCCTCTTTCCTTTCTTAGCTACTGTCATTGCTAAAAGAGCTCCCTGTGCATAGCATCTATTGTCTATTTCAATAGAGAACTTGCATGGTATAACAGGTAGTTAAATGCATCCTCAGGTTGCCATTTTTAACTGAAAACCATCTCTGCTTTTAGGAAATCTGGGACAGCAACCAATTCAACACCCACAGGTACTGGTAATGGCTGGCAAAGCACAGAGTCAGGGGCAGCAGATTTATGTTATATCCTTTTTCCATTTCAGGCATCACCTACAAGCAGATGTCTTCTACAAGAACATCAGTTTAGTGGCCAAGAGCATCTTGGAAAGGTGAAGCCAAGATATTTCCCATAATCCTTGGTTTTCTGATAGTTTCATATCTGGAAGTAACCAGATCAATTAAACATCCAGGGCGGGCCTGCTGCTTTTCCATTCCGTAGTCCCTTTTTGTTGATGCTGTTGGAGGCCTTCAGGGACACAGTGATGCCTTCAGAAACCTCCGTTCTGTCCACTGTAAGTCAGTTCACCTTAGTGAGATACAACTTCGGGTGGGTGGAGAGTCCAATCACTCCCACACATGATTTATTTTTCTTCTAAATTTATTTGGTCAGCATTCCATTGCATTTACCTATCAGACTGAGATATTTGACAAACATTCCCAGGTTATAAAACTGACATAAAAGTCTCTTTTAAATTTCCACAAATGTATAAATAACTTAAGCCTTTTATACTTAGAATCTATTTCCCAGAAAGTTTCTGCTTCAGCTTCTGGCTGGATTTCCTCTTACCTCCCACTATCTACCAAGTACTAGGTGGTGCTAAATTCAGTGTTAGGAGCAAAATTTTCAGAAGCTTAGAATTTGACCAAAGCCTCAATGCAGCGGGAAGAAGAGAGATACTAAGATATCATTGATTTCTGGAGTCACCTGAGGAAAGCTACTTGGACAGAAAACATGCGAATGATTTAGGTTTAACGCAATGCTACTACAGAGACTAGGTTGAAGACTCTCTAGAAGGTTTAACATTTAATGGGAGGTGCATCCAATCTGGATGAAGATTGCTGGGGCTATTTTTTTTTCTAACATTCATGAACAAATTCAGAAGGCTTTTATATTTGTAGGTGAATAAACAAATTTGCCCAGAGAGATGGTGTTTGATAATGAAATTAAAAGTGGTTATTAACACCAAGTGAACATTTATTGAGTAACCATTAAACACAGTTACTGTGCCAAGACTGTGCCAAGATGTATATGAAGATGTGTAAGATCTCCCAGCAAAACACTGAAAATGTAAAGAAAGGTGATGATAGAATCCTGTGATTCCATTAACTCGGTGTCATCTAACTCTTTAGTAAACACTGGTGCTTTACTTACTTTGGTTTCAAATCAGTTTTTAAATTAGCATACAAAGTAATTGCTTCCACTGTGACATTTATATGCACGTGTGCTATGTATATTATATGATAGTACTTTGCTCGCATTCCTCTCCACCGCACCGCAGCACCCCAACTCCTCCTGCTTGCTGGTCCCCTTCGTCCCATGGCATCCTGCTCCGCTTCCCCGTGTGGATATTCCATTAGCCTCTCCTCTCCCCTCCCTTTCTTTGAGTTGTCCTCCATTCTTTTTTTAAACATGTTTTATTTGTCATTTCTATTTCATGTGCATGGGTGTATTGCCTGTATGTATGCAACTGCACTCATGTCATACAATACCTGTGGAGGTCAGAAGAAGGTATCAGATCCCCTGGAACTGGAGTTATGGATGCCATGTGGGTGCTGGGGTTTGAACCTGGATCTTCTGTAAGAGCAGCCAGTGTTCTTAATTGCTGAACCATCTCTCCAGCCTCATCCTGCATTATTATGCTGTCCTTTCTATTCTCATGTGCCTTTTCCACATATAATACATATTTAAATATGGATTCCATATATGAGAGAAAACACATTATTTATTTTTCTTTGGTTGGTTTACTTCTCTTAAGATAATAATCTCCAGTTCCACCCATTTTCCTGAAAATACTTTCATCTCATTCTTCTATATAGTCGAATAAAATTCCATTGACTGTATATACCACATTTTCTTTTTAAAAATATTTTATCATTTTATTTTATGTCTATGAATGTATTGCCTACATGTGTGCAAGTGCACTTGTGTCATGCAATGCCTGCAGAAGTCATAAAGAGGGTTGGATTCCCCTGGAACTGTAGTTACAGATGGTTGTTAACTACCATCTGGGCTGGGAATCAGACCCGAGTTCTCTGCAAGAGCAACCAGTGCTCTTAATCGTTCAGCCATCTATTCATTCCCATATCATCTTTCTCTCTGTCTCTGTCTCTATCTCTGTCTCTGTCTCTGTCTGTCTCCATCTCCGTCTCTGTCTCTGTTTCTCTGTCTCTGTCTTTGTCTCTGTCTCTCTCTCTTGAGACAGGGTCTCAGTATGTAGCTCTGGCTGGCCTTGAACTCTCACAACCTTCCTGCTTCGGCTTCCTAAATGCTGGGATTAAAAGCATGCCTGCCCATACTTGGCATCAGCTAATCTTTTGATGAACATCTAGGCTGGTTCCACAACTTGGTTTCTGGGAATGGTGTAGCAATACAGACGAGTGTGCAAAGGATGCTAACCTAAAAGCCTTTGGTTCTGTACACATGGGTGATGTGGCTGAATTACATGGCAGTGTTATTTTTAGTGTTTGGAGGAGTGGTCACTCCAGTTTACATCCCTACAAACACTGTATAAGTCTTCTTGTATCCTTTCCAAAGTATTTTTCCTAGAATCCTTGCCAGAATCTGTTGTCATTTGTTTGCTTGACAATAGCCATTCTGTCTGGGGTAAGATGGAATTTCAAACACATTGAATCCGCATTGAGCTGATAAATATGTTACATATCACCTTTTCAAGCGTTCATTGGCCATCTGTGTTTCTTCTTTTGAGAAATGCCTATTCAATTTATCAGTTCATTTATCGACTGGGTGATTTAGTGTTTTATTTTAATTTTTGAAAGTGTTTTAATTTTAGAGATTCTGGATATTAATGCCCTGTTGGATGTATATCTGACAAAGATTTTCTTCCATTCTGAGGGCCAGTTCTTCACTCTGCTGATAGGCTCCTTTACTGTGAAGTTTTTTGATTTCATGGAATCCCATTTGTCAATTTTTTAAGATTATTCCCTGTACTCTTGGAGTCTTTTCCAGAAGATCCTGGCCTATACCTAGATCTTGGAGTGTTTTGCCTATAGTAGTTTTAGGCCTTACATTACAGTCTTTGATGCGTTTTGAATTGATTTTTGTGCAGGGTGAGACATGTGGGGTTAGTTATTCTTTTCATGTGTATATCCAGTTTCTCCAGCACTATCTATAAAGGGTTCATTTTATTCTTCAAAGTAGGTACTGTAGTTGTGTGGGTATTCTATCTCTTCTATTCCATTTCATTGGTCTAGACGTCTGTTTTTATTTCAGTACCATAATGTTTTTGTTACTATGCTCTGCATATAATTTGAGATCAGGTATTATGATACTGCCAACACTCTTTAGGATTGATTGACTATTCAGAGTCTTCTTAGCTTCCATATGAATTTAATGTTTTCTAGTTTTGTGAAGAATGTCATTGCAATTTTGATGCGGATTATGTTGAATCTGTAATAACAGTAATTTTTGCAATACTAATTCTGGCAATCTGTAAGAGTGGGATATGGGTTAGTTCTTCTTTTCCTTGCTGTGACAAAATATCTGACAAAACCCACTAAAGGAAGGCTCATGGTTTCAAGGGGCATAGTCTGTCATGTTGAGGAATCATGGCAGCAGAAGCATGAGATGGTTGGCCACCGTGCTTCCATGGTCAGGCAAAACATACATCAAAAATAAAAGCAAATAACCAGCTGTGTCATCACTGGAAGTATTGTTTTGATGTTCTGCAGGCCCAGCGCTCACACTGGCTGCCCAGGTGGGTCTCCTCAGACCCTCTTTTGTGGTTTATTGTTACTTTTCCTATCGCTGGTGAAATACCTAACAAAAGAAACTTAAGGGAAGAAGGGTTTACAAGGGATACAGTCCATCATGGCAGAGATGGCGGGGCGGCAGGCGTGCGCGGCAGTGGGTTAGGAAGCAGGGACAGGAGTCCTTACGCTCATTGGCCCTGTCCATTTTATTCAGTCCAGGACTTCATCTCATGGAATGGAGTCATCCGCTTTCAGGATAGTTTTTCTCTTCTGGCAAACTTCTGGCAATGCCTCAGAGATGTACTCTAGGGGTATGTTTCCATGGAAATTCTAAACAAGGCAAAGTGTCAATGAAGATTAATACTCTGCGTGTTGCTAGTATGAAATAAAACAAACTTTAGCCCTGGTCTTCAAGAAGGAAAACCCACAGTAGTTCTGCCTTATGTCTACGTCTGCAATGCTACCCCAGCTGGTGCAGGCAAGCGTGGGCTCGTGAACTACAATTGCAGGACTGATATACAGCAGGGAAGAAGCTACACCAGTGTTGACTAGATAGTGATTCCCATGTTTCCAATTCATTGTCTGTATTCCATTAGCTCTCTTTAGCTTGAATAAAGCTTTTTCACTTTTTTTCAGTACTCAAAGCTGAAACCGTGGCTTTGCATATTCTGGGCAAACATTCTACCGCTGAGTTACCTTCTCCAGTAGTAGTCCCCTGCAAGCCCTGCCCAACCCCACCCTTGCTCTGTCTTTCTTTCTGACAAAGTTTTGCAAAGTTTCCCAGTAATCTTGAATTTGCTATGTAGCCTCAGCAAGTCTTGAACTTGCAATTCCTGCTTTAGCTTCCCAGTTATGGGCATGTAGTACCATAGCTGGCATGGAGATTTTCAGGTACAAAGTAAAAGAAATCTAAGAAGAGGAGTGGGCTAATGATAATAGAGTAATTGACAGAAAATAAAGAAAAATTGATAGCGGGGGCTGTAGACATGGCTCAGCAGTTAGGAGCACTGGCTGCTCTTGCAGAGGACCTGGTTTGGTTCCCAGCACCTAGGTTCCATAACTCCAGTTTCTTCGGATCTGACATCCTCTTCATTCTCTTCAGGCATCATGACACAGGCATTCTTACATACACGCCACCAAAGCACTCATATACATCAAAGAATCAATAAACTAAAAAAAGTGATTTAAGCATATTATTTCTGAGTTTGTTGAAAAGCAATATTAGAAATATCTACAATATGTTACCCCAAAGCCAAGAGAAGAATTTTCATGTCATCTTGTGTCTCACAAAGAATTGAACATATATTGGACGGTTACAAATGTTGACTTGATCTATGCCAAGGTTCAGCTACTCAAACTATCAGAACACCTTTGGAAAAAAATTGAGATTTAGACTTCAACCAATTTGCAGAATCAGAATTCTGGAGAAATTAAGTCTGAGAATTTATATTAATTAATGTCCTTTGGGATGATTCAAATATTCAGCTATGATTGAAAGCTACTATCACATAACCAGAATATGAGAAGAATTTATCTTAGGGGATATGTAAGTAAATGACAGGGGTCCTGAGCTCCATCGTGTTGGTCAGCACTCCTAAATTCACTTCCTTTGCTCTCATTTGTGGTCACAGGTGCACAAAGTGAATCTACTCTATCTGAGTCTCTTATGACCGTGTCCATAATGCAGAGTAGAAAGCCAAGGGATAATTGACATCATGGCTGTGTATCACACCTTCTGTTTGAGAATGTTTCTGTGTTCTCGTTGATGTTTGGCAGTCTTTCCAGCACATCCTAAATTAAATAAAAGAGCTGCTTCTTCTAGCAGTACATTGGAATGATTCCAGCTAAGAATCGATTTAGCATCAAACAACTTAATTTATGATGGTATAAAAAGCCCCAGCCTCAGAATATCTGTAATTAGGAAGACTCCAGGGGAGACTGAGGAATACTAAGATGAATGCTTCTCCTCTCCTTTCTTTGCCCACTGCACACCCACCCACCTGTTCTTTTCATAGACTCTCACAGCCAGAGTACTCAGTAAGAAATTATTTGCTCTATCATGTGTGCTTTTAGGCTTTTTGAGTGAATAACTTATCCTGAAACTGTGATAATCTTAGTGGATGAAGATACCCCTAACAGTCTCTGCAAAGCTACAGGAACTCAAGAAGAGTTCTTCGTACATAACACTATGCAATCGTGCACAATCTGCTGTGTTTAAAATCTGTAAAATGGACTCTGAGACACGCCTGTCTGTTTTTTAATTTTTTTGTCTTTCCCCAGCACTCTTCCCAAGTTAATCAGTTTTAACTATGAGTGCCACAAACTCCCACTTACTAATGGTTAAAACAACACAGATATTTATTTCTTCAAAACAAAGTCCAGAAGTGAGCACTTGGAAGCTCAAATTCCGTTATTTTGTGGCTTGATCGTGGTCAAAATGTGAGTTTTCTCTCATTCTCCAATAGGAAAGCAGGTTCATAATCTGGCCATCACTGATCTGACCCCTTAATATATGAAGAAATTACCTTCTCTTCATCATATGTGCTGTAAGCATCTTTCCTTGTTTGTCATTTAACTCACTACTGGATATTTTTCCATGTTCTAATAAAGATTTGCGTATCTCAAACATGTCAATCATTTCTTTGTCATCTTACTTAGAAAAGGCTTGCCTACATTTTAATTAAATAACGAAGCTCCTATATTTTCTTCTAGTAGAATTTTATGTTCATTAAAAAAATAATTGCTTAATTCTATTATCTGTTTGGAATTCATTTTGTTACTAAAAAAGAATTCCACTTTTACCTTTTTAACAGATAACTGATCATTGTACCTTCATTATTTAATGAATGGCCTGTCTTCTCTACTCTGAATTAAAATGCTACCTTTATCATATTATCAATTGGAGAACGTCTTTGTCCATTTCTGGACTCCTCATTCTGTTACAGTCACCTGTCTGTCTTTTTGTACACCACTACCAAATTATTCAACACGCACACACACGCACACACACACACACGCACACACACACACGCACACACACACGCGCGCACACACGCGCGCACACACACACGCACACACACGCACACACACAGACACGCACCCATATATATATTCATACACAGCCTCTCATATAGATCATTTATCTTTATTGTTAATCAAATTTTTGTTTAATGGATTTGAATTATTTATTTAGAAGTTGTCAGAAGTATTCTTAGATAGTCTGGCTTGCTCATCTTTCCAAAAAAATTCAGAATCTGCTTGTTTAGTGCAAAAAATAGTTCTGGTGACATTATTGACTAATTTAGTAGAAATGCTATCATTATGATATTAAAATTCTGACTTTAATTAGTGCTAGAAAGCTTTTTTTCACAGGAATTCTGTCCAATTTATGACTGGATGCACACTTTACTGTTGCAGTTAGTCCTGTTAGGACAGGAAAAATAGTTTTCATTCATTTCATTACATTTTCTTATAATTTTCAGCACATTTCCTGAGTTTCTCAGATATGTAATCACATCTACTTCAAATGACAATAGTTTAGACTTTCCCTCATTTTTATTCATCTCATTTCATGCTAATGTTTATTTGTACTGGTAATAATTCCAAAGCAAAATAAGAGAAAAATTCTCTTCCTTTAAATAAAGTCAACTTTGGCAGACAAATATATAAAAGAGATAACAGTAAAGCATTGACAGTTATAAATGTACGGACCTACAATGTGTTAATTGCAAACTTTATAGAATCTACATTTATCTGGGAAGTGGGTCTTTTGGGCATGTCTGTGGAAGATTATCCATATTATGAGGTGGGAATTCCTGCCCACTGTGGTTGGTACTGTGATAGAAACCCCCCAGAACAAGGAATGTAGTGTGGTCTGTGCCTGAGTGCATATATACACAGTCCTGCCTTTCATGACTGTAGAACTGAGCACCAAATAAAGACATGAGTGCTACCATATTTGGGAAACAAAGAAGCTAAACTGTAAAGAGAAACCAACGGAAGGTATGGAAGGCTGGGTCTTTCTTTAATCTAGGCTCTGCTTCTGAGAGCATCCGAAGACTGCTGGGAGAGATAGCAACTCTATCCGTCAGCACCTATGCCCCGCCTGCCAGGTGCTGCTCCTCCCTGACTCTTGTGTGCATGGCTAAGTGGGCTCCCTTGAAAAGTCCACAAGGTGGAGTAACCATGAGCAGGTCTTTTGGTACAGTTTCAGCAGCATGAGACAGAACCCGTGTGGGGCTGTCTACCACATCTGCTTGAAATTGGAGGTGCACTGAGTGGATGTTTCTTATATGTGTCCCTCTAGACAGTTAGCTTATGTATTTGCTAATAAGCAACAAAGCAGTCTACATTTTACACACACTGATCATTTAACTTATGCCAATATAAAACCGTGTTATGTTGCTTGGCAACTTGCTTTTCTCTCAGACACAGTTCTAACTTGGTATTTATAGAGGCACCTCAGCCTCTTTAATCTCTACAACATAGTGCATTGCATGGACGTGCCAGAAAGATTTTTTCACCCATTGCAGTTGTGCTTCATGCTAACAAAATATCTCTTGCCAAAGTCACAGTGCTTTTCACGTCTTCAAATCCAGTGATTTCCTGTCTCTCTCTGTCTCTGTCTCTCTGTCTCTCTTTCTGTTAAAAACATGTGAGTATGTGGGTACATGTGCCATGTGTATTGCATGAAGAGGCCAGAAGAGGACTCTGGGCGTCTTGCTCTACTGCTCTCTGCCTTGAGACGGGGTTTCTCACTGAAGTGTGGATTACTCTTTCATCGAGGCTGACTGCTCCCGGGCTTCCAGCATCCGCCCACTTCTACTCTTCAGTGCAATGCTGGGGTTATAGTCACAGGCACCCGTGTCCAACTTTTTACATGGATGCTGGGTGTGGTGATTTGTATGAGAAGATCCCCCACAGACTCCAAATAATTGGACATTTTGTCTCCAGTTGGTAGTGCTGTTTTGGGAGGTTTTAGGAGGGCTTTGAGAGTTCTTTAGCCTTGTCGATTTCAGGTCTCTCTCTGCTTCTTGTGCCTGCCTGAAGATGGAGCGATACTTTTTCTGCTCCTGATCCAGCTGCTTCTGCCACCATAGCTTCTGCCATGCTGGGCTCTTGCCTCTTTGTAACTGTAAGCTAAGTGAACTCTTCCTTCTGTAAGTTCACTTGGTCACAGTGTTTTATCACAGAAACAGAAAAGTAACTAATACATTGAGGATTTGAACTCAGGTCCACATGCTTGCATAGTAAGGACTCTTGTTCACTGAGTTATTATGTCAGCCTCTAATAAGTTCCTTTTCTAGGTGCATCTAATGTAGTCATTCCTTGCTGATATCTTCCTTGTGTTTTCTTTGAAGTTTTTCATGACGAATGTGTTCTTTGCTTTAAATCCTTAAAAGGATGAGCAAAGTCAAATCGTGATATAAGATAGAATAGGGTTCATTTTTCTTGTTTTTTTTTTTTAAAGATGTTTTTCTAAACTGCTCCTGAAATTTTTGTAAGAAAGAAAGAAAAATAAAACTCTCAAAAATGTTGGACTTGATGTTTGAAGAAGATATCTGCTCGTTATAGTTTGCAGGCATGTGCAACAAAATAACACACATGTGGATTACTGCACTCTGTATTCTTTGCTCACACTGAGTGAAATGGGCTATTATTAGTTGAGAATTATGTGGGCAGGACATAAATGAGGGGATTGCAACAATTAAGTGAAAAGGCATCTTTTTCTTCTTTTCATGTCAGTACATTTTAATGCCTTTCAAAAGCCAATCTTATTTAATTGAATTCATTTTAGGAGACTTAGGAGTATTTGTGCCGAGCTTCTTATTAATCTGGGTAATTTGGAGTTGACATTTGGGACCAAGATTACAATGTATAATGTTTATGTTAGTTGGAACATAAAAAGCAGAGAAGAGAAAAATGTCAGTTCAGCCATCTTGGGAGCCAGGGCTGATTTTGGCTGCTGTAACAAGATGCTACAGACAGACTGCTCTAATAACAGAACTTCACTTCTCACAGCTCTGGAGGAGGGAAAGATGAAGGTGCTGGCAGATCCAGCGTCAGTTGAGACTCTCTTCCTGGCTCGTGGTTACTTCTCCTTGTATTGCTGTGGGAGAGAAAGGAACCTTCACTTCTCTTTCTGTAATGGCATTAGTTCCATTGTAGGGACCTTCATGACCTCATCTAACCTTCATTATCTCTCAGAGGTCTGCCTACCTCCTAATGTCATCTCAGCAGGGAGTGCTTTTTTTTCTCAGTAGAATTTTGTGGTGTGCACAAGTATTTAGAGCCTAAGTCTGAGATATATTACTACCATTTACCTGTGTGACCTTGGTTATACCACCTAATCTTAATTTTATCACCTGTAAAACAGGAGTCTATTTTATAATGTCACAGGGATCGAACCTAGGTCCTCTGCAAGAGCAGCCAGTGCTCTTAACCACTGAGCCATCTCTCCAGCCCCCACTTGACAGTGACTTCTGTTTAGGTAGCTGCTATTAGGACTCATATAAAGAAAAAGGGCCTTTCAGTCTTTAAGGTCCTTCTGTACCTGGAGCGTTAGCCTTGACTGAGGATTCTATTAGTAGTACTCAGTGAAATATGAAGCTGCTAGCTGTAGGAAAGGCACCAACTTGAAGAGATTCATCAGCATGGAATGATTCTATGCTCACTAGATCCTGATGAAGAAAGGAGGCACAATGCCAACTAACCAGCAGGGAGGTTAAAGTCCTGGACTTTGTGTCACAGTCATCAAATTCTAATCTCCCTTTAGTCCCAGAATCCATTGAACTGATGCAAGCGTTTAACCTGTGCTCCTTTTGAGAGAGCCTCTGTGCCCATGCTGAAAGGCTGGGCGTGATGGCCAGTCTTGGCTGGGATGACACACCTGGGATGAAGAAACCTTAGTGGAGGAATTCCTCCTGGGCATCTGTGGGCATATCTGTGGGGCATGCTTGATTGCTAATTGATGTAGGAGGGCCCCACCTACTGTGGGTAGTGCCAGCCCTAGGCAGATGAGCCTGGTCTGTATAAGAAAGGAAGCTAGACAAGCTGGAGGGGGCAGACCAGTCAGCAGAGCTCCTCCATGGTCTCTGTTTCAGTTCCAGCCTCTGGGTTCCTGCCTTCAGTGCCTGCTTTGGCTGTCCTCGATAATGGACTGCAACCTGTAAGCCATATATGTTCTGAGCCTCTGAGTGCAGAGCGACTCCTAGTCTTTCCCACAGTGCTCTCTTTAACTCAGTTTCCTTTGTCTCATGCTTTCTAACAAAAAGCTATATTTTGCTTCCCTGTGGGGAAAAAATTCTTTTCAGGTATTCATAACCTATAACTGAACAAATTCATACTTGGACTTATGGGGCTAGATGGAGTTGTTAATTAAGGAACAGAGAAGACAATATGCAAGTTGGAAAATAAGAGAGAAGCTCGCGTCATTTTCCCCAACTTTGATATTGCCATGTACCATGAATGTCCCCAGCTTTCAACACTAGCCGGTGGGTACAATGAGGTCACAGGAGCCCCAGGCAGGCCTGAGTGCGGCCCCCTCAGGGCCGCTCTGAGATAAGTCAGGGTCTCTTCTCATTTCAGTGTCTTGGCAGTTTCATGGGTGTCTCACTTGAGTTCAGCCTCAAGCACAGGCATTCTGTACTTCTGCATGATCACTGAAGTTCAGTGTTGTCACCTCTGTCCGTGGCTCCTGGGCAAGCTGCTGGGGCAGGATCCTCAGGGAATACTGAACCTGAACCTGGCTCCCAGGTTCCACCACTGCTCCTAGATTCCTCCCTGATGTGCATAGAGAGGCTGGGGCATGCTCTTTTCCTGTTTATGTAGAATTTGGCACCGTGGTGTTGCTGTGTGTTTTACGTTCCTCTGTAACACTGTAACTTTCATTTACAAGCCTGCTGCTCTCTAGTTAGCAGTCCAGGGTGTGAGGAGCATAGTATATACTTTTCTGTCTTTTCCACTTTTCTCCCTTCTCTGGTTCAGAGTGCTATGGGAAATCACCCTGTCTTCTTTTTGTGGGGTGATAGATGAGGGCTGGTGGAAAGTCCTATGTAAAGATTGAGAGCTATAATAAATCCTCGAAGTGATTTGAGGAAGTAACCAACATCAAGTTAGGCTTAGCTAAGAGACTTCATTAACCTTTTGATACTAATAATAGTTAAACAAATTTTTTATGTAAATGAGACTAGATTGTAAACAAATCTAATTTAATGACAACACTTGCCTGATTCACAATTTCAGGTGAGTTCTGGGTGATTGCCCAATGTCAAGCTTTATTTGTTTTATTTATGATTTACTTCCAAAGCTAGAACACCTAGAAATAGCAAACACCTAGTCAATATTGGTTGAAAGAACAAACTAACATTTGTGCAATTCTCTGGCTTTGTCTCACACACAGGTTGTTGTTTTTCTGTAATGTTGGCTCTGTTGCTGCCAAGGCTCATGACGTATGCTGAGGAACAATAGACTTCATTCACATGGATCTTTCTTGGAAGGGAGGAAAATTTTTCTAGAAGACCTCAGCAGACTTCTCTTGTATTGACTAAAAATAGATGACAAGCTCACCCATAGACTACTCAGAATTAGAGGGATATGGGATTACCATAATCTATTTAAGCCTGTCTTTATTCATCTGATAAGACTGAGTACTTTGCAACACAAACAAGGTCAGGGCTCTGTAGCAAGAAAGGAAAGACATGATGCTCTCCAGTAGTTGCCTGCCATACCCCCTGGAATGTGTCCAATCTAGCTGTCTATTTGTTCTATTTCCTCACCTGGAACATTCTTTAGTCATCGCAAAATAATTGCCCAGATCCTTATTTGTTAGGACTCCCACTCAAAGTAGGTGGGTAGAACAATGATTTAGACCTTCTTCACCTTTCTAACAGGAATATAGCAAAGCCAGACACGCATGCCTTTAATGCCAGCACTTGGGAGGCAGAGACAGGCAGATATCTGTGAGTTCTAGGACAGCTTGGTTAACACTGAGAGTTTCAGGAAGACCCTGTCTCAAAACATACAAACAAACAAAGGAAGAATGAAGTCAAAGCCTCCCAACTGACCACCCTGTATCTAGCCTGCACCTCCAGAGTGGCCCCCTGGTGTCTAGTCTCCTCCTCTTCCAGACCATCTGTCTTCTAACTGATGTAGTGATTTTTCTTTGCATTTTTGTGTTAAAACTTTATGATAGAGAGCTCCCATCACTTCTCACAACGTTGAAACTCCTCAGCATCTCGAACCACGCTCAGTGTTGACAGCTTTTCTCTGCAGTCACTCTCAGCAGCCTGCTCTTACCCATTTAAGCATTGCTTTACCAGGAAAGGCACTCTGGGGCCTCAGGCCTTTTACGATACCAGCCCATCTTTCTGGAGCTTCTTGGCCACTTGTTGTGCCCTTTAATCCCCATGTTATGAACTTGCCTCTGTCTCTCCAGGAGTCACAGATCCAAGTATCCACCAGACTCAACTAAATGAGGGGGGAGTGGGGATGAGGGATGGAAAGCCGTAGGGGTCAGGAAGAACTGCCCTTCATCTTCGACCTCAGAGTCTGACAGACATCTGTCTCTGTGGAGCCTGGCCACTGGAGGACATTTGCTAACGGGGATCATCCACTACTCAGCCCACTGTCGACAGAATGCACGCCTGCCTCTCATTTCCATTTCTGACTCTTCTGGAAGTTCAGGTATTTTATGTGAAATCTCACAATCTTATACATTTAGAGTTTTAAAATTTTAAAGTCGTTTAGGATAAGACAAAACTGAAAGCGGACTAGAAAGAGTGGTCGGCTGCTTTCTATCCTGACTCCATCAAGTCTTCCTCTGAGCAATGGCAGTGTTAGAATAGAGCAAAAGAAATCTCTGAATGGTAATTCCCTAAGCTTCACCTACTCTAGGATCGTGCTTCCAGCAGAGCACTTACTGCACTGGAGGACAGCTTCTTAAGAATGGCTTGAGTTGCTCTGTATTTGCTGGGTGCATGTCGGACTTGTTTTGGCTCGCCCTTCCCACAGCCTGTCCCCACCAGCTGTGCACTACGATCATTTGTGTTTTATGGTCTTTGCCACCCTGTCCTCCTTATGGATTACATAAAAGTCCCCACTTCCTCAGTCTACAGAGTAGGGCAAGGCCAGGGATCCAAAGACAGTTCTGGTGCATGTGGACAGATACACATTCTCTCTGGGTTTCCCTCATCTCCTGGGGCAGGACTGTGGCTTCCCAGGATGACACTCAGTAAGGAGTCTAGATGCCTAGCGTCGCAGGGGAGGAGGTTACTGTAAAAATCAGGTCCTCCCGTTGGCAGAACTGCCATCCACTCTTCTTATGGGCTTGGGACCCAGCCCCTTCCAGTGCTGGCTTACTTCCCTCGCCTTCAAACTTTGGTATGCTTCAGATGATCAAAGGTTTTACATTAGTGAAAATGGATTTTGAAAAGTGAACCCATCTTAGGAAGAGGAAGCTTATCCCTGTGTAGTGTGAGACTCCCTGGACCACTGTTGGTTTAATTATTGGAAGAGCTTCTCACCAGTTGAAAGGATCCTGGCCTTGGACAGCCTGTATGGCAGCAGAACTAGATCTTACATGGTTATGTGTCTCACTACAGCTTTACCACTTCTGATTGTCCAAATATTCCTCATTGATCTGTTATCCTTGAGCCTCTAGCCTAAACTGTCTGCATTGAAGAACATAAAATTTTCCTGTTGCTCAGCCTGATAGCCTCTTGGAGTAAACTGCAAGAAGCTGGAGGCAGGTCTTAGGGTTAAATGTGTCTGTGGCACAGCATAGCTGTCATTTAACTCCTCAACAAGAAGGCAAGGCAGGAAATGGTAACTCACACATGTAATCCCAGCACTTGGAGGCTGGGGATGGAGGACTGCCCTGATTTCAAAACCAGCCTGGGTCAGAGTGAGACTCTGTCCCTAAAACAAAATAAAAATAATGAACAATGAATAAGCCCAAGAAGTCAGAATGCTCCCAGTCAGTCAGTCCCGAGTAGTTTTCTGTCTCTGAATAACCTTTCCAAAGGAGAGTTTCCCCTGGCATTCCATAACAACCTTTGCCTGGCAGAAGGCTTTGGAAAATGCCAGTAGATTTTCACCGTGAGCTCTTGGGCATTTGGATGTTCATGGCATCTGTGAGAAATTATGCATGGTTAGTCCTCAAAATGAGAATGAGTACTGTTTTAGTCACTTGTCTTGTTGCTGTGACAAAATACCCTGCCAAAGCAGCTTAAAGGGACAGAAGGGTTCTTTTGGCACAGTTTCAGGGACAGTTCATGATGGCGGGAAAGTCATGGAGGCAGGAGCTTGAGGTGGCTGGTCACATTGTATAGTCATATCATAAAGTAAGGACGCAGAGAGAATGTGGATGCTTGTTTTTTCCTGTTCATGAAATCTAAGACCCAGGCCCAGGAGAAGGTCACCCACATTCAAGGTGCTGTCCCTACCTCAGCTCACCCAGTTAAGATAATTCCTCACTCGTCTGCCCAGAAGCTAGCCTAATCTAATCCCTTACAAGTGTGCCTGGAGGCACATGTCCTAGGTGATTCTATTTCCTGTCACATTGTCAGTATTAACCCAAATATGGATTAAAGTGCCTTGTGTCCCTAGACTGAAAAGCTAAGAGTCCTACGTGGACAAGAGCTCCCTGTCTCCTCACTGCTCTGGGAGACAGTTTCTTTCCTTCTTCAGCACTTTTTTTTTCTTTTCAGTGCCTCTCAACATCTTTGTGGTTATTGAATCTCCTTTAAGATATTGTCTGACCTAGCTGAGACTACTGTCTTACAGTCTAATCTCCACTCAGCAATGCAATAGTGGAGGTGACAGTGTGAACCCAGATGAGCAGCGCATGTTAGGATGTCAATTCAGGGAGAACGACTCAAGCATCACACAGAACAACACCAAATTTAAGAAAATGCTAGCAATTCTTCTTCAGAAAATTGTTGGTTTTGAATGGGCTATTAGCTATAAAAAGTCAGAAACTTAAAGCACTGTGAGTCAGAACTCAACAGAATGAAATAATAATAATACTAATAATACTCATAATAATCATCTCAGTAAGCTGTACTGCCACAAAATGGAGCGACTGCAACTGAGCAGACTTTCCACAGGCTGGGGCAGGAGCTGGCTCCCAGCAGCCAGTGCTTTCCTAACAGCATAAGGTGAGAACTAGATATCACTGTAACTTTTCAGTTGGAATAATTAACTGACAGGGTTTGAGCATGTGAAGTGACTGGCCCACAGCCACACAGTAGCAGAAAACAGACTGAGACTCAAGCCAACATCTACTCGGTTAGATAAAAACACTGCTCCTAATTCTGTTTATATTGATTTCATTTAGTGCATAGGGAGGTTTGAGGATTAATGCAGAGCATGGGGTCTCAAACTCACTCTCTTTTCAGAAAAACAGCCCATGAAGATTCTCAGTATTGCTTTCAGTTCATAAGGCCTAAGCACAGAGTGTATGTTCCGGTCCTTCTTTTAGTCCATATTTCTTTTTCCTTCTTTTTAAATTGAGACTCTCAGATAGCCCAGGCCAGCCTTGAACTAAGTTGTTGAGGATGACTTTGAATTTCTACTCCTGCCTTCAATTCTCAAGTGCTAGTACAGGCATGGGCTACCGCACCCAGTTTATGTGGCTCTGGGGATTGAACTCAGGACTTTGTGCATGTTAGGCCAACACTCTGCAAGCTGAGTCATCTCTAGTCTTTGTCCTACATTTCTAACATTGGCATAAAGTCAAAATAAATTGCAAAGTTGTAAAACCAATAAAGCTTGGGACTGGAGAGTTAGCTCAGCTGTTAAGAACACTGGCTGCTCTTGCAGAGGACCCAGGTTCAATTCCCACCACCCACATGGTGGCTAACAACCATCCATAACTCCAGTTCCAGGAGAATTCAACACCCTTTTCTGATCTCCGCAGGTATTGTGCCACATGGATGCATTTACATGCTTGCAGGCAATACACTCATACATATAAAACAAAAATAACAAATAAAATATTAAATAAACAAAAAAATCAATAAAGCATTAACATGACAGAAGATGCCATTTTCTCATAATAAATTGCACAGATGAGATGGGAAGAATGCCAGAAGGTATCCACTAGTAATTAGTACAGAGTCCACAGCAATTGTGTTCATGTGAGTGTAATGTTCTGGTTGTTATTAATAACTTCAGGGCAGTGAAAATGCTTAGATGCTGATTTTTGCCCAGGCGTCATAGCTCTGTAAATTATCTTGTTTGTTTGAAGATAAGGTACCTAGACTGCCTTTAAAAAAAAACTACATTAATGATTAGCTAGTTAGATTACTGACAGAAAATAAAACTGAAAGTTTCTCAGCATATAATGTATGTATGTTTAACTACCATTATCTGCTATGGTTACTGAAGAGAACCCCAAAGGGAGAAAGTCTCTCTTGGGCTGGGCAATTCTAAGATGACAGCTCTGCTCTATGGTGGTTTCGTTTTCTATCTACTGTCTCTTTGCAAAGTCATCTTCTCTAAAGACAGTGCTGGCCACTCTGACAGCTAACTCCTGTGTTTTAAACGGCTGAATCTCACAGAGTTCCTTTTCACTGCTCTCCCATTCTGATCAGAAGCCTGTCATGCTGTCCTTTGACAGTCTGTTCTGCCTTCATTTTGTGGCTCTGTTTGCCTCTTGTCTTTGGGGCCCATCTGCTCAGCCAGTAAAGGATACAGACCCAGGCCTGTGTGGGAATATACTTGTTGCTAGTGGTTGGAATGTGCACTGGGTATTTCCAGGTTCTTGGTCTCTTATTTGAGAATAAAATAAAATTCCACATAGACTGTAAAATCTGGAGGAGACATTATTCAAAGGTAAAGCAATAGTTCAGGTTGGAAAACACATGTCGAGTGATAGTAGGCCACTTGAGTAAAAAGGTGCTAAAGGCCAGATCATTGTTTGAAGTTTTCTTTGATGGGGTTCAAGAGAAGGAGTTTAGTTATGAAGGCATAGTTTAAGTGATTTTTTTTCTATTTTTTAGTTTTTAATGTGTTTTTTTTTTGGCGGGGGGCAGGATTTTCATGTAGCCCCTCTTGGTCTGGAACTCACTATGTAGAGCAGGCTGGCCTCAGTCTCACAGAGACCCCTCTTGCCCTGCCTTGCCTGGTGCTGGTATTAAAGGTGTACTCTACCAAGCCTGGCGGATTTCTATCTGTTTTTAAAGATTTATTTATTTTTATTTTTTAGGCATATGAGTGTTTTGACTGCATGTATGTATATGTACCAAGTGCACACAATGCCCAAGGAGACTAGAAAAGGGCATCACAGGTGGTTACTAGTCACTGTGTGGTGATGGAAATCCAGTCTGGGTTCTCTGTAATAGCAGGCAATGCTCTTAACTGTGAAGCCATCTCTCCAGACCCCTGGTTTTCTGTTTTGATTGATGGGCTTTTATTACTTAAAGTCCTGGCTCATTGCACATGTCCCTTCCCTTAATATATCTAATTTTAATCATATGCACACCCAATTATGTTCAGGCATAAGATGGTACATAGAAGAGTCTACCTAAAAGTTCACTTTGAAGACATAGTTTTCCGTATTGTATATGGATCTCAAACCAACTTAGGCCAGATTGGCCCATTGCCCATAGCTCTGGATCATGTTCCAGGCTGAGCTTGAATGTAAATGGGTGTTATCAAGAGGTGGCTATGCAGAATAACTTATTTCCTTTGGTTAAAGCAGATGTACAAGCTAATGGGTTGTTAAGTTTATTCCTTGGAAAGGAGTGTGTGCATAGCCCAAAGCAGACAAAGCTCCAAGTTATTCCCTGTACTTGATTGTTTCATAGTGAATGTTTTATGGGCCAGATCTGGAAATTACATGTTAGGATTTCAATATGCTTCCCCAAATTTATGTGTTGGAAATTTAATTCCCAGTCCAACAAAATTGTGAGGTAGGATCCTGAAAGTGTAATTTCCTTCTAAGGGCTCCGTGTCTCTGTACCATGGATGGAATGAGATTGCTATCTTGGGAGTGCGTCTACTGAACATATAACTAATGGATCTATTAAAAAGCAAGTCAGTCTTTTCAGTCTCTGTCTCACTCTGTTTTTCAATGAGATGATACAACAAATAGGTCCATACCAGATGCAGGTCCCACCTTCCAGAACTGTAAGGAACAAATATCTATTTTTAAAATAAGTTACTCAATCTCAGGTATTGTTGTAGCAGTATAGACTAAAAGAACCCACATGGTTAGTGCCCACACTCTGTCTCACAGGTGTCTGGCCATACCCAAGTACAAAGGGGCTTGGTACATGCAGTCCAACTGAGTATTAAAAGGGAAAAGAAAACAATAAAAAGACGGCAGAATATCCATCATTTAAACTGTACATACATACCTACACACACACACACACACACACACACACACACACACACACATGCTTTTTAGGAAACCAGAATTTCTTACATGAACCAGATCACAAACACAAATACCAAAATAGGTTTTGTAGGCTGAGTGTTGTGCTGCACACTCGGGAGACAGAGGCAGGTGAATCTCTGTGAGATCAAGGCCAACCTGGTCTATATAGTGAGTTCCGGGCCAGCTGTGGGTACAGGAAGACCCTGTCTTTAAAAAAAAAGGGTTTTGTCATTATATGATGTGTCAAAGTGTAAGTGGCCATCCTGAAGATGTATAGTTCACTAATGCCTTAGATTGATAAAATAGTACCATCAATTTTTTAAAAAATTTGGAAACTGAAGACTTATGATAAAACGTATCTTGAAGGCCTGTGTGCTCTAGCTTTAGGAACTATTGCCCTATATGAGATTTCTATCTTCCTCTGAAGTGTCCCCCCAACTTCTAAGTTCTCAGTACTGTGCCTGATTTGAGTGTTTGTCTGTCAATTTACCTGCCTAGACTGCTCTTTTCTTTTTACAAACTGATACAAATTCTGCTGATCCTGTAGCTGATGGTTTTCTCTCAATGACCTTTGATAGATTTTTCATAATATTTATCTTATATAGAACCAGAAGTACATACATGCCATTGCTTAGTTTATGAGTAAGTAATTAGTTTTATGAAGTAGATTGTAAACCAGAACCTGGAGAAATTTTGTACTCAAGGAAGGAAGACAGACCATTATTTTTAGGTTTAATGAATTCAACCTTCAAATATTTTTCTGTTTTGTTTTTTAATGTTAGATGATCTGTATAAAATGACAGCTTGAGAAATTCAAAGCAATCTCTCCAGTCCCCACTCTGCCCCAAGAAGAAATGGAACTCAAAGAAGTGATTTCTTAAAGGTAAATTCAAACCCAATGGACCAGACTGCTGTCTTGAACTGCTTCAGATTGTTTCTAAGGCGGTAGTCACTTATGGAGACAGACCAGTATTCAAGGAGAGGAGAAGCTATGGTCTCTTCCTGTACTTGCTGTTTGTAGATGTGAGGAGATCTTTTCCAGAGGTCATCCATTTGACTTCTCAATTCATTGACGGAAAGTGTATCACCTAGTTGAATATGATGATGTCACCTGCAATCCTCATACTTGAGAAGCTGAAGGAGGGGGATTACTGCAAATTCAAGACCAGCCTGGACTACACAGTAAGTTCCTGAGTAAGTAACCTGAACTACTATATGAAATGCTGTCTAAACAAACAAACAAACAAACAAACAAATCACGTATTAAGACTCAATCTAATCACTGCGGTGCAAACAGAAGGATATCCACAGTTAGTTAGGATGTACCACTGAGTGTGGTTGATGGGTAGAAGCCGATTCTATGGACACAAAAGAATCGGGGAAAGAGCATTGGGGGCATGGTTGTATGCATCTGTAATCTCACCCTAGAGAGACTGAGATAGAAGGATTATACATTTGAGGCCAGCCTGGGCTATATGGCAAGATCCCGTTTTAAAACAAAAAAAGAGATCAAGGGAAATGTTTGTTAATATCAACTACTTTAAGACTGATTCTGGAGGCATTTCTATTAGACAAAATACTGCTTGAGTGAGTGGATAGGAATAAAATATGCATATAAATTCAGAGATTGAAAGTAGAGAAATTGATTTCATGTTCCCCTCTTTAGACCCACTGAGTACTTGATAATTTATGAAACACCATTTGTATGCACTGTGGAAAGATTGCTCTCTCATTCTCCCTTATAGTACTATAAAGATAATGAGCACATTAAGTCACACTGTAAGTGCAAACTTGTACCATAATATTGACTATTCTAACCCAACTCAACGGAGTTGCAGAAATTTCATAAAGAAAAGTGAAAATCTAGGAGATTCATTAAAAAGTCAAACAACGTGCAGATTTTAAAGCGGCATTTTCTCCTAAAATGTCAGAGCAATGTAAGTATGTGGGGAGAAAATCCAAATCATGGAAGCATTTAGCTCCCCTGGTAATCACAGGAAGGCAAATCATCATGGAAATGCTGCCGCTCATAAAACTAGCATTTTTTTTCCCTCTTAAGCTCAATATTAAAGGCTGGAGAACTTCTGCAGAGACAGGCAGTCTGACATGCTGGTGACAGGAAAATATTTCTGTGTACTTTCTAGTTGTCATTTTACCAATGTGGGACAAAGGGCTGTTTATTCTTTCTCTTCTTCCCAACACTTCAGGATCACTTATGCAGGGAATGCATTTGCTCTGAGTTTTCCTGGTATCTAGACCATAACACTCACCAAATGTGTAGTTAAGTTTTGCATTTTGGGCACTGGAGAGATGGCTCAGCGGTTAAGAACATGGGCTGCTCTTGCAGAGGACCCTGGTTTGGTTCCCAGCACCCACATAGTGTCTAACAACTCTCTATAACTCCAGTTTTAGGGGATCCGACACCCTCTTCTGAGTTCCATGGGCATTGCATGACACAAGTGCATTTACATATATGCAGGCAATACACTCATAAACATAAAATGAAAATGATAAATAAAATATTTTAAATAATTTTTATATATTTATTGGAGGGTCTTCATTTTTTTTGTTGACTTAATGAGTATTTTAAGAAGCAAGCACAGTCTTAATCCAGTATTATTTTCAGGAAGAGACATTAAAAATATGAGTTATATGCCAAGAATCATATATAAAGGTGTTTATCCTGCTCTAAGTTACAGAATCAACAAGACATCTGTTGGAAGAAATAGCAGCAGCAGTATGGGATCAACTTTCTCCATGTTGACATATTAAGATGATAGTATGTATTAAAAGACCATTGAAAACTTAATAGCAATGTAAGGTGTTTACAGTCTATAATCACAAATCAAACTAGGCTTTATTTAGACACAGGGATAGCTGCAAATACACAGAAAATTCGGAAAGACTGTACAGTGAAATGCTAACTGTCATATGTCAGGCGAATACACAGAAAGCCCATTTGTAGCTGTTTTCCTTTACTTAATGTGAATTTTTGTTTGTGTTTTCTTTTTGATACAGATTCTTTAGGAGAAATCAAGGCTGGCCTTGAATTCATTGTGAAGCTGATGAAGACCTAAACTTCTGATCCTCCTGCCTCTACCTTCTGAGCACTGTGATTTTAAGCATGTTCCAACAAGCCCAATTTAATGAATTGTTTTTTATAATAAGAAATAGAATAAATTTTCTTTTGTTTAAGTGAATCATTTGATAGAAAGCTTTTTTTTGATCATTCTTCATCAAATGCCTCTTAGTTTGGTTAATATGATTGTATGATAAAGATATATACTCTGTCAATCAAACTAAGCATAAAGAACCAATTAGTCATATTTTTTGTGACAGATTGTAGGATGCTTTTCCACTGTGATTTCTGCAGAAAAGATACAGGGTTTAAAAATATTACAAAGATTATAAAAAGGAATCACATTTCTGTGTGAATTCTGAAACTGCGTCTTTCAACCTGACCCTTAGAGCTGATTATTTCTGAAGTTAAGTATCCACCTTGTGAATTCTGTAAAGCAAAAATAACAACTCCATGTTTGAGAACGTGGCCTGCCTCTCCTTCAAGGGCAATTTAGAAATCATTGTAAACACAGATCTCAGTTGAATGAGGAAGTCACATCAATAATTAGAAGAACTAATAATACTTTGCTCAAAGATTATGCAACTTTAAAAAAAAATCCAAAACAACATCTATCATATGACTGAATGATATTAGAAGCTATTTAGAAGCAGTGAGATATTACATGGTCTTCTTTAATAAATTCATGTCATTCTAGGGTTACTCACTAAGCATAAAGCTTGGTATGTTTGACACCACCCATGTGACACGTGAGGTCTAAAGTCTCTAACAAGTTTTATAAGACCCACCGCTCTCATCAGTAACTTACCAGGTGCTCTGTGTACTGTTTTTTTTAAAATTCGTTTTTACTTTATGTGTGGGTGTTTTGCCCACATGTATATAGATGCACCACAAGTGTGCAGTGTCCACAGAGACCAGAAGAGGGCGTCAGATTATTTGGAACTGGAGTTACAGATGGTTGTTAGCTGCCATGTGGGTTCTGAGAACTGAAATAGGGTCCTTTGCAAGAGAGGCCAGTGCTCTTAACAACGGAGCCATCTTCCTCAGCACCTTTTTTTCCCATTATTTACTTATTTATTTATTTTTAGCATTTACCAACCCTTAGCACATGACCCCAATACTTGCATCATTAAGAAACTAGAAGGCACCAGGCAGAAAATGACTCTGTACAGAACCTACAAACTTACCTGGCCCAACACTGTCAATTGTCTCTCCTTTCTATGGCTAATTTCTTTACCTGCGCTCTGCCTCTTGTCTTGCCTTATGTCTTCCATCAATTAGTTTCCTCTCCTTTATCTCAGTTTGAATAACATCAATAAAGTGGTAGCTCCCAGTTATTAAGCATTTTGTCTGAGCCAACATGGGATTAGTGGCTTTTAAATATATTATTTGTTTTAACTTCTAGTTTAGGTTGATGTTGTTTTCTGTACTTTACATTTGAAGAATTAAAGCTCAGAAGAGTTAAGCACTATTCAAGATTATGTCCCATGTAGGTAGTGAAGCAGGCATCCAATCCAAACTCTATGGTTACAAGATTATATCTTAACAAGTGTTAATCTGCCCTGTCTCTGAAAAATTCTCTCTTGAACTTGGGCAGTATCTCTCTACATCATCATAGACAGACTTCCTGCAGACTTGTACACACCTGCTGTCTCTACCTCCCTTTGTTTGCATCTTGGTGTATGCCCCACATCATTGAAACTGCTCTGGGCAACATCGCCAATTACCTTCTTATTTCTAAAGCCAAAGGATCTTCTGAACTTCTTCCTTACTGGTAGCATCCTTGACACTGTTGACAGTCTTGGCCTTGTAATATTCTTTTCCATGGACTTCCATAAGGAATCTCCTGGATTACTGATGGCCCCCTGTTCTCTGTTCCATCTTCTGTTAGCCAGCTTCACGTCGCTGTGACAGAACACTTGAGATAAACAGCTTAGAAGGAGGATTTCTTTTGGTTCCTGTTTTTAAAGGTTTCAGTTTGTGGCCTGTTGTTGCTGTCTCTATTACTTTGATGCCGAGATTGGGATCAAGTGACAAATCTTGTGGCAACCAGGAAGAGAGGGAAGGAGGGAGGGAGAGAGAGAGAGAGAGAGTATATGAATATGAACGGGTCCTTAAAGAACAAATTCTTTCAACTCGTTCCACCTCCTACAGTGTCCACCACCTCCCAGAGCATATTCCTCAGATTAATCTACTGATGAAGTCAGAACCCCTGTGATCTCTGAATAATGCCAAACATCTCTGAAAGTTGCTGCAGTGTGACTCAGCCTTCTACACTTGTGTCTTTTGGAGGCACTTCATGTCTGAATCTTTCATGGCACATCTGAGAGAGGTTAGGTTTGTCTTGGGTCTCCTTCCTTCATTATAAGTGTTGTGTTGGGTGGAGATCTTTCATTGGCTAGTAAAGCTCAAACCTATCTCTAGAACCAGACTCTGTATCCTGATGTTATACTTGAATGTCTATTGCTTATGGGGCTTTGATGCTACATGTCTTATAGGTACTTAGACCCTTATTGCTCTGGACGATTCTCTCTGTGGGCCATTTCCTCAAGTGCAAAATGGAGAAAATATTCATTATTATCTGGTAGAACTATCCTAAATATTAAGTGAAATGTATATGGAAAGTACTTATGACACTGTCTCCCGTACAGAAAGCTCTCAAAGTGCAGCCCCTGAGAATATTGCAGCTCAGGGACTTTATGGAATGACACTAACTATGTCATCAAACACATTTTGTGCTCCAGCTCTGGGCGTTCCCTTCCTTTCCTACTTGCTTATTTATCTCTCATTATATCAGCTTTGAAAAGAATTACATATGTCCATAACACACACACACACACACACACACACACAACATGGAAGCAAATGGCTTGTACAATAATAGTCGAACCACAAGTGATACCCTTAATGGTTACCCAAATCCATGGCTACTGCTGAATCCTAAATAAACAACATGCTTTTCCTATATATCCATCCTATGATAAGGTTTGTCTGTTAATTGACAGAGTAAAATATTAATGACAATAACTAATCAAATAGAGTAATTAGAACAATGTGTCATAGTGAGAGTTTGTGAGTGTAATGCCAATCCCAAAGCAGCCGATTGTGTCTTCACCTTTTCACTCAGAGGAATCACTCTTTGGCTTTTTGAATTGCCAGCATTACTGCTATTGTGCTTTGGGAGAAATTATTAAGTAAAATAAGGGTTATCTGAACATAAGCAGTGTGACTTGATAGAGACTCTGAGTGACTCATAGGAGAATGGTGAATGAAGTGTGGATAAACAGGCCTGGTGTGATTTACACACTAGGTGGGATGGAGCTGCATGTGGTGGAGTTTCATGACACTACTGAGAAAGACTCGTAATTACAAACATATTGTTTATTTATGGAGTTTTCATTTAGTAGTTTCAGAGTAGATTGGCCACAGAAAGCAGAGTCACCCATAAGGGAGGGCTGCTGTGGTAGAAGGAGCATTTCTTCCTGCCTGTCCTCACAGTCCCTTTTCATTCTACCCTCGATCATGTCTTCATCACGTCAAGATTTTCTTTGGTGCTGGAGAGTCAACCCACACATCACATATACTAAGCCCTCGGTTCCAAACTACAACTCCCGTCCTATGATGGACGATTTCTCAGTCTTCCTCCTTTCTCCTGTCCTCATGATGACCACCTACATAGGAGTTTTCCTCTCCTGCTCTAAGGGTGACCTCTTCCTAGTTTTCCTCCCAGCAGTCAGTGAGGAGAACAACGAAGCCTTACATTTGAGGAGATGCCATGGTCTGTAGAACCCCTCTATAATTATATTTTATTCCAGAACATAGTTTCTAAGTCTTTTTTCTGTGACTTTTTTTTTAAACTTTAAGACATCTCAGATGTCATTAAAACACTGATTAGAGTTTTTTTTAAAAAATGTTCTCTCCTGTTCCTTAATTATTTACCTTCCTTCGAGTCGGTTATCTTTCTCATTTCTTGATTGTAAAGAATGCTCTCACCTCAGAGCTGTTTTCCTTTTTGGCTTTTCTGTGTGCCGTGGTGCAGTAGATGATGTACAGTTTCTAAATAAGTATAATCAGGCAACATACTTGCTTCATTAAAATTACATCAGGCAATTGTCTTGTACTCAAATGGTTCTGATTAGGCAGAAGAGCTGCTCTGAAGACATTGAAAAGCTAGTTTAAAAGTTTAAAAATCTAAAGTCATGCCAACATCAGATGGGAAGAATATCTGTGAGAGAGTATACCACAGTAATCAGAGAAGAAAACAAGTACCAAGATCTACCAGGGCATGCTTAAGCTTAAAAATGCCGAGAGAGAGAGAGAGAGAGAGAGAGAGAGAGAGAGAGAGAGAGAGAGAGAGAGAGATTGATTCTCTAGGCTGTGGTGGCAGAGTATATCCTTCAATCCCTTTCTCTTAGTCAGCTATGACCCTTCTTCCAGAGTTACTAACAGCAATGTCAAGAAGGGGAGAGTGTTAAACCACAGAGTAGTTTTTGTGGCATCACCTTTTATTATGTGGAAGATGGTCTGAGTTAATAAACACACTATTATTCTTGTGCTACTAAGAAAGTGGATAAAGGGGGCTAGAAAGATGGTTCAACAGTGAGGAGCACTGGCTGCTCTTCAGAGGACCTGGATTTTGTTCCCAGAACCCACATGGAGACTAATAACTGTCCATAACTCCATTTCCAGGGAGCTGGTGACTCCCCGAGCATTGCATACACAGGTGCACTTACATGCAGGCAAATCACTCATACATACAAAGGAAATAAATAGATAAATAACAGCACTTTACATGTGTGTTTGTTCAACTGGCAGGCAAAGCATGAAAGGCAGGTGAAAAACAGATCCTCCTTTGCAACCCAGAACTCACTGTTCAGCATGAGTTTCGATACATACAGGAAGGAATATGACAAGACAGTTCAAAACGATTGAGAGGAAAGATGGTGTAAGAATGAGGCATGCTTGGGCAGCCTCTGACTCCCAAGAGACTGAATGTGTGTGATGAACATGTGAGGAGCCTTATCACACAAAATGAATATTTACCTGACTATAGGTTCTTCTGTATTGGTCTCAAAATTCTGAACCTAGGACTTGGAAGAAAAGAATTGGAGAGCCAAGATGGTTGTACAGCTGGAGCAATGACAATGACAATTCCTTCAGCATAAGGAATTAAAACAGGACTCTGGGCCTCTTCATTTCTTTAAGAGCCTTCTATATTGAACTTCAAATTCTGAACTCAGGACTTGGCAAGTAAGAGCGGACATAACTGGGGAGACTAGATGGTAGAGCTGCACTGACCTGGCTGCCCACACGTAATGCAGGGTGGAGCTGTCCTGGATGCCCGTATGCACCAGCCGGGCAGAACCCAGACCAGCCTGCCTACCCCAGCACCCCGATGGCACCCATGGTCAGCTGATCATCGCCATCTCCCAGTGGCTGTCAAGCCCTGGCTACAGCCCTCAGCAGCATTAGGAATCTGAGAGGTCCACGGATTTCAGAAAATAAACTAGAGGATACTGGTAAAGCCGTCAGGTGAAGCTATGAAACTTCCCAACTGCCACTTAGAGAGTCTTGGATTGGAGGCCTGTGAGCTAATGACTGTCTCCTGTGAGGACCTAGCGTCTGTTTTTACCCACAGTAAAACTCTGTGGGGAGTCAACCTATTGGAAAATGTCTTGTTCCACAGTGGGATCTTTGTGCTGAGTGAGGCTCAGAAACAGCCAGAGTGTAACCTGCATGCAAGGGGTACAAACAACTAGCTTTGATGAGGAAAACCAAGCATTTTTGACCACTGAGAAAAAGGTAAATTACTGCATGACATTTGTAAGTAGTGTATAAGAAAAACAAATTAAGAGTGAAAATCCTGTTCCAAGAAACCTGGTGTATTCTCACCCAAAACCACATACAAAGGAAAGAGGTGGGCCCTTACTGTGGCACATATCTGTATAAGAATTATAGATCACTGGGGCTGGGGAGATAGCTCAACAGTTGAAAGCACTAGCTGCTATTGCAGAGGACCTGGATTCAACTCCCAGCGCCAATCTGGCAGCTAAAAACCATCTATAACTTCAGGGCTGGGGATCTGACTCCCTCTTCTGACTTCTGTGGGCATTACAGGACACAGGTGCACTTACATACATGCAGGCAATACATTCATACACATGAAATAAAAATAAGAAATAAAATATTTTTAAAAAGAATTCTAGATCGCTGACATTCTACTGAGATATGATTTCCCTGGTGCCGAGCTCAGAGGTGTTACGTGAGATGGATGGGGTTTTTCATTTGCCAGTAGAAGGCATGAGGTTGGGGGCAGGGGGAATGGGAGGGCTAGGGTGAGGGTGTCCGGGGCTGGGAGGTTGGGGACTGGTAAGGTGGGGTGGAGATGTGTGGGTGGGGGTCTGAATATAAGCAAAAGCCATTGTATGAAATTCTTTGATCGATAAAATTTCTCTTAAATCTAAAATAAATAAATAAATAAACTAAAGGAAGAATGCTGCTAATTAAGTTATAAAATGCCATTGGTCACAATTTACACTGGGATTTCAGCAATGCTAAAATGTGAATTCATGTATTTAGAAGTGGTGGAATTCACTGTCTGCTGGGTTTCTTCTGACTGTGGAGAGATTGTTTTCAGTATATAAGAAAAAGTCCTTTTGTTCTGAAGAGCATGTTGAGATGTTTTAGTGGAAGTGCTTGCATGTCAGCACATGTTAAACAGGTCCTTTCTCGTTATGCCAAATGCAAGGTGAATGGCCTCCTCTGCACTAGGTCCTTAGGGTTTTCTCTCCAAAGTGAACCTGGTGGATTGGTGAGATGGCTCAGTGGATAAAAGCACACATATATACATGCACAAGCATACATGTGCACAGAGACAGACACATACACACACACAAAATTTAAAAACTTAAATCAAAAAATGAGAATGGAGATGTCTAGCTGTTGTTTTGAACAGTCAAAGAGATAAGCATCCGGAAATGGCCTGCCATTGAGCAGGTGCTCAATACACGGATTTCCTTCATTCTCTCTTATACAACAAACTGCCCATCACACTGACGTCAGAAGGTTCCGATGACTGTCAGTTGTGAAAATGTGCATGCACTCACCCATACACCATTGCACATTCCTATATACAGATATGTATATTATTTTTAAGAAAAGCAGGTTTTTAAACAAATAAGACCCTATTGTTACTAGAGTTAGGGTCAGAGTCTGGGCCCTGACAGTCCTAACAATTCAGGCTCAGTCACTCCTCCTCCCTCAATAGACTAATTAAAGAGATCCATTAATAGTAAAAAGCAGAAATAGGAGACTTATTAAATGTGGCCACATTAAAAAGAGGAACAAGGAGGCCTGTGAACTACCTTGACCCAAGTCCATCTTCTGGGGTTGTAATGTAAAACTCCCATTGGAGTTTTAAGCAGAGAGCTCTCTTTGGGGTTAGAACTCTTTTCTGGATTAAAAGTTGCAGGTAGGAAGGAAAAGCAAACAACCTCAGACAATCCACAATGACCTTTATTAGTCCTAGTCCGTGAGGGGTGACTGCTGGCGAGGGAGTCTGCATAGCGACGTAGATCAAACAGCATATGTGTAACCGGAGTTTTGGGGTTGAATAGGGGATCCAAGGTCTGCATTCTTCCCATAGATAAGGGTCTTGAGAAGGCTTGTATGAGAAGATTTAAGATTTCTTCTTCTGATAGCAGAGTCTATTTGCAGAAATTTATGGTTGGGGGCGGGGTCTCAGATGGGCTTGTTTGCAATGCATGGATAGCTTTATGATTTAAGGCTGATAGAGGTCTCCCATAGAAGGCAAGAGGTATATGCATAACTGAGTATTCCTCAGCAGGTGCTCTGCTCCAGTCTCTCCTGCAAGGTGGTCTGAAAAGTCAGCACCATGTGAAATCTCTTTTGGGGAGACAAGTTCTTCCTCTGGCTGGCACCAGGCCTCAGCCTTTTCTTTCTCCCACAATCAGATTCCTGGGGAAATTTTAAGTTCTTGAGGCCATTATTTTAATAGTCTGATAATAAACCTATCTGCTGCTTTTCATTCATTAAGATATGATGATAATTTCATAAATATGTCAGGGCTAATATTGCCATAATAGGTCCTTTCATTTAATTTGTTTGTTTCTTTGCCACTTGCATTCATGTTATTCTAATATAAAATAATTTCCCACTTATCATTAGCCCGCCTCTCTGGGGATGTGGGTACTGAAGAAGGGACACATATGTCTTATTCATTCCTGCCAGGATGGTAACCCTACTACATTATTAAGTTGCTTTTTATTGTATTTTTTAATAAAAAATTATTTTTATTTTATGCACATGAGTGTATTGCCTACATGTATGTAAGTGTACTTGTGCTGTCTGAGGAGGACAGAAGTGGGCATCAGATCCCATGGATCCGAACAGCTGTTAGCTGCCATGTGGGTGCTGGGAACCGAACCTGGGTACTCTGCAAGAGCAGCGAATGTTTTTAACCTCTGAGCCATCTCTCCAGCCCCAGTAAGTTATTTTTTTATCAGTATTATTCAGGGAAAACAATATTCTGGATTTTATTTTGATATCCTATTGTCTTCTTTGTGATGGATCAAGAATTAAACAGAAGGAAGCTGGGCCTGTGGTACATGCATGGAATTCCAACACTCAGGAGGTAGAACAGGTGCGTGGAGGGGGACTCAGGCTGGGGGTTGGGTAACTCATTCAAGCCAGTCTGGGCCACATTGTGAGTTCTTGGACAATCTGTATGTACATAGTGAGACTCTGTCTTAAAACTATATTTAAAAAAAAAAAACAAAGAGTAAGGAAATGATTGAACCAAAAAGATCACAGAAATCCTGAATTGTACAGAAGATTACACAAATTACTATTTACTAACAGTGTTGATGAAAGGACTGAAATTACTCAATAAAAGAGACTTGTTGCTTCTCAACCATCTTGTTTTCACTGCTGACACTTGTTACATGGAATCGTGGAGTAGGTTACATAATGTGGATTTAAGTAGAGATTCTTTTCTTTTCATTTATAGTTTTTCAAATAAGTATTTGAACCAGATTGAATTGAAACCATTGTTTTCTTTTTTGGTCTTTCTGAGGCAGAGTTTCCCTGTAGCCTCAGCTGGCCTAAAACTCACCATATAGACCAGGCTGGTCTTGAACTCACTATATAAACCAGGCTGGCCTTGAACTCACAGAGATCCACCTGTCTGTGCCTCCCAAGTGCTGAGACTAAAGGCATATACCACCATTCCCGACTTGAAACTGGTTTTTAAATTTAAAGTAGTTAATGAGAAACCAGTTCTTCTCAGAAACCAACAAACAAGAAAGAATGAAAATAACCAAGAAGAGATATGAAAGGGAATTGTTCCTGTGAGACTCAACCATGTGCCTGTGGTTTCAGCTGTGGCTTTCCTTCAGGCAAATTCTTGGAAACATGCACACAGGATCCCTACGTTGTTGTAAGGAAAGACGAATAATGAGACCTAGCTCTGCAAGCTCTACTGTTTTACAGAAAAAGAGATATTGTCCCTGCCAACTGGTGGACTAAGATTGTATTTTCTCTGAAAGAAGCTAAATGAGTTTCCCTTTTGGTTTTTATGTACCTGCTTATCTTTCATATTTGGTCTGTGTGTTCTATTTCTTATCTGTAAGAGAGTATAAACCATTTATTAGAGAACTTTGAATCCTGTCTTAATCCTGTCAACTAGTTTGCCTGATGATTTCATTTGAGTTACAGATTTCCAGATTTTATTATTTATGAGTTTTGCTATCAGTTACCCACATCCCAAGAAAGACGGGCTGGTGATAAGTGGGAAATCTAATTTATATTAGAATAACATGAATGCAAGTAGCAAAGAAATAAACAGAGTAAATGAAAGGTGTGTGCCTGCTTCTGAACCGATTATGACAGTATTAACCATGACATATTTATGAAGTTATCTTCATGTCTTAATGAATGAAAAATAGCCAATATGTTCATTACCATTCTGTATTCTCTCCTGCACTCATCCACCTTCCAAATAAGTGGCTCAGTCACTGGAGTGGAAGAAGTGGTGGTTGAGGGAGTAGTTCGTTTGACACTTTTCTGAAAATTTTTGCTGTATATTGACAATTTCTTTGCTGCTTTTGTAGCAATAACAAGAGCAATTTAAAAGCAACCACTGTTATATTTGAGTACCTCCCACTTGCTAGGCATGTATATCCATTATCTTCACAACATTAATGGAACCTAGATGGTATTATTCATTTTCCAATGCTGATATATCACATAATAAATATATAATGTTGTATAATTAGTGCAGATTCATTATTTGCACTAATATTTTGACAACTTCTTGAGGGAATTCTTCACCAGTTTTCAAGCCAGCTTTAAACTCCCACAGGAGTCTCGTGGGACAGGCTGGCCCTCTTCATCTTTATATAGGCAGGACTCTAACTCAATTTTTTTTTTTTTTGGCCTAAACCCCTAGCTTATTTTCAGATTGCAGTGTAAGGTATTAAAAATAAGATAGTGAAAGATCAGTGTAGTCAAATCTGTTTCTGTATGCCTCGCAGATTGAGTGGGATTGCATTGCAGTTATTTATAGTGTGTTGGAAATATAACTGCTTGGCAATGACAGAGGTGGAATAAACTTACTCAATTGTTCCTTAAGAAAATCATCCCAGCTTTCAATAGAACAAGCCATGAGTAAAGCAGAGAATAATCAGGCACATCTGGATCCTGCACTAACTGTGCCTGGCTCTTCCTGGCTGACTGTGTTCTCTCCACTCAACTTCCAGACCCTTGAGCATCTACCCACTGACCTTAGACCTCAAGGAGGATTGCCACCCTACAGGGTAAGTGCTGAATCACACATATGAGTCACTGAGGAAAAACTACTGTCGGAGACCACACAGGGCCCATGCAGTAGATCTCCCACATGCCATATTATGGCCTCCATCTTCAAAACATGTGGTAGTGTTAGAGTCCCAGAATACCCCAGAGAACTGACCAATGCTCATTTAGCTCATGCTTCATTCCATAAAAGACTTAAACTTACTGATCAAGAAGAAGGCAACTGCCCAAAACATTCACTCTCTCCTAGTAAAATATATATGATGAACCAAATGCTCCTCAGAGGATCTTTTAGGAAACTTGCAACCCAGGCATGTGGGAGGCAGGGGGAGGTTGGCGGTGGCCTGTAGCAGAATGAGCTCAGTGCTTAAAGGCCCAGCTCAGGTCAGCCTGGGGCCCAGCCTTTTATCTTGCCCCCAGGAAGGTAAATTCTTGCACCACAGCATTTTCTCCTCTGGAAATTGCCTGTCCTGGAGACAACTCCTGCTTGCCAGACCACGTTGGATGGACACTGGCAATGTTTTCCCTCACTTCCTTCCTCTGCACCACATGACACTGAACAAGCACTAAGCAAACCTGGTTAAACCACAAACAGCCCTCAGTCATGAACGCCCTAACTCCAATTCTGTACTCATAAGAGGAGGAAAGGACTGCATTTCTGAAATAAGATGCCAAGTGGTTTTCTTTTGTTCATTGTGAAGGGGGAGACGTGTCAAGGTAAGTCAAAGGAGAAAAGGAAGGAAAAGAAGCAAGAAGATAACGAAGGGAGGGGACTAGTCCAGATGGAATGTTTTGATTTTGTTTTATGTTTTATTTATGTTAGAGAATCTTTGTTTATTGTGTTTTTGAGACAGACTCTTGCTTTGTAATCTAGACTGGCCTTGAACTTCCCATTCTCCTGCTTCTGCCTCCAAGTGCTGGGATTACAGGCCTGTGCCACCACGACTGGCTCATCACAGCTGTTTTACAAAATAGGTGTTGTCAGCAAGGTTAAGCCCATCTGATACTTATAACTCAGTGTATGTAAATGAATCATATTTTAGTGGAATCTAATGCTTCATTTACAGAACCTGATCATTGAGAACTTTACAAAAGGAGCCTACACAACTGGTTAAAGGCAGAGGTAAGTTCCCACCTGCCCTCCTTTCCTTCCAAAGCTCTGAAAATTACTCTTTTATCATCTTGTTAACCTTTACCAAATGATGAGAGGAAGCTCTGGTGAGAGAGAGAGAGAGAGAGAGGTTTTTGAGGCTGAAATGTCAACAGGAACAAGTGGACTGGAAGGGATCCCTGATAGCAGGCCTGAGTGCAGGCGGGCCGCCCTCCAAACCTCCATTTCTGCAATCCTCACATAACTGGCGGGCAGCTCCTGAGCTGGGCTTGTTTTGACAGGCTTTTGATTTACTACTTCAACCATGTTGATTTTGTAAAACACGAAACACTTTGTTTATCATCACTGAATATATGAGAGGCCTGGATATTCTGGTGATGTATGCCTTTTGGGAATTAGTAGATTCATTTTGTCTCACCCAGAGGGTGCAAAGATCAATAACATGGTCTCTACTTTCAAGAACTCATAGTGCAGCAGAGGAACTGATCAATCAAACAATTACAATACTGAATAATCTATCCCGTGATCCAACATTGTTTAAATAAAGAGTGATAATAAAGATAGGGGAACATGATTTTATTGGAGCAGCAAGACAGGGTATACAGAGCAGCTGATCCATGAGCAAGATGAATGGGACAGAATGAATTTAAAAATAAAAAAAGAGGGACTGGAGAGATGGCTCAGCAGTTTGCAGTCTTTGCTGCTCTTACAGAGGACCAGAGTTCGGTTCCTAGCATTCAGGTTGGGCAGCTCACAACCACCTGTAACTCCAGCTAGCTCCAGGGGATTTAACACCCTCTTCTGGCCTCTGAGGACACCCACATGCACATGCACATAAATTTCAAAAAAATATGAAGGAAGGTGCTGAGTCATTAGAACTCTGCTGTATTAGGACACCACAGGCTGCTGTTAACTGCCTGCCATATCTGGATAAGCATTTTTCTATAATTGTCTCCACACATTGAGTCCTATCATGGCATTCTTCAGCTTCCATTTATTCATCTGTGAATGTATTACCACTTATTGAACACCTACTGCACATCAGTGTGAGTCATGAAAATTAAGAGTACATACTAATCTGGAGAAAGTCACAGGACAGTGCAGCAGTTCCCAAACCCAGTCGCAGTACAGAGTCATCTGGAGAGCTTTTAAAAGGCATGAGTGCCCACACCCAAGCCACAAAATAACTCTGCCAAGGCCACGCTCAGAGAGGTTCAAATTATTGCTATAGTGAGTCAGGCATATATGAGCAGATACTTAGGGGATGTTGTGTAATGAAAGTGGCTAATGGATCATGGGAATTTATATGAGGCAGGACCCAGATGGACCAGAAGGCTTTAGGATGAAAAGTATTGTTATGCGAGTTGATTGTTGCACTGTGAAGGGCAGGTATGGGGTCTTAATTAGGCAGAGGATACGGAGGAAATATTCCAGCAGATCAGAGTGCCTGGGCAAGCTCTCAGAAGTTCCTAGTATTTCTACCGGCCATCTCCCTCACTTCCTAGCTTTGTTCATAGCCTTCTCTTTAACCCAGGCCACCAAGCCTCTTCACGAACTGGTCCTGCAACAGTTTTGCTAATCTTGCCGTTCCTTACCAGATACTGTGAGTTTATTAACGCTTTCCCTGCAACTGTAATAAAACTTATTTGCTCTTAAAGGTTAGCTCTAGTTATATCCTTTAAGCCAAGGGTCAGAGAACTATATGGTCTGCAAGTCAATTGTGGCCACTGTGTTTTTATAGGTCTACAGGAGCATGGCCTTTTTTATTCAGTCAAGCATTGTCTGTGGTGTCAGTCACAGAAAATGAGTAGTCGCAGAAATACTATGACCCCAAGGCTGTATGTTGTTGAAAGAGCAGTATCTAACCTCCCTGTGCTTCAGTTTCCTTAACAGTCACATAGTGATCATCACATAATATTCAGCATGGTTTTAAGTGATTAATGTGATCCTGTGTATTTGGTGGATGCTGTGATATGCCACCTTGGTTCTTCTTTAGAAGGAAGATTTATGTTCCCAGTTGTCAAAAGATAATACTCAACTGTCAATCTTTTGCCATGTTGGAAGGAAACTTCACTGAAGTTCTGGAGTCTCTCTGGAGTAATGACTGAGTAACTTGGAGTTCATAAAGATCGGGCTCTCCCAAGACAAGTCTCTTTGGAAGAGTCATCTCAGCACCTTGGCTCCCTGTGGCCATGGTAGCCCAGGCTTTCCCTGCTTCTTCCCCACCGCCCATGGGGATAGATCCCAGGAACATTCCCTAATAAACATACTGCACAATAAGCTCCTTCTCATGGTCTGTCCCTAGTGACCCAGCCTGTGACTGCAGGCACCAGAATTGGTCTGTGAGTGCAGTTACTGAGAGGCAGTTCAAAACTGATAGGTGGAGCAGGGCTAGTCCAGGCTAGCCCAGGCACCGATGTGGTTGTTAATGATTCCGCCAGTGGTGACCTGGGACATATAACCATAGAAGGAAATGCAGCATGCCAGATACTTGAGCAATAGAAAGCAATAGAAACAAAAATGACAGTGGACTGGGCTGGCTGTTGTTCAGCTCCACGGCTGCTATGCAGGAACGTTTGCAAAAGGATGAGATTAATCAACCAAAATTGAACATTTAGTGAAAAGAGAAGATTGTCTCTCTAGCAATACACTGCATAGCTCTTGTCTGTTGAACTGGGAAGAGAGGGCTTTGAATGTGAAGGTCAAGACCAGAGTTTAATTATAAGAGTAGCTGAAATAGATCAGTTATGCAAAACTGGAGAAGATGGGTATATCTGTGTCCATGTTATTCACCTCCAAGAATCCTGTACCAGATTATCCTGAAGTGTCTGAGCCTGTACAAACGGCTCACTCCTCCCCTCTCTTGGGGGTTAATATAGATATGCACACAATCAGACATATGTTAAGGCAGAGGTCTCTCCTCTATAAGACATCGCTTTCTCAACAATCAGGTCAATAAATCTCAGTGAAGTAAGAATTCTGTCAAATATATGCTGAGGTTAAATAAGAGGGGAAAAGAATAATGTCCCCTCCAGTCCTATTTTAAGACTAGCTAACAAGCAAATATGCCTGGGGCTAGGATTTGAGGGTTCCCAGTTAAGGGAAGTGAAAGATAAATTTGGATACATGAGTGCTGAAATCAGAACACTGTCCTGTGACACAGGATGCAACAGTGCCTGACAGGGACTTGAAGGAGTCTGAGTATGCTGTAGGACAGCTCTTGCAAGGTGTGTGCCCCATACTAAGTGAGGTGGAAGTGATGGGCATGTTGACCGAGAGCACTACGCAGCAGAGGGAAGAGTCTGCTTGACCTTGGCCACTTTGACAATGACTGACAAGAGCAGCAATCTTCCCCTGCACTTGTTACTGCTCAATCATTCTGAAGACCTCTAAGCCAGTTAAGAGAACACTACTACCAAGGTCCAGAAGAGCCCCGAGGCTCCCAGCCCACTGAGGGGTTGCTGGATCTGTGGTGGTGATAGTTCTTAGTTACCTCGCCCTTCACTGCTCCAACCCCAGCCATGGCGCTATCTCTGTACCTAGCTGAGGTGTCCAGAGCCTGGCTCCATTTCTGAGACCTGGCTCTGCATGGCAGCCTGAATGTCTGTGCTTGGCCAGGAGACTGACTCTGTCCTCTGCAAGGACGAAGGGTAACAGGGTGAGAAAGGAGGCAGCTGAGTGTCCTGTGTGTAACGATCAGTTTCAGAACTCTTTTTCTCTGAGAACAAGGGGCAATTTCTTCTTAGGAAGAAATCACTGGGCTTTTTTCTGACTCAATCTATATTATCCATTGATTTGCAGGTTCCAGCACATAACCTATTTTATTATACAAATTACTTCCCGTTTCAAAAATCAGCAATGGGTACAATTTTTATAGGGCGTGGGCTTCCCTTATCGTTGTGAACATTGTTCCTAGGAATAGCTGAGTCCTTAGATTAGCCATATGACCTCAGGTCACAGGAGCAATTATCCTCTTGTCATTGGTTCTTGAATGCCAGCATCCTCATTTTTTTCTGACCCAAGCTGACTTCCCATAAATACTGTAAACAATGCTAGAAATTCTTTCACAATAAAACTCTGCTACTGGAGAGGGAGAGATGGCTCAGTGGTTAAAGGTCCTGACTGCTCTTGCAAAGGACCCAGGTTTGGTTCCCAGATGGCTAATAGCTATCTGTAACTCAAGTTCCAGGGGAACCCCACACCTCTTCTGGCCTCCATAGACATTGTATACACATACTGCACTTGAATACGTGCATACATGCAGACAAAACATGCAAAACACAGACCCCAAACCCAAATTTTCTTGCTGAACTTTGTGAAGAGTGTATGGCAGTGCTGTTCTCGTGCAGGCTCGGGTGTGTGCACAGCGTCTGCTGTGAGGACAAAATCAATCCACAACATCGTGCTAAGAGGACTTCTGCCCTCACAAGAGTGTTCCATCAAATTTCAATGTTTAGCAATCTAGTTTGGGGTTACCAATCATACAGTCTCTGCGTTTCTCAGTTAGTATGTAAGAACCTGTCAGAATCTTTATTGTTCAAAAGAGTGGAAGTCATTGGCATAACAAGGAGCAGAAAGACCAAGACGGAGACAGTAAGGAGAGGGAGCTGAGAAAGGCAAGGCACTCAGTAAATAGGAATAAAATCGGTACTGATCACAGAAAAGTGTATATTGAAAATGGCCTTGAACTTGTCAAAGGTCCAGGTTCTGAGTGAATTAGGGCTGTCCTTGGACATGACAATATTTAACCTCAATTCTTTCATGTACAGAATACAAGGTATGTACCATAGCTGCCCTGCCTAGACCCCTGGTCATTTATGAGACCTGAATTCATAGTTCTGAAGACTATCCACAAAACTTACCCTATTCAGCTGAGTGTGGTAGCATAAGCCTTTAAATTCCAGAACTTGGGAGGCTGAGGCAGGATGACCTCTGTGAGTTGGATGCCAGGGAGGGCTACATAGTGAGTTCTTGTCTCACAAAAAAACAAAAAAACACAACAACAAAACCCCAGTCCTTACCCTGTTATCAGAAAGAACAACAATGCTGTTAGACTACTGTAGGCATGTACAATCCTTCCTCAGGAAAATCATAGAGGAGAGTAGAACCGGGAAGACTAGAGTAGCTTACCTTACCTCAGGAGGGAGGGAGAGAGGGAGGGAGGGAGGAAGGGAGGGAGGGAGGGAGGAAGAGAGAGAGAGAGAGAGAAAGAGAGAGAGAGAGAGAATAGATTCTTCAGAGACATCCCCAGGGTCATACTTCCTCTGACTATGCCTTACCTCCGTTCAGCTATGAATCCATTGGTGGATTAATCTCTCTCTTTGAGTAACCTCATGATCCAGTCACATCTCAGCCTCACAGCGTCAACACACGGGCCTTTTGGGAAGATACTTCATATCGAAACCATGGCACCTCGAACCACCAAACTCACCTCAGATTCCCAAGTCAATATCCACATCCAATATTTTCTAACATACTCTGTGCCTTGAAGGATAATGGGAAATGGGACAAAAGAAAAGGAAAAAGTGACTTAGACAAATCCTCACTATTTTCAAATCCTGGTAGACTGACGTGGAGGAGAAAGTATGGATTTGTCTTCTTGATCCAGAAGGTCAAACTCGGAAAAATTGGAATGCAATTTTGAAATACAACTTTTAACTCAATATAATTTGCAAAACAAACATTAAAACTAACATAAAAATGCTCACAACTCAATAAACCAAGTTTTTTTTCTTGAAAAATTAATCGCTGATCATATTCCATGAAAGGAGGAGGGTGAGGTCAAATCTGAAATCTCTTATACCTTTATGGACATTTTCAGCTCCATCATTCTGTGAGATGATATAGTCTTTCTTGCAGCTGCAAGATCATTAGATTTAAGATCCTACAGCTGAGGATCATCTCAACAAAGGTTCCTCATTTTCAACATTTGGACAGTTGTTCGTGGTGGGGTTGTCCCATATATCTGAACATGCTTAGCTCAGACATCTCCACCCTCTGTTCACTCGATGCTCATCACAATCTACAACAGTGATAGTCAAAACATATTTCCAGACATTGTCAAGCATTCTCTGGGGAGCAGAACCTTTCTTAGATCGATTCATTGGCTTAGATGCACCTGTTTGCGAAACTACCCTCCTAAGATAAACATCAATAAGAAATTTCTTAAATATTTATATTGCATGAATTATACATGCACCACTGTACTTAATGCATCTTAAAAAACATCTACTGAGTATCTCCAGAATGCCAGGCACTGCATTAGTACTGTAGCCAAAGGAGAAATGGAGGGTGGTAGGGGGCAGGGAATGCTAAGGTGGAGGAGATGGAACAATCTTTCACACAGTTCCTCACCTACCTGTCCTTTACAGCTCTTGGGAGCCTTTCAAGAGTGAGAGCAAGCCTTTGATTTGCAAGGCCTAGAAGAACGCCCAAAATATAGAAAGTGTTCATCACATGTTTGTTGAGGCAGTCATGAGAAGGGAATTGGGAATTGGTGGGAAGTGGAACGTTAAGCAACAGTGACAAACTGACCACATTATTTGATTTGGGCAAAAGGAGAATTTGCATATTGAGCTCTTTACTGCATTTTATTGTATCTTTCCTTGAATTCCGTAGTAGGCTGCTTTTACAAGCATGCTCACATTTAAGGACAGCTGGACATCTGGACCACACAGAGCCTGCTGTTCTTTAGAGCACTTTCCCTCATAGTCAACAGGGAGAATTTCAATGATCAGAAATTATCAAAGCAGGGATTAAAATATTTTATTTATTATTTTTATTTTCTGTGTATGAGTGTTTTGCCTGCCTGTATGTAAGTGCACCTGTGTCATGCAATGCCCACAGAAGTCAGAAGAGGGAATTGGATCCCCTGGAACTGGAGTTACAGATGGTTGTTAGCCACCATCTGGGTGCTTGTAATCAAACCTGAATCCTCTACAAGAGCAGTCAGTGCTCTCAACCTCTGACCTAGCTCTCTAGCCTTAAAGCCCAAATGATGTGTTTCATTTGAATCAGACATTTTGGTATAGTTGATTAGTCAAAGGCAAATTTGCTGGATTTTATATTAAATTTCAGGATGACATGAGAAGTAAGGATAATAAAGATTAATTAATTAGAGTTAAATATTTCTCTACAGAAATGCCATATTAAGGAATAAAGCTCCCTCAGAAGACATGGGTTATTAGATTAACTAGTAACTCAGTGCCAGGCATGAGTTACTTCCCTAGGAGTTGTTGATTAGGGAAGCCCAGCAGCACCCAAAGCAACTTAAGCTGTTGCTATTGCTCTTGGTTATCCACAAAAACTATATGGTAAGAATCTGTCACTGACGACACCATACATTTTAGTTGTCGGACACACAGAAATAAACCTCAGCTAACCCAGAGACTGTTTTCTTGTTGACTAGCTTTTGGGGTGCTCAAAAATGCCATGCAGGTTGCCAGGGGAGAAAAGAAAGCAATGGTCTTATTCATCGTTGGACCCAGCATGCTACAGTACTGGCCTGACAGGCAAGACTCACTCTTGGTGTAACAGTGGAAGGAATTCATGCCTGGTACTCTAAAGACAGTAAACTCATGGCTAGGGGAACTCACTGGTCCTAGGAGAGAACCTATTGATGTTGTTTTTCTAAATTGTTATGTTGTCAAATTGTCTTCCAGATATTCATGCTTATATGCATAGATTTGTGCTGCTCTGAACTTTGGTTTGGTAAGCTTCTTACTGCAGTGGGTAGTGGTTAATGCAGAGACATACTGTTGCTCAAAGTACTGTGAATAAGTGATTGTGACCACTCAGCCATAGATGGGACATCTGTATCAACCCACCATCCCACAGGCTGAGGGGGCATTGTGGAAAAGGCAGTGGAAACCACTGACGAGCTGGAAGACAAGGAAGATACTGTCCTCAGACCATGACATGGCTGCTGCATGCATGAACTCACTACTGCTGTGGTTACCTGCACAAGACTCGCACAGATGTTGTGCAAACCAGTTAGGAGAGGTTTCCCCTGGCTGATGGACTATTGGCAATTAATGACTTCTGGGAGAGAGTCACTTTTTCTCTGGAGTGTAGTCACTGCTAGGTTGCCCATGCCACAGTAAATGACCCCACACCCATGTGCACATGGGCAGCACCAATTAGACTAATAATAAATAAATAGGATGGCATGAAGTTGGAAGGGAGATGTGATGGGAGACCTGAAGGAATCTGAGGGGGACAGAGTGAGGGGTAGATATGATCGGATTGTAATGTGTGAAATTTCAAAGAATAAAATTTAAAACCCACAACAAAAACAAAACAGAAAAAAAAATTAATCACATTAAATTTTCCATATGTGGAAAGTACTTTAACCAACCAAAAGAGACACATGACAAAAAAGAAATTCCTTAGGGCAGAGGAATTTTGGGTGTTTCCCAAGCCACAGTGACCAAGTCTCTGAACCAGATCCCTGAGTTCGTGTGTGAGATACAAGTGAGCAAAGTCTGTCATCCAAATGTATGAGTCACTTTATGCTGCATTTTTGACCTTCCTCATTCAAGTCTCAGTGTGAGGGTGGAGACTCTCTCATGATCATTTTTATTTTCTATACAAGACAGCCTTATTGTTTTATACTTATACCTTGTACTCAGTAGGCACAAGATAAGATTTATTGAGGGAAAAATTAAGTATGCCATAAATTCTTTTGTGTGCTTCCAGAATGCTTCTATCATAATTTATCAAAATTTATGCTCATTGTATTTCTATGTGCAATTAGTTAAGCAAACAACCTTTAAAATGATTTATTTTCATTTTATCATATGAGTTTGCTTGCATGTATGTAAGTGTACCTTTGTTGTGCAAAGCCTGTGAAGGCCAGAAAAGGGAGTCAGATCCTCTCAAAATGGAGTTATGAGTGGTTGTTAGCTGCCACATGGCTGCTGAGAGCTGGACGTGGATCTTCTGGAAGAGCGGCCAGTGCTCTTAACTGCAGAGCCATCACTCCATCCCCCAACAACCTTGAGCACAGAAACCTGCATCCATCATACCCCAGTGAGCATCTGTGGGGCTTGTTACCCAGCATGCATTCACCTTCAGTGAGAGTCTCCATCCCCACCCAACATTCCTGTGCCCTAAGGAATTTCTCCTTTTTGTCCTTTGGTTGGTTAAAGTCTTTCCACATATGGAAAATTTAATGTGATTAATTATTGTTTTCTATTTTGTTGTGAATTTTAAGTTTTATTCTTTGAAAATTTCATAATATACACATTACATTTCAGTCAGATCCACCCCTCACTCTGTCCCCTTCAAAATATCTGTGGGTTTTTCTATCCAGCATCTACTCACTTTCAGTATCCTCACTTTTCTAGGAAAACACTTCCTCTTGCTCTCAGCTCCTATACTTCAGTTCCTGGCACTCAACTTTGATTAAGACCTGGAACATGTAACCAAGTCAAAGTACCACTGTTCACATTGCTCTAGATACAAAGGTTTTAATTTTATTTTGTTAGGAATGAGCATGCAATCCAGCTGGGGTAGATTGGGTGATGGCTGTAAAACAAAGAAAAAAACAAAAGGAATCTTGGTTCAGATGAGATCCAACCTATTCAGAGTGGTATAAGCAGACCTCTTAAAACTAAAAAGCTTCTGTACAGCAAAGGAAACAATCAGTTCATTGATGAGGAAGTCACAGAGTAGGAGAGAATCTTTACCAGATGTACGTCCATTAGGATTAATATCTAGAATACACGAAGAACTCAGAAAACAAAGAGTCAAGAAATCAAATGACCCAATTTAAAAGCGAGCCATGGATTTGAACAGAGCTCTCAAAAAAGAAATAAAGATGGCTAATAAATATCTTAAAAACTGTTCAACATCGTTAGCAATTAGGGAACCGTGAATAAATGCCACTTTAAGATTTCATCTTACCCCAGTCAGATTGGTTGAGATCAACAGAACAATGGACAACAAATGCGAGAGAGGATGTGGAGAAACGGGAATCCTCTTCCAGTGCTGGTGGGGATGCGAACTGGTTCAGCCACTGTGGAAATCAGCCTGGAGAATTCTCAGAAGGCTAAAAGTAGGTGCACCATATGACCCAGCAAAACGCTCTTGGGCATATACTCAAAGGATTTGATAGCCTACCGCAGAGATACCTACTCAGCCATGTTCATTGTACCATATTCAGAAAAGCTACAAATGGCAACAACTTAAATGTCCTTCCTCTGATGAATGGATGATGAGAACATTGTACACAACGAAATTCTGTATTCAGCTGTAAAGAATCATGAAATTGTGAAGTTTTCAAGTAAATGTATTGAACTGGAAAATATTATAGTGAGTAAAGTAACCCAGACCTAGAAAGACAAATGCCATATGGTCTCTCTTACTTGGGGATCCCAGTTCCAAATCTTTAGATGAGCAAATTTAACCTGGAGTAACTGCAGGAGCCAGGCAAAGAGAAATGGGCCATAGGGCGGGGGGGGGGGGGGAGAAGGTGCTAGAAAACCAGATAGTAGGACACAGGTGCTATCAAGAAGGAGATGGGAAAAGAGGGGTGGGGTGGGGGATTTACCCGGGGAATTGAGGGGGGGCAATATACAGGAGAGAGACAAAGAAGAGATAAATAACACTAAGAATACTTGAAAAGGCAACATTGTATAAGTGCACTTAAATATTACATATAATTTATATATGCATAGTTTAAATGGAGTTAAGCCACCTGGAGTGATAATGCTCCTCTCAAGAGCCATAGACTATCCAACCAAAATCCCAGTGCCAGGTCTGGGAAACCTCCCTTTAAGTTGTTGGTCAGGATAGTCCAAGAGACTCCCCAAACAATAGAAGGTGTTGTCATTGTCTCTGGTTACTCCAAGAACTTGAAGGTAAGCCTTTATTGCTGGACACCACACTCTTTGGACACAGGACTTGGAAAAATCAAGCTGGAACTGTCCTGGAAGCTTCTCTCCTGAGAACCGGAAGGTGCTATGCAAGCTTCCAAAGGAGAAGAGCAATCAATAGTCCTACCTAGCTGTGAAGCCTACCAACCACAACCACCACCAGCCCAGGAAGATATCCTCCAATGGTGCAACATGGCACTATTATCTTAATATCCAATTAGAGAGCAGCTGTCATGGCTGGATTGGTCATAGACCCTAGAGGAGAACCCACTAGTGCAATTTTCCTAAACCAATATATCATTTCTCACTGTATTTTAAATATGTTTATATCCACACACAAATGTAGCATTCACCCTTCATCAAGAAAGCTTCATTTTGCACCAGACAGAGACTATGACAGAGATCTACAACTGGTCAAAATGCAGAGAATAAGTGACCGTGGGATGCCTGGTGCCATCTGATACACTTAAAATGAAACCCCTAAACCCAGCGCTCAGGGAACATCACAGAAGTCGGGACAGAAAAACTGCAAAAGCCAGAGGAACAAGGCGCCTGCTGAGAGATGATGTCTTCTAAACATGACAGGGAAGCTGCACCCATGAGATCTCAACACTATAGCTGTCTAAATAAGACCTGCATAATGACAATACCAGTCAACATACGCCAGTAGATGGGGGAAATATCATGGGATCCCACCTCTAGATGAAGAGCCACAGGAGATCAATGGATGCTGAGAGAGGAAGAGTCAGTTTTCTCCAAGGATGAGCTTCCTGAGAGGTTAGCTAATCCCATCCCAAGGGGTCGGGCCTAAACACATGTACATATAAGCAATACTAAATGTATTCATTAGGACACACACACACACACACACACACACAAGAGATTGTGAATTTGAGAGGGCAGGACACAAGAGAGTTTGGAAGGGAGAAAGGGAGGGATGAAAATAATGTACAAAGAATACTTATGTATAAAATTCTCAAAAAAATTAAATAAAAAAACCTGAGAACAGGGCTGGAGAGATGGCTCAGTGGTTGAGAACATGGGCTGCTCTTGCAGAGGATCCAGGTTCGATTCCCAGCACCCACATAGCAGCTAACAACCATCTCTAACTCCAGTTCCAGGGGATCCAATGCCCTCTTCTGATCTCCGTGGGCATTGCATGACACAGGTGCGCTTACATCCATGCAGGCAGTACTCCCATACATAGAAAATAAAAATAATAAATAAAATAGTTTTTGAAACCTGGGAACTTCTGAGAAGTTCTAAAATAATAGTTGATTCATTTTTCCTCACTTGAATTAGACAGAAAATGAGGCTTCTATTCTGAATCCATAAAGAGATGTCAGAGAGTGGGATCTGTGTGGAGAGATGGAAAAAGACAGGGAAGGAGGTAAGCCAGGAGAAGAGAAGAAAAGGAGAGGCACGGGACAAGGGAAGAGACGGGGAAAGCAGGCAGAGTCTGAGACAGAGGCCCAGTGTTGTAGACACTGACCCGAGCTGCACCAGAGCTGAGCTGCCAGAATGTAGTATGACCATCGATGTTTTGGTCATGGGGATGATGTATTCCCGTCTCCAAGTGACTGAAGAGTTTGGGCTCGATTTCTGCTGCTTTCAATTCACTGTCTACTTTTATGCATGGCCCAAATCCCAATGACGTTCCTATTTTCCCATCACTTTGTAGTATTACAGCAACTTTGACATTCCAGGGTGGAAATGAGCCATCTTGGATTGGAGCTTTAGGGTAGATAAAATCCTATTAATTCATCTAATATTTACTGAGCCCTATTATGGTTACTCTACAATGTTTCTGAAAATGCCTACCAAACTTCTAAAAGCAACAAATAAAATTTCTCTGCAGAAATGCTTTCTCCCTCCCACTAAGATTGGACTTTTGTCATAAGTATAGTTAATGGCTCTTGAAGTTTCATATGGAAGAGTCTTTTATAAATTACATTAAAAATAAACCCTTCAGAAATACACAAAAAGAAACCTTTACATTCATTTGCAGCCATCCAAATTAGTTTAATTTTATACTTTCCAATAATATTGTTAGGATTCCTTGGATATTTCCTTTTCTTTAACAATACCATAGTTTTGACTGTCTGAGTTTCAGTTGTTCCTCATTTTTTGGATAAAATCTCCACCTATCCGAAGAGGAACTAATTGTGAAACTTTTATTATGATGGCAATTCTGTCTTGTTGCTAGGGTGGAGCTCAAATTTGGCATGGTTTTTAGGAATATGAAGTTCAGGAGCATTCATGAAGCAAATCAGCATTCCGACCTCCATGGACTGTTAACTGCATGGCCTCTTTCTATGTTGGCACCACTGTTGGCTTGAACTGGTTGATGTGTGTGGTTGAACTGGTGGATCCTTGAGTCAAACTGACCTCTCTGCAGTCTCAAAACTTAGCATCTAACAGGATTCATGTCAATGCAGCACAGTGGAAATGTGTAAATTCATCTTTTTTAGGGAAGGAAAACTGACAACTAGTCATCTAGAATGTGAGAAATCATGCCCCTGGCCTCCCTTACCTACTTCATTCATTATTGAACTAGTGCCCAGATGTTAACGAGGATTATTCAATAAATTCAGATTATACTCCTTAAGGAATTTCTAACACTCCACAAAGTCTTGACAAAATCTATTGAACCAGAGATAAATTGGAAAGGACAAGTAAGATGTTAGCTCTGCTTTTCATTTGAGTTATAGGAACTCAATATAATACTAGACAGTTCTGGTTGACCAGAGCTCTGTTTGATAGTCATTTGGGCCTTTAACTAATGAAAAATGGAGAAATCACTTATTTAACAAATTTGAGTGTCTAACTTATGTTAGCTTCCTTTGTAGACAAAATGTTCTTGAAATGTAGTCTAGGCAGGAGAAATAAGAACACAGATCCCTGGGCATAAAGACATATGGGACCAACAACCTCCAGCCTTGCAGGTTCAGAATCCATCTCCTAGACACAGAGTGACTTTTCTAGGTTGCATTGGTTACTGGCTAAGCTGAAATAGGGACCCAATGGCACTGGTTCTATTTATTGCATGTAGTAAACTATCTTTAGAATCCTTATTGGAGCGGACAGGTGCACAAGGCAAACCAGAGTCATGGCACTTATGTTGAGCTTGCTGTGACACTGGAAAGGGAGCATAAGCTGAACTCTGCCAACGTGGCACCTAATCTTCAGCGTCAGCAATGGGTTGCTCATGAGACTTCTGTTTATTGATGCCTTAAAGTCCCCAAGACAGGAAAACCTCCCTGTACTTGGGGTAACAGAATTTGAATAGCAACTCAGCCCGTTCATTTGGAAATTTCCCTTCCTTTATTAAAATTCATGTAAAATGTAGATATTTCTATGAGACTGGCTGCTCGTGTACAAACGAGTTAGCCTTTCCTTTTGCTTACCTTTCTCTTTTATGGAAAGTTGTGTCATTTTATTTTTTTCTGTATTTGAACTTTTCTAAGAAAAGTCGGTGGGAGTCAGGTGCTCAACTCTTCAAAAATGAACATATGTCAATTTTACAAAAGTCATAAAGTAGCCATTTTAAAATTAAGTTTCTTTAAAAACAGGGAACCCTGAAAAAATAGTATATATCGGTGCCTTAGTGCCAGTCTTAAGTGCTTGCTATGTTAATGTAATTTAAAATTTGATATATAGTATTTTTGATAATTCACCATCTACCAATTATGTCAGAGTAATAAGGTAACACTATAAAAGCCATCAATTTTCTCTGTACAGATGACAGCGAGAAGAAAGATTAGTGGAAGCTCCATAAGGACAGGACAAGAGGTGGAGTATTCAGGCGGTGACCACAGTGCTTAGCACACCGTCTGCTATAGAGAGGCCCGATAAAGGCCTATTTAAATGAACAAATGGATGAATAATAATGTATTTAGGCATTAGCACTACAGTATCATAAAAACCAACAGGGTGAAGACTGAGCCATCTCTCTATTGGTAGTAAACAAACCAGTAAGACACAGATGTATTTACTGCTATTCAGAGGGGTGTGCAAGGGTACTTTTTGATGGGTATGTAAACCTGTGCTCACTTCAAATCAGATCATTCTGATTTGCTCCTCATCAAAGCTTCCCACTCAGAAGAACACAGTTTTAAAAGGAATGCATTTATCCCATTTCAATTTTTTGGTGTATCTTTTTTTTCCCCCTTAAAGCATAACGAGCTTGTCAGAGTTTCCATGGTGAACACGGGGCACCATGGAAACTGATAGATTTAGCTACACCAAAAGAATAAATAAAATAGGCAGGCATTTATTTCATGGTGCAATGACAACTTCTCTCCTAGATGGGAGAGGAAAAAAGCATCTTTCGTTTAACCTGCTTGCCCTTCACCATCTGTGCTTCATGAACCGTGATTTATTCTTATAGAGCCTTCAGCTGACCTGTGCTGATTAGATGGCAGTTCTCAAGATCCACGGTTTGCACTTCAGTTTTCCTTCCAGCTAGCTAGCTGTGTGTCACCAGCAACTTGGAAATGCTGTACAGTGTGAAAGCTGTAGATGATACAGTCCCCAGTGCAGTGACCAAGGGAACCCCTGCTAGACGGACTGTAGTGCCTCATTCTGCCACAGTGAGACTGGATGGGAGGACAACCAGAGTCAAGACCCAGGTCCATCCCGTACTAACTAGACAGGAAACCTCCATTTCCTCTGTAAAATGTTCAAAACCTACTTTTGTCTTACTGTATAGGATTGTTGTGAGACTTGGAATGAAATAGAAAGCAAGCCTTTCTAAACAGGCTGCATCTAGCAGTAAGGAGCTGTGGGTATAATGTACTAATCCAATGGCCCAGATGTCAAAATCAGTCATGCTTCAGCCTAGTACTTTGCCTTGACCATTTCAGGGTTTAGAACCTACTGGAACCATCCAGTAGTTAAGGAGTTTGGGGGAACACATAACTCCATGTGAATTAAGGAGAATTGTGACCTTGAGAAATGAAGCATTTCAGTTTTTCTGTGTGCTTGAAATTTTTCATTATAAAATATTGGAAAACTAAAGAAATGAAATCAAGGTGTATCTCAAGTTGTAGACCCCAAATTGTTCACCATTAGCCTGTACGTCTGTTAGCATTTCATCACTAAAGTATGGGCAGTAGAACCATTTTTGAAATTCAGTGTTCACATAATTAATCTTCAGAGCACTGCATATTGACCAGGCACTATTTAAAGGAGGTTAAATGGAAAGGAAGAGGAAAAAAAGGAAAGAAGAGAGCGAGGAAGGGAAGGAGGGACAAAGGGAGCAAGAAAAGGATGGTGGACATGTGGTCCTTTGGAGAATACAACCTTCTGGAGAAGATAGTGAACAAAGAAACACAGCATCGCAAAGGAACACAGCACCAAGAGAGCCGAGGAGTCAAGATGTCCCAGAAGAAACGAGATGGGCAATTCTGCTGAGGCATTTAGAGATGGGGGTCTGGGGACAAATGCAGGCCTGGTGTCAGGCCAAAGAGCTCCACAGGCAGAGGAAAGAACATAAGCAGAGAAGAGTTACATATGTGGGACAGGGAGCAAGGTAAGCTAGAGGAAACACAGTGGCTTCATCGGGAATGCTTCCTGATAATGAGATGGTCTTTTCTTGAGAGGAAGTGAAACGTGGCTCAGATACTGGAGGTGGTTAAGCAGTTTTGAGGTGAGGGAAATCTCTGTACCCCCTTCTTCCTCTAAACCTCAGCAGAGATACCAGGATGAGATTCAAAATTGCAAGAGAACCAACAATTTAAAATCCCCAAGTCTGAGGGTGGAGAGCCAGGGAAGAGTGGGAGAATCAAGACTTCTGAGTTGGCAGTTGGGTTTATGAATCCTGAGCCCAGGTGCCAACAACTTGCCTGGGAATGGAAGGAAGCCATGCATGGTTCAGAGAAGCTTGCACTTCGCTCACTTTGAAGGGTGCTAATGCTGTGGCACTTCAGGGCCCATGCCTTCCCTCTGTTTAAGACTAACTTTATTTAGGGCTACTTAGTGTTTATTCATCTTATAAACCACAGGGCAATAATGTTAATGAGGTTCAAAACAAAATTCTGTATTAATTCCATGACCTCAACTGGACATTTCCATTGGTTTGATGTGCCTTTTTAATTCTACATGCTCATAGCTTCTCATGATTTGAATTATAGAATAAATAGCATTTTTGAAACAACATTGCATTATACTTCTCATGCAGTTACGTACTTACCTATTATTTTAATAACTGTATAACACATTGTATCTTTACATTCTTCTCTCTGTGTTACTCAGGCTGGTCTTGAGCTCTGTTCTGTGCACCAGCAAACATGTATATGGACAGTCGAGATGGTAATGAACATACCCCTCCTGGGATTTAAAAGGAAAGATATGACCAGCGGATTAGTGGAAACAGGACTTCTGGGTCGGGAGCAGCTAACTGTTGTGTAAGGACAGTCACTCCAGGGAGCTACCATCCGATGCAAGGCAAAGATAAAGACGCTGAGCCGCCCCTTTCAGATTCCCAGGAGGCGTAGGGGTGGTGGTCGGGGCAGCCCCTTTCACTGGAAGCATAGGGGTGGTGCGGGGGGGAGGGCAGTGGCACATGGCAGACAAAGCCCCTGAGCGCGACCTGCCTGGAGGATCTGCTAGAAGGGCCAATGCTGTTGTCTGGGGAGACAAGTGTGATCCCGGCTTTTCTGTGACCTGGCCCAAGCTCGGCTTCCCTAAATGAGGAGTTGAAGACCGGAGTCTCACCAGCCTGGCGGGTCTCCAGATTTCCAGTCCAGCACTCAGGTGCACTGATGTTTGGCCTGGAAGCTTCCTTGTACAAGTGAATAAATCAAATGAGGCCTTTACACGAGAAAAGCTGGCCTTGAGGTTGTTTGTGGGTGGGCAGGAGAACCAAAATTCTGACCTCAGGGAAATTGGGGGACTTTGAGATCCAGATCAACCCTTGGTGGGGTCCCCTGTACGCTCTGTAAGACTGGCTTCTAGAACGCCTGGAAAGAAGGCACACAAACACGGCAGCCTGCGGAATCGGAAGAGCAAACCGGCCAAGACGAGGGGCAGTGACAACCGATCTTTCACCTGTCCCTGAAGTTGTGCAAGTTTTGAACCTGGTGCTCCAAGTTGAGGAATAAAATGGCCCTAGAGTGGCGGGCTCAGGGAAGACAGGCAGACATAAGACCAGGTGTGCAAAGGAAGAAAGGCAGAGGAGGTTGGTTTTGTCAACTCAAAGAGTTAACGCGACGGCCACGACCGCGAGGGTGGGGAGGAAAACCACACCCCACGGGAGCGTGCAGCCAACTCGGAGACGGATCCCATTGGCACCGGGAGGCAGGGAGCCACCCCTGGGCGCGGCCTGCAGGGGGCAGACGATCCCCGGGAAGCGGGGGCAGGACGAGGCCGAGCCCAGCCGCCGCGCAGCCCGCCGCAGCCGCAGGCGCCGCGCTCCGTGGCCTCCGGTGCGCCCTCTCGGCCCGCCGCCCGCCGCCGGCGCTGCCATGTGTGCCGCCCGGATGCCGCCGCTCGCGCACATCTTCCGAGGGACTTTCGTCCACTCCACCCGGACCTGCCCCATGGAGGTGCTTCGGGACCACCTCCTCGGCGTGAGCGACGGCGGCAAAGTGAGTGGGCGCGGGGTCCGGCGCACGGGCCCGCGCGCGGACAGGTGCACGCAGCCTGGGCACCGCGCTGCGAGCCGCGGTCGCTCGGTGCCCCAGCGGCGCTTGAACGGCTCCCGGGGGGTGAACGCAAAGGCAACCTGGGCGCTAGGTTTCTAGCCTGGCCGGGGCGCACTAAGGATCCGGAGGCCGGAGCAGTGGAGTTCTCGCACCGCTCCTGGTGTGCCAGCCATCCAGGCTGCTGTGGAATGGGAGGGCAGATGCCCTCTCCATCTTAAGAGATAGGCAGTAAACCGGCACATTTCTCCATTCATTATTTGTATCTTGGGTACCTGGCACAATGCCTGACACCGAATCGGCGCCCCATAAAATTTGGGTGAATTTATTGTGACAGAGCTGATAGAGCAGGATCCTTTGATTTTGGTGTTGTTTACCTTGTTCAGTAGATAGAATGAGCAACGAACTGATTTCATTCACAGGATCCTTCAACAAACTGCATTAATGATACAGGCTGCACAAGTTGTAATACTAGGAAGGACAGTCTGAGAGAAATTCATTTCTCTCTCTCTCTCACACACACACACACACACATACACACACAGTCATTTGCATCAAAGCAAGCAGTTCCATCTTAAAGTTCAAAATGTCTTCTAAGATTCTATCTTTTTATCCTTCCCGTTAGTATTTCCACAAGTGTCATATGATGTGTGGTGTTTACTTCTTTGTTTGTACAGATGGTGACTGTGTTAGCTATGCCTTGGCTAGTCTGATAAGTGAAGTCTTACCGTTTTGGGAAGAAAAATAAATACAGGAATGAGATTTGGGGGGTCTGTTTTGGGTCAGTTTCTTTAGTAAAGGTATACAAGATTATGATCTGCCAGACTGAAGACACCGAGTCACTGAACAAGTACCGCAGAGTCACTGACAGTTTTGGATTGTGATTCTTACCTTTTTTTGTTTTTTTTTTTTGGAGTAACCAAACATTACTATCTTTCAAAAAACTTTTTGTGTTTATTTATTTGTTCCTTGGACGTTAGTGTGTCAAGGCACATCTGTGGTCAGAGGATAATGTGTAAGAATGGGTTATCTCCTTATAATCGATCTATGGGTCCAGAGGTTGAAGTCAGTTTCTCAGGTTTGGTGGCAAGTGTTTTTATTTGCTGAACCATCTTGCTCACCTTGTTTTCTTATGGTGCTTAAATTTTTTTCTCTGTATATTTGGGAAACTTGATGTTGTGTTTCCAAGGTTATAAAACTCTCCAAGCTCTCTGAATACAGAGTCTTCAGGAAACCCAGAAACCTGTACAATCTTGCCTGGGGACATGACCCTCAATTTCTGTGAACTGTCTGGGACAAATCCCAGGAAACTGAATACAGACACCAGGAGACTGGCCACCTACTGGAAGTGTTAGTCTGACTACAGATGCTTTTCCATTTGCGGCTTTCTTTTTGAAATCAGTTCCCCACACCCTCAATTCTAATGGATCGTGTAACTGACAAGACAGTGGGTTGGAACTAGCTGTAATGACGGGAACGAGTAAGAAAGGGAAGGAAGTTATCTGAAAATTAATCTTTCCTTGGGTTTGTACAGAAGAATAAGTGTTTGGAACATGCTATTAGAGGTTGAGTCAGGGAGCCTCTTCCTCATGGAGCATGCTGAGATTCTCAATTTAGAAAGCACGCCATTCCCACATGAGAGAAAATTCAGTAGGAACTGGACACAGAGGTGAGACAACCAAGTGCTTTAGATTTATAGCTGAAGCTTCCTAGTCAATGGTTTAATAGCTGTTGCTCTGTCCCTGGTCCGAGGCAGCTAAAGTCTCCCTGGACTTAAAGGGAGAGCATACTCTATGTGTTTTAAGATATGATTTCCCTCATGTTGAAGCAAAGAATGCCTCAACTTTAGGACTGTTGAGATAAATTGCTTATTTCTTTATTTATTATGTAAACCATTTAAGGTTCAAGAAAACTCCTATCCCCTTGAAATAAATAAGTGAACATGGGTATCATCAGGTTTTTCTGACACTGAGCTCCTAAAACTGCTCTCGGAATATAGCTGGGAACAAACCAAGAGCATCCAGGGGCACTTGTGAAAATGCTGGTTGGAGACAGCATCCCCAGAGTGTCTGTATGCATAGGCACAGAGTCAGATTCTTACAGGTGTCTCAGGAGTTTCAGGCAAGGAGATGGGTGGGTTACATTCTGAGTGGTTCTGCTGAGTATATTTTTTGAAATGTCTGGATTTCACATGACTTCAAATCCAGGTCTGGGGCAACATCTCAAAGAAAGGGACAACTTTCTCTGCTCTCCTTCGTAGAGTGCATCCCTCGTTTCATGGCACTTGACTTAGGCTCAAAGAATGGTAAGGACTACATTTCATTTATAAAGATCGTTCAAAACTGGATTAATTAAAAAAACCCTCTGTAGCCAGCACTTTGGTATTGGACATTTCAAATTCAAAGTTTAATTTTATATATAAACAGCATGCAGCTTTTAAAAATAAAGATTTCAACATGTATAATTCATTTGTAAATGTTTAGTTAATCTTGAAATCCAGTGTGCCTAAATATTACTGTTAACAGTTTTTTCTGCATACATCAGGGTCAAACTGACTTTCAACAAGCATCAAGGACTGGAGAGATGGTTCAGCATTAAGAGCACTGATTGCTCTTGCAGAGGACCTGAGTTCAGTTCTGAGCACGCACAAGGCAGCTAACAACTGTCTGCGACTCCATTTCTAGGGGATCCGACACTCTCTTCTGACCTGCAAGGGCATTGCACACAGGTGGTACACTTATATACTTTCAGGCAAAACACACATACACATAAAATATATCCTTCAATCATAAAGAAAGAAAGAAAGGAAAGAAGGAAGGAAGAAAGAAAGATGAAGATGCCTTGCGATTTTCAGTGCACACAAGAAAAAGAAGGAAGGAAGGAAGGAAGGAAGGAAGGAAGGAAGGAAGGAAGGAAGGAAGGAAGGAAGGAAAATGAAGATGCCTTGTGATTTTCAGTGCACACTTTGGGAACCAGAGTGAGGAAGTGGGATGTTTTGGAGGCGGTGCTCTGGGATGGTAGGAGCACATCTTGTGGCAAAGTGATACCCCTGGGCCTTACTTACTCTCTCCTCTGATACAATGGGTGAGACACAGAGCGTCTCAGGAGCCTCAGCTTCCTCCTTTGCAGAATCAGATCCTGGAAGAGCTGATGTGTGAAAATGCTGCACTTAGTTGAGACTTACCCACACGGTGCGCATTCTGGCCCTTCCTTTCCTCTGCCCAGCAAGCCGTTAGCCTCTAGCTCTGTCCGGCATTTTTGCATAGTTCCACGTGCTGGCACCTGTGCAAACCAGCAAGCGGTAGTGGAGGAAGCTGAGGCCTGGGATGGACCTTGTGGGAAGAGCACGGTTGCTGGGCCCAGCTGCACACTCTCTGTGCCGTGTCAGCCATTCATCCATGGGGACACAAAGAGGCACCTGGGAAGGAAGATCTTGGAAGATTGTTGTCAGGATTCCCGGGGCTTCGTGGTGGTGTTACTCCTACGCCATGAAGAAGCTGACTGACTAGAGAAGTGGACATCTGGTCATGGTGATGGTCTAGTCAGCTTTCGAAACATGGACCCACAGGCCATGTTCCCTTCTCTGCTTCCTCAGGGACAGCCCCTGTCCTTCAAAATACACACTTCAGCCGAGGCGCCAAGGCTTGTCTGTAATAAAAGTGGGCTGATTCTTGAATCAGAAACTGGGATCATCACCAAAGAAAAACTGATAGAAGTATCAAACTGCCTTAGGGAGGGTTAACGATAGGTTTGTAGGATCTACCATGACCTGGTCTGGGTAGAGAGGGAGGGTTTTTCTCAGGAGACAGGGTCCTTTTGAGACAGGGTCTCTCTGTAACACCAACTGGCCTGGAACAAACTCGCTTTGTTGGCTGGCCTCCATCACACGGAGGTCTGCTTGCCTCTGCTTCCTGAGTGTCTGATTAAAGGTATGTGCTACCATGTCCACCTAGCTTAAAATTATACGAAGGGAGAGTAGAAGTACATAAGCCAGGGTGGATTTGAAGAAGAGAAGAATTTTCTAGATGAGGAAAAAGCCTGTGCAAAGGTCCAAGGGTAAGAAAGACTGAAAAGTAAAAGCAGTTAGAAACCAAAAGTTGAGAAGAAGAGTTGTACAAAACAAGACAGAGCAGGTAGGCAGGGCAAGATTACAGAGGCCATTGTGGAGCTGGGGAAGGAATGTGCCAAGATCCTATTTTGTATTTATGAAAGTCACTCTAGCTTCAAGATAAAGAGTTCATTGGAACAGAGGTGTACGCAGGCCAAGAGGTTGCTGGAGGTTTGGAGACTGCTGCAGTATTTTAACTAGTAGTTTAGATCAAAGAAGCAGTGTAATATGTCAGCCAAAGTCATGAGCTCCTAAGACCACCTTTGTCACTATCTGCATGAATCCAATCAACTTAACATTTCAATTTCTAGGTTATACTTTACATTAAATAATTCTAATCATTACCTCAAGATGTTGTGAGAAGTAATAAGTGAGTTAATGAGTATAAGATATGTAGACTAATGCCTGGCAAGTTGTTCAGGGTGAGTAAACACCAGCAGTTATAGCCATGTAGGTGGACAGGAGTGGAGAGAAGGTGTAGATTAAGTCATCTGGATTAATGATGGCTTGTTACATGGTGTTATTGAAGGCTGGAACTCAGAGTGGTGTCTATAGATGCATCAAGTAGCATATACCAGGCATATGAAGATGTTGTGAATGTAAGAAGGGGGACACCAGCTGCCCAATGACAAGAAAGGTTTTATGAAGGAAACAGTTCTTGAACTGGACCTCAAAGAAAAGGTTTAAATATGTAGAGAAGTGCTAAATAACCTTCCCAAAGGGTTCTTCAGTTCCAGCGATTGCTGGGCAAGAAAGTCCTAGTCTACCTGATACTGCCTGGCCTTCTTGCTTCGCCAGACATTCTCAATCTGAATTACAAATCCCAGTGTCTCTGAATCATCTTTTCCTCCTGCCTAAGAGCGTAATGATCCACCTTCCTGCCAAGCTCACTCAGAATATCATCCGGGTCCTGAAGAGGGAAATTGGACTTAGCTCCTCCTCAGAAGGCTATGAAATAGGAACATGGGTTTTGTAAAATGATGCATTCGTGCCCAAGTATCGAAGATCATCCTGTGAAATCCTCTTGTCTTGAAAGCTGGATTTCTTCATTCAGAAGGTTCATGGCAGGGACTGGGGAGATGATTTAGTGGGTAAAAGCACTTGCTGTGACCAAGTTTGAATCCTCCAATATCTATGCAAAAAACTGGGTGTGGATATCCATACCTGTAGTCACAGCGTTGAGGGTGAGGACAGGTGGAACCTGGGAGCTGGCTGGCCAGTCAGCCGAGCCCACACAGCAAGCTTCCAGTTCAGTGAGAGACCTTGTCTCTACAGTACAGTAGAGAGTGATCAAGGAAGACACTCTGTCTCCTCCTCTGGCCTTTGTAGGAGCACACATGGGAGCATGCACCCACACACTTGTATGCACCACACATACATACACACACACACACACACACACACACACACACAATGTAGACATGGTTGATTACTTACTCAGGAGACAAGACTAGTTTTTCATGAATACATCCTGAATTTGATCAGCCTTAATGTATCTGGCTCATTAATACTCTGAGGTGGAAGTTAGTCATGACAAATCTGTTACTAGAGTAGAAAATCATGGTTTCATTTTGTGAGTTCTTGGTCTCATTAATAAAATAATTTTAAAATGGACTCAGACTGGAGAGAGAGATGACTCAGCACTTAGGAGTGTTTGCTGCTCTTCCGGAACCCCCAGATTTGTTTTCCAGCACTCTCCTCAGGTGGTTCACAAAGGCCTGTAACTCCAGCTCCAGAGGATCCAGCACTCTCTTCTGAAGGCACCTGCTTGTGTATGACATGTACTCATACACACAAACTCTCTCTCATATATTAAAAAGAAATAGAAAAACAGTGGACTCTGAAGGAAGCTCAAGGACTATTTTATTGGAGTCTGGGGAAAACAGGGCTGGCATGCTGTAAATCTCAGCAATCCTGGGAGGAGGGAACTGGAGAAGTCATGCCTTTTGAGTTAGGGTCCGAGAAAGCTGCAGATCTGCAGTGGAGGTGGTCTTCAGACAGAGTGAGAAGACCTCGAGGGCCGGGCACGCATGCTTAGGATTTGGCCAGTAGCAAAGAAGAGATCACAACAGGGAAAGAAAAAGTGACTCCTTTTGAATTAGAACCCAGAAAAGTAGGCAGGCTTCGTACGCAGCTGCACTGAGGCAGGGACTCTGGGGAGTAGAAATGCATTATCTCATCGGGGGATGATTATTCCTCTCATCTCCCATCAGCTTTCCTGAGGGGTTGTCTCTGGTTTAGGGAATGGAGGAGACAGAAGTCCAAAGCTGACTAAGAAGGAGAGGCACATCCTCCGTGGCCTCCAAGCCTGCTGATGCTCGTCTGGCCACTTAACAATCCTATTTCTGGTTACAAAATTCTTATCTTTCCCAACTTTCTTGGCAGATAAGGATAGCTGATAGCATTCTGACACACAGGAAGTAGGCTTAGACACATTCAGGATGTGGGAAGAGAGGCCCTTCCTTTCTTTGGATACTCCTGTGTGAACTCAGGATACGTGGAGATGCTGCTGCCACCATTTGGGACTATGTGTGTGCTGGACACTTTCATCCCTGTGACAAGATACCTGGTCAAACCAACTTAAAAGAGGAAGATTTATTTGGGTTCCTTTTCAGAGGTCCTAGTCCATGGTTGGCCTGCTCCAGTGCTGGTAGGCTTGTAGCAAGGTAGATTATGGCAGCAGGAACATGTGATTGAGGATGCTACTCAGACTGTGGTAGCAGTGAGGCAGGGAGGCAGAGAGGGAGGGAGGGAGGGAGGGAGGTAGGGAGGGAGGGAGGGAGGGAGGGAGGGAGGGAGAGACCCTGCACCTCCACTGTATGTGGCTCTCAGCCTATGGGAAGGCATCACCCTTACAGGGAAGGTCTCCTCCCTTAACCCTGGAAATGCCCTCACAGACACACTCAGAAGCCTCAGTGACATTTCTGAGCACTTTAACTACCACTGAAATTTCCTACTTTAAACTTCCTTTGTGGTAGCCAAGTGCCTTTACTGTGTCAACCAGGAGACATAGTAAAGGCACTTGTCTACATTTATTATTACACTGATTTTCAAAGATTCATATTATTACCAGAGTTCAGGCTGTCTTGGAGGAAAGTGTTGGTAGGCAGGCAATCCGGGGAAGCCGGTGAGTAGTCAGTTGCCCAAAGCTCCATCTTCCTGGACTTAGGGGCCCTAAGATACTTTTCTGGAGGCTGAAGGAAGGGGTTACCTTCTAGCTTGGGGAAGGTCTTTTCAGAGGGCGTATGGCTTTTCCAAAACATCTTGAGTGACATACCCCTTTGGTGTCTGCTCTTGCATCTGCTTTTTAGACAGCCAAACATAAGTTGTTTGTTTGAAAGAATGACACAGTAAGTGATTTTTGCCATAGAGTTAAAGAGTCAAAGAAGTAAAGAAAGGATGAGCATTAGGTCAACAAAATGCATGAGCAGGTAAAAGGTGCCTGCTGCCAAGACTGATGACCCGAGTTTATGACCCAGGACCCATGTGGAGAAAGGAGAGATTTGAATCCTGTAAGTTGTTCCTCTGATGTCTGTAGGTACACTATGGCATGTGTGAGCACAGACACGTGCACATACATACACAATAAATCATTTCAGATGTAATAAAAATTTGTAAAGGTGACATTACAGAACTCACTGGTTGCTTTTACTGCTAGAAAGAGGCCACTCAGAAATGATCATCTAAATACTCAGTGTAGCCTTTCTAGGTTTAGAATGACAGGCAAAAGGAGGGAGATGCTGGAGCACTAAGGAGGAAGTCCAAAGTAATCCTGCTTCTAGAAAATTCATATCTAGACTCTTCAGTGCGACTCTCCTTAGAGTTTAGAATGCCAGGTAAAACGGAATGCCAGGTAAAACGGAGGGAAGAAAAAGGAATTCTGCTAAGGATACTTCTGGAAGGTGCTGCCCTGTCACAGAATTTTTCACAGGGTTGATAGCTGTTTGCTCCAGCCTGCCTTCTCCTGACTGGCCCCCCATACACGACTTTCCAGGCACTGATGTCAATAGTCCTGGCTGGTGTTCCCCAGCGTGTCTCTGCTGATCTGTCTCCACCACTCCCGCTGTTCTCTCAACTCCCCGTCCTCGGTTGACTAAGAGCTCGGCATCCTGCTTTCTCTCCCCATTCTAGTCTTTGCCTCTGTGTTCCTGACTACTGTTTTCTTGGGTCATGGGTAATTCTTCTGAACCCATCTATAGCTTGCTGTTGACTGTAAAATCCAAATATCTCTGGAGGAATTCTAGACCTCACATTTTGGACTTAACCTGTGTTCTCATCTTTCTTCCGACTTCATCTTTTTGTCAAGTAGAATTAGCAGGGCTGACTTACACCATTATGTGTCCATGAGCTGAGGGAAGACCAGACAAATTTCTCACTGTTCTCTGGCACAGTGTGCCTTCTTATGTGTCCGTATTGTTGTCATCAATCTCTAGTCTGAAATAAATTTCCTTGATAAAAGATTTTATTTATTTATTTATTTTATCTGCATGAGTGTCTTGTCTGCACATATGTAAGTGCACTTGTGTCATGGGGTACCTGCAGAAGCCAGAGAGGGTGTTGAGTGCCGTGGAACTGGAGTTTGAGACAGTTGTTAGCCGCTGTGTGGGTGCTGGGAACTGAGCCAGTGCTCTTAGCTGCCGAGCCATCTTCCTAGTACTACACCTCCATTTTCATGTCACCTTTTTCACCCTACTTGCATCAGATTGAAATCTTGTTCTTTTAAGACTCAGCTTTGGTTTCCACCAAGTTCCCATCGCCATCATTTATTTCCCAATTGGAATAAAAGTTCCTACCTCAGCCTTCCCATAAAATTTTGCAGATATTTCAAATATGTATTTTTCTAAGGCTTAACAGCATAACTTTTAAATTCAGTTCTTTCATTTATTTCGACAAATTTCCTAATGTATCTGAACCTCCATACTCAAGGGTTCATGTGTTGAAATGTAATACGCATTGTGAGGTTGTAAGAGGGTGGACACTTGGTCTGAGGATGAACTTTGACATGTGGACAGATTAAAATGAGGTCATCAGGATGGAGTTCCCACTGGTGACTATAAGAAGAGAGAAACTTGAAGAGACATGCATTCGCACACACACTAATACCCAGAGTCACCACGTGAGGCTCTGTGCTGCCGCAGGACTCTGTCTTTGGACCAGAGCCATGAGCTGAGATAAATCTCTTTTTTAATAACTTGCCAGTTGTAGTATTGTAGTACCAGCAACAGAAAATGGACTATGTTAGAAAGTATGCCAATCCTAACTGAGCTGGTCTGAGTGCTTGCCTTCCGCTTTGCTTATGCACAAGCCGCCGTCTAAGGTTAAACCAAACAGCGTCTCAACCCTTTTTTAAAATAATTTCTTTATTACATCTTCTTGCATGCTGCTGCTGTCTGGTTTCATATAGAGTATTCACACATACTGGCTGAGCATATACCATATTTATGTGTACTTTTGTTTAAATTGTAAGTTCCTATTCACATTACATCTGAGAACAGAAAATAGGTAATACTTCCTAGCAAACCCAGGCTCTTTCACCTAGCTTAGGTGTTCAGTAAATATTTATTAAATGAGCGAATATTCTGAAAAATTGCAGAAACTGTTGCACAATTTGTCTTCATTGTTGCTGAGAATATTTCTAAAGTCTATATATATCTTAGTAAGAACAACACTGGATGTAATTTAATATGGTCTCAAGGGTGATTTTTATCGAACAGAATATAAATGTTCAGGAACTGTGCTGATGTTTAAATCTATTCTGCTTTGAAAATGACTCTGTTTTAAGAGTATTTTGTTTTATGACAAAATACAGGGATCGATGATTTCTTTGGTTTCACCACTTACAATATGTTACCTTTTTAGCAGTTTACAGATGTCCAATGCCTGCTTTTTGCTACATGGTGGATATTTGAAAGAACTGAATTCTGTGACTGATATCTTAGTTAAAACAACATGTTTCAACTGCAGATTTTCCATAAAAACTCCAAAGTCTTACCTTTTTTCTTAGTGAGAGTTAAACTGCAAAACGAACTCCATCACTGGGTACAATGACAAGGCACACAAAACTCAGATAAATCATTTGGCTTTCACAGTGGAGTACAGATGAAGAAGAATGAAGCTGGGATTTGAATCCAGATCTGTTTCCTCTTCAGCACTTATTGTCTGTCTGGAACTGATTAAAAGAACCTGAATAGGGCTTGGGGGATGGCTCAGTAAGGACAGCACTTGACTCCCAAACCTGATGACCTGAGTCCTGATTCCCAGAACCCACATAGAAGTCTGATGAAGGAGTGTGGGTGTCTGTAATCCCAGCAAGTCCATGCCTGGAGATGAGAGATGGAGACAGGACAGTGGATGGCAGGCCGGCTAGCTTCACATAAGCAGCAGAAAAGTAAACGACACTGTCTCAAACAAGGTTGAAGGCGAGGACCGACACTTGAGGTTGTCTTCTGGCCTTCACATGCCCCCCAGTGCCATGGCATGCATGCCTGTACTCACTCACATATGTGAACACACACACACACACACACAGAGCCCTAGGTGTTCTTCAGTCATAGAAACATTTACTTTCTCTTTTAGTTCTTGGTTCCTGTACCTTTGAATTCCAGACAGAAAGACCTATCCTTTATTCTGCACTAATGTCTAAGATTTTCTCTGTCCTGTTATTCATCCCCCGGCTCTTTTGTCTTTGAAACTGTGTCATCTCTTTCTTGTCATTTTCTCCAGTATTATTTCTTGCTGTTGTCAATAAACCTATTCTTATCCCACAGTTCTCATCAATTTAAGCAAAATGTGAATGTGTCCAAAAACCCACAACCTTCTCACAGCCCCAAGATTCTCCAAACAATGTAAAATAGTGACCTTAGACTAGTCTTTATTATCAACTTGACTCTATTTAAAACCACCTAGAAGACAGACCTCTGGGCATGTCCATGAAGGAGTTTCCAGAGAGGTTTAATTAAGCAGAGAAGATGCACCCTGAATGTGGGCAGCACCATCCTTTAGGCCAGGTGGTAGACAGAGCAAAGAGGGGGAAGGAGATGAAGGCTAAGAACCGGCATTGGCTGCTCTTTACTTCTTGACAGTGGATGTAGTGTCACTAGTGACCTTGTTCACTTGCCACCATGATTTCCCATCATGACGGACCCTAACCTGTGTCCAAGTTTCATTTCTGTTGCTGTGTTAAAATATCCTGACAAAAAGAAACAGGGGACTAAGAGTTTATTTTAGCTCACAGTTATAGATTAGAGTCCTTCATTGCAGGGGAGTCAGATCAGGAAACTGAAGCAGCTAGTAATGGCCACAGAACAGAGAAGGAGCAGAAAAAGAATGAATGCATGCCGACCATCCACTCACTTTCTCTATTCCTACACAGTTCAGAACCCAAACCCAGGGAATGGTGCTGCCCACAGCAGACTGGGTCTTCCCACATCAGTCGATCGTAATTCATGCCCTGACAGAAATGCCCACAGCCAACCTGAGCTAAACAGTCCCTCACTGGGACTCCCTTCTCAGATGATTCTAGATTGTGAAGTGGCAATTAAAATTCCCATCATACTGCAAAAGGTGAGCCAAAATAAACACTTCCTTCTTTAATCAGCTCTTTTTGTCAGTTATTTTGTCATAGCAACAAGTAACTAAAACATTAATTGTGATGTGTAAATGGTTGAGTAAGTATCTACATGTACTTATCTCAGTGTCCCATGACCACTCTTTGAGGAGAAATCATTTTCCTTCCTCTATAGAAAAGGAGACACAGGCTCAGAATATTGATCTTAATTTTGTGATAAATATAATAATATAAGATGATTTAGTAGATTTTTCTCTTTGTTTTGATATAGTTGAACAGTAGCTTGACATATGCTTTCCAGATTTAATTCCTTAGAGTGAAGACACATTCATCTCTTCTTCTGTACTAGGATTGAGCAATAAATGTAAGCAGCTCTTGAAAACGCTTGCTTCCTGCATGGTTTTGGCCTTATACCCAACTATCCAAAGCGTTAATGTTGTCTGTAGTGAATGCATTATTTACTGAATGCCTTAATCACAGTTGCTTAGTAATACAAGAAGATAAGTTACATTAATTCTTGACTCCTAATTAATCTCATTTTCAAACTCGTTTGACCCATTGAAGTTTAGGGTTCTGCTTGCAAAATGCCGTCTTATTCTCGAGCACTGATTCCTCCTGCATTATGAGCAGAACCCCTTTCTCCATCGATGTTTCCCGTGCTGTTTCTCCATCTCTGGCTGCGTCATCGCAACACTGGTAGCTGTACTCTTTCTCTTCTTTGCTTATTATTGGATTGAACATGATTATTTATATAGATGAAACCTTCCTCAGCAAACCTGACACTAAAACCCTGAGTTTATTAAGCTCAGTTTATTGACAAAGTAATTTTAATCTAAAGTGAATTCTTTGAGGCTTATGTATAGTAAGATAGAAAAATCTAAGAGCCAGAGTTTCCTAATAGCCTATAAGGGAAGAAAAATTCTTTGACTATACATCCGCCCTACCCACATCCTTACATTTCATAGGGTGTGTGTGTGTGTATTTGTGTGTGTGTGTGTGTGTGTGTGTGCATGCGTGCTCATATGTATGTGTGTGAAATTTCTGGAAGGAGATATTGAAATAAAACATAAACAATACTTTCTTTTATAGAGTAGGACTGGAAAGTTTGTCATGGAGAGTAATTTTTACTTTTTGTATTAGGTTTTTTGCGTGTGTTTGCTTATATTTTGAACCTATGTGTTTCACTTAAGAATTTGTATTCTTTTTTCTTAATTCTGGTAAAATATATGTAACATAAAATCCAAAGTTCAAAGTATATTATTCATTGTCATTTCCTGTACTCAGAACATTAGGCAGCTGTTACCATATCACCACTGCTTAGCGTCAGACCAGTCTGTCATCCCAAGGGAACCATGACCCACTAAACAGCCTCTCCCTGCTGACACCTCTCATCCTGCTGGAGTTACTACCTTGCTTCTGCAATGTCTACATTTGTGTGTGTTGGCTTTTAAAATAAAAGAATATAATACACGACTTTTGTGTTGGGCTTTATTCACATCTAAAACATTTGGAGGGTGTCACTCCTTTGTATTTTATGTGTATGAGTGTCTTGTCTGCATGTATGTAAGTGCACCTGTGAGTGCAATGTTGGTGGAGTTATAGACGGTTGGTAACTGTCATATGGGTGTTGGGAACCAAAACCAGTGCTCTTCACTGCTGAGCCATCTCTCCAGCCCTTTATTCACATTTTAGCACATTTCCAGAGCTCATCATGTCCTGGAAGTGTATCAGAATTCATTTCTTTTTATAGCTCAATACTATTTCATTGTTCAGTTATGTCACATTTTGATTATGTATTCATCAGCTGATGGGCATTTGGGTTGTGTCCACCCCTTGGCTACTGTCAGCAGTGCTGCCATGATCATTTTATCCACAAGTTCTGAAAACCAATTGGTTTGATGGTTTGTGGCTCCCTGCTGCCTGCCATGGGGTAAGTGTACGTCTGGCCTTACTACTTCCCAAGCCTCCCATAGTTTATGCTTTTATATCTTTGTCCATCCCCTTTCACTTTCCATCTGCTAAATGAGGATACGTGCGAATACTCAATTTAGCCAGGTCTGGTGACATATATCTGTGATCTTTGCCCTCATGAGGTAGAGGCAGGAAGATCATGGGGAGTTCAAAGCCAGTCTTAGCCCCAGATACACAGTAAGTTTGAGGCCAGCATGGGCTACATGAAGCCCTATCTCAAACAAAAGAAAACAAAGCCAAATCTCTCAATTTAGGTGTCATTTTCTCAATAAAGTCCTGCTCTTCCATCACAGGCAGGGCTGACCCCTAGCTCGCTTTCCTGTTTTTTGTTCAGAATGTCTTATGGCTCTTCTTTGATCTCAGAAATGTCCCACTCAGCTCAAGCTTGAAGCTAGGTTCTTGACCTTGTTACCTCTGTGTCCATGATTAGCAGTTGGTTGGCATTCAGGTGAATATGTGTTGAATAAATGATTATTGGATTTTTTTAACCACAGATTAGCCAGGTTGGAAAAATTCACCTTAGAAGCCACCCAAATGTACATTGGCTAAAAATACCTTCCAAGTAACTAACTGTTTGATTAAGAACTCTGGGATCTAGATATTTGATAACAATATGTTTGACCACTGGGAGCGCTAACTAGTTTCATGTCCTGGTGAATAATTAAGAACCCTGGAAGAGTAGATTTTAATTAGAACTCTGAAGCCTCATAAAGTTCTCAAATGCTTTTAACTTGTCTTTTGTAAAAGACCTGGAATAGTGCAAATTACAAAGGCCTGCTTACTCCTTTAGTTTTGTATTGAGGTTAAGGGCTTGCTTCTTCACAAAATGGTAATTTTACTTGGAATGCTGCTTGCAAATTGCCACTTACAATTTATGGTTCTGGAACATGACACACCCTCTATAAACAAGAGCTCTTATTATGCAGCAGCCCCTGTTTCTCACAATATTTTACAAAGTACTTTTGCAGGAAACTGGCATTCAGTAAGTGCATTTGAATGAAATAATAAGCAGAATAGGCTGAGATTCTGTGAATAGAGTAGATGAGAAAGAGTTAATAGTCTTGGCTGGTTGTAACCAATGTGCTTGCCCCCAGGAAGTAACATGGTTAGCGCCTTCCACACAGTGGGACAGATATTTTTGCTCTGTAGTATTTGTCCCAGAAGTGGTTTTCTTTCTGAGAATGAAGAGTGGGCACATGAGATCCTCAACCCCTGTTTGAAAAATGTAGATGTTGTTTTGAATCCCTAGTTCAGTACATCTACTGATGCTCCAGCAGAGCCTGTGAGACTATTGTGTTTGGTGCTCTTAGGGCTGATAACAGAGGTAGAGAGCAAAGACTTTAAGATAAAATGATGAGTGAAAGAGATACAGTTCCTCCTTTTTTGCACTCAAATGTATATGGGCAAGCATATAATTTCTAACAAGGAAAAAAGTGCCAAATGCTGTGTAGATTTAAATCCAGAGAACTTGGCTTATTTTGAGGAGATGCTTCAAGAACCCATCCCTAATGATGGGACATTTATGTTTTGCTTGAAGGCTATGTTGATATTAACTAGGCAGAAAGAGTTGGGAAAGGCCCGTGAGAAGACCCAAGTGGGGTGGAGAAGAACCAGGAACTGTGTAGTAAAGGATGAGGAAGCAGAAGAGGTAGAAAGATACAAGACCAGAGAGACGAGCAAAGCTACACTGAGTGTCTTTGCAGATCATTTCCTTTATTACAAAGATGATGGAAAGACAATGAAAGGTGATGGAAGGGTACCAAATCCAGTCTCCCCTTTTAAAACACATCAAAATAATTGTGCCCTGGAGCAGGGCAACAGCAGCTGCTGGAGAGAATGAGTTACAAGGAGAGTGCAGAGGACCATGAAAGAGACAAGTAATGCTGACAGAGACGTAGCAGAGGTAGACCCAGGACACGATGGGATTTGGTGGCTAATGACTATGCAGAGAAGGAGAAACTTCCCCTAGGTTTTGAGTTTGTGCAAGCGGTCAGATGTGACTGTCATCACGCTAGGGACCAGAAGACAGCCAGCGTGGAGGGGCAGCTACAGAGACTGGTATTGCTCATAATGAACTGAGGTGACTGTAACAGCCAGGTAGATGCCAAGTTGATATTGGTTTGTAAGTTGGGTTCAGAGGAAATACGTGAGCTGGAGGTATAAAATGTAGGAAGAATAAGAGCTCAGAAAGAAAAAAATGAAGCAGATTAACCCCTGTGGACTGGTTTGAGATAATGAAGGGTGGAATGAGAAGGCCCAGCTGATGGCCGGAGGAAGACTTCAGAAGGGTATTGTCAAGGAGTGAGGGAGGGGACACGCCCCAATGTGGAGCGAGTAGGCGGTTGATAAAGACAACGCTCGTAAAGATACAGGGCATATCCAGTGAATTTAGCAGCCGCAGGTAACTGCTGACCTGAGATAGCTCGTTTTGGTAGAGAGGGTGGCAATCAGATTAGATAGGTTTTGGAATGGATGCGAGGCAGGGAATGCAGAGCAGTGGTAGATAGCATTTTTGAAATATTAAATATATAATACTGTTATTTATCATATGACAGAAACAACAAAGTATCTCCAATAGTAATGAAATAGAAATACTACATAGCTTTTATTTACCCAGTGCTCATCAGAGGGCTTTTACACCAATGTCTGTGCTAACAGCATTTGGGGTTATAGTACCCACTCTTCCTGTCCTCTAGACTTCAAACACTCTGCTCAGGTTTTGCAGATCTTTTCATTCCAGGTGACGCCAGCACACGTTCAAGCTGTGGTGCAGTCTTCCCTTGTGACTGGAGTCCTGTTTCTATAATGTTTTCCTGCTTTCCTGAGCTGCACAGGGACATATTTCTCCAAGTAAATTTCAGAAATTAATGTTAAAATGTTGCTTTAGGCACTAATTGGACTCAGCAGATTATTTTAAAAAGGCAAAAAAGAGAGAGAACATGAAATCGGAAGGGAATGCGGTAGTGGTGGTCTTAGGGATCTTGGAGGGGGCCTGAGGGGTGGATAGGGTCAAAATACATTTATACATATATGAAATTTTCAAATAATAAAAATCTATATTAAAGCACTGCTTTTGTCCTTTGGCAAATATTTAATTAGAATGAACGCCACCGTGCCGACGAGCGTATGTGCCAGAGTTTAGAGGCAGTGATATTCCTCTTAAAAAATTATGCCTACCTTATCTCAGAAGTAGAATTTTGCATCCTGATGCCACTGGAATTCTAGGTACAATCAGTATCTGTGTCTCAAAGGATGGGATGCCAGAAGGGAGCTTCGCTTTATTAGGGTCAGACAGGCGAGGACTGCTTTATCTTCAAGTCTGACATTTCAATGAAAACAATCAAAGCCAGGTAAGACAGTAGAATTAGATTTTTCCCTTATTCAAAAGTGAAGAGCTGGAGACATGGCTCAGAGGCAGAGCCCTTCCCTAGCCCTGGGTTCAAGCTGCAATGCTGAAAACAACCACCACAACAAACAGAAAAATCTTTCAGTTCCAGGAAGCATTTGAAAACTTCCTTCCCCAAGAGAACTGAGAACAACCTCACCCATCCCTCCCAGCCTCCCTCCCAAATGAATGACTCTACCCGGAAGATTTAATTCAGTTGAACAGAACAGCATACCAATGACTCATTAAGAAGGAAATCACAACCTTTGGGTATGTGAATAGAGGTTTTACAGTAGTTCTTTTTTTGCCCCACCTGTCTAAACAATCAAGAGAAAGAGGAACATGGGATTTATGCTAGATTAGTGGTGACTGAAATGAGAATAAAGAAAATGATTTCTGAAATCTAGATAGGATCGGTGCTTCAGAAGTGGCACTGGGCAGAGGGCGAGTGAGAGGGTGGTGAGAAGGCGAGAGGCAAAGGAAGTGACTGGGCAGGCCACTCTTCAGCTCCAAATTTAGACTTTTCATGTCTTTGAACTTCCCCATCTTTTGGTCCACTCCCTCAAGGTCCTTTCTAACACCTCATCTACCCTTGAGTTTCACAGTTCAGCCTGTGACACCAATTTGGCATTTACAAACATATCACCATGGATCGTTCTCAAGTTCATGTATGTATGGGAATTTCATTTTCTCAACCAGAATGTAAACTCTTAAAGTGATTTCTTGTACATTTAGCTAAACCCTGAGCAGTGTGATAGGTATATGATATACATTTAAATAATATGTCATTTCTTGAATTGTTACATTTGGAGCGATGCCTTCCTGAGCACAGTAAAAAACTAGTGCAAAAGTATGCTAATCAACCTTCTGTCCAATCCTGTCCTTTCTGCTTCTAGACTCTGGGTATGAAGATCTCATTGTCAGACCACCCTGTCACAGGCCTTGGGGATGCACAGGTGTGACCTTCACAGGGGGCCCTGGAAGATAATTTATGATCTTGTAGATGTGTGTTTTGCTCCTAAGAGCTGCACGCAGGTGTACTGGCCGCTATTCAGAGTGGTTCCTTGTCAGCAGTGTAACTTCATTCTGGCATGTTTGCTGAGACTCTCCAGTGGCAGTTGAAAAGCAATCAATGCTAAGCATTTTAATGAAATATTATAGCATTTTTGAGACAAGTACTGAACAAGGGAAGATGTACTCTTGTCAAAGAAGTTTCTTTTTATTGGTGTTGCTGTTACCATGTGCTATAAATTCCATGAGGATGTATTGATTACCTCATGTCCTACTTGGGAGGAGCATATAATTTGGGAGACAGAAGAATTCAGCAAGTATCTGTGGAATGGGTGAGAAAATTATTACTACCAATAAAGATAAAGTACTGCATGTCCCTGTGTCCCCTAAAGATGCATGCAAGCCTTTGTCCCTAGCCTCTGCTGATATGGGGAGGTGATGGGATCTTTAGGAGATGGGAAATGGGTAAAATTTTAGATGGTTGGAGACACGCCCTTGAAGGAGATACTGGGCTCCCAGTTCTCTTGTCTCTTTCTCTCTGCTTCCTAGCCACTATGAGGCAAGCAGGTTTTATCTACCCATGGAGCCCTGGGCTTCTATAGGCTCAAGTGTTCATGGACTGAAGCAATAAGCCAAAATAATCCTTTCCTCCTTAGAAGCCAATTATTTAATATATTTTGTCACAGTGGTGGAAGACTGGCCAGCACAGACACGTATGCCAGGCGCTGGGCAGGTTTTTAAAAAATTCTTGATCTCATGTAACTCATTAATAAATTATTTAACACCTTTAATTGTTCCAGGCCCTCTGTGAATTAGGTACTGATTATTTTAATTTTTTGGATGAAGAAATGGAGGTACTGATAGTTTGAATTCCTTGTTCACAGCAAGTTATCTGGTAACTGGTAGACTGGGGATTTGAGTCCACATAGTATGCCACTAATGTCTATTTCCAGCATTTCTGCTGTGGGAGAAATTGAACATTATACTGGTATTTAAATATTTAGGGGAACATGACAGTCTTTGGATATAATCCCCAGTTTTCGTGTGTTTTGATTTTTCTTTGTTTTTTTTTTGTCTTGACAAGGCAAACTTCTGAGGCATTCTGAAAATTGTCAGTAAACTTTCTAAAGCAATTATGTGAACCTTCTAAGGTGATCAAATTTCTTTTACAAAATCAAAATTCTAATTCTTAATTCCAGACTGTTCATGTTGTTACATGTGAGGGTCTTACTTTGTTCACTTTGTTTTTACAGTGCTGGGATCAAACCCAGGCCTTCATACTTGCTAACCAATGATTCTTTCACTGAGCTACTTATCCAGCTCCATGTTGGGGCTTGAGAAGAAGCTGAGTCGGGTATGGGCTTTTAGAAATGCAGGAGAGTTGACTGGAAGTTGGCTAGGATCTTTATACAGGAGAGAGCTTTGTAAGGTCTGTAGCTGGGTTTGTTCTGAGTGTCTTTTATTAGCTGCAGAGGTTATTTGTTGCACTAAGCAAGTAGTTCAAGAAAACTCACAAATATGTTGATCTTGTGAAACCCAGTACAAATCTGTTTTAGAGCCAGGGTGAACAGAATACAAACAAATGAGTATAGTGTCACATGGAATATTTCTTATTGGATTTGAACTGTAAAGATCAGGAAAAAGTAATAATTTAAAAAAGTATGTCTTCTTACTCTGAAGACAGGTAAGGGTCCCCAGTATCTAAATTCCAAGAAGGAAACTTTGCTGCCATTTTGTCTTAGAAATATTCTAAGTTAAAAATTTATTCTTGGGCTGGAGAGACAACTCAGAGGTTAAGAACACTTGCTGTTCTTGCAGAGGACCCGGCTTTGGTTCTCAGCACCCACACGGCAGCTAACAACCATCAGTAGCTCCAGTTTCAGGGACTCTGACATTCTCTTCTGATCTTCATGGGCATGGCAGACACAGGTGCACCTACCTGCATGCACGCAATGCACTCCTACACATTAAAAGAAACTGGAAAAAACTAATTCTTTTGGAAATGGAGTCATGATCTAACTCAGTTTGACTCTTCTGAGACATGCTTATAAAGAGCCACCATCATTTCTTTGCAAGTTCTCATCAGGTTTGTTGGTAGGCTCCTAGATCAAACTGGAATAAATTCCCTCATGTGACTTATCCAAAGACCTTCTCCACATCACAGGTGTAAAGTCTTTGGAGTTCTGTCAAAAAGAAACATATTGACCTGCATATTGCTTTTCTGCTATCTCCAGACTCCCAAGATGCAGTTACCAGGCTAGTCAGTTCACACTAGAATTGGAAATGGAAAAATATTTGGTTTTCCTAGGGAACTGGGAATGGCTCCGTAATTAGCGAAACATAGACCAACCTAGTTTGAGGATTTGCTGCCAACCTGTGGCACTGTTGAGAGATGGTGGAACCTTTAGGAGGTGGGGCCTAGGTCACTAGGGGAGGACTATTGAAGAGGACATTGGAAGTCTGCCTCTCACCTTTGCTCTCTCAGCTGCCATGAGATAAAGAGCCCCAAACTCCCAACCATGATGTGCTGCCTTGCCATAGCCCCCAAAGGGATGGGTCAAGTGACAATGGGCTGGCACCTCTAAAACTATGAGTCGAAATAAGCCTTCCCCCTTATAAAGCTGTTTATTTCCAGTAGTTTGTCACAGTGACATAAAATTGACTATTCAGACCATTGATGGTAAAAAAGAACAGTGAGTTTGAACAGTGTCCTCCAAGGGCTGGCATATAGCTCAGTCACAGAGCCCTTGTCTATTATGTGTCTATTATGTGTCTTTTATGTGTCTATTATGTGTCTTCAGTCCCACAAAAATAAATAAATATAAGAATTAAGAATGTGTCCACCAGCTCTAAAGACAGGGAAGAACTCCCGCATTGGAATTCCAGGAAGTGCTCTCTGTTAGTCTGTACTCCAGTATTCCAGTGACAAAGCAGATTAAGGAGAAATGAATCATAAACCAAGCAACAAACAAGGTGGAATAGCAAGACATACTTCCTTTTAAAATGGAGACATGTGCTATCAAAGATCATGTTCTGGTGATCACAGGAATATATCAGCAAAGATGTATGCGATTGATGATCAATTCTGTCGCCTGTATGTACAGGGAACATATTCTAATTCACTGAGCATTTCGTTAGCCTGAGATCTTGGATTCAGCCCACTGTAGCTGTGTCTAGGACATTTGTACATAGCAAGTTTAGAGGTAGAATGCTGCCTGACAGATGGGCGCAGGTGGTATAGTGAGAAGTGAGGAAAGTCCAAGGGGGAAACTGAAGCTTCGCAGCATCTTTATACCGAGGCAGGTCTTTCTTAGTACCTAATAAGTGGGGTTTTGTGAGGTTGTATGTAAAGGAGAGTTTATAAGTTAAACAATATTAAAAAATACTCAGTCACACGTTGGCTAGGTAAACTGAGAAAGGAATTCCGATTCTCAAAGGGTTGCTTGGTGATGGCTTGGCAATATCCTTTATGGGTCTGTCTTCTGCATCAGTGAAATCGACCATGGAGGTTTACAGCAGCCTCATCAGGTGGGTCTCTGCTGACCCTTTTACATTTTAGAAACCATTTTTTATCATGAACGAATCATCAAGAATGTCAGGTCAGTAAACATGTACTGAGTACCTTCTGTATGCTAGCCTGTGACAGGCGATAGGGGCTGCAAAGATAAACGTGCACTGTTTCTCCACTGAGGCCAGTGAGCTGCGCGTGGCTGAGAGCCACACGGCCTCTGGGATAGACACTTCAACAGTGACGTAAAGCGGCATTTATGGAAGTGTTTTTCCAACTTCAAACACTTTCCATGGAAATTAAGAAGCATTTTATTGATTAGAAGGATGGATGCTTAGTGTTAGAGCACTTGTCTAGTGCGTACAACCCTGGATTCAATCCCTAGGACCAGATTTTAAAAAAACTAAAAAATGGTTAGATTATTGCTACAATTTGACCTTTATGGTCCCTTCCTTAAAATTCCTCATATATTTATATAATCTATAAATTTATAAAATTTGCACATACTATACATATAATAATATATTTATATTATTCACAATTTATATGAAAATCTAAGATCGGGACTGTAGAAAGCATAATGATGCATATTAACATTTTAGATCATATTCATCTTTTATTTTGATTCTAAAAGCAATTTGAACATTTTGGACCTCTAAAAGTATTTCAGATCCTGATTGCCTCATGCCTACCTGTTCTCTGTCCCCAGTGGACAAAGCTGGCTCACTATGATTAAAGGAGAAATCCATCTTCTAGAATTCCTTTAATCTAACCTTGCTGATGTTAAAAAGTCTCTTAGTATGTATCTATTCAATTAGTTAGTCATGTTGAGGCATGGCCTTGAAATATAGTTCAGACTGGCCGGGAACTCACTATGTAGCCCCAAGTGGCCTTGAATTTGCCATTCTTGTGTCTCTACCCTGAGCTGAGGTCACAGGCATTCGTTTGCCTTTCCTTCACTGAATTCCTTGTTCCCTTAGCTTTTAAAATCTAAAAACATCTTTATTTTGTCCTTGTCCTTGAAAAATAGTTTTGCTAGATATAGAATTCTAGGAGGACAATGATTTTTCTCTTAGCAACTTGAAAAGATTTGCCAACTGTACTCTTGACTTCTGTTGCGGCTTCAGAGAGCTCTGGTGTGACTAAATGTCTGCTCTTCATAGGCGTGAGTCATCCAGACTCCTTTTCGCTCTTTATTCTGCTCAGTATGGATTATGCTATCCATAATCGTGGTTTCTGATTGACAGTAGTTCTGACAGACGCAGCTCTTTTCTAATATTGTCTTCCTCCTTCCCCTCATTACTTTGGAACTTGGGTTAGCTGTGTGTTGGACCTTGTGACTCTCTGCTCTAACTAGCCCATTTTCACTCCTCTCCTGGCTCCTCTCATCTTAAATCACCTGCAAATCCCTGAGGTTCCTTCAGCCTTTCTCCAGGTAGGCCAGCCTCTGGCTTGTAGCTTGCCCTCAGCTCTGCTCAGATGACGGCTGTCTCGAGACCCTGCCACCCTGAGCACTGCAGGCCTGTGTGCTCATGATTTGTTGCTCAGCTCTGCTTTCTACCCATGGCTCTGCAACCTTCCACGGCTTCCACAGCACTTCTCTTTTATCTTATTCTCTTAGATTAGGTGCCCCTTTGTGGGTGGGTCTCCATCTTCAGCATGGCTGTTGTGCTCCAGAAGTCCAAGAGAATGAAGGCCAGTCGAGCAGGCCCTCAGGGGGCCCAAAGTGCGACGGGAAGAATTTCCTGGGAGACTGCTTCAGTGGACAGCTCACTTATTGAAACCAAGGCAGGGGTTTATATAAGGAGGCCTTTCTGGCCATTACAGAAGGCAGAAAAGTTAAAGGTGGGGTCTTTAGGTAAAGGCAGGAATGTTGTAGGGCTGACGTGGAAATTGGGAATGAGGAAATGAAACCCAAAAACCTGGTTCTGGTCTGGGGTGATCTTTGTGGGGGGAAAAGATTAAGCAACTGGTGAGGAACTAGGATGTCGTACCTGCAGTGGCTTCCTGGGAATTAGATTTTAGCTTCAGGCAGAGCAGTCTAGGACACCTGCCATCCCTTCAGGGTCTCTGGGGTCACACTGCCCGATCAATGCCTTTACGCAATAGGCCTGGGTCTCACATCCCCTTCCTTTCTTCTGTCTCTGCTCTTCACATTGACCATTACATCTGACCATTCAACTGATCTACAGAGTCCTCCTAAACTCTTACTCAACCTACCTTACAAGCACGATCTGTTCGTTTCTATTTGGTTCTTGCTTGCAAATGTCTAACAGCTGTGTCCAACTGTTTGACATTGTGACTAATACCGTCATCTCTAAGATTTAATCTTCAGAATCATGCAATTAAGTTACCAAAGGGAACAAAATCATAATAAGTAGTTTAAGATTTTGTAGTAGGTCGTATTCATAGCTATCCTCAGCTGTACACAGCCCGGGGGCAGTGGGTTGGTCATGCCTCATGAGAATGAATTCTAAACACCATAGTGTGACATGCCAAAGTCTTCTAGAGCCAAAGCCCAGCATCTTATTCACGAAGTGTTCTCAAGGATGTCTCATGTGACGAGATTGTGGCAGGCCCCAGGACTATGACAGCAATTAGAAATAGGCATCTCCACTTTTATGAAATGCTCTACCTAATGGTAAAGAAGGATATGAACAAAAATCATCATGAATAAATGTGAAATAATGGAATTTCAAATACTAACAAAGCACAACAGCTTCAAATTTATGTGATGCTTCCTCTGTATGAGCACTGCACTGGATAGTGTTAGTTGTCAACTTGAAACACCTGGGTTGAGGGAACCTCAACTGGGGAATTTCCTCTATTGGACTGGCCTGTGGTCATGTCTGTGGGGTATTTTCTTGATTACTGAGTGATGTGTGAGGGCCCAGCCCACTGTGGGCGGTGCCACTCCTGGGTGGGTATTCCTGTATTGAATAAGATGGCAGGCTACGCATAGGCTGTAAGCAGCGTTCCTCCATGGCCTGTGCCTCCAGGTTCCTGCCCTGAGTTGCTACCTGGGGGTCCCTCAGTGATGAACTGTGACCTGGGAGATGTAAGCCAAATAGACCCTTTCCTCCCCAAGCTGGATTGGTCAGAATGTTTTATCACAGCAGTGACACGGAAGACAAACAAGAACAAGCATTGTCCTAAAATTTCACATATATTGTCTTATTTCATCCTTACAGTATGCTCGTAAGTGTCATTCAGTTTCTAGGCAAGAAATTAGTCTGGGGAGATGGCCTAATGGTAAGAGCCCTTGCTCTGTGAACCGGAGGATCTGAGTTCAAATCTCTAGCATCCACATTAAAAGCCAGGCATGACTTCATGTTCCTGTAACCCCAGCACTTGGGGGTAGAACAGGAGGATCCCCAGGGCCCTCTGGCCAACACCGTAGGCTAAAAAGGTGTGTCTAGTTCAGTGAGAAACCCTGTCCCAAGACTATAAGACAGAGTGATAGAAGATACTCAGTACCTTTCTCTGGCTTCCATATATGTGTACCCATGTGCATGTACCTTTACACATGTGTATGCACCACATGTACAATACATACATTACAAAAATAGAATATTGAAAGTAACTTGCCCAATTCATACAAGCCAAGAAAGTTGGTTCTAAATTCTGTGCATGACACAGCTGTCTTATTTGCTTTGGGGACAAGCATCCGGGCCTAGGAGGATTATTCTGGGGAGTGAGAATGAGTGGAGGTGAGGTACGGTAGGATTCAGTGAGATTAGGTGCGAGACAGAGCAAGGTTAGGCTTGTGGCATGAGGCTAGGCTATGAAAGTAAGTGCCAAGTCATCTATGATCCTGTAAACCATGTTTTGGACATTTTTTTCTTTATGGTGAATGCAATAAGAAGTCACTGAACTTTTGTATTGGGAGTCAGAGAGATGTGTCAAAGGTCTCCGGTTGGAGCCTTGATTTGACTGTGGTTTTGTTTTCTAGATCAGGGAACCCAAAATAGGATCAGATTCTGGAAAAGAGCATGGACTATGCTTTAGACCTTAGTCATTTCTGTATCTTTGCAGACCAATATAATGGTGGAAACAAGGGAGAAAAGGTTTATTTTGGCTCATGACTTCAGTGGGTTCAGCCTATGGTTCTCAGGCAGAATATCATGGAGGTAACATTCTGTCCTGTCTTCTTGGTAGGAAGGAAGTGGAGAAGGGTCATACAGGAAAGGACCAGAAGAAGACAGAGCCTTCAGGACACACCCTCTTGGTTACCTGCTACCTCCATCAAGGCCCCACTTGTTGCCTTTTGTCACCTCTCAATAATACTATCATGTTGTGTGTCTACCAAGGGATTAATCGTTCATTAGATCCAAGCCCTCAGGATCTAATTGTCTCTGGAGGTGAGCTTCATAAACCCAGTAGGTGGCCTCAATCCACTCAGTTTCACTCAAACTTGCACATTACAGGTGCCTTGGGAGGAAAGAATTTGCCAAGGCAAATACCAGATACATGAATATGGAGGTCAAAGAAGTCTATGCTAGACTTCTAAGTCTGAGTTGAACAGATGGTGCCATACTGAAAGAAATAGATAGCACCTTAGCTGGCAGAGAACAGGGTACTAGCCCTTTCTTCACTGACCTCTTCTGTAGATGAACCTGCTGAAGACATCGCTCCTCCTGAAAGTAGGACTTCCTGTGAGGTCTACTTTAATGTTTTGATTTGAATGCAGGGTGAAAATCAGGCAGAGTAGGAGGAATTAATTATAGATTCCTACTCTGCTTTCTGTTTTTTCCAGAGAATTCCACTGGATAATTATGCATCCTTCGTCAACAGGAGCTGGGTTGGGAAATTGTGACTTGAATGTATTAAAAGGAAACATGTAAAAAGATTTCTATGAGCAGCTTCTCAAGTATAATCTCAGTGCTCAGGTCAAAATAGATTGTATTTATTGACTACATAACAAGTTCCCGCTCCCACCAATTACTAGCTTAAAATAATAACAATAACAACAACATGCCCACAGTTTCTGTGGGCCAGGAACTCTAGAAAGATTTAAATGGGGGCTGGGGAGCTCAGACTCAGGATCTATCCTGAGGTCTCAGGATAGTGGTAAGCTTGTAGTTATTTGGAGATTTGACTGAAGGATCCACATTCCAGGTTCAAGTTCATTCACATATTGTGAGCTATTGCTTTTGCTGTTTCAGGAATCCTTGGTTTTTTTTTTTTTTTTTTTTTTTTTTTTTTTTGTGCAGCAGAGCTTCTTCCAGAGTGGAACAACCAGGTGGAAGCTCTTTTGTATAAACCATCCTGAAAAAACCATCTCATGTAGTGAATTCCTCATTCTAAGCAAGTCACTAAATGTGGTCCACTTCAAGGATGAGGGCAGGGGTGGGTCAAGGTGGGGATGGGCTGGGGAACCAGGCTCCACTCTTTGAAAGGGGGAATGTCAAGACTCTGTGCTTATAGTTTGACTGTATGAAACCTGAGCTGTGGGTGGGGCTTCCCTCTCACACAGAGGGCCTGATTTCTGTTCCAGCGTCCCTGGCAGATGACCACTCAGCCTTGTGTAGCACTTCAGATTCGAGCCATTTACTGTGCTGTTGAGTCAGTGGGTTTCATTTGGATCCAGTTTTGATTGCTAGAAGCTTCCATTCTTGAAACGGAATGCACTGTTCTTGGCTATTACATCATTGAAGCTGGTTCAGTTATACAAGATGGCTTTTCTAGTAAGTGTGACTAGGGTGTCTTGACTTCTCTTGTCCCCAGACAAAATATTGTCCAGTCCACTCTGGACTTTCATATTTTGTTTTCATATTTTTACTACTTCCTGTTAAAACATTTCAATGCATTTTGCTCCTCCAAAACTAAAAACACACTAAAGTTCTAGAGCCCAAGTAGAGTATGAAAGGGCAGTCTTCATTTTACACAATAATGCAGTGACAAGAAACATGACTCTAAAGTTGAAACCAAGAAAAATGGTCTCAATAATCAATGACAAAGGTCAGGATCAAACTTTATTTCCAATTTAAGTGTGTTTTTTTAAAAACAAGTTAAATTAGTATTCTTTAGCCTACTATAATTTAGGACATTTGAAGCATATTCAAATTTTCTTTGTAGGAAAAAAACACATATTCCAAGAATAGTTTGAAAAATGCTCACAATCGCCTTCTTGCCTTGTGACTTACAGAGTGAGCATTTTTTCATTGCTGTAGTAAACTGTCATTCTGCTTTAGAAATCTGGATCACTTTTCAACATTACATTCTTTGCTCTTCAATATCTCATAGATATTTCTGACAAAGCTAGTTCTTTGAATTTTGGGGGGTGGTGGTGATTCTGAGATATCTTCAATCATTACCACATTTTCTATCTTTGGTACAAGCTGGCTGCTAATCGGTGTCTCCCAGGGCGGCAGTCACAGCATTGTGGAGTCAATTGCTCCTTCCAGAACTCCATTTTTATTGGAACTCATTTTAATTACTGTGCTATCACTTTTCTTTTTAAAATTTCACATATCCATTCATTCATTTATTATGTGTGTATGCGTGCATACATGTCATGACACATATGAGACGGTAGAGGACAACTTGCAGAAGTCAGTTCTTTCCTTCTACCATGAGGCCTGAACCCAGTGAGACTTGTTGGTAGCCCACACTTTTCAGTTTTGTGGCATTTTCATTTTTGCTGATCAACTTAGTGTATCAATGATCCATTCTTATAAAATTTGACATAATGTCTGTATATGAATGAAACAGGAGATGCCCAATAACAAGAGACTTTGAAATAAGGGACATGATTGATCATTGATCATGACTGATCATAGTGATTTGTGGACTGCAGAGCTAGAAGCCAAATCTTTACTTTATGTTAATATGCCATCATAGCTGGTTAATTGTACCATGCTGTTAAGGGACTGAGATTATTTAGCCAAACCATAGAATTGGAAATCGGTACATCCCAAACAACCTAGCAAGGTGTGCCTGTGTTCTTCTCAATTTGACCTTATTGGAATTCATTTTTATAGACAATTGGTCAACACTGATTAGTTTAAATTGACAGTATTTTGTGTGTTCAGGTGTATATACAGTTCATGTGTGTGCAAGTGTGTGTGGAGGTCAGAAAACAATATCAAGTATTGTTCCTTTGGTGCTGTCCACTGTTTTTCAAGACAGGGTCTCTCATCTGTCCTGGAACTCACCAAGTAGACTAGGTTGCTGGCCACAGATCCCCACAGGGGATGCCAGTTTCTGTGTCTCTAATTCTAGGATTACAAGTATGTGCTACAACTGCTGACTTTTTTTCACATGGGTTTTGGGAACTGAGGTCAGGTCCTAATGCTTTCAAGGAAAGCACTTTGCCAACTGAGCTAGCTCCCCAGTCCAAGTTCATGGTCCTTGCACTTGCCGAGTTTCATACATCATTGCCGTGTACATTTTAATTTTATAAAATACTAATGTAGGGTTTTATTTACCTTCTGCTGCTAAGTGTCCCAATGTTAGATTTAGCTTCTGGCTGTCTTAAAAAACTGGATTGTGTTATCTAAGGGACAAGCTACCCTTTCTAAGTTGTTACTACTTTTACATCTAAGCCTGCACCAAGAACAAGATTAGTGATATGTTCTTGGAGTTCTATAAGAACTCTGTGGCCATAATTCCCTTTCCTTATTCATTGACCCCTTGTAGGAAGTGATTGTGTTTATAGTTGGAGGAGGTATGACAGATTATTATTAAATTTAATGAACAGTAAATCAGAAGGTTTCAGAGATTCCTTGTGTTAGCAGGGTTGGCAAACAGCATCTTGATTCTGCTGTAAATCCAAAGTGCTTTAACTACTCAAACTATTGCAAATGAGGAACCTGTAGGAAAGAAAAACTATGTTTCTGCAGTATTTCTCCTTTGTTGATTTGATGGAACTTCTATTCCTATAGGATCTGTATTAGTTTCAAGGCTCACCACGCAGTGAGGAACTTAAATAACAAAAAGCTGTTTGTTAAGTCTGAGATGAAGGAGTCAGCAGCAGGCTTGGTTCTTTCTGAGGATCATAAGGAAAAGAATGTGTTTCAAGCCATCTCCTTGCTTGAAGGCTGGATTCTCTCTGTCTGTCCCTTCATTGGCCTCCATGCGTGTCTCTGCATCCAAAGGGAGACTAATTACATTTGATGGGCTAACCTCAATGACTTCATTTTTACTTGATACCATTCTAAAGACCTTACCTTTCGACAAGGTCACATTCTGAACCTGGGGGTTAGGACTTCAGCATATAGATCTGGGAGGAGAGTATACAATTCAGCCTATAATAGATCTGTAAGAGAAATTTGTCTTTAAAAATGACCAACGGATTCAGTGTGTAGGCAGTTCTTTTGTCCATGACTGAATTTTCTTACCAATTTCATTGTGTCTGATATAGTCTATTGTTACAGTCAGTTGATATCACTAGTTTTTGAAAAACATCCTCTTTTCTTAATTAATTCTCATTTGTAACTTGCTGAATATAGTCTCTTAAGATATCTTTTGGGGGAAGCTACTGAAATTGTTCACTTGTGCAATGATTTCAGGATTCAAATGCATCGTTTGATTTTATGTCTGAGATTTGTGGTAAATTTCACTCAGTGCTTGGGGATCATTTTATACCCATTTAAGCAGTTTCCTTTTTCTATAGTTGATTAAAACATCAAGGAATTCCAAATGTACAGCACAAAAAAAATAGGAGGCAACATTCTGTATGCCAAAGACATTTGCAATATGTACGGTGCATGTAAGTGTGTTCAGTATGCTTGATTGGGACATAAAGCCGAAGGAGCAGATCACGACCTGACTTGAGACTGATGGTGCCAGGATATTACAAAGAGAGCTGCAGAACTTGCCATTGTTGTAAACATCAGCATGTTACAAAGCCAGTTACTCTGGCTTTGAAGGCATGAAAGATGCAAGGTTAAGGGGTCATGGAGAGCAGTTGAGGCTGGTTAGGTGTGACAGGGTTGGAGTCCCTGCAAAGGGTCTTTGAGAGGCCAAGTGAAGCCTCAGTTGCAATGGACACCCCAGGATACTGGAGCTTCCAGGACTCTGGTGCATACTCCAAGGAGAGTTGCAAGTATGGAGTGGATTTGGCTTAAGGAATCGTGTGGTTTAAAAGTAGTGCTGGAATACGCGAGTAGAGTTGCCCGAGAATTTTGGAACCCAATTGATAGCATTACGAGCTCTAAATGTTGAACGTGGAACTGTAGGATTTGTTTTCCCAGCTGAATCTGGGCCTTTGATTTGCTCTACTCGCTGTGCCCTGATTCTTCCCCTTTGAAACGGGAATGTTTATTCTGTGCCATTATGTGTTGGAATCACATAATTTGTTTTTTATTTTTATCAGAGCTCATAGTTAAAAGACTTTGGACTTTAAAGTAGTGGAATTTTTATTGAATTTTTAAATTGAATTTTTGTGTATTTCATGCAGAACATCTCAATCAATCATACTCACTTTTATATCTCCTTCTTCGCTGGCGCCCTCCCACAGTACCCTCCTCCCCAAATTCTCACACTCTGTCATTTGTGTTAAGATCTATTGTGTCAAGTTAGTGTTCCTAGACACTGAGTCCCCTCAGTGCAATTTCATCCTCTAAGGTCTAGTCAGCCTATCTAGAGTCCCTTCCTTTAAGATTAGCTCTTCCTCACCCAAGAGTGAACAGCTGTCAATATTTCTCCAGCAAAGATTGGGGCCTCCTGCCCATTTCCCCAGTCCCATGCTGGGTTTCTGCCTGCTGGAGTTTATATGGATCTTGAGCATGCTGACACCATTGCTATAGGTTCATCTGAGCAGGGTCCCAGGAGCGTGTAAGATTCTATTTCCATCTGGTCATGCATGTCCTCTCTGACTCTTACAATCTTTCTGACTCCTCTTCCACAATGGTCCCTGAACCCTGGGTAAGTGAGGTTTAATATAAGAATCCTGTCCAGAGACCCAAACTCTGCAGACTCCTAATCTCCATGCTTTGGCCATTTGTGACCTTTTGTGTTCCTGGCCCTCTGTTCCATGAGGGAGTTTCATTAATGAGAGTTGAAAGATTCATCCTTTACCCCTTGTTCGATGTTGTGTGAGGCTTAGGTGTAGAGATTGCATTGCACAGGTGCCGTTTAAGATTGGGCAATTCACAGACAACGTGTGTGACCAGTTGTGGTACTTTGTATTAGTCTCCATTTGATGCAAAAGAAGCTTCTTTGATGAGTGGTAACTGGGATACCTGACTGTAAATATACTCATACACATTTTGCACTTAGTAAGAGGTTACATTAGCCTAGGTATGTGACAGCCTTAGGGATTTCTCTAAAACCTAGGACCTCTTCAGCCATGTGTATTTAGCTATGATTACAGTACCACACATGAGTTTCCTCCCATTGAGAGTGCTTTCAGTTCAATTAGGCAGCCATTGATTGCCTCCAAGATAAAAGGGCCACCACTGTACCAGGGGCGAATGCTGTGCCAGTTACCAATGTGGTTATTTGGTCATGAAGCTGGTGTTGGATCATCGATTGATGAAGTTCTTCCTTAGCATCTTGCATGGTGTTCTCCAGAGCTGTGAAAACTAGCCTTCAGGAGAAGTGACTTCCAGGTCAGTTCCAGCTCCATAATTCCAAATCCAATCTCTGAAATATGTCCTGTCTTCAAAAATAGGGTCTTACCTTCAAGTTCTGGGAGGCAATCAAGGACTGTGGCAATAGCCTGTGTAATTTTGGGAGTCTCTTGGACGACCCTGGCCAACAGCTCAAAGGTGTTTCTCCTGTCTGGCATTGTTTCTTGTTATGTAGCCTTCAGCTATGTACATGGACTCATGTAGAGATATTGTATGTGGAGTTTGTCTCTAGATTGTTAGACTAATATGATTCCCTCTGGTGTTTTACAGTAGCTAGATGTTATTTCTCTTCTCTTCTCTTCTCTTCTCTTCTCTTCTCTTCTCTTCTCTTCTCTTCTCTTCTCTTCTCTTCTCTTCTCTCTCTCTGTTCTCTCTATCTGTCTCCCTGTCTATCCCTCCCTCCATGCCTTCCTCTCTTAAGGTGTCCCCATTTTCCCTATTTATCCCTTGATAATACCAGTCTCTTATGGTCCCGCTTCTCTTGAGCTCCTTCTATTTATCCCCATAGTTTCATGTCTAACTCTTCCTCCCCGTTCCCATTTACGTACTCCCATTTTATCTATTTCCGCCTTAGTAATGCCAGTCTTCTACTATTCTTCTCTTTCAGGTTTCTTCTTTCCCTTTAGCTCCCCGGTTCCTTACCGGTTTCCTAGTTCTTGGAGTTACATCAGGATACATACTCACATATAAGGGTTTGGTGCTAGGAGCCACAAGTGAGGGAGAACATATTTCGTTTGTTTTTCTGAGTCTATTATTCACTTAGCATACCAGTTTCTAATTTCACCCATTTACCTGCAAATGTCATGATTTCTTCTTTCTTTATTGTTGAGTAGAACTCCATTGTGTGAGTGTACCACATTTTCATTACCCTCTTGTCAGTTGAGGGACACTTAGGTTGCTTCCATTTCTTAGCTATTGTGAAGAGAGCAGCAACAAACATGGATGTGTGTCTTTACCAGAGGATGAGTCCTTTGGGTATATGTTAAAGAGTGGTATAACCGGGTCAAATGGTAGGTTCATTTTTAGTACTGGAATTTTAAATATATATATATTTTTTTCATTCATTATTTTTATTTTATATATATATATGTAGTGCCTGCATGTATGTAAGTGCATCCATGTCATGCGGTGCCTGTGTATGTCAGATGAGGGCATTGAATCCACTGGAAGTGCCATGTGGGTATTGGGAACTGAACTCAGGTCCTCTTCAAAAGCAGCCAGTGCTCTTAATTGCGGAGCCATCTCTCCAGCCCCCAAATATTAAAACTTTTAAGGACTCTTAGGACATTTTATTTTATGTGTATGAGTGTATTGCTACATGCATGTAAGTGCACCTGGGTCATGCAATGCCATGGATGTCAGAAGAGGGTATTGGATCCCCTGGAACTGGAGTTGTGGACACTTGTTAGCTGCTGTAGGATGCTGTGAATTGAACACTCATCCTCTGCAAGGGCAATCAATGCTCTTAACCACTGAGCCATCTCTCTAGCCCCAAATGTGGAGACTTAAAGTTATACTGTATTTTAAATTATAAGACAAACATGAGACTTTGGGGAAATGGATGGAAAGTTAAAGTGATGTATTTGTATGTTTGGTTGACAAAGGATGAAGCTGTGATTTGTAGTTTTCATCTTCAACTTGAGAAAATTTAGAATCACCTGGCAAGAGGGTCTCAGTGAGGAGTTTTCCAGACCAGATTGGCCTGTAGGCATGTCTGTGGGGGGTGTCTTGATTACAATGGACGTGGGAAGACCCCATTCATTGTGGATAGCACCGTTCTCTAGACAGGGCATTCTGGGTGGTATAAGTGGAGAACGCAAACTGAGTGTGAGCATGCATGCCTTCTTTGCTCTCTGTTTCTGGTTATGGATGCTACGGGATCAGCTTCTTCAACCTCTTAACACAGTAATGGCCCCACCACGATGGACTGTAACTTGGAACTGTGAGTGAAACAAATCCATTTTCCTTTAAGCTGATTTTATCTGGGTATTTTAATCACAGCTATAGGAAAAATTAAGACACTGTTCCACTCTGAATTCTTCAATACATACTTTCCAAATATTGTAAATGGAGTCTTATGTAATTGCATATAGTCACCAGATTAGGAAATTAATGTAGGTTTAATTCTACCATGTAATCCACGGTCCCTTCCAAACCTTTCCGGATGGTTCAATGCGTTTGAATGAATTGTTTTACCTTCAGGTGCAGAATCTGCACCGTTCCATTTACTGGTCATATGTCTTTCCTTGCCTTTCATCTGGAACATGTCTTAGTCTTCATGTACTGGATAATTTTCAAGAACACAGACTAGTTTTACTTTACTTTTAGAATGACCCTTGATTTGGGTCAGTATGGTTTTATATGGTGTTTCTTTGTGCAGAGATTCAGGTTACACACTTATGGTAAGAATGTCAGAGAAGTGACACAATGCTCTTCTTAGTGAGTTGTGTCTGAAAGCCCCTAGTTCTGGTTTTCCCATTATTTATGATAGTCGTGCTAGATAGTGCTAGTTTGTGCTTCTCTACTGTCAAGTTACTATTTTTTTGTAGAATAAATTTTGTGGAACTATACACTGATAATTACTTAAATATCATATTATTGAACAAAATTCTCAGTCCTTGGACTTAGTCATTGATAATATTTCCGTGAATCATTTATTCTGATAATGGTTGTCATTTTAGTTTTTAATTCATTTCTTCCATGTGTTTGTATTGTGTTTGATTTACTGATAGACATATAATTGCTTCCTCAAGCTATTTCCATCTACCAAAAAGTGTATATTGAGCTGGAGCCTTGTGTCAGTGAGTGCAATGCTTTGCTGGCGTGCATGGGGCCTTGGATTCATCCACCAGTAATGTGAAAAGGAGAAAGTGTTTCTTCTCTGTAGAAAAATAGGTCTTTGGAAAGAATCAGACTTTGTTTTCTCCCAAAGTCATTTCATCCTTAGCTCTAAAGTTAAAAGAAAAATTGTTAGAAATAATTAGCAATTGAAAATTAATTATAAATAAATATAAAGCTTCCCAGAATGCTAGTGGAAGTGACTGGGACTTTTCAGTTTTATTTTTATGTTTTCTTGAGACAGGGTTTCACTATGTTGCTTACGTTGGCCTTGAACTCATCTTCCTTCCTCAGCTCCAAGAGTATCTAACACTACGCCTGAGTTGGAGTGGCTTTCCAGTTATGAAAGGTTAACTTAGATGCATCTTTTCATTGGTCTATAGCTGAGGTCAAATCCAACCCTCTATCTAATATGGTGCATAGTTTTGTTCTTATTTTGTTTATTATTATTTGTAGGGGACACACTCATGACGGTACATATGTGGAAATCAGAGAAGTTACAGGAATTGGTTCTCATTAGTATTTGTAGGGGACACAGCCATGACGGTACATATGTGAAAATCAGAGAAGTTACAGGAGTTGGTTCTCTTTCTACCATGTGGGTCTCAGGGATCAAACTAAGGCACTTACTCACTGAGCCATTTCTCTAGCTCTTTAGTATAGTTTTAAGATGGTTGGAAGTAGCTTTAAAAGAGAAGACTAATATTTTGTAACAAGTGAAAAATTATAGAAATTGCAAAATTTCAGTTTCTACAAATGAACTTACCAGAACACCCAATTTGTGTTCTCACATAGTCTACAGCTGCTTTTCTATTATGGTGACAAACAAAAATATCCCTCCAAATTAAAATATTTAATATCTGAGGGAAACCTTACTCAGCCCTGGTTTATACAGGCAGTCATAAGCACCTAGAAAAACCTCAGGCGGGTGGATGTAACCCAGCAAATGCTCCTATTTGCTCTGCACTTTGGGTGATTCACATAGCTTGATCTGCTCCCTTATTCACAAAAGAAAACCTAAGTCCTTGAAGATACTCTTTGGCACCTTTGTGGCAAGTTCCATCTCCTCTCCCTCTCTAGATTGCTTTGTGTTTTTCAAGCCAATCTCACTTTTCCATTAATCAGTTTGACATGAATTGAGCTAATAAAGCAATTTTTATCTTTGTCCAAGGGCAGAAATCTTTGAGACCTCCTATATTTTGATCTGCATCAGGTGACTTAAGAATAGATTTTGTGTGGTGGGCACAGATATATGTTATCTTATTTTGTCAGGTGTTTGAACTATTTCACAGTGGTCCAAAGAGCAGTTTACTCTATTCCATGGCAACCAACCTTTTGCTCAGATTTGCCATCTGGTGTTGGAAACCCCTTTCTTGCAGAGATTTGTTTCATAAGCTGATACTCATTACTCGTCTGCCTTTGGCTTTAGTATTCCTGACATTCTCATCATTGCTCATCCAAATAGTCCTGGTTTCGAGGGAGAAGGCTTTTGGAGTTGTTTGCTTAGCATAAGTGATTCAATTTCCTCATCTGGAAAACCAAGAGTTTAGATGAGAGAGCCCTTGCCAGCTGGTATTCTCTATAGTTTTATGAAACTCGGTTTTTAACGTGATTGACACCTTACATAGATTGAGACTGTAGCCTGCCTGTAAGGGGGAAGGGCCAAGGACCAGGCCAGGCAATTGCTCAGAGGTAATGGGCCTCCTGATCCCAGACAATCTAGGGATGAAGAAGCCATGGTCTCATGAAGAATACATTACTCATATTTTCTAATGTAGTTTTAGAGACTTCCTAAAAACAAATCTGAAGCTGCTCCACGACCCACGGCTCCCAGCTCCGGTTGTCTGGTTTCCTTCTGCTCTTCTTGTGCCTGTGCTGGGTCTCCACTGGCAACCTTGGTGTTTCTGATCATGGCAGGCACTCCCCTACGCTGGTCTTTTGAGCTAGATGTTCCTTTTCCCTGAATGCTCCGAACATATCCAAGTTGCTCACTCTCACCTTCATGCAAACCTGGGCTCAAATAGCGTCTCCCAGAGAGAGCACCGCACACCTTTTAGTCCACTGATTTCCCACCCTTCATTTTCCATCACAACGCTCCCTACTAGGTGTCAAGTGGCGTATTCACTTGTGCATCTATTGCTCCCAGCCCTTGGAATGATGCTTCCCACAGAGGCACGCAGGTAGTTTTTTGATGAGTGAATACTCGAGTAAGAGCAACAGAAAAGCTCATGAAATACTTGCTTTGTGAATTAAAGTTCTCCCCAAGCCAGTACTTCCATACAATCGACAGTCTGCCCCCGTGTGCAGCGCGCCGTGTTGTTTTCTGCTTCCTCGCCTGTGCTTCCACGGTGACTCCAGTCATCCACCCTGGAGTCTTACTAAGTACCAATCCCGTGTATCACTGTCAGATTCTGGCTTTTCTTTGAGACTTTTTCTACCCAATCCACTGCCTCTCAGGATTGGGTGGGGTTCAACACCCTCTCTCATCCCTGTCCCTCTTATTCATCACTTACCCCAGTGAGTTTTAGCTCTTCAGCCCTAGGCTCCATGAATAAATACCAGTACTTCTGGGTTTTGCACTTTACATTTTTTCATATACATTTTAAGTGGAATTAGCCTTATTTTTTGGTCAGAATAAAAAATATATAAGTATTTTGAATCTAAACTGGTCCAAAGAAGAAAGTTGAATCATCTTCAACTTTTGTTAAAAAAGAGATCATCACTGTTAATACTGACACATATCCTCCCTTCAACATACATGCTCATGAGTGTGCACATCATAATTCTATCAAAACATCATCATCCATGCCAGATATCTAGTTACTTGAATTTTTAAAAGATGTTTTAACATTATATAGAAGACAATTCTTCACTCACTAAATATGTCTCTCCTGTTTTAATCATGATTCTGTTCAGTTGCATTTAGTTTGTAAGTTGTCCCTTACTGACACTGAGATTGTAATTTCTTACTATTTCATATGTGTCATGCACACTTTCAAACTAAACGGGATGAAAGATTTTAAGACAGGGTAAATTTAAAATCAGCAATGTAGACATCTGAAATATGAGTTGCCCGAAGAAATATAAAAAATAGCAGTTCCAAAATGTCCTCGGTTCTCTTCACACTTAAAAAAAAAAAACCCTAGAATTTCCCTAAAAGAATTCTGAAACTTTATAAGGTTTTAAACTTTCAAGAGTTGGTATGAGATGGGCCTGATGGAGCACACCTTTAATCCAGAAGCAAGCAGATTTCTGTGAGATCAAGGTCAGCCTGGTCTACATAGCAAGTTCCATGCCAGCTGGGGCTGCAGGGAGGCCCTGTCTCAAAGAAACAAAAATAAAATAAAATAAAAATTGCTATGTACATTTTTGTTGAATGCAAATATATACAGAGTCCATTGTTTCCAGTAAATTTTAAATATGCACTTCCAATTGAACCATAACACTAACATTAAAAATGTTTTAATGAAATTGAAATGTAGTGATTTAATATATTTTTTAAAATATGGACTTTTCTGGGTAGTCTGAAATGCTATGTAGTCTTGTATTCCTATTGAGTTACTAATTCTAGTATGATTTCCTTATAGTTTTAAACTGACATAATAGAGTTTATACTTAAAAGTCTTATTAAACATCCATTGTAATACTATTCATCTGCGTAAACTGAAGCATTAAATACTTCCCAGGAACACAAGGAAGTTTTTTAAAAAAATATTAGTTGTTGTGTACTTCATACAGAACATCTCAACCAATCTTTGTCATCTTTATACCCCCTTCCCCACTGGCATGCCCCCATGGCCCCTCAACTGGAATTCAAACATTCTTTTCATCTATGTTAAGGTCTATTGTATCAAGTTAGTGCTCCCAAATGTTCCTCAGTGCAGGTTCATCCATTGAGGTCTAGTCAGAGCCTATCCAGAGTCCCTCGCTTTAGGAAGATTAGCTCATCCTCACTCGACAGTAATAAGTTACCAATATTTCTTCATCAAAGACAAGAAAGTTTTAAAGTGTATATTATGAATATTGAAAGGCAATTTGTTACATGTAAGATAATAGGATTTTTTTTCCTCCAGCTAGTAAATAAGCTGATGATCATTACTTGGGAGAATGAAATCACGGTAGCATCACTTTTCATATTTTCCATTTAAAAATATTTTATTTATTATTTTTATTCTATGTGTGTGAGTGTATTGCCTGCATGTGTGTAAGTGCACCTGTGTCATGCAATGCCTGAGGAGGTCAGAAGAGAGCCTTGAATTCCCCCTGGAACTAGAGTTACAAATGATTGTTGGCTGCCATGTGGGTGCTGGAAATTGAACCCAGGTCCTCTGCAAGAGCAGCCAGTGCTCTTAACTGCTAAGTCATCTCTCAAGCCCTTATTTTACATTTTTATAGATAACAATGTTGAAAACTATTTTCATATACATCAAGAGGACGAGGATGTCGTTTTGTAATAGCAACATCAATCAACACTTTGAAGTCCTTCTGAATCAGATTAAAACATATATTAATTGTCAAAGTTATTTTAAATGGTCTATTAGATGATAATTAGTTCATCTGTCAGTCAGTTCCAATTTATTGACAGTAAAGATCACAGCACTAGAGAAATTTCAGGCATAGGCATTGATAAGAGAACATTAGAGCCTGGTGATTATGGCTGTTCTATCTCCAAGTAATGTACCTTGATCCAACAGACTGGCTATACAGGGGCATCCCAGAGAAAAGGAAATTTGAGTCACATCAAGATTAGAATTTCTAATTCTACCAGATGCACATCAACAGAAATGGGCATATGAAATAATGAATGGTGGAATCCAGCCTGCAAAGGGGACTGGTTAAAGAACTTGGCTAGTAGGCTGTGGAAAACAGAAGAAAAGGCAAGGCAGGGCTCGTTCGGGTGTGAACTTGATATCTGAATTATCAAGCAGGAGAGGAAGCCATGTGTGGTCGTACAAGCAGCTCAGTAGCTTTGCAGGTGGAGCAGTTATGGGTTCACAAACACTCTTCAGCTGCAGGGAAATAGAAGAAGCCACCTGGAATGAATCCACAGAACAGTCCAAGTCTTCAGAAGAGTCGCAGGCACAGGAGCAGAGGAGGGCTTACAGTTGACAAAGTTTGAGATAAGTATCAAAGAATTTGAAGAACACGGGGAAAGCTTAGTGAAGAAGATCATCGAAGAGGAAAGATACTTTTGAAGTGGAAAGGCAAGAGGTTTTTGTTTATAGGAAGCTGGAGAAATGGTTTGGAAATGGTCATGAGGGGGTCAAGATTCCAAGCTCACTGCTTCACCCTGAGGTGTGAGTTCCTGGCCTGTGAGCTGCCGTGTCTTCAAGAGGAAGCTGTTCCTATTAAGACGGAAAAGCAGCAGATATTGAAGACAACGGCAGAGTCTGCTGCTCTCTTACACCCGTATTTCTTATGTCTGTATTATTAGTACTAAGTAGACATGACTTGTCATTGTCTCTCTCTGTATAGCAATGTTTGTGCAAGCGCGTTGTTAAATTTTGATAGGAGGAATGTTCTAACTTTGTATAGATAGAAAGTTCTCTATTTTTTCTCCAGACGCCACAGTCTTTTACCTAGCGATAATTTTGTGCCTTAGTTATGAAATTCTCTGAGCTTATATCTTCCAATTTAGCAGTCACTAGCCACATAGGAGTTGTGACTATTGTGACATTCAAACTGAATTTTAAATTTTTATTTAAAATTTGTAAAATTAACTAGAATTCACATTTAAATGTTAACGCTCATTTCCATTCGGGAAGATTTTAAAGTGTGTTTGAAACAACCTGGGTCTGTGAGTCTACCTTTTACAAATTAGATGCCCTCAGAACATATCTATTAATCATTTGAGATAAAAATTTAGCAGCTAGGAGCTGGACAGATAGCTCAGTGATTAAGAGCACTGGCTGCTCTTATGGAGTTTGGGTTCAGTTCCCAAAACACACAAGGGGGCTAACAGCTATCTGTCTATAACTGCAATTCCAGGGGATCTGAGGCCAGGGGATTCTGGCCTTCATGGGATCTGTATGCATGTAGTGTACTTACATACATGCAGGCAAAACACATATAAAACAAAAACAAGTAAATATTTTTAAAAATTTAGCAACCAGATTGAAATATATTTCAAATGAAAAAATAATTTAAAGAAAATATGCCCCCAGAATGAAAAAAAATATATTGATTTCATGTTGAGAATATTATGCATTTAATGTGTTAAAACATTATTAAAAGTACTATGACTTGCTTCTTTTTACACTTCGAGTCTTGATATATGTAAAATTACATATGGGTTTGCATCTGTTAAGGGCTTATTTGTATTAGACAGCACTGTTGACCATGAGCTTCTCACAGGGTGAGCGAAACTTCCACTGTTTTCCACTCCATTTTCTCTCCAGAATAAACTTTGTTCATTTATAATTTGCTCAAAGATACTTACTCTTAATATGCTTCACACACACACATATATATTATTGTACTAATTTATTTATGAGGTTTATAGTAGATCATCTTTGAGAAAAGCATTGATGGCTTCTGCTTTTATAACTTTTGAATAATAATAATCAGTTTTGATGAGCATCGACTGCTCCTTTTGAAATGTTTGATTCAATTATAACCCTGCAATAATCAAAATATTTTAATTTAGAAATTCCAGCCATTTCAATTTTTGATTTTCTTATGTGTATGAGTGTATTGTCTACATGTGTGTAAGTGCACCTGCATCATACACCATGCCTGTGGAGGTCTTAAATCTCCAACACAGAAAAAATAAAACAAACAAACCAATGAAACACCGGCTATTTCCTGGGTACAAATTTCATCTCTTTCCATCTTTTCTTGTTTAACAACCAATTTTGTGGATGTAGTGACCACATTGCACAGAATAGCAATATTATAGCAATTATATATATAATTTAATCACAATGTATTCACTTATGTGCTAATTTCATTGCCAGGATTATCATGTTTGGTCTTCCCAATAGCCTTGTAAAGTATCAGCGAGCTTGCCATGAAGAAGTGGGGCTAAGGGAGATGAAGAAACCCCTCCTTGTTGCCCATGTCTTGCTCTGGGTCTTTAATCTCACAAGCCTAACTTGAGGGGTCCCTTTTTAATTACTCCACAAGAGTGTCTTATATACATGATACTAGAAAACACAGGTGTCTCTTTGCAGACAAGCTCTAGCATCTGAATTTCGATACAGTTCATGCTAACAGTCTATTGTCAGACAATTATTATATGTAGTTATATTTAATGCTAGTAAGTTATACTGAAATATTACACTGTACTGTCAGCTAGGTTCTCCATAACATTCTAACCAAAAAAATCTTTTATTAGGCTGAAGTGAGACTTTTTTCATAACAATGTTTTCTTTAATCATTTTCAGAGATGATGGAAAAATCATACCAGTGTTCCTGAATGTGTCTTGTATCTTCAGATAAGCGTGTCTAAAGTCTCACTTAGGTTTATATTTTGTCAGAAGAGAGGATATACACTGTTTACTTCTGTGGGTGACCAAAGGCAAACTCCTGTCATTTTTCTGCCTCTAAACTCATACTATTTGGTACCAAATATCTTTTAAAATTAACCGAGGGGCAGTATTGTCTCCTTTGAAAACATTTATGGATTTTGTGTCAACAAATGGCTATGATTCATTAATATGAGATTCTTTTCTTTCTTTCTTTTAAAGATAGTGTTTTTAGAAGAGGCATCTCAGCAAGAAAAACTGGCCAAAGAATGGTGCTTCAAGCCATGTGAAGTAAGAGAACTGAGCCACCAGTAAGTCTCTAACATCTTCCCTTATTCTGGGAGCCAAGAAATGTGCATTGAGACTCAATGGGAGTCTCTAAATGAATCAGTGGGCTATTCGGTGGGGAACATGGGAAAGAGAGGTGGAAGAGGGGAGGAATCTGAGTGACAGAAACTTTGAGGCCCAGAGGTTACCATTGCTTCTTTATTTCTCTACCCGTGTTTGCTGAGTCCATCATTCCCTATACTAGATCTTGAAAGGCCTTCAGGCCTATGTAAGCAAATACATGGTCCAGGGGAGGGAAAAGACAGGCAAACCGTTAGGGAGCAGGATTTGAGAAACAACTACTTAGATATCGTGCTTATGTTCAGAGTGCATCTGAGTTGAAATCTTTTTGTTGTCTCTAATATCTCCGTAGCTTGGTTGACTTGTTTTATGAAAATAAGAACAATTGTCTTAAGCTTGTTTTAGGTTAACTATGCTTTCAAAATCAATAAAGTGGTGCCATCATTTTTTGTTGTGAAAATGCTTCTACAACTTGGAAATTAACTTGGGGATAATGTAGTGAGAGGAACATTGACTTAATAATTAAAGCACCTAGTTTGGATCTTTATGCAATAGCTTCACAACTGTTGAGTGGGATGTGAGCCATTTCTCTTCTCTGAGTTCATTTCAAACATGAATCTGGTCTCTGAAGTGTCCAGAGGGGCAGGTGACTGTCCGTAGAGTTCTGTGGCCTTGAAGGCATGCTCACTGCCTTGTCTCCTTTTCTCTCATGCTGCATCTCAGAAGTTGGAAGTGTGTGGGGAGTAAGCATGGACCTTAGGACGCAAACCCCTAGCGTTCTGTCCCTTCTTCCTGCTGAGTTCCGATCAGAATCCATGCTAGAGAACGGGGATCTATAACCACCTACTCTCCTGTCTCTGTGATGTAGGATCTGCAGGAGACTCAGACGTGGGTTGAATGGAGGTTGGGAAGAGCTGAGAGGGTGGGAGCGTAGTTGAAGGATGGAGAGGTGGGATTAAGGATGTCTTTGGACCTTTAAATGCTTTTAACTTTCTTTATGAGGCTTCGTTTGGAACAAAATTTATGACACAGGATGATTCTAGGACCCTGTGACCATTCCACATAGAAAAATGGTAAAACATGTTTTAAATTTTGATTCGAGACTGGGGTCTTTGAAAAAAAATCACATTTATTTATTATGAAATATGTAGTTGTGTTCAATTTCTTTATGCCAGAATTAAAATATTCTTAGAAGATAATGTCTCTAACACGCTGACATCTGTTGTATTCACAGATATAGAATAGCACAATGTAGATATTTTTAAAAAATTCGTTGAATGATATGTTTCATACAAAACATCTCAGTCAATTGTTATCATCCTTATGTCTCCTTCCCCATCAGAATCCCCCAGAGCACTCCAGCTGGAAACCATGTATTCTTTCACCTGTGTTAAGGTCTATTGTGTCAGATTAGTGTTCCCGAATGACTGCAGTGCAGGTTCATCCTCTGAGGTCTAGTCAGCCTACCCAGAGTCCCACACTTTAGGAAGACTAGCTTATCCTCACCCAACAATAATCAGTTGCCAATATTTCTTAGGCTAAGATTGGGGTCTGCCACCCATTTCCTGAGTGCCATGCTGGGTTTTTGTCTGCTTGAGTTTACATGGGTCTTGAGCATGCCAAAAGCTCAGAAGCTTGTAGGATTCTATTTCCATTTGGTCATGCACCTCCTCACTGGCTCTTACAGTCTTTCTGCCCCCTCTTCCTCAATGGTCCCTGAGTCTGGGGTGAGTGAAACTTAAAAGAGTCCTGTCCAGGGACTCATACCTGCAGATTTCTGATCTCCATAATTTAGCCATTTGTGACTTTTTGTGTTATTGGCCCTTTGTTGTAGGTGGGAGCTTCATCAATGAAGGTTGAGAGATTCATTAGTATCTCTTCTTTATCTCTTGTTCTATATTGTGTGAACTTTGGATGTAGAGGCTGCATTGTAGATGTGCCACTTAGGCTTGGGTGATTCACAGACAATGCCTGTGTGTGACCAGCTGTGGTACCCTGTAATAGTCTCCAACTGTTGCAAAAGAAACTTCTTTGATGAGTGGTGACTGGAATATTTGACTGTAAATGTAAGGATAAATATTTTGTATTTAGTAAGAAGTTACATTAGCCTAGGGCTGTGACAGCCTTGAGGATTTCTCTAAGATCTATGACCTCTTCAGTCATGTGTATTTGGCTATGATTACAATACCACACATGAGTTTCCTCCCTTTGAGTGGGCTCTAAGACCAATTAGGTAGCCATTGATTGGCCCCAGGATAAAAGCTCACTATTGCACCAGTGTCAAATGCTGTTCCAGTCATCAATGTGGTTATTTCGTCATGAAGTCAGTGTTGGATCATCGATTATGTTCTCCCTTAGCTACCAGTATGGTGATCTTCAGAGCTATGAGAACTAGCCTTCAGGTAAAGTGGCTTCCAGGTCAGTTCCAGGTCCATTGCTCCAAATTTGGTCTCTAAAGTATGTCCAGTCTTCAAAAATAGGGTCTTACCTTCAAGTTCTGGGAGGCAATCAAGGACTGTGACAATAGCCTGTATAATTTTGGGAGTCTCTTGGACCACCCTGGTCAAGAACTCAAAGGAAGATTTCTCCTGTCTGGCACTGTTTCTTGTTATGTAGCCTTCAGGTATACACATGAACTCCTGCAGAAATAGTGTATATGGAATTTGTCATTAGGTTGTTAGACTAAAGGTGATTCCCGCTGGTATTTTAAACTAGCTAGTCATTATTTATCTCTTCTCTCTCTCTCTCTCTCTCTCTCTCCTTCTCCCTCTCCCTGTCTAATGTTTCCTCCATGCCTCCCCCATTTAAAGTGTCCCCATTTTCCTCATTTATCCCTTGATAATATCAGTCTCCTAAGACCTCACTTGCTTGAGCTCCTTCTTTGCCTTTATCCCCATAGTTCCTTGTATAACCCTCCCTCCCTACTTCCATTGAAATACCCACTTTTATCTGTTTCTCCCTTAGTAACACCTGTCTCCTACAATTCTTCTCTCTTAGATTCTTTCTTTCCCTTTCCTTCCCTGGTTCCTTTCCATTTTCCTGGTTCCTGTGTTACATCAGTTTACATACTCACACATAAGGGTTTGGTGCTAGGAGCCACAAATGAGGGAGAATATATTTTGTTTGTTTATCTGAGTCTGTGTTACTTCACTTAGCATAACAATTTCTAGTTCCATCCTTTTACCTGCAAATGCCATGATTTTTTCTTTCTTTACCACTGAGTAGAACTCCATTGTGTAAATGTAGCACATTTTCATTATCCACTTGTCAGTTGAGGGACATGTAGGTTGCTTCCATCCCTTAGCAATTGTGAAAAGAATAGCAACAAACATTGATATACAAGTATCTCTGCAAGAGGATGAGTCCTTTGGGTGGATGTCAAGGAGTGGTATAAACAGGTCAAATGGTAGACTCATTTTTAGTTTTTTAAGAGTTCTCTCTACTGCTTTCCATAGGGGTTGCAATCCCATGAGCAGTAAATGAGTGTTCCTCTTTGCCCCGTCCTCTCCAACATTTGGTATCATTTGTTCTCTTGATCTTAACCAGTCTGACTGGGATAAGATGAACTCTTAAAGTAGTTTTAATTTGCATTGCCCTAATTATTAATGATGTTTAACACTTTTTAAAGTTGTTTCTCGGCCATCTTTATTTCTCATTTTGATTCTTTGTTTTTATATTCCGAGTGTTACACCTCTCTCAGATGTGATGCTGGTGAAGATTTTCTCCCACTCTGTGGGTTTTTTCTTCCCTTCCTTGGTTGTTTCTTTTGCTGTACAGAAGCTTTGTAGTTTAGTGGGGTCCCATTTGTTGATTATTGACAGCAACTGCTGTCTAATTTAGAAAGTCCTTTTTTACACCTCTCTCATGTACATTACTGTCAACATTTTCTAACAATTTCAGAGTTTCAGGTTTCACGTTGAGATCTTTGATCCACCTGGAGTTGACTTTTGTACAAGGGGTAAGATAAGGGTCTAGTTTCCTTGTTCTACAGGTGGAGACCCAGTTTTGCCAGCGACATTTGCAGATGATGCTATCATTCTCCACTGAGTGTTCTTGGCCCCTTTGCCAGATATCACGTGGTTGAAATTGCATGTACTCATGTTTGAGTCTTCAGTTATTTTCCGTTGGTCTACGGGTCTGTTTTTGTACCAGTGCCATGCTGTTTTTAAAGCTCATAATAGAGTTTTAAATCTGATACGAAGTTTAGAATTCTTTCTAATGCTGAAAGAGTATCATGGGGATTTTGATTGGGATTTCATTGAATCTGTACATTGCTTTTGGTAGGATGGTCATTTTCACGATATTAATTCTTCCAATCCAGCATGGGAGGTCCTTCCATCTTCTGGTGTCCTCATCAATCTTTTTATTAAAGATCTAAAATTTAATTGTAGAGATCTTTAATGTCTTTGGTCAGGTTTATTCTTAGATTTTTTTTGAGGCTGCTGTGAATGGGAAGGTTTCCTTGTACTCTTTCTCCAATTGTTTGTTATTGGAATATAAAAAGGCTACTGATGTTTGTAGATTATTTTTGTAACCTGCCACTTTACTGAAAGTGTTCATCATTTCTAGGAGTTTTCTGCTGGAATTTTTGGTATCTCTTAAGTATAATATGTCATCTGCCAAAATGAACAATTTGATTTATTCTTTTCCAAAGAGTACTCTAACATCTTTCTTTGTCTTATTGCTCTTGCAAGAGTTTCAAGCCCTCTATTAAAAAAGAATGGAGATTTTGAACAGCCTTGTCTGATTCCTGCTTTTAGTGGGACTGCTTCTAGTTTTTCTACATTTAGAATGAGGTTGGCTGTGGGTTTTTTGTATATAGCTTTAATTATGTTGAGGTATGTTCCCTCCTGTCCAATTCCCTCTAGGACTTTTTAACATAAATGCATGTTGAATTTTGTCAAAGACCTTTCCTGCATCTATCGAAATGATCATGTGATTTTTGTCTTTGAGTCCATTTATGTGTTTTATGTCATTTACTGACTTACATGTATTGAACCACCCCTCCATCACTGGAATAAAGCAGACTTGATCATGGTGGATGGTCTTTTTGATGTGTGTCTGTATGCAGTTTGCAAGTATTTTGTTGAGAATTTTTACATTATATTCATTAAGGAGATGAGTCTACAGTTTTCTTTTTTGGTTGTATCTTTACCTCGTTTTGGTATTAGAGTGCTGCTGGCTTCATAGAAGGAATTTGGGAGTTATCCCTCTGTTTCTCTTTTTGAATAATTTAAGTAGTATCAGATATAGATCTTCTTTCAATGTCTGGTAGAATTCTACTATGAATCAATCTGGGCCTGGGCTTTCTTTGTTTGGGATGTTTTATATTACTGTTTCAATTTCCTTATATGTTACATAAACTGTGATCCCCTCTTGGTTTAGCTTTGGTGATTCCCATGATTTTAGATATGCATCCATTTCTTTAAGGTTTTCAAATTTAATGGCATATAGGTTTTTAAAGTATTTCCTTATAATGTTCTGGATCTTTTTGTTATCTGTTGTCATGATTCCCCTTTCGTCTCTGATTTTGTTTATTTGGAGATGTTCTTTCTTTCTTTTGGTTTATCAGGGCAAAGAGTCTGTCTGTCTTGCTTATCTTTTCAAAGAACCAGCTCTCTTGGACTAATTGATTCTTTGTATTGTTTTCTTTGTTTCTATTTCATTAATTTCTGCTCTGATTTTTGTTATTTCTTCTTGTCTGCTGGATTTGGGTTTCATTTGTTGTTGGCTTTCAAGATTATTGAGTTGCAATGCTAAATCATTTATTTGTGCTCTTTCTGATTTTTTAATGTAGACACTTAGAGCTATAAACTCCTCTCTTAGGACAGCTTTTAAAGTGTCCCAGAGGTTTTGTTGAGTTGTATTGTTCTTTTCATTTAATTCCAGTATACTTTTATTTCTTTCTTAATTTCTCCTTTGACCCATTCATCATTCAGGACTGTGTTGTTTAGTCTTCATGAATATGTAAAGTTACTAGGGCTTCTTCCAGTGGTGAGTTTAATCTTTATTGCATTGTGATATGTTAGAATGCATGGAGTTATTTCATTTTTTTGTATTTGTTGAGGTTTGTTTTGTGCCCCAGTATGTGGTTAATTAGGAGAAAGATCCAGAGGGTGCTGAACAGAATGTATATTCTTTGGTGCTTGGGTGGGATATTCAGTAGATGTCTGTTGGGTTCATTTGATGTACGGTATTGTTTAATTCAGATGTCTCTCTGTTTATTCTCTGTCTGATTGACTTGTCTAATGGAGACACTGGGCTATTGAAGTCCCCTACTATTAGTGAGTTGGGATTAATCTGTGTCTTAAAGTCCTGTAGTATTATTTTTATGAAGTTGGGTGCACCAGAGTTTGGTGCACATATGTTCATGACTGTAATATCATCTTGGTTAATTGTTCATTTGATCAGAATGAAGTGACCCTCTTTATTTCTTTTGATTAGTTTTACTTTGAAGTCTATTTTGTCAGATATTAGGATGGCAACTCCTGCTTGTTTCTTAGTGCCATTTGCTTGGAATATTTTTTTCATCCTTTCACATTAAGGTACTGCCTGTTCTCGAAGGTGAGATGGGTTTCTTGCAGATAACAAAAGGATAGATTTTGTTTCTTGATCCATTCAACTAGCCTGTTTCTTTTGACTAAGGAGTTCAGTTAGTTCATTGACATTTAAAGTTATTATTGAAAGATGTGCACTGATTCCCATCATTTTAAATTCTGTTTGCGTCTTTGGTCTAACTTTGTGGCTCCCCAGCTAGACCGTCACTTAGTTTCTCTCTGTTGTCCTTGAGCACAGTCGTTCCTTTCTTCAGCTCTTTGTTTTGCTTCTAGTATTCTCTGAAGGACTGGTTGTCTGGACATGAATTCTTTCAGTCTATTAACGTTGTGGAACATTTTTCTTTAACCTTGAACTATAATAGACATTTTTTTGCTGGGTAAAGTAGTCTAGGTTGGCATCTATGGTCATTTGGAACTGGGAATACATTGGTCCAGGCCCTTCTGGCTTTCATGGTTGCATTGAAAAGTTAGTCGTAATTCTGATGGATTTTCCTTTATATGTGAATTGTTGTTTTTCTTTTGCAGCTTTCAGAATTCTCTTTGTTCTGTATGCTTAGGCTTTTTACTATGATATGCCATTAGGAGTTTTTTTCTTTCCTGGTCCTGTCTGTTTGGTGTTCTATGTACTTTTTGTATGGGAATGTTTTTCCTTAATTTAGGGAAATTTTCTTCTACAATCTGGTTCAAGATCTGGTCAATATCATTATCGTTTGATTCTTCTCCTTCCTCTCTGCCTATGATGTGTAAATTTGTTTTTTTTCATGGTGTCCCACATTTCCTGCATATTACATTCCTGTGTTAATTTTTTAAAAAATAATCTTTGCTTGACTGCTCCAGTTCTTCAACTTTATCATCATTCTTGATATTCTGTTTTCCATTTCATTCATTCTATTGGTTAGGCTTTCTCCTGTCATTTTATATTGGCTTACTGAGTTTTTCACTTCCTTCTCCATTTGAACCTGAGTTTTCTTTAATATTTCTATCTCTTTTGTGAATTCATTCAGATGATTATAGTTTGTATGTTCTTTAAGTTCATTGAATTCTTTGATCATGTCTTTGATTATTCTTTTATTCTCTGTGTCCTATGTTACCTCTATGGGATCTCACTGTATAACTCCTCTATAGGGCTGATGATATTTGGTGGGGACATATTATTTGAGTTTTTCATATTTTAACTTTTTGTGATCTTGGCATGTGGATTTCTTTTGCTGTTTATAAGTCTGTTGTGAAACTCAAGCCTTCCTTTGTTGGTTGACATCTGATTCTATTTGTATATTTGATGTGACTTGGTTCCTTTTTATTGAGTATGAAAATCTGGTTGGTCAAGGCTTAGGGTTCTTTCTTCTGATTTTATATTGGAGGGACCATGCGATTCTAGTCTAGCTGCTCCAGAGTTCCCTCAGAGGCACAGGTTAGGCAAGATCAGATGCTGTCAGCCTCTTTATTAAGGTCTGTGTCCCTCTAACCAGAAGACACAGCACAATTTGGGGGAAATTGCTAAGCAGAGGCTGAATTTAGGCTTTCTCAGGCAGTCTGCAAAGGTCTGAGCCCCAGTGAAGAAGGCTGCTCAAAATCCTAGGCAGATTGGGGAAAGCGACAGCCAAGACAGATGAGAGCTAACAGGAATGCAAAGGCAAGTTGGAGTGGAGACAGCCTGCGAGGACTCTAACAGTCTAGACTGAAAAACTGAGCTAGTCTGTGTACAAGATTCCAAATGCAGTGGCTGGGTCTGGGCTAAGAGATTAGTCTCCGGACATGGAGTGCTAAGAGTAGGAACAGACTTATGCCTAAGGCTCCAGTGTAGATATTTTTAAACAAGGGTGGTTACAACTGGAGTTGTAAGCGTGGCAGTGCTGTGGTAGGAGTGAGTTCAACTGTGGCCCTAGACCTATGTTGGTAAATTTGAAGGACTGGGATTAAGGAGATGGGGTGAAGGCATTTACTTCAGGCACACAACTTATTTTAAGGCCACAATGAAGGATAAATGTCCCCATAAACCAAGAGAAATTCTACTTTCCTGCAATATTTTTAAAAATAACAATGAGAAAGTTCAAGATGAACAAAATGTCGAAACTTTCAAGACATGATTTTTAGCTCTATGGGCTTGAATTATTTCCTGAAGTAGAAGAGCCCTTTTTACACAGCCCAGGACTCCCCAGCTCATGGGTCTGTCCTGTACCTGCAGGCAGATTGATGTGTGATGACTTGTGATGATGGTATGCAAAGAGTCTGCGTGACATAGCCCTTTGTGTGCAGTCACTTTTCCGACTGCATGGCTTCTATAGGTGTTCTCCATTTATTTAGAAGACAGGTGGAGCTGTGGGTGTCACATGTGTAGACTCAGGAGACTGAGTGAGGCGGGAGAACTGCAGGTTCAATGCTAGTTACATATTAAGACTTTGCCTCAGGAAAAAAAAATGAGGAAGAAAGAAGGAAGGAAGGAAAGAAGATAGGAAGGAAGTAACAAATGAAGGAAGGAAGGAAAGAAAGAGAGAGAGGTGTGTGGACTATGTAGACTAGTAGTATAGCAGTAGTGGGTGTGCTTGCTATGTGTGAAGCCCTGGGTTTAATTCCCAGGGACACAAAAAATAAAGAGTAAATAAAAATAAAGAACCATGAAAGACGGGTAGGCGTTTGGATTACTGTATATAGGGGTATATTGTTTTGTTTCTTAACTTATGATAAGGTAGTCCAACCCTTGAGGTTTGAAATATGAAGCTGATATTCTAAGGGAATTATGCTGAAAGGGGAAAGTTGACAAGTGAAGGGTGAAGGGGATTGCTGTTTCACCTCCTCGTGCGACTGTGCTTCACATCTCTGCTTTGCCTGCAGTTGGCTCTTGATGGCTACAACCCAGCTCTAAATGATTTCATGAGCATAAAGCTGAGTTCTCATCTCAGTAGGGCCACTAACAGGTTGTACGCCTGTAAACAGCTTGCCTTGCTGAGCTTCTCATTCTCCGTAAGACAAAGTGGTGACTGAACACCTCACTCCATGTGCACGTCCCACATTTCACCCTGTCCTGTGTTCTGCTCTCTACAGCAAATACCACTCAACTCGAGTCTGTGATCCTCTCTGTTCATAGACAATTCCTGATGCTTCTTTTGTAAGTGAACATCACCCTCAGACTCCAGAGAAGAGCAAGTCCCCGCTCTTCCTCTGCTCCTTTGGGACTCCAGATGCACCCTTTTGCTTTCACAGCCCTGATTCTGACAGGCACACTCTGATTTCGCCTGCATGAAAGAATTTAAGTGCCTTACTCTTCCATGCTAACTTTTACTACCAAATATTTAGCCCAGTTCGTTCTGTTAGCCACGTTTCAAGGGCATTTCTTCTCAGCACCTTGGACAGAGGACTAAAGCAGGTGGAGACTCGGGGAGTGCTTTCTAAGGGAAGGCGTGAATACTTGGAAGTTGACACGTCTCTCTGTCGTTGCATTCGGGGTCTTTCCTGGGGTTCTACCCCCTCACCTTTGGTGGCTTTGTCACTAGTCAGTTCACTTCCTCCTTTATTACTCTGACACCTCTGTGTCCTGGGTCCCTTCTGTTCTCCTGCCAGCATTTCTTTGAAGGCAAATCATGCCCTCTTTCTCTGCTCTTCCCCTTAAGTGGTGTGCTCCTCAAGGCTTAGCTTTGTTTTTTGTCTTCCACAGACATTTCTGGCACTAGAAGCATGTAGAGCACCTTCTTGACCCTAAATCCTGTCTTTAACTCTTGTGTGATCTCTTATCTCACATCTCCAATGGTTCTTTGGACACCCGAAGGTCACATGCTAGGGACTATGTGTGGTCTGAGTGTGATCCTCAAAGGTTCATGTACTGGAAGTTTGACTCCATGCGCAGATGTCGAGAGGTGATAAGGCTTTTGAAAGCTGGGGATGGTGGTAATTAGATCATGACGACTCTCGAAGTGGATTGATGTTGATCTTGCAAAGTGAGTGGGTTCTCATGAGAGCAGGCTGTAATGAAGTGAGTCCATCCATGCAAATGGTTTCTTCTGCATGTATCGAGCTCCTTCTCTACTGTTCTGTCATGTTGTAACGCAGGCAAGTGAGCCCTTACCAGGATGCCAGCAGCATGCAAATAAGCCTCTAGACTACTGTATCCTACTTTGACATCTGAGTCAGATTGACCCACATTTGCTATCTGCACACCTGGGCCTCCAAAACTTTGCTCTCTATGACTCATCTCCTCTGCTTCTTAGAGGTTCTTTCTCTCGTATTTAACCTCTTTCCATCACATGACTCTTATTGAGACACTCCATGCGTGGGAGAGTGCACGGAACTCCAGATCTCTACCTACCACTGACAGATTCGTCACTCTAAACCTGAAGTCCAGCATGGCACAACCTTCCCATTAAACAAAAAATAAGAAACAAATTTTCTCATGATCACATCCATCTTGGCTATCAGATGGATAGCCAACTATTCTCTAGTAGTAATGTTAGCAGTCTTTAAACCCTTTACCAAAAGAATGCAATAGCTCAGGCTGACCTTGAGCTCTTCAAGAAAAAAATTAACATTGAAATCTTAGATATCAGGTGTAATTGAATGTGTTGATACGTGTGTACCCTTGTGTGACCACCATAGGAATGAAGACATACAGCACTCATCGTACAAAGTTCCATCAATCACTTTCAGTCCCTCATGGGTAGCACTGATGGCTATCAGCTAGACTCCTTTGAATGTTTGTGATAATCATGTAATGGAATAAAGCCTATTCTCTATAATATAGCAATATAGAATGCAATAGAAAGTAAAATAACTAGTTTTGCTCTTTTGTGTCTGGACTCTTCCATTCAACATCATGTTTTTTTCTTTGTGGTATGTGTGTGTGTGTGTGTGTGTGTGTGTGTACATGCTCACATGTATGAGCAAATGTGAAGGCCAGAGTTTGCCAAACAGTATCTTCTTCAGCCATTCTCCACTTTCATATTGAGGCACAGTACCCCCTTGAACTCCAGAGCTCATCAATTGACTAGTCTAACTAGGCAGGCTGCCTCAGATCCTCTGTCTCAACCTCCTAAATTCTGGGCTTGTAAGTAGGCCAGCATGCCCTCCTGGCATCTGTGTGGGGACTGGGGAACTGGGCTGCGGTCGTCATGCTTTCACAACAAGCATTTTACTCGCCGAGTCATCGCTCCAGTCCCTAACCCCAGGAGTCATCGCTCCGGTCCCTAACACCAGGTTTTTGAAGTTCATCCATACTCTTGTGTGTAGTAGTTGATGTTTTTACTGTTGAGTACTAGTCCATTAGGCCACAGTTTATTTATCCTTTTCCCATGATAGTTATTTACATTGTTTCCAGTTTGGGACTAAGACAGGAATGAAGCCACTGCAAACATTCTTGCACAATCTGTTTTATAAGCTTTTGTTTTATTTAATTTGAGCAGACACTTAGGAGGCGAATTTCTCACGAGGAGTCTCTGTTTAACTAAATCTCTCTTAATTTCTCTAACTCTAGCTTTCTGTCTTTGTCTCTCTTTTCCCTAAAATTTGAGGACAAGAAAATGCCTTATTTCTCTTTAAATTCTCTGTAAGTCTTAGCTGAGTTTCCCTCATGTGTAGACACTTGGGAAACATCATCTGATGACCGTTCAACTGCATGTGAAATCATTGCTGTTGACTTTGTGGTGATGAAGTAAGAGCCCCAAGGACTGAGGCACCCAAAGAGGCCAGTGACAGACACATTTCACCCTCCTTTCCCGAGTGCTCCCACATTGTAGGCTAACTTAATGCTGCCTTCCTACTGTCTCAGAAGTTGACACTGTTCTTTATGTCTACATCTGGTGAATCAACAACTCTGTCATGTAGATTGTAATGAATGACAGCTCTGAGTCAGACATGAGCTGCCTGGGGTGAGGCTTCCCTCCAAAGCTCACTAGTTCACGATTAGCTTTTCAAAGCTACTCAGATTCCCTAACTAACCCTAACCCTTATGCAAATGGGGTGGTGCTTTTTAACTTCATGTGCTGAGGGCTATATCACAACTGTCACTAGTATTTAGTAATGCTCACCATTTCCTAAGTACCACCCTTGCACAGTTACTCGGTCTTTGCAACAATTCTACGGTGTTAATCCTGTCATCCCACATTTTCATAGGGGGAAACTGAGATACACAGAGATCAAGTCATGTGACAGATACCCCACTACTGGATAATGGCTTCTAACCCAAGCAGTCTGAGTCTAGCTACCCATGTCTGTATCTTACATCTGGATGTATATGTAAGGATATTTTGTGGTCAAGTTTTGAGTTAAGGTTCCTTGTGTGACTTGTCTACTTGCATTGGACTGCTTCCTTTCGAAGGATAGTGCTTCTGAAAACTTAGATATCTGTCTAGAACTTCTTGTTATGGGAATGTACAGGAATGTGGATGGGGTGATAGAACAGCTGATTGGAAACATGGCTCGATGTGGTGGTGCATGCCTGTAATCCCAGCATACAGGAAGTGGAAGCAGGAGGATCACATGTTCTGTGCCAGCTAAGGTTATGTAGCAAAAGATAAAGATGAGAAAAGAATGGTGACCCAGCATCACAGCCCTCTTCGCTCCACCCTTCAGACCAGAAGCCCATTTCTAGTCTTTTCTGCTAAGATTCAGGTCTCAAACCAGCCCAGGTATATCCTTCCAGCTTCTGATTTAGAGCACAGCCCCTGTACGCTTTTAGAGCACAGCCCCTATACACTTGGGGAAGGACTAGAGTTCTTACAGTCTGCTAAGATGCAGACCATTGAGCCTTAAGTGGCAGCCACTGTTTCTCATCTTCAGTCACCCTCAATCACATGTGTGCTTGTCCCTCAGCCCACTTCCTGAGGCTTGAAGACCCCGCCCCTACCGCTGTTCTCCTTTACAGTGTGAGAACAGAATCGTAGGATACAGTCATATCCTCCCTTACTACAGCTGCTGCAGGGGCTCAGCGGTCACTCATTCTGTGCTTTCCTCCTCTCTTCTCCATCTCTGATTGGCCTCACACCTGCCATTGCAGCGTAGGCACTCTCTCTATGACCAGGGATTTATTCTTATTTTTCAATATCTTAAAATAAGAGAATTTACAGTTGTAAGCCTGTCGGATGAAAGATTAAACCTTTGTCAAGGAAAAAAAAATGTTGTTTTTAAAGAGGCAGGAAGTGTCTAGAGATGATATTAAATGACTTTCCTCTTATGTTAATTTTCAGTGAGTTCTTCATGCCTGGGCTCGTTGATACTCACATCCATGCCCCTCAGTATTACTTTGCTGGAAGCAATGTAGACCTGCCGCTTCTGGAGTGGCTAACCAACTATACATTCCCCGTAGAACAAAGGTTCAAGAACATTGACTTTGCTGAAGAAGTCTATACCAGAGTTGTTGTAAGTATCCTGAGCATGAGTGTTGAGTTCTGTTTGGCCATCAATAGAATCATCCATGTCTAGGACCAGATTTAAGTTGTAAAATATAAGCCACGTCTCTAAATCCTTTTGTAAGCCACTAAGCATGTCACCTTCATAGTGACCAAGGGAGATTTTGAAACTGACTTCCACACGCCCAGCCTGGTGGGCCATGTATTGTTCTCCTTGTCTCCTACATCACGGATCTTGGATTTAATGCATATTTTCATTCTTTCACTGCTGCTAACTCATAGTACTGTCACAAGAACTATCTGGAATAACTGTGTGACTTGGAAAGTTCTGCAACTCATTTTCCCCATTGGTAAAAAACAGAGCTAATGATAATGTGTACTTGTACAGGATTGCTATGATCATTCACCAGGTTAATATTCGTGAGGTTCTTAAAATAGTGTCTCGCACATAGTAAAGAGCAGTTTGATTGTTTTAGTGCTCAAGAAAATTTAAGAAATTTATATTACTTTTGGAAGGATATCACACTCTTTTGCCAGGTTTACAAGGAGGAAAAATAGGGTGATCCCAGACTGCAGGGTGGGTGAGACTGTGATGTGAGGACTGACACCGCCAGAGGGCGCTCTGGGCCCAGTTCCGTCACTGGCTGCGACGGGTGCTCACTGTATATTGAAGGCTGTGAAATGTTCTGCCTTCTACTCTTCCATGAAAACCAACATTATGTCCACAATAAGAGCATACTCCGCAACTGGAAAACTTCAGCAATAAAGAAGTTCGAGCTGCAAGGGCCTTTCACTTGCCTCTGTTCATGCTTGCTCTACATCCCTGGATTTTATTTGGACTTACTGGTAGTTCTTCTCCTAAGGTGTTGGCTCTAAGCCTTCCCAGGGACTGGCCTGGCCATCCTGCCAGTTTCCTTGGTTTTCCATCATTCTAGCCTTAAAGAGTAGAAGCAAGTGATTAGACTTACTCACTTGTCTTGATTAATTATAGTTGAAAGTCCTACATATTTAGAATGTATCCACGTGACACCAGAAATACTGAGATGGTCTAAAAGCCAGGTATGAATTGGCCAGCACACTGTGTTAATGAATTGTTAACCACACTAAAGCTTTATTCTCAAAATTTATTTATACTTCACATTGTTCTAAAAAGAGTTTGAAATAACTTGAAATTGCATAGTGTGCAACAAAAGAAAATGAGTCATCAAATCACAGGAAAGGAAGATGAGGGGAGTGGAAAGATAAAAGCCAGAAGCCAGTGCACACTCTTGGTGGAGTCTATCGCAAATTCAGCTTTAAGTTTCTAGATTCAGACAGGCAGATCAGAAATGAAATTCACACTGTGCGCAAGACTTTGAAAACCAAATTTGTCAGCATTCCTTAATGTATATGTGCTGTCAAAATACATGTGTAAATATTCAAAGGGAGAGAAGGAGAGAGAGAGAGAGAGAGAGAGAGAGAGAGAGAGAGAGAGAGAGAAATCAGCTATATCAGACTTCCATGTTTGAGAGTTTAGAGACCTTCTGACAATATTCAAACATATTTCTTATAACAGAAATATAGGTGGTTGATGTCAGTGGTTTCAAAATGGTGGTGCTCCTGAGAAGTATTTGCAGGAGGCACGCCCTGTGCTGATGGCTAGCAGAGGCCCACACATGCTGACAGCTGGAGGAGGTGAAGGGCGCATTGACCTCTGCCTAGGAAAGTCAGCCTTCCTCCCCTCCTGTCATCCTTCCCCTGCCCTCTCTGTCATATCCTTGGGTCTCCCTTGGCTATAATTTGGGTATAGTCCCAAACTTTCTACTGTCTTTACTATGCCGGTCCAATTTGGAACGATACCTTCCCACCCAGGTCAGATTCCTCTGTGTAAGGACCCAGGCTAGAGGGCTTTCCTCACATCCGAGTCAGCATTGGCTGACTGGTGAACCTCATTACAGGATGAACTTCGGAGAGGCAGTGAACTACTAGGGAGAATTCTTCTGCCTCTTCAGGAGCGACACATATGGTATTCTAGGAGAGAGACTGAAGACCCTAGAAGTCTTCATGAACCTTCTCTTCATCTTGTTTTTGGGAGATTTGTGCCCTTTAAGTACTTTCCAATTTCTACAAAGAGTATCTCTTCCCCACACAGTGCAGGTTAGGAGTGGCTGGGCGACTTCAGCAGGAGGAGAAGGGTCCTCCCTAGGTTTAGTTGTCTACACAGACTTTTAGCGAGATGCCCGTAGCTACCCTCTCCCCAAGTTATCTCCAGGTACTTGTCTGTGTTTTCCTTTGATGCTGTCTCATTTCGTGTTCTTCTCGAGGGTTAGTCAATTCTGCACTCATTTATTGCTAGGCTAGCAAAAAATTGTTAAGGAAAAAGGAAAAACACAATAATAAGTCTGCCAGGTTGAACTAGAAGTCTGGCTGAATAATTTTATTTGTAATACTATAAAAATACCATTTATGTATTTGCAGTTATAATAAGATTTGGATAGCTTCAAAATCCTGAGAAACAAGGAATAGTTAGCATCATATTATATGAATTCTGAACTGTGAATCAGGAAATCAAAAATGCCAACTTCTCCTTTAGCTAACACTTTGGGAATATAAATACTTTTGCCATTTACTTAAGTATATTCTGCATCAAGATGGCATACCTTTAAATAAACACATTTTAAAATTAAAAGCCAGAATTCTATTTTCATCTGTATGTGCCATGTGACTTTCCTGAGCACATGCAATTCAGGATTTTTGTGATTTATTTTTAGAGGAGAACGTTAAAGAATGGAACAACTACAGCTTGTTACTTTGGAACAATTCACACTGACTCATCTCTGCTCCTTGCAGAAATTACAGGTGAGCCCCTGAAACCAGGATTTATGGGCACATTAAGCAAAGGCAGCATGTCTGGTAATAATTTATACGTGGTGGGCAGCTGTACCTTTCCATTGTTTGAATTTGAGCATTGCATTTTTGCAAGTAATTAAGTTCTTGTGAATGTCCTTGGCCCTCAAATGATTATTTTGTTTGAGTGATTTGATTATTTCTGTATGGTTTCTGGTTCCAGAATGATATCTGTGGATCCAAATTTTGTGCATTAATTTAGGGCTTTTTAGAGCACATTTATTAATGTAGCTGTGGCAACAGCTTATTACATTATAATCAAAGACGGGTCTTGGCTGTTAGTTAAACTCAGGACATTATATTAGATGCTGGGAACACAATAAAATAGAAAATATTCTCTGCCTTGGAACAACCGACAGAATACTTGCATCCATTGATTAATAATTTTAGTAGCATCTGTGGTTCTGTTAGTAGGTGCCAGATATTTTACAAAGTACTCAACCACAAACAGCCATTGGTCATGTATTGAGGCCCCCACAGAACAGCTGAGCTAACTGATGCTCAGAGCAGTTCATATGGCATGGTTGCTTAGCTAAGAAGCAGAATTAAACTGGATTTAGGTTGGTGATTCCACACTTGTACCCAGCAGAGTGCCTGGCATAAAGCAGACACCTGATAATTATTGTTGGCTGATGTACTTACTATGCTCTGCTCTTGGGGTCCAAGGTAGTTCATGCCAAGCGCCCAATGGATGATTCTGAAAACAAAAATTGAAGTTTTGGAAGAGATAAAGAGATCTTCACCTAGGAAGACATCGTGGAAGAGCCCTCTAACTGCAAGATGCCAAAATGGAGAGACTAAAATGTCTCTTAAGCAGAGGAGGTGACATGGACAGAGCTGTGGGGTTAGGGATGTTGGTGGCAGAGGCAGGATGCAGGAGACAGCACGATTTAATGACGGGGAGGATTCTTTGCATGGTTAGGTGAGAGAGGAGGCCAGGCAGATGGGCTCCAAGATGCCTCAGAGACTCAAAGAAGGTTTCAAGCCAGGTGAGTGATATGATAAAAATGACATTTTAAGGAAGATGAATCTAATAACCAGTAATTAAAATAAATTCTTGTGACACAGAGAGAAGCAGAAAGTCTTTTTTGAAAGACTTATGATAGCAGAGAGACACTGTAAAACAACCCCACCCAACATAGCTCCAGCTTTCTAACTGAAATGGAATTCCTCCAACACATCTGATGAAGACTAGGTCTGTTAGTGCCAGTCAAAGATAATAATATCAACATGGCCACAGTTAAAAAGAACAGTAGTATAGACCTGAGCATCATGGGCCAAGCATCATATGCATATTTTAGGATATATTCCTGACAGTCCCGCACACTGCAGAGGACTCTGAGACACATAAGTCTGGATCTCAGATAACATCTGCTGTCCTGGAAACAGGGGCAAGGAAACAAATTCAAGTCTGTCAACTAGCATGCATGTTCTTAACTTTTCACATGGAGAGAAACTCAGTCTGAGGTGTGCAGGCGAGGCAGGACGGGGGGAAGCTGAATAGAAGAAAAAGAAATGTATTTCTCTAGGATCTGAGGTGATCCCCCCTTCTACCATGAGGTTAAATGACACAGGATACTTGTGACATTAATAAAAATATAGACAAACTATACAAGCAAAAGGAAAAGCTAAATAAGAATTATAGAATATCCAGTTATTACTTGGAAGCCTGGAAGTGGGATGAGAGGTAGATGGAAGGAACTTTATGTTATTCATTGACTTTCATGGTTTTGTTATGATGTGAAGATAAATGGTTCTTAACATTCTCACTGTGGGCTTTTTATTTTAATTTTTTAAATTTTTAAATTGAATTTTTGTGTATTTCACACAGAACATGTCAATCAATATTAATCATTTTTATACCCCCTTCCCACAGACACCCCCTCTTGAAGTTCACGAACTCTGTCATTTGTGTTCAGGCCTATTGTATCAAGTTAGTGTGCCTGGACATTCCTCAGTGCAAGTTCATCCACTCAGGTCTCGTCAGCCTATTCCAGAGTCCCGTGCTTTAAGATTAGCTTTTCCTTCCCAACAGTAGTTACCTGTCAATATTTCTCCAGCAAAGATTGGGGTCTGCTCCCATTTCCCCAGTTCCACGCTGGGTTTTTATCTACTTGAGTTTGCACGAGTCTTCAGTATGCTGGCATCATTGCTGTAGGTTCATATCAACAGGGTCCCAGGAGCTTGTAGAATTCTATTTCCATATGGTCATGAACCTCCTCCTTGGTCCTTACAATCTTTCCACCCTCTCTTCCTCAATGGTCCCTGAGCCTTGGATGAGTGAAACTTAATATAAGAGTCCTGTCCAGGAACCCACACTCTTCAGATTCCTAATCTCCACACTTTGGCCATTTGTGACCTTTTGTGTTCCTGGGTGGGCTTTTTTAAAAACAGCAATCTTAATTTTAAAATGTCTCAGAGGCCTCAGGAAAAATATTTGTTGAGAAAGAAACATGTCTTCAGACTCTTTTTCTGTATGCTTCACAGATAAATTTGGGCAGCGAGCGTTTGTGGGCAAGGTATGCATGGATTTGAATGACACTGTTCCAGAATACAAAGAGACCACCGAGGAATCAGTCAAAGAAACAGAGAGGTATTGTGCTTGGGTGTTTTGATCTGTGTTTTTGGTGAGTCATCTGCTGCCCTGATTGGAGGGAAGAAAGTAGACACCATTGTGACCCAGCTGGGATCTGTGTACACTAATTTGGAATATTCTGCTTGTTCCTGGTTCTGCACTTAGACTATAGCAAGTCTGCTCAAACATGGGATAGTGGTAAATGGCTCACAAAGTTTTCCACTCAGTGCCACACTTGATCCTCATGAAAATCTCCATGACATGTCTATCTTTTATGATGAGAAAACTGAGTCTGATATGGCCTGAGTGACTTGCACAGTCATTGTAGAAACACCAAGACAATCAACTTATAAATAGAAAAGATTTGTTTGGGCTCACCATCTTGAGGTTCAGGTGTAGGATTTGGTGAGGCAGCATATCATGGTGGGAGTATGTCATGGAACACACTGCTCATCTCACGAGTCAGGAATGATAGCCAGAGCTAGAAGGCTGGTCAGAATTCCAAAATACCCTTAGGAGCACATGCCCCCAAAGCCTACAGATCACTGTTGGCCACACCCCCTAAGATGCTGCCTCCCAGTGGTACCACCTTGGGGATCAAGCTTTGGCTCGTAGACCTTTGGGGACACTCATCTGAACCATGCTAGTCACATGAATTAAAGTGGTAGGGATGGGATTTAAATAAGGTCAAGCTCCATGACTCTAGAGTTCTTTCTAGTGTGACATGGATCCTATCTCATAGTCAATGTGAGGAGAAACAGAAGGCATTCAGGAGCATTTACTATGCTGTACACATACTCAAGAACGACAGTATAAGTAAGGAATCACTTGCAGAACAAAACATAGGAAGTTATGGAAAATGTTACATTGATAGACTAATGAAAGACATGTCAGTAAAATGTTTCAGTCAGACACGGTGGTTCATCCAAGTACTCAGGAGACTGAGCAGGAAGGATCACAAGTTCCAGGCCAGCCTGAGCTTCATAATGAGACCTCGTCTCAAGGACAAAACAAAATTACTTTTTTAATAACCAAAGAATATGTGCTTCGCTGGCATAAAGCATGGAGAAATCAAAAAAGTACAAAGTGGGAAAATGTTTTCGCTAATGAAACCACCTAACGATACCAGTATGAGATTCTACCCTGTGTCCTGTGAGACAGTTTTCAAGGTGGTTTGTCTGTCCCTCATTATGAGTTTGTCTTGCCATAGAAAGAGGAAATTTCTACATGTGTACTGGAATGACCGTAACATACTCACATTAGGGAATTAGAGTGTCCCTTCTCCAGAACTGTGGTCTGAAGAGCCATCTGCCAAAGGCTATGTACAGACACAGCAGGAAGGCCATGGTCCTTGCTGTACTTACATTAAGGTTCTGAGGCATTCAGTGGTGATATACAAGCTAAAGAAATATAACGTTAGGGGCCAAAGCCTATTCTGTTGCTATTAGGTATAGAGTGGGTTCACCAAAGGGCATGAACAGCCTGTGTGGGGTCATTTTCATCTGAAAAGGGTAGGGTTCCATATGCAGATAGAAATATGAAAGCTGTGTGTGAACGAAGACAGCAAAGTATCCACACGAACGCCTGATTGTGACTGGTCATTGTAGCATTACCCACAGATGCCAAAGACGAAGGAAGTTTCCCTGTGAACCAGTGTCAGTCCCAGGACAGGACTCCAAGCATCTCTCTAGTACTGATCTGCTTGCAACAATGTGGGGAGACACAGAATGCTACACTGACAGTTCAGAGAAGCAAGTCTGTCACAGATAGGTGGAATAGAATAGGCAGATAGGAGAATAGAAGCTTAGGTCTCTAGACAAGCTAGTTTGCAAGACTCAGCAGAACTGCTCAGGATAAGTGGAGTCTTGTCTATACATGTCCCACATTGCACCATAGCAGCAATTTCCCCAAACCACACTTCATCTGGGATTTTATTCCAAGGGGACATTTGGCTAGTGGGGTAAAAACAGAGGCCATCCTGTTCAGGGAGGAGCAAGAATGAGCCCAGGCTAACCTGTCCAGTCACGCCCCTCTCAAGATGTCACATTTGTAGTGCTTCTACTGTTACTCTGAGAACTGGAGAGAAAGAGGAGAAAAGTGGTGTCACCAAGACTGTTTGAGGACTTGATCCATACCTGACTGGTGAAGCACAAGAAATGTGGTTTACAATGAAATTGCTCAGATATAAGAAGAAATAAAGAGTGGACATGTGCTGCAACATGAATGAACTTTAAAACTACCATTCTAAGGCAAACCAAATACAAAGGGGATACATTGTATAATTTCATTTATATGGTATGTATAAAAAGTCAAATCCAGAGAGAGAGAGAGAGAGAGAGAGAGAGAGAGGTTTCCTGGTGCTGGGGGAGGACTGCCTATCACCTGCACATGAATATGGACCAGTGTATCCCACTGGATTATGAGAATTCAAAGACTATTTAATTCCACAACCCAACGAATTTGATAAAGATATTGAACAGAGTGTTTAAAACACATGAACTTCATGATATATAAATCATACTTCAACAAAATAATTTTGAAAAACCAGAGCATGCTGCAGTTCACCAGCCCTCTAAGAGCGAGCAGGAGTGACTGATTTTTGAAGTACATACTATTGAAACTCAAATTCGTACGAAAGCGATTTCTGACAGGCCTTGCAAGCATGAAGTGGTGTGTATTCCGGACTCCAGTAGCTCTCCTTTTCATCAGTGCTCCTCTCAATGCGTCTAGCATCCCCTCCCCTCCATCGCACACAGCTAAAGCAATTGTTTTAAAGTCCAAGAATCTCAAGATGCAGCAGTCCATGCTAGAGTTTTCTGATGTTGTAGAATTAAAGCTGAATCGTTGAACTAGAAACTCGCCATTTCAGCTAGGCTGCCTGGCCAGTAAGTTCCTGGGATCCACCTGGCTCTGACCCCTATAAGCACGCATAGTCCTGACCAGCATTTTTATGTGGGCGATGGAGATTTGAACTCAAGTTGTCATCTTGTATAGGAAGAGCTCTTACCCACTGAGCCATCTTATCAGCTCCATAAATGAAAGACTCATGTTTTAAAAATCCGCCTCTCACTATCCTGTACTAAGTCAGGGTTTCTCCAGCTGATAAGATTTATTTTTAAGTAAATATACCCTGATCATTAAATTACTTTTAAAAAGTAATTGTACAAAATAATGGCATTCATTATGATACTTTCATACAAGCATATAAGATCCTTTCTCATAGCCACAACTCCAATTACTTTTGGTTGTGGGTCATATAATTTCTTGAGATCATGAGTTCGTTATGATCAATTTCATAGAACATTGGAGAATTCTGTTGATCATATTAATACTTTTCTTACCTGGTCTTTAAAGGCTTTTCCATAATACCTTGCATACGTGACCAGGAAATTCACTTCACTATCTTTTGCCTTCAAGAAGTTCACAGAAGTTTCTTTAGATCTGTTCTTTCTCAAGAAAACAACCTATCCTAGTGTGAGTTTAGAACTCAGCTTTGTCTCCATTTCTGGGCTTCTCTCACTTCACGCATGTCCCCCAAGGAGGGTCTAGCAGAGGTGCTTCTGCGTGTTCACGGAGAAGGGGAGGGATGTCCCCTACCTGTTAGCGTTCGCCATATGCCCAGTCACAATGTGGCCACCACATTAACTCAAAATTTGTTTTTCCTGGGATTAGAGATGGTGTGTAGGGCTTTGTCCATGGTTGGTAAGTGTCTATCACAGACCTACATCCCTAGCCTCTTAATTCACGCTTTATTCTGAAAGAAAGGACTACCAAAAGGCAGAAAACTAGCAACTAATGACGTTGAATCCACCTAACAGGACAGCTGTCACCATTCAGGCAAGTAGAAGGGGCAGGATCACCAGGGTCCCGCACCACACACCGTTCACAGCCACCTCTAGCTTAGCCCTCATTTTACTCCAGTGTTCACCCCTTGCTGGACTCTGCCCTTGGAAATCAATGGTGATACTGTGTGAATGTGTAGTTTCCACTTTAAGGGAGTTAGAAATAGCACACCCAGCCCAAGGGCTTAGAAAGCTCCAGAATGACCCAGTTGATGCTACACAATAACACTTCCTGTCATTTTCCTCTCCAACTTTTGCTGCCAAAGAGAAAGCCAAGTAATTACTGATTGTGAATCTCTCATTAGTGGTGGCGAAGCACACACTGTTAGAAATATTTGCGTGCAAATTGGGACATATAAAGATCATGTTTTCACCCGCTCACAACAATTATTTGAAAATGCTTAACTTTTCTAACTCCTCATTTGTTGCTTCATTTCAGGTTTGTGTTAGAAATGCTTCAAAGGAATGTAAGTAAATTCGTTGAGTTTTCATCGGGAATGCCTTTTGTTAGCTGTGGGATTTGCTAAGTTGTTTGCTGGATTAATCTGTGTACATTTGGCTTATTCTATGCATGAAGAAGTATTTTCATAGAACTTTGATTGTTGGCACAGCATACCTAAAAGCTGAGCTCAGTGAGGTCAGATTTTTAAAACATTGAAAGTGTCTGACAAACAAAGATTGTGAGTGTCAAGGTGTATAGTGTGATGGTTTTCTGTACAAATGCACTGCTCAGTGATGGCCACAATGAGATTAATGAACACATCTAACCTAAGGGCTGTACAAAGCTTCTAAAACCTGTTAGTTTTATAACTGAAAACTTGTGCCCTTTGACCAACATATAGACATCCCCTTTGTAGGCAACTATCCAAAAGAAATAAAGCCAGTAACTGGAAGAGATATCTGTGCCCCGTGTTCATTACAGCTTTATTCACCATAGCCAAATATGGAAACACCCTAGGGCGCATGGCTGAATGAACGGATAAAGAAAACTAAGAACATAGGCGTAGGTGTACGTGTGTACATATATACATACATGTGAGATATGTATGCCATACAAATGTCTTTCATATTGCATATGTAGGTGTATAAACACATCTGCATGTACCATGGAATACTATTCAGCCCCAAGAAAGAAGATTCTGCTGTTCATGACATCATAGATGAATCCCAAGGATATTAAGTTAAATGAAATAAGCCCAACACAGAAAGAAATACTGTGTGGTCTTGTTTATCGCTGCAATCTAAAAAGGTCAAATTTGTGGAGATTTCTGGTTTTGCTCTACCATAAAAGCTGGTAGAGCACTGCATTTAAGCTCCTTTGTGGCTGCTTTGTAGCACAGATTTGCAATCAGAAACAGTTATCTTATCTTGATGGGTTTGATTTGTCAGTATTAAAATGCGCAGCAAGCATGAAGTGTGCTGAACTGGTTTATGGTATCAATGGGTATTGCGTGTCCCTTTCTTGGTTCCCATAACCACTGTCTATACGCAACAAGGAAATCAAATTCAGTCAGGTGAGTGATCTTGATCCCAAGTCCACTAGACTCTTAGTTAATCTAAGGTGTATTAGGTAGCTATCTGTGACGTAACACCCGAAGTAAGCAACGTTAGGGAAGAAAGGTTTATTTTGACTCACAGTTTCAAAAGACTAGTTCATAGTCACTTGGCCTCCTGGCTTTCAGGCCTGTGGTGAGGCAGGTCATCGAGGTAGGGGAAAACTGCTTTCCTCATAGCTGCCAGGAAGCAAAGAGAGAGAGAGAGGGAGGGAAGGGAGGGTCTAAGGATAGCCTGTACCCTTGAATGGTACGCCATCATGACCAATTTCCTCCTCCTTGGCCCTACTTCCCGAAGGTTCTGTCACCTCCCAGTAGTGCTGTCAGCTAAGCACCTCTACCGCGTGAATTTCGAGGGGACACTTAAGATCCCTCTCATAGTATAAGGTCTGGAAATCTCAGTCATGCCGAGAGTCCCCTGTCAGTTCAGCCTTCCCCTCTCACGGTGTCACCTCTTCCTGATCTGGAACTTTATAATTTTATGAAGTCTCTGGGGAGGGCAGGTTCCCCAGGAAGAGCAGAAGCGTGCCGAGTAGACATGGTAGGCCTGTTGATTCTGTCCACTGATGCTTCCTGGTCTGGTCTGAGACACAAGCTGTATTGGACTTAATACCCTGGACTGCCGTGTCCTGTAGTTACATGGCACCTAACTCCTTTTCAGTGCCCTGGCGTTGCAGAGCCTGTGAAAACAGTAATGTTTCTCGCTTCCAATCATAGTGCAAAAGCTGGTTTACGGCTCCAGGCAATAAGACTCATAGGTCAGCAAGCCTAACCCTTCGCTTGCTGCCTTTTACAACTGAACTGGAAGCCGTAGCAATGCTCAAAATTTATTCCAGTTTCACCCTGGGTGAGTTGGAGGCAGGGCCTGTAGATTCTGTCCCTCACCATCCTCCCTAAGTCCTTCTCTTCTGCCAACCGTTCACCTCAGGTGGCTCCAGACAGTTCAGAGGGAGGTACAGCCAGCAAACTCCCTCACAGTGCAAACAGGGAACAGGCCAGCACCACACTCTCAATGCCCCGACTTCAGGCTTCATCTGAGCACTCATGGGGAAGGAATGGCTGTCATTTGAGGTAGAGCTTTCTTCTGCTGTACTTGATATTGAAGAATATGCTGTTCTCAGCCATGAGCTATTTCCGTGGAACTCAGCCCCTCTAGTGTATCAGAATTGGAGCTATGAAATCAGATTGCTGCATAGTGTGCTCTGTGCTCACAATTTCCGTATTTTCCTTACCATTTTTTTATTTCCAGTACTCAAGGGTGAAACCCATAGTGACTCCACGGTTTTCCCTTTCCTGCACCGAAACTCTGATGAGTGAACTCGGCAACATCGCCAAGACCCACGATCTGCACATCCAGGTAGGCATTGTTCTTGGGTTTGTGCCCCTGTCTATATCTGCAAGATTTCTCAGTATCCTCATGTGATCTCCAATCATCTGCAGAGTGTCAAGACGTGCCTCGACTACTGTCCCCTAATCCAGTTCTTCGGTTTCAAAGGTCAGAGGCTGGAAGTTGCTTCATCCTAAATGACCTCTTGTCAGTTTTTTAAAAAGCCGAGACACCTCTATAAGTAAGAGCAAGACCAGTAGCAGACTACAGTCTCTATAGAATGATTTAATACATTTCTTTCCCACTCTCATTTGACGCTTTCTTGGTGTTCTAGAACCTTCATTCTTGGAGGAACCAATTATTATTTGAAAAGTAAAAGAACTTAATTTCCACCTTACAAAATGCACTTAAAAATCCTTTTGTTCTGAAGTTCCTAATTTAAAACCAGGAACAAAAAGTGTATCTCACTTTATCATTAAGTTGTTGCAATTTAGCAATAAAACACTTTTAAAATCTTACTGCTGGGTTAAAATTAGGAGTTCCCCTTCCCCCATCCCAGCTTAATTACACATTGTACTAAAGTTTCTCTTCTTTAAGAGTTGGCAGTCTTAAAGGAAAGGACAAGTTGGGTCATAGACAACACATTGCTTCCTTACCGTTTTGGAGGGTGGTGTTTTATTTAAGTATTGAGATCCCCATTTATTTATTTTAAAGATGCATGTGTAGAGATTCCATCAGTTAGTCTTGTCTTACCCGTTATTGTTAGTGGCTTGTGATATTTGAATTTTGAATTCAGTTCCACATAGTGATGCTCTGGTGATACAATCCTAAACTCAGATAATGTTTCTACTTTGGAAACAAAATGCTTTAATTCCTAAGATATGAAATGTAAATAAAATCTAAAACTTTATGAAAGATAAGATGAAAAAGTCATGCAAAAAGTCTATTCTTATGCTGAGGATGCAGTAATAGAGTGCTTGCCTAGGAGGCATGAAACCTTAAATTCAGTCCCTGGCACCACATAAACTGGACTTGGTGGCTCAGTACTGACGAGGCGGAGGAGAAGGATCAGAAGTGCAAGATCGTCCTTGGCTACAAATTTAGTTTGAGGCCAGTTTGGAATACATGAGACTCTGTCTCAAAACAAGAAGTCTTGTCTTATTGGAGTGATAAGTAGATGAATGTGCATTCACTCATATTTATCAAAACGACTCACCAGGATGTCCTTTCCTCTCATCCTATGTCCATACATCTCATCAATGGATGAGATGTACTCTGCACAGTGGACAGAGCTCTGTCCATGTGGGGCATCATTGCCTTTTCTCTTTTATTCATCTTGTTGTATATGATCTTCTGAATGGAAAGAGAGGAATAGCATTGTCACCCTAGAAGTACCCATTTGCTCATGAGTTGTTTCCCACAACCTAGACTTGTCCCCCGTTGGTCTGAAATGGTTTTTGTTTAGACTAGAGACTGCAGTCCTGCATTTCAGACACATTTTGTGTCCTCTCAGATTTTGGGTGTGCTTGTGCACTGTTGGTATGGCGGCTCAGACTCATTTAGGCTTATGTGTGAATTCCCTTGAACCTTTTCCTGATGAAGGCAGATTGTCCAGCTCTGTTGTTTTCAAATTGTTTTCTGCTAAAGCACTCAGTCATAAAACCAATGAAAGCGATAGACTGGGGACCAGCCCGAGTCCAGTCTTCCTTCGGCCTGTTCATACCTCCTACACTGTAGAATTCTATAAAATTTCAAACATGAAATATGACTAATATATCAGCAACTAAGAGAACTGGAAAACCAATTATCTACCCCAGTCCTTTTATTGAAAGATGAGAAAATGAAATCCTAAAAGAAATAACTGAATTGTCCTGACACACAGCTAAGCTCAGAACTCAGGTTAGAACTCAACTCTCCTTGTTCAAATTTCAGTCTGAACCTTGTTGCCTGTCCTCTGGTGGCCACTGAATTCTTCAGTGCCCAGAACCAAAAAGGTCAGGTTGCTATAAAAAGCTAGACTCTGAATGTTCTTTATGTTTGTTCTGCCTATAGATCAGAATTTCGAGACCTGTTGGAAAAATTTATTTGTCCTGAGATGCACACACACACACACACACACACACACACACACACACACAGAAAGAGAGAGAGAGAGAGATTGCCATGTTTATGATACTCTGTTTCTTAGTCATATATATTGTTATGTAGAATTCATATAATAAAAGAAAGTCTAAGTACAGTCTTTTGTTCTTTTTGTTCGTGGTCCCTTATATCGGCAAGTAGAAACTAGTCACTCCATTTTGAGACAGAAAGTATATCTAATATTTCATAGAGAAAAATGAAAATACTATTTCTTGTCTTGAAGAGTCATATAAGTGAAAATCGTGATGAAGTTGAAGCTGTGAAAAACTTATACCCCAATTACAAAAACTACACAGATGTCTATGATAAAAACAATCTTCTGACAAACAAGGTAAGTTCAATATCATGATATAATCTATGCAAAGTAGGATAGAGGCAGTTAAATTCTAAAATATTAAAAGTAGATTTTCCAAGCTAAAGTAAACCTGGGGTGTGTGTGTGTGTGTGTGTGTGTGTGTGTGTGTAATATGGACCGGACCTGAAGTTTCATCCCCAGTGGTAAATCTAACTGCTTCACTGGAGGGTAGGAATGACCTTTGGTTCAAGAACATCAATGTGATTTCCTTTGACTCAACATATCATTTATTCTTTGTTTATTTTAATGTATGTTTTTATTTATTTATTTTTATGGACAGTTAATACACTTCATACAACAGTTCTTAATCAAATTTAGACCCCTCCACCATCCATAGCCCACAGCACCAACTGAACCTCATGTATTCTGTCACACATGTTAAGTCCTATTTAATCAAGCATTAGTACCCAGGTGTCCTTTAACGCAAATTCGTCCACTGGAGTCATGTATCGTTTTATTGAATCTTTGCGCATTTCCGGTAAAGCATAGTAATCATTCTATCCCTCCATTCTTTGTCCTCAGCAGAGTTTGTGCATTCTTTAAAGAATGCGACTAGGCATGTCGATAACCTAGGCATCTTTGAAAATGGCTATCAGCAGGGACTTGATTAAATTACAGAACACATAATTAGAAATTCATCCTGCATTCACAAAGAATGAAGTGTGCAGGCTTCCACAGAAGAATGTGCGATATAGTTGGAGGTACATTGCATATGTGCAGGTGTGCCACAGGAGAAAACACTGTCCAGGAACACATACTGAATGATAAAAGGATTCTTCCCAAGGGAGAAAGAAAAAAAGAAAGACTTCCTAGTTTTTATTTCTAAGCTCTGAGATTTAAAAAAAAGCCTAAGTGTGCATTTTTATAGTTAATTAAAATGAATGTGAGTGATATGAGACTTCATTAAGACAGTGCGCCCTTTGGCCTTGGCCTTTGGTGGTGAAATGTATACATTGCCAGGAAAGCTACTACAGTAAATAACTTCATAATGACTCTGTGAATGGAGAGGCGAGTGTGACTGATTTGAAAGGTTAATACTTTGCATAAATAATGTAAATTTTATATCAGAATTTTCATCCTCCTTTACATACATTACCATATGATTAATAAATTAACTTTAAATTTACATGCTAATTTTATTTGCAGAGAGGTTGAGAAACTTTTATTTTAATAATTATTTTGTACCCATTGAACTACACCTCCCCAAAGAGAAAGCAATTAGGTCCAGATTTTACATTGAAGGAAAAAGAATTTTAAAAGAATGAAGTGTTTTTCCAAAACAAAGCACAAATTTTACCAAGGCGAAAAGTTTGAAAAGGCCATACATATGTGTGGCACCTGCTTTCTTGAATAGGTTTTTACTTTCTGAATTCAAGCTTTTATAACATTGCATTTTCTGATTTTATTTGGTGGTATTTGTCAAGAATCATTGATATCTACGTTGAAACTAGGAACACAAGTCAAGAACAATTCTGTTACGCATGGTGCCTCAGAGGCTGAGGCGGGAGTTTGAGGCCAAGTTGGGTTATACAGTAAGCTCAAGATCAGTCTCAGCTACATAAGTTTTGTCCCTAAAGCATACAAACAAACCATCTATAACAATTAACCCACAGTTCTTTGCAAGATTACTTGTACAAAGTTTCTCATGTAGAGATGATAAAAACGAACAGTGTTCAAGATGGCTGGATTTCATATGCTGTAGATGAGCTAGCTAGTCCTTGACTGTACTACAGATCAGCCAAGAGAAGCAAAAATCAAGATCCTGGACTGAGATGGGCTTCAGTGGTAGAGCGCTTGCCTAACATGCATGAGGCACTGGATTTGATCCCCAGCACTACAATAAATAAATAATAAACAAATAAATAGTTGAAACAGAATTTTTCTGAGACTTTTACAATATAGATTTGGATGCAGGGATTTTGTCCTTTCAGTCCGTTGTGCTGGTTCTGGAAAGATGGTTGTAGCCAAGTCATTGCTTCTGTCTCTTCCTGTGCATCTAGTTGTGAGTACTAATGGAAGCATTTTTGAGCAATAACTCCATGTAGACACTCTTCTCTCCAGACAGTGATGGCGCACGGCTGTTATCTTTCTGCAGAAGAGCTTAACATCTTCAGTGAACGAGGAGCATCAATTGCTCATTGTCCAAACTCTAATTTATCGTAAGTAGACAATCAATGCTTGGCAGGTTATGAGTGTGTTTCTGTAGATGGTAGCTATATGCCTTTGTTCTCTCAGTCATTCATTCTTCTAGGGTTCAAATCCATAGTAGGGTTTGAGTGACAAAGGAACTGGTAGATGGATGCTTACCTGTTCTAAAGTGAAAAACAATAAAAATATTTGAAAGAAGGTGTTTTGGAAGACTCAGAAGACTCTGAGTTTCAAACTGAAAGTAAATGTGCATGATAGAACACGTGCCTTTGTGACTTTAGTTACAATCTAGTGACCCATAGGAAAAGAAGTTAACATCCTTGAATGACCTGCATGATATCGTTTAAATTAAAATATGATCTAGCTTTTCAAAATAGGGTCAAAGTTAGCGTTCTTAAGAACATATTTATGTTTAAATGCTGTTTTCCAAGAACTTTGGGAGGTTTGCAATGTGCACACAGAGACTCTGGAAATTATAGTCCATTGCATCTTGAACAGAACAAGTTGACCTTTGTGTCTTCTTGGACTTATAATGACATGGTTCAATTTTTCCTTGTCTCTTACTTGCTCCAGTGGACTGAAGGTGATGAGACTTAGAATTCAGCCCAGGAACCATCCCTCCTAGTTTCACCTCCCTAGGAAGCAGCATTTGCACTATCCAGCTCCCATGCGCTAGACTGCACCCTCTTTAGTTGCACTTTCCCGCCTTCAGTCTTGCGAGCACAAAGGAAGAAAGACATGGTTACCTTTTCTGATGTTCCACAGGGTGACTGACGACGGGTTATGAGAGAAAAGCCTAGCAAATGTACTTACTCAGGCTCTTTATGTTCAGGGTCATTTAAATGAAGACCCACAGAAAGAGTACTCCCTGTGTTTAGTTCTTTGATTTGATGGAGCATGGCAACCACATAGCAATGTCTTGGAAAAGGGGGTTTGTATCTAATGCCAAGAAGATGAGTGGGAAACCCAGGAAGGCCTGTTCAGATCTTCTTGGCTTCTGTGCAAAATTGTTTTACTCTTGGGAATAGAGAAGATCCCCTGCAGAAATGGGGGTCTTACGAGCATCTTTCAGACAAAATCTGCTCAAGACTCCTCTGCGGCCAGCCCTAAGACACAAAGGTTCGGAATTAGAGAAGTATTTTCAGGATCTGTGGCTTTATTAGGGAAAAAGGAATCCTAGTTTCTATGGCTCATGCTGGGAAAGAGAATTTCTAGCTGCTTTGTTGTTGAAGATTGAACCCAAAGCCTCACAGTTGCTAAGCCAATGCTCTCTCACTGACTTATATCCCAGCCCCTAGAAATTCCAATTTTTATGACTTGCCTCACTGAGAATAAAGAGCTACTGGATACAGGAGAAAGTGAGGAGGTCAGAGAAAGGCTGATTTTTGAGGGTGCTTCTGAGGCTCAAAGCAGGTATTGGGTTGTTTTTTGTACACAATTTGCCCCTCATTCAGATAATACATTGCTCTGGATACAGAATAAAGACAATACCTTTTAATTTATGTTTCCTATTATTGAAGGCATACTTGGACAAAAGTACTTAGACCTATTAGACTTTTAGACTAACTTGCAAGGCTTAATTTGTCATTTTTTTTCCATGCAAGTGATCTTCTGTTTTTCCTTCTGCTTCTTGATGCTTTGTGCCCTCCCGAGAGTAATCTCAGCCCACGGAATAACTCTTTATAATCTTCTTTACCACCGCATGCCTGATTGTGGGTATGATAGCTGATAAAAATGGGTATCAGTTTTCAGTGATGTGACCGTCATGATTGACAGTATCTTTCTGCTGTTGAATCATGTCTTCTTGTTCTGGCATCTCTCTAGGCTGAGCAGTGGCTTCCTGAATGTGCTCGAAGTCCTGAAACATGAAGTGAAGATTGGGCTGGGCACAGGTAAGCAGCCACCATTTGGAGCTATGGCCAAGTGACTGACTAGTGAATAACTTTCACATGTAACTGGTTTGCTTGTAAAAGGTCTATGCTTAAGAACCACTAATTTTACTAGCTGGATGAATGAGTGTCTTAATAATCGTCTAGCCAAATAGGGAGACATTTTGAAGATGTTTTCCCCCCAAAGCCTTCATTATTCATGCTTAGAGACTGGGCTATAACGAATAACATTTTCTAAGGTGGTTTGTCCTTCTGGCTAGGATTTAAAAAGATATTTTCATTGAGTTTTTGTGCATCTCATATAATAGATCTTAATCAAATTTAGAACCCCTCTTCTATCTGCAGCTCTCCCAGACCTGTCAGGCAGTCTGTCATATATATATATATCTGCTTATGTAGAGTCACCCTCTTAAAGGAGATCTACTCTCTCTCACCAAGCAGTAATCAGTTGCCAGTAGTTCCTTGGTGAGGGTTGGGACCTGCTGCCCGTTTCCCCAGTTCATACTGGGTTTTTGTCTGATTGGGGCTTGTGCATGTTGTCACCATTATTGCAAGTTCATATGAGCAAGTCCCCAGAGACCTGAAAACCTCTGTTTCCTTCTGTTCATGCACCAACCCTGACTCTTCCCGTCTTCCTGTCCCCTCTTCCACAATGTTCCCTGAGCCATGGGTAGGTGAGGTTTAATATAAGAGTCCTTCCCAGGGACACACTCTGCAGTCTCTTATTCTTATTCTCCTGGCTAGTTATGGCCTTCTATGTGCACCACACTCTGTTGCATGAGGAAACTTCACTGGTGAGAGTTGAGGGATGTATTAGTATTCTCTCTACTCCTTGTTCTACTACGTTCATGAGTCTTAGATGTCTGCTGTAGATGTGTCACTTAGGGCTGGGAATCTCTCAGACATATATTTTGTGTGTGACCAGTTGTGGAACTCCGTAGTAGCTTCTACTTTTGCAAAAAGAAGCTTTTTTGATGAGTGGTATATGGTATGTTTGTCTGTGAATATAAGGATTCATATTTAGCATGCATTTACCTAGCATTATGACAGAGATAAGGTTTTCTTTAGGATCTCTGACCTCTCCAGCCATGTGTATTTGACTATATTTACAGAGCCACCCATGAGTTTCCTCCCATTGAGAGGGCTTTAAGTCCAATTAGACAACTGTTGATTACTCCCCAGATAAAAGTATCACTGCTACAACAATAGAGATAGTTTGCTGTGCCTGTCACTGTGGTTATTAGGCTTTACAGGTGGGATGTACCATTGATAAATTTTCTCCCCTAGAATCTTGCATAGTATCCTCTAGAACTTTAAGAGCTAATCTTCAGGGAGAAGGGTGTCAAGTCAGTTCCATTGTTCTAAGTCCTGTGTCTGAAGTATGACTGTCTTTAGCAATACAGTCTCACCTTCAAGTTCAAGGGTTGTGGCAATAGACTGTGTTATTTTGGCAGTTTCTTGGACTTCCCTAACCAACAACTCGAAGGGAAATTTCTCCTGTCTGACACTGTGTTCCTTGTTATACAGCCTTCAGGTATACACATGCACTAATGTTCTGATATTATATGTATATTTTTAGGAGGGGTTGAAATTAATGTAGTTTTTTGGTATTTTTTGAGATAGGGTCTCCATGTAGCCCCAGCTGGCCTAGAACGAGTTATGTAGACAAGGCTGGCCTTGAACTTACAGAGATCCTCCTACCTCTGCCTCCTAGTACTGGGATTAAAGACATACACCACCACACCCAGCTTTTTATGCCACCTAAGCTTTGTTAATCTTTCTTCTCTCTCTCTTCCTGTCTAACCTGTGTTTGTTTTTAGTTTCCAATGACTTTCTCATTACAAATATTATCTCAAATGAAAATGCAATTTGACCCTGCTGAAGAGAGCTGCTCCCAGCACCAGGAACCCTAAGCTCTGGAGAGAACTGGCTTTGCTCTTAACTGGTCTTTAGCCAAATAAGACCCCTTGCTTGTCAGTATTTCCCAGATGGACAGACTCAGGGAGCTGCTGAGTTACCGCTGTGTACATTCTCCATGGTGTGTTTCTTTTCCCCAGAGTTGGTACAGTGCTGCTCACTAAATGTGGGCTTAGTGTCTGGGCATCTACTATGAGCCACGGACATATAAAACTTGTACATTGCGATGGGGTACCATGTGATATTTCTCCATATGTATATAGGTGTAATGTTTAAATCACAATAAGGTTATTTATCTTTTTAAAGATTTATGAGTTCCCTTGGTGAAAATATTCATAGTCCTTTCCTCCACCTTTTCTGAAATACACAATACAGTATTATTGTCTATATCACCCCACTGCAAAACACACATCAGAACATATTCTCTTGTCTAACTGTAACTTTGTGCTTGCTCACCTTTGCCCACCTCTCCTTTCCCACACTTTCTTCAACTCTGTCTTTTGTCAACCTTTCTATTGTCAACGTCTGTGAGAGCAACAGCTTTAGATTCCATGTGAATGAGATCTTGTGGCCTTTGTGTTTATTTTCTGTTCTTGATGTGTTTGTCTCCTGATATTTAAGAGAGCTGGGCACCTTTGTGTTGGCTCTGCTGGCTTTCATAATTTCCTGCAGCTGCTCAATTCTGCATTGCACATCAAATAATCACAATGATCAAACATGCAATCATATGCATAATTATTTTATAAATATTTGAAAGATGCTTGATAACCAGTTTTTCCTCAGTTTATATAAAATCAAAGTAATAAAAAATTTACAATTCTCCTTCAAGCCTCAAGTCATTGAGATTATGGTAATATCTGGACAGAATCACAGGTATTAGGCAGATGACTAGCTATTCCACTTTCAAGGAAGACTCCAATGGATTAGGGGAAAATGGCCAAAAGATTTTTGTTACACATTATAGTCAGTTAATATGAAATATTTAGCATCGATGCAAAAAATCAGGTAGACATTGCTTTCATATTTTCTAGGATTTAGTCCCTATGATTTAAATCAGTCACACAACTCCAGTTCTTTATTTTGGTTGTTATAGTTATAGCCTAGAAAGTCTAGGAAATGTTCCAGGTATCACAGATCTGCTGTGAGACCTTGACAAGTTACTTTAATGTTACAAAGATCCATGTTGAGATTTCTACAACAGCAGCACTTGGCATATCTCCTGTGCTGGGTAGTCTTGTCAACTTGATGGAATTTAGAATCACCATGGAAACGAATTTCTGGGCACATCTGTGAAGGACTATTTAGATTAGAGTAAGTGAGCCAGAATAAACTTTTCTTTCTTCAAGTTACTCTTGTCAGGTATTTTGTTGCAGCAATAAGACAAGTCTCTAACACATGTATTATAATCTTGTTTTGAAAATTAAGTGATAAAAAAGCATGAAAAATGGTTGGCCCAGTACCTGGCACACAGCACTATCGATGAAGATTGAGTTAAGAGCTGGAAACATAACTTAATTGTTAAAAACTACCTCCTGTGTAGATATGAGGTTCAGTACAGCTTCCCCCAAATTTATGTTAAGAGACAAGCATGTGCCTATAGCCCTGATATGGGGCTGGAGGAATGGGCAGGGAGAGGCAGGTCCCTGAAGCTCGTTGGCCAGTCACTCTAGCCAAGTCAGTGAGCATTCAGCTCAGTGAGAGACCTCATCACAAAGCTAAGACAGGGATTGAGGAAGAGGTCCAATGTTGACCTCTGCCCTCCCTGAAAGTACACGTGTCCACATCACCCACACGCACACACACACACACACATGCACACACAAGCTTAAAAAAGGAGCACAGTGTGTGTATAAACCAAATATTTACCTAAAAATGGTATATTAACTTGGAAAATGTTTAGTCTTTTATACAACCTCTATTGCAGTTACCACACAGCACTCTATTATTTCCTAAACATGACTTTTTATACCAAGGTGCTGTTTGCTTGTGGACTTTAGGAGATATTTAACTTCGTACTATAATAGAGACTCTTACAAGAGCAGTTCGTTCACTTTGTTGATAACAAATGTGGATACGCCTTGCCCTGTTCAAGTGTAAGATGCAAGAAGCCCTTTTGGAACATTATCAAAAACTTTTGGAAAATAAGAGAATGTAGAATAAAGAATAAAGTGAGTGATCAAATGTCTGAGGATGAGCTTCAGGATTCAGAAGGAAATTTCTGAGGTTTGCGACCACTGTTAGTTTGCTCAAAAATGAATAAAGCTCAAAATTATGCTAAGTGAAAGAAAATACTCAGGTACAGAGGGCTGGAGAAGGTTCATGGGTTAGAGAATTGGCTGCTCTTGCAGAGGCTGGAAGTTTGGCTCCCAGCACTCACATGCTGGCTAAAAACATCTGTAACTGCAGTTCCAGGGGATCTGATGCCCTCCACAGGCACCTCACAACGCAGGTGCACATACGTACAGGTGAAATACTCCTATACATAAAATAAAAATAAGCAAATGTAAATCAAGCACAAAGAAGCACGCGCCATGCAGTTTCCTTTGCGTGGTGCCCAGGGATCAACAGAACCCTGTGGACAGATGTCAGAATGCAGTGGGTAAAGTCTGAGGGTAGTATACGGGAATTGCCTGGAAACAGCCATGAGAAAACTTGATGAGAGAAAGAACTAATATTTGCTGTTGATATCCACTGAACTGAATATCCAAATTCTAGGCATTTTATAATATCCTAGTTCTACCCCATTTAAAATGACAGCAAACAAGGTAGGGAGCTCTAGGAATCTGAATTACTCTCGGAGAAAATGAAGTCAGTGATGTGGAGAATAAAGATTATGAGAGAGTTTTACAAAATGGTGCCCAAACAGGTATTCCTGAAGACGAAGCCCTGGGACAAATGGAACAGACACAGTCATGACTTGAGAAAGAACTGTGTGACGAGTGCTCACCCTACTGAATGCTAAAGTATAAACGAACATTTGTGGCAAAATATTTAATGACAAGAGAAAACAACAACAAATGTTCCTGAAGCATTGACTGAGGCAAAAAATATCAGCTAGCAACAAAATAATTTAAAAAGTTTTTTTTCAGATGATTTTTTTGTCTTGCATAATACAAAAGGCAAGAAAGAGCTTAGAGGCCAAACAGTAATTACTCAAAATACTACTAATATGTGTAACCAATCTCTCCATCTCATATGTGAGGGCAACAAATTTCTCAGCTATACAGAGGCTTGGAAAATATTCTCTTTATGGTCCTTTGAGGGGAAAAAAATTCTTGAAAGTCCCTATCATTAGTGATGAACCAAAATGAAGGATCATCTTAAGGAGTCAAGGGAAGCTATGACCAGTAACCAAGTAACAGGGCACAGGAAGACAAGAGTCCTGTGTTTCTTTCACATATGAAAACTAAACACACAAGCAAACAAATAAAGATGACCTGAGAGTAGAAGACAGACTCTCAAGACACCACAAGAAGGGGCTTGCGGCGATGGGGAAGTGAAGGTAAGAGAAGAGGGGCCTGATCAAAGATTTCAAAGATCGATAGTAAGGCTAGGCATGGTGGCGTAGCCTTTAATATGAGTCCTAGGGAGTCTGTGATATCAAGGCCAGCCTGGTCTACATAGTGAGTTCTAGGCGGGCTGGGACTAGGGAGACCCTGTCAAAAACAAACAACAGACAAACAAACAAAGATCAAGATGATATATGCATTATGGAGTTACCATAGTAAAACCAATTAATGTGTGCGATTGTTTGTGTTCCTAATAATAACAGAAGCAACAGGAGCAGACATCACTTCTGCTCAGGTTCAGACTAAGAAGAGTGACGGTGTGAGGGGATCCAGAGAGCTGCATTTGTTCTAGAAGCACACACTCGATAAAGTATTAAAGTTTCCAGGGTAAATCATTTTAGAAACTGTATAGGGAACTTTAAAAAATAAATCCCGAGAGGGAAAATTAACAGTGTTTAAAGTATATCTTTTTAAGGATTAAGTAAGCCATAAGTAAGTCAAGACTTCCCTGGAATGTAAATATACAATAATTATTTTTGAAGCCAAGGGTCAGATTCTTGAATATTGGGTTTTACATTCCATTTGTATTATTTGTATATTTTAAATATGTTGTTATAAAAAGAAGCTATTTCTAACTGTTAAAAATACATCTGTCTTCTGGTTTCATTCACAAGAAACCAAGAACAGATAGCTTAAGTATAAGATTTAGAGGATGCAGCTGTGCTTGGCAAATGGGGGGGCAAAATTATTAGAGAATAAAGCTTTTCATTCTAGGAAAGATGGAGATGTATGTCATCTGTGCAATGTGAAAACACAGGTTGGATATCACTCATTTAAAAAGTTTGATATCCAAATGTTTTGGGTTTAGAATTTCTTTTTAATTTTGGGATATTTGCATGTATTCAATGATATATTTAGGGAAATCGATGCAAGTCTTTACCCAAACTTCATTAAGTTTCAAATGTGGCTTATACACAAAGGCTGAGGTGAATTTATAATGTATTTTTAGCACACCTGTCACATGACATCCGGTGGGGCTCTCTCTGTGAAATAACTTGGAGTATTCAGGATTTCAGAATTTTGGATCTGAAATGTTCACCGTGTATTAAAGATTATGAAAATAGAATTCCTCTCATTGAAAATATGGAGAAATAAAAAGTGAACAATCTCCAAAGAGTAACCTGAAGGAAAAACTTAAATATATAGAACAAATGTGTATACCACGATGTACAAACTCATTAAAGCCAGCAGCCTTCATGGAGTCAGTGCCTCATTCCGCAGTGGCAACCCCCTATGCCAATCTAACTCTTTCATTGTTTCCCCAGCACCAGCCTTTGGTCGTTCTGTGGGCTTCCAATCCAGTAATGACATGCATTGCATTCCCAAGATCCTGCCTCCCTAACACGGCCCCTCAGATGCCAGCGGGCGTCACGATAATCATTCCCTGGGAAGCCATTCTCTTCACGAATCCCTCTTATTTTCTTTTGTTCACTTTGGGAAATCCCACCCTTGATTATCTCAACAGTCCCTTCTCCCTGTCTGCAGCTGGGCGTCTGGAAGCTACTGGGGAGAATTGTGAGTTTCAAGCTAAATTTTGCTCTCAAATCCCAAGCAGCCTTCTGCACTGACAGCAGAGATAATTGCATTTCTCTAACAAGTATATGCTTTCTTTTGTAACCCAATTTTATTCTCATGTCTCTTTAATTTTGTGCTGCAGAACAACCCCTCTCACGCTTAGCTTGTGGCCTCTTCCCATAAGTCATCATAAAAGCAGAAGAAAAAAAAAAAATCAGAGCTTCATCTTTCAATTTTCCACCACAAAATTTACATGCTGTCCTGAATTAGTATTTTCTCTGCTACAGCTTAAAAAAGAAAAACCCCTTTTCCAATCGAAAGTAAAACAGCAAAATATACTGAGGTTTTGTGCAATCCTCTTACCCAGTAACTCATGAAATAGTGGTCAGGTGTGATGGTGCACGACTTTAGTCCCAACACTCCAGAGGCAAAGGCAGGCGGATCTCTGTGAGTTCAAGGCTAGCCTGGCTTACCTAGTGAGTTCCAGGTCAGTCAGGGCTATATAGTGAGACTCTGTCTCAAAAATTCAAAAAAAAAATTTGACCAGTAACTGTTCAGATATCTCAACTATCTCTTGTCCATTAATATCTCCTGTCCACTGGACCATTCCTACCATACACAAACACTGTATCATCTGACCTTTATAGGCAAAAACACGTGATTGTTTTCCTTCTCAAATAGCCTCCTCTGGTTCCTGCTCCACATGGCTGCCTTTCTTCACAACTAAACTTCTTCCGGCATGGGCAGTCCCTCTCCCCGACTCTTCCATTCCTCCTCTCAATGGCAGTCAGATTCTTGCCTCGCCACAAGGTAGCCTTCCTATCCTTTCCCCTTGACTGGCTGCTACTGGCATCTCTGTGCCGCCCCTCAAATGACGCTGCTCTGTCCCAGCATGGTCTCTGCAGTAAACCTGGCCCTGTTGACACTCTCCTGGTCCCAATGATCTTACATGGGGTCAGCAAAATGACTTTGAATTTGCCTCTCCATCTCTTTGTGGCATTCTTTCTTTTCTCTGAAGGCCATTTCTCTTCTTGGCTATTCACAAAAGCTGCCTTCAAGTCTCAGTCAAGCAATCTCTTCCTTCTAATTTGTGTTTTCTTTTTAGGGATTATTACCCCTGGTCATGGCCTCACAAGGCTCAATGTGTGTTCATCCTCACTCCTCATTTGAATTCAAAGCCTGAGTTTTCAGTTGTCCTACTCTGCCTCTTCTTAGGAACTTCCCAAACCACATGGAGGCCTACCTCTGTTAAGGAGCTCGCCTTGTTTGGGAATTCAGTCTTTCCAAGTAGAGACTAGAGCATTATTTAGCCTGTTGAGGTCTAATTTATATTCTCCAGATGACCTTGGGTATGGGTCTATTCCTGGAGCCTGGTCAATCTACCAGGCATCACATCCTTAAAGGAACTTGGTGCACCTCTTCCAGCAGCTGACAGTTGCCAGGTGACACTCAACTAGGACTGGAGCGTCTTGTCCACCTTCCCTATCCATGCACGGTTTTTGTCAGGCTTGAACTTGCACGGATCTTGTGCATGCTGTCACAAGTGCTGTGAGTTCAAATGGGCGAATGTCCTGTGGTGTCCAAACAACATGGCTTCCTTGTATTCACCTACCGCCTGCGGCTTGTACTGTCTTTCTGCCCGGCTTCTGCAATGATTTCTGAGCCTTTGAGGAGAGGGTGTGATAGAGGTGTTCCACTGAAGGCTGAGCACTCCTCAGTCCCTTGTTCTCTGCATGTTGACCAGTTGTGGGTCTCTGTGTTGTCATTTAATGCATGAAGAAGCCTCTCTGGTGAGAAGGATGCACGAATCTATACGTATAACAATAAATCATTAGGAGTGGGTTTAAAACTGTGACTGTTAAACAAATTAGTGTAGTAGGTTCTCCCCTATGACCTGTGCAGTCACAGGTTCTTGGCCCTGATAACAGTGCCAGGTACTTGAAGTAGGCCTTAAATCCAAACAGAAGATAGTTGGTTTCTCCCACTATCACACCCCGGTGGACATATCTTGTCAGGCCAGTTGTTACTGTAGCTCAGAGTTCACAGCTGGGCAAGGATGGTGGTGATTTTTCTCTTCTGGTAGTTCGCATAGCACCTTCTAGTACTATGAAAGCCAGTAGCGATGAAACTTCAAGGTCAGTATCAGCTTGATTTCCCTTTCTTTGTTCTCAGTGTAAGTAGAGCCTTCAGCAATAGGGCTTTTCTGTCAAGTTCTGCACGCAAACCAAGAGCAATGGCAATAGCCAGTATTGTCCTAGGGTCTATGGGACACTCTGGTCAACAACCCCAAAATTGGGAGTCCTTTCCTGGCACTGGTAATTTTATTTGCTAGACTGTGGTATCCGATAAGGCCACTGAGCTTCTGTTAGAGGGTTTCTACTTTAAACTCGTTTTATATTGTGTGTGTATATATTTTAAGAAGCAATGATAGTGGCATTTCCCTATGACTCTTTCAGGCCTTTCGAGTCATCCCTCCCTTGTCCCCTTGCCCCTCCCCTCCCACTTCCCCCCTCATCCATCCCTTTTTTTGTTTCATTACCCCCCATTCCATCATTGCATTCTATTGCCCACGCTTGGGACTTTCTTCTTCTTCCCCTCTCCTTCGTGGCCAAACCAGCACAACGTCTAGCCTTGCACCTCCTTCCTGCCCTTCGAAGCCACTGTGCTTTCTGCATTGGTCTCTAGTAGCTGCCAAAGTGTCCATTGTTTCACGCAGAAATACTGTACTTGTTTCCTTGTTGACCTTCATCCATCTTGACATTTCTAATCCATCCTTCTCTTCTCAAAATAGTCACAGAAGTCTTGTCATTTCACCTCCTTCTGCTTGTCACCCTCCCCAGGGATTCAGAATGTGCAGGTTTGTCTCCGGACTCACCAAGCTGTGTGGCTCCCAGCCATCTCGCCCCGCACCCTCCCCATGCCTGTTCTGGCTGAATTACATTCCTTGTACCAAAACTCCTCTGTGCGTTTTGTTTCTTCCCTAAAGTGGTCTTTATGTAACTGAGTTCTTCTCATTGCTGTCATTGTGCTTCATAGAGGCCTTCCTTGACCAACTGTTCAAAATGGGTTCTCCACCTCACAATTTGTAATGGAGGTGTATTTGCTCATATACCTCTTTTCTTTCTTCTGCCTGGAGTTCTGATATCTGAGGACAATAGAAGAGTGTATTTCAGCTCTAGGAGAAAAGGAAAGTCCAGTTCACAGTGCTGTGTTCTCTCTGGGGCCCCAGCTGATAGCCTGCCCTCCAAGACCACCCCAAAGTCATGCTTCATCCATCCTCTGGTGTTTCTTAATCTAGTCAAGTTTAGAATTAGCTATCCTGATTAAATACCATGAATGATGTGGATAATGTTGTACAATATAATTTTTTAAGCAGAAGGTCTTTTATTAACCTTACATTGTCAACAGGAAGAATCTAGGATGATTAAATCAACAATGTCTCAATTTTTCCAGTAAATTGTTCACCATTGTTTGCTCATCTCATTCTTTCTGTGGGGGTTCATTTTTATTAGATGCTGGGGAAAATAGTACTTTCTATGGTATTTCACAAGAGATTATTTAATAACTGCAATTACTTAACCCTCCTATATTCACACCATCCTGTGTTTTTTTTTCTGTTTACTTCAAGTCTTTATCTCCACCTAATGTAATATATTTAGTCTTTGTATGTTTCCAGCCATGCAGTGACTGAGTTTCCTTCTGCCTTTACATTTAACATCTTTGTTTCAGCTTTAAAGCACAGAACAAAATAGTTCATAGCTTAATCTGCATTATTCCCAAATTACATTTGTATTCTTAACACTTTGGTAAAAATGGTAGATTTCTTTTCTTTTTTTACGGATTTCTTCCATTTTACTGATGAGTCCTGAGATCCAGAGAGGCTGCAGGCTTGCCAGTTAGTCTGTATTAAGGAAGAGTGACAGTCATTATTCAAACTCAGATGTGTTTTGTCTGAAGTATTGTTTTTCAACAAGTAAAAGAGACTTCTCTACTGGAAATAGAACAGGAAAAAATAAAAGCAAATGAGCAAAAGTAATAAGAATGCTTCAGAGGCCCCAGTTAGTTCAACTTATACTATGGATAGGAGGCTGAGCTGTTTTGAAGAGAAACTGAGTTTCTACTTCAAGTTACCTTTAACGTATGTGTTTTATGAAACTGATCATAGTAGAATTAACTGGTTGGTCAAAGAATACAAAATTTCAGTTGACAGGAGAAATAAGTTCATGAGGTCTATTGTGTTACCTGATGACTATAACTAACAATATATTATGTGCTGAAAGGTGCTAAGCGTACATTTTAAATGGGCTCACCACAAAAAGTACAGGTAGTAATATGCTAATTGTCCTAATTTAGCCACGCTACTATGATGCATCCAAGCATCAAGATGGCACACAGGGGTTGGAGGTGGCAGAACATTTGCCTAGCATACCCATGGCCCTGAGTTCCATCTACAGCACTGAAAGTCAAAACGAAACAGTTACACTCTGTACCATAAATATATACAATTTTAAACCAGTCAACTTTGAAAATAAATTTAAAACACAGATTCTGACTTAGCAGACTTCTGATTTAGCGGATTCACAAAAGGAACTCAAGACATCTGTCTAACTAAAAATCTCCAAGATAAACTAGGTAAATAATTGGGTTTGAGAACCTCTGTTTCAGAGAGAAGATAATATGTGAATTACCAGTCTACCACTGGCTGGTGAGGCACAGGACCTTGACTAAATGGCAAGCTACCTTGTCAATGGACCTTGATATTTTTGTCTGTAGAATGAAGTTGACGATAGCAAATACCTTATATGTTTGTGTTGAGGACTAAGTTAACATTTATGTTGTTCTTGGAATGATTCTTGGTATAATGTAATATTTGACACTGCTTTATGACTATTGGGTGTTTGGCATTACTTTTTATGGTACAATTATTAATTTATTTAGTTAGATTTTTAAGTCAAGATCTCAATACGCAGTACTAGCTGGCCTGGAACTCCCTATGTAAACCAGGCTGGCCTCAACTCATAGAGATCCACCTGCCTCTGCCTCCTGAGTGCTGGGATTAAAATCATGTGCCATCATACCTGACTAATTAACTCCTTTTTAATTAATATGAAATAATTATATACAATTGAAGTTTAATGGATGCTTCTTATATATTTGTGTGTGTGTCCATATGTATGAGCATATTCATGTGTGTACAGGAGCGTATGTGTTTTGGTTTGTATGCATGTATTCACAGGTGCATAAAGAGACCAGAGGTCCACTTTAGGTGTCATTCCTCAGGAGATTCCTGTCTTGTTTTTTTAAGAGAGTCCTTGCCAATTGGGTTTGTCAGTTAATCTAGGCTCACTGGCCAGGGCACACCTGCCTGTCTCTGCCTTCCCATCTTGCCAACACACCCAGCTTTTACATGGGTGCTGGGAATCAGACCTAGGTCCTCATGCTTACATAGCCAGCACTTCACTGACTGAGCTGTTGCCCCAGCCATGGTGATTCCTGTTGATTCAGATCAATAACTTAAGTAGATGTAATGAAACTTTTCAGGGAACCAAGTGATTATCAATACTGTCATGGCTAAAGGAAGGTACTTAATTTTAAAAGTCCATACATGTTTATCTTAAGACATGTAAGACAGTTATACATAACTTTCATCTGCAGTCCATAATTACCAGTAAATAGGCAGCTACTTTTCATCGTTGCCGTATGTATAAGCACCAGGAATCATATATATCTATGAGAAATGGCAGGAAAATTTAAGATGGGATATCTATTTTACCAGCTATAAAATGTATTTTACTTCAGTAAAACATGATCTTACTTGACATTATATAAATTCATTTAATAACATAATTTGTTCCTGTTAAAGGCAATATTTCAGTTAGTTATAATTAAGAACTTAATTTAAGTCACTAAAAATCTCATTTATTATTTAATGATGCCAACCGATATGGATAGCTGCCCATTTCAGCTTTGCTTATTTATTGTGCTAATTTTCCCAAATGTATGTTCATTCTAAAGCCTTATGAAGAATTAACTTAAAAAGACTTTTTAATTTCCTACAGTTCTCATTTGGATTAGAATAGCATTAAGATATTTTTAATTTATAACATTTTTAATTAATAGAACAAAGTTTATGTTAGATTATATTATTGAACTTAACCTTCACAGCTGCTCAGCATGTTTGAACAATTTATGTTAGTATTCAATTCAGACATTTTTCTTTTGCTTTATTAACCAAGGGTTGAATTGTGGGCCCCAAAACATGTCTACCAGAACACCATATTTGGCTTAAAGGTTTTTGTAGATGAAATCATTTTGCAACATGGGGTCTCTTATAGCCAAGGACTAGTGTCCATAAGAGACAGAAAAGAGACAAAGACTCGGAGGAAGGAAGGCCATGTGAAGATGGAGCCGAGACTGTGGGTAACTGCTGGAAGCCAAGATCTCCATGAGCAGCAAGAAGCTGGATGAGACAAGGTGGACTCTTTGCTAGAGCTTTTGAAGGGACAGCATCCCAGCTGACACTTTCTGTGCTGCTGGGGATTGAAGTCCTGGCCTTGGGCAGGCTCAGTACATGCCCCACCATACCTCTAACCAGCTTGAATTTTAGACTTCTGACCTCCAAATACTATAAGAGAATAAATAAGAATAAATCTTTAAAGATCACACGCAAAGTAATGAGTTTCATCACGTTGTGATACACGCATGGTGTCTACCTTGTTCTCATTTGTCTCTCTCTCCCATGCACCATGTCCCCATAAATAGGGCCTTATTCTACTTTTATGTGAATGGCAGGTTTTGAATTCATTTAAATGTTAGCTTTTAATTACATGTTTACAGATAAGAGCTTCTTAAAAACTATGTGAATGATAGAATGTTTGTCCCTAAAATCAGAAAAGAACTTTATTACCTGTTATTACCTGTTATTCCATCTGTCTTTGTAAAGTTATTGTTTGGGCTTTCTCTTGCATACCACAGATGTGGCTGGTGGTTATTCCTCTTCCATGCTGGATGCCATCAGAAGAGCAGTGATGGTTTCCAATATCCTTTTAATTAATAAGGTCAACGAGAAAAGCCTCACCCTTAAAGAAGTCTTCAGACTAGCCACTCTGGGAGGAAGCCAAGGTAATGACTATTTTCTTTCCCACACCATGTTCAACCACTGAATCTATGTCTTTGGCTACAGTATAAAGGGGCGTGGTAGTGGAATTAGGCAAACCCTGCATTTGTGACCGACATATCGCACATAGCATACCCAAAGCATAGCCAGTGAGGCTGATGTTCAGTCATTTGATGGAGCAACTATTCTTCCAATGAATCCACTGTCTTTGGCAGAATAAGCATTTAAAACACAGTTGTCATATTGATCATTTTAATCAATATTTATGTTGGTCATATGCATACAAGTTAATTATGATAATCCATTTTTCCAGAGTCAAATACTTGCTTTCTATTTCTTGAATGATAATGCTATCAGTAAAAGTGATAGCCACGGCAACTGAGCTCTGACAATGGATAACACTTGTGAAGTTCGTTTTATGTGTGCTGTTCTTCAACGTCCACATCCATTGCTGTGAGGTTCATTTTACTACAAAGGAATCTAAGTGAGACACAGCTGTCAGGCTGCAGTGTGCCATGGTTTGAATCTAGACAATGTCATTCCAGAGTGCAGTGCATTCTCACCTTCTGACCTGCACTACGCTGTCTTACTATATAAATCCCTGCTCAGTGTACCTACCAGTTACTCAAACCTCCTCTGAATGTTCTGACTATAATGAACACCATAAGAACATTAAAAAAAAAAATAGCAGTTACATTCTTTGTATCTCCTTAGGACTTAATAGTTTCATTTCTAAAATTCAGTTTCCAGTAAACCATTCTTGTAATGTGGCCTCTCCTCTCCTATCACACCATTGTATTTGAACATCTAGTTGAGTTTGAGTGGTTCTTTCATCTCTATGCCAGTAAAAACAAGTTGAGCTTAAAATAGTGGGTCATTTTGTTCGGGGGAATATTGTTCTAGGCTCTGTGTGATTTGCTCTGTTAAGTTCTCATTTCTGGTCAAGCTGCTGTGGGATACCTACTAAATCACTTTCTCCTTGGGGTGTAGTTTTTAAATCTTTGTTCGTGGGTCACTGGGCTTAGTGTTATGGAATTTCTTCTCTTTAGCTTATGCCCCTAGGCTAGCCTAAATGGAATGGGGTGAATATATCCCCATTTAAAGTATAGCAGTTTCTCAGTTCCACCGTCTTTACACTCACTTCTGAAATCAAGATGTACAGCAGTCATCCTCACAGAGCCTACACATACTCCAAAAGCAGCAGAGATGCATTTCCTGGAGTCATTGGAATAGCTGATCAGCTTAGTTGGAGCCATCTAAAGGATCGAGATTTGTGTCAACTTACAAATTCTCTGAAAACAATTATGTATTACTTGGTTGGTTCATCCCTGAATTCTCGGTGTTCTAATGAATAGCCTAATTAGCTTCTGTATGCTATCAAACTCTCGTGGATGCTCAAAGTGCCTGTTTATCTGGCCTACTATGCACACACATCATTTTATGTTGAATAAAGTCATTAAAAGCTCATATTGTCATGCTCCTTTGTCAAGGACAAAAGCAGCATATAACCAGTGAAAAAGGAGAAAAATTCGAGTGCTTTTGCTTCACAGAAGCCTTCCTCCCATAATTAGTAGAAGTCACCTAGCAGGTTTTAACAATTCTTATGGTTTTCAAACCCCTCCCTTGCTATGAGAATTCCTTAGATTAAAACCTTTTTTATCTTTTCTGAGAATAAAGAGTTGCTATTTAAATAACGTTTGAAGAACAAGTACGATTTCTAATCCAGTACTTTCAGAATTGCCTAGCTGTCGGTAACCTGCACACAGAAATATCATGTATCATATTGCCTTAAACAAACAAAAAAACCTATAATGTTTTCACATAAAGAAATACCCTGACAGTGATAGAATGCACCAGACATGAATAACGCTTGAAACAGATACTATTACAGTGAGCTAACCTTAGATCATGTGTAGTTTTCTTTGTGGCTTCTATGTACTCAGAACACAGGCTTCGAGGTGACTCTATAACTTCACTGGACGTGAACCCCAAATAACTGTGTCTTCTGAAACAAATTACAAAAGTGAGAAGTGTTCCCCCTTGGCATCCAATAAAGTGGAACATAAGTTACAGCTGTGAGATGAGCAAAGTCAACAGACATTATTGCATGGTCCCCTGTTTAGAAAACCATTCTTTGGTGATCAGAGAACCTTTAAGGTTACAAAGAGAGCAATCTGCTTTCAAATAAATGGGACTCTTGAGTTTGGGATTTGTGAACTTTGAAATGGATGTTTTCTATTCAAATGATTTAAACTATGGAATTCATATTTATATGGGAGTGTTGTGGGGAGAAGGGGAAGGACAAAGCAGAGAAGTGTTGTGTCAAGCTTGCTGCCTTGAGAGCTCACTGAGAAGCACAGACCAGCTGGGCCGGGAGCACTAACGCTAGAGGACGCTGTGAGCTGTTCTCATGCTCAGGCTGCTTTCTACAGATAGAGAGCTTGTGGCCTACTGGAGTGGAAACACTTTTCTGCTAACTTGGGGGTTCTACTTATCCTTTGGTAGATTCTGTCCTTGCAAACAAGGACATCAGCATGATTTGATGGCATGTAATTCTGATGGCTATTCATTTGTTTCCCACTGTAGCCCTGGGTCTGGATAGTGAGATTGGAAATTTTGAAGTGGGCAAGGAATTTGATGCCCTCTTGATCAACCCCAAAGCATCGGACTCTCCCATTGATCTGTTTTATGGGGATTTTGTTGGAGATATTTCTGAGGTAAGTAAAAGAAAGTGAATCAAAAGGCTTTTTTTTTTTTTTCCTAGTGTTTTGAGACAAGGATTTTTTTTTTTTTTTTAATGAAATCTAGGCTGGCCTGGAACTTACTATGTAGGTTCTCATTTTAAAAATTTAAGAAACCTCAATATGGGAGCTGGAGTGATGGCTCACTAATTAAGAGTACTGTGCACTTGCAGAGGACCTGGGGTTTGGTTCCCAGCACCCACATGAAGGCTGACAACTGTCCATAACTCTAGTTCCAGGCAATCCAGTGCCTTCCTCTGGCTTCTATGGCTATTGTACATATATAGTGCACTTACATTCATACAGGCAAAACACTCATATAATAAAGCAAAAGTCAATAAATCTTTTTTTAAAGAGTTCTGATAAGAGTTTTCAGATTTAATAAACTTCAATACCATTATCCTTACCAAAAATAAAAAGGAAATTTCCACAACTTAAAGCTCAATAGGATATGTCTATTACCACATTTGTTTCTATAAGTAGATCATTTTATAAATATTAATTGCTAATTCTTCTGGGAAATATGTTAAAAACCATTATTAAGATAAGAGGTATTCATTGATTTAGTTTTTAGGAAACTAAGACTGTCTTGAAGACAGTCTTAATATGTAATCAGATCATTTGAAATTTGTACCATCTTAGAGGAGGATAAAAATATCTTTTCCTTTATTGGTTCAGGTTGAACCTACACCAAAAGGCATATTAACCAGAGAAAAGCACACATATTTGCTTAATGTAAATTTTCCATGTTATAAGAAATTTGTAATGAAACAAAGCTCAGGCAATCCTGTTTCTCTGCCAGGTTTGATGAAGAGTGGAGAACTGTGGAGAAAAGAGATATGTTCAGTTAGAGGACTCAGCAGCACCCATTTGCCTGGGTGTGTGGCCTTTTGTCTTCAAAAAGTAGGGGAGGGAGGGCACTTCTCATCCTTACCAGCCCACAGGGGATCTTACAATCCAGGCAAGGCAAGGTCAGGGATTCCTCCCAGGCTTTAGGATCTACTTTAGTGGAGAAGGAGAAGGTGAAAGTGTCCTTCCTTCTTTTCATTTGGGGGTTGTATGTCTGATGTATTGTTTCCGGTTTTTTTTTTTTTTTGTATTCTTTTGCTATTTTATTATAGTGAATTCTGGGAATTTGACTTAACCCCATTGATCTAGTCATTTTCTTATATCATACACCTCTTGAAGTATTTGGATTATTTTATTATGTTGATTACTTTATGTAATACTTTGCCTCTGAAGATTTCAAGGTTGTATGTCAGGAATATTCCAGCAAGGGCTATCTATGTATGTGTTAATAGCTAGCAGCTGATTTTTTGTTTGCTTGCTTTAGATTAGGTTTTTTGCTTATTTACTTGTCTTGAAAAATGACTACTTCTTTCTATTTAATCAGTAAAATTTCCCACTGAGAAGTACATTTCAGTATCTGTACTTTCCAGCAGCTGTTTCCGTTTTCTATGAATTTAATTTTTAAATGTACAAAATATTATTTCTTAAATATTTATTTTGCATTTTAGGCTGTTATCCAGAAGTTCCTCTATCTAGGTAGGTAAATCTACAATTCTACCCTAAATAAAATCTTTCTCTTTTCTTGGGCAAAGCATTCTCCTTAAGATACTCTATATTAAACTCGATGTGTGTTAATTGGCATTGATTTAAAAAACATAGTTCTCAGCCTTGAGCCTGTTTTTGGCATAATACAATCAGCCTCGAACACGCAGTCATAAGTTCCAGGATGAGGAGTGGAGAAGAGAGCTTCATGCCAAACTCTCTTGTTCAGTCCCCACAACCTCCCTATGCTGAGGCGGAACTGAATTCACAATCAGCTCTATTCTCTGGGGCAGGATAACACTGTGGGGTTTGGGGGAGTCCGCATTGCCTCCTTCCCAGTGAGTGAGTTCCGTGCTGGGTGAACTTAAGCTGCGAGATGGCGGGTGTCTGCACACTGCTGTGTCACCGTGCTGAGCATGATTCCAGAGAACAAGAGTAGGTGCGCCTCTTCAGCTGGGGCTGGAATGCAAACAAGCCACTTCAGCTGATCAGGCAGCGATGGGGTTGACTGAATTTAGTGTGATTTCCAACTCAGGTGCTCAATTGAGATCCTAATCCTGAGTGAACTGCGGTGTCTTCTATTCATCACGTCACCTAGACGAGGTTATAAACAATCTGAGAGAAATAAGGCGCTTTCTTTTTCTATGTTTCTTCTCTTAAAAACATTTTTGTTTAAATCTCTTTGAAAGGCAGCTAAGCACTTACTGAAGCCAAGGCACACTATAAAGGATTCTTTGGATTTTCTTTCAGGAGATGACCGAAATATTGAGGAGGTTTATGTGGGCGGAAAGCAGGTGGTTCCGTTTTCCAGCTCGGTGTAACACCCTGGTCGTCCACGAAGCTCTCCTGGGATGACATGCATCTTCCTTGTGCCCAGGTGCTGGTTGGAAAGTTAAAAAAAAAAACAGTACCTTGTTCTTCGGAAGACTATCTCTTTGTGTCTAGTACAGTACTCGCTTGGTAAATTGTTGGAAGGGGGTGCACTACTTCTCAGCTCTGCTCGGGAGCATTCATAATTTCATGGAAATGCCTCCCCTTGGAGCTCTTTAGATTTCTGTCAAGCTCGGGCAGAAGGCCGCATCATTGCTGGTGCTGTGCTTGCGTTGAAGTTAAACCTTTCCATAGAGGGACATGTGGAAGGGAGATGCTCCTGTGATTAGATAGCCTGAGCTAATAAGTGTGAAGATTAGGACTCTGAACATGTATTTTTATGAGCGGGCACGAGTTAGAAGGTGAACAAATGGTGGAAAGCCACTTCAGATGGTGTTTGGAAATTATGTACTGAGCATAGTCACTTAAAAAGAGAATTCACCGAGTCTTAAACTGTGTTTCTAGGTTGACCTTGTGCTTCAGAAATTTGCGCTTCACGGAATTTGCATTTCAGAGACATGTTATTGTTGTGCTTTACCTTCCTAAGGGATGAATGTCAGAAGCTGAATGCCATATACTTGTAAAATCTAGTTCTGTGCTTCAAAGTATTTGACAGCAGTTGAGTATTAAAGATCTCAAGTCTCTTAGAGGTAGTATTCATAGAGCCACCTGGCGTAAGTAGTTGTGTTTTTGTGTACTTCAAAGTCACCTTAATTTGGGGCTGTGTGATGTTAAAATTACTTCTGTTCCATTTGATGAAAGCTAATCGCATACGTCATTGCTGTATAAACTGCAAAATTCTTAAACTGGGCAGTACTGTGTGTTTCGGGGATGTTAACACTAACAAAACAGGGTCCTAATCTGCCCCAAACAGCAAGCACGTTGTCATCAGTAAGAAATGCACACTCCTGTCAGTGTGCTAGAACTTAAAAGCAACAGCAGTCCCGTTAAAGAAATATGAGGCGGGGTCTTTACAGCCTAGATATTGACAGTGTTGTATTTTTCTAATTTATCCAATCGTCTCTTTAATTCCTTAAGGTTTTCTGGCCTGAAAACTATGTAAAAGTCCCATTTAATGTTTATATTAATAGGAATTAACCCCTACTAGACACATAGGAAAATTAAACAGGAAAGGGGTATTTTATATTTCCTAATATAGTGTCCTTTTTAGACCTGAAACCAGATTATGACTATATGATAAATCTTTAGAAAGTATTGGTGTGAATTCTATTTAAATCCTCCATTTTTCTTAACTTATTCCATGTCCTATAAACAAACAAGACAGAGAACAGGTTTCTTTAATATAATATATCATATCACTGACTCCTAAGGTAGGTAAGATATAATAGAATCTTATGGAAGAAAAAGTTAATGTATAGCTAATTCTGTATTTTCAGATCCAAGAACACCATTCCTCTATTGTCATGTAAATATCATTTTTACATATTCATGATAATTCAGCAGTAATCTGTCCACATTCTTCTTTCTGATAGAAATACTTTTAGATTTGATTGTACATTACATTTAAAGATAGAACAAAGTTTTGATCTTGTTTCAGCAGAGTTTTTTCTGTTTGGGACAGAAAGTGATTAAATCCAACTTCCAGTCTCAATCTGAATGTCTAGCAATTCTAGGTCCTCAGCCAAGTCGAAGATCACTTGCCAAATTCCTCCCCATTCCTTTCTAATGCCAACAAATGTTTTCTGCTCTTTTGACTCAGACAAAGGAACCTAGTTAGAGTGTCTAAACTGAACCGAGAGGCTGAGGAGCTTAGCTGTGATGGGTAAGAGCCTCTGACAGCTGAGTTCAGCTTTTGCAAGATGCTCCCCTACCTTCTAATGTTGAATGCTGGTTTTTACTTAAACTTCAGGTTCACATGTAGTAATATAAATAAGTGCAGTTATTCAATGGTGGTTATAACATCATTCTGTCAAACTTTCAGTTTAGTCCTAATAGCGTAAGAGCTGAACAACTTTTCTAGTAAAAACAGAGTGTGATGAAATGTTTACATATATTTTGATCTCTCAGCACCCTTTTGACTTCTGTGTTTTATACCCCCAAATTCAGTTGTTCCTGAGAGTTTCATACACTTTAGTATCCCACATGTGGGGCCAGGTGTTCTGCACTTTGAAATGTCGCCTTTGCCTGACGTGGGCTGACTTTCTGAACTGTACATAGGCACTATTCCAAGCCTAGTTGTCACTTTTTTTCTGAATGGTGTTTTTTCTCTGACAAGAAAGAACTAAAACCTTATTAATCCTCCTCCTACTCTCTACCATTTGCTTCATTTCCCTGGAAATTTTGATCGAGCACCATCGTTAAAGGGTTAAAAAACAGCCCAGATTATCATGTGTAATATGTTTATAAACTGTTCTTGTAATCAGAACATAAAGTAGGCAAGTCAACCAAATTGAATTTGATTTTCAAAAGTGAGGGAAGCCTAGAAAATAAGAGATTAGGACGTGGGAGGTTGTCCGAATCGTCAGCGGCAGCTGAGGAGACTGGGTCCCTCTGTTGTATTATCTCATCTGCTTCTTTGATTGAACTGTCAAAAATGTTAGACTCCAAGAGGATATCTTGGATGAAGCTCCCCTCGGGAAAGAGGTCTTTGTAATTTAATTCTCTGAACATTGAACTCCATTGAATCTCTTTTCTTCGGTGAGGAATCTTCAAGTTTAAGGAAAGAAACTGATGAGAAGCCTCCTCTCTGTGCTTAGCTGACTTTGAGTGAGTTGTGCCTCTGAGTATCCCGGTTGGCAGCTACTCGGCAGTCTTACAGAGGAAATGCAATGGCTGTGAGATCGAGCGATGTATTTTGGGTCTATTGCATAGTATGCTGATTTTGAAGTTTCTACTTCAGAAGCAGACCTGTGGAAAGCCTTGTGGTTAAGCAGGAGGCTCATGCTATCATTTCTGCCTTGTGCTACACATAGAGGACACCTAGAGCTTCTGCCATTAGCAACAGATAGAATGAGAAGTTTGTCATGAGAAATTATTTGAAATATTTTTTTAAATCGCAGGGACTCTGAATTTTTAAGTATTTTTTTTTACACCAAAGGGAGATGTTTGCAACTTCTGGTCTATTAACAACCGCAGGCATGAATTTGTACCTTAAACGTTATGTCTCCAGAGAAGACATTGACAGGTTTCTAAAGACCCAGAATGAAGCAGACAGGAGAATGATCACTGCTAGAAAACTCTAACATTCCTTACCATGCATGTTTCCAAAACTACCCTCAACCTTTCTTCCCAGCCTTAAATGTAAGAGATGGAGTGTTGAAGGAGCAAGTCAATAATACAATTAAATGTAAATTCTGACACGGCTTTTACCAGATAACTTGAGTAACTGATGTCACTATTAACACATCTGCAGTGATTTACTTGCTCATCTCCTACCAAAACACCTGTCAGAAATCATTCCTTAAGTTATTGTTAAACTCTTGATCACTGTTCTAAAGAATATAGATGTATGTATTCAAGGGGGCATTCCTCCCTGCAGTAGTTGTATGATTTGCTTATTGTTACTGTGCTGAGTGAGCGCCTTTGTGCTTCTGGAAAAAAAAAATAAATGAGATTTTGTGTTTACATTATTTTTTGTTGTGTTTGCTATTTGTTTTCATTGAAAAGTCCTACGACTCGGGCAGAAGGAAGACGAATCTTACTCTACTTTCTGTTTGCCTGATGTGAGTTGTTCTGCCATGCCCTTCTTGCCTCGAGGGATGGAAACCTCTGATACTGTGAGCAAAATGCAAAACAAGCGGGCTTGGTGGCACATGCCTTCAATCCCTGCACTTGAGAGGCTTAAGCAAGTGGATCTCTGTAAGATCCTGGTCTACACGGGCAATTCTAGGCCAGCTAGGGCTGCAGGAAAACCCTGTCTCAAAACAACAGCATCAACAAAAAAACAAATGCAGAATAAATCCTTCTTTTGCTAGGTTGCTTCTGTAAGGTATTTTGTCCAAAGAATGCAAGAGTAACCAACACAGTTATGATGCTCATCCATTTAGAATTGAATACAGTGCATTTGATTTTAGTGTAGTTTGTTTTTCATATTTTTCAAGTTGCATCCCATAGTAAGAAATTTACCTTACTTCAAGAATCAGTTCATAAAGCTGGAGAAATGGCTTAGTGGTTAAGAGCATGAAACTGTAACTCCATGAGCTCCAGGCATGCATGTGGTTTACAAACATACATACAGGCAAATACTCATACACATAATGTAAAAAAAAATAAATCTTTAGAAAAAGAATCCGTTCATTGGCATACAGACACAGAGATTCTAAGAGGAAAGTTGATAGCAGTGAGTTCCTACATTAAAAAACATCACCCTGGACAGGACTCCTGTACTGAATCTAACCATCCATGGCTCAGGGATTATCGCAGAAGAGTGGGCTGAAAGACTGTAAGGGAGGGCCAGGGCTGGTTCACGAACTTAGGGAAGCAGAGGCTTTGAGGCCACTGGAAGCTTGCACATGTGAACTTGTGGCAATAGTGACATCAATCACAGGACCCACATCAACTCAAATTAGACAAGGGCCCAGTGTGGGGCGATAGAAATTGGTGGCAGGCGAGACCTAGACTGACAGCTATGAGAGACTGATTACTAGTGGGAGAGGGAGAGTATGCCTTACTTATAATCCCTAGATAGCCTGACCAGACCCCAGTGGATGAATTTGCACTAACGGATACCTTGGCATAAATGCTTGACTGGATAGGACTTGACATGTATGGCAGAATACATGAGATACACTGGGGGCTTGAGTGGGATGGATTGGGGAAGGAGTCTAAATTCGATTAGGCACTGTGGTATGAAATTTATAAAACTCAATACAATTTAAAAAAATCATAGATCTCTCAAATAACCTAATGATGCATCTCAAGGTCTTAGGAAAACAAGAACAAACTAAATGCAGAACCATAGACTAGAAGGCAAGAAATAAAGATCAGCATTGAATTTAATGAACAAGCAACCAACAGATCAATTCAGAGCATCAGTTAGAGTTGATTCTTTGAAAAGTAACTAATATTGACAAACCCTTCACTGAGTTAACTAAAAGGAAAAGAGAAAAGCCAAATGAGTAAAACTAGAGATGACAATGGAGCTATTACAATACCACTGAAAACAAGAGAATCATTAGCAATTATTTTGAAAACTTATATTCTGATAAACTAGAAAATCTAAAAGAAATGGAAAAATTTATAAACCCATACATCCCACCAAAACTTAACCAAGAGTACATACACAATCTGAACAGGTCAGCGTCTAGAAAGGACAGTAAAGCAGCCCTAAAAAGCCACCCACCAAAGGAAAGGCCAGAATCAGACACATTTTACCGTATCTTTAAAGAACTAACAATAGGGTTCCTCAAACCATTCTGTAACGTAGAAAGAGGAGGAACAAATCTCTTTCTATGAAGGCAGTTACACTTGTAGAAGAACAAGATGACAGAAAAACAGCTACAAAAAAATACTCTGATAAAAAGATGCAATAATCCTCACTAAAACACAAGTTAAATTCAACAACATATTAAAAAGATCATAAGCCATGAGTTAGTTGGTCTTACTCCAGAGAAACAAGAATGATTTAGCATCCATAAGTTAATAAACATAATAGAGCCCATAGATAGAATCAAGGACAAAATCACATGATCATCTCCACAGATGCAGAAAAGCTTTGAAAAGCTTCTATGTTTATTCATATTAATAACTCTGAGCAAATTAGAAACAAAAAGTCACATATCAACATAATATAAACTAAATTAATCAAATCTATAGCCAACATTTTCCTGAATGGGGAAAAAGGGAAGCATTTCCTCTAAAATCAGATGCAAGATAAAGATATATAATCTCCCCTTCCTATTCATCTTGAAACTGGAAATCTTAGCAAAAGCAATCAGGAAGGACAAAAGAGGAAGAGATCTAATTGTTCTTATTTGTAAATGATATGATCTCATACTTAGAGCACCCTAAAGACTCTACTAGGAGACTTAGATTTGATAAATACCCTTAGATTTCATAAAAATCAGCTTACAAAATCGGTAATGAAACCTTTATAAATCAATAACAAACTCACAGACAAACCAGGAAAACAACCCCTCAAAAATAAAAACGAAACCCATTAGGATTAAATCTAATAAAGGAGGCAAAAGACCTCTCTAGTGAAAACTTTAAAACACCAAAGGGAGTGAAGATGAAACTAAACATGTGATGACACCTATGTTCCTGGAATATAGAATTACAAAATTAGGAGTCTAAAAATGGTGCCTGGTGTAGTGATACATGCCTTTAATCCCAGGGGATGGGAGGCAGGCAGAAGCAGGCAGATCTCTGTGAGTTCTAGGCCACCCTGGTCTACAGAGTGAGTTTCAGGTCAGTCAGGGCTACATAGTAAGATCCTATCTCAAAAAAAAAAAAAAATTAAAAATTAAAAACGGCTGTTATCAAAAGAAGTCTATAGTTTCAATGCAATTTCCATCAACATTCCATTGACATTCTTCATACAGCAAAATTCACAAAGAAATAGAAAAGGACCCCAATCTTGAGCAAAAAGAGCAAGACCCAAAAGTCTGAAATTACTAAAGGGAACTGTAAAGTAAATATTTTAAAAGGTAGGTACAGGCAATGAGTTTTTAAAATAGAACTTCAACTGCTCAAGAAATAATAGAAAAAACTGACAAATGGAATTGCATGATATTAAGAAACTCAGAGCAAAGGAAGCAAGAATAAAGGACAGCCTATAGAACAGATGAATGTCTTAGCCAGCTATTCAAGTGACAGAGAAGTACTGTCCAGAATAGATAAATAACTCAGAAAACTCAACACTCAAAAAGAGAGAAATTATCCAAACAATAAATGGACAAATGAACTGAACACTTTAAACATTTGGTTTTCATTGAATTTTTGCGTATTTCATACTGAACATCTCAATCAGTCTTAGCCATTTTTATGTCCTCTACCTCACTGGCACCCTCCCACAGACACCCACCCACCCACCTCATATTCATGCACTCTGTCATTTGTGTTAAGGCCTGTTGGGTCAAGTGAGTATCTCTGGAAATTCCTGAGTGCAAGTTCATCATGAGGTCTAGTGAGCCTGCCCAGAGACCCTCACTTTAAGAAGATTAACTCTTCCTCACCCAACAGTAATCAGCCACCAGTATTTCTTCAGCAAACCTGGAGTCTGCTCCCACTTCTCCAGTTCCATGTTGGGCTTTTGTCTGCTTGAGTTCGCATGGGTCTTGAGCATGCCCACACCATTGCTGTAGGTTCATAAGAGCAGGGTCCCAGCAGCTTGTAGGATTATTTTTCCATATGGTTATGCACTTCTTTCCTGACTCTTACAATCTTCCTGTCCCCTCTTCCACAATGGTCCCTGAGCCATGGGTGAGTAAAGCTTAATATAAGAGTCCTATCCAGGTACCCACACTCGGCAGACTCCTAATCACCATGCTTTAGCCAATTTGTGATCTTTTGAATTCCTGGCTTTCTCTGAATAGATACTTAAAATGAAGAAATACACAGGACTAGTAAATGTATAACAAAAAAATGTGCCACATCTCCAGCCATTCAGGAACTGCAAATCAAAACCGCGCTGAAGGGACTGGAGAGATGGCTTAGTGGTTAAGAACTCTTACTATTCTTCCAGAGAACCAGAGTTTGATTCTCAACTACAACCATTCCTAACTCCAGTTCCAGGGAACCTGACACCCTCTTCTGGCCTCTGTGGGTCTTGCATGGTCACACGGCAAACTTACATACGTGTAAGCAAAACACTCATATACATAAACAATTTAATGAAGAAAATATTAAGAACGGCTGTCATTAGGGAAGCAAGCAACAACAAATACTGAAGAGGAGACAAGAACACCAATAGGCATTTGGTTGGATAGTAAACTAACACAGCCATTGTGAAAATGGGTGAGGAGGGTCCTCAAAAAATTCAAAATAGAACTATCATGTAATCCAGCTATACCACTCCTGGGTGTGTACCCAGATGGTGGCAAGTCAGCTTTCAACAGAGATACCTGCGCATCTACTTTATTACAGTACTATTCATAATAGCAATGGATGAAATGAGAGCAGCCTTGGATGAATAAAGAGAATGCAGTGTGCACACGCATGTGTGTGTGTGCGTGTGTGTGTGTGTGTGTGTAAAAGTAGAAGAGATTATTGGAATTAAAGATGGGGATCGGGAATTAAAGGAAGGACAGTTAAGAGGATGGTTGGAGGCAGCAAACATGGTCAAAATACATTGTCTGAAAATGTCACAATAGAACTAGTATTTTAGATAGCATAAATGTCAGTTCTTATGTATGTGAGTGCATATTTAAAACAAAGTTTTCATAAAATGATACTTTTCCTGTGATGTCCCGGGTTATTTTCTATACTACTTTATTCTCTTCTGATTTATTTTATATTGTATTTTACTCTAAATTTTTAGATTCATGGTGATTTTCCATATTGATTCCTTGAGTTGTGGAGAATGGGCCTCTTCTCCCCTCCCCTCCCCTCCCCTCCCCTCTTCTCCCCTCTCCTCCTCTCCCCTCCCTTCCTTTAGGTTAAATACCCAGAAAGGAAACTCCATGTGCATGAATTAGCAGTTAAGTGTAGCCAGTTTGTGGGGACTGGGTTCTTCAATAAATAAGAGGCACCTGCAAATTTTTGCATGATACTGAATTCAGGATTTGAATAAGTAAGAGTGAGACATAAAAGAAATACTTGTCAATTATAAAACAGGACTTGAGATAAGGTGCTTCAAAACCCTGTGAAGAAGTCACTCAGTGGAACGGAATCCACCAGCTACTGTCAGCAGCAGAAGTACGTACGTTTCTGTTTTGATTACTCTTTTCAAAAATTAGCTAAAGGTGAAGAATTCCCTCTCTTTTAAAAATAAATAAAATGGCCCCTTTAAAAGCAATGCATTTTTTTTTTTTTTTTACAAATTCAGATAGCCCTCTTACCTCTGGCTTCGTCCTTACTGTACATCATCATTGAAAACCTACACTGGACTTATTCTAACTTCTGAAGGTTTTGTGACTCTAAAACATTTGAATCTATTTGGAGTGGGAATACAGGCAGGTAGTTAGAAGCATTCTTTATGATGAAAGCTTTGATGGGAAATTCTGTGATAACTCAGAAAATAAATGTTTTTCCTCAATGCAAAGACAAATTTTCAAAAATGGAAATTTGCAGAATTCCCTGGCCATCCCCCACTTTGTGTAGATTATGCCAGGCCCTGCTGAGAGGCAATGAGCCTTGTCTGTAGAGAAAGAACCAAAGTCATGAGCACTGAAGAGAGACACAAGAGAGAGATAGGGCCTGAGTCATTACATCTTGTCAGCTGACAAAGCTCTGGACACCTGTGTGAACCCTGGGCCTCGTTGCTCTCTGTGGAACTGATTTCTGTCCTTGGAGTCTTGGAAAGACTCCAACTTGGAAGAACCTCTTTAAAACAGAGCCACAACTCACTAATGAATAACCCAATGAAATGCTGTTCTTCCTTTTTTCCCCCTGAATTTCCTGTCCTGGAGTACTTGAGAGATTTGAAACAGTCTTAGTGTTCTCTGCTTCTGTTTCATTTTTTATTCAGCAAAAGCTATTCACATCTGAGCTAGGGAACAGGCTGGCCTTGTGCTTGGAAAGCTCTGAAAACCTTGGCTGAAGCACTCGGGCTGATCAAGGTATGAGAGAGAACCTTTGTCGTTTCAGAAGGCAAATTGAGAGGCTCAGAAAAATCGGTGCAAACACTTCCTCCAATTTGTGAACACTTTCTTCTTAGAACTGTGTGAGATGAACTGCACTTGGCAACTTATGTACTTTGGGCTAACTTATATAACCACAACAAACCTTCCAGCATCCTAAGTGTGTGAGAGTGTAAAATTGTCCTGAAGGACTTTTTAAAATGTATTTCTTTATTTTAGCTTTTAGGGGGAAACTAGCACATAGAAAGCCATATAAACTTTCATTTTCCCTTTAAAATTACTGTCCTGATTAAATAAGAAATAGTCAATTTAATGTCATTTTGGGTACTATAAACCATTTTATATGACATAATTCAAAAGAAATTATAGTGAATCACCCAGGTTACCCTGAAATGTGTGTGAGTTAGTCTCTTACAGTTTTTAAGCCTTGGTAAAATTTCATACTTAAAAATATTCATTTTAAAGATACCAATTCATACATGCAAAAGTCCAGAATTATGCCCTATGCAATTGTATTTAACTTACTAATCACAAAGTTGATGAATTTTAAACAGCATTCATCAGTATATCACCTCATCAAGCACACATTATACACCAGGTTAGTTCTAAAGCCTGAAAAGAACACTTACCATTTAAAAAGTTTTATTATTTTTAATTTTGTGTGTATGAGTGTATTTCTTGCACGTGGGTAGGTGTACCCATGTCGTGCAGTGTCCACAGAGGTCAGAGGAAGGCATTAAATTCTCTGGAAGTGTAGCTACAGACAGTTGTTATTCACCATGTGGGTGCTGAGAATCAAATCCCGGTCCTCTTCAAGAGCAGCCCAGAACACTTACCCTTTTGAGGAGCTCACAATCTGGAATGGTAGGCAGAGGCACAGCTGTATGCAAGTCAGTATGTGAAGTCCACGGCAGATGTATGGGGAGCTAAGGAGAAGGTGTGTGTGTTGGATATACTGTGGGCCAGGGTTACAGTGGACAAAGGATGGTGGTGGATATTTCATGAAGGATGTGAATAAAAGAATCTCTAAACTTGAATAGAAGAATCTATTTGTTCAATTATTTTTGTATGCATATGTATGTGTTCATGTTTGTGTAAGTGCATGTGTATGCACGTATGGATGTAAAGGCCAGTGGTGATGCTCCTCAGCTGCTGCCCACCTTTTTTAAACACAGCATTTCTCACTGACCTGGAACTTGTCCACTAGGCTAAGCTGACTGTCCAGTGAACCCCAGAGATCCACCACCAGGCTCCACTTCTCCAGTCCTGGGATTACAGGAATGCACCCCTGTTCCTGACTTTTCTATATGGGTTCTGGGGATCAAACTCAGATCTTCATGCTTGCCGGGGAAGTATGTTACCGGCAAAGCTACGTCTCTAGCCCAGTTTATTTTTCATGTAAAATTCTCAAAGGGGTAATTCAGGCAGTGCTTCAGCTTGAGCAACAGCAAGCCATTTTCAAGACTTGACCTCTGAAGCAAGTGCTATCAGGATGGAGTGAACTGACCAGTCATCGTAAGAGTCAGCAGAGGTGCTGGTTCAAAAATGAAGGTCCCCATGCCTTTCTCCAAGAGATTCTGATTCCATAGGTCTCGACTGGAGCCAAAGACTCTGTTTCATCGAGCAGCGCCCAGTCAGGTCAAGGAACTGGTGTGGGGAGAGGCACCTCAGGATACGTAGCCTAGGCCATTTTGCTGCTCATCAGCAAGCTTTGCCACAGGCGAAGAAACAATGTTGGTCATGTTCTGTCCTGTGCAAGAAATGCATGGTGACCTCTACCCATAAATGGGACCTGAGGCTGTGGAGCTTAGGGGTGGTGACTTCTGAGTCTTAGCATGCTTCGAGGGGCACCAGGGCTCCTGGTACTGTAAGATTTGGTTCTGAGACGCAGAAGAAACAAAGGAGACTCTGGCTTGGGAATTAACAGGACATTTATTAAAGGGATGAGCTCACTCCACAGGTCGCTAATGAGGAAACCGGCCTGCACATGGCTGCTGGCCACTGCTTCCTGGTCAACGCACCATATGTAAGATTTAGTTCAGGGAAGGCAGCAGAAATGGACGAGAGAGACTCTGCAGGGAGCTAACAGGACTGATTTGTTATGGGCATGGGCTAGTTCCTCAGATCTCAGGAGTTGAGGAAAACTAGCCCAGGTTATCCTCCCCAAGGAGATGAGGAGACTAGCCCACTCATCTTGAGGAACTTGAGGGACGGGGCTGGGGGGACCTGGCTTAGCCTCCCCAGGTCCCAGGAGATGAGGAAGCAAGCCCCAGGTGCGAAGACAAAGGAGCCAGATTGGGGAGATGAGAAAGCTAGCCTCAGATCAGGGGATGAGGGAGCCAGATAGCCCTAGCCGCCCAGTAGGCCTTCTTATTGGGAGGAGATCCCCATAACACCTGACTGATGTTCAGAGGAAATAAATAACACCTGGTTTCAGGAAGCTGATCTTGCCAGTCCCTTTCCACAGAGGCTTGTGAACTCTGGAAGTTTGGCCTCAGTCACCCAGGTGTCTGTAAGTCCTGAGTTCTGGAACTACTGGGGGATTTCCTTTCAGTACCTTACAGCTACTTCTTCATTTTGTGATGAATATCTTTGTGTCTGATGTAAACATGAGCTATTTTAAGTGTTGCTTCTTAAAAGCCCAAACTCAGTATCTTTAACCTTCTTTTGTTTTCCCATATGGCTGAATTCTTTAGAGGCAAGATATAATCTTTGAAGGGACCATTTTCTTATTAAATAAATGAATGACAAAGAAATTGCTATCACTTCCTTGGGCATTTTGCCATTTCCCCTGTCCTCCTTGTCTGGTCAAGGGCTCCATTCCTCGCACTATTAGGGCACTTGCAACCCAAACCTGGGGTATTCAGGGATCCCCAAGAAGCCTTGATTAATTTCCTTCAGTGTGGCAAATGTTCTGGGAAATAGTCCCTCTTGAATGAGGTCTGGGGGAGATGGCAGGAGCATTAGATATCATTTAAATAAGTGAGAGCATATTCAGTCAATGCAATGACCTGCTTCCTCTGTAGAGGCAATCACACTTTGAAGATGACTCCACGGGATGAAGACTCGATTGCAAGGCAACCTGGGGAGCCTTGTGCTAAGCCCACCAGGAAAATGACAGGAATTTGTGTAACTCAGTCATCGCTGGAGACGTCTTTCCAACGAAAAGACATGAATTATGAAGACCCCTAATGCCAAAGAAAATCCATGAACTGTTTAGACACTTAGATGCTGCTGAAATCCAGGGCTACGTGCGCCCCTCTAGAGCCCTTCAGTGCTATGTCTCATCTAGACTTACCGAACACTAACAAGTGGGGGAGCTCTGAGTGGAAGGAGGTCTCATGACCTCTATAAGTAGGAAGAAGCTGCTCTGCTTCTGAAGGAAACTTGATCTCGGGAGAATGAACCTCAGCAAAGGTGTGGCTGCTGGGGTTCACCACGGCAGGGTGCGCCCCCATCGAGTCCCGGCAGGCACATACTCACAGGAGAGCGGTGTCACGGCTTGATGGGCTGCCCTTCCTACCGGGCCAGGTTGGGATGAGAGTGGACTGCACTCACAGCCGGTCTCCTGCTACCACCAGCAGCGTCGCCACAAACCCACGTGCACCACACAAATCAAAGCGCTTCCCACTTGTGTAACAAGCAGCGGAAAGCACTGTCTTTCAGCGTCAGATTCTCAGCCCGCTGCAGGTCAGTCTTGGAGGCCAGGCACTTTGGGGCTTGGAAGCAGAATGCAGCACAGCCACCAGCATCACCGCAGTTGGTTGTGGTCTACGGGATGCTGACAACTACAGGTAGAGCAGTGGCGTCCTTTGAAGAGGGCGGAGCTTCTCCCTGAAACAAAAATGTCTTCCTAGCCAGCTGTTCTTGCAGCCACTATGCAGTGCTGTGCTGCTGTATGCCTACATGAGACATGCTGTCTCTGTGGGAGATTCTGGCACAGGGTCATCTAGCTGTTGTCATAGCAAAGAGCCATCACGTTTAAGGAGGAAAAGCATTAATCAAAATGTTTCTGATGCAGGTCCTGAGGGTACACAGGTTCCAAGCCAACCTGGGTGACTTTTCAGGACCCACTCTTGATAAAACCAACCAAAGGTGCTATGACTGAGAGTGTAAGACAGTGGTAAAGGTGTTGCCTGCTGTACACAAGGCCCTGGGTTCAATCTCAGAAACACACACACACACACACACACACACACACACACACACACCCAGATTTTCTGCTCAGGATAAAGACTCCATGTAATCAGTTAGACAGATTACCCACCAAGCTGATAAAGTCCCCCAAAGCGGAAGACAAAAGAACAAAGTCAAGAAAGATAAGAAAGATATCAACCAAGAACTTTATGTTAATTTGAATGTCCACAAAATATTATTACACTATATAAGAGTTCAAGTGATTGAAGAAAATCATAAACAGTCAGGAATGGTGGCTCACATGTAATTCCAGCACTCAGAGGCTGAAGCAAATGGACAGCGAACAAGGCTTCAGACCAGCATGTGTTACATTGTGATTCGGGCTAGCCTAGGCTACAGAATGAGAATCTGTCTCAAAAAAAACCAAAGAAAACAACAGAGTTAATCATCTGGTCACTTGGACAACAATTGTATGTCACAGATAGAGTAACTTTCTCAATCTGTGAAATCTGTAAATCATCAGAATATGTTCAGTTATTCTTAAGCACTGAACAAAGGACAGAAGCAGTGTGTTTACAGAAGTACAACTGACTTTTCATAGGAAACGGTGTTCATCTTCACTAATAATAAGAGGCATCAAAATCAAAAGGATAGTTCTTTAAAATCATAAAACAATACTCTCATACTTAGGTTGAACTTAGGTTCAATAATAAATCACTTGCTTAGTATGAATGAAGCCATGGGTTCACAACACACACACACACACACGTACACACACATATACACATTATACTTGTATAAAACAAGTGCTCTTGTATATTACTACTGAAATTATAAAGAAAATGTAATCTTTGAGAGGGAGAATTACTTAACAATGATATTCAAAAACTAAAGATATTCATGTCCCCTAGACTTTCACTCTGAGGAATTTATCCTATTTTATTCTACAAAAAATGTTTTTGTAATTGTCATTTTAAAAAAAGAGTGAGAATAACTTGCAAGTACATCCACAGTATTAGCCCAATATTATTTGTGCTGTGGAGCTGCTTGCAGTTTTCCAAAGTGGTTACCTCTGGAGAGAAAGGGAGTTCAACTTATGTTTCACAGACTTCTCTTTTGCATTTGTAGTATCTAAATTTTGTAGGGAGTGAATAATTGCTTATTTAAATATATGTGTGTTTTAAAGTGATATGTAAAACTGAGAATGTGGTAATTGCAAGAACCAACACCATGTGTGCTTATTCTACATACTATACACCATTCCGATAGGTTTATGGAGGTCACTTATTTAATCTTCACAAAAATCTAATGGAAAGGCATCTCAAGTTCTCACAAAAGGTAGCGAAGCCTACAGAAGTTAAGTGACTGGGTTGGATTCTAGACCAAGTAAAGGAAACTAGTAGAATAGTTGGCAAGATTTGAATGAAGTTTGTAGGTCAGCTCAGAGGCCTGCAAACTTTCTCTGTAAAGGGCCAGACAATGGATGTTTTGGGTTTCTATAGATGAAGTGAGAAACCCTCAGAGGGGCTCTGGCCAGCTACTTGGCTCCTCGTTGTCAGCACAAAGTTCACAAAAATAATGTGCAAACCATGAGCATGTGCAGTGTGAAAAAATTAATTTATGAGCATTGAAATTTGAACTTCATGTGTTAAATGGTTATACTCTGGACACTTAAGAGAACACCAATGTTTTCAGAAATAAACACGGAAATAGAAATAAAAGATCTTTCTGTTAGTGATTTGTCTCTGCCAACTGATAACTTACCCACTTTGAGACATGGTTCACTGTGTACCTCGGTTGACAAGTTCATTAGAGGACAGTATAGATCATTAGAAAAGTATCAGATCGGAAGGAAATACTCCATGCGAGTCAGATTCTAGGAAAAAAAAATTATCTGAAAACAAATAAAACTGGCTTTTTCAGATGCAAGTTGAGCTTGCAACCAGTTCGTGGAAGAGAAGATAAAGTTTAACCAGCGCGCCACCTGGTGGCCAAGACATGAATAGATGTCTTCAAACAAAGTCTGTTCTCACAACTCCCAAGTGCAAAAAAAAAGAGTAGTATTTATTCATGTCTTACTTCATCCTTATAAAAAGTTTGTCCTAAGGGATTATTTCTTGAAAGTGATATTATTGCTTGATATCATTAAGACATTATTATATATCATTATATAATTTTATTAACTTTGATAATATTAATATTAATAACTTTGTTATTAGGTAGTTGTTTTTTGAAAGTGATGGTGATTGGGAGTCAGACAACATTAATCTCATTTTATAGATAACAAAACCAAATGATCAAGCTAATCATTCAAAGACAGCAGGCCAGCAGTCCTGACTCCAGTGTACATGCCTGATCCAGTCTTATTCCCTAAACCTGGGCTGCATCTGTGGCTCGCTCCAGCTAACAGAGTGCAGCAGAAGTGATGTCGTGAAGATTCTGGGCCTAAGCCTTGGGAAAGCCTGGGAACCTGTTTCTGTGCTTTTGGGAACCTTAAGTTTGGATGGAAGAGGCTGCATAGACAGAATATGTGAGACATAGAGAAGAAATAGCAAGATTACACAGAGAATGAGGAAAAGCATGAGAGAGGGGAGAGAAGGCGCTCCAGAGGAAGAGAAAAGGAGAGGGACCGCGCCTTTTAGTATCTCAACACAGCCTTCCAGTCATCTTTGCAAGATGCCACGTATAAGCGTGGAAGTTCTAGCCCAGATGAGCTCAGTGCCACGAAGTAACATCACATCACTGCCTAGCCGGGCTCCACTGGTCCGCACACTCACAAAAGGGTTGCTGTTTTAAGGTACTACATTTGAGAATGGTTCTTTCCTGCCTAATATGTCATTTAAATAGGCAGATGGATAAGTACAGTGTGTGGCAGTTATGAATTTCCTGCCTCTTAGCTTCAAATTCACCCTTGTTTCATCAGCGAAAATATAACGGAGCTTCACAGCTTCTTCCTTTGGCAGCTAGTGCAGTGTTCAGCTTTGTTAGTAGACAACTCTGGAGAGCAGTCTATGAGGGAGGGCTCCATGATGTTTACACTGGGCTCCTGAAGAGCGTCTTGCTTCCTCTACTACTTGGTCCATCGCTAGGGACCTGGCAGATAGATTTCCCACATTTGGGTGCTATGTGCTTTCTCCGTGTCTTTATTCAAGGAGTGGTCATGTGGCTAAGAGTCTCGACACAGCAAATCTGCACTCATGCCCAGATTTTTGTTTCCCACAACTTGCATTTAGAACAAGATTTCTAAGGACCTGCCAATCTGGCGAGCATGACACTCAACCCCCACTCTGTGCAGCAGCCTAGAACTTCCCTGGACAAAGCTGTACTCAGAAGCACCCCAGGTTCCTCCAGAAGGAGGCATCTCCAGTTTCGGGTCCCTACGACATCTTCAGTACTGCCCTATGGGTGACCAGCCATCAGCCTAGCTTGCCTATGGCTCACAGGTACCATCAACTCTGTCTAGACCTTCTAACCACAGAGGTGCTGCATTTCCCTCTGTGTCTGCTGCAACCCTTGACTGACCCATACCTAGTAGGCTGCTTTTTGTTTGCCTGGTGACTAAGGGCCAGCTCTGACCCAAGCAACCCAGTGAACTTCTCTGTCCAGTGAACCAAAATCACAACTTCATCAGAATACCTCTCAAGATTGTCCAGAAGGATTTTAAACTTTATTTTCTAGTTTTTTAATTAATATTATTTGAATGGCCAGTTGCCTGCAGTGAGTAGCTATAATTTGAGCTCAAACTGATCGAGATTATGAGACCTTTCTTCAGTTTGTCACAGACACACTTCAAAATCCTGTTTTCAATTGTGTGTGTATGTATATATATATTCACACACACACACACATACATATAATTTATGTGTATGTGCATATGAGGAAGCCAGGAGACAGTATTAGATTCCCTGAAACTGGCATTATAGGTGGGTATGAGCTGCCCACATGGATGCTGAAAACCAAACTCGGATCTACAAGAACAGCAAGTGCTCTTAACTGCTGAGTCATCTCTCCAGCTCCATGTTTCTGTTTTTTATGATCCCATTTAAGCTGTCCCTTAGCAACAAACAGTACACAAACCATTCATATCCTATTACTATTAATAAAATGGACATACACACAGCTTAACAGTGAAGAGAATGCTGAGTCGTGCCTCCTAATGTCACTGACATGTGTTCTTAGGGAAGGCTATAACAGCTAGGGTGAAGAGAGAACCATGTATTTTGCCCGACCTAAGCAGACTGTTAGAACATTTGATGTTCACTTTCTAGGTCAAGTGTGATTTATTATTATCCTTTGGGTTAACTCATTCCTCTGTCAATGAACGTAACTGATTTCTTCCATCTAAGAAGTGACTGACAGCCACAGCAGTAAATAATGATCGCAATCAGGCAGAATTGGAAAGTATTTTATGGGCAAAAATGTAAACTAGAGCACATCTGTTTTATTCAATTGGCATATAACCCAGTGCCAATCTTAAGAGTGAATAAAGCATAATAAATGGATTTGTCACTGTAAATTTTAGCATGTGTGACCAGATCTGCGCATATCTGAAGACTCATTACCAGTGTCACGCAATGCAGTTATATGAATTTCAGAGGCATCTTGCTGTGACAATAATTGAAAACAATGTCAATTGTTTTGCTTTCCTTAAGTTACTGTATTGTTAGGTCAATAAAAATGTTTTCTCATTTCTAATTCATGAGTTCTTTTTCTGTCCATCAAGAAAAGAATTTGATAAATACATACTATTTATTATCACAATAGAAACTGTCATTATATTTTAAATCTTAATAGTACTTAGAAAGAATTTGTCTTTAGGGAATAAAAACTTGATCTGCCTATATTTAAGACTCTGAGGACACATCTGGGTTTCCTGGCGATAAGTAAAAATTCGTAATTTTTGAACAACAACAAAAAATAAGTCATAAAGATCAAGAGTCTTTCTTGCAAACAACTCAGGCTAATTCAATGATCGCTGCTTTAAAAATCAAGAGGATGAACAATCAGACAACCAAATCAGGGCCTGGGTCTGACTGCAACCGCAACCAATGTGAGCCTGTGAGAGCAGTCCATGCCTGGTCTGCTGGGAGCACCTCCAGAGGACACAGCCAGTGCTGAGCATCACTGCTATCTCTAGGTGCTGCACATCCATGGAGCATGTCCCAACTGACCGTTTGATGGTCAGTGTGGGTCACAGGCCCATGGTATGACTTGGATATGGTTTGTATGTGTCCTCAATGTTTTAGGAATGGAAATTTTATCCCTACCATGAAATATTAAGAAGGTGAAAAACTAAATCTTACTGCAGTAAGATGGGGCCAGGGTTAAAATAAAACTCTCATAATATCCATCTCTCCAGTGTACACAGGTTCTCACATAAGCCTCCTGCTATATGGTTTTGCTCCTAATGAAACTTCCTGCTTCTGTTCTTCCTGCCCCAAACCTGTCCCATTATTTCATCTAAGCATTCATGGTCCATCACTAACTCCACTCTCCAAGCCACCTCTACCATCTCCTTCTTTTCCCTGTTTAATTTTTGTCCCCAGGTCAAATGAGGCACTCCTCACTGGTGTTTGAAGGAAGAAGAACAAGGATGGGAAGAGGTGAGGCAGAGGCATCTTCAGAGGATGTCTTCCTTGTTCGCATTGTCAAGGGCACAGCCGGAAGAATCAGCGTTCTGGTTCCCAGGGGCAGAGAGAGCTGGATGTGTGTGCAATATAAACAGAAATGAGTACTACATACTAGACTCTGCGCCCTTTACTTCTTCACAGCAGGTTGGAATTGTCAACATCCTGTCAGCCTGTCAGCATCAAATGCAAGTGCTTATACACCTGCTATTTTACATCTTCCTATAAGAAGCCCCCAGAGCTTTTGGCCCTTTTGGCCCCCTAGAGCCTGCCTGCTTTGCATACCGCACACGATGGCACCTGACATCTGCTAGCCTTGTGGAAGGTATTTTTAAAACTCAGTAGAGGGCCTGACAATGTACCTGTGATAGGGTGCTTACCTGGCATGTCAAGGCCCGGTACCCCACACACCAGGCCGACACAGCACCACCCTTTGGCACTCTCTGAGGCAGAGACTCTCCTCCTTTTGAGCGATATTCCCAGACATGAGAGCTGTCCCTCTAATTCTCCTCTTTCCTGAGGGTCCCTTTCTCCCCTCCCTTTCTTTACGATGGCTGTGTGCTCGGCACTGTCTTGGTATGAAAAGATTTCTCTCATGTCTCTCTATGTCAACAATGCCCAATAAACTTGCTGTGAAAGATTACCATCTTGTCTTTTCCTTGATTAGCTCTGAATATCTCAAGCTCACTGCAGTATCTCATCTTATCCCCCCCATGATTCAGAAATTATCTGAGATCCAGGATAAAATTTCAGCTGTATCAAAGATCAATAGGCTCTTATGAACTAGTTTAGAAATAGAAATATCTAGTGTAACAAATTGTCTTGAATTCCCAAGGCTGAGAATATCTGGGCACGTGGGATGATTAGTACCAAGATTTGATAGCCCCAGATATAGCTGTTTCAATGAACACCTGATTTCATGTCAGCATGGTTAATGCAACCTGTTGGAAAACATGTGGACTCCCTTCCTTCAAAGCAACCTGTCCTGGAGTAGACATGACATCTTAATATGCTTTGCTGACAGCTTCTACCAAGACTTCCAGCTCAGCGTGCCTTCCAGAGGACAAACCCAGATACCAAGGATAGCAATAGAGTATTCATAGCCTGCCTAAAAGTCAAAGAAAGATGTGTCTGTGGCCCTAGGAAGGAGCTAATAAATCTCCAGAGTACTTCTTCAGAAATGTTTCTTTTAAAACTTGATTATTTCTGGCTTCGGGTCAAACTTTCTGACAGGGAACCTAGAAAGGCCATACTGGCCAAGAGCCTAGTTGTCAGGGAAGTTGCCCTTTAAGACTGGATGAAACTTTATCACAAACAGGATTCTAAGGCCAGCTCTGTGGGTGGGAAAGGCTCATGTTTGAAAATTGCTGACAAGCATCCATGAAGTTAAATGTGAAACCATTTCACATTGCCCACCAATTTTAGTGACATCTTTAGGAATTCCTAAGTCTATTCTGTTGGAATATGGAGAAAATAAAAAACAATAACAACAGTATTAAAATCCCACAGAGCTGAATTTGTTCCCTAAGTTTACTCTGGGTAAATTTTTGCTTCATTTACTTTGTTTAATAGGTTTCTAATAAAACACTATCTGATTATGTGAAAACAAGCCAAATTTATCATGATGTTTGTGTTTATTAGGGTTTCTCCTAAAATAGAAAACTGAGAAAGGAACTTGGGCATTGATTAGTGCATTTATGAGGTGACCCCAGGAAACACGGAGGAATTGAGAGATGAGATAGAGAAAAGAAAAAAGAATCCAGGGTGTCTTATTAAGGTTGCTTCCATGAGCAATGTAGGTTTGATCTGTTATGACTAAGGTAACGAAAAAGGTTCCTGTAGGTCAAGAGGCCAGCAGTCGGTTTGCTTGGAGTTCTGGCCCAAAGTATTTCAAAAGGCTTGAATGTGGACTGGAGCTATAACCAATCTGTAATCCATGGACCAACAACTCCATAAGAGTGCTGTGAATGGAGCCCACACAAATTTGTGAGCTTGGTTAAAACATTGTGAAATTTGTGTAATTTCAAAAAAATATTGTACTTTTATTATTTACAGGTCTCCCTGTATCCCCGGCTGTAGCCAACTCATTATGTAGACCAGGCTGGCCTCAGTCTCACAGAGATCTGCCTGCCTCTGCCTTCTGAGTGCTGGGATTAAAGTGTGTGCCACTACGCTCAGCCATCTATTTTTTATAACCAAATAATTAAATCAACTAACCCAGGACTGGGATGGGGCATTTAATCTGATGCAAATACGTAACACTGTACAGCTCCAAAGTTTCCTTCTAAGTTATAAAGTTCCGGAAATAGCTAGATTTGCTATAGTCTGGTCCCCGGCCATGGGAAGGAGGCGTAGATAGCAAAGTCCGGTGGTCTGCCTTACTGTCACCATAGAGTCAGTCCTGTGCATAGCTCTTGTAAGCCACCAGTTCGTTCCTCTGGCTGAAACCACAAACTGACCTCCTTCTCTGAACTCACCGTGGAATCGCTGTCAAGAATGATGCTCCTGACAACTTTGATGCAAAAGTCTCCAGGGATGGATGGTCGCAGGCTTGGAATCCGCAGGGTTGATCTCCCTAAGCATCACTTGGCTTGTCTTTACAACACTCAGTCCCTCCCAGACCTCTAGCTCTGAATGTATGTATTCCATGAGTCCAGGAAAAAATGGACAGCCCTGCAGGTCGGGGTGGGGCTCCTTGAGAAGGTCTTCAGAAGCCTGCATAAATTTCAAACCAATAAGGAGGGATTCCTTCTGTTCAAAAGGCTTGATGATCTCTCCCACAAGCCCCTGCGGGATCCATCGGGCTTGACAGTAATGAATGTGCACTCTGAGTTGGCCATGATCCCCTTCAGGCTTGAGATTTAATTCCTGTGACCACCTGCACCGGAAACGGGCCGGGGCCCCACCTTTATTTTATTTTTAATTATGCATGTGTGTGTGTGTGTGTGTGTGTGTGTGTGTGTGTGTGTGTTTGTGTGTTTGTGCATAAGTGCGGTACCTGCAGATGGTAGAAGAAGGCATCTAAGTCTCGGGGATGGGATTACAAACTGTTGTTAGCCGCCTGATGTGGGTACTAGGATTCAAAGAGAGCAATATGCACTCTTTACCGCTGAGCCTTCTCTCCAGATCCAGATGATTTTTAAAAAAGTAACTCAATTGTGTAGTTATCAAACATGAACCTGCAAGGTGACAACATCCTCTTGAAATACCAATAGTTTGAGCATTCTGGTAAGCTTGCCTGGACAGGAGCATCTTTCGAAGGGACTCACTCATGTGGCTGGCAAGTTAGTTCTGGCTTTTGATACTGGTCCTCAGAGATTCTATTCTCCCTGTGAGTCTCTCTGCTGAGCTTCCTGACCCTCTTCAAAGCAAGGCAGCAGACTCCTTCCTAGGACATGGTGTGAGCTGCTCTGTCTTCCCAGTGATGGACTATTTGAAACTATATGCCAAACTCCCCCTATTCAGCTGTTTATCAGGTGCTTGTCACAGTGATGGAAAACATAACTGACAGACTCCTACATCCCTGGCATTTCCCTGCTGATTTCCTTGGTTTGATTCCTGCTTTTTGAAACCAAATGTAGAGATAGATTTTCTTTTAAAATAAAATTAAAAAAATTTTTTTTCTTTTAAAATAAAATCTATATCCCTGAACTGCTCAGAGCTCCATGGTATTTTAGTGGATGCAGTGGTGTATGAATAAGTTCAACATCACTGGCAAGGAAAAAAGTTCATTGTCTAATTACTAGAGCTGCAAAAGATCCCCTTTATCTGTGGTACTTGGGGGATGTTTGGTGGCTTTACAGTTTGTTCATTACTTCTCTCTGCTCACTTGATGTTAAGGACTATATTTGCTATCTTAATGCTTGGCCATGGCCATATTTTGTTTGGATAATAAAAGCAGTGACTCTCAACCTTGGCTGCTCATTAGAATTACGTGAGAACTTGACAAAAAGAAATTACAGTTGCACAGCAGGACAATTACATAAGCACCTCTGGACATGGAATACTGATAACAGTAGTTTTTAAAGCTCCGTAGGTTGATTCAGTGTACACCCAAGTTTAAGTGCAAAGAGTTTTTAATCTTAGAACACTTACCCTTCTTAAAAATTATTGAGGCCCCCAGAGTTTTAGTTTATGTGGATTATATCTAGACATTTACCATATTAGAAATAAAAACAAAAAGTATTCAAGTGTTTATTGGTATTTAAAACTAACGTCAAACCCATTAAATATTAAAGCAACATCTTAAAAAATACCTACATGTTCAAAAGAAAAACTGAAATAGTAACATTTCTTTAAATTGCTTTAATGTGTGGTTTAAAACTAATTGGAGTCTAATATCTGCCTCTGTCTGCACTCGATCTGTTGGGAGTTCAACTTGTCACCTGGCTGCTGGAAATCTCTGGATACTGAAGCAAAGAGTAAAAATGGAAAATGTCTTACACTTTTAACCTTCTAGGCTCTTACTGCACCCCCCACTGCCCTTGGATACCTGGTTCACATTCTAACAGCCTCTGTAGAAGGCTGTATCTTCTGTGGAGGCCAGAAGAGGGCATCAGAGCCTCTGAAGCTTGAGTGAAAAGCTGTTGTGAGCTGCCTGACATGGGCGCTGAAAACCTAACTTTGGTTCTCTGTAAGCAATATGCATTCTTAACTGCTGAGCCATAGAAGTTAGCTAATAAGGCCACCATCCTTTACCTCCTAACAGCGTTCACCTCCAGTTCCTCCTCTCTGAAGCTTGCATTCTCTTCTCACTGCCCTTCTAGTAGGAGCCCAAGGCCCTTCACTCCAACACCTACAAGCGTTCTTGTGCTGCTGTCAAATTCAAGGACCTGTTTGGAGCTACATCGGTGGGGCAGAGTTCTAAAAAGAAAGCTAGCTAAAAATTTCTAAAATTTTTAATTAGCATATACTAATTTACATATTAATAAGGCACAATGTTTGATACTTCAACACGTGAATGGTACATAGATTTATCAACTATAAGGAAGAATTAGTATCTGGAATATATAAAGAACTCAAAACTTGGGGACTGGAGAGATGGCTCAGCAGTTAAGAGCACTGGTTCCTCTTGCAGATGAACTGGGTTCAGTTTCCAGTACCATATGGAGGCTAACAACCATCCTAACTCCAGTTCCAGGGGATCCAACACCCTCATCTGACCTCTACTGGCATTGCATGACACAGGTGCACTTACATACATGTAGGCAATACACATAAAATAAAAATAACAAATAAAATATTTTTTAAAAATTTTTTTAAAAACTCAAAACTTTACAACATGATCAAGTAACCCAACTGAGAACAGGGATGTGCTCTGAATAGATGCTTCTCAGAAGAAACGTAAGTGGTTTACAAATATGCCAAAAATACTTCATAGTATCAACTACCATGGAAACGCAAATCAAAAAGACAATGAGAAGTCATCTCACCTCATTTAGAAGCTATTATCCAAAAAAGCTATTTGCAAAAAAAAAAAAAAAAAAAATGCTGGTGAGGGTACAGGGAAAGGAGGACTCACACTGTTGACTGGAGTGCCACTTAGAACAGCGACATGGGGCTGGAGAGATGGCTCAGTGGTTAAGAGCGCTGGTTGTTCTTGCGGAAGACCCAGGTTTGAATCCCAGCATGCACACAGCGGCTAACAACTGTCCATAACTCCAGCTCCAGGGGATCTGACATCCTCTTCTGTCCTCAGGTGCAGCTGCAAAACGCACAAAATACACGCATACACATTAAAAAATAAAAGCATATCTCATGGAAAGCAGTGTGGAAGGATCCTCAAAAATCCATAAGGAGACAGAGCTGCCATGTGTCTTACTTCTGCGAACATACCCAAAGGAAATGAAATCAGCTTTTACATACGGAAGAAACGTTGCATACCCGAGTTTATAGAAACACTGTTCACTATACCCAAGACAGGATGGAATCAATCTAGGCGGCCAATAGGTGGTCTGCCTCCTCCTCTTGCCCTTTCTTATCCTCTTTCCTCCTCTTTAGAATTTCTGAGGCACTTGGGGTTTTTTTTTTTTTTAGGTTTTTCTTTGCTATTCTCAGTTGGTGCAGTAAAGATCAGAATAGGTTCCTAAATGGTTCTCCATCTTCCTAGCGTCAGAATTATCTTGACAGTTTGTTTAAAATTCAGCCTCTTGTGTCCCTATCACAAAATGTTCATTTTGTAAGACTACAGGAGAGCCTCTGAGGAAGCATTTTAAAAGGTATCCCAGGTGTTTTTAATCTAAGTGTTCTGAGAACTAAGACTTGGAAGAAGAGGCAACTTAGCTCGCACGTTGCACATAAAGTGAGTGCAAGGCTTAGCAGACTTCAGAAGAGGTTAGGGTGCTGGGTTCTGTGATCAACTTTCTGTTGATCACACTGTGATTACAGTCCTCGGGAACTTGAACTCTGAATTCTAAACACATATTTCCATGGCTAGAGAAGTGTCTTCAAACTTTTGCTTTCTCCCCTCTATACAGAATCTGTAGCTTCCTTGGGCTTTTTTCTCCAACACTGGGAGTGTGTTTTGTGGACCCATCCAAGACCAGGCAGCCTGACACCGACAGCTGACGCGCTTGATCTGTTTAAGGAGAAGGGGAAATTTGATGCTACTACAGGAAACTTTCTGGTCCTGCAGAGCAGAAATCCAGGAGGCTGTGTTCGCACTGAAGTTGCCAAAGCCAGTATCAATGCCGCTCAAGTTTACAGTCAAAGCTGGAGTCACACCCGCCCATTGCTGCGATGTCACCAGAGAAAGAGAAGTCCCACTGCCTCCGGTTTCCGGTTTCTCAGAAACACTTCCAAGTGGCAGAACCTAATGCTAAGCTGTTAGCAGGGGGACTTCAGCAGGGAGGAAGCACCAACAGCTGACTCTCCCTCTCTTCCTTTCCGGTTTCCTCTTAAAACTTGCCGCATGTGGTGAGTTTCCTGCAGCGTTGAGTGGGAAGAAGAAGATAGGAAAAGCAAAGGTGTCCTTGGATTAGAACTGCAGAAAGCGGCTCCTGTTTCCTCGATAGTGTTGGAAGTGGCTTGTTCCTGCTGTGGAGTAGCTTTGCAGGCCTTTGGCGGGTCTTCTGCTGAGTCCTTCATGCTTGTGAGGCAACTATTTTACTAACGGAACCATCTCAACCCCAAGTTCTAATTTTGATGTAATCTAATCTAATCTTTTTTTTTTTTTTTTCTCCCATTCGTACTTTTGGTATTGTATTGAAGAAGCCATTTCTCACAGGCCACCAGGATTTAATTCTGTGCTTCCTTTCAGGGAAAAGTTCACTGCTTCAGCACTTTCATTTTAGCATGCAGTCCATTTGGGGTCAATTTTCTTGTGGGATGTCAAGTAGAAATCCTGCTTCATTCTTTTTTCATGTGTCTAGCCTTCTCAAGAATCAAGTGAAGCTGAGTGTGGAGGCAAACCCACATCTTTAATCCCAGCACCTGGCAGGGGAGGGCGGGCAGAGTCAGGCCTGGTCTATGTAGTGAGCTACAGGGAGACCCTGTCTCAAAAAACAAACAAAGAAACAAAGAATCAATGGACTTTAAATGTGAGAGTCAAATCTGTTTCACTGACCTTTTTGTTTGTCTTTATGTTAAGACCATATAATCTTGATTTCTGCAGAGTTACAGTAAGTTTAGAAGCCATGAAGTCTGAGTTCTTTGACTTTATTCTTTTTAAAGATTATTTTGGGTATATTAGGGTCTTCAAATTTCCACATGAACTTCAGGATTTCTGAGCAAAAGGCAATTGGAATTTTGTTGGAGATTTCATTTGTATAATCTTTCTATATAAATTATATAATCGATTGGGAAGGTCCTGCCATCTTAACAGGGCATTGGGACCTTTGGAACAGGAGTTAAGGATTGATGTTAGTTGCCATGTGGCCGTATGCACTGCTACAGGATCACTCTGTAGGAAGGTAGGATTATACTGAAATAGCAAGAAACACTGTTGGACGCAGAAGACAGATCTGAGAACTTTACTTTACTAATTCCTACACAGGAAAACCTGTGTAGTTACGTTATTTTGACAGGTTCTGTCTCTTCAAGCTTGTTTATTGATCCCGCAGAGCTATTCCAGCTATGATGAACTGCATGTCTTTAACGTGGCATGTGCAGTACAGATTTTAAGACAACATTTTATACACTTTGCTTTGTACTAATTTTCTTTAAGATTGTTTGGTGGCAAAAGATGCATAAATTAGCTCAATAAAGTATGATAATATAAAATCTATTTATAGCTGGGCATGGTGGCACACAGCTTTAAACCCAGCACTCAGAAGGCAGAGGCAGCTGGATTTCTGTAAGTTCAAGGCCAGCCTGGTCTACATAGTGAGTTCCAGGCCAGCTGGTCTCAAAAAGACCAAAAAAAAAAAAAAAAAAAGGAAAGAAAGAAAGAAAAAAGAAAAGGAAATCTACTTACTGGAGCAGAAACATGGCAATCCTCTTAAAGAGGGCATGATTAAACTTAAAGGTAATTTGAGTTCTCAGTTAAAGATGAATCAGAGTTTGCCTGTTTTAGAAGGCAGAGTAGGCAGAGAATTTATATATAGCAGAGAGCTTCCTATATAGACTAGACTGGTCTTGAACTCACAGAGATCTGCCTGCCTCTGCCTACTGACTATGGGAATTGAAGGTGTGAGCCACCTGGCTTTGCTTATGAGCTTTTATCTCAAATTTTCAAAAGATGATTTTTTTACTTGCTTTTTAAGTATTCTCTTTATTTGTGGGCAAATCTGTGTCACTGAGGTAATTTAAATAGACAGTAAGACCTGAAACTCTGGGAACCTAAAATTAATAAAACCTTAACAAGTGTCCAAAGCGCCTTATGAGAACTACGCTTTTTTTTCTTTCAAGGTTTGGCTTCACTAATGCTGTCATGACACCATTCTTCCAGCAGAGGGAACACTTTAGAATTAATTAGTTTTGCATTCTTTCATAGACCAGTTTTGTATGTTTACCACTACCCCATGTGCTTAGAGTGCGGGAAGTAGGGTGTACAGAAAATAAGATTAATCCACGTATCATAAACAACAAAAATACAGCGGATACTTCCCAACAGAATAAGAATGAGCATCAGTCAGCTCTTAGCTGTTCGGAACCATCAACAGAATGGTGTTCAGGCATGAAAAATGCATTAAGATGAGGCAGCTCCTCAGAAAGCCTAGACAGAACACAATGGTTTTTCAGTGCATTTTGGAATATTTACGCTCAACTGAGGATTTCTCTGACTCAGTTCAAACACTGCTTTGTTGTCTCTTGCATTTAGACATCTTTCAGCAATGCGTTGATTGTAGTAATGAGTTGATTATAGTGGGGCATATCGATCATTAGACAAGGACTCAAGACCTCTGACCTGGATTCTTATCGTTCCTCTTATTGCTGGTCTTCAATCATTTTCTTTCTCTCACAAAATATCTCACTTGCCTACCTCACATGGCTGTGAGCTACTGAATGAAAGAGCTCATATAAAATAACTTTAAATGATAATTAAGCAGGACACATGTAAGCTTTTTAAAAATATGAACTAGCTGGTCTTGTAGTTGTCCTTTTGCAGATAGGAGACGGTGATGGTTATACTATTAAGTCTACTGGATTAATAAATGTCCAGGGGATTTGTATAACATGCATCTGGGGTGTCTGTGATGCTTTCAGAAACAATTACCTCATAAGAGCTCTGATGCTTGCTGGAATCAGAACATAGGGCATCACTGGGATGTGACAGGTAAGAGGTGGAACCTGTTTGAAGGAAGTAGGAACTGTGGGCGTGTCCCTGGGAACTCTGTCTGCCTGGCCTCTTCCATTCCTCTTTCTCAGCTTCCTAACCACCATGGTGTGAACTGCTCTGCTCTGTCACGTTCTGTCCACCAGGTCAGCCTGACATCGCTCTAACTCTAAGCTGAAACGAGTCTTTCCTCTTTTAAGTTGCTTCTGTTAGGTGCACGGTCACACGGTAAAGCAACTACAATGGAGAACAAATACTCAGAAGTCCTGGTGTTGAGTAGTCTCACATTTCCTGGAGACAGGCCAGCTTCACATGCAACTTCCGTTTAAAACTCACTGCTTGGTTGGGAGGCTATGGAATCTTTAGGTGGTGAAATCTTGCCTGAAGAAGTGTGTCAATGGGCATGGACTTTGAGAGTTTACAGCCTTGCCCACTTCCTGTTCTCTCTGCTTATCTGTGGATGAAGATGTGGTCAGCCAGGTTCCTGCTCCTGATACCATGCCTTCTCTGGAACTGCAAATAAGATAAACCTCTAAAACAAATCATTTACTGGGCCAGCATGATGGCTTAGCAGGCAGCACTTGCTGTTGGATCCATACAACCCACAGTGGAAGGAAAGTTGTCCTCTTACCTCCTCCACATGCATGCCATGGCAAATACATGCCTATACATACACACACACACACACAGACACAACACACACAACACACACAACACACACACATACACACACGATAATAATACATAATAATACATATTAATAAAAAAATACTTATACACTAGACATAGTAATCCCAGTACTTGGGAAGCTGAACTGGGAGGATCTCAAGTCAAAAACAAAACAAAAAATCACAAAACAGTAATAAATAAATACCATTCATCACTGAGGTACAGATCTTTAACAGAAGATTTAGTTTTATAGGATGGAATTCATGCTTGGTACTGTAAACCTGGTCAAAAACTCAGGAGGTCATAGGCCTTAGGAGGGAACATGCAACCATTATTTTGCTAAGTGGACATGTTGTCAAACTGCCTTCTGCACATTCATGTTTGTTCCCTTGGATTTATGCTGCTTCCACTTTTGGTCAGTGGTTAATGCAGAGGCTCATAACTGGTCAAAACACTGAGAGTAAATGGCTGTTGAGTGCTCTGCCATAAATGGGACATTTATTACCCTCCAGACTCCCCAGAACTCAGGGCCTTGTGTACTTAAGCCCTGGGTTCCAGTTCCCACACTAATGGCTAATCTTCATCATCAACTTGACTGAATCTGGAGTCATCTCAGAGACACAACTGTGATCTTTAAGGGTGCTGAAGTTTAACTGATGAGAGAAGATCTACCCTTAATGTGAGCAGCATTATCCCATAGACTGAGGCCCAGACAAAATCAAAAGGAAAAACAAAGGAGGACACCAGCATTGAACTCTGCCTCCTGACTGGGCAGGGCATGGCTGCCGGCCTCCTGATCCTGCATTCACGCCTTCCCTGCCACGATGAGCTATAGTCCCTTAATCCAGGAGCCAAGATAAATCCTTCCTTTCTTAAACTGCATTTTGTCAGATACTTGACTGCAATGAGGAAAGTAACTAAAACAAATAACCCAAGAAAAAAGAAAGAGAAAAGACAAACAACAAAACAATTGACGTAGGAGGGCTGGTCAGAAGGCTTGGTGGCGAAAAGGTGTTTGCTACCAAGCCTGACAACCTGAGTTCAATCCCCAGGACCAAATGGTGGAAGGAGACACGTACCTCCCCCAAGTTTTCCTCTGACCTGCACATACACACGCACTATGGCATCTGCACACACACATACATGCAGGCACACAAGTAAATAAATATAATTTTTAGATATTTTTTACAGAGACATAGGAATGGCTGCTTCTTCCAGGCATTTGAAATGAAAGCTGTGTTTAGACGTAAGCACTTTTAATACTGATTCTGAGTAAGCTCTATTTAAAATAGGGGATAGCAATGTTAAAGAAGGTAGCAGATAGAAAAACGAAAGCAAAGAACACTGATCACCTATCAAAATACAATACTATGTGAACGATTCCAAAAGTCTCTAATGGACCAGCTTTAGAAATGAGACTCTGAGGAACGCTGTCAGACTGATCTAGAATGTGAGCAGAGCTGGACACTCACCCTCCCCCGACCCCATGACAAGGTAGGGGGCTGCCTTTGGGAAATAGTTCACATCCTTGTAATTCTCTTCAAAAACTTTCCAGTGGCCCAAGGTAGATGCTGGCTGGTCTTCCAGTCCACACAGGGGAGAAATCAAACTGTGAGGAAGGACGTGAAGAAGACACGGGGATGGTACACGGGAGCTCTAACCATGCCCTGAGTTGAGAGAAGTGAACTGACAATTTCCACTTCCCGGTCCTTGTTGCTTTCTGTCAGATTCCTCGTATCTTGGATTCACAGAAATATTTATAGGGCCAAGGAAAAGAATATAATTATAATTCATAAATGAAGCCAATAGCTGATAGTGTGCCTTGACAATCATAACTTTCTTTTTAAAATTTTTATTTCTTATTTTTATTTTATGTTTATGAGAATGCCTGAATGTAGGTAGGTGCACTCATGTTGTGCAAGGTCAGAAGGGGCCGTCGAACCCCCTGGAACTGGACTTAGAGACAGTTGTTAGCTACCATGTGGGTGCTGGGAATTGAACCCAGGTCCTCTGCAAAGCAGCCAGTGCTCTTAACCACTGAGCCATCTTTCTAGCCCCCAGCAATCATACCTTTTTAATGACTGAGCATCCCAGGTTGTTTTTTGAAATCATCAGACTCCCCCTCATGATGGAGCACAGAGGCCTAGGGGGAGCTGGGCCCTGATTCTGGTCCTATCCCTGAGCCCTTTGTTCTGAATTAACCTTACATGAGAGATCTAGACGCCTGAGCGTGCCCATCTGAAAGCTGTGTCCACACCACACAAGACAACGGGCTCCTGGTTACCCTGCGGCTAAAGTTTCCATAGCAGTGGTAAGTCTCTGTCGAAAGGACAGATATGAAGACAAGGCCTGCAGAGATCCTGTAAATGGCTTCAGACTATTTGATGAAAATAGAAGATTTCTGAATTCCAGATGGGATGGTCAAAAGGAAGTGCCCATAAATTCCTAGCTCCATTAGAGACAATGTGTCTCCAGAGAGCCAAAGCTGACTGGCAAGGTTATGCCTACCAGGATACAGTTCTCCCTTGGGTGGGGCTAAATCTGATCCCGCCATGCACTGGTATCTACTCAATGCTCTGACCATGCAGAACACGTAGAAGATCCTTCAAATAGCTTTAAGGCAGGAGCTGATGTGCTGAGACCATGCTACCACACCTGTGATGTGCTGAGACCCAGCACATGCTACCACACCTGTGATGTGCTGAGACCCAGCACATGCTACCACGCCTGTGATACCCACTGCTTATGCTGAACTGGGCTGATAAAGCGTTTGTTCAGTAAGACCTTATTCCCACCCAGCATTCTACACAGTCATCTAATGAAGCTTCTTTTTATTATCATTGGCCTTTGTTGGTAGAGTGTTTAAATTCAAGAACCAGTCAGCCTTAGTTGTTTTCCAACCATGATGGCTGGGTTTCTTTCTCTCAGATCATTTTGAAACCTTTGGACTTGCTTAGTCATTGGGTTAATGTAAAATTAATTGCTCTGCTCCTTTGCTTGCCTGGCTAATATGTAACTTGTCATTTTTAGACACTTTCAGGTTTATAATTTAGAAACAGTAGTATATTTTTTTATTCTCTTCCCAGCACCCCAGTCTTTAAGCTGTTCAGAACAGAATTTTGGCCTGTGTGTCAAGATATTCATTCCTTTCAGCCCTCGGTCACCTGATGAGGCCTGGCTTGGCCAGGGCTCCATGCCATTAAAATTTTACTGTTTCTAAATGTGCCCTGAAGTTAAAGAGGTTAGGAAGCTGTGCAAACACAGATTTGCTTTGAATATATCTGGCAATGCTTGTGTTTGGAGTCATTTAAAATTACTAATATGAACTATTGTGCTGTTCCTTCCAGTTTAGCAATTTGTTTCCTCTCTTCACATTCCTGAAATCCATTTCTTTCCTCATCTCAAATTTCTCTTGGTCCTGCTTATCCTTCAATGCCTGCTTAATGTATTCAATCATCAAACATTTACAAAACTCTTGTGTTAGTTACTGTTATGGGGCTGTGACCAAAACACTTGAGAGGACAGCTTACAGGAAGATTTCGTTTGCTCATGTTTTCAGAACTTGTGTTCAGGGTCACTGTCTCATGTGCTCGAGTAGAGCATCATGGCTGTAGAAGTAAGTGGAGAAAGTGGCTGCTGCGGCCATGGTAGGAAGGAAGTGGGGGTGTCAGGGACAAGATGCCCAGTGACCTTCCTTCAGCCAGATGCCAATTGTTTAAGTTTTCAGTATCTCTTCAAAACAGCACCACTTGGGGACAAATGCTTTAACACACAACCCTATGGAGACATTTCCCACTCAAACCAGAGCAGCTCCTATGCTCTTGGCATGATGCCAACCTTGGTGAAATCTTCCTCCTTGGTCGCTCTGGCTCACTATGAACTGTCCCTCTCCATCTCAGAACTCACAATGAATTTCATTCCCACTGTTTATTTGAATTTAGCAATTTGATATTTCAGTTCTTTTTTTCATAAATAAAGAGCAAGTTTTCCCAATGAAATGAAAAAATCTTGGAGAAGCTGGATATGGTAACCTGATTCTTAGGAGGTTGGAAGAGGAGGGCCTGAGCCCAGGAGTCTGAAGCCAGCCTGAGCAATATATGGAGAACCCACCTAAAAAACTCTTTAAAGGGGTTCCTGTCAGCTTTCCTTGACCCTTGGCTCCTGCTTGTTGAGGATTCCAGACAATACCTGACTATCTGGGGTGAGTTAGACAGATCCTAGCACACCAGTCCCCTACTTTGGAATCACTCCCAGTCCACTGTTCCAGAGCTCAGAGTCCTCCATGCTAGTTAGTAAGAACCAACCCATCCTGTTCCTATCACCTTTCCTTGGGTTTTGGCCATTTCCAGCCAGAGAGCACCTGACTAGCTGGAAAAATTAGCCAGATTCTCCTGTGCCAGTCATCATTCCCTTGATGTGGAACCAGTCCCAGGCTCAGGACTCCAGAGTTCACACCTTCTCTGCTTAGTTAGTTAGAACCAACTCAGCTGATTCCCGTAAATCCAACTTGGGACCAGGCTCTTAGCCCATATGGAGAGCTCCTGACTAGCCTTCCTGTGTTGGGCATAATGAGGGGTGGGCCTAGCCAGACCTCCTGCTAGGAGGAACAGAGGCATGGCTCCTGTGGGCATGGCGTTCTGCTCGACTAGCTCCTGGAAAGAACCTGCTTAGCTTACCTGGGGACAAACTTACTATTCTGTATTTGGAACCCCACTCCATAAGGTCATTGGCTATCCAGGCCTATAAGAGCTTGTGCACCTATTCAATAAACGAGTTGGCAATGCTATGTGCTTGGTCTGCTTCCCATCCATTTTCCAGAGTCTTCGACTTGACTCTGCATCTACTCGCCCCAATCCCCCTTGGGCCGGCCCTCCACGGTCCCCTCGGGCTGGCCCCGAGTGATGTGACCTCCGATATTCTTGGATCTATTTGGCTCCTCTAATAAAAACTCAAAAGAGAAAACTCAAAGCATAAACCAATCAACTATTCATATCTGATCAGAAAGCAGCCAAGCTATATCAACAATATAAACAGAATCAAGCTTCAACTCAACAGAGGTTGACTGAATTTCAATCAACAAAAGAAATCCATATGCCAGACTACAATGAGAAAACACAAATAATATGAAAAAGCAAAATATTATGTTCTTTCCAAACCAAGCTAGTCCTACAGAAGTATTCTGCCATGAAAACTATCTAGAGGAACCTGGGATGCAGAATTTAGAGGAATAATAATAAACGTGATTGAAGAATTCAACAAATTTAAAGAACACAGAAAGAATTCAAAGAGGATAGAGACAAACTCCTAATTTAAGTTCAAGAAAATACAAATAGATGGATGAATGAAATACAGAAAAAATTCAGGATTTGAAAAGTGAATTCACAAAAGAAATAGAAATATTGAAGAAAACTCAAGTTGACATAAAGATGGAATCAAAAAACCCAATAAGCCAATCTGAAATGAAAGGAAAAAGCCTCACCAACAGTATGAATAAAATGGAAAACAGAATATCAAGACAGGATGATAAAGCTGAAGAGTTGGGTGGCTCAAAGAATATGAAAAGAAAGGCAGGAATGGAATATGCAGGAAATGTGGGACACCATGAAGACACCAGATTTGCTCATCATAGGCATAGAGAAACGAGAAGAATCTCAGATTGGTGGTATTGACCAGATCTTCAATGGGATTATGGAAGAAAATTTCCTTAAATTAAGGAAAACCATACCCATGCAGATATAAGAAGCATGCAGAAAACCAAATAGACAGGACCTGAAAAGAAACTCCCTATGGCATATCATAGTAAAAACAATAAATGTACAGAACAGAGAAAGAATACTGAAAACTGCAAGAGAAAAACAAGTTACCTGTAGAAGAAAACCCATCAGAATTTCAGCTCACATTTCAATACAAATTGAAAGCCAGAGGAACATGGAGCAAAGTATTCCACATGCTAAATGATCACAGATTCCAACCCAGAATGGCTTACCAGAAAAACTCTTTATTGTAGTCAAAGGGGAATGAAAACTTTGATGATACAAATAGGTTTAAAGAATTCATGTTACTGATCCCTGCTAACCTTGAACCCAGGCCAGCCCCTAATCCTCTGCCTCAGATCTCTGGAATAACTTCCTAACCCATACTATTTAAACTCTCTAGAATAGATTCCCCTGGCTTTTGATCTGTCTGAAACAGATCAGACCTTCTACTAACCTGATCAGTCAGCATACTACCCTGTCCCACCAACTACCCAGACCAGCCGACTATTCTGCAGGAACCTGAAACACACACCAATTTATTTTTCATACCTGAAAAAGAAGAAACCAAGCTGCACAAACAATATAAATAGAACCAAAATTCAATTAAACAAAGGCAGAATAGAAGTTCCTATCAAGACATATAACCAACAAAGAACATCCATATGCCCAAATGGCAGTGTAAGAACACAAATAATATGAAAAAAACAAGAAATTATGTCCCCAGCAAAACCCATTAGTCATATAGAAGTGCATTACAATGAGAACCACCCTGAGGAACCCCAGCATGCAGAATTTAAAACTTGTGATGGAAGCTCAAGAACATACAAATATGTGGCTTAATAAAATCTCAGAAATAATTTATGACTTGAAGAGTGAATTCACAAAAGAGATAGAAATATTGAAGAAAACCTAAATGGAAATGAACATGGAACTGAAAAACTAATAATTGGAAAAAATAGGAGAAAGCCTCACAAGCAGAATGAGTGAACAGAATATCAAGAGTGAATGACAAATTTGAAGATCTGGATTTCTTAAGCAAATACTATGTTTAAAAAAAAAATATATATATATATATATATATATATATATATATATATATATATATCTCACACAGGAATGGAATCCACAGGGAATGCGAGACAACATGAAAAGACCAAATCTATAAATCTTAGGCATACAGGAAGGAGAAGAATCTCAGGTCATTAACAGATCTTCAACAGGATTATAAAAGAAAACTTCCCTAAATTAGGGACTTACCCATAGAGATTCAAGAAGGACATAGAACACCAAGTAGACATGATCAGAACAGAAACTCCTGATGACATATCATAGTAAAAACATCAAATGAGCAAAGAGAGGGTACCAAAAGTTGCTGGAGAAAAACAACATGTCACATATAAAGGAAAACCCATCAAAATTACAGCTGACTTTTCAATGCAAACTATGAAAGCCTGAAGAACCTGGACTAAAGGATTGCCAGCTCTAAATGTCCGTGGATGCAACCCCAAATACTTTATTCAGTAAAACTATCTACTGTGGTAAGGAAGAACAGAAAACTTTTCATGACACAAATGGGCTGAAAGAATTCATGTGTAACAAACCAGCCCTACAGAAAATACTTGAAACAATAGAAAGGACTAAAAATAGGAATGAGTGCACCCAAGAGATTACAGAAAGAAAACAGAGAAAGGTATAATAACAGAAACACGAAATAGGGCCACAAACACAAAGAAATTAAAATGACAGCATCCAATACACATCTTTCAATAACAACACTAACTCAACTCCCTCATCGAAAGACACAGGCTAGCAGAACGGATAAAGAAAGAAAACCCATCTTTTTGTTGTTTTTGAGAAACTTGTCTTTAAGGACAGACATTACCTGAGGGTGGAAGAGTGGAAAAGTATTCTAATTACATGACATTAAGAAATAAGGAGGCATTGCAATTCTAATATCTGAAAAATAGAATTCAAATTAAAATTAATCACAAGCGATAAAGAGGGCCACTTCATTCTAATTATAAGAACAATCAATCAAGAGGATACTACAATCATGCACATATATGCACCAAACTCTGGTGCACTCATTTCATAAAAACAGGACTGAAGGACTATAGAACATAGATTACCCCAACTCAGTAATAGCTAGCGACTTTAATACCCTAGTCTCTCCAATAGGAAGTTTGACAAATCAAAAAATAAACAGAGAGAGACATCTGAATTAAATAATATCTTACATCAAATGGACCTAACAGACATCTACTGAATATTCCACCCAAGCACCAAAGAATACATATTAAACAACCCATGAAAGTTTTTTCTAAAATGGACCACATACTAGGGACTAAAGAAACCTCAATAAATACAAAAACTGAAATAACTCTATGCGTTCTGCCAGACCAAAACATAATGCAGCTTAAAATCATCAGCAAAAGAAGATTTAGTAACTATATGAACTCATGGAGATTAAACAATACACCTCTGAGTGATGAATGGTCAAATAAGAAATCAAGAAAGAAATATAAGTATTCCTAGAATGAAATGAAAATGATAATAAAACAAAAAAAATGTCTGAGACATGTTAAAAGCAGTCCTAAGAAGGAAGTTTATAGCTCTAAGCATCTACATTAAAAAATCAGAAAAAGCACAAATAATGACTCAATGGTAGAACTCAAAAATCTGGAAAGGGAAGAACAAACAAAACCTAAACCCAGAAGATGAAAAATATTTACAAAATCAGAGCAGAAATCAATGAAATAGAAATGAAGAAAACAATGTAAAGAATCAATGAATCTTAGAGCTGCTTCTTTAAAAAGACAACAAGATAGACAGACCTTTAACCCAGTTAACCAAAAGAAAGAAAGAGCAAATCCAAATCAACAAAAACAGAGAGCAAAGTGGAAACATCACAACAGACACCAAAAATGATCCAGAAAATTATAGGACAATACTTTAAAAATCTATATACTATTAAATCCAAAAATCTAAAAGAATGAATCATTTCTAAATCCAATGAAACCACCAAGCTTAAACCAAGAACATATTATAAACTTAAACAAGGAAATTGAAACAGTAACAGAAAAATCTCCTAAATAAAAAAGGCCCAGACCCAGATGGATTCATAGCAGAATTTTATCAGAACTTCAAAGAAGATTTACAACCAACACTACTTCAATTATTCAAAAAGATAGAAATAGAGAGAGAACCCAAATTCCTTCTACGATGCCCAAACTAGGGAAAAAGACAGAACAAAAAAAAGAAAACTATAGGCCTAGATCCCTAATGAACAAAAACACAAAGATACTCAGTGAAATACTTGCAAATCACATACAGAGACACATCAAAAAGATCATCCACTATGATCAAGTAGGTTTTATTTTAGAGAAACTTGGATGTTTCAACATATATAAGTCAATAAACATAATAAATCATATAAATGGACATAAAAAACACATGATCATCTCAATAGATGCAGAAAAGGCTTTTGTGCAGCCTGCATTTGTGATAAAAGTCCTAGAGATAATTGGACTGGAGATAGCATACCTCGATATAATTAAGACTGTATACGATAAACCCACAGCCAACATCATTCAAAATAGAGAAAAACTGGAAGCATTCCCATTAACATCAGGAACCAGACAGGGCTGTCCACTATCTCCACTCCTTTTTAATATAGTGCTGGAGACTCTTGAAAGAGCAATAAAACAAGAGAAGGAAATTAAAGGAGTACTAATTGGAAAAGAAGAGGTCAAGTTATCTTTATTTGCAGATGATATGATATTATACATAAGAGGTCCCAAAATTTCCACCAGAAAGCTTCTAGAAATAATCACACTTTCACAAAGTGGCAGCTTACAAAATCAGCAACCTTTCTATACATAAATAAAAAACAACCAGAGAAAGACTTCAGGGAAATACTTCCATTCGTAATAGCTTCAAAAAAATATCTAGGGATAAACCTAACCAAAGAAATTAAAGACTTCTTCAATGAAAACTTTAAATCTTTGAAGGAAGAGATTGAGAAATACAAAGGGATGTGGAAAGATCTCCTGTGTTCATTGATTGGTAGAATTAACATAGTGAAAATGACCATCCTGCTGAAAGCAATTAACAGATTCAGTATAACCCCATTCCAAAATCCTCATGACATTCTTCACAGAAATAGAAAACTCCATTCTGAAATTACGATGGAAATACAAAAGACCCCAGATAGCCAAAGCAATCCTGAGCATGAAGAGCAATGCCAGAAGGACTAATATATCAAACCTCAATCTATAGTCACAAAACAGAATAATATTTGCACAAAAACAGACTTGCAGATCAAAATGGAAAAAAGAGAAAACCCCAACACGAGTGCATGCAATATAGTCCTTGATATTTGACAAAAGTGTCAAGAACGCACACTGGAGAAAAGACAGCATCTTCAACCAACGGTGCTGGCAAAACTGGATCTCCACATTAGACCCATTCCAATTGCCCTGTGCAAAAGTCAACTTCAAATGGCTCTAAGGCCTCAGTGTTAAGCCTGAAATGCTGAAACTGATAAAAGAAAACATATACAGTATCCTACAAAATATAAGTGCAGGAAAATACTTTCTAAATCAGACATCAAAAAAGCTACAGAGGGAACCCCATTAAACTCAAATGTTTCTGTACAGCAAAGGAGATAACCACTCTAGTAATGAGCCCACAGAGTGGGAGAAAATCTTCACCAGCTATACATCTGACAGAGGATTAAAATCCAGAACATACAAAGAATGAAAAAAACAAAGAAGCAAGAAAACAAGTAACCCAATTAAAAAAAGGGGGGGCGGGGCTATGGATAGGAACAAGGAGCTTTCAAAAAAGGAAATAAAAATGACTGAGAAACACCTTTAAAAGTGCTCAACTTCCTTAGTAATTAAGGAAATACAAATCAAAACTATTTAGGATTCCATCTTACCCTAGTCAGAATGGCTAAGATCAAGAGAACAAGTGATACCAAATGTTGATGTGAATTCAGGGAAACAGGAACCCTTACCCACTGTCGGTGAGATTGCAAACTGGTGCAACCACTGTGGAGATCAGTGCGGAGAACTCGTTATAAGTTAACAATAAAACTACCATATGATCCAGTTATACCAGTCCTTGGCATATGCTCAAAGGACACATCCTACTGCAGGGACACTTGCTCAGCCATGTTTGTTGATGATCTTTTCACAATAGCTAAGAAATAGAAGCAACTAAATGTCCCACAATGGATGAACGGGTAGTCAAAGTGTGGTATATTTACACAGTGGAGTTCTACTCTGCAGTAAAGAAAAACAAAATCATGAAAGATACAGGTAAATAGGTGGAACTAGAAACTGTTATACTAAGTGAAATAACATTGATTCAGAGAAACAACTGACATATGTTCTCTCTAAGTTGGAGATCTTAACTCCAAATCCCTAGATGTGAGTATATATCAAGATGCAACTGCAGGAGCCAGGAAAATGGAACCATGGGGTGGGGGTAAAGAAGAAGGAGCTTGAGAGGGGGATAGTGGGAGACAGGTGCTACCAAGGGGTAAATGGGGAGAGGGGTCCTGTAGCTGGGGAGGGAGTGGACAGGGTCATACTGGGGGCGGTGAGAAGAGAGATAAGTAACACTTAGATGGGTGAAAAAACAGAGGGAAGTGTGATAGTTCAAAATCCCACTGAAAATATACATACATATATGTATATGTGAGTGCATATGTGTAGTTGACAGCTACATAAAAAAAAAAAAATCACAGCACAAGGAAGGAGAAACTTCCCTTCAAGTTGATGAACGGTGTCATCTAAGAGACATCCCAGATAACACAGGCTGTTTCCATAGCCCTTCATTTCCTCCCACAACTTGAAGTTAAGGCCCTATTGCTGAATTTAGGACATACTTTGGATACAGGACATGTAGCAGTGGTGACAGTGTGCATAAGTCCCATACAAGCCCAAACAAAACAAAATCCCAGCATAGACATGGGGAAGGGGGTGTGATAGCAATGGAAATGAACAGAGAGCTCTCACGTAAAGAATATTTATTTATCTATTTTATGTGTGTGAGTGTATTGCCTGCATGTATATAAGTGCACCTGAGTCGTGCAGTGCCTTTGGAGGACAGAAAAGGGTTTTGGATCCCCTGGAACTGGAGTTACAGATGGTTGTTAGCTGCCATGTGGGTGCTGGGATGTGAACTCCAAGTCTTCTGAAAGAACAGTCAGTACTCTTAATTGCTGAGCCATCTCTCCAACCCCACCCTAAGGAATTTTTGGGCAACTGATGTCTGCTGGGTGGGGGAAAGACTGTCTCTCACAGGAATGGGACTCTCAGTAGGTTAACCAGGTTCCAGTGGATGGACCCACACTGAAGGATAGTTGTGGATACAAATCAGACAGTATAGGCGGATATGTGTTTATATGTATATATACATACACATATATTATACATATATATATATAATAAAGTATACTAAAATGGGCAGGAGCAATAAGGGGGAGTGCAGATGGGGAGAGCGACTAAATAATATCAAATTATATTGTATGAAAATTGCTAAAATTCGAAAAAATTCTTAAATGACAGTGCTACTTCCTATACGTCTTTGTTCTCGCTCTGCCTGCTGAAATACATCTAAGATCTATATAAATCATGTTGACTAATTGATTGTGACTAATGAATATCATGTACTGAGTACAGCATTTAGGAACACAGGGTACAGGATCAGACTGAACTGGTCAGAACCCTTCCAGGGAGGCTTGCTCTCTGGATGATCTTGAGCTATGGACTTGACTGTTTCTCTACACACAATATAGAAATCAGAAAGAATGTCCCTCATGAAACTTTTTGAGAACTGAAAAAAATATCTGAAAAAAAACCTACTAGAGTTAGAAGTCTGGAGAATGTTTAAGAACAATTTCAGTGATTAAAATGTCCCAGGCATGATGATAAGTCCTTTATGCATATTATTGATTTAATTCATTCCACTTCTAGAGAAGGAGAACTATTATAGCTATTTCATGATACAGGTAAACTGAGGTTTAAGGAAAATAAGTATTTAGTCCAGGTCATAGAGCAAGATTTGCCCTCAGGAAATTTAAAGGTTTGTTTTTCCTAATTGTGTGTGTATGTGTATGTGTGTGTGTGTGTGTGTGTGTGTGTGTGTGTGCGAGAGAGAGAGAGAGAGAGAGAGAGTGAGAGAGAGAGAGAGTGTGTGTGTATCAGGGAGGGAATAGTAGTTATGTGTCTGTGTATTCATGAAGGCCAGAGGCTTCTGGTCCCTGAAGCTAGAGTTACAAGCACTTAATGGGAATGTGGGAACCAAACTCAGGTTGGCTGTAAGAGCAGTATGCACTCCCAACTGCTGAGCATCTCTCCAGCCCTACCTTACGTATGTATGTTTCTTTCTTTCTTTCTTTCTTTCTTTCTTTCTTTCTTTCTTTCTTCTTTCTTTCTTTCATCTTATTGAATACAGGGCCTTGTCCATGTTGGACAAATGCTCTTCCACTGAACTCTGTCCTCCTCAGCTTAGTTGGTTTTCAGTACTGCCCCTGAGTATTTAATAAATAGTATTCTGTTTTCTTTTCAACAAAATCATCAAACTATTAATTCCTCACTTCATTGGAGGAAATCTTGCAGGGCTTTCGATTACAATGTATGTTTCTACTTGATTTACAAATGGAAGACGCCTGTACCCTTCTCTCTGCTATTATTATAAACACAGCTTTGAGCCTGAACAATCCCATGCTGATTAGAGGTTTTTACATTAAGTGTTGGTCTCAGTTGTAAACTTTAGCAAATAACACAATACATAATTCTCTGGCTCGTCCAGTCCTTTCATGTCATAAAGTTGAAATTCCTTCTCCTCATGGGACAAACACCCTGAATTCATGCTGTAATCAAGGGAGCAGGCTATAATTAGCTTTGCATAAAGCTGTCTTCAAACTCCTCCAATCTCCATAGAAGTTGTTAGACAGAAATATGGCAAGCCATATAATTCTAAAGAAGAGAAAATTTCCAATTAGAAACATCTGATGTGCTTTACTTTGGGGGTGATTATGAACTGAATCAGCCCAGGACCTGACCAGGACTGTCTTTCCTGAATTGTCACTTCTGGAACACAAAGACAGCATTTGTGAGAGGCTGATCTTTACAATGTGGTGGGGACCATTTTGTTAAGCAGTTAATTTAGGAATAACTCACAGAGCCCCTTCTTGCCAACCTGACATGCTGCACATTTCAGCTGTGTCTGCAAAATCTGTGGGGTTTTCAGCATTTATTCCTGTTGTCTGAGAATCTACAGAAATTTTGTCAAAAGAATGAAGGGGGGAAACGAATGAAGGAAGGAATTTTTTTTTTTTTCTGTCTTATAATGGGAGTAAAAATCAACAGAACCAAAACCTACCTTTGAAGTTCTCAGGTTCTGAAAAGAAAATTTCATTATTTCCATTACGTGGCTGTACAAGCCTGGTAACTTTGCACCTTTCTTTTACTGATGTCCTGATGGCCAATAGCAGGGATCCAGTAGGGGTCAGCTGCCTTCCCCCGCCAGGCATTTCACCCATGTGGTGAGTTAGAAACATGCATGCCACCAGGTCATTCCACTGAAAAACGTCTGTGCTGTGTGGCTACAAAACCAAAGTGCTTTTGACAGAGGTCAAAAGAGGGCGTCGGATCTCCTAAAACTGGAGTTATGGACAGTTGTTAGGCGCCATGTGGAGGCTGGGAATCATACCGGGGTCCTCTTCTAGAGCAATCAGTGCTCTTAACTGCTGAGCCATCTCTCCAGCCTCAAAGTGTTTGGCCTTAAATGCTTCTCACGATTAGTCCCGGCAAGATGATGGTGATTATCTTTGGGTGAAATATTTCCCCCTCTTGGAAACTTATATGGATGGGTTACCGCGGCGACAACGTGTGGAAAGGATTCATGATCTAGGAGAGTCATTCCAGGTCGCTTCTCAAGAAAAATGGAAAATGAACGTGGCTAGCATATCACCAGATGAGCTGACCCCCAAACCCGAGGTAACTTCAGGTGGTGAGGATGAGGGGTGCTGAGCCACTCAGAGTTTTCCTTCAGAATGAAGCACTTCTGTTTCCGGGAAGGATGTTAGCTGACAGTCCTCAGAGCTGGCCCGACTCAAATGCTTACCCGTGCCTAGGGAATTCAGCACCCAGTGATTGGTTCATGCAGTAAGGCGCCCCTCCTCCCCACTTAGAACAAGTCCCTGTTCCATTCCTGCTTCCTGTGGAGTCCTGCCATGTCCTAAACTCCTGTGCTGCAGGTGTGACTTTCTCTGGTCAGTTTAACTTTCTTCCCTTAGATAACACTTGTTTTCGTCCTGAGCACACTCCCAAATGCATGATTTGATTCTCATCTCCAAATCTGTTTCCCAGGAAGCCCAAACTCTAACATCTGGCTTCTCCTTTTCCTTAGTTTATACTATTCCTGAAGTCCTATTATACTGTTGCTTTCTTGTATTTGGAATTAACCAATGAGAATAAACTGATTGTGAGATGTGTGTGTGTGTGTGTGTGTGTGTGTGTGTGTGTGTGTGTTATTCGTGGAATTCTGAAGGCATAGATGTTTCTTACTTAATAGTCCATGTCTCACAGATAGATAAATGCCCAAAGAATTTAATAAATGATAACTGAATGGAAATTTCCAACTTTGGGTGGAAGAGTTGGGAGTGGAGAGTCTACATTTTTCACATTTGCTGGTGCGTGTCCTGTTGGGGCTGATGAGCAACATCAGAGGAATTAAGCTCGATGTGTGGGTGGCTGCATCGAGCACTGTAAAGTGCATGCATTTGGCTTTCCTTTAGGTATGTTTAAGGGCTGGGAAGCTAATTCTTTACAAATCAAGGAAACGGAAGGGTGTGTTGAGTTTTAGATTCTCAATTTCAGGACACTTTTGGAAAATATCTTACCATTATGCTTTTTATTCTTATAGACTTTTATTAGTAATTTATTTATTTTTATGAAAGGGACTCACTGTATCTGGTCTAGAACGTTTTATATAGTCTAGACTGACCTCGAAGAAAAAAAATCCTCCTGCCTCAGTCTCCAGAGGACTGGGAGCTGCAGTAACCAGGATTATGCTGTGCTGCTAAGCACCACGCGTGGCAGGCAGGTGTTTATTTGTTTACTTGTATGTATTTGTGCTGGGAATTGAACACTGGGCCTTACACACGAGAGGCAAGTGCTTCAAGTTTTGAGCTGCAGCCCTTTTATATGTTTATATTTTAATAGAATATCTTTGGTTTATCCTTTGAGAGTTTCATATATAAACAATGTGTCTTGATCACATGTGCCCCTTGCCCTCCCCTCCCATAAATGTTTATTTTTGAGGCGGTGTCTCTTTACGTTGCTCAAGTTGGCCTTGAACTCACTATGTAGCCCAGGCAGACCTCAAGCAAACTATTCTCCCACCTCAGCCTCCAGAGCTGGTGGGAGTACAAGCTTATGACACCACCTCAGACCTTTTAAAGCTCTTGTTTAATCACTCCACAGTTAGAACTTGCTAAGAAACTTTGTACTAGAAAATAGTGTAGTTGACAAAGGACAGGAATAATGTGAACTTTAACTGTCCTTTAAGATCTAGAGGGAGTATGCTCGAATCCCCATCTAGTCGTGGATTCTGGGGTTCATGGCATCACTCGACAATACTTATTGACAGAGGTCCTGCTTTCTCAAGGCCAACTCTGAGCCCAAGCTCCTGAACCAAGACCTTAAAACAATAAAAGAATTAAAACTTTCCCAGGAATTCCATGCTGGTGGAGGATATGAGAATTGTGGTAAGAGGTTCCATGTGGTCCTGCCTGCTTATTTCATGCTGAATATGCATATTTCTGGGCTTTACTTTCATTTTTTCCATAAAATTGTAACAGTGAGACAGGAACAGTGGGGAGGAACCAGGAGTTTGACCACACTGGAAATGAATCCATCTTGCTTTATAAATTTCTGTTTCCTTACGTCTTTGAAACACAGGAAAACTGAGGTGAGTTCATGAAACGTAGGTGCCTGGTAACACTCCTGTCTTGTTGAATGTATTGAAGTTAAAGCTTGCCATGATTTCTTCTTGTTCTCATTCTGTTTATTATGTGCCATGTCAGCACAGTAAGGTTTAGATTTTTCTGTTCTTTCCTCCCTCCTCTTTCTCCTCCCCTCCACCCCCTCTCACACACACACTCACAAGACATTCTTACACATAGCTGACTACAGAGTTTTGTGAAAGTGGAAGGTATTTTGGATTAAAATGCAAAACACAGAAATACAGCTCTTTCATCCTGGTCAAGCTTCTGGTCCTTTTCTGCAGGGCTCATAGCTCGGGCTCTCTCCTCTTCATTTGCCTCTGCTCTCGTAAGAGAAGAAAAAACTCACCTCATTCTCTCAAAGGGAATCGGTGTGCTCTTTCGGATACTTACTGGTCAGGTCATTTGAACAGCAAGTGACATAAACCCCAGTTCAAACCACTTTGCCTAAGAGAATCTACAGAGCAATGTAAGCTGAAGGTTGTGGGAAGACAAGGCTGCTTTGCCCCTTCCCAGATGAGCTTTCTTTCTCTAGGTTGGTTGGCAGCTTTTCCCCCTGATTGTGGCTCCTTCACAAATAACTTGGTCACTGTTGCACGATGTTTGCATAAAGACTTCCTGTCTTCTAGCATTCAACACTAATCACCAATCGAAAGTGGAGGCCTAGGTCTGTCAAAATCTGCTTAACACACTTGGGGTCTGTGTCTTGGCCGGTCACTGAGGGCAGGGGAATGCAGGATGCTGATTGGCTAAGTCCTAGTTCCCCTCACCAATCCTGGAGTTCCAGAGGCAGGAAGAGTCTGAGTCCAACCACTGGGAACAATAGAGCAGCTCTTTGGAGGGAAAGCAGCTGTGAGAGCCTCAGGAAAGGAGTCACTGCAGAACAGCAGGGCCACCAACATCCTTTACCAGTGAGCCTGTTTCACCCTCGGATTCTCCAGAGTCCCCTGACAGGGCTCTGAAATTTAGAAAAGGTTGTTTATAGTGCTTATCCAGTTAAGCACACAGACAAGGACATCCCCTTACCACTGAGAGCTTAGAGTGGGCAAGTTCATTTTTACAGATAACTATAAAATTGGCTGCAGATGTCAGAAATAGTCTGTATCCTGATGGCAGTGGTTACACTTCTGTACAGGTAAAAATTCATCAAGCTGTACTTAAGACTTGCATATTTTACTGAACAAGCAGCTTTGTGTGTATTATACCTGCTGATTTTAGTTTCTAACTTCCTGCAGGATTATTAGCACGTGTCCATTTGGTTTCTAATGCAGTCATTCATATTTTTATCTTTGATTTGTTTTGTACTAAACCTTATTTAGCCAGAAGTGAAAGGTAGAGGTCAGATCATCAGGGTAGAAAACTTAATGTGTCTTGGGGTTTAAGTCTTCATTGGTATTAATATTGGTGTGTTTGTCTAAAGTCTTTTCTGGATATATACAGTCATGTACCACAGAACAATGTTTATGCCAAAGATGGACCATACATATGACGAGGGACTTAGAAGATTATGTCACCTAGTGACACTAAAGTCATCTTAGTTTGTATAACAAACAATGATATATGTCTCAGAATGTATCCCCATCATTAATCCATGAATATGTGATTCTGTTGCCCTCAGAAAACAAATGTGTTGATAAAGAACACATTTAGAGACTGGAATAGCCTGACTGAAAGACAATGTCTACAATGAAGGTTTCTAAGCATTTCTCTGAATTATGCAGGTTAGAATTTTCAAGGCAAAAACAATCTTTTCTCTATTAAAAAATGGCATCAATCAAAGCAGCTCTCAATGAAAGAGCTCCATGACAACCCTTAATACCTTGTAACAGACTCAGTACTGGAAGATCCATATTCAAATCCCTCCTTCACTAGCTGTGTGACTTTGGGCAAGTCCCTTACTTGTGTCTGATCTTCAGTTCCATAAATATAAAATGGCAGTGATGTGCCTGTCTTTTAGGGTGTTTCCGAGAAACAGTAATGCCACACATGAGAGAAGGATCTTTGTGAAATGGTAGAGTGTCAGTTCTGCTCTGGCCCCACTAACCACGTCTTTTGAACTTGCTTCTTGTGCAATCTTCTGCATGGAGCTTTTGTTCTATAATTTTCTCTAAGGTTAAGTGATGCCGGGAATTGGTCCAGCATTATCTTTCATTATCAAGGAGCACCTTGCCTGAACTGCATCCTCAGGCTTTCTGATGCTACCTTCACACTTCTTGGTTTTCTGGATCTTTTGTAGTTCACCCTTCTAGTTTACTCTTCTTGCAACATTATTCTTATTTGAAATCTCATGATCAGTGATTGCCAAGTCAAGTAAAGACAATATCCTGACTCCTCTACGTCTGTCTTCACTGTCATGTCTGTCTTCGGCTGTACAAAGTAAGACGAATGAGGAGTGAGTGCCGATGGCACAGAGGAGGCAAATTTCATTCTAAAGTGTGGTTACTCTCAGGTAAAGTCACTAGAGAAGATGATGGGAGGGGTGATTTAAGAAGAATTGTTAAAACATTTGAAAGGTTAGCGGACGACCTTCCATCCTCACGTGGAGTGTCTCTCGCGTGAAAGGCCCATTACTGGCACTTCTTATCTGATTTGATCTCATTGCAGTTCTATTAATTGTCATCAGATGACTACTGTCTTCTACCTTTATCCATGTTGAAACTGGGGTTAGTCTGTGCACAGAACGGGAATAAAGACAAAGACACGCCTACATCTGAAGCTTTTCCCGGAATCCTCAGAGGATGAGTGGATCTCAACCAAAGCTAAAAGTTGTGGAGGTGCTAAACAAAAGTAACTTGCCAGCTTGAGTTCAGGAGGCATACTTTCCTTCGTTAGACTGCAGATAGGGGAGGGAAGTCTAAATATGTTGTATGAAATTCACAAAAATTCAATAAAAATAATTCTTTTAAAAAGTCCAGTCTCTCAAGCTGTGGGTTACGATCCACTAACTGAATGCGGAGCTCATGGAAAAGTTGGACAATGGTGAAAGCTTTCTGAACACAACCAAAAAATAATTCAAGATGAAAGGGGTCATGAGTCCTAGGTATATCTCACAGTGTTTGCCCATGCTGAACTGTGCGTTTCACTGCAGCCTTGGGTCAGAACACAGCCAGTGCATGCTGCACTGCACACGCCCCCACAGCAGGCAGCATCAACCAGTGCCGCTAGAGACCGTGAACCCCAGATTCCAGTCTATTGCACGTGACGAATTACAGTGTGTTACTGTACACACACAGACTTCTGTCCCATAGAAACATATGCTTTAGTTACAGAAACAAAACTTTCAGTATTTTCCTATCATCATTCCTTGGTAGGTAAATATCAAATGAGTTAATTTTGGATTGTCTTAAGTTTGATTTCTAAAATTGCTGTTTGAGTTTCTGGTTTGAGTTTCATTAGAAATTATTAATTAAATTTTGGCTTGAGATTAGGAAAGAATTTCCAATAATATATGAAAAGGCCTTAAACATACTTCTGCCGTATTTCCTGCATATTTATGTAAAGTTAAGCTCTCAGCACTAATGATGATAAAATCAAAATATCCATCACCTCAAAAAAACATTAAAGATGTTCTCTATTCTTCAGGATCAAATATTCAGCCAGGATTTAGATTTAATTTTTTTGTCTAAAAGTAAACAAGCACATCCATCTCACTAGTGTGAAATTTTGATTTTGTTTTCAATAAATACTGAAACTGCATGCATACAGAAGGATTGTTTTAACATAAGATTATTTATGGTTTATGATCAGTAAATGTTTGATTTGTATGTTTATTTTTTTTACTGTGAATGACACTTTACTTAGTAATTTCTGTTTACAATAAATACTATAGGAATTCAAAATTAACATTCTTGCCTCTGATCTTCCTAGACACACCAGAGCTTCAATCTTGTGTTCCGCTTCGTCTAAATGAACCTTTATGAGCTGCTGCTGTCCAGCTTCACACGGATCTTCTTGTGTAGCTCAAGGAGCACATCATGGATAGCAGAGTATGGCTTCTCGGATGTTTCCTTCTCCTCCTCTTCCTCCCTCTCCTCCTCCCTCTCCTCCTCCTCCTCCTTTTCTTCTCCTCCTCCTCCTTTTCTTCTTCTCCTCCTCCTCTTCCTCCTTCTCCTCTTCTTCCTCTTGCTTGTATCTATTTTTCTAGTGAGTTTTATGTAGACTTCCCCTCTAAAGAATAAACACTACATACTTTCCACTGAACTTTTTTACCCAGTTCACTTACTGGCTGGAATGGGATTTTCTGTTAAGATTTCAGTTGAGGAACTGGAGCAAAAATTTTGATAGCTTTCTGACCAACCCAAACTTCAATTTTTTGATCACTGTGGTGTGTTCCCACAGCTGCCTCTCCAGGGCCAAGTTCTTCTCCAACGTCAGCAGAAGATGCCTAGGGAGATGCCTGATTCAACACAGCCAGTGTCTTCTCCCTGTTGGGTTTCAGGATCTTGGCTGAACCTGGATGGCATCATCCTTCTGGAGTGCTGGCTTAGGAAGAGACGTCATTACAGTTTTTAATGGTGCTGTCAGATTCACTTCCAAATATTTGGGGTCTTTTGTGTCAGCCAACTTAAAAATGCCAGCATCTCCTTGGGCATAGTGACACATACCTATAATCCCAACATCAGCATCAGGAGACAGAGGAATGAGAGTCAAGAGTTTCATTATAGCTGTATACTTAATATTGATACCTATATACTAGGATGGTTTAAAAATTTCTCAGGTGAAAGGGGTGATAAGTGGAAAGAACTTAAATAGCCATAACTTGGAGGACCCTAAGAATGAAACCTTGCATGTGGTGTTTAAGATATCTTTAATAGCTGGGCATAGTAGTACACACTTGTAATTCCAGTAGTGCAAAGGCTGAGGCAGGAAGATCACAATATCCAGGCCAGCCTAGGCTCTTCCCCCAGCAAGATTATGTCTCAAAAACCAGAAAGGTAGATAGTATTTCTAACACCTTCTAGGGAAAACAGTGGAAATATTTAAGAAGAAGAGAATAAACTTGCATCAGGTTTTGTGTTATCACCTGAAATGATGAAATATCATTAAGAATCCTTTCAATAAATGATATAAAATCAATAGCACGAAAACAAGTACGGTTTGAGTACAAGTTAGAGATAAGCCACAACCACAAACTAACTACAAAGACAATAATGATTCAAAACTATTGAACAGTAAGCCACACGCTTTTCTTACAATGAAGCATAACAAGTTAATATTCGTGAATTTCGCTGAGTCTCTTAGATGAAGTGACAATCAAATAAATAATTACCCAGGCAATCTAATGCCTCTCACATTGTGTATTGTAAATCTGAAATCACTACTTTACAGGTCTTGAGCCTAGAGATAACGTGGGAAATAAGGCTGTTTGAAATGAAATCTACTTCACTCTGACCTGACTCTGAAACACATGGAAGGGCAGAGCAGGTGTGTGTGTATGAACTCAACCAAAATAACACTGTATGAATTATGAAATTCCCAAAGAATTAAAAACTATTATATTAAAAGGGAGTTCAGCCAAGAGCTATTACTGCTCTTTTCGAGGACCAGGTTCAGTTCCCAGGGCCCACATGACAGCTCACAACCATCTGTAACTACAGTTCCAGGGCATCTGAAATCTCTCTTCTGGCCTCTGAGGACACCAGGCATGCATGTGGTGCATATTCACGCATGAATGTAGCTAAAGCACTCATTCCCATAAAATAAAATACATAAATATTTTCTTAAAAAGAACATAAGGTACCAAGTGACCTAATTGTTACCTTTTTTTACACACATTGGAAACATCTCAGGAAAGTGTCAATTCAATGTAGTTGATCTAAGAACATGGAAAATTAAATCTAGTTTTTAAATATTACGTTCCTATGCAGCCAGTATATAAAATGACTCTGAAATAGATTTAAAATACTTCTTGACAGCCAGATGTGGCAGTGTATGCCTTTAATCCCAGCACTCTGGAGGTAGAGGCAGGTGGATCTCTGCAAGATCAAGGCCAGGCTGGTCTATATATCAAGTTCCAAGCCAGCTGGAGCTACAGGGAGACCCTGTCTCAAAATAAAATAAAACAAAATAAACAATAAAATACTTGTCAACTATAGGAAAAATCCTGTGTGGGAAAATCCTTGTTCTTAGAATCACAATAAAGTTAAGATGAAAATTCATATTCTGCAAATATTCAAAGATAGAAATCTTAATTTTTATAACTTTCTTAGGTGTGTTATTTTAATTTTTATAAAGGGAAAAGAAAATAGGAAGGAATGAAGAATAGAAAATCACATTACTATCCAAGTCTTTTTTTCACAATTTTAAGAGTTTGAGATTTCAGATGAGCAGGGTAGAGTGGCATACATCTGTAACTCTAGAGCTTGGAAAGCAGAGATATAGGAATTGCCACAAATTTGAGACCACCTGGTTTACACTGTGAGACTCTGTTTCCCCTGTCTCAGCTAACACACACACACACACACACACACACACACACACACGCACGCACATAAGTGCAGATAATTTGAAAGTTTAATGAAGGTAGGTGTCAGGCTGCCATATGACACAAAATACTTATGAATGTCAAAGACTCAGTATGCCTTATTCAGCAATTTCCTAGAGACTTACCCATAATTATTTTTTATATCCCCCTATTTTAATTTCTTTAAAATGACTTATGGTAAAATATCTTTAAATTGTTCTGGAATCAGAAGGTTTTTCTGGGTAGTTCTTCACAAAAGTGACTGTATAGGAATTATTCAAATGCAAATGAGTTTGGAGTCTGAACCCAGATCAAGCATTAAGTGTGTGGCCACATTTCTGTTGGTTTCTTACAGCCTTTTTTGTATTTTCTGAACTATATGTAGAATGGACATATTCCAGTTTCAGAACCAGGGAAAAATAAACATTAGATTAAGAAATTTAGTTCAAATCCAAAATCTGCTTGGGGCGAACAGAAATGGGAGTTCAGCTACTGACCACACAGTGCAAGTTCTTACAGAATCCCCTTGAATCTGCACATGGTTCTAAGAGCTATTTTTTTGTTTAGAAACAAATATTGTAGGCGATGTAAGAGAGGTATTACTTCTCCCTCCTCACCAAGGAGCACTGAAACAAGGATTCACCTACAAAGCTTCTTCTGCATGAAAGTTACACAATAAATGATCCAGCAGTTTAACAATGTGGAACCAGCTTTAAATAAATTTATCTTGGCTCTGGACAGTGTTATGCCATCTGAGCCTTGTGCTGGGGGGACTGTCAAGCCTAACAAATCGAGCAAAGATGAACTCTTGGTGGAAAATTATTTCAGGAAGTGGAAAAAGGAGCAGTCCAGTCCCACAAAAACTCGGAGAGATGAAAGCAGCACAAAGCACGAGCGCTGGATTCATGACTGGCTTTCCACTTAGGAGCTCTGTGGCCCTGGCTCATTCACTTAACGACTGGGAGCCTCTGCTAGCATCTAAAACATGGCAGTGATAGCTGCCGTGCCCAGTTGGAGGGTTAGTAAAAGTGACTCCACTGGGCAAAGGTCTTAGGATACCTAGCACATGAAAAGTGCTCGCAAAAATGTTACCTACTGAAGGAACCTCTATTGTCTCTCTGTGGGTGTGACAATGATGTTAAAATGAAGAGTAGAGTGTAAATATCTGTAAATACTCTTACTGTACTGCAGACTAGGTCACACATTCCATGTTCCCTAGCCTTCATACTCAAGATAATGCCTAGATTAGAGCTTTCATCTGGCTCTGAAATGATGCTGAGTATTTAGGTATCAATCCTTGCAGAGGGGAGTGCAAAGTCCTTGAGCAAAGTGTAGAGAGCTTGTGTTTGTGTTGAGGCCTTTGTCTTAGCACATCTGGGCTACTCTGAAAACATACTAATAAAAACAGAAATTTATTTCACATGACTCTAGAAGCTGAAAAATCCAGGATCAAGCAGCCAGCAGGTTCAGGGTCTAGTGAGGGCCTGTTTTCTGTTTCATAGATGGAGCCTTCTTGCAACATCATCACATGGTGGAACTGGATAAGGCAACTCTTTGAGGATTACTGAGCACTCCTTTTTTAAAAAGAATTTATTTTTATTTATGTATATGTTTGTATATCTATGATTATTTATGTATATGTTTATTATGTGTCTGTGTGAGTATAGGCCATGTATGTATATATGCCTGCAGAGGCCAGAAGAAGACTTTGGATAACCTGAACCTGTAGTTATAGGTAGTTGGTGAGTCACTTGACCTGGGTGCTGGGAGCTGAACTTGGGTCCTCTGAAAGAGCTGCAAGTACCCTTAACTCTGAGCCATTTCTCCAGCCCCTTGAGGGCTCTTTTGTAAGGGCATTAAACCTGTTCGTGAGGACTCTATGCTCATATCTTTATCACCTTCCAAAGGCCTTAACTCCTAAGACAGTAACACAGATTTTGATTCGGTTTTTAATATATGTGTCCTGAGAGGAAACAAATGCTTAAACTACAGCAGCGGAGTTTAGAGTCATAAGAAATCGCTTATAGTATCAGCAGTCAAGAACTGCTGAATGTTCACTGGCAGTCAGAAATTTGTTAACAACTTAGCCCATATTCTCAGTATTGGATCATGAAGCAGGTGTCATTTTTAACCTGAAATTCAGAGGGGTTACACAGTCTGCTCCCTCTTACCCAACAAGTGAATAACAGACTCCAAGATCAAACACCCACTGCAAAGGTTCTGAGTCACGATCTTTACATGGTAAAGATGAGAGACAGACTGATGCTTACAAAAGTATCGTGGTGACATACGCCTTTAATCCCAACACTCAGGAGGCAGAGGCCGGTGGATCTCTGTGATATCAAGGCTAGTCTGCTCTAGATAATGAGTTCCAGACCAGCTGTCTAAAAAACCAAAAACAGCAACAAGAATGAAGGCTGGAGAGATTGCTCAGTGGTTGTTCTTCCAGAGGACCAGGATTCAGTTCCTAGCACCCACATGGTGGCTAACAACTGTCTGTACTCCAGTTCCAGGGGCTCTAATGTCCTCTTCTGGCATTGTACACCATGAGCACACTTACATATATGCAGGCAAAACATTCAAACACATAAAATAAAAATAAATCAAAAGCAAAAATTTAAAGTAGAAAATATTTCTTCTTGCCTTCCTCCTTATCTACACTCCTCCATCCATTTCTTTAGACACTGTAGGTTTTAATCTCCTAGATAAACCACTCAAGATGGGGGTCATATAATTACCTGGGGGTGAAAAGTGTAAGCCTCTCCCTACTTAAAAAAAGCAAGAGAAAACCCATCAAGAGAGAGAAGAGCCAGAAGGACAATCTAACACGGTTGATTTCACTTTGCGGCCGAAGACGCACAATTACCCCAGAAACAGAGCAGGGGGCGAAGGCACGAGGTAAAAAGACAGTTTTCCAGGGAACTCGGAATTGGTGCCTTTAAAAGGAGTCTGCCTTGTTTGTTCTGTCCTGCTTTGTTTTGTTTTGTTCCCTCTCTCCTCTCACCTGTTTGTCTCTGGGAAATGAAATAGTTTTGGTTTGCAAGCTGTCGCCAGGGAGTGGAGCAAGACTTTGTATAAACAAAAGCACCTGCCAGAGCCTCCAGCAAGGAGCCAGACTGCCAAGGAAACCTGGCGTGGTGACAAGGTCCATTCAGCATCAGGGGTCACTGAGCAGCGACTCTGGGGAGGGCGACCAGGTAGGGCGCCCTCCAAGCCCGTAGGGGCGAGCAGGGCCTCCCTTTGCTGACCCCTGCAGTCGCTCTCGACGCCTGAGAGTGGTTCAGTTAGGAATCCCCAGACAACAGTTGTGTGTGTGTGCATGTGTGTTTGTGTGTGCGTGCTCTCATGCGTGTCCAAGCACGGGAGGCAACTCTCTAGAAAAACGTTCTGGAGCCCTAAGTTAATTCCCAAGAGTTCACTATGTCCCAGGAGAAACCCCAAGCAGAAGCAGCTCTTCCTAGACCTTTAAGAAAAGAACGGCAGGGTCACGGCTTTCATTTCTGGAGCAGCAAAGCTGAGGCTGTCTGGCCCACTGTCCTCTTACGAAGCTCCTAGGCACTTAGGAGACCACAGTATGGGGCTGTAGGGCTTAGCGATAACCCAACCCTTTTCTAATCTAAGACTAATCCTCCTTCTATCTCTCCTGGGCCTGGCTACCAGGAATCCTGCCAGTGCCAAATGATACGCTGTTTATTCAGCTCAGGTCTAAACCCACTGCTCCTGAGCCACAGAAATCAAATCCAGGAAGCTGGAGTTGCCACCTGCTAAGGAAGGGTAAACAAAGAGGTAGGCAGGACCCAGAAGGCTCAGGATGGACCACAATCTCCTTGTGCAATTCCAGCTCAAATAAGGTCATGGCTCCTCAAAAGGGGACTGGAGACTGGCACAGATGCTGTGCCAAGTAACTGGTAACTTAGACACAGCTGCTTCTGAGCAGCCCTTTGCTCTGGCTGTCCTTTCAAACCACAACAGGGCTCTGGAAACTGTGCCCCATTCCAGAAGTCGGGAATGCTGTAGCTCCTCAGTCCACTAGGTTTGTGTTTTAATAGTGCTTTCCAGACTACTCTCTGAAAAGCCTCAGATATATGCAGATTACACTGACCTCAGAACACATGGTCTGACACTGTTTTTATCACAGCAATTGTTTTGATCAGTTTTCTATCTGGGAAATTTACAAGAGAGGAGTTTTTTTTTTTATTATTTTTCTTGGGGGGGTGGGTGGGTCCTTGTATTTGATATATTCATGAGAGGGGTTAAAATAAAAGAAATCCTATAGATTCTGAATCCCATAGCTGGTCTTATTTCTGGTTTTCTCTATTACCTTTTTCAGAACTAATGTCCTTTATAACTCTTTGGAGGTGCTTGACAGGACTGTCTGCATAGTAATTAGGGCTATGAGGGGAACAGCGCAGGGCATCCAGTGCCCATGGATCACTGACACGATGTATAGCGTGCTTATTATGGTGTCTGAGCCCAGTCTCTGGCTACCCTGTGGGTGTGATCCCTCCTCAGCTCTCCATAGCAGCAGTGGCCTCAGTTTACCCAGTCCAGACTAGACTTCAAATTATAACTCAGATGGGAGGTAGGAGCCTGAGATGTCTCAGTGCATGACATCACCATCAGTGTTCGTTGAGCATGAGGGGTGTGAGTGGAAATGAGATACAAATCATTAGTAATTATTAAAAGGGAATATTCTCTAAATCCTAAAGCAAAACAATAGGAAGAAAAAAATTATTTTACCACTCTGTGACCAGCATGGTGAAATTGTTAACGTCTGGGCACTTTTCCTCCAAGTCTATTTTTATTCTGAGTTTTTGGTCCTGCACATTTAAAATAGCTGGGATTGCCTAGGCATATTTTATCTTCACTCTGTCACCTCACTTGACGAGATAATATGATGATAGTTTTCATAACATCCCAAATGCTTTTTCAGTTTTAAACATCTTTTCACGTTTATTTATTCTGCGCTTTTGCTCATACACCATTGTGCACGTGTGGAGGGCAGAAGGACTCTGAAGTGGAGCAATTCACTTTGACAAACATTTACCGAGCACCTAATATTGGTAAGGCTGTGTGCTGGGCTCAGTTATTTGTCAAGGTCTTAGCTTCCAGTTCAAGAGAATGTCTGCTGTGCTCCTGGGACAAGCATGCCCCGCTCCAGAACCAAGGCCTCTCGGCCAGTAGTATATGGTTGTGGAACAGAAAGCAAAATGACATTTTCTAGTGGGTCACTCTTGATGATCGTAAGTGGTATCATTCAAATGGCACTTCCACCCCTTGATTCCTGGACCTATGAATCTTAGCTATAGGATAAGCTGTACTATATATTAGACATTGATTCAAAGTATATGTAGCCATCCGGAGAACCCTATCCCAGTCTTCCAGGCTATTGCCAACTAGCTTGCACTGTAACTGAATCTTTAAAAGACCATCCCACCATTCTGTCAAGCTAGCTGCTTCGGGATGGCAGGGAACACGGTAAACTCAATGAATTCCATGAGCATGGGACCACTGCCATGCTTCTTTGCCTGTAAAATGAGTTCCTTGGTCAGATGCGATGCTGTGTGCAATACTATAATGGTGGATGAGGCATTCTAGAAGTCCAGGAATGGTAGTTTGGGCATAAGCACTATATGCAAGAAAGGCAAATCCATACTCAGAATAAGTATCCATCCCGAAGTACTGTCAAAGTACTGCCCTTTCTATAACGGAAGAGGCTCGATTCAATCACCCTGCCATCACGGACATCGCTGGCCTCCCCGGGTAACAGTGCATATTGGGTCTCAATGTTGATCTCCAGTGCTGGCATATTTGTCACTCAGCAACAGTCAGCTTGAAGTAGTGGAAGTCAATGTTGTTGAGCCCATGTATAACCTCCATTCCAAACACCAGAGCCACTTAATTCATCAGTCCATGGACCAGCGACAAAAACAGCTAAAGAAACTGACTACTCTCCATAGAATGGATCATCTTATTCACTTGACTATTAAAGTGTTCCTCTGCTAAAGTCACCCTGGATGAGCATTTACATGGGACATGAATATCTTGATACCTTTTGCCCATTTGGAGAAATGCATCCACATAACTCTTCCTCAAATGTCTTTCTCACCAATTTTCCAGTCATGCTTCAGTCAAGTCCCAGACCACCCAGCCAAACCACTGGCTACAACCCATGAATCAGTGTATGTATGAGGTGTTTTTCCTGTTTCTGCAATCAAATACCTGACAAAAACAATCTTAAAGGAGGAAAGGTTTGTTTTGGCTCATTGTTTAAAAATGCAGCCCGTCACGGTGAAGAATCAAGGTGGCAGGAGCCTGAAGTAGCTGATCATCTTGCATCTGCAGTCAAGAATCGATCGATGAGTCCCTGTGTTCAGTTATTCTTCTCCTTTTGATGTAGTCCAAGACCCAAGATAGGGGATGGTGCCACGCTCTTTTAGGGTGAGCCTCCTCAAGACAATCGCTCACAGGCATGCCCAGAACCTAACCTAATCTAGATAATCCATCACAGGTATACCCAAAGACTTGTTTTCTAGGTCCTTTGAGATCCTGTCAAGTGGACAACACTAACCACCCCGGTATGTAATTTCACATCTGTCCACTTTTTCTTCCAAGCAACATGTACAATCACTTCCACTGCCAAGACTTCTCTTCACCATCGTCCTTCAGTGTTGTCCCCAAAAGGTGCTATAGTGCTACAACCGTCTACTTCATGGCATGCAGAAGCATTTGTAAACCATGCCCTAGTCTGCTCTTCCTCACTCAGGCAAACACAGAACACACCATGAGGCCACAGGTACATCCTTGGTACAAAAGTTATTGTAGTTAATGTAGGAGGCACAGGCATTTGGGAAACTTCTTCATGTAACTTAGTTACACCTTCAGTATCTGTTTGGGCCCAAGCATGTATGTAGCACTTCCATTTGATGATAGATTGCTTTTGTGTTTGTCCAACTTTATGCCATGATGGATCAGATAACACCCAGTTCCTGATCTGTAGCTCAGGCGGCACAGTAAACTGTTTGCCCATTGTCAAGCACTCATTTTCCACTAAGGCCTAATAGCAAGTCATGTTTGTTTCTCAAAAGGAAAATAGGTATCTACAGATGATGGCAGAGCCTTGCTCCAAAATCCCAAGGGTTTCTGCTGTGTTCACCTTTGGAGCCCTGCCATATGCTCTGATCAGCAACCTTATCTGCCACTGACACCTCAAGTACTGTGGAGTCTGCTCGATCATCTGAACCAAGTGTCAGAACAGCCTGCACAACAGTTTGACCCTGCTGAAACGCCTTCTCTCGTTTCTGGTCCCAGCTAACAGCTTTCTGAGACACTTGGTATATGGGTGGGAATACCACACTCAAGTGAGGAATATGCTGCCTCCAAAATTCAAACAGGCCCACTTGGCTTCTTTCTTGGTGATGATAGGGGACAGGCATCTTAGCAGGAATACCACCTTAGAAGGAATGTCTTTGCATTCCCCATAGCACTAATCTAGAAATTTTACTCCTAGAAATTCTACTGTAGTAGAGGCCTTTGGTTTTTGGTTGGATTTATTTCCCATCCTCTGATCTGCATATGCTCTACCAACAAGTCCAGAGTGATTTTTGTCTCCAGCTCATTTGATCCAAACAGCAAAATATAATCAATATAATGGATCAATGTGATACCCTGTGGAAGACACAAATGATCAAGATCTCTGAGAACTAAGTTATGACACAGGGTTGTTGAAGTAATAGGCCCTTGATACAGAACAGTAAAGGTATACTGCTTGCCTTGTCAGCTGAAAGAAAATTGTTTCTAGGGTACTCTTGGACAAGTATGGAGAAAAAAGTATTTACAAAATCAATAACTGCATATCAGGTGCTAGGAGATGTGTTAATTTGTTCAAGTAAGGAAACCACATCTGGTAAGCAACTGAACTTGGAGTCACTATTTGATTAAGTTTATTAATCAATGGTCATTCTCCAGAATCTATCCATCTTCTGACCGGGCCAAAAAGAAGAGTTTAAGGGAGACGTGGTGGGAACCACCAGTCCTGCATCTTTCAGGTCCCTGATGGTGGCATTAATCTCTGCAGTCTTTTCAGGGATGTGAGTTCGGTTTGGTTTTGTTTCATTCATTTTGCTGGTAGACACAGATCTATTGGTTTTCATTTGATCTTTCTGACCATAATAGGCCTAACTCCACAGATCAGGGAGTCAATAGAAATTCTGTATATATATATATCCCAAGTAGAAATTCTGGGGCTCAGGAAATATCAACAGGGATGAGGTCTGGGACCCCCTGGATCCACCATGAATTAGACTTTGAATAAAATTTCATTGATTTACCTGACCTCCATACGCCCTCACTTTAACAGACAGGCCATAATGCTTTTTGAGATCTCCTGGAATCAATGTCAATTCAGTGTCTTTTAGGCCCCCAGTGTTTGGATTACTTCTTTTTCTCTAATGTGTAATTGCCATAGTAAAAGGCCTCTTTGAGGAAGGATAGGAAAAAGATTAATAGTAAACCTTTTTGGTATTATAGCTAGGTTATTCATCATCAGGACCTGGGCTCCTTCCTCTTCATTCAAGAAGTTCTGGGCCTATAAACTGGCTCATCTGGAAATTGGTTGACAGGTTATGATTCTCAATTGCTGTGATGAAAGGGAGCCTTTCATTCATTTGTTCTGGGATTTTTTTCCTGCTTATACACATGGAGCAAAAACAGAGTAGATTCCTATATACTTGACTTCTGAGAATGTCATGATTAATTAGCCAGGTCCAAAGGTCTACATAAGTCAGACCATTATGAACATTGCTTTGCTTTTGGTAGTTACAGTTCTGCTACCTGGCCCTTGTTACTCTGATAAAACTAACAACCAAGTTTGCTTTTGGTGGATACAACAGGCTGCCATATCGGTTGACATAAAGGTTGGAAAAAGGCTCATCTTTGTAAACAACAGGGTGATTCTTTGATTAGGATTCTTAAATGACAAAAAAGTGTTACCTAGGAGGAGTGATAGTTTATGATTATGAGTCAGTTCTCTTTAAGAGAACTGCAAAATTGGCTATCAAGTCATTTAGCAAATAAGTCTTGAGAAAGTGATATTTAGAACAAGTAAGCTTAGATGAGTAGAACAACACTCGGCAGTTAAGAACATGGACTGGTACCAAGGACCCAATGTGCAAATTGGACCAGCACATCTTCTTCCATTGTTTTCTGTTAGGCTGCTTAAGCTTCTTCTAAAGCAGGAATCAGCTAACTTTTCTGTAAATAAGCTAGGCTTTTCAGTCACAGGGCATCTTTGAAACTACTCAGTTCCACCATTTTGGTATGAACACAGTCATAGACAGTCTGTAAATAGTGAGTGTGGCCATGTGTCAGTAACCTTTGTGATGAGCCTTGAAATATGACTTTTATAAGTCAATGTTTTCCTTTCAACATTTTCTCCTCAATCATTCAAAATATAATTGCTATTCTGAGTTTGGAGCATGTATAAAGCAAATGAGCCAGACAGGTTTTCTGACCTCCATCCTAAAACAAGAACAACTTGCTATTTATATCTCACACTCACCATTGGTTAACATTTGCTTTTATGAGCCTTCTTTTGTGTAATTTTATGGTCGCTACATGTCCGTCTGTCCTCATGATCCACAGCTGGTTCTGCCTCCCTTTTAAAGTGAATGCTCATCCTTTAAGACCTCGTCTGCTTCCCCATGTCCTCCCTCGTCTCAGATTTGCATTACTTTGTGGACTAAGTTTTATTTTTGTACCCTCTGTGGTACTAAGTCCAAAACAGAGTTAGTATTCTTACATGTTTCCAGAGTCACAGAAGAATCATCAGCATGTGGGAGACAGTGATAGGGTATCCAGTCAAGGCTGGAATGAAACTAGTCAAAAGACACTCTTAATTTCCTATGAAGTATATATATGAAGTTTATATATGAAGTTTATATATGAAGTATATATATGAAGTTTAGCGAGTACTATGAAGAATAGTACTCGCTAAAATATATCCATGGGGCCAGTGAGATGGCTCAGTGGGTAAAGGCGCTTACTGCCAAGACGAATGACCTTAGTTCAATACCCAGAACTCACATGCTGAAAGGAGAGAACAACTCCTTCCAGTAGTCCTCTGACTACCACACATGCATCGTGACACACATGCACACACACACATAATAATAAATAAATGAGTAAAATATGTCCCTGTTCTGACACTCAGACCTTGTGATTATGAGTTTATTTGAAAAGAAGTTCTTCACAGAGGTAATCAAGGATTCTGAGATGACATGACTCAGGATTACCCAGGTGGTCTCTTGAATGACAAGTATCTTTACATGATACAGAAGACTCACAGGAAAGAGTGTATGAAAATGGAGGCAGAGATTGGAAAGATACAGCCACAGGGAATGAATGGACCATAGAAGTTGGAAGCCAAGAGAATTCTCCCCAGACCCCCCAGTGTGAGAACAGCGCCAGCAGCACCTTGGGCTCCAGAAGTCAGGGGTTTCTGTTGTTTTGAAACATTCAGTTTTTGGTAACTTGGAATGCTGGTGCCAGGAAGCTCATGCACACTTACCATCCCTCTTCCCAAGCTGTGGTGATATAGGCACGCTGAACACTAACTTAGCACTTACTCCGTACAGCTTTCACAAATTATACACTGAACTGTTGTAGCAGTCATATTTTGTAGGTGGAAGCTGATGTTTAGAAGAGGTGAATGCTTTGCATAGATTCCTTTGGCTAGTAAGTGAAAGAATCAGAACTGAACTCAAGCAAGCTAAGCTCGGCCTCCTCCTGGTCTTGGTGCCAGCTGTTGGCTTCCTTTTTGTTGTCTTCCTACCTTTCACAAATCTTAGAAGAAGGAGATTTGTGCTAATGGCTTTCTTCTTTGGAGGGTCAGATTCTCTGAGCTAGACTCTTCCTATCCCAGCAGCCTGTTCTTGGTGAATGGGGATAGGACTGTCTGCTGCTCAGGTTTCTGGAATGGAATCTCCCATTAAGTCACTCTCATTCTTGCTCCTCAGCCCTCTCCCTCCGTTCCTCTTTGATGTCCAAGAGATGGACAGGAAAGCTTTCTGTTCGTCTCTGAAGGGACATGGGTTCCATGGAAGTCGGTTTCACCTTAAAGCATCAAACAGTCTCAGCTCTTATTTTCCAGCTAGGGAAAGAGTAAGAAAAAACCAGCAGCCTGGGAAGATGCCAGCACTGGCAAGTCCCAGCCAGCTTTTGGATAGTCATGGAGAACAAAGGGTCCAGTGGGCATTGAGACCCTTCCATGGCGAAGCTTCTGTGAGCCACCTTCTGGTCCCAAAGCTGGTGTGCTTCAGGGAAGTTACGAGCACATTGTACTTGACTCATGAGTCCAATATCCTGGGGTTGAAGGACGTGGGCAAATCAACCCCACTAAGACTTAATTCCTTCTGCAAAGTGAAAGTAGTAATGCATGTACTTCATAGATAATAAAAGCTGAGTATCTCTTCTCCAAGAAGCTTGAGATTAAAAGTATGTCAGACTTCAGATTTTTTAGATTATGGAATATTATAACCATATTAAGCCATCTAGGATATGAAACCTGATTTACATATGACATTCATTTTATGTATACTTAATAATAATGCACCAAGCCTTAGAATAATTTTGTACATTTTGTTTTGCTTTGTTTGTAGTTCTGAGGACTGAACCTAGAGCTTTAAGTGTGCGAGGCAAGAGTTCTACCACTGATCTGCATCCTTAACTCCAGATTAGTTTGTTTGTTTTGTTTTTGTGTTTTTGAAAGGGGGTCTCTTACTCTGTAGCTTTGGCAGACCTGGAACTTGCTACGTAGACCAGGCTGGCCTGAAACTCGCAGAGCTCTGCCTGCTTCTGTTTACTAAGTGCTGAGATGACAACTCCAGATTTTTTATGATATTTCCAGCTTATGTTCAATTTTACTGTAGTCAGTCCACATGAGGTCTGCTGTGGAGTTTTCCACTTGCAGTGTTTATGGGAGCACTTGAATTGTTTCAAAGATTGAAGCATTTCAGATTAGAAATTCTCAACTTGCATTCATGTGAATTGCTGGCCAGGCAAGCGCTATTGTCAGGGAGCACAGGCTACGGAAGTGTGTTAGAGTGCCGCTTGGCTCACTGCCTTTCCTCACGCCACTCCCAACAAGTCGTCCTTTTTGACAATTGCTCTTTATAATGTTGTCACTGTATTAACTTTTGAGAATCTATACAGAGTCCCAAAGCAAGAATAAAATAAGAATGTCCTGAGTTCACATAAACAAACCCTCCTTTGAAAATAATTTAGAAAATAAAATATAGTTTCAGAGAAATTTTTCTTTATATATATATATATATAATGTATATATATATACATATATATATATATATATTTATATTTGCTCTGTACCCTGCCCCAGGTTTACCTAGTGAAGGCCATTTCATCACTTACTTCCTCTCATTCGACTCCTGCTACCTCTAGACACATTCATTATCTCACTAGAATGTCACTGATCATCCTGATTATCAAGGCATTATTATTCTGCTGCTTCTCTTATGACCTCTTCATTTCTGAAGTCACATCTTTGCTCTAAAGATGGTATGCTGTTAAGAATACTAATTTCCTCTACTGTTGTGTTAACCAAGTCCCATAACTGCCACATGTCAAGTTTGGAAAACCAGAATGTACAATATCATTAGTGGAAAGTAGCCCGATATATGTATGTGTGGAAAGTGAAACCTATTAACATGAACAATTAAAATGCACTATTATAACTAAAGGAATTATCCACTTAAAAAAAGAAAGTAGCTGTTAATGTAACATTCATTTTGGTGATAATACTTAACCCTTCCTTGCCACTCATCCCTATTACTTTTACTTTCTAAGTATTTTCTACATATATATGACTTTTTCTTATAATAATGGTTATGAAATCCAGTATTACCTATGCCTTACATTTGGTATTACTTTTTTTAATCATTCAAGGCCAGGGGAAAGTTATTGTGCTGACATGGTGAATTCATCACAGAACCATGAATTTAGAGCATAGATTTAAATTCCTCAGAAATCCCAAGTCTCCATATTCTTAAGTTTATGGCAGAATTACAGACCTTAGTCCTTCAATCCAGCTTTTGACGCCACTGGCTACCCACATAGTTACAGTTACTTCTCTGCCTCTTTGGTGAAATGGTTGGTCTTTGTGCCTACTTGACTGGATCGAAAGACATCTAGAAAATGGGTAAAGGATATTCTCCATGTGGCTGAGATGGTGTTTCCAGAGATGATTGGCCCGAGATAGGAAGCACTACCCTGAATGTGCATCTTATCAGTTTGGGATCCCAGATGGCCTAAATTGGCCAAAGAGACATTCACAAGCACACCCACACTAACTTTTTGGGAGCAAGAGCTCATGGATGTCACACCAGATTTCCCAGCTCTGAATGCAAATTTGCGTGAGTGGTTCTCCTGGGATCTTTCAGACCTCTAGTCTCAGGCTGAGGTTGAATTGTGGAGCACTCTTGTGCTGAGGCTTCCAGATTATTAAAATGAATAGCTACTGGTTTCCCTGGCTCTCCAGGTTACAGAGTCATTGTGTAAGCTAGCCCAGAAAATCCTCTGTATAATTAATTTCACAGACATTCTATTAGCTCTGTTCCTCTGGAGAATCCTAATACACTTAGTCTGCGTTCTACTCCAACTGAAGAACTTTACCTTGGTCTGCCTTGTTACTTTCTCTTTCCTATGAAATTCCCTTACTCCAATGAAATCCAATGCATCTTCAACTACTTTACTAACTGTAGTTTTGTTTTGCTTTGAAGAGATGGGAGTCTTCTGCACCTCTTAAGTTTCCCAGGCTGGCCTCCAACATCCAGGCCTGAGTGGCCCTCCTGCCTCTGCCTGCAGAATAGCAGGGATTACAGGTAACATGCCGCAACCCCTGATCTACCAACTGTTGTTATCTCCATTGTCACTAATAAGCTCCTTGTCAGGTCTGGAGGCTCCTCCAGTCTTTTCTTAGTTGAGTCTCATTGGAATTAGAGCATGGGCACCTCCTGGGAGTCTTTTTCTCCCCGGATCTGATCATGCTTGATTGCCCTGGTCATTGCCTTGTCACTGTCCTTTCCAAGATTCTTTTTTGCTAATAAAGGTTCATTGAGCACTGACCATGGGTCAGGCATCATGTTCAGTGCTAAGAACTATTTGAAGTTAAGCATTTCTATCTTTCAGAAATCATCTTTCGCCATCTTTTTTCTGGGAGATGGGTAGGCATCATGCTCTACTCCTGGGTTAGTTGGTCTGCTCTACAGTCTGCTTCTCGTCTCCATCATTTAAAGTTCTTTTAAAGCTGAATGCAGATAACTCCTACTTTGCTGGGTCAAAACTTGTGTAAGTTATTTGGAAATTTTCTTTACTCTGGAGAGATGGGATGAAATGACAGTCAGGTCTTTAGCATCTCCAGATTATTTCACTCCTAAGAAAACTGACCTGTGATATAGATCGTATGTAGTGTTTTCTCTGGAAGTTCATTTATAAGTTCTGAGGGATGTGTGGGAAGTGTGCAGTTTAGGGGCTGAAATTTTGTCCTTCGTTGTATACTTCCATTTTCCAGAGTTAAAAAGAAAAAGAAAACCACATGCTCCAAGGAAAAAAATCCGCTATCAGCGGGGAGCTACGTAAGGACAATTTACACGAGACGCTTGCTGTTGGGCTGCTGCCCAGAGGAGGAGGGTGTGTGAGAAAGCCTTCAGGGACCTGATGCTCTGCCTTTGGAGAAGGCTCCGGGCATTAGGATTTAGGGTCCTCTGCTTCCTGTGATCCTGTGTGGTTTTTCTTTGCTACCCCAATAGCATGTCCCTTTTGACACGGATTCCAGCGCCCCCAGGATCTGGGATGCATATCTGTTCCTTTGGACTAGAGGATGGACTCATTCTGTCATAGAAATGGCACATGGTATTCAAGGACCAGACTGCAACATTGGTCTCTATTTCTCCTTTTGGCTTCTCCACCCTCATTCCTTACAAAGGCTTTATTCTTGCTCTTCAGGGTCTCCATAGTTAGGCTTTCAGTGTAGGAAATGGTCATGTGTGAAGCAATGACTTGCATTGGTCCGGGATTCTGATTAATCTAGGTCTCCTCATATTACTATATGTGTTCTTCGTCATTACTATCACACAAAACTACAGGAAAGGGGAAAGGGAACGGAGGGCGCTGTTGTTGAACGTCACTTCCGGGTCCGTCTCCTTTACAGCTGCTGACACAGACACCACGTCCAGGTTTTCTCTTCCTTGACAGTATCGCCACTATGAACTAAGATCCCACCTTTTGCTGTATTTGGAATCATATCAATTCCTTCCTCCCTCTTTCCCCACCTCAGTCCCCAGAGACCAGGGAGTCCTTGTCCAAGCTGGTCTTAAACTCATGATACTCTGGCCTCAGAACCCTGAGTGCTGGAATTATAGGTAGGTATCGCCATGCCAAACTCTTCTTTGAGTTGTTTTTGATTTATTTATTTTTATTTTATGTATATGAGTATTTTGCATGCATGTGTGTAAGTGTACCCATGCTATACAATGACCAAAGAGGGTAGAAGAGGGCACTGGATCCCCCTGCAACTGGAGTTATAAAGAGGTGTCAGCTTCCATGTGAGTGTAGGTAACTGAACCTGGGCCCTCTGGAAGAGCAGTCAGTGCTCTTAACCACTGAGCTATCTCTCCAGCCCAGCCAAACTTTTCTTTAAATTATCATTAAACACTCACTGATAATTTGATAATAAATTGATAATTTACCATGTGGCTGTTATTATTGTTTAAGTTGGAAGCTTTGGAAGCTATTTGGTTTCATAAGTGTGATCTCTACTTTATCATGATTCTAGAACAAGAATTCTCCACTCATTAAATCATAATAACCCCCTTTGGCTGAACTTGTTAGAAGAATTAAACAAATATTTCATCTGGATTCAAACCTATGATTTCTTGCCCACCATAAAATTTAAAAGACATTTTAAAGCCACGTTTATAATCTCTGTTTATCAAGCTTAAAATTAATTTCAGCATTGTATTTCATTTAGTATTCTCCCTCCTTTAAAAATAGCAACAGATAATACTGGAAGACAGCTTTTCTTGGGTTTGTTTATTGGATTATCTTTACTAGCTTCATTTTGTTATTTATTGTTGGGGCTTATATGTAGTGCTACCATCAGTAATTAAGATGCATGAGGTGCTCAGGGTATCACACAGAAGGCAGAGTGGAGAAAACAGTCTTGTCTTAGTATCTTGCAAGGTAGGTCAGCCTAAAAGGAAAGGCATGCTTGCTCACCAGCTTGACAATCAGAGCTTCCCCGCACCCCCATCTGGCTAGAAGCACCGGGCTATAAAGTCACTGGCTTTCCAAATGAAAGGTCTATTTCAGACCCCCAGAGGGTTAACTTTATGGCCAAATGAAAGATCATCCTCCACCATCTGTCACGAGACCAGGTCTCCATTCTGTATCCAAGTCTCTGAGCAGAGGCAAAGCAAAAGAAACTACAAGATTTAAATGTGCTAAGAGCTGTTTCATGAAGAAATTTATTTCTGATTTATCTTCAGTGGAATTTCCAGACTGGCTGCCTAATAGGGCTTTCATCGCAGCTTAAGGGAAGACTGATAATCATAGGCTGGAGACATCAGTGGAAGGAACAGAGCATTCTGCAGTGGGGCTTGATGGGAAGGGAACAGAGAACACTAGGCCTTGAAATGGAGGCTGATTAGCATGAAAGCCCAAGAAGCCTCTGCTTCGGAGGAAGAACAATGGACTCAGGGCTCTGGGAGGACAACATTCTGTATCTATCCAGGGAAAGGCAAGCAGACCTCTCTAGAGGAAGGGGAAGTGTCAGGTAGGTGGCTTCTGTTACCATGTCAAGTACCTGGGATAATCAAGATAAAAAGAGAAAGGTTAATTTTAGTTCATGGTTTTGGAGGTGTTGGCCTATGACCTTCTTCCTCCAGTCACAACATGCTCACCATTGCTAACTTGGAGTCTAGGTTACCTTGGCCTGGTAGCCATGGCAACTAATTGAGCAGAACAACACAGAGGTAGCCATGTCTTTGGTTGGTAATAACAGGGCTTTGACACTCCTTAGTAGAATGACAGACAAAAGGTCATAGAACCCTCACCTGGGAGTCCAATCATTGTTTCTTTCTGTTCTCTCCAATCTGCAATTAATCTTGGGAAGTGCTACAGTACATAAGAAGTGGAAAATTAACTGAGAGGGGAGGACTCGGTGATGCAGCTTCCATGACATCATCCATGATGAGGTGGGACTTTGCAGTGATACAGCTATGTTTAGAGTGGCTCCTAATCCTGTAAGTAAACCCTCACGTGTACCCATCCAAGAAACCCATGGTTGGTCAAACTGGACTTTAATATAATTGTGTACTGTTATTCGTGCCCTGTGTGGGGTGAAATAGATGTTAGTTTCCATGGTTGGCTGACCCATTGCTTTGGGATCAGTAGTGTGGCAGTATGCCATGATGGGAACATATGAAAAGGAAGTTGTTCACGTCACAGTGGTAAAGAAGTGAAAAAGAGAAGACTGGGCTGCCAGTGTCCTGAATGACCTAACTTCCCCCACGAGCCTCACCTCCTAAGAGCATACTCACCTAGAATCCCTACTGGCTCACAATCAAGTCTTCAGCACATGTGCCTTTTGGGGACATTTAAGATTCAGACTGCAACAGTAGGAAGCTGGGGTTCTTGACAATACCCGTTGTGAAGCTTCTCACAGCCGTAAGGAGAAAGAGCATTTGTGTGAGGAAGTCACAGTGTTTATGGACAAACAGATTTAAAGTTTGATTTAAAACGTGACTGCTTTGTCTTCAGTATCATTACTTAACACATGCTCATTTGATGGGTGTTTTCAGCTCAATCAATCACAGAATTTCGGAAATGGAACAGTGGAGATTTTTGCTTTTAAATTCATAGATAACTTACAAGACGGATGAGGCCACTGGTTTCCCTCGTGTGTGTATCACTTTCTCTTCCTTCCCATCTGCCTTGGAGATTTTGTGTTCACTCTGGAAACAAAGGTGTGGACATTGTAAGAATAAATTCTTGAATTTTTAACTCAAAACTGCATAAAGTTAAGCTTAAAGCAAAATGAGACCCCTGTTAGTAGACAGTGTGGCGAAGTCTCAACAAAGACATGACTGACCAGGAAGACTGTCTCATGATGTCACCCAAGAGAAAAGCAAGTGCCCCGGCACGATGAGAGCACTTCTCGGGAGCCTCCAGTGAGCACACTCAAACCAGAATTCTGTCCCACTAAAGAGGAGCAAGGCTTTGAGAGGAGTCAATCCTGGAACCGGAAAGTGTGAAAAAACCCTAATTCTATCTGAAGCGTGGACTTCATTTCATAAATGAGGGAATCTAAGACTACCAGGAGAGAACAACATGTCTGTGGTCATGGGATGCTTCCGGGAAGACCCAGGGAAGCCTGGCATTTCCTCCAGGGAGCTGCATCTTTTCTTTTGAAAAATCATACTTTTATTAACATAGTGATTAAATATTTATGTAATGTCTCACTATACCTGTGCATTACAGAATGCTTGAATCAAACTAACAAACAATAATTTATTTTGTGATCATCAAGAATAGGAAAAATAGGGATACTTTCAAATGATTATATCTAAAGAATTTATAAGAAGAAAAACAAAATAAAAATTTTAGTTTTCAAGCAAAAATACAGCTTGATTTCTGTTTCTTTCTAATTAATTCTTCCATTATTTCTAGACTAGTCAAACATGGTGCATATGAGGCTGGAGAGATGGTTCAGTGGTTAAGAGCACTGGCTGCTCTTGCAGAGGACCAGGGTTCCATTTCTAATACCCATATGGAGACTAACAGCTCCCGGTAACTCCAGCTCCAGGAGATCCAATGCCCTTTTCTGGTCTCCCCAGGCATTACATGACACAAACGCACTTACGTACAGGCAGAATACTCATACACATAAAATAAAAATTAATTATATATATGTTGTGCTCAATATGAGTAAGACCATGGGTTTGGGCCATAGTACCGTATAGTCATACATACACACATACATACCTGCGTGTGTATTTCAAGAATATGTAAACGAGTTTTTTTTTTCCCCCAGAAATTTACTGAAGCATTTCAAAGATAAAAGGCACATAAAACAAACATTTTGAAAATGCCTCTGACCCTGAAGGCAGGCTTGAGTTCACAGTTGTGTTGATCTGGATGCACAAAGATTTCCATTCGTGATCATTTCTAAAATGCTTGTCAAAACTGTCCTCATCCTGGAGGCTGGTCTCATTTTTAGCTTCTCTGAGAAGACTGTTCTGATCTGTCAGACATAATTGTTCTTCTTACTTCTCTCGTCATTTTGCTGAAGGTTCCCTCTAGCAGCACAGCCCACAAACCTCCTCCTCCAGGTGCCCCAGCTGGGTCTGGTACTTGTTAAATGCCTCGTCACGAACTCTCCTACTTCATTCTGAGCTTGGCTAGACATGTGCCCATGTTCCTGAGGCTATACCAGGGCCACTGGAGCCTTTTCTCCTGGTGAAACTATTACATGAACTGCTGAAATTCCTTCTAGCCCCCGCCTTTTTTCTTCTATGTACTGATAACCTTTTGTGAATAAAATAGCCAATAGCTCATTTGTACACAATGCAGGATGCTGTACTAACTTTATTAGCTAGTTTCACAAGTTTGGAGTACATAGTTGTCTTTCCCTCTAAAGTTAACAAAAGCTCTACTGTTTAAAAACAGAGAGCTTGGGGCTGGAGAGATGATGGCTCAGTGGATAAGAACAGTTACTGTCTTGCAGAGGACCCTGGCTCTGTTGCCAGCACCCACATGGTGGCTAACAATTACCTCTAATTCCAGTTCGAGTGGATCCAATATCCTCTTCTGGTGTCCATGGGCTCCCGATTGCATATAACACACATAAACTCATTCATGCAGGCACACACATATACATAAATTTTTTAAATGGATAAGCCTTAGCAAAAGCAAAGAGCTTAACATATGGGAAGTGTTCACTGTTTTGTTTTGTTATTATTACTATTGCTGATTTTTTCTCAACTAATTAAATAATAAAAGTCAAGTAATGCATTTTCATTACAAGTCATATGATAGACATTAAAATATTCATAGTGATATTTGAAGGCAATCAACTCCTGATGTAAAGGAAAATGAATATTACAGTGAGCCGAGTGCCAAGAAGAGTACTGAGAATACAAAGATGAATACAAGTTTTTATTTCAAGCTTCACACACACATAACTTGCTGTCTGTCTGGATGATTCACTGTGCCGCACTATAATGAAGCAAGACCCCCACCAGATATCCAGCAGGTGGTGCCATCATGCCATCAAACTTTCAGAGCCAGCAAGACACTGGGCATTATTGACATCTTTTAAAAAATTTATACTCTCTGCTTTTACAGTGTTCCTTCATTTGAAGTTTGGAATTTGCTGCCAGGCATTGTAGTGTATGCCTGTTATCCCAGCACCTGAAAGGCAGAGGCAGGAAGATGGTCACTCATTGAGGCCAGGCTGGTGTACATGTAAGTTCCAAGTGAGACTCTTACGCAAAATGAAACAGAACACGACAATAACAAAACCCTTTTGAATTTTCTTATAAAGTTCCATAATGAAGAAGAAGAAAAAAAAAACACCCAGAACTATTTTCTTATAGCTGGGTGATGCTATAAACTGCAGTAGATGAGCACTGATGAGCAGGGCCATGACCGGTGTCACTGTGCAAAACATTTTCTGAAGAATGCTGCTTTCTGCAGGAGGAACCTATGGATCTTTCTAAACACCTTGATGAGATCTGCATCTTCCCTAGACCCTGTAACTCCACTGCTCTTGGACTACAGCTGATGACCTGTTCTTGTCATGCAGGTAATCTCATTTGAGTAAGTATTAGGTCACTCATTTCTAGGCTTTATCTCAATGGTTATATATCACTTTAATCTTCCATAGAAGGAAGACAAGCCATTCTGTTTACTCAGTTATCAGTGCATCTTGCCCTTGATGTCTTCTGTACTTCTCTTGATCTTGATGTCTTCTTTACTCCTTTCCAGCTAAGGCATTTCTTTACTTGACTGAGACCACCTTGGGCCAGAGAAGACAGAGTGAAAGCTGTAGCAAAGAAGTGTGTAAATACGGTTTGAGGATCTAGTTCAGTGGTTAAGCACAGTTACTAGCAGTAGAGGAAAAGGTGTGTATTCACAGTCTGAGTACCAGCATGTATTCTGATAAACACTGTGCTTAACTTTTTGAATATTGTTTGGCTTAACTTGGATTAGAACACTCTAAGTTGTCTTGTTTAGGACCCTTTCAAAGGCATTAAGCAATTTGTTACAAACTCCTAAGTTATTAGGTCTAAAGCAAAGGCAAAGTATATGGAATGTCAAGGTCCTTTTTATATTATATTTCTTGATATTCCATCTCTTCAGTTGAGGTCCCTTCTGCCTCACATCAGCCCTGGTGCCCTTGGCATACTCCAGGAACACCAGGAGACATACTTCCCTAGATGATTCTGTTCCAACTTGTAGGTTCCAGACAGCAAAGTCAGATCCTTCAGTTGTAGGTGCTTTTACCCAGAGTCATTTTATTAGTCTTGTATCTCTTGATTATGTATTTACATTGAACTAAATAGGAGCTTACTGGGCTGAAATGCCTTTGAATGGGAACGTACAGTTGTGACAGGGAGACCTGACCAAATTGGGGTGCTGAGAACTGCTGGTCTCCTTGCCACAGATTCTCACTCAACTTTTCTAAATAATTCTCAGACTATAATAGAAAAATACATCTCTATTTCTACTGCCTTTTCTTAACCCTTTACCTGAAGGTGTTGTGAGTGGTGGTGGTATTGGAGAAGAGACTAAAGCTTTATATAGCTTTCCTTCAAAGATGGTAAGTGCCAGGGTATCAATGAACAAGTACCTAAAATGAGTGAGGTGCTCATTTGAGTTTGAGGCTTCTTAATTGAATTTCACTGAACTCTAACAAGCCTAAGGGTCCGCTTTTCAAAACAAGAAGGTCAAGTGTCTGAGGCATGTATCGAGAAACAATTAAGTTTCAAAGCTAAATGGGTTTGGTCTTATGGCTGCATTTTGTAGAGTGCTCCAATATGGTACCCTGAATACATCAGACCATGTATACCTACTGTGAGTCAGATTCCTATCACTACCTCAGAAAAACAACTTAAAGGAAGAAAGATTCATTTAGGCTCACGGTTCCAGAAATTTCTGTCCACGGTCACTAGGTTCCAGTGTTCTGGGCCTGTGGTGAGGCAGAGGAGCAGAGTGGACACAGCATGACAGACCAAGGTCTTGAGCCTCATGCTAACCAGGAAACAAAAAGGGAGAGATCAAGGGACTAGAGACAAGTTATATCCTTCAAGGGGACCCCAGACCTATTTCCTCTAACTAGATTCTACATACTATAATTTTTACCAACTGCTAATAATTCCTTTAGCTATGAATGTTCCAGTGCATTAATTCTTGCTGAGGTTCCCCATGATTCAGTCATCTCTCAGGGGCTCCATTTCTGAACCCTGCTGCCAAGCCTTTAACATACCAGTCTTTGTGGAATACCCTGATGCTAACTACAACACTTGCACCTTGAAGTGGGAAGAATACATAAATACAGAAAAATATATTTACAAAGTTCAAACAAATGGGCCTCTCAATAATCCAAATTCACTTATCTTTTTATTGTATAGGTCTAGTTGATGAAAGAGAAAAATTTATTCCAAATCAGTGTTTCCTGTATCTGGTTGAGTAACTAAATTACATAGGGAAGAACTGTCAAAAATATGGCTGCTCAGGCTGGGCCTGGTGGCGCACACCTTTAATCTTTGCACTCAGGAGGCAGAGGCAGGTAGATTTCTGTGAGTTTGAGGCCAGTCTAGTTTACATAGTGAGTTCCAGGTCACCCAGGGCTGCACAGTGATAATATAAGGAAAATTGGAATCCCCAATTTTAATATGAACTCAATTTTAATATGAACTCAATTTTAATATGAACTCAATTTTAATATGAACTCAAATGGAAGGACAAATGTTGAGGACAATTTATTAGTGTAAAAGACAGTCCCCGCCCCCCAAATCTATAAGTCTCAGCAACTTCTCAGAGGAGGAGGATGGAGGAGAAAAGGAAAAGTCATACTGATTCAGCTGGCGTGGAGGTCAGACACATGGCAGAGAAGAGTAAGGAGGCCAAACTGTCTGTTAGGGAAAGCATGCTTAGAGAACAGATAGAAAAAAAATGGGGGGAAGCTACATTTTCTGAATGATTTAGAAAAGCTCGAAGACTGAAGAAACTGCATGGCTCCAGTCTGTTAAGCTACTGCGAGTGGGGCGGGGATTCTGAGGAGGAGTACATCATTAAAGAAGCAATTATGATATGTAGCTCTTTAGCATGGTTTAAGGTGAATTCATCTTCTTAGGTATGGTCCCTTATAATTGACATGTGATTGACCTGGCCAGATTCTATTCTCTTGACCACAAGATTTTCCTTAATGGACTTTTATTGATACTTTTAACATTCCCCCTCTAAGAGGTAACTCTAAAATTCTTTAGGACCAAGATCAGAACCCTTAAACACTTCTGGCCTCTCTAGCAATGACAAGGCTGTCAGAAGGGCCAAGGCTATTTTTTGTCGTTTAGTCAAGAAACAAACTGATTGCTTTGAGGACTTTTTACCCTAAACTGCCTCACCAAATACAACCTCTTTTTCTTCAGGGAGACCCTATCCCCAAATAAGCAAAGCAACACACACACATTTTCATATTGTTTTTCTAATACATTGGGAATTAATTAAGACCCAAGAATGGGGGGAGCGGAGGGAAGCTGTTTTAACTCTCCAGGTGACTTTAATCACCTAAAATTTGACAATGACTTTGCTAAAATATTTAAACACCTTTCCATTCTTTGACATGATTTAAACAAACCTCATCCACTTTCAGTGTCTGGATCAATAGATTAGAAAAGATTAGAAGAGCTTCAAAGATAGATTCCAAGATACCCCTTCCAAAAGAGCAGCCTGGGATGCAAGCTCAAGGACAAAGTATTTATCAGGCAAGGATTCACAATGATAAAGTGCTATTGTCCTGATCAGACCCAGAGAAAACCTCTCTACTGTTCAGCCACAGAAAGAGCAGTGCAGAGTGAATTCGTTTTTGTTCATCATGCGGAACAGTTCAGTTCCCAACAGTTCAGTCAGGGCTATAGTAAGATATTTGGACTTACAAGGTTAGGATAACCACTCATGTTTTGAAGCCCACATTTCTTGACTTGGAAAATGCATGAAGCAGAGAATGTTTTGAGAACCTGGTCTCATGTGAGGAGCAGAAAAGGGACAGCAGGAGAGTGGCAAGGGGATGGAGAGGAGGTGCCTCTGTCTCTACGTGGTCCTCTTGCTGGCTATGTAGACCAGGCTGGCTTCAAACTCACAGTGCTCCTCCTGCCTCTGCTTCATGAGTGGAAGCTTACAGGGCATGTGTCACCATGACCACCTAGGCAAGTGTTGCATGATGTTTTGTGGAATGTTCAGTCACCCCAGATGAGCACCAATGACTGACAAAAGTACCAATTTCACCAAAGATCAACTTAGTGAGACCAATTAGTTTATTGAGCTTTCTTACAGATGAGGGAAATAATTACAACAAATTCAGATTTTTTTTTAATCAAAAGACTAAATCCTTTCAGCTTGTGAAATTTTTGTTTACAACAAAAAACTCAAAATCTTTTTATCTCTCACACCTTGAAGAACTTTTGTTTACAAAATGTTCTGCTGTGTTCCCAGAACTTGATGGCAAAGCAGCTGGCCCCTCTTCTCTTTTTCATTTCTCCTCCTTCATTTCCTTTTTGCCCATTCTCTTAAAACTAGCTTGGTCTATATAGCAAGTTCCAGGCTAGCCAGCCCTATATAGTGAGACCCTATTTCAAAAACAAACAAGAAACAAGAAAAAAAAAACACAAACAAAACAAAAAATAAACCCTTAGCTGACTGAGAAAGACTGTGAGATCAGACCCCAGCCAAAGGGGAAAAGATATAGTAGCCTTGAAATCCTACGAATTTCCCACTCAGGGTGCTTGCTCACTACCCAAATGAGGCAATACACACTTTTACAAAAGGTAAAAGTTGTTCTTTATGGGGTTATCAGTGGAGTCCTTGGACCTCAGATTTTATTTCTAACATGGAGCACAGGTGAAGGGTCTCTGACAGGAACATGGGTGATGCCCAAAGAGCAACATCACCACAAAGTCCCACCCCATTAAGCTGGCGACCTCATAGAAGCTGTGTCATGGAATCTCTCTTTCAATCTTTTACTTCTATATATAGTTTGGCATCTTCTAAGATTACTTGCAGCTGGAGGAAGGGAGAAAGATTATTGGAATCCTAGCCAAGGATCTCTTGACCCTCCCTAGTAAGTTATCATTACCAAAGCTTGTGTTCTGCTCTAACTGCCATAGCTACAGCACAAAGTTCAAGAATGGTATGTTAGGAAAAGAGGGAAAAGCACCATTCAAAAGCATGAAGATTACATACAAGAAACAGTGCCAGTCAGGAGAATTTTCCCTTCTCTTTGTTGGCCAGGGTGGTTCAAGAGACTCCCCAAATTACAGAGGCTATTACCACAGCCCTTGATTGCCTCCCAGAATTTGAAGGTAAGACTATATTCCTGAAGATAGGTCACACTTTGGATACAGTACTTGAAGCAATGGAGCTGGTACTGACCTGGAAGCCATTTCCCTGAAGGCTAGCTCCCATAGTTTTGGAGAATACTATGCAAACTGCTAAGGGAGAACATCAATCAATGGTCCAACCCCAGCTTTAAGGCCTAATAACCATAACAAAACCGGCACAGCAAACTATATTTGGGCAGTGGTGGCACTTTTATCTTGGGGGTAATCATCAGCTACCTAATTGGACTTAAAGCCCACTCAACAGGGGGGAACTCATGTGTGGTACTGTAAACATAGTCAAATACACATGGCTGGAGAGGTCATAGATCTTAGAGAAAACCCCAAGGCTATCACATCCCTAGGCAAATGTAATTTCTATGTGCTAAATATGGATCCTTATATTTACAGACAAGTCACCACTCATCAAAGAAGCTTCTTTTGCAACAGACAGAAATTATTAGAGTTCCACAAGTGGTCACACACAGAGATGAAGTGTCTATGAAATGCCCAACCCTAAGTGAGAAATCTACAATGAAAACTCTACACTTAAGGTTCACCAAACATAGTGGAACAAGGGTTAGAGAAAACACTAATGCATCTCTCAACTCTCATCATTGTTCCTCCATACAACAGAAGACAATGAACATAAAGGGCCACAAATGGCCAAAGCATAGAGAATAAGAGTCTGAAGAGTTTGGGTCTTTGGGCAGGACTCCTATATTAAATTCCACCCACCCAGGGCTCATTTTGGAAAAAGTAGCGGGATAAGAGCCAGGGGAGGAGGTGCATGACCATACGGAAATAAGAGTCTTACAGGCTCCTGGAACCTTGTTCATATTAACTTACAATGGTGACAGCATACACAAGACCCATGCAAGCTCAAGCAAACAAAAATCCCAGCATAGAACTGTGGAAATGGGCATCAGGCCCCAGTCTTAGCTAAAGAACTATTAGGCAGCTGATTACTGCTGGGTGAGGAAGAGCTGATCTTTAAGGGAGTGACTCTTGACAGGCTGACTAGATTATCCCAGTGGATGAGCTTGCACTGAGGGACATCAGGGGACAGTAACTTGACAAGATAGGTCTTAATATAAATGACAGAATGCATGAAATCCAGGAGGTGGGGGGGCTGTGGGAAGGGTGCCAATGAGTTAGAGGTTCAAGGATGATTAAGATGCTGTGTATAAAATACAGAAAAATTCAGTAAAAATATGAGAAAAAACATGATTATTTTTATATGACCAATCAGAATCCTATGTTTGCTCCTCATCAATTCATGTTCTTTTTCAACCTACAGAACCAGTCCTCTAAGTCAGGAATGGAGATGCATGCCTGTAATTCCAGCTCTGGGAAGGCTGAGGTAGGAGACAGCCTGGGATACAGAGTGAGGCTCTGGTTTTATTTGTTTTTAAGTGGGGGCTGGAGAGATGGCTCCTTCCTAGTCTTCCGGATGCTCAAGTCAGTTCCCAGCACCCACTTCAGGTAGTTCACAACTACTTATATCTCCATGGATACCTGCACATATCACGTGGTGCGCACACACACACACACACACACACACACACACACACACACACAGAGATCAATCTAAAACAATACAAGGAAAAGAAGTAAAAACATTTAACTGCATCAAGTAGTACATTTAACACTCTTTAACCCATTACGTCCATTCTAACCCTCATAGATAACACTCAGATACAAAAGGTTAAGAAACATTTCAAGTCAAAGACTTGAAAGCCAATACCTAACTACCTACCATCTACTTCATTGCCTTGCCTATAATGAAAAATGTGCTTTATACATACAACAGTTAAAAATATTCCTAAGAGGTCTAGAAGAGAGGCTTCAATAATGATTTCTTTTTTCTTTCACTTTTGAGTCTTCCTAGGTAACTCAGGCTGGCCTTGAACTCTTGATTTTCTTGCCTCTAATAACTCCCAAGTGCTGAGATTAGAGGTCTGCTCTAACATATCTGGCTTTTAAGTGATGAAATATGTCTAATAATTTCGAACATTAATTCTGAAATTTAAACATTCATCATCACAAAAGTAAAATAAACAGTCACTTTCTCAGTTCTAGAATCAACTTGGTCAATTTCATAATTTGGAAGGTTATGCTTATCCATTGGGCTAATTCATGATCTCCCTCAAAGCCCAAAGCAGATATACCTCACCTACCCTCCCCACATAGGAGGACCTCAAGACCAAAGGAGATGCTCACAGTCAAAATATAAGAAATTGTTTTCTGTTTCTCCTTGAGAAAGAGAAGGGTCAGTTCTTGTACTGACACTGAACCTCTCGGGTGTTAGATGACAGTCTTCCCAAAATGCAAACACCAGAATCCCCTTGCAGCAACCTCAGCAGGCCCATTTAATCCGGCTTCCAAGAGACAGCCATAGAGCTGGTTCATTTTAAGATGTGCATGGGTACCTACGTTCATGTGGAAGTCAAAGGTCAACTTGTGAACACCAGTTGCTTCTCTCCTTTCATCATGTGGGTTCCGGGGATGGAACTGAGGTTGTTATGCTTGGCAGCAAATGCTTCTACCCTCTAAGCCATTTCACCAGCTTAGACAGCATTATTCTTAGCTTTTAAATGTGTGCCACTAGACAACTAACTTGTAAGTTTTAAATTATGTACTAATTAGTATGTTCAGACCAATCTGGGGATTTCTGTACAAGGTCTGGACATCATTAGATTTGGTTTGCTGTGGCTAGTAAAGGACCTTAAAAGATATCTAAAGGACCTGAAAAGTTTTAGCTTCTAGGCCTTTGCCAGATAACAGAATAGGCACAAATGATTGGTAAGCATTTAAAATATGATAAGTCCTATCATATGGTCTAAGAAATCACAGTACAGACTTTTTAAAAAAGTAAAATATCTCAAATTTTTATAGTTTATATGCTGAGCTGATATTTTGGCTATATTGGGTTAAATAAAATATACAAAAATTTCATCCACTTTTTAAAAGATGGTTGTCAGAAAATTTAAAATGACACACATACTTACATTAAATTTCTATTGCCTAGCATTAGCTTTTTTCACAAGACCTATCTATCCAATAAGCAGTATTTTTAGTAACTAAATTTAAATGTTCATTTTTTGGTTATCAATCCTATACAAAATCTCTTCTGATATAATTTAAGAGATATTTTTAAAATAGTCTTCTTAAACCAGAAAGCTGTCAGAAACTACTTTCGCAAAGTAGTTTAGGCATTTGGTCAGACCCTAGAGCACTGGTGCTTCCTGATGGAAAGAATGGGGATACTTCCTAACTACCTTGCTTCTCATGTTTAGTTACTGTGGTTCACGGTTATTTTCTCAAGGTCAAATAGTATTGACCATGTATTACTAACTCCTCAGAGCCTCAGTAATTAGTAAGAAGCACAAAATTAAATTGATGCAGTACTGGGCCCTATACCTTGCACACAGCCTGTTTCCTGGGCAAGCAACTTCATACCATTTCTAGCTTTTATTTAGACACATTTAATTTCTGTCAAGCCTGTACCAGACCTTGGCTAAGTTGTTCCTGGTGGTGTTATATAAAACTGAGTAAATTGTGAGGAATTCCAGAGAGGCTGGAGAGATGGTTCAGTGGTAAAGAGCACTGATAGCTCTTGACCTGGGTTCAATTCCCAGCACCCACATGGCAGCTAAAAACCATAACTCCAGTTCCAGATCTGATGCCCTGTCGTCTGACAGCAATGTACAACACAGGTGCACTTACACACATGCAGGCAATACACTCACACACATCAAAAAATATTTTTAAAAATCTATAGAGAAAAGTAATCATGGCCTTACAAAAGTTTAGATTCACACTCTTGTTAAAACCATAGAAAACCCGTTTTAACTTTCAACAAAACAGGCCTGGAAGGCAGAGCCCAATGAAGGGACTCTATGAAGATAAATCTATTGGTAGCCTTTTGACTTCATACTTTGATTCCAGTGTACTAGGACTGTACTAGTGTAATCCTTTCTTTAGATCGCATTCATTTATTGTTTCTCACTGGTGTAATCCTCTCCTTAGTATTCAGTTACATAGTGGTTATATCTATTTTAGACAGAAAGGACATGAGTTACATGTGCATGGGTCTGAATTTATTAACAACTGAAAAACTACTCACTAATTCATCATAAAAGTCTCACTTTCTTTCAAAGATTCAAACATGTACATCACTCGAATTCCAAAGTCATGCCCAAGCATTGTATTAGATATGTGTAATATGCCTTTCAAATGCTGAAGTCTCATCACGTGACATCATTTTTTCTGATTTGATATAATCTTGCCCATGATAAAACTGGTTGTGATCCCAGACATGCAAAACCAAATTTTCATGCCTACCGAGTAAATACAGCTAAGAATGGCATCTTTTAAACATTCATAATTTTAGCCTATGTACGATATACATATATATTATATATAACAAATGGGTAAAGGCTAATGAGTTGGCAGATTAACACATTTTTACTGTAGAATGACTACAATAATGATAATTTCTTCAAAACATAGTGTCAGAAACAATCTGGTACAGTATGTGGCTATATCAGACCTTTACCACAGTTTAGGTATGGAGAGGATTTCCTTAAATAATAACACTAAATTAAGTGCTTTTCTCAGAAGGCTGGCCACAAAATTTAAAAATAAAACAAAAACTGCTAGGGGTTCTTTAAAAGTAAATAGATGTGGTGATACAATAAAAGACCTTGCATTGTGGGGTTAGAGAGATGGCTCTGCAGTTAAGAGCACTGGCTGTTCTGGCAAAGGATCTAGGTTGGATTCCCAGCACCCACATGGTGGCTAACAACTATTCATAACTCCAGTTCCAGATCTGCTGCCCTCTTCTGACTTCTGCAGGCATTGCACACATGAAGGTAATGCACTCACATAGACATAAAATTAAAACGTTTATGTGGTAATCTGAATGTTTCAACCTATTTAGTGATGGTGAGACAGTAGTAGAAGCACTTTATGTAGTCAAAACCAGTGAAATTTAATTTTGCCATGAATTATACATAGAGGGTATCTGAGAAACTTAGGTATTCCTGCACTTGACTGAAATTTGACAATGTACTGGGAAAACTATTAACTTTTAAGAAGACTAAGAGATTAATTCCAGTACTGCTTCTGTATATATCATTACAGATGTATGCAATGTCAAGTTGTATAGGGTCTCAGCCCACACTGAACTCAAACTTGCAGCAATCCTCCTGCCCCAGCATTTGGAGAACCGGGATTACAGGCACAAGCAACCGTATGACAAGCTACAATCTAAACTTCTGTGGTGACAATCTCAATCAAAACCATCAGGAAAAAAATAGTCAAGATTATCAACTTACTTAAAAGTAGCCTATGATTTTCTTCAGCTTCCTATTAATAAGTACCTCAAGTGATAAACCACAAAAAGTAGCACTTGGCAGTTGTCAACAAAGTGTACAATTATGCTATAAAATGGAGTTTTTCATTTGTATTATTCCAACAGAAATATACCCTGGGGGGGAATAAAAACAGGGCTCTGTGGTTTTTATAATTCCTTACACATTTACTTTGCATGTCCCATGCAAACATGCACATGTAACATGCAGATCAGAAGACAAGTGGTTCTCTCCATCATGTAGGTCCTGGGAATCAAAGTCAGGCTTGGCAACAAGTGCCTTTATCCTGCTAAGCCAACTTATGTGCATTTTTCCAATAGCTATACTTTCACCATACATTTAAGGCAAGCTGTAAACATGAGGATCTGCATCCCACACTCAGACCCTCCTAGGTCATTTAAGGGTACATAATCTTTTTAAGACTTTTTATCCATGTTGTATGCATGCCACATGTGTACAGAACCCCAAGCCAGAGGGTGTCAGATCACCTGGAGCTGGGGTTACAGGTGGTTGAGAGGCCGCCCAAGCAGATGCAGGGAATCAGACTCCTCAAGAGCAGCAAGAGGTCTTAACTGCAATGCCATCTCCACCCCTGGAGAACAGCATTTTATTGCTAATCTACAAAACTATGGTTGAATACTATGGACAAAAACAACTGTATAAATTCTGTTGCAAATGAAAATGTATCAGAGTATACTTATACATATGCAAATGTTTACAAAAAGTTGAACTAAGTTATGACCTAAACGTTGAACTAAGTTACCTAAAAGGCACATGTACTTCAAGTGGTAGGAAATGGGACAGGATGGGACTTTTGCTTCTAAATACCTATCAATACATTCCATTTTGGAAGGATGTGAACATATTAGATAAAAACAATGCTAGCATACATTTAGTGTCTTGCCATCACATAGCAGACATTTACCTATGTTTAGCTACTTTTAAAATTTAATACAGACATCTGCAAAGAAAGCCTAGCTTAAAAGAACAACTCCAGTCAACTGAAACAAAATGTTACAGATCTTAAACTGGATGTACCAGCTCACGTCTGTAATGCAGCACTTAGAAACCTGATTTGAGATCAGCCTACAAAAAGCTACAGATCTTAGCCCTTCATATTGTCTAAAAACCATTTCTTGCCAGGCATGGTGGTACATGCCTTTAGTCCCAGCAGAGCAGAGGCACATAATCTCTGAGGTAAGCCTAGTCTACAATGAGTTCCAGGCCAGCTGGGGCTACAGGGAGCCCTTGCCTCAAAAACAAACAAAAAAGTAACAAAAAAATTTAAGTGCTTACTTTACATTCCTGAGGCATGTAGTTACCATCTTTTGAATAAGCCAGCCAATGTAGCTGGGCTTAAAGCAACTTGCCCAATACGATAACCTGGTATTAGGGTTCACGATCTCAAGTACTACTGAAAAACACCACTTTCTCTGTAACTTATCTATTGGGTAGGAAGGCCCACTCCAGCTTCACAGGCAGGCCCACTGAAGACTACATGCAAAGACTTGCCTATTTATATAAAGGGACACACAGTATTTAATTTCAGGGTGCATAAAGTCTCAAGTCAGTCTAGACTGAGGGACACATGGTCTGAATCCTGTCTGGGTAATACAGAACTGAGTCCTCACGGGTGCCTTACACAGAGATGACCTGTTCCCCAGTGGATTTTCCTGACAAATTAGGCATCTAAATTCAAATCTCAGGATTCTTGTCCAAAGACTAAGGATTCAAGAGCTCACAAACTTGTAATCCCAGCTCCTGGAGGATAAGGCATGACTGCCACAAGTTCCAGGCAACCTAGGTTACACAGTGAGTCAGTTTTAAGCTTAAGCTAGTCTAAGACCCTGTTCCCCCTACTCCTCCTAAAGTGATTATGGAGGCATTTACTATTATGATCTCTTGCTACTGAAGACATCCAGTACTGACGGGGTACTTAAGTGGCTGACATTTTCCCACCGTACATGGCACTCAGTGCCTTATCAATTCAGCCCCCGTTCAAATAAAAGAGGCCCAACATCAGATTTTTGTTGACAATGGTGAAGAAGTCATTTTAAAATGAACAAGCTTCCCTTCAAACTGCATTGATTTTCAACTTAGCTATGTTTCAAAACCCTTCAGACTGAGGGAGATACTCTACAAACATGATGCAGAAGTAGCAGCACAGGACAGAAGGAAAAGCATGTCATTTCCATTCTAATGGCGTCCTTGAAAAGCACTGGCTGTTCTTGGTTTCAGTTGTTCTCTGGGGCAGGTAACTGATTTTGTTTCTGTAGCATGACACCGCAAAGACTAAGTTTATAGTTCCTTCCTCTGTGCTAGAGCCAAAGTCCACACAAATGAAGCAATTGTTCTCTGAAAGCAAAAATCATGCCTACTTTCTTACTCAGAACTTTTTTCTCACTAGAAAAAAAACAAAAAAAACCCAACATGAAGCAATGCATGCAATTATTTAGCTTTCATTGCTTTTTTGAGTTGAGACTGTTTTTATACTAAAGGTGCCTATTAAGCTCTCCAAAAATTGTTTAGCATGTGTCATAACTATGTGATCCTCACCCAGCTCATGCCTCTCAGTTGATGGGAGTTCAAGGACAGCAATGGAAAATAAATTTAGAACAAAGTCATGTTGAATCTACAGCTATAAAGTTAAATATGAAATTTTCTACTACCCCAGTTTAGCAGTCTAAGGCTTTTAAAAACCCAACGAACAAGAAATTTCCCTCTGTACACTGCTTTATTATTTACATAATACAATATAGCATCAATGCTGAATAGCATGATTATGTGCAATACATAAATATGAACTATCTGTACACATCTGCAGATCTAACTCAGAACTAAGGTACATAAAATTGAAAGCAAAACTGAATACTTTTAAGAATAAAGAAAAAACTAGGACTGAACACTGCAATAAATCAGTAGTGCCTCGTGTACATACTTAACTATTTACAGATGAAAACAGGCATTACCACAACACTAATCTATTCTCATTTATATATAAAAAACACAAGTTTCATACATCACAAAAAACCTTCCATTATAACACAGAAGTGATATTACCAGACAAGCATCAGTGAATTATACTGCCTTTTCTAGTTGTTATTGTACAATGCTGTAGATAATGCAGCCCATGCAATACACCCAAGAACACTAGAGTCCTACACCCAAATACAATATAATAAAGCAGCCCTCTGCAAGTGGTGCTGGATACCACTAAGAAGTCTACTGCAGCCATGTTGGTTATGATTTTCCATGCAGAAGGGTACAGTTACACTAAGAACTGAAGTCTTTAAAAAGCTTTAAACATTCTTTCTTGAACCAAAACATTCAACTAAAGATGCATATGAAAAATTAACTGTTCAAATACCTTTGCAACTTAAAATTCAGATGCATGTTATTTAACAGAGCTGCTGTATATGAAAACCAAACGTGGAGTTTTAATTTCTTCTTGTAAACAAATCAATCCTAGTGCAGTTCTGTGCTACATTTTAGTAATGAGAATAATGCAGACATCTTCTGGTGCAGGACAGCACAATAAGCTTCAAAGATTATCTCAGAACCCTGTTGTTGACTTGGTAGCTTTTACTTAACAACCAGCTGAGATGTTACCTTCTGCAGAATGGTGTAATTGACAGCTTTGAGAAGACCAATTTACCAGGCTTACACATGGCACCAAACACTGGTTTCATAGAAAGGAAGATATGATCCTCTTTATAGCTTTCTTCCTGCTTCCAAAAAACATGTCGAAATTAAGGTGAAGTTTTAACTATGGTAGTAGACTGCCAGTCCTTTTCTGGTGTACCTTTTTTTTTTTCTTTTTTTAAATACAGGCACGTAACACTAGCCGAAGATTATACCTTGATTACATTCCCAAAAGGCAGATATGCTGCAAACATGCAGAGATTTCATTCATTGTTTGGCACATGGAACTAAATTTTGTTCCTATTATCTGTGTATTTCAATTTGCTGTGCAGATTTTCATCCAATTTTATTGAGGGGAGGGCATATACATTTTGTAGGGCTGTATCTATCCAATTCTGCCTGTAACAAACACCCAAACATCCTAAAATATCAATTATAAGACAGACAAGTGTAAAGTAAAACTCTGGAGAACATCAAAGGAAAATGGCCATGCATCTGCTCTTTAATGTTTTCCTACGATATATTAAAATAAAAACAAAGTTTCAGTCTCTTCTCATGTAGTCATTTATATTCTCTGGATTTTTTCAGCCACAACAACTGGATTCTCTTTTCTGATTTTTGCTGCAGCTTCTGCTTTGTAATCATATGGACAGTTGTGCTTGTCAGAGTAACGGTGAAGTCCACAAAACAAATTTCCACATCGGCAATCAAACCCTGTACAAACAAGAGGAAGTCACTTGGCAACTTGTGGCAAATCCAAGAGGAAAAAGAAAAAGTACCCTAGTCACTACATAAAAGGAACCAGTTTTCATTGCTTTGTGACCATGAAAAGATGTCAGCTCCTGGCAATAGGTACAGTTTCTGGAATCAGGATGATCTGAACTCAAAAACACAATCCTACCACATCACAGAGTAACTGGGTAGTAGTATCTCAGGTGCAAATGATATACAATCAACCACAAAATTCTGTTGGGGGGAAAAACACAAAGAAACAAAAGGGACCTAGGCCATTTCATACCTAAATCAACGTAGGCACTCACTACTGTTAATTCAGCTGTCTTTTCTCTACAAGTAACAAATAAGAAAATTCAGGGGGGCTGAAGAGAAGGCTCTTGCAGAGGACCCAGGTTTGGTTCCTAGTACCCACATGGCAGCTAACAACCATCTCTAACTCCAGTTCCAGGGGATCCAATGCCTTCTTCTGACCTCCTCGGGCATTGTACAAAACATGTGCATTTCCACACATGCAGGTAATACACTCATTTACATAAAATAAAAACAGTAAGTATAGTTTTTTTTAAAAAAAGAAAAGAAAAATAATTCAGAAGGCCTGAAACTAAGGAAAGGGAAGGGCAACACGAACTGGATGAAAACTAAACCCAACTTCTCAATCCACCATCCCACCCTTTCTGCAAAGCTTAAAAAGCAGAATTAAAAAAAAAAAAAAAAAAAAAAAAAAATCAAATAGTTCTTTTTTGGAATAAGCAAGCACTCCTTGTTAATTGCAGGTAGTAAGAGAGAGTTGTTCTATGTGTTAATACCTGTAAGGCCAACTTTCTTCCTACACATAAAACATCTGTTCTTCTTTGGTTTGGGCAACTCAGGAGCTTTTTCCTCACTTTGAGAAGTACTGGGCTGAGAAACTGATGGACTGGGCTGAGTGACAACTGAAAAACAGGTTATAAATTAGCAAATTGTCTAGAAATCACTAGCTGCTAAGCTAAAAAGAATGTTTAAGAGAAGCAATTACAATTCAAAATGTGTTAAGAAGCTTTAAACAGAATATTGTGTTATCTTTCAAGTCTGAATATTCCTGCCCATTACTACAGTAGTGAATGTGCCTATAACTTGTATGAAATTCCTCTAATCTTAGTTTTCTAACAGTCAGGTCTAATAAACAAAATCCTAATTGTTTTAAGGCTTAGGGAAACACAAATAACTGTAAGCTTCGTTTTCCCATATTTCAATTGCCCAAATGCAAACTGGGAAAAGATTTTGCTGATGAAATCAGCAAATTTTGACAAAGCTCAAGCCATTAATCCCAACAAACCGTCTTTACATAAGAATTTCAAGCAGTTCTTTTTCTTTGCCATTTCACAGGTACACACTGAACTACAGAAAACTTGTTTTCAAAAATTTCTTAAAAAAAAAAAAAAGATTAGCAAACATACTGGATGTGTCAAAGTTTAATTTCAGAATATTAAATATTCAACAGGCAGACGTAGATTTTTGCTTCTGTTGTTCTTACAGTGGTGTCAGACTATAGCTCAGGCTATCTCTGATGGGAGGCAATCCTTTAGCCTATGCCTCCAAAAACTGGGCTTCAGATCACTTTTCTTTAAAACATTAACTTTTATTTTCACTGTTACTTTGAACAGCCCAGAGACATAATCCAAAAAAAGTTCTACCCTTTCTCAATTCTGTCATTTGTTTCTGTCAACAGGATTTGTCACAATAAACAAAAAATTATAGACTGCTACATTAAAGCCCCTACCTCCACTACCTAACTCTACCTGAAACACTGTAAATTCTCAATATTAATCCAAACTCCAAGAATAGAGCAAATTCATGTACACAATGCTAAAGTCAATGTCTAAACAATTGTATCTATCATTCACTCGAATTAATAATACATAGAATGGAATCAATAAATCTATTAGACTAACAAAAATAGCTACTTTTCCTAATCTACATGACAACTTTAATTTTTCCTGTTGCTATGAAGGTAAATATTGGCAATGTGTCAGTCATGTCCTTGCCTACATATATGAAGTTAACAGTAAGCTCTTCAGACACATAAGGGGAGGAGACAGAAAAATAATATAGCCAAGACAAACAGCAATAAATGTCTACCAAGTAGTAATAAATGTAGATACTAGCTACAATCTCCTTCTAAGGTAAATAATTTGTGTATGTGCACTAGCATAAACATGTCAAAAACATATGGGTTTTTTTTTTTCAAATCAGAACTCATTTCAACAAATACAGACTTAACCTGCCATTTAATGACTGAAGAATTTGATTTCATGAGATTACAGTACACACACAAAAATGAGCATGTAGGCAACAGCAAACCTTCAAAGCAGACTGTACATCCTCTGACATATTTTTTACAACCATGTTTTACACTGCATTCAGTCTCCCCTCTACCAAGAGCAAACTGATTTCAGTAAATCATGTTCACAGTTAACAAGTCAGGGTACTTCTACTTGTACTACAAAAATAGCTCAAAGCTACTACTTATTGAAAATGCCCTCCTATTTGAGTTTTAAACACTCACCAAATGTGATAGGGATCCCACACTTTTTCAACTTTTATCAGTATTCAGTATGTTCTTTTGCTTTACTCTGTCCTATAACATCGTCAGGGTTGAGACTGAATAATTCTAAACCCTTCTAGAGCCTTAAAATTTAAAGTCATTAAGTTCTTACATAAACACTCTCCAGATTACTCTTTTTTTTTAAGGAAAGAGGGTAATTAGGGGACGAGCAGAAGAGTAAAGAACATAACTATTTTATACTTTGTGACACTTCTTTGCTTGGCCTGTATTTTATACCTCTTTAGTCCTTCAATGGGAGAGAGAGAACCCCACCACCAAATCTGTTCTCATACTACCAAATTCCAAACTGAACTAGTATTAAACTTAAAAAGCATACCTGGCTCTGACACCTCTGTTTTCGGGGTAGTTATTTTGTCCTCTCTTGAAATGCTCATTTCTGTCATTTGTTGAGTTACAGGCAAGGCAGCCACAGGCACATTTCTATTTGAGTTCAAGCAAACAATTATTTTTAAAGATGTTAAGAGTACTAGTTTTTGAGAGAAGTTGTCAAATTTAATTTTCAACATGATCAAATGACACTAGACAACTCAAAATTTTGAAAGATACTGGATGCCCAGCACAAATGGGTAAGAAAGCAATCTGATAAATGGCTTATCAACTCATGGCTGCATTATTATATAGGCCATCACATTTTATAACCAACTAGAAAATGTTTAGCTGCACTTGTAATTTAAGGACAAAAGGACAGCTGTGCTGAAAGACCTTGTGTGGCACTGTAGTAGTCTGCAGAGTCTCACCCTCTACAGTCACTAATCTTTAATTACAAGGAAATAAAAACACAGCATTTCAACAATGGCCTTAAGGGGATTATGAAGTATGTTGTGATACACATCTTTACTCAAGGACCCAAAAGCTAAATATTATAGGACATTGGAATCCTTCATTGTTCAGTGTAGGCAAGGGCATCTAATATATCAACACTTGATCGTTACAAGGTAGGTAGCACGAACATTTGAGTTTTTTCTCATAAACTCTCAAGTGTTCACTCTTACCTTGATTTTTCAGATGTGCTGCCAGCAGCACCTTCACAGCTGTTTAAACTAGCATCTGCTCTCTGTACAGATGCAGAATCTGAGGTAGGGCTGTTGGAACCACTAGCTGTCCCTATTTAAAAAAAGGGTATGTAAGAAACAAATCAATAATATGAACCCCACTCAGTATAGACTTAGTAAATATCAATACTTGCATTTAATTAGGTTAGTGATTTAAGCACTTTCACTGCACTGCAATCCTACACTTTGACATCAAGACAAAAGAAATGTAAAAAGTCATATCCCAGTGAACATATGTATGAAACAAAATTTCAAAAAGGAAAACTAAAAAAGTTACAAGATTTTTGTAGAATAGTCATTGGTTCCTAAGGCAATCAGGTAATGGGCCTTAATGTTAGGCCTTCTCTCCTTGGGTTTTCAACATTCTCAATCAATTCTTGATTCAAAGTTTTTTCTCCCCAGTTCTTCAGTAGTGCTTTTCCTTGGAAACAACTTACCCATTGGACTCATTCTGCCACTATTCTGCTGTCTCTGAAGATGTTCTTTGTAGCAAACAGAACACATTCCATTTGTCCTAGGATTCCCATAAAAGCCACATCCTGTACTACACAGCATGGGCCCTGGGGTCTGGTTAGTCTCCTGAGCCATATTTTCTGCTATAAACAAACAAAAAAATTTAGAAATTAGCACACCACCAAAATTTAATATAATAAAATTACCATTATACCTATTATTTTTAAAGACCAAGTCTGTTACTAACAAAAACCAGAACCATATTATAATTAATAGAATGAGCAGGAAAAAAAAAAAATCTATCTTACAGACTTAAAAAAAAAATGAGACATGGTTCACACCTTTATTCCCAGCACTCTGGGGGAAAGAGAGAGGCAACACAAACCAGTTCCTCAGCCAGAGACCAAAGCAAGGAAGGAATTCGAATGATTGTCTTACCTGCTACTATTTAATTTCAATTTTTTGGGTCAGCTTTGTCAGTTATCAGGGCTGTTTGAACCAATTTAGGAAACTGGTATTTTTACTTGTTGCACTCTTGGACTTTATGGGTAGACCATGTCAAATGGCTGCTTCACTGGTTTAAGGCACAAAATGGGGAGAAAAAAAGCATTCCAGAAGAATCCAACTAATCACTACTACATCCTGACATTACTAAGTCCTGGATTTTGCCCCCACAGCTTTCTTAAAACCACCCCTAAAGTAGTCCTAAAGATGTATTTGGGCCCCATCACTAATGTGATGTTCTGAGACAGGCATACCCCTAACGCCAGTGCCTAGAAACCTGCAAAGCATAAATTGTCAGCTGCAAACTTCTCAACCAAAGGTGCTCTTAATTTTAACAAGTATCTTTTCTTCCTGTCCAAAAGTAAAACTTTCAAGCTCAAACTTGATGTAGTAAAGCAATATAAAAACATAACATTTGGTAATAGTATAATATAAAATGTGAGGCTACCAGAAAGAACTTTACACAGCAAACACATCTTTGTCTTTCTAGAAATCTTGTTTAAATTAGCACAGAAATAATGAGCTGAATTCAGTAAGTTTTATGGTTTAAATATACATTAAGTTTATGTTCTTTTTTTTTTGGGGGGGGGGGGTCTTTTTAACACAGATCTCCTTGTATCCACAGCTAGCCTGGAACTGACATGGAGACCAGGTTGGCCTAGATCTCACAAAAATCTGCCTGCCTCTGCCCTCCAAGTGCTAGGATTAAAGGCTTGAACCACCACGCCCAACAAGAAGATTTTTGAAAGAATTATGTGAAATTACTTGAAAGCATGATTAAAAGGAAATTGCACTCATTTTTTTCAACCACCACAAAGAAAGACACCCCTTAGTGAGTTAAAACAGTATTTTAACAATTATTAACTCTTTAAAAAAAATCAAATAAAGGGAAATAACCAATTTAACACAGCCAGAATCCTGACAAATGGTGCCCAGCCCCCCAAATTTAAGGGATAGCAATCTGTCCTTTTGTTAGAAAGGCACTGTATTTCAAGCGAATCAAGCTTGTATGGAATGATTAAGAGCCACAGTTTATAACAATAGTTATTTAGTTGACACTGTCTCTTTAAATAGTGAGTAGAATTAGCTGACTCATTTTGGAGCAGGGTAGTGTAAACATTTCAACATCATTTATGTAGTTTAATGAATTCTTTTACCTGAAGTTCTTAAATGTAACACGATTCAAGTAATAAATTATGTATTTTTATTTTCACCAAGCACAGTACAATGATCTTTGTACTATGCAGAAGTTGGGCTATTCCCGGTAAAGAATGATGCTGAGCTGACTGCACTAACTTCCAGTATCATTTGGAATCGTCTTTAAAAGTGAGAATTTTTAAGACTAACCCATATTATTGAGTAAAAAAAAAAAAAATTAAAGAGGAACATCCCACCTAAGAACTTCTGTACAAGTCCAATTTTTTTCGGAAAACAGCAACCACCCTTTTTATCAATAAATCCTGAGTCGAGATAAACAGAAACACCAAGAAATAGAGTCCTCGATACAGCTTAGCAGCTTTAGATTCCCCCTCCCCTGGAAAGTCAGCTTTTAAATGCCATCACATGTGCAAGGCTTGCCTTAATATTTCTCAGAAGCCCAGATCACATGGGAGGGCGCTTCAGCCCGTCACAAGGCTGCAATGTGACAGGCTGCGCTGGATGGAGGCTCTCACATAAAGCCTAGTCAACAGGGGCCTCTGAAATCAGCTTCTATTTATATCTCAGAGCCAGCCAACTCCTACACAACCCCAAGAACTAAAGATGCAGCATTCCTATATCTCACATAAGAAAACAAAACAAGGCCTCCAGGTTCTTCTAAAGTAGGGAGGGTTGGAGAACCATCTCAACTCCAATCTAAATACCCAAGCACAATCACTCATGAGATAAAGTGTGGGCTTAAAAAAAAAAGGAAGTAACGCCCAGTGGGGAGCATAAAATGATCCTTACTATAATGAGTTATTGGAGGAGAGGGCTGTCAGTCTTTCATTTCTCTTCTATGAGGGCAAAATCAAGTTGTTACAAACTTGCGTGAGCTCTACTAGGTATGGCTGGAATATGGTTTTATAGTTTCACAGCTCATACCTTAAGAAAAAAAAAAAAACCTGGTTGTCTTAACTAAAAATATTTCCAACTCAAAAATCTGAATCAATGGGCTTTTAAAAAAATTATAGGACCGTTGTTTCAGGTGCATACAGGCGCTATAAAAGGACAAGAACACTCACCTGAAGTTGAGACTCGAGTTCTAGGTGCTAATCTGCCACTAAGCCTGACCTTGGGCAAGTCCTTAAGTCTCCAGATCTCTGTTCCTTCTGATGATTTTTAAAAAGCTCCTTTCCAGGCTTAATACCAGGCCTGAGACACAAAATTCAAGGAACAAAATCCTTCATTTGGGGCGCGACACTTTTAAGAATAAAGTGATAAAAAGTGAACACTTTCACCAATTAGAACTATGAAATCCTACTTTTAAATAAATCCATCGCTACTTAGAAGTTCCTAAGTTACTAAACAGATTTAAGAACAAGACTCTGACCTACATATCCCTTTCTCTTACTATTTCACGTAATATTCTTCGGAAGGATTCAATCAACAGGAAAAAAAAAAAAACACCTTCCCCAAACCCGGCTGCACAGAGAGCTCGGGAAGCGAGCGCAACACGTCAAGTTCACCAGCCAACACGCAGGAAACAAAGAGAAAGGCGCTCCATTAGCCTCCATGGAAAGGCTCTTGCGGCAGAAGCGCAACGACAACAGAAAAACTAAAAACCCGCCGGAAGGAGCCCCGGACCCGGGTTCCAGCCATTTCGAACGCGTTCGGGCCCCGCGGGCCCCAACCCCCGAGCGCAGGCGGCGCGGAGAGAAGCCGGGCACGGCCTGCTCCAAAAACCACTGAGTCATGCACACGGCGGCCCGCGCCCGATAGGCTCCGCGGAGCACGGCGGCCCGTGGGGCGCGGCTGCCGCCCCGGCCTTTGTCTCTGCGGCCGGGCTGCCCACGCTGGGCGCCGCGCGCTCCAGCCGCTCCGCCAGGCCGCGCGCCGGCGGGCCGGGCCTCTGTCTTTGTGCAGCCGAGCCCGCCCCCGGGTGCCCCCACCGCGCCGCAGGCCCCTCCGCCCCGGCCCGCGCCACTCACCCTGCGGGGCCCGGAAGCACAAGCCGAGCGGGCGCGCGACGCCGGGCGGAGGACCCGGCCGAAGCCTCCGGGAAGGGCGAGCCGCCACCGCAGGCCGGAGCGAGGCGGGCGGAGGGGGCGTCGGCGCCGCGGGGGCCTCCTTTGTTCCTGCAGCAGCGCCGAGGCGGCCGGACCCGCGGAGCTCGGGTGGAAGGGCGGCGAGGGCGGAGGACCGCAGGCCGCGGGCTACCGCGGCTCCAGGCACTCGCCCGCCGGCACCTCACGCCTCCACAGCCCGAGTGAGGGGGCGCAGCGAGCGCGCGGCGAGGCCTGGGCGCCGAGTGGGCCGGGGGACGGCGTTCTCCCGGCTTCCGCCTCCGCCAGGGAAGCTGCGCGACTCCGGCTACGAGCGGTCGCCGGCCCAGGCGCACAGGGATCTACGGTCCGAGCGACTGACACTCTCGCTCCGCCGGGCGCTCGGGCTCTGAGGGAAAGGGCGGTGGGGGCGGGACCTGTGCGTCAGCGAAAACCCGACCGGCACGCGGCGAGCGCGGTGACGTAGAGGACTGAATCTCCGCCCCGGACTGTAGGCACTAGCTGGGGGCGGGGCTGCGCTGGGGGCGGGGCCGAGCCTGGCGGTGCTGCGGTCTGTCGAGCCCAGTCAGAGGCCGGAGGCCGGCCGCTGGGTGGGGCGGTGGGCCGGGTCCTGCGGGGGCTCAGCGTCTATTTTTAACCGGACTGTCCGCCCTCTGCCTCCCTCCTCGTGCCGGCTTCTCGGGGGAACTCTCACGCTTTGTCCCCTGCGGGCGGGATGGGAGGGCGCGGTAGGCTGGAGGCCGCCCGGTCCGGGTCGCGGCTCCCTGCGCTGTTCGCCCGCGCCACCCCAGCCACCCGCCCAAGGTCACGGTGCTGAGCGGCGGGAAGCCGGGTCGGCAGCGGGTCCCAGGCCCGCGCGGATCCGCCGAACAATCTGTTGTGTCCAGCCCATAAACATCCCTGGAATTGACTATTGCAGGAAAGCATCTGGACCCGAGGGCCCCGAGTGTACCACGGAAGAAAAGTACCATTGGGTGCAGGGGCAGAAGCTAGACCGGAGGAGGCGAGCAGCTTGGAGATCCCCCGGAGGCTGGGAGGGAGGCGTTTCTGCAAGGCCTGGGGTTTTTGCCGGAAGCTAGGACTCTTCCCAAACAAAAATACCCTACGACCTCCCCTGAGCCTCCAGAACAAAACCCTGGAAGGACTTGGAATGTATACAGCGATCCAGCATAAACACAAATGATTAGGGTTGCATTAGTGGCAATTAGAATAGAGGGAGAATCCTCTCTATTTCCACCGTAGCTTGAAAAAAAAAAAATCTCCCTGGGGACATTATTTCAGAGTTCTAGGCCTCTCCTCTGGGTCTGGATTTGGTTGGCTTTGGGTGGAGCTCAGGAACCTGTATTTTTAAGTCAAACAAACCCTTTGCTCAATGTGCAGTGCCTGCAGCATAACGTGCTTTTAAAAATGATTTCAGGGTTATTCTATAATCAATCAATGAATTAGAGGTTAGAACAGTCTGCGTCATTATCGATCATTAGGATTTATTTTTGAAATTAGTAAATAATAAAAACAAGAGCTACCACTTAGGGGCCATTTTCCGTGCCATATATTTTTTCACTTACGGTCTCCTTAATTTATCACAGTAATTCATTGAAACAGCTATTGTCTGTAGGGATAAAGCAAGTAGTAATGATGACGGAGGCTTGCCTAGAGCACTAAAGGGCGGAGAGGCAGATGGAGGTGATACTAAGGATAAAAATTAAGATATTTAGAAACCACCAACCCACTACCTGTTTATCGGAACTTTTCAAAATCAGGGTTTTCAAGGTTCTTATTTTGTCAAATTTAAACCAAACAAAAGCAGGATCCCTTTAAAAACCAAGGTGTTGGAGTCTGCTCACCCTGCTTATCAATAATAACCCTTATCAATAATCAGATTAGATCTTACGTCTTTAAAGTCAAGAGTCTTGTTCATTTATTTGAGTCATGTCTTTAACGGTAGAGATGTATTTATTAAATGCTTAATGCTATAGGTCCCGATTTTGGGATTAAAGCATGCTTAATGCTAAAAAAGAACTGATCGGTAGTCTACATTAAAACTGACAAGTAATACAGAATCTTTGATAATTTAAATAAAATCTGTATATATGGCTATACATACATATGTTGTCTACATGTGCATATGGTTTTTGAGTTTTGATTTTTTTGTGGTTTTCGTACAATATAGTTTGATAGTATTTAGATCTCTTCTCCTAGCCACACCTCTTGCCACTGCCCCTATCCAACTTAATATACTCTCTTTCATATATAACACAGCCTATGGAGTCTGATTTGTGTCCCCAAATGTCCCACAATATAGGGCCCCCCAAGAGTCCCATCCCTGTAAGAAAGACATTGTCGACCCCACTCCCAGCAGATATCAGTTGTCAAAAGTTCCTTAGGTTGAGTTGAAATTTCTTACCCACTTCCCTATGTCTATGCTGGGATTTTGACTGGCTTGAGCTTTCATAAGACTTGTGCATGCTGTCACCATTGGTATTCATTCATATGAATAGCTGACTAGCTGTCTGGAAGACTCTGCTAGCTGTCTGGAAGACTCTGTTTCCTTGTGGACATCTACCACCTCTGGCTCTTTCCAGCCCCTCTTCTTCAATGACCCTGAACCTTGGGAGGCAGGAGTTTGAACACTCTGCAGCCTCTTGTTCTCTGCACATTGGTCAGTTGTGGGTTTCTGTGTTAATCACCATCTGCTGTATAAGAAAACTTGTCTAGTGAGTATTGGGAGATGATAAGATTCATTTTATGTGTAGAGGTTGCCTTGAATGGTCACTTAGGGCTGAGTATCTCACAGACAGACTCTGCATTTGACCACTTGTGGAACTCTGTAATAGTCTCTGTCTGTTGCAAAGAAACTTCTTTGATGAGGGTTGAAGGTACACTTGTGCAGGGAGCCGTAAACGCCATTACAAGATGGCGCTGGCTTCCTGACAGCGTTGTGGTAACAACTCCTAATTAGGTAGTGCTTTGGCGCCAACCTGGATCTTGCTACTGCACATGCGTGCCACATGACCTGTCCTGAGCCTATCCCGTGGCGTCCACCTGTGGTTAGCTACTTGCAGCCAATCAATAGGTGCCCCTTCTCCTTCCGGGCTTTATAAGCAGCCGTAGGTGCCTTACTCCCCGCCTCTCGCCATTATCGTCCATCCGTTAAGCAAAGGCTCTCCAATAAAGTGTGATACTGGAAGACTCCTCGTGATCGCGTGCTTTCTTCCTCCGCTGGCCGGAGGCGTTCGCCGCACACTTGTCTATATGTATATGGAGATTCATATTTAGAATAAAGTAAGAAATTTTGTTGGTCTAGGGATGTGACAAAAGTAGGTTTATCTCTAGGATCTATGACCTCTCAAGGGTATTTGGCTGTATGTAAGATCACATCACAGTGAAGGCTAAATAAAGACAGCTAAATTCTTAGCATCCATTTCAACCAAGAATAGTACCTGAACTGTGCTGAGAACTTGTTCCTTCAAAGTTCTGGAACTATGCTCTTGAACAAAGGCCAAAGGTACATCCCATATGAAATGGGGTTGGAAAAGCAGAATGTGTTCTATCAGGGCATTTTTCCTTTCTGTCGCCTGCTGACTTGGAAGAACGCACACAGCTACAAACAGATGTTATCCCCTTGTTGTTTGCAGCACAAATTGGAATCTCTCTTGCATCCAACAAATATTCATAGCTTTATATTGTTATCACACATACACACACACATGCACACACACACACATGCACACACACACACACACAGTTATTCTGGGTCAACGGCAAGGAAGGGCCATGAGGGATTATGGCTATATATTTAGGTTACAAGAGGAGCCCAAGAGCTAGTAAGCTTGTTTACATTGTAAACAAGTTGAGATGGTGTCCCACTATCAATAGTACCACAATTTAGTAACCCCAAGTCTGCTTTTAGGGTAAAAACATAAGCTTTACATTAAAAAAAAAAAAAAAAAAGAAATATATGTAATTAAGCAAGCCTTTCCAAGTTGTGGTCCCTGCAATCACTTTGCTCAGTTTAGCTTTTACAGGATGGTCCAATAAGTCCCTGTTGTTCAAAAAGATAAACTGATTCTCAGGAGATATGTTTCTGCTCAAAGCCAGTGCCTCACCCTCATTATAATTTACTTCATCTGGGGTGGTCAGTTTCACTGCTTAAAAGTACAAAACAACCACAGATTTAAGACAATGAGTTGCGTCTGCTTTAATGTATTTTTGTACAAAAGAAAAAAAGTATATATCATGCTTTTTCTTTGCTTTATAAGACTCAAAAAGTCAATCCCTTTTGGACAAAAGAGTTCCCAGGGATATGTCCTAATGGGATTTAAATCTTTAACAAACCGATTGGTTTAAATTTAATGGTTAAAAGAACAAAAAGAAACAAAAATTGGGCATAGTGGCACATGATTTTAATCCCAGTTCCCTGGAAACAGAGGCAGGTGGATCTCTGTGAGTTTAAAGCCAGTTTAGTATTTATAGTGAGCTCCAGGCTTGCCCTACTGACTACATAGTCAGACCCTGTCCCAAAATAAACAAAAAAAAAAAAGGGAGAGAGCTAGCCACCATATGAGAAATGGTGGGACAGGTCAGAGGAACTTCTTCAGAGAGCAATGCTTCATCTCCAGACCAAATCTCCCAGCAGTCTCTCTGAGGAGTCTCAGATCAATTCTCAGAACAAAGGAAAGGTCTGACTTTTTGTAACCTTTTAGGGGTGGTAGGAGGTTTCACGACGTGTGATTTAGTTTAGTATTGCATACAGGACAAAGAGCATGGTTCCATAACCTGAAAGTTTGTCAAGTCACAGCACAGTCTGCTTCTTAACTCTGTCAAGAGAACTGCAGAAAGGTGTGGCCTGATTCAGGTCATGGGCTCTCACAAGAGCTTACTCTTCCAGAGACCCTGAGTTCCCTGAGTTCATAAGCACCTGAAACTCCAGCTTTAGGGGATCCAATGGCTGCTTCTGGCCTCTAGATTTACCCACATACATGTGGAAAACACCCATATAATGTAGCAAACCAAAAATACATATGCATATACATTTAAAAAAAAAAATCATCAGGCCAGTGTGGTGGTGTGTGCCTTCAGCCCCAGCAGAGACAGGTGGATCTCTACGATACCCGGTTTCCATATTGACTTTCAGGCCAGCTGGGACTACAGGGAGACTCTTTCTAAAAAAAAAAAAAAAAAATCCATCAAGTAAAAAGAGAGAGAGAGATACAGAAAGTTAAAGTATGCCAGAAAGGTTTTGAAAGCTGAAAGTATAGATTTACAAAAATTTGTTTAAAAGCCAAAGATTTTATTTCTTTAATCAAGATAATTACTTATACCATTCCCCTCCCTCCAGGCCCAGAGAGCAGGAGAAAGAGGAGGTGAGGAGAAAGAAGAAAGAAGAAAGAAAGAAAGAAAGAAAGAAAGAAAGAAAGAAAGAAAGAAGAAAGAAAGAAAGAAAGAAAGAAAGAAAGAAAGAAAGAAAGAAAGAAAGAAGAAAGGGTGGGCTGGAGGCTGGAGAGGGGAGCTGTGAAACGTGGTCTGCTGGCTGCTGCATTCCTGAACTCACAGTAGCTGCGGTGACCTGTACAAACTACACAAAATCAAGCCACTGGAAATTCCATCTTGGATAGGGGAAGGGATACGAGGCCCCACCCCTAGCTGAGGAGCTTCTGGCTATTGATGGCTGCTGGGGAAGGGAGAGGTTTTTTTTCCTTGGGGATGTGCTCACTGTAAGTCGTCTACAACACTCCCATTGATGGCCCCACACTCATAAATATGGGTAGTACTAACTGGACTCAGTGGTTTTAAAAAAATAAAAGGAAGACACAAAATTTGGAGGGGACTATGTTGAGAGGACCGAAGAGGAGTTGGAGGGGTTGAGTGGGAGGTGATATGATCAGGATACATGATCAAGGGATCAAGGTACATTGTATATATGGATGAAACTCTCAAAGAATAGTATTTTTTTTTTTTAAAAAAAGATAGTAACTGCTAGGCATGGTGGCACATGTCTTTAATCCCAGCACCTGGGAGGCAGAAGCAAACTGAGTTTCAGGCCAGCCTGCTCTACATAGTGAGTTCAGAGATACAGAGAGACCCTGTCTCAAAAGACAAAAAAAAAAACAAAAAACAAAAAAACAAACAACAACAAAAAAAACCCAGTAACTTCTGCTGAGTGTCAGGCTTCTGATTAAAAAAACTAAGTATTAACAGAATCAAGGTTTATTTAAAATCTGTTCTCACATTTTATCTAAGTGTTATACAATAGTCAAAATCTCAAGCCATCATTTGTTCTTTAGTACTGGTATAATCAGCCTTCTGAGTATTCAGTAACCATACTTGGAGTGCTATGCATAAGGACATAGGAGCTAAACGGACAGCCAATGTTTCACCCTTGCCCCCAGGTCAGCTAGGTCCCAGAGAACAATGGGACACTTCTAAATTTGTCCTATAGCTCCAGTGAGTCACCTGTCTGTCCTTTTGATCACTGAGACCCTAGAGGTTGGACTTGAGCATATGTTCTACAAAGATCAACACAGAAGGAAGCAGCCTCAATACTCTGAAGAGAAGTCGCATGCTCAACAAAACCTTCACTCATTCCAACAAATGGCACAACTGGAAGAGGCAAACTAAAAGATTCAAGGGGTTCCCCTAAGTCCCTAAGAGTACTCCTTAAAAAGCTCAATTGGGGGCTGGGGAGATGGTTCAGCGGTTAAGAGCACTGGTTGTTTTTGCAGAGCACCTGGGTTCGAATCACAGCACCCATATAGTGACTAACAACTGTGCGTAATCCAGTTCCAGGGTACAGCAGACAGGCTACCCACTGTGACCCTTAAAACACTCTACCCAGGTAGGTCAGGACAACAGAATCATCTTCCTGTCACCCAGGCCCAAGGCACTTAGGATCCTTTATCCTATCTAGAACCTTCCCTGAACTATCACCACCCGGCAGCCCCAAGGCACACTGATTACCTTGTAGTGTGCCTTATCTCTAGTCAGAGATCACTCCTTTTGGAAAGTTATCCGGGTAAGGCATATCCAGATAAGTCTTGTATGTAATCCTTGGGTCTCGTTTTTCATTTTCTCAGACATTGGGCAGCTAGTGTTGCTAAAGGATTTTTCGCCTAAAAACTGTCTCAGAGCTTCTCTATCAAATCTAAAAAGACTTGTTTTTATTTAAAGCAAGAAAAAAGTTTAAGATTTTGGCTACCTATGCATGTTCTTAAAGACAAGAAAACATAGTGCACCCCCTCCCCCAATTAAGCAACTGGTAATGATACAAAACAAAATAACAGTAATAAAACAAGGCTAGACCTTAAAAATGGGATAAACAGGGCCTTCAAGATGACTCAGCTGGTAAAGGTGGAGGGAGAGAACTGACTCACAAAAGTTTTTTTCTTACCTCCACATGGGCACGTGGCATGCCCATGCGTATACCCCCCCAACATACACAATTTTAAAAGTTTTAAAAAGGGGAGTGAATATACAATAATTCAAGTCTTACAAGCCTCCCCGTAAAATTCTGAGTATGGGCTACTGACATGGCAGATAAAGCAATCACAGACTCAGGCTATAGTACAATATAGTATAAACCATCTCTAAATTTATCAGCAGTTGTAATGTTAGTTTACGGTTTGGTCGGCTTCATTGCTTCCCTTTCAGGCACTGCTGATATAATACATATGAAATGATTATAATCTCATTCTATTTTCCTTTTAATTTACTTTTTCAAATTGTTCTTTTCTGTTTTACTGCACTATTAATATATAACTATCAGTGGGCTTTCACTCTGTGGGATTTCATCCCTAAATTCAAAAGTTGATAAAACAGCTGTCATACAAGACTTGAAGGTGCTTAATAGTCTCACAAGGGAAGCTTGTGCCAATATTAAAGGATTGCCATGTGTATACCTAACAACGGGGCCAGTACCCAAATCAAATCTGTCAGATCCTGTCTTCATTTTTGAAAGCTTATTTTAAATTATTTATGTGAGTGAAAGAGAGGCTGAGCCTGAGAGAGAGACTGGGAGTTAGACAGCTCCCCAGTAGACAGGTAGACAGGAGGCAAAGAGGGAAAAGAGGCTCCAGATGAATGTACTTTACACTTAAACATTCAAGATGGCTGACTTCGTGCTGTGTCTCCTCTGAGACAAAAACTTGACGGACTTTTTCCCACTGGAAGGAACTATTCTGTGGGACTCTCAAACCTCCCACCAGGGGAGGCTCCAGTGGCAAGAACCAATTAATTTCCCCTTTTTCAGTCTAGCTTATCCAATCCTCTGCAGGAGGCCAAACCAGCCAATTCTGAGGGGAAAAAGGAGTTCATCTTGCTCCTTGTACAGTTCCTAAGAGCCACCATGGAGTTCAGTGGGGTCTGCCTGCCTTTCCGAGTTTTGATTCCTCTTCTTTTTTGTCTTTTTCTTTCAGATGCTAGCCAGAGCTCAAGTATGCTGTGGGCTTCCATGATCTTCTTTTTTAAAAAGCGCCCCCTCTGATTTCCCAGGTATCATATGATGGATTTGCTGGCACTCCCCAAGATTCCCAGTAATACTTCTTTCCTGCCTTTTAATTCTTTAACTAGGAGAGAGAGAGAGAGAGAGAGAGAGAGAGAGAGAGAGAGAGAGAGAACACCATTCCTGTATCCCTAGACAGCATCATGTATGCTGTGTGTGGGAAGGGAGGTGTGTGTGTACTATGGCATGCATATGAAAGTCAGAATAAAATTTTGTGGAGTAGGTTCTCTTTTTTCTGCCTTTATGTGGGTTCTGGGGATTAAACATAGGCCGTCGAGCTTGCACTGCTGTGCAACAAGCACCTATACACACCAAGATATTTTGCCTTGAGTTTAATGATTTACTGACATCATAGTTATTTGGTACTTGATAATTACTATTTTTTTCAATTTTTTTATGATTTAGTTTTACTTTCAATTGTGTGTGTATATGTGTGTGTTTGTGGGGGAGGGAGGTTAATATGTACATGTGAGTGCAGGTACCCACAGAAGCCAAAACCTTTGGAGTTTCCAGCAGCTGTGGTTAAACTCAGTTGTGAGTTGACTTACATGGTTGCTGGGAACTGAACACAGGTCCTCTGGAATAGAGCATTAGTATGTACTCTTAACCACTGAGGCATTGCTCTCCAGCCCAATAGCTGCTATTTTTGATGCTAATTTTAGGATTATATCCCTGTTCATGACAGAAATTATAGAAGATAGACTTTGACCTTTTTAAGATTAAGGGCTCAAAATCTCAGAGTGGGAAAGTGAGGCAGGACAGAAAGAGAGAGATATTATAGAGACATGGGAAGGGAAAAGATTACCTCACCCCAACATCTCACCAACCGGGAAGTGGGAATTGCAGCACATTTACTATAAAGGCTGCTGGTAGAGAGTTAATATTCCTTTCAAGCATAGATATTTTATGTTAAAGTAACTATGAACCAGGCTTAAGCCCTGAATGTATATGACCTTGTGTAGGGCCTCATTCCTTTCTCCAGACACCTGGCAAACTCAAACTAGACTCTTTACAGTCTAGATATTCCACTTCTCTGGGCTGGATTTTTTGCCTTATTAATTATAATCCTGTCAGGTACCCCCATGAACCACTCAGTAATCTCATTTGTGTTTTTTAGCAACCCTTTAAAGATGGTAACTTAAGGGGCTGGAGAGATGGCTCAGCAGTTAAGAACACTAGCTGATCTTGAAGAAGACCCAAGTTCGGTTCTCAGCACCTACATGGAGGCTAACAACTGCTCCTCTTCTGGTCTCCTCATGCACTCACCAGTTCACTTATACACATGCACTTAAAACACTCATACATATGAAATAGAAATAATTTTTTTTAAAGATAGCAACTTCAAACATCACCAAAACGCTACACATGACTATTATAAATGCAGTGAGCTGTGATTGTCCTTTACAAGGCCGTTACCTCCTGCAGCTCTTCTTTACAAGGCCTGTCCATGAGTGATTTCAGGCATGTTCTAGTTTCTTCTGAACACTTTATTTCTCTTACCTTTCACTCTCTCTTCATCTTCATGCTTAAGCCTATATTAAAATATCTTCATTAACTTCCAACTGTGCTCCATCAACTGGCTAGTTCTGAAATTATTTCTGTATTTAGCCTCCAATTTTGGTTTGGCCTGAGTCAAAGTCCTTAAAAGTCTAGGAGAGCTCTTCAGGCTGCTGAGGTGGTAGTCGGGGAGCTGTGCCTCTTGCCTGTGTCCCCCCAAATGCTGGTAACTGTAGATACTTGTTCAACAGGATGTGGAAATGCACATTAGTAAGGAAAACATATTGCCCTGTTTTCACAGATCTTACCCCTGTGTGGGGAAAAATGATAATATCAACAAATATGTAACATATACATTACAAATATTTTGAAAGAAAAATACCATATACTATGGAAGCATATAACTAATCATAACAGAGCTGAAAACATACCCAAGTCTAAGAGCCAACCACCTCATCCCGCCAAGTAGCTTTGTTTTTTTCCTTACAACTGTTTGTATTCTGTTTAAGAACTCAGGTAAAGTAGTAACATCATTTTAGGTTCACTTGTCTTTTTAAATTTCTTGGAAATTGGCATCTCTTAAAAATAGAAAAATAAGTTATTAGTTAGTCTACCATAGAATATAACACACAGGCACAGACATACAAACTGCTGGCATTTACTTGTGTAAATCAAGGACTTAACGCAGGGCTGGCGAGATGGCTCAGGGGTTAAGAACACTGAGAGCCCAGGTTTGATTCTCAGCACCCACATGGCAGCTAACTACTGTCCAGACTCCAGTTCCAGGGAATCCAATACCCTCTTTTGACCTCCATGGACACTGCACAACAAGGGTGCCCCAGTATATACAGGCAATATATTTATACATATAAAAAGGATAAAATATCTTATATAAAAAAGAACTTAATACAAAGGAAATGGATGACTTAATATGTACATGTGATTTGCCATGATATCATTTTGATCCCAAGAACACTAGGAAATTACTGTGACTGAACAAGCCAGGTGTAGGCTGTTAAGTCTGCATTCAAAATGCCAGCAATTTACTCCTGGGGGTATGTCACAATTTATACTTATGGGTGGCGGAGTTGGCCAGATAGTGAAGGACTGGGCTGGTGACTCAGAGCCAGCAGCTGAGATGATACAGAGCTTGGGGTGGTGAGTAACTATTCTGTGGTCCTAGTCATCAGGCACCAGGAAAGGAATACTGAAGGTGGGCAAACATAACCCCCTAGGGGGAAGAGCAGGATTAAGGAGGAAGACTGGAAAGGAGAGGGGACAGGGTGGGCCTGTGTCCTGGAGGAATTTAAATTCTGGGCAGAGAGCCAAGGGTGAGTACATTAAGTTTGCATAATATTTTCCCATTCAGAGTATTTGTTAAAATTCATTAAGTTGATAACATTCTCACAACAATCCAAATGTTATTTTCCTTTGATGAGGAATAGGCTGAGCTGAGTGTGAACTGGGTCTTGTCTGTGACCATTCTAGTCCCTAGTTCAGAATCTGTCAGCTCTCTGAGAGAATTCTTCCTTTTGTATTTCACAGCTGTATGTCTCCTTTTGAAGTCCAGAACACTTACTTTGTATATCACTCCTTGCATACAGCTATAACTTATCCTAATAGGTCCTCTTGCTGTTTTCTACATCTTTACCCAACTTCTAAATGTCCCCATGCTTTAGGACAGGCCTGGAGTGTGATCTCTTTTGTACACAGCACCTTCTATTGTATCCACGTCTGAATATTTAAATGCTACCTGTACTTAATTCTTGGTTTACAAATGCCTCATTTATGAATTTGCTAAGAAAGATACATCTACTTAATTTTTTTTTTTTTTCAGACAGGGTCTCAGTGTGTATTCCTGGCTGACTTCAAACTCACAGGAATTCCCCTGCCCTCCAAGGGCTGGAATTAAAGGTTTGTACCATCACCCCTGGCTATTTTAAAATTTTACTTCTAAACACATTTCAGATTTAACTCACAAAATTTTTATTATGTATTGTTTAATAAATAGAAGTTATTCTGTGTCACTGGAAAAATTATCCATAACTACCTACTCTAATCATATTGAATAGTGAATAAACAGCAGGTAATAGAAATAAAGATGAATTTATTTTAGTCCCTGTGGATCAATGGTTGTACAGTGGGCAAAACAGAGGCACTGTCTTGGAATCTCAGAGCTTCAGTTATTCATATATTCCTGATTTAAATTCTTCCTTTACCATAATTTACAACAGCATGATTCACTACTCTAAATAGGAAACATGCAAATATGTAAAGGAAATCTTGTGTGTGCAAGCATGCATGATTGTGTGTGATATATGCATGTGTGTGTGGTATATGTGTATTCATGTATAGACTTGGAGGAAGGAAAGGAAATAAAAATGTTACTTGCTCTAAAGAAGTTGTACAAATGGCAAGTAAACATGGGAAAGATACCGACATGGGTCATCGGGGAAATGCGGGTTCAAACAATGTGGTCCAGCTTGGGGCCTGTAGTATCACTGCACTTTGGCAGAAGCACACACACATCAGTGGGGGCCTACTCACCTCATAGTGGGCAGAAAGCAAAGAGAAAGAGGGCAAGAAAAATCCCCTTTAAGGGCACACCGCTAACCACACTCACCCTCCAATCAGGCGCCACCTCCTGAGGTTTTCACCACTTTCACCAGGTTTCAGTCTACCACTTGAGGGACTATCCCAGAAGGATCACAAGTTTGATGTCAGCCTGGGCGGCCTATCTATACACAGAAAAAGAATTTCTGTGAAATGCAACTCAGAACCTATTAGAAAGGCCCAAACTCAGGATCACAGACATGCTAGTAAGAATGAGGGGGAGCAGGAAGCCCCAGTCACCAGGAGTGGAATGAAGATTGTAGAGAGCCATTTTGTGCTTTTGGTAAAAAAATGAAATTCAAAATACCAAATGATCTAGCAGTCACACTCCTTGGTATTTACCCAAAAGAGAATAACAATGTGACAAGGCAGACAGACACAACGCGTGCACGCACACGCACGCACACAGATGTTTATAGCAGCTTTGTGCATAATTGCCAAAACTTGGAAGCAATGAGGACGCCTTTCAGTACCTGCGTGGAGGCAAAAAAACTATGCTAGCATGTTTTGACTAAAATGAGATACCTTTAAAGAAAGGAAAACTGGGCTAAGGATATAGCTTAGTGCTAGAGTGTTTGTCTAGGATGTGCATGGTTCTGAACTTAGCCTCTGGCTTGTTTGGGTTCACAGTTCTGCAGGTGAAAGATCACAGGGCAGCATAGTTTAGATCTGGAATGCACCCCAACAGCTCCTATGTCGAAGAATTCGTCCCAAGATGCTAGAGCTAGTGGTGAAAACCTCAGGAGGTGGCGCCTGATTGGAGGGTGAGTGTGGTTAGCGGTGTGCCCTTAAAGGGGATTTTTCTTGCCCTCTTTCTCTTTGCTTTCTGCCCACTATGAGGTGAGTAGGCCCCCACTGATGTGTGTGTGCTTCTGCCAAAGTGCAGTGATACTACAGGCCCCAAATCAGCAGGACAAGGAACTGTGAGCTGAAACTGAACCTGTGAGCCCAAATAAACCTTTCTACTTTGTCTGTTGTTCAGCTCATTTATTTGAGCATAAGCGTCTTAGGATAATGACTAGACTGCAGTTGAAGGCTGTGAGGTGCTGCAGTAATCACACAGAGGAACCTCAGATAACTTCAGTATCTAGTCCAGTTCTTGCATCTCAAAAACTTCATTTCCTCCACCCCTTTCTAGCCAAGAGGTTAAGAAGTGTCCTCCTTCTTGAACAGGCTATAGGAGAAGAGGGTGAGATAAAGGATTCTTGTAAGAGATGATGGAGTCAAGGAGATAATTCCTAAGTCCTAACAAATATTAAGGTTGCTAGTGATTATTTAAATGAAGTAAATTTGTAATTCATTTAATGTTTAAAAAGAGGGTAAAAGCTAGATATTTGTAGTAAGTTAATTTACAAAATGAAAACCAATATAGCAGTGCAATTGCATAAGGTTTAGAACTATAAATGTAATAACAGTAATTTGACCGTTGTTTGGTAATGTTGATTATCCACTTTCCCAGAGGCAGAACGAGACACAGGAGGTAAACAGAATATGAGAAAGCACATAGTATGTAAGAGCAAGGTTAAGCCCAGGTCAGTGAGACTCTAAAATTCAAGTTCTTCCAGTGCAGCAAATATGATTTCTAAACTACCGAGGACTACAGAAGTTTGAACTCTCAGCTCATCTTTTGGTGTTTCACTGTCGTGGGAAGTCTCTAAACAGGGTTCCCAGCATTCAGAGTCTGTACTAACACACTGAGAAAGGCACACGCTGAGGAATCCATTCCTACCTCCCTAGAATTGTGATAGAATTAATCTTCTCCGTAGTTACAGTCACATGGTAAATACAAATCATGTATATGATACTGGCCCCGTAAGATCATAATCTAGTTGAAAGTATCAATTAGTGCCACTGTAGCCATTAAAATTATAACATTTTACTTTAAGAATATTCATTCATTTATATATTTGTGTGTGTGCATTTGAGTGTCCTGGAAGGCCAGAAGAGGGCTTCGGGTCTTCTGGAACTTGAGTTACAGGAATTCTGAGTGTTCTGCTGTAGATGCTGCAAACTGAACTGTGGTCTGGATCTTACCTCCCCAGGTAAGACCCATATGTCAAAGGCTTGGTTACCATCCTCTGACTCTACTGGGAGGAGGCAGAACCACAGGTGTGGCCCATTGGAAGGAAGTTACATCACTGGGGTATGCCCTTGTGGAGGTTATTGGGAGCCCAGCTCTGTGCTCCTCAGTGTGTGCTTCCCAGTCCCCATGAGGTGAGTGGGTTCCTCTGCCATGCACTCACTGCTTTAATATTCACCTGCCGAAGGCAACAAGGAGAAGGGGCCAGTGAAGTCCCTGGAATTGAGGCAAATTCTTTCCCCTTTGAAGTTGTTTATCTCAGGTAATTAGTCACGTGACTTAATCACACAAACTCCAAGGCAACAAGAGATTGTATCCCTTTGATTTTTTAGTGTCAAAGGAGTTAAATTTAATGTCCTGACTAGTTCATACAGGCCTGATAAATACCCGGCTTTGCCTTTCAGTTACAAGCACTACCCCAAGCCACTTCATTATTGGTGTTCAAAACTGTGTGGGGGGGAGGAGATATCTGGAATTAATCTTATTTCACTAAAGACAGAATGTCCTTTTAAGATAGATTTTAGGCCAGGTTTGGTGGCCCCTGCCTATAATCCCAACACTCTGGACCAGGAAAATTGTGAGTTTGAGGCTGCCACAGAGCATGACCCCCATCTCAGACACACACACACACACACACACACACACACACACAGATGCACACACATATTTTGGAAAGCAAAGATTGAATTTTTTCTTGCTAGTGTGATCATATTGACGTGTATAGAATTGTGAATGGAATAGAACTTGGTCACAAATTGTAAAGGGATCAGAAAAACCCTAATTCACCGAGGAGAGGGGCATGGAGTGGTGGAGCCCAGATTGCCTGACACAACCTCCCACAAGATTCAGAACAATTTGCTAAGATGTTACTGAGCCCATCTTAAAAATGGTTTGAGACTTGTTCCAGGCTGAGTATGGAGGCTCATGCCCAGGAGGCTGAGGCAGGAGAGTTGGGATGAATTTGAGGCCAGACTGGTCTGTATAGTCAGTTCTAAGACTTCTGGAGCTACAGAGGGAGGCACCTGTTTCTAAATAAATAAATAAGTAAATAAATAAATAAATAAATAAATGTAATTAAATAAAAATAAAAAAAGAGTGTGTGGGAGCAACTGGTTCCACCTAAACTTTGGTGCTAAAAATGTCCTCCTCTAAACACACACAAAGAAGAGTCAACCAGTTTTCACTCCACGATACCAACTTAACTCTAAAACTGCTTAATCTAGAACTAAGTAGCTGACTAAACGACATGACTGACCAAAACTCTTTTGATAGACGTCCTCTGAAGTTCAGGGCTACAGTGTGAAGCAGCTAAGCTTGCAATAATTCGTCTTTTTTTCTGACTTCAAGCAGTGATTTTTATGTGCCCGGGAGTTCAAGTTATTAATGGCATTCATCCTTCACCAGTCATCACTTTCCTCAGGGCAAGCCATAGGATGTAACCTGAGCAGTAAGAACACCAAAAACTGACTCTAAGGCTGTGTTGGGGGACACAGCCCTGTAAACACTAGAGACACTTTGTTCTTTAGGCAGGGAACTCTAGAGAGGGAGGTAATGCGTTTCATAAGTGGTGGGAATATTCTGAACTTTTATCAGACAAATAAATCACACATTTTCCATCTCTGACAGAGTTAGGAAATTAAATGTGTTGTAAGCCAGGCATGGTGGCCTGGGCCTGTCATCCCAGCACTTGGAAGCTAAAGTCATCCCCAGCTACATACTGAGGCCAGCTTGTGCTATATGAGACCCTGTCTCAAGAAAACAACCAAATTAAACCTTCAAACAAAAAAGAAATCAAATATATTCTTGCTCAGAGAATGAAGTTTCTGATTCTATTCATCATGTATTTATTGAACATTACTATTATCTGACTATGATTTGTCTCCTTCAGAAATCAGGTTACTGGCCTGGGTGTGCCCTGCATTCACTCTCCAGCACTCAAATAAATAAAATGAAATAGTCCATGTTGAAATTTAATCTCCATTATGAAATATTAAGAGGTGGGATAGAGGTTTTTAGAACTTAAGTCTCATGAACAGTTTATGTAATTAGAGGATTAATGAATTAATGGATTATTATATTAATGGGTTACCGTGAGTATGAATCTGCTCTAGAAGCCAGCGTGGTTAGGTTTCTTACACACTCCCTGTTTCTTACCACGCAATGCTCTACACTGCCTGGGGACTCTGCTACCAAAAGGCACCCCTTGAATTTTAGACCAGATTGTTAACCAAAATGAACCTCTTTTCTTTATAATTCACTCAGCTTATAATTCAATATAAAATACATTAAGATAGAAATCCACCACATCATTGACCACTGGACCCCAGAAAGCAATGCTGAGTGAGGGTGATCTCACCTCTTCCCTACAGAAGACAAACACCAGAGAATAGAAAATTGAACACCAAAACTTGGTGCAATTTCTGTGAGGACTGTTGTCTTTGCTTCACACTTTTACATCATTTGTTTTGTTTTTTTCCGAGACAGGGTCTCACTGAGTAGCCCTGGCTAGCCTGGAATTCCCTACATAGACCAGGCTGGCCTCAGACTGACAGAGACACACCTGCTTCTAACTCCAGAATGCTGGAATTAAAGGTGTGTGCCACTACGCCCACCCCATTCCATCCCATCCCATCCCATCACATCCCATCATTTCTTAATAACTGGAAAGTATCTGAATTAAATGAATGAGACAGGCCTGGAGTCCTATAAAGGCTCAGTTCACTCCAACACAGCATAGGGAGAGAACATTTGAAAGAAAGGCATCGATTGATTAGTCTTTTAGCTGTATTAGCCTTTAAAAGAAATACATCCCAAGGAATTTTCATCTTAGTTGTTTTTTGTTTCAATGCTAGATAACTTGAGTCAAATGTAAATCTTTGTTAACATATACAAGATCCTCCCTGAACAATATTTTCATACATCAAAGCACCATCATTAGTAAGAAAACTTTTAGACAAACAACAGCACCCAAGATTTCAACAATAAAAGTGGTTTAACTTCTTCCCAGTTGCCCACTGTTGGCTGTTGAAATGAACAGTTGTAAGTGAGCTCTATGCTCAGTTTTCACATGGCCCATATGTTCTTGGGGGGATCTTACAGCTGTCATTTAAACAAACATAACATTGTCATGATAGCAGAGGTGTCTGCTTTAATTTTGTTGGAGTGGTTTCAACCAGGCAATTGAGAACATTAATAAAATTCAACATACTGGTGAGGACTAAGGCATTTCTTGCCCTTGGCTTCTATTTCTTTTTGTCTCCATGAGTTTCTAAACACAGTGGGCATTTGTCAGTGTCCAGCTGAGGAGAACGAATGCGTAAGACAGCTATTCAGCCATGTTGTCTGCTCTGCGCTAAGAACTCCAGGGCAGGCTTTAAAGAAACGAGAGATGATACAGTTGTGATCCTCCTGCTTTCTGATTAGAAGAGGAGTCTGTGTGTTTTTTGGATTGTTTGGCTGAAACACACTGTCTCAGAAGTTCTTTTTAGCAGCTACCCTAGTGATTTTAGGGTCTACATACTTTACTGTATTTTGTAAACACTTTTCATGTGTCACTAGAAGTCGATTTGAAGAATCTTGGGTTTGGATCAGAAGTCATAGACTCCAGATCTGGCATTAAGCTTATTCTAAGCCAGGTATAGTGGCACAAGCCCTTAATCCTAGCACTTGGGAGGCAGAAGCAGGCAGATCTCTTTGAGTTTGAGGCCAGCCTAGTCTACATACTGAGTACTAGGCCAGCTGCAGCTACAGAGAGGCACTGTCTCAAAAATACAAAAAAAAAGTTTATTCTAGGAGCAAACTATAATGACAACACTGTGGGATTGTGTTGTGGAATCATATGAGGCCACCTGTCTGTTAGAGGAGTTTTTAGGGAATAAATAAAATAGTTATTAAGCCCTGTTTTATTGTATGACATCATTAATAGTGATAATCTTTGAAATCTACCTATTACATATAGAATAAGTCTAATGACCACTATGAGAGCTCTAATAATGTGATAAGCCTCATATACCTTTCTGTGTGGAACATGTTCTTCATACTCAAACTTTTCATAATTCCTACAAGAGTTAAACCTCTAAAACCTGTGTAAATACAGTTTTCTTTCTTTCCACTTGTCTTGACCAATTGAAATCTTATTCTTTTTTTTTAAGCTCTGATTTAAGCACCATTTTTTCCACATGAGTCACTTGGTACATTCAGTATTTTATTGTGAAAATGGATGAACATCAATGATCTCCTTGAAAACAGGAAGCTTTCTGAATTAAGTGAAAGGATCGTGAAACTGATTTATTAAGATTCTTTAAAGTACTTTGAATGTCCTTGCCAATCAATGTATATTTTTATGTTTATTTATTTGGTATAGTCCATGGGAAATTCAAGGCTTTAAAACATTTTCTTTTAAATTTAATCTGGAAAGAGACATGGCCAAAGAGATGTACCTCTGCCGCTTCAGGAGTCTGTGGTTTCTGAATAAAGCTTCCCTTGGAGAATGAAATCATCAGAAGAATGTATTTTATTTTTCATTTAATTTGCAATCTGTAGAAGCTCTTTCATGTCAGTTTTTTCTTTTCATCCTCAAACAGTGATGAGACACATGCATTATCATTCTGTGCTTGGAAACACAGCTCGTGACTCTGAAAAGCTTAGTTACCCAACAAAGTATGAACACAAACAAAGGCGGAACCAGGTCTCCAAAGTGGGTCTTCTGATGTGAAAGCCAGTTCTTTACCGGAGCTTCCATTTGGACTCTGGAAAGAGGTCCTACTTTAATTTTTAATTTTTAAGCATGTAAATATGAATTGATGTACATATAAGCACATGCCATGGAATGTGTCTGGAGGTCAGAGGACAACTTGCAGAGATCAGTTCTCTCCTTCTACCATGTGGGTCCTAGGGACTGAGCTTACCCAAGTTGTCAGACTTGGTGGCAAGCACCTTTATCCCCTAAGCCGTCTTGCCAACCTTATTTCTTATGTTTCTCTTTGGACAAAACCAGCTTTGTAAACATATTTTAAAAATAAACTCATGTTTAGGTCATTGAGTGGAGCCATTACAAGATCCCAAGGCTGTCTCACTCATTAACTGCAGATGCTTCATGGTTATTAAAAAATGATGTTAGAAGTATGAAACTGACTCAACAGTCCAAAATTCTATCAAATCCTGGTTTTCTGTTTTTTTATTTGGTTTTTGTTTGTTTCGATTTTTTGTTACTGTCCAGCATAAGGAATACTATCTTTACAAGAAATATTCTGTGGATGCCTAAGATATAAAACTGTTATGTCTTTGATCTGACATACCTTGATATCCTGTATAGGCCGTGATCACATGCTCACATAGAAGGATGTAGTGTCATGTAAATATATATAATACACCCATATATACACATATATATGCTTGTTTAAATATTTTAAATTTATTTTTATTTTACATGTTATGAGTGTTTTGCCTGCATGTATGTAAATGTGCCTGTATCATGCAAGATCTATAGTTCTTTCTGATGTTCATGTCTTGAACATCTGATGTCTGATGTCTTGAACTGTGTTATATCAAGGCAGACAAGAACACTTATTACATGACACTGACACATTCACAGAAAGATACTTTGAAAGATACAGACACCTATCATTAAAGTAACCTTACATTCATAGGGGAAGCTTCAAGAAGACAAGACAAAGCCAGGCCTAATAGAAATGCCTGTAATCCAAACTTCTCAAGGAGGTGAGGGAGGTATGTTACAAATTCAGGTCTTCCTGGGCTATAGAGTGAGATGAAGGCCAGCCTGAAAAAGAAAGGCAAAAATGTACAAAGTTAAAAGAAGCCTGGAGGCATCGGGTGTGGTGGCACATGCCTTTAATCCCAGCACTTGCCTGGCAGAGGCAGGTGGATCTCTTTGATTTCGAGGCCAGGCTGGTCTACATAGCGAATTTTAGGCCAGCTGGGGGTACAGGGAGACCCTGACTCAAAAAAACAACAACAAAAAAAATGAGGGTTGAGGGCATGTAACTCAATGACAAAATGTTTGTCTGACATGTATAAGGCCATAGGTCCAATTGTCACTATTGAGAAAAAAGAAAATCATGATGATTAATTTAAAATACTGTCAGATGTGGTGGATGTGGTGGCACATGTTTTTAATCCCAGCATTCCAGTAGCAGATCTCTGTGAGGCCAGCCTGGTACACAAATACAGTGAGTTCCAGGTCAGCCAGGGTTATATAGTGAGACCTCGTTTGACTAAGACATAGCCCCTAAAAGTGGAGAAGAAGCAGGAAAGTGAGAAAACGGATGCTTTGGGTTATAAATGAAATACAGAAGAGAAAGGAGTCCAGACTGTGAGAGTACGGGCTCTGCAGACCTAGGAGGAACTCAGCCCAAGATGTTCAGTCACCTAGATGGTCAGAGGTCTGGAAAGAAGCAGCAGCCACAACAGAGGGAATGGACTTGTTAAAGAAATAACACCTTCAAAGCTGGCCCCAAAGTGAGACCCCAAGCCAAAGGATCCGAGTCAAGAAGGGTAAAACAGCAGAGACGCTGTGAGAGACCTCAGCCAACCAAAGGTTTACAACGGGAATTTGTATTCATGCTCCATACTTAAAGATGTACATCAACAAAATAAAAGCAAAAATCAACACAGAGAAAAATGCGGGATTGGGTAATAAAGAATTGAACTTTGTCCCAGAAGAAGCTTAGCCTCTGCCTGAACCTCTGGGCAATCAGAAAGGCTCTCTAGATGTGGACTGTCATGACTAACAAGAGTCTGTGTGTGCCTGATGATCCGGGCTAGCCAGGCAGTAGCGATGTAATTTAGGGGTAGCTTTGGATCACACCTCAAGGGGTCTGGAAGCAGGAAACCAAAATGAGCTTATGGGCAACAGTTTTGTCTGAGAAACAGAGCCTCATGAACACTTTCTGGGCTGGTGGATTTGTGCTTACTGTTGCTCATCAATGCTGGAGAGTTAATTGTTCATGATTCCTATAGCAAGAACAGAAGACACCCCACATGCTCTGCATGGGTGTGGCCCTCAACATCACTCTATGTGCTCTTTTTCCTGGCTTCTTGTAACCTGGCCTTTCTCTACAGTGAATCCTATTTTTTGCCCTTTTTAAAATTTGTTTTTTTTTATTCTTAGGCATTTTCATGATTATATATAACACATTTTGATGACTTTCATCTTCCATCATCCTCTCGCACACCTTTCCTCCTACCGCCGTACTCTCTACAGTGAACCTTAACCATGAGTACCATACTTTAAGTTCCCCGAGACTTTACAGAAAACTATCAAAACAGAGAACCGTTTGGAGAATTCCTGCAGTTCGACAATGATGTCACAAGTGAAGATGGTCTCATGTAGGTTTTGTTCCCTGATTTACAGCTGTCTAGACCTTCTCAGTGCAGACAAGGGGTAGAACTAGGTAAGAGGAATAACAGAATGGTGGTGAGGATGACCACTGTGCAGGTTAAGAAGGACATTAGTCCATTTCAGAGCAGAGCTCAGCTGACTTCCTGAAGAATGGTTTCAAGAAAAAAAAAATGGAGTGTATTGCCTATAGAGGTTGCTGCTCAGGAGAATTTGGAAGATACTAGAATACGATTCAAAAGCCTTTGAATCTCATTTAACAAGGTGAAAAAAGAATAACCAGAAATTCCTGGACTTCTCTGGAATGCCATGTTCTCAGTATGAAGTGATTTTAATATGATATTTTTAGCATTTGGCTGAATATGAGAGGTGAATCTGTTTAACCTTCAGGCCTGTGTATTTTCCTTTGAGTGGCACAAAGATCATGAGATCAAACTTTCTCAAGGGAATGCAATTATCAGCCCTCTGGTTCTATCACAAATATTGTGAATGGCCATAATAATGCAAAAGATCAACTTTTAAAATAAACCCAGGCACTGAGCATGGATGAACGCATTGTGGTTAAGAGCAGAATGTGAGCTTGCCAGTGTTGATGATGTTAAACTCTGGCTGACAGATTCAGGGAGATGAAAGTAGAGGGCAAGTGATGGTGAAGATGTGCTCACCCTCATGTTACACAATGAATAAAAGACCGGCGACAACCGATGAAAAGATTAGAGTGCCAAGGAAGTGACCTCGCTGAGAAGGGCAGAAAAGATTCTGTTTTGTAAAAAACAAAAACAAAGCAAGATGATGTAACTCAGTCCACACTGTAAATGAAGCTATGAAGTCTGGTAGATTGGGAACCCTTTACATGAAAATAATGGGAAAAGATTCATGTTCTATAGAGGAATAAATTTTTTTAAAAATACACTGAATGTCAAGACTCACCAACCTTAGCCAAGTGTGATGGCACACATCTGTAATCCCTGTGAGACTGGAGGATCATGAGTTTCAGGCCAGCTTGGATGACATAGCAAGATACTGCCTAACCAACTAGATAAATAAAAAAGAAGAAGCAATCTTGAAGGCAAAGATTGTAAAATAGATTATAGTAAAATTACGAACATTAAAAATGAAATAGTAAAAAGGGAAGCCATAGATTTGAAGATATTTAGAATGTACATTTAATAGATATTTATTTGTTATAGTTAGCAAAGGGCTCATATCTACAGTATTGAGAACTCATTCAACTTAATAAGAAAATAAAATCCAATAGGAAAATGGGCAAATAGACCCAAAAGCTACTTCAAAACAGGATATGTTAAATTAATAAAGAAATACTTGATAAGATGTTTACTTATCTGCAATTAAACTGCAAAGAGACACTACTGCATACCCATTAACTGACTAAAATAAACAATAAAAATACCAAGGATTGACAGGCATGGTGTTCCAGGATTCTCATATGCTGCTAGTGGGAGTGGAAACTGGGTTAACAATTTGGAAAGTAATAATTCCACTTTATCTGCTAAAAATAGATATCTGTTTTAAATAATATTCTTACAATGGGTGTGTGGCATGTGGCTTTAATCCCAGCCCTCAGGAGGCAGAGGCAGGTAGATCTCTGTGAGAGCTAGGCCACCCAGATTCACATCATGACTTTAGGCAGACTGTGTCTAGGGAGACCCTGTCAACAAAACAATCAACAAAAATCTGAATAATAAAGATTGTTTCCAGCTTCAAGTATAAAAAGTTTATAACAGCCTCATTCAAAATGGCCTAAACTTAAGAATGAACAAATATCCATTGGTGGGAGAATAGGCAAATAAATTGTGATATGATTCTACAGAGGATTTCTGTAGAGCAATGAACATGAATTTCTATAACTGAATGATGTAATAAGAAAGAATCTCACAAACAATACCAAACAGAAAAATCTGACACAGGGGCCAGGGAGATGGCTTAGTGACTGAAAGCACTTGCCATGCAAGCCTGATGACTCGAGTTCAAGATTGCACATGGGAGAGAGAAGAAATGATTCCCAGAAGTTGTCCTGCGATCTCTACATGGGCTGTCTGCTCATGCTCTTCCTCTCCTCCCTTTCCCTTTCTCTCTCTTTCTCACAAGTAAAATTTAAAAATCAACTTTAAGAAAGTCTGATACAAAAGAAAATTGTGCACAATTCTATTTATATACAATTCAAAACTATAATGCTGAGTGCTACATTCTGAGATGGCCAAAATGTAAAGGCAAGCAAAGAAGTAATTTCACAGCAGTGCAACTGAATGGTTAAGAAGGGAGTGGGACTGTGGTAGAGATGTGTGAAGAACCCTTGGGGCTGGCACACCTCTACTGGACCTGTTACTGGTGGTTGAGGTCTGGGTTGGCTGCTTTCAGGTTCTCGGCCTCTTATTCAAAGAATTAAAAATAAGGGTTCATACAGATATGCAAATCAGGGAGGAAACTTTATTCAAAAGCAATGCAAATAGTATAGATCATAAAGAAATGCATTCCAAAGGCTGGTGGGCCACAGAAGTGAGAGAGTACTGAAGAGCCTTAAGTATTGTTTTGGGGTTCCTTTCATGGGGTTCAAGAGAAAGAGGTGTTTGGTTATTAGGGATAATGAGGATGGTTCTCTGTTTTGATTGATAGATTAGGTCATAGAATCATTTTTCTATTGCACATGTATTTTCCCATAATGCATTTGATTTTAATCATATGCATGCCCAATTATGCATATGCATAAGGTGTTAAATAGAGGATTCTCCCTAAAAATTTACTTGAGGATACAGTTGTATTATTGCTTATGCACCTAAAACCAGTTCAAGCTGGATTGTCCTTTCTATTCTTTGTACCTGGATACAACAAAAATGAATTTGAACAGAAATGGTCTAAATTTGATTCTTTTAAAAAAGGTTTATTTTATTTTTATGTGTATGTGTGTGGGGGGGTGTGTGCATGTGAGTCCAGGTGCCTGTGGAGGCAGAAGGGAGCTGAAGGTGGAAGGTAAGTCTTCTTGAAACAGCTTCATGCTGAATAGGAGCCCAGAGCTAAGTAGAAATACACTGTTCCTAAAGCTGTTACATATCCATTGGAGAACATCTGTAAAGTTTCTCAGTTTGCTGGTCCAAGGTTAAGCAGATAGCTCCCTTGACCATGGTCACACAAGTGTTCTTCTTTGTTCCTGCTGGCAGCTGTTGTTGAAGGACCATCTGTAAATTGACCTGTTGTGTTCTAGAAGGAGTAAATTGTATACTTTTATTGAGATGAGGAGTCCAAAAGCAATCAAGAGAATTATGGGGGAGAAGGAAAGGAATGCTGACAGTATCCAGCTTTTTCTGCCTGAACTGAAAAGCTGTTGCTTAGATTTTCAGTTGCATCAGCCCTTCAGAGGACAGTATTGATATTTTGTCTCTTTCATGGTCCAGGCAATTTCTTTGGACAATTGTCATTGGACATAAAATGACTTTCTCCAACTGCCTAGCCACTTGCCCTAAGCAAGCCACTCAGAGCTATTGCCAGTGGGGTCAGAGGTGCTGCTTGTTTTTGAGCATAGATGCTTTTATACATTGGGAGACGCAAGGAGGTATTATCCTAGGCTGCAGAAATATCAGGTGTTACACAGCCCAGAGAACAAGTTCTCTTCCAAACTGGGATAATACATAAATTCAATAGAGGCCTTGTGAATCAGGCAGCTTGACTCAAAGTTGTAAAATGTAAAGAATGTTCTTAAAGACCTATATGCTGCCAATGACTGTTAGGCCTGTGTGGGACCTAGGTTGGGGTACATACCTCTAGGCTTGGCTTTGGAGGGTTGTTCCCTGTGCTGCCATATCAGTGCCAGTCAGAGGAGAGATCACAGATTGTTTTGGGTGGGTCTGATAGTCTGGCGTAGACAGTACAGTGTAGCTCTTTTAGGATTCCATAGGAGTCAAGATAACTTGTAATTATTTTTAATGAGAGGAAGACAATTATCTTTAGCTTATTTCTGTAGGAAGGGAGTTCAGATTGGTTTGGGGTTGGGCCTTGCCCAGTGGAAGTCTGAGCTGGGTTGGACATAAGACCTATCTAGAGAAGAGCAGGAGAAGGGAACGAGGAAAGGAACAAGTTCGTGAAGATATAGTTTGAAGTCTTTACATCTTTAAATCCAGCTTAGGAGTTCCCAAGACACAGCCCTGCAGGAACTACTGGACAAGCTTCCCATCCAGGAACACGAGACTTCATCCTGTAGGCAAAATTGGAATTTACTAGTTGAGTCCCAGGTTAGATGTGTGAATAAAGGACCAGAGGAAAGGAAGAGTTACCACTTTGGGTTAATTCAGGAATGGACCATGAAACCAAGCATATTTCCATTTCCTCTTCCTGGATAATTGCCAGTAGCTGTGGGTTTCAAGGACCGGAACTGTGTATTCCCTTGCAAACAAACCTCTGCTAGAGCGCAGTGCTCTGCGGATGCTGGCTGCACATAGTATCTTCCCCCGCAGTGCAGGAAGACACAATCTGCAAGATCTATTGAAATTTAAGAGATGCAGTTTGGTTAATCAAATCATAGGCACTAAGTTCCATAGGCAACTGTGTTTTAATAAAAGGAAAACAGAAAGCTTAGAAATATTATCAAGGTCAGGGACCAGTTAGAAGCCATCATAACTGGGGGTTTGCTATAGAATGATTCCTGAAGAGCAGTTATAGGTCTTCAATTGATTCACTGGAGTATTCTGTTGTCTCTGTTGGTTCTGGAGTCAGAGGGATGGGGTTAACCTTGGAAAGATGAATCCAGTGGTCCACCTCAAAAACTTCCCTGCCATCAGAGTGGCCAGGATGATGGTTAGTTGTCATGCTGGAGTAGGTTGGTTTTAGGGGAGCCCTCCTAAATTCTTAGCATTCATTCCCAGAGGTTGATCCTGAGATTAGTGGGGCTGTGATCTAGGACAGGGAAAGCCTGAATATCAAATTCTCGAATTGCCCTCTGAAATTGTCTCAAATGAATTAGATATTTTTGCATCTGTCTTTTAGCAGGGTCTACTTTATGTAAGAATGGTTTCCCCGTAAAGCATACTGAAAGGGGTCATTTTAATTTATGTTCTCAGGGGTTTCTCATCCTCACAAGGTGATGGGGCCGTATGGTTAGCCATCTTTCTGAAGTCTCTTGGCAAAGCTTGGTTAGGACATGCTTTAACTTCAATTGGTTTTTTCTGCTTTTCCAGAGGACTGAGATTCTCCAGGCAGAATGTAAATAATATATAATATCTAATGCTTTAGCCACTTCTTGGATTATTTGTGATGTACAGAAGGATCCATTATCACTTTGTAGTAATCGAGGAAACCCAAATTGAGGGATAATGTCTTTTAATAAAATCTTTGTTACTTACTCAGCCCTCTCTGCTCTGGTGGGGAAAGCCTCCATCTACTCTGTAAATGTATTTGCTAGTGCAACAGGAATACATACCCTCTGAATACTGACAGGTGAGTGTAACCTAACTATCCTTCAGTTTCCTCCTGGGTAAGTGCCTGTGAACAGGATTCAACAGTGGAGGGGTTTTGTATTTCAGGTTGTTAATCATACACATGACTCCCAGTCCTGTTTCTCTAAAAAGCCTTGAAACCATTGTCAGGCTGAGTCCTCATCCTGCATGAAGCGCATCTCAAATAGGTTTAATAATTTCATTGTCCTGCCCTAGGCAATACTAATTTTTCTTCATTCACCCACTCAGCACTTTCTTTTTCACAACCTTTGTTTTTCCCAACAAATACTCCTCACTAGTATGTTTTGATTCTAATTCCTGTCCAAGATGAAGCGTGGGTAAGATGGAGGTTGTCCTTAGGACAACTGCCCCTGCTTCCTGGTGAGCCTCTCTGTTCCTCTCAGGAGTCTCTGTCATCTCATGATTGCCCTTGCAGCAGAACACTGCTATTTGTTATGGAGATTAATAGCTTCTTCTTAAAAAGATTTATTTTTATTTATGTGTATGTGTGTGAGTATGCACACATGTGTGGAGGCCAGAAGAGGGTGTTGGATCCCCTGGAGCTGGAGTTAGTTACAAGCTGTTGTGAGCAGTCTGATATGACTGCTGGAAACTGAACTCTAGTCCTCTACAAGAGTACCATGTGATCTTAACTACTGAGGCATTTTTCCAGCCTCCACACTCTTTATTTTATTTATTTATTTTTGAGACAGGGTTTCCCTGTAGCCCTAGTTGGCCTGGAACTCACTATGTAGACTAGGCTGGCCTTGAACTCACAGAGATCTGCCTGCTTCTGCCTCCCAAGTACTAGGACTCAAGGTATGTGCCACAATGTTTGGCTCCACCCTCTTCTGAATGGAATATTTTTTTGTTAACTCATTGGAAATTTCATATATGGAAATGTATTAGTGACTTTTCTGTTGCTGTTATCCAAAAGCATCTTGAAGAATTTATTTTGGCTTATGGTTCCAGAGGGCTAGATATCCACGATGGCGGAAGGCATGGTGGCATGGGCAAGAAACTGAGAGACCACATTACCCACCCACAGGAAGCAGAGAAGTGAGACGAGGCTATAAAGTCTTAAGCTGGCTCCCAGTGAAGTGCCTCCTCCAGCAAGGCTGTACCTCCTAAAGGTTCCAGAGCCTCCCCAAACAATGCTGTGAACTGGGGACCAAGAATTCAAATACATGAACCTATTGGAGACATTTTCTCATTCAAATCACAACAGTAAACAATCAATCTTGGTCGTATCCACCCTCAGTTCCCCCCTCCCACAGCTTTCAGATATCCCCAACATGTCCTTCTCCCTGCCCCTTTCTCTCTCTCCCCTTCTCTCTCCCTCTCTCTCTCTCTCTCTATAGTAGACCACTGAGTTCAGTTAGTTTGATGGCTAGAATGTTGTCTGGTCTTGCTAGTTGGTCTTGTGCAGGTAACCACTGTGTGGTGAGTTCATGCATGCAGTAGAATGGCTTCTGCTCTGATCCAGTGACAACTGCAGACCAAGAGGGCAGTTTATCTGCAAATGTGGATAAAAATGGATAAACCACCCCTGCATTTGTAAGAAGATGAACCTGTTTACTCATAACCTCAGAGTTACACAGGGTTCCTCAGAGCTGATGGTGATGTTGTCTGACCAGGACAATGAGGATCTCTCCAGACCTTCCTAGCCATCCATCTTTTACATGGCTGACAGAGTCTTAGGTGTCTTGTCTCCTCTGGGACTTGAATCAGTTATTTCTTTAATGCCGGAGGTCTAAGTCAGTTTCTTGACAGAGTGACAGGGGCCTAATGGACAGCCATCATAGGGGAGCTTCAGAACAGATCTGTGCTTTAAGTGTTTTTTTTTTTTTCTAAAGACTGAGTAATTTTACAAACCAAAACACGGGTTTTAAATAAAAAGGAATGATTGATTTCTGGTAATTATAAAGGTTAAATGACGACAGTATCAATAAAGACAATATTATAATTGCTAGCCGGGCATGGTGGTGTACACCTTTAATCCCAGCACTTGGAAGGCAAAGGCAGGCGGATCTCTGTGAGTTCAAGACCAGCCTGGTCTACATAGTGAGTTCCAGGCCAGCTGGAGCTACAAGGAAACCCTGTCTCAAAAATACCAAAAAAAAAAAAAAAAAAAAAAAAAAATTGTAATTGCTGCTAAAAATTGAGAAGTGTAGTGAAGTCACATAATATACCAAAGAATCTCTGTAGCTATAGGAAGTTAAAGAAAAATATCTAACATTCAGAAATCAGAGCCAAACCAAGCTATCAAAGCACTGTTCTATTGGTTTGTGTTTCCTTCCTTCCTTCTTTCCCTCCCTCCTTCCTCCTTCCTTTCTTTGCCTCCTCCTCCTCCCCCTTTGATTTGGAACTGGGGTTGGTTTGAAGCTAGGGGTGACATATGTTAGGCAAGATTTCTACTACTATGTTATAGCTCAACCCTGCTTTTACTTTTTATTTTGAGACAGAGTCTCACTATGAAGCTCAAGCTGGGCTCCGACCACAGGTAACCTCCTGTCTCAGCCTCTTAAGTAGTCAAATTAAATTCATTTAAAACTCATTGATAAACAATATGAAATTTGTTTTTCACATGAGGATGCTCTTTATTTATTTATTGGTGTTATTAAGACGGGGTATACCTGTAGCTCTAGCTATGTAGACCAGGCTGGCCTTTAACCTCACAGAGCTCTGCCTGTCTCCATGTTCCTCCAGAGTACTGGAATCAAAAGTGGGCTCTACCATCACTGGTAATTACCCATTTTTTAATGGATTGTTTCCTTGTACTTTTTTCACCTTAACATTTTTTATAAAGGCACTCCGAAAAAGGTGTATAAGTTTTCTTTCCAAAGTGCTTAGTAAACAACAAAAAAAGATTTGAACTGAGCGTGGTGGTGCATGCCTATAATCTCAGCGCTTAAAAAGATAAGGCGGGAGGATCATAACAAATTCAAGGTTAGCCTGGGCTTCATAGAGAGTTCCAGATCAGTCAGTGCTGTACACTCAGATCCTGTCTCAAAACAACAACAACAACAACAGTAACAAAAAAACCACCCCCCAAACTCAAAACAAAAAACCAAACCAAACTGAACCAAAACCCTCTCCCTTCCCCCCTCTAAAGATATGACTCAGATACGACCTGATCAGAGCTGCTGCTGAAGGTTGTGCTTTTCTTGGTAGAAGGTTAGATGGGAATCTACAACTAGTAAATTATAAATCACATCATAAAGATAGTACAAAATAAGCTAATATTTGTCTAGTGTTAAACAAAATTATAATCTTGAATTTGTAATTTGAGTTTCTACCTGGTTAAACCAGCTCCTTAAGTTAGAATTGACTGAAGTCCAAGCCCTTTGGACAACATTGCTGTAACACTTAGGAAAATCCACATATACATATATTTTTGTGTGTAATAGCCTTTAACTCAATATTTTCCTACCTTTACCTCTGAGTGCTGAGATTACAGGCACGTGCCACTATACCTGGGTAAAACCATAAATATTTGTAAAGGAGGATACATTTCATTGTAGTCCAACTCAGTAATTCTGTTTTACTTTCTACCCAACATCAGAAAATAAGTACAGGTTTTTCCGGGAAATGTATTATTTATCTCAAGGAAGTCAAGAAGCACATCAATTAATTGTTCTTGTAAATCTAAGAAATTTACACTTGGTGCACTGTAAACTTGCTTTTGAAGGAATGTGTTTTGAGACATCTGGATTCTTTTCTTTTAGAATGTGGAACTATTTTGGGCTCGTTTCGATTATTGACTGTCCATCTGCTCACTCAGTGTCTCAGTCGTTTTGAGAATTCACTACAAAAAGAATAAAGATATCCACTGCTGTAGCAGTCACCCAGTGTCCCCTCTCTTCAGGCAGGTGACTGCCTCCAGTTTTATGCCTAGTAGGCCTCTGTCCTTGATTATACTTTTAGCTCATGTTTCTGAAGAATGGAAAGCATTGATTATATCTTTATCCTCCAAGAGGGTTGCATTTCAAGCATGAGATTTAGAAAGTAACAGTTATAGGCAAAAAGTCAACCAACCTTTTTTAAAAACAGGTTGACAAATAACCAGTAGTGGGCTCTATGTTCAGCCTGCAAGTGTGCCCTTTAACATCAGCTCTTGAGTCATCTGCTGTGTCTGCTTGGCACCCTCATTTGTCATCCACCTTGAGTTTTCTCACGTGGCAATGCTGTTGGTCAACAGCATGGGACAAGCTGAACTTAGTTGGCAAAAGTTTGATGTATGTATGATGGAGGAATCGTTTGGAAAGTCTTGAGCAATCACTTAAACACCCATGTGTGTGTTCAGGCATTATGTGGCATGTAAGGTAATGATTTATCTCCTAAGAGGCATGTTTTTCTCACAGAGCTGGCAGCCAGCCCATCTGCTTAGAAATGAGAAATTTCTTGAACTAATTTGGACAAGTAGTCTGTGTTTTTAGACCATGGAGGCACAACTCCTTGTCCAGACAGAACTGCCAATTATCTGTGGCCTTCTTTATTCAGTAAAGACTTAAAAAAACAAATGAACAAACCAACAACCAAAAAAACAAAAAAGCAAGATCTTTTTTATTAGTCTGTTTTGCACAGAAGTTTGCAGGATAATTATACCTTAATGTCTCTTCTAAAGCAGAAAGGAGTTATTTAGAAGGATGGCCTGATTATCTTGATAAAGGGAAAAAAAAAGCTGCAATTCATATCTGAAAAATTGCCTTGGCTTTGAGTATAATCTGAAAGGTGAAAATTTTGGATTAAATTCTCAGTCATTTATTCTCCTTGTGCCTCAGTTTTCTAATATGCTAAAAGAGAATGAAACTCTCTACTTTCTCCCTACAAGAAAACAAAACATGGATAATTATTTTGAAAACAAGTCACAAGTCAGTACAATCAATTCTGCCTGTGTGGAGGGCAGCACCAAGCACCACCTGCAGTGGGCTTCTTCATGAGACCTGTGTCATGTGTCACCATATTTCTCCTGTAAGGAAAAGCTTATATCCGTGCTCAGAATCCATAGATTTTTTTTTTTCTAAAAAGTGTTTTTTTTTTTTTTTGGTGGGGGGTGGAGGTGGGGAGAGAGGGGAGCATGTACACTCAGTTAACTATGAAAATATTTATATACATCTTTTAAAGTTCCATTTTTTGCTTTTTCTTCCTTCCTCCCCCCCGCCCCCACCCCCACCCCTATCTTGTGCATGTTAAGTAAGCACTGTATACCTGAGCTGCACCCAGCCTGCATAGGGGCAGGAGGACTGGTTTTGTCTTTTAGGGGGAGGCCTTTTTCATTTACAACATGCAGTCATGTGTTGTTAGGTCTGCTACCAATTACCACATTGAGTGCCAGCCTAGGTACCAAGCTGTGTATTTATTATGCACTGGGAACTCAACTCAAAGTGAATAAGAAAGCTTTTTTTTTTTTTTTTTTTTTTCTGTCTGAAGGTCTTAACCTCCTATGGGAGAGAAATACATCCAAATAATTCCAATCCTATGTGGTAAGTGATAGGGTAGTAGCAGAAGCATTTGCTCTGGTTACAGATTTTGTAAGGGCTGTTCGAAAGTGAGGAAGCAGGATCTGTGCTTGACCTTGAATACTGAGCAGAAGTTCAGAGGGGGAGGGCAGTGCTCCAAGAAAAGCACAGAGAGAAGGATGCCAGTCGTTTATGGGGGATGCTTCAGGAGAGCAGTGTTTGAAGGTCAGGTGACTCCAGCCTGGCTACTGTGCTAGGTGGCTGTTTGCGCACGGGGTGAATGGTTTAGCCTCTCTGAGCCTCAGCTTCTGTATTTGGAAACGTGGACTACTATTATTAATCCTGGAGACCAGCTGGCATAATGAAATGATGAACTTTATCTAAAGGACTTGGAGCCGTACGAGGAGTGGAGACTTGACCTTCTAGAAGCACTGTGCAATTGGGCAGAGGAGAAGAAACGTGAAGGGTGTCTTCCGAAACTGAATCTTACCACCATTTTTGGCATGTAGTTCACTGGATGGCTGCTGTGACTGTCTCTGTGGGTGGCTGCAGCTGGTGCTGTAGGTTGGCATATTGTTCAGAATGGATTGTCCTGGGAGGGGCTTTGCAATTTATTCTTTTACATATAAATACATAAATTTTTCCTTTTACAGATAATAAACCATTAAAAAAAAAAGTCCTGCTTAATATCAGGACTTTCTGAGCGATAGGCAACCTCTCTGCATTGAAGTACAACCCCAGCCCTATTAAACCGTCTTGGTAAATCATCTGTAAAATGAAAATAACACCTCATTGTAGAGTTGTTCTGAGGAGAGTTAATATCAAACAGTTCCAATAATGGTCCTAATAAACAGTAGCTATTGTCATTAACGTTTTAACACTTCTTTCTGGAAGACCAGTGTTTATGTGTAATATTCTTATACATGTTTTGAAGAAAATGTGAATATTTTTGATATAATGTTTCATGTAGCCCAGGCTGTCCTCGAGCTGTCCATGTGGCCCAGGATGTACTGCCTCTACCTTCAAAGTGCTGGATTACAGATGTGTGCCACCACACCTGGTAAGTATAAATTTTTGTGTGTGCAACGACCTCCACTTTCTGCTAGGCCAAAGGCAGATAATGATTTGAAAATAGTATTTTTCCTTAAAGGTAGTGTGCTATGTTAATGAGTATGTCTTATGTGTGTGTGAGGCTATATATGTAACTCATACAAGCTTGCTTGTCTGGTTTTTTATTTTTGTGTTTCTGCATCAGGTACATACTAGCCACTCGGCAGATGTTCACAGAAATAGTTCTACATGAATTAGTGGTTACTCTCTAGCTGGTTCTCACAAATTTATTTTAATGGAATGATTTTAGATCTGAAATGATGTTTTGAAAACTAGGTTACCAAATGATTTGGACAATGGGATATGTAGAAATATATGTGGCTTCAGTTGGTGGAGGGGGTCATGCTGCTCCCAAATCTCTGCTTAGAGGGTACAGTGGTTCAAGTTCTAAATACAAGTGTAATCACATTTTAAAAAAAATTTGCAATTTTTTTTTGAGCTGAGAAACGAAGTTTGGACTTCCTAGGCAAGCTCTCTATCACTGAACTAAATCCCCAACCCTGAGCTATAATTGTGAGCAAAACAGTTGTTATGTTTATGATTATTATTATTATGATATCTCTAATGAGCATTATTGTAGAAGTCAAATGATTGTTACATCAATAAACCAGCTCTAGAATATCTTCTGATTTACTTCATATTTTTCTTCCTCGGACCTTACTTAAGTTTCAGAAATGGTAGTAAGATCCAGTCTCACAAGAAACTCTTCATAACTTGTTCTGCCCAGTTGCATAGTGCTTCTGTTAAGGTTATGTCTCCACTATGATCCAGGTTCGGTTATGAGCATCGATGATTATGGAGCTAGTAACAGTGGGTAGCTCCTGAAAGTGGCATTAACTCTGATTCAAAACTGCTGGAGTGAGGGCTGGGAAGATGGCTTGATAGGAACAGGTGCTTACTGCTCAAGAGTTAGAATGCCCAGAACTCATGTAAAGTTGGGAGCTCAACAGGAAAACCTCTGCAAGTACAGCACTCATATGGGAAGGTGCAAGGTAGAGGTGAGAATCGCCAGTTCTCTGATCAGTTAGCTGGGCATCTGAGGCAGAAAAACAACAAAAAGATCCTGGCTTAAACAAGGTGGAAGGTGAAGACGGACACCTGAGGTTGCCCTCCAACCTCCATATGCAGGCTGCAGGCTGTGTACCCATGTGCCTCTATTCACACATATTGTGTACACACTCACATACACACACAAGAACGCATGCTGAACTGAGCTGGGTGTAGTGGTACATACCCACGTAAACCCACCACTCCAAGGGCAGAAGGGCCACGAGCTCAAGGCCAGCCTGGACTACACATGGAACTCTGTTTCATAAAAAGGAGTGAATTTGATAGCAGCCTGAACTACACAGTTAGATCCTGTCTCAGAAAACCAATTAGTCAATCACATAAACAAAAATAGACCCTCAAAAAACTGAGTAAAATATCAAGCAGCTTTTCAAAGATTCAGTCTGTACTGACTGAATACATACGCATAAACAATGGTTTATATGGCCCATTATTTTTAAATGTTCATTTATAAAACATGGTTAATTCACTTGATTAAAGAATTCAGCAAAAAAACCCCACATATTTTAAATGTTTGCTGGCTTAAAAAAATAAAAAGTTGTGCACATGTATTGAAATACAGTTAAATAATACAAAGTCTTTACAATAAAAACTGACTGTTCCTGTTCTTTCTTCCATCTGGAGCAAATTGTCAGAAACTTTTATTACAGATGGCTCTTTTCTTTCTTTATTTTGCATATAAAATGAAATCTACAGGAGTTTTCCACTCAGAATTATACCATGGGGATATATATATAAATCACCTTTCTTTTGAAAATCAAGAAGAGAGTCAATGTGTCCAGTACTAAGCAACCTTTTAAAGAGTTGCTTCCCACATTCAATTGCTTTCTAATTGAGTATTTTTCAAAATTAGTTTTGATTGTGGTTATTGTTCAAAAACATTTAAAGAAGGTCTATATTCTCAAAACACTGTTATTTAAAACCATCTTTTGAAGAACATAAGGTGCATTGCAGTAATCTCATTATTTTAGCACAGTGGCCTGAAAACAAAACAAAAATAGTTATTTAAATGCTTTATCTATGCTACAACCAAAGAAGAAGTGCCATAAAATCCTAGGGAAAAGAGACCAAGCAATGCAAAGCAGCGGCTGGCCCCCGGCACAGAGGCGCCACGACTGACCTGAAATGACGTGGAGCTCATCTTTATCTGAATATCTGTTTCTTGTTTGTTTTTGTTTGTTTTGAGACAGGGTCTCCCTGTGTAGACTGGGCTGGTCCAGAACTCACAGAGTTCCAGAGAGAAACTTACCTGCCTTTGCCTCCTGAATGCTGGGATTAAAGGAGTATGCCACTGAGCCCTGCTCCTATGACTATTTGAAAAACAAGGCAACTCATTTCAATTTCTGCAGTTCAGTTCACTTTCTCCTTTAAGTTTTCCTAAACCTTTGTGTCTTTTGATATGTATTAGCTCCTGAGCCCAGAAGACAAAATATCTATTGTAATACAAATGCTAACTTAAAAATCTCTGAAGAAGGACTCGTGAGATGGATCAAAGACCTCAATGTGAAACCTGAAACTCTGAAACTGTTAGGAGAAAATGTTGGCAGTAATCCACAAGATATAGGGGTAGTAAAGGACTTTCTAAATCAGACAGCAGTTGCTCAGGAATTAAGGTTAAAAAAATGAACAGGTGCAGCCTCATTAAATTAAAAAGTTTCTGTGCAGCAAAAGAACAACCAGGAAAGTGGAGAGAAAACTCACAAAATGGTAGAAAATTTTCACCAGTGACACATCTGACTGAGGTTTAACATCTATAATATATAAAGAACTAAAAAAAACAAAGAATGAAGAAAACAAGTGACCCAATTAAAAAATGGACTAAGGATCTGAGCACAGAGCTCTCAACAGAAGAACTACAGAAACCTCTTAAAACGTGTTCAACATCATTAATAATTAGGGAAATTCAAATTAAAACCACTTTAAGATTTCACCTTACCCCAGTCAGACTGGTTAAGCTCAAGAGAACAAATGATGCTAAATGCTGGAGAGGATGTGGGGAAAGAGGAACGTTCGTTCACTGCTGGTGGGACTGTAAACTTGTGCAGTCCCTATGGGAAGCAGTGTGGATAAATCTTAAAAAACTAAAAATGAATCTACCATTTGACTCAGTTAGAACCCTCCTTGAATATACCCACAGGACTCATTCTATTGCAGAGATACGTGTACATTCATGTTTGTTTCTGCTCTTTTCACAACAGCTAAGGAATGAAAGCAACCTAAGTGTCCCTCAACTGATGAGTGGATAATGAAAATGTGGTGCGTTTGGAGGTAAATGAATGGAACTAGAAACCATTATGCTAAATGAAGAAGCACAGTCTCAGAAAAAAACAAACAATGTATGTTCTCCCTTGTTTGTGGCTCTTAGCACCAAACCCTTACATGTGAGTATGTATCCTGATGTAATTGCATTGAACCAGGAAAATGGAAAGGAACCAGAGAGGCAAAAGGAAAGGAGGAACCTCAGAGAGAAGAACAGTAGAAGACAGGTGTTACTAAGGGAGAAATAGGAAAAATGGAGGTGTTTAAATGGGATGAGGGGGGAGGATTATACAAGGAACTCTGGGAATAAAGAGAAAGACAGAACCTAAGAGAGGAGGAGCCATAGGAGACTGATATTATCAAGCAAGAAATGGGGACAATGGAGACACTTTACATGGGGAAGACATGGAGGGAGAACTAGACAGGGAGAGAGAAAGAGAGGGGATAAATAATGCCTAACATGTGTAAAACACCAGAGGGAATCATTAGTCTAATAACCTAATGACAAATTCCACATACAGTATCTACATGAGTCCATGTGCATAGCTGAAGGCTACATAACAAGAAACAGTGCCAGACAGGAGAAACTGTCCTCTGAGTTGTTGGTCAGGGTGGTCCAAGAGAATCCCAAAATTACACAGGCTACCGCCACAGCCCTTGATTGTCTCCCAGAACTTCAAGGTAAGACCCTACTGCTGTAAACAGGACATACTTCAGAGACCTGATTTGGAACAATGGAGCTGGAACTGTCCTGGAAGTCACTTCTCCTGAAGGCTGACGTTCATAGCTCTGGAGAGTACTTTGTAAGCAACTAACATCAATTGACGGCCCAACACCAGTTTCATGAACAAATAGCCACATCAATGCCTGGCACATCATAGGACACTGGTACAGTAGAGACACTTTTATTTTGGGGTCAATCAACAGCTACGGAATTGGTCTTAAAGCTCTCTATAGGAAACTCATGTGTGGTACTATTATCATAGCCAAATACACATGGCTGAAGAGGTTATAGATCTCCCAAGACTGTCACATTCCTAGGCTAATGTAATTTCTTACTAAATACAAAGTGTGTATTCCAGTCACCACTCATCAAAGAAGCTTCTTTTTCACTAGAATGGAATGTGAGCACAAAGTCTTGGAGCATGCAAGGTTTCCTCAGTTTCCCACACCCATGTAAATATATTACCATTATATATTGAAAGGTAATCTATGAATTATTCAGAACAGATTGGTGAGATGTTTGGGACTCTTACTTTTAAAAAATAGTTACTTCGTTTATTTTTATTTGTGTGTATGTGTATGTGAGTGCAGTGTGTTGGAGGCCAGAAGCATCACGTTCCCCTGGAGGTGGAGTTATGATGGTGAGCCCCTCAGTGGAGGTGCTTAGGTCCCTGGAAGAGCAGCAAGTGCTCTTAACTCTTGAACCATCTCTCCAGCTCTGGCAATTAAAGTTTAAGTCTGTTGAAAATGATCTTTGAAAGGGCTTTAAGCTTACTATAATAGTTAATCTTTGTTGCTAAATTGATTGGATTTGGAATCCAAACTAAGAGACTCTAGGAAAGGATTTCCTAGAAGGATTAACTGGGGGTGGGGCCATGGGGGGCCCTCTCTCAGAGTGGGAGAACTTTCCAGCTTCTAGTAGCCCTGATACAAACGGGTCTACAGGGACAGCAGTGCTGCCTTTGTTCTGTGCTCGTGAGTGCATCTACGCTGTTGCTGCCGCTGCTGCCACCACTGCTGGTATCACTACCACTACTGACTTCAGAAACCAGCTTGTTTGGCCTTCCAACACAGGCTGAAGACCACTGGCTCTCCAGGAATCTCCTGGGTCTTCAGTGCCAGACTGAGATTGCTGAGGTATCCACAGACTGAGCAACTACTGGTTCTTGGCCTCTCCAGTGTGCCCACAGGCACTGTTAGACTAACTAGACCATATTGTGTAAGCCAGTCTAGTAAATCCAATTTGATTATATATATATATATATATATATATATATATATATATTCTATTGGCTCTGTTCCTCCAGAGAACACTGACTAATACATTTACCTAAGACAAAAGAAAACACACAAAAATATATATGCCTACTTCTTAAATGATATGAAATTTGCTTCTTAATTGATTTAGTCACTTGATACTTAAATCTGGATAGAGGCTATCTTATTTGCTCATCCGTTTTTTCTTCTGCCATTGGGAGAAGAGGTTGACACATGTTTATCCTTACAGTACTGAAGCAATCAAGTGCTGTCATCTTGAAAGCTGATAGGAATTTTAATTGAATACTCTGGGTGCTCGACCTAAAATACTGTCAAGTCATTTTAGACTCCAGAGAGATTTTTATGGAGTCGGTCATCAAAGTGCAAAATTTCAGTGTTTTTACAGTTCTACCCTTATAAAACATTTTGATAATTACTTGAAATACTTTTTAAAGGCTTCTATTTTAGATCTGAGGGAATTAACCAGATTGGATGATTAGACTGTCTCTTCCTATAAGCAACATTAGTCACATAACATGTAATCATTTGTTTGTACACAAAAATACATGCATTCACAGTAGACAAATCCAAATCCACACACATACACAAACACTAAAAAATGGCTCATGACATATGGGAGATTACCACAGTAAATGAATGTGGCAGCAGAATATTTGTTGTGAATAACCTTCCTTCCTCCTTAGGTTGGAGTTTTGTTAGCCTGTTGTTCAAGGAGGTGAAAAGAAGTTATTGAGTAGTAAGAAAGCTTTAACCTGGGAATCACTGAGATTGAGTTTAGGTTAATTGCTCTTAATCACTGTGAGACTTTGCATCAGTTTCCATCGGTTCTTGGCACCAGTTTTCCCATTTATTAAATGAAGACATCGAGGCAAGGGAGAATTAAAGGTGGGAACTAACTTGTTTGGGAAGATTGGTCTGAGAAAAGAACAATTCTATTTTGTCATAGTGGGGGTGGATGAGAAGATAAGGATGGTTAAGACCAATAGAAGTTCATGTCAAACAGAGATTACAGAATGGGAGAAAATCTTCACCAGATATCAGACTGAGGGTTAATATCTAGAATAGATAAACAATTTCAAAAATTAAACTCTAAAAATCAAAGTTGTCAATCAACAAATGAAATAACCTGACAGTTGTCAGGAGAAGAAACACAAATGACCAATTTGTATTTTAAAATATTTTATTTATTATTTGTATTTTATGTATCTGAGTGGATTGCCTGCATGTATGCGAGTGCACCTGTTTTGTGCAATGCCTGTGGAGGTCAGAAGAAGGTGTCGGATCCCTTGGAACTGGAGTTACAGATGATTGCTAGATTCCATGTGGGTGTTGGGAATTGAATCCCTGTCCTCCACAAGAGCAATCAGTTCTCTTAACTGCTGAGCCATATCTCCAGCCCCCAATAGTGTATTTTTAAAAGTCTTACTGGGCTTGGGGCACACACTCACACACACACACACACACACACACACACACACAGACACACACACAGGATGTAGAAAGTTGAAGAGAACGTGTTGGGAAAGAGAAGAGTTTCACCAGGAAAGGGAGGAAGATGAGACAGAGGAATGGAAATGCATTATATACATGTGTCATGTGTGCGTTTGTTAAAGAATAAAAAAGACAAGCTGAAAAAGAAAACAAAACAAAAGATAAACCTTGCAAAGTGTCAGTGGAAGCAGGAAAACATGAAGGAGGAAGACACTGGAAGAGAAACACTGACTGCCAACATAGGATCATGAATTTGCACGCTACAGAACAGTTCAAAGTCTGGCTGCACAGAAAGATGCCTTGTTGTTGGTGGCTGATTCCTTTAACCGGACCTCTTCACAGATGGCCTGAAATTGCTTTAGGCAAGAAGGTAGGGATGGGTGAGGGAATGATTTACAAAACATGTTTACAGCTTGGTAGATTGGCCTGGCCAAAGGCAGGGTTAGATCCCTTCGTTAATCAGGGTTACAAGTGCTTTGATAAACTTAATGGCATGTGCTAAGCGGTCACTCTTCTTCCCGAAAATGTCTTTGCTTCTTAGAGATGAATCATTTACTTCCGGAAAATGCTACACTTACAGAAGGTTCAGTTCAAAGCCAGAATTAAATTTTGTTGCTGGAGGATGGTCAAGTTTCATGGTGACAGGGCAGAAAGGAGAATCGAACACTGAAAATGTCCTAAACGCTCCGTCCAACTTTTTCTGAAGTCTTGTCTTTCTAAACCTGAGAGCGCCAGGACAATAACAACCTTTCAATAACATTTCTTCTCTACTGTCCTTTTCCACCCCAGTTTTTCCTGGGGGTACCTGACTGTTCTTACTTATTCTTAATATGCATGGTAATTTCACTATATATTTGTATCTTTTACTAATTCCAGAAAACTGTTGAACTACTATATCCTGAGATTTCTCTACTCTCTTTTCAATTTCTTTTTTCATATTCCAATTAAATGTGTTTTATAGTTTTATTTCATCTTCCAACTTGCTGAAATAATTAACATAATTTTATATATTATGATAATATGAAATCTAAATTTCATATTCCTATGCTGTATCTCTTTTGACTATACTGTAACTAACAGTTTCTGATGTAGCTTTAAATTTTATTAATACTCTTTAAAAACTTCTAATCTGATGTTTATGTAACTACTGAAACCCCAGGATTCTATATACACATGCATATATATGGCATATATTCATTGTACACAATGATGAGTTTCATTAATACAATTTTTAAGAGGTTCATGTGCTCAATATAACAAAGTAGATTTTTTTATTACCTTTGGCTGAATGTTTTCCTGTCCTAACACCTTAATCAAGCCTTAAAGTCTCTCATTTCCATACATTAAAAAATTACATCTATTCCATAATTTCAAGTGCTACTTCTTTGTTGATAGACAGCTGCAAAACATATCTGACCCTCTCTGTGAATAAGCACTTTATCTTGTCTGGACCTGGGATGCTGGATGATTCATGGAGGTTTAGCTCAAAGCTGCCTGCCTCTGCAGGCCATGAGCCCAGTGCGTCTACTTACTTTTGTCAGGTGCTGTGTCACAGATAGGCACCTGGGTCATCTCCCTGGCCTTTCTGCTGTGCACACCCCAGAGCTCTGTGAGTGAGCAGAGGTCACACTAATCACTTCTAGCACGCAGCACCAGCTTAGTGTGTGTTTGCCTAGGAGTTACAGGGGACCACAGAAGCTGGATGATGGGGCCAAGATAGCTTCTACCACTGACAGGCCTGTGAAGGAGACTGCCTAGAAGCCTTAGTTGCAGAGCTTTGGACAGGGCATGTCCCTCTTTGTCTCGGCTCTGTCATCTGTAGAGTGTTATATGATCTTTACCTTCCAGCTTCCTGGAGTTAGATGTAATGCTTTGAAGAACCTTGCATACTACTTTCCATAAGGACTGTACTCATTTGCATTCACACCAACAGTGCATAAGATTTCTCCTTTCTTCACACTCTCCAGAGTGTGTTACTTTATGCCTTTGTGATATAACCATTCTAACTGGAGGGAGGACTTTGAGTTCCCTGGTTATTACTGATATTGAACATTTCCTCATATAACTCCTGATCACTCGTACATCTTTTGATAAATGCCTTCTGTGGCTTATTTAGAGATAAGCGAGTATATTTCAGTAATCAAAACTTATCATTTTTATTATTCTCAAGGTCTGCTGTTTATGGGAGGGATTGGCAAATTGTTCTGATGGTTAAATCTGACCCACTGCCTGTTTAGTACAGCTTATACTAAGAATGACTCTGAAACATCTATACACGGCTGAAAACAATGCCTGTGGCATGTTCAAATTGCACAAAGGTCAAATTTGATTGGAACACTGCTGTTCTCACTCTGTGACTTCCAGTTGCTTTTGTACATAAGATGGAGTTGAGGGTGGCCCCCCAAAACCTAATGCTTCACTCTCTAACCCTTGAAAAATTGCCACTTTTAGTTTAGACTCATAACCGCTGTGGAGTCCAGGGTTCATACTGCTCACTTATCAGCCACATTGAAAACTTAAGCAGTCTAGGAAATTGATAGGTAATGCTAGTTAAGGAGAGCCAAGGCCAAGTTTCCATTTTATAACAGCTTTAAAATTACAGTGGTAGCATATTTTTGTTTCTTATCACCTTAGTTCAAAAATGAACCCTACAGAAAGTGTTCTTTGAAAATTCACCAGTCTAGGTTCTTGAATGCCAGGATTGCTTAGCCTTCTTCATGCCAGATCTCACAAGACACCTGTGACTCTTCTGGCTTCCCAAGTTTCTCTTCAGGCCCCTGCCTGATCCATGGCCTGGTATGCAGGGAATACTGATGCTTCTTTATATAATATAAGATGAAGGTTTTACTATTGGGGTCTTTGAAAAGTTTAAGAAGAACTGAAAGGACATATCTGTGTTCTAAATGTATAAAATACTTCATTCTTATTTATATTTTAGGTTTAAAACTTTAATTTTTGTTAGTTTCTTTTTCTACAGTGCAGACACTCGTTTTCACAACTCCTGACAGGCTCACGATGGGAAGAGGATAGCCCATTATTGTTATTCTCAAGCAAGATTCTATAATGGCGACTGTATAAAGTTCTCACCAGCATGTGTGTACTTCATACTTGTTTTTTGTCTAATTTGAAACAAAGTTGGATTTTTTTCTTTTTTTGTAGCCTAGGCAGGTCCAGAACTTTCTGTGTAAATCAAACTTGCCTCAAACTCAAGGTGATCCTAACGTATCAACCTTTCAAGAGTTACCTGGTTTTAATTGTGATCATTTCAGGCTTCACTTTAACATAGTATTAGCTATCGAGTCTCTAGAGAAACAGAACCAACTTCTAAATTACCATAACTTAAATTTTGACCAGGCATGATAGCACATGTCTGTAATCCCAGCACTTGGGAGGCTGGAGCAGGATTGTCATGAATTCAGAGTCTGCTTGGCCTATGTAGTATGAGGCAACCCTGGATTTTATATTAAGACACCAAACCCCCAAATATATATAAATTTATTCTTAAGGAGTCAGCTAATGAAATTGTTGTGACTGGCAATGTAAAATGTACAGGGCAAATCAGCAGGCTATACATGACAACCTAGAGGCAGAGTTCCTTTTCCTTAAGAGGATCCCAAACTCTTAAGGCCTTCAGCTGATTGGATGAGACCTCCCTACATGATGGAGGGTAATCTGCATCACTCAAAGTCTACATATTTGTTTGTTAAATGTATGCATGACATAGAGAACACCTTGTTCGTGTTTCATGAATTCTGCTAATTTTATTTTTACGTTTGTGTGTGTGTGTGTGTGTGTGTTGCTGGTTTGTGTGTGTTCGTGCATGTCATGGTGCACACACACATTTGAGGATACCACAAGAAGATAGTCATCTGAAAGCCAGAAGGTGCTCCCCTATCAGAACTGCCCATGCTGGTTCTTGCTCTCTGACAGGCACCTCCAGGCCTGTGAGGTAGACATATCTGTATCTGAGCCACCCCTTCTTATGACATTAGCCTGAGCTGACTGAGAGGAGATGTGAGAGAGATTTTCATAGGCTAAGTGGATTTGAACACAAAGAAGGAACCATGAGCCAATGAGAGTAAGCATCCTTCAGAAACTGGAAAAGCAAGAAAATGAATTGTTACTTCTGTCTACCAGGTAGGCACAACCCCACTGATAAGTTGATTTTAGGCTGGGAGACAGTTCTCATTCTGTGATTAAGAGAAAAGAAAATTAAATTTTTGTTATTTTTAACCCACTAAAGAACATAGCAACTTGTTATAGCAGCAAGAGCAAACGAATATAGGCATTAAGAATCATTAAGCCAGGTGTGATGGCACATGCCTTTTGTCCCAGCACTTGGGAGACAGGGGCAGATGAATCTCTCTGAGACAGAGTCCAACCTGGTCTACAAATTGAGTTCCAGGTCAGCTGGGGCTACAGGGAAATCCTTTCTAATAATAATAATTACACTAATAATACTAGTAATAATAGAATCAGTCAGATGAACAGGGTCAAGCACTCAATATTTCAGCAAATCTAGTTATATTAAAGTTCAACCTATACTTATTAAAACTAGAGTTTGTCAGCTGCTGAGCAAGGCTGACATTGTTGGGGGGAAATCTTACACCTGTGGGAGTAGAAGCTGCTGCCACCCTTCAAAAGACTGTTAACACACCTTAGCATGGCTCTTATTTCACTAAACGCTTGGGAGAAACATCACCAGCTAAGGTTACTAAGCCATGCTGACTCATTCTATTAGGTGATCTAGAAGAAACTGCTTCTTATAATACTGAATCAAGCATGCCCCTAAGTGGTTAGTGTCTGATACTTTTCTTTTTCCTTTGCCCTTTCCCCGACTTTTTCTTCTCTTTCTTTTTAAAACAGGGTTTCACTATGTCGCTCTGGCTGCCTGGGATTCCTGTCAACCAGACTGGTCTCAAACTCACGGAGATAAACCTATCTTTGCTACCTGAGTGCTAAGATTAAAGGAGTGTACCAGCACACCCAGCATTGTTTCTTTCTTGATACAGGATTTCAATGTATAGCTGTACCCTTGACTGGTCTGGTATTGTCTATATAGAGCAGTTTGGCTTCACCACAGGGTAGTCCTGCCTCATGCTCTCGAGTGATAGAATAATAGGCATATACCACCACACCTGGCTCATATTTCATTTCTTGAACATGTGCTTTAAGATCTTGAACTGAGCATGTCCCAAAGCATCAGCACCTGCTATCCTTCCTCTTGAATATACGTGACCTTAAACTGAGCATGCTCAGAATGTGACTGTCCATGCGCTTTCTTTTATCAGTAGGGTTAGGCTTCCCCAATACAATCGTCTTGCTTCTTCCATTATGGGGAGCATCGCTTTGTAAATAACCCGAGAGCTCTTCTTACCTGCTGCAGGTAATGCTCTTCCTCCGATCTTCCATTTCCTGATTGTTTTTTTTGGCTTTGCACTCATCAAGATGTAAACCCGTTGCATTTGGTTACAAGAAGATGAAAACGTTTTATGCAAAACATCAAAGGCTGCAATCATTTGTTTTTCATGCTGTTTGTATCAACCCAAGGTACTTATTTCAAGCACTAGAGAATGTCTTTAGTTTTTATTTTTAGTGTTATGGCTTCATTTATAAGAAGGAAATCAAGGTTTTATTTGCAACTAATTTCTCCATAAACAGTTTTAAATAACAAACTGGCTATTATGATCTTGATATAATTAGTCTTTTAAAAGTTTTCTGAAAACAGAAAGTAAATAATTGCATAAATCCCCTAGTTAGTGATACTCTGACAACTGTGCCGACTTCATATTAAAGACACATTATTTTATTTAATTTTTCTAAACAACCTGTAAAGTAGAGGCTCTGAACATTTTACCAATAAAGGTGAAGCACAGTGTTCAAAGTGCTGGAGGTGGCAGTCTGCACCCAGGCAGGCTGACTCCTGACAGCAGCTTTAACCCTGTTCACACTGTGCTACACATGAAGCAGCTACATTATGCTCTTATTTGTAGACATAACAGCAAGTGAAAAAGGCAAGTATAATTTTTAAAAGAGGATTCTTAACAGAATTCTAAAATTCTGTCTCCTCTCTCTCTCTCTCTCTCTCTCTCTTTCTTCTATCTGTATTGATCACTTTTCTGTTGCTGTGATAAAACACTGTGACCAATAGAACTTATAAAAGGAAGAGTTTATATTTAGCTTAGGGTTCCAAAGGGGCAAGAGTCCATCATGCCGGGGAGGGATGGCAGAGAGTAGGAGCAGAAGCTAAGTGCTCACATCTTCAAGTAGGCACAGGAAGCAGAGTGTGATTAAAAATCCTGCAAGGCTTGAGAATCTCTAAGCCCACCTCTAGTGATACGCTTCCTCCAGCAAGGTCACACCTTCTACGACCTCCCAAGGCAGTGACACCAACTGGGGACAAAATTGTACAAATGCTTGAAGCCTATGGGGAACATTCTCATTCAAACCACCAGAGCACGTGGATCGTGTTGGTACTCAACATTGTTGAGAGTATGTTTTTCTTCCTTCTCTGCACCTTCCTCCAGGACCTCTCAACTTTGTTTTGTGGTCTAGACTTAATGCTGGTACTTACTAGATCTGTGGCCTATGGCAACTTTCTTTATCTGACTTCTGAATTTCTTTAATCTATAAAATGACTAACAAATACATTGGCCTTGATTAATGGGTAGGATTTTTACCCGTCTCTATTCCTTTTTGTTGCTCTGTTCCCATACCAGAAGAAGCCTTCTCCATGCAACAAAGAACAGAATGTTAATAAAACTCTTGGAGGACCTTAGGTGTGGCACAGTGGTAGAACACTTGTTTTCCTGTATAATTAATAGCAAAACACATGGATTCTCATTGAGATATCTCTCTCTCTTTCTTTCTTTTCCTTCCTTCCTTCCTTCCTTCCTTCCTTCCTTCCTTCCTTCCTTCCTTCCTTCCTTCCTTTCTTCCTTCCTCCCTTCCTTCCTTCCTCTCCCTCTCTCTCTCTCTTCTTTCAGATAGTCTCACTTTGTAACCCCAGCTTAACTAGGATTCACTATGTAGCCCAGGCTGACCTCAAACTGATAGAATCCTTTGGTCTTAGTGCTTTGATTACAAGAGTGAGCCAACATACCTAGCTCATGATTCTTAAATTTAATTTTCCTCTTGTCTCATACCTGTTTAAAACTCAGTAGTGGGTTGGACATGGTAGTGAATGGTTTTAATCTCAGCATCCTGGAGAGGGTCAAAGCTGGAGGCTAGCCTGGGCCTACATAGCAAGACTCTAGCTCAAAAATGAAATGAAAACAAGTTAACAAAACCCACGATTCACCAAAGGTGTGTCACTTCTTTTAGAACAGTCTAAAAACCTTTCCAGGTATACTTGCTATGTCTCAAGCTTCAGCTGGAGTTCCTCTTTCTCTCACATTGGTCTTCCTTCAGAATTGTACACTGCACCAGCCATTAAGCTCCATTCCATGCCATGGTGTATGGAATACCAGCAACCTGCACTTCCCTTCCTCCCTTCCCCTCTGACCAGCCGCTCAGTCTTCGTATCTCACCCAGCAGACAGTAAACTGCTTTGGGAAGAATTCTGTTTTCTTCACTGTCTTCTGTCCAGTTTGATCAGTGGCCATACCTTCAACACTTGATTACTGCTAATTAATTATGGTGTCCTTTGTAACATTTGTCTCAATTTAAATCTTCACTTGTGTAAGTATTTACTTACTGTATATTCCCTTGACAGTTATAAACCTTGTTCAACATTGGCTGCACAGCTCTTGGTACAGGCTTGGAGGATATAATTTGCTACACGTGTTTTGAAAAACAAAAATGTTTTTGCCATTGATGAAACTGAGACAGTGAGAGGTTAGGTAGAAGGTGCTCTTACTCGTGGTGATGACAGGTAAGAGCAGGCAGGCAAGCAGAGGGCATTGTTTAGTAATCTGGGACTCTACTTTGGGTCATGCACAGCCTCTCCTTTTAAACATGCATTTATTTGGTAGCTTTCCCCATGTACCTGCACATCCTATGCACACATTCCTCTCTAAATAATGCACCTAGCATCCTCGGACTCCTCATCTACATCTGAACAATAGGATAAATTTGTCCTCCCTTTGATGACCATCAAACCTGGACAAGTTCCATTCAAACACATTCCCAATGCATCCTAGTCTGTGTGTAATAGGGCCAATCTGATCTGAAATGATTTTGGTTGCTTGTGCAATATGGTAAAATGGTATTCTTAAGTGAACTTTTAGGGGAAATCCACTGTTCACCATCTTGTGTCTATGCATAACTGTGCATGAATATATTAAAATCAGCTCATTATGAGAAGGGGCATGTGCAATGAGCAAGAGCTTACCTAATCCAAGCCTGTCAGTCAAAACAGAGAACCACTTAAATTATGTCCCTAGCAACCAAACTCCTCCTCCTCTTGAACTGTATAAAAGGAAGCCCCGTACAACAACTAGGGCCCTTAAGTAACTTCACTCTGTGGCCTGCTTCCTTTTACAGTATAATTTGATCTTTCTACCACTTTACTTTGAACAAAGTTTCCTTGTTACTTTGCAATCTGTGTGGGCTTTTATTTCAGTTCCTTAAATAAGAGGCCAAGAGTCTGGAAACACCTAGCCCCAAGCACCAGTAACAGAGGCAAGCTCAATCCTTGGAGCTAAGATGCCTGGGCTAATTCTCTGCTTAAATATTTTCCTTTCATAGTAAAAATAATCAATTCATTTGGAAAAAAAATCTAATAAGATCAGCTTTAAAACATTCATTTTTAAGCAAATAACCAAAACTGCATATTTATGCTTTGCAACATGATGTTTTTGTTATTCTGAGTGCTTTGGAAGCAAGGCTCCTTAAACTCTTTCTACTCTTTTTACAATCCGTTTTGTTTCAGAAAATTTTATAAGATTGTAGGCTTATAGGCATATGAACTAGGTATACGAATCAAACATTTAGTCATACTAAATAATAAAGAAATCTATTTTATTGATTCTTTGAGAATTCCACACAGTTTATTTTGATCCTATTCAAGTTCCCTTCCCTACCTCCTCCCGGGTCCAGCCCCACCTCCCTACTTTCTGACCCCCTTCTTATCCTCTTTCAATATATTTTAAAGGCCTATTGAGTTCACTTTTTGTTCCCTCAATACACTTGGAGTATAATCAATCTACCCAGTGTCACACTGCTAAAGAAAACTGACTCTCTCCCAGAAGCTACCAATTGCCAATAGTTCCTCAGCTAGGTCTGGGCTTCATGTCAACCTCGTTCCTTCAAGTAAGAGCATTGTCTGACTTGGGCTTGTGCAGGTCTCACGCATGCTGTTGTAACCCATGAAGAGTCATACGTGCATCTGCTCTGTTGTGTTTGGAAAACACTCTTTTGTTATAGTCAACCACCACTTCTGTCTCTTAGAATCGTTCTGCCCCTTCTTCCTAAATGCTCCCTGAACCTTGGGAAGTGGGAGTGTGTGATCTAGGTGTTCTATTTAGGGCTGAGCCCTCTGCAGTCTCTTATTTTCTGCATATTGACTAATTGGGGATCTCTATGTTAATCACCATCTGCTACAAAAAGAAGCTTCTCTGATGAGAGCTGAGAGACGCACTAATCTATGAGTGTAAGAATGAGTCGTTAGGAATTGGCTCAATACTGTGTCCATTCAACACATCACAGGATTGTGTTCTCCCCTCGGGCCTGTGACCTTTCTAGTCACACGTTCTTGGCCCTGATAACAGTGTCAGGTATGGTTTCCATCTTGTAAAGTGGGTTTTAATTCCAACATGAAAGTGATTGGTTACTTCCATGAAATTCATAACACTATTGAATCAGTGAGGATATCTTGCCAGGACAGTCATTGTTGTAGCTCCCAGAGTTCACAGCTGGGTAAGACTGATGATTACTTTTCTCCTCCAACAGTGTGGCTAGCACCATCTAGCACTTTGAAAATTAAGTAACAGAGTTGCAGCTTCAAGACCAATACCAGCTTGGTTTCTTTATGTTCTATGACTCATGTATGGACTGTTTTCAGTAATAGTCTTTATGACCCATATATGTAGTGTTTTCAGCAATGTCAAGTTCTAGTGGGTAACCAAGAGCAATGGCGATATCCAGCATTGTTTAAGGCTTTATGGGATACCCCCCACCCTGATCAACAACTCCAAAAGAGGGAGCCCATTTCTGATACGTGTTCCTTATTGGCTAGCCTGTGATGTATATTTTTAGGAAACGTCCACAGTAGAGGTTTCCATATGATGTTTCCTAAAGGCCTCTAGTGTTAGTTATCCCTCCTCATCCTCCCTCCTCTCCTCTGCCCTCCCCCTGTATTTAACCCTTCCTATTCTGATATTCTCTTTCCCCTTTTACGTCACTGCATTATATCTCCCCTCTCATGAAGCTATGCATCTCATGGCCACTGACTGGTTTCCTGATGTCCATAAATTTTCCAGCTGAAGCACACATAAAGATTAATTTGATATATTCATATCCAGCATCCAATATGTGAGAGGACATTTCTGGGTCTGAGTTACATCACTCAGGATGATTGCTTCTAGCTCCATCTGTTTACGTGCCAATTTCAGAATTTTGTTGTTCTTAATAGCTGAACAATATGTTTCATTACATAAAAATGTGTATTTTCATTATCCATTCGTCAGTCGATGGAAATGTAGATTGTTTCTGTTTCTGGCTATTGTGAATGGAGCGGGAATGAACAATGGCTGAGCAGATATGTAGAGTCCTTTGGTATATGCCCAAGAGTGGTACAGCAGGACCATACTGTAGATGTATTTCGAGCTTTCAGGAGAACCTCTGTGCTGATCCATAGTGACTTTCCAGTTTGAACTCCCTGCAGTGGACAATGATCTCTTTCCTCACATCTCCACCCATATTGTTTTATCATTTGTTTTCTGGATTTTAGCCATTCTGACAGAGATCAGATGAAATCTCTAATTAGTTTTAAAATAATTTTAATTTATATTTATCTTACTATTAAAAAGGTTGAACATTTAAGAAATATTTCTTAGTCATTTGTGTTTAAATTTTTGAGAACTTTGTTTAGTTCTTTACTTCAATTTTTAATTTAGGTTGCTTGGGGTTTTTTTTTTTTTTTTGATGTGTAGGTTTTTGAGTTCTTTGGATATTCCGCCTTAATTCTGTTAGATGTATAGCCAGTAAAGATTTTTTCTGATTTTGAAGCCTGCTTCACTCAGCTGATGATGTCTTTTGCTGTTTCATGGAGTCCTGCTAGTAGTTGGTCTTAGTGCCAGTGATAACAGAGTGCTATTCTTGTGCCTATAAGTTTTGGTGTATTTCCTTTTTTCCTCCTTGTTATTAAAATTTCTCTTTGGGAGAGGCAGACCAACTTAACCTGCCTCTCTCCCCGGCCTTGCAACCCCAAAAATCTCTCCAGGCCTTGAAACAAACACATAAATTTCTCCACTCACAGTTAAACAGATTCTAGCTAGTTTACTTGGGCTTACTAACAGAGCAATGGGTAAGGGATTACTTACAGAATATGGACGCCCACCCTTCCCTCCACAAGTTACGTTAGTAAATTGATGAGGCTTGGATCTTGCAACTTCAGATGAACAGATCCAAATGGCCCATGGGGGAGGGGAAAAAAGGACTGGCCTCTTGGAGCCCCCGGTTTAAATACTATTAGCCCCTCCTCATCTCATATCCAAGGCCAATAGACAGGGTGGGTGGGACATAGGACTTTCCCAGTTCCTCGTCTTTCTGCTCAAGATGATCCTGGGTGATATCACTCAGGGAGGGGTGTTTGTCCACAGTTCATCAGGCTTTTTCCTGTTGATCTACTCAACACTTTTTATTGGATTCTGGGTATCAGATCTTATGCTGAGGTTCTTGATATACTTGGAGCTGAGTTTTATGCAGGTTGAGAGATAGAGATCTAGGTTCATTCTTCTACATGTAGCTCTCTGGTTTGAGCACTATTTGTTGAACATGCTATCTGTTCTCCAATGTGTATTTTTAGCCCCTTTGTGAAAAATTAGGTGACTCTGAGTGTATAGACCTGAACTCATGTCCTCAATTCTAGTCCATTGTTGAATGTGCGTCTATGTTTATTCCAGTACAATGCTGCATTACTGTAGAATAAAGTGAAATCAGGGATGCTGATACCTCCAGCTCTTTTATTGTTCAGGATTGTTTTGGATATCCTGCTTTTGTGTGTGTGTGTGTGCTTCCATATGAAATTTTAATTTTTTGAATTAAAAAAAATTATGTTGGAATTTTGGCTGTGATTTCATTGAGTCTGTAGATTTCTCTTTGTAGGATGGCCATTTTCACAATATTAATCCTACTGGTCCATGAGCATAGGAGGTCTTTGCATCTTCTGGTATCTTTTTCAATTTCTTTCTTCAATGTCCTAAAGTTTTTATTATACAAATCTTTCAAGATATTCCAAAATATTTTTTAGGCTATCATGAATGGGATTGTTTTCCTGGTTTCTTTCTCAGGATGTTTGTTGTTAGTATAGAGGAAGGCTACTGATTTTTGCATGTTAATTTTGTATCCTGCTACTTTGATGAATGTGTTTATCAGGTTTAGGAGTTTTCTGATGGATTCTTTAGAGTCTTTTATGTATAGAATCATACCATCTGCAAATAAGGGTACTTTTACTTCTTTCTTTCTAATTTGTATCCCCTTTATCTCCTTAATTTTTCTCATTGCTCTAACTAAAACTTCAAGTACTATATTAAACAGGAATAGAGAGAGTAGACATGACTTGTTCTTGATTGTGGTGGAATTAAAAATTTTTTTTCCATTAATATTATTTGGGCAGTGGGCTTGTTTCCTTTATTATGTTCAGATGGCCCATGTGTTATGAAAGGATGTTGGGTTCTGTCAAAGGCCTTTTCTAAATCTAATGAGATACGAAGATGGTTTCTGTCCTTGAGTTTATTTTTGTAGTGGATTACATTGACTGATTTACGTTGAATCATCACTGCATATCTTGGATGAAGCATACTTGGTCATGTTGGATGATCTTTTGACGTGGTCTTGAATTCGAGTTGCAAGTCTTTTATTGAGAATTTTTGCATCTAGGTTCATCAGAGAGATTGCCTTATAATTTTATTTTCATTTTTTTGGTCTTTGTTTTGGGTGTCAGGGCAATATTGGTTTCATAAAAAGAATCTGGAAATGTTCCTTCCTTCTCTATTTTAAGGGACTTTGGAGAACTACTGGTGTTAGTTCTTCTCTGAATTCTTGCAGAATTCTGTGATGAATCCATCCAGTCCTAGACTTTTTTGTTTGGGAGATTTTGAATTATACATTTGATCTTATTGGTTGTCATGGGTTGGTTAAAATTATTTATGTTATCTTTATTTAACTTTGGTAGACCATAAATAGAAATTCATCTGTTTCTTTTAGATTTTTTAGTTTCATGGAATATAGCTTTTTAAAGTATGTTCTTATGATTCTCTCAGTTTCCACAGGGTCTGTTATAGTGTTTCCTTTTTTCTCTCTGACTTTAAATTTGGGTCCTGTGTTTCTTTTGGTCAAATTGGCTTAAGATTTGTCACTCTTTCCAAACTTTCCAAAGAACCAACTCTTTGTTTCATTGATTCTTTCCTGCTTCTATACTGGAATTTTGTCTGGTTTACATTTGCATGGGTCTTGTGCAGGCTGTTATTATGCTATAAGTTCATATGAATAAATTTCTAGCTATCTGGAAAACCATGCTTCTTTGTGGTCATCAGCTACTCAGGCTCTTACAATCTTTCTTCCCCTTTTCCCATTATGGTCCCCAAGGTGTGGGTGGTAGAAGTTTGAATGCCCCTGAGTTTGGTGTGTAGATGTTTAATATTGTAACATCTTGGTGGATTTTCCCTTAATGAGTATGAGGTGTCCTTCTTTATCTCTTCTGATCAGTTTTAACTTTAAGTGTATTTTGTCACTTAGAAGACCTAAATCTGGTTGTTTCTTGATTCCATTTACTGAGGATTCCTCTTTCCATCCTTTGACCCCAAGGTGGTGCCTATATGTGATGGTGAGGTGTATTTCCTGGGGACAGCCAATAAAATGGATCCTGTTTTTTAGCACAGTCTGTTAGTCTGTGTCTCTTTATTGGGGAATTGAGACCCTTAGTATTGAGGGTTATTATAAACATTGGTCACTAACTCCTGTTATTTTGTTGTGCTGGTGCTAGCTTCTTTTGAATAATTGTTCTCAAGTTGTTTATTATTTCCTGTGTTATCCTGAGTGTCATTTACCTTCCTTTCAGATTGAAGTATTTCTTCCAGTGTCCTCTGTATACTGGTTTAGTAGTCATAAATCCCTTAAATCTGTGTTTATCATGGAATGTTTTGTTTTCTCCTTTGATCATGACTACCGTTTTATAGGGTATAGTAGCCTGGTCTGGTATCTGTGGTCTGTAATAACTTATAGAGCATCAGTCCATGCCCTCTTGGCTTTCAAAGTCTCCATTGAAAAGTCAAGTGTTATTTAGATGGGCCTGTCTTTATATACGATTTTATTTTTCTCTGTTGCAGCTTTCACTATCTTTTCTTTTTTTTGTTCTGTACATTTAGTGTTTTGATTATTATATAATATGGGGAGTTTCTTTTTTGGTCCTGTTTATTTGGTGTTCTGTATGCCTCATGCTCTTTGATAGGTATCTCTTTCCTTAGATTTGAGAAGTTTTCTTCTATGAATTTATTGACAATATTTTCTATTCCTTGGACCTATGATTTGTAGACTTGGTCTTTTTCAGTGTCCAGAGTTCCTTCATAATCAATTCCTGGGTTTTTTAAGATTTAATATTTTCTTTGAGTGACTCAGTTCTTTCATTTAATTTCAAGGTTGATAATTTATTTTAACTTGATTCATTCTATAGGAGAAGATTTCCATTGAGTTTTTTTAAAATTTCTTATTTCAAGTTTTATTTCAATTTGACTTTTCTTCAGAAATTCAATTTTTAATTAAATTCTATTTTCTTGTCTTTTTTTTCATTCAGCTATTTATGTTTTTACAGACTTCTTTCCAGAATTTATGTATGTCCTCTTTGAGGACATACATATTTAAAATAGCTATTTTGAAATCATTGTCTTATGTATCAACTAAGTTCTTCCCTTGCTATGGTTATGTTAATTTCTTTTTAAAAAATATTTTATTTATTATTTTTATTTTATACATATGAATATATTGCCTGCATATATGTAAGTGTACCTGTGTTGTGCAATGCCCTCAGAGGTCAGAAGAGGGTGTCAGATTCCCCTGGAACTGGAGTTACCAATGGTTGTTAGCTGCCATTTTTGTGGTGGGATTGAACTTGGTTCCTCTGCCAGAGCATTCACTGCTCTTAATCTCCTAGAGAAGAAATATTGTTTTGGTTATTCGTGTTGTTTATGATTAGGATGGGATCTAGGCATCTGAAGTTAGGTCATTGGTGGTATTTCTTGATATGAATATCTGGTCTCATCTTTGTTGAGCAGATTTTTGGATCTTTGCTATTACCTCAACTTGTTAGATTGTGGACCAGCTGAATTGTGCTTGTTGTTTGAACTTGGGTTGCTCTGTGTGAATGGGGTGTCAGATGTATTCCCATCACAGCTGGGGATATGTACAGCTTCTGAGCCCAAGAACAAACCTTCTGTAAAGTAAGAAGATTCTCACTGCCAGTCTTCAGAAGTCTGTAGAAGACTCAAATGGTTCCACAGGTGGTCCTTGTGTGGCTGGGTGGGAGTAAGCAATGATCCCTGGGAGCAGGACGGGAAGATATCACACTGACCTCAGGCGGAAAGTGGGTGGGGTGGAGGTCAGGTTGGAGGTCTCTATCTGGTGTCAAAGTCACAGGACACCTTTTGTTCCCGGAGTGGCAGAGTGGATCGGGTTGGTGGTAGGGTAACGACACTGTGAGTGGCTGTCCGGCAGACAGCAGGCTCTGGGGTTGCCTCCCTGGGGCTGAGGTTTGTGGGGAGCCACACACATGGTTCCGGTGATGGTGCCGAGTGAAGAAATTTGTTTTAAAATAATTCTGGGGCATATACACAAATTTACCTCTTATTAAAGAAAAAATAAATTTGCACTTTTGTATAAAGAATTAAATCTTGGTTGAGTATTTTATAGTACAGCATCTTCAAAGCTTTTCAGAGTTGACTAGTAACTTGATTTTATGATTGTCTATGCTGAGAATGAGACTTCACACAAACAAATACATGGTACAAAATGGCAGAATTATATTGAGAGACATTTAATAAACTGTTTAAAGCTATATCCTAATCCCAAGATAAAATTAATTTAATGACTTCTCCTGAAATTTCAATAAAAACTCAAATAGCAATTTTGAAAACTAAATGATATTTACACAATGAGACAAATATTAAAAGTCTGTCTTTGTTTTCCACAATTAAACCATTATGTTTATACAAGACCAGTAAGCTTTGTATTGAATGGCAGCTACCCTGCAATTTATAGCATGTTGATACAGTAGTCCTGGCTCTGAGCTGAAGTGTTTCAGGCATCCTTTGTTGGTGTTTTCTGGCTTTGGAGTATGAGCAGAGAGAATGTTCGTCCAGAACCATGGCTGGAGTGAAGGCCTGTGATGGAATGTGGATAAGCGCTGTTCACTAAATATTTAATTATGCATTAATTTTTGGTCATTGTGCATTCTGAAAACTTCTGTTGTTATGAGACATTTTACAACCCTCACATGAATATAGGTCACAACCTGTAATTTAAGAAGCATTGGTCTGGGTGAGCTAGCTGGATTTCTAGCCTACCCTAATTCTGCCTTTCTTTAACGACAGGACGCCTACATGCAGAAGCCCTGTTCATGTTTTCTCTGGGGAAGTGACTGGGCTTTAGGTAGCTGCCACAGTGACCTCCAGACCACCTCCAACCAGTCCTCTTAGCAATTTAAAGATTTTATTTTCTAAATTGTAAAATGGGAGAACCACAACCATCTCTGCTTGTCTCTATCTTGTCATGAAGTTCCTTGAGCCTCGTTTGTCTTTTCACTCAACAAATGTTTATTCAACTTGCCCCACACATTAGTTAAAAGTGTTCTATAGAGTAAAAATTAATTATTCCCAGAGAAAGAAACTGGCTTTTGCAATTTTTGCACAATGGCCTGGTATTTCAATTTAAATTCTTGAGTAATGACAGTCATTTCAAATGATCATTAGACTAGATTTAAATGAAAATGAGACATTTCCTTTCTCTACCAAATATGAAAATAAAATCAGTTTTAGTCGATGAGGACATTAAAGTCAGAAGCTAAAAGGTGCCGTTTTTCTTTGGCAACTTGAACACATGAAAAACCCACTTTGACCCTATCTTATTGTTTACCTAGGGCTGGGAATGCTCTTAGGACTTTGCACAGTGAAAGTAGAGATGACCAGGTCTTTCCCCTGAGGAGCTCAGATCTAAACACTATTGAACAAATCTGCACAGTGAGCAGAAGTGAACATATTTGAGCTGATATGATGGGAGAGGTCAGGAAAGGGCTATATGCTAAAGATATAGGAAATTAACCATCTGAAGCCAGGAGGTTTGGGGCAGGGAAGGCAGAAAGAAGAACACACTCCAGATTTCTCAGTGGGGTGAAATTAAAAGTGTGAAGACAGGGAGGGCACAGAGGGTGAGTGGAGGGTGCCCACACATCGAGAAATAACTCAAGAAAAAGGGCCTATTAGGCATGCTTTCCTCTATTTCTTGACATTTTAAAGCAATTTGTTTGTCAACCAATTGTCTCAATCTGTTTGTGTTCTTGAAAAAATAAAAAAAGCCCTACAACTAGGTAATTTATATAGATTAGAAATATACCTTTCATGATTCTAGAAGCTGGAAAGTCTGAGGTCAAGGTAGAGCTTTCTGGAAGTGTGCTATATCTGCACATGATGGGAGAAGAGATGATACTGTGTTCTCCTGCGGCAGAACATATAGAAACACATGGAAAGGCCCAGAACTTTCCTCTCACGCTTTTACACAAAGTAGCAGGTGCCTTCATGTGCACCCTGGCTTCATGACATGGACACTTTTTAAAGGGCCCTTCTCTTAATACCATCACACTGGCTTTACGTTCTAACACAGGAGGTCTGGAAGGACATGTGTATTCTAAACCATAGTCAGAAGGTGGAAGCGTCTTTTCCCCACCTGTCCCAAGAAATACACATACATTTTTCTCCATGTCCAAGTAACAAATGAAGTGTAATAGTGAGCAACTGTATATAATTGCAGTGTGTTTGGGCAATCTAAGAATCAAGCCCACAGTGTCGGGGAGCACTGTAGCATATTAGTATATTCAGGTGTTTGCAATGAGTCAGTGAGTGCTGGGGAAAAGGAAACGGTTTTCAAATCCTCACCGTTTTTCAGTGCATCGGCCAGGCAACCTGTGTGCCGACAAGGCTGCCAGTGGACCCTTTGTTTATAGCTGTGTGGTTTGCTCTGCTGTGGCCAGAGCTGGTCCTTAAGTCACCGGTGTGCTTTCCAGTCTGGCTCTGACTCTTCTGGGCCTCCACTTTGAGTCATAGTAGTAACTGATACTGTTGCGTGCTCAGTCTCTGCCACTTTACTGCACTGCTTTGGGAAGTTCAAAACACTTCACAGGTAATAACCTCACTAATTCTTCATAGCAAGTTGTAGGAGATAATGAATTCAGAGGTGTGGAAGCAGTGGTTCAAGGAGGTTGAAAAATCTAGTCAAGGTCACTCAGCTAAAAAGTGGTAGGAACAGAACTGAGCTAGACTTTTCTTGACCTTGTCTTTTTATCTTACACGGCTCCTCCCAGGAAACCTTACTGAAGATCGTTGCATCATCTCCCTCCAATGTGAAGGTGGCCTGGAACGTGGTGACGCATGAAGCAGCCCAAGCCACATTTAAATAGCTCTGATTATCACCTAGCTTTTCCACATTTCAAGTGTAAATAATTTCTCTCCAAAACTTCACCTTCTTGCCCTAATTCTGGATCTCTACCAAATAAGACTTTTCTTTGTTCTGATGGGCAAATACATGTATTTGGCCATTCAAGAGCACTTGGAACAGTTTTTAACTCTACTCAACCTCTTTTTCCCTACTCAGAGCAGAAACCAGGGAGGGGCTTCGTTCTCTCTGTGACAGTTCTTTGCATTCATTCTTGTGAGAAGCCTATTATTTGTGCCTATTAGCCCAGAATGACATGATTGGGCATATGAAAGGCTAGCTTTGTTTTATACTTTATTTGATTGGAACAGTAAACACACTTCCATGCAGAAGCCTTCAGTTCACTATTCAACCTCAGTCATTCAGGACTTTGGCTTCATGCCCGGTCCTTTAGAGGCCCCAGTGTTAAACTGTTAAACCCAATAATTTATTCATGCATATTAAAAAACAAGAGGACATATTTTAGTATAAACATACTTTTGTGAAAATGGAGGGCTAAGATGTTGACAATAAGAGTGAGACAGATGTGATGTTTAGTGTTGATTGTCAACTTGATGGAATCTAAAATCATCTAGGAGATGAGCCTCTGGCCCTGCTTCAGTGGGATTTACCTTCATTGTATTATAATTGATGTTGGAAGCCCTAACTTAACTGTGGGAGGGGCATCCTGGACTCTATAAGGTAAAAAGGGAGCTAAGCACTAGAATTCACTCAGTGCTGTCTTCTGACTGCCAATTAAAATAGCCACGTCCTTCTAGCTCCAGTTGCCTCAATTTCCCATGATAGACTGTACCTTGAACCGTGAGCTAAAATCAGCCCTTCTTTCCTTGTTTTTGTCAGGATGTTTTATTACAGCAAGAGAAAAGATGCCAAGACAGTAGTTTGAGAGGGAAGAGGGAAAGTCTGGTGTGAGCCAAGGAGGGCAGGTGGAGTTGTGAGATGTGAGGACAACCTGGCTGGTGCCATCAACAGTAAGATCAAACTAGAATAAATTTGACAAAATGTTTGATATTTATGGCTACTTTTAGGAGAGGTGAAGATTACAGAATGTATGCTAAAAATATCTTTTTTTTTTTTCTTTCCAGTCCTAACTTCTGAATCCAGGGCCTCATGTGTGCTAGGCAAGAACTCTAAAACCAAGTTATATGTATAGTCTCCTTTTTACTTTTTAAGACAGTGTAATAGTTTTCTTTCTGTTGCTGTGATAAAATACCCTGAGCAAAGCAACTTTAATGGAGGAGTGGCTTCCAATTTTTTGGCTTTCAATTTCAGGTTACAGTCCATCATTGCTGGGAACTGAAGGCAGGAATTTGAAGCACTCAGTCACATCCATAGCCAAGATCAGAGAGAGTGAGTGAATACATAGATGCTTACTTCCCAGTTCCATGTTTCCTCTCATACACAGTTCAGGATCCAGGTGCAGATGCCACTCACTTTTATGCTGGGTCTTCCCACACCATAATAATCAGGACAGTCCACCACAGATATGCCCACACACCAGTCTGATCTATATAATCAGGGACTCTCTTTCCAAGTGATTCTAGATCCTGTCAAGTTGCCAGTTAAAACTAACCATTACAGATAGGATCTTGTTAAGCTGGCCTTGAACTTGAGATTCTCCTGCTTCCTACTTCCAAGTAGTGGTTGGCCAGAGTCACTAGGTGTGGCAGAAAATATTATTTTTGTTAAATTAGGCATAATAATCATGGAATCTGTGAATCTGATAGCCACTTACATAATTTTTGAATCCCTCATAGAAATTTCTAGGAGGTCCAGGATCTTTTCTGTTTTGATGAGACTCTTGACATTTATGAAGAGCTCTCTATATGGTTAATTTTTTTGAGACAGTGCCTTGCTTTTCCTCTATTATAGTGACTCGGACGATGACTTGGTGAACTTCTGTAGGGCACCAACTAGTCACACCATTGTGGGAAAGAATCTTCCTCTTAGAGGGCTTCAGTTTCCTTATCTGAGAAGTGATGAAGTTTGACAAAAGTTCTTTTCAACTCTAAGGATTATAAACCCTTTTTTTTTTTGCATTTTAGTGTGGTAATTTCCTGCCATACAGAGGTTTTATACTGATTAGATATATTCTCCTTGTGACAGCCATAGTGTCGTAGTATTAAAGTGACAAATAACCCAAGAAAATTAACTGAGATAGACTATCTCCAGTGTATTTGAGAAAATCCACCTTTCCAGCTTCACTAGTCAATCATTTGCTCCTAGGACCACCCTAGAGGGGCAGGTTTACCTTAAGTTATGCTAAATAGATGGACTTCGGAATACTTAGTATGTTGATGAGGTAGTGAGTTTTTATTCCCTGCTCACGTTCTGGTGCTGTACTCTCTTTCTCAGCCTAGAGAGTGCAGTCACTGGTCCAGTTAAATAAATTTGGCTGATTCAGAACATCTGGAATCTGAGCGGTCCTTCTCAGAGGCCTGAACGTCATAACAGTAGACTGAATTACTGGTTGAAATTCTTTATTCCCTTGATAGGAGACTATTATATGCTCACATCTCTTCCATGATTAAGGGTAGGAAACGTTCATTTAGGCTTGGTCATGTGGCTGGCTTTGACAAATAAAGCCTTAGCAGATGTGGTGTAGACAAAGGCTTGACTTGTTCTTAAGTACTAGTTCAAGAAGACTAAAAGAAACAGAATCACAGCTATCTACAGCTTACAATTATGAACCCAGCCGACATAAGTGGAACTTCCAACCAGTGCATGAATCAAAAATAAATGCTTTATGTTTTCACTGTTGAAAATGTGTATTTTTCGTTGCTAATTAGCCATGAAATTAGACATGTTTAATTTAAGAACTGACCTAAATTTTTGTTTTCAGTAGCCATCATATATAAATTAGTTTGAAATCTTGCTAAATATTTATATTTGATGTTTTGTTTATATTCATATTTATTTGTATATATCGTAATCAAGGCCTTAATGTCTTTTTTAAAAAGGCAGGGTCTTGAGGTTGGCCTTGAGTTCATATCCCTTCCTTATTTTTCAGTGTGTTGTTAGAGGCATGTACTTCCAGACCCTGGCTAAAGTCCCAATGCCCTGTAGGAACCATTGATTTGGCTAGGAATTATGTTTAATAGGGATGCCAGTTATTAACATAAAGATGGGTTTATTACTTATGCTAGATAGCTTTGGTGGTCAAGCTGACATGCTTGGGAAAAGGGAAATGTCTTCTATTGGACTGGCCCATGGCATGTCTGTGAGTCATTTTCTTGATCGTTAAGTAATGAGGGAGATTTCCTCATGTCATGCTTCTCATGGACAAGTGGTCCTGGGTTGTAGAAGAAAACAGCAGAGCCACAGACCAGAGAATCAAGCCAGTAAGCAACATCCCTCCATGGTCTGTGCTTTGGTTCCTGTCTTGATAGGAACTTGATAATGCTCCGTGAACTGTGAGTCAAATCAACTCTTTACTCTGTAGGTGTTTTTGATCAGTGTTTTATCACAGCAACAGAGAAACAAACTAGGGCATTACTCAACCTATTTATATTTCACTGATGAGTACAACTCCAGATTTCAAAGGCTGACATGACTCTTTTATCCTGGTAAATTATGTGAATGCAGCAATTACAGTTCTAATGCATGTAAGATGGTGCTCTAGTTTGCCTTAGATCATTGTGACAACACACTCTGACCAATACCAACTTGGGGAGGAAAGGGTTTATCTGGCTCATATCTCCTGAGTCACAGTTCATCACTGGGGGACCCCAAGGTAGGAACTCAGGGCAGGAACCTGGAGGCAGGAGATGAAGTGCAGGCCGTAGGGGAACGCTGCTTGCTGGCTTGCTCCCTGGACCCACGCTCATCCCAATTTTTTATATAACACAGGACTACCTGCCCAGGGGTGGCACCACCTACACTGGGCTGGGCCCTCCCACATCACTCAACAATCGAGAAGATGCCCACAGACATGGCCACGGGTCAGTCCGATGGAGGCAATTCCCCAGTTGAGGTTCCCTCAATCCAGATGTGGCAAGTTGACAACTAAAGTTATCTAGCACAGATGGTACAGTTATTAAACTGCAGATTCCTTGCTTCTGGTTCTCAACCACACACTTCATCTGCAAGCACTTACTGCTGCCCATCGGTGTGAGGACTTGCTATACAGGGAGTGGCATCAGCAGTCTTTAGGGGTTTGAAATTAAGTATTTTTTTTCCTATCATGCTGTGCTTCAAAATTAATCTGGAGTCTGCCTGCTATGAGTGAATATAGACTCCTGTTTTACAGTTATTCAAGGTACAGCATTTATCCTCCCGAATTAGGCTTTCTTCTGCTCTTCCATTATAAGATCAAACAAAAGAAGCCCATTTGTATCTTTGAAAGTTGTGAGCGGCAATACCCATCAACTTCAACCCAGTGTCTCCTGTGCTCTTTGAAATCTGATAGGCTTGCACTGTGTGTCCAATACATCATTAGACTTGCTCAAGCAATATGAACAAAATTTAAAATACTATTAGATAGCTGGAAAGAAAGAAAACCTATCCTGTTGTTCTTTGGGAAGAACTCACCAGCTTTACAGCATCCCTCATGGATTCTGTAACTGTGTCTCAGTATTCTACAAGTTTTCCAAGCTCACACTTACAGCATTCAGCCTATAAACTCTTTGTGGTAAAGATGAGGGATGGATGGAGTTTATGATGAAACAAATCAAGGAAAATGTATTTCAGTTAAACATAAGCAGTGAAATTGTGCTTTCTTTCACAATGAAGAAGAGGTTGCTACTCTAGAGACAATGGTTGGTATACACTTTTCAGGTAGGGCACAGTCTAGCCTATCTTGTTGAATTCCAGACATAAGACAAGGAAAGACAGAGCCAACTAACCTTCTTTAGGAGACACAGGAATACTTGCTCAAATCATTCCGGATTCATATATACTGAATCTGACAGCTTCAATATTGCCCGTTATGGGAATGACTCAGGAAATTTGTTAGTCAAATAGTGCAATAAACACAGAAAATCTGTCTAGTGGAAAAAGGGTCATAAAACACATTCTTCACTTTTTATAATTTATTAAACACATCACTACATTCATTTCTCAGATAATCCATGAATTCACTTATCATTATGGCCGTACTGCATATGCTTGTTTAGATGTTCCCTGCAACTAACTGTCATGGTATGCGTCTTTTCTGACCTTTGAGGAGAAGCTTCTTTGGACAAAACTTTGGATTTTAAGTATAAAACTCCAGCTTTTCTGTCACATGCGGTAATACCATGATGACGGTGTTCTGACCCAAAGCTGGAGGGATAACCAAAGAGGTTGTAACTGGTACCAGACCAACTCAGATTCAAACATTTTCCTCTATTGCTTCTCTGAGATCCTTAAAAATGCTTGCATTCTGCCTTGTTTTAATGTAATATATATTTGTACATTATACTGTGATTTTTAGCAGATTCCTGTTCTTTGATATCCTACTAATTTGAATTGAAGATGGTATCTGTGTTAATTTATTCCGCAAGTGGATGCTATTAGGCATTGAGGAAGCAAAACATGGGTATTTTTATTCTCCTTCAGGACCTCCCTTCAGTGCTAGGGATTTACCAGTGAGTTATACTCTGAACCTCTATAGCAATGTTTGAATACTTTCTCATTAGGATAGGAAAATTAGGCATTTGGACACAGATCAGAGAAACATTCTTCTTAAGTGGCAAGTGTGATCTTTTGACTTAATATTAGCATGTAGTCACAACTACAGCAAGATTCTCTTGTCTTTTATTTCAATTTTCCCTTCACCTGGAGAATCAGGATATCACCCCTGAATTCTTCCTGAGGCTCAGTGCCACTGTGTTGTAGGAAGCTGAGGGAAAGCGCTCCTCACGTGCATATGTAAAACCAATTTTGCCTATGGAGATTTTCCCCCAAACTGTACAAAAACAATAGAAAGTATTTTTCTAATCTTTTGGCTCTTAACTTTTTGCCTAAGTGGAGGAACTGAATCATTCTAAATAGTGTATAAAGTCAATTGCTTGGAAGACGTTTCCAAGTCTCAAGTCTGTGGATTCCCAGGGAGGCGGTTGAGGGGGGCACATAATACTGGTATTATAGGGTGAGCTATCACACCTGGCTATACTTCTTCTATTATTGTCTTAATTTTCTTTTTAATTTTTTTTAAAGAATTTCATATAGCATAACCCTTATATCTACGATTTAGAAAACATAGTGGAAAGGAGGAAGAACGATTCTAAAAGCCAGAGGACCAGGGCACCTGCTGTGAGATAGTGTCTTCTAGACATGACAGGGATTTTGCACCCATGAAATTACAGCAATATAGTTGACTAAACACGATCTGCTGTGAGTCTTTTTATTTTATTATTTTTATTTTGTGTGTATGAGTGTATTGCTTGCATACAGGTAGGTGCACCCAGGTCCTGCAATGCCTGAGGAGGTCAGAAAAGGGTGCCAGATCCCCTGCAATGAGAGTTATGGGTGGTTGTTTAGCGGTACCATGTAGGTGCTGGGAAGTGAACCTGGGTCCTCTGCAAGAGCAGCCAGTGTTCTTAACTACTGAGCCATGTCTCCAGCTCTTGCTGTAGTTCATTTTAATAACACTTTCAGTGTGTTTTTTTTCAGAGAAAAGTAGGGAGAGAGATGGAACACACACACACACACACACACACACACGTCTGTATATATATAAATTTATCTGTCAATTAAATTTAAGTATTAGAAACTGTTTAACAAAAATCATAAGAAAAAATTTAAAACCTTAAAAGTAAGCAAACCCAATATGATATTATTTATTGACAGTTGATTTATGCATAATAGTTCAAGAATACATATCTTGTATACATATTTGCTGATAAACATGTGGGCTTTGGTGATTCTGTGGAAAGTTCCAACATGTAAAAGCCCATTTCATGATGGAGGAAAGGATGGAGAATTCAGTTCACTTTTCCACAATGCCCAGGCTTCATCTACAAAGGGTGCAGTATGGTTCAATGGTACTGGGCTCTGGGCCAGCCTGCTCGTGTTGAACTCTTGTTTTGACTGTATGACTTTGGCTAGCTTACTTCACTCTGCTGGTCTTCGTAGAGTTCTCATTAACATTTACCCTAGAGGGGTAAAATATTCTGATGATTTGATAAAGTAATACATGTAAAAAAAAACAGTGCTTGATATAGTTATTGACCTATAAATGCTGACTGTGTATCTTTAGAGAACTGGTCTCCAAAGATTAGAGCTTTTCTGTTTGTTCACTTATACATACTCAAGACTCACTATAGTGCTGGCACAGTGTAAGCTCATGTATATCCAATGGAGGTCTGCATTCAATATATTAAGAAAAGAATTATAAATAATACAGCCTGCCTTCTTAATGCTCTGGGTTGAATTGTGTTTCCTCAAATATATGTCAAAGTCTTAATACCACAGGATTGTAACCCTATTTAAAATGGATGTAATTGGTTAAGGCGATGGCCCTTAACATTTTGATGGCAGATTTTTGAAAAGTAGAATTGTGAGAAAATAAATCACCTAGTTTGTGCTTCTTTGTTGTGGAAGCCCCCAGAAAACTAATATAATTACTTGGTATAAAATAACATCCCAACCATTGAGTTTAGTGGGATTATTTGATCTGATTTAAAAATCGTAGTTGTTGACCTTTATGAAGTCCTGTGAGCGAGGCATCTTGATAAGCATGTGGCATATGACTGAGGCCTGAGAATACTCCCAGGAGGCGGCATTTGCATCATTATAGCTGAAGAAGCCGAGTGGTCCAAGCACTTTGTCCAGCTCATAACTGCTCGATGGCAGAGTTGAGATTCTACTTCTGGTTTTGAGTTACTAGTCACTAAACCCTCTAGCCTTTTATGATTCAGAAGGGACAAGGTTGTGTTTATGTGGTCCTGAAAAGGCCAGGGAAACTTCTGTGAGAATATATGTCAGTGTGTATGATGTTTGTGTGTGTATACTACAGAATCTTTCTGATCCTAGTCACAAGATACAGAATTTTAGATGTCTGTGTGAATTTATCAGCTGCATAATCTCCTTGACAAATCATTTATCTTTTAAGATTCATTTCTTAATCTAGAAAATGAGGCTCAGATACCAGCTTCTCGGATTGTTATGGCCACTTATTGATATTATCCCTGAGAAATCACCTGGTGCATAACTCCAGTCTAGGGAAGATGACCAGTCTAGGGAGGATGACCAGTCTAGGGAAGATGATGCACATTGTTTTCTTTTTTGCCTATTAGCTCTGACTATGTTACTGAATTACTTCACTTTCATTTGTTTATTTTAACAGTTTTACTCTTTCTTTGCGAATTTCATACATGTATATAATATACTTTTATCCACTCCATTCTCCGCCTCCAACTCCTTCTGCATTCCCAATATGTCCCCCTGCAAACCTCATGTCCTCTTGTTTATTGTAGATCTGCTTAAATTATCTATCATTGATTGAATTTTGGTAGACCATATTTAACTAGAAGTTCACCCATTTCTTTTAGATTTTCCAATGTACTGGATATATATTTTTGTGTGAGATCTAGTGATTTTTTTCTGAATTTCACTGATAACTTTTGTAATAGCTCCTTTTTCTTCGTGTGTGTGCCATGACCTGTGTATGTGGAGGTCAGAGACAGCTTGCATGGTGGATTCTCTTCTACCATGTGGAGCCTGGGGAAGGATTGAACTCAAGTCATTAGGCATGACAGGAAGTACCTTTACCTAAGAAGTCACTCCCAGCCTTCCCTTTCCATCTCTAAATTTTCTCTCTTTCTTTTGATTAGTTTCATTAAGGGTTTATCTATTTTGTTTATCTTTTCAAAGAATAAACTTTTGTTTTGCAGATTCTTTTTTTTTTTTTTTTTTTTTTGTCTTTTTGAGACAAAGTCTCCCTGTAGCCCCAGCTGACCTGGAACTTGCCATGTAGGTCAGGCTGGCCTTGAACTCACAGAGATTGCACTCACAGAGATTGCCTGTCTCTGCCTCCTGAGTGCTGGACAAAAGGTGTGCACCACACATCCAGCAGATTCTTTATATTGTTAAGTTTTGTTTCAATTTTCGCCCTGATCTTAGTGATTGGAGTCTGGCTGTTCTTTTTCCAGAACTTCAAGGCATCTCATTAAGTTACTTCTCTGAGATCTCTTTGACTCTTAATGTAGACACTTGAGTTATAAACTTCTCTCTTAGGACTGCTTTCACTATATCACAGGTTCTCATCTGTTGCGTTTTCATTTTCACTTGATTTTAGGAATGCCGTGTCTTCCTTCTTGATTTCTTCAGCGACACAGTCATCATTCTGCAGTTTGCTGCTTCATCTCCACCAGTTTGCATATGGTCTCAGGTTGCTCTTACAGCTAGCTCCTTTGCACTTGTTTCATTGTGATCTGATAGACTGGGAAGAATTGTTTCAATTTTCTTACATTTGGGATAGCATACACTTTGTCTTAATATATGATTTATTTTAGAGAAGTTTCATGAGTTGCTGAACAAAATGTGTAAACTCCCGGGTTGGGAGGGAATAGTCTGTAAATGTCCACTTGATCCTATGATATAATTCAATTCAGATATTTCTTTGTCTAATTTTGTCGGGCTGGCCTGTCAGTTGGTGAGAGTGGGTTATTGTATAGTGTTAATTTGTGACTTTGCATGTACTAATCTTTGATTTATGAAACTGGGTGTTTAGAATGCTAACATCCTCTTGTTGGACTGTCCCCTTACTCAGTGTGAAGTGACCTTTATCTTTTCTCAAATCTATTTAGTTAGGTATTAGAACAGTGATACCTGCTTCTCTCCTAGCTCCATTTTCCTTCTAAAGTAGCTAAGGTAGCATCTGTCTTTTGTGGTAAGGCACATTTCTTGGAGGTAGAAATAAATGGTTACTTCTTTTTTGATCCAATCTAGAAGTGTTTTGATTGGGGATTGAAACCATTAATATTCAGAGTTATTACTGAAAGGTAAGGTGTGTATTGACTTATGCCATTTGTTAATTTTGTAGTGTTTGTGTTTTTTCCTTTCTCCTCTTGATTGTTTTTCTAGTATGATTTGTTCTTTTTTGTGTGTGTTTAGCCATGTGCATGGGTGTGTTTTTCTCTTCAGTTTGAAGGATTCCTTCAGGTATCTTCAGTAGAGCTAACTTAGTGGTCATAAGTTCCTTTCATATTTTTTTTTCTTGGAAAAAATTCACTTCTACTCTAATTATGATAGATAGGTTTGCTGGCTCTAGTAGTCTGGGTTGGTAGCTGTTATCATTCAGAACCTGAAATATTCTTTTGAGACTTTTAGAGTTTCAGTGGGGTGACCTGGTGTTGTTCTGATGGGCCTGCCTTTATATATGACTTGGTGTTTCTCTCTTGGTATCTTCAATATGCTGTCTTTGTTATATCTATTTAGTGTTTTAACTATAATTATATTTAATTATATGGTGAGGTGAGGTTCTTTCCTGATCTTATCTGTTTGATGTCCTAAGTACCTCCTGTATCTGGACTGGCTTCTCTTTCTCTAGCTCTGGGAAGTTTTCTGTTATGATTCTTTTGAAAATGCTTTCTGTACTTTCTGTACCTTTAGAACAAGATTTGTCTCCTTCTTCTAAGGCCATATCTGTAGATTTAGTCTTTACAGAGTCAGAATATCTGGACATCTCCACTAGTGCCTTATGAGTTTATCGTTTCCTCATCATCTTGTTCAGTGTCTTCCACCTTGCCTTCAGGCTCAGATATTCTGTCATCTCTTTGATCCATTCTATGCTCATGGAACTTTTTATTTATTTTATTTCATTTCTATATTTTATTTCTAGTATTTCATATTTATTTCCAGTCGTTTTGCCTCTTTGATATATTCTTTCTCTACATCGTTCACACCACAACCTTCCTTATTTCGTTTTGTTGTTTGTGTCCTTAATATACTTCTAATCATTATTTTTAATTTCCTGGAAATTCATCTAAGTCATGCTCACTGGATACCATTACTGTAGGATTAATAATTTTTGGAGGAGTTCTGTGGTCTTGGTTTTCCCTGTTTCCTATGTTACTGTGTTGGGATTTATGCATCTGGTATTATTTCCTTGATTGTTTAGTTTTTAATCAGCTATATATTTTTTTTCAGTTGAACTATTTGTAATGTTAAAGAAGGACCTGGATGTGGTAGCACAGAGTGTGAAGTTCAGAAAGGGCAGAATATGTAGGTCCAGGAGCTCAGGGTACCTGGCAGAAACTCTATATTATTCCTTGAATGGGATATTAAGTGGGAGAGAAACCACAGTTGCTTAATATTATCACTATGCAAAGATCATACTAGTCAATTAACAACAGGGGCCCCTTTGACCTCAGGAACCATTAGAGCATAAACAACCAAGGACAGTAGGTCAGATTTTGGTTAGCAAGATAAGGAGTGGAAGGGAAGTAGGGTGTGTAGGATAAAGATTAAGTATTAGATCAACTTTGAAAAGGAAAAAAATCCAGGTGAGAGGTAGCTGAGAGGAGAAAGTTCAGATACTGTTAGAGTCCACAAATTATAGAGACTGGCAAATCTATGGAAGTTTACAATTGAAAAGTAAGAAGAAGGCAGGATAGTCGTGAGAGAAAGAAGAATAGAGTTAAGAATAAGAGTGGGAGTCTGTGAGATATGGCTGAAGAGTACAGTAAAGAATGCTTTCCAGTAAACTGCGTGGGGAAACATAAGCAGTTCTAAACCTAACTAAGCAACATATAAACAAAAGCAGGGCTGGGTGCACACCTTCACTCCCAGCACTTGGGAGGCAGAGACAAGTGGGTCTCTGTGAGTTTGAAGCCAACCTGTCCTCCATAATGACACTCTGTCTTTAAAAATAAATGGAAAGAAAACATCGTGAGATATATGCAAGAGTGAGGATTACATAAGATAAAAAGAAGAAATTAAAAAAACGCCTATGGGGAGAATGGCCGGTACAGCTGTGCCTAGCTGAAAAATGACTTTCTCAGGTCCGCTGGCTCCTGAAGTCTCCATTTGGTGCTGTGTCTGAGTTACTTAAATAAGTCATTTTCAATGAGGGGTAACTGTATTCCCCAAGGAGTAGTTATCAATGTCTGGAAGAAATTTTGGGTGCTGAATTCAAGGGTAGGTAGGGTGGTAATGGTAACATCTTCTGAGTTGTAGCTAGGGTGTTGCTAAACACGGCACAGGACAGCTTACCACAGCCCTGTCCCCGAACTTTGGTACTGTGGTTGAGAAAACTTTCTTTAAAGAATTACAATGTGACTTTTTATGAAGACACTACGTGAATGGGCCATAGTTCTTCCTGGCTCACTGGAGTTTCTCTTTAGTAGATCTCATACATTAGATTAGGTCCTCCATGCCTCTACTCATGAAATGAACATGTTGAAGTTCTAGCATGTAGTATCCCAACATGACAGTCTTGAGAGATAGGCTGTTTAAAGGGTTAATTAAGTTAAAATGAGGCTGGTGACCCACTATGACTTCTAGCTTTAGAAGAAGAAATCAGGACACATGAGGAGACACTAAGAGCATACATACAGATAAAAATCAATTGTGATTTGAATGTGTCCCTCATAGATCATGTACTGAATATTTAATTCCTAATGCAACAGTGTTGGCAGCTGGTTAGATCAGGAGAGTTCTTCCTTCATGGATTAATGGATAAAGCGCAGACCTGGACTCCTGATAAAAATGAGCCCAGTCCCCCTCTCTGTCATGGGCCCATGCTCTTTACACTTCCATCATCTTCCATCAAAGGATTTATAATAAGAAGTTGCCCGTGAATACTGAACAAAGGCTGTCACCATGCCTTTGGACTACCCAGCCTCCAGAACTGTGGTCTAGTAAATAACCCATTCTCAACACATTCTGTTACAGCAGCACAAACTGGACAAAATACCATTTGAGGAACAGCCAAGGACAAGGGCCTCAGAAGAAATTAAACCACACCTTTGTCTTGGTCATCTTGGCCTCTCAAGCTGTGAGCGCAGAAGTAGCCTCAGGAGAGGCTCTTTGAATAGAAATTCCAGTAAATGTGACCTGATGTAAAGACCCACAACGGCTTTTAAAGATAGTGAAATGTCTCATCTTGCTTCCCAGTAGCATCTTCATCTCTTTGCTTTTACTCAACAAACGACCATTTTATTATTTACTATTATTGTCATTACTCTGTGTGTGTGTGTGTGTGTGTGTGTGTGTGTGTGTGTGTGTGTGTGTGTATGTGTTACAGATTTGGGGCATGTAAGTAGATGGGCATCCTTGTGGAGGTCAGAGGAGGACACTTGGCATCGTTCTCTGTTATTATCCACCTCATTCGCCGGAGGCAGGAACTCTCACAGAACTCTCGTTTCTGCCCACCTTTCCCCACTGCCCATGATGGGGTCACGAGCATGTGTGCAAGCGTGCCTAGCTTTTTACATGAGTGATGGGGATTTAAATTTAGCCCTCAAGCTTGTGCAACAGGTGCTGTTACCTGTGGAGAAATCTCCCCAGTCTCCAGATAACAATTTTAAGACCTTCACTGTGGCCTCTTTAGAAACTCAACCACTTATTTATTTTAGGGACAATTTAAGGAGTTATGAGTGATCCCTTTAGGGTACAATGTTAATGATGAAACAATTACAAATTAAAGTTACAATTTTCTCACTCCAGTGAGCCAGGAAGAACTATGGCCCATTCATGTAGTGTCTTCATAAAAAGTCACATTGTAATTCTTTAAAGAAAGTTTTCTCAACCACAGTACCAAAGTTCGGGGACAGGGCTGTGGTAAGCTGTCCTGTGCCGTGTTTAGCAACACCCTAGCTACAACTCAGAAGATGTTACCATTACCACCCTACCTACCCTTGAGTTCAGCACCCAAAATTTCTTCCAGACATTGATAACTACTCCTTGGGGAATACAGTTACCCCTCATTGAAAATAAAAATAATAAATAAATAAATAAATAAAAATTTATTTTATGTGTTATGCAGTACTCATGGAGGTCAGAAGAGGCTGTGGAATCCTCTGGAAATGGAGTTGCAGATGGTTGTTAGTTGCCATGTGGGTACTTGGAATCGAACCTGGGTCCTCTGTTAAAGCAGCTTAGCTGAGCCATCTCTACAGCCCTAAACTTTTTATTTTAAAAGTAACATGACTTTTATAAAAACTACAAAATTCAGGAAAATTTTATAAAAGTAGATGCTAAAATCAACCATAATTTACTTATTCATGCTGAAATTTTCTATTATTTTAATCTTTTTGGTACTCTCAGAACTTTCTACAGAAAGCCCTAGTCCAGGTGTTTATTTCTGATTCTGGGCTTTGTTGCAGTGGTTCTATTTTTAGTGCCTGTTTCTTTCCCTGCCTCCTACCCTGAGATTTATGATGAAGGTTGAGGGCGTTTGATTGTGGAATAAGTAGCAATTTCTAGGGTGTTGGGCTTTGGTTCTAAATGACAAATGTTTCCTGCAGCCACACATCCACTGTCTGGCTCTCTGAAGTTAGAGGACTCAAGTTATGGCTGTCTCTGCTCTCAGGTTTGACTTCCATGGACTCTTCTATTCTCTCTGCCAGAACCACTTTGCCCAGATCAATGAATGTGACAGGGGATGGTAAAATTCTAATGTTTAAGCACTCTGGCGGGCGGGTCGAGTGGTGAATGAACCCAAGCTTGGTTTATCACACTTACCAGTTGTGGATCTGAAACAGTTAAAGACGGTACCTTAATAAAGGCATATTTTTTATTTCTAATTATGTGCATATATGTGTATCTGTGTGTGGGTAAATGTGGGTATGTGCACATACGAGTACAGGTGCCCTCAGAGTCTAGAGGAGGGCATCAGATCCTCTAGAGCTGGGGTGCTGGGAACTGAACTCGGTGCTCTGCAAGAGAAGTACATGCTCTTAACTGCTGAGCCATCACTCCAGCCGAGTTTTTCTTTTAGAACTGGGAATAATAATGTAATAATGAACTTCTAACCATAAAGGGACATGTTGAGGACAACATGAGACACAGGTCATATGAACACCTGCTTTGGACCCACCCTGCTGGATGAAAGTCTTTTCCCTGTTCCTGACTGGTCCAAAGCCTGAAGTAAGTTTCTTGTCCTCCTGTGTTTCTGCTTCTCACATGGTTGGACGGATAGTGACTGGTTCCTGCAGCAAAGCTCCTGGGAGGGCATAGGACCAATGGCATCATACGGCATGTGCTCAGTGGTTGCTGCTTGTTTTTGTTGCTATCATTTTTATTGACATTTAAAAGCCTGGCCTATAATAAATGCTTAGTAAACTGTTCTTATGATTCATTCTGGGCCTTGTCAGTCTCCTTTCTCCCATTTTTTTTTGATAGTTGAACTTACTGGAGTCGATAAATATGTCCTTGCCATAAAATGAGCACTAGCAATCTTTGATGTTGTCAAACAGGGAGACTAATTGTTTACCAATAAGTCTTTGCAGAATCAAATTTATTTCCTCATTCACCACACCCTTTCTAACCCTGCATGCTCAAGAAAGAACTGGGGACGTGTGACAATAATAGAAGTTATCATTTCTGGTAAATTGATATCTTTTAAAAAATTTTAACAGCCTCTCACTCTAGAGCCCAGGATGGTCTGGAACTCTATGTAGCTCAGGCTGTCCCAAGCTTACAGTCCTCTTGCCTCAGCTTCCTGAGTACTGAGATTATAGTTTTGTACCACTATGTCCAACTTTGGAATAGATTTGTTAAGACACTGATATTTAACAAAAAGAATGAACACATGGCAAGATCTTCATAGTTAATGACACTGGCGTATCTATACCATACCTCATGCACCCTACACAAAAGAACTGTACCCCTGGGTAGCCCAATCAGATCCAAGCATGGCTAGTCCACTAGCTCACAGTTATTCTTTCCCTATGAAGAACTGTCAAAAGGATGTCATTGTAATTAATTTCAGAAATAGAATTTGTGATAGATTGCACAAGTGTTGAGCTGAAGCTTCCTTTTCATTTTAAATAGCTTTTATTCAACTTCTCTCATGTGCCAGCTGCTTTCACAAATGTCATTCTGCTACATAATCTATGAAAAAAGAATTCAGTATGCAAATTAGAACTATAAAAAGAAAGAGAGGAAAATATTTAGGTTTCTTACAGAGGGCATGCTACTCATATTATTTAAAATAAACTTACTGAAAATACAATTAAATTTAGTCTAGATTATTAGTCTAGATTGGTCTTCTTTCATGGGATTGGCCCTTAACAGATAATCTTGGAGGTCGTTCTCTTATAATAATGTTCACCTAGTTGGGAATGTATTATTTGGACAGACTTAAGCAGTTTGTACCATTTATGAACCAAGCTTTGTTTTACTGTCTGGATTAATAATACCAACTACTAGGGCTTGAGAGATGGCTCTGCACTTAAGAGCTCTTGCTGCTCTGGCCAAAGATTTAGTTTCAGGTCACAGCACCCCATCAGGTAACTCACAATCATCTGTCCTTCTAATTTCAGGGGATTCGATGCCCTTTCTTAGTCTCCTGCATGTACGTGGTGCACATAAACTCATACATACATACATACATATGCATAAAAACAAAGTAAAAATACCCACCACTAAAATTTCAGGATTATGGCACTTAATGTATGCAAAAACCAATGGTTAAGGTGATATTCAAGCATTATTAACTATCTAAGATTTAAAATATCACCATCTGAAACAGACATTCCAATTACATGCTACCTCTGACCTTAGTGACAGACTAAATATGTACAGAGTATCTCATCAGGTATTAGGGTTCTTGTTGACATTAAGCACCTTGATTTGGGTTGGACCTTTGAGTAAGAAGGGAAGACACATTAACCTAAGTAATTGCATTTGGTAACAAAAGATGTTGAAAAATAAAAAGAAGGTATAAGATATGCAAAGAATTGTCTTAAATCTATCTTAGCTGAGTAGTCCTGATGTTTTAAATTATTACCTTCTTTATCAACAGGAAATTTATGGATACTCAGATGCCTTCCAGGTATTTTAATTACATAATTTTTAAATTTTCCAAATATTGAAAAATGTTATCTTAATTTTTTCAAAGAAAATCAATGCATAGTCATCTAAAAATAAAGTTATTGTATGTGGTGGTATATACCTTCAATCCCAGTACTTGGGAGGCAGGGACGGGATATCTATAAACCTGAGGAAAGCCTGGGAAACTAGGAAACTCTACACAGAGGGTTCCTAGTCAGCCAGGGCTACATAGTGAGACCTGTTTCAAAAATAATAAACAAATAAAAAGATAACGTCCGTACCACTACCAAGTTATTCATTGTGCAGATGCAGCGATATCAATGCCAGTAATGCTGTGTTTCCTGGAGATCTAGGGAACTGTCCATTCAGTTCCTTAATAAGTTAAGCTCAGTTACACTAACAAAAGCCACCTCCAGCTAACTCAGACACAGATATTTTTCTGGAGGATATGGGGTAGTTTACAAGATCAGAGAGAAGGTTGGAGAACCAGGCTTGGTAAAGGAAGGCTGCTAGTGGGAAATTTATACATTCAGAATCTTAGGGCAGGGCAGTTACAGTGTGCCATTGACACCTGCTCAGTCTTGGCACTTTCCATCCAGGTGTGCTCTGATTCTCAGTTGTTCTTTTGTCTTTCCATCATTTCTTGAGACTTGGAGTCTGGGTGGGAGCACCTGACTGACTAAATCCTCAGTCTTATGCCAGCACTATAGGAATTAGTGGCCAGGTTCAGGATTCTTTGCTGCTTTGTCTCTTACAGTGGAAAGTGGGAGTTTATTTTACACCACATTAGTCTCCACACAAATGCTGGGTAGCCATTCAGTGAGATACATCTTTTAATTTTTCCCAGTTGCAATTTTTATTTCCTGTTTCTTAGATATCTTCTATATTGGTGTATTCATATTCAGCTATATGTGTTAAATAATCATTCATTCTTTGTATTTATTAATTTTTCTCTGTCAATCACATGCACACACATATATATCATACACATAGATACATGCATACATACATTCTTCCTCCTCTCTTCTTCTCCTCTCTTCCCTCCTCCTCCTCCTCTTCCTCTTTCCTTCTTTTCCTTCTTCTTCTGTAGTTCTGGGGATCAAACCTTAAGCCTTGCCCAAGCTAAGCAAGCACTAAGATACATCTCAGCTGTGTCTTAGATATTATTGTAGCAGCGTAACCTTTTAAAAATATGATCTCAAGTAGTTCTTTCCTCAAAAAGCTGATACAATGAGTTGTATCAATAAACATTTTTTTTTCTGTTTGTTTTTTGAGACAGTGTTTCACTGTGTACCACAGGCTAGCTTCAACCTCTACTTCTGATCCCCAAATTCTGGTATTACAGGTGTGCACGTCCATTCATGACATAACATTTATCTCTTAATCAAACCCATTGCTCTAGTCACAGTGAACTAAGGAGTTTTGTCTATGGGAAGGTAGTCTGTCACACTGAGGTATGTTTACTTATTTCCTGCCTAGCAAGATTATTGCATACCGAGTGATGGAAAATCTACCCTGTTTCCAGCTTTTGGAAGTTAGAGATGCTAGATGCTAGTTATACATCAAGAAAAGATGGGCCAGTGCAGCTTAGATAGCAGTCTTTCTTTGCTAAGCTACTGGCCTAGCACTGGATAAGATCAGACCTGGGGGCAGTGCCGCTGATGAGGAATTTAATATTTAATCTCACACTCATATGCAGCTTCACATAAACCTCCACAATGCAGATGCTTTCTGAGTGGGACTTTTTTGCCTTTAGTGTAATTCAAATTCTATCGTTAAGAAAGAACCACTTACTGCTTAAGCAATCTTAGAGAAATGGTGATACACGGATAATTCTTATATGTGTCAGTAAACCAAATATTCCTTGCTAGCTTGCTTGAGAATTTGTTAGACGTATTTGTGAAAACTTTTCCTTCTCGATGCTGATCTTGCACAATCTTGCATAATGAGTCTCCTTTTGTTCTGAAAAACGAACTTACTTCCTGCTCAAATGACCCACAACCCTTCCCTTCCTGATCAGTCTCTTACAGGTAGGGTTAAAGTTCTTCCTATTCCAGAAGGCCTCTGTACCAGAGTATACAGAGCTCTGGAGAGATGTAGTTAAGCCTTGTATATGCCCAAGATGAAGAAGTGGTATGATGTCATGAGAAATTAATCTTCATATAGAGCTGGGAGCACAGGCTGGGCTCAGTAAGAGAATCAGATGTTTTCTAAAAGACTCAGTGGGCAAAGAAATCCATATTTTCCAATCAATACTTTCCAGAGTTCATGGAGAAAAATAAATAATTGATTTCAGGGTGACACAGTTTTTCAAATTTACTACTTAGAGTTAAAGCCTGTGAAGGGTCCCAGCTGGGCTTCAAAAAATCCCTGGGCACCATCACCAGCTGCATTGCAAATGTCTAGGACACAGTAAAATTTCCTTCTTTATTTTTGTCAGGAGAGACATGGGTAGAAAGTAGCATTTTTGACATTTTATTTTTTCTGTATTGGAATGATAAACTTCTTAATGAACAATTTGTAAAGACCACTTCCTCCCCAGGAAGTACTAAACTACATTCCTCTGCCGAGCACTGTGCCTGCCCGCCCAAGGAAACATGCAGAATGGATGATCAAAGTGCACCTGGAAGGTGATTTGAAGGAATATCTCCCTTAGGCTGAAACTTCCTCTTTCTTTTTTAGTGAATTATTGGTAAAATAGTGTTATCATGACTGCAGAATGTTTTATGCCATGAGTTAATTCTGAAATGATTTCTCTTCTAAGACTTATAATCTTTTCTCCTACACTCAGAAAATAATAGGAATCTTTGTTGACTATTTCCTCTCTGCAAATGAGCAGGGAGAGATGGAGGAGTCACTTACAAAAGCAGGCTGAGGAAATTTAATTTTAGCTTTGAATAGTTGAAGAATGCAACTCCCCCTCTCTGTGGCAAGTTTAGAGAGGTGTGAGTCGTGTCCTGGTTACAGGAGTGTTGTTCCCCCATGGAGCAGCCCTGCTAAGGAGGATTAGCTGGAAGTCGTATTCAGAAGCAGGAACAGAATGGTAGTTTTGCTTAGTCTAAGGCTAGGTAATTTTATTAGCTAAAATCTAAAGGATTCTTTATGAACCAAGAATACCACCATTCGACTTTGCTATCTTATCTCTTCTGCTTCTTATCAGTACTTTTTATTTCATTTATTTATTTACTTATTTATGTGTGTATGTGATTGTGGGTACATGGGTGCACATGCATGCATGTATGTGTGGAGGCTACACGTCATTATTAGGTGCCTTCCTCAGTGACCATCCACCTTGTATTTTTGAGACAGGTTCTCTCACTGAGGCTGAAGCTCACCAATTCAGCTACACTGGCTGGCTAGTGAGTTCCAGGGATCCCCCTGTCTCCACCACCTTCAATGCTGGCACTACAGATATAGGGTCCAGAGGTCTTGACTCAGGTCTTCAGGTCTGCAGCAAACACTTTACAGACTCAACCAGCTCCCCAGTCCCTATTATTTATTTTTGAGACAAAGTCTCACTATGCGGTCTGTGCTGGCCTCAAGTTCATGATCTTGCCTTAGCCTATCTGGTGCTAGTATCATAACCACCATCCTTGGTTCTACCAGTCAGTACTTTTTAAAAAGTACATTTATTATTTGTATGTGTGTAGGCATGTGTACTGCAGAATACCTGTAGAGGTCAGAGGGCATTTTTCAGGAGCCGGTTTCTCTTTCCACCATGTGAGTGTCAGGGATTAAATTCAGGCCATCAGGCACCACTGAGCCATAGCACCAGTCCTATCTGTACTTGTTTTAATGTGAGTTTCTTCTAGTTGTTCACTCAGCTGTCTTGGTTTGAGGATTTAATCTCTTCCCACTGGGCAGGCTTTTCTCTTGCTTTTTGTTTTCTGCTGCTCCTGCTGTGGTTGTCTTTGTCATTTCCTCTCCTCCTTGCTTTTTTCCTACATCAAACCTAATCCTAGGCAAAACTATGAAATCTTTTCTCTCAGAGTCCTCCAGGCCTGGTTCACTTTCTGTTCCCAACAGTTTCCACTTTTTATTCTTCGTTGTTACTGTGTTCTTTTTCCATCAAACTAATAAACATTATGACTTGTTTACTCCAATAGCATTTTCCTAAGACGAGTCTCCCTCTTAATAGTTGCCAACGTGTTCAGAATAAAAGAATGAAATATCAAAGTGGAATCTGGGGGGGGTCTTGCACACATCCCATGCTCCTGCTTCCTCTGTCCTTCACTGGGCATCTGAAACAGTGGGAACGAGCTGTGAGAAGCACCTCACTTCCTCTTTGGGGGCCCTGGAGTGCTCGGGACCTCCTGAAAGGAAGGAAACAGCTGGGTGACAAATGTTGTAACTGCTTCACCCAAGGCAGCAGAGCCGAACCAGACCGATAGAGTTAGCAGAGGACTGGTACCGTTAGTTCAGCTCTGCAGAATGTCCACCGGTCTCACACGAGGAACTGGTGATCTGGTCTGCAACAGCCAAGATGCAGCGGCTGTCATCTTAAAAATGGAGATTTACGCTGCTGATCAAGAAAGCGTGTAGATTGTTGCCCAGATGCTGTGAACGTCCATCTGTCCTGTTTGATTCCAGAGAAATCACTTCAGGCTCATCCACGCCCCTAGGTGCCCTCCACTGACCCCTAACTCAGACTTGACCTTGACTCAAACTCACCTCAGTAGCACCGTTATAGAAAGCTGGCCTTGACCAGGGAGGTGCAGCTCCCTCTATCCCGTTGCCTCTGAACCAGTTCCGTGGGAACTCTAACCACACTGCCTCTAGTTTGCTGTTCCCTCTGGCCCCTTGCAGCTTGAGGAGACGGTTCTGTGTGTAAAGGTTGTCCACTGAGCCCAGCATGCATCTAGCACAGAGGGAACACCTAATCAATGTTTCTTGAGCCAACGACTACAATGATAGCCTCCGGGAAGGCAGGCAAAGGAAAGCTATGCTATTCCAAGACTGGGCTCCAGGAGAGACTTCTGGCAACTAGACCAAAAAAAAAAAAAAAAAAAAAAAAAATGTCTTTGAACTCAAATTGTGTTAGACGGCCTCAGTATTAACGGAAATCAGCAAGGTTGTAGAGTTGCATTATCAACGGATGGAAGTAAAGGAGGAGGGAGAAGCTGACTCATTCCTTTGAGCTGGCAAAGTATACAGAATACTCCGGACAATGGAGAGAAACCATCCATCCACTGTGGAAATCAGTGAGACAAAAGGAGTCTGAGCAGACGCTCTCCCTCCCCTCCTGAGCCTGCCCTGGGCCTCCATCTGGATGTAAGCATCTGGGCTCTAAATCTTATGGCCTTTATTCCAGGTTCCTCCTCTGCTTTCTCTAGAAAAAGAAAGCCAGGGGAGACGCACTGGGCAGGTTCTGGCATGCACTGTTCTGTGAGACCTGTGACGGCGAGGTGGAAGTTTCCAGTTGAACACAAAGTGTGGCACGTTAGACCTGGAAGGGAGATGGGTTAGAAGGGATGACTTTGTTTTTTACCTACACCTTCCTATATTATTTGAATTTCTAAAATTTTCTGCATGCATTCATTTGATTAACTAATATAATACAACTGAGAATCAGATGGAGATAGCAGTCTGGGTGAGCAGGGCAGTGGGAGGAAGGCATGAGTAACTGCCCTTTGGAGAGAGGCTGTTTTGTGTCTGCTCTGGCTCCTGCTCCTCTGGCCAAATGAGCCTGGCAGTGAAGCCTCACTCTCGGCTCAGTGGCGGCTCTGGTCTCGGGGCTCTGTTAGCTGTCTGCCTTGTTCACTGCCTTTTTCGTGATTCCCCATACTTTGCATTTATCTTCAGCTTCCTCTCTATTCACGTTTGATTTCTTGTCCTGGCCCTGAAGGATTCTTAGTCAACTTCTGAGGCTAGCTTTCTGACTTAGGGCCTTGTTTATCTGTTCCCGATTTTTCTTAATTTTTTCCTAGGCTTGAAGTTGTCTCTACATATTTGGAAAGGTCCACATTGACTACAGTTAATTACAAACAGTAGATTACAAACCACATGAGATCTGACCATGCAGCCATAGCAACCTTCCTTTCAGGGGTTGCCTCATCCTCTTCCTAGGGGTGGGACCTTGTATGAATCACACAAACTTTCTATGTGTTGCTTTATCTACATACAGAAATTTTCATACTGTTACACTCAATAAAAGCTCAGTATTACCATTCTAATAAGGGAACACATTTCTATTCCTCCCCCCTCGATTCCCCCTCCTTCCTTCCTTCCCTCTCACTCTCTCCCTCCCTTCCCCATCCCCTCTCCTTCCCTCCCTCTCTTGTTTCAATCTCAGGAAGCCTAGGTTGGCCTTGACTTTCTGTGTAGCCAAAGATAATCCTGAATTCCGGATCCTCCTCCATCTACCTCTCAAGCGCTGGGGTTACAGGTGTGTGCCACCCTCGCCTGCCTACACTACCCTAATGTGCAGAAACCACAGCCACTTCTCACTCCCTCTTCAGTTGGTTTGCTCTCAGTAAAGATCCTTTTTACTCAATCACACAATCCTGGGGTAGGCACAGACTCAGTCCTGGGAGAATTTTTGATTCTATAAAAAAACAAAACAAAACGCTTATTTAAGGCAAATTATCCTCTTAAAAAAGCTTATTTTTAAAATTTTATATGCATGAGTGTTTTGCCTACATACATGTAAGTATAGCATGTGTGTGCAATACCCAAGGAGACCAGAAGAGGATGTCAGATCCCCTGGAACTGGAGTTACAGGTGGTTGTTAGCTTTCTTGTGGAAGAAGCATACAGACCATTGCCCAGGTGTTGTGAATGTCCATCTGTCCTGTTTGGCTCTCTTCCAGGGAAATCACTTCAGGCACATTCATGTGACCCCCTAACTCAGACCTAACCATATGCTGGAAACTAAACCCCCATCCTCTGGAAAAGCAGTAAGTGCTCTTACCTACTGAGTCCATAATTACCATCTTTTTGAACAAAGTACTGTTTTTCAGGTTTATGCTCTTTCATATTTCTCCCCAAGATGGTATCTGAATGGGAGACATAAGTGATGACAATATGGTCAGGGAAGACTGGGCTTCTGGGTGTCACCATGTTAGTCAAAAGTCTTCAGAGAAATGAACATAACAGAACAGAATAGAATAGAGTAGATTTATTAAATTGACTTACATAGTCATGGACACTGAAAAGTTCCATGATAGGTGCCTGTAAGCTATAACATATTCAGTTTAAACCAGGGTATCTGATGATCCAACTCCTGGTCTAAGGCTGGTGGCCCAACGTTCCAGAAATATTGGAAATCCTGGAGCATGACACTGATCATGGCCCCTGAAACAATACATGTGCATGGAAGAGCGTGGAAGACATTATGTGGGCAAGTCTCGCCTCCTCAACAGCTCCCTAATCTGGGGCTCCTGACAGTGGGTGGTGCTTCACTTCCAGAGTGGGCCTGCCTTCTTAATTTGCTGACCAGGACATGCCCTCAAACATACCCTGAAGTACATTGTATCAATATGCTAGACATTCCTCAATCCAATGAACTTGACATGGAAAGTTAACCAATGATATTTGAACAAAATGATATTTTGCTGTGTTGTGCCTGACCTAGGTTGTCCCCTGACTAGTCACCACTGACGCACACTGGTACCATTTTGGGGTGCTCTGCTCTTATCAGACACTGAAGCCTGTCCCCGGTGTAACTCATGTCTGTGCTGATATGGCTGTACCTTGTTAATGGCGCAGAGGTGCAGGGGGTTTCTCTGCATCTTTTCTGGCCGCCCCTCTGCAGTAGGCCACAGGGTGCTGCGCCGTGATTAGCAGTTGATACTGGGTTGAGGGAGATCTGATTTATAGAATATGTGGACTTTGTGATAGAAGCATTCCTGGCATTCCGACCTACTTATGCAGTACCATCAAATGCAAAGATGGGAACAGGTACACTTTATTTCGATGGAAGTCAGTAATCTGAAAATCCTGTGTAATAAGAGTGAAGTGAGGTATCATAGCTATTTAGTGATAACTGAGTATTTATCTTTATTTTTAGTAGAATTTAATTGTGAGCTAAATATCCTCTGCAAGAGCAGCCAGTGCTTTTGACTGCCGAGCCATCTCTGCAGCCCCTAATAATTTAAATTATAATAATTGCTTTAATTAGTTTGCAAAATCCTTCTCTCCCTTTCTTCTTTCCCTCCTCCCCCCTCCTTCTCTTTCTCCTCTTCTGTCCTCCCCTCTTCTTTCTCTCCCTCCTCTTCCTCCTTCTCCTCTTCTTGTGCCCATGATTGAACCTAGGGCCTTGTGCGCACTTGCGTGTGCTTTACCACGGAGCAGTATCCCGTCCCCACACAATTTCTTGCATTCTAACAGTTGTCTGAGCTGGGGAACCAGCTCTGTTCTACTACTAACTGGCACTTCGGGTTTGCTTTCCCATGACAGCCGCTGGAGCTCCTAACCACGCACCGTCAGCTAAGTTCCATGTTTCCTTTTCAGGGACAGCTGGAGAGATAAATTTAGGTCCACCGTCTGCAGGCCACAAGGTGATGCAGAGGCAATCAGTGACAAAATATTAAAGAGGAAGTGGGGCAGAAGCTTCTCTGCCCATGGCATTAACCTTGACCCACAAAACTCTCTTTTTCCCTGGCAAAATCAGTCTAATAATGCAGGATGTCAAAATTCCCTAAACTCCTGAAGGAAATTCACACAATGGTCAATTCATAGAACCTCAATTCATCAGATAAAAAATGTGCTTTTATTTAAGTTGGCTAGTTATTTTTTTAATAGCATTTTAATGGAGAATATCAAATTTGCCCTTAGCCACAGCTGGGAGAAGCCCGAGAGAGAGGGACTTGCTTGCCGTCTGGACGGCCGTGCTGACCTACCTTCCCGCCACATCTGCCGAGCCGTCTGCCGTATCTGTGCAGCCCTTTCTTTTTCTAGAACTTCAGCTGCCTCTTTCCCCACTTCTTGGGTTCGGTGTTCTGCTCGGCCTCTCAGCACGGCTGGGGCTCGCTCGAGACAGGACTGGAGCTCCAGCTCTGCCGCGTCCTGTGAACTAAAAATTTCAAGTAACTGGGACTGGAGAGACAGCTCAGCAGGTAGGAGCACTGACCGCTCTTGCAGACGACCTGGGTTTTAGTCCCAGCATGCACAAGGCAGCTGATAACTGCCCATAACTCCAATTCCAGGGGAATTCGACACCCTCTTCTGACCTCCTCAGGCATTGAACCACACAGGTGCAATGCAGGCAAAGCACAATGCACAAAAAATAAAATAGATAAATAAAAATATTAAAACATTTTCAAATAACACAAGAAAGCACTACTTTCGTCCCTCAACCTCAGCCCTGTTTTCCAGCATAAATCATATTCATTTCTTAGTAGCATTAAATTTTAAATATTTTGGTGTCATATCAATTTACCTAAAAGTCTTTGGTATTTTTATTTCTTAATGTGTTAGCTTTAAAGTTTATGTTCTTATTTGACTAAACATGATTTGCCGTACCTCACACAGCATAATACCTCTGCTTCCCAAATTAGTTACTTCTTTTTAATTCCTCTATTGGCCAATTTCATAATTTCAAATAATTAGCAATATTTATTTTACTTTTCTCTCCATGTTGCATGTAACACTCCGTGAGTTCCTACCCTGAATAGCATACCAATTCCTCTTCTCAATTTTTTTCATCTTTTAAAAGTTTCTAACTTCTGTCATTGTAGTTAAGGTTGATAAAATTTGCTCTGTAAGTAACATGTATGCTTTCTTGAGAAATAGATTTAAACAATAGAAGCTAGTAAATACTGTTTCTTGCTCTGACCATCTTGGGATGACTTTTGGTCTTTTCATAAATATTTTATGGTTTGCTTATTTGGATTTTTATTTTTCCTAGGACTTCTAATTGCCTTTATTTTTCTCTCATTTTAAGTTTCTGTCATACTTATAATTCCTCCAGCACCCGAGAGATCAGATGTATCTCTTTATGGGGGCTTTTAGAATCATTCATTTTAATCCTAATATTCTTTTTTTTTAAATTACATGAATGACTGTAAATAAATTTTATTTCCATCTAAGCAATATGTTACATACCAAATGGGTCTGTTCAGTCTGAAGTTTGGTTAGTGTAGAAAAGTATCTTCTATTCTGTATACACACACAAATTAATTTTTTAGAATTCTATTTTCTTTAATAATTATTTCCCTTTTTAAAACTTCACTCCTAGAATATGGTTGAGTATTGGATACTAAATTTCAATTTTCAGTGACTCTTACTAATATTTTTCTTCAAGTTCTATCTATAAATTTTTTCAAATGCCTTATTGCATTCATTTTATAATTTATGAGACTTTTAAATATTTTATTTTAACAATAACTTTGCTTTGTTTTGTCTTTTTTAAAAGATTTATTTATTCATTTTTTTTACGCTACATGTGTGCATATCATATCTGTGCTGGTGCCCCTGTACGCAGAAGAGGGCATCAGATTCTCTGAAGTTACAGGCAGTTGTGAGTTGCTCTATGTGGGTGCTGGGAACTAAACTCAAATTGTCTGGAGGAGCAGCAAGCACTTCTAACTGCTGAGTCATCTCTCCAGACCCACTTTTGGCTTTTCGAAAGAGGATTTTGCTATGTAACCATTGTAGGATGGTATGCATTATGTAGCTTAGGCTGGCCTCAAACTCATGACAATCCTCCATCTCAGCTTCAAAAATGCTGGAATTATAGCCATGTATCATTATGCCTGAAAATAATTTTAGAGTTACAGAAAAATTGTGGAGATGTTATGGGGTGTTCCAATATACCTTGTCCCCAGTTTCCCTAGATGACTTGAAGAACCCAGAGTTCCATATTTTTTCAAATTTCCTTAGGTTTTAGCCATTTGTTGTTGTTCTAGCTTCCGTCTTGAATCCCGCATTACATCAGTAGACATGTTCTTCTTGCTGTGACAGTTTAGCAGACTTATTTTGTTTAGATGGCCTTGATAGCTTATGCAGTACCATGAGTTGTTTTTTAAAGATTATCTCTCATTTGGGATGTGTCTGGTGTTTTTCTCATGACTAGATTGTCACTGTGGATTTCTGGGAGGAGAACTGAAAGAGGCCAAGTATCATTCTCAATGGTGTCACTATGAACATGACTTCACTGTTGGGAGCTTGGTCATCTGACTGAGGGAGCGGAGCGAGGGAGTGTGTCTCAGATTCTGCACAGTAATGTTTCTCTTTTACTCCCTTTTCATACCTTTGGAAAATCATATGCACTCCATGTTTCCGTGGGAACAATGTTTCACCTCTTTGAAAACAGACAAACTATATAAATCATTTAAAATTCTCTGCATGAGATGTTTTTCTCTCTCATTTATTCAATTATTTATTTATGGTCATACAGACTTATGAATATTTATATTATACCTCAGTTATAACCAAATATGACTTTATATTGTTTTTGGAATTATTATTATTATTTTTCTAGTTTGGGCCACTAGGACTTCTTTCACTTGGCTCCTTCTTCCCTCTGACCTGCATCCCATTTTATGGATTTGTTTGTTTGTGCATTTATTTTTGTGCATCTCCTTAACTTCTGGCACTATTAGATGCTCAAAGCTTGTTTTGTTTGTTTACTACCTGGATCCTTTAATTAGACCTTTTTCTAAGAATTTCCTACTACTGGGAAATACCAGAGACCAAGATTTGAGTTCTAAGTGTACTTATTGCTACTAGAATGTTCTGTCTCTTGGTTTTATCAGTTGGTAGAGTAAAAAAAGACAAGAATGTAATTTATCAACTGATCTCTATCAGTGGCTGTTTGTGTATTTACATCTATAGCTACATTAAGCTAAACATGCACCAGTGATGATGTCGTCAACTCTGATCTACTATCATATGGATCATTCTGCCTCCCTTTCCTACCTATGAACTCATACTCCACTAATAAGAATCCTGGTTCACAGCATCCTTTATCATTTCCTTGATTCTTCTTTTCTAATAGACTTGTCTGGAATCAAAACCATTAACTGCCCTCATGGGAAAGGACCGTATCGGCTGGAGTTCAAGCAGAGTTCAGTACCTCTAATGTTAGTCTAACAAACTACATTCATTTCCAATATAACTTAGGTAAGATACTTACCTTTCAGTGAGATGTTTCATATATTCATAATAGAGTTAGACTGCTCTGTCACCTTCTGAATTTATTCCTAGAACCTTTCAACATCAGAATTTTCTTGATGTTTTAAAAATATTCCTTTTTAAAACCTTTACTAACTTTTGGAGTCCATTTTCTCTCTGAATTTATTTTGTACCACCTTATTCTTTCTCATAGATGATAATTAGTTGTTTGCAATCTTTGTCTATGAAAATAATTTTTCACATGCTTGCAGTTCCAGCACTCATGAAAGCTAAGGCAGGAGGAATGATGAATTCAAGGCCACCCTGGGACATAGTGGGGCTCCATCTCATTTAAAAAGCAAGGCAAAAATTGAAACAAAAATACTCTTCACTAATCAACCAGCAACCAACCAATCAACCAACCAGCCAAGCACAAAATCTTTCCTAGAGGATATTTATGTGAAGTTTTTGAAGTGTGTGTTTCTCCATATGATACTGCTTCCTTCAAATTTTTCTTGAGTTAATTCTCTTTCCAATTTAGAATTTCTTACATTTTTGGTAATCTTTGCTTGATTGTTCATGACTCAGGGGCAGGGAATCCAATTTCAGACTGGTGTTCTGAGGCTAGGGACAGGTCATGTTTATGCTGAGCGTCCCTGTAGGGCAGTTTTGAAACACGGTTGGGGAAGGCCCTAGTCTCATGTTAAGGGTCATTTCTTGGGCTGACTTCCTTAGAGAAATGTATTCCAAGTGTATTGCTGAAGTGTGAGCAGGAATATCTACTAGCAACCTGGTAGCAGAATGAATAATTATTCACTGTTCATTTATAGACACGATCACCAGTGCATGCCTTTTTTTCAGAGAAGAGACACTTCTGAGCTTTTCAGTCTTTTGCCATTGTATGAGGAGGAAGTAACTCAGTTATGTGGAATAATGCTGAGAATCTAGTCACGAGGACCAGATTTTATTTATTTTGTACCAGTACGTTTAATTAATAATATTTACCAGGAACATGGGTGAGGGTTTACTTACAGGAGCGATTTACCAATAGCTACACAATGAAGAAAATGTCTCTCCCTCCTCTAACTCTGTTTCTTGTTGGACTTATGCCTTTAAAAGAGTCTATTCCTCTATTATCTATCTATCTATCTATCTATCTATCTATCTATCTATCTATTTATCTATCACCATCATCATCTAGCTTCTATCTCTATCAATCGTCTATCATTTATCTATGCATCTACCTATCATCAATTTATCTGTCATCTTTTGCTTTATCATGGTTTTACTAGGGGTTTTGGCAGCATCAGAGTTAGACTCTTATGTGTAATCTCTTGTCAATCTTTTTCCAAATCCAGTTTATTGCATTTTTTTAAATGCTTTTGATGTTTTTAAGGAACAGAGTGTTGGCCAGATCTAGGGTATCAAACTAATAACTTTTACTTTTCCTCAGTACCCATCACAATGAATTCTAGCTATTTAATAAACATGAGTTAGATTAAATTACACAGAAATTTGAAATTTCCATTGTGTTGTTCATTAAACTAGATAAAACACTAACAGGGTACTGAGGATATTCGGTGCCATGTCATAACTGTCTCGCTCTGCTTTTCCAACTAAATCAAGAACAAAGACGTTCTTTGTGACTAGTCTCTTTGTTTCCATGTTTGAATAAGCTCCAGGGAATAGAAGCCAAACACATTCATGGTGACTTGTAAATCAGTAATATTAAAAGCAATATTATCTATTACGTCTTGAAGTGTTGGGAGGGTGGGACTCAGCTGGAGTCCTTGCCTTTCCCAGGATGGTTCTTGATTAAAATAGTTGAAGGTGTTAATAATTTACCTTCCCAATGGAAACTCGTTCATGCAGTATTGCTCTTTCATACTAAATGCTTTTAGCTGAACATTCCTGGATAAATGCTTTTGCTATGGTATATGATGAGTTAAATGAGATTAAAATTTCCTTCTTGCCTCATAAAATGCAGCTGCCTATGTTATTTAAATATAATTTGTTGATATGATGACATAATGCTGGATGAAAGCTGGGTTTAGTCCTGGCTCTGCTGCTTCTGAGTGTAGATGCCCTTGGCCTCCCCAGCGCTCCCACTCCCGTTAATCAGAGACAGTGGGTCTCACGCTTGCTCACCGGCAGTGGTGACAACACCTACTTGTGTGGAAGTGGTGATAACATGAGTTAACGAAAAATAATTCCCAGCAAGCCATTTCAGTTGGTAAAATACTGTGCAAATACAAACAGCACTTTTGAAAACAGTGCTTGACTCTGTCAAGGCAGCACCTAGTGGGCTAAAATATTGAATGAGGACAAAGCACATCTCTCAATAAATGGCAGCCATGGAGACTCTTAAGCTCTCTGCTAACTTTTATAAGCTCTTTTCTGCATATTCGGAGTTGGACAAAGATCTCATCTTTCAAAACTCCCTGTTTCCTTGGCTGGTCTCCTGACCTTCAAGTTCAAGTGCATCCTACCCTACCTCTCTCTGCACATCCTGAAACTGTTTTCTAAACAATAGCAAGATCAAGTTTAAGAGGTTGCCTGTCTGCGTCTGCCTAACTTTCAGTGACAGCACTGCTTCATAGAGAACTTTCTGCTGAGGGCTTTCAGTCATCTTAACAGGGTGTCATTCCCAGCCTTTCAGAAGAAAATCCGAGTGAGCTTTCCTTGTCTGTTCTGGGCTTGGGTGTCTGACACACAGGAGGTTTAACTCCTGTATCAGTGCCAGTCCTTTGGAGGACAGACAGACACAAAGCCATTCTCAAGGATTCGTCCTTTATTTCTAAAATACCTTTTGACCAGTGGAAAGGCAGCTGAACCGTGCCTTTTGTTTCTGTTAGTGCGTCCACGGTGCCACAGAAAAGGGAAGGGCATGGCATCCACAGACTCCTCTTTCTTTTTTTTCCTTCCACTTGAAAGACTCCTTTGTTCCACCTCTGCAGTCGTAGCCCTGGAGAAAGTCACAAAAGATCAAGAGGGAGAGAAGACTGATTACCTCGTATTTTCAGCCTGACAGGCTCTGGCTACACAGAAACTCAGATTGGTGAAAGCAGATCGGGCCATATTCCAGCAGTTTAATGGCTTTATCATGAGTTACGTGAGTGCTGCTCCAACTTGATTCAGTCAGGAGTGAAGGCTTTACTTGACTTAAGCTGACTTCAGAAACTCACAACACAGTAGTTGGCTGGCAGCAGTGACTGGATTTAATTAGGATAAGTGGAAAAATGTATCAGCTCTTTTTACTTCTTTTGCTACCCAGTCTTCAACCTACTTTTTATTTTTGGAACATTTTCTCTGGGAGATAAAAATGCAAATTGAGTGAAATGAGGTGAGACTATGAGCTTAGCTACCCAGAATTATTTATTTGTTTATTTATTTACTTTTGTGTATGTGTTTTGTTTAGAGATTTTAGTGCTTTTTGTCTTAAATTTAGATGTTTTTCTTTTTACTATTATTGGGGCGTGTGTTGTGCAGGAAGTCCACGTGGACATCAGAAGACAACTTTGGGACCCTTTCTAACGGTCCTGCTGAATACTCAGGGGTACCTGGCCTGTGAGCTTCTGAGCCCTGGTCTTTTTGTTTGTTTTTTTTTGAGATAGTGCCTCACTATGTAATCCATGCTGGCTTCAAATTCATGATCCTTCTGCCTCAGCCTCCAGAGTGCTAGGATTACAAGCATGTATCTACACACTATGCTGACTTTGTTTTTGTTCATTTGTTTTGTTTTTCTTTTTCTTTTCTTTTACTTTACTTTTTGAGACAAGGTCTTGTACTGCAATGCAGGCAAGATTGGCCTGGTACTTGATATATAGCCCTGGTAGGCCTTATACTCACAGCTGTCTTTCTGCCTCAGTCTCTCAAGTCCTGGGATTACAGCACGAACCCTCACACCTGGCTGCTTTAGTATTTTTATGGAAGTCTGGGCTCTGATTGCTTTTGTGTAGTTGCATATTGACCATGATCATGACCACAAGTCTGCAAAGAGTCTTAGGAGAATGAACAAAGGACAAGCTGTGATAGAACCAAGGATGAGACTAGTGGCTGTGTATTGTCTAGACAGAGCTATCACTGCAGTTCATTTGTGTTCTATGTTATGTATGATAACATTAATTTAAGTAAAACTAGCCCTGGTTAAAGACTTCTAACTCTGTACATAGTAAAAATACAAACTGAATAGTAAAAGTCCATGTGGGGGACTTTTGTTTGGGGTTTTTGCAGTGGGCAATTGGTTCTAGGTGAAAGAAGGAACACATGAGACAAAGAGATTGGGGGGGGCAGGAGATCAGGCGTTTAGCTTTGACGGGATGAATCCAAGTGTCCAAGGTCCATTGGGTAGAACAATTCAATGGAATTTGACAGGGTTCTCATTTGTTGGTGAGAAGTCTATGCTAGATGGATTCCAGAGTCCCTGGCATGTGATAATCAAGCTTCTGGGAGGGAATGGAGCCACTTAGAAGGACAGGGGATTAGGATGAACAAAGATTCAAATCCAGAACTCTGGAGAGTCTGAATACTGTATTTAATGGTAGATTGTAGAAAAATATCTGTGAGAAGACAGAAAATCAAAGAGGTTGAATAGGAACCAATGGAGAACATATCAGGGAGGTCTGACGGGAATAGTTAATAGGTCACTTATCATCATTACCCAAAATACCTGTAAGACAGTGTCAGCCTGATCTTTTGCACGCAATGCAAGGGTTTCCAACAAGAGAGGAGCAGGAGGCTCCCTACCAGGGAATTTCAGAACTTCCCACTCTTCTTTAAAGGAAGCCATCATGAGGCTTAAAAGAAGCTCCTTATTAGCAGAAAGCAGAGGTACATGTTGAAGGTCGAGTTAATACATCTATGTATTTTTTGGTACCCAAATAATTTCATACAGATATTTTCCTAACACAAAGAAAATTATTAAGAGAATATGTGATCTGGTTCCAATTATTCAGTTCAGTTTTGAGACTTTATTATACTACCACCTACTTTTAAAAATATACATGAGAACACATTATATAAAGCTTGTATTTTTATAAACATCACAATTTCTGATCTTGTTCTTTTGTTGTTGTTGTTTTGAGACAGGGTCTTCCTGTAGCCCGGCTGCCTGGAATTTGCTATGTAGAGCAGGCTGGCTTTGAGCTCACAGAGATCTACCTGCCTCAGCTTCCCAATTGCTGGAACTAAAGGTGTTTGCCGCCATGTCCAGCTGTCTGCCCTGTTTTTATGGTTAAGATTTCTGATAATATTACCCTCAAACTGAGTAATTACCAATGACCTTGAGCATCTTGGCAAAAATATTTGGAAAAGTTAACTGCAAGATTGGCTTCTTGTTTAATTTTTCAGTACTTTTAGTATTTCATATACTCTTTCTCATTCTCCAATACTTTATAGTCTCTGAGCAATGACAAATCTGAGTCACTGTGAATGGCTCACAAAGAAGGGTCCTGAGTTTCTAAGACCTTGAAACACCAACTTTAAGTAAGTGATATCCATATGTATTTTTATAAATGAATTATTTTTCACTTGAAAATCTCAAAGGAAAACCCACCTGTTTTTCTTAGGTGGGAAAATCCTCCTTTGTAACTGCAAGGGGAAGGGCTGGAGAAAAATAGATAAAATTTTAGACTTCTTTATCCAATGTGAACACACAGGATACTGTGAGGTCAGAAGAAGAAGAACTTCAAATCTTCAACTCTTCCTGCTAATGAAATAATCTTGGGAAGACACTGCAGCTCTCAGGACCTGGATTTTCTTATCTGTTACATGACTGGATCATGTGTGCTCTTTTCTGTCCTTTTTCCCTTTGCCTTTGCTGTTATTCCTTACCGTTCCTGTGCTTTGCAATTCCAAGTAAGATTTTCATTATTTAACATTCAGTGAGAATATCATAGATGCTCAGTTAACCCACATCATTTAGAGGATCCACTATAGTAACTCACAGACTCCCTTCCTCTGAAAAAGATGCTGGGATGATGCTTGTCACAGATAACCAGCCACTGGGAAATCATTCCTCATGTCCGCTTACTTATGCTCCCATCCATTTGTGTTTAATATTTACCAAGTGTGTCAGTCAGTGTTGCAGTACTATACTGAGATGCTAGTAGCTAGTAACTTTATAAAGAAAAGAGATTTTATTCAGCTCAGAATTTGGGAGTGCAAAGGTATGACACTGATTCTGGTGGAGGCCTCATGAGAGATGGCATCACAGTGACAGGAACACAGGCAGGAGGAAATGGTCACATGTCAATACAGGAAGCCATAGTGTGACTGAGGGATCAGCCATGTCCTTTCGTAGCTCACCTCCTGTGAACAATTAACATACTTCACAAAACCAAAGTAAAACCCTTTCAAGCACATGGCCCTGACTGCCCTAAGTCTCCCATCACTCCTTTACCATTGCCACATTGTTGGCCAAGTTTCCGAAACATGTACCTTAGGGGGCATGCTGAAATTCTACCCAAAGTATATATTAAAAGTCAACTGAGAATCTACCAAGACAACTCAAGTTAAGAGGTCTTGCAGAGGACCAGAGTTCAGTTGTCAGTACCCATATCAAGCAGACACATACACACATCTCATAAATTAATTCATCTGAGTTTGTCCCCAAATCTGTTTATGCCAGTTGTATTTGTTATTGATGTTACATACTGTTTTAAATAGTGTGAAATCCAAAGAAATATGAATATTAAAAGAATAAGAGCTATTTTTATGAGAATTTTTATTCACCATTTTGGGTCGAATCTACACCAGAGAATATTGTGTGATAAAGTATAACCAAGATGTCATAGAATCAAGAAATATTAGAAATATTCAGATATATGCAGAGAAGTTTACAGTCATACATCTTCATAGTTGACCTTCACTTTCTATTCCATTTTAAAGGAACAGAAACTGGAGTCAGCAGTGATTCTTTAACAAGCCAGTGGCTGAGCTCCAGAGAAGTTGTACGAAAAGGCTCTGTAACCAAGACTGATGAAAGAACTCACAAAGAAATTATTGGTGCAAAATAAATTATTTAAATATACATTTATAACTTCTTTCCCTGCTTTCACTCTACTTGGTTAATGATTAATTACCAGTCCTGATTGTGTCCACTTACAGAAATCTTGCTCTGATTTGTCATGTTACAGTCAAGGCTAGATTTTTTCTACTAACATTAGCAGAATATGATGTCAATGAATATTGTAATTGAGATCCTAAGACTTTTGTTTGTTTTAACCAAGCATGTGAGACATTAATATGTATTGAAAAGTTAATTATATATTATAGATATATAAATTTCAAACCCGCTTTCTGGGTTTGAATACTGCTTTCAGTTCTTACTAATAACTGAATGTCTTCAAGGCACAGCTTCTAACACTGGAACATTACAATCAGTACAATACTAGCTCCTTAGTCTAAGAGGATCAACTGTTCATACACACAAGGCATAGCACCCAACATCTAGTAAAAATGACAGATACAGTATTTTTATTCTCCTTTAAGTATGTTTTAATTAATTCTATTTTCCAATTGACTTTTAATGTAACGATGGGCTCTAGAAGTTGCTGAATAAAAAAAGATTGAACTTTGTGTTCCTTTTGGAGGTAGTTAAGGCAAATTATGGAGAACAGTAGGACGATGGGACCCTGTAATTAGATTATGTGGTGATCAAAGGTCAAAACCCAGTGCCAAGCAGAACTTTCAGTTAAGGGTCAGTGATGAAGCACAGGCTGAGCACAGCTGTATTTGCTGGGAAGTGCCTAAGGGCTCCTGGGAGTAAGGCAAAGTGCTGGAGGCCTTGATGCGTACACCTTGATCACCGCAGGAAAGAACTGGACCATTCTGCAGCTCAGTCCCAGCAGCATGGAGAATGACCCTCATAAAGCCTAAATCACATCTGCCATTCCCATCTTCAAACCCTTAGAGAGGCTTGCCAGCCAAAGTTCTAACAAAGGGCCACAAGTCTGCAGTGAGCCGAGCCCCATTTACTCTCATCCAGCCGCACTGGCTTCCCTTCAGTCCCTCCCTCCCTCCTATTAGTTATTTATTTATTTGGAGGAGGCATGTGACATGACATATGTGTGGGTCAGAGGACAACTGATAGGAGTTAGTTCCTCCTTCCATCACATAGGTCCTGGTTATCAAACGCAGGTCATCAGGCTTGAGAGAAAACTCTGTTACCCATCAAGCCATCTCTCTAGTGCCTCCTTGGCATTCTTTAAGACAAAGAGAAAGAGAAAAAGTCCTGCATCCTCGTAGCCTATGACCTAAGAAGTTCCTGTCACCATAGCTACTCGCCCTCATCTCCTTAAGGGCTCTACATAAATCTCACTTTCCTGGTAAAGTCTACCTTGACTTTGATCAACGCATAGCCCCAGCTCATCTTACTTTTTAGTTATGTGAATTAGTGGCTGTGTTTAATCTCTTTTCTGCTTCTCTGCTAGCCTGAGCGTTCGACCACGACAGGGAAACTCATCTGTTTTGTTCATTCTAGGATCTAAGAACCCAAGGGCCGTTGGCCCGTGAGCTCACTAGACACTGTGAATGAAGGAAGGGACGAATGAACGGAAGAACCAGAACCTACCTGGACTGAAAACAGCCCCAAGTAGGCTTCGCTACTGCCACTTCTTAGACGGCCTCTGGGGATCATTGCGGGCAGTGGACTGTGCAGAACAGCACGGCTCTCTCATTTCAGCTGGCTTCAAATATCTCCCTTCTCTTAGTCCTGTTTTCTCAGTTTTATTGCCAGCGAGTCAGGCTTACTCAGGCAAAGAAAATCAGAGAACTGTGGGTTAGACCCAGATGATCCAGATAATAAAAACATCTTTGCTTCTATTTTGTGATCCTGGGCAGATAGTTACTAAAGCCTCCCTCCGCCTTCTTTTCCTGCTTCTAGTTTGGTTTAATGATTAGCTCATGATTCAGCAGTTGAAACCTTTTGATTCTTCTTACTTTTGTAGCTTTGGACCTTTTCCTAGGTGGATTCATTTTTGGTTTTAACTATTATTTTTCTTTCTCCTTTTTTTTAAAAAAACATCTAATTGTGGTTTAAATGCTTCCATTGTTCATAGAGTGAGATATTAGCTGTTTAAAAAAATGTTATTGAAGTTTTAGAATTCTCATATAATGTACTCTCGTGGTATTAGATCCCTCTATCAGCACATCCTCTTACTGCTCTTGCCCAGTTTAATGTACTTTATTATGTAACACAGTATGATTGGGATTTCTTACTTTCCCGTGTCTATGCTGGGATTTTGTCTGCTTTGAGCTTTCATAGGACTTGTACATGCTGCCACCATTGTTGTGATTTCATATTACCATGTTGTTATTCACTACCTCTGGCTCTTATAGTCTTTCCACCCCCTCTTCCACAATAATCCCAGGTCTTGGGAGGCAGAAATTTGAAACAGGTGTTTTATTCATGGATAAGCACTCTGTAGTCTCTAGTTCTCTGCACATTGGCCAGTTGTAGGTTTCTGTGTTAATAACCATCTGCTGCATAAGGAAACGTCTCTCATGAGAGTTGAGAGATGCATTCATCTTAAGTGTAGAGATTGCAATGACAATGTGTCACTTAGGGTTAAGGGTCTGGCAGACACTTATTCCTCGAGCTTGAACAGTTGTGTAACTCTGTAGCTTACCATCTGTTGCTAAAAGAAGCTTCTTTGATGAGTAGTGAGAGGAACTTGTCTGTAAATATGAGGATGTACATTTAAAATGCAGTATGAAATTATGTTGGTCTAGGAATGTGGCAAAAGTAGGTTTTTCTCTAGGATCTATGACCTCTCCAGCCATGTATATTTAGCTATGCTTACAGTACCACACATAAGTTCCCTCCCATTTGAGCAGAACTTAATTCCCATTAGATAAAACTGCCACTATTGTACCAATAGCGATAGTTTTCAGGGCCAGTCAGCATTGTTTATTGGGTTTTACCACTTGGTAAGACCATTGAGAATTATAATTATAAAATTATTTAGATTGATTTTTCAGTATAAACTACCTGCGTTGGTCTGATTTACAAGGGTCAGATACAGGATTTTGAACCTGGCCAGCTTGTTGCATGCTGTTCAGCGTATGTGTGATCGTTGCACTGGTCCCTTCAGAATTATGGGGAGTAAGTGGTGAGAGATTCCAGGATCACACCCAGGTGAACTGCAGACAATCAGTATTTTAATTAACTTCCAATGTGAGCCTTCTGGACCCTCAGCTGAGGACACTGGCTAGGCATCAGGCAGGACCCATGGTACCCCTTGCCAGCTTGCTTTTAGTTGTCACAGTTGAATTTAAATGGTTTCTGTTTTTACTTCTCCTGTAGCATTTGACACATGTTATCACACACAAAACAAATAAGACCTACCTGAATGTTCCACCTACAGATATTGTTCAAGGGGGGCTTTGCTATTTCATAGGCAAGATTGTGTTTTTAAAGTGTCTTTTAGTTCTGTGTTACATTAATTTTTAAGGACCAATTGGTCAGAATACCTGGGGACAAAACAGGTGTCTGAAAGAGTAAAGAGAAATGTCCCAATACGTAACAGAATGTGAGTAGCTTTCCTTAATTATCCTCTCTCTTCAAATAAGATAGTACGACTCAAAACCCAGATAAGCAAAAGTTTGTAGACAGTCTATCAGATGGGAAAAAGTCTTGCCATTATTTAGATGAGGGTTGACAAACTATGGCTCACAAGTCAAAACCTCCCTGGAGTTGGCGTGGTGGTACATGCCTTTAATTTCAGTACTCCATAGGGATAGGCAGGTGTATCTCTGTGGGATTGAGGCCAGCCTGGTCTACATAGCGAGTTCTAGGTTAGCTCAGGCTACAAGTCTCAAAAACAGACAAACAAACAAACAAACAAACAAACAAACAAACAACAACAATCCTCCCCTCCCCCAAATTACCCTTCCTGTTATTATTTTTATAAATAAATTTTTATTGGAACAATGGCCCATGAATTCTTTTACCTACTCCTTTGACTGCCTCTGCACAACAATGACAGAGATGAGTAATCTCAATGGAAGCAGTGTGGTAGCAATGCCAAGAAATTTACTATTTGCCTTTTTATAGAAAAATAGCTTAGCTTCTAGCTAGATTACTAATGGGTTATTCTAAATTATTCTAATTAGTTTCATACGAAATGAGAAAGTGACAATATAATCTTACTAAATTCCTGTGAAATACATGCATGATAACATTTCCCAGTTGGATACTTCACAAAATAATCTAGGAATCCAAAGTCAAGAGAAGTGTTAGGCCATGGTTAAGTGTAAGCCCACCTCCAGAATTGCTACATGGGTCTTAAACACATAGCCCCTGTAGGAAGAGAGGAGACAGGCCTTCATGGGAGCAATTTCTTTCAAAGTGGCCTACAACATGTTCATCAAGGTGTAGATAAAACATTCACTGAGATGCAGAAAAAGTAATAACTTAAGGTTTTATGTTACTATATAGAGAGAAAAGATCAAGCTTTACTAGTATTTAATGTATAGATTGACACTAGTCCCTGCATAAATGTACCATGGTGCAAGTTATTTGAAGTACCTTAAAGAAAGAGTAGAAGTTACTTAGTCCCAATGACTGGGTGTGGAATCCCTCCCTGCTCAAGGTACTGACACTCACTGAAGTTTGTAGTACTTAGTTAGACTGATTTACAGATTTCATTATCTACTTGACAAAACAGACCTCAAAGACATCTGTAAAAATATTTGCAGTTGAGGATAATAATTCACGCACTGTTTGATAATTTAAAAAATGGTGGATTTTGGTGTTTGGAGATGCCATTTTTCTGGTGTTAAAATATTGTGTTCAGTTTATGTGAAAGCAACAATCACATCAAAAGTACTTAAACTTACTTGGTGCTGGTAAAGATACAAACAGCTGACTTTCACACCATCAGCAGTAATAAATGAGATGCCTCTCAAAGCCAATGCTCATTTGGTTTTCTTTTTTTCCTCACTCTGGCAGCATCCACAGTCTCTAATAGGACCACTGTGCTGGAGAGCTTTATTTGTCAACTTGACACACCTGGGTTGAGGGGAGCCTCAGCTGGAGAATTGCCTCCATTGGAGTGGCCTATGGCTATGTCTGTGGGGGTATTTTCTTGATTGTTGGGTGATGTGGGAGGACCCAGCCCACTGTGGGCAATGCCACCCCGGCAGGTTGTTCTGTATTTTATAAGAAAGCAGCTGAGCATGAGACTAGGGTGCAAGCCAGTAAGCAGCGTTCCTCCATGGCCTGTGCTCCGGCTCCTGCCTCCAAGTTCCTGTCCCAAGTTCCTACCTTGGGCTCTCTAAGTGATGAACTGTGACCCGGGAGATGTAAGTCAAATAAACCCTTTCCTCCCCAAGTTGGTATTGGTCAGAGTGTTTTGTCACAGCAACCGAAGAGAAACTAGAACAATCACTGACTGGTCAACTCTTTGATTCTTCTTTATTAACAGGAATTCTTGGACGGATTAAGTTAGTACTATCCCAGGGGCTCTCTTTTTCCTTTGTTGGTTTTTGATTAACTGCGGAAATTCTGATGTTTGAATTTGTTTCAGTAGAAAATCTCCGAAGCAATCTTGGCAACTAAACCAGCCAGAAATCCTGGCTTCTTTCCAGCATTCTCTTGCCTTCAGGAAGCCAGTCTCAGATGCAAATTTCAGTCTTTACAGGATTTCACAAACTTCAAGATGCCCTGCACTCTCTGGTCCAGCAGCAAGCTGGTGCCAATGATGATTAGAGTTCCTGAAGACAGATTGGCACTAGGGACATGTATGGGAGCAATCTGCGGGGCAGGCGAGGCATAGCCTGGGTTACTTCCTATGCTGATTCAGTCCACAGGCCTGGGAGGATTTCAGTTTTGAGTGAAACTGGTTTGAATTCCACATATGCTCAGTTTAAATATTTTAGAGAGGAATTCACAATAACTGCCTCTGATGTGGACTGAACTCTGATCTCATGACTAAGGACATTTTTTTAAAATTTAAGCAAAAGTTTAATCATGTCAGTTTCATATAGAAAATTAATAGCTTAGAGGAATTTAGAATGGAAAATTGAAAGTGATTTTTTGAGATGTCTTAGGTTTGGAACAATTTTAGAAATAAGAAATCATTAATTCATGTCTTAATAAAGTGTTTCTGCATCATGATGAAGAGGGTGTGAGCCTTAAATGTGCGAATCTGGTGTAATGTGCATGGCATTCATTATGCTGGCCAGTAAATCTCAGGCAGGAAAGAGTAGTTACGAAAATCACACATATTCTATTTATATTTCAGTTACCTAAAACAGTATTTTATTTATGCTTGCAATGTGCCAGGCATATACTAAGCCTTTGCATAAATTATCTCAGTAGTTCTTAAAAATTTTTTTTTAAAATCTGTATACACATGAGGAATCTGCCCATCCCCATTAGCAGCAGCTGCTCCGGAACAGTGGTGTGGCGACCCATCATTCTTAGCGTGGAAGGAGTACGCTAGGGAGAAAAACCTCTAAGAATTTCTGGGGTGCAGAATTTAAATTTATTCCTTTTCTCATGCTGCACAAAATGCCCAACAAGATCAACTTAGGGAAGGATTTGCCGTTGCTCATGGTTTGAGGAGAATGTGGTTCCCTATGGCAGGGTAGGAAGGCACGGTGGTCAGAACACGAGGCAGTGGGTCACACTGCGTCTATGGTCCGGAACAGAGAGAGATGAATCCTGATCCTCAGCTTGCTTGCTTTTCGTTTTTATTTGGCCTGAGATCCCAGCTCTTGGGAGGGTGCTTCCGATGTTCAAGGTAGTTCTTCCCCACTCGGTTAACTCTGAAAACAATCACATAAACATACTCAGAAGTGTGATTTCATGGTGATTCAAAGTCCAGTTGATCCTGAAGTTGATCCTAGCTATCACATCTGGCTTCAGAGATGTGCTCTAAACCCCCACACTCTATGCAGTTCCTCTATCAGCCTCCATGTCCCTCATCTTTCCTTACTGAAATTATCTATTAGAAATGTGCAATGAATCTAGATTGAGATAAATTATGACCTGCTCAGAAGTAAAAATAAGAGATGGAATGGGATAGACCCATTGTTATTTCCTAACAGATCCCTTTCTCTAGCCAACAATGTTTGATGCTCTGTTTTGGTCAGGAGGCCTGGCAGAGTGACCCCGGCTGGTAAGCTCTACAGTGACTCTGGCATTGGGAAACAATGCGGGGGATGGGGGAATGAAAGGCAATTGAATTACTACCCAGGAGAAACTCCAGTCCCATCTGAAACACTTATCTTATTGGGGAACTGGAAATGCCGTCCATTGGTTGCTAAAGAGCTAGGAAAGATGAACGAGATAGTGGCCATGTGAATAAGGAAAGCAAGGGTGACCAGGGGTTCTTCTGATAGGGATTGTTTCCAGTGAGAGCGTAGTGACCGCAGTAACAGGAAACTCTTGCCCGTGAACCAAAACTATGGCAAGTTCTTTTGAAGATTCCTATCTGAATTTGTGCTGTGCTCCTGTAGCTCGCTGATAATGTATTAACTGCAGTTTATAACTCATTAAAAAAAATGTCATACACCTCCTGGACAGTGGAGCTCCAGTAGTTTCTGAGAACTCACAGATCACTGAATTTATGGATTTTCCCTTATTAGATACCAATTCAATAATTGATAAATAAAATCCAATGTATTTATGAAGCCCCAAATATGAATGTTACAGCGTGTATGATAGGAAGAACTGCTCTCTGTGACAAGCACCACACCATGTCTCCTTCCCTTTTCAGGCTGAAATAAGAATTGTGAAACATTCACCACCATGCTCCCATCCTCCCAAGCTCTTCTTTTAGATCATTAACATCCCCTAGGGGTACATGCAGCAAAACATGTCAGAATTCCATTTTAAAAATAGAACCATTATGTATTTCTTAGAGAGTATCTCAATCAATCTGTCATCTTCATACTCTCTTCTCCACTGGCACCCCACGCCCTGCAACTAGAATCCATGCGTTCTTCCATCTGTGCTAAGGTCTATTGTGTCAAGTTAATGTCCACAAATGTTCCTTAGTGCAGGTTCATCCACTGAAGATGTCAGCTTATCCAGAGTCTCTCACTTTAAGATTAGCTCATTCTCATCCAAGAGTAATCAGTTGCCAATATTTCTTCAGCAAAGATTGGGGTCTGACCGACCTCTCCGATTCCATGCTGGGTTTTCGTCTGCTTGAGTTTGCATGGATCTTGAGCATGAGGAAACCATTGCTGTAGGTTCATAGGAGCAGAGGGAAGGAGCTTGTAGGATTCTGTTTCCCTATGGTCACACACCTCCTCACTGGCTCTTACAAGCTTTTAACTCCCTCTTCCACAATAGTCCCCTGTTCCTGAGTAAGTGAAACTTATTACAGGAGTCCTGTTCAGGGACCCACACTAAGTAGATTACTATTCTCCATGATTTAGACATTTGTGACCTTTTGTGTTACTGGAATGAGGAAGCTTTATTAGTGAGAGTTGAGAGATTCATTGGTGTCCTCTTTACCCCTTGATCTATGTTGCATAAGCCTTAGGTATAGAGGTTGCATTGTAGATGTGTTGCTTAGACATGGACAATGTCTGTGTGTGACCAGTCATGGAACTCTGTAGTAGTCTCTGTTTGGTATAACAGAAGCTTCTTTGATGAGTGGTGACTGGGATACTTGACTGTATATATAAGGATACATATTTTGCACATAGTAAGAAGTTACATTAGCTTAGGGATGTGACAGCCTTGGGAATCTCTCTAAGATCTGTGATCTCTTCAGCCATGTGTATTTGGCTATGATTATAGTACCACACATGAGCTTCTTCTCATTGAGTGAGCTGTAAGACCAATTAGGTAGGCATTGATTGGCCCCAAGATAAAAATGCCACTAATACCCCAGTGTTGAGTGCTGTGCCAGTCATTGATGTGGTTATTTGGTCATGAAACTTGTGTTGGGCAATCAACTGATGTTCTCTATTGGCTGCTTGCATAGTGCTCTCCAGGGCTATGAGAACTAGCCTTCTAGGGATGGGGCTTACAGGTCAGTTCAAGCTTCATTGCTCCAAATCTGATCTCTGAAGTTTGTACTGTTTTTAGCAATAGGTTCTTACCTTGAAGTTCTGGGAGGCAATCATGGGCTGTGGCAATAGCACGTGTAATTTTGGGAGTCTCTTGGATGACCCTAGACAACAACTCAAAGGAAGGTTTCTCCTGCCTGTCACTATTTCTTGTTGTGTAGCCTTCAGCTATGCACATGGGCTCATGTAGATATACTGTATGTGGAATTTGTCATTAGGTTGTTAGAATAATATGACTCTCTCTGGTATTTTACACTAGCTAGGCATTATTTATCTCTTCTCCTCTCTCTTTTGCCCTCCTTTCCTTCCTTCTCCCCTTCCACCCTCCCCTCTCCTGCTTTCCCTGTCTAGGCCTCACTTGTGCCTTTCCCATGTAAAGTGTTTCCATTTCTCCCTTGATAGACCAGTCTCCTATGGTCCCATCTCTCTTGAGCTCTTCTTTCCCTTTATCCCGAGTTCCTTGTATAACCTTCCCGCCCCACTCCCATTTAAATACCACGTTGATCTAGTTCTCTCGCAGTCACACGTCTCCTACTGTTCTTCTCTCTCAGGTTCTTTCTTTCTCTTTACCTCATGGTTCCTTTCCAATTTTTCTGGTTCCTACAGTTACATTGTCATACATATTCACATATAAGGGTTTGATCCTAGGAACCATAAATGAGGCAGAACATAGGTTGCGTTACTTCACTTAGCAGTTTCTAGTTCCATCCATTTACCTGCAAATGTCATGATTTTGATTTTCTTTAATGCTGAGTAGAGCTCCATTGTGCAAATATACCACATTTTCATTATCCACTTGCCAGCTGAGGGTCACTTAGGTCATTTCCATTCTTCAGCTATTGTGAAAAGAGCAGCAACAAACATGGATGTACAAATATCTCTGCCAGAGGATGAGTCCTTTTGTATATGCCAAGTCATGGTATAGTTGGGTCAAATGGTAGATTCAGTTTTCATTTTTTAAGAGTTCTCCACACTGCTTTCCATAGGGGTTGCATGAGTTTACAATCTCACCAGCAGTGAATGAATGTTCCTCTTTCCCCAAATCCTCTTCAGCATTTGGTATTATTTATTTTCTTGATCTTAGCCGGTTTGACTGGGATAAGAGGAAATCTTAAAGTGGTTTTAATTTGAATTTCCCTAATTATTAATGATATTGAATACTTTTTAAGATGTTTCTCACCCATCTTTATTTCTTTTGAGAACTCTGTGCTCAGATTCTTAGCCTATCTTTTAATTGGGTCATTTATCTTCTTGATTCTTTGTTCTTTGAGTTCTTTATACATTTTGGATGTTAAACCTCTGTCAGATGTGACACTGTTGAAGACTTTCTCCCACTCTGTTGGCTTTCTCTTTGCTTCTTTGGTTGTTTCTTTTTTAATTTAATGAGGTCCCACTTGTTGATTATTGACCTTAATTCCTGAGCAAATGCTCAGTTAGAAAGTCCTTTCCTACACCTTTATTTTGTAGACTACTGCCAATGTTTTCTTCTAACAGTTTCAGAGTTTCAGGGTTTGGGTTGAGGTCTTTGATCCATTTGGAGCTGACTTTTGTACAGGATGAAAGATATGAGTCTAATTTCATTCTTCTGCAGGTAAAGATCCAGTTTTTCCAGCACCATTTGCCAATGATGCTATCTTTCCTCCAGTGAGTGTTCTTGGCCCCTTTGTCAAATATCAGGTCACTGAAATTGCATGTACTCATGTTTGAGTCTTCAATTATATTTCATTGTCTACGGGTCTACTTTTGTGCCAGGACCATGCTGTTATTATGAATGTAGCTCTGTAATATAGTCTGAAATATGGTTTAGTAATCCCCCATGCATCGCTTTTTGTGCTCAGGGCTGCTTTTGGTATCGAGTTTTTTTTGTGCTTCTATATGGATTTTAAGATGGTTTCCTTCTAATTCGTGAAGGATGTCATGGGGATTTTGATTGGTATTGCATTTAATCTATATATTAGTTTTAGTAGGATGGTCATTTTCACAGTATCAATTCTTTCCTAAGCATGGGAGGTCCTTCCATTCTGGGGTCCTCATCAGTCTTTCTTTAAAGATTCAAAAATTTCATTGTAGAGATCTTTAATGCCTTGAGTCAGTTTTATTCTGAGATATTCTTTTTTGAGGCTGTTGTGAATGGGAGGGTCTCCTTGTACTCTTTCTTCAGTTGCTTGCTATTGGTTATTAGAAAGACTACTGATTTTGTAGATTAATTTTTGTAACCTGCCACTTTACTGAAAGTGTTAATAATTTCAAGGAGTTCTTTGGTGGAATTTTTGGTGTTTCTTAGATGTAATATCATGCCATCTGCAAAAAGGGATAATTTGACCTCTGCTTTTCCAACGAGTTCTCCTTTAACTTCCTTTTTCTTGTCTTATTGCTCTAGCAACAGTTTCAATCACTATATTAAAAAGGAGTAGAGATAGTGGACAGCCTTGTCTGGTTCCTGATTTTAATGGGAATGCTTCCAGTTTTTCTCCATTTAGAATGATGTTGGCTGTGGGGTTTTTGTATATAACTTTCATTATTTTGAGGTATGTTCCCTCCAGTCCAGTTCCCTCTAAGACTTTTAATAAAAATGCATGTTGGATTTTGTCAAAGGCCTTTTTTGCATCTATTGATATGACCACATGCTTTGGTCTTTCAGTCCATTTATATTCTTTATGATGTTTATTGATTTGTATACATTGAACCACCCCTGCATCTCTGGACTAAAACTGACTCAATCACAGTGGATGATCCTTTTAATGTATGTCTGTAAGCAGTTTGCAAGTATTTTTTGAGAATTTTTGCATCTATGTTCATTAAGGATAAGATCTGTAGTTTTCTTTTTTGATACTTGGTTTTGGTATTAGAGTGATGCTGGCTTAATAAAAGGAATTTGGGAGTGCTTCCTCTTTTTCTATCTTTTTAAATAATTTAAATAGTATTGGATTTATGTCTTCTTTGAAAATCTGGTAGAATTCTGCTGTGAATCCATTTGGCTTGAGATGTTTTTAGTCAGGAAGTTTTGTATTAGTGTTTCACTTTCCTTATATGCTATGAGTCTGTTTAAGCATTGATCTTTTCTTGGTTTAGCTTTGGTGATTCCCAAGATTTTAGATATGCATCTATTTCTTAAGGTTTTCAAATTTAATAGCATATAGACTTTTAGAATATTGCCTTATAATGTTCTGGATTTTTTGTTGTCTATTGTGGTGTTTCCCCTTTCATCTCTGATTTTGTTGATTTGGTGTTGCTCTTTCTTTCTTTTGCTTAACTGGGCAAAGGATCTGTCTATTTTTTTTTCCTTTCAGTGAACTAGCTCTTGAATCCATTGATTCTTTATATTATATTGTTTTCTTTGTTCCTCTTTTATCAATTTCTGCTCTGATCTTTTTTATTTCTTCTTTTCTTCTGGGTTTAGGTTTCATTTTTTGTTGCCTTTCAAGAATCTTGAGTTGCAATATTAAGTCATTTGTTTGTGCTATTTCTGATTTTTTAATGTAGGCACTTAGAGCTATAAACTTCCCTCTTAGGACTGCTTTAAAGTATCTTAGAGATTTTGATGGGTTGTATTGTCCTTTTTGTTTAATTCCAAGAATACTTTTATTTCTTTCTTAATTTCTCCTTTGACCCATTCATCATTCAGGAGTGTGTGGTTTAGTCTCCGTAGGTTCTTGAAGTTACTAGGGCTTCTTCTCGTGTCAGTTTTAAGTTATATTGCATTGTGGTCTGATAGAATGCATGCAAGTATTTCAATTTTTTTTGTATTTGTTGAGGTTTGTTTTGTGTTCCAGGATGTGTTCAATTTGGAGAAAGTTCCTTGTGGTGCTGAATAGAATGTGTATCCTTTCATGCTTGGGTGGAATATTTGGTAGATATCTGTTGGGTCCATTTGATGTATAGTATTGTTTAATTCAGATGTTTCTCTGCTTATTCTCTGTGCAGTTGACCTGTCTAATGAAGACGGTGGGGTATTCAAGTCCCCTGTTATTATTGAATTGGGATTAATCTGTGTCTTAATGTCCTGTAATACTGATTTTATGAAGTTGGTTGCACCAGAGTTTGGGGCATATATGTTCATGATTAAAATATCTTCTTGGTTAATTGTTTGTTTGATCAGAATGAAGTGACCCTCTTATCTGTTCTGATTAGTTTTAGCTTGAAGTATGTTTTGTCAGATATTAGAATGACGACTCATGCATGTTTCTTAGTGCCATTTGCCTTTCACCTTAAGGTAATGCCTGTCCTTGAAGGTGAGATGGGTTTCTTGCAGACAACAAAAGGATGGATTCTGTTTCTTGATTCATTCAACAACTTATGTCTTTTGACTGAGGTGTTCAGTCCATTGATATTCAAAGTTATTATTGAAAGATGTATATTGGTTCCCATCATTTTAAATTCTGTTTGCATCTTGGTCTAACTTTGTGGTTCCCCAGTTAGACCTTCATTTAGTTTCCTTCTGTTGCCTCTTGGGTATAGTCATTCCTTTCTTCACCTCTTTGTATTACTTCAAGTATTCTCTGAAGGGCTAGTTTTCTGGACATGAATTATTTCAGCCTATTCATGTTGTGGAAGAATTTTCTTTCCCCTGCAACTACCACAGACATTTTTGCTGGGTAAATATTCTAGGTTGGCATCTATGGTCATTTAGAGCTGGGAACACTTTGGTCCAGGCTCTTCAGGCTTTCATGGTTTGCACTGAAAAGTTAGTTGCAATCTGATTGCTTTTCCTTTACATGTGACTTGCTTTTCTTTTGCGACTTTCAGTACTTCCTCTCTGTTCTGTATGCTTAGAGTTTTTACTATGATATGCCGTAGGGAGCTTCTTTTCTGTTCCTGTCTATTTGGTGTTCTATGTGCTTCTTGTATTTGTATGGACATGTCATTCCTTAATTTGGGGAAATTTTCCTCTACGGTCTGGTGAAAAATCTGGCCAATACCATTCTCCTTCCTCTCTGCCTATGATGCATAATTCTGGTCTTTTCATGGTGTCCCACATTACTGCATATTCCATTCCTGTGTTTTTTAAAATTTTTCATAATCTTTGTTTGAGAGCTCTAATTCATTAGCGTTTTCATCCAGTCTTGATGTTCTCTTTTCCGTTTCCTTCATTCTGTTATTGAGGCTTTCCCCTGTTGTTTCAAATTGACTCACTGAAAATTTCACATCCTTCTTCATTTCAGCCTGAATTTTCTTCAGTATTTCTAAATTTGTGTGAATTCAGTCAAAAGTGTATCGCTATCTTCTTTTAGTTCTTTGTTTGTGTGTTCTTTAATTCACTGAATGATTTGATCATGTTTATGATTGTTCTTTTAAATTCTGTGTCCTGGATTATCTCTATGGGGTTCTCGATGTAGAACTCACCTATAGGGCTGGTGATGTTTGGTGGAGACAGATTATTTGGGTTTTTCATATTATTATTTTCTCATTGTGATCTTGGTATGTGGATTTCTTTTGTTGGTTGTGATTCTGATGTGATGCTCAAGCCTTTCTTTGTTGAGTTGAAGTCTGATTCTGTTTGTATATTTGATGTGAGTTGACTGTTTTCTTATTGGGTATGAAAAGCTGGTTGTCAAGTCTTCAGGTTCTCTCTTTTGATTTTATGTTGGTGGGACCAGATGACTTAGCCCAGCTTTCAGGAGTTCCGTCAGAGGCACGAGTTCAATGAAATTAGATGCTTTCAGTCTTTCTTAAGTTCTGGGCCACTCTAGCCAGCAGGCACAGTACAATTTGGGAAGGCTCAGGCTTCCTCAGGATGTCTGCAAAGATCTTGGCCCTACTAAAAGGCACAGAAGCCTAGCACTGCCGTAGTTGGAGGTGCTGTAGAGGGTGCTGAAGTAGGGGCTCTGCTAGGACTACTAGTTTTCTACTGTAGCTCCGGCCTTTCAGGTATTTCCTGCTGAGTAGCATGGGCTTTGGAGAGGGTGCACAGAAGAATAATACATGTTTTCTGATGGTTTAAACACTTTGCTCAGTCTCTAAGCCTACCAGCTGTGCTGTGAAGAAATGCCCCTATACGGTGATCACCAAACCAGAATCTATCCAGGAAGCTTCCTGTAATCTCTCTCTCTCCCCTTCTCTTTTACCCTCCCTCCCTGACAGGGTTTTGCCATGTAGCCCAGGCTAGTCTTAAACTTAGGATCCTTCTGATTCATGAGAACTTTTGATTTTAATAAAGTGCATTTCTTAGGGTTGAGGCAATGTGTTTCTCCCCATTCAGCTCTATTTCAGCAATACCCAACATGTGTATCTGATGAGGAGAAAGGGTGCCTATCATGCAAGGTACAAAATGCTGAAGTCTAAAATAATCATGGTCTCTCCACTGCTCTTTCTTAGGGCTGGGGGTGGAACATCTTTGATTCTTTCTTGACAAGTTATGTACTTCATGCATAGGAGAAATTTTAACATAGAATAAAAATGTCAATACAAGTAGGCTTATCACCCATAGACTAGACTGCTACATCAAAGGTGCATAGAATGAGACGTTTTGCTTTTGTTAATTGCTCTCATGCAAAGAATGCCCTTTTAAATTGTAACCTAAATGTAAAACCCTATGTTTTGTCATTTATGTTTTAGTTATTATTTTTAAAAAAGTGTTCTGGTAGACAGGCCAGTGAGGAAGCCTTGCCAAGCTTCCTGCCAAGGACTTCACAGAGCGACAACTGAAGAAGCCAGACTCCTCCAGCTCTGTTGAAAGCAGGCAGCCTTTCACAGTCCTCTGATATCTTGTCACTGTGATGATTTGGCAATAACCTCTTAGGACCAGTGTGAAGGGGATGGGGGTGGAGTTATTTCCCTGAGCACAGTGACACTTGGCTGTGACTGCTCCATAGCATAATGGATCTGGAACTAAATGAGAGTCACACCATTTTGTTAACAGGCATAGCCACTCATCAAAGCATCTCCAAGGTGTTGGAGAACCTTGGGAAGATTATCTCAGTCATGCCTGGTATCCAGAAGTCTCCCAGGGATTCCTTAGGTAATGATTACTCAGGAGAATATCACTGAAACCCTTCCTTGACTATTGATCTCAGTCAGAAGCATAAATAATGATGATGCTCATTAGTCAGGGTTTGAACATTCTTTTTACATGGATACTAGCTGTAGACAGATGTGTCCATTCCCTGCAGGCATCCTTTGAGTCTAACATTACAAAGGTGTTATGGGTCCCAAACATCTTTCTCTGCAACAGCACCCTCCCACACTGTTAGCTGCGACAACATGGTATGATTCAAGCCTTAATGTTAACCCTAAAGTTAAGTGGCTTCATTTATTTAATAAAGTGACTTCATTTGTACATCCTCACTTGAAACTCACTAAAATATCTTGATTTATCATAGGCTATTTCAACACAAACATCTTAATCTGAAGTTGATCTTTAGAAAAGCCTACAACTCAGGATTTTCCCTCATTGCCCCAAGTCTCAGAAAATCAGGGTTAAAAACAATCTGTCTTTACATAGTGTTTCACATACTTTAAAAAAAAAAAGATGTTCTGAATTTAACCTGGGTATCAGAGATATTATTTGTTTACCAAAACAAAACAAAATAGAATACTTTGACATAAAAAATTCCCACTATTTCTTCCTTAACATTGTTTTTAAAAGCCTTGTTTTCTAAGGAACTTAATGTGAGAAGCAGCAGGAATGTGGTTGCTACATACCACATCCTAAAGGAATCTACCTGCAACATAATGAAGCTCCATGAACACTCTGAATTCCACCCAGCGCAGGTGGCGATATGTGCTGAGTAGACGCGGCTGGTATTGAGTAAGCGGTTCAGTCTCAGGGTAGGGAGGGGCAGGGGACACAGAAGCAGTCTAGAAGTCTGTTTAGATCATGACAGGTGGCTGTTGATTAGGACAGGCATATAACTCACCTGGGTGCCGTAGTGGAAATGTCATGCCTTATTTTAGAAGGAAATTAGATTCAGGCTAGAAGACACACTTTAGGGACTAAATAATATCCTAGTAACATAGCTTAATCGTGCCACTTACCAACAAGATCAATTTTCAAATTTCCTTTTGTCAAAGTAAAATAAAAATAAAACATGACACTAAAAATAGAAGGTTAGTAAAAAAAATTGCAGAGCATATAAAATGTAATGTGAGGTCATGGGATATGCCTCTCCTAATAAATTTTGTACAATTATATTCTAAAAACCTTTAAATTCTAATTCAGCCTGGACAAATCTACAAAGAAAACAGGTAACTGGTAGCCTGAGGGTGGGGATGGCAGCAAAAGTTCAATGTGATTGATAGAGAGAAGTTTTTAGGTGATAAACATGTTCTCAAACTGGATTGTGGTGATGGTTGCATAACTGTATAAATTAATGAAGATCACTGAACTGAACACTTACAATGAGTGAATTTTATGACATATAAATTATACCTCATAAAGTTTGTTAAAAAATTAACCAGCTGCAGCTTCATGACACCGGATGTAGAAATGAGTTCTTAGCTGTGGCCTCAGGAGCATAGGCAACGAAAGAAATATAAATCACTGGACTACATCAATATTAAAAATCTCTGTGCATCAAAACCCATAATTAGCACAATGAAACCCATAGTATACGAATCTGAAACACATATCTGATAAGGTTTTAATATGAAGGATATGTAAAGAACATCTACCAGTCAACAATAACCACAGAGAATCTTGCTGAGAAGTGAGCAAAGGACTCGAATCAGCCTTTCTCCAAAGAAGATAAACAAATGGCAAATAATCAATGAAAAGATGCCTAATGTGACTAATCTTTAGGGAAATGTTCTAAAATCCCAGTTCCACTGTACTGCTACTAGGATAGTCTAGAGCAAGTCACACAAAAGAGGAAATAACAGCTGCCGGCAAGGGTGTGAGGAACTGGGGATCCTTGCACTCTACTGGAAGGAATCTAAAATACTATGTGTTCTCTGGAAAAGCATATGACTATTCCTCAAAAACACTTAAAATACTGCTACCTTATGATCTAGCAGTCCCAATCCTGACTATGTATCTCAAAGAACTGAAAGCCAGGTCTGAAAGGCATGTTTGTACAGCCATGTTCAAGCAGCAGTGTCCCTAACAGCCACAAGTGGGTGCAACCCAAGTGCGCACTGAAGGCTGAATGGATAAACAAAATATGCCCTCTCTATATAGTGGAAATGTAGTCAGGATTAAAGGAAAATGTTCATACATGCTATAATATGTGTGAACCCTGGGATCACTGTGCCAAGTCGAATAAGTCAGTCACCAAAAGACAGACCCCATGTAATGCACTCATTTTCAGTTCTGGGAACTAAACCCAGGTCCTCATGCTTGCTAGGCAAACGCTGTACTGCCGAACTCCTGATAACTCTGATTGAATTATTTCACCTGCCTGATAAGCGGTTAAGAACCCTGCTTCCCAATTCCCCAACTCCCATCTCCCGCTTCAGAAGGTGTCTTGTTTCTTGCCTACGAACAAAGAAAACTGAGGAACTTGCTGACCTGATGGTTTTCCTCATGAAATCTGTTGGCACCAGGTCACATTCTGTTTGTCTAATTTCATTTCAACATGGCTTCAGCCATGCCAATGGAATGAATCTCACTAGAAAAGAAAGGAAAGGAAAAGAAAAGATACAAAAAGGTGGGGTTTGGGACTTCAGGACCTTGAAGGAACAATGAAACTTGTCCTTTTGCCTGTAGCGTGGCAAACCCCACTCCACAGGGATGAAAGCTCCTGTGTTTGGATCGTTTCAGACCTCATCTTAACTGCTTATAAGCACTTTCCCGTTTCTGCTCACAGAAACTCTTTAATGTCACTATTAATGTTATTTTCAAGATGGAAAACGAAGAGAGAATCAAGATATTTACCCAAGACCACTCAGCTACGAAGGAGCAGTGGAGGGTAGGTTCCATGTTCGTTTCCGAAGCCCAACTCCATGTAGTGGAGATGCTTTCAAAATTGGTTAATTAGGGGCTGGAGACATGGCTCAGCTATTAAAGATCACTGACTGTCTCTGCAGAGGACCCAGGGTTTGATTCTCAGCACCCACATGGCAGCTAATAATTGTCAATAATTGCAGTTGCAGGGGAATCCAACACCCTCTTCTGACCTCCGTGGGCATTGCACAGCAATGGGTGCACTTGCATACATTCAAGCAATATACTCATACACATAAGAAACAGTAAATAATATATTTTTTAATTGATTAATTAGAGCTTGTGGTAACTGTCCCCTCACTGAGGAGGTAAACTGATTTACAGGATGTATAGAAGAGCAAAAACAACAGTAAACTTGGAAACAGAACTTTTTCCAAATTCAGTCTGAGCAGACACTGACTTTCAGGCTGTTTTGTGATAACAGAATATTCAAGTCTAGCCTTGGGTTCCTAGTCTCGGGGTCCATACGGAGTCATAAGGAGTTTGCAAATGCAATTACTCTGCTCTCCTCTTAAGCAACAGAAGTTTTCAGTGGGAGCAAAAGGAGGCAACTTTTAATATAAGGATCTAGCAGAAAAGCTTGTGGAACCAATCCCATTAGAGCAATTTAGACTAGAAATAACAGCTCTTTGCTTTTCCACTTATTCTGAATAAGAACTATTTTCGATGTGCATCCCATAATGACTCCCAATTCTCAGAACACTGAAAAATCTTTCAACACAAAATAAAGTGTGTGGCTTGCGAGGAAGGAAAGACAGCTGCACTGAGCACAGCGTCTCAGCGGACCCTGGAGTAACTGCTGCCCACGGCCTCCTGCCCGAGCGCTGCCTACGCTGGGTGTTCACCAGCACGCCCAGATGCATGCTGTCTCTTAAAGAACAATGTTCTGTAGACACATCCCAGTCTCATTACAAATTAAGACAGAACCTACCTAAGTAGTCTAGGAAGGCCCTGTTTTACCTGCCTCATCCCCTCTTCAGACTCCGTCCCAGCTTTATTAGTTATGGCAAACTTATTTTGCCTGGATAGTGTTAATATGTTGTATGATATGGAAGTTTAATATGAAGTATAATATTCGAAGCAACCTGTTCAGTATTCTCCCATTTAAACTACGAAAAAACAGAAAACAAAGAAAAAAAGAAAAATCATTGTGGATCAATACACAACTGAACAGTTAGTATTGTGGATACGCCCCGGTAATTATCTGCCATGGAGCATTTACCTCACACAGGTGAGAGGACTCTTTCCTGTTGTTTTTGTCTCTATGACCCAAATTCTCTGATTCTAATATTTATGGAGATAAACAAAATTTTGCAAAACAGGTTTATTCCTTCCTTTTCAATGAATAAATGTGAGCTTTTGGTGTATATACATTTTTTAGAGTGTAAATAAAATTTTCTTTGTTAGGCTTCATATTTATTAAGTGAATGGAAACCTCGTTTAAAAATCCATATGTCTCATTATAATGAATTTCCTTTTCCTCCCATTTCATTTGTTTTTTGAAACATGGTAGTCCAGGCTAGCCTGGAAATCATTATGTATTCCATCCTAGCCTTGAACTCTTGGTGATTCTTCTACCAAATGCTAGGACTACAGATGCAAGCCACCATGCCTACCAATCATTGTAATGCATCTGTACAAATGATATTATAATAATTTTAGTGGAAAAAAAAATCTTTAAATTGGGCATGGTGGTACATACCTTTCATCCCAGCACTTGGGAGAAGAGGAAGTAGATCTCTGTGAGTTAAAGACCAGCATGGTCTACACAGCAAGTTCCAGGTCAGGTAGGGCTACAGGGAGACCCTGTCTCAAAAAAAAAAAACAAAAAAAAAAAAAACAAAGAAATAACAACAACAAAAATCTACAAAATAACAAATTGATAAAGGAAGAGAATTTCAGAATGTTTCAATTTACTTCCAAAGATGATGGAAATTTGACAAATTCAATTTCCCAGATCTCTCACTGTGGAGAATAAAGTCAGTCCATGAACCTATTGGTATGTACCATGTGTATTTCAGTGTGTGCAAAGATAAAGCTGTAAACCACAGCCAAATTGCTGGGTATTTTCACAGGTAGGTTTTCATTTTCTAGCATGGTGTTTTACAAAAGGTAATTTGTTGCAAATACTTATTAGTTAACAAATAACATTTCTCTTCAGGATGCTGTAGTCTTTTAAAATGAGAAATTTGCTTATTAAATCTCAGTGTGAAAGTGACTGGACTTAAGGAATGAGGACAGAAGGAACTAGGCCCATACTTTCCAATTGCCTTGTTCCCCTGCATTACCTGATGGTCTCCCTGGATATCTGAGTTTGAGAGAAACTCTCTGGGAGCAGCTTCTCATGTGGCTGATTGCAGATAGTGATTTACAGTAAAGAGGTGTCGGTGTCTCAGGCAGACTCTACATCTGGTGTATAAGATCATTTATTTAAAGCCCTGATAGCCCAGCTCCTACTTCTAGTAGAAGTATCATACTAGAAAAAGGAACAGATTCCCAGCCCCGAGACTGGTTTCTTTAGACATTTCATGAACACAAAGGAGGTAATTAGGCAGATTTTTGTCATCATGGCAGAGCTTGAAATTATACAGCTTCAACTTTCAATTGTTATTTATTTTTCTTCATGTTTGTCAGCAATGAGGTTTTATTACAATTTATGGAAACCACCAACCATAGGCATAATAATGTGTAAGGTCAACGGATTTTAAAATAGTGTTATCTTTTTTTTTTTTTTTTTACGTAAGATTGACTGCTTGGACTCCGAATACAGGTTTTGCTTTCTTTTCTGCCCTTACCTCTGTGAACAAAGTTTTGACTATAAATGTCCTCAGATCATACTTGTTTATTAGTACAAGGCAATACGTATATGTAAGAGTTCATGTCAGGCAGCAGGCTTGGCTCATTTGCTTGGGTTTCCTGGAGGTTTGGCAATAACTCTAATAATGACCTTGGTAGAAAAAGCAGATTTCGTTTTCTGTTCAGTGGTGGGTATTTTGGTTTTCATTTGCTCCAATTAACCAAGACATTTGAATTAGCCAAGATGTTACAGGTATTTTGCCTATGCATTGCTTGCTATGTACGGTTATATGGATTTGTCTCAGCAAGCTCAGCTCACAAGCTCCTTTTTTCCTTCTGACAGTCCTATAAACTTCCCTCAGATCTGAAAAGGCTGTCATCACTTCAAAGAAGTGTAATCCTGTCTTTGATCCACTCCTCCAGCCCCCAGGAGAGTGTGAGAGAGAGGGGACGCCCTACACAGAAATGAGCATTGGCCAAGGTGAGCGGGAGGCACTCACGATAAAAGGGAGGGTTTGGGTCTTGGATTCTTCAGCGGCAGCTTCCTGAATGTCTCTTCCCAGGTTTGGTTTCTAAGTTTTGGGGCAAGGGCAGATGTGGGTGCTCAAAAGTGTCTTTTAAAAGCCAGTTCCAATAGCAGATATTGTTGTTCTAATTCTGCCTGAGCAATTTCTGGCATTGGGTCATGACCCCAAACAGGAAGTGCCTCAGAGTTCCTTCAAACATGGTATGTGGACGAGGGGGTGGGGTTTAGCACACACATATCCAGCTGCCAGCCTTTCATGTTTACAAGGGATCAGGAATAGGTCACTTATGGTCAAGGATATATCCTTTCTTCTCACCCCGTGGAGCACACAGTATTGTATTACATGCGAGGTGAAAGCCTGCAGCCCCAGAGCTCTATTTGGTATGGAGGTTTTCTTCAATGTTGCTTAAACTTACTCTAAAGCTGCTATGAGTTTCAAAGAACTGTATGAATAACATGGCTCTAACTTGGCTGCGCTGTGTCTGATGAGCTTTCTTGAGTAAAATTTAAAGCCAAATCTTAAAAGTTCCTTGTTTATTTCTGAAGTGCAGGTAATGTTTGAGAACAGTTTGAATAGAGTAGAAGAAAAAACCCAAAGGACAGGGTTGAAAGGTATTTAAGAGGTCACCTCCAGCCTTCCTCTGGAGAGGATGCATTCCTGAATCACCCACTCTGAACCCTTCTCTCTGAACTGCTTACTTTTTTTTTCCCTTCAGGGTTTTTTGCTACTTCAGGAAACCACAATGCTTGGCTGTTAGAAACTCGCAGCAGCTCCATTCAAGAGCCATTTCTATACCTCTGTCCGCAGAGCAGTAACGGTATAAGGTAGGAAACACCTCACATGTAGGAAAACTCTGTTCTTAGCTCACTGTCAGGAAACTCGAAAAACAGGGCTGCTGCCTGTGATTTTCGAACTGGCATCCATTAGGGTCGTTCTCTGCATATCTAGGAATAGCAATAATGTTTCTCTAGTGAGTAGACTTGGGAGCACAGGAGAATGCTTTCTGTACATTACCATTTCCATTAATTTAAGCAAGTGTTGATCACTATAAATTATTTATGTGAGCACTGGGAGCCACTTCCCCAGGTGCAAGGCAAGCTGTTAAAGACTCACTATTATACTGGTGAATGGAGGGACTAATAGATTTTAGGAGTCATGAAGTTTTAGAAACTGGAGTCTTTCTGTTTAAAATCGAAAATGAGCTCCTGGTGAGCTCATTTCACTAATGGTATAAATCAAATGGAAAAGCAAAACAGACTCTGGTGATGAGACTGGGAATTGGGAATGGACCTTTAAGTCAGAAAAGGACTAACGGGGAGAGCAGATGGCCCATGCCTTCATTTGATTTCTAACTGTGTCTATTTGCCCCAGCTTTTCTGAGGGGCAGGGGAACATGAGAAAAGAAAAGAGGACACAAAGACACGTTTACTGATGTCACTGCACCTCACTGAGGTATCTGTAGGCAAAGTCTAGTTTCCTGGGACAATGTCAAGTAAATGGTAATATTATAATGATTAGTCTGTTTTTCACGTTAATAAATTCAGTGCTTACATCAAACTCATAAGGGAAGAACTATCATTGATCTCATTCTAGAGCCGAGGAAACTGAGGAGTAGTGAGGTTAAATGATACACGGAAACTTACATATCCCCCGGTAGACGAGCCAAGAACTGTACCCAGCCAGTAGTGTTCATTGTAGGCAGTTCTCTTAGTCATTGTACAAACTCACTTTGAAAGACCAAGTTCTGCGTTTCACAAGTCTAATCTGAAGTTCATCTGCATCAGGCTTTCCTGAGATGCTTCTTTATTGTTAATATTTTAGTTGATTCATTGAGTATTTCATGCAATGTATTTGAGTCATCTTCACTCCAAGCTCCGCCCCTAACTCCTCCCAGATCCACTCCCATTTCTCTACACCCCAACTTCATGTCCTCTTTTTAAAAAAATAACTCATTACTAATTTGTGCTGCCCATATACTCTTGGGTGTGGGGCCATCAGCTGGAGTGTGGTTGACCAACCAGGAACCACACCCTTAGAGAAAACAGACTGCCCCTTCCCCAGAAGCAATCAGCTGTCCCTAGCTCCTCAGCTGGGTAGGGGCTCACGGACCCCTTCCCATTCTGTTCTAGGATGTTTACTGACTTGCAGAGCTTATGCAGAAAATCACAGCTGCTGGGAGTGTAGCGTAACAGTTCTGTCACGTCCAGAAGTCATGTCTGCCCCAGTCCCCCCTGACCTCTGGCTCTTGTACTCTTTCTGCACCCTGTTTCGTGATGTCTGAGTCTTGGGAGGGAGTGTGATAGAGATGCCCCATTTGTGGGGCATTTTGAATAATTGTGAGTTTCTGTATTAATCACTGTCCACTGCACAAAGAAACTTCTCTGATGAGGTCTGAGATCTACAGTAGTCTACAGGATATGAGTTTAGAGGACAGTTTGGTACCATGTCCATTTAGCAGAATAATAGTAGCAGGAGCCTGTGTGCTCCCCAGCCATGGGTTCTTGGTCATATTTAGAGTACCAGGCATTTCAATGTTTCCTCCTTGAATTCATCAAAAAGCAAGCAGTCATCTCTGTAACATTAATGCCACTGTTACACCCATGGACATTTCTTGCCATGCTGGTCATTATTGTAGTTCACAGGATTCACAGCTGGGTAAGACTGCTATGACTTCTCCCCTAGAAGCCTCAATAGCACCTTCCAGTACTATAAAAGCTAACCAGCAGGGAGCAAACTTTCTGATCAGTACTGACTTGATCTCTCCACATCCTGTGAGTAATGTGTATGGTGTCTTCAGCAATAGAGTCTTACCATCAAGTTCTGGCAGGCAATCAAGAGCAGTGGCAATAGCCTGTGTTGTTTTGAGGGTCTGGGGATGCTTCTTAAGATGACATTTCCTCAGCTAGTATATCAGAATCCCCAAGAATGTGGCTTGTGAATTTATGTTCAGCAACTTTGTTTTTCACTTTGAGGTTGGAGAATTGCTGATCTGGAAAGTGGAGAAGGGAGATGAACAGATTTGCCTTTTAGGGTTTTAGAGTTTTAAGGCCCAGCAGGACACACTGTTAAGCTTTTCAGTTACATATATATATATATATATATATATATATATATATATATATATAATTGGTGTAGATCAAACATTGACAGTGCTCACAGATTTTGAGAATTGGGAATTCAAGCAAAGCTTGGCGTGATCTCTTTCTTTGTGCCATTATGATGAAAGTTGAAGTTGGGGTTGTCTGAAGACCTGTTCACTGGCAGTTGGTGGTTAGTCCTGATTGTCACTTGGTATCCTTAGCTGAGGCTTTTGCCAAAGCCAACTCTGTGTAGTCTCTGTATTGTTTCTGGCTTTCTTTAGAACATAGTATCTTGGTCATAAGGGCCAGAATCCTAACAAGTCAGAAGGTATGTCACTTTCTCTATCTAGCTTTTGAGTTGTGTAGCATGTCTTTTGCTATAGTCTTATCATTAGAAGTAGATAATGTGAATCATAGTTAAAGGAGAAGAATTAGACTTCAGAATTTATAGAAACATGTCAGAATTTGAACATGTACCTTAAAATCCTCCCTGATACTATGGAAGGAATGACAAGATATCAATTGAGTGCTTATATGCCAGTCTGCCCACAATCCTACAGCAGTTACTATTACAATCTTTACAGTGGAGATAAAACTTTTATTATATCTTTTCTAAAGCATAACTTGCTAGATTGAAACTTAAGCTTCCTAGCTCCAGAATTATTTTCTTACACACTACTGTGTATTATGCTAGGACTGAGTACTAGTATTATGTGGTCTAAGTACTAATTTGGGAAGTAATCCATTGTATTCCCGGTGTTTTCCGTGCCCAATGCTCCATTCAGGAGTGAGGACTGCTCAGCTTTCTCTCTTGCTCTCATTCTGGTTGCTAGGATGGATGCGACCTTGAATAAGGCTGTCTGCCATTAGCAATAACCCTGAGGTCAGGTGGTAGAGCTCTGGGAGCCACTGCAGACTTGCTATGTGAGCATCAGGCTCTTCCTTCTAGAACAGTAATTCAAGGATCGAGGAGTAGAAAGGAGACACACAGAACACAAAGCGTGAAGCTTCTATCAGAAGCACTAGCCCTTAATAAGGAATGGAAAAGCAGAGAGAAGGAGAGTAGAGAAATAAAAGTTCATGCAAATAAGAACAGCAGGAACAAGACAGTATAAAGTGCCAGAGTGGGAAGATGGTCTGAAGAGCATGGGCAGGGGCCGGGCAAGCTGGCTAGATGCACTCCCAGTGACCAACAGGATTTATTTGGTACTTGATGAGGCTTGTCCCTGGCGCTACCAACACTTCCGGCCCTGTGTACGCTTAAAATAATTCCTCATTATGTGGGGGAATCCTTAAGCCTCTTTCTGCTCCTTATGACTTCAATACCCTCACCCACCAAGTTTGCCACTGACAAGTCATGTGGTTTTCGATGGGTCACTTTCTCATCTGCTGGAGCTTCTTTGTGCTAAGTTTTGCATCGTTTGATGTCCAAGTTCACTTCTAACTGCTCCAATATTTGTTATTTTAAACCTCAGTGTGAGGGGTTAGGTCACAGGAAATTTACCCATCTTAATTATTCTCAGCCCCCTCTCCAACCACAGTGATTTAAACTTGAGATTCTGTCACATAAGGAATCCAAGTGCTGTGTCAGCAGGCAAACAAGCTGGGCACATCTGGTATCTCCCACACAGGCTTGTCCAGGTTTGTGCCATACTTTCTGTCAAGACAGCTAGGGTGTGTGAACAGACCCTGCTTCTCTCATTTAACAAGATCTGTTGTTTGCTAGAGAAATAGAGATAAACCACAGGAGTTGGCAAACATGCTGATGGGAACTGAGACTGCGGTTTGGTGTACCAGAGGTGACTGTACCAGGAGGAAGCCAGGAACTAAAGGTTTAAAAGGTTCTGCATAAAATTGTTTTAGCTGAGCAGGCTTTACAGCAGAACAGATGACCACTCGCGTTTCAGAGACATGGGAGGGGTGCAGGTGTGGAATTGTTGACCCGCAAGGGCCCAAGGACATTATGTTAACCTCTGCCTCCACAGCTTCCAACTGCCCATCCCCATGAAATTCCATGTGCTTGGTTTTCCAGGGAGCCATAAGCAGAACTCCAGGCAAAACATTTCGAGACCCGGAAACAGTTCTGTCTTCCAAACCAGTTTATCCCGTGGCTATGGGTGAAACTTTGTGGTTTTCAGGTCTTCCACTTGAATACCAAAGATGGTATTGTCTTTCCTGTCACTAGACTTCTGTGCAGCTGATGAGACACTGGGCTCTAGTGTCTCAGTTTCTCAGTCAATCCCCCACTTAGAGAGGGATGCAGGTTAACTCTTTTAAGCCTTCGGGGAGTTATTTTATGTACCAAGAGTGTATTGAACTAAATAGCATCCTTGAATGGTCTTCTCAGAGAGGGCACTAACAGAAAGGCAGTGAATGGTATGAATGGTACCCTAGAGGTTTGAAAGAGTTCATGGGCCTGCCTCAGGTAGGGCTGACTGAATGCCAAGACAGACGTAACAAGATATAAAAAAGAGAGAGCTACATAATCTTTACCTGGGGGAAACTTTAAGTGATCCATTAGTGCACACATGTGCACACACACATGCACACACACATATTGGTATTCTGCTGCCACCCAGAATGGGAAAATCAAACTGAGCAGAGAAGGTACCTTGAATATTGAGGATGGAAATAAATATGCCTTAACCCTAGGGTGGGTCTCGGTGTCTCTCTCTCTCTGTCTTTCAAAAAGAGTGAAAAGAGTTGCCAATGTAAAATATAAATTTCACAAACAAGTCATGTGTCATCTGTATAAACACATAAAAACCTTTTAGATATCAATATTTTATACACAATAGGAAAAATAGGATAAAAGAGAATTGTTTTTGTCTTTTTGAGACGGTCTCCCTGTAGCCCCAGCTGGCCTGGAACTCACAGAGATTCACCTGCTTCTGCCTCCTAAGTGCTGGGATTAAAGACTTTTGCCACCATACCTTATAAAAGAAAATATTAAATGGCCACTAAATATCTGAAAAGGTGGTCTGGTTCCTGCAGTAACAATTAGGGGACTGTGCATTAAAAGCACAATGTGTGCCCCTGGTGGGAGTACAGAGAGCGCAGTCACCCTTCAAAGGTGGAAGACTCCTCGGCCGCAGATACTGAAGCTGTCCAAAGTCTCTGCTATGGGCAAGACCTTCCATTTCCATCAGACACGTGAGTATGTGAACCAAAATACATGTAGAATATTCATCCAGGCCTCATTTTCAATAATCCCACACTGACAGCAACATCCACAAGCAATAGAACCTATAAATACAATGCGGTATGTTCATATAATGAAATATCAGTTAACTGTGAGAAGGTATATTTGTTTTCTACTTGAAACAATATGGATGAAACCCACAAGCATGAAAAGTAGTCATAAAGTAGTATCTACTACATGATTCTACTTATACAAAGTTAAAAGAGACTAAACAGCTTGGTGTGGTAGCACTTACCTTTAATCCCAGCATTTGGGAGGCAGAAGCAGGTGGATCTTTTTGAGATCCAGGCCAGCCTGGTCTACATAGTTCAACATCAGCTAGGGCTACAGAGAGACTGTCTTTTAAAAAAGAACCAAAGGGTTGGGGAGAACTTCTCCATGGTACCCCTGTGGATAAAAGTCAGGTTCTGGGCAGTTTAAATGCTCAGAGAGCAGATGTGCTTATTGTGCAAGTTTATTGACCTGAGTTCGATTCTTGGAATCCTTGTATAGGTAGAAGGAGAGAACTGACTCTATAAAGTTGTCCTCTGACCTCCACCCCACACACATATCATGCACATATTCACATATAATAAGAAGAAATTTAAAAAGTTTTAACTATCAGGGTGGTTATGACTTAGGGGAATTATGACCTAGAACGGACATGAGAAGAAACGACAGGTTGCTAGTGGGTGCACAGCTTCTTGATTACATGAGTATGTTCAAAATTTATAAAATTCATTGAACTGCACTTTTGCTTTTAAATATTTATTTTTATTTTTAATTATATAGACGCCTCTCCTCTATCTGCACCCTTCTTACAGTGCCCCTGCAGGAGTTCATGTACTTTGTCAGATATGATAAGGCCTATTGAGTTAAGTTTGTGTGCTCAGATGTCCTTCAGTTTGTGTCCACCCACTGAAGCCTGGTCAGCCTATCCAGTGTCACATTCTTAGAGAAAACCAGCTCTCCCTCTGCATGTTGTTATGAGTTGCCACTGGTTCCTCAGCCAAGGTTGGGGTTTCTTCCCCATTTCCCCACAGCCGTGCTGGGATTTTGTCTTGAGCTCGCATGGGTCTTGAGCATTGCTGTGAGTTCATATGAGTAACTTTTCAGCTTGCTGGGAAACTCTGTGTGCCTGTGGTCGTTCACTGCTTCTGGCTCTTACACTCTTTCTGCCCCTTCGTCCACAACGGTTCCTGAGCCCTGGGAAGCAGAAGATTGACATGGGTGTCTCATTTAGGGACAAGCACTCTGCAGTCTCTTGTTCTCTGCACTGCTCACTGCCCATGCTCTCTGTCTGTGTGTCATCTGCTCTCTGTCTTCCTCTTCCTTCCTTTTGATCTGTGGTGCTCACTTGGATCTCTGCACTTGTGTTTCAATGTGGCTTTGTTAATATACATCTTACCTCCCAGAGTAGTTTCATGATTCCCAGATTCTAATCTTTATAGATTCACAGACAATGACCAAAATGATAGTTCAGTTTACAGTCATAAAGCTAGATGGGTAGCATTGAACAGACCTTTGTTCTCTAGCTAGTTGATCCTTCTTTACTCCTTTAGTATTAAGAAGAATCTCTTCTTTTCAAAATGATGAGATTCATTATGGAGGAGTGCAGCGGCCAGGATTTAGGGATCACTCGGCTCATGTCAAAGTCTGCTGTGCTGCTGCTGTCACTGACTCCTGTGGGCCTCAGTTTCAATACCTGGAATGTAGGGTTGACATAGGGCTGCTAGTCAGTCAGTGTGTGTGTGTGTGTGTGTGTGTGTGTGTGTGTGTGTAAAATGTCAGAGGGTTTCTGAAAATTCTTAATGAAATAAATAATGGACTTAGAATCATGACTCACATGCAGAATACTCTGTCAATATGGTCTAGTTAAACAAACAAATGAAAAGTTGATATCTCTATTTTCTCTCATTTTTCTCCTTAAAAAACTGCTAGTCCATGAAATCGGAAAGTGTGTCATGTGAACAGTTGTTAGATGTACTAATAAAGTACTTATTTGTTTCTGTAGCCCTAGTTTCCTATAATCTATCCATTTACTTCCATGCTTAAATGCATAATCTACACACACACACACACACACACACACACACACACACACACAGAGAGAGAGATACTAAGTATCATTTGGTAAATATTAGGCTTCTCAAATTATAAACTTCCACTATAAAGTCTATCCTCTTTTCAAGGTAACTTCTTCAGCAAATGAATCAGCCTTGCTATAAGAATAGCAATGAAAATATAAACTGGGCAAAAATCCCCCCTGAGGCTCAGACAATCTGTTGTCTTTGGCTTAGGGCTAAGAAGATCTTAGGAAACGCAGAGTACAGAATAGACACTAAACACTCAGCAAATACTCAGAATGAATTTGCCTAGCTGCAATCTTCCTAGCACTAAGTGATTGTTTGTAAAGGTCTCTGTCACTGACAGTTAACTGGGGTTGAGGCAGCAGCTGTCTGAGAGGTAACTATTGTAGCTTCAGAGCAACCCAGCAGAAGTTAAGAAAGAAGATGCCCTGTCAACCGGTCCGTATTTCTGGAGAAAATTCAGGGGTGTGGGAACGGAAAAGCGGAAACTGAGGTTGTAAATCTAGATTAACGTTGAAGTGCATGAAGACAGTTCCTTCCCGTATTCCACTGTTATAATCCTCAGTTTAAAAAGGAGCCTGCTTTCTATATGCAGTTATACCCAGGACTCCTCTGGGCTATAATTTTTAAAGGCTGACATAAAAGTATGAACCTGATTTTTCTGACAGACTTTAACTTAAATCACTGAATTAACTATAGTGTGGCTTAATGGGAAGGTGAGCACTTTCAGAGGACTAATCAAGTAGTGGGAACTTAAGGATGATTCTTGCTTCCAGAGTTTTTTCTCTTAATTTAAATTGTGTACGATGGCAACAGGAAATGCAAGGAAAGTGGGGACCATCTTGGAGATTTTATTAGAATAGCAGAGGCACAGGTGCATAGCATAATTACTCCATCCACACTCAATCTCATTGCCAAGCGGGGCCAGTTGGTGTTTCTAAGGATTCCACTTGACTGACAGCTCACAGAAACTTAAGCACTGAGGCATGAGGCATGAGAGGGTGGGCTGCACACGAGTCTAAAATGTGACGAAATTCAAGAGGGGTGACACGACCAACACCACCAAGAAAGCTCACCTACCTCTGGTAAAATTGTTGACAAGGTTCTTCAGTGAATTGCTGACCTCAGCATCTGCCACATGTCCTATGATGCTGCCAGTCTGTCCACAGGCTGTTCCTTTAAAAAAACAACTTCCAACACTAGCTGAGTATCAAAAGCTGCCTTTTAGGAAGAGAAAATAACCCTGATCCATACTATAATCGTTCCTGTTTACATGATACATACATATGGGGCTTAGTGTGTACACTTGACCAAGTGCATATTTGATTGTTTCCTGCCTGCCCTTTATTCCTGGGAGGTAGCCCCTCCTGGCCTGAGTGAGGGTCTGAGAGTCTATGTCCCTTCTGTTCAGTAAGATAAAAGTAAGATATCGTCCTGGAGTCATTTTAAGCCATCGTCTCCATTGTCTTGATAGTCTCCAGTGCTCCGCCAGGTCTGAATTCAGATATGACTGGATTCCAGCTTTGTCCCCCTGCTGGGTCCTTTTCAGCCTGGAGCCTTCTGAAGGAGAGGAGGCTATGGACTCCCCTTCCAGGCCCTCTGCTCACCTCTCTGTGGATGAACTGCTGAGGAGGAGTGAGGACATGAAAGGACTGGCTTGTTGTCACTTGGCTAGGTGGCGTTGGCTCTCTGAGCTGGCAGATGGTTGTCGATGAGCTCTGAGAAATCCTGGCTGACGAGACAAGCAGCAGAAACCGGACTCTGTCCTATGGTGCAGTTTCAAGGGATCTTCTTTTGCTCTTCTCTCCCATAGAGAAAATCTGCTCAGACCTTGGCTGAGGTATAAGCATCTAGCCTCATTCTACCGATGTCACCTCACACTTCTATGTGTGCCGGCCTGACCGGATAAAGGCCAATTTCCCATGACTACCTCTCTTTGGTGAACAGGAAGTCCCATATTTCCTGCTTGAGCAAACTTGAAGAGGCTAATACAATCCCAATAGTTTCTCCATCTTGAATACCTCCAAAGTGGTTTGTTAGACCTTCTATCTTCTAGATTCCCTCGAGTGGACCATCCATTCGACCTTAGATGCATCTAAAGGAAATCAGGCAAAAAACGTCTTATTCCCAACTAAAAGCAGCACAGTTTATTCTCTCCATTCTAGTCACTAGGGGAGAGAGATGGCAGAGACTGACAGGTGGTAGGTGGAGGCAACATATGCCAGCACCTTTTCCTGCTTGCCTCTAGGACTTATTTTTTATTATTCATCTACTCAAGAGGTCCCAAATGACATACAACACATTCTTTGAGTAAAAATCCTAAAAAAAAAAAAAAAATCCATTTTTTTGGTAAAACTTCACAATAATTTCTTTTTTTAATGCCTCACTTTTCTTTTGTTGTTATTAAAAATAGTTTATTATTTTTAATTTATAATTAATTTAATTTATGAGTATACTGCCTACCTGTATGTAAGGGCACTCATGTCCTGCAATGCCTGCGGAGGTCAGAAGAGAGCATCAAATCTCTTGGAAGTGGAGTTATGGACGGTGGTCAGCTGCCATGTGGGTGCTGGGAATCAAACCTGGGTCCTCTGTCAGAACAGTCAGTGCTCATAACCACTGAGCAATCCATTTGCGTTCCAGAGATCAAATTCAGGTTGTCAGGCTTGGTGGTAGGTGCCGTCACCTGCTGAGCCATCAACCTCCTGCCAGCCCAACAGTAATTTCTTTCATTCCTTTTCCTTGTATTTAGAATAGAATGTGCCTCGTGTTTACTATTTTGAATACAATCTGCTTTGAAAACATACTAAGAAACAAAGCCAGAGGAGTTCAGTCTGCCATCTTGTTTTTGCTATTCACAGTCTGCAGGGCACAGTCCTGTTGTCTCAGAGTACTCTGGATCTGCAGTGTCCCCTAAGTGTTAAAGGATGGGTCCTCAGCTTAGCACCATTGGAAGGTGGGGCCCATCTGTCAGAGACAGGGCCTGGTGGACATCTTAGGTCAATGAGGGGATGCTATTGAAAGGATCGTGAGACACCGATCTGTTCTCTCTTTTTACTTTACTGCTCCGGAAAGTGGGGAGCTTATCATCCCATTCTGCTCCCAGCCATGTTATGCTGCCTGGTCCGGAACTGAGACAACTAGCCCTGAGCTGAAACCACCGAAACTGTGAGCCCAAGTGCACCTTTCTGATGGTCTCTTGTATTTTGTTATAGTAACAGAAGTCTGTGTAACAGTTGTTTTTCTTATAGCAAGAAGCCCTAAGAAACAGCTGTGTCCACTCTTTTTAACTTGTGAAAATGAGTGTGGAAAACGAGTGCGCCCAAGTTCAGATGACATTCTTTGAAATTATTTCCAACTTTTTAAAAGATGTATTTATTTAGGTTTTTTCTTTGTCTTAAGACAGGGCCTTCCTATAGCCCCAGATGGCTTGGAACTTCTTATGTGGACCAGGCTAGCCTGGAACCCATAGATATCCACCTGCCTCTGCCTCCCAAGTACTTGGATTAAAGGTGTGGCCACCATGCCCTATTCTGCATTTTTTTAAATGTATATACCTGTGTGAGTTTATGTGCATACAGGTGCCCATGGAGGCCAGAAGAGGGCATTTGATCCCTTAGAACTGGAGTTACAGGTGGCTGTCAGCTGCCTGATGTGAGTGCTGAGAACCAAACCCAAGTCTTCTGCAAGAACAGTAAATGCACTTAACCACTGAGTCACCTCTCCTGCTCCGATTTATCTCAATCTTGAATTCATTAGAGGACTTTGCTATATTTATATTCCTAGCACTTAGAACATAGTAGTCAATGAATAAACATTTAGCTATGGACTCAGTATGTCCAGGATTCCTAACACATCATTTGTCCTTAATGCATCCCACACAAGTGAGCTGGCCTTTAGTTTTCATGAGACTATTACTCTCATAACCCCCTTAAGTTCTAGGACTCTTTCAAATAAAGGCCAATCCGGAATCCATGGATGTGAATTTGAGTAAACAAAGGGTATCCAAAGCAGATTAACTTTATGAGTGTTGTTATGGTCTATTTTACTGTTAGTAAATAAATAAATCAACATTTCATGTCTTGCAGTCTACCCCTGAGCAAACCTGAAATTTAAAGTTCTAGAACTCATAAAACTTCCTGTGAATCCACAGAATTCCAAACAATATTGCCTAGAGCTCTTATGAGAAATATAAGTCTCAGAGTACAGAACTGGACGTCTAGAGGGTCAGACAGGTAACACACAAGAATAAAAAGGACCAGGTGAAAGGCAGGAAAGCGGGAGGTCCCTGTGGCCTAGGGAGCACCTGTCCTAGCTAAAGGTTGCCAGAGCTGCTCAGTGATGACTGGAGAGAGCAGAACAACTCAGAGAACCCGAATATTCTGGAAAATCTAGACATTTTTACAATGTAAATTTTCGCTATTTAAAATCACAGTGTGAGTCAAATAACTCATCTGTGGGTTGTTAAAGTAGTTTGCTCTAAGCTGATTCTGGACTCATTGTCTCTCTCCTCATTCTACTTTTTTGGTTCATTCTGTGTTGCTGTAAAAGTACACCACAGACTGAACCCAGAATAAATGGAAATGTATTGTCTCACAGTTCTGGAGGCTGGGAAGTTCAGTATCTCAGAGTGTCTGCATCTGCCAGTGTCCTTCTGCAGAGAGGAACTTCTTGCTCCATCATAGCATACTGAAAGACAGCAAGGAGATAGAAGGGGCCGTGCTATTAATCCATTTGAGAATAATTGTGTTAAAGGCCTGACCTGTTAATATGGACATGGTATCAATTAACTTTCAACACAAGTTTGGGAGGAGCAAACATTCAAGTCAAGAGACCATCTCTACTCTTCCTTGAGATGTGGTTAGGGACTGAAATGGACTTGAGGTATTAGGAACTAAGTTTGAGAGTACTATACAGTCTTATTCATGACCATTGGCTTTATCCAAAGAAGAGAGTTGGGTTTTCTTTCACAGCCCTCAGAGAACAGGAGACCATACTGGGGCTTTACTCAGTTGAAGTAAACAATTCTTTTAAAAGAACCTACACATGGCTTCCACTGCAATATTATATTTATCATACATTCATATCCATAAGTTATTTTTGTGTGTGCAAATCTGAAAGGTGTTTATTTTCTGAGTGAGAAATAGCTGCCTGTCATGTTAATGATTGTTAAATAATGGTTTGCTACAAGCCACGATGATAAGCAGTTTACAACATGGATATATCTTTAAGAGTCCGTCTCCCTCAGATTTAAATTCCTATTTCAACGCAGATATTATGTCTGTCAAGAACTGTGGACTTGTATTTATCTTCTCAGATTGTGTGATTCTTCTTAATTTTCTTCTTGCTTGTTTGGGAGTGATCTTGTGTCTGAAATATTCAGTACCTTTGATCATTACAGTCTGAGTTTAATTTTTTAGTGTGTTGTAATTTTGTGCTTCATACTACTAGGAGTGGAGACATGGATTTTTCTGGAGCAATGAGCGATAAATAATTGTGTTTGTGTTTTCTGGGTTAAAATTATCGAGCTACAGCTTTGAGACTTTGAGAATTCTTGATGTCTGATATTAGCAATAAACAAACTGCAAGCCTGCTTTTTTGCTGACACTATAGTTATTACAGGCTTAAATTAACTTGATAAATATTATAAAATAAGTCACTTACATGGTACGAATACACGCATAGGCATATCTTGTTATTATAAATAAAATACGCAACACTGTGAAAGATCAACATTAACTGGCTAATGTGTTCCATAGATTGTAAAGAAATGAAGCCTTCATTAATTGTTTTCATTTATGATGCAGTTGGTGCCAAGAGGTTTTAATTTCTGACCTAGATATTTCAAATAGTTTGCTTCTGGGAAAAATAATAGGTAGACAGACAACAACAAAAACTCATGCCCTAATTAAAATCCCTAAAATGTTTCATTTTCATATCCGCTGTCTTGAAACTGTATTAGTAGGTTAAGAAAAGAGTTTTCTGGGTTAAATCAGGATTTATTGCATAATTAGGACATGTCTAGTGTAAAGGTATTACCTTACACTTCAACCAAAATACACTACGCTCCGTCCCCACTCTAATAAATTGAGACAAAAGATTTCAGTCTCAGACCAATGTAGCCTTCAAGAAGCAAAGCTCAGTAGTCATTCTGGCCTCCTCTTAATTAGGAAGGAAATCTGTTCCTCACTTGCATTTCCATGGTACACTAATGGACCCTATAATTCGCCTTATATCCTTTTGCCTCTGTCTTGGTTTGCTTCATTATTGCTGTGATAAAACACTGACCAAAACCAACTTGGGGAGGAAAGGGTTTATTCCTCTTACTCTTGCAAGCGGCAGTCTGTCACTGAGGGAAGCCAAGGGAAGACTTAAAGGGTGGGAACTTGGCAGGAACCTGGCAGGAGCTGAAGCACAGACCACAGAGGAACACTGCTTACTGACTTGCTCCTCTGGCCTGCGCTCAGCCTGCTTTCTTCTACAACCAAGGACCGCCTCCCCAGGGGTGATGTCACCCACATTGGGCTGGGCCCTCCCACATCACTCAACAATCAAGAAAATTCCTCACAGACATGGCCACAGGCCAATCAATAGAGGAAATTTAACAGTCAGGTTCCCATTCCATGGGAGTGTCAAGTTGACATCTAAAGCGAACTAGCACAGTCTCTTTCCCAAGGTCTTTTAAATTTCTTCTCAACAACTCTCCCCTACGAGGTTCTCACCCTCCTCCACTCCAGCCTCCCCTCTTCCCAGCCTGACTGGCTTTGTGATCTTCCCTCCACCTTCTCTCAGAGCACTTGTAACTCCTTTTTATCAGTGGGAAGGGAGGGTGAATGGATCTGTGAATACAGAATAGTGGCCTTGGGTAATTATGTAAATATTTCCACTTCAATAATCTTTATTTCTTTGCATGTAACATTTTAAGGAGTCTTAAGTGTACTTTTCTCAATGATTTTGATAAAAAAACAACCCAAGGGCTTTCTATAGACCTGTTCATAACTGAATGTTCTGGAGAGGATAACGGTGTTGGGTGTTATCTTTGATGCAGTATTGTTCTGTAATAATGAAGCAATATTAGTATCCTCACACTGCTCTGTTCTGTGCCAATTAGGGCAGTAGGTGGCTTGGTTCATGTCTCTGAAGTTAAGAATAGTGACAGGCAGAGACAGCCACCATTAGGGTATGCTCAGCATTAACACTGCTCTGTGATATGGCACCTCTTTCGGTTGGTTTCTCACTTTGTCCTCACTATATTCCACATCTCCAGTAAATTGTTTATAGCTCCATTAATGATAGCGGTTGCCTTGAATTGTGGTTATTCATGTTTACACAGTCTGATTTAATGGATGTGAAGTGCTGTAGTACTTTACAAATAACCCAGTCAGAACACAGGATTATGGGATGGACAGGAACTGTTTGCTGATTTTGGGACAGACTTCAGTTAATTCACACTGTGGAGTGTTGGCCTATGGATGGCATTGGTGGCTGATCTCGGTATGTAATGCTGAATGGCTGCGAGAACAGCAGCTGAGCTGGCAGCATCAGAGCTTGGGGAATCTTCTCTCCACTAAATTCAACATGTGTTTCCTGGAAAAGATGTCAAAAAACACTAATGGGAGCTAGAGATTTGAGAATAGTTCAGACTTTCAGACTTCATCTTTGGGATCTCACTGTCTTTGTATAATTTGACTCGTGTGGAATACAAAAGGAAACAGAAAATTTGCAGTGTTTTCCAAATGATGTTGATGATGCATGAGTGCATATGTATATTATAATCCTAATTTGCCATTCGTTCCTTCACTGGCAATACTTTCCCTCACTTTCTAATGATTACCATAAAACTCAGAAATAAGAAATGAAAGTGTTCAATAAATGCATAAGAGAAAACATTCTTCAGGTTCTTACTGCTGAGAGAATCAGAAAGGCTGCTCAAATGATAAGCCCCACGACCTAACAATCCTGCCGCTGAGTTCAGAAACAGATCGACTGCTCTCTGAGAGCACGATGATTCCTCAGCCAGTGACCACTGACAGGCTGAACCTCCTTTGGGCAGGCTGTTGGCTTTTCCATCCCTCTAGCTCAACTTCTCTATAATTTGGATTTCTCCCTTGACCAACATTTCTGTATTTGAAATACTCTCAAATAGCTGCTAAACTGTATTTTGTGGACTGATGCTAGCTTAACTTGCAATATGTCCTTCCCAAGATCTTATGTTGAGGCTCTACCCCGATAACCCCAGAATATGACTGAATTTGAAAATAAGGCCTTTAATAGTTGAACTAAAACGAGGTTATTAGTGTAGGCCCTAATCCAGTATGACTTATGTCCTAGTTGTAAGAGGAGATTTGGATTCACATAGAGACACCAGGAATGCATACAGAGGAAAGAAAAACCTGTGTGGTTGCTCATTCTGAGTCTCAGTTTACCCAGGCCTTGACACCCATATATTTTGTCATCTAGTACTCTAGACATTACTATGAGAGTGTTTCAGATATTTATATTTAAAGTTATGGATTTTGAGTCAAGCTGATTGTCCTCCATAGACTGCACAGGCCTTAGGTAATTATTTGAAGTCCTGACTAGAACAAAGGGCGACTTCCTCCAAGCAAGATGAAACTCTGCCAGCTAACTGCCTTTGGGTTTCATCTGGGAGACAAGCTCTTCCTGATTCTACTGATGACTCTGGAGACAACTTCCTGGTCCTACAGCAGTCCCAAATAGCAACATCCGCCCACTAGAGCTGCAAGTCTAATCTGTGACAAACTTAAGTGACAACTTCCTCTCTGCAGACAACTGAAGCCCTAACTTGCTCTTGGCAGAGGACTAGAGCTGCAGCTCTCCTGAGTCTCCAGCCTGTCGGCCTCCCCATCAAGCTTTGGGTTTGCCAACTTGCACAGTCATACTAGCTCATTCCTTGACTGTCTTCCTACACATGTACCCATCCTATTGTTTTGTTTCTTCAGAGAGGCTTGACTCATAAACTACGTGAGAACTCAGTGACAAAGCAGTCATAGGCAAGCCAAGGAAAGGTGAGAAGTAATTAAATCTGCAGACACCTTCATCTTAAACTTCTTGTGCCCAGAACCATGAGAAAACACATTTCTGTTAAGCAAACTACTCTGTGGTATTTTGTTATGGCAGCCCAACAAACTAATACACATAATATGAATGTATGCTCATCTAATGGTTGTGATGGTTATAAAGTGCAGCACAGGAAGAGGTGGTGATGTCATGAGGTAGCAATGGGGCAATAGAGATAATGCAGAAAGCAGCCGCAGAAGTATAGTGTGGGCATAGCCATGTAATATAAAATAGCAGTCATGTAGTAAGGTCCCAGGGTTGTAGTAAGTGGTAGTAGTGTGGGTGGCTTGGGGTGTTTTACTGCTGACTCTGGGTCTGGCACTGCACTAAAGCTCTACGTCAAGTTTCATGCTTACTTGCCAGAGTTGCCTTTACTCATTGGAAGATGCTTTGACAAGAGTGCTTTTGTTTTCTGACTTATATACAAGGAAACTAAGGCTCAAGGTAATTAATTAGTCTAAGATTAGCAAGCTAGCAAGTGGAAGAACCAGGGTTAGAACTCAGGCCTTTGACTCCACAGCCAGAACTTGGTGTCTTTTTGTTTGTAATGTCTTCTAGCTTAGTGGAGGAAACAGAATGAGAAGAGATTATGGATGTTCTCACTGCGTCAGACTTGACAGCAAGCAAGTTACCAATAGATTTCCTGGTTTCCTTCTGGGATCTTCCATAAATTCGTGCCCTTAATACTGTACACATGGAATCTGAAGTATTATTTCTACTTATAAAACTGTTTCATCTCTTCTGTTGACAGAAGTATTAGAAATTCATGTATAGAAATTCTAGACTATTTTTACGAACAAGGCAAAAACACACAGTGGAAAAAAGATAGCCTGTTTATAAACGGTGCTGGCAAAACTAGATGTCTGTCTGAAGAAGAATGAGATTAGATACACATCTTTTACTTTGTATAAAAATCAATTTCAAATAGATCAAAGATCTTAATTTAAAACCTGAAACTGCTAGTAGAAAACATGGGGAATGTTTTTCAAGACATTGGGAGTATGTAGGAACTTTCCAAACTGAATGAACTTCAGTAGCAAAGGAACTAGCCCCAAGTATCAAGAGATGGGATGACATGAAATTAAAAGTTTCTGTACAGCAAAGGAAATTACCAGCATAGCAATAGATAGCCCACAGAATGGAGAAAATCTTTACCCTGTGTGGGTCAGACATAATTTACCAATAAAACTGCAGAAATTAAATACCAAGGAAATAAAACTGCCAGTCAACGATGAACTAATGAAATGATCAATTTTCAAATGTAGAAGCAAAAACAGCCAACGACTATTTTTAAAAGTGTTCAACATCTCTAGTCATCAGAAAAATACAAACTAAAGTTACTTAAGATTCCCCTTCACCACAGTGAGAACGACTGTCATCAAGAACTCCAACAACAAATGTTGAAGAGGAAGGCAGGAAATCGGAAGCCTTATTCACTGCTGGTGGGTGTGCAAATTCATACAGCCATTATGGAACTCAGCTTGGAGGTTCCTCAAAAAATTAAAAAGAGAGGTGCCATATGACCTAGGCATATACTCAAAGAACTCCATGTCCTGCCATACAGATATTGGCACCCCATGTTTTGTGATGTTCTATTTATGATAGCAAGGAAATAGAACCAACCTAGATGTCCATCAACAGATGAATAGAAACTGAAAATGCGGTACATATAAAAATGGAATACTATTCAGGTGTAAAAAAGTAAAATCATGAAATTTTCAGGAAAATAAATGTACTTAGAATGTATAATATTGATTTAGCCAATCTTAGAAAGGAAAAAAACTGCAGTTCCCCCTCACATGCAGATCCTAACCTACTGTGTACACATGTTTTTATGTAGTCAGCTCTAAGTGTGGGTATATTGTAGTAATTAGAAAACAGACAGGAGAAGGTTATATTAGGTGATGAGGAAGGACAGAACGCAGGCAAAAGGACATAACAGTCATGAGAGAGAAGATAAAGCTTAGTTGTTTTTCTAATCTCAACTCTGTCATGGTTTTTCCTTTTCTGTGGTGGATAAGTGCATAAAAATGTAATTGACACTCAAAGTAGAAATCCGGAGGGAAGCTCCACAGTCTCTGGCTGTCCATCCTATCTGCATAGAAGTTTACTGAGGAGCTTACAGCGTGGGACTGGGCAAGTGTTTGTTTGCGTGGTGTCTCAGGAAATTTATTCTCCACACCTTAGCGGGTGGGATCTGGTTAATCCAGCTGGAAAAAAGGGAAACTGGTCTTCCATTTAGAGAGGTTTATTTAGCGAAGTTTACAAAGGTGCCGGGTACCAGAGGCCTGCCCACCAAGTTCGTGATAGCCGTGCAGGAGTCCGTGCCTGGCCAGCATTTCACTGTCACTCACATGATCCTAGGACAGCAGGCACTTGGGACGTGGTCTCCTGGATTTTGGCCTTCTGCGTGGGCCCGGACCGGGGCATTTTTCTACCTGCGTGGATTCAATCTCTGCCCGTCCTGGGAACTCACTGCCATGTTGTTCCTTTTTTTCTCCCCGCCTTCCTTCCCCCTTATTGGTCCGAGGGCAGGACTTGCCGCGGAATGAACCAATAGGAACCAAAAACCTCAGAGAGAATCCCTAATTCCCCATACATACGGTTACCTTAATCTAGCTGTGTGATGTTGTTTGTGAGTTCATTACAATAAAGTGATTTTTTTTAATTTAGGGAAAAAATGCCAGGGTAGAGTTTCTTTAGCAGAAACCACACGGAGTGTCTTCTCCAGACAGGGGAACGGACCCGTGGCTCAGAAGTATCTGTTGCACCTGCTCGGTGCTGATGGAGCTGCTGAAAAGGCAAAGCTTGTGCTTTTGCTTTCAGACTTCATGCTGTAAACCAACCCCTGGTTGGCTATTCATCCGTCTATTGTCTTAGTGATACAGGATCCTTGTATATTTCTATCTCTCATAGTTTACCTAGCCTGAATAGTCCTTTAGCTTCCATCACACTGCACACACTATAGAGACACCAGTGTGTGCAAGTATTCTAAAATTGGAGCAGAAACCTTTATGAAAATATTAAGTGTTGGAGATGAGGGTGTAGCTCATTGGTAGAATACTTGCCTAGAATGTACAAGGTTCTTGGTCTGGGTTTTATTCCCCAGCAAACACACACACACACACACACACACACACACACACACACACACACACACACACACACAAAACCCTCACACAGAATTAAATATTGCCCCCTGAGAGTTCCTCATCTCTACCAACAAAGTTGAACTTGTGAGTCTTAGCAGAGAGCCCATTTTCCTACATCTTTGTCTTAGTTTTTTTCTTTAATGCCAATCATCAATGCACTTAACAACCTTTATTTTTAAATTGAGCTTAGATTTAGCATGACAGCTTTTGAAAATGTGTAATTAAGCCTGAATGCATGATCAATAGTTATTTAATTAGTTATCCTTTCTCTCTGATCCAACTTGAACTCTTCTTGGTACTTGGAAATAATGAATTAGCCTCAAATACATACTTACAGTTTTAAACAACACAGTGAATAAGCAAGTGGATAAATAGAAGCTCTGGGAATATGTTTAAGTTTTTGATAAATATACACAGGCTTCTTTTCTGCTCCTGGGTGACTAAGAATCTAATCTGAGAGATTCACATTTTATTTCTTTGTGTAACCCTTAAGAACAGCAACAGTTCACAGAGAAGAGCTGTTCTAGTTGTTTACTTTTCTCTTTTATAGTTTCATAAGAATCTTCTATCCTCCAGGCTTTTTTATGACATATTTATGAACATATAGGCACAGAAAATGCTGCAAGTAGTCAAAATTATTATGTTGGCCAGAAACAATGCAGGATGCCATTTGACTGAACAAATCAATATCAGACTACTTGCCAGAGTTGCTATTATAGCCAAGTCTGCGGTCCATGGGTAGAAGGTTACATACAGGGTTGCTTCAAATTTTCTTTCTTTAAAATCAGGAGTAAGATGCCAGCTTATTGTAGGCAACCTATTGTATTCTGTTAATACACACAGATTTGTCATCTAGCCATTTCAGACACCAAAATACATGGTTCCTCAAGTTCCTTAGATAAAGTGGTGTAGTACAGACCCCAGGTACATCCTCTTACATATGTGATGTCCTGGGAAATTGATTTCTATTCCCCTTGCGTAGTGAAGGCAACCACAGACCAAAAGCGCGATTTCACCTGAGTTTATCTTAGTGAACCAATGAGTGCCTTATGGCAGCTACACTTACCAAAGAAGGAAGGCCTCCCTCCCCCACCATTGTTAATTACTTCTATATCCCCGTGCAGGGAACAGCCTTGTGAGCCTCCCCCATTCCATGAGGGAATGTTACTGGGCCCAATCCTGGGAGAGTCACATGTGGGTGAATTACACTTTGATTTTAGGAGTCTGGACCCACCCTGAATCAAGTGACTCAAGGACAAAACAGCAAAAGTGGTTGATGGTCATTTGTTCAACCCTGTGGCAGCAGCCTGAATAGAGGGTCATTTTCATTCCCACCCTATCCCACTTCTGACTTGGATTCTCTCTGCGTGTGGAATTTGTATGTTATCTGAAATCTCCATGATAAAACCCCTCTTGCTTAGCCAGGATGATTTTTTTTTCTGAATTTATATACAATAATGTCTGCACATGTTTATTGTTTTTTGCTTGTTTTTTTGAGACAGGTTCTCACTATGCAGTCCAGCCTAGCCTTGAACTCACAAAGATGTGTTTGACTCTCCCTCCCAAGGACTAGAATTAAAAGCATGAGCTTGACTATTCATGGTTCTTGAGATAGAAAATAGTAATAGATTTGCTTATTAGAATTCGGAAATAGAATTTGCTTAATTTCTTTTGGAAAATAGAAAAATATTTATATATACACAAACACATGTATATGTATGGATTTATAGGTAAGTATATGTGCTATATGTTATATAATTTAAGTATATACTGAGATCTGGAGAGATGGCTCAGTAATTAAAAGCACTTGCTGCTCTTCCAGAGGACCTGGTTTCAGCTCCCAGCACCCATATGGGACAGCTCATAATCACTTATAAATCCAGCTCCAGGGGATTGAACACCTCTTCTGGTCTCCTTGTATACCTGCACATGCATGACATACATACACATGGATATACATATATACAAATAAAATAAAAATGAGTTAATATATTATATTCTAAAATAAATACATATTATATACTGTATATCATATGTATTTATATATTTCAAGTTATATAAATTTCTTTCCCTTTTTTATCTTATTAGAATGAGCATATTTTGTGAAGAACTGCTGCTTTGTAGGGAAAAACTTGAAATGAAGCCATGCTGTACTAGCTAGGGAGTAATGCAGGAATCCCACATTCTGATTACTAGTGTTTTCTCCCTCTCTCTCTCCCTTTCTCCCTCTCTCTCTCCCTCTCTCTCTCCTACACACACAGACAGAGAGAGAGGGGTTCATCACTGAATGATGAAGCTTGGTAAGTTAAACACTCAGTTTTAAGCTGTGGTTAGAAATATTGTAAACAGAACCTCTATTCAAATATACCAAAGACAAATTATCTATGTACACAGCAAAGCAACAATAAAATTTTGTTTAGAGTGCTACTAAAAGATAGACTGATTCATCTCATGAGCTATAGCTACTCATGTCTTCCAGGACTCAGAAAGGTGAAAAAGCAGTGAGGTTAGCTCTAGGCCTCAGGATGACTGCAAAACCAGACACAGCTTGTTTGAAGGAGTGACATGCTCTTAGTATGACAGGAAAGACTTTAGCAAAAAGAAGTTGTAGGATATGCCATGTAACTTGACAGAAACCTTCCACAAAATTTCCTATTAAGTGCCTAACAGCAGACTCAATATTTACTGGATATGTATGCTCAAAGCATTATGCTTTTTTGCATATAAAACTAAATCAAAATAGACCTTGACCTCTAAAGTGTGCAGTGCAAAAATGGAGAAATTGAAAAATATTTGTGGAATTACAAGTATCTTTTCAATTCCTTCTGTGTCAGAGTGTAGGTAAGAGTTTGTATCTTGGCACAAACCATAGAATGTAAGAACAGTTTCTTGGGTAGTCACGCTACTGGAGTGTTAACTCTTTACTCAGCTGTGGCTGTGTGGCATGTGCGCTGTTTCATGTGAAGGCTTATATGTACTCTTCACGGGAGTGTAAACAGTGCTTTCATACAGGGGACCTGTCTAGAGAATAGTGAGTTTTTTCTTCTAGTTCACTTAGCACTATTTGACTTTCATGTTCCATGAGGAAAAAAATGTAAACACAGAATATGCTAGAAACATTGTAGATGGAAATTTATTTAGGAACGGGTTGGAAAGAAGCAAAACAGCATAGTCAAGGCAGACAAACCAGTCCCTCTACTTACTAGTCAACTGGCTTTAGGTATCACATGGTCTTTGTAAGGCACAAAGTTCTCAGCTGTGTGAAAAGGATAGCAGTGAGACTTCTTTTATCTATCTTATTGGGCTGTGTAAACCTCAAATAAGAAAATACTGAAAGCCCTGAAGTCCTACACCAGAGTGAGTCATGATCATCAAACGAAATCACAGGTCAAACTAATTATCCTGAAAGATTTTCAAAGCTGTTGCTATTACTCTAAAAGCCTGAGTAGACAAAGATAGCATTCACATATTTTTGTCTATCAGATGGGTGTGTGGGAGTGAGGAGGGACAGAGGAGCTGTAGGAGAGAGTCCAAGTTCAGCATGTGAAATTAATAACAATAAATGGATTGAAGGGCTTTGAGGAGTCTGGTTTTCTGTTAGCTCATGGCTCAGATTTTCTCAAATTGTTCCAAAAGCAGGCAGATAACTACTGAATGATCAAGTAAATCTGAAAGATAACCTTCGAAGAAATATGATGTGGGTTCATGGCTGATCTGTGGAAGGAAATGTAATACTAAACAAAATATGCTTTTTGCTGCCTAAAATATCTCAACCAACAAAATAACTCGCCCTCCCTCCTTCCTCAGTCTGGTAGTAAGCTCAGCCAATAGGCAGGTTTGGAAAGAAGAGAACTCACAGGGCTGCCTCTACTCCCCTGACAAGTGGCAAAATCTCCGTAACAAACGGAGGCCTGCCTCTCTAAAGAGAACATACGAGTTGTCGTGTCTACTGAGCCAGTTTTAAACTGATGTATTTTTTTTAATGCAGAATTTAATGCCTGATTTAAAAATAAAACTGGGGGAGGCGGGCAGGGTCCCACTGTGGTCCTGGTTGACCTAGAACTTGTTCTCTTGCCCAGGCTGGCCTCAAATTTATGAAGATATTCCTATCTCATGGTAAGTGTTGGGATTACTTACAGGTGTAAGCTACCATACCTGACTAAATACCTGAATTTTGAGGAATGGTTTTGTGTGTGTGTGTGTGTGTCTGTATATGCTTGTATTTTTACATGTATGTCTATTTTTTGGCAAATCGTACTCTTCCAACCCTTTTGCCTTAACCCAATTTACCAATTCCACCGTATTCTGGTCTTGTTTACAAGATCATTTTTGTTTTCTATGTCTTGTCCCACATTCAAAGTTTGAAAGAATTTTGTTTGTTTGTTTTTGTTTGCTTATTTTTCTTTTTTGGTTTTTTTGAGGTAGAGTCTCTCTGTAGTCCCAGCTGGCCTGGAACTTGCTATGTAGACGAAGCTGACCTCAGTTTCACAGAGATCCGCCTGCCTCTGTTTCCAGAGTGTTGGGATTAAAAGTGCATGCCACTATACCCAGCTCCCTCATTTGTAAATTCTAAAAAAAAAAATTTAAGTTTCTTAAGAACCTCCCTACTTAATTAGTGACTTGATTTTATTTACCTGGCAAGGAGAAGTCATGCATTATATAAGTTTAATTGAAAGCTTACTTGAGTAGCATGTGTATTATAATGTAAATGTGACTCTTTTACTAATCCTGACCTTTTGGGCACTGGACCTTATTTGTGATAACTTGATTTATGTTCACCTGTGGAGACAGAAAGGCTTTCAGTACATTCAAAATAAGCAGTAAAGTTTCTCATTCACTTCTGTTATTTAAAATTGTCCTTTTTGGTGGAAAAAAATGTTTTTCACCAAAATACTCAGGTAGGTTTCTTTACAGAGATTTAAAACTTCGGTTTATAAAACATGTTGCATCACAGTCAATGCTAGCACGTGGTATGTTGCAAAAGGAAATTACTTAAAACAGAACCATCCATTCATAAAAAAAATGGAAGGAAGGAAAAGGAAGAGAGGTTTGTGAAATAAACATGCAAACAAATTTTACTGTCTAAGAAAAGGAGAGCTGTGTTTTACTAGACAGAGAAATGGGCATTTAGTTTTATTACTTATTCACAATTAAATGTTAAATGAATGTTTAGATAAAATTCTGGAAATTTTTATTTTATTTTACTTTTGGTGATGGTTTTAGAGGCACCAGAGGGCCTTGCTGTATAACCGATTCTGGATTCCGATTCAAAGTCCTCCTGCCTTGCCTCCTCAGTGTGGGATTACAGGCATGTGCCTCGTGCCTAAACTTGTGCTTTTAGATGAGTGTCATTTCCCCATTGTCCACTCTATCAGCTTTAACTCAGGGACCTTCTATTTTCTTAATGATGGAAATGCTAGTAATCAAGAGATTCCTTCTAAGAGATACTTGGTGTCATGAGAAAGGTCATAAGTCCTGGATGAGTTTTGATACTTTGGTGACATGGAGTTAGATGACACTTCTGTTCTACAGAAGTATATCTTTGTGGTTACTGAGTCTAAGCGGATAGTGAGAGCTTCCTCAAGATCAACCACTTAAGACAGGGTACAGATGACAGATGCATTTGAGGCTTGGCAGATGACAGATGCATTTGAGGCTGGACAGATGACAGGTGCATTTGAGGCTGGGATGTCTATGTGTTCAGATGGAGTATGTAGCTTAGAAGGTCCCTGAGAGGGACAGAGGTGTTAAAGTGAGGCGGCTAACACCCCAAATCAGCCTTGATCAACCCACCCCGTGTGTAAGTTCATAGAGAAAGAAAAAAAAGCCTCATTGTCTTCCTTTCCCTGAGTACCAGGCCATGGTACTGTTTGCAGCATTCTCCTACCAAAGAGTTCATAATGAGGGTGTAACAAGCATGGCCCATCATTTCACCTGGTCTTTGCCCTAAGCATTGTTGGCTGGGAATGACCTCATAGAAGAAGGGACGGGCATGTTCTTCAGTTCTGACATGGCTAGTGGCAGCACCAGTGGAGGGGTGGGTGGGTGACGATCAGGAATGACTTATAAGAACTTCATTCCAAATTCTGAGTGATACGGTGTGAATACGAAACCTCCCCCTGAGGTTTACGGTAGAAATGGTTGGTGGTGCTAGTTTAGGAGTTAATGGAATTGTAGGAGGTAGAACCTAGCTGAAGGAGATATTTCAGTGGAGATGGTCATTGAGAGTAGATCATTGCTCACCACTTCCGACATCTGTCTGCTTCCTGTCCGGTGATGTGGAGAGCTATCCTCCACCACACACTCCTTCCAGCCATGATCTGCCCGAGAGCATGGACTGGACCCTCTGAAACCCTGAGCCAGAGTAAATTCTCCCTCCTTCAAGTTGTTTCTGTCAGGTATTTTGTCACAGCAACTTACAGTGGTGGACTGATCAATGCAGGGAGGAAGGAACATTTGAAAGGAACTGGAATTCCTTCAAGAGTGAATTTAACTGAAAATGTGACACTATTTGTATAAGTTAATGAAGTCCATAGTCATGTGAGCATTAATTATCACCACTTTATCAGTGGCTTTTTGATTGTGAAATAGGTAACCGTGACACAGCTACAATGTAACTTCAGCTCAGGCCTCCATGCCGGGTTATGTAACAGTGGTTGTATAGATTCTGTAACTTTTGGATAACTTAACCTTTTTGTTTCTTTCTGTACTGGAGATTGAATCCAGGGTCTTTCATGTGTTAGGCAAGCATTCTACCACTGAGCTACACCCCAAGCCCAGCTTTACATTTTAAGAATCAAGATGAGCTATTTCCATGTATGACTTTCTTTTGCTAGTCACATCAGGTCCAACAAAACTAGGTAAGTATCCACTTAGAAAAGCAGGGAGTGTGGGGGCCAGCAAGATTCTCAGTGGGCAAAGGCACATTTGCCAAGACTGATGACTTGAGTTTATTCAATACCTGAGACCCCCCATGATGAAAGTAGAGAACTGAGTTCCACAAGTTGTCCTCTGACCTCTACACACAAGTACACACACACAAAGACACAGACACACACACACACACACACACAGACACACACACACACAGACACACATAAATGTAAATATTTTTGGAAAGAAGATTTTTAATGTGAGGGAAGATTCAAAATAGAAAAAAAATAGGTATTGTAGGGTGATCACTTTTTAATTTATATAGTTTGGGGGTTTCTTTCTTTTGTAAAATATATTTTATTTATTTTTTTATTTTGTGCATATGAATGTATTGCCTGCATATATGAATGCACCAGTGTCATGTAATGCCCACGGAGGTCAGAAGAGGGTGTCAGATCTCCTGGAACTGGAGTCACAGATGGTTGTTTGCTACCGTGTGGGTGCTAGGAATCAAACCTGGGTCCTCTGCACAAGCAGTCAGTGCTCTTAACCCCTAGCCATGTCTCCAGCACTTCTTATTTTTGACAGGGTCTCCTTATAGTTCCAGCTGGCCAGGAGTGCACTGGCACTAGAGGCCAAACTGGCATCAGTCTACCTGCCTCTGCCTCCTGAGTGCTGGCATTAAAGTCATGCACCACCATGCCTGACTTGACCACTTTTTAAATAAAATTGATAGTTATTGATATATAGAGGTAATTTCTACATCTCATCTTTCCATACGTTTCAACAACATCAATACAACTTAGCATTTATTGTGTCCTTTCGCCCTGAAATTATGTTAGAAATCAAGACACAGAGAAAACTAAGAAAAAATTCTGTCATAGAGGATCCTTCGACTTAAGGAAATAGAGAAGTATTCAGTAGCATACCGCAATATTGTATAACAGGAAAAGAAGCATATGTCAGTGTTTGTGAGATGGTTCAGGACAGAGTCACAGAAGAAGACTCCTTTCCTTGGGATTTGAAGGTGGGTGAGACAAAGATGGTTCTTTCACTGAGGAAAAATTATGCATATAAAATCAAAGAAGAATTGAAACAGAAATTTATTCACTGAATGAAATTTTCCCCAAAGGGCTATCCAAGGATCTAGTTGGTAATATCAAAATTCAAGGAGCGTTTTGGAGAATGCTTGGCATGAATTTGCAGAGGTGTGTTTCAGTCAAGTCATTGGAAGTCATGAGAGGAATGTGGGTCAGAGGTGATAAAGAGGAATGTAGATTTAACGTACATGGCAATGAGAAACCGAGGTGTTTAAGTTAAGGGTGAGATATTTGGTTCAGTTAAATGAAATGGCTTTGCAAGGCACCTTGAAAGAAGACAGCCTATCCTCCTTCAATTGGTTCATGTCCTCATGGAATTCTTTTTCATGAGGCCATTTTCACAGTACATGATCATGTTCTCTAAACTTGACCACCATTTTGGCCCTAATAAAGTAGAGGTGTTAATTACTAAATAGATTTGATTTGTGAGTTTGTTCTTTGGTCATACTGTTGATATTTTTGGCAAAGGTAAATTTTGATACTTGTTTTGCCTTGATAAAAATGTTTTGTAGTGGAGAAGCTGTATAGGCTCTCTATTTCCAAGATTCTGAAACAGTGGAAGTACAGCTTGCCAGTGGAGTAAAGTGTTTCAGTATTTGCTGTTAAAATATAATTGCTTGGACTCCCAGATACAGCAGGACTTTGAAAAGAGAAGGGTTTTGGATTTTCCCACTATAAGTGAGAAAATCTAAGATCCATGTGAATTTACTGTGACACATGGGACTCTATAGCCCATTTTGGTTATAGTGTCATTTTGAATTTTTTTTTTGATCTTTTTTGAGACAGGAGTAGCCCCAGCTGGCCTGGAACTCACTGTGTAGACAAACTGGCCCTGATCTCACCCGCCTCTGCCTACTAAGTGCTGGGGTTAAAGGCATGTGCCTTTTAAAAATTTTTATTTATTATTTATATTTTATGTGCATGAATGTACTGTCTGCATGTGTGTAAATACACTCGTGTCATGCAGTGCCCAAGGAAGTCAGAAGAAGGCATTGGTCGTTGGAACTTGAGCTAAAGCTCTTGTCTTAATGGGAAGCAGTTATAACTAAGCTGGTCAGACTCTAGATAAGGAAGGGACCTGATTTCACATGTGTGGTGCTTTGAACTTATTTATGAAACATGCTTGAAGACCTAAATCAAAGGCCTCCCTGTGAAACATTCTCTCATTGCTCTAAAGTCAGTGAAGCCATGTTTCACCTCTTTCTCTACTGTTCACAAACCTTCTCAGTTAGGACAGGCTGCTTCTTACTCATCTTTCTGTTTCTTGCTGTGCCCAGCATGGTGCCCAGTAATTGATATGCTTAGAGGTTAAAATTAAATGGAACGAAAGTCTAAAATACACAGACGGGGGATAATATATTGTGGTTCAATTAGGACAGGATTGAGACAAATACAAAGGGAAGGGCGGAGGAGCATGCATAGGACCAGACCAAACCGGAGAAGAGAGGCTGGGATTGAGAAAGCTGGGCGGGAGGGTCAGGGAACGCTTGTGTCTGTAACTTCACAGTCCAGCCTTGATTTCCCCTTGACTTGAGATGTGCTCAAATTATTACCTAATGCTCTAGCTTCTTTTCTGTTGCTGTGATAAAATACTCTGACTAAAAATAGCTTAGGGGAAGAAAGGGTTTATTTGGCTTAGCCTCCAGCTCACGATCTGTCGTTGTTAGAAGCCAAGGCAGGAACTGAAGCAGGAACCATGGAGGAACCCTGCGTACTGACTTGCCTACGTGCTCATGCTCAGCCAGCTTTCTTCTGTAGCCCGGACCCATCTGCTCAGGATGGTACTGCCCACAGCGGCCGGCCTGTCCCACATCAATCATCAGTCAAGACAGTCTCTCACAGACATGGTCACAGGCCAATCTCATCTGTGAAATTCTTCAAATGAGGTTCCCTCTTCCCAAGTGATTCTAGGTTGTCTCAAGTTGACAATTAAAAACTAACCTCCACACTATATCCTGCAGACGTAGCAGGTATTTTCCATGACTTTAACTCAGTCTTGAAGTGGAATTTCTACTGAGAAGCCAGCATTGTGCTTGAAACTGGCGGAACAGGGCTGAATGAGGTGCTGATTTAAAGAGAATCAGTGTAGCCCATTTGTTTTTTAACCTTAGTATTGGTGCTATCTGTAACTGTTAAGGGCTATCATGGGATTTCTTTATCTGCCTTTCAGATCTACGCAACAGGTGCTAGTAGGTCCCTCGCTTCCAGTAGTAACAGACAGGAATGTCTCCCAACATTGCCAACTGTCCATTGAGGGCCTGTATTTCCTACAATTTAGCATAAGGTGGAGGGGAAAGGATCAGTCTTTCATATGCACGATCCTGCCATGGGGCTGGCAGAAGCGCAAGGAACAGAAGGAGATTTGGATGATCTCAGTAAAGAAGTGGGGTGGAGCTAGATCTCGGGTGTCCTGAGTAGCAATGAGCCTGCGAACAACATGAAGGTGAGGAGGAAGAACGGGGAGAATGAGGTAATGGGGAATTAGTGTCCTCTCAGAGACCAAGGACAGGAAGGAACAAATGCAGAGGCCTGAAGCAGTGAGTGATGTTAAAGGAGCTCAAGGCAGGTAAGCACAGTGCTACTGAAGCGAAAGCAAGTCTGCAGACCACATTTTTCACAGCCTCAGGTCAGTTTTCTATCACTGTTGACAGGGAGGCTCTCATCATCCATCTCTCCTTCCTCAGTGCTTGGGAGTCTGCTGAGTACGCCCACTGTTCTTGATCCTGATGGTTAACAGAAGGGAGCATCTCTTACTTCACCTACTGCAGAAAGCAATGGTAATTTTGTAGAATATCAAGCATGTTTTTCTTTAGGTTTGGGACATAAGCGCTTAAAAAGATGCATAGTACTTGAAAATAAAGAAGAAAGTAGCTTTAGCAATGTATTTGGTATGAGAACTTTTCAAAAAAGAAAAAAGCAATTTTAAGGATAAATATTGTCAGGATTCCACCTCAGCTCGTCTGACCTGAAGGAGTCTTGAGTGAAGTCTGTTTAATGTTTAGTTCAGTGCCTAGAGAGGTGGGAGGTGCCTGACCAGTGTTTATGGGATAAGCATGCTTTCTTGTTAGTAATGGTAACACTGTAGAGCATAAAATCTCAGGACAAGCTGCCCAAGGACACCACAATGACGACCAAATGAGCTGCTTAAGGAATAATTTTAAGTCCATTGTATGCTATATGTTACCTTTAACCTGCTATTTGTACAACCACACTTTTCTTTCCTCTTCAGTGCAAGAAAATTGATGACAATTTTTTTTGTATCTCATATATTTATTCTTATTATAGGTAAAATTTTTTTAATGTAAATGATAGATAATGTAGGTTTATATTTTCAGGTTTTTAATTCCAGAATTATAAAACAATGATGGGAGTGGCCTTAAGAGACCAACGTCTTGATTTTGCAAGCAAGGAAACTGAAGCCAATCACTGCTTAATGTAGATCCAGAATTAAACCTAGGACTCCATATTCCTGTGTTGTGGTGATCACTTGAGGATTTACTAATGGATCCTAGTACTTGATAGTTCTGTGTCTCTTAGCAGAGCACCAAGGCTGCACAGATGGAGCCAGAATTATGGTACAATCTCTTGTGTAGCTTTGTCTTCTACATATATATGTTTCAGAAGAAGGCTCATGTCAAGGGCACAGTCGAAAACAGCACGTGCACCTATTCTTCTACGGCCTTATTTGACAACATGATCCAGGTGTCCAACAATAACAACTTATTTTCTTTTTTCCAGAAGAGGAAACAAGGCCCTGGAGAGGTTAAATTTTGCATGGGATTTTGTTAGCCAACTCAACATCTGTTTGCATCTTAAAATGAGTCATCTCTATTCCTTATGAGTAGGGCAGGAGGGCAGCTGGAATTTCCCAGCTCACTCTGTGTCACTGTTTCCTGCCTCTGATGCTCTTTGTCCTCCAAGGCACATTTTATTGGGGAAAAAAAAAAAAACAAAAAACCAAACTGGGCAGTTGCCTGCACTGACTCATTTTTCTCAAGCCTGTGTTAGGGGACGTGGAGGGTGATGCAAATGCCTCACTTTAATAACACTGCAAATAACTGAATCTCTTCTGAAACTTTATTGCTCAATATCCCACCCAGAGAAGAACACTGATAATACCCAGCCTATCCAAGGCCATCTGCCATGGACAGTCAGAGTTTGTCACTGATGACAAGGCCCAGTGGGGTGGACCATTACCAAAAGAAGGACAAACATTCTGAATTGTGTTTCTCTCTTGGAAAAACAAAACAAACAACAATTTCTCACATTACAAAAATATCTTTGACCAAAGACTCACTGTTAACATATATCATTGGCTTATCTTATTCTCCAAACCTGAAGGCCCTAGGACCTGAATTTGGAGAAGGTATACGTGAGAGAGAAGGAGACTGAGAGAGAGATTCTTAGAAGACGGAGACAGGAGAAAGAGCCCTGTAGAAATAGCAACAGTAGGCACAGGAAGAGAAGCTCTTGTAGAGCGGGTGGATTCTTCTGGCAATTACATTGTCTAGGGCTCTCATGTTAATGCTTCGAATAACACACTCCCTTACACAGCTGTTCTTGTTTCATTTTGTATGTGTGACTTAAAGTATCCTGTAGCTTTGGGGATTTTCAGTACATCTTACTGATTCTTTCGATGTCTAAGATGGGTTGGGGGAGGGCATAAAATAAAAACTCAACAGGTGCCATTCACGAACTCTCCGTGTTCAGGCTTGTGAGATGCTACTTAATCATGCAAGTCTTGTTTCTCCAAACCTCATCTGTAATGGAAAAATGAAAACTTGCGACATTATGATTAATTTCTTGGATTCAGTCATTCATCTTATAATTTGTATTCTGACCCAGAGTGCTTTACTTCCCTTACTAGATGCTTAAGAAAAAAGTAAAACAGGCCCCCCAAGCCCAGAAACAATTAAATTTCTGTGGACCCCCAACCAAAACCACAATAAAAATAAGACCAAAAACTCAAACCACAAAACTTCCATATATATATACGTCTTCTTAGGTCAACATGTTCTGACTCTGGGCAGGCACACAAGTGCAGATGGAGGTTGGAAAGCAAGAGGCCTCTTTCTTTTCTTCTTCTGCTTTGCCTGGGGTGATGATAGGCTTGGAGGACACTGTGGTCATCGCCTGACTTGCAAGTCCACTTCCTGTACTCACCAGGCAAATGTTTATCTCAGACAGGGAGAGAAGCTAATTTGAGTCTTAAAATTACCCCTTTGAGGTATTTGGAGTCCCGGCCCATTTCATGGTTGAAGTGGGGTGTCGTTGCGCACCAGGCAAGTAAAATTTCTAATGGCAATGCTCCTTTGACCCCCCACCCCACTTCGTCTGTGAGGGTTAGGCTGAAGAAGGTTCCACTGAGCCCTCCCAAGAGTGTCCAGATCAAGATACTCAGTTGCTCAGCTCTATGGGCTGTACTGCTGTAAAAAAGGAATCCTTAAAACTAGTTTAGAGTGCGGCTTTCTGAGTGCTTTCTGCACACAATATCCTGTTTCAGCCCCTGGTGGGACCCAGGCATCCACCCTGTAATCACAGGCTGATATTCTGGCACTTCCTGGTTTGGCTCTTCTCTCTGGGATTGTTTACGGAGAGCTGCCTTCCCTCTGCCTTCCCCACCGCAGTGACTCACTGCTGTTGCTGCCTCCTGTGGTGGATGCCAGCACCACTTCTGGGCAGTGTGGACACCGCCGGAATGCCTCCCTGCTGCCTCTGCTGTTTGTCTGGTCCTTGGCTTGTGTACTGATACAAGAGCTTGTTACTCTATCGGGCTACTGTTGGCAGGAAACCTTCATCTTAGGAGAAAGGGGCATCTTCTCCGTGTGTTCCACCTCTAGCTCATAGACCCAAGCTCTGTCACACAGTGACAGCTCTGTGGTTCCCAAAGAAGGTCCTGTGGCCCCAACACCTCCACTAATCCTTTTACCTGTTCTCTGAGTCATGAGAAGAATCCTCATTCTCCAGTACAGTTTTCTTTAACCTCTTGCCCCACTAGATCTTAGGGCAACCCTTTGTGATGACTAAGCATTTGTGCCTACCTCAAATTCATGTGCTGAAATCTTAACCCCCCGAGTGATGGTGTTAGCATGCAGAGCTTCTGTAATGCGATTAGGAGACTGGAACCCTAATGAATGGGGTTAATATCCTTATAATTAAGACCTGAAAATAAGATGGGAATTACAACCAGATTCAAGATTATCCAAATCTAATGTTTCATCCTTGAGTTTTAAGAACCTTTTTTTTTTTAAATGTAAATTTCTGAAGCATATTTTCATGATAAAAATACGGCGTTTCCTCAATTCCAAAATAATTTTCAGCTACTACCTTTGCAAATAATGGCTGTGGCCCATTATCTATTTCTCCTTTTCTTTAATGCCAAGGAAACTTATGTAAGAAATTCTCAGGGTATTTTCTATGTCTGTTATTTTCTCTTGTGTGTATTTTTTTAAATTATTTTTTACATATTTGTGTTTCATTATAGGAAATTCTTTGGGGCCTATTTTCCAGTTGTGCAATTTTTTTTCAGTCATTCTACTACACTGTTAAGTGTTGGGCCTCAAGGGCTGCTGCAGCTCGGGCCCGCCCTTTAAGGGCAGGTTTGTAGTTCCCTGTGGGGCCGACTGCAGCTGTCAGTTTGGGAGATGGAGGCGTGGCAGGCACCGCTAATGATTGCCTTCTCCCAGGCGGCTGCCCTGGCCAACGCCTCTCCCCAGGCGCTGCCCGTGGCGACCCCCCCCCCCCCCACTCCTGAGCCCTTGAGGATCGCCCCAGGCTGCAGTGTGGCTCGGCAGCTCCAGGCAGGGCAGGACGCCGGCCAGCCCCTGCTCTGGGCCTCTCGCAGGCTGCTGGGGGCCGGTGATGGTGGCGCACACCGGTAGGATAAGCTGATGGAGGCAGAGGCAGGAGGATCTGTGAGTTTGAGGCCAGACTGCGTGACACTGACAGGTGTCTTCACACCATGCACTGGGAGCTGCAGATTGACGTGGCCATGGCCAGACTTCTAACGGTTTCCAACTGTCAAACCAACTGTCATCAACCGTTTAGAATGCAGCTGTCGAGTCTGACAGCCTATCAGAATGGACTTTGCCTAGCTGCAGATTATGTTACAGAGATTGATTGGTCCTTCACTCCCTTTTAGTCCCGCCCCTACCCTATATAAGTCATTCTGTAAGCTTCAATGAAAGAGATCCTGCTAGACAGACTCCCAACTCGGCGGGTTTTTTTTTTTTTCTTTTTTCTCCGGAGTGGAGAGGGGCTGGGTCGCGACACTCACCATCCCGCTCAGCCCCTGGAGGAGACCGGCTGGACCAGCTTTGCCATCGCCCTACCTGCCGGCGATCCCGGCAGTTAAGTTTATTTATTAAGCTCTTAATTTGTCAAAAATTTCAGGTCTGGAATCTTTAATTTGCTGCTGTTTTCTATCAGATATATATATTTTTCATGTCCTGGAGACTGAACTCAGGTTCTCACAGGTGTAAGACGAGTATTCTCTACTGATCCACAGCCTAGCCCATGCCAGAAGTATTAAGCTTGACTTTACCTCTTTGAATCCAGCAAACAGTTTTTTTTTTCCCTGTTTTTATCTAATAAGCCTGGTCCTGGTAATCTTTGAAGTCTGTTTTCATTATTTCTGTTTTAAATTCATAATGCCTCATCTCACGTGCCTGGTCACCTGCACAGATAACATGCTAGTTATTTTCTTTTGGGGAAAATTATTTTTCTTTTTTTTAATATTTTATTTACTATTTTTACTTTCTGTGTGTGAGCACATTGTCTGTGTGTAAGTGCAGTGCCTGCAGTCAGAAGAAGGTATTGGGTTCCTTTGGAACTGGAGTGACAGATGGTTGTTAGGGGCCATGCGGAGCTGGGACTTGAACCAGGGTCCTCTGCAAGAGCAGCTGGTGCTCTTACTCATTGAGTCATCTCTCTAGACTCCAGGAAAATCATTTTTCAACCACAATATACACAAATTATTTGAAACCTAGAATAATATTTTATCTGACAAACTGAAAGTTTTGTTAGATCAATTAAATGCCTGGGAATACTAGCAATTCAAGAAGACATTAATCCAAATTTCTTATTTGATATTTCCCAGGGCATTTTGCAAGTTTTACAAATACTGCTTTACTCAATTCCTATATTTCCTGGCTCGAGGCACTAATTTTTGTCTCCTATAGGTACCCAAACTACACCTCAGCCTCTTGACCAAACCCTGTTTAATTGGCAAATATGCTTGATTCAAAGAGTATTAAATGCCTGGTTTCCTGTCTATGAGTCTCATCACTTCAGTGTCAGGCTGGTTCTTAGCATTCTGTAAATAATGCTTCTACGATTTTAATCTTTAAAATTTTCATGTGGCTGTCAAGGTGAGAAAGGACAGGGTCTTCTTGCTGATCTGGAGTTCTGATGACTTTTTGGATGACAGAATACAACGAGACTTCAGAAAGAATGGTGTAGTTTAATTTCCTTGGATGGCCTCAAATTAATCTTCAGAAAGACAAAATGTAAGTAGAGTCTGTTAAAGCTTGCTGATGAGGAGGAATACTTAGGAAGAAAAAGGCACAGCAAGTCATATTTAATATGTCTAATTTTCTAAGGAGAAACCGGTCTACCAATACAGGCTTTGGCTATTTGGAGTAGATTCTGTTTTTGTGACATCTTAGGATACCGGCGTAGGCGGGGTCTGGGGAGGAGGGACATTGTGCTTCATAGGAAGAAGCGCCATTTTTCAGTAAGGCCTGTCATTGGTTTCTGGGGAGGTGCTCCTACTGTGACTGTTAGGACCTGTTCAAGTGCTTATCTTCTTGCTTTGTCTTTAGGAAGTTGAGTAACTTGCTGTGGAGTGTATGTATTCAGAGAATCCTCAGAAATTTTAATGCTTGCATTGAGAAAACCTTGGGAGAACCCGAGCCTGACATGAGATTCCTGGCTCCGACAGAACCATTTCGGAGCCAGCAGGACTGACTCTTCTGCAGCCTCTACAAGGAAGAAGAGGACTCCGGCCTGGCAGTCCAGTAGTGGGAACTTCTGCACTGAGAAGAGGCCCTTGCTTCCCCTCTATTTTCTCCTCCTCATCCTTTCCCAGAAGGCGTCTCTTAGCAACCACTCTAGTAGTGGTGGCTGACTCCACCCAGTCAGTCCGGTGAGTCTAAAGGAAATGTAATCCTTAGCCTCATATCACTTGTCATGTGTTCTCTGAAGAAATAAACTCATCTGAGCTAGTTTACACAACAAAGGAAATTTCAAATAAGGATACAGGACATTTTCTTAAAATCCAAGACACAGAACAACTGAGCTGTGAGGTCAAACCAAAGACTTCAGTACCTGTTCTCCTTTGTGCGATCAGTCTTGTGACTCTTCATTCCCCTCCCCATCTCCCACTCCAGACAATCTTTTTTTTCTTTTCTTGAACAAGTTGAAAAACACAATTGCCAACAGTTGACCGCATTGTAAGTAATACCCCAAGTCATCGGGAAGGAGATAGCTCTGTCTCTTTTCCTCAGTCTTTTCCAATTCTAGATTCCAGTTGTGTCAGACCCCTCCCCCAGATACAATGACTGTGGTGATGAGACAGGACCATGAAGGAAATACAACATTTTGATCCAGTCTCACAGTCACGTGGCCAGATGGTGGTTCCCAGGGAAAGTGGCAGGATGGAGATGGATCCAGGTGCTGGAGGGTATTCTAAAGCACTCTACCAAAGGAAACTCTTTGTAGTATTAAATTATATCAACATTCTGGGAAGTTTTCCACTTGTATCCATGAAGAAATTATTTGTCTTAAAAGCTAATATAGATGTGAGTAATATAACTTTTAAAATTATTTAAGAAGTCTTATTGTTTTTACATATATGGGAAAATCGCCTATACTTAAAGACCATGATGAGTGAGACGTTATGGAAGGAGTAAAGAAAGCAGACATTTATTTCCTTGAAAAGGTCCAACTTAACCTTATACTGATGATGAAATAACCGAGAATTAAAGTCACAAAATTGTGAATAGTTTTAAATACTACTATTGGATTTTTCAGTCTACATGCTTAAAAGCACCATGCTAATAGTGGTAAGAAAGAAACAAGCAAACAAACATCCCCAAAGACTAAAAATGTAGTTGGACATCTGTCATAAAGATTTAGAGATTCAAAGCCACAGGGAAGAAAAAAAGATGATTATTAATTATTTTATCCCAGAGTAGAAACAGTTTATTTGCAGTACCTGTGTGGCTTCAGGTGTAGCTATTATCTGTTCAGCGGATCCTTGCAAATTGTCCCAGTTCTTAGACAAAGGCAGTTGATTCATGAGTCTCTTGGAAAATAAACTCAGTGGGGTGTGTTACAACCACATGAGTCATATGAGATCTTGCTTGAAGCTTGTATTTATCATGGATGGAAGAATGTTTTCAGGGAAATTGTTGAGTCTACCTAAAATTATACAGTTACCTCTGCTCTCAGGGACTCATCTTTTCAGACTGTTCCCAAGCTTTGAAAGCCCTGTGCCTTCTACAGTACCTAGCTCTATGGAGAGAAATGCTCTCCGAACTGAGTCACTCCTGGAAACTCACGCCTCTCAGTATTGTAACACCTTGATCAATTTCTTCTGGAGTTATATGGCCTCTTGCCTTAGTTACATTTAAACTGAACTACTTAACACTGTCCAAGCTAACCTGTCAACCACAGTCAGGAGAGGCTATGAGCTGCTATTTTGTCCTCTTACGCCTCAAGAGCTTTCGGTGGTTCCGTGTTCCCTGCAAGATTAGCTTTCAGCCACTCCTTCTCCATTTCAGTGTTCGAGACGCTGGCTTATTTGGCTTTCTTTCTTCTAATTTCTAATTACTATACTCGTCCCTTACGCAAGGCCTGGGGAATAAGAGCTGGGTTCTTGGTGTGCTCTGAACATGGCATGCTGTTTTCACGGTCACATTTTATTCTTGTGTTTTCTCCTTGCATGACTTGCTTAAGATCCAAGGGCAGAAGCAGTCACATGGGAGGTGAAATGGATCTGAGGCACACAGACCATCTTTCAGCCAGGACTTTGCTTCAGAGAGGCTTCCCTTCAGCTTTCCTTGCCTTGTGACTCTTATTCTCCACCACCATCCAGGTGCTGTGTCTTTCTGGAGCCTGTTCCTGATGTTTGTCTCCTGCCTTGCTGAAGAGAGCTGGAGGTGGCTCTGAAACAGCTTGTCTTTGCAATCTGACTCTGTCTCTCCAGTGCCTTGTTGGCAGCTATTTTTGTCACCAGTTATTATTTCCTGTACTTCTTCAGGGTCATTTTTGAAGCTGCCTGCTTTTGGTGGTGAGAATTCACTCGAGCACGTGTGAGGGCAGGTGGGTGCTGCATTTGGAATGGTGCACTGCATTGTGCTGGCTGTGTGGCTGGGGCAAGTTAAATAACCATGCTGTGTGCCTTTATTTTCCTATCTGTAAAATAGAGCTAGACTGATATTAACTCCTTGTAGTGCTGATGCAATGCACAAGTTAACACAAGAACCAGTTAGTAATAGTCTCAACTTACCTTTTCTACCTCCATTAAGTTCACTTACCAACTGATTGTCAATAAAACTCCATATTGGTTTTTGATTTTAGCCTAGCCTTGGACTGAACTGATTTCTCTGAGTTCAAATTTAAATTCTCCCTCTTTTTTACTGGTCTCCAAACTGGTCTTCAGTTTCCACCTCTGTTCCCATTTAAAAAAAATTGTCCTGTCCACAGGATGTCCGTCTTTGTGAAATACCACGTATGGCCTTATTTTATAGCCACCTGTGCTAATGCCTAATCCTTAACTAACTAGCATTGTCACTGAACCCATTCTTACATCTGCCTCTTAATTTATCCAACCCACTTGAAAATAGTTCATGATGCTTAGAATCAGATATGAGTCTTTGGAATCAATTATAGCCCATAAAATAGTAGCTACAGAATAAGTGTCTGAATGAAACACTGCAATTCTCTCAAATATCCTACAAGCTCTTAGGCTGGTACTCAGATGGTTCAGGGGCACCTTTTAGAAAAGAAAGCCTGATGGAGCAAAGTTTCCCAAATGATATCAATGCAGTAGCTTCTCAGAATCAGGCATGATGGGCCTGACAGATCTGAAGGCCTGGGAGCTTTCTCAGCATCGCTGCTGTGCACTTGGGGAGAAGTGAAGCCATAGGCTTTGTTAGTAAAAGTAGCCTCAGAAGCAAGAGGATGCCAAGGGAAAGGGTGGTGTGCAACATCTGGGTGAGGTGTGCGGGGCACCGTGGAGAGCCAGAGTGCGGCCTGGGAGATGCCGGCATTTGATGTGGGTTCTGACTCTGATCAAGCAGCTTTATTCTTCAGGCCTTGGTTTTCTACTGCACAAGATAAAAATGTGAACTAGATCTTGTCTGGGCTTTCTGTCTGTGAAGATTTTTTTGTTTTTGTAGGTGGGGATGTCGCTTGACATTTTCTTTTGCCTTTCTACTTTGTCTTTGAGGTTGCCTTTGAGCTTTAAGAAGATTTTCCTTGCTAACCTAGTTTCTGACCCACCTCATCCAATGACATCACCACCCACTATTTGTTTAAGCCAAGAGCACACGTTTCCTAATTCCCCCTCCTCTCCAAGGTTTCCAGTCCCTTAGCAAACCCTACTGGTTCTGCCTCAGACCCAGTTTCACATCTTCCGGCTATATCCCAGTCTCTCTTCTTTCCTGACTCCCGTCTTCTCTGCGCCATACCCATTTCCCATTTGGACTTTCTTATTGGTTTACATCTTTTCATATGTTTGTTCCTCCAAGCTATTTTTGTTACTGTATCCAGAATTAGCTTTTAAAAATATAAATTTGGACATACCACTTTCCTATATAAGCTGCTGCCATAGTTTCTTTTTGCATCCAATAAAATCTGAATTTTATAAGTTAAATTTAATTTCTCATCACCTCTAGAGTGCCATGTGTTCTGGTTTCTGCTTTTCTATCAAGACTCAGTCTAAAGCCCTTTCTCCTTTATGTCTTTATGTTAACCATGATAGCTTCCTTCTAGTCCCTCATCAAACATACCATGCTCTTTCATGACTCCAGTTCTTTGAGCTTGCAGCTTGAAGACTAACTCTTTGCAAATACATTAATGTTTTTTTGAAAGAAGCAATGAGAAGCCTTGTGTATATCATTGTCTGTTATGATAATATGTGACCTCTGCTTTCATGACTTAGGAAAATGGCTCTATTGGTTCATTAAAATGGATCTTTTTGAATAATCAAGTTCAGTAGACAGTATAACTAGATTTTCCAACTCTTTATTCTCAATAAATTTTAAGATTTTTATTAATCTTAATCTAAAACCATTTTATTTATTATTTTTATTTTATATGTATGAGTGTATTGCCTTGTATGAAGGTAGGTGTACCCACGTTGTGAAATGCCCTTGGAAGTTCGAAGAGGGTGTTGGATCCTCTGGAACTGGAGTTACAGACAGCTAGTAGTCTCCATGTGAGTGCTGGGACCTGAACCTAGGTCCCCTACAAAAGTAGTCAGAGCTCTTAACTGCTGAGCTATCTCTCCAGCCTCTATTAATCTTAATTTTGAAAAGTTTCTTTTACATGAAGCAGCAGGCATAAAAATAATTCAGATTTAAAAGAAACATATGTTTTGTAGAATCATAAAAACCATGTTGCATTGTAACTTCCAGAGATTGTAAAATGGTAAGATGTCCGCTTCTTGCCGATGAAGTACAGTGCCTTTCAAATGTCTCATCACTCAAAACAGTTCCATTAAAACATCTTAACTGGAAAATTAATCACAATGTTTTGTTTGGGGGAAAACTTCTGAACTTTTTCTTTTGTGAAAACTCGGAGAAAAATGACTAAATGATTAAAAATGACAGAGGTGAAATCTACTGATTGTGTTGTGTCCACATCGTCTTTCAGATAGTGTAACCTCTAAGGTGGAATTAACTTCTTGAACTCTGTCTCTACTGTGTACACACCTGCAAAATGTAGGCTGTATTGTGCCTGTGCTTTTCCATAGTTATAACTTTAATCTGAAACATTTTTCTCTAATAAGTCTTCTCAAAATTGATAAAAAGAGGGAGAGAGAGTGGAAATGGAGAGATGGCTCAGCGGTTAAGAGCACTGGCTGCCCTTGCAGACACCCAGGATTGATTCCCTGACCCCACATAGTGGCGAACTGTTCATAACTCTAGGTCCAGGGAATCCAACGCCTTCTTCTGGCTTCTGTGAGCATGGTACACCATGGGTACACTTACATACGTGCAGGCATAACACTCATACACATAAAATAAAAATAAATAAATAAAAGTTTTTTAAAAGGGGAAGAGGAATAAGCTTTTCCAAATTTCAAAAAAAAAAAAATCACATATGAAGAAACACTTCCAAAACGTTTTCAGGACTTGCATAAAGCACAAGGAGGTTTGAGATTAATTTCTTTGGCTTTCATCCAAAGACCATAGTGAATGCCGTTGCACTTCGAGCAATGTTTTGTCTTGACCGTGTATAGATCATCTCTATTCACTGGTGTTGCAACTTCATGTGGGTCAGGAGCAATTATCCTAGAAGCCTGAAAGAAACACAAGAACAAATCTCTTCTTTCAAATTCATTACGCTCAACGTGGTCATAATTGAGCTCATTTTTAGGGTAAATTGTGAAATAATGGGAGGCTACGTGTTCTGACAAAGACCAACATACTTGGAGACACAAAGACAGCTTAAGAGAACTTGAATTGTTCATGTCCCAGTAAGCTCATCTAAAAACAGATGTGTTCAGATGAATGTATCGATTCATTTGGACTGTTATGGCAGAATGCCATAGATGTGATCTTAACAAACACTTCTTATAGGTCTGGAGTCTGGGATATCCAAGATCAGAGGGCAGATATTTAGTTCAGGTGGGCGTCCTCCTCTTATGCAGAAAGTGGCCATCTTTGTGTCCTCATGAGGTAGGGAGAAGAGAGCAGATTATCTCTTCTCCCCCATCTGCTTTTTTTTTTAGAAAAGATTCAAATTCCAGGCCAGCCTGGAACTCACTATATAGCCCAGGCTGCACTCAGCACACAAACTCTTGATTTTCTTCTTTAATCTTAGTGCTTGGATAATAGGTGTATGCCATCACACCTAGCTTGCCTCTTCTTCTAAGAGAATTAACTTCACTCATGAGGGCTCTACTTGCGACATAATTACTGCCCAAAGGCCTGACTTGCATATACTATTACACTGGAGACTTAGGCTTCAACACATAAATATTGGAAATACAATTGCTCAGTACTACTGCATCTGTAGGTGTTGGCAACTGATTATGTACCTTGGTGTCCTTCAAATTAACTTCCATATATAATAGTGTCTCCTGAGGGAAAGGAATAAAATGTGCCTAAATATAACTTACACATATATTATTGAAACTCAATAATAACTGCAAAAATTATTTTGAATGTACATCAACGGTTTTTTTTTTTCCCCTGAGAGGAGTATTTAGTCATTGATATTGTTTGGAATTGCCAGTCCATAAGAAAAATAAAAACCAGACAAAGTGTGGCCAGTTCTATTGCTGAGTTTAGCCTTTCCAGACACAGTGCAGAGCTCTAGCCCTGAGGGTACCCACCCTTGAGAGCAATTGTCCCTGGCTCTAATACCCGTGCTGATCTTTATTGTTTAATCAGAATCCCTAATTCCCTTTATCTCCTGTAAGACATTTATAACACTCTGCAATTTTATTTGTTTGCTTATGTGAAGTATCCCTCTCCTCTCCTAGACTGTAATCAGCATTCTCTCGAGGGGATAAACGCCAGCCTTTCTGTACATCTAGAATTTTAGTGCTTAGTGAAGTACCTGGCAAATCGTGTATATGCAAGAAGTGTTTGTGGAACAAACTAAAGGATTTGTAGAGAGCAATAAATCTCTAGAGATCGGCATTTCAAAACAGTAATTTGTTCCCAGCTTTGGTTTCATAACTGTGAGTGCTTACACAACCAATTATGTTCCTATCAAAGGTGGTCATCAGAAATTGTATTTCCTTAAAGAATTTCTGTTTTCTCTTGTTAAATAAGTCTAGCCATTGTTTAAATGAGGGTAAGTTCACTCTGGTCATTTGGCCAGAGATACCATGTCACATTTTATATGGCAATGGAGTAGCAACCCGAATTCACTGCTTTCTTTGTTTGGAATTTTGGGGAGAACTTAGCCACAGTGGCCAAACCCTGTGGCCTTGTTATTTCTATTTTGTGCCATTTCTAAGTGGATAGCTGTTAAAGGGTGGATTTAATTGCCCTAAAAGACACATTGTAGACCCAGGCTTCAGTATTTGTAAATGTAATCTTATTTAGAGACAGAATTTTTACAGATATAATCAAATTAAAACAAGCCATACTGGATTAAGGCCCTAGTACAACATGACTGCAATCCTTATGAAAAGAAAAGAGACACAGATGTAGAGAGCAGGTCATGTGATGATAGAGATAGATAAGGAGCAGTGATGCCAAGGAGAAAGGAATGACTCTGCTGAGCCCTCAGAGAGAGAGAAAGAGAGAGAGAAGAAGAAGAAGAAGAGGAGGAGGAGGAGGAGGAGGAGGAGGAGGAGAGAAGAGTTCCATCATGCCTGTATGGAACAAGCATTGACTTTCTTCTTGTCATTATTTCCTAAACAATCCAGCACAACAACTTTTTATATAGCCCCTACCCTGTATGAGGTATTCTAAGTAAGGTAAAGATGACTTAAGCTCACAGTAGGATGTGAGCAGGCCATATGTAAACATTGTACCATTTTATGTAAGGGACTTGAGCGTCCATAGATTTTTTTTCATCTACAGGAAGTCCTGGAGCCAAACTCCATAATACTGAGGGATGGTTGTATAACCCATCTAACATCTTGATTTCAGACTTGTTGAATACCGAAGTCCATACAAATTAATTTCTAGTGTTTTAAAATATCTAGTCTGTGGTAATCTATTACAACAGCCCTAGGAAATAATACAGTCCCTGCATTCTTCCCAGAGGATTTGTCCACAGTGATGACCAGCGGTCCTAGTCTCTCATCTGTGCATCTCTTCCAGCAGAGAAGGAACTGAAAGTCCAAAATCCCTGATCTGCTCATCAGAATCCGTCTGCAGAAGGAGGGGACAGCTGCAGATCAGCCACTGCCAGATCAGAGTCTGAGTATTGGACAGACTTGCATTTGCCTCCTGCCTGCCTCCCCAGTGCGGGGATACAAATGCCCAGCCACCATCTCTTGCGTTTTTGTGCATCCTGGGGTTTGAATTCAGGTTCTCATGCTTGCGTGGCAAGCGCTTTAACACCTAAGCTATCTCTCCAGCCCCAGAACCTCTGAGCTTCTTGATGTTGACTAAATGAGCGGTGGTGTGGAACACAAGCATTTATCTGTGGAATTTAGGAGATCTCTATGGATGTCTCCTATGGAAGGACACTGTACACTCACCTTTGTAAGGTGAAACTCCAGAGACATGGAAGAGCCATGTTTTCATTTATCAGGATGGAATTAAGTAACGTTTTAATTAAAGGGCCTGAGAATATTTCACAAGCAAAATAATGACAGTGACACAAGTCATTTGCTATTTGTCAAACTGAAAAACCGGCCACATGTGCTGTCTGTCCCAGTGCATGGAAATAACTTGACGCTAGCACAGTGAGAAGATTTATGTTCTGATTTAGATGACTAGTGTACTTGTCATTTAAAAAGCATAGATCGAGTTTTTAAAATCTTCAAGTATTTATATTTTCTTTTTACGTATCATGAACATTTACCTTAAGATGAAAATATTAAATACATATATGCAAATTTCTTAAAAGTGCATAGAATATGCTGTTTAAATGTCTACTACACATGTTCAAGTATTTTTAAGTGTAAATAAAAGGAACAAAGATACAAAAAAATACTCATGTTTGAGTCTCCTCCTCCTCCTCCTCCTCCTCCTCCTCCTCCTCCTCCTCCTCCTCCTCTTCCTCCTCCTCCTGGTTTTCCTTCTTCTTTTGTCATTTTAACCATGCCTCAGTTAATTTTGAGTGCATGTAGAAAGCACTTACTTGTGTACTGGTATACTTGTAGGCTGTCTGTTCCGCTCTAATGCTAGATCTGAGGGAACAATGAAGGAATAAAGTGAGGCATAAAATGAGCGAGAAGGCCGGACTTCACTGTGACCATCTGCTCACATCTCATCGGCACAGCCTATTCGTCTGTTGTATTTCTTCCAGCTTAGACTTTTCAAAGTGCTATGTTAATCTTATCTCTCCCGGATTACCAAGTGAGAAGTGGTCATCTGAACATGTAGAAATGACTATGGCCACCATCATGTAGCATTTGTCTCAAAAGTAATTGGATTTTTGCAGTATAAGACACATAGGGGTTAGAAATTATGATACAAGTTCTGTATGAAGTCATCTTAATTTATCCTTCTTTAGTTTATCTTGTCAGTGCATTTGGGTTGAACATGTCTAAGTACTGTTGTATTCTGATGACCATCCAACAAATTTAGTTTTCAGACCAAATGAACGTAATGAGCAAGTATATAGTTTCTTGTATAACTGGGTAGATTCCTATGCTTAGAGGATTGATTCTTGCAAAAGTGGACATACTCTTGTGGAATGGTTTTTATTTATTGCAGGAACAGTTTTTCCAAAACTGAGTACACCTCTTGGGATATTTCCCTTCACACACTGAGCTAGGCTTTCTTCTTTCTTGCATAATTGAATCAGTACAAGACTTTAATAAGATTCCTTACTCTTGGATTTCTCCAAGAACCATGAGCCAAAGTAAATTTAGTTTCTTTACAAATTTCTTGGGTATTTTGCTACAACAACAGAAAATATATTGGCTGAATTGGTTGGATTTGATGTATGTTTTGAAGATAAAGTTGGACTGGAGGCATTGGCAGATAGCCTATGAGTCCACAAAGATTGAATAGAATCATCCATGCATTTTGGGTGGCATTGACTGAGTTAGCATTATTCAATAAGATGTGAGAGATGGGAATGGTAGGGTCTGAGGGACAGAAAAGGAATCAGAGGTTTCATTAGGCATCACAATAGACTATTTCAGATTATAACATCCGCAAACAGAAGTCCTTTAAAAAGGTTCACTGACCTCAAACTGGGAAGAAAGCACATTGTCCACAGCAGCACATCCATAGCTTTCGATCCCTCAGCCTTTATTTGCTGCAAGCACTATTCTTTCTTTTGCCCACAAGTACTGGCTGTTCTGTGTTGTCTTTCATTTGGCTCTTCTCGGCTGTGATCATCTGTTGTTGAATAACTGTAGTTACTCCTTCTTACTGGAAACACTGTGTGAGCTTTCTTTTTGCTGTGACATACCTAAAAAACAGTTTGAGAAAAGAACCATTCTCTTTGGCTCTTGGTTTCAGAAGTTTCGGTACATGGTTGGCTCTTGCCATGGACATCTGTAAGATGCAGATTCATGTGGCAGGAACCTGTACCAGAGCAAAGCAGCTCTCCTCACAGCCAGGATGATGAAGAAAGACCAAGATAGGGAGGGAGGCAAAAGATATTCCCTTCAAAGACACTCCCTCAGGGACTCACCTTGTTCAGCTTGGTCCCATTTCTTAGTTTCCACAGCTCCTGACAATGCCATCAAATTATGAGTCCGCCAATAGATTCATCATTAATGTAGCCAGTGTCCTCATGATCTGATAACATGCCTTTAATGTGACTTACCTATGCAATACTTAAGTTAGAATATTTTACACTCATTACTTCTGCATTGTATTGTTCTGATTTCTAAGCACTGTGGGGGGGTTACTCTCCAAGTTAGCTAGGGTTTTCAAGTGTTGATCACACTGGCCAGCATTCTTTTCAGATGCACCTTTGCCCACTTTTACAGGAGTGGCATTCTTCACCCAAAATCCCAAACATGAAAATTAAAAGGCAGAACTGATTTTTTTCTTGGTGAAGTTTTAATCTTAGTATTTTCTTTTCCCTTCCTGGTTACCTCCTGGCCTTTGGGAGTCAGTAGCAGACAGTGGGACAACAGCAGATGGGAAGCATGGGCTGTGACAGGTAACCCTACAGTGGAATGTAGGAAGCTGCTGTCAGACTGGCATCAACTGCTCAAGCTCAGAGCTCTCGGGTGTATTGGCATTAGTTTATGATTTGTCAAATAAAGGTGGGGTCGGGGTGGAGAGATGACTTACAAAGAACTTTTTCACTCTCAAGAACAGTATGCTACATGAGGACAGACAAAGCCTACAGAGTAAAAAGGATATGTAACATTCCTGAAATCTGTTTGTTCCTTTATTTCTCAACATGCTCAAATTTTGAACTAGATTCTTTGATAAAGTGCCTGAAGCCATTAGATCATCTTCGGCTTACAAGCTGCACAAGGGCCAACCTTCCTTATAAAAGACACACAATGCATCGGATTGGTGGAAAATTAACAGCTTCATATTATGTACATGGGTGTTTCTTTTCAGTGTAAAAATAGTCAGATACTATCTGATTTGTTCTTATGACACTGGGTGATGTACGTTGCAATAGTAATCTATGCAAATGAGTGGAATCTTCTTACATGATGTTACTCATGGACAGGAACCATGACTAAGTTTTAAAAATCAAGTATGACTATTAGTGACATCTTATAAAATTGGGATATTTTATGAAATCTAAGTGACTTAGAGTCAGAACAAGGATCATTGAGTGAGTGTCACCAACTGAACACTACTTCGGGTGTGACTCTGCCTGCTTTAGCACGTAGCGCCATAAAGATTAGGTCAGAGTGAGGCACAGCTTGAGAGTGTGGCTTGAATGTGAAATGTCCCTTGCAGGTAGGTTCATGTGTTCATATGCTTTGTCCCCAGCTGGTGGCATTGCTTGGGATGGTCATAAAACCTTTAGAAGACAGACCTTGCAGGAGGAAGTAGGTTACTGGGAGTAGGCCTGGAGGGTTTGTAGCCCAGTCCCACTTCCTGTTCTCTGTCTGCTTCTGTGTTGCTTAATCATTGTGAGCAGTCAGCCTCCTGCCACTGCGGTTCTGTCTCCTGGACCATCATGAGCCATACTGCATCTGAACTGGAACTGGAGCCTTTGCCAGTAAGTTGCTTCTGTCATGGGATTTTATCACAACAACAGATGAGAAGCTAAGACAGAAAAGAAGGGTGAGAGTTATTAGAAAAGTTACCAAGATTGTATTGTATCACATCTCCCTCTAATTGAACCTCCCCGCCATCCCAGTGATAAAAATGAAGCTTATAAGTCTCAGAAAGTAAACAAATTTACAAGTTTTAGGAAGCTCCTGGAATTTACCAGATTCACAAAGTCCCTCCCTGAGGGGAGCTAACAAATGGGGAGATTCTCCCATCTGCTCCACTGTCTGCAAATCCTGAAGGAAGCTCCAGGGATGCAGCTTTCATGGGTCATCAGCCCTGCTGTGGGCTTTTGTTGCTGCAGCTGCTTTTGAATCATCCATGCTCCTGTAAGTAATAAACTCAGTAGTTTCACTAAGCTAGACTTGAGTGGAATCATGTCTTTGGCCTATTATTAGTGCCCTATATATGGTGAATAGAAATTTGTTCATGGAGGCTGGAGAGATGACTCAGTGGTTAAGAGTACTTGCAGAAGACCTGGGTTCAAATCCAAGCACCCACATGGCAGCTAACAACAGTCTGTAACTACAGTTCCAGGGGGACCCAGGCCCTCTTCTGTTCTCTGCAGTCATTTCATGACATGGGTACATTTAACATATTTGCAGACAGTACACTTATATACATAAAATAAAAATAAATAAATAAATTAGTTGAGAGAGGGAGAGAGAGAGATTTGTTCATGTCTCTCAAGGAAAAGTAACACAGGCACCGAGAATCTTCAGTTCTCTTGGCAGAAATGTTTTGTAGTTTTTCATCCAGTCATTCATTGGAAAATCTTTGGAGTGCACCTGGTATCTGCCATGTATGACTGTGGAGAACAGGAATGTAATAGTGAAGAAAACAGATGTGCTTGGGGAGAGATAGGGGAAAGACAGATAATTAAAAATAAATTTACCATCATGACTAAACTGATTAAACAACAAATACTATGAATATCGTGAACTTGGACAGTAGGAGCCAGAGTGACTGAGGCACCAATGGGAGCTGCTGCTTCTACAGGATGGCGCCTTCCTTGAAGAACTACCAACAGAAGATGAAACCTAGATGACAAGAAGGTGGAGCCATGTAGACAAAGCACATGGCATTCAGATGTGAAACCCTTGAGGCAGGGGTGTCTGAGAACAATCCTGAGACCAGTGTGGAGCAATCAAAATTCAGTCTTATAAGTGACAGCGAGGAATCTGCCTTTAAAAGGCAATCTAAGGTACAGGACGATTTTTAGCAGAGAAGTGGTGTAGTCTTGATCTGTAATTCAAAAGGCTACATGGGTTGGAGAGATGGCTCAAGGGGTGTCATAGTGTCATGGTTGCCTTTGGTGATCAATTTTACATACCTGGGTAGAAGAAACTTCAGTTGAGGAATTTCCTCTATTGAATTGGGCCATGGGTATGACTGTGGGGAATTTTCTTGATTGTTGTGTGATGTGAGAGGGACTAGCCCATTGGAGGTGGTGGCCCCTTGGCTGGTTGTCCTAGGTTGTATAAGAAAGTAGGCTGAGCACAGGTCACCAGAGCAAGCTGGCAAGCAGCAATCCTCCATAGTCTCTGCTTCAGATCCTGCCTCCAAGTTCTTGCCCTGGGTTCCTGCCTGACATTTCTCAAAGATGAGTTACCCCATGGAAGTGAAGCCAGACAAACTCTTTCTTTCTCAAGTTTCTTTTGGTCAGTGTTTTATCACAGCAACAGAGAAACCTGAGACAGGAGGTAAAAGTGATATCACACAAGCTGGATGACCTGAGTTTGATCTCAGAACTCACATGTTGGGGTAAATTTAGTTTTTCTCTGCCTCGAGGGGCATGCCTCCAAGAATGTGATTGACACAGATGAAGCCAATAGAGTCAACTACTTTCCAGTTAACCAGTGACTTTGGAAGGAGGGGCGCTACAGATCTCCATCTTGGGTGTGTGTGCCGGAAGTCCACTGGACTTCTGATCAGAATGCTGGCTCCCTCATATGAAATTTCTGTCTCTCTTCATGGGGATGAATCCTTTGTAAGTAACCTAGAATAAACTGATTTCTTCAATTAGAGAGCATTCTCCATTTGCTCAATCGGTTCAAACCTAGGAGGGTAGGGTGGGCTGAACACCTGATCTCACCGTGAGAGGAGAATTTGTAAGACATCACATGAAAAGCCTGATGCCATGGCAGGCATCTGTAATCCCAGCACTCCTATCTTGAGATGGGAGGCAGAGACCGGGGAATCAGCAGGAAGCGTGTGGGCCAGCTAGCCTGGAGTGTGATGTATGCCAGAGACAACAAGAGAGATCCTGCCTCAGCAAGGTGGAAGATGAGAACCACCTCCCCAAAGTTGCACTCCGACATCCACACAAGTGTTCTGACACACGTGGCACCCTGCAAATTTTAAAAGATAAGAACTCTGTGAAGAATGGATTATAGGTTGTAGAGCTGACCAGAGCAAGAACATTCCTTGAAGAATGTTCCTTCAGTTCAGGTGAAAGACTGCATGTGTTTTGAGTTTGAATGGAAGGCTTTTGGGAAAACCATTAAATAAAATTTAGGTAGACACAATAGTCATCCCTTATCCTTGGTCTTGTTTATCTATGATCATTAATGACCAAAAAATATTAGGTGAAGAATTCCAGAAATAGCTCTTGTTTAAAATTACTGTTATCATGGTGTACTGTGTTAATTCTAGTTCATTATTATTGTTGCTAATGTCTTATTATTTATAGCATTATTATAGGTGTGTACATAGGGGGAAAATAGTGTGTGTGTGTGTATTCTCAGTTTTAAGCATCCGCACTGAGTCTTAGAAAATATCCAATGTAAATTAAAGTATTCCTATGTTTAGATTAATAGATCAGAACTGAAAAGTGAATAAAAGGTATTCTAAATCCTGTATTATTATACAATATAGACAGAAAACTAGTCAGGAGAGACATGAGAAACATGTTCTAGAAATATAAGACTTTGAGAAGTGTCTTAAGCTCCTCTGAGAAGGGTGAAAGGTTAGTAAAACTTGATTTCCCTTAGAAAAGTAGTCTGTCATCATATGTGTAGCTGGTCATGACTGGCAGAGGTTACTGAATAATGGCACTAGTTACAGTGTTGAGTTTGAATTCAAGAATCAGAGACTGACAGTTGTGATATAGATCTGCATATGTGACTATCAAGGATGGATTTCACAAAATATATGGAAGATTACTAGACCACTAAGTATGTAGATCTAGCCACCCACTGTGTTGTCCAGCTGTAATTGGGTTCTCCCCAAGGCAGGTCCTGAAAATTTTCCTAATATGGATCTGTAATCAACAGTCCAAGATGCTGAAAATATACAGTCTAAAACAGTGATCTTCAGCAGGGCAATTCAGTCTTAGGACATCGATGCTATCTGGACACTTTTGGTTGTCATAGCAAGGGTGTATGGTCGAGTACTGGCCTCAGTAGGTGGAGTCCAGGCATGATGGCGACCAAGAGATCATCCTACAGTGCTCAGGACAGTCCCACATTAGACAGAAGGTCCAACATGCTATTTGACAATTATTGACTTTATTATTTAGCAATAGTAAATAAAGTCATAGTGACTGTTATGGTGATTGTTTCCTAACCATTTTAAGCTTTTTTCTGTTTGTTTTTTTTTCTAAATATTTACTATTGAGCTCTCATTTTGCCATCATTAAACAAAACAAACACACCCTTCAAAACTGAAAGACATGCATCACCAAGCTGAAGTCCTTGGATCTAAGTCATGCTTCTCCGGATGCCAGACCTGGAAGGTAGCATACCTTGAACCACTCTGGTGTGAGTCAGGGCCCAGGGCAGGTGGAGGTCCTCAAATTCAGCTTGATTGATATCAGGTATCTCAGAAGACCTTAGCAAACATTCAGAATTTCCACTGAGTCATTTGCTGGTAGATTTGCATGTGTGGCTCAAGTCTTCTTTTGTGTTTGGTGGAAGGAAGGCTCAAGAGGAGAAAGCAAGCTGCTAACTTCTGGTTGATTTGAGCCATCATTGAGAAATATCTGGCTCTGTGGCTGGTGCCTTGTACTGTGGGCCTTTACAGCTGGGACAGTATGGAGGGCTTACAAACTCAGAGGAAGAGTCCCTGGGAGTCAAGGACAGCAGACAGCCCTTATCCTCAGGGGATACCATCCAAAATCTCCAGTAAATGCTTGAAACCACAGAGTAACAAATGCTCTCTATACTAGGTTTTCCCAGTGCACATATACACCTATGATAAAGTTTAATGTATTAATTAGGCACAGAAAGCAATAAAAAATAATAACCAATAATAAAATTGGACAAATATGATAATATGGTATGATAAAGGTTATTTAAAATTTGCAAAATGTTTATTTCTGGACTTTTCCTTTTCATATTTTTTAATGACATAGTTGACTTTGAGCAACTGAATACTTGTGAATTGAAACCACCATTAAAGGAGGACTAATGTGTTTTCTGTGAATGTCTAGACTGCATGTACAGATAGAGGCTTCCTTGGAACATAAGGTAGCTTTCTCAATAATTATCCAAATTGACAACCTAGAAAACAGTACTAACTTGCCTATGTATTCACAGTTTCACAGTTTCTCTCTCTTCTCTCTCTCTCTCTGAAAACATGAAAAATCTAAAATGAATTGAAATAAAAGGCAACACTGACATCAGAAAGGCCGGCTGCTGTCATCATTCAACCTCAGTCCAACCACATGCAAGTTAACTCTGTCTCTTCACTTGCAGCATTGATACTTTGGTGGCTCAGCTCAGCACCTAAGCATAAAGTGAAAAGTTTGTAAAATGATCCAGGAGACATTGTTTCTGAGATTCCAGGGTCACAGGAAACAGTGACCTGAATTATCTGGATGAACTGTCACAATTGTGAACTGCTTTGTTCAAATTTGGCAAGCACTGAAAACTACTTACCCAACTGGGTGGTTGTGGACTCCAAGTCACACAGCAAAATCGAATTTCAGGCTGGGTGATTTCTCATCTGTTGCCACTTGCCATTTTCTAATGGAAGTGGGCTGATAGCTTCACTGATCTCTGTTTCAATTTCATCTTTTGAGAAATTGATATGATAATGGTTATCTGGCTTATGTACTTGTCAGATGGAGTTATATTTAAGTACTTCATAAATAAAAAAAGAATGCACAATAACTATGGAGTCATACAGATGTGGCATTACTTGTGTCTTTGGGGAAGCTGTCAAAATCTATATCACTACCATACCAATATTTTTGGCCCTAGTCTTGAATATTTTTTCACAATTAAACATTCTCTTTTAAAAAGTTACAAAATTTACTTCTTCAACAACTCTATTGATTATAAATAAGATTTATACAATTAAAATGCACTTTTTCCTAAATGGAATAGTCTACTGCACAGAAACAGATATCCTTGTTCGAAAAACAGAAGGATGAACAGGGTCACGTCAGTTTTCAGTGTTATGTCTTACTGGACTCAGCACATTTAGACGTGTGGCTCGAGAGGGGCAGATGGCTCTTCTGTAGCTTGGCTGTACGGACTTCACTGAGATTAGGGTACTGCACTACTTAATTTTGGTGTTGCTGAGACAAAATAAACTAACAAGAAGCAGTTGAAGGAAGGAAGTATTTGTTCTGGTTTATTCAGCAGGGTGCAGTCCATCATGGTGGGGAAATCATGGCTGCTGGCATGGGAGGCCAGATGTCACATGATATCTGCAGTCAGGAAGTAGAGAGAGACGAACGCTGCTGTCAGCTCCCCCTTCCTTTTTTATTCAGTCCAAGACCCAGCCTCGAGAGTGATGTCACCCACATTTCGGGTGAATCTTCCCACCGAAATTAATCTGTCTAGAAAGTTCCTCACAGATGTGCCCAGAAACTTGTTTCCATAGTGATTCTAAAGCCCACCACATTGACAGTATTAATCATCACAGACCCTACAATGAAAACTAAAACATTTCCTTCATAGAAGACATTTATAAAAGCAAGCTTGGGGACTGGAGAGATGACATAGTGGTTAAAAACGTTTGCTGTTCTTCCAGAGGACCCCAGTTCAGTTCCTAGCACACACATTGGGCAGCATACAACTGACTATAACTCTAGCTTTGGATTCCAACACCCTCTCCTAGTCTCCATGGGCGCCAGCACATCTGGCACACATAAGCAGACATACACATGAAATGGAAAATTAGAAATAAACATAAAAATAAACCTTTTTTTATTTAAATAGTTAGAGATATAATTTTACAGAGACACAACCTCTACTTCATACCAGGAAGTTTGCAAAGCTCCCTTTTGTCCACATACTTAAGAAATCAGATCAAATGCCCAGTGTCTATAATGTCCAGATGCTATGCTGAGCTCCTTTGGTGCTCAGTGTCTCTCCTGTACACTACAGTAAAGAGAATGATGGTGCTCTGCAACGGAGATGCCAGTCAGAAAAGGAACGGCTGTAGTTTGGATCTGGAATGTCACCAGAAGGCCCATGTGTGAAAAAGTCCTAATCCCGGTACAGCACCATTAGAATAGTGGTGGAGACTCTGTGAGGTGGGGCCTAGGAGGAGATCTTTCGGTCACTGGAGGCATGTCTTTGCAAGGGACGCTGGGACCCCAGTCCCTTCCCCTTTCCCTCTGTCAGTCCTGTCCTGTCCATGTAGTGAATGACAGCCTCACCTGCCTCTTGCTCCCGAACTCCTGAACAATGGGGTCAAGCAATGGACTGAAGCCTTTAAAATGGAACCAAAATAACCCTTTTTTGCTTGTGAGTTTCTTATCTCCAGCATCTGTTATAGTAATAGAAGCTCATGCAGGAAAAGTCAACAGGATGGATTAAAACAGAATCTAAAATCAATTCTCTTTATCATGCGATATACATGAAAACAAGAAAAGAACGGCTGTAGAAAGAGAGCAGTTCATAAATAGCTATACCCAGTGTGGTAGATATTAAGTATCCAGATGGATTTAACAAGGAAATCATTGATGTTGGATATAAACCCAGTCCTAAATGTGTGTAGAAGGAACTGGTTAGCTCAAAACATGTTTTCAGGTTGAATTTAGGGAAGAATCACGTTGTCCGTAAAGCTTTCATTTAGCTGAGTATTTATTATTTTTAGACACTTATGATAGAAAGAGCCTCTGGCTAGTTGTGGCTTTGATTGTAAGAAAAATGTAAACAATGTTTGTGTGCTATAAAACCATGACTTATCGCTCCCATATTTACTTCTAACTTTCTATAGCACAAAACATGGCTGAAAACAATAATTATCTCAACAGCCACAAGAGACAGGTGTTAATACCTTCTATACACAATTGCCAAGCTCAGTTGATTGGATGAAAACAATTCTGTCCTGAGTCATAGTTATTACTGTTTACTTCCTTAAGGCCAAGTTATACAGTACCTGACTGCTGCACTTCCTGCCTACACCATGGCATCCATATGTCAACAAAAGGTTAACGCCCTCCTTTGTCCTTATATGTTCTGATTTTGCCTCACCCAACTGACTTTAGCTTTTGTCTCTGTGATAGAGTTATTGTCATTTTCCTATTCTGGGTGTTGACATCTTGTCTGTTTTCCCATGCAGTATTTTGGATATTTTTTTATTAGATTCCCTCAACTAAACTTATGGTAAATCTCTTTGTTTATTTGCTTTTGTTTTTGAGGCAGAGTCTCTCTATATATCCCAGACTAGACTTAAACTCACTATGTTGCCCAGGTTGGCCTGCAGTTTGCAGTGAACCTCTTTACTCAGCCTTCCAAGTGCTGGGATTACAAGCATGCACCACCATGCTGGTTTGTAAACTCTAATATCCAGGCAAAACTGTAATAATTAATTTTTTCTGATTACATTAGATCTCTGTAGGGATATTCATACACAGAGATATTTAGACTTGCTTCGCCCAGCAAATGTGTGTTTCTTGTCCTCTATGGGATAGTGACTACAGCAAGACTATGTTTCTGGGTGCCCGAAGACACAGAGAAAAAAAGTGACTCATCTGTTTATGGGTTTCTACTCCTAAAGTTTCTCTGAAAGATATGTTAGATTTTCATGGGATCAAAGAACCAAACACATGCATATGAAGCTGTCAATTTTAGAAGGTCACAACAGTGGTGGGAAGGTCTGATAGAATGAAGATGGCACTTTAGTCTGAGCATGAGCCAAAGCAATAAATAAAACAACAGTGTGGATAAATAACACTAGACAACATTTAGCAAGGGATTACTCCAAGCCAGGCAATGATTGCAGCTTAATTCCTGTGAATTTAGGAAGCAGGGCCTGTCACATTTTACAGCAGGTGTTCTGAAGCCCCTCTAGGTGAAGTTGTGGCTTGAGAAAGATCAATAGAGGTAGACAGCTCAGAGATAGAATTAAAATTGAGGCTGTCCCCTTTTCGGTTCTCTATTCTACAATTCTGCCCTAATGACACCCTCTTTTTAGGCACACTTTTGAATACTGGGAAGTCTTTTTCCAGGATTGGAGACATTAAACGTTCTCCCATAGCCAGCAATCTTTACAACACAATTATTACTATTGTGAAAGAATATTTCTCAGCACTTAAAAACACACAGGATCACCGTTCTACACACTTGGTTGCCCTTGAACATGTATCTCATGCTTTAAGCAGAGCTGCCTTCAGCCTCTTACATGCTTGTGGCTGGACTCTAAAAAAGGAGCACTTCTGTGGTTTTGGCCACTGATTCTGAATTACACCATTCTTTCTAAGCTCTTATGTCTATCAAGTTTGTTGATCCTGTGACCAGAGACATTATCTGTCCAACCTGCTGCCTGACAAAAATTGCTGGAAACACAATCATATATAATATTAATGTGATTTATATTCAAATATTTATTAAAACACATCTGTGCCATGGTATATTGTTTGAGAAACAATCTGCTTTTCTGATATTTGAGTGACTAAGTGAGGAACACATGCATGAAAGTGAGGAGACCATCATCACAGTGATTATCCCTAGAGCAGAGCTAGACAGTTTAATGCCATTCACAAACATTTGAATCTCTATTCTGTCAGTATTATATTAGAAGCTGGATATCTAAAGAAAATACAACCTAGTTTATCAAAGTCTTCATTAATTGTGCCATAAATCTATAATTATTATCAGACAATTACATTTAAAAAAGCAACTTAACGAATTTCCTAGCTAAAAGTCATATGATGGGAGAATTGGTAATAACTTACTAGCTACCGCATGGCGATATGGAGAGTGACTGTATTAATCACTTGTCTCACTACTGAGACAAAATGCTTGACAAAAGCACTTGAAGGAAGGAAGGGTTCACTTTGGCTCACAGTTGGAGGGTGAAGTCCCAGACGGTGGGTAAGATACGGTGGGAGGAGCCTGAGGCAGCTGGCTATGCCCTGTGCGTAGTCAGGCAACAGATGGTGATGTTCTGCTCCTTTTCTTCTTTTTATCTAGCCTGGGAGTCGCTCTCGGAATGGGACCACCCACATTTAGGGTCGGTCTTCTCACCTTAATTTAACCTAATCTACATAATCGCTCACATACATGCCAAGAGATTTGCCTCCTTGGTGATTATAGATCCTGCCAAATTGAAAGTTAGTATTAACCATCAGAAATCCACTCCTTGTCAACTTGGCACCATAAAGTATCACTTAACAGCCGTAACTATCCACGCCATGTCCCTACAGGCTTACTGCAATCTCATAACACAGAACGCATCTACCCTAACTTCAAAAGTCCACAAAGTAACAATTGTTTAAAAGTTCAAAGTCTGGGGACTGGAGAGGCGATTCAGAGGTTAAGGGTACTGACTGCTTTTGCAGAGGACCCAGGTTCGGCTTCAAGCATCCACATGGAGCTAACAACCATGCATAACTCCAGTTCCAGAGGAATTCAACGCCCTCTTCTGACCTCTGAAGGCATTGCGCGACACCAGTGGACATGCAGTGCGCATGTAGGCAATCTACATATCCACATAAAATAAAAAAAAATAAATAAAATATTTAAAAAATCCAAAGCTCAGGCCTCATCTGAGACTGAAAACAATTTCTTTTAAAAAATATTTATTATTTTTAGGGTCAGGAAGGGCATCAGATCCCCCAGAACTAGAGTTATGGATGGTTGTTAGCCACTATTTGGGTGCTGGGAATCAAACCTGGGTCCTTTGCCAGAGCAGACAGTGCTCTTACCCGCTGAGGCATCTCTCCAGCCCCTGCAAACAATCTCTTAACTGTGGAGTCTCATCAAAAACGTTATATATTTCCAGTATACAACGGCACATAATTAGCATTTCTGTTCCAAAAAGGAGGAATGAAGTTCAGCAGGGAGTGACTACAGCAAAGCAAGGCTGACCCCGGGAGGGTAAACATCGAATCTTGAAGCGCCAGTTTTCATCTGCTGTTCTGATGGAATCAACTGGGCCCCAAAGCCTTTGGGCAGCACCCCCTGTCTAACTTATGCCTTCGGCACACAGAACCTCTCTCCTGAGCTGGCTCCACTTCATGTCTGTAGCTTTCCTTGGTGTGCATTTGAAATCTCCAATATCCTGGGTCTCCACTGCAGTGTAGGCTTCACCTTTCCAGTTTCACGCAGTGATCTCTCAGGGCATCCTTGCAGGAACGCTGACCCTGCCACTTCCTTGTCTCAACAGGTCTCTGGAACTGTGGTATCAGACACCACGACCCATCAATCTTGAATCTTATTTAGGCCTGCAAAACCAGTCTTATGTGGAAGTGGGTGCCAAGTCCGGCTGCTGGTTCAGGGCAGAGTCTGGCCCCCTTGGACCACAGTTGCATTGGCCTTTGTGTGCTGACCCTGGGGCTGGCTACTTTTGAGCAGAGGAACAGTTTTAGTGACATTCTCTGTTTGGGTTCTCTTATTTTAAGTGAATTTGCATTTTCACAAGCAGTAGTTTTCAGCAAGTGGGGTCTTGCCTTCATAACACTTTTCCTGTTGCTTTAGTACTGATGGCAGCTTTCTTTTCAAGAACACTAGTGTCTTTACAATTGCTACTGCTTTTGAACCTCTTATCTGCAGGGTTAGGTTTATGGATGCATTTCCTTCTGTATCTTTCTGCTCCACCTTTTGCTCTTGCTCAGTGTAGACCTGCATGAGCGCAGTGAGCAGCAGCCATTCCGTGCAACATGTGTTGACGTTTCCCCCTTCAAACAAATCAGCCCATTACTTTCATAGTCTGCGTCACTGAAGTTCTCAGGTCATGGATAGAATGAAACTAGATTCTTTCCCAGAATATCACATATATTTCTTCTAAGATGGTTCCGAGAGAGTCTTCGTCCCCTCTGAACCCTCATGAGCTGGTCTCCACTGTCTTCATTTCTTTCTGCATTCTTCTCTTACATGTTCCCACCATAATGGCCCATTAAGCTTTGCTTATAGTAGCCCAGGTGCTTTCTAGCCCAAAGTTCCAACTCTTCCACATTTCACATGCCATCCTCGGCCACGTATTATCCTGACTCTCTCTCTCTCTCTCTCTACTTCTTGTCCATGGTGCTTTAAATTGACCTCTTCTGCTATGCTTTCCTTTCATAGTGGACTGAACCCTTTCAAACACTGAGTCAAAATATCCATTTCTTTATTTATATTGTTTCTGTCAGTTATTTTGTTACAGCAATTAAGAAACTAATACAGAGAGCACTGCCTTTAAGACGCTAGTGGCACGCCCTGGACTTATGGTACTATTTGGTTATTTCCAGATGATCATTTCAGACCTGGCGATAACTCTAACACATGCAGCAGTTGGATGTTGAGAAGAAACTCCAAGTTGTACAAACCAATCCTTTATTCTGCCATCTAGAAAAGTTGTATCTTTATCAATGAATCCCATTTTGCTGTTGTTGTTTGATGAGATCGGCTAAAATCATGCCCTGTATTTTTGTAATTACGGTGACCAAGGGAAAACATTAAGTGATGTTCATAAAATTGTTGGCTACAATCTGGCTCTAATGATAATAGCTCAGAATCATGAAACAGCAATATTTTAGCCTGAGAGAAAACAAACTTTATCCTGAACACATGTGTGCTTTTGCCTTTCTCATTTGATGTTGCTTGAATTTTTTATTTTTCCACTTTGAACAGTGTATTCTGCCAAGTGTTTTAAAAGCATTTCTCCTTTTGGGGGAGGAGAGAAACCATGTTTTTTCTCCCTTTTGTTTGATAGTTGAAGAGTGAAGATTTAATTGGTGAGAAAAATATACACACTACAAACTTCAGAATGTTCTCACTGCATTGAATGTTTGATGTGCCTGACAGATTACCCTTTCAAAACAGGATAATGGGATAGGTGGTACTGGAAAAAAAACTTTTCCATCCAACACAAAACCACATGGGCATTGGAGAGAACTGGCTTCAGTCTAGACGTTTAAGGGAACATGTCCGTAGGGCACAGATTCTATAGCAAGAGGCTTCCTTCCCCTTAAACACATGCTCCGGGCGCACTCTAGAAGGCATAGTGGAAAGAATACGGAGGAGGAACCAGGGGACAGACGATGGCTCCAGACCCTGCTGTGCCGTGGGATTGGACAAGATTTCCATCCTTGTTTCTCTGCATCTTCATTTGTAGAAATGAGTGGTTACATCAGATACTTCTAATTTTAACCAAAAATAAATACAATATGTTTTAAAATAACTACTGTGCCAGCTCTTTCAAATGTACTTTCACATTCAATATAAACTGATTATGGAAAAAATATGAAAAATCTTAAAGCTCAGAAAAATTTTAAAAATTACTGAGTGTCAGGCAGGCATCCAATGAGCGTTTTAGGATCAAGACCTTGCTTTTAATCATTTCTTTTGTTTGACTAGAAGAACACAAACTATAGAGGCATCTGAAACAGTAAAACATTACATACGTTTTCTTACCTTGGCAGAAACAGAGGAAGAGGAGCAGGGCTATCAAGAAAGCAGTCAAGGATGAAGGATCTGACTTCTTGGCACCCAGATTAAATACCTGTCTGTCTTGAAAGTGATCTTGAAGAGGTTACAGCTCAGAATCAGTCCTTTTCTTATCTCGCTAAGATAAAAGAGGCACCATTTGAAAGCTGAGAAGAAGGAATAAACATTGACTCTGTTGAGGTTGCTTCCACCTTATAAGACAATAAAATGTTTATCTTTTCTCTTTGAGAACCACTGTTCTTTGCAGGTGTGTGTGTGTGTGTGTGTGTCTGTGTGTGTGTGTGTCTCTGTGTGTATGTGTGTTGTATACATATGCAATTATTTCAATAGTGACTACCCTTCTGAAAAGCCTCAAGGGCTACTGCTGCTTTACTTCGCATGCCCTTCGGGGGTCAATCCTTGAGAAGGTCTTGCATTTGGGGAAGTATAAAAGGTTGAGACGAGTGGGAAGGGTTCAGTTCTCCATGTGGGATTATGGCTGGAGAATGGATGACAAATGTTGGAAGGACAGGCCTTTATGAAAAGGGGGAACTGAACCACTAGTGATGGCATTTGAGAAGAAGCAAGCCAGAAACAGAAGGTGCCCCTTGAGCAGCCCAGAGTCTTTAGACTGGTGTCTTTTTTCAAAAAATTCTCTTTTGATTCATTCATTTTTATTTTATGTATATGAGTGTTTCTCCTGCAAGTATGTGGATGCACTGTATGCATGCAATGCCTGTGTATGCCAGAAGAAGGCACTGTGTCCTGTAGACCTGGAACTAAGGACAGTTAGCTGTCATGTGGGTGCTGAGAACTAAACCCAAGTCCTCCGCAAGTGCTGTCAGTGCCCTTAACAGCTGAGCCACCTCTCCAGCCCTAGACCGATGTCTTAAAAACACATTGTAAATGTAGCTGTAAATTCGTTCCCCTTTCCTTGTAGATTCCAAGCTACAGACAGTTTTCAAAATTTTCTTCTAGGATTTCTCTCCAGCCTGCTGCCGTTGTGTTAGTATGAGACCTGGTCCTCTTTCCCGAGCTCCTGCCAGACACTCCTAGCACTGTTCCCACCCATTTTCATTTCTTGATACTTTCCATGTAGAACAGCCAGGAAGATCCTTCTGAAATACAGATCAGATCCTGTTCTGCTCCCAATTTCAACCTCTTTCATTGTTTTCTTCTTTTCTCCTAAATTGAAAATCAAGCTCTCTAGTTAAGAGCAGAAGTCCCATTATGGTTTTCCTGTTCGTGTCTCCTGCCGGGAGCCTTGCCACCCTCCATCACACAGATGGTGTCTGGTCATTGTGAGTCTGTCTCAAGACGTCGTTGCTGTAAGAGCTTCTTCCTTTTCCTATGGTGACTCTTCTCTAATCTTTTCCCACAAAAATACCTAGTAATCCTTCATCTTTCTGGAATTTTTCCTGAGCCCTTACTTGAAGAGTACATTTACCTTTTTGTGGTGACAGCACCTGACATTTGGTCTATTGACTTGTCCACATTCCCTGTTCTTCAAGTACAGAATATTGCAACTCTTCTCCATAGGACATTTTATTCGACAAAAGCCAGTCCTTTCCATTCTGGAAGAGAAATAAATTGACATCTAGGATTGTGTTAGCCCCTGTGACAAAATACCTGTAATTATCATCTTGGGAAAGGAAAAGGTTTATTTTACTTCACAGTTTTGAGTGTTTCAACCCTTGGTCACTTGGCCTGTAATGGCACAGTACATCATGGTGGGAATGTGATGGAGAGGAGACTGCTCACTGCTTCCTGCCCAAAAAGTAAAAGAGAGAATCATGAAAGGACATAGTCTCAAGGGCATTACCCCAGTGATTGGACTTTCTTCCACTAGACTCTGACTACTAAAGCTTCCATCAACTCCTGATAACATTATCGTCTGGGGATGAAGTTTTCAACACAGACCTTTAAGGGGCATTGAAGATGCAGACTGTATGGGGCTCCCGAAATGGCTCAGTGGTTAAGAGCAGTTGCTCTTGCAGAGGAAGGTTAGGTTTCCAGCGCCCACATGGCAGCTAACAGCCATTCATAATTCCAGTTCCAGAGGTTCCGACACCCTCTTCTGACCTCTGTGGGTGCTGCAGGACATAGGTGCACTTACATACACACAGGCCCAAACACTCATACACATAAAATAAAAATAATAACTAAAATATCTTAAAAATCCAAACTGTAGATAGCACCATGCACAGAGCAATCTCAGATAAAGACAGCTGACAACTGCAGTCTTAGGTTGTCTCTAGCAAGAAATTCTACATGTATTCTTTGTTAACTGACTCATTTGGTTTTAGCCAAAAGCCAGTATTTTTGTTCCTTAATTCAGACTTTATCCTCTGATTCTTAAAATTACTTAGAGTCACAGGAGAAGCCAGGCCCAGATTTTCTTATAGATTACATTTATGCTTAGATAAAATCTCCATGTTTGTGGCTTGCGAGTATTAAATTGGGAATCAAAGACCTGATTGTGTGTTTATGTGTGTGTGTGTGTGTAAAGGTAGAGGCTCTGCTCTAACACATTCTTTGTCCTTTTAGCTCTGTCTGTATTTTTCTACTTTCCAATTACAATGGAAACCAAATTGGAATCCTGTTTGGGCTATGGATTAATCAGAACAGAACTAGGAGGGATGCCCTAGGTACCTCTGTCCTGATTTCCTTCATTTCACAATATTTATTGACACCTGTAGTAGAACACAGGATCAGCTAAGGAAACTTTCATAGTTACAAAGTAATTGCTGCTGAACTTCAATATGCTTATTTTTTTCATTTTTATGCAATACCAGTTAGCTCAACAGAATCTAAAATGGATGGCCAGCCTTCTGATCCAAGGTGGTGAACCAAATATTTATATAAATGCCCCTTGCTGATGGTAAGAAATAACGACATGCTCTGTGTATATGATTAACTGCAGGAAGCGTTTATATGACCAGAGGTGCTTTAGGTTGACTGCTCGGAGCACTGCTTGCTAGCTCAAAGGTTACATCCTGAGAGCGGAAACAGGGTTCCTCTTTGAGCAAGTTTGTACTGAGGTGGCTGCCTTGGGATGAGGGTGACAGTCAATGCCCTTAAGGTGATGAATTGATTGGCTTTGGCCAGCCTTTGGATTGTGTTCATTTTGACAAAATGCAGGATGGGGAGCAGATTTCAAAAGAATATAATGAGCCCCTATTAAAAAGTGCTTTGTGTGTTCTGAAATGGCAACTGGTGTTAAATAATTGCAAAATTAGGACCTGGTTATTGGTTTCTCAGAATGTGCATGCAGCCTCTCTCTCTACCCTCTTTGAAAAATGACACCACAGGGTGGGACTTAGGCGGTGTTCCTTTTCCAATAAGGACTTAAAGTAAGTTTCCTTCCAGTTTTCTTTACCTTCATCAGCCTGTTTCAACACTCAAGAGGGTTGTTCTGGTTACAGAAGTCCACAATCACAGGAAAGCACAAAACTTTACAAAGTTGTAGAAAATAGTTACCGAAACCTTAAAACACTCCTAACAATTCAGTCCACAGTCTTCAGACTGTTTTGAGTGTGCATTATTTTATATAAGCACTGCTATTATGAGACTTTACTTTTTTTCTGTTTCAATTAACTTCTTACATTTTAAGTCTGAAATTCTTCAAAAATACAGAAAAGTAAGGAAAATAAACATCCACATACTTCCCATTTAGATTTAAAAGGAATGAACACGTCTTCACATCTCTTTTTTATCAGTGAACTTAGGCACACATCAAGCCACCCAACCACTCTTTCACGGCTTCCCCTTTCTAAGTCTTCTCTCTCTATGTCCCCAAAGTTTGATTTTATTATCTCAGAGTTAATGTGAAGCAGCATCCAGCATGTTTGTTTTTAAAATAACTTCCTACAACTATACCTGTTTTCAAACAACATGTAGTAATCTTTTGCATTGTTTGACTGTTCTATTTGCTTCTAGTTATATTTATGGTGTACTCTATTTCTTTGCAATTTACTTTTTTTTTTAAAGTCCTATTACTTTCTTGAGATTTTATTATATTTTTCCACATAGATTGAGTTTACTCTTTTCAGTCTACTCCATGTTCTATCCCATTCATTCTGGTATTGTTTACAGTACAGTAAAGAGCATCCTCAAGTCTCTCCCTAAGTCAACTGTGAAAGACTTTCATAGACCTGGGACGGGGGAGGTATCCAGGCTCCAGGATGCTATCTATTCACACTCACATGCCTTCCTCCCATCATCCACCACACTGGCGCTTGACTAAAATTTTACAATTTTGTCGGTTTTGTTGGCTATGAACTGATGTTGCTTAGAGAGGCATTTCCCTGGTAACAGGTGAGACTAAGCATTTTTCCCACATGTCTATCATCTGTTTGGGTTTTCTCTCCTGCATTTTCTGTTCGTGAACTTTAGCTGCTTGATAGGTGACTAGGCATAGCCCATCCAGCTGCTCTCTTCTCAGATGTACAAGTCTGGAGCATCTTTCCACACTCAAAACCAAACATGGAGTGTTGAACATGATATAGGTTTTTAGTACATGTTTGGGGAAAAATGAAAGCTAATTCAAAGTCAAGAGGAGTTATGTAGGGATAAGGCAGAATGTTCCCTGAATAGTGGCTCTAGACTGGGGTCAGGTAGAATGAATATTCACATCAAAATCCACCACCCACTAATGGTTTCCTTAGTCCACGATGACATGGGCAGGCTGTGCCAGCATTTCTTCCTATCACAGTGACCCAGAATGAAAGACAAAAGAGACTGGCATTGCTAAGCCCTGTGTCTACACCTTGGAATAGAACGTACCTCACTGAAACCATTAAAAAACAGGCAATAATTTCCCATACAAGGTGGCTTACCAGAACCAGCAGGTCTCGTTCTTGTTTGTATCATTTATAATGATCCTAAACAACTCGCAGGGAAAAAAAATGACTCATTTCATCTCCCTTTAATTAGGATTTCAGTTCCTGCAACATTTTAGCAGTATTTATGTAGAATTATTTTTCAGACCTCTCTTCTCCTTTCCTGTTTTTGCCCCCTGATTCGATCATTAGCGTGTGACCAAACTCAGCATTACACTTTGGTATTCCTTAGAAACAGTGTGTTTTAAAATGGTAGGACTGGGACTGGTGGGAGACGACAGAAAGAGCTATGAGCACAGTCCGCTCCAGCACGAGTGGAAGGGACGTGGGCTTGGCGCGCACAGCTCCTCTCTTAATGTGCCCACATTCCACATGGGTTGTCATCCCGAGCCATGCTGGCTCAGGAACTGACAGGGACGGATGGAAGAAGCAGAGTGCGTGGTACTGCACAGCCTGCTCCCAACTGGTCCCTCCGTTCTCCAGCAGACAGCTGACTTTTGTCACCTACATGAGTGCTGATACATTTCGCTTCTCTCTGAGTCAATGATATGGATTTGCTTTTGAAATTCAACTGTAAACTTTATCTGCATAGCCGGTGACTATAAAGGCCACCTGCTGACCGCAGGGAGCTCAGACTGCTGCACGGGACAAGTTAAAGCCGAATATTATTTCCTTGCTACTTTCTACACCTATCCTTGCTCTACAAGAGAGTCATGAATCAAATGTGAACCTCTCTTTTAAAAAAGAAAATTTGTACCATTGAAGACAAACTGAAAGTCTTGTGCTTAATAAGAAAGTGCTGCACTATTGAGCTATAACCCCAAATCCCCAAAGACAAGTCTTTGGAATTCAAGGTCTCCTAGAAGTATTCTCTGACTACAGCCTTACATGCTCCTTGATAAGCTCCAGTATCTCTGTGTTGACTCTTAACTGCTGGAATCACTCACTCATTTGCAGAAATTTATTTAGGTCAGGAGAAGCTTAGGCTTCCAGGAATCAGACACATCTACTCTTTCCTCCCTTGACCTAGCACAGCACCCAGGGATTTTCATGGCTAGAGTTGGGCATGGTGAGACCACGAGCTTTCCTGAGGCTCCTGTCCTTCTGTTTTCCAGGCTGTCCCTTCCAATACCAACCATAAACTTCCCTTCATCTCATCATATGATCTAAAGAACAAGAGGTAACAATGCATCTGTATGACAGGCTTACATGCAAGTTTCATTTTAATTTTTATTCAATGAGTAGACCAGGTTTAAAGATTAAATACTATGTTCTTAAAGTTTGAAATTTTCTTGGGAACAAGGAAATTGGGTTCAGCAACAACATTCTAAGCCTTCCAGAAGTCAACAGTTGTGTGGACTTCTGTGGCTGTCTGGGAGATCACACGCACAGATGGTTTGTCTTTACTGGGCTCCCTTGCCCAGAAGACTGCACTGACTGAAAGGAAAGAACTCATACCAGAAGGGTGTGGGCCATAGAAGCCTTGAGGTCCTTGCTTTGGTCTCTCTCCACTGGGATCTGTTATCCCTCATTTAAGTACTTCACAGTCCAGGCCTGGTGACATTTTCTTTGAGTGGAAATGACCGAGCTGTGACACATTAGTGTCAGATCGGTGTCTCTGAGTCAGGCAGGAGGGCTATGGTAATTAAACCTGGGCTCCTGCTTATGTTGCCATAAGCTACAACAGTGTTCAGAAATACAGGAAGAACCCGCTGGGCAACGTACCCAGGAGAATGTTTTCCGAGGTGCAGTGAGACAGGTCTGCTTTCTACTGGAAAAGCTGTGGCCACCTGCAGCCCAATCTCAGTTAAGACATCAAAGCCGGGACTGGTGACGTAGATCAGGGTTAGCATGATTCCATAGTGGGGGCAGGGCTTAGATTTGATTCCTGGCACCAACCTACACACACACACACACACACACACACACACACACACGTCAAAGGAAGCTGTATGAAATCACCCTTAGAAAACAACTCCTATAAAAGAAAAGGAAGGAAAAATAGCCACTTCATAGAGCAAGAATTGTGATTATGGCAACATTTAACAACTGTAGTTGTTGGCCAAGAGGGTAAATATACTTGAACTCCCCGAAGTCGCATAAGTAAAGTGGATCTTCTCAGCTTATGTACCAAATGTGTCTTCATCTTCTTTTTCTTTTCTCTCTCCTTTACCAGGCTTCCTCTCCTCTGTCTTCCCTCCCGTTTCTCCACTCTTCTTCTCCCTTCTCTTCTTCCCTCCTTCCTTCATCTTCTCAGACCTCCCCTTCTTCCCTCCCTTCTCCTCTTTGATCAACAGGCATGCACAGACTTCTACTTAGTCACAGTGCTAAGAGGTGGGTGTTGAGATGAGTCAGTTTCACTTCCCACCCAGCAGGAGCCACAAGGCAGTGAATGGCCTGATAGGGCTTCTCCCATGCCTCCTTCCTCCGCCTCCTGTGCGGTCCCCCACTCACCTGCCCTCATGTTCCCATTCTAGAACATGGACAATTGAGATTTTCTCAATCTTATTGAAATTATCTTTGGAAAGCTTTACTATCATATTTTACTGATCTATATCATCTAGGCATAAATAGTGTGTTTACTGTTCAATGGTCAGTTGAAGTCACGCTCCTTACTGTGACCTCCAACAGCTCCTTTTTACCAATAAGAGCTGGGTTCCTTATCTCTCCTATCGAAACTTCTGAAGCAACCAGTTTTCCAGCTCTTCAGCTTCTTGTAGTACAGTCACATTTACATTCAATTCCTTAAAATTCTCAAACCACTCTAGGATCAGGAAAGCTAGCACACCTGTTTTGGCACGCTGCACGTCTGTAGACCACCGTAACCACAAGGGTGGATGGGGCAGAGGGACAAGAAGTCAAAACTCTCAGGACTTGTCCTGCTCACATGAATGCAAGTACTGGCAGCTGCAGTGTGTAGTGCCACCCTTTCTTGTCAATCAGAAACAGTTCACCCTGCAAATAAACAGGATTTGAGTTTCTGGGGCAGTGTGGCTGAGGTCAGCTAACCTTTAGGTGAAGAGTATGACTTCGTGGCCTATTCTTTAAACCAACTGGTCAGCTTCACAGGAGGGATTAGGATAACTCTTGCAAAACTGGTTCACCAGGAACAATGACTAAGTGTTTTTTTTTTCCCGGTATCTAGCATTTGTGTCTGAGCAGCTATAAACACATTTACAACTGGAGTTTCAAGGGAGGGGAATGTTAACTTGGAATGGAAAACAAGTCAGCTGAGTTATGGCCCTCCAGGCATCCAGCATACAGTGTGCTGCTTGGTGTGGTTTTGTGCTCTCTCTTCACCTCTTGCACTTATTTTCTTCGAGGATGTTGAACATGTCATTTTCTTTTTAACACTAGTGGTTTTTCTTCACTCTGTGTGTGCGTGTGTGTGTGTGTGTGTGTGTGTGTGTGTGTGTGTGTGTGTGGTATCCTGATCTCTTCACAGCAAGGTGGAGAATCCCAAACAAGCAGGCTGGTATCAGTAACATATACTTGCCTGGGCAATGACAAAAGGTAACTGACAATCTTATTCCTGATCCTGAATCCGAAAGCTGAGCCAAATGTCTTTCAAACCGGAAGTGTTAAGGAATCTGAATAGCTCTAGGTTTACAGAGCAGCTTTCAATGGTAGACAAAGACAGTGGGTGAGACCGAGGGGCAGAGGTGACTGAACTTGCAGTAGGGCCGTATTTCCTGCACTGTATTAGGAGTAAGCTTTTACTAAATGAGGGCTGCCAGTAGAGAAACTTCTAAACGCACTACATATACAACTGTTTCCTCGGTGTAGTCAAGAATTACAGTGTATGTTACTTTTCTTGTTGGTGTTTGATACTGGACTGGCGTTCTGAGGGAAGAAATGGGAGGATGGGCCTCTCAGAATAGAAGTCATCTTCATTCATACCCAGTTCCTGTTGAAACCAGCCTGCTAGTGAACTTCCTTCTTCTGCCATTGCAGTTTGGAGTTTTTTGAGGATCCATTACTTCTGGAATTTTCCTAGATTCTTTATATCTCTTCTCTTTCTTTCTTTCTTTCTTTCTTTCTTTCTTTCTTTCTTTCTTTCTTTCTTCTTTCTTTCTTTCTTTCTTTCTTTCTTCCTTTCTTTCTAATCTCTTTGTAGCCCCAACTGGCCCGGAACTGGCATTGTACATCAGACTGGCCTCAAATCTGCCAACCTTGACCTCCCAAATGTGAGTGCTAGATTAAAGTGATACTCACCACACTGGATTCTTTATATATATATATATATATATTTTAAATTTTTTTCAACTTTATTTATTTTATTTTATATGTGTGTGTTGTGCCTGCATGTATGTAATTGCACTTGTGTCATGCAATGCCCATGGAGGCCAGAAGAGAAGAGTGTATTGGATGCCCTGGAAATGGAGTTGCAGACGGTTGTTAGCCACTCTGTGGGTGCTGGAAATTGAACCTGGGTCCTCCACAAGAGGAGGAGTGCTCTTAACCACTGAGCCATCTCTTCTGCCCTGGATTCTTTGTATTTCTTTATCTTATCTTGTGTACCTGGAAAATCAGCAGTAACCAAACATTTGATTATGGAACTGAACCTTATTTACAAAATGAGGGGTTATACACATACATATATTTATTGAGACAGTATATATTCATGAATATATTTACTTTAATATAGTGTATTTTAATATATTCTATTTACATATTTATCTAAGCACTTACTCATTTCCTTTGGACTTCCATGTCTTATCAGCAGGCTTTTCTCCTGGCTTCTCCAATCTTCACTAATGTCCCTAATTTAAAACTTGGTCTTTGAGCCGGGCACAGTGGCACATGCCTTTAGTCCAAACACTCCAGTGACAGAGGCAGGCAGATCTCTGTGAGATCAAGGCCATCATGGTCTACATAGTAAGTTCCAGGCCAGCTGTAGCTACAGGGTCACCCTGTCTCAAAAAGATCAACCCCCCCGCAAACAAGAAACAAAACCAAAACCAAAGCCTAAATAAATAATCATTCAATCAATCAAGCAATCAAACAAACAACAACAAAACAGAAAACACAGTCTTTCTAGGACCCCACTTCATCTTTTTGGCCACATGATCTAGGACACTTTGTTAGAAATCTCAGGCTCACACTTCCTTGTCAGCAGAGCTCCAATCTGCCTTATCTCAGAATCATGTGGCTCTAGACAAATCCTACAGACTCCTCTCAGATCTCTTACTCCAGGATGGGGCCAGGAATTTCATCTATAATGGGCTCCAGATGACTGTGCCCACGCAGGACTGAGAACCACTGCTGTAAGATGGGTTTGTAGGTCTCTCCTGGGTTATAGTTCCATTCCTTCTGGTTATGGTTCCATCTGTGCCCAAACAGATGAAAATGAAGACTTTGCCGGGTTCCATTGTGTTCTCCACTGTACACATCTTACTTCATTTAATCTCATGGTGGTACTCAACACAGACTGTCATTTTAAATTTAAGGATGAGGAAAACAAGATTTGGGGAACCCAGACCATTCCCAAAAGAGGCCCAATCAAGAAATAGCACAGCAGGTGTGCTGACTGAGATCTGTAGGGGCAGAGTGTGCTCCATGGGCCAGCAGACTCAATTTGCCCTGTGTCTTAGTAGAAAAGCAAATGCTTAGGACATCCTAGTTCTACTGAGTCAGTTTCTTGGTGGCGGCGGGGGTGGGGGGGGGGGGGGGGGAGGGATTCAGAAATATGTGTTATCAAGCCCTGCGAGTCCAAAAAGTTACCCAAAGTTTAAGACTAACATAGAATGAAGTGTGTTTACATACTGTATTGTTTCATCTTTTTTTTTTCTTATTTGTTTTCTCAGAAGAATCATTTTATGTCTTACTCAGAACGCGCTATCAAGCTCACTGTGTGGCCGTACTCACAGCTTTCTCAACCAGCAGGCTTATTTCACAGGCCCTTACTCATTTCCTCCCAGCACTGAGTGCGGGAATCCAGCCAGACTCATGTTTTGCCCCTTTTCCCTTAAGCCTTTTAGTTTCTTCCTTTGTGCATGTGTTGTATAGATATACAGTTTCCTCTGTGCTGCCAGGGACAGGCTTCCAAATGTGATTGACAGCCCACTAGCCAGTGACTTAAGAGGGGAGGTCTAGTGGAAGCACAGGGAAGGCTGGGAAGGAGAGAGGCGGGCATGGCGCCAGGGCTCCATCTTGGGTGCATATTCCAGAGGTCCAGGGGACTTATGATCAAAATGCAGGCTCCACCATAAGAAATCTCGTTCTCTCTCCCCGGAGATGAATCCTTTGTAAGTAACCCAAAATAGATTAATTTTTCCAGAAGAGCATTCTCTGTTCACTCAATCGGTTCAAACCTAGGGGTGGAGGGATTAGGGCTGCACACCAGGCCTCACCGTGAGAGAATTCATGATATAGTTGGCGTAACTGAGCAGGAATGACTGACAAAAGGAGAATGCTTCCAGGAAAAGCAGTTATGTGGCTGCCGCTAATGTGGAAACCAGCAAAGGGAAGAGTATGGGCAGAGGAAATTTTGATATGGAGGATTATCCCATAGGACTGGTGTGTATGGCGGCCATTGCAGGGTTGGGGCGGTTTACAGTGAAATATGTAATTAAGGTGAACTTGCCTAAGCAGATGAGATCGGTGGGACAAATACCGGTGGTGATGGCGCATGCCAGCGGAGACTCCACGGAGGAGGCCCTGGCCTGCGGGTCCAGTCCAGGATGGCAGTCTAAGGCAGAGGTTGTAGCCCAAAGAGAGATTCAAAGTGTGAGAGATGAATTCAGGAGAAAGACATGAGGCTTGCTTCTTTAATTCTCTGACCTTGCTAGCAAACTGGATAAAAGAGAAAAGGACATAGTAATACCAAAAGACGAGAAATCCAAATGTCTGCATGCTGTAAAGGCCTTAACAAGCACGATAATTTAGTGATTCAAGGGTTCCGTTCTCAGCCCTAGAGCTACTGGAGATAGGAAAGACCTTCAAATAAACCAGGAAGGAGCCCTTAGCTACCTGGCCTGTAAGGCTGTGGGATATGGGAAGAGATGAGATAGTTTCCAATGCTGCAGAAGCAGAACAGATGAGCACCTTAACAGCTCACCCCTCTTTGAGATTTAGGCTGCGTAGACTAAGGCAGTACAAAGGGAAGCAGTCTCTGATGAATTGACTTGTGCAAGGCATTAGAGAAACCTGGCTATCACCAGTGAAGGTCCCCATGGATTTCAGGAGCTGGAGAACAATAAAAGGGGGACAAACACTGCTGAGAGAGCTGGGTGTGAGGAAAGCAACATATGGTGCCGCTTTCACAGGACCAGATAGAACTGTGTTCACTAGAGATTTAATGAAGGACTTCACTGAACAAGGACCTCGACATTGGTATGGATGTTTACTGTCCCTGCTAAGTCCCCTAATGGAACAAGAGCTTTATGAGGCAGGAAAGGCTTTGACAGATTTAAGCAACCTAGACCAGAATGTAAAGTATGTCTGTAGAAGAATAGAACAGTCTGAAGGGTGTATTCGACAAAACAGAAGAGAAGGTCTGCTTGGGTTACTTGTAGGCAAATGAGACTTGTGTTTAGTCCAAGTTCCTAAAGAAAGGATTGATAAAAAGCCAAATTCTGTGCTAAAGCACTTCTGGGAGGGTTTAAGCCCTGAGAAACGGTTCACAAAAGATACACAGAGGATGAAGATTATCCCAGGGGTGGATACTAATTCCCCCCAGAGTAATCAGGGTACATTTCTCCCCAGTGACTGCCTATTCGAGGGGTGGAGACAGTTTGCCCAGCCAGGGCCTCTTCCAACAGCCAGGTGTGGTCAGTGGAATGACCACAGGTGTGGCTAGAGTCGAGAATCAGACCCAGGGTTTCCCCAGCCCTAGGAAACAAAAGGCATGACAGGGGTAAGAGAAGCCTTATTCCTCCTTTGTCCTATGTAGGACCAAGCAGTTTGGGCCAGCACCAATGAGGTTGGCAAGGATAAAAGGATGCATGGAGGCTCCATGTGAGAAATCCAGAACACTAAATGGATTCCACATGATAAATAAAGACAGTAAAGGACTGACTACATGCCATTGTACCCAACATGGATCTGTTGAAAAACCAGCTGATGCAAATGAAAAGGAATTTTCCTTGCTATGTTAGACCTTGTATGTGTATATAATGTTAACTTCTGAGTGTTTTACAGATATGAGACCCAGTTGAGAGACGTCAAGTACAAGAAGAAACAAGAATGGAATGTAACTTACACAGGGTACAAAGGTGAAGTATAGCTGTGGAATTCTGGGAGCTCTATGGGCCTAGGCCTTTAGATCCCAAAGAGTAAAAGGATACTTTATATAACTGTTAACTAGCAATTCCGGTACCTGGTGTGGTTTTCCACCCCTGTGAGCTGTTGGCCAAGGGAGCCTTGGAAGTCCCCTTCTACCAAAACAAAAGGCACTTGCCACATTATAATGCTGATTGCACACTGGAGGTGGACAGCAAGGCCCTATTACTGAAGATGTGACATGGTTTGAGCATGGAAAGAGAGATCTAGGTGGGACTGAGCTGAAAACTCCCCACAAATGAATGGCTGGCTTTCAGAATGCTAGAGGGCGCTATGTAGGCTGCTATCGGAGGATGGTCCTGAAAAGCTCTGCTTAAGGACAGATCTTGCGTGCTTCATTGTCAGATGTCTCTACAATTGTAATAGAGGCTCGTCTGGTAATTTCATCCCCAGCATATTTATAATTGGATTCAGGGCCCACTCTTCAGGGAAGACACAAAAACACATCTGATATTAGGAAAAGAATGTCGACCCCCAGTGGTGAGGGGGAGAGTTATAAGCCCCATAAAGAAGCTATGGTAATTGTTTACAAGATAAATATGATGTGCCTACTTAGGTATTGCCTAAGCACTTGTGTTTACACCCATAGGTTAGGTCATTCAGTATTTGTATGGATGTTACTTTTGCTGCTGTTGTTGTTTTACAATTGTTGTGCTTTTACAGTAGAAGGAGTATCACTGAAGCAAGATGATAATCCATGCCAAAGTGGAAAGAACATCATCCTATACCTGTTATTCCTTCTCCAAACCCCTTGCTTTTGTGGCTCAGGGACTATTGCAGAAGAGGATGGTGGAAAGTGTGTAAGAGCCAGAGAGAAAAAGGGGTGGGGTTTTGTATAGATATACAGTTTCCTCTCTGCTGCCAGGGACAGGCTTCCAAATGTGATTGACAGCCCACTAGCCAATGACTTAAGAGGGGAGGTCTAGTGGAAGCACAGGGAAGGCTGGGAAGGAGAGAGGCGGGCATGGTGCCAGGGCTCCATCTTAGGCACGTGGTCCAAGGGTCTGGGAGACTTATGATCAAAATGCAGGCTCCACCATATGAAATCTCCATCTCTCTCTCCAGGGATGAATCCATTGTAAGTAACCCAGAATAAATTAATTTCTCTAGAAGAGCATTCTTTGTCTACTCAATCAGTTCAAACCTAGGGGTGGAGGGGGTGAGGCTGCATGCCAGGCTTCACCAAGAGAGAATTCATGATACAGCATGTAAGGCAATGAAGACAAAGACATCCAGATCTTCTTCCAATCCTGGGTATGGGTAGTTAATTCCTCGTGGCCGTTTGGATTTCCAGAAATTTTGATTTCCCAGAAAAAGAAATGCAAAGGTGTGGATGCCTCAGTCAGCTCCACTTGGCATTCAGGTGTGTCTTCAAAGTGAAGGCGAGTATGAAGGATTTTGAGCAAGGATGTACTGATAACATGGCACTTCACAACTATAATCTCATTCAAGGTTGGAGCATGCCCAAGTCAAACAAGAGAGACTCTCAGAATGGCCTGCCCTTGCCCAGAGGTTTCAAGGTGTCAAAATTTTTCTGCTCTCCATTGTTGGCTCCCTTATACACAGAAAGTTGAGATTGCTCAAGAAAAGTCTGATTACTCTGTAAAACAGTGTGGTCCTAACTTTGTACTCTATTTGGAATGTATTGGAAATGCAAGTATCTTTCACTTCATAAATAATACATAATGACCAATGAAAGACAAGCCTCTTAGAGTTCAAAATATACAAAGCTGTAGTTGTCTTGGATGACTGGTACTTGTATGTCCTAGAATAAAGGGACAGAGGAGGTTTGCATGGAAACTTAGTTTGGGCCTCTTTATTTTTCTTCAGTTCCATCCTTCTTCCCAGATTGTTTCTTCAATGCCACCACTCACAAAGGATTTCATGAATAAATATTAGGTTATCTCTGACCCTGTGTGATGGTCACCTTGTTTTGCTTTGTGGATGGCTGCTGGGATTGCATCCTGACTGGAAATGCAGTTGATATATTGAAATGCATTGAATTCATTTCTAGCTTTCAGTCTGTTTTCTAAGGGGCTCCTCACTGGAATAGAGCTCGTAGCTGTGTGTACTCCTGGGTCAGCTTTATTACTAGAAAAAGAATTACAGTTCCCTCACACCATGACCTTTTGGGATGCATCGGTGCACCCTGCTTTCAAATCTTCTCAAATTTCAAATATATTCTTGATGCATTTTGCTTAGCAATTTATTGCCTTCTCATCTCCAGAGTAACCACACAAGCTCTATAAATAAGCCCAATAATGAGGAATGACTCAAAAGTCTGGCTATTTTTATTAGTAAACTATTCTAGTGTGCTCACTCCACAATTTTACATTCTCACGCTTTACAACTCTGAAAATAAGTCTGCTTTTTTCTCTTTGGGTTGTAGAGAATATTTTGAGATGTTTGGCAGAAAACAGTGCTATCAATTTTCATGCTGAATAACTTTAGAGAGAATGGTGGCATGGTATATTTAATAATAAATACACAAGAATTTGTAAATGTTAGCAAACTAAGAGGAACACATTTAGACAATTGTGTAACGTCCTGGCTATACAGCTGGTTTACTTCTTTTCCTGAATATTTAAAATAAAATGTAAAGCACAGTTAATCTTGGTTTAGATAGGCAGCCTGGATATTTACTGAGGATTTAGTGACAACATAAAAGAATCTAAGCCTTACCACCCTGAATGCTCCTGATCACTTCTGACAAGGCTCTGACCTGGTTAGCACTTGGATGGGAAGGTGGTTGGATATTTCCAACCTGCTGTAATCTAGTTTATAGCAGACCAACTTCTCAGGGTGAGACCAGCTCCGAAGGCTGCAAAGACACAGATGAGCCCACTGTGTTCACATTTCTCTTTCTCCTCTTCTTGTTGACCCTGCCTTCTGTGTGCAAATTTATGGTATGGAATTACAAGTTTTGGAACTTCTACCTCGAAGGAGAAGGTTGGAAAGTTGATAAAATTATTAGATGATTAGATTTTAGGGGGAAATCACTTTACTTTATCTGCAGTTTAATAATGAATTGGAAGTTGTTTGATGTCTTTTTCAGTATTCCACTTGCTAAAAACAGTGTCAAACCAGAAATCCTCAATAAATGAGATGCTCTCCAGTTTAAAGTTTCTTTAAGGAAACTTTCTATTTTAAGATAGAAAACATAAATACATATATTTTCATTACAGCAAAACCAATGACAACAACAAAATAATTTTTACACTTGCTTCTAGGATAAGGCACATGCTCCAGTTTTTGCCGTTTAAGGAGGACCTCTATATTGGTTCCTTTCTGTTGCTGTGATGAACGCCATAACCAAGGTAACACATAGAAGGAAGAGTTTATTTGTGGTTCCAAAGGAGTAAGAGTTCATAATGGCGGGGGAGGCATGGCGGCAGAGATGGCTGGAGCAGAGGCTGAGCGCTCACATCTCCGAGCAGGCACAGGAAGCACGGAAAGACCAGAAATCTGTCAAGACAGGAATTCTCAAAGCCCACCCCCAGTGATGTGCTTTCTCCAGCAAGACCTTACCTCCTAAGACTTCCAGAAACAGCACTACCAACTAGGGACAAAATGTTCAAATACTTGGCGCCTACAGGGGACGTTCTCATTCAGGCCACCCAGGTAAGGTTGAAAAACTGAACGAGTTTAATTTCTTTTACTTCGCTTCTTCTCACATGACTTCTCATTAACAATCGAAAGAATAATCAAATCACACACCCAAGTCTCAACCCAGACCACTGTCCCCTCCATTCTCTGTGAGGAATCTTAAACAAGAGCGTTTGTTTTGGAACTCAATGCTAGGAAAATTTTGCTTTCCCTAAGTAATGGCATGTTTTCTCCTTCTGGACAGTAAAAGTCATGCAATTGAACATATTTTCATTTGTATTTTGACTTCCAGGAAGCTCAGAGTCAAACTTGTAGCTCAGACTTAATGGCTGCATCAAATCCTATACACTGTGTGTATCTCATTCCTCCTTGATATTGATGTGCAGTCCTGATTTTATAAAATATGTAATTATTGGGCTGGAGAGATGGCTCAGCTGTTAAGAGCACTGGCTGCACTTGCAGAGGACAGACCCAAGTTCAGTTCCCAGCACCCCCATGGCGGTTAACAACCATCTTAACTCCAGTTTCAGGGGATCCAACACCATCTTCTGAGTTCTGAGAGCATGCACGACATGGGTGCAATGCAGGCAATACACTCATTCATATAAAAAATAAAATATTTTAAAAATATGTAATATTTTCAAAATCATAGAAGTATTTACAGGTTGCTTGAAATTATTATGGAGTATGGAAGAGTGCAAATAAACCAGTAAATTGTTTCACAGATAATGCATTCTTTCAGGAGATAACTTGTGAGTAGTAATTATATTCTCAGTTTATTTCATTTTGATATACATCTAGTGTACATTGACATGTGCCAAACAAAAGTGTTCCCACAGGTGGTTTATAAATACTTGTAGAACACATTGAAGCCGTATTATAGATGATTATCCAGAAGTCCCGAACTTCATGTCCTCACTGTACAGGAAGAATGAGCTCCATCCACCCCACCTGGTGCATCACTCGTAGAAAACTTAGGCTCCAGGTTGATCATTACACAGATCCTTCTTCAGGGTGACCAGAGTCCAAGTACCTGGTTGTAACTCAGTGTGGTAAATGTATTGCCACATGAATACTCCCGAGAAGCATGTATTAATGACTTTCAGAATGTGAAAAGGAAGTCGTTTCTTCTCTTTGATGGTGGTTACATCAACTAAGTAGTCTAGATCAGCAGTCTTGGACTGCTCCCGTCCACCATCATCATCACTGGACAGGTGGCACAGTTTGAGGGAGCTCGTGGTTAGAGAGCAGACTGCTATTAAATCCTGCAGGATAGCTCCCACAGTGAAAACTGATCTGGTTCAAAACGTCATCAGTTTGCATGCATGACCGCTCAGAAACCTGGTCATGCATTATGGCAATAAGTAATTGAAATCTCAGTGACTGCCCCCAAACGTGCTTGTTTATCTTTTGTTAGCCAGTAACAAATATCTGCGACAATCTATAAAAGATAAAAGGTCTATTTTATCTCATAACTTGGAGGTTTCAGGTCATCATTAGGTAAAACCATAGTTTTTGTTTGTTTGTTTATTTATTTAGCTAGAGACAAGGTCTCCCTGTCGCTCCAGCTAGCTTGGAACTCACTGTGCAGACCAAGCTGGCTTTGATTTCAGAGAGATTTGCTGGCCTTTGCAAACAGAGTGCTAGAGGAAAGGTGTGTGCCACCTGCCTAGCCAGACCCACAGTTTTAAGATCTCTGGTGGTGGTGGTGGGGAGCACAGCATGGGAAGAGGGAGCACAGCACAGGGGAGATGGAGCACAGCATGGGGAGGGGGAGCACAGCACGGGGGAGGTGGAGCACAGCACAGGGGAGGTGGAGCACAGCACAGGGGAGGTGGAGCACAGCACAGCGGAGATGGAGCACAGCACAGGGGAGGGGGAGCACAGGACGGGTGAGGGGGAGCACAGCACAGGGGAGGGGGAGCACAGCACAGGGGAGATGGAGCACAGCACAGGGGAGATGGAGCACAGCACAGGGGAGATGGAGCAGAGCACAGGGGAGGGGGAGCACAGCATAGGGGAGGAGGAGCACAGCACAGGGGAGATGGAGAACAGCACAGGGGAGATGGAACACAGCAGGGGGGAGCACAGCGTGGGGAGAGGGAGCACAGCATGGGGAGAGGGAGCACAGCACAGGGGAGATGGAGCACAGCAGGGGGGAGGGAGCACAGCACAGGGGGAGGGAACACAGTATGGTGCTGGATGTGAGACAGGGTTCCAGCACCCTCTTCAAGGGCATGCCCTAGGAGATCTAACTTCCTCCGACCAGCCACATCTCTTACAGTCGTGATGGGTGGGGAACACGGATCTTTGGGGACCTTTAATCCAAATGATGGCATTCTTCTTCCTGTTGTGTGTCCAGCATGGGTGGCAGCATGGCTCTGCATATCCTGGTCCTATCAGGGAGCGGGGGCAATGGAATATGCACTTGCTGTGGTCTTCCTCCCTGTGTCAGGGATAGGGGAATTCAATGGTCCACACACTGAGTGTCAGGCTTCTTCCCATTGCTGACATTTGAATTCTAATCTCTTTTCATTTGCCGCAATGCATCAGACGGGGAGGTGATGTTTCTGTCTTGTGCCCAGAGTGGGAATAGAACGTAAACAATCGCAAGCTGCTCTTATAACTATTTATTGATGGCAGTGGTGGCTAGAGCACTGTGAAGGTTTATGGACGGCTTCTTTCCCTGTTACTGATTGCTGTAAAATATCTCTCCTACACCTAAGGGCTGAAGGTGACAGCCTCACTGTGCTTGAGAACTGAGATTTGGATTGGGCTGAGGGGGACCAGCCCCGCTCTCCACCACGTGGCCTGAGCTGGGCAGTTCACTGAGAGTGATCATAGTAGGGATCAGAATCCACCCACATTCAGGCATGAATACTCACTAAGGACTGGGACTTCAGCTGTGGCTGTCAACTTGACCACCTCTTTGTGACCTCTGGATGTGGTACTTTGCCTTCCTCCAAGCATGGTGGCTTTGAGGCAAAAAATAAAGCCTGCCAATTTCCTAAAGCTCAAGTTTGGCACAAACCACTTTTATCACAACATTTCCATGGAGCAGTTACAGATAGTAACTTTAAGGGGAGGTAACAGAGACACCATGGTTCCAGAGTAGGATATAAATCGCATGCTATGTGTTGACCCAGTAGAAAGTATATGTAGAATACATTGTGTTTTATAAAATGTGAACTGAAATCTGATGTGCTTATCAATAATTATGCATGAGTAGCTCTAATATTAACAAATTAATTTACTAAAATATTAAAAATACCCATTGGCAATTTTTTCTGTTAAATATATATTTTGCAATAATAATCTAATTTACTTCTACTTGAAAATTAATAGATTAAGTCAGGCTTAGAGGTATAGGCCTATAGTGTTGGCTTAGGAGGCTAAGGCAGGAAGATTTGTTTGTTTGCTTTACTTTTAGTTAGTTAGTTAGTTAGTTAGTGTGTGTGTGTGTACTGTGCACATGCATGCAATGACACACATGTAGGTGAGAGGACAAGTTTCGGGAGTAGGTTCCTCTCTTCCACTCTGAGCTCTTGGGATGGAAATCATTAGGTTTATGCAGTAAGGTTGATGACTAATTGAACCACCTTCCTGGTCCTAGAGGCTGAAGGTGACAGCAATCACTTTGCTCGAGAACTGAGATTTGGATAGGGCTGCATAAGCCTGATGACTTACTGAACCACATTACTGACCCCAGGAACATCTTAAGTTCATGGTTGCTTGAGCTACAGTGTGAGTTCAGAGTGTTAGAAATAAAGTTGAGGTCCCAGTCTATCATTGGTATCTCACAAAGAACATGTGGGCAAAGGAAAGTAACTCAGCAAGGCGGCTTTTGCTTTTCAAAAGGGCAAATTGCTTCATTCAGAGCAAGTACACTCAGCAGAAGTTTGATAGGGTTGTTTTTTTTTTTTTAATCTTATGTGTATGAGCGTCACCTGCATGTGTGTAAGTGCACTCATGTCATGCAGTGCCCACAGAGGACAGAAGAAGGTGTCAGATCCCCTGGAACTGGAGTTATGTTTGTTAGCCACCATGTGGGTGCTGGAATTTGAACCTGGGTCCTCTGCAAGAACAACAGTGCTCTTAACCACTGAGCTGCCTCTCCAGCACCGTTTGATAGATTTTTATCCACAACTCAAGAGTACTGCAGTTGACTCTTTTGAAGAATAGATGCAAAGGAAATAAAGGAGAGTGGGGAAAGAGGCGGGTGTAAGGGAAAGGACTCAGTTGTCCCGGGCCATCAGGCTGGAAAAATGTAGCAGGGCTTTTGTATAAACATGAATTTTACAGGATGGGTGTGGGAAGATTAAAGTATTTGAATTCCTTGTCCTAAACCGAAGTTTTACTGTGTTTGATGCAAAAGATTGGTAGTTAATATTTCTTACAAAGACTAGTCTAGATAACTCAAAGCAAAAGGTAAAAATAGAATGGGGTACATAGTCAGTGATAGAGCACTCGCTTAACATGGGTAAGTCCTTGGTTTCAAACTCCAGTACAAGGAAGGAAGGATGGATGGAAGGAAGGAAAAAGAAGGAAGGAAGGAAGAAGAAAGGAAGGATTAAGAGCATCATTCATTCATTTTTGAACTAGTTTGCTTTGAACTGTGGTTCAGTTTAGACTTCAAAGCAGGCTGTTCTTGGCTTAAAACACTTTACCGAGGATCAGACCCTAGCCACTGGGGATAAGAATGGGTGATCTATGCTTTCCCTGACTCTGGGAAGGGAATTAAATACATGTGTATTCCTATCTGCTGAGAGAGCTTCAATTCTAATCTGTTCTGTGGGTCGGAGAGTCTGCATTTTGGAGATGAAGAGTGTTTTAAAGGTCTTCTGAGTTCAACTTGCCTGTTTTGCAGCTGGGCAAACAGAATCAAGTGAGCTGAACTTTCAGTTATCCATTAGGAGGAGGCCAGTCTGCTCACTGAAGAGACACGCTGATGGGCTCCTGGGATCCCATGTTTTTCACGTGTGAACTAAGGAAAAGTGATTTCTTAGCTTCTGCTTTGGTGCTTCTTCTATGACCTCTGTCCCAGCCCCCAGGCTGCCTCTCTTCTTTGTCTCTGGGCAAGAACCTCTCATCTGCCTCCAGATTATTCACTGACAGCTGCCTTCCCCTCACCCTTTGCTCTTACTCTTTTACATCCAAGGGAGAGAAGCTTGTATTCAAATGATAGCATTTGAATTCAGCTCATGAAAAATTCTATAACAAGTAAGCTTGACTGTTTGATCTCTGGCTTCTCCCACACACTTGCCCTTTATACTCTGAGAGCCATAAGCTTCATTTCCTAGGAGCAGATTGTCATTTCAATGGGAAGGAAATAACTGTGGGGCTTTCAAGCTGAGTTCAGCTTTACTCAGAATAGGGCAAAGCTCCATCCCTGGGGTTGCAGGATCTCACTGAATCAGACAGTGGAAGATCTGTCTTCTAGCATCCTAGTTATGAACCTATGAAATGCCAAATCTGGATCAGATTCCAATGGAAACATCTCTTAGCTATGAGATCTTGGTGAGAAACTTATACCTCTCTAGAACATTTCCCTTCATAAAATGCACACACTAATGATTGCCCCTCAAGAGGCTGTGGAGTCATTGAGCAGGTATCTTCTGCATTCCTCCTGTGTGTAGTTTGCAGGCCAGTGAAGAAGATGAACCTTAACCAGAAAGTCACAGCAAATGTAAACTTTCAAGGTTCATGAGTCACAAAGAAGAGATGTGAGAATGTGTTGAGAACAGAGTAGGTGAGAGGGTTACCTAGGTGACCAGAACAGGACATTCTTTGAAGAAAAAAATGGATGCTGTTGATTGTGCTGGAACAGTCGTCAGTTGGGACTTCTTGGTTCTGCTCTCATCTCCTCTTTACTGGAACAGGGAAGGCAAAGGAAAGAAGGTGGAACTGAAATCTGTCCAATGAGTGCTGACCACCAGGCAGAAGGGGGAAGGCAGAGTGATCTGGACCAAAAGAAGAAGCAGCTAAGTGAACCTCTAAGGCAGGAGGAGACCTGGGGTCTACAACGGACTGAAGAAAACTCCAGTGTGGTATTGAGAGAAGATATTAGTTACTTTTCTATTGCTGTAATAAAACACTGTGACTGAAGCAAATTATAGAAGGAAGAGTTTATTTGGCTTATGGCTCAGGGTTAGAATCCCTAAAGGAAGGGGAGGCATGGTGGCCGTGGCCGAGCAGAAAGCAGCACTCACATCATCAAGCAGACACAGGAAGCAGAAAGAAACTGGAAATCTGGCAAGGCTGAAAAAAATCCCAAAGCCTGCCCCCAGTGAGTTCCTCAGGCAAGGCCGTGGCCCCTAAAAATCCCCACAAACAGGCACCACCAGCAGGGGACAAAATGTCCAAATACTTGGAGGCTATGGGGGACATTCTCCCTCAAACTACAAGGGGCCGCGATGGATTTAAAATGTAGCACTCTATTCACTGGTTTGTTTCATAGGCCTAAAGAAATGCAGGTGTTACCTAGCTTGAAAAGGGGGATCTGCAAGAACAGAAAATAATCAAAACAAAAACAAAAAACCAGTCCTGCTGCATAGCTGACTAGCACCCAGCAGCCAGCGTTCCTTACAAAGCTTTGACCTTCCATGGGATGTTTTTTAAAGACCGCTGAACCCAGAACCCCAGCCCCTGCAGCCCTGATTTGATTGTTTCAGGTGAATCTCCGTCAATTATAAACTACACCATAGCTGAGATTCACCCCATATGGAGGCCTCTTGTGGGAAAGAATAGCCCTAGATGTAAAATGGGGTTAAATCAGTGGTTTCTGGTTGGTAACAGGGGTCTAAGTCAGTGCTTCCTACGTGGTAACAGACTTTGAAATCCTCTTGGGGATTGCTAAAATACAGGTTTCTAGATACTCAGTACAGTAGATCTTGGGTGACGTAGCAATCTGCACCCCTAAGTTTCCTAGAGAGGCTAATGTTGCTAGTGTGGGGAGACCACTTGGAAAACCACAAATCTGGAGAATTTGGTGTAGCCTGTCTGGAATTTAGGGTGAAGGGCCACTCAAGGCCTCTTACAGTTTTCTGAATTTTGCAAGTGAATACACAGGGTGTGCCATGCATTGGGATTCAGTACACAGCTCATGGGTCAGACTAGCCCAGAAAGACAGGAGGTCAGTGCTGGACGTGTAGGAGAGATGATCACAGACTGACTGAGAGTCACGAGCCAGGGACTTAAATGAAAGGATCACTCAGCTCTCTTCTCCTTCACTCCTACACTCGTTTTCAAAATTATGTCTTCTCTTTTTCCTGTTCTTTCCAGAGCGCCCCAAATGCTCCACCCTGGCTACCTTTCTTCTGCTCTGGCGGTATCTTCCCCTCCATTTTTTAACTTAACCCTTACTTCTTTGGGTCACATCACTGCTTAGGCTTGGCCATGTTCAACTTTAGCAAGCAGATGCCTTTTTCTCCAGAATCACAAATCAAGTATTAAGATTGTGTGACTGAGTGACTGTTGGCTACATGACCATTTCCTACTAAGGTCTTGTAATAACCAGAATACAGCCTGAGGTACCCAGGACTTAAAGCACTATGTGTCTGTCAACCTTAACCTTCCGTGGAATGCTTTAAGGGTTTCTGAAGCCTGAGCCCCACAGAGACAGTTGTTAGATGCCCAGAGGGTCTGATTAGGAGACAGTAGTGAACAGTGGTGACAGTCTCAGGAAAAGGTAGAAGCAATTGTTTATTTAGTAATTTTAGCGTTTCCCGACATTGGGTGCCTGAATTAGCAACAGCGCCACCTGCTGGAAACAAATGATAAAACCGCTTGTCTTGCAAACTAGGGTCAGGGCTGCTTAAACAATTCTGGGAGTGGATTTTTAAAACACTTTACTTAAAATACAAGTAAAACTTTTTACAGAGAAGATAGACTGTTCGGGTGAGAGGACTGCAAAAATTACATTTTTTTTTTAAACAGTTCCGTGTTTGAAGAGAGAAGCATTCAAGTTGCTGTAGTTTAGCAGGGTTTATATAAACGGAAGCTGGGAGTCTCCATCAAAAGCGAGGATCCGAGGAAAGCAGGAGCCGGTATGCGGCGGGCTTCTCGGCCCGTTTGGGGCTGACTGGCCAGAGCGGATGTCACTCATCTCTAGCTGTCTGTCTTGTCGTCCCCCACCCCCACCCCGCCCCCTTCAGTCGCGTTCTCATCTTTTGCTCCTCTGGTCCAGTCAGCCCCACACCCCCACCCCGCCCAGCCCTGCTGAGCTGATGGCAGGTCGCAGAGGTTGCCCCGGAGAGAGGGGAGGAGTGTAATGGATGCTATTCTTGCTTTAGATTTCTGTTGCAGTGGGGAGAGGCAATTTATTTTCTGCAGCTTTGGGATGGAATTTTATTAACTTTTGCATGACTATGGCGCTATAAACACATATTTTGTAAAAATTTAGCAGACCTTTTCTGCTGAGAATGGAGGCAGCCTGCCTAGAGGAGAGATCCAAGAAATGGTCAGAGCAGAAAGCTTTTCCCCGTTTTTCTATATTTCTAATTACCATCGTTGCAGCAGTACAGGATACACTTTCGATAAATAGATCTTAAACTTCATTTTCAATTTTTCAACAATTAAAATACAAAGAATACAATTAAGAATACAAAGAAGACGACGTGAAGACTGAGACCAAGTTTCTAAAGAATTCTACAAACTCTCCTCTCAGTGTTTATTCTGGAATTTTAAATTTTCCTGCCATGGCTCTGCAAGAATAGAGCGTCCTGGAAGGTGAGGCACTGAAAAAAAAAATGGACCCAAGATTAGGAAGAGTTAAGAAAATCGAGGAGAAGCAAAGTATTTGAAACTAAATAGGAGGATTCTCTTTGGCCAGAATGTATCTTAGGGAACAAAATATGCCCACCCATTCTAGCTGCAGATTGCCCCTTAACAAAAAAACCTGATTGTGCCCACTGATCTGAGGAGACGCAGTTTATTCGCAGCATTGGTGGGGCGAGGGAAAGGAAAGTAACAGGACAACTTGCTTTTAAGACACCCTAACTGGTAGGTGCCAAAGCCTGGGTAAAACCTGTCGCAAGTAAGACTGTGACTCTCCAGCCAGTTAAGTCTTTCAGCCTCTCTGTTCTTCAGATCAGGTTAAAAATTGTAACATTTTAATTTTAGGTCAAATAAGGGATGAGTATAAATTATTTGCAGCAACTGTATGGAGTTGCAAGAAATTAAACACGTTTGTGGAATAAAAGGAAAGCACAGCCCCCTTGAACATCCTTCATCTCAAAAATGCACATAGGTCACAGATGCTGCACAATTCAATAAACAGTAAAGGACAGCGGGAGCGCCACCAGCTCAGCCCTCTTCTCGCAGACAGACACGTGAACACACAGGAGAGCGGTGGAGCCGCACAGAACCGGAAGGTCACTGACCAGCGCAAGATTGAAAGAGGCCCTGCAGAAGAGACCCAGGACACAGATCTTTCTCCAGACCTACCCCTGTCAACACTTTGAATTTGTGAATACTGAGGCCAGCTTGTCCACTTTTAGAGTTTGGACAGCTGGCTCAGCAGTTAAAGAGCACTGGCTGTTGAAGTGCTTCTCTGCAGAAGACTCAAGTTCAGCTTCCAGCACCGACCTGGTGAGCTAAAAGAGCATCCATGCAGTTGGAGGAGATCCTCTCTGGTCTTGGTAGTCATAGCATGCATGTGGTGCCTTACATACATGCACGCAAAACACGTGTACACATAAAATAAATAGATAGATAAGTAAATAAATAATAGATAAGTAAATAAATAAGTTGGAGAGCGGAGCCACGATGGCGGCCAAGCTGGAGTACGAGGTGGCGCTGTGTGTGAAGCCCCACATCAGCACCTACCAGATGCCACCCTCTTCCAGTCGCAGCTACAGCCCTATGCAGCGGACCCTATGAGTTGTGTCTCTGGGCAGAGGTAGTTCTACTTCTAAGAAGCTATCAGACATGAGATTCATCATGAATGAGATTCACCATGCTCTTGGATGGTAGTCGCAGGGTATTTGACTGCAAATTAGAACAGCCCTATCAGACTGGTCTCCTCAGAATCACTTCAGAAGGGAAGATCATCTTTTTCAAACTTGACAGCTGCAGGGGAAGCTCTTTGCTCAGGCCCCAGTACAGCAGAAAGCTTTTTGATCTTGTCTACAAAACAAGTAGTACATTTGTGGGGAAATGGTGAAACAGTGAAAGTCATGGTAGGCACAAGCCGTGGAGCATGCCTGCTGAGGTGGTGGATGAGGAATGGCTTGCTGAGTCTCCTTGTATAGATCCAGTGTTGTATCCATATTCACTCATGCTGTTTCAGGTAGAGCGTCTTTCTCAGAAGGATGGATTCTTCTGGCTTACTGTACGTGGGAAAGGGCAGGTCACATAGCCTTCTCGTTTCTGCTTCTTGTCAAGTGCCTTTGGCACAAATTAATCAGCATGAGCAGATGTGGCCTTTACACTGTCATAATGGGATAGATGTGGGACTTTTAAACTCTCTGATAGAAAATGTAACCCATGACCATTTCCTACACTGTATGTGACTGATTTTATGTGGCCTCATGGCTATTTGATTTTCCACCTAAATTTTAGGATCAATATTTTTTCCAAGAGGTTGTGTAATTTGGAATGATTAAGAACCTTGCTAAACATGGATATGACCTGTGCAAGCACAGGCCAGACAAAAACACAGTCTGGAGGGTGGAGGTAAACAAGAAACCCAGACCTAGCTGAGGAGTTATGGGGAACTGATGGCTGCTGGGCAAGGGAGAGTCGGGAGAGTCTGTTTCCTTTAAGGGTGGAGATGGAGGCTCTGAATACGATCACACTATACTGTATGACATTCTATACAAATCAATAAAAAATTGGGGGAAGGGGGTCTTTGAGACAAGGTCTCTCTGTTGCCCCAGCTGGCCCGGAACTTGCTGTGTATATCAAGGCTGGACTTGATCTCACATCCACCTCTTCCTCGTGAGTGCTGGAATTAAATGTATGTGCTACCACAACTGGCCAATATATGTATCTTTTAAAAATAGCCTTGATGCTCCATGAGGAGGGGGTGCCGGGTTCTCAGCTCCCTCCTTTCTACCCTCACGCTGTCTGTGAGCCTCTCTCTAGGACAGTTTGATGGGGCACACGCAATTAGAAATGGTGTTGGTAGAACAGAAAGAACCATGACTCTGAAAGGTTTCTGGGAACAAATGAATGCTCAGGCTTGAAAGGGCACATCTTATTTCTACTTTAATCAATAGGTTTCAGCCAGGACAAGCCCATGTGAAATTCCAGCATCGCAAGTCAGAAAACACAGCTTCAGAATGTACAAGCCCCCAAAGGCTTCTGAAGCAGCGGGCTCTCTGACCCTTTCCTGCCCTCCCATCTCCTGCTCCTATTCCCCTCTCTCCCCAAGGCTGCTTGGAGAAATTAGGCTTCCTCTTCTCCAAGGTGGATTGTAGATACTAGACCTTCTTTTCCTCACAGCAAGGGATGACGCTTAGAAATTTCATTCTAATCTTCCCCACCTTTCTATGTCAGAGCAGGTCATGAAGAAATTCTCTGACCTACTCTGTCTAACCCCTATTTCAGATGAGGTCCTGCCCCACACAAGGGGGGAAGAAATGCTAGACAGAGGGACCAAGAAGAATCTGAACAGACAGACAGGCCTTGGTGGCTTTCCCTACTTGTCCCATTGCCATTACATCATTTCTTTTCCAGTTAATCATACCTTGATACTGTGCACATGCTTCCTCAAACCCAAGTATAAAAATGACAGTGGGCCATTAATCCCAAGGGGCCTTTGTCATGTGAAGCTATGAACAAATACCAAATGAGTTTGCTACATTCCTCTACTGCTAATCTGTCTTTTGGTGTGAGGGTATTGTCCGTAGCTTTTAACAGGTAAGAATGGGATCTTTCCCATCCCTACCCAATCATGTGCCCAGAAAAGAAGAATGGGAAACATTTCAAGGCTATACACCACGGGATATAACCTTAACTGTTCAGACTATTTGTTTTTCTATCCAAGAAGAAAGTAGTCAGAAACATGTAGTATATAAATCTCCACCCAAGCACGTCTAGGATGTACACACTGTTCTTTCTGGAATGTAAAGTGTATTTTAACATCGTTGACCTGATCATTAAGATCTGTTAAGAGCTGGGTGTCAGTGAGCCTCCTTTGAGACATTCAGATGTGAAAGGTTTTCATTCTGCTTTGAAGAAAGTAAATACATTTTTTTAAAAGAAAGGAAAAACACAAAGAAAAAAATACGTTTTCAGGAAAGGTGTGTGAGATGTTTAACGAAAGAGTCTTACGAATATGTACCATGAAATCCCGAGGTCCCTCACTGTGTGGTAATGTAGAATACACCTTGGCCACAAGCAACACTGGGAAATATTTGTAGATTTGAATTCCAGAAATCAAAGCAGTCTGTTTAGGGTTCTGCTGCTAATGCCAAAGAGCTGGGAAATAGTTGTGAGTCCTTTGGGGGAACGTCTTCCCAGAGGAAGAGGGTGAAGGATTCAGAGTAAGACAAACACAAACTCTCATCCCAGACGTTCTAATGCTGCCTTCTTAGAACTGCACATCTTCCGTGGGTGAAGGTCCAATCTCCAGCCACTGAGATTTCTTCACTCACAGACAAGAAGAAATGTTCTGAGTGCTGTTCATATGAGGCAGGAAGAATACCCTTGCCAGTCAGGTCAACAGGACACAGAGTCTGTTCCTCATATTAGTATACATTGGCTCTGATCCATTAGCTCCATAGAGTCACCTTGCTCTTTGACAGATTGCAGTTTCTGGAAAAGGAGAGGCTGCCTTCAGGCACCTGCTGCCCACCATTTATTGGAATAAGGCTGGAGATGAAAGTAGCTGTTGGTAGCAGCCGGTATAAGACGGTCCTGGCCACCCTTTCCTCATGAGGGCCCCAAGATGCAACAGCATCTTATAGGCTCTGAGAATGAATGAAAGTTGGTGCTTCTCAAGAGCCCACAGAGAGAACCCACTGCTTCCCTGCACAAGTCTTGTCCAGATGTTAAGGGGCTCACCCTGCTTTTGATGTCATTGAGACCTTTGATATGTTTCTGTTTGGTTCCCGAGTGGCAAATAATAATAACAGCAGTATTAATAATAAAATCCAGATGTCACAGCAGACCCTGTCTTTTCCATCTTTGCTGCAATCTTCTTCTTTTTGGGGATTAGTGTCAGGTTCAGGGCCTGTTGCTCGTTCCAGACGGGCTTGAGGGAGGGAGAAGGAGGGGACAGATCTTGTTCCATATCTTAGCTTCCCACCTCCCAAGCAGGCTGCCATGGTGAAGCAAACACCATATTCACCCCCATTAGACTTTAAATTAAAATGTAAAAAGTGCACTTTTAATTGTACATTTGAGGACACAAGTGTGGTTTTATGTCTTAGCAGAGCAAGCATATAAAATGGAAAGGCCAAAGGCAAAGGAAAGACAAGACTCAAACGGCCCCCCTCCGCCACCGCCCCGTGCTGTTCTGGCATTTTCTCCTAGCTTTCTCCGTGGCTTCAGCAACGCCTCAGAAAGAGAAAGAAACCCTGTCCTCAGTCCCTGCTCTGGGGTCCTGTCACATCCTCAAAAGCTGACTAATAATGTATTCTGGACTGAATAAACCAACTGCTCAGGGTTGCATTGCTCCTGCCCACCAAGCTCTGTAAATGAAAGAGGCTCCTGGATGTATTCTCACGGTGACATGGAGTGTGTTCTCCACCTTGGAGGGCAGGTTTAATGACGGTCAGTTTTGATGAAAAACGCATTTCTCCATTACTTTCAGGACATTGCACACACACACACACACGCACACACACACACACACACACACACACACACACACACAACCTGATTGCTCTTGGTGTGATAATGCTATCTGTTATTACTAATACCATCTCTGTCTCTAGAGATTGTCAATAGTGTAGCATACCCAGTGATACAGAGTCTTGGAAATAAAATTATTGCATTTTCCAAAGCTAAGGGCCTGCTTTTAAGAGATGAGATTCCTGATTTTTGACTTCTTGGCAGATAGGCCAAATGAATTTACAATCTTCTGTTCTCTGCTGTTTTTATCAGTGTCAGAGACAGAACCCAGGGCTTCACTCGTGCTAGGCAAGCACTCTCCTATTGATTTACATCATCATAGCTTTACCAGTGAGCCAGAGTGAAACCAGGAGAGAGGAAGGTGAGGTTGGAGAGGAGGGGGGAGAGTTCCTCTTGTTTCTTCCTGTGCCTCTTCTTGCGCGGACAAGGACTTTAGACTGGCTCTGCCCTGTGTATTTACTGATATCAAACCATCTGATCCCACCTCACCCCTTGGTTACATGTTAACAGTGATCTCTTGTCTTAAAGTTGATGACTACTGGAGGAGCAGAATGCCTGATATTAACTGGACAAGGAGAGAGTGGTAGGAAAGTAATAACTCTGACTCTTATATTTCCCAGGATATCGTCCCTATGTAGATGAGGAAAGAGAGAGATGGAGACAAGAGCTTTCTTGCAGATGTCTCCCCAGAGGGTGTCCAGTGGGTGAGCAGATTCCAGTTACAAAATGCCTGTAGGTTGACTTTTCTAAGGAAAGGGTTGTGGAAAGTGTAAAAGAAGGCCAAAGTGAAACTGAATTTCCACATCAGACACCATGCAGACAAGGTCCCGTAAGGACTCTCCGACCCACCCAGCAGCACAAATCTAATACCTGGATGCCTGCTCACATGGGAGATGGACACCCGCCATGTTGGTGAAAGATAAGGAGCAGCAAACCGCCACAGAGAGGATTTTAGAATTTCTGTCCACAACTGAGGTTTCTCAAATTAGTCAGTTGCCCCTGACCTTGAAGCTTTGGAGATGGACACATGTTGGAGAAGTGAAAAGGACAGGGGGAGGAGAAAGTAGATCATGTCTTCATGGGTAATACAGTTCCTGCTCCTTCATAAGGCAAAGTTTAAATTTTTAGGAATTTATCCCGTTGTTAATTGGTAGCTTGGGTCAGCCATGTGGGATTACTCAATATAGCACTCAATACACAGTGGGAATGAGCGAATGCTACAAGTCAGGGCCTTTTGATCGCTTATTCCCTCAAGGGGCTGGGCTTACCAGCATACACACCAAGCTGTGGGGTGCAGGGGTTTGGTAAGAACCCAAGAAACTATTTCATCTGCATTATTCTAGGAACCAGAAGAGACTGAAAATTTTGATGATGAGACTAAACTTTATGCAATTTTGCTCCTCAGAAAAAAAAGGGTTGTCAACAAGACTGTCAGTGTTGGAAAAACAAAATCCATTTTAGGCTTTAACCCAGTGTTTTGCTACCTACTGGATGGTTGGGTTGTGTCCCCCTGAACAGGTATGTGGAAGCCCAGCCGTCTTGCTCCTAAGATATGACCTGATTTAGGTGTACAGTCTTTACTAAGGGAATAAAGTTAAAGTCATTGGCTCGAATCCCATATGACTAGAGCCCTTACAGAAGTAGAAACCTGGACAGAAAAATGGAGACGAACATGTATAATGGGGAGACACCATGAAGACACAGAGGGAGAAACACAAGACCGAATGATGTATTTATGCCACAGATACGAGAAGAGACAGGGAAAGATTTTTCCCTAGAGCCATCAGAGAGAGCAGTCCTGCCAGCACCCAGAACATCTAACCTCCAGCACTGTGAGATAACATCTCTGCTGTTTTAAATCATTTTATGATACTCGTTATGGCACCCATAGGAAACTAATACAGCTTCAAAAATCCAATTATAATGATAAAACTGTTAACTGATCATTTATAATGTACATGGTATGTGCTAAGGGCTTTATTTATATCAGCCAAACTGACCCTTATAGAAAAACCTCCAAGATGAAGCTCCCATCCGTCACTGCAAAAGGGTTTTGTGCAAGCTGATGGGGAAAAGGGGGCCTCAGGCATTACAGAATTAGCAACAGAGAACCCAAGGCAGACCTCAAAGAGCTTGGTTTTTACTGGAGGCAGGTAGGCCATTTTATTTTGCCCATCGATTGCTCAATTCACTTTAAAACTGAAAATAGAACTTTTGGCCTGATAGCGATGATCATGAGCAAACAAACCAAGGGTGATCTAACAATGTGCAATTGACTCAAGGGTTTCCATTATGCATTGAGTGCTTCAGGGATGGAACTGGCTTAGAGAGCTGGCTGTCTACTCCAGCTACCCTGGGACAAATGCTTCCAGCTAAAAATCATTTACCAAGAATAAAATGTCACATTGAGAAGGGAAAATATTCAAGATGTCAGCCTGAGGGACTGTGGAATGGTAGCTGGGCTGTGAGGGGAGTCTATTGGAGAGTGGCCCACCATGGGGCAGCAAATGATTATCATGATGCTTGAGGTTAGAGAGCCAAGAATTACACAGATCAGTAGGTACAGGTTCCTCTGCTTTAAGCTGCTTAGTAACTGCCTCTGTTTTGCATATTTGACTTGTCTTCAAGAAACAATGTCCAGACTCAAAGCTTAAGATTAAAGCTCAGGGTTTCAATTCAGTATCAACTTTGAGGGTCAGAATATTTTAAATAAAATGACTGTCTTAGGAGCACTCAGAAGAGGGTTGTCACAGATACAGTGTTCTGCTTTAGTGATACAACATTCCCCCACCAAGAAGATGACACAGGATTTCTGGAAACTGCAGAGCTCTCCTCTTAGGATTCCAGAATTTGGGTCCTTCTATCGGTGGAGAAAGGCTCTAGGTGATTGCTATGTTTTCCTATGCTGGTCTCTGTGGTTAATACATTGATTTCATTTAGATCCATGTAAAATCTTTATTAATCAAGTACTTCCTTTATAGCGGGCTTTATGTTGACTGTTGGTGTGCTAGGGGTATAAACATGAAAATGTAATTCTTGTCAGCAAGTTACCAAAAGTCTTTTAGAGAGGCTGATGTTTAAGTCACTGTTATAATACAATATATGAATTGCCACAAGGAATATGACATGGCCTTCTGAAAGATTAGAGAAGAAGGACCAGCTTTCTGCTCATGGGACAGAAGATTAAGGAAAGCCTTGAGGAGATGTAATTGTAGGACAGGGTCCATGTAATAGGTCAGCATGCACCAGGTAACAAAGGTTCTCATGTACTGGGCTTAAAGGAGCCAATTAGGTCCCTTAAGTGGGAGGCTCTTTAGGAAAATACCCGTGGCAGTAATGTGGAGGGTGAAGTGACCCAAACACACATCTAGGTTCACTTTGCTCTAAATGGCAATTTTACTTTTATTTATTTATTTTTATTTATGTGTGTAAGTGCACCATATGCATGCAGTGCCCAATGCAGAAAAGGGCATTGAATTCCCTGAAACTGGAGTTATGGATGGTTGTTAGGTGACATGTTGGGTGCTGGGAACTGAACCCAGGTCGTCTGCAATAGTAGCCAGTGTTCTTAACTGCTGAACCATCTCTCCAGCTGCAGCAATTTTGTCTTTAATTACACACACTCCTTATTGACTCAAAGCAAGAAAAAGCACACTTAGATATTTGTATGATGTGACTGCTTTTAGCTCTGCACCTGCTCTGCATACTTATCTGTAAGGTTACAGGCAGGCAGTATTGTTTATACAAACAAGACAATAAGCTGTATTCAAATATTTGCACTCATGAATATTGCTAGTTCTGTAGATATGCCTCCTTTTTATTTTTTCCACTGTCTTTGACTTTACAAAATTCATTAGCATAATTTAATATTTATAATAGATCTCTTGGACTATAGTTGTGTGGTGTTGAGAAATCTATTTGCAAGAGTAAAAAACAGGGTCAACAGGAGTTATTCCACAGAAATCCTGAAGATCTCATGTCACTGATGAAATCCTTTATCTAGTTACTTAGTTTTATAAAACTAAATATTCTGAGGGAAGTGAAGACAGACTAACTCAAACCATTCCAGACTGATACAGTAGTCATTTCCAGTCCAGATCACTTGAGGAACTGTAATTGTGAAAGGGCCATTATGCTTGAACTTCCCTATTTTAGAAGGTCATAATGACAGCTTCAGCATTCTTTCCATACCAAGGCTGGGATATGACCTTGTTCAGAGACTGTGATTGGGATTGCCTTGAACTGGAGCTGCTGCCCTGAAGTGACAATGGTCTTCCCTCTGCCCCTATATCACTCTAAGTAATAGCCTTAGACTTTACAACTTCAGTCTGAAAGTCCATTTGTCCCATCAATTCTTCAAATGTGTTTTCTTTGTTCGATGCTGGACCTATTCCTCTATGTATAGTGCTCCCTGGTACCTCTAAAATTAATAAAATGTGGGTTTTCACTTTTTAAATTAGTTATTGTATTTTGTTCAGTTTCTAGATACAGTCAGAGGTGAGCCATAGAGATGACTCAGGAGATAAAGGTGTTTGCCATACAAGCCTGGGGACTTGAGTTTGATCTTCATAACCTGCATACAGATGGAAGGTCAGAATTAACTCCATAAAGTTGTACTTTGAACTCCATATGTCTGTGATGGCCCTCGTGCACACACATACATCATGCACACACATAATAATGAATGAATAAATAGGAATTAAAAGTGAGAGTGGGAGGTAGAGGGACCTCTCCCTTCCCTTAAACAGAAGCCTTTAATAATAAATCCTGTGGCATTCAATTTTATTTTTTATTGTACTCCATATTGTAAAAGTATGGTTTTCAAACTTCAGCATGCACCAACTTTATCCGTAGAACCTAAGAAGTCAACTAGTCTGGGGTCATAGTGGGGCCCCAGGATTCTAGTTTCTGACTAGTTCCTAGGTTCTATTGAGGCTATTGTCTGGAGACCACACACTGAGCACCACTGTTCCAATACAACAATAGCTGACTTTTATTGGGCACTTTCAGCTTTCTGTCCTGTCAGTTGCGGAATGCAGGTATTATGTAAATGAAGAAAAAGAGTCTTGGGGCTGGATAGATGGCTCCGTGGTCAAGAACACTTGCTGTTGCTGATGACTGAGGTCCAGTTCCCAGTACCCACATGGCTAAGATCCATCTTTAACCCCAATTCCAGGGGATCTGACCCCCTCTTCAGGCTCCTGCATTCTATGAGGGTGTGCTTACATACATGCAGACAAAACATTCACACATATAAAATTTAAAGATAAATAAATTAAAATAAATAAAAGTTTAAAGAAACTGAGTCTTGAGAAAATAAGGCAGCACACTGAAAGTCACTGAGCCAACAAGAGGGAGGCAAGTGCTGAACTTGGAACTCTGTATTCATGTGCACTGCTGTGATTTCCCTGTGGGTAAATTTCTGTTTCCTAGATGTCCACTTATCCAGAGATGTTGGAACTGTGAGAACATTTTATGGGTGCGTTTAGTGACTAATATCACCTTGTTCTGAGATGCATGTTGTTCTTTGGGAAAATAGTCATATTTTTAGAAAGTTTACTTCATCTCCAATGAATATTTCTAAGTATACATAAATTACCAAACCAGCTGACTCATAACATAAGCATCCACTATTTAGTTTATGGCTTTCAGCTTGGGAAGTTGGAAGAAAGGGCAGATTTCCACCCACTGCTGAACATTTTATTTTCATTTCATCAGTGCCATTTACAGTACAGGGTATGAAGGTAGTCTTAAGAGCTTGGTGGAGATTACTTTTTCAATAGTACAGATGACTCTGATAAATATTTAAGGCACCTTGGGAAATAAGAAAATGATCCTGACTCAGGGGAAATTGGTTAAGTAAATCGCTTTGTTTCAAGTAGTATGGCTTCTGAGCATCTAAAATGGTCATATAGTTTATTGGCTTATTAACTCGTTACTGGAGTCACTGAAGGCCAAGATTGCAGCTTCATGGCTGACCACACTCCAGTGCTTTTTTATTGCTTATTTGTCTGGGCCTTTGCCTGTTCCCTTCTCTATAATGATAACCATGTAAGTGTAATGAAATGTAATGTCTAACAAAGTAATTCTCCACTCTCTCTTGTACAAACACACACACACATACACACACACATGCACATCACATAGAGAATTTTTTATGGATATGTTATAGAACAAAGATTTCCATGGTCAGAAGCTAAATATAAAATATAAATATAAAATATAAAAATAGGAAGTGGGCAGTGACAATGATCAACACATGTTATGTATATGTATGGAGATGTCACAACGGAGCCCATTACTTTGCACAACTAATGTGCACTACCAAAAGTATTCTTTAAAATGTGTCCTGTAACTAGGACAATGTCCTGTTTAGTTTTAAGGATGTGAGAATCTCTGCATGTAATAGAAGAAAGAGCTATCATCACCTGACCCTAAAGTTTTCTGTAGTTATAATTTCATTCTCAAAGAGAAAATATTGATAGCTAATATACCTTTAATGTTAATGAAAATTGTCACAGCTGAAGACATTTAAAATATATGTGATTTTTTGTTAATAAGTTCTCATAAGAATACTGAATGGAAATACAAAAAGGAACTCCACATTGAAACAAACTATGAAAATCAGCTTTAAAAAGAGTGGAATTGAAATAAGGATATGTCCTTTGTGCTGGTTATTTTTTGACAACTTGACACAAACTAGAGTCAGCTGGGAAGAAGGAACATCACTTGAGGAAATTTCTTAATCAGACTGGCCTGTGGGCATGTCTGTGGGGCTTTTTTTGCCTTCTCTGACCAGGTAGGCCTGTGTTGCATAAGAAAGCTGAGTGAGCCAAGGGAAACACGACAGTGATCAGCATTCCTCCATGGTCTCTGTTCCGATTCCTGACTCCAGGTTTCTGCCTTGAGTTCCTCTTGCCTTGACTTCTCTAGGGATAGACAGGCACTTGGAAGAGTAAGATGATTTTGATCAGTGTTTTATCACAGCAACTAGAACATCCTCTATACCTAGGAAACTTTCTAAGCTTCAATGATAGATTTTAGTAGGTAATTTTTCATAAGACCTTCTTCCCTTTTCTACCCAGTATGTTCACATTTAGAGAAGTTGATCCTAACCAGGAGTGTCTGGCCATCCTGTGTTGCAGTTTTCCTACATTTATTGACATCTAGCATGTTACAAATTTTGCCTAGCTCTCATGTTTATTTCTTTTTCTTTATACAAGGTCCACGAAGAGGCATTTTCCATTTATTTTGTTTACTGGGATGTTATTGATGTTTACAACAAAGCCTGACACACAGTAGGAATATAACACTTGCAGGATGAGTGGGTAATAGCAAATCAATGGATAAGTGAAATATGATGATTTACATCACCAAAAAAATAGTTTGAAGAATTTTAACCTAGTGATAGACAATGTGTAGTGGTTAGTTCGGAGAGAATAATTCTGTATTTCTAAAGTCTTCTATTTGAGGAAAATAGAACACATGTTTTGTTCAATAACTGAAAAGATTGTTTTCACTATCAATGGTAGAGAAACTAGGCAATAAATATTAATGGAAAGTTTTTTGAAAATCTACAGTATTTTAAAGATGTTTCATTTAATCTATTCTTTACATGCTATTTTCTTCCCATTTAAATGAAATTATATGGCTGGAAAAATTAACTTCATGAATAAATACTTTCTGGGCAATTAGGACAACAAAAATATCTCTACCATATGCCAAAAACAATATGGCATTTAATCACAGCATGGATTTAAAAAGATCGCCCAACTCCATGTAACAAGGAATGGAAGCCACTGAGTGGTGAATTGCTGTGTAATAAATGACCTCATTACACATCCAAAACAACAGTCATTCATATCTCAAAGTTTCTGTGGGTCAAGAGCAGGGACTAGGTGAGATGTCTGTAGATCAAGGTCACTGTATCATTGTATAGGCTTGCTGTGGCTACCATAACAATACTGTGGACTAGGCAGCTTAAAACCCAGAAGACTGCTTTCTTACAGCCCTGAGGGCCATAAGTTCACAGCACAGGCCTCCTCAGTGTGTCTCTCCTTGATTCGCAGGTGGAGTCTTCTTGTTGCCCTTTCCCAGGACCATCCCTCTGTGCTCTTGTGCCTTGGTTGCATCTCTTTTGAATGCATATTTCTTCTTCTCATAAGGACATAAGCCAGACTAAATTTAGGATGCCCTAAAGGCCTCATTTGAACTTAATCAGCTCTTTGAAGGCCTTATTTCAAAGTATAATTATGTAAATTAGGGCCTGTCCACAGGCCAGGCGTTAAACCTAATTACCTTTCTAGACACAGCCTCATTCTAAAGTAATAGAGCTAAGACTTCGACATGTGCCTTTTGGGGGTAGGGACAGAATTCAGGTTTTAAGAATCTCCTATAAGGTTAGGGCTATGGTCTCATCTGACAGATGGGCTAGGAAAAGTCAAGTTTCTTAGCTCGCACATGATTGGTAGAAGGTTTCAGTTCTTCTAGTTGATGGCTTCAGACTTTAGCTCTTGTCATTTGATTTTTCCACAGGCTTTTCAAACAGAGCTCTGACTCCCTTAGAGGAGATGAGCTGAGGTGGGAGACTATAGGGAAAGAAGAGAGAGAAACCTAAGCTAGAATGCACAGGCTTTTTGTAATCTAGCTTTGAAGTGACATGCTTTGTTATTACCACATCCCATTGGTCACACAGACCAACGTTGTAAACTGGTACCACATATGAGCTGAGTACCAGGAAGTAAGATCACTGATGGTCATCTTTAAGGTTGGTCATCATAGCTGGCTAAAATTTAGACTGCAAAAATGTACATGTTTATATAACTCAAAATACTTTGACTAATCAGTAAAGTATGACTGAAGTATTTTTAGTCACTGTAATAACTGAGTGGGAGAAATAATGCTTTGGGGGACTGAATTGCATTTACTGAAGAAGAATTTGAAATATCGTGTCCAACAAATTAATAAATGTTGCAAATTTTATTGCCTTAAGGCCAATTTCTCTAAATAAATAACATGAGGAATTAGTACAGCAGTTGACTCCAGGCTCTGGGTGTGAATATGCATTTTAACATTTAGAAATTCTGGCAACTGTAGCAATTTATTCAATCTCTGTTCTCTGGTATTCTCATGCAAAATGGAAGAACCAAAAGACATCTGCTTTATGGTTGTGGTGAAGATTACTTGAGTGATACATATAAGATGCTTAGAATAAGGCCCAGCATAAACGGCAAGCTGCAAGCACGTGACATGCATCTCATTATTACTATCTAGACCCTACTACATGTTTAATATTTCTTAGATACCCCTACGTGTCTCTGTTTCATCCAAGTACATTGTCCATATGGATTTCAGGTAGAGTTTGCTGTAGTATTACCTGGAGCATTAAAAACTGATGATCCCTTGTATTTAAAAGAAACCACATACTGAGTTCCTTGCTGTGAAAATTGGTGCATACTAAAGCATACATATAAGATGGAAATGGTGGTGCATGCCTATAATACCAGCACTCAGAAGGCTGAGGCAGGAGGATCACCATAAGTTTGAGGCCAGTCTGATCTAAACATCAAGTTTCAGGGCAGCCAAAGTTATGTAATGAGACCCTGTCTCAAAAAACACCTACCAGTGCTGCAGAGATGGCTCAGCTCTTAAGAGCACTGACTGCCCTTGCAGAAGACCTGGGTTCAGTTCCCAACACCCGCACGATGACTAACAACCTTCTGAAACTACAGTTCGAGGGGATTTGATGCCCTCAACTGGCCTCTGCATGCATTGCACACATGTGGTACATTTACATACGTGCCAGCAAAACACTCAAACACACAAAAACGATCCCATCAACAACAAAAGGGCTTGTCTACAAAGAATATCACCATCATTATTCACAAAAGTAAAATAAGTCAAGTCCTCTCCTTGTCCCTACAAAGGAACCTAGGTAGATTATGGTGCATGAAACTAGGAGTCAAAGCAGCAAATGTGCAAGCTTGGCTTGGTACCAGGTAATGAAGTAATTTTGATATCAGGCTACATGGCTTGAATTTCACTGGAGCTAACAGATTTTCAGGTAGCAAGGTGATGCCTTAGGAACATAAATCGAGAACAACTGTGAAAAGCAAATTGAGAGAGAAGCTTCAGGCTTGGTTTGATGCAGGATTTAAGTATTTATGCCTGTGGCTCCTTGTAAAACACAGAGAAGAGAGAGATTGTCTTTAAAGAGAAAACAATGGAAACATTTAATTTCTGCATAGCATCGTGAGTCTCACTGGCCTGAGCTCAGTCATATTTCTACATTTCTAAACTCAGACATGTTTGTAGTGCCCAATTACCAGGCCCAGGGAATGAAATTGCTGCTTAGACTCCAATACCCTGCTTCATAATCAGAAAGGAAGTAGATCAATTTCAGTCAAATTCTATCCTATGATTTCGAGATTTTGAAATGTTTCATGTTTAGGGTTCAGGGGAGATAAACTAAGGTTGTCACTCCTTTTGGGTAATATGCCATAGACAGGCTGGCAGGCAGACAGACAGACAGACAGCAGCACAGTAGGAACTCTGAAGAGAGGTCAGGCCTAAGTGACAGAGTGGGTCCCTTCTTACAGGTTTAAGCGGGATTCTATACCTTGTGATTGATGAGCCTTCCATAGTAAGTGCTTGCAGTCAGGCTTTCTAAAGCAGCTATAAAATTACGGAGGGCAATAATATAGAAACACAAGTGACTTTAATTCTGGAAACCAAATTGGTGTGGTTTTGTTAACTGTAACAGTTCAATCAAAATAGAGGAGCGTCACAAAACTGCATGAATACGGCTTACAGGAGTCATGTATAAACTGGAGGAAAAGAATGGTTTTACTACTGGGGGCAGTGACTCAGTGGCTTACTAACAGGTAATCTATGTGGTTTGGCTTCTGAATTAATCTGAGTTCTAAATGCAAATTCTAGTATGAGCTGACTTAGCACGCATGAGACTCTGGGTATCTCCATTGCTGAAAAAAAAAAAAAAGAAAATCAAATAACTATTTCTCTTATTCCACAAGAATCACAGAATCACTCTTTAGATTGTTTTTTGGGGGTGTGGTTGGGGGTTTTTTTGAGACAGGGTATCACTGTGTGACTCTGGCTGACCTGGGGCTTGCTATGTAAACCAGACTGACCTCGAACTTACCTTACCAGTGGTGAGATTAAAGATGTGTGCTACCTACCATGTGCTGCTTAAATAGTTTTTATCAAGGTAGCTGCTTTCTCCAACAATGTTAATGACAAAGAAAAAAATTACCACCACCAACAGCAAAAGGTGAATATTTGCTACCCCAATCCTTCTTGTCCATTATTATCTCCTCTTCTTACCCACTAAAAACCCACAGACAGGAATGGTAAGTCAGGACATTCTTGGAAAACAAGGGAGTAAGGGAAACAACTAAGGCCCGTTAGAGCAGAACTCTTTAATAAGTATTCAGAGAAAGATTTGGGAACTTGAGTATAGTGATAATCATTCTAGAATATTCTTTTAAAATCACAGTCGACTCTTGCTATTCCTAAACGTCTGACCACTTTCATTTTGCAGCTGTTTCTTGCACTTCTTTTATACACATCTTGTCCTTTGCCTGAAATGTTTCTTCCATCCAAGCATCCTTCTTGCCTACCCAGTGGTCCTCTCGTCATCCAGTCTTATTACTTGGGAAACCATCCCTTTTGGCACTTTTACCTCCACCTTCACAGGCTCTGCACTCCCACTTCACCTTGTGTTCTTTCAATTGTTACTTTTACTTTTTGAACATGTCTATTGACCCAAGGACTCAGTGATGTATTTGAAGCCAGGAACTGATTTTGCACACTGAGCCACATGGTAGACATTCCATAAATCCTTACTGCTAAGTCAATAGCTGAATAAAATGAAGTTTCTACTTTGCATTTGAGTTGGAGCTCCCAGCACTGCATCTGTTGGAAATTTTAAGTGTGAATGTGAAAATGCTGAGCTAGAGTTTGAGAGAAGACTGTACTAGTTAAGCTTCTTGAAAGAAATAGAATCAATCAGTAAGATTCATACTTTTATCATGTAATCAAGTGTAAGGAACTGGCTTATGTGATTATTGAGTTTGATAAGCCCCCAGGTCTGCAGTCAGTAGGCTGGAAGGTCAGGTTGCCTGATGGTGTGGATGCTGTTTGAAAGCCATAGGAAGTGCCATGTTCCAGTTCAAGTCTGAAGTCAAGGAAAATCCAAAGTCTCAGCTCAAATACTGTCAGCAGAAGGAATTCTCCCTTCATCGAGCTTTTTTGTTCAGTTCAGGCTTTCAACAGATTGCACGAGGCCCGCCCACATTAGGGAGAGCAATCTGCTTGCCTTATCTACTGTCTCAAATGTTAATCTTGTCCAGATACACTCTCATAGATACACACAAGATAATGTTTGAATAAAAGGATGGGCACCCCATCAGGGCCATCTGTGATGGTTAATCTCAACTGTCAATTTGACTAGCTCGAGATCACTTTGGGAGACAGGCCTCTGCTATGCCTGTGGAGAATGATCTTGGTTAGGATAACTGAGATAGGAAGACTCATTGTGTGTGTCACCATTCCGTGGGCTGGGATTTTTGACTATATGAAAAGGAATTTAGCTTGAGCATTCATCTCTGTCTGCTTCTTCACTGCGGATGCAATGTAATCATCTGCCTCCAGCTCCTGCTGCTGTGAATCCACCGCACCCACAAACCGTGAGCCCAAATAAACCCTTCCTTTCTTAGGTTGCTTTTGTCAGAGTATTTTAGCACGGCCACATTAAGAAACCATCCCATTCTCTTTGGCCAGGAATTGGTCTCTGGCTAGACAGGTTTGAGCCAATGAGGTAAATGAAGACATTCATGCGAGTTTCAGAAAAATCCTTTTCTCACTGAGAAACAAGAGACCAGATGAGAAACCTTTTCACCTCGATTCTCTTCCCCACATTGTCATAGAGTGTGGGATCCTTGCCACACCTTCAGCCATACTGACGGCAGACTGACTGTATAAACTTGCTAAAACTGGCGGGGGAAAACTGGGAAAAAATTGCTAAATAAACAACTCCATGAACACATCTAAAATGCCTGTGGAGCTCGATAATATCTTTTTATATTGAAGCACTTATTTGTGCGTTATTACTTGAAGCTATAACACTCCTGATAGTGTATATCTTGGTGATATCGCATTTAATTTCTTACTCAATGAAGCACTGGAAGGTAAGGAAAGAAAAAGTCTGGGCACCCTATCACCTAGTCTTAGAGGACACAAAAATTAAATATAATAATGACTTAAAGACTGTTGGCAAAGGTCCAATAGCACCTTACATGGGAAGGAGTTAAAACTGTCATAATAGGGTCCAGAGGCAGAGTTCACTGGTGCAGCATGTGCTTAGCATGAACAACTCATTGGGTTTAATTCCCAGGGTAAGTTCTCCCCCTCCAAGTAAACAACATATAACGTATAATAATGTTTACAAGGCCAAAAGAGAGAAGGCTAGCAATTGCAGCAGCTGGATTGTTCTCTCAGAATCACTATCTGAAAGCAAAAGTGATGAAGAATTTAATGTTCTTATTCATGGAGTGCTGGCAATTGAAGTAGATAATTTTGAAGATTCTTCCCAGTCTAAAATGTCTGTTCCATCCTCACATTGGGGTTTCAGGGCTAAATAAATGAAAATATAAAGAGAAATGGATTGTAAGGAGGCTTTAGAAGGGAATTGTATCATGTTTTTTGTTTTGTTTTTGTTTTTTTTTTTTTTTTTTTTACCTGTTACTCAGAAACTGCTTATTTATAAGATTTATAATTCTAGGACTTTTCTTCAGGGAATGTTATTAGCATTCCACAAGATACAATTTTAATTGTATTGTTGGATTCATCATTTATTATTGTGTCCTTCGGAGAAATTCTGTTCTTTCATTTAGAAGAGTCATTAAAGAAAAAAATAAAAGGAAACATCATTAAAGATACAAAGAGGATCTAGTTATGAGAAAAAAATCAGAATATACAGCACAACAGAACCAGAAAAAATAAACCAAGAGGGAAAGAATGTCGGGTAATTTTTGCTTCAGAAAGGCAAAACCTGATGAAGCTAGGGAAATGAACAGCAGATTTTCCAGTAGGGTCTTTAGAGAACCTCCATGAGAGTCATGGAAGCTGAAGTTAAGTCCTTATTGTCTGCTGCTGTGACACAGGGTACATCCGGTAGCCGGAGTATGTTTAATATCTTCTTTCCTCCCTCCCTCCTTTTTGCCCTCCCTCCCACTCTCCCTTTCTCCCTGGCTTTCTTCTTTTCTTTTTGACTCAGTGCTCCAGATTCAACCTAGGATACCGTGAATGCTAGGCTGGCTCCCTACCCCTTATCTTTGTCACCAGCCTCTTCTAAATGTTCTGCCATTGCTTACCAGTTTAAAGGCATGAACAGAAAGGCAGAACACAGGGAGAGAAAGGAGGCCTGTCTGAGGACTCAGAAACTGAATGCTTGAGTGAAGGGAATGGATTTAAAGACTGGAGTTTGTTTTAAAGATAACATTGAAATGTATGTTTCAGAAAGGAAACAAAGTCAGTAAGTAGAGGATGATGGAAGGCAGGATTTTCAAACTGTTCCCGGGAGTCTTTGGTCAGTAGGGCACAGGAAAGGCTAATCTGTGCGAACTACAATACCCTTCCCATTAAACCCCATGGGGGCTTTGCACTTGTTAGTGCTTTGGATGAAGCTCCATGAGTGATACTTTTTGTCTGACTCTAAGTCCTCCCTCTCTCTTCCACAGGGGTCTGCATCTCATGAGCCTGACCTGTGTGATCCATCCACTTTTGTGAACTATTTTGTCCTTCTGCTTCTGTTTGGGTTTGGCCACTGGGGACACCAACATGGGATTCATGGAGGGATGCTGTAGGATAGCCTTCCTTTGTCTCCTTGCTGTATGGTGGTCTTTGTTCTCTCTTCCGGCCTTCGGATAATAATAATGCCCAGTGTATTAGGCCTTTGTCATTGCTCTGCACTTTGCCCTGCCTTTGAAATCACTCACTTAAATTACACAACATATACTTTGTTTCCTTTATTACCCAAGTTGAATATTCTGTTTGGACTTTGTATGACATGAGTTTTATGTAAGAATTCATTATAAAGTTGTCATCACTGAGAAAATATTTGAAACCAATAAACTGGGATGGAGGTTGGCAAAGATTTTGATAACAGCCAGATGGTAGACATTTTTGGGTCTGTGGATCAGACAATTGTTATTATGTTATTACCCTTATCCAAATCTGCTTAATTTGTGAAAAAGCAGCCATACACAGTAAGTAAATGAGTGTGGTTATGTTACAATAAAACCTCATTTACAGAAATAAGCAGTGGGCTTTTCTTTTGGTCCAGGCGCCATACTTTACTGACCCCTGAAGTAGGCCTTACAGTTTCCATAGGCATCTGTGAGGGTGGCTGTCAGCCAGGAATGATTTTGCATCCTAGAGGACATTTGGCAGTGTCTGGAGACATGTTTGGTAGTCACACTGGAGAAGTGGCTCTGGTGGCGTCTAGTGGGTAGAGGTCAGGTAGCTGCTGAACACCCTACAATGCACAGTCTCCATCAACAGGGAGGTAGTCTCCAAAATACTAGTTGTGCTGAAGGTTAGGAAGGCTGATCCTGAATCTTCTATGGAATATTTATTTCCTTATGTCTTACTGTGGCTTGGAGAAAAGACCGACAGAATTAATTTTACAATCAAAAGCGGTTAAGAGTCGTTTTTCTTCTTTTTTCTAATTTTAAAATTATTCTATGGTACATCTCACTGTAATAGGATATGTGTGTATATTAAGAAATGTAATGTTTTCCACAGCAATTTTCCCATCTTGCAAATCATAAATTTATCCACCCACATTAATGTGCTCTTTTACCACCTGAGCATGTCTTGTGGGTGATGATGGTGTCCATTTCTGCTTTCCTAAGTTGTGTCTGGCCAGCTTGATAAAGCTGCATATTCTTAGATTTCCTTGGCCTTCTGGTTAAGATGAAGGATGATCTGGTAAAAGAATTCTACTGGGCCCAATGGGACAATGGGATGGATTTATTGTATATGTGGGAAGGGCGCTATGGGAGTGCGGTGTGTAGCTGAACTTGAAAATAAAGGATTTAAAGGATATGGGGAGGTGGACTAGTATGGATAAAGGGAATTAATTAAAGTCTTGGTAATTGGGAAAGAATAGCGGGGAGAGAAGAGTGACAGCTAGAACCAGCATGGGGTCACACTGCGGAGTAGCCAGGGTGCTCTAACAGAGCAGGACTGATAGAATGGAATATATATATTCCATATATATATATGAAAAAGTATCTACTGACCTCAGATACAGTACTAATGTTATACCAAAGTCACAATCCCTCTTAAGTCTAGTTTGGTGAACCAATGAGTTACTTACAGAAGCATGAATGAGGGCTAGGTTAAGGAGCATGGATATTTTATGGGTAGCTGCACCTCTGAAGAAGAATCTTTTCCCCCAGAACTGTTAAGCATTTTATATATCCTCAGGGCGGTGTGGGACCTTATGCAGTGTCTTACAATCTCTCCTTATTTTCACAAAGAAATTCCAATAGATTCAATCTCGTGAAGCTCTTGTGTGGGTAATTTCAAAATGTTACTGCCCATCTCATGCCTAGAAGACAGTATTCCTCATTACTCCATCCCTTCCTCTGGCTCCTATATTCTTCTTAATCCCCTTTCTACAATGTTCCTTGAGTCTTAGAATGGATGATATAGATATATAAATATTTTTTTCCTGTGTGGGACTTAACACTAGGCTACTGTGCTGCAGTAACAGTCATTCTCAACAATTTAGTTTATCAGTCTTTTCAGTAATTTCCTCCCATTACACAAAAAAAGCTTCCTTGATCAAGGCAGAGAGCAGTAATAATCTAGGGAGAAAACATGAATGTTGAGAAGGGAATTTGACAGACAAACTTCATTAATTTAACAACAGAAATAGTTTTCCTCAGGGGTTATAATTTTTCCAGTCACAGGGTTTTGTCTTACAGTACCAAATATGTATTTGTCCCTGTGGACTAAGCTTTAAATTCAATAGGAAAGGGGTTGGTTACACCCATAACAGCTGTGACACTACTGTAGCAGTTGTACTACTACTACTACTACTACTACTGTATATCTTGCCTGGCATGCTGATATGGTAGCATACAGGAACCACAGTGTGGCAGGACTGTTGGGTACAGTTCTCTCTCAGTCACTCACCTGGTACCTTCCAACATTATGAAAACTAACCAGGAGAGAGGGAGCTTCCAGCTCAGTCCCACCATGGTTTCTCTATGCCCTACAGCCAAAACATAATGTGTTCAGCAATAGCATCTTACCATATGGTTCTGGCATGTAATCTACAGTAATAGCAGTAGTCTGTAACATTTTAAGAGCTCAGGGGCATGCTTGATCAAAAACTTATGGGGAAGTAAACCCCCTCTGTCACTGGAATTTTCTTTAAAAAACCTCAGTCTGTGAGTATGCTTTCCCCATCAGTATAAAGCACTTTTCTTAAAACTACTATTTATAGGCATTAGCTATTGTAGGATTTTGTTTTTTTAGTTAGCTTGTTGGGTGTCATCTATACCTTACCCAACCATAAAACTACCAAGAATTTCACCATTGTGCCTAGTCCTTGTGCCTTGTATGAGCTGATTTCCCATCATTATTCCTTTAGGTGTGCTTCCAACTCTTTCAGATGCTTTTCTGAATCTGTAAGACACTCAGAAGTCAACATTATATAATAAAACCTTTTATGAAGCTTGGACAAGATCCCTGAAAGTCTATTGCTGACGATTCCAAGCAAATACCAATTGGTCTTGGTATTCCTCAGTTAAGGAGAAACTAAATAAATATTAATGCTGATCAATACAACATGAAAAGATCCGATCACTTGCAACAATTACTTCCTTAAAAGACCAATGCTGGGTGTGAATGGGAGGCATTATTCTTATTTTTCTCTGGTGGGGGGGCTAGAATGGGGGTTGATGTAGTCCAAGCTGGTCTTGAACTTGTTATGCAGCCAAGGCTAGCCTTGAACTCCTGATCCTCTTGCCTCTACCTCCCAGGTGATTACAGACATGCAATACAACGTCGAGCTGGGTGACACTATCTTATTTATCTGTTTATATCTTCCATTTATTCTCCGTGAGCGGTTCTGCCTCTGGAGTCTGGGACACAGTGCACATCTCCTCACTGCTTAGGCACAGTGAGGCTAGCTCATGCTTCTCTGCCCAGGATGACTCTTCTCTCCCCGGTTGTATTTTTCAGTTTCTGTGGACTTTCATGGCCTCCAGACTGATCCCATGTCCCGCAGCCATATAAGCAAGACTATGAGAGGCTCTTTCATTTCTTATTTAAATGCCTTTCCTTGTTCAGAAACAGAGTAGTCCCTGGTTACTGTAGTAGAACATTACAGTACTGGAATGTTATTAAGGCCCTTATTTTCGTGCTGATTTGTGACTTTTTCCTTCCTCTACATTAAAAGTTGGGCCCGAGGGTATCATCTACTATTTACCACCCCTCTTTCTGTCCGTTTCTCCTCACAATCCAGTTCTTCTGATGTTTTTTTCAATCCCAGAATGGATTATTTAGCACAGATATAAGTTGTGTCCTCTTTCCTTTACACTCTCTGCAGTCATGAGAATCAAACCAACACATTCAGCTCCTCCCTGTTCCCCTTTTTCTGAAATTCAAACTTAGTGCTGAGGATGACATCTGACATCTGTAAGTCTTTTTCATGTGATAATTCCTTTCTCACAGGGGCAAGTTCTTTCAGGACAAGTAGCAGACCCATAGCTGCATGGCTCATCCCTCTCAGCAAAGGTCATAAAATTGATTTCACAGCCAGCTTAACTTCCCATCCCATCCCATCATGCCCCTTTTAGGAATTGCAATGGATCCTCTGGTCTCCCGATCTTTTGTGAGAATCCTCACACTCACGCGATAGACCCTATTCTTGGAGGACGCATGCTACTTTATACAAACAAAGATCAACACTCCACCTTTGGAAGGAGTAGCCTCAGTTGGGTTATGTGTTTTAGAACTCATAGCAGGAGCACCACAACAAGAAGAAACGGCGTTTCATTCCACGTGGGGAAGGACAGCTACAGCGGGATCGGTCCCACGGATGCTCTGTTCTCAGGCAGCAGAACTTCAGTGGTGTGTCCTATCAAGAATAGCAGGGAGAATGCAACTCCTCCTCTCAAAATTATCTTGGTTTCTGTGAAGATGTTGCTTATGAGTCAAGTGTGGCATGCCTTTTCCTAGAGAGGCAGGAATACGTGCTTATTCATCATGGATAAAGAACCAATGATAGACTGAAAAAGTGACTTCATCAGTTTTAACTTAGTGAACTAATGAATTTGATTGGAGTTATGAAGAACGGCAACACCACTAAGGAAGAACCTTCCAACTAGAAAACAAACACCCCCAGCAACTTCTGTATCTCAGAGGAAGATGGAGGCTTGTGCATCTTATGAACTACCTCATTTGCTGTCTTGTAAGCCCCCCTTCCATAAGGCGATATTAATGGGCCCAATCCCATGAGAGTTTGGCGAAGATAATAACAGCTGCACTGATTTCAAGACAGCAGTGACTATGTTATGCCTGGAAGACAGAGTTCCACAACAGGTGGGAAAATGAGTGATTGAGAAAGGTAAATGTGCCCCTGAGCTAGTCCTGCTGAACACTTCCTTCTAGGGTTCTCATTTCAGAAGAGGAAGGAGAAGGAACGATTACTCTGAGGTGGGCTATGCGCTTTAAATTAGCCTATTATTATGTATTATCTTAAAACTATGTAACCAGTACAAAAAATTAAAATTAGTATTCCTTGAACTGAGCTGATACTGACTTTGAGGATGCCCTCGTTTAATGACTGGGCCATGGAACTCCTGCTTCTCCATTGCTCCCCAGATTGTTTATCAGTAAATAAGCTGAAGAGTAAGGACACAGGAGGTCTGCATCTGGGTGACATCATAATTTTTATAAGCCGGCAGTGGCCTTGAAGAGATGCTCAACTTTTGGGAATCACTTCTTTACTGCAATCAAAGCTATTAATTTTAAAGGTCCATGAAGATGAGATAAACAGCTATAAAGGTCTTTTGAGATTCATCCACAGAGTGTTTGATGAATTAAATTGCTGTCCTTCAAATATTGTGATATTTAATCAATGTTCATATATGAGCAAAAATCAAATCCCACCTGCCTAATGGGGGTGAAAACTCTTAAGAACAGTGCTGCTTACATGAAATCTGTTCTCCATTTTTTGCAAGGTTTTCAGGGCAAGAATTTGACTTTAGAGCAGTGTCGTAGAAAACAACTTTGCAACCAGGGACCTAGGGAACATTTTAAAATCAATTTTAAAGTCATTTTTTTGGGTATGTATACCTTTCATCACAAAGTCTAAACTGACAATTCTTGAAAGATTATTTGAGTTTAATTCTGATTATTGATGACAGAAGTGCAGAAATGTATTTGAAATGGTAAATGAAATTTGACTTAAGTATTAAACAATTAAACACATAGGCTAATCTTTATTGTAACTGATATACATTATTTTCTGTGTGGTCCATTTTTAAATAACTTACATGTGTTATTATTTTAAGTATCCTGTAAAAGAATGTGTAATTAACAATGCAATCTCTACACCCAAGGTTCACGAAACGTAGAACAAGGGATAAAGAGGACACTAATGAATCTCTCAACTCCCATTAATGAAACTCCTGCAAGGAACAGAGGGGCCGTAACACAAAAGGTCACAAATGACCAAAGACCTGAGATTAGGAATCTGCAGAGTGTGGGTCCCTGGACAGGACTCTTATATTAAGTTTCACTCACCCAGGGCTCAGGGCCTTTGTAGAAGAGGGGTGGAAAGACTGTAAGAGCCAGTGAGGAGGTGTATGACCACATGGAAATAGAATCCTACAAGCGCCTGGAACCCTGCACATATGAACCTACAGCAATGATTTCTTCATGCTCAAGACCCAGGCAACTCAAGCAGACAAAAGCCCAGCATGTAACTGGAGGAATGGGCAGCAGACCCCAATCTTTGCTGCAGAACTATTGGCAACTGATAACTATTGGGCGAGGATGAGCTAATCTTCTTAAAGTGAGGGATTCTGGATAGGCTGACTGGACCTGGGTGAATGAACCTGCACTGAGGAACATTTGGGGACGATAACTTGACACAATAGACCTTAACACAGATGAAAGGATGTACGGATTCCTTTGGGGAACTACAGGGGCTGCTGAGGAAAGAGGTGGAAAGATGGTTAAGATTGAGATGTTCTGTACAAAATGCTCAATTCAATAAAAAAGTTATCTAAAAGAACAACAACAGAATATATAATTATTGTCATCTCATTTTATAGATGAAGAAAACAGACATAATGAGTTTATGCAATTTGCTCAAAATCACACACTGAGTGATGCTCTTAGATTTTGCTTCAGAGAATTTAATTTCAGAGTCTTTCTTTCATACTCTTTTGCAGTGATGTATTTTTCTGTATTTTGTGGTAAGAGAAGATCATTTTGAGGGCATCATTGCAGTTTGGATCTTGTTAACCCAGGTCGTAAATCCTGTGTATGGTACAAACTGTGTGACCTTAGGGAAAATGCATAACTTGCATGTATAAAATGAGGGCTGATGCTAAGTGACTTCCATGACACCTTTTCTGCTTCCATGTGATGATTCAAAGATAATTAATTTTTTTAATTTGATGTTTGTTTGTGCTTTTACCACATTCTTCAATAAAAGATTGTCCTTTTAACATTAAACTATGTAGAGTAAATGCTTCCCAGTCCTCTTTGCTTTGTCCCCATTGTTTGATACTTAAGGAAAGAATCAAAAACGTTACAGAAGAAAGAGAATATGACTTACATCATTCGCCTGTCATATGGAGATGTTTGTAGGTATAAAAATTCATGAAATTTTAGAATTGCAAATTATTTTTGCTCTGATCTAATGTAATCTTACTGCAGACCCCAAGGAAGCTGAAACCCAGAGAGGTTCAGAGTCATGTCCAAATTCACTAGACTGTCACATAGCAGAACTGGGTTGTGATGGTGATTTCATATCTCAGACTCTCTTGATGAGTCAGCCAGTTCTGCCTTCATGTTTTCAAGTCAAGAAAAGCATCAGCCTGTTTAGTCTGGGTGGTGTAGTGGAATAGAAGAACCCCGGTTTGAATCTCAGCTGTATTGCTTTCTGGGTAGCAAGTTTGGGTAATCTAAACTGAATGTGTATATGTACATATATGTGAATATGTACACTTACATATAATCTTTATTCAAGATCATGAGATGAAACCTCATAGATTGAAAGTAATATGCAATTGAGGTTGCATTAGGGCTGAACAGTATTTTATCTCTAATTGCTGAAGTCCAATAGAATCAGATAATAGGATACTTTAAGTTTTAATTGAAGCATTTGGACAAAGCATAAAGGAAAGTAATGGCATGTCGAAACTCCATAGTACTGTAAGTAGAGGGAGGTGGGGGCAGAATTAATCATTAAAGGACTCGGGAGGGTTGGTGAATTCAATTCCAAAGACCTTCCCCCTCTTTCCCACTGCTGTCCGTCAGAACCACCTTCCTAAGGCAGGATCTGGCTTTTACAGAAGACGCCCACCCAGCATGTTCTTACCGTTGTATGTCTATTTGTTCTGATTTTCGAAAATGCTTAGACTTGTCATTATGTAAAGACTAGCATCACGGTTTTATTTCATTTTGTGCTACATATTTAAGTACAATTAAATTAAAAAATTAAAGAGATAGAAATGTTTTTCCTCTAAGAGCTCTTCATGTCTTTCTTTCGGATATGAAATGTATTCATGGAACCTGGTCTGAGGTCTTTTCAATGTTAGAGATTTTTTTCAAGCCTTAACATAACATTAGCTGAGGCAATGTTAAACAGAGACAGACCCTTAACGATAATAGTGATATTTCTATTTTAAAACTATTATATGAATCAACCCCTCTGGACACTCTAATGCTTATGTTTTATCTTAACAGTTAATATGGATATGTAGATAGTAGGATAATTACAAATATGATTTTGTCAATGTCATTAGGAACCAAGATTTTGTATCAAGAAGAAAGAGATTAAAAAGCAAAATAAATTCAGCCAGGCATGGTAGTGCACACCTTTAATTCCAGCACTCAGAGAGGCAGGCAGATCTCTGCAAGTTTAAGGCAAGTCTGGTCTGTGCAGTCAGTGACTTCTAGCCCATCTGGGCTACCCAGTGAGACCTTGCCTCAAGACAAAAACAAAACCAAAGCAAAACCAAAGCAAAAACCAAAAAATTAAATTTATAAAGTTAGAAAATATTTTCTTAAATCAAAACTGAAAATATTAACACAATCTTGTATGATTGTTATTTCAAAATTGTTTCCTAGTTCAGGTTCCTGAAAAGAGTCAGCACTAATGACCAAGCCAGCAGCAGCAACAACTAGCAAACCCCATGTTCATTTTCCATAGTAGGTATGAGGGCTCCCTGGAGAATTGGCTTGCTCAGATATAGGTCTGAACACACACAGATATGACTGGAACATTTATCATAATAGGAATTAGAGAAGCTATGAAAGACTACAGTATTTTTGTAAGAACTCAAGAGCCAGCATAAAGAGGCTCCCATTGTCCAGAGGTAAAATAACAAGATCATTAATCATAATAAGACATCTTAATTCATAATGATATGGATTTAATCATACTCTAGATGTCTTTAGCAGCATTAAAACAATGCAGTATTAGAAACAGTTTGCAATAGCTTGGGTATGAAATGTTCTCCAAAGGCTCATGTGGTAAAAGTTTAGTTCTCAACCCCCGGTATTAACGGGATTTGGTGGGACCACTAGGATGTAGAGTCTCATGGCAGGAAGTTCAGTCACTGTGGAGAGGGTCTGCATGATATTGGGGTCCTAACCCCTAGGTTGCTCTCCAGCCACCCTGAGTTGAACAGGCCTCTGCACCAAGCTCTTCCCTTTTTACACACTGCGCCACCTCAGACCCCAAGCAGCAGGGCCAAGCAGCTCTGCACTGAATTCTCTGAAACTATGAGCTGAAATAGCCCTTTCCTATTTATAAATTATCTAAGATATTTCATCACAATGAAAAGCTAACATACAGTCTAAATACTGAAAACCAGCAGGATTCAGTCATATTGTTATTGCAGAAAATATTAAGTCTGAAATATGTTTGCACTATATTATTAACATTTAAAAGTCATAAAATAATACACATAAAGTAATATAAATTTTAAAATATTCATAAAGTGATAGCAAATTGAATTTGTTGTGAACTACGAATACTCGCCATATCTGCATGGCAAGGTTATGGCTGATCTTTTCTTGTCTTCAGTTTCTAAAGTAAATGCACATCATTTCATATTTTGAATATAAAAGACATTGTTACCAAATATTTATTAAATGAAAACACTTAAATAGTTCAGAAGACAGCACATGAACCAAAAAAAATTATTTATCAATGTATAAGCAATACTTATGTTTATATACACAGTTTCAGTACTCCAGGCAGGAAACTACTGACCTAGTTCAACTTATTTCTTTTAGAGTGATTGAAAAAGTAAGATGATCTGCTTGAGGCTACCTTACTAAAGAAAAAAGAAAAGTCAATAATAGAAAACATGATTATATTTCAAAGACTTGATTTGTATTATTTTGAAATTAACTTGGAGCTATGTGCAGAGCTTTAGACTTCCCTCCCAAACCTAAAGGAAAATGTAGACATTTGGTTGGGGTGAATTTACCATGACAGAGTACAAAGAGACTAAAGATTGGCCTCTGAGGATCTGAAGCGCTCTTCAGTGCAGATTTACTTTGAGTGCACACCACCTCAAGAAGCATTTCCCCTGCCTTGCTGTCATCACTCATGAAAGGACATAAAAAAATCAGGTGAATTCACCATTTTAGAGAAGTCAGCCTGAGAGGTAGGTGCTTCTAGTGCCAGATTTGGCTTCCAAGGATGCCCACCTCAATCAAATCTAAGGCAGCCAATGAAAAGTGTTTTGGCAAAGAGGGCAGAGAAACTGTGGGCACCAAGCAGACAAAGGTAATTTTCAGGTGACTGCACATACAAAGAGCCATCAGACTATAACGATCCAAGATAGAACAGAAAACACCACAATAAGGAATTAGGTCTAGATCACAGAATTTATTGTATTAAAATAGAGGCAATTTAGAAAATTCTTGCCTTAGAGAGAATGGGAACCTGGATGGAATAAAATCAGTGCAGATAAAGCCTGAGGTGACTTTAAGGGTTCCATATCTTGGTTTGGGGATGGGATGAAGGGCTCTCTAGCCAGAGAAAACTAAGGCAGGAGGTTGACACTAGTGTTTTCCCTTTGACCGTGACTTTAAAGCCAGAAGGAGACAGGAGGCTCAGCCTGCGCCCTTGCGTTATCTCTCTTAGGTGTGCTTTGGTTTTCTTTGGATGCTGACTGATTAGAGGTTGCAAAAGAACGCAAAAGTTCTCACAGAAAGTCAATTTGTAATCTCCAGGTGCTGGAAAGAGGCTTGCAGAATGAGTGTTTATGAGGGTCTCCGTAGGGGTGAAATGTTCCAGAACTGGTGGAGTGGAGTGGAGACAGTTGCACAGCATTGTGAATGTGCACACTTCGGATGGCTGTGATGGTGGTTATCGTTGTATGAACTTTACTATATTAAAAACATCTTCAAACATAGGGAGGAAGATGTAAAGAATGGGGAATGCGGCCATCCTTAAAGTCAGAAGGGGATGGAGAGAGAGAAAATCTCACTCCACAATCCGGCTCAGAATCCAGTCTTATCTTTCTTTGGTTACTCTAGTTTTTGTACTTAGTACTACTTCAGTTTTAATTGACCTTAAAGTTTACACAGAAGCCATAAACTGCCTGTTTCCTGATATTAGACTTAATGTAGGCTGGGTATTTTTTTCAGAAGTATTTTCTTTATATTGGCTTATTTTCCTGATTCATTAATTTCATACATTTCTGGCCCATGAAGGCATTTGTAACATAAAAAGTCCTTTATGTTTAGGAAGCTTCTACATGCAAAACACAACCTTACACATAATTATAATACTGATATAAAACATATTTCAGACTGGAGACATAGTATAAATAGCTTATTATAATACACACAGGATAAGTACTCAAATGGCAACACAAATTAAGTGTATTAGGAACAAAAGCAAATACAAAATCATATAATATCTCTTCTACTCTGCTCATTGCAGTGAAATTTCCTTGCAGTAAAAACAGTTAAAGAAGACAAATGATACTTGTTAAGCTGGGAAGAAATGCCATCAAATCTGTAGCTAATAGTCATCAGAGCATAACACTTCTTGTAGCATAGCTTTAACTTGGGTGTGAAGAGTGTATTTACATCCGTAATGAAACAACTTTGGTGAAATGAAAAACACATACTCTTAGATTCTTAGCGGTTTAATAGCAAATCTCTCAGAAATAAAGCTTCTATTTATTGACTCCCCGTGTATGCTTTCTATGTGTTATTATAGATCTGCACAGCCACCCTGCAAATTACTGCCTAAGAGGAGAACGCCGACACAATGAGGGACAGAGTGAGCAGTTCCCGGCTCCCCAGTCCTCAAAGTAGAATTATCTTTTGAAGTCATATTTCAGTTAAGAACTCAGTGTTGTGTGTAGATAATCTTGTGTCACATTATATAATTTTCCCACTATGAGAACTTTGGTTTTATGTCTGCTTTTATAGTCTTTTTAATAAGCAAGTCAGTTAGCTCAAACATCACTTTGCAGGAAATGAGGAGAGAGCCGGAACTGGCTGAGCCTGGCAATCAGCTAAGATCCTTCCCGTCTAAGGGTTTTTTGCTGGCACATCTATCTCCTCTAAGTCTCTGCTTGGCCTTATGCTGTGTATATTTTCGTGCCGCTGAGGTGGGTATAAATTGGCACAGTGACGAATAGGGAAACTTTTATTATATATCCAAAAACTTTTAAACATTTGTCTTTTGACTGGACAATTTCACCTGTTAGGATCTATTTTATGGAAAATCAGTATATGATATCCACAAAGATTATATGAATATTGATTGTAGTTTTAGTTAGAACAATGAAAATATGTGTGGAGGCCATTAAATAGTTGATTGGGCCCTGAGTTCTAAATCTACCCTTCTTTATTATGCTCAGAATTGTTAGAGCTGGACTCTGCAAACATATATATCTCTTTGCCAACTGGCAGGATATTTAGTTTCCTTAATAGAAGGCACAGGATTGACCTGTATGTCTTCATATTGGTAGTACTGGCTCCAGGGCACCTCTATTCATCCTTCCTTCCCAGCATTCCACTTCAGCAATACTTTACCCTGTCCTTTCCTTGAGACCAGCCTTGGTCCATATCTATCAAAGAAAGTCACCCTGCAAGCCTGCTTTCTTCTACCCGCTCACATCCACCCACCATGATGCTCTTATAGACCAGTGCCCAGGTTCTCCTTGCAAGTTACCTGAGTAGCCACTGTCTCTTTGAAGCAGTTTGAGTCTCCAGGAGGGCTAGGAGCTTTCTGCTAGTCCTTATTTTCAGAGGTATTAGTGTCTTTCACTCAAGAAACCCTGGCTCCTTATAGCCTTTTCTTATATATTTTGTAGCTAACAATTTTGAGGGTAGTTTCCTGTTCAAGTACCCCCACACACACCTGGAACTTGAATGATAAATAAATGGTTAAACAGATGAGGATGCATCTGTTTATTGCTGTAATATTAGTTTGACTGTCTACTGCTTGGTGAGATGACCACATTTGAAAGAGTTTTATTTATCTTCTCTTTTTAGGCTCATGTGGCTCTAACTGATCATCTGTTATTATCACTGGATCCAGAAGTGCCAAGAGATACCTCTGGAAAGGCTGTGGATTTTAAACACACTCTTCCTTGCTTCTCTGAGAGTAATGCTGCCTTGTTAAGGAAATAGTAGTCTATTACGTTTGCAACATAGTATTTTCTTGTTTTGTTTGTTGATTCACTGTCCTGAGGAACCCATACCAATCAGCTAGTATTAATACAGTAAAACCTAAATTTTCAGAGGCCGATGAAGTGGGTTTTTCTAGTGAAGAATAGGGATGTCTAGTAAAGATTTATTAAGTATTTGTATCTTCATTCTTGATCTACGCATTTTAGCTATTGAGCAGAGAATCATGTATCAACTGTTAATTGTGTCACATCCTGAAAGACAGTTCCATATCCATGGGGGTTTATTTCTAAGTTGGAGTCTTAACTGAGAGTTTACCAGGCTATTCCACCATTTTATGTATTTCTGGGATGTATGGTCACCGATAAAAACAGTGATTCCTATAATAATGAGCATATTGATACATTTGTATTGCTGTAAATATTGCCTTGATCTTCTCTGAATATGAATAGCCTTTGTGACAACTTTGATGAAGATAATGTATCAGAAATGTACTGTGTGATGTCCAAAACTAGTTTATAAAAGACTGTTTGTTTTTCTGGGACATTTGGTATGGAAGATATCAGTGCCCTTTAGGTAAACCCTACAGGGGACATACCTACAGTTAAACAAACTTGGTTTACTGTTTGTTGCAGGAGCAAAGAATGCATGCAATGGGGAAGACTGTTTCCTTGGTATGAAGGTGTTAGAAAGGAACTATTATAGCATTTAGTTCAGGTAGGAAAATCTGGGGAAAGATTTAAGGAATAGGTTTGTCCAGATTTAATGCTGTTCAAAATGAGAATAATTCTATGATAATGAAATTAATTATAAAATAATTCTATTTTGAGGATGAGGTAGTGACCTTTTTTTTTTAAATCTTTGCTTATTTAAAATTATGAAGTGGTCTCAGAGTAGCCTTCTTGGAGTTTGGTATTCTGCAAGATTGTTTATGTCCATCAGAGGAATAATGTGACTGAGCTAGGGGTGTCAGATCAGTTCTGGACATGAGAGGCTACTTTTGTCCTTTTGAGAATTTTCATCTCTTATAAAGAAATATGGTTACTCTGAGACACCAAATCTCATGATCTCATAAATATGGGAAGGGATGGTGCAGATTTGAAGTCCCCAGCAATTCATTTCTTCCCAATCCAGTTTACAGATGTTTGAATAAAGAGGTCTTTGATGTAACTGCAGCTCCAGCCAGTGTGACCACATTGCACGAGGGAGTATTGCTTAGCTGAGCCAAGTTAACCACCACATTTGTAAGCAAAAGAAATGGTTATTATAGATTTAAGTTAGTTTTCTGGGTGGTTTGTTACACAGGAAAGGCTAACTCATATAAATGTGTGGAGTTCAAGAGAATTATCTGAACTGGACAGTCATCAGGAGGTTCTTTAACAAGGAGAAGGCACTAGAAGTGTCTTTGGAGATAAAGAAGCCCGAAGGAAACCGAAGCAGCACCTTCAGCAATGATACTGAAAGGACCAGGAAGAAAGAAGTCATTTTCCAAGAGACTGAGTCATGGCTAAGGAACTGGATGATATCCAGAACACGGTGTCCAGCAAGTCAGCGATGAGAGCATTTCAGGAAGGAGGGTGCTGTCTGGAGTTCAGTGCTTTGGAAGGAGATCAGGTAGAACAAGCCTGAAAAGTTCTTTGGACTGGCAGCAGTGAGTTTTCATTGTTGGGAGAAAGTGGGAGGGGTAGGCAGTGCTGGGGGCAGCAACCAGGTTGCAGAAGGATAAGGTGAGAACAGAAGGTGAGAAGGGAGGACGTCCAGCTCCATGCTGTTTTCCTATACACCGTGCCGGACTGTTTGTGCCTATATAATTCTTTTTCTGCTATTTAACAACACAAGAACACATCATGCCTTGAACCCTACAACTCCAGAATAACACAGATAGGTCATCTCTCAGGGCAGGTTAAATATCATATTTTAGCTTGTTCTTCCCAGTTATAAATATATTATTGTGCTATTGAGTGTCTCGGTCTTTCATAATCACTTTAAATCTCTTATTGTTTGTTTCTCTGGCAATTAAAATAGATCATCATTTAAAATAGTACCCAGTGTTCAGTGTTCACTGGTGCCTTGTAAGTATTTCAGAAAAACAGTCTCGGTTTCAATGTTATAAACGGCAGAAATAGCTTACTTTTTCCAGAGAAGTCTGGAGAGCATTATTCCAGTCATACTCTGTGATTCATTGGCCTGCTTGTCAGGCCTCCTGGTCCAGGGAGCTCTCCTGGGAAGCTATTCTGATTACCCAAGTGGGGGTCAAGGCCTCCTTGGAGACAGTGAATAGGTTACCAGGGGTGATGGGGATAAACTCCTTCCCATTCAGCTCTCAAGCAGAGTCCACTGCAAAGACCCGCTTCTGTTCAGGCCTGTCCCACTTCCCCTAAGGGGACGTTCTTGCCTATTTCCTTCATTCCTCCTTTGTGCTTTTCTTGCATGGAGGTGCGTGGAGACAAGCACTATGGCGAGGAAAGGAACAGGCTAAGGCCTTTAAATGGAGGGTTTATATTTTAAAAGACTGGAGATTTATGTCTCAAATGACACTTAGAAATGAAACTCTACACAATGACAAACCGATTAATAGATTTGGGAGACCATGTGTAACACACATCTTATAATCCTGTCGCATGCCCAGGCCGTAGCACCTTCTTCAAATCCTGTTGTCACATTGTAAATACCACCACCAGAGCCTATTTGAAATACTCTTAAATGTATATAAAGATTTAAAAAGTACATTTTAAAAACTCTGTTTGGACATTTCTTCATATTTTAGGATGCCAGAAACATCTACAATTGAAAATTTCTACCCATTTCCCAGTGGTCAGAGGTGTTTGCAAAGCTTGTCACGGAAGATGCTTACTGAGAACGTTTCAGTTCTAATACAGCACCGGAAACTTTCATGTGCTGCATTTACTACTGTAAAGTTGCATGGAATGAGGCCTGGGACTATCAAATCCATCCTGGGGGAGATTGTCTGAGCTGTCATCTGAAGGGAAAACCCCAGTGCCTAAGAGCAGCCTGGGGTGGGGTTGGAGGTGGGAGAGAAGGAAAGGCTCCTGGCCGATGCCCTCTGCTCAAGGGCTTGTGTGTCATCCTCTTTTGTGTAGACTTGTGACTCTTTTCCAGGCTCATCTGCTGGGCAGATGGGTGAAAAATGCCTTTAAGCTCCTTGGAAGGTTCTCAGAAGGCATACATGAATTACAATGGTGTGACAAACAGATGAAGCCAACTTTCTAAGGACTTCTGGTGTGTATGCACCTGGGCATGTATGTACATACAAATGTGTAATTTACATGCCTCCTTGGTATGGCCCAAGTGAATATATTTTTTAGAAGTGCAAAGCAGAGCATGTTCTGAAAATTCTTTCCCGCTGCCATAGTGCTACTTTTATTTATAGTGATTTTGGGTCCCCAAATACCATCAGCACTATTAACAATGCCAACAAGCACAAAAGGCAGCAGATGACTTGGTCAAGTATTGTTTTACAGAGAATTTCATTTCTCTTGTTTTTGCAAAATACAAAGCTCCTTTCAAAATATTTTATTTATTATTTTTATTTTGTGTGTATGAATGTATTGCCTTCACGTATGTAAGGGCACCTGTTTTGTGAAATGCCCAGAAAGATCAGAAGAGGGTGTTGAATTCCCTGGAACTGGAATTCTGGATGGTTGTTAGCTGCCATGTGGGTGCTGGGGATTTTTCCTCTGTAAGAGCAGCTGGTGTTCTTAACCACTGAGCCATCTCTCCAGACCCCAAAGTTCCTTTCAAAAACTGCAATCAGCTCTCATTCTCTTCTCAGAATTACTTGAAAGGGATGGGCTTGTCTGGGCAACAAGAACGTGTGTAGTACTATTAGCCTTGTCTCTTGGCCTTCAGAATGCAAAGAAAAATCCATATCAGTTTCTTTGCATTTGTCATTACTTTTTTATAATGAAAATAGTCTTTGCTAATTATCGTTAACTAGAAAAATGGTTACCATTTACGGAGCCACAGCCATATCATATCTTTGTATATGTTTATTATCTGATTTATATTCCAGCATCTTCATACACAGCATGATTTATAATTCCCGGTATACTAATAGAATCTCAAGGATATTAGGTATTATTCTAAGAACATAGAGCTGGAAATTTGAACCACGGTCTGGCTGACTTGGAAGCTTATTGTCTTTCTGTTCTAAGGAATAGCCCTCCAAGTTCTGGCCTAGGCTACAGAGAAAGTTGAAATTAGTCTGGGCAACACAGTGAGACCTTGTCTCAAAATAAAATCAAAAGGGGGGATGGGATTCAGTCCACGGTAGTGCACTTGTCTAGCATGTGTGTACCCCTAGTTCAATCCCCAGGACTAAAAAAAGAATATTGATTATGATGCAGAATGGAAAAGCCCAGGCTCTTGTGCATGTGTGTGTGTGTGTGTGTGTGTGTGTGTGTGTGTGTGTGTGTATGGGGGAGTTGCTTTGGGGAAAAGGTTAAGGACACTGTAGACAAGGAAAAAGTATGAAGTCAGAGGCTAAGCACTTATCATTTGCATGCATCACAAACTGTTCAAATTGTTTGGTTAAACTCTATGACAGGGTATGAGAAACGAGAAAAAAGTCCTTTGACCATGGTGAAAGTGGGAGCTTTGGTTTTGGACTGACTGTAGCCTTGCAAAGCTTCCTTGGTAAGACAGACACTTTTCTTCTGTTTGAGGTTATTTATCTTTTAATGACACACCATACTAGTCACAGTACTTTACCAAAGAAGAGATGTAATTAACTCATAAATACATGGTAAAAAATAAATCTTGCTGGTAATCAAAATTAGACTATCATTATCCCAGCCAAAGAATACAAATGATGAAGACACTCAGGATTAGTAAAACAAGATGATAAACAGTATTTTGCTAAATGGTCCATAATTGCTTCAGCACTTTCATATGGTTATATAATAACATTGTTGGATATTTCAAATGCTTATGCTCTTTGATTCAATAGAACTAGTTTTGAAATTCTATAATAAGGAAGTTATAATAAGCATTTATTCCTGGGCTTCTTAATAGTGAGTCATCAGAATCAGCCTAAGAACTCATATTACATTATTTTAATACACCTTATGTATCATTACTGATTTAATTTACAAATATAATTTAAGATGCATTTGACATGCTAGTACATACCTTTAGTCCTACTCCTTGAGAGTCAGAAGCAGGCATATCTGTGCAATTGAGGCCAGCCTTGTCTACATAGTGAGTTCCAGGTCAGTTGGGGGTACAGTGAGACCCAGTCTCAAAAAATCAAAAGAGGTGCATTTAATATAATTCCAGATAAAAAGTAGGACACATAGCCTCCTAGACCTGTAATACAGTAAATTAAAAACTATATGTTTTTTATAAATTCAGGGCTGGCAAGATGGGCTCAGTGAGTAAAGGCTACCTAGCCTGATGACTTGAGTTTGGTTCTATATCACCTCAGGATATAAGGTGAAAAGTAGCTCCTACAAGTTGTCCTCTGACCTCCACATGCCCCACGACACATCTACTCTCCTCCCAAAATAAATAAATGTAAAAACTAACTGACTCCTTGTCAAGTTAACACACAATTAAACCATCACTCTTAAAGCATGCCTTTCCACTCCTTGTCACCATGATTTCATGCTAATACTATCACCATATAAAATATAGCACTTTTTTTAGCTTTTTAAATATTTTATTTATTACTTTATGTATATGAGTGTATTGCTTGCATGTGTGCAAATGTACCTGTGATGTGCAGTGCCTGTGGAGGTCAGAAGAGAGTTAAAGACAATTGTTAGCTACCATATGGGGACTTGGAATCAAACCTGGGTCTTGTGCACTTAACTACTGAGTCATCTCTCCAGCTCCAAAATACAGTACAGCTTTAAAAGTCCCATAATCTTCAAAAATTCTATCACTTAAAAGTTCAATGTCTCTTCATAATAATCAAAGTCTTTCAACTTTGGGCTCCTGTAAAATGTAAAATAGGAGGTTACATAACATCTTATATAAAAAGAGAATAATCGGACACACTTAGGCAAAACCAAGTGTATAGTAGCTGAATGTCTGTCATCCGGGATTCACTCATGATCTTTTGGGGTCCAAAAGGCTTATGTGATTCCCCTGTTTCTCTGCCATCCACAGCGCATATAGCTTGTCTCATAGGCTCAGGATTCCTCCACTCCATAGCTGCCAGTGTCATCCACAGTCCACCGGAGTCTCCACTGTAACTAAGGCTGCACCTTCACCAACGGCCTCGCCTCAGGGTGCCAAGCCTCAGCTGTTCTCCATGACTCCATCATGCCTTCAAAACTGGTACCATGTGGGAGACTCTTGCACACTGTCAAATTCAGCTTTCGGCATTAGATGCAGCCTTGCCTCCCACCTTCTCAGGACCCCAGCTTCTGTGTGTTACCACTGAGGAAATACATCTCAGAAGATTCCACCTCAGTGACGCTGGTCTGTTATTAATCAGAAGCAAAAACTGATATGTTTTTGACTTTATAAGTTTTAAAAACAGAAGTTAAAATTCATTTTGTTAATAAACAACAAAGATGCATTACAGTGTTCAATTTAATGCTTTTTAGATTTGATACACTTTTATTCTGTAACTCTAATGAGCTGAATCAAATCTCTCCAACCTCTAACCAGTCACTTGCCTGTGACTTTCTGGAAAGCTAGAAAGCATGATAATTTATGGTCAACAATGAATAAATTATTAAAGTAGTAACAATCTACGAAGCACTATAGGGTCTGCTATGTAGTATGATACTTTACCTTGTGAACTATAGTTCCCAAGTTACAGTACTCATAAATAGTTTCACATCAAATGTTATGTTCCCCAATAGGAATTTTCTCAAAGTGGCTGTTCTTTAATAGGATGTTAGAGGAGAAGAGATCAGAAGTCCATATAGTTTGTTTACTTGAAAACATCAAATTTGAATCTGGTCTCATTGTCTGGGAATTAACAATCATCAAAAAAGTTATCAAGGAAGCCTAGAAAAATAAAAATAGCATGTAAGAAGACCCGAAACAGAAAGAAAAAGCCAGTCAAGAGGCAGATTCACCACGACGAGATGAAGGTGGGTGCAGGCAGGACAGCGAAGGAAATGACACAGAAGTGACACAACATGGTGCTGAGGAAATGAAGAAAACGCCACACTGCAGAAGCACTCCCTGGAAGTGCAGAAGCAGACTCTGGACACTGCAGGTGCTCCTGAAGAACCAAAAAAGACGCTTACAGCATGAACGTTGAAAGTGCAAAGGAATAAAATGACCCTGAATTGAAGAAGCTCAAGGTACAGAGACTGGAAGGGTCAATAGATTCCATTAAAAACCCAAAGTACAGAAACACTGCAGTTACACTCTTAAGAATGTATTAATTATATGTTTCTGGCTTTTAAATATCAGCAGCTAGGCAATAGGAAAATATTTTCTAATGAAGAAGGCAAATTAAAAGAAACTCTAACTTTCCTTATGTAACACTAAATTCCAGAAGAATATGAAAGCATATCCACAGCTTTGCAAGGGACCAGATTAGGATGCATATATTTAAGATTAGAAAAGCCTTCTTGCTTTTGTTAGGACAATGGAAGATGTAATTTAGAAATTGACACTCTTTAACAATCCATATGTACTTTCCTGCAACGAGTTAAGATAACTATACAAATAAAATGGGCTTCAATACATTTAGTCACTAAGAGATGATTCAAACAGGAATTTTGAAGGACCAGAATGTTAGCATTTAAAAGGGTGAGTAGAGTTTTCCATACTGAGTTTGTTCAAGTCATAGATCCAGTATGACCAGATATATCTAGATTCCCAAAGGGAAAGATTGGCCCTACCTTTTTTGTTTTGTTGTTGTTTTTTAATTCTGGCTCAAGGAATATATACATTTTATTTTTAATTGAAACATAGTATTTCTATATATTTATGGAATACAGTATAATTTGATAAATGTATAGAAATTGTGTGATGATGAAATCAAGATAAAAATTAATATTTTAGTGAGCAATTAATCACTTCACATTTGAAACAGAGTATGTCGCTGTGCTGGATGGTTATTTTGAGGGAAAGATCAAGCAGAGATCCAGGCCACATGCCTAGGCCATGTGAGATGATGTAACCCTGCTCTCAGCTACTGTTCCAAGGACCAGATACAGCCTAAACCGGATGGTGGTAAGCACTTGACTCAAATGGAGTCAGACAGTTTGTATTAAAGTCTTAGGGTCAGCTACTTGATTCCTACTTCATTTTCTTTTCTGTAAAGTGAGCTCAGTAAGACTGTATTTCAGGGGTGATTTCTATAGTTCATTACTAAAAAGAGCTAAGTGATTGTTTTTACTTGCTATCTTTGAGATGAGGACTAACTGAGCAATATATACCATACCTTTTGACTGGTACATGTTCCGTAATCTTGTTACACATTCTGAAAAGAAAAGAAAACAAAATAAACAAAAAAACTCCTAAACCTTCTCTATACCAAGTGAAGGACAGAAGCTCCATTTATTGCATTATTACTACACTTCAGTACTATTTGTAACTAAACCAACCCGTTTCAGTTTGTCTGGCATCTAGGGGTATCGTATAATCCATTTCCATTCTGACCCTACCTGAAAATAACTAGAGATTCCATGTATTAAAAGCTCAGCCCCCTACAACTGTCCCTGCTTTAGATGACATGGCTGTAAATCAGAGTTTCAATGCCTTCCTCCTCCTCGAAGCCAGTCATGTGGGAGAACACCTCGCAGTACTCAGGAAAGTAGTTTGTTTATTACTTTGCTAGTTTATTACAAAAGGAATCGACAAGTCAGGGACAGGAGGAAAAGACAGACGGGACAAGGTCTGTGAGAAGGGGCAGGAGCTTCTGTCCTCTTGGATTGCGCCACCCTCACAGGACCTCCACACATTCGCCAGCACAGCTCTCCTGACTCTGTCCTGTGGACCTGTGGGCATGATTGATTAAAATACTGGCTTTTGGTAATTGTTAGCTCCAGCCATCTCCTCCCCTCCCCTGAGGGTGGGGGAGGCTGGGCTTGAAATTTCTAAATTACGTAGTTGGTTGCCCAAGCAACCTGCTTCCTCCCCAATCCTAAAGGTCCTGATAAAAACTGTCTCATAAAGTTACACTCTGTGAGGTAACAGATTTCTTCCACCTCCTGTTTCCACCATGAGGTATTGCATTGCCATGGTCCCCAGAGCAACAGAAGTGACCTTGGATAGAAACCCCAGAAACTGTGAGGTAAAGTGAACCTTCCTGATAAACTGATTCTTCCAAACAACCTGTCATGGAAAGCTCGTGTAATTCTGAGCCTCCCCATGTGCCCTTTGACCCTCACCTGTGTTTTTCCTGGTTTAGTCATCCTTTACCCTGGTAATCCAGAAAATGTGACTGCCCCAGAGCTCTGCCCTGCTTCCTCTGGTGGCACCCAAAGTACCCTGGAGGTTTCAAGACTACTGTAACCCTTTGAGCTTTCAGCTAGTTTGTCCCTAGTCAGCCATAAACACTCAGCTCAGGCGTTCTGGTAATATCAGTACAGAAGACAGTTTATGATTAGATGACTCATTTCCCAAAGGCCACCAGGAAAGTACCATAGATTCTGCACAGTGGTAGCCAGATCAACCTCTTACCCAGCATCTGAGGTGTGAGTCACACAGAGGTCTTCACAGTTTGCTTGCAAATAAGTTGACAAACAATTTTACTAGAAAGTCTCAGGAATATAATCTCAAAAACTCTTTTAGTCCAAGTTGCTCAAGTCACGTTCTTGAATGTGATCGATTTGTACAAGCAACAGGAAAATCACAATAGATTGAGGATACTGTTGATAATAAAAAGGAAACACTGGCTCCATGCTGTCTTTTCGCCTTTCTCTTCCTGCTTCTCTTCTCCATTATCCTCCTCCTTCTTTTCAGTTTTTTTTTTTAACTTACTTTAAAATTTTTATTTCATATATATGAGTGTATTGCCTGCATGTGTGTAAGTGTACTCATGTGCACAATGCCCATGGACCCAGGGAGGTCAGAAGAGGGTGTTCACCTGGAACTGGAGTTACAGACAGTTGTTAGGCGCCAGTGGGTTCTGGGAATCAAACATGGGTTTTCTGCAAGAGCTCTTAACTACTGAGCCATCTCTCCAGACTCTCACCTCTGTTTTTAAAGTAAAAATAAGAAGATCTAGCACAGAATCCTCCAGAATTGCTGTGGATGATGACTGCCCTCCCCATTTCTAGAGACTTCATGATTACATCTCAGTTCAAATGCAAATGGCAGGGTGCTGTCCTGAAAGTTTCCTATTTAAAGCAAATGCCTTCTCTCTTTCTGTCTATTGCTTGTCAATACTAACCCCAGCTTTCTCTCATGTTATCCTGTATTTTATTTTCCATTTACAAGGATCTTGTTTATTTCCTTATACATTTATTTTCTGTAGCTATCATTTTCAAGATGCTGGATCATCTGCTATCATTCCATGAAGAACTGAAGCTTGAGGCCCTGGGAGTCATTCAGGAATCGTTTTCTTTGTTGTCTCCTGTAATTCTTCTATCAGCAAGTCTTCTGGTTGTGAGCCTGAGCCTTTCACAGCTGCACCTGCGATAGCACAGTCTTGATTGTTCCAGTCCCAGAATCCTGAACGCTCTCCTGGTATCCTATAGTCACTCTTTCCCAGGTGGCATTGGGGCTCACTGCTGTGGCTGTCTCTCCAGCGTTCATTGAGCCCTTTTAGCTCATTTAGCACAGAGGAGCTGCAGAGGGCAGAGCAAGGTGTTGACGACCTAGCTCAAGCAGGGCCTGGTCCCTGTCTGTGGCTCCTCTTCAGTATTTGCTGAATGAAAGCGTGGGAAACTGCAAATGAGAAGAGAATAATTTGTCAGAAAGTCTGCTCTGCTCATTTCTTACAGGGAGGATTAGTAACAATTGGCTACCACTTACCCATCAGATTTGGGACTAAAAATCCAGTTATTCTATGAGTGGTTAAGGGTTAATTTATGGAAAAAACGCTGCCACAGTATTTTATTCCTTCTCACACCCACAAGTTAAGAGGGTTTTATTTCACTTTAAGGTAGAATAAATCTAAATTTTGATTAGAAGATGGATAGTTGCTACTGAAGGCAGTTGAATTATTAATCCGCATAAAGAAATAGGAAGCAATTTATAAAATAGCCATACAGTAAGTTTACTTTCATTTTTCTGTTTTTCTTCATTGTTAGTATTTACAGGAAGTATGCCTCTATTTCTATAATCAGAAAATATGTGAAGTTATATAGATGTGTTAAAATTGTTGTTACTGGAAATCTACTGCTGGTTATTCTTAATGCAGTACATTCCAATATTTTGAGAGGTTTCTATTTTGTGGAATTTTTGTGATGTGAATTTTTTTATAATGTATGGGGAGACATTTTAGAGAATGTTAACTTGAATTTAAGAGAATTGAGTTCATAATTTTAAATATGGTCTACACCACTGATAAATAAAAGACATTTGACATTCTGTGCCTAATCCCAAGAACTTTTATAGTAACTCTTTAATAATTATACAATTCTACAATGTTTACAGACACTTAGAAAACAAACTTTACAGTCATTTTATTAGGTAAAGACTGATTTGCATAACCATAGATCCCTCTTTAAAGGCACAGATACACACACATATATATCCTATATATATATATCTACATAAATAGATATATATATATAAAATGTTGGACATTTCCTATGGATTTTCTATTCAGAAAGTGCATATGTAGAATAACTTGCTTATATATCTCATTTGTATATTTTATTACTGGTTTCACATATTTTAACAGTCACTTATGTGAAGTATAATTGAAATTTGTTTAATTTATTTTACATTTTTTATTATAGTAATCATTCTTACCTAATGTGTAGAGGAATAATAGAGGAAATTTAACACCTAAATTATCCTTTCTTAATTAAACAAGAATGACTGTGTCACACTTAGGTTCATTTCAAATGTAATTTAATTTTCCACGTCCGTCTTAATTATTTCTTAAAATATTTTATTTATTATTTTTTAAATTTTATGTGTGTGAGGGTTTGGTCTAAGTCCACCACATGCATGCAATGCTCTGCAAAGGCCAGAAGAGGGTGTTGGATCCCTGGAAACCGGAGTTACAGATGGTTATTAGCTGCCACATGGGTGCTGGGAGTTGATCCTGTCCTCTGGATGAACAGTAAGTATTCTTAACCATTGAGTCATATCTCCAGTCCCCTTTCTTCTTTAGGTACTTTTCGTTCTCCAAAGCCAATAATCAAGTCAATCTCAAACTGCATCAAAATAATTTGAAATAATCAATGAGTCAATTTTATAGTCAGGTTTGCAATGCCCATATATAGTATTAGTAAAAATATGTGCCTGATGTTATTGACGTGAAATTTTAAGTTCTCAACAAAATGCCTGGTGTACGCACACAAAAAACAAAACACATAGTAAAAGTATGGCAATGTCTTTGGGGTGGTGCTGTTTTGCATTTTAATTAAATTTTTGCAATTTTCATACATATAAATTGATGGTATTTAGATTCTTTTCTCCACCCCTCTCTACTGCCCCCTGCACAGTTTAATGAACTCTCTTATATATGCTGAAAGGAATAGTCATTTTTATTGGTGATGTGTTTTGGTGATTTTAAAGATGATGGAACGCCTGCATCAGGGTGAGAAATTATTTATATTTTACTTACATATCTTTATTATGAGTTATTATAATTAATTGATCATTTATCAAGAATAGCTTGAGATGATTGTGGTTAATGCCTGTTGTCCTTCAACTTGAAATTTTAGCTCTCAAAAGAAGAACTGTGATTTGGAGAGTAAACTGCATATCTTCACCTTATCCTTCTAAGTACCTGTGATGAGCTACTTCTGGTATCAAGACCACCCATCTCTTGATTTAGACTGAACTCCTGTCAGGTCCCATGAGAAGACAAGTAGCTTGAGTCCATAGGTTTTCTGAGTGTGGGGTGGTGCACTTAAAATACATATAGTTATTACAGTACCCCAGTCTCTTACAAACTGAGGATGAAAAATCAGACACTTTAGTTCCCAGTTAAGTATCATGACATGAAATAGTGCTTCGTCTGCTACCATAGATGTGGCATGTCAAAATCAGCCCTCGTCACTGTCTGCCATTAGAGATCACCTAGGGATAGCTCCTGTAGCTCCTGTGATTTTTTCTGTTTACATAATTTATGGAATTTAATGCAGATTAAAATTCACAATGCCGTGTTGACAAATTATTGAGCATCTTAAGAGTGATGGATACAATCAAGCACGTGCTCTCTCTGTCCCTGGGTCCCTACAGGACTGAATAGATCTTGTACCAGGCAGTAGCTTCTGCTTGTAAGAATCTTTCTTAATGGACTGCTTTATTTTTCTTTCAAGTATTGTAGACCAAAACCTGTAGACAAGTGTCTGTGGAGCAAATCATGCAAGTAAAGTTGTTGGTGCAGTTTCATAGTCAGTTAATCACATAGTTATCACATCTATCTCTAGTGATGAGGTAATATTCTATATTCCATATTCCACAGGAAAACCTTTAAATAGAAAATGTAGTAACTAATTATGTTCTTAAAGAGGAAACAGCTGCCTAATTAGGCATAGAGGGGTTTTGCCACCTAAGAATGCAGTGATAATATTGTCTCAGTTTTTGCGGGGACAAAAGTTAGAAGTAAAAATTATGAAATTTCCATTTTCTGTTGTAAATAAACTCTATATTATAGATCCAGGAAAATAATGATAACCAAGACAGATTGAAGGAGTCTCAGTCTTCTAATTTTAAAAAAATGACTTATTTATTTGTACAGATGTTTTGATTGTTGGCATGTTTGCTATGTGTGTGTAGTTCCTGGGAAGGCCGGAAGAGTATGATAGAACCTGGGTATTGAACTGGGTCCTACGGAAGATCAGCAAGTGCTCTTAACCCCTGAGACACCTATCTATCCTCGCAGCCTTCTAATTTTTAAATTTCTGATACAGCTTACTGACATGTAATTCACATGCAGAAAATTCATCCTTTCAGCACACAGTTCTGTAAGTCTTGTAAAATACCTACATTTGTGAAACCACCAGCGCAGGAAGCACCATGTGTCCCCCCACATCTCCACGTAGATAATTACTCTAGTTCCTGTCAGCCACTGCATGCTTCTGTCTTTATAGTTTTGCTCCTTCTAGAGTGTCATATCCATGGGATCAGGCTGTGTGTGGCCTTATAGACCAGCTTCTTCCACTTAGCACACACTGAACACACTGCGATCACTTCCATCACATTTTCAAAAAAGCGTATCCCTTTTTCCGGCCTTCTATCCTTGTCTCTTTCTTCCTTCTTTCTTTCCCTTTTCTCAAGTATGCAACAGTGGATTCATCTTGAAACTTTTTCATAATATATTTTTATTTAGGCTTCTAAATTGTTTTGAAGACAAAACTGATTCAGAGTAAACTGTACATATACATGCATGACTTAAAAAGCTTTTCCTATGTAGATAAAATAAAATGCATTCAAGATAATTAGATCTGGAGGCCTGGAGTGGTGGCACATGCCTTTAATCCCAACACTAGGGAGGCAGAGGCAGCTGGATAGATTGAGGCCAGCCTGGGTCTACATCACAAGCTGGTCTACATTGGCCATCTGAGCCGACAGGGACACCCTGTCTAAAAAAACAAAATCAAAACCCAAAACAAATAGAAAGGTGATTATTTCTCAAACATTGTCTCTTTTTGTAACTGTTCTCTTTTCCATTTGAATGGTTTTCTTTTACTGCATTTTGAAAAGTTGATATAAACAATAATATCTCTGCATCAAATTTTTCTTGTCTGGCTTCTTTGTGATTGTTTTTAAGTTCATCTCTAGTGCATATATCAACAGTTGTCTGGTTATTACAAAGCAGCATTCCACATCTGAATCCATTTCAGTTTATTCATTTGCTGATGAATGCTTGAATTGTTTTCAGTTTGAACTTCTATAACATTCACATAAAAGTATAGAGATTATGTTTTGATTTCTCCTAGGTGAATGTTTTAGAACAAATAAAACTCAAAATTAAAAACCCAGGAACACAATTTCAAAGCTCAGAGGAAAGCTGCATCAATAGATTGGATCAAGTGGGGGAGAGAAGATATCAGATCTTGAAGACAAGGTAGAAGAAATGAATCACATAATCAATGAAAATGTTAAGTTTAAAATAACTCAGGAATGGAACGTGCAGGAACTCTGGAACACAATAAAAAGACCAAACTTACGAATCAGGAATAGAAGAAGGAGAAGAAACTCAGGTCAAAGGAATAGAAATTGTTTTTCAAGAAAATCATAGAAGAAAATTTCCCAAATCTAAAGAGTTACCTATCAGGGTGAAAGAAGCGCACAGAACACCAAATGCACATGACCAAAAAACAAACTCCCTACATCGTAGAACAGTGAAAACACTAAATGTACAGAACAAAGATATTGGGAGCTATGATAGAGAAAAACTGAGTCACAGACAAAGGCAGGCCCATCAGAATAGCATCTGAATAGTCAATGAAGACTATGAAAACCAGAAAGATCTGGAATAATGTCCTTCACGTCATGAAAAAACACTAAGGTTATCCAAGATGACGATACTCTGAAAAACTATTAGTTGTAATCTAAGGGAAAAGGAAAAACTTCTCATGATAAAAACTGATTTAAATAATTTTTGTCAGCCAAGTCAGCTGCAGAGGATACATTGGTCTGAAGAAAAGATTAAATACACCCAAGAGAGCACAAAGAAAATAACAGAAATTAATAAACACAGTCATTAATGATTCTCAAAATTAATGGTCTCAATTCCCCCAATAAAAAGAGACAGATATAATGTGACCTGTAACCCAATAAAATGACAAGCAAAATCACAGGGTGACTTTACAGAAGAGGGAGACATAAACATAAGATATAAACATAAGAAAGCACCCCAAACTCATCTTAGGTAATAGAATCATTATGGCTACAGAAATGGATCTTAACTTTTACCTACGTGACTGTATGATGTACATAACAGAGTGGGCCCCAGCCAGGCCACCTGCCGCGCGGAACCACAAAATGGCCGTAGGCCATGAGGCACCAGGAAATGGCCTGAGGACGTGTCCTCACATGGCAACCAGACCAGGAAAGGACCACTGCTTAGCTGTTGGAGGAACCTGGCCTGGAGGAACATCTGCCCAAAGACAGAGAGCGATTGGACACGGATGAGGACTCCCTCCTAAGACGATTGTCTATCCCACCCTACTTAGCCCTTACACCTCCCTGAATAAACAAGTCTTGCAGCAGCTTGATACCTGCCTGCTTCCACCCAGTTCCCAGCGTCAGTGTGGTGACTCTGTGTCTACTCACCCCCGACTTTTCCGCGGCAACCCATAGTGCCCTCAGCTCCTTTCCAGGCTGGTCCGCGGAGGAGGAGAGCAACATCTGACTGGTCAAATTAATGTGTAGTTATATCCAGAACTGGAGAGTGACCATTAACAGAATCTCTCATATCCTTCTAATAAGAATACAAATGAGCTGATCTACTCTGGAAACCAATCCAGCAACATCCTGTCAAGTTGAATACTTGCCACATCATGACTCTGCATATTTGCTACTAAGACTATGTATGAGGAGCTGGCAAGACAGATGACTCAGTGGTTAAGAGCACTGACTGCTCTTCCAAAAGACATGGGTTCAATTCCCAGCCTCCACATAGCAGCTAATAACTGTCTTTAATTCTGGTTCCAGGGGATCCAATCCCTTCTTCTGGCCTCCATGGGCTTTCCATGCATAGGTGTACTCAGATACATTCAGGCAAAACACTCATACATATAACATTTAAAAAATAAACTTTTTAAAAAAGGCTATACATAAGAAACTCCCACGTGCTCAAGAAAAGGCAAATATTATTCAAATTAGCAGCACAGTTCAGAATATGCCAAGAATAGCAAAAACACTGATGCTGAGTCATTAACATATAGATAATTACATAATAGTCATACAGCTATAAACAATGAAACACAACAATCTAAGAATATTCACCAAGGAGAATGTTATATAACAATAAAAATGAACAAACTGACAAGCTCATTCAAAAGCTTCATATGTAAATACAAATTATTTAGAAGAGAAAATACAACTTTAACGAAGAAGACCATGCATGGTTGGAGGACTTAGACACCTTAGCTCTGAGACTTCACAGAGTACTATAAGAATCACCACACATTAGTACTTACAAGCCTTAGACTACAAAAATGAAGTACTGAGACAAGAGGATCTGGGAATATGCCCAGACATATGCAGTCAAATGATGGCCAACAAAGGCACAGAAACAGTTTAGTAGAGAGCCTTTTCAATAAAGTTACTGAACTGACTAAATATTTCACTTATTTTAAAAAGTGAATTTAGCAGAGCTGAAAGTATAGATCCGTTTAGAGCACTCACCTAGCATGTGTGAGCTCCTGGACTCAATCTCCAGCACCACCAGAATGAGTAAAATTCAGTCTGCATCGTACACTATATCGGGGAGATACAAGGGGTGGAGGACCATTAAAACCTGTTGACAATGTTAATTCCACCGTGAGCTTTTTTGTGAGCATTCTTTGAGGGTTTCCCTTTTACGTGATTGAAACTATCATGGCTTAGTTGCTCAACCATTTGGTAGGCAGCTGTCAGACCGTTCCATTGTACTCTTGAGTAGGAAACTATCAGTCAAGTTTGAACATTTCAGACATTCCATGGAAACTCCATTTTCCTTTTTGTATCCTATGGCTGAACCCATGACTTCTACTTCAGGGGGTTTTGCTCCAGCCACAGCTCCACCTGACAGCTTGCCTCAATCTCCAGGAGATTTAACTTCCCTTACAACAAGCCTCAGTCACCAACTGATGAACTTGCCCCTCCTATAGTTATCATTACTGAGATGGAAGAGCCCTTCCCCTGATGACCGAGAAAGAAGCTCACAATTAGTGTGCATTTGAGGAAGATGATTGGTATATAGTTGAAGCTTGTCATTGGTAGAAATAGAAGCCTTGCATATGCAATCATGGGTAGAATCAATGCTGAGGGTCCTGAATGGTCTCATTACTTTCCTGTAGTCTTTATCATGGGTAAAGGGCTGAACTAGTAACACTAGTAAGAGAAATTGTGGGCTTCCAACCTAAGACACCTGACAGCAGTAGTATGCGAAATGGAGAATGATTTTGAGACTTTCAGCACTTAGGGCTAATGGGGCTTTGAATCTTTTCAGTTAGCGACTAGAGGGTCAGCAAACCATTGAAAAGTTCAAATCTAAGGGTTCTTCTCCCCAAACTCAGAAGATGTAATGTTAGGTACTATGTGCTAAGTCACCAGAAAAGTCCAATAAAGCTTATGACCTAAGCATTTAGAGTTGTACATCTGCTTTGTGAAGATTTGTGCAAAAGCCTCAAGGTTTTAAGGTCCAGAGCCATACATCTTTGCCTTTGAAAACCCAGAACTTCCTCTGACATCAACACCTAGATCTATAAGCCTTCTGCTTTTTAAATCTGGAGTCAGAAGCCTTTGGCTTTTGGGGCCTGGAGCTACAAGTCTCTGGCACTCAAGAACTGAGGGTGGCCAGCATTCAAAGAAGAGATTGTTTGCTTATTCATGTTTTGCCATCCAATCAGAACAAACTTCTGTGATTTATACACAAAGTTAATTTCAGGACTGTGGATCCACTGTAAGACATGAAACTATAAAATTTCTAGAAGAAAACGAAAGGAACTCTGAATTAGGCAGGGATTTCTCCAAAAGAAATACTAAACACTGAAGCTATAGGAGGAAGAAATAATAAAATGAACTTTCAAACTGAAAATATTTGCTTTCCCAAAGATCCTGTTATGAAAATGAAACAATAATCACAGACAGGAAAATGCTTGTGAATTACATAGCTCATGAGGGACTCACACAACTCCTAAAAGTTACAATAAGAAATAAAGCAATTCAATTAAGGATATGCAAGAGGTTTAACCAGATCCTTGGCCGATGGAGAGAAAAATGAAAGTAAATAATAAAAGGCAAAAAATATCTGTAATCATTGAGAAAATGCAAGTTAAATCCTCAGTGAGATACTATTACACATGTATTAAAATGACTAGTTCTGGGCTGGGGGATATGGCTCCCTGATAGTACACCTGCCAGGTCTGCGCATGGTCCTGGGTTTGATCCTCAACACCACACACTCAAAAAAAAAAAAAAAGGATTAACTTTACCGAGCATTGGAGAGGAAGAAAAAGAGCTGGAACTCGAATATACTTGAAGGTGTGTAGGAGCATACAGTGGATAAAATTATACTTATTTATTATACTTATTTTGGAAAATGAATCATAATCACCCCATTCCTTCCCTCCACCCGTTCCTTCCACATATGACTCCATCATTTCTGCTTGACTCTTCTTCAGAGATTTTTCTCTCCTTATTAAATTCTAATTTCACATGTAGAATTGTTTTAGTTATTTCATTCAACTGATTGTGCTTGGAGTCTTCATTTAGTCTTTTATTCATATTCTCTTTAACTTCCTTAAACATATTTACAATTGTTATTTTGAAATGATTGTTTTATGTATCAACTATGTTGCTTTTCTGAAGACATCTTACAATAAATGTGTTAATTTCTGAAGGGGACATATTGTCTTGATTATCCACATTGTTTCTATCTTTGCCATGGGACCCAGGCATCTGGTGTTACTTTGGTGGTGCTATTTATTGATATATTCATCTTAGCTCACATTATTGAGTAGGTGTTTGGATCTTTTTTTTGCTATTTGTCCAACTTATGAGATTGTGGACTTGCTGAGTAGTGATTGGTGGCCAGTCCTGGGACCACTCTGCTGTCCCTGGCTGGATTGCACAGGACCTTAGAGTGGTATGGAGTCTGGGTGACTGCTGAGGAAGATCGCAAGCAGATTGTGCTGGGGATCCCAACCTATGAGGAAGGGAGAGGGAAGGCTAGGATCTGGGGAACTTGCCAGGCTTAGTAGTTGTGCAGTAGTCTCAGCTAGACCTAGAAGTGTTGGACAGTGGAGATGAAGGGGGAGGCTCTGTACAAATAAATCTTTTGCTCTATTCTGTTTTCTTGTCCTTTGTTTGTTGACAGTTCTTTTGCATGATAATCCTATGTGGTACACAATGATTTGTAAATAGCAGCTTCCACTGTATTTTACTTTGAACTATATTTTGACTAATAGGAAATTTCATTTAATAGAAATTCTGATGAATTTCCGTTATGGTTCCTACTCTCTTACTATTATTTTTGTAGATGCAAAGCTTGCAGACAATTTTTTAACTTATTTACATATTTGTTATTTTTTTCAGAATAGTAGTTTTATATTTATGCTCAAATTGTTCATTATTCTCACTCTACATTACAGATTAGAAATCTGCAACAAAATTTCATCTCTTTATAGATCTCCAAGTTGAAGAACTACCCAAGATACCTTTAAATATAAGTACTTTTGTTAGCTGTCTAACAATACCAGTTAAGACTTTAGGGCCCAGAACAGAGGAAATCTGGGTGAAAGTGTCTTACAGGACATTTTAAGCTGTATTCTGGAGCTTACATGGGATAAAATCTATATATTAGTTTATAAATTAGTCTAGAAGAATCATGTGTGAGTAGAAATCAATTTGCAAAGCCAAAAGCTACTCTGGTTAGATGTGCCAAAAGGATCCATTTCAAAACATCGTTTCCTCTTGCCAAGGACAGCACAGCCAAGCCGCTATCTCTGAAGTAACCAGAGAATGGTGGCGTCCCTGGGCTCAAAAACCCAGCCTCTTTAGCAGCATGGCATTTCAGCATTTTTGTTTCTTTCTTTCTTCCCAGCAACAGAAATCAATTTTATTTATTATTCTAAAATGTAGTTGGCCTCCTTCTTATAGAAAGATAAAAATGTTGTTTTTCCCCAGAAAAATAGCAATTTCCTCCTATAGGAACTTTTGTTCTCATGGAAGTTGAGGAAAAGACAATGCTGTGATGTCAGCAAGTTGAAGGTGACTGCTAAGCAGAACGCCCTTTGGCCTCGAAGCTCTTACTTGAAACCCAGGCCTGGGAGTGGCTTCCTTACTTACTCATTGAATCTACTAAGTATACCTAGTGGCTTGCATTTCTCACCTTTCTAAGAGTGAACTCTCACTGCCCTCACTACCTGTAATGAGGATAAAGCCCTAGAATGGAGGGCTTTTAACAGAGGCAAAGAGGGTCACCCAGAATGGAAGGAAGTCAGATTTGGTTTGAATAAGGCTTGCAAGATCAAACCAATTTTTATGTCCAGTGTGAACACCGAGTGGGACCCTTTTGACCCGAGTATTCCATCCTTAAATGGTAAACTAAACATTCATGAAATTTTAATAGTGAAGAAATTAGTACCTTCTTACATTTCAGACTGTGAAATGGCACCAGAGAGGCTTTCAGGGGCAGAGCGTAGGGTGTGGATGTACTAGATCAAACCTGAAACTTTCTACCAGCAGCCCTGCTCTGAACCACGAAGACACTCTGGCCGGATAGCTTCAGGATGCCGCCAAAAAAAGGTATTTCAAAATCAACAGGTGTTTGTGGAATTCTGTTACTTGGAAGGATACCTTTTCTTCCAAATTTTGTTTAAGCAATTTTGTCCTCTCCTGAGGGTCTTTCCCTTCTTCTGTTTAGCTGTAGCTAGATGCCTTTGTTTCTTGGGGAATGGGGAAAATCAGGAGGACGGTGGGGATAGAGGGGCGGGCGAAGCAGACTGAAGTTCCTGTGATGCTCAAACTGAAGCCTATAGTCAGGCTGGGGGAGCGGGCGGGGGAGTGCAGCAGCACCCCGAGGTGATCTGTCCTACCTAGATTTATACGTTAAAGTTCTGAATGAAATGAAGCCGAGGAGAGAATGGGTGAGCCAGAGAAAGCTAAGAAAAGAGACATAAAGTCCTTTATGTGGGTCTTTCTGTGTGGGGTTGGGAAGCTGTGACAGGCTGTAGGGAACAGTTTCAGCGCCATGTGGATAATGTGTGTGTATGTGTGTGGTCCACGGTTATTTTGTAATGTCTGATTGGCTTGCATTTGGATCTGTTTCCAGCAACCTTTAAGTTCACCCCAAAGCAAACTGGTAGAGTTTTCAAGGGCAAAACACCGGACAAACATTCTTGTTTTCCAGTATAGATCTAATCCAGATAGTCTTGTCCACAGTCATTCCTCTGAATAATTCATTTGATCTTAGAATGGAAGGTGAAGACAGAGACCACCCCCAGAGAAAAATCTCTGAAAGCCATCCAGTCTCAGCAGGTATCTTGGGGATCTGAGAAGTGCACTACTTAATATGCTTAGTCATTTTATTAACCCTAAATGTCTGGGGACTCTTAGGTACATCATTATTGAAGTAGGTCACTGATTTCAGAAAACACACACACACACACACACACACACACACACACACGCACATGCACACACACATACACAGTCTTTCTCAGTCTTAAGATTCTGTTGAAAATGCCCCCAAATTGTGTGTTAGCTTTTAGCAGCTTGGTTTTCCAGTAATAAGAACAAAATTCAAACCTTACGAAAGATTTTCTGAGTGGGGTTCCTCAAGCTCCTGGTGCCATTTCATTTGTTATAGCACTGGTGGACTTTTTTTATAATTTAATTTTTAAATTACATCTCCAACTATCTTTTCAAAAACCTTCCAATAGATGTAATTATTTTTTGCTTAAGTGGTTCTGGGGAACCAAATTCTGAAATGATATGAAAATAAAGGTGTTAGTCACCACTATGTTGTTATGCTACTGTTTGATCGTAAGAATGCCTTCTTGAACAATCCAAAGATATAGCTCTTCTCTGCATGAACATATTATTCAGAATGTCTGGTGCTCAGATGTCTTCCTATATTTAGAGATAAATAGATTGCATTTCCTGCAAGAAATGTGTGTGCGTGTTTGTGCATGCATGTTGCAATTTCACAAGTTATTGTAGAAAATCATTCCATTAATTTATTCATTTTGGCCACTGATTAGTTAGTTCATTCAACAGATAATTCATTTGTTCTTGCTGTGTGAGCCAAGAAGGACATGATATGACAGAGTCTCAAAGTTGTCATAGATTAATGTATTGACCTATGTATTAATGTACTCAACAAATTTTTGGAATAAAATTCATCAGAGACAACATGTTACAAACTAAAGAGAATCTTTGAAAAATTAGCAATGTAAAGTATTTGCTTTGAACAAAAACAGTATTAGCAGTCTTCTTCCCAGTAGCTCTGGTTGAAATGCCTGTTGGAGAGGATTAACAGACAGCATCCTGTTGATATTGCCTATTAATGTGGGTACTTTAAAATTTCCATTTCTTTTGTGCCACTTTAAAATGAGTCTTGCTACGGATTGTTATGCACAGCAAAGTGCACACATTTATATACTGCAGATTGAAAAGTTCTGATAACTGTTTATGCATTACAATCACAACCATAATGAGGATCTCCGCTGGCCACTGTCCTGGAGGCTTCTTCCTCATCTCCTGGGCTTAAATCTACAAACAGCAACCCCACTGTCCTGTATATCCTAGCCACAAGTCCAACACTTGTCTGCTTTTTGCAGTGTTCTACAGGCTTAAGTAAATGGAAACAGTAACTGCTCTTTTTTTGTCTACCTTAAAAAAAAATTAGATAAACTTTATTTTTTACATCCAATAGGTGTATGCATTTAAAAAAAATGCAATCAAATGAGTTTAATTAAGCATTGATTCTGTGAAAGCTCTGCTTTAATAAGTACACTAAACACTCTTGGGTTTTTTACTTGTGCCATAATGCTCTTGAGAATTCCTGCCATTGTGGAGGACAGAAATAGTTTTTTTTTTTTTAATGGCTGCATGTATGGATTGTAAAAATGTTTTGCAATTTAGTTATTCATTCATGTATTCACAGACATCACAGTTGCTTTCAATTTGGAGTAAGTAAAGCTCCTGAGACACTTGAGTGTGTTCACTCCATGTGAACCTGTAGATCAGTAGCAAGGTGTGTGGTTGTGTTTGAGTCACTGTGGAATTGTTTTCCAAGGTGTCTGTGTCATTTTATACTTCTGCCTGAGTGTGTGTGGTCACACACTCACATCCTCATAAGTTGTGCATTGGCATTGTGAATGTATCTAATTTTAGCCTTTTGACAAAGTGTGTAGTAGAACTTCATTGTAGCTTTGATGTGCATTTTATTAATGGCTAATGATGTTTAATGTTCTACACTTTTACATTTATCTTTGTGTATTATCCTCTTATTTTAACTTAGATTAAGTACTTTAATTTCATCATATCTCTACAATTGATGTATTATCTATAACTATCTGTCATTTTTTCCATTCTGAGAGGTTTGCAATATGAGTTTTCTGTTTGTCACTGTCTTCAAATAATAGCAGAAATTTTAAGAATTTTTCTATAGTATGAATGACATTTACTCCTGTATCTTGTCTGTTTTCACATATTTACTTCCACTTATCATACATTGTGGAATATTTTTGCTTTAAATATTCAAATTATACATGTATATATCTGTATGTACATATTCACATTTATTCACACATTTAATATTTCCAGTGTTCTTTCATATTTCTGGTTCAAATTCACATCTGGTATTATCTTGTTTATAAAAAAACTTAAAAAGTATTTTATTTGTTATTTTTATTTTATGTGTATTAGTGTATTGCCTGCATATATGTGCGTGCATTTGTATTGTGCAATGCCGGAGGAGGTCAGAAGAGGGTGTCAGATTCCCCTGGAACTGGAGTTATGGACTGTTGTTAGTGGCCATGTGGGTGCTGGGAATTGAACCCAGGTCCTCTGCAAAAGCGGACAGTGTGCTTAACCACTGAGCTGTCTCTCTAGCCTTTAAATTGTTTTTATTTTTATTTAAGCATCCTTCCCAGTGATACTAGCTGATTTGTTATTAAACTTCATGTCCAAAGCTTCACATGTGGTGATTTTGGAAAACAGAATTCTCTATCTCCAGTGTATTTCTTTTCCTTGAGCTTGCTGAATTATATCCAGGCCAGTTGTCCAGTTCTTAAACATCTGGTTTTTAGGATGTAAAGGCTAACACAATTCTATCTGCTCTTCTAATTCTATCTGCTTTTGATTTTGACTCAAAGAGAAAAAAAAAATCCTCTTTCCACTTCTGCTCCAACTCCCTCAATACACACACACACACATTTAAGAGCGTTCCTGAGTTTTTCTGACTGTACACAGGAGTCTACCTACAGACACATATTAATTGTGCTGATCTCCACTGAATTCTCAGAATAATAAATGTATCCTAGCTCTTAAAATTTTCATGGCCATATGAACAGACAAGTTTCTTCTTCCAAATTGCCTCTTGGGCCATGGTGGAGATGTCCTGAAGGAGCCGAGATCGGTGTCCTCTGGTAGCTTCTCCATAGTACGGTAACATCACTGTGGTCCGGAATCCGTTACTCTGGAGTTCTCTGCCCTAACCTCTCTTTTTACTTGCTTTCATCCAAGTCTCTGGATGGAAAATCTTGACAGATTATCTTTACTGTAGGAAAAGGTTATTACTAACTACTTTGTGAATTTTCAGCATGGTTCATATTTGTCAGACGTTGACCGATCCCTTGAGCATGCTGACCTCATCGCCACGAGGTGATGCGACTCTGCACTGTGGTTGTGGACCTCTAAACTCTAAATTGGAATGCCACCATTTGCACTTGGTCTTTCAGATCATATTCAGTTTGTGCAGTTTACTCCTTATTCCCTCCAAGCTCATGCCTGCTCCGTTCTGTAAATCTTATTTGATGGAAGCCATTGCCTTGGTCCCTCTCGGTTTTTGCTCATCTCTGAGGCTCATCTGTCACCACCTCCTCCATGCCATTTTCCTGGATTGCTTTGATAAGACGTGCTTCTTCCTCATACTCATACTGTGGCATCAAGTACTCTTCATTATATACTGCCCCTCCCAAGTATTTTGGAGTGGAGATGTTGTGTCCCTTACACAAACATTGACCTTCTTTTAATAGAAAAAATGATGAGTTACTTGGCAAGATGATTTTTTCCTGGTTTGTGAAAATTTCTTTATAGAGATTAGCTTGTATGTTTATGAAATTAGACTCCATTTTGTTAGGTTGTGAGCCTAATAAAACTGAAGGACAGAGTGAGCTTGTTGAGTTCAGTGGTCTAATTGCTAAGCTCTGTTGGGCTGCATCTGCTAGCAAGCGCAGAATTGCTTTGGAGGAATCCTAAGTGAGAATTCCTTAGAGAGCCCATGAGCAGAGCCAGGATGAGGAAACCGGCTGGGTGCTTCTTCCAGCTTAGACGGAGCGTTCAGGCTTAGTCAGCAGAAATAAAAGAATTGGGATGCTCGCCTTTCCTTTTTATCCTGAACCATATCTCCTTCTACCAAGCAGCACTGACTCAGGAAAGCCTCGCTTCCCTCTCACCTTCCCATTTTCTGTTTTTCTTTCTTCTTGTTTCGTGGTGTTGAGGCCCAGTGCTCGACTGCTGAGTGCACCTCATCTTTTATGTTTCAATATTTAATAGTACTCAAGAGTTTTGCTTTATCTTAAACTATATAAGAGAAAATTCATTCATTTAAATAAGCTACATGCTTAAAAATATCTTGTCTTTTGTAAACAAAATTTTTAAAATCCCATAGTAGGAATTTTAGTCATGTCTGCTGGCAGACCTTCTTCATGCCATGAGATCATTGATCACACTGAGAAGTCTGAAAATGCAAGAGTATCATTGATACATTGTGTGGCAGATTCCTTTTGTCACAAGAATAGCCAAGACCCAGGAGGCATTTATTGAGTCGACTGGCTGTATGAACATGTGGACTAATGAATGGATTGACCCTAGATTCTGTAATTTGTCATGTCAAGGCAGCTTGGCAGCTTCATGAGACTTGTTCTCAAGAGGCCACATGAGGAGCCATGTCTACTTTGGGTCCCATTCCATGTCTTAGTTCTGCTCTAAAGAGTGGCTATTTGAGATCAAAGGTAGAGTTTAAGGATGGAGATCTCCTTTCAGATCCAGGGACTGATTAGGTAGCTTGCTATGAAAAATAGTGCAAATCTGTTTCTCAAATAGGATGTCATATTCGGGATGCTTTCGTCCTGTGTTCCTCTGCCCAAGACAGGATGGGTGGGAGCATTCATGCGCTGAACACATCAAGCTCCCCTGGATTGATGAGCGGTGAACAGGGCCTCCGTCTCTAATGAGGAAACCTGAACACTATGGCTGACATATGGCGCCTCAATTCCTCCTCACTTTATAGACTCGTAGGGAACTCCAGCAGGACTGAAGCTTTGTTTCATTAATAAACATCTGCTTCTGTTTTTGTCCACTGACTTTCTGCTGGTGTAAATCTAGATGCAGGTGAGAGTGCTTAGAGGCTAGATGCTAGATGGAGGTGATCCCACTGGTGAGTGAGTTGCCCTTTGCTTTTGGGGGCAGGAATGACTGGGACGATGGCTTTCTGTTGTCCTTTGCTGGCACTGCCTGTAAGTAAAGGAGGCTGGGGTTGTGGGAGTGTGGAAGCTGATAGACTGCACAAACACTGCCGTGAGGGAGGAGGAAGGATGTGCAATCCTCACGTTGAGTGACAACGTGAAGGCAGCAGGGAGTGGTACAGGATCTTGTCTAAGCACCCTTGGTCTTTGCTCACAGTCCTTCTAGGGAAAATGTCGTACCCTAATCCCCCATTCTTAAAACTCCTGAGAAAACGTACCTCTGACCCTGGAAGAAGTTAGTGAGTGATATCTCTATTGTTTATATTATTGATTGTCTCATTCACTCATTCATGGGACAAATATTTACTGAAGAGGTGAAGATGAAAGACAAGCCCCTCCCTCTTGAGCCTCACTGCTTGCAGGGTGATAAACGGGGGAGCCAAGACTACTGTGCGCTAGGTGGTGACAGTGGCAGTATTGCTCTGACGAAAGTAAAGCAGGATAAAAGAATTTGTGAAAACTCGTCTTTTTTGGCCTTCTTTCTGCACCCTTCTGACCGTGTTTCTATCCCTATCGTGGCGGGAGTGATGAGGAAATTTCCAGGTTGGCTTTCAGGTTGGGACAGTTTTCTACCCAAGATCTCATCCCTGCCCCCTCCTCCCACAACCTCTCAGTTCTGGTTCCAGATTCTACAGGGTAATTCAGCTTCCTTCTTCCTGGTCAACACCTCACTACATTCCTTCATCTGCATGAACATTTTATTTCTTTTGTCACTTAAAAACACGTATAAACCTTCCATCTGCTGGGGTTCCTCATCCCTTTTGTCTTAATGAGTTTGCATCTTGAAGTAGGCTTCACTGTCATGCCTAGTTGGTTATTTTAAACATGATGAAACAACAGATAAACACAGTCAAACTCGCTACTCAGGTGACTTAAAACTGAGAAAGTAATGGTCATGATGTGTAAGGCACAATGCAGGATGGGCCTAGCCAGGCCACCTGCCAGGAGGAATAGAGGAATGGCTTCTGTGAGCATGGTGCTCTGCTCTGGCTAGTTGTGAGAACAGCTTCTGTCCAGCATCTGGAAAGAACCTGCCTACCTGGGTTATTGGCTGTATTCAGGACCCCACCCCATAAGGCCATTGGCTATCCAGACCTATAAGACCCTTTGCACTTCCTTGATTAAAGGATGCTCACAGCAGTTTGCTACTGCCTGCTTCCCACTCAGCCCCCGGAGGCTGTGTGTTGATTCCCCACCTACTCACCCCTCCATGGCGGAAACCCTTCGGTCCCCAAGGGCTGGCCCCGAGCACGGGGACCCCAACAATGATGTGTTTTCTCTGTAGAGCCTGCACATTCTTAAGCTTTGCAGTTTTAAAATTTCTTAGTAGTAAAATGGTTAGGCAACAGCGCTTATCATCATAAATCCCATCCCTCTTACTCCAATGGGGTAGTCATTCCTCTCTGTTGAGTCTACTGACAAATCTGAAAACAGGATGCTGTTTTCAGTTGGACCAGCTGATGTTGAGGTGGGTGTGGTGACCTCTTAGCCCTCATCTCTAGACACTGTTTACGTTTCCTTCTTTCATGTGACATATTCTGGCCATTTCAGGTACATGAGGCTTCTTTTCTTCTCTGCTTCTACCCTGGACATTAAATATCAAGGCACAGAATGATATTTCACCTCATAATGGTTTCATGTGTATCTTTTTTTCCTAACTAGACTGTGATATTCTGGAGTGAAATGAAAGTATCTATTTACTTTATAGTACCCAGCTGTCATTAGATTCATGTAGATTTGAATGTCAGACACTGACCACGTTTAACATTTGGTTATCACAACACTCTAAGGAGAAGATCTTTTTCAGGATTTTCTTGAAATGAAAGCTGATGCTCAGAGATGAGGAGGTCACCACTTCTTGCAATGCAGAACTAGATTTTAAGCCCATTTGATTCTAAAGGAAGATGTTGCTCTGTCAACTGAGGCACATTTTGGAGCGTCACCTCCATAGAATGGACTTAGTGAATTAAGACCTGAATTACGTGGATGCACTGGTACTTCTCTTTTCTTCTTTGTGAATGAAGATCACAACAGATCCGAGAATAAAATAGTCTGAGTAATTTAGCAACCAAATGAAAGTAGATAGAACTTTCCTCTAAACTTCCAGAGTATTCTAGGAAGCCTAGTTCCAAGCTGCATAACAAGGTAGAACATTTTAATCTCTATGGAGACATTTTTGTCTACGTGGATTAGGGAAATTGGACCATAATTTTCTTTCTTGTGTCCTTATCTGGTTTAAGTATTTAGGTAATGCTATATTTGTAAATGAGCTTGGTAGTATTCATTTCCTTTCTATTTTATGCAATAGTTTTAGGAATAATGATGTTCTTCAAAAGTCAGATAAAAGTTGGTGATGAATCTGTCTGGTTCTGGACTTTTCTTTGGGAGAGACATTACACTATTGCTTCAGTTTTTCTTGTTTATGGATTTTCTTAAGTTGTTTATATCCTCTTGATTTGTTTTAACAAGCCTTTTGTGTCTAGGAACTCATATGTTTCTTCTAGATTGCCTAGTATTTTGGGGCTATGTTCGTAAACTACTCCTAATGGTCCCGTGGATGTTGCCGGTTGTTGCCTACCATGGGTGCCAGGTGTTGGCTAGCACGGCCGGGTCCCTTGGGGGCGGGGGTCAGGAGGCGCAGAGTCAACGCCACAGACCCTGGGAGACAGTGGAGCCACGATCTCATTTAATTTTAGAAAGGAACAGGATTTATACTTTTGTCAGGCTTAGGGGAGGTCTTATCTAGTTATTTGACGTGCTTCATTCTGGTAGGTCCTGAACACCTGACAATCGGAGGTTCATTGCTCTCATTGGTCCTGGATGGCTGCTAGCCTGGGAGCTGCCCAGGTTCGATCCCTGGAAATGTTCATTGTGCACGCATGCTCAATATCGGTTCTAGCTTGTTTTAGGCCAGCAGGCCGGGAGCCTGCCTGACCTTGCCAGAATCATCCTACAGCTGGAAGCTGTTAGAATGCCCCATTTTTTATTTCAAATTTTATCAGTTACGGCTTCTCGCTTTTTCTTTTGGTTAGTTTAGGAAAAGTTTTTGTCAATATTGCTTTTTTTTTTTTCAAATAACTAATTCTTTGTCTCAGAGTCTACACATTATTCTTTTAGTATCATTACATTTTTGCCCCCATTTTTATTATTTCTTTCCATATATTTCTTTCGTTTTTCCATGTATTTTTTTTTTATTTTTCTAGTACCTTAAGGTACATCCAGTTATTTGAACTCTCAGATTTTTTAACTAATTAATTTTAAAATATTTTTCATTATGTACCTTCAGTATTCACAGTACTATGCTATGAAATGACATTTCCACTTAAAGATTGTTCTGATGATTTTTATGGAAAGTATTCATATCCATGCACTATTCTTTTAGAATTATTTTTGCCTGATCTCAAAGTTTCTAATAAGTTGTGATCTTTATTACATTCTAGAAATGTTTTAAGGTTCCTCCTGATTTCTTTAATGACTTGCTGGTCATTCAAGAGTCTATCACTCAATCTTTATATATATATATATATATATATATATATATATATATATATAATGTTTCTATGGTTTTTCTTGCTATTGATTTCTAGTTTATTACACTATGATCTGATAAGAAATTATTTCAATATTTTTCAATATTTTGTCTTGTGTTAAAAGACTTATGACTATTTTGAAGAAATTCCATGTACTTCTGAGAATATGTATTCCCTATCTCTTGGGTAGAATGTTGTAGTGTGGCTTTTTCCACCAGGTATAACATGAATCTCCAGTCACCACCTTGGAGTAGAGACTACTTTGGATCTGTACCAATCAAAACAATCAAAGCAATATGTAGGTAACTAGGTCTATGTTAGTTGTAATGGGGCTGTTAACACACCATAGCAGGAGGAAAGGTAGTATCATGGGACACTGACTTAAGATCTCAGCTGTTAAGTCTTCCACTCCTAGACTCCAATTGTGATGATCTTGGGAGTGTGGAACTCCACAATCCAGATTTCATAAAGTCATCCTCCATGGACTTTGCAGTGATGCTGTGGTTTGGGGTAACCTATGCTCCTGTAAGTAACCCTTACATGCTCTTCAAGTAAGCCCGATAGACTAATTTATTCACCCAGATGGATTTTGGTGGATTCCTTCTTTTAATATTGTCAATGCCCCGTGTAGGGAGAATAGACATTTGTTCATTTCTACTCAGAAGAAGTTAATGCACCAGATATTCTGGGTGAGAAATCAGAAGTTCCCTCTCCTCTTCTCTCTTATTCTTTCTTTTTTACCCTTTCTTTTCTTTCTGTTTTTCTCTTCTCTCTGATTTTGTTATTTTTTTAAGGAAGGAAGGGTATATTTTGGGAGTACAGTCCATGATATCATAGAAGTCATGGCAGGAGCATGAAGTCCCTGGTCACATTGCATCAGTAGTGACGAAAGTGGGAAAGGGAGAGGGACAGAGAGAGAGAACTCTCGGTTCACTTTCTCCTTTTTATTCTGTCTGAAAAAACTACTTGTATGACACAGTTTACCAAAGTTCCTCAAGACCTTTAGCATCTATTAAAATCTTCTATAGATTAAGAACTGTCCTATAAAATTTTTAAGGCTTATTTACTTCACTGGAGTATTCTGTCAAACAGTTAAGGGAGAAATAATTCTGATTATGTAAATGGAAGAAGTGGGAATATTTACTAATTTTCACTGAGGCCAACATTACTTTAATACTGAAACCAGAGGAAGACATTAAAAAAAAAAAAGCAAAGTAAACACTAGTGTACAATAGTCAGAAGTAGAGAAAAATTAAATATCATTTAAAGTACCAGAAACATGAATTACAAAGTATTTAGGCACAAATTTGACAAAAAGTCGTCTGAAATTTGAACACTGAAAACTATATAATATTGCTAAAAGAAATTAAAGAAAAGAAGAAATGAAAAAAAAGATACCTGATCTGTGATCAATCTTAAGTAATCTGTTTTCTCCAAGGTGATCAACACAGTTTCAGTCACTATCCCAGAAAGCCTTTCAAAATGTTTAAATTCTCAACTCAATACTAAAATTCATTTTCAAAGGCAAAGGACCTTCAAGAGGCAAAACTGTCTTTGAAAACAATGAAGTCAGAAGACACATACTTGCCCTCAAGCCTAACTGTAAAGCATCAGTAACCAAAACCACGCGAAACTATCATAATAAGAGACAAAGAAAGATGGTTTCTAAGACACGGAATCCATTTCATTAAATGAAGTGACAGGTAGTCAGTCACTTTCCCTTGTCCATCAGGATGCCTCAGAACAGTGATTCCCAAGGAGCCACTCTCAACATTAGCGCCCCCTGGAAGCATTTGAGATAACTTAGCTCCTGGGCAGGACTGTAAACAGACCATCTGTGGTGAGACCCAGGTGTCTCTTTTCACAAGCTCTCTATGTGATAATGATGCATGCTAAAATTTGACAGTCTTTGCCATAGCGTCACCTCCCTAGAAGTCAACCAGGATTTGGGGAGCGAAGAGGTCTGTACAGAATGGCAAGATTCATAATGAAGTGAAAAACTAATGGCCTTTGTCCATGAAATCCATTAAATTCTATTCTTATGTTGCCAGGCTGAGTTGATAAATAAAAAATAAGCTAATCTCATATCTAGCGATGATGTTATTGATGATAACTTTGCTTCTGGGTGAGTAAGCAACTTTGCCAAACACAATTAAAGCGATTTTTTTTGTTTGTTTAGAACTAACTTTCTGCAAATAGATAGATGCTCAACAATGATATAAAAGTGGTAAAAGAAACACAGGTTCTAGAACCTTCCACTTAGTCTTTAGAAGTCCTTCATACCACACACATATACACATGCCACACATAGACACACACATACACACACACACAGACCTATGCATGCATACATTTACCATGACCGTTTATAGCTTATTAAGATGGGATGTAGAACAGTCTTGATGCCTCAGTCATAAGATCACTTTAAAGACCCAGATGTGCAAGTCTATACTGACTGTCTGTGAACAATGAACTAGTTTCTGGGGAGTATTTGAGTGCATTAGGAGACTAAGTAGCTCTGATGTTACCATAAGAATCCCAGTCCTACCTCAACCATCTGAAAGATATAGCACTTGAATTATGGAGCTGGTTTAGTCATCTCTGATATCAGGACGTGAGGTTGTGGTTTGTCCCAGTAACCAACCAATTTCATCTCCTGTTAAACAAAGGAACGTGTAAGGGAGATTAACGAGCATGTGCACCTGCATTTCCTTGTTCCTTTAGAGGGCTCTGTCATCATCTTCATCTTTCTATTCTCTTTTCTGCTTGTCTCTTAGGAAAATGGGTTTTCATCTTAAACTATTGTCCTTCTCTCAAAAATGTGACAGTTTACAAATATAGTCTCAACCTCTGGCATTTAATCAAAATGAAATCGATTACTATCAACTGAAAATAAAAAATATATTTATAATCATCATGCAGAATATATTAGCAAGGTCTGGACTTTTAGTATCTGGCAGACTGTCAGGCTTTTAGTAAGTGTTCCCGACCTCATATCTTTCTTTTCTCTGTTGACACATAGACATGATGATCTGTCCTTTGGGCACCAGCATACTGCCAAGAAAGGGATCTCTGGCTCTGTGTGAGGAAAAACATAGACGTTTCTTAGTCAAGACTCCACTGACTTTTCTCTTCCTTTGTATCGAACTGATTTTGTTATTTCTGTGGCACTGAAAGACCTAATGGTTGCTTGGCCCCTGTTTATTGATCAATCCATGTCTGTGTTACAATTGTTCCTCTAATTGCTAGCAACAACAAAAATATTGCATGGTGAAACCCATGGCTAGATGACCTAAGTTTGGATTTGGCTTTCTCCCTTTAGTGTTGATTGTCATCATAAACAGGCTTGGGTGTCATATGGATACCAAGAGACAACTTATGTTAATAGATTTCCTAGTCCTTGTCTTTTGGCGAAATCACCTTTAATATCATCTCAGAACAAATATCATGACAATATTCCTACTCGTAGAATCCAAAGATTTCAGGTACTACAAGTAGATGTGTCTTTCTAGAATTTTAGAAGGAAGATGCCCAAAATCTGTATATAAACTATACAGATTTTGTCCTGTGCCAGGCAACATACTGTGATCATAACATGCATTCATTACCACCTTTAGTCCTGAGACTGACTAGGAAGTGCAAGGAAAAAGACAACGGCAGAGCTACATCACAGAAAGATGCCGTGTAGCTGCTCACGGAAAAACACAGCCCACCAGCATGTCCAAATGAGTCTTCTGCCTTTGCATCATTATAGTGATATCTCCGTATCATTACCTTTTCAAAACTGATAGATTCCATGATGTATCTCATGTCACAACATGACTGAAGCCCCACATAAGACAGAAAAGAGGAACAGACCCTGTTCCTAGAAAATCCCAATCAGTACTGTTGCAGGAATTCAGTGGGCAAGAGACAAATACTGGAAGCAGAATATAGAATCAAGTTCTTATTCATGCTGGAAGATTCAGGAGAGCACTGATCCACAGTTTCTTATAGCATTTATGACCTATTCAACATCATTTCAGGCCTGTTCTGTCATTGATGAGTTGGAAATTTCTAGCCTATGTGACTGAAGCCCATGTGCAGGTGTTTCTAGCAGGAAGCGTGTTTACATGAAACAGAAACCATAAGAAGAAATGGCTCTTTTCACAGACTGCTGTTTCTCAAAATAATGCTCTTATAATTTTTGTTTCCCAACTGAGTCTGGCTTTCCATCTCATTCCCCACTTTGATGCCCTCTTATCTTTCCAAAGGGCATCAGTTTCTTCTGTGTCTCTTATGTCAAGCTCTTGATAGCTTCTGGCTTTATCCTCTGTTATTTATAATGCATACAGAAGATTTTTGAAGCAGTTCAATTTCCTTCATAATAGACTTTAACATAGAGGAGTCTGGGGGAACTGTCTCTGTCGTAGTTACGTTTTCCCATAATGCTGGTGCAACTAAATATTGAGGCGCCTCCAAGGATAATCAAAGCCAGCAATTTTCTGGGTTAATATCATTGAGGAGGCAGTAAATTGTGTTTAGCACCTGGTACAGGTAAGGATGTAGATCATAAGCTTTGTATGATTAGGGTCTAAATAAGGGCTGATGGTTTAAGTCAGTGTTCCAACAGGCAGAACCCAGAAACACTAGGGCAGGTCTGCTATCACAACTTAACAGTGGTAAGATTTGACTTCTCCTGTCCAGCATATTCTCCTATTCTTGTAACAGGAAACCTCTTCTATCTCATAGCATCTGTTTGTCCAATGAGGGTAGACGAAGATGGAGAGGCATGGTGATAATGCCATCATTCCCTTCATATTTAAGGAAACAGTAGTGGTATATGTAGGCTAGGGTAGGAACAGTATCATCAGGAGGACCAGCAGGGTAGCAGATAGAACATTATGGCTGTGGCCCCGTTACGTAGGTCAGTCCTTCATGAAGACAGTGGGAGGTGTTTTCTTTGACATTTTTATCAAATCTGTTGCTTCAAGATAGGTGGTACTGCCAGCAAGTGCTTGGTGGGTAGGGTGGGTAGCCCATTGTTTCAGTGCTTAGCAAGGCACAGGCTATTACAGAAACAGAACAGGCCCATTATACTTGCATAGAGTATGGCTAAGGTAACTCTCTGTGATTGGTACCCACTTGTTTGGAGCCGTTTTGGCTAGACTACAGAAAACAACAAGGTCAGTAATATCATTATTCCCAGTGAAATGGGGTGACATCTTGACCATAGCTCCTTGGTGTCCTTTGTAGAGGTCCTCAGGTTTCTGTCATTTGTTCAGGATAAAGAAGGAACCTGACTCTTAGCATTCATTTTGAGACCAAGAGTGGACCCGGACTCTGAGGACCAGCTGTTCCTTCAGATGTTTCACAGAGCTGCACTCTTGACACAGGCTTCATTCATACTTTTATTGAAGCAGTATTTTCAGCAGCAATTGGGGAAGTAGAAGCCAGAATCCACCCTTATCTTTTCAAAGAACCTTGCTCTTTGACCTGTAGGCCTAAAAACACACACACTATCAAACAGATTTCTCTATTGTTCTCATTGTTTGCAGTGGGAAGCAGGCTGTATTCAGCACTTTGTTTTGTTATGTTAATCAAGCATATCCACATTCATTCACTGTCTTGGGTAGAGGACAAGTTAGGGTTCTGAGGGATTAAGGTCAGGTGCCCAGGTAAAAAGAGGAACACATGACTTATAGGTCCTGGACAGGTCAGTAGTTGTTGTTATCAAGTTTGTTGATGGGTAGCAATGGAATGTTTCATGAAGACTGGCATTTTCCTAGCAGTCCTAACTCCAATAGTCTCTGAACTCAGCCAGTCTTGGCCTCAAGATATGGGATATTGTCAAACTCTTACTGGGTGGGCTTCAGGTGGCAACTTAAATTCTGTAGGCAGCAGGTGGTTGGTGGTTCACCAAGGCCGGCTTCCTTCCTGGAAGACACTGACTTTTCTTCCACTGCTCTGAATGCAACCCATGGCACACAGAACTGCTTTAACCTCGAGATGAGGCCAACAGTATCAGAAATAACAAGACATTGGAAGGATGACTGTGGTGGGATCCAGTGCACGGGGTTCAATCTAATCTTAAAACTCCATAGGATAAAGAACTTACCGAGAAGAGGGACTTGCATATCAATACTGGACCTGGTTATAAAAATGGATTCTGTTTTATCTCATGAGCCACAGGCTCTCTCTTTTAGTAGCCAAAACTTTTGGAACCTGCATCCTCTTCCACCAAGTTGGTGAGTCTGTGTATGTGGACACCTGAGAGTATCTTACTGCTTCATTTACTGACGTCTCCAGTGTTTAGTTCACTCTTCCTGTCAGATCCACTGGACAGAGTATGGTCTGATGGTATAGACACAGCCAGCATTGTCCTGGGTCCCGGACAAACTGACCAGTGTCACCTTCAGTCCTCTTCAGATCACATCTGGCCCCAGCCAAATTCTGCTACTAGTATTGGCTCAAAGGACCAGCCTTATTTGAGGGCACAGAGTGGCTTCCTGCTCAGAGAACCAGAGGGTTATGGCAATTCAGCACACCAGAGATCAGTAGTAAATGAAGAACAAAGAATAAGAAGCTTTTTCATGCCAGCATGGACCTAGGGGGGTAAACTCTAACGCTTGACAACTCAGTTTCTTATTTTTATAGGGCATCAATGTCATTTTAGATCTGTTGTGTCATTGGTGGGTCAAACTTTCTAGCCTACATGACTGAAACCCATGCATGGGTATTTATTACAGGAAGTATGTCGACAGAATCAAGCAGTAGGGAGAAATGGCCTTTTTCACAGGCAGCTGTTTCTCAGGATAATGCTCTTGTAATTTTTGTTTCCCAAATGTCTCTGTTTTTCCATTTCAGTGCTAGTCTAGTCATGGTCTGGTCTTCATGGCCAAGATCATCAAGAAATACAGATTAATTCAAAGGAAATTAGGCAGTGAGGTTTATGTTGATTAATCACTTTTGTCAAAGTTTTACAAATTATTGAAGAACTACAACAAAAAGGAAATATCTTGAACCTGCTTAATAAAGCTGATGCCCCCACCCTCATAGGTCTTTTTGCATATATTTCTCTAGTGGAATTTGCCTACTAATATATTGTATCCTTTTATCTTTGTTTGTGTATGTGTGTGTGTTTGTGTTGATGTGTTTGTAGGTACACATGTGTATGTGGATCTGTGTACATGTATGTGTGTGCGTGTGCGTGTATGTGTGTGTGTGTGTGTGTGTGTGTGTAGAAGTTAGAGGACGAACATAGGTTTCCTTCCTTAGTAATCTCACTGGTTCTTTTTTTATGTATGCTAGACGGATACAATCAGTGGTCTGGAACTCACTGACTAGGCAAGGCTGCCTGGTGAATGAAACCCAAGATCCACCTGTCTTTGAATTCTCAGAACTGGGATTTCAGGTGTATAGCACCATAACCTTGTCTTTTTGTTTGGTTTCTTGTGATCAAACTCAGTTCTTTATGCTTACCCAGGAAGTCCTTTACCAACTGAGCAAGTCCTTTAACCACACCCTATCTTGTATCTTTCTAGTCTGATTTCATTAAAGTAATCTTGAAGACAGAAGCTAAGAGTTTCCAAGATCTGTAGCACAAACTCCCTCAAACTAGGACTTACAATGTGTGTTTCAATTAGAGTTTGAAGGCACGAGAAAAACCAATATCCTAGCTCATAGACCTTAGGCAGAAAAGGCAAATTCTCACTTGTTCAGTCTTTGCTTTATTCAGACCTCCAATGTGTTAGATGATTTTACCTGATAATGAGACTCAAATCTTCTTTACTCAGTCTACCAAATCAAGGGTTAATTAAATGCATTTCTCCCTTTACTCAGTCTACCAAATCAAGGGTTAATTATATGCATTTCTCCCATTATATAAGGCATCAGTCTTAAAGCTTTGTCTCATTTAATGTTAGATCTTTGAACTCTTTTTGTCTTACGACCTGATATATGGGTCCAGAAGTCAAATCCACCTGTAGTTTGTTGGTCTCTATGTATCATGCAACTTTGTCGTTCAAAATGTAAGGACCAAATATCAGATCTAACAGAATTATAATGGCAGCTGTTTTTTCTTTCTTGTTGCTCACAGTGAACTGGGACACTTGTGATCAGACCTACAGAGATCATTAAGGACATTAAAGGTGGTAACAAGACCACTAAGCTTACAGGAACAGGATGGCATTTGACCATACCTCCCTGTCGTTACTTGATAAATTCCTCAGGCAGCTGGACACTGGAGCAGGGATCTAGAGTCCTCAAACTTAATCCTTATGTAGACTGACCAGCTTATAGTGCAGTCAAGCAAACTGGAACAAAGAGTGGCTCTGAGGGGGTCTTCAGGTCTCTGGTTGCCGTCCAATGGGTTGTTCATTCAGATAGTGTGGCAGCCTTTACTTGAGAATGATGGATTCAAGCATCTGTACCTGCAACTTTTTTAAGGCTTGAGGGGCAGTTAGGATATGAAAGGATAGAAGAGGATAGGATCTCTCCTTGTGCTACTCTCCGTGTGATCTTGACTATGAAGGTTGACCCATTACCAGTCATCAAAACTTTTGTTGTTTCCCTGGCCTTTTCAGTCCTGGTGGGATATGCCTCCATTCACACACACACGCACACACACACACACACACACACACGCACGCACTCAGTGACTAGAAGGTATTTATGACATTTGTTAGCTGACAGTTTAGCAAAATTTATATTTATCTCTAGATCTTCAAATGTGCATTGTTCTTATGGTTTGTATTTATGCCTAATGTCTGGGAAGTGCAGTCCTTTGAACTCATAAAGAAACATACCAATCATTTTAATTGTTGGCTATACTTTCCTGTTAGATGTTAAGACCATGTAGATGACCCAAATTAACCATTTCTTTATTCTCAAGGTCAGTTGAGGATCTGGTCTTTAGGGGTCACTTGTGCTTGGAGGAGCCTCTAGCTCCTTTAGCTTTCTTTTTATCAGCTCCATATATGTGAGAATAAATCAAGGGCCTTACTTGACCTTGGGTTTGCTTGGAAGTACTAAGGAAAATTTTTGTCTGTGCTGACCCTTCTCTTTGTAGACTAGACACTGACTCAAGTCTGCCTGGTGGGGTCTCCATGGCCTCTCTGAACAGGAAGACAGATGACTCATCATAGTTATAAGACATACTGAGAGTTGTCTTACAATCCCTAAGATACAGTTGGCTTTGTGGGGCAGGAGGGGAGTGGCAAAATATTGTCCCTTGAAGTTCCTCTGATCACCTTAGTATAGGCTTCCAAGTATGGTTACTGAAAAGCCAGAAGACCTGTTATACCAGTCCGATATATTTAAGTACTGTGCAAAATGTAGACAAAACTTAAGCAAAAAAAAATGCTTTTAAATAAACTTTGATTAGACATATATTTTGTTCTTTAGGCAAATCCTTATCATGTTAATAAGACTATAACAATAGCTTAAGTTAAACTGCAGTTTGACTGAACTGTGACCTTAGACAATTTCAGATTATCTATCTATATGTAGTTTCTAAGTCTCATCTTTCTCATACCTTAAGACACCTACCCAGACCTTCATAACTTATATACACCCATTTGTTTTCCTTGTTATTCTAGAAACAACCAACCACCTTAATCTTCATACAAAAACCTTCCTTTAAAAAAAAATATATTTATTTATCATTTTTATTTTATGTGTCCAAGTGTATTGCCTGCATTTATGGAAGTGCACCTGTGTCATGTGATGTCCTTGGAGTCAGAAGAAGGCATTAAATTTCCATGGAACTGGAGTTATGGACGGCTGTTAGCTGCTATGTGGGTGCTGGGAACCAAACCTGGGTCCGTTGCAAGAGCAGTCAGTGCTCTTAACCACAAAGCCATCTCTCCAGTCCCATCAACAATCCTTCTTTATTAAAAAATATTTTCATGGCTGAAGAGATGAAAACACTGGCTGCTCTTGAAGAGAACCCAGGTTTGATTCCCAGTACCAAAATGGTGGCTAACAACCACCTCTGACTCGAGTCTGTGGGAATCCAATGCCTTCTTCTTCCTCTGTAGGGATTGCACACCATGGGTGCATTTACACACATGCACATGATATTTGGTACAGTTAAAAAAATTAAAATTGTTAAATAAAATATTTTTAAAATTTTTCATTTTTATATTATTATATTATATATTCATATTTTAACACCTTTTCTTACTGTTATTTTCTTAATACCACGAGACATAATAACATCAACAAATACGTTTACCATCTGTAGTGAAATTTTTCTTCCTGGGAGAACTAAACAATATTTATCCCCTTCCTAAATTTCTTGTGGAAAATCAATGTTTGTTTGCATTGAAGTTCATTCTGGGGAACAAATGAATTTATTGAGCTTACTTAGAAGCATGGGTGAGAGGTTAATGACCTGTGCATAGATGGAATGACTAGATACTCAGGTGAGAGTCCAATGATCTTGATATTCCTCCTTTTATAAAGAAAGAACATTGACAGTCAGTGTGCCCAATTGTCACTTTTTTTTGCAAGTAGGCACAGCTTAAGTCAGGAGGATGGCAATTGTTTGGCTGAGAAGATAGTGTGGTATAGCATCATCTTATTAGAAGAATGTTGTAGTCAAATTACATACATTGAATAATGTAATAACTTAATTATTACCTATGCATGTGCTTTATACAATATAGAGACTGTTTTATGTTTTGATTAAGTGTAAGTAGCAGATAGACAGAAGCAGTAGGTACATGAAAAAACATTATCAAATTGGTGTTTACAATATCCAGCAGATATCAACCAAGAAAACCACGTTACATTTGTACTGTTGGTTCCTTCAGTAAATAGATAAAGAAATCTTTGTAATCATTATACATTTGTAGTAGTCTGACTTATTTTCCTCATGGCTATGACCAAACAGGGAATCCCATCTTTGTATCATGATATAAATAATATCAACATCTGTTGGAAACAGTTTTTCCTTAAACTGTTTTCAAGGACACAGTATCTTAATTTTGAGCTGTTCGGTTGTCCTTTTCCCTTCAGAGTCAGGGAGACAGCCTGGCTCAGGAAAGTACTTTTAGAGGACACTTTGTGATAAATGTGTTTGATTCTTGACTGGGAGGACCAATCCCATCTCCAGAACCAATTTTTCAATGAGATCAAGTTGCACATGACAATTCACTAATATAATGTATACAGGAAAGGCATTTGTTTCTCTCTAAAACTGAATTCAGTGCTTTACACTGGACAGGAGAGTTGAGTCCAGTGACAACCACTGACCTCAAAGCATCTGTCCTCCTTGTAACTTCTATATGCTTGTCTTCTCATCTGATGTGTCATGCATTGGGAAGAGAGATTGACAAGAGAGAGAAAATATTATTTTGAAAGGTCGTCTTTTGATATTTTTAAACTTTAAGGCAATGGATACATGGCAGTGAGTACCCATGATCAAGCAGGAGTAAGGTGCCAAAAGTATCTGCCTTTATCAGTGCCAAGCCTGAGATCGTCCCTGGCTGTACTTGAGGTGACCAGATGTTTGAAAGCTTATACTCATATTCCATTAGCTTGAATCTGAAAATGGAAGCAGACAACCTGAAAAACTTCAGTATCATTTCTCTTATAAAGAGATCCATTTGCAGGATAACAATCATCTAACTGATATTTCCAGAGTAGAGTAGATATTTCCATTTTCTTAGCCTGGACTAAAAAAAAAAACACATCATAATTTCTCATATTCAATTTTGGATTAAGTACCCATTATTTAGACAATAAGGAACATACAAAACAATAATACCTAAAAGAACTTGGAAAGAGCTGTCAGAATTCTCATTCTCATTATCCTCTCCATAACACAACAGTAAAACAAAACACAGATCTAAGGGTAATTAAGCAGTGTAATGGATCAGCCGTATCAAGGAGCATGAGGCAGAAAGAACTTTCTATTTCAGCCAATGGAAACTAAATCTATTAACATGGCCAGAAGACAGCTAGTGACACCCTGAAGATCCAGCATTTCCAATCCCCTGTATTTATGGGTTTTGAGACTCAGGTGGCCACAGTTTCACCTATTAACCTATTCTTTAGAGTCACAAGCAAGATTTGTACTTTTCCAAGTTTTGGTGCTACAAATTCACATGAACTTTTCAGGTCCTGCCATCTGAAAGTGTAAGCCATCTTTGGGAGCTGCCTAGTTTTGGAATCACATAACTGGAAAAAGTCTTTCTTTTAGAAACCAATAGATATATTTTGTGAAACAGTATAACATAGTCACCCTTTAGAAACAGATATATCAAAATCTGAAATCATGTAATGGAAGGTGGTATTATCTCTTAGTCTGACATAAAAATGCATTGATCTTATCACTTAGCAATAGAGCCTTTGTGCAATTCTTTTAGTGCCACAGCACCAAAGCCCAAGTCAAACAGGGCTGGTCTTATGGTAAAGCGAGTAGAGCATTGCTGATTTTCTTCTGTAGAGAACTGCAAGTTCATTTGGGCTGGTCACTTCAGCCTCTGCTGCCTCAGAGATTCATCCCTGATACACCTGAGTGCTGTCTGGCTGGCCTTTGCCTTATGTCAGTGCATAGCAGTGCTCTTCAGGCTGGTGTCTACAGCATTCCTTGAAGCTAAGGTAGTGTATCAGGGCGATGGGGGCCACAGCATAGGTGAGGTGAACAGCAGGAGTGGAGTGCATATGGGGATGTGTGACAAGGGAGTAGGGAGGGAAGTAAGAGCAGGCTGGTATGGATGGAAACTTGTGTGTGTGCTCTTCCCCAGCAGCTGGGATCCCAGCATCTCCCTCCTCTTCCATCGTGTTCCCATTCTGCCATGAATGCATCTAGAGTGTAGGCCTCTGCCTCTGGGTGAAGTGGATGTGCATTTCTTTTGGTTCCTCTGGCCTCAGGGGATATATCAGTAGTCAGAGTCAGGTTTAAGACAGAATGGGGACTGTATGGGAAAGTTGGGGCTTCTGCCCTTGGCTGAGAAGCCTGAGGAGGTGGTGGCAATGAGGGCTCTCCTTCTGGTAGAGCCATGGTTTCAGGTAGAAGTCTTAGCCAGGAGAATCTTATTCTGACTTGTCTACTGGCATAGAATTGAATTCATGGGGTTGAATTAATGCTATACTCAGCCAACCATGTATGGAAACTGATCCATATCCAAAGTTCCTTCTGGAGGCCATCAGCACTAAAAGTTGGCCATTTTATTTCACAGAGGGTCCTTAGTTTACCTGCATCATTTTAGTACTGTAATCTCCCAAAAAGCTGTCTATGAAAGTTTTGGCCCTAAAATCTCAGACAGTGGGTTTCAAGTGAGACCTTCTCAGTGTATACCTCCTGCCATAGATGTCACAAGGAGCAAAGAGAAGACCTTCAGAGCCAGCATGTACCGAACAGAACTCGTGTCACCCAAACTTAGGTGCCATCCCCTCTTTTGAGGGATTAGATCCCACTTGGTGTATGGTGAATACATATAAGGTCCCAATTCCAGATTTGTCTCTGGGGAAGGCTTTGGTCCCTCAGACTCACAAAACCCTTGCAGCTTTATGTGGTGATCACAGAACCACAGGTTTGGGCCCATTCAGACTCAATTGCTTGGAGGCCATGGAGCCACATATACATACCATAGCAGTCACATCCTGTCACACCAGACTCCAGATGGAACTTCTGCATGAGGTTTTCCAGTTGAGGTGGTTGGAAACTGCCAACAGGCCATCAGTCTCCCCTTCTGCCTAAGATGGCAGGCTTACCTGGTCACCCAGGATGTCTTACCCTGTCCAGGTGCATTTTCCACAATCTCTCTCTAGTTTACTGGCAAGAGGAAGTCTGATCATGTGGACTGCAGCCCTCAGAGTTTGGACTCCAAGGAAAAGAATCTGTAGGTGGCATACCTTCCAAGTGTCCATTGGCCACCTTCCTAGTCTAAGCCTAGTGTAGCAGCAATGGCTTAAAGGGCCAGCCCTTTTCAGGGCACTTTAGGGGATCTTGGCTCAATGCATCTGAGTGCTATGGGTACCCAAGACATAGGACCTTCCATGTACAGAGAAGGCACCAAAAGATTCACATATTGAAATTTGTAAAGTTTATTTATACTGGGAGATTTGTGCAGTTTCCTCCCCCCAAACTTGAGCCCCCAGTTTATTTCCTACATAGTTTTTGTATGTCTCCCTTTGCTATTCATGATTTATTACAATCTTGGTGGGTTTAAATTATCGTGTATGTAATGACCAGCACAGGTACTTATGTGCGGTAAGGTCACAGAGGGAAAATTCCTTCTACAGGGATGTTTGCAGGGGTGAATATTTAGGGTAGGAGTTAAGATATTCTTTAATAAAGTTTCTTGCAGGTGCCTCAACAAGCAAGGCAGTTGCAAATGGATATTCCACTGGTTAACTGTGGTGTTCAGTTTTGAGAGTGTTCTCTATGTTACTTTTGATTCCTTTCCAAAATAATTTTAAGAAGCATTTATAAAACCATTATAAGGTTAGTTTTATGTTCTAAAGTATAAAATAAGTCAGAAAACAATATTAGACATACACAAAAGTGACATGAAATGCATGGGTATCTTTCTTTTCTTCTTCAATATGATTAAAGTTGCTGTTTTCTGGCCCTGTGCACATCAAGACAGAGGGCATCAATCATGCTTTAAACCACACATATAACTTGATCGCATTTAATTAATAAAACATATTTCTATTAAGTATTATTAGGAACCTAGAGAGGAGGGTGGGACTGGACACTGCTTTCCCCTCCCAGAAAGAATTTCAGCAACAAGCCACCTGATGGTAATCCGAGAGAGACTTAGTTAAAGTCCTTCTGGCTCATCTTTCAGGCATTCATTCTCCATTTTAACACTGTGGCATACCAGCTAGAGTGCTCATAGGTCCCCTAACTGTCCCTATGATATTTAAATTAACACATATGCCTAAGTCCCTGTAAAAGACTAATAAAATTACAAATTATTTACAAATCACTTAGAAGGCTAGTCTTAATAAATACTCTGTTAAATTTATGGGGAAAAAATTGGGATGGGTGGTTTGATGGTCATAGCTCTTATAAATTTATGAGGACCTTGGATTCAAAATTCAGTTTTATAGTTAGTGATGAATATGTTAACTGCTGTCTCTACTTCTATAGCTAATGCTATAAATTGTGGTTTCCCCCTCAATAACTAAGGCACAGGGAAAAAAAGAGATTCAGCCTAGTTAATGCCTTGTTTTTCTACACTTCTCTCTTTTAGATGCTGTTACTGTTTAGAAGAAAATGAACAAAGCCATTAATTCATCCTTGTTGGCTAATGCCATTGTCAGAACATCAGATCTTACAAATCTCTGTAGTGGACACAGCCCTCTCTTTCTCCATCCTTTCCTTCAGTTTCAGCAATTCCATGACTCTCCAACCCAGCTCTCCCTGCCCCCACTGCCTTTTGTTCTCTGGAAGATGCTGATTAGCGTCCGCTAATGTATGCTAATGAGCATTAATTACCATCGCTGATGTGCACAAAAGCAGTGCTTACAAAGGAAGGGTGAAGATGCAGGCAGAGTTCACCCAGCTTTCAAGGCTTCTTTATGTTCTGGAACAATTGCTCGCTTTCTTCCCTCTTTCACGTTTTCAGTGCTTTTGTTTGTTGTTTTGTTTGCTTATCCAGGATTCCTCACAGCCTTTCTTCTTCGCCACTTGAATATTGCGGAAACACTATGGAGAAGGGAAAGATTTTTTGTTCTAAGTAATCAGAGGATGTTAGCATAGCTGTTAAGGGTTTACAGCACGCATTTGTATTTTCATCTGGTTGTTATTTTGGTATCTCTTACTATAAAAGGCTTTAGCCACAAAAACTCACATTTCCCCACACTTATTTACAGTGGTTGCCCTGGATGGCAGTAATTGCAGTGTGAGAACACACACCCTGATTATATATTATGACAGTATGGTTAAATAAGAAACACTCCCTTCTCCAAGTAATTTAAATGAAAAGAAAAAGCAAGACTCACCACTACTCTTTTTTTGCAACCACAAAGAATGCTAAATGTTTTCATAAATAGCTATATATTTGTTGAATATGTGTAGTTTAAAAGAAAGAAAGAAAAAAAATAAATAACAGTGTCCAAACCGCATAGAGTAAGAGCTGTTTTTAGTCTTTCTGCAGAGTGGTGTAGTGAAATATCTAATTGCAGTTTCTCACATGCACTCCAGGATGTAATTCGCCAGCTGAAGATTCTGCTTCAGCATTTCATGTTTCTCTTCCAGCTCAGGGGTGGGAGAATTTGGAAGCACACCAGCTACTCACTTCACACAGCCTGGGTTTAATTATAAGTTATTGTACAATAAAAGCAACGGGAAAGAGAATAAAAAATTGATGTGCCATCCCTTCTTCTTATGAATGTATATATATATATATATATATATATATGTACACATTTTAAAGGATAAGAAAGGGATCTTTACCTTGAGTGGGTTATCGTTCCTTCTTTCTTTTCTTTTAAGTGTTAGATCATTCTTGACTTTAATCTCATAGTAAAATATATTTTCCCATAGACTTCTTCCTGTTTGATTTGGCAACTGCAGTATTTTGTATTCTGGTTTTAATAAGGCAGACACCAACAACTATTTATTTTCTTCTTCTTGATGGCCCAGAGCCTCAAATGAACATAACGTAGAAGGAGAAAGCACTGGAGATCACCTACTGCTGTGACACTGTGTTCTTCCCTGTTGTCCCACTCTGTCCTAGGAGGTTGAGTCTTACTAAATTGCCAAATTATTATTCTCTTTTATAAGTATCAAAACCATAGATATTTAAATAATTAACAAATAACTCTAAGACATTATAATGTTTGAAAATATGGTCTTATTTTGTCAGCATTGTTATGCAAGTTTCCATTAGGGTGCTTTGTATATTTTGTTGGTTTCCCCTGGTTACTCCCAATTATGATATTTTTGAATGTGTGTGCCAATGAAAGCTGAAAATTGTCTTAAGGAACATAAGAAAGATGCTGGTACATGCATAGGGAATATCAGGCTAGCTCTGTCAAATTAAATTCTTCCCTAGCTTCTTAGATGATATTTAAGCATAACGATCTCATCCTTATTTTCCACTCCTGAGAATTTTTAGATGTCTTATAGTATGCAGGTTTATTAAGATAGTTTATTGATATGCAAATCAAGGTATTCTTTTCACTCAGAGGCTTCTGAAGTTGTCATACTTAAACACATCATTTGGAGGACTAGGACTACCATAATGACAATAATGACAATTATAAGCCCCTTCCTGCCCTTACCTAGATGGATGTAAAAACACAGCTCTTGTTTATTCTGGAGGCAAATCTGAGTGACCAAGTTTAGGTCACCCCAATTTCATGTCTAACACAGAAGCAGTTCCATTAATTTTTATGGTAAAAGAACAAAGTCATAAATCAAGGCACTTTTCAAACACATTAGTGGGAACATTAAGCAATGTGGAGAAATCTCAGCTATAGGCCTCGGATGCCATCTGATGATATCCTTAGTCTCTTGGTTGGTGGAAACTAGGATTTTATTAAGATAATACAATCCAGAGAGGTTTTTAATCTGTTAGTCACAGGACACAGGACACAGAAATGGGCAAGGAACGGCTATATGTGGGGCTGAAGATAGCCAAAGATAAATTACAGTTAGGCTCTGGACCTAAAATGTTCCAAAATCTCCACAGTCAACTGTCAGTGATGTTCTCACCAGTTAATCTCTCACAGAAGATTCAGTTTGAAGATACAGTTTCTTTCTGGGAAATTTTGTTCACACCTGAAAAAGGCAAAAATGAAGGAGTTCCTTAGTTAAGCCGTGGCAGACATCATGTCTGGGATGGTGTTACTGCAGAAGAAGATGAAGAGCTCATTATTTTTAATAAGTTTTGTTGCAATGTCTTTTTTTTTCCTGCTTCATATTCATTGATAGAAGCACAATAAATGAGTGGAAACAGATAGCTAGGGCTTTCTCTATGGGGAGATCACATTGATGCCAACTTGGGTTCTTTCTTGGTCTTCGCCAGGTAAAGAATTACAAAACAATGTCTTCAGCCACAACACACAGTCAAGGTTTATGTAACACCCCATATAGCACAGAAAGACAGATTTCACCAGAGGGGAGGAAGCCCAGAGCTGGAGCATTGTTTACCCTCTAGGAGAGCCAGGACTTTTATATTCTAGATTGTAGGTTGTAGGACAAGATTGGGCTCCCTTTGGATTGGACAAGGCAGGATGCTTATTGCTGCTTGGTCTATTTATGTGAAAGCAAGAGCTGATTAAAGAAAGGAAAAGTGAGTAGTCTGAAATTCCCTCCTGGTAAGGCAGGGTGGGGCATGTGCCAAAGACTCAGCTTCGGACAAGAACCCAGAAGTGGACAGTCTCAGATGAAAGTTGAAGTCACTGGAGCCTGCTGAATGTGGTGTAGGATCTCCTTCCATCTTTACCTAATTTAGGATGAACTGTCTCTTGTTCTCTAATACCAAAGTGTGATTTAGTGACTTCAGTCTGGGTCTGCCGTGCTCACTGCTGGGAAATTCTTCTCCAGAGCTGACGTTATTCATTCATTTTGAAATCTGGGTTTATTGACTTTGTTGAATTGTTAGGAAAACAGAAAAGCACAAGCATGGGTGTGCATACACACAGCACACACACAATGTTAACTGTGTTTCCTTTGTCTTATACTGCATCCTATCAGATTTGATATTGTTATGAAATACAGGGATTTGAGGGGCCACTGGATGACCTCAGACCTGGAACTCTCAGAACATTAAATTTTCCACTGTGTGTATTCATGAGGATACTATGTTTTAAAGAGATTAAAAAAATAGATATTTTTAAAATGTTTTCCTTTTCCTTTAAAGCGAGAGATTTTATGTTTTTGTTGATGGGCTCCTAATTTTCCTTCTTAATAGAACAAAGCAAATTTTACTTTATTTTCTTTATAAAAAAAGTTCCAGGCTGGACATGGTGGTACTTGTCTTTAATCCCAGCATTTGGGAGGCAGAGGCAGGTGGATCTCTGTGAGATCAAGGTACCTTTATTAATATACATTTTCTAGTTCCTAACCTGAAAATTCTCATTAAAGCAAAGTATTGGTAATAGAAATACCTGAAAGTGGTATATTTATTAAGCTAGGCAGTTTAAAAAATGCATAATGTCATTCTATATATGAATTTAGACTTAGACTTGGAGATATTTTATCTTTATAATATTATTTTATCCCATATAAATACTGTTGGCCCACTTGATCTGTGTCTTTCACATCCATGAAATTTAAGTCAAACAAGCATGGATCCAAAATATTTAAAAGAAACACATTCACAGGGGGTAGAGGGGTGGCCCAGCAGCTGAGAACACTTGATGCTCCTGTAAAGACCTGAGTTTAGCTCCCTGTACCTGTGCCAGGTGGTTCACAACTGCCCATGACTCCAGTTTCAGGGACTTTCTCCGTCTTCTGGTCTCTGTGGGCACCCACATGCATGTGCACAGACACACAAACACACACATAATAAAAGACAAGTACTTTTCTAAAAAGATGCATTATATGGCTTGGCGGTTGAGAGCTCATACTACTCTTACAGAAGACCAGAGTTCAGTTCCCAGCACTCCTATGGGGCAGCTCATACTGCCTAATACTACAGTTCCAGGGGAATATGACATCCTCTTCTCACTTCCACGGGCACGATAGTCGTGGGCACAAACCATGGATGCACACATAGATACATACTTAACAATAAAAATAAAATATTAAAGAAATGCATTTATAAAAGAAACACATGTGCAATCCTTTTGTTTCTTATTGTTATTCTGGAAACAGTATAGTACAACAACTACTCTTAAACTGAATATTACAGGTAATCCAGAGATGATTTAAAGTGTATGGGAGGTTATATGTAAATATGAAGCTATTTTATAGAAGGGACTTAACATGTCTGAAGATTGTACTCATGGGGTCCAGGACCCAGTTCCCCATAGATTCAAAGGGACATTGTGCATATAAATATAAGATGCTCATAATATACATCAAAGGCAAAATGTAATTTTGCTCTATATTTTGCTTTATAGCTGTTTTCCTTTATCAATTACTGTAAAGTCCGCTCTGTTTTTGCTCTTTAATAAAACCCTTTCCTTTTGTATTCTTCCCTTCCCTCCTTGCTCATCCTCACTTCTTTTCCCCACTATCGTTTCCTTTCTTTCTCCATCTTTAATACCATACTTTTGAATTGGCAGAGGATGTGTTTAAATACAAATAAGATATATTCATAAGTTATTAGTCTCTTAAAAGTCTCAGTTTAGAGAACCATAACCCAAGACAAAACAAAAATCAACAAAATGAAATGAAAGTATTAATAACTGTGTATGTGTCCATATAATAGTAAAGGGAGTTCCTTTGATAACATATGTCATCAATTGCTTGTTCTTACGGGCCTTTCTCATCAGCATATAAGGATATTCTAAGTAGTAAAACTCTTACTCCTATGTCAAGGCCCATTATTATTTACTTATTCATTTATTATCTGTTTATTGAGTGTGTGGCGCATTTGTAGAAGTCCTCTGACTTCTACAGCGTTCAAGAACTGGTCCTTGTCTTGTCCCTTATCGAGGCAGGGTCTCACTTGTTTCTGCTCGTGTGCTACACAGTTCCAGCTAGTTGGCCTCTGAGATTCTGGGTGATTCTCTTGTTTCCACCTTTTATCTCCCCTTAGAAATCCTGAAATTAAGGATGTATGCCACCACATCTGGCTTTTTACAGGTTCTAGGGACAGACTCTGGTCATCAGGCATGTGTAGGTAGCCTCTTTAATACTGAACCATCTCTTGACCAGAAAGGATACAGGTTTTCCTTAATGGACCTTTCCTGCTTCTGTGGCATTCCTCCCATGAAGAGGTAATCCTAAATTACTAGGAACCAGATCATGGGCAGAGCCCCCAAAAACGTCCTACATTTTATGCTTCCAGACAAAACAAGACCAATAACATTTGCAGCACGTGGTTAAAGACACTAATCCCATCCCTTGGGGTGAAGGATGGCTCAGCAGTTAAGAGCACTGGCTGCTCTTGCAGAGGACCTGGATTCTGTTCCCAGCACCCACATGGCAGCTCGCCACCACCCATAACTCCAGTTCAAGGGAAATCCAATGCCCTCTTCTGACTCTGCGAGCATTGTGCAACATGGGTGCACTTACATACATAAGGCAATACATGCATACATATAAAATGAAAATAATAAATAAAATATTAAAAAATGATCCCCATTGCTAAACTGCTTGTCCTATTTCTGTCTCCTCATCACCATTTTCTTAGAGTTTCACTGATTGTTTATTATTATTTTTTAACCATCTCATGGGATCTTTTGGCTTTAAATATCTCTATGATAATAATTTGAAATTCATATTTCCAGGTGAAACCTTTTTCCTGACTCTGGACACAAATACTCAACTACCTGCTTAATACTATGCTTGGCTATCTCATAGGAAGCTGACGTATACACCTAATCTTAAAGCAAATCTCATAGTTACAAAGAAAAATTTTTTGCATCAATTATCAAGACTCCTTAAAGGCAGACGCATTTTCTTTAAGAGCTTATAAACTCTTACCCCAGAGCATTTGTTCTGTACATCTTTGTGGATATACAACAATAGCTAATTGAAATAAGTGAAATTTCAGTTTCCAAAATAAGAACCTGGTACCATAAACAGTAAGAGCTGAATTTGGTGAGAGGAATAGGCAATATTGCATTCTTCCTGGCAATATGGTTACTGTGACCCTAAGAACCAGAAAATGACTCTCAGAACTGCAGATTAAATGAGAAAGCCCAAACAACATCCGCTTTTCTGAGCAGTTTCAGAGCTTCTGAAATATGACATTTTGCTGTTGTTTCCTCTTATGGTTTTTAATTACCAACTTTATTTGCATGAGATGAGGATCTGGGTTGCCTAGGAGTTCATCTGTTCCTATTGCATATTCTTCTTTTAAGTAGGTACACTTCGATACAGCCTCCAACACTGTGACAGATCTCTCCGTCCTCTCCCTTCACTGTTTTCCCATCACTCCCAAAGAGAAAGTTATTTAAAATTTTTAAATGATGATTTTTTAACGTGTATTAATGTTTTACCTGTACATACACTAAGGAGAAGGATTATTTTTAAAGTACAAGATCAATAGAGTTTGGAAGGCAGCCAGTGTACAGGGGCAATAGGATTTTGAATAAACTCCTGGGGTTTGCTAAGAGAAGGCGCAGCAAGAGTCTTTTCTAAAGTTTGAGAAGGAAGAGGACAATTTGAAGTTTTCCTTCGCACAGAGAATTGCCTCCAGGAGGGTTCTTAGCTCGTTTCTTTAGCGTTGTTTTGAGTGGGAGGAAATACAGATCAGTGTTGATAGTTCTTTTGCGGACCCAAAATACTGTTTCATTAAAATCAGACTTGACCTGAGGATTTTGATAGTTTTAAATCTGTTGGTTAGAGTGCTCCTGTTTTGTTTTCAAGGCTGAAGGTGCCCTAGATGAAGGCTTGGATCAAGAACAAAATAGTGATTATCCTAACGACTCTACAAAATGACCATTTCTTGGTCAGACAAAGGAAGGCTGTGGAGCAGAGGCAGTGCCTGATGAGAATGAGGTGTGATCTTGCACACTGCCCCACTCTACAGGAGGGCGAGCTGCTTCTCTCCGAGGGTTCTTTGTATCACTTAGAAATCACAGCTCTTTTTAAGTTCTGTACTTGATACTTCAGGGATGCTTAGGTTTTATTTAAGGGTCATTTATAATACAATTATACCTTCCTTACCAGAAAAGATAATCCCCGACTGCAGCTGTGCTTTCTCTCCCACATATTACAGAAAACTGAGTTGTTGTTCATCTCTTTGTCAGGGGAAATTGGCTTCTAATGTTTCTGTTTAACATGGTGTGGCCTTCCCTGAAGACTGACTTCTTTTGGTTCACTTAGTGGCTTTTTCTGTTTCATTTACTTAACTATCAATATCACAGTTCAGGAATTGATCACTACAAATCAGCACACTATGTTGTACAATTTCTTAAAAAAAATTCTTTGGGTAAGTTGCCGAATGGGCTATGTCAATACCTGCCATTGTTCTCAGCTGTTTCCATAGTCTACACCCTGATAAAAATCTTCTTATGTCATTAAAATGCCTCCCTAGGGATTTCTTTGACTGATGAAGTTTGGTGGCAGCATTAGTTGCAAATGAAGAATGTGACCTATTGTAAAATGTATCTTTTTAGAAGTGCCTGCCTTCATTATTACAAACTCTCAATAGTGACATAGAAATCTTTGTCCTGTCCAGATCCAGTTTCAGCTAGCAGCAGAGGTCCTATGTCCACCCTAAACAAAAGAACATTTATTTCCACATTACAGGGCTGATGCTGAGTGATAACATTTTTGCATACCCTAAACTTTTTATGCAGATAGTGTTTAAAAGCAAAAAGCACTTTTACAATAATCTGCTTTGTGAATGGAATTTATATTTCTGGTGTGTGTTGCCTCTTTGACTTATCTGTCAGGATCTGAATAAGAACCTTTGACAGAGGAAATCTGAAACATAACCAGAAGCTGTTTCATCCACTTGCTGTAACTTTGTGTGCGTCTTCGGACTTATGGCATTCCACTGTGACTGAAAATGTAATAAAATTACTGTAACAAGTTACTAGATGTGGGTTTTCTTTAAAAAATTTACATTCAGGTGTGTAGTATGGTGGTGTGTACATGTGTGTGCTGGTGTGTGTATGCTCTGTTTGCACGTGTGTGGGTATACTTGTGTATGTGGATTCAGGTGTGAGGGGGCGGGGTACAAGCATTTGTACATGCACGTGGAGGCCTGAAGTTGACCTCAGGTGTTTCCTTCGATTACTCCCCACTGCAGTAGATTCTCTTGCTCTGAGCTCAGGGATTCCAGCTTGCCCAGTGAGCCAGATTAGTGTCTTGCCCAGGCCTGAGATCCTTGCTTTGCCTCTTGAGTGCTGGGATTTCCAGGAGCTTCCAAACTTGCCTGGCTTCTGAGTGGTTCCTGAGGACTCAAACTCCAGTCCTCACACTTGCTGCGCACTGGGCCACCTCTCCAGTCTCTAGACTTTGGTTTCTGAAGACAGCATACTCTTAGTTTTTATAGGACAAATTACAGAGTTCTGTGTGTAGGCAAATAATGAAACCTGTGACCAGTGAACACTAGTTTAACATTAGCGGTAATACTAAGAAAAAGTCTACCAAATAACATTTTTCCCATATTAATATAGTACTAAAATTTATGACCTTTATATTGCTTTATAAAAGCAAAGCCGATCTAACAGCAAAACGCTGCATGACTATGGGGTGTGGAATAAACAGAGGCCTTCCTGGAACTGATTTTAAAATCTCCTGTTCCATATTGTCATAGTCAATCACTCGCTGGGACTTTTAGGCTGCACTGACATAAGACTTACAGTAACAACAAAACAGAGAAGATTAAGCTTTAATATTTGTTAATGTACAGGATATATTTTTGATGCATGGCAAGCTAGTTGGAGGGAATTATTCTCCATTTTAAAGGAATTGATTACAGCATTACAGTAATTGATTTTCTGAGACATGTGGCACTAGATTCACTAACAATTTAGTTTGTGATAAAATGAAATGACCCAACACATCTTTAAAATCATTTTGACTTATTTATTTTTGTTTTACGTATAAGTGTTTTGAGTGCATGTTTGTAAGTTTACCATGAGTATGCAATGTCCATGGAGGCCAAAAGAGGCCATTGATTTCCCTAGAACTAGAGTTATGGTCAGTTAGCTGCTATGTGAGTTCTGGGAACTGAACCTGGGTCTTCTGCAAGAGTAGCCAGTGCTCTGAACTGCTGAGCCATCCTTCCAGCCCCTGCAGACCCTACTTTAATAACAGAACTTATTTTCATTTGAAGTTATTTTGAATTGAGCCAATGGGCATATAGCCCATACACTTTATAAATTTTTGAAGACAATGAATCAGAGAAATCTTTATACAGAATCATATAAGATGTTGGGGCATTAATAAATAATGCCACTTGTCAAACTTACCAAAACATGCCTTTAGTCTGTTTTTATCAATTCTGTGAGAATTTCATGCAATGTATTTTAATCATATTTACACGTCCTGCTCCTCCATGAAGTTTTCCCATGTCTACACCACCTTCCCACCCTCACCTCCCAGTTTGCTTCTGATTTTTTAAAGTAGCCCACAGAGTCCAGTTTATGCTGACCATGTACTCGTGGGTGGGTGTGTAGCCATGGATGTGGGTGTGATCCACTTACCCGTGGACTGCTTATACCTTCATAGTTAGGGTGGAGCTCTGGAGTCCTCCCACCTCTAGTTAGAATGTTGACTGGCTGGATCTTGTGCAGGTCGTGTTCAGGCAATCACAGCTGCTGTGAGTTCAGCATTCTTGTGATGTCCAGAAGATACATTCCACTCCACTCCCTGTTCTGTGATGGTCCCTGAGCCTTGGCAGGGGGAGCATTGTGTGAATAAGAACTCACAGGACAGTCACTGAGGAATTGTTTAAAATGGCAGAAAGCGGGAAACTTCCCATATGCCTCTTGGAGGGAAAGGTAATTGTGGTATAGTGCTGAGCTATGTGAAATTGTCAGTTTTATGTCTAAAAAATGGTTGGCTATCATTACATATGTAATACATTTATGAACACACAATTGCAGTAGGTTTAAGGATTTATGCATTGAAATAGGAAGCTGTTAAATGCTCACATGGCTTAGCTGTACAGAGTATGAGCCTGGGTTTGTTTATAGTTCTAGAGATAGTGTCTCATTATGTAGCCCAGGCTGGCCTTGAACACATGATTCTCCTGCTTCATCCTTCTGAGTGCTCAGATTGCAGGTGTTCTTTGGGCTTTTGTAAACGTGTGTAAGTTTGTGCACAGAAAGAATCTGAGGAAACACCCACCCATCAACAGCGGTAATTCTGGTGCCGGGGCAGGGTGGGTTTGGGTCATCAGGTTCTAGTTTCCTACAACATGTATTTTATAACTCTGCAATGAGCATTTCATAATATTTTATAATGTTTGTAAGGTCATACATTTTGTAATATTTAGATTTTAAATTTGTTGTGTAATCGGAAAAGCAATAGAGTTTTCAAAATAGACAAAAAAAGAGAAAAAAAAAACATTTTTTAACTGCACAAAAATACTTATGAAAATAGTAAAAATAAAAGGTAGCTACTAAAAATGATAGAGGCATTTAAGTAATGGCTGAACATCTTTCTTCCACAGTGCAAATCCAAGTGGAAGAGAAAGAAGACGACACGGAGGAAAGCTCAAGTAAGCAGGGTGTAGCCCAGGGAAAGGGTTCCTGTGCACAGCAGTGAACTTGGGGGAGACATCCTGTCACCTTGCAGCCTGAACTACCACAGAAAAATCACAGAATGTCTGCCATGCCTGGTGTTGGTCCCACCGACACCACATAGGATCCTTACTCTGGTTTCTAGTCACTAACACGCTCACGCATGCGCACTCACCTCCCCCCCACCCCCCCGCAAGTTGCTCATTATGAAGTAAAAGACAGTTGACTGAACAGTTCAACTAAAACAAAACAGAGTGTTTAAAGCGTCCAATTCCTGAGGGAAATTACTCTATTGTTTTCACTCTGGGTAGACTCAGCTCAAGAGCATTGAATTGCAACCTTTCCCAGCACTCGGGCCACTCGTGGGTAGGAAGGTCAGAAAGACCATTACAGGAGCAAAAGCTCTGGATTCTTTTCTAATCAACAATGAAAGCGTAGCGTCTAAAGGAGAGTCCAGCCACAGTGACACTGGGACAACTTAACGCCTAGAAATTGTGGCAGCAACCAACATTCCGAAAACCCACTGCGGGCCTTAGGAGCCTTCTGAGTATGACCAGGAGCTGGACAAGGTTCTGGGGTCATAGCTTGAATGAGATTCATGTCCGTTTCAAAGGTGGCATCTGGCAGGTGACCTTAAACATTCATGTCTTTATTTGGAAACGAGATAAAAGACTAAAGTCTGACGTAGGAAGTAATTGCAATATATGCGTTTCACCCGTGCTAGAACCATGCAAGTTTAATAGAATAGATTTTTAGATTAAAGTTTTCAAACACATTCATTTCTGGACTTCTCACTGCCTACTGTCCTGGTACCTCTGAAATTAAAGACAGGGTTTCATGTGTCCCAGACTGGCCTCGAACTTTCCAAGTAGCTGAAGATGACCAGCTTTGGATCCTCTAGTTTCCACTTCCTGAAGTGTTGGTTTTCCAGGCTTGGGGTAGGGTGCCCTGTTTATTAGTGCTGAGGACCAAACTCAGGACTTCTGCATGCTAGGTGAGCACTCTCTCTGAGCTACATTCCCATCCACAGATTCTTTTTTCTTAGCATATATTGTTTTTTAAAATGAGAAGTTTTACTGTGACATTTTATCACATGAATATAATGTACTTTGATCACAGAAATTCCCAAAATAGAAAATATTTTTGTTCAGATTTTTCTTCTTTATCATTAATTCATTTGGTTATCATACAAAGTAAAGTTTCGCTATGGCGTTTCTGTACATGTGTCAGCATGCTGTGTCCTGACTCACCCCCTCTACCCGGTCCTGCTGGCTGCCTTCCTCCCTGCAGATCCTCCTACTTGTTTGAGTGCCACATACATTTCACTCCCTTCTTTTTTCTCATTGTCCATTTTTGTTAAGCAATTCTGCTTAATAAAGCAGTGATGGATCGTGGATACCATTGTGCTTTCATCTCTCTCTCTCTCTCTCTCTCTCTCTCTCTCACACACACACACACACATAAACTCATACATAAAAACTTAAATTGAGATTCCACATATTTAATAGATGCATTAAAATTTAATTCCACCGAGGTTGAAATAGTGCTTTGTTTGAAGCAACATTCTTAAATGGATGGGCACTTGTTTTATGGCTTAAAAAATCATTTGTTCTGGTGAACATTCAATGTCTCGATTGTATGTTCTGTCATTGTTAGGGAGATAGTTCTTTAAATGTTAATTTAATCAGAATGGCTAATTGCATTCTCAATAGCTTTATTTACTTTTATTGATAAAAGAACAAACAGTACACTTATAAAATTATACTTTGAAAAATTTAAATTCATTTATTTTTATTTTATGTGTGTGTGTCTTGCTTGCATGTATGCAAGTGCACCCACATCTATCATGCAATACCTGTGGAGGTCAAGAGGGTTTTGGATTCCCTGGAACTGGACTTACAAGTTGCTGCTAGCCACCATGGAGGTGCTAGAAAATGAACCTAGGTCCTCTGGAAGAGCATCCAGTGCTCATAACTGCTGAGACATCTCTCTAGTCCTTTGTCAACAAATTTTAGAGTGTACAATACGGTATTATCACTGGGTTTGGATTGATGCTAGGATTCCAGTGGAATCCTACAGATGTATACGTCCCTTCTATAAAATGGTGTAGTATTTTTATCACCTGTGCTTTCACATTCTTTTTATACTTTAAATCATCTCTAAGATTATGTATATTACCTAGGACAGTGGAGACACTCTGGAAATAGTTGCAACATGTTTTTTAAGGAAAAATGATAAGTGAGAGTCTGCACACATATAGTAAAGACCGTTTTTCTGAGTAACTTCAACCTGGGATTGGTTGAATCAGGGAATATGAAACCCAAGAATGTAAACAACTGACTGTGAGTATTTATTGTCCAGCACATCTCTAGGACTTAGTTTACTTTGGCATTTACAAGTTCATGTCTTTTCATAAAAACGGCCATTTCCTTGTCTTCTTAGCCCCTTACGTTCACTGTTTTCTTCATTACTTCCGAGTCTGAATGAATCAGGAATCTCATTTCAGTAGAATCATTCAGCATTTGTTCTTTTGTGACTGGTTTACGTCAGTTGACATAATATCATCAGAATTCACACACAAGGTCACATAGGAAGAATGCCCTGCATTTCAAAGGCTGGATATTCATTATAGGCATATATCACATGGTCTTTTGCTATTAAGCTTTTGACTGATATTTGGGCTGTTTCTGTATCTTGGCTGTTGTGAATAGTGCCACAGGGAACATGGGATGGTCATACCTCTTCAAGATTTCAATTCAGTTCTTTTCAAAGTGAAATGCTTGAGACTGGGACAGCTGGATCATAGGATATTTCTATTTCCCACTGTTTGAGGAATTCCATAATGTTTTCCATAGTGGCTGTAGTATGTCTCATTCCCACCATTGTCCAGGGGCTCCAGTTTCTTCAAATCCTTGCTATCACTTACTGTATTCTGAATTTTGATAATACCTATCCTAATAAGGGTGAAGTAATATTTCACTGTGGTTTTGATTCCCATTTCTCTAATGGTTAAAGATGTTGAGTACATATCTCCATATGCCTACTGGCCATTTGAATGCCTTCTTCAGAGAAATTTCTATTAAAGGCCTTCACTTATTTTTCAATATAGGCTGTTACTATTGTTTTTCTTTCCTTATTTAACTGTAAGAGTTCCTTATGTATTTTGAAAATTAGCCCCTTATCAGGTATATGATTTGCAAATATTTATTCCCACAGTGTAGGCTGCCTTTCCACACAGTGAGCTAACCGTTTCCTTTGTTTCATGAGTGTTTATTTGATGAGGTCTTACAAGTAAGAACAGTGATTCTTCTCTTGGCAAGGGCAAAGCCAACAAGCACAACCAGAATGAAACAGAGTGGAGTTGGGCTTACTGCCTGCAGCTGGAAAGGGGCGCACTGGAGTTCTTCCAAAAGCAAGGTCTTCTTCGAACAAAGGGAGCATGAGACTGTCATGCAGTCAGTCTAAACCTATTAATGTAAGAAAGTACTTTAGGACATGTTTGTTCCCCAAATTCTCAGTTATGATGTGCATTCTGGAGCATGTTCAATTTAAGCTTATAATTTAAGGAGGAAAGACGGTGGACACGTTCCTGGGCATCAGTAGCTTATGGGTCACATGCTCAAAAGGTCAATGTGGCTGACCACATTTAGCCTGAATCATAAAGATGGAGGACAGAGATGCTTCTTGGTATGCTAGTGTTGGCGGACACTCAAGCCCAGAGTTAGACATTGAGGCTTTCAGGTAGGAAGCACTGTTTATTGTCCACTGGCTCAATGGATTCAAATCCACAGGCTGAGCCCCAAGCATAGTGAGGGCATTGCCTGCCCTGTCCACCATAGTCTTTTCGTCTCTCCAAAACGTTTTTAGCTGAAACCATAGGAGAGGAGACGCTGAGGGTGCGTTGCGGAAGGAGTTTGCACTACCTCCCTCGGCCTACCTCCAGCTGCCCATCTTAGTATTTTTCATTTGTTGCTTATTCTTTAGGTGTCATGTCTAAGAAATCATTACTGCAATCAATGTTATGAAGACTTTCTATTGTGTATTTCAGGAATTATAAAATTTGTATCGTAAATTCAAGATACATCTTGAATTGATATCTCTGTGTGGTATAAACTACAGGTTTAGTTTAAATCTTTTTTCATACAGTTTTTAATGTCATTTGTTCCCGGTTTTATTTAAACCTATATTTTATGGACAGTGATATAATTTACATAGTAAATAATACTATGATAGAATTATTTGTTACAATTTTAAACAGAAGAAAAAAGGGGAAAATTTCAAGTTATACAATATATTTTAAAAAAATCACTTTTTCTAAGTGGGTCAAAGTGAAAATGCACTGGGTGACTAGTCACGTCTGATTCTTATCGCACCAATGGTCAATGGAATTAAAAAGAAAACCCAGTTTTCACAATTGTTGCCTCAACTGGATATCATACATTGTATTCCTGAAATGCAGGAATGGTTCTTGCTACTTCAATACCCAGAAAATTGAATTCACCATGAAAAAAAACCCCAAATGATGCTGTTTTAAATAAATCACTCTTGTCCTTTATGAATATACTATACCCAGATATATATTTGTTGACAAATAATCATGTATATATTATAGACTAAGATCCTCTTATTGGAAACAAAAAACAACATGTGGCTTTTTTAGTTGTGATTGGTTGACCTCACTCAATATACATTCTAGGTCCACTCATTTTTCTGTGAATTTTGTGATTTCATTTTTCTTCAGAGCTAAATATTCCATTTTACATATGTGCCAGACGTTCGTCTGCTCATGAACAATGAGGTTGGTCCATTTCCTTGCTGTAGTGAAGAGAGCAGCAGTAAACACTGGAGTGCCCCAGTGTCTCCACAGCAGGATGTGGAGTTCTCTGGACAGACGTCCCGGAGTGAGATCGTTGGGTCATCAGGTGGCTCTAGGTTTCGTGTTCTGAGGCATTCTAAACCGATCTCCGTAATGTCTGCACTGATTTGCACTCTCACCAGCAGTAACTAAAGGTTCCTCTTTCCCCACATCCTCCCCAACGTATGTTGGATTCCTTGATGATGCACCCATTTTGACTGGAGTGAGGTGATACCTCAAACTAGTTTTAATTTGCATTTCCCTGATGTTTATTTAACACTTTAAAAAATAGTTTTCGTCATTTATATTTCTTTCTCTGAAAACTGTCTTTTCAATGTATTGGCCCATTTGTTGATTGGTAATTTTATTTCTTTGGTATTTATTTTTTGCAGTTCTTTGTATATTCTGGCTATTATCCCCCTTGTCAACTATATACCTGGTAAAGATTTTCTCCTCTTCTGTGGGTGTTGATGTTTCCATGGCTGTGCAAACCCTTTTTAATTTCATATAGTCCCATCACAATTTCATACACATATAATGTACATCGATCATATCCCCCGTCACCTTTCCTTATCTCTTCCCCTCCCACTGAGCCCGTTCTTCCTTTTATCAAATTCCCCTCCTTCTTTGATGTCTTCTTTCTTTCTTTATGGTCCACTCCTTGAACACTGGTTGCCTCCTTGAACACTGGTTGGTGGGTATTTATTTGAGCAAAAGGATATTACGAGTGGTTACACCACTGAGCTAAAGGAATGTCCTTCCTTCAGCAGCCATACACTGCCTTGAACTCCTAAGGGGTGGAGGGTGGGATGAGGCCTTGCAAGACCCTCCCCTGTCCGTGATGGAATGTTGATGGGCCTTGTCACGTGTAAGTTTTGTACAGGAGCCACTGCTGCTGTGAGCCTACAGTGTAGCAGTCATGTTATATTCAGAAATCAGCTTTTCACAGTCTCTCCCATCCTCTGGCTCCTATATTCTTCCTGCCCCTCTCTTCTGCAGTATTCCCTGAGCCTTGCAGGGGGCGATATGGGGATCTTGTTCAGGGCTGAGCACTCAATGGACTCTGATTCTCAGAACTATGGCAGTTATGACTCTGCATTGACTACTGTCCACTTCATAAGAGGCTTCTCTCACCAAGGCTGAGAGTATATACATCTCTGGGCATAAAAATAAATATTTAGAAGGCAGTTTGATAGCATGCCATTTATCAAAACAACAGTAGTGGGTTCTCTTGCTGATCTACTTTCCTCTTCCCCCTCCTTCTCCTCCTCCTCCTCCTCCTCCTCCTCCTTCTCCTCCTCCTCCTCCTCCTTCTCCTCCTCCTCCTCCTCCTCCTCCTCCTTCTCCTCCTTCTGTTCTTATTGTTTTTGAGAAACGATCTCCACCATCCCTGGCCTGGAACTCACTATGTAGATCTCACTGGCCTATGTCTCACAAAGATCTGCCTACTTCTGTCTCCCACTGGGATAAAAGGCAAATGCTACCATTCCTGGCTAGTCATGGACTTTTAACTGGGTTTACAGTACCAGGCATGAATTCCCTCCTGGAAAATAAGCCTCAAATTCAATCAGGAAACTGATAGTTACTCTCTTAACAGTTAGGTCATTATTTCGCCTGTGGATACATCGTGCCTTCCCTGGCAAGCTGGTAGTGTAGCATGCAGAGTTCATGACTGTGTTATTCTCAGTCAAGAATGGTTTTGCTATTTAGGATCTTTTGTGGTTTCATATGGACTTGAGGATTTTTTTCTACTGCAATAAAAAAATGCCATTGAGATTTTGATTGCATTTGTATTAAATATTGCGTTTTTATAATATTAAATCTTTCAAGACATGGTATGTCTTTCTATTTTTTTATATCATCTTTAACTTATTTCAACAGTATTCTGCATTTTCTAATATAGCTGAAGTTTATTCCAAGGTATTTTGTTCTTTATAATGCTCTTTTGAGTTCAATTACCTTATTAATTTCCTTTTAGACCATTAATTGTTAGTGTACAAAAATATAACTAATTTTATATGCTGTTTTTTAATTCTGTGATTTTACTAAATTTATTCATTTATTATTTTTGTAGAGTCTTCAGGGTTTTCCACATGTCATCTGAAAACTGATATTTTGTTTCTTTCTTTTCAATTCAGATTTTTTTTCTTCTTCTTATTATTATTTATTTTTTTGCTGCCTAATTGTTCTGGTCAGGACTTTCAGTACTATGTTGAAAGAGTCGGCACCTGTAACTTATTCCCAGTCTTAGAGGAAAAGCTTTGAATCTTTTCACTCTTGCCTCTGTTCTGCTTACATAGGGTCTTTATTATATTGCAGTAATTTCTTTAGTTCTTATTAAGTTTTTACATGGAATGATGTTCAGTTTTGTTAAGTGTTTTTCTACATCTGTTAATGTGAGCTTTATCCTTTTCCTGTGAATGTAGTATGCCACATTGTTTGACTTTTTGTGTTGAACCATATTTATATTTCAGTGATAAATTCTACCTGGCCACAGCATACAGTCTTTTTGATATGTTGGTGAATTTGATTTGCTAAAATTTCATTGTGAAGTTTTGCGTATGTATTCGTCACAAATAGTGGAACGATAGTTTCCTTTTCTATTGGTGTCTTTGTCTTTGGCATGGCAGTGGTGCTGACCCCAAGTCGTAGGCTTAGAAGAGTTTGCTCTTCTTCAAGTTTAAAGTGTTTCATAAATATTATCCTTAATTCCTTAAATGTTTGTCGAATTTGCCAGTGAACCAAGTAAATATATGAATTATATATGAACAATCAATTTTTTAATTGATGGGATGATACATATTTCAGAAAACTAGAAAGGATTACTTGGAGTCAAGAATGAAGATGAACTTCATTCTTAGTACCAAAAGCCTCAGGAACTTGGGAGATTGAAGTAGGAGAAAAATTGATTGGACCTAAGGGCTTGAGGCCAGCCTGGTAATACAGACAGATTCCCAAGGTGAGCAGTAAAATTGTAAAACAAAGGTGGATAATTTAAAACGAGAAGAATCTCAAGAACTGAATGAAGTTCTCTAAAAGCACTTTCTGTGTTTCCTGTTCTCTGTTCTAGGAGAAGTAGCAATAACTGCACAGTAGTTTATAATTCTACCATTATATCTTAGATTGGTAATCTCTAAATTTGAACCTGATTTCAGTGGTTTTAGAAGTCATGATATCTTGCTAAACTACACATTATTAATGTATCTGAATAAATGAAGATCGAAACTGTGAAGACTAATAACATTTAGGGAGCCATATTTGCATATTTAAGTGGATAAAATACAGAGCCCATTAAAATTTAGGTGAATTTATCTAAGTTGTAGACAATGATGTGTATGTGTGTGTATGCATATGTGTGTAAGATGGTGCTTTGTGTTATACTGTGGGGAACCAATGATTGTGTCCCAGGTGTGTGATGGAGTTATTAAAAAGCAAGAATAGATCTACAGAGATGGCTCAGTGGTTTTAGAGCACTGACTGCTTTTGCAGAAGACCTAAGTTTGGTTCCTAGCACCCATATGGTGGCTAACAACCATCTGTGACTCCAGTTCCAGGGATCCGATGCCCTCTTCTGATATTCGTGGGCATTACATGACACAGGATCACTTATATAGATGCAGGCAATAAACTCATACACATAAAACAAAAAAAAATAAGTAAAATATTTTTTAAAATCAAGAATAAGCTTGCTTACTGAGTCATTAACTGCTGTGCTTAGGTGAAGAAGAGGAGGAAAAACTACCTAGAAGAGAGAGCTTGAGACCAAAGAGAAAACGGACCAGGGATGTCATCAGAGAGGATGACCCAGTGCCTGAGCCAGAGGATGAAGAAACAAGGAAGGCAAGAGAAAAAGAAAGGAGGCGAAGACTAAAGAGAGGCACGTAAGTTAGTCTTCATCTACAACTTGAAGCACTTACTGATTTAAAAGCACATGATATTGAAAGACTGTTCTCTGTAGGGTCTCATTGGCCTTAAAATCAGTCATTAAAATTACTTTTAGTAAGACAGGCTTAATCTGCTGCTGACATTTTAGCCCACTTAATTAAACATATTTTAATACTTAATATAGTTTTAAAGTGAATATATACCAAGAATGGTCTATGAGAAATTCTTTATGAAAGACATAAATTATTATAGGTCATTAAAATGTTTGTGCTTGGTTAAAATATTTGAAAATTACACTCTCATCAATTGTGTACACTGTTAATAGCAAACTCCTAAACAGTGAGCCCAAATCACTTTACTTACGCAGAAGTACTTGACAAACTATGGATAAATCTAGTCCAAAAACTTGAATATTTTTTACAGTTTTTATAGGCTAATTTATAGAACACCAATATGAGATAGCATGGCATTCAAAGTCTGAAATGTTAACTGTTAGGATCATTTATATAACTAAAGTGTGCTGACCTCTATTATAGAACATTGGGGTTATAAATTTTAAAAATAAAATTCAGCATTTTTAATTCCAAAATTTTACTGCAGACTTAGTAAAGACCAATTTATTTAATGTTTTTTTTTTTTTTTTTTAAATCTAAGAAAATTATTTCCTGGATTTCTGGAAATTTGAAGATGACAGCGAAAAAGGAAAAGTGCCCCTGAAAAGCATCTGTTGATAACCGAAAATCTAAGTCCCTGGAATGGACTCAAGCCATCATCCAACCCTTACTTCTTTGAAGATAATAGGGGGCTTGGTTAATCACCATAAGGTGGAGGCATTCAAATGCTCCTCCAGCACGGAATGATGAGGGACTTTCTCCCATGTCTTCCTGAGATGGTGCTTTCCATCAATAGCTCGATTACATTATCTCCCAGAAAGAATTATTATTAAGTGAAACCAGATAGAAATTTATGGGGAACGGAAGCTTAAGACTGCTGGAGAGTGCTTCCAAAGAATAAAAGCAATTTGACTGATTTCTTAATGTTCTAATAAGTTTTTGAATTTTCCATCTACTCATTTTTTTTTTCTCCTCAAGTTTTGTCTTTCTCCTTGAGTCCCAAGACATCACTTGCTTTCTGTTTGACTTTGATGCTTCTATTTATATTTTATTGAGAAAAATGTCACCAATAGACACATATTCGCTATAAATTCCATACTAGAATTTTCCTTCCCTCCTCATTTATGCTTGAGAAAAATTCTTTTCGAAAGGCAAGGTGAGCAGGAATTCTTCCTCTTGCCTGGCCACTCAACCACTCGGACACAGGGCCATGTGCATCAACTGGCTTTTCTATGACAGAATCCTATCGTAGTCAGTTTCACTTCCATTTTAATTCTGATATGTCTGCAAGTGCTTCAATATCGCTTCCTAGCTCCCAAGCCTTTTACAGATCAAACACGGGTCTCCATAGACTTTTTAAAATTAAATTATCACAGTCAGAATTAGTATATTTATTCTAAATGGTTTCAGCAATTATTTATGATTAATAGCTCTGATCAATAATTTAGGGTCCATTTTCTGTTATTTACTATAAAGATGACTTTTGTTAAAATGGAAAATATACTTAAGAGATATAGTTTGAAGAAAGGTGAGCACACATTTGCTTAGGTGAATTAGTTCAGGGTCTTTTTTGTTTAAATGCTCAAACAAAGCCTTGGGGAACTTCCCTTGCTCTCACAAAACATTTGAAATCAAGTAAATCTAAGGCTGAATGCTATCTTTGGCAATGGTTAAAAAATATTGCCTTGTTAGACATGGCAGAATATTTCTAATAATATTACAGGCTTTTTATCTGACCCACTTTTAAATGAGGAAATAAAATATTCATACCATCGAGAATCAGAATACTCTGCTTTCTTTCCCCCACAACTGTTTAATCACCCTTAAGACAGAAAGTCTTTCTTGCATAGATCAGTTCTAAATTTCAGAAGGTGAAACATAGGCATGCTGTATCTTTTTAATATTTTTAGCTCTTTCTTTGGGTGGTTCCTGGTAAAGCAGTTTCCCTGTGATGCTGGTGAAAATCATGCTTTAATTTCACATTTGAAGGTAGTGTATTCTTCAGCCCCTGAACTCGAAGCACAGCAGGGACCTCCTGGGAGTAATCTGCAATTGACAACAAAATCTTTAAAAATATACCTGTCTGGGGTCATTCAGTGCAGGGCTGAACATCTTTTCACACCATAGCAATTGTGCATAGCGTTATTACATTCTAGTGCATTTTGATTCAATTTTGGACTCAGGATAATTCAGTGTCATCCAGGAAACTTCTATACATCAACTTTTCTTCAATAACATTTATTAAGAACCACAAATTCATAATGTCACTCAGAGGTCACTCAGAAACAAATTATTATAAAATAAGATTGTATGTATATGCCAGAGAAAAAAATACAAGCGAAGTGTTTGGAAGTTCAGAGAAGTAAAAGTCATCCTCACAGTGATATTGTGAAAAGGGGTCAAGATGAAGTAAGGACTTCATATTCTATTAAATGGTTTTTGAAATTTGGTATGTAAATATGTAAGCATTGGTATCATCTATACATTAATTTATTCATTCTTTTGTCCTTAATGATACTGTCTTATGTGTGAATCATAATGGGATTCAGTAAAACAGTGCTTTATGGTACTTATATGCAACTATGGATTCTTTTGGAAGGGGTGCCCATTAAAGACTTAAAATATCAAGCAATTAAGCTATTAGTCTTAAAGAGTTTTATTGCTACTTGCTCCATTCTTGACAGTTTCAAAATGGACATGTTTTATAATTTGTTCATATTTATATCTACATGGAAACTATTTTAATTATTTTTATTAAAATGTGTCTTATCTTTCTGAGATACACCAACTTACCTTATATATCATTTTTAATCGGCAAAAGAAAAAAGAAACAAACAACTATGAACATAGATTTAGTAAAAAATATTCCCAAGTATTTTATGCTATGGTTATATAGCACCAGAAAATTTCATATAATAAATACTAAATAATTCAAAAGAAACAACCCAATGGTAACTTACATCTTAGTGTGTTCTCATCCAATTTTCTTGACCCAGGATTGGCTATTCTAGGCAAAATATTTAAACTGTTCAAAATATAAGCTACCAATAGAAAGTAATATTTTACATATGCATTTTAGTTTGAGTAATCAAGGCATGATTGCAATAACAGATTCGTAACAAACAAAGGACATTGCAAAGTCATTTTCTAGCTAGTCTTTAATCTACAAATATGTCCTCCTACATTATGATTAATCATTTAAAAATAGCTTTCTCCATATTCCTATTCTGTCCAATAACAAGCTTAGTGAACAACAAAATGTGTTTTTCAATAATACTGTTTACAATTTCTTTTTCTTTCTGTGTCTAATGAAGAAAGAGATGACAACAGATAATTGAACACAGAGAATTTAATAAGAGCGTTGTTAAGAGTTATAAATAAAATAATTGTTACTATGCCTTTGAGAAGAAGGCAAATAGAAAATTAAAATATTTGTTAACAGCTATAGAAAGCATTTACCACTTGAGGGCTACAGGAACACTGTAAAGGATTCAAATAAAAACCTGAAAGTCTTAGAGGAGAAACCTAGCAGCTGAAATCAGGAGGAACTGATGCACTGAGGTGCTTGTTCTGGGGGAGCACAATAAAGCTGGTTCTACTAGTGCTGGTAGAAACCACGGACTAGACTCATCTCCACGGACTAGACTCATCTCCAGCCATGGGGAAGGCCCTTTAGCTTCTGGAGTGGTGTTACTGAGGAGAAAGGATCAGTCCAGCAGGCAAACAAGGAGACAGCAAACTCATAGGAAGCCATAGGAAAAGATGGAGGTACTACTCAGTAACCCCTTTAGTGGCAATATAAAATCAAGCCAACTCACAAAGCAAAGATGCGACTTAGAGGTTTCTAGTCTCAGTGTCACAATGTTAGGTATCAAAGAGCGTGCCAGAAATTGAGACAATAGCCTAAAAAATCTATTGCCAAAATTTGATTTCTACAATTTTGTATTACATTGTTCCATCTAAAACCACGTTGCTTGTGTTTGGATTTTTAATTTTTATTTATTCATTTGAAGGTGTCTTCAAAGGATTTGCTTCCATCAGAAATGTTTCAGGTTGAATTCTATCAATAATGTTTTGGTTGTAATTAACAGATTAGGTTTCCTTTAAGAAACAGATTTTTATTTTGCCCTACTTTAATGTTCTCCTTTTTCACTTGAGATGGGGCTAATTTAAGATTCCTAAGGCCACTTCAAAGATGATGATCACCTTTAATTTATTATCCTTACTGAAAATTAAGGTTCTTAAATGAAACAGAATTGAGGAGGGCCCATGCCCAAGTCAACAGAGAAGAGAAGGCAACATCTCGATACATCTATAGCTATTCTTTCCATAGACTTCCTAGTTCTGACAGCTTGAAAGAGGAACATGAAAGAACAGTTCAGTTTTAAGTCATTAGAATGCAAATACCATTATTGAAAGTGATAGCAATCCCAGGAAGTGTGCATCGTGTGCAAATGTGATTTCTGGTGCTTAGGAAACTTCTCACAGACTTTATGTAGCTATGTTTGAAAAGGGATTGAGTATCTGACAGGAGACTTTCTTAGACTTGGGAAAAGTTGCAAAGCTTAATTTTATGTTTTTGTTTTGTTTATTTTTAAAGGGAAGAAGAAGAAGAAATTGATGCAGAGGAATTGGAAAGATTGAAGGCAGAGTTAGATGAGAACAGACAGATGATTGCTACTGTCAAATGCAAACCTTGGAAAATGGAGAAGAAAATTGAAGTTCTTAAGTATGTTGTCACTTTTCACATACAGACTTTCCCTGATATGACCTCAAATATCCAATTACCTATGTATTATAGATAATGATTTATTCATGTATATATCTCATATGTATGTGTCCTATATCACAAAACAGATTTTGGACTAGTAATCATAAATTGAAGACAATTATAATCAAATTCAGCATTTAGGAACTTGTAACGTCTGTGGTTACTTTAACCATTTGTTCCTTAATTTGAAGTTATATTGGTTACCACTTCTCCAAAACTCAATATATTTGAACTTTGCAAACTCGTGTGGTTGCCTTCTCCTGTTTCTCTACAGGGTTCAGACTCTAGTAAGCTTTTCTCATAATGACTCTCAGGAAAGCACAGACAGGGTGCTCAATGTGCTGACAGCTGTTCCTTGGTCATGTGTCTGTGATCCAGTTTTATTCTCATGTTGACTGCCTGTGTGGGTGCAAACAGAGAACACAGCTCTCTAAATTTTTCATATGCAAAATCAAACAAGTCTCCCTTTCTGGGAGAGGAGAGAATAGCATCATGTCCTTGCTGTGATGGCTGGGCCAAAGAAGCATGTTGATATGTTTGCATGTCCCAGTTTTGCCACAGATGTTATTTTTCCATGAGTTTCCAAAACTATTTACCCCAGATTCACACTTCACCAAGAATGCTGTTAAAGGGACAGGATCATTTAATTGTCCTTGGTAAATCAAAGGAACTGAGGGAGTTGTCAGGGTCCTTCATTTCTAGTCTGGGCTCTGCAAGAGCTTCTGTGTTAGTTAAGGCAATTCTTTGACTTTTTTGTTTTTTACTTCCTGGAAACTCATATACTTCATTAGGAAAACAAAATCCTACCTTTTGTTTGGGGATCTAGTTATCCTTTAGGAAGTTATAGTCTGGCCTTATGGATTAAGATTTCCTAAATTCCAAACAAAGGTCTCGTTAGCAAACTTTAAGACAGCACACAGTTAGAGTCTGGGCATGCACATACCTTCCATGAACGAAGGCAGTGGCAGCCAGCACTTCCTGTTCCATGGAGCCACTAATTTGTGTGTTTGCATGTATGTGTTGTCTCTGTGTGCCTGTGCCTATGTACTTGCTTGTTAATCAAAATATTTCTTCATTTAATGAAATAATGCTATTGATATAGATTTAGAAATGTTCTTACTTTGCAAAAGAGAAATCAATTCTGGCTCATTAAATCCTCAAACCTGGGATCCACACACAACTTTATGCAGAAGATTAAAAAATTTAAAAATGATAGTGTTGTGAAACTTCCAAAGATAAAAAAATTGAGGAGGAAGGCTGGGGAGATGGCTCAGTTACTAGAACCACAAATTCACCTAAGTCATGTGAAGCATTTGGTATAGAGCCCAACCACAACAGAAGGTTGGGAAACACAACTGTACTTAGTTCATCTGAGAACAGATTTCATGCTCCATGCAATGTAGCAAGAGAGAGGGTAAGAGTTGGGGCCTGCTGGGCTAAGTGGGAGGAGCCCTCGCCCCAAGGGGACCTAGGAGTCTTGGAGGATTCTGACACATTGGTACTATCTGGATTAATTACCAGGTTTTAAAGTCCTAACAAAAAGAAATGGAGGCTATTTTGACAATTTGGCAAAATCCAGACCACTATCATATCTTCAGAAACACAACTTAATATCAGCCTTGTAGATTCCAGGGATGGAGCTCTGAGCTGGGCTCTAGGAATGAAGGCATTTTAAAACCATGGAGAAACAGAAATTGACACGGAAAGAAGAGCAGCCCGCCATGCTGGGTTGGCACAGGTTGGGGATAGAGCAGAAGTGAGCTAGATACAGGTAATTTGTATGTGGCCCACATAGTTTTGTTTCTTTTCATTTTTTAAATTATATTTTTATGGTGGCAAAATGCACACTAACAAAATTAGCTGCTTTAGCCATTTTGTAATATTAGTCGTTTTTTATGTCTACCTTTCAAATGTAAGAGATTTTACATTTAAAAATACAAATGTCCTGCTTCTTATAGACATATAAACTTATAGGAAAATATGGGATACCACATGCCCACATGACAGTACAGCAGCAAGAACTGCCTTTGTGGACAAGTGATTCATTCTCAGTTTGAACATTTCTCCCCAAATCTGCCTCTCTTGTTTTTTTCTCTTTGGCTGCTTCCCACCAGGGCATTTGGAAAGCTAGCTAGGCCTGTTACCAAGACAGTGATTCAGAGCCACAGAGTCAAAGTCAGCCAAACAGACACATAAATCTGGTTCAGAGAAGGAGCAACCCTGTCTGCTCACCTGTTTGTAGGTATCATCGTCTTGCAGTGATTCTCCAGGGCCTGAAGACTTAGCCCATGCTCTTTGCACCCCCAACTCTATGCAGGGCTGTTTCTCATGGCCATGGCCACCCTGATTTTCATGGTTTCAGCCTGTGTGAAGAAGTTGTTAATATTAAAGCGCCTCACCTATCTCCCTCTGTTGGTTTTTTATTTTATATCGTTTAAACTTTATTTATCCATTTTATGTATATGAGTGTTATGCCTGCATGTATATAAGTCCACCTGTGTCATGTAGTGCCCGTAGAGGCCAGAAGAGGGCGTCAGATACCCTGGAACAAGAGTTACAGACGGTTGTAAACTGTCATGTGGGTGCTGGGATTCAAACCTGGGCTTTCTGAGAGAGCAACCAGGGCTCTTAACTGCTGAGCTCTTTCTCCAGTCCCACCCTCTGTAAGTTTTTGAGGCTGTGTTGAGCTTCTCAAATGACTTGAATCATATTACCAGAGCAAGTGGTCACTGCCTTATAGTAAAAATATGTGGAAGGTTCTTCTGCCTCGGAATTGCCAGGGCAAGACGGACAGCCAAGCTTCCCTCCACTTTTGTCTCTTTCAAAGACATCTAAGGAATATGTCATCCCAGAATGACCCTCAAAGCTTTGTCCCTGCTAAATCGATGGCACTCAAGGCTTACTACTGTCAGAACAGATGTTTGTATCACTGTTTGGATCTATGTGAGATTCCAAGACATCCTTTTTGGCTCTGGACTCTTTAAAAGTACAAAATTTCTAAAATAGAGTTTAGACAGGGTTAAAGTTTTAGGACTTGTCAAGAGAAAAGCCTAAAGGACCGCAACTTTAGGTTTTAAGGATGTTGGGAGTGATTCAAGCATCATTCCATTTTCAAAATATTTTATTTGTTATTATTTTTATTTTTTATGTGTATGAGTGTATTGCCTGCATCTATGAAGGGCACCCATGTCACACAATGCCCCCAGAGGCCAGAAGAGGGTGTTGGATTCCTTGGAACTAGAGTTACCGACAGTTGTTAGCCACCGTGTGGGTGCTGGGAATTGAACCTGAGTCCTCTGCCAGAACAGCAGTGCTCTTAACTGCTCAGCCATCGCGCCAGCTCCTAATCCTGCATTTTTAAAGATCATTTACCACTAGGAATGTGGACATCCTTAGACCTTACAGTCAAAAGATGGTTCAGAGGGTTAGGGATGTAGCTTAGTGATAGAACACTTGCCTAGTGTGTATGAGGCCCTGGGTTCAATTTCCAACACTGCAAAAGGGAAAAAAAGCATGATGATTGACAGAAGCAGCTACCACATAGGCAAAAGCTCTAGAATGGCTGTGACACTATATGGAGTCTGTGGCCAGCTCAGGAGCTAGTATTTGGCATGATCAAGGCAGTGGATTTGGCTCTATTGAGCTGAAAGGAAGCCCCCTCCTTCCTTTCCACTATCAATGCATATCAGCCCTTTTGGCTGATGCATGTTAATAAAGGGGCCTTAAATCAAGTAAATAAAAATATGTTCATAGAAGGGCAGGCATGCCTGTCTCAGACTAGGAGTGTACATTTTAAATTTTTTACTCTAAACATCATTGATACAAGATTAGGATCCAGAGCCACTGTGTTCAACTCTGAGAAACAGAAAATATCATTAAGTAACTCATTCTGCTCTGTACATAATTCTCAAAACATTTGAGAATGTGTGTGCTTCAGGCAAAGAGACAGAAATAGTGGTATATTTTTCACTTATTGGAGAGTCAATTATAATTTATATTAGTTATCTTTAAATTTTCTGCTAGTTGAATATTAAGTCTATTCTATTTTTTAGTTGCTTATGAGTTTACATAGCAACTGGATGACTAGCTGTTCCCTACCAGTAAAGGTGTAGCATTGATCTGGTCGTAGCCACCGCAGGTGAAATAACACACCTGACTGGAAAGTAACAGGTCTACCTATTACTCCCTGAAACCTAGAACTTTTGACTATAATACAGCATTGTATGTAGTAGATTAAAAGCCCGATGACTAACCTAACTAAGCAGCCACCTTATCTTGCTCCTAGAATGTAGCCTAAAACTGTCAAGAGACTGAACTTAGCTCTAAGGCTGCCTTGGACTTCAATTCTTTGAGCTTCAGTTTATTTACAAACCCAAGAGGGTGGATTGTAGCCCATGACTTCCAAACGGTTACTCTCAGAGGTCAGGTAGTTTGGTGAAATCGGAGCAAGGGAGGCAGGGCTAAGAGGAAGGGCCACCTTGTGGCTACCAGCCAGCTGCAGCCAGAATAGATCTGTGCTGTCTCTCTTGGATACAAGGTATTTGTATATGGAGCATTCATCTGAAGTCTGAAGAAAGAATGCTTCTGTGGCTATTAAAATTAAAAACAGATTAAAAATGCCCCCTAGCTGGACATTTAAAAAAGTTTTCTTAGGGAGGGAACAATTCCAGCTCTTCTTGAAATCCCCAATGAGAGGTGTGTAGGAGTTCCTCCAGTTTACTTTCTCATTCTGGCTTTTGGGAAGACACCAGCTAAAATATTATATTTTGGGTAACATTCAGATATTATGTTGATTATTTTAGCCTCTGAGCTTTGTGATCTATGACCCAGCATTTCTAGGACACTCATTGGCTTTACAGCCAAGACTGTTACTCTTAGGATTTCATTTACACTTAAACAGCTGTTAAAAATGGTCAACTGGCCATGAAGGTAATACTCCTCCTCGATTGGTGGTTCCCACTATCCACTGCTCCCACTAAACTTTGCTATCCATTCATCTATCTATCTATCTGTCTTTTACATCTATCTATTATCTATCTATCTATCATTTATCATCTATCATTTATCTATCATCTCTATCATCTCTCATTTATCTATCATCTATCTATTTGTCATCTGTCATTTATCTATCATCTGTCTATCTCCTCTCTATCATTTATCTATCTGTCTATCTATCATCTATCTATCTATCTATCTATCTATCTATCTATCTATCTATCTATCATCTGTCATCTTTTGGGTGAGGGAGCTAATGTGGTTCCAGTAAAGTGAGATCAGGCTTTTACTGATCTCCTCTGCTAGTGTTCTCAGACTTGCAGTCCATCTTTCTCTTCCCAGCTTCCTTGAATCATAAGATATTCACATGCAAGCATCATGATATAGTGCATACCTTCTTTTCAGATGACATTGCGAAGAAATGACTGATTCTGCAGATGGGGACTTTTAAGCCTGTGTGCATATCCACTAACACACATCATCCATCTGTGTCCCTTTAGCTAACGTCTCAAATGCTATTCAGCTTCTCCCCTCCTCTTCCTGGCTCCATCTAATATATAGTGATTATTAGTTTTCATTTGAAGAATGGACAACTCAAAAACTCAAAGGCGATCACTACACCTGAACTACTTTGTCCCTCAAAATGTAGCACAGATAGCAATTTTGAAATGACTGTAGGGTGGGGAGGCGTAAGGGGGCTCAGCCAGCTTGCTCTCTCTCTGAAGCAGACATGTCCAGGCCTGTCAGAAACAGAAAGGTCAATGATTAGTCACAGTTTCAAGAATCAGATGATGCAGATGAAGACTATGGAAGAGATTTAGATTCCCCTGCTAAAAAAATTCAGTCATCTCCTCGAGAAGCTAAAAATAAAAGGTGATCTGGAAAGAATTCACAAGAAGACAGTGAGGACTCAAAAAAAAAAAAGATGTGAAAACCAAGAAGGATGATTCTCACTCAGCAGAGGACAGTGAAGACGAAAAAGACCGTCATTTAAATGTGCTTCAGCAACAGCAGGCCACATCTAAAGTAGCTTCTAAATGTGGAGAAATGCTCTTGGAAGATGTGGGGAGTGAGGAAGAGCTAGAGGAAGAGGACCAGGAACCATTCCTGGAGAAAGATTCTGGCAGCAATGACTTCCTAATGGAAGATGATGGTGACAGTGACTATGGCAGTACAAAACAGGAAGAAAGGATGGTTAAGAAGTCCAAACCTGAGAGAAAAGAAAGTGCCCAAACCCAGGCTAAAGGGTACAGTGACACCAAGTTCAATGGAAGACAAAGGCAAGTGAGTTGCCCCACTGTTTCTAAGGCTTCAAAGTAAGACTCCTCCGAAAGAAAAATAAGAGGTAACAGAAAGCCCCCTCCGATCCCCACACTGGAGAAATCTGGAGGTGAAGGATCTGAAGATAAAGCCCAGTCTGGGGAAGATTACAAGTGATGATGGTTTGGGACAGATTTTATTAAGAAAACACAAAACAAAAACAGAAAGCAAAGAAAGAAACATACTTATGCCTCGACTCTGGGCGTCTCTGCTTTTCCATTTGTCAAAAACAATCTCTCTCTCTCTCTCTCTCTCTCTCATCTCCCTGAGAAACTATTGCTTGTTGAAGTGTTTAAGTTGTTCTTTTCTTGGTCTTTTTTCTTTGCCACCCACAAGCCCCTTTCCCAATGAAAGCCACGTCATTGACCACTGGATTGACTTCCTCATCTTTCTGTTTTTGATGGAGGTGCAGCACAGTTGGAAAGCAGTACGATTTGAGGTGGGACACTATGGAAAGTTCACTTTTTGCTGAAGAATGGCATCTTGAACAGGACTCAAAAATGAGAAATGTTTTAATTAGAAATGATCTTTCTCTTCCTGTGCTTTTGAAAAACCAGTCATCATTTTACATGAGCTTATATGTCTTTATACATAAGTGTAAATGTAAAAAAAAAAAAAAAAATCACGGCTCTGAACTTACACTGCTGAGAGCTGAAAACATGAATCCTGGATTGCAAACTGAAAGCGCTCACACGCTCCCCTAGCGTGTGGGGGGAATCGCCTTCCTGACTTGTTTGGGGATGTGAGTTTTCCTTTTTTATTTTATACTTGTTATTATTCTCAGAGACTCAGAGCCAATGCTACAATCTTTAAGGAAGTTGAAAAAAATGAGCCACCCAAATCAAAATCACTCTGTTTGATATTTCATTGACTGATGGTTCATATACTTGTATTCTGTTTTTAGGATAAAATTTTACCAAGGAAGAAACTGTTAAAAAGAGAAACAGTCCCCAGAATTTCAGTGACCACAATCCATTTCTTTTCAGATGGACAATGTCAAGGTTTTAAGAAAATAAACTTCCAGTTACAAAAGTGAGATTTTTCTTTTATGAATACAGAGAATTGAAATTTTTTATGTTAAAAAAAATAATGCTGATAGCCATGGCACTACTATTCCATATATTCTTAGCAAGGGGGAAGTTTAGGCAGGTGTCTAAACCTCTTGGAGCTTCCTCACTAAAAGTAAGGATAAAAATAATATTACTTCATGAAGTTATTTGGATGATTAAATCAGGCAGTGGACAAAGAACTTAAAATAGTGCCTGAATCCGGTGTGGTGACACACACCTGCATTCTGTGGAAGCAGAGGCAGGTGGATCATTAGTTCATTTGCCTTTAAAAGTAGGTTTTGAATTTTCGAAATATGCAGAGAATCTTAGGCCTGTATTTTCTCAGTGCAGTATACTGCTCTGAACATAAATATTTGATCAGTGCTTCTTGTGTGAAGCAATATTAGCAGCAATGATTTTGCTCTTCTTGGGCCTTCTAAGACAGTATTTCTTAACTTTTATGTTACATGTGTGAGTGTTTTACCTGCGTGTATATACGTACATCTCTGTCAGAACAGCCAGTGCTCTTGATCGCTGAACCTTCTCTCCAGCCATTGTTGTTGGGCTTTCCTTTCTAAAGTCAGAGAACCTTTAGAATGATCAGTGTGCTTCAGGAGCTGACAGCTGGGGGAACAGAGGACCCTAACGTGCTATCTAAAATGCCTGATTCACAGTGTCATCTTGTTCCCACGATGTACGCGCCCGCCGTATGTCCATGTCTTAAATTTCATTGTTTGATTTTATTTTTGAGTTGTTTCTGAGACAAGGTTGTAGTACTAAGCTGACTTTGAACTTTCAGCCTTTTGGCTTCAGTACTAGGGCGCCGCCACACCTGGCTCTAGTAGACCAATTTTGAGTGACTTGGTTTGGGAGGGCTCTCAGCTGGTCCACAGAACTGCGGGTCTCGTTTCCTCTGTGCCACTGTGCAAGTGTTTATTGAGTCTGTATCTGTATTGAAATCTGAAGTATGCAAGCTATTTAATCAGCCTGAAGTTTAACTTCACTAGGCTAGTGAAAGGGTATTAATTGTGAAAAAAAAATCTGTTTAAAATATACTAATATTAAACGGATTTTTCCCCAAGATTATCAGCAAACTTTACTCAATAACTATATTCATTTATCCAAAATTTAAAAAAATGAACTTCAAACAGTTTTATATAATACAAGCAAAGTGATTTTGTATAGTATCATTAATAATAATAAACAATAAATGTTAGGTATAAGAAAGCTTTCTTCCAGATAAATAAAAGCATGGTTACTATCATCTCTATTTTTGGTGTTGGAGATGGAACTCCAGGGTCTGTCCATGCTAAGCACATGCTCAACGATTGAACTTTAGCCCACCATCACCAATTTAAAAATATGTATTTATTTTAGTGCGTGTGTGTGTGTGTGTGTGTGTGTGCGTGCGTGCGTGTGCAGGTGTTTTGCACCTGAGTGAAGGTGTTTATAGAGCATACAGGCTTTGGATATTCCTGGAGCTGAAGTGACAGGTGGTTGTGAGATGCCTGCTGTGAGGGACTGGGAACCAACCGTGGGTTCATCTGCAAGAGCAGTAAGTGTTCTCACCTGCTAAGTAATCTCTCCAGCTTCCATAACCTCAACTGTCCTCTTAATTGTACTTCATTGTTCCCCATATTTTTTCAAAAAATATTTTATTTATTATTTTTATCTTATGTATACGAGTGTATTGCAAGTGCACGTGTGTCCTGCAGTGCTCACAGAGGTCAGAAGAAGGCATCAGATCCCCTGGACCTTGAGTTATGGATGGCTGTTAGCTACATCTGGGTGCTGGGAACTGAACCGGGTTCTCCAAGAGCAGCAAGTGCTGTTAACTGCTGAGCCATCTCTTGGGTGCCTGTCCCCTGTTTCTTACAGCCTTAGCTGCCAATGTATGAAACGTGATAAAACCCACTGAATTAGTTTTCTCAGCCTGCCAGAGCTCTGAACCTGCCAAGTTTTGATAAATTCAACTTACTGAACTCTTCAGCAGTTTGGCTATCAGTGAAAGCTAGTTTTCACAACTTTCATTAGACCATGAATATAATGTTAATTTGATAAGGTGATAAAAATAAGTTAGTCCATTTTATCACGTAAGTCTATTTAGGGATGGTTTTGAATATATTTGAACTAATACATTACAGTAGAAGGAAAGAAAATGTGTACCTGATGAACACAAAATAAGAATGATTAGAAAAGTGGGTCCTTGCTCCTTTTTGGAAAATGTCATTCAGTTCTCAGATAAGGTGTTTGTTGCAGATATAACCCTTTGTTTAATCTAGATTATTAAACAAGGTCCCCCAAGTCTTTTGGAGAGAATCTTTATGAATATGATAAAGAAATTATTTAAAGTGCTGCTATTTGGTGAAAACAATTATATTTTATTAACACACACACATACTAAAAATAATTATTTGGAGAAAATTAGAATAGCATAAAAACTGAGATGACAGCAAAAGAGAATAATTATATATTTCCAGGAAAACTTTTAATATATATATATTAATTGAGTTTTTGTGTGTTTCATATAATACATCTTAATCAAATTTAGACTCCTTTCCCCTATCTGAACTCCCCAAAAGTTCCCTCACAGGATTTCATGCATTCTGTCATGTACATTAAGGTCTATTGAATCACGTTTTTAAGATTTTTTTTCTTTCAGTTATAAAAATTGTATTTCTGTGTATTTTATACAATCCATCTTGATCATATTTAGAACCCCTCCTCTATCTGAACATCCCCCCACAGATCCGCAACAGGGTTTCACGCATTTTGTCATATTTTAAGCCCTATTGAGTCAAGTTTGTGTATGCAGATATACTACAGTGTGAGTTCTCCACTGGAGCCTGGTCAACCTATCTAGCATCACTCTCTTGAAGAAGACCAACTCTCCCTCACCCAGCAGTGACCATTTGCCAACAGCTCCTCAGCTAAAGTTTGTGCTTCTTACCCACTATCCCACTTCTACCCTGGGCTTTCGTCTGGTTTGAGTTTGCGTGGGTCTTGTGTATGCTGTCAGCACTGCTGTAAGTTCATGCGAGCAAGCTCCCAGGCACCCGGAAAATTCTGTTTTCTTGTGCTCATCCACTGCCCCTGGTTCTTACAGTCTTTCTGCCCCCTCTTCCACAGTGGTCCCAGAACCTTGAGTAACAGAGGCTTAATATAGGAGGCCTTTCAAGGGACACACAGTCTGCAGTCTCTTATTCTCAATATTTTGGCTAGTTGTGGCCTTCTGTGTTAATCATCCTCTGTTGCATAAGGAAACTTTGCTGGGGAGAGATGCATTAATATTTTCTCCAACCCCTGTTGCACTATGCTGAATGAGCCTTAGGTGTAGAGGTTCCATTGTAGATGTATCACTCAGGGCTGAGCATCTCACAAATACTTATTATCTGTGTTTGACCATTTGTAGAACTCTGTAATAGTCTCCATCTATTACTAAAAGAAGCTTATTTGATGAGTGGTGAGAAGTATACTCGTATGTAAGGATTTGGAGCTATATCCAAAAATGAGAGCAAACATATGTCACTTGTTCTTCTGAGTCTGTTTTACTTTACTTAGCATAACAGTGTCTAGTTCCAACCATTTACCTGTAAATTTCATGATTTCATTTTCCTTTACTGCTGAGTAGAAATCCATTGTGTAAATGTACATTTTTAAAATCTATTTATCAGTTAAGGGACATTTAGGTTATTTTTGTTTCTCAACTATTGTGAAAAGAGCAGCAATAAACATGGTCGCACAAGGACCTAAGCAGTAGGATGAGTCCTTTGGGTATGCGTCTGGGAGAGGCATAACAAGGTCATATGGTAAATTCGTTTTTTCTTTTTAAAGAGTTCTCCACACTGATTTCCACAGTGGTTGCACTGATTTTGAATCCCATCAGCAGTGAATGAGGTTTCTCTTCTCCACATTGTCTCCAGCATTTGGTGTCATTTGTTCTCTTGATCTTAGCCATTCTGACTGGGGTAAGATGAAATCTTAAGGTAGTTTTGATTTGAATTTCCCTAATTCTAAGGATGTTAAATATTTTTAAAGGTGTTTCTCAGTCATTTTTATTTCTTCTTTTACGAGCTCTCTATTCAGATCCATAGTCTATTTTTTTTTTAATTGAGTCATTTGTTTTCTTGTTTCTTTCTTTTCAGGTTCTTTGTGTATTCTGTATACTAATCCTCTGTTAGATGTGTAGCTCTTAGAGATTTCTCTCCCACTCTGTGGATTTCCTCTTCACTTCCTTGGTTATTTCCTTTGCTGTACAGATGCTTTTTAGTTTAATTAAGTCTAACATGTTGATTGTTGATCCTAATTCCTGAGCAACTGATGTCCAAGTTACAAAGTCGTTTCCTGCACCTATGTCTCGTAGGGTACTGCCTATGTATTAGTTTCAGCATTTTAGGTTTCACTTTGAAGTCATTGATCCATTTGGAGTTTGACTTTTGTGCAGGGTGATAAATAAAAATCTAATTTTGGGCAGTGGGTTGTGGCACATGTCTTTAATCTCAGCATTTGGGAGGCAGAAGCAGGAGGATCTCTGTGAGTTCAAGGACAGTCTGGTCTACATAGCAAGTTCCAGGCCAGCTGGGCCTACAGGGAGACTCTGTCTCAAAAAGTAAAAAAAAAAAAAAAAAAGGTGAATTTCATTTTCAGCATGTGGAGATCCAGTTTTACCAACACAATTTGTTGAAGATGTCTTTCATCCAGTGTGTGTTCATGGCACCTTTTTCAAATATTAGGTGGCTGTAATGGCATGCACTCATGTTTGGGTCTCCTTTTTTGCTCCATTGATCTCCATGTTTATGTGCAAATATTTTGCTGTTTTAATGACTATAGCGGTGTAATATATGTTGAGATGTGGTATGGTGATCCCCTCAGCATTGTTCTTTGTGCTCAGGGTTGCTTTGGCTATCCGGGGTCTTTTGTGATTCCATATGAATTTTAGGATTTTTTTTTCTAATTCTGTGAAGAATGCCATGGGGATTCTGATTGGCATTGAATTGGAGTAAATTGTCTTTGGTAAGATGGTCAATTTCACAATATTAATTCTATCAATCCATGAGCATGGGCGATCGTCCCATCTCCTTGTGTCTTCCTCAATCTTCTTCAAAGATTTAAAAATTTCATTATAGAGCTCTTTAATGTCTATGGTTAGGTTTAGTCCTCGATTATTTTTTTTTTTTTTGAGGCTACTGTGAATGCGAGTATTCCTATGAACTCTTTCTCTGATTGCTTGTTATTGGTACATAGAAAAACAAATGATTTTCATGAGTTAATTTTGTAATCTGTCAGTTTGCTGAAAGTATTGATCATTTCAAGAAGTTTTCTGGTGGAATTTTTGGAATCTCTACTGTATAATATCACATCCTTGGCAAACAGGGATAATTTGACTTCTTTTTCAGTTAGCGCCCTTTTACCTTCTGTCTTTTGTCTTACTGCTCTAGCAAGAATCTCAAGCACTCTACTAAAAAGGAGTGGGGATAGTGGACAGCCTTGTCCGCTTCCTGATTCTAATGGGAATGCTTCTAGTTTTTCTCCATTTTGAATGATGTTGGCTGTGGGTTTGCTGAATATAGCTTTAATTATGTTGAGGTCTGTTTTCTCCAGTCCAGGTCTCTCTAGGACTTTTATTATAAATGCATGTTGGATTTTGTCAAAGGCCTTTTGTGCTCTATCGAGATGACCATGCGATTTTTGTCTTTAGTTCCATTTATATGATTTATTACATTTATTGACTTATACTGAACCATCCCTGCATCTCTGGAATAAAGACATCCACTTTCTCATGGTGAATAATCTTTTTGATGTGTTTCTGTATGTGGTTTGCAACTATTTTGTGAGAAGTTTTGCATCTATGTTCATTAAGGATATGGCTCTGTAGTTTTCTTTCTTTTTTTTTTTGTGTGTGTGTTGTGTCTTTACCTGGTTTTGGTACAGCATGATACTAGACTCATGGAAAGAGTTTGGGAGTGAATTCTCTCTCTGTTTTTACCTTGTTGAATAAATTAAGTAGTATTGGTTATAGATCTTGTTTGAAGGCTTGGTAAAATTCTTCTGTGAATCTCTCTGTTATTGAGCATTTTTTGGTTGGGAGGCTTTGTATTACTTTTTCGACTTCCTTATTTGTTATGAGTCTGTTTGAACTGTTGGTCTCTTCTTGGGTTAATTTTGGCAGATCCAGTGAATTTAGAAAAGCGTTGGTTTCTTTTAGATTTAATAGAGCATAAGTTTTTAAAGTATTCACTTTTAATTGTTCTGGATCTTTTTTAGTGTCTGTGGTGTTTCCCCTTTCATTTCTGATTTTGTTGATTTGGATTTACTTTTTCCTTCTTTTGATTACCTGGGCTAAGTGTCTCTGCTATTTCTTTTTTTCAAAGGACCAGATCTTAGAGTCATTGATTTTTTTCTATTGTTTTCTTTGTTTCTATTTCATTAATTTCTGCTGTGATTTTTATTCTTTCTTCTTATCTGTTGGGTTTGTTTTCTTCCTGCTTTTCCAAACACTTGAGTTGTATCATTAAATCGTTTATTTCTGCTCTTTCTGATTTTTTAATGTAGGTGCTTAGAATTATAAATTTCCCTCTTAGGACTGCTTTTAATGTGTTCGAGAGGTTTTGTTGTGTTGTATTATCATTTTCATTTAGTTCCAGTAATACTTTTATTTCTTTCTTGATTTCTTCTTTGATCATTCATTCATTCAGCAGTGTGCTGTTTAATCTTTGTGGGTTTATGTACAAGCTTCTTTTGTGGTTGATTTTAAACTTTATTTCATTGTAGTCTGAAAGATTACATGGAATTATTTCAAATTTTTTGCATTTATTGAGGTTTTTGTGCCTCAGTATGTGATCAATTTTGAGAAACTTTCATGGACTGCTAAATACAAAGCATATTCTTTAGTGCTCAGATAGGATATTGTGCAGATGTCTCTTAGGTCCATTTGTGTGTGTTATCACATAATTCAGATGTTTTTCTGTTTATTCATTGTTCAGAGGACCTATTAGAAAAAGTGGCACACTGAAATCACCTCTTATTACTGAGCAATACTGTTTTTATGAAACTGGGTGCACCAAAGTTTGGTGCACATATGTTCATGATTGTGATGTCTTCTTGGTTGATTTTCCCTTGATTAGAATGCAGAGACCTTCTTTAAGCAGATATTGAATAGAAACTCCTGCTTGTTTCTTAATGCATTTACATGGAATATTTTTTTCCATCCTATAGTGCTAAGGTGTTATCTATCCTTAGAAGTAAGATGAGTTTCTTGTAAACTCAAATAGATGGATTTTGTTGTTTAATCTATTCAACTAGTCTGTGTTTTTTGACTGGGGAGTTGTGACCATTAATGTTTAGAGTTATTATTGAAAGGTATATATTGGTTACTGTCATTTTATTTTCTGTTTGTTTTCCTAGGTTTATTTTGTGTTTCCATAATCATACCTTCTTTTTTGTCTTTCTGTTACCTCTTGAGTATGGTCATTTCTTTCTTCAGTCCTTTGTATTGTGTTGAATATTCTCTATAGGGATGGTTTAGTAGACATGGATTATTTCACCTTATTTCTATCATGGAAGATTTTTCTTTTCCCATCGACTATGATAGAGAATTTTGCCTGGTAAAGTATCCTGGGTTGGCATCTGTGGTCATTTAAAACTTGGACTGCTTTACTCCAGGCTCTTATGGCTTTCATAGTTTGCATCAAAATGTCAGCTGTAATTCTGATGGGTTTTCCTTTAAAGTAATTTGCTTTTCTCTTGGAATATTCAGTACCCTCTTTTTGTTCTGTACACCTAATGTTTGTACTATGGTATTCTGTGGGGAGTTTTTGTTCTGATCCTTCTAATTTGTGTTCTTTTTACTTCTTGTATTTGTATAGGGATGTCTTTCCTTAATTTAGGGAAGTATTTTTCCATAATCCTGTTTAAGATCTGGTCAATGCCATTGATCTGAGAGTCTTCTCCTTATTCTCTGCCTATATCACTAGTTTTTTTTCTTTTTTTTCATGGTGTCTCACATTCCTGCATATTCCATTCCACTGTGTTTTAAAAACTTTTTCATATTATTTGCTTGAATGGACCAGTTCTTCAACTCTGTCTTCTAGTCTTGATACTCTGTTTTCCATTTCATTCATTCTGTTTGTGAGGCTTTCTCCTGTCATTTCAAACTGACTTACTGAGTTTTTCAATTCCATCTTCATTTTGGCTTGAATTTTCTTCAATATTTTGTAAATTCACTTTTCACAAATTGCCTTTGTCATTTCATTCAATTGTGTATTCATATTTTATTAAGTTTCAGTTAGGAGTTTATTCCTGTCCTCTTTGAGTTCTTCTAGTTGTTAGTTTATGTGGTATTTAAATATGCTGAAACTTTTTATCATGTTTATGTTTGGACTTTTAAATTCTTTGTCCTAGTGTTCCTCTAGGTGGCTTCACTTTAGTACACTTCTGTAGAACTGATGGGTTTTGGTGAAGACATAGTATGTTGGTTTTTCATATTATTAGTGTTTTTTCATTGTGGTCTGAGCATATGGATTTTTTTGTTGATTTTGCATGTGTTATAAAAATCCTAGTCTGCTTTAGTTTATTTGATGCTTGATTCTGTTTATATTGTTGATATAGTTTCATTGCTTTTTTTATGGGATATGAATAGTTAGTTGGTCTGTGCTTTTGGGTTCTCACTTTGATTTTTTATTGGAAGGACAGGATGGTTCCAACCTGGCTAGTCAAAAGCTCTCCAGGGTAAAGTGAGGCCAGACTTGAGACTACGTGAATTCAGTGGCCAGGTTCTAGCAGGCTAGTCAGGAACTCTCAGGTTGGAGGAACATGCTAGGGCCTAGGCCAAAGGCAGGGATGAGGACAGCTTGGGGAGGGTCTAATTGGCTAAGCTGAGATGTGAGTCCTGGAGCAGGGGGAAATGGAGCTGGTCCTTGAACAGGGGGAATAAGACCCAGAGGGCAGGATCAAAATGAGAAAATCTCTAAATAAAATAGATCACGGCTTTCAAGTCATTGTACTGATGATTATTTGATTATTTTATAATATGTATACACAAGTTATTCTATATACTTCTTTATATTTTGTATGCATATATTTATATATAGCATATATAACTGATATATCACATGACATATGATTCTATGTACATTAATTTTTATATTTTTAAATACTGATACTGTAATTTATGACAAATGCTTGGTCATAGGTGTCAGGCTCGGTTAGAAGGAAAGTCATGGAAGGACACTGAAATACTATGATTACAAGTCAACTCACCAGAACAACTAGTCCACATAGAAGCATGGTGTGCTCTGTGGTGACCTCATCTAAGTTTTGCTTCCAGTGTGTAGGACAGCCCTCCAATGCTAAATTTTTCACATGGCAAACAATCAGCTTCACTAGGTAGTCTTGATTATTTGCAGAGCTGACTGAGCTGCCATGATTTTAAAACATCTTTTTAATTTCTTTTGCCCACTCATGGATCAAAAGTCAGAACACATAGTTCTAATGGACAAAAAAGACTTCTCTTGGAGCAGTTTAGACTTAGCACTCCCAAACCTCACCACACAATTTGAGAAAAGAAATTCCTGATATCTAGAAATGTTTAAAGGGTAATCACAGGATCACACAAGGATTATAGTGAAACATTTTGCCAAAATACTTCTTACTCAGAATCTTGAGTAAGATTTCTCTGAGAATTTGTTTCACAGTATTCAGAAGTCACTAAAGCATGCTTGATTAGAATATGCAGGGGACAAACAAAATAAGCTCATTGGGTTTGCCAAGCCATCTACATGGCCTGGAGAGCTGAGTGTCAGTGTATCTAAGAATATGGATGTTATGTGTCATTCATGGTGGAAATGCCTTCTTTGTTAGAGAAATTCTGAAAACTACTGCCTGGAATGCCTTGTGCTGCCTGAGTAGATCCTACCAGACCCCCATTTTCCTTTTACTTGTCTATGGTGTTTTCTCGCACCCTCAGCTGCTCTCAAGCATTGGTGGTCCTCTCCCTTTCACTTCGTGGTCTTACAGCATTTCATAGGTTTCTATGGTATATCTTGTTTTGCTGAGTACAGTTTTAGCTACAGAAAGGAGTCTCCATGGTTTAAAACTCTTTTCAGACACTTAACACATTATTAAAATCATAAAGCACACACAATAAATACTTTGGAACACATGGATAAGTAAAAGGGAAAGTGAAAGAATGATGAAAATGAATAAGGGGCTGGAGAGAGGGCTCAGAAGTTAAGAGCACTTGTTCTTCCAGAAGACCTGAGTTCAGTTCCCAGTTCCCATGTTGACGCTCAAGTTGCCTATAACTGCAGTCACAGAGTATTTGATGTCCTCTTCTGGCCTCTGTGGACACCATTCTTAGGTCTGCATACATACACACACACACACACACACACACACACACACACACACACACTTAAAAACAAATTTTTTTTTGATCTTTTTGAGACAGGATCTCACTGTAGCCACAGCTGGCCTGCAACTTACCACATAACTGGCTGATCTTGATTTCCAAAAGATCTGCCTGCCTCTGCCTCCCTAGTGCTGGGATTAAAGGCATGTACTGCCATGCTTGGAAACTTTAAAAAAATTTTAAAGGAATGAAGTAAATATCTTAGCTAGAATTTGGGGGTGGACCCTCTTCAGAGTTAGGCACCTGTCTGTCTCAGTGTGTCTACCTACTTCTGAGAATAATTTTGTTGCCAGAGGGCAAAAGGTAGCACTACTCTGTGGCAAGAGCAGTTGAGGCACTGGGATGAGCTTATCTTCTTAATCTTGAAGATTTCTGGTTTTAAGACTTATTTGTGGCTATAAGATCACATTCCCATTCAACCTCATTTTTCCTCCTCAAACTCCAGAGTTCCTGGATGCCGCGGGCACTGGTCCAGTGTCCTAAGCCCTCCATGAGATAGTAAGGTTGCACTTCCAGTGGTCAGTGCAATCATTGAAACGAACAGTGGCAAGAACAAAAGCAGAGAACAAAAATAGACATAAAGCCTTTCTATGAAACTTAGAAAAGATATAGAATGAAATATTTACAAGATTACCATTACAAAATTTTTCATACTAAATGTCAATTTCTACTCTGTTGTAAAACTATTGCCCCCCCCCCCCAAAAAAAAGCAGTTTTCTTTCTGTTAGGTTTGACTACAACCTTGGAAGTTAGAATAACAAAAACAGATTAACATGAGAGAAAAAAAATTTATTTCTGTGGGGCATTGAACTTGCATAAGAGACCACATAGGGAAGAGTTACTCATGGGCAGAGTCCGGCAAGGACTTAGAATCTTAACCAAAGGGGATATTTCTAGAGAAGCAGCAAGAAAGGGGAAAAGGTCTTTGCCTTTCCAAGCTGGCAAACGGAACTATAGATGGCAAAGTTTCTGAGCTGATAAAAAAAAAAAAAGCACTTCCTGGAACAGAGGGGAGGGAGGTGCATCATAAGCTATTATTCCTGCTTTGGGGCAGGGGTGCAGAGAACTTACATTTGCTGCTCATTTGTCTTCAGCTCAAAATACCCCTTATGCCACATTTTTGGCATATTTTGATATATTTTTACTTAATTCGGCATATGCTGAGGTGACATATTTTGGAGCATCATACTTTATTATCTTCTAGTTGTCTCTGTCGACAGTACAGTTTCAGATGGATGCCAGTGTGGGCTGTGACCAATATCTGAAACCCAGCATAAGCTCTTAGCTCCAAGGGAGTATGGTGCTATTATGTTCCCTGCTAGGATAATACAAAAAAAATTTTTTTAAGTTGAATCTTATAGAGTGACTCAATCATAAGTAGAAAGATTGAGTATACTTTAAATATTAAGTATAAAAACCCAACTCTCTTTTTCTTGACTTAATTCAAGGTTATCTTAAGATGCTTGACTGAACTTTAAGGATATAACCAAAACCTATTTGAGATTTCATTTGACATTTAAACCAATCATGAAGATTAGCAATCATTTAAAGCCTCAGAGAACAAAGAAGTCATACTGCATCTGAATATTTCTGTTGGTAATAACTTTGAATCTAATACAAATTTGACCAGCCCAGGCTTTATTTGAAACACATTTCCATAAATCTCATTAGAGGTAGTGAAACCTGAAGAAGTTTTTATATGGGACTGGAGAGATATCTCCGTGGTTAAGAGCCATTGGCTGCTCTTGCAGAGGACCTGGGTTCCATTCCCAGCACCCGTGTCGCAGCTGACAATCATCCATAACTCCAGTCCTGGGAAATCCAATGCCCTCTTCCAGACTCCCCAGGCATCGCATAACACAGATATACTTACATAAAGGCAGGCTAAACAATTTTAGGCATAAAATAAAATACATGACTATAAATTCTTTTATATACTCAAATATTTGTTGCTAGTAAAAATTCTGGGGATTGCAGTTTTGCTGGGGAACCCGAGGTTCCCTTTTGTATTATGATCTTCATTACTAAAAGAGTTTTAAAATAAACTAAGAAGTAGCTTGAGGACAATCTTACTAGTTTGAGAGAAAAATAACAGGGCAGGCAAGCTCCAGATCTTAGCTGCTGCTAGGAGGAAGACAGAGAAGAGAAAGAGATGTCATGCCTTTTGAGTTAGGTCAGAGAAAGCCTGCGTATTTGGCTACGGAAGTGAGCAAGAAGTAATGTGGTAGAAGGTGTGGGGGGAGGGAGGCCTCCAGAGAAAGAGGAAGAAGGCCCAGAGTGTCAGGAAAAGCATGCTTAGGCTTTTGACCAATGTTAAAAAATTGATGACAAGAAGAAAAGAGAAACTCATGCTTACTGATGCGTCGTGGAACGGAGTTCAGAGGGCACTGGATTCCAGACTCTTGTGTCCTGTGGCAAAGGTTGCACCAGGGACACACGGTTAAATGTAGAAATCGAGGCAGTTTATGAAGAATAAGAATTGAGAACAGAAGGGCTACTGAACTGGCTTTTAAAGCCTCAAGAGTGTTTGGCTCTTTCTAGGATCATTCCTTTGCATCGGCCTCTCTCTCCTGTTTGTATATGGTGGGCTTTTCTTGTGCATGCTCTGTTCATTCCATGAAGCCCAGTGTGGATGGGCTGCCAGTCGGTCGCTGTAAACTGGCCTGAGCATGCTTCATATGTTGTATGAAGCACAAATGGGGACGGGCGTCCAGTCTTTTTCTGTCAATTGACTTCTTTCATGTTATTCATTTTAAAAGGTTTTATTTTTATTATTTGTATGTGTGTGTCTGAATACATGTGTGTGCGTGGGTACCCTCAGAGGGTAGAAGAGATCATGGGATCCCCTGGAGCTGGAGTTACAGGTATACATCGGTCCTGGGACCCGACCTGATTCATTGAAAGAGTAACAAGTGCTCTTAAGCATCTCTCTAGCCGCTTAAATGGTGATCTTGTTGTTTCAGTCTCCAGTCCTTACTCTCCTGCCACAATGGTAGTCTAAAACACATGCATTTTATATTAACTTGTTATATTTCTCTAGAAGCTTTCACCATCCTCTCTTTCTCTGCATATTTAATGTTTTTGCTATGAAATGCAATGGGGAGTTTCTGTTCTGGTCATGTCTAATTGGTGAGCTGTGTGAAGCAGAATTTCTCTAAAACGAAGTATATGAAAGTAAGTCAGACATGTCAGTACAGGTATTATTTTTTTGTTTCGTTTCAGTTTATTTCACACCTTCAGATGGTCAGTCAGACCTTTAGAGGTGTGAGATAGAAAGCTAGGGATATGAAAAGCAAATTTTTCACAAAGGTAATTAAGAAGAATCAGAATATGCAGGTCCTGCCTACTTGAAGGTACATTAAAACAGTTATATGTGATACAATAGCTTTTTACCCCAACTGTCTGAAAATCAATTAAGTAATATAAAGACCTCTCAGTGTAGTAGTCCTAGTTAATGAAATTTGATTTAATTCCAAATTTTGCCCCTGATTTGTTAATACATTGATGCCTGCATCTCATTCCTAGAGAATTTGATTTAGGTGATCTGAAGTTGTGAAAGCTTAGACCTAGGAACTCTGAAAGACCCCACTGTGATTAAAAGATGCCGTCAGTCAGAAGCCAGCCTCAGCTCCCGTCCTGGCTTCTCACCACTGTTAATTCAGTTAGAAGTGTTGAAATTCACCTCTGTCTAATGTGCTGTATTAAGTCCTAGGAAATCGAAAGAAAAATCAGTATTATTAGTAAAATACTGTTAATCACAGTTACCATGTATAGTGATTTCATTATATGCCATGAACTAAGCTAAACACATCTTTTATTTTCTTCAAAGCATATAAAGCACTCTATAAAGTAGCTACATTGTCATTTCTATTTTTTAAGGAAGCCATTGAGCCTCCGATCATAGATGCTGCCACACCCTTTAAAAATAACATGTGTTCAATCATTACTTCTAGTATTAAGATAATTTAAATAATTATAATGGGCTAACTATGGAGATACATTACATAGAAATCTATGGGTTTTTATTTTATTCCATCTCAGTGCACTAGAATAGCTTCTTATGTCTATAATTACTTTTAATTCCTCAGCAATATTTCAAAAAAGTCTGAGTTTTATAGACAATTGGTTAATTAGTTGTGCAGTGGCAGTCTTATTAGCAAAGACTGTTCATTCTTCTGATTCCTTTACTCAGAAGAGTTCGTGAACACACGTTTTGATTACACTTGCCCTAAACACCAGTTTGAAATATCTCTCATTTAGGTGAGCAAGAAATTTGTTGCTTAACCAAATCATCAAACTGAAAACAAGAGGAAAGGAAAGAAAACTTAAGCCAGATGGGAACACGTTTTGTGGGACGAGAACGTGTCAAAGGCATAATAGCATGTCCTAACTCTTCTTTGTAGTCAGAGCTGTATCATATGTTGTGGGTAAACTATCTATTTTGTAAGTTAGGTCAAAGAGTGTTCCTTCCGCTAACTGTGAAAGCATTCTTGAAAGCCCAGGAAACCTTCTTATTCTAATTACTACCACAAGGGTTCATCAATGAATGATGAGGCCAGGTATTATTCTCATTAAATAGACCACACTCAATTATTTATCCCCATTCTGGGGTTACAGTCCAGAACCCAGTGCACATTGTACCAGGGCTTCCGTGAGCTCTGAGATGCAGAGACCAGATTACAGTCTTGGCAGATGGCTTCTGTTGAAAGCAGTTCAAGGGGTGGTATACATTGGATGGTTTTAAGGCTAATAATCAATATTTACCCATAATGGCCAATTTTATTTTAACTATATAGTGAAGACCCTTTAAATTATACAGTTAACTACACACAAGTAGAAAAGTATAGTTGCTATAAGGAAAAATGTAAAGATGTTGTCTTGATTTTGAGTTTTCCAATTATTCATATTTTCTTTGCTTTCTGTTATATGTCTGGGCACCTTACTGAGGGATACTGGTCAATAAGTAGCCCAAATTGTTCATGTTACCTTGTTTCTGTTTTGTATCTTGTTTTTAACTGCAAGATGAAACGTCTTTGGTTAAGAAATCTGTTATCAGAGAGGACATGCTCGACTAATACACTTCCTCTTCACCCTGAAATTATGCCAGCTCATGGTAGAGCTCAGCCATTAAAAACAATATTAAAGTAAATTGTCCTTTAATGTCCCTGACCTGTTCAGCCAATTTCCCTTCTTTTGGGCCTGCAAGAGACAAGGAAGATTCTTTGTATCTTATAGGTATCAGTTTTTTTGGGGGGAGGGAAGGGGTCCGGAAGCTTTTCTTGATAAACAGTTATTCTCAGCTCACCCTGTGGCCTTTGGCTCTGTTTCAAAAGCACTACCAAGATTTCTAATAAGTTCAGTCAGGTAGTTGACTGAGGGACAGGAAGTAGAAAAATTGCTGTTCTGGGTATGAAGTGTGTGTGTGTGTGTATGTGTGTGTGTCCTATAGAAGGAGAAGGGTGGGGGTGTTAGGAGAAAGAAAACTCACACCTTAGAATATGTGATGTCCAGTGGTCAAGAGTTTGTTTGAAAACCAGGTGGGACATGCCTATTAAGGGTTGAATAGGGTGGTGTCCTAGTTACTTTTCTGTTGTTATGATAAAACACTGACCAAGAGCAACTTAAGGGGAACAAGGTTTATTTTAGCATACACTTCCAGGTCACAGCCCATCATTGATGGAAGTCAGGGCAGGAACTGAAACAAACTGCAGAGGATCACTGCTTATCGGCTCACTCTCTGGCTCACGCTCAGTTAGCTTTCTTATACAATCCAGGCCCACCCTGCCTAGGGATGGTGTTACTGACAGTGGAGTAGGTCCTCCCACATCCGTCATCAATCAAGACAGTCTCTTACAGGTACCAACAAACAGACTATAATGTTGCAGCTGTAGAATCACAGCCAGACTTGAATCACTTGATCGCATGCTCCCTGGCCCTTTGGAGATGAGAAGCCAGAGCCACCTTGAATTTCAAAGTTTTCATTGAACAAAACAAATGACTGTCTTAGCTTGATTGGGCTGATAGAACAAAGTATCATAGATTAGGTGGCTGAAACAACAAACATTATTTGTCACCATTCTGTTGGCTAGAAGTCATTGACTGGATGCCCAAGTGTTCGGATCAGGGCTGTCTTTGGGGCTGTAGAAAGCCAACTTACCGTGTTCATGTCAATATCCTGTGCCCTCACGTAGAGGACAGACATTACCTAATTCTGCTTGTAAGGCAAAATTCCTTTCATGAAGACTCTACCTTCGTGACTTAGTCATTCATTGCATGATGACCTTTCAGTGTCCTAAGATACAGTGGTGTCTCATAGAATGACATTGCCTAGTGGCACTGTCGTCATCTAGGTTTCTATGATATTTTCGCAGGCCAAATTGAGGAATGCTGCATTTCTTAGCATGCATCCTTTCCGAATGGTCCATACAGGAAGAAGCCTGTTGCCTAGCAATGCAGGATTTTACCTCCAGAAGTGTCCACCTCTACACCTCTATGTGTTTTTACTGTGGGCATTAGATTTCAACATAGGAATTTGGGGTGGGGGCAGGTGGAACAAACATTCAGTCCATAGCAAGGATCAAGAACACGTGTATGTAACATGTTTATATTATTCATTTTGATAAATTAGTGTTTTTTTAATAGACACCAATATGGCTACTGAAAATGTATTACTATTTAAGGTGATGTAAAATGTAAAATGTTTAAATGTAAATCTTTTTCCGAATTTAAGACCAAAGCTATTCCTTTCCTTTCCTCAGCTTAGTTTGTTTTAGATTATGATTTTTCTATTGTAAGCTGTAATTGCTTTTATGGGTTAAAAACCATGTCGGTAAGTGTGTTGTTCTATGTCAGTTTGTCCTACGTTCTTCCTTCTTTACTTTTTCTGTTGTTGTTGTTGAAGGAATTCTTAAAAGAAAGAAGGAAAAGATTTTAAAATAAACATTCTGTTTGCTAGAACCTGACATAAACTTCAGATTTAATTTTATATGTGTTGGGAAAGAGAAGAACTAGGCTTCTCTATTTTGACACTTGGCATAAAATCCTCACTTTCTGATGACTTTGGATGATTAATAAGTGAGACTAAAAATATCAGGCTCTTCCTGGCCAGAATTAAAGAAGATTTACACATTTATTAAAAGTCTCTGTGTTGTAGGTTTGATATAGATACATAAAACCATAGATGCATGGATGACATAAAAGTAGAAGTAGAAATGTAGGGAGCAAAGGGCCACACGGGAGGGAGGGCAAAGAAAGGGACCGGGAGGGACAGAGGAGTTAGTTCAGCATACTGTATATTTGTATGAAATTGCTAAAAAATTTCAAAAGTTATAAAATGTGACTCATGCTCAGTTGTTAAGTGTCTAGAAGAATAAGACTGAAGACCTAATGAAATGAAATGTCTCCCTCCACTAATGTCAAACCATGCCTACCTCTTACTTTTTCAGAGAAGCAAAAAAATTTGTGAGTGAAAACGAAGGGGCTCTTGGGAAAGGAAAAGGAAAGCAGTGGTTTGCATTTAAAATGATGATGGCCAAGGTAAGCATTTTCATAATCCAGTCTGGTCGATGTCACAGTGACTCCAAGAGAGAGAACATTGTGTCTACTCTGAGGGGTAGAAAACAATCTTACTGTTTGTGTGCTTAAAGCAGAGACTCACACAGTATTAAAACTTGGGTAGGGAGATTAAAGATTATCCTTAGGTGGCTGAAAATTTTAAAATAAAGTTGAGAAATACTGATTTATAGTGAAGATTTTCCTGCATGGTTTTACCACTTCCGGATGTAAAAGACTGCGTGTGTACATTCTAGCTTTGTTCTGAGTTTAAGGGGCTTTGCTCAGGATTTCTTTCCTTAAATGTCTATAAGTGGCAAAGTCATATATCTTTTTTCTATTAGGAATATTGACTATATTGGAAAGATTATAAGAAAAAATAATATGTTCATACAAATGCAAATTTCAGAGAAATATTGAAAAAAACTAGCATTTATATGCACTTACTATGGACCAATCACAAAACTGAATCTCTCTATAAAGCTATATTAATCCTCACAGTAAAGCAGGTACACAAGTATTATCATCCCTTCTTTATAAATATATCGACATAAACTAGAGGTATTCTTTGGAGATAGAGCTTTGGGAGTAAATTCAAAGATATAAAGATCCTAATTTTTATATATGTACAAACAGCTAATTTAAATTTTTTGGCAGTTTGAATGTAGTCACACTGCATGAGTTTTGTGGCTTCTTTATTGCATGATTAGAGTCATGAGATACATCTGTATTGCTGTGGGGTTACAGTTCATTTAATTGGTGTTGTATTCTAAACTGTATGAAGAGTTCACAATTTATATATTCACGCATTCTATTGTTGGAGGACATCTGGGCCCTTCTTTTGAGTAGTTTGCGTCGTCTTTGAACTTCAGAGTTACAGTTGTGTCTGTTCAGCTCTCATGCTGTCTTGCACTAGTGTGCACATCTCGAAGGTTGTCTGTCCTATTCATATTATTCTAAAGTTTGCTTGACAGTGGATAACCCAGTGCTGGATGTAGAGTAAAATGGAGGGAAGACCTTTTGTAAAATTATTTTATTTCTTCTTTTCTATGAACGACATCTTTTTATTTAGTTTACAATTCTCCTTTACCATGATGAAGTGCCCATAAATCTGAAGATCCTAAATCAAAATGACTTGTTTAGGGGCCTGGAGAGTTGGCTCAGTGATTAAGAGCAGTGGCTGCTCTAGCAGAGGACTAGGTTCAATTCTTAGTACCCAGATGGATGCTAACAACTGTCTATAACTCCAGTTCCAGGGGATCTGATGCCCTCATCTGGCCTCGATGAGCACTACATACATGGAGTACATTTATATACATGCAGGCAAAATACTTATACACACAAAATATGCATAGATAAATTTTTCAAAATGACTTGTCTTTTACAGTCTACTCTAGGACACCATAAGCCTTTCAAGGCAGAAAGCATGTCTTATTCCTAAGTCCTAAGTCCATCAATTCCTTAAGCAATGAGTATTAAACATAGAGATGTGTATTCATCATCTTAATACTCAGTCCTGTTTTCAAGTTGAATAAGTTAGGTGACGATGGTGTGAAGTAGAGACTGAAGTAAATCTTGCTATCATCACCCCCCCCCCCCCCCGCCTTTCTTGTGATTGTTTCTGTTTTGGTTTCTGAGACAGGGTCTTCCTGTAGCTCCAGCTGGCCTGGAATTTGTCTGTTGCACAGGCTGCCCTCGATCTCATAGAGATCCATCTGCCTCTGCCTCCCGAGTGCTGGGATTAAAAGTGTTTGCCACCATGCCTAGTCTATTTTCCCTCTTAATAAAACAGCAGTATTTGGTCCTAGAAAACTCCCTCCAAACCTGTTGTCTTGTGATGTTTGGGGGGTAAACATGTTGAGGCTCAAGAGGTTGGACCTTACTATTGTACTTGATTTCTTTTTTCAGAAATGGGCAAAATTCCTTCGTGATTTTGAGAACTTCAAAGCTGCTTGTGTCCCATGGGAAAACAAAATCAAGGCAATTGAAAGTAAGTGCTGATTAGATCTAATCGGAAAGAGGAAGTTTTCCTAGAATAAAGCCTCACAAGCTTTTCAGATACCTTTCTAAGTTGATGCACCCCTTGGACAATTAAAACCCAGCCAAACAGCCATCACAACTAACCAAAGAAATAGAACTGCTTACTCTCAAATTTGTCATTGTGCAGGTTTGTGTCAGCTGTCTGTTACTGAGACAAAACACCTACAGTAATGAACTTACAAGGAAGAAAAACTTTCTTTGGCTTACAGTATTTGATCTTCTGGCCCTGTTGCTTGGCTTCAGGCCTGTCTTGGCTCAATACCTTTCAGTAGGATTGTGTGGCAGAAGCAGCCTGATTGTTCACCGCCCAGGATGAAAGCGGGAAAAGGGGAGGACCCTCGGCCTGGTGACCTCACTTCCTTCCACTAGGTCCTGCCTCCTAGAGGTTCTAGTTCTGCTACTTCCCAGTTTTTCCACAGCTGACAACCTTGCATCCTGAGACTTTGGAGGAGGAGACATTCCAGACCCAAACTGTGTCCCTGTCCCAGAACTTATCAAGGACAACACTAGAGATTTCATCTTACTTTAGACAAAAAAGCATTCTAAGTTTGAACTGGTTTTCTCTCTCAGACAGGAAAGTTAGTATTTTGTACAGTGACATTGGGTGATGTTATTGGCAAGGAAATACTTCTGTTTTGGCAGTGAGCCTGATACTATAAATGTATAATCTTATGAACTTTAGGGAATAATCAAAAGGACCATTAAAAATGATTTATTTAATTTTATTTGTGTGAATGTGTGTTTGCCTGCATGTATGTATGTGCACCATGTGTTTGCCTGGTGCCCATGGAGGCCAGAAGTGGATGTCAGATGCCTTGGAATTGGGATTATAGTTAGTTATAAGGTGCCATGTGGGGTACTGGGACCCATACCCAGGTAGGTCCTCTATAAGAGCTGTTAAGTGCTCTTAACTGCTCGGCCATCTCTCTAGCTCCCCAAATAAGAGCAATATAAAGAAGTCTCAATAGCTCACACTCAAACTCAGGAAGAATAAGCCACAGGAATTTACCTCTGAATATTCATAGTGTACCTTCATTCTGCACAATACTCAAGTATACAAAAGGCACTCAATCAAAAGCGTATTTATTTATGTCAGACTATTTAGGTAAAATAATGCAAATCAAAATTTAAGTATTGTAAACAAGATCATAAAACAGTAAAAATACTTTTGTACATAAAAAAATGGATGATATTTGAAAAAAATAACACAGTCTTAGCATGTTGTGTTTCCTGGGGTTTTGACCAGGATCTGACTCTCCATTCATGCCTGTCCGGATCTACAGCTGGTTTTCCTGCTGGCTAAATATGGCATTGTATAATTAAATTGGCTTCCATAGGGAGATAACACAGCAGTCAGCCATTTCACTGACACGATTGGGCATGTTTTAGAAGTGGCTGTCTCTCAGTTCTTGCTCCCTCATTAAATGACAATTATTGATGGTAATGAATTAAAGTTTAGCAGCTTGTGAATCTCACCTCCTCCCACAAATTTTTTACAGCATGCCTTTCTTGCCTGATTTTCCTTTAGCAATTCTCCCAATTCAAAATGGTGCATTTTATATTGAACCTTTTAAATTCTGACTTCACGTTCATTCCTCCAGTAGACATAAAAGTGGACATTTTGCTTTGTTTATACCTAGAGTGCATGTGGCACTCAACACACGTGCACTGATAAAATCAGACACATTCGCTAAATGTCTACCCACTTTAGATACTGACTGAAGGAGTTTTATGCACATCAGAAAAGAGTAAATGTCATGGAACCCTTATGTTTCTGTGGGACAGCTGACATATAGAATGCTGAAGAGCATCAAAGTAAAGAGCATGTGGATTGTGAAGGTTCTCACTAGGGCCAGCGAGGTGGTGCATCAGGTAAAAATGTTGGTCTCTAAGACTGATGAGAATTCAACCCCTGGGGCTCACATGGAAGAAGGACAGAACCAGCTCCCCAAGTTGTCCTTCCTCTGACCACCACCCCCACACCAATTCATATGGAAAGAACTTGGGATTTGTTCTGACTTTGCTAAGATTGGCTGTTTGACTTTCAGTCAGTCATTTAATCTCTCTAGACTTTAGTGTAGCTCTGGATCACTTGTGAGATCTATTCTGAGAAATCTGTAGTTTGTATGTATAGTGAGACAGCATGTATTTGAAACTCATTTCTTTTTAAAACACACTAGAGCATCTAGTTCCAACCTATTTCAGCAATAATGTCATGCTCCTTTGTGTTTTATAGACAAGGAGAATTACTCGTTGATCAAAGTCACATACACACACACACACACACACACACACACACACACACACATACTAGACAACTATCAGGAGCCTCACATATTGAGAACTATCCATAATTCCCTCAGTTCCTTTTTTTTCCTCTAGTAAATTTAAAGTGGCCAAGCTGAAAGGTTAATCAAGTGTGGATTATTCCCCTTTGAGTGTACGATTGTTTTTGAGTGGGTTCTCCTGACTTCTTCACTAAGAAGGTATTGTTCCTAACTGTGAAGAACTGACCCTGTTCTAGTAGATGCCACCTTAACTGCCAAGTGTGTGTCTAACCCTGACAGCGTCATTTCACCCCCGTTTTCAGTGTTCCTGGGGGGTGTGCATTTACTTTCCTATAGTGCAGTAGTGGCTAAATACAGTTGTAGGAAAGGTGGGATAGAAAGAAAGTTCACCTTGGTTCCAGCCAGTGAAGGCTTTTACTGTGAGGAAGAATTCCTAAGCTTCTTTGTGCTTAAGAAAGATTTGCACTTCCCCCAGGTCTGCAGCAGAGTGAGTAGTTTCCTTGATAGTTATCAACTTGCGGGATTAGTTCTCATTTTGTACGAATTTACTTTTGAGGAAGTTACTACATGATATATGTCATAATGTTCTAAATGTACTAAATTATTAATTACAGTCATAAGTAGACTGTATGCTTTTAGACTGTTGTCGGGGTTAAAAGACATGAAATGAGTAAGGAATATATTCCAGAGCTGTTGAGTGGACTGAGGGTCTCATAGGAAGCACTCTACCGAGCCTGGGAAGGCACATCTCTCAGATGGTCTTTGAAGCTGAACTGAATGAAAAATGGAAGCAATGGGACTTGGGATCAGTTCTCTGAGGGTTTGAGGCCTTATCTCTCCCGCCAACTCAACATTGGGAGATCTTCTTCATCTCTGGTTCTCTGATTCTATTTTCAGGGTTTCTTATGAATTGTTCAGGTGATTAGTTGTTGCACAAAGTCATTTCCAGCCCAACATTATATGATGTACAATCTATAATTAGTCTTAGATGTATGGTAGCACATGTAAAATGATATATGCTTTTGAGTGAAAATTATTGCAAAATTTAAATGAAAATAGATTTTTGCTATATTCCTATTTAATTACACACTCAAGTTCTTTCCAGAATAAAGTTGGCTAAATATGTACTTTATTTATAAAATATTTCACAAAAATCATAAACGCCTTTCTCTGAAAGAAAGGACAATTTAATCACACAGAAGCTTCAGAAACATTCTACTGCTTTTGAATGTTAGAACATTCTGATATAGATCTCATTTCATCTTCAGAGTAATCTTGGCATTTGTTAGTGAGCAAATGCTCACTGAATGCTTATACCATGTGCTAGGTATCTTCCTAAGCACGTAAGCACTGAGAAAGATGGGCAAAACTCTACCCTCACGGATCTCACTTCTACATGTTTTAAAATGTGGACAGTTGGGTGGAGAAGACATAAACACAGAAAGCTGTGAATAATAAAGATAGTGTGGATTGCAGTAACATGTGTTAAGGGCAGTAGCCTCTCTCTCCCATCCATCTAATGGACAAGCTCCCACTCTCTGCTCATTTTCTGAATAAATAGAAAATACTTTTTAAACATAGTTGTAATAGATTCCCAAGTGATCAGCCTTCACAGAGTTTCTTCAAAACTTAACCAGTTATTGGCAGAATTAAGAGAAACACTCAAACCAGAGTCAGAGCCTCATGGCATAACCATCCCGAGTGCAGCAAGATTGGATGTCTTACATAGCATGGACCAGATATTCATCTGGAAGCCTCAGCTTTTTGCAATTTAAAAATTCACTCTGATAATTTCAGCCTCAGAGGATGCTGTAAAGTTCTACTGTCTGTGGGAGTGGGGTTTTACATGACAGTCTTTTGATAAATTTAATGTCTATTCTGCAGACTTACTATCATTGGAAATGATATATCTTATTAACTGCATTGCTGAATAAACTGCATAAAAATAGTATCTATATCCACTGAGATGTTGGCATAACTATTAAAACCAAAAATTAATTGACTGTCTTTCAAATGGAGATTATAAATATTTCTCAGAATCAAAGTTTATTTTTACTTAATAGTAGATTACAACATGGCTTCTTTTTATTACACTTATTCATTATTATTTTTTTATTATTTTAATTTTATGTGTACGAGTGTATTACCTGTAATATGTGTGTAAGTGCACCTATGTTATATAATGCCCATTGAGGTCAGAAGAAGGCATTGGATTCCCTTGGAACTGAGTTACAGATAGTTATTAGCTGCCATGTGAGTTCTGGGAATCAAAAGTGGGTTCTTTGCAAGAGCAGCCAGTGCTCTTGATCACTGAACCATCCTCCAGCCCCTAATTTATTATCTTGTAAAAAATGGTTTTTATTAATTCTTTTAAAATGTTTACTGATAATAAATCATAAAGAAATTTATTTTAAAATAATTCTTTGGTATCATATAACTTTATATTTTTAAACATGAGAGCAAATTTGCATACTAATGCTAATGAGATGAATATGCTTGTTTATTTTTACACAAAGAATTAAATCTTAACTGAATAGGTGATATATCAAGACAGAGCGTTTTCAATGTTTTTCAGAGTTGATCAATGTTTTGATTTTATAGTCATTAATGCTCAGAAGGCTGCTTTGCATAAATATATAGAATAAAACGGCAGATGTATATTTAGGACCATTTGAGAAATTGTTGGAAATTCTGTCTTAATTCAGAGTCAAAATTCGTTCAATGATTTTTTTATGCAACTCAACAACTGAAATAGCAATTTTTAAAAGTCAAACATTCTAACACAATTCAATCCAAATGTATGCTAATTTACATACTGTGCAGTATGTAAAACATTGAATGTCTTTGTTTTATATAACTAAATAATTACGTTTCTATAAGACCAGCAATTTTCTGTCTCACTATGTCTCAAATCTGAGTAGGGCATCCCAGGAAATATTGGCCTTGGTAGCCTGATAATATGTGTGGTGCCAAGTGGGAATGTGTGTTTGGATCCAGGGCTGCTGTGAAGTCACATTGTGCAACACAGGAGAGCACTGGTAGAAGCACTGTGGATTCATTAGCCGTTTGATTTTGAATTAGCTCTTGGTCATTGTGCACTCAGAACCTTTTTATTGTTGCCAAATTTTTCATGCCCACACATTCAGTTACGTGACCCTGGCTGGGGTCATGGTCCTTATTTAAGAAGCCATGGATTGATTCGCATATATATTGTGGTTGATTTATTTCACAAACTAGAACGTACTCCAAATGGGCAACCCAAAGCACAGAATTTAAACCCAAAGTTTTTCTGCTGCTCCAAATACTCCAGGAAACAGAGCAAGTTTGTCACTTAATTTCCTACCTATAGATTCGCTGGAAAGGTATTGCTTCATGTCGTAGTTGAACGCTAGCATTTATGTTCTGCTCATACAGCAGGCCAATGAACTGGTCTTTTCCCATTCAGAAATGCTCATGTAAACTGCTTCTCTTATTGCCCATCTGTTCAGGGGGAAATTATGTATGATGACAGACTACAAATTACATTTCTTAATAAGAAATAACCAGAGGGAGAGGGGGAGGCCTTAATTTTAATTTGAAAGAAACACAAGAAAATTTATTACAAGAATATTCATGTACTTAATTTTCACTTTAATACATATGAAAGAGTTTTGACACATTTATAATTTACTATGAAAGCAGCATTTATCAGTTATATTAAAAAAGAAAAAGAATTAGCTATTTATGGGTACTGAACAAATTACAAATTAGAATAGCTTTAGCTGCGGGAATTATCTACAGACATTCTTTCAGACATGAACATTCTTTCCATATTTATTTTAGACACCATATTTAACTATAGTTTTACTTGAGGATCCATAACATTATGATTAAGAGAAATCTAGGTTTGGAGTCAAACACTTGCAGAGGAGGCCTGCCTGGTTTCGAGGCCTGGCTTGTTGTAAGTATCTGTGTTCTCATTTCACAGGAACATGGTTAAACAAGCTAGTATGCAGAGATCAAATAGGGGCCTGAAGCACAGTGTTCATTCAAGCCGTTGAGTCAACTGCTGTGTTGATTTAAGTTTTTGTATTTCTGAGTATTACAGTGAGCCTAACAATACTTAACACCATCAGGGACTAGTGGTAGGAGGAAATGCTGGTGAATTTCCTAATGTATGTGACTGACCATCAACGTGTGTTAGGTATCGTTATCGTCAACATCATCATCGTCATTGTCATCATCATCACACCTTATAAGAACAGAGCAGTGGAAATGACTATTTTTCCCTTGTACTTTTTCAGCCACGTTGTGTAAGATTTTCCCTTTAGTTTTGCTAGACACATTCAGCAGTATAGAACGTCTAGAACGAATGGGGTAGAGAAGGAAGATTGCTTTCCTTTTTGTGTTGAAAAGGGGAAAGGTCCTCTGGAACTATGATGCCACCAGTTGGCCCATTGTGAGTCTTAGTGCATTTGTCTTGCTGTTTCACCCTCCTTCTGCCTCTGGACTGTGGATGGAACATGGACTTCACTTCTGGATACCTCAGTCTCCCTGATCCGTGTCTGAGTCTTTTCTAGAATCATCCTACTTTTAATGAAATCTGTCTTAAAAGTATAATTTATCCATCATATATATGTGTGTGTTGGAGGAGGGGATTCTTTATGAGATATGCTTTTCTCTCTTGCATTTAAGTTTATTTAAAATCTGTACCTGTGAGCTCATTTGCTGTGGTTATGTGTGAGGACTAACAGTGAGGACCATGGTGACAAGAATATCAAGCTGAATAAAGATAGTCAGGGAGGGAAGAAGGCAGGAAGGCAGGAAAGGAGGGAGGGAGGGAGAGAGGGAGGGGACTCTATACTCTGTGCTCAGTCCTCTATATCAGAAGGTCTCACATATGCTTATACAGAAAGCCTTACCCCAGCTATCTAGAGAAAGTTAGTGGTTCTCCTCCAGCAAATGAGAACTGTTTCAATAAAACATGATTACTGAGCCTGACTGAGCAGTCCTTAGATAGTTGTTACCACAGAACAGAGATAAGAGATGGGCAATGATATGAAATGACTGGGAGCCAGGTGCAAGATCAGATGTCCTACAAGGGTCAGATATGCTTTAGGGTTGCTCAGTAAGACCAGTGTACATGGTTGTAGAACCTTGGTGGGGTAGGTCAAAGCTACATGATCTTACAAACGGTACAGAATGCTAAAACCCCTGTAATATGGCACGATTTCAAGTTCTGTTTTTAAAATATCTTATTTTATTTATTTATTTATTTCATGTTCATGAGCATTTTGTCTGCATGTGTGGGGCACCCATGTTGTGCAATGTCCACAGATGCCAGAAGAGGATATCAGATCTCCTGGAACTGGAGTTATAGATGATTGTTAGCCACCAGATGGGCTCTGGGAACCAAATCCAGGTCCTCTGAAAGAGAAACAAATGCTCTTAACTTCTGAGCCATTCTTCCAGCCCCTAGGTTCTCAGATACCAAATACTCAGTCACCAAAATAATTGATTTCTTCTTCAGTATCCATTTAGAGATTGAGCATGTTTAAGTTTCTAAGAAAATTTTGCCACTGTATTATGGGGATAAATGAAATGGTACCTAAAAATCAGATCAAACTACAGAAGCAGAGGTATTACAGATGTGAGATTGGTCTTATCTTAATAAGCATAGGCTAGGATTTGCTCTGTCAGAATCTTCCCTCTCGTATAAAAAGGCTCCTCACTCAGCAAGTTTAAAGCCAGACAGAGGCCTCAAGAAAAGCATTGTCCTTACAAGGGATTGTCCCATAGGGACTGACACAGAGGGTGACTGAGGCTGTTCACTGTTTTTTCTTGGGTGACTGAAAGCGATAATGAGGAAGATTGGGAAAGTTGGCAGGTAGATCACAGATATCTGGACTTTTCTGTGTCAGTCACATCTCATCCTGAGACTTGGAATTCCTGGTTTTGTTTCTGTATGTGATTTTTAAAAATCTATGCATTTGTTCTTTCTCAATCGATAAGAATCGAGCAGATCTATGCTTTTCAGTGGGGCAGGAAGGAGCTGGCACTAATTCTTGCCTGTTGCCTTCTATTGCCTTCAAGTGTGTTTTGTGAAAAGTCATGCCCATGACTTCCTTTCAGCCCCACTTCTTAGCACCTGTCAATGACTTTTGAAAGTGTTCAAACCACATACTATTTAGATTGCTTTAGGAGACCCTTCCCAAGATGGTTTGACCTCCCTTCAGCAACAGCCTCTGCCAGCATCCCCCGCATTCACTTCTCCAGCTGCAGAGACTTTGGTTTCATCCAGTTGCCCCCAGCGCCTGCCTTTCTCAGGATCTCTGCCCTTGCTCTTCCCTCTTCTGCTCCAGCTGTTCTTTCCTCATTACTGCTCCAGATGGCTGCCCCAGAATCATCCTCTTCAATATACACCTTCTTCCACAAACTGATCGAAAGTAACTCTCCTCAATACTTCACCTGTAGGATCTGTCTGGCTATAATTATCACATCCATATCTTATTTAATCTTCATATACGCTTATATACATATAGAATGTTTGCTGGTTCTATACTTCGCTGAAATGTTACTTAATAAAGCAGCCCCTATGTCTGTGACATTGTGGTCTATAGTGAAGAAAATATCAGCTGGAAGATACTTAGTAAAGATGTGTGATGTGAATTTCAGTATCTGCCCTGTTTCCAATGCCAGTTGTCTCCACTGCGCGAGAGAGTCTTAGAACCATCTGTGCAGGTGCAGTGACCCTGTGAGCGGTGGTGATCTTTATAATTTGTCCGAGGAAAGGAGAACTGCGGTCATTCTAACCGGGCCCAGCAATAGACTGGACAGTGTGGCTTCCTCTTTACCTGGGTCTGCTCATCCGTATCAACTCAAGGAGAAAAACAAGTGCTCTGTGTGCTGATCTTAGCTGCGAAGCTCGAGGTCTCTGTCTCCAATGGACCTGGAAGGAGTAGACTGCTTTCTACCCAGTGATCACTCTATAACACACCTCCCTTCCAAACCACAGAGAGTGGAGGTATGCCCCCGAAATGCTCTCTTCCAGGAGAGCCATGCAACAGAGAGCCACGTGTTTCAGTTTGGTGTAATTTGGAGGGCCACTAAAATGGAGCTATTTATTTTTCTTTCTTTTTTTTTTTTAATTTTATTTTTTATAGGCCAGTTTGGCTCATCAGTGGCTTCATACTTCCTGTTCTTGAGGTGGATGTATGGAGTCAATATGGTTCTCTTCATCTTGACATTCGGCCTCATCATGTTACCAGAGGTAAGTGTTGGTGTCTACCTTACAAGACATACCAAAGGAACTTATGTGATTCTCCCTAGAAAAGTCCTTATCTCTTTTAAAAGTGGAGTTACCACCTAGTTATGATAATTTCTTAATCTTCAAAATGGTGCCTGTAGTCAAAGGTCTTAATTTTGGTTCCAAGGGTATGTGACCCCCACGGAATTACAAATAAAATTATGTTTGTGTTTAACTGTGCATTTTATGTGGAATGCTCATGACTTTAATCAGAATCACATTGGTCTATGGCCCTCTGTCTAAGCACCACTGCTCATTAGGGAGACTGTGACACCTAATGAATTGGATTTAGTTTTTGCCGAACTTGTTTTCAAAACTGTTCTTAGAACAACTCTAAGCACCTAGCTTTTCTAAACTGAAAAACACACAAAAATAGCAGCATTTTCCTAATACAAAGTTATACTTCCCTAGGATGCACAGTCATTGGGGCCAGTGGACATATAGTCTTTTACAGTAGAAGTCAGAAGATAACATACATAAGGGACTCGGACTGAAGAAGAAACCAGACCCCTGAGGTGACCCAGGGAAGAGTAGGCTAAGGCCCAAACACCAGGGTGTTTACTGCCTTTAGCCACATGGAGATAAATGACTCAGATCTCTTTGGGTGCTTCCCTTGTAAAAACTAGGTGAGGTTTTGTTTACCCTACAAAAGACCTGTTCTGGTACTGGTATTTCAAAACTAATTTGTTTAACACAACATTGGCAGTAGCCAAAATTTAGTTTGAGTGACGTACTCACACAATTTAGAATCAGTGACAGTTTTTGTACCTTTTTAACAAGCTTCCATGTTAACAGAATAACAACAGTGCTTTGCAGCCTTAGAGATGCTAGCTTTTAACAGAGCAAAGCACGTTCACATCCTGAATATACCGAACCTCACATCAAATTTTCGAAAGCAGTCAGACTGGAGGAGTTTTTCTGCCTCCATTTAAAACCCCTGAAAAGAGTCATATATTAGGTGTGAAGTGACTTAGTGACTATCACTGTTAAGCTATCCTCAGCCTAGGATCTGTGATTCTGCCTTTTATCACCTAGATTTTACATTTGAATAAACTAGATTTTTTTTTTTCTTCCTGTGACAATTCTGCTCCTTCTAAGTCTGTCTGGCTAAGAAGACAGTGGAGATAAATTCTTCCAAGTTAAAAGTATCAGGCAGTGAAGCTGAATGTGTACATCTCATCCATTTCAAATGAAGCCCAACTGTATTTTTGCTCATTCATCTAAGGGAACCTGAATGTCACCACTTGACACCTAGCTGCACAGGCAGGTAGAGCTAGTCTTATCAACTGCAGTTTTTTGTTTTCTTTTTTCTACATACTGTGCTGACTTCATGTAGAAGAAACGAAAGGTTCTTGCTAATTCCTTTGAACGACAGGATTACACAACATGCAGCATGCACTGATGCACTGTACGTGTGGTCTGTGCACTTAGAGCCGGGCCTTTTGCCTACTCACTGGTGTGTGTTAGATGCCCAGGGACATCTTGTTTCTTGGGCTATGATTTGTGACTCCTGAATAGGAACAAACGAGGCTGAGCCTCCTATGTGTCAACATGGCAGAGTCAGAGAGCAGAGCTAGGCATCTTCCAGCCACACACCCATGATTCACAAAAAGCAGCCTTTACCCATCAGTTTCACTGAGCATTGTCTTGAGGCATGTGGCTTTTTATGCCAGACTTAAGTCCCTCCACAAGCCTGATACCTTAATCTCCTTTGTTCTCCGCACTTCCCAGCTTTGGAGTGAAGCACCTCCTTCAGACCCGGGAGCCAACCAGGCCAAAGGGCAGGAGTAGGTGCTCCGAACCTGCCCTTTGTGCAGAGGGAAGGAGCTGGCTCCCCCTTGCAGGCTTCAAACTGCATTCATCTTCCACCCTGCCCCTCAGGGAGGGAGCGCTCAGCTCACTGAAGAAGCAGCTTCTGTTTGGCAAGCCACAAGACTGGAGGATGCATTATTCAATTCTCAGCCAGACAGATTTCTGCGAACTTATTCCTGCCCTGTTCTGGTCACTGCTCTCCAGTGCTGTTCCCCGTTAAAGTGCTTCTCCCCTTAGTCAGTAGCAGATTCAGACCAGCAGCCCTGATATGGGGATGGGACAGATCCTGCAAGCAAGAAGCAAATGCTCACTTCCAGTAGACTCCCTCCAATTACATGATTGGTTTTCCTGAGGCTTCCCTTCCTTCACGTGAAGGAGAGCTTGCCTTCCAATCCATTCCTGCGGGGTGCTGTGGTATCAAACTGTGGGTAGCACAGTTTTGATGAACACTATAGTGTCCCCAGAGACTATCTCTTGTCTAAATCAGACCTGTGTGGTGGTGGTAGGTGTGGGGCTTGGGGTCGCGGTAGGAGCAAACTTTTTGAGGACTATGGTTGACCCTGTTTGCTGTTTATTCTGTGAGCTCCGGATGTATGATCCTTACTAATTCCTTTGTTCTTTACATGGGATTTCAGTGGATTCCCAGAAAGCGGGACCCTACACAGAGACCCACAGAATCCTCATGACAAAAGTTCAGAACTTTTTAAACAAAACTATTTGAGATCCCATGTGTGGCTTAGATGTTGTTTCCAATTGCTAACTGTTCTTTCTGCTTCATGTAGTATCTCTGGGGTTTGCCATATGGTAGCTTACCTAGGAAAACAGTCCCAAGAGCTGAGGAGGCATCTGCAGCCAACTTTGGAGTGTTGTATGACTTCAATGTAAGTGTCTCCACACAACTGCATTGGTAAAGGAACGGATGTCCACTGCTGCTGCTTTCTTCTGAAACCCTATGACCCCTTCTTTCAGGGATGGTCAAATGTCTTAAGAGAGATGACCCAGCCTCCCTCCTGTTTAAAAAGTCTCTCTCTCTCCCCCTCTCTCTCCCTCTCTCTCTCTCTCTCTCTTCTCAAGTTTGGAAATATAATATGATTAAATGGAAGTATAGACTGTGCAATGAAGGTGAGTTCAGCATTCACAGATGTGAAGCAAATATTCTTAACTCTGCATTTGGAAAAGAACAAATGAAGGATTTGCAAATGTGCCTTTTGAAGAATAATGTGGGATTCTTCAGAAATTCATTTTTTTTCTGTTTCATATTAACCCGTCCACAATCCAGGATAAGCTTTCTACTCAGTATTACTCAATGGTCACTACTAAATTTCAGACATTAAATACCAAGAAATACCAAACTTTGACTCCTAAATAATACTATAAGGAATATTTCTCAGCTGTTATACCAAAATTTACATTATTCCACCACAGCGCTGAAGTTACTAATGCTCCATTACTATGGCTGGACACATTCCTGCTGATTTAAATCTGTGATAATGATTCAATTCCATGCATTCTTTAAGAAATACTAGCCAGATTAGAGGTTTTTGGAGGCACCAGAGTGGAAAAGTTGAGAAGCAGAGTTTAGAGAACTGATAATTCAAGTAAGTTTTGGAGGATTGCAAATGAGAATGTAATTTTACATATTTGACATGATGAAGGGGATTAAAAACCTAGACTTCCTCTTCAGAGTTAATATGTACATTTCACAGATATTTTGGGTTTCTAAATTTTTAGTTACCTGAGAAAGGAAAATGGTGGCTCCATGGCTTCATCTTCTTTTGAGGTCCTAATATGGTCCTTACCCGACTAGTAGATGGTTCCCATGAACCCAATTTTTTGTTCCTATAGTTTGAACTTCTCTAGATTTTTTTCTTAAATAAATGAATCATATGACATTTAATTTTTTGAGACTTGTTGACTGGCAACCCTGTCAGGAGAGAATTTTTAGAGCCTTGTGATAAAAACCGCAGAAATAAATTTATTTTAATATACAAATTTTGTAACAAATTTCCAGTCTCCGAGTGAACAAAACAAGCTAATACAGAGAGTGAGCTCATTATCTGTAATACAGAAAGAGAGCGCATTATCCGTAGTGCACTGTTGCATTTTGAAACTTCAGTCACCTCAGTTTGAATTTTTATTTTGATTGAACATTTATTTGTTGCGTGTAAGCATTTGTTAGTCTTACAAGAAAATAAATGTGATGTGCCTTTTGACCCCACTGTACTCATCTTAATAGAAGGAAGATGGACAGAGAGCTAGGATACAAAGTTCTGGGCTCTACATTAGCACCATGGAAACACAGTGACAAAAAGAGTGCGTGTGTATATGCAGGTGTGCAGTGCGTGTTAAAGTCCAGGACCTTGTACATACTAAACAAGTGTTCTGTCACTGAGCCGCATTCCTAGCCAATGATCACATTTTCTATGTGGAAGGAAATCATACATGGCAGCTTTTTTTATAACATGGAGATTGTCTCATTTCATGAGTTTTAGGAAATTAGATAGTATAGAAAAATTAGCTTTTTGTAACGTTCGTATTTCTTAAATAATTAAATTTGAGCATAAGATTATAATTACCCTGTTACTGTGTTGAGTGGTTTGCTGTGTTTTATTAATATGAAAAAAGGAGAACAGGAGACGCAAAGGGGTCGGGGTGGCAACCTGAAGATGCGTAGTCTAGCTGAGGGCTGCTAATGGTCACCCGAAGTCATATGACTTCCTTAATCACTGTCCTCCTTAATTTTTGAGACACTCTCTTCTGAATCTGGAGCTCCCTGACTGGCTATACTGGCTGGTCACAAGCTCAGAGGACCCACCAGTCTCCAACACTAGCACCCTATTCTCCAACACCAACACCCTATTCTCCAACACCAGCACCCTCTTCTCCAACACCAGCACCCTCTTCTCCAACACCAGCATCTTATTCTCCAACACCAGCACCCTATTCTCCAGCGCCAGCAATGTCACTGTAGCTGTGGCAGGGTCTCAACTCAAGTCCTCATAGTTTTAGGGCAAGCACTTCAATACTCACCCATCTCCACAGTCCCCCAAATATGGATGTTTTTATTGGACTGGAGTGACTTGGAAGCAGAGTTCTTAGCGAATGCAGTGCAAAGACAGAATCTCTATGCAATACAAAAATCAGCAGAAACTATGGGATTCTGCTAGGACTGGATACGGACTAGGGGAGAAATGAGATCACAGTGCAGATAGTCAGGTTTCTAGTTTGGGGGACTCAGGTGAGTTGGTGACACCATTCCCTGAGAAAGGAGGAAGAAGCCTGTGTGGGGAGACTTTTGAATGTGCTGAGTTGAGTTCACACCTATGGAGCATCCAGATGAAATGAGATGTGTCACAGGTTTGGGTTTTGGTCTTGAATTCCTACCCTAGTGTTGGGTGTGGGGTCAAAAGGAAAATGGAAGAACATTTTACAGAAAACAGCAGAATTGAAATGTAGTTTAGTTGAAGAAAAAACCTCCACCATGGAATTCACAAACACCTAGTATACCTGCTACATGCTGCCTGTGAGAGTCTGGACAACTGCCTTTAGCCTCTTGATGGCTATGTGTAAAATGATAGCATTGATACCTACTTATCAGGCAGGAATAAAAACTACATGAGATTTTGTATGTGAAACATTACCACAATGCCTGGTACATGGTAGGTGTTTCACAAATGCCTGCTCTGAGTATTTAGCTCATGAAAATATTCATTTGTTAGAGAGAAAAGAAAGTGGGAGGGAGTCTTGAGGACAAAAGCCTGTATCCATATGGTAGAAGCCAGAGGGAGGTATGTCATTGTCTCCTGAATAGGTGGAAGGCAGAGGGACAAGGTCACTGATACATAGATAGACACCAAAAGACACTGTCTATGTCATGGCATCTGAGGGCAGCTTCTGTCACCTGAATCAGCTGTAAGAAAGTCCATGGAGGCTAATTCCTGCTTCTTTCCAATTCACACATTCTCCAAGTGCGTAGACTATCACACACGCAGCAGGTTATCTATGCAATAGAGCATAGAGCATATGTCAGGAGTCGTGTAACTGGGTCATATGCTAGTTCTATTTCTAGTTTTGAGAACTCTCCCATACTGATTTCCACAGTGACTCTGTCAGTTTACACTCCCACAACATTAACGAGGACGCCTTCCCACATCCTAGCCAGCATTTGTTGTCATGTGTTTTCTCAGTGTTAGCCCCAGACAAATGGATAAAGAAAATGTGGCAAATATGCCCAATGGAATTTTACATCCATAACGAAAAATGAAACCATGACATTTGAAGGAAAATGGTTGAAACTAGAAATGTTAAGTAAAATATTCCAGATTCAGAAAGGTAATCACCACATTTTTCTCTCATATGCAAGTCCTAGATTTACATTTTCTGTTTGTGTATATGTGTGTGGGGAGGTGGGAACAGGTCATGACATCAGAAGGGGACCATGAGAGGGGAAAAGTAAGGTCTCAAGGGAGGATTAGGAAAGAGGAAAAGGGAGGGTAATGGAATATATGTAATATGTGTAATAGAATATATGTAACACAAAACCGGAAGAAGAGTTAGTGGGAGAGGAAAGAGAGGAGCTGTAAAGGGTCAGGGGGCTGGAGTGGACCAGAGGAGCAGCAAAAGAAATGTACAAAAATGTCATGCTGAAGAGCATTACTCCATATGCTAGTTTAAAATGCAATTAATGAAAGAAGAATGTAGTATCCTTTCAGGTTTCTGGATGTGAATTTATTTAAAAGGAAAGGAAGCTCAGTGGTGAGTGAAGCATCAGGCAGGAGAAAGTGGGTGTGGGACGGAAGGTGGAGGCAACTATTGCTGCTCTTAGCATGTAGTCTATGAGGGCCAGGCTGGCTGCTGCTCTTGAACAGCAATGGAGGCTTCTGTTGGGTAGTCTTCACCTTCTCGTTCCTGGCTCTTTTTGCTGTCTTCTAGATAGTGAATGATCTCATCCCCCTCTCTACCCACACTTAGAACCTTCCGTATTCCGTTGGAAGGTGAACATGACCAGTAAGATGTAGATGGACTCAGTTCCTGCAGGGTCCCCTCCCCCTCAAATAGCTTCAGCAAACGTGCTTCATAAATTGCACTTCATTTCCTACTAATTTAACTTTGTGGGCTTTTTCTCATAAAATAACAAGCTGACAATTGCTACAGATTAGCAAGAAATCCATTCATCATCTTTAGGATGGACTGTTGTCTTTTATAAGGAGTATTTATTTATAATTATAAGAAATTCCAATGAGGGACTAGAGAGATGGATCAGAAGTTAAGCACTCATTTCTGACCTCTACAGGCATTGCATGCACATGGTGCCCTTAGATACTTGCAGGTAAAACACTTATACACAGAAAAGAAATATAATATATAAATTAAAAAAGAAATCCCAAAGAGATGAAACTGTAATTCAGTTTTAGGTAACAAATACTTATGATATGAATATTTTGACAACAGAATTCATTTAGTTTCCTCTAGCTGTGTATAGTATTTGGCAAAATACTATTCTCAATAAATATTTAAATACACAAGTTAATTCCAAATGACAAGCTAATGGAAACCTTTCTCTTGTGCAAGTGTGTCAGAGACTATGAACAGAGCCCTTGCTGCATGCAAACAGGACTCATCTTAGTCAACAACATGCAAGCACAGACTTCTAAAGTTGGAAAGAATTTTCTGTGTTCATTGGAAACTTGGAATCTGACTGTGGTTTGTCCATCACAGATTTTGGAGTGGGAGAATGCTCCCACAGTAAAATCAGGGTGCACTGACATTGGAACTGAAACCATCCTTGACTGAGCTGGGAGTCCCTGCTATTTTCATCACGCCCAGATGTCTGCTGCTGTAATTTTAAGGGAAGGGGGAGGACATGTGGAGGAGGCATGCCCACTGGCCGGGAGGGGAGGTTACTTGCCTTCTCGGACTTTCAGTGCATATTTGTAGCTACCTCTCAATATACTCCTAAGACGGGCTGGATAAAGCTCCTTAAAACTGCTTTTCTAATACCAGTCTACACAGTTGATTGACTAAGTAGCAAAGAGGTAAATGGAGCAAAGGTTTGCAAACAATCAGAACACCCACACCAAAAGACTCTCCCCTGTTTGGTATGATCTACTATTTATGAAGTGCCAGCTTTGAACACATGTTGATGGAAAGGCACCAGATGAGTCAGCTGCCCCCCAGTAGCTACTGTGCTGACCTGGAGCACTAGCCAGATGCTCTCTGATCCACATTCTCTTTGTATACTGTTTTCAGAGTGTCTTTTAAGCCTAGAACTTATGACTTATAAAAGATGTTAGGTTGTAATATTTATGATTGTGGAGATGAATTCATCTGAAATTAAAAAAAAAAAATGTCCGGAGTCCTTTCTAAGAGGACCTCTCAACTCTGGAGCAATCTTTGAATCCTTGTTATGTGAAGTTGTTATGGGTCATTGTTTCTTTTAAGTTGGCAAGATAGCATATATCTTTTTCTGTGAGAAGGTATGGCACTATAACACAATGTAAGGTTTTGAAGACAAAGCACAGAAAAAGCAGGATAGCCCAGTGTTCAATACGCAGAGTGTGCATCAAAACTAGTTCACATTTTTTGTCATATGCTAGTTCTGGGAACTTTGGCAATTACTAATTTCTCTAAAGCCCAAGTAGTTTATCTGTAAGACAGGTATCAGGCTAATAGCTATCATATCTTTGCATATGTTTGTTGAGGAATAAGTCCTGGTAAAAAATAACTCCTCCATTGTGTCAAGTTACAAGCTAACCAGAGATTAAACAAGGTTAAGACAGGTGCAAAGAACACCGTGTCTCTGTGGCAAAGTAGGCTTCACAGCCAGATCTTGTTCCGGGATAGTGTCCCTGCGCCTGGGCGGAGCACAACATGTGTTCCCTGAGGAGGAAGGAGAGCTCCCTTTCGTCACCTGGCCTCTGGGACCCTCAGATTTGCTTGTACTCCATGGGCTGCAGTCAAGCAGCAAACAGCCGAGAGTACTAACCTTCCGGAATTTCTGTTCCTGGAGAAAAGCACCAGGAGTTGGGGAAGAATGATTGACTGAGAGGCACAACTAGGTGTTCTTTAGAGGCTTCTATGAAATGAGAAAGGTGCTCCAAAGCTGTTAAACTATCAACAGAATGTGATGGCTGGTACTGTTGCTGCATGTATTAATACTAAGTGTCAGGGCTGAGGAAAGGAAATGGGGTAAGACTCAGTTCCTGGGGAAATAAAGGGTTTAGAAAATGATATGTGTTTTTCATGGGAACAAAAACAAACAGTTCAGGTTGTAAGCTTTATACTGACCCAAAGGCCAAGTGTTTATTCTTACGAGGTTGCTATTGTTGAAATCAGCATGTAGGTTCAGGACAGGCTAGGTGAGAGTGGATTTAATGGAGAGGAAGGAGAGACCTCAGCTTGATGAATGTGGAGCACGACGGCTTGCAAATGGGAACTGAGTGCTCTTTCAATGATGTTCTCCCAGGACAATGATTTCTGCATCTTGGGCATTCTGCCAAACCACCCTATTTGGTTTCTTATTGAATGTAAGATTAGCCCATTTGCTCCCTAACTGAGGTTTATGCAAATCATTTCATTCCAAATAGTATTTTGGGTTGAATTATTCAGGGTTCATCAGAGAAATAACCAATAGAATATATAGAAATATAAAATGTGTTTATTCAGATTTGCTATATATAAATCTTTATATATCACATACATAATTTTTAAAATTAATGTAAACTATAGGATATTATACATAATACATATAATGTATATGTATGAAGCTATCTATTTTGAGGCAATGACACTACAGTTATCAAAACTGACATCTTCTATAATCTTACTTGTAAGATAGTGACCTCTGGAAGCCTGTAGAGCAGTTTAGACCAAGCTCCCTGAGCACCTGGGAATTCATGGTGTGAGTTGGCAGTCTGAGAGCAAGAAGGGATAAGATAGTATGTTCCCAGTCAAGCAGTGACGCAGGAGAGATAGAGGCACAACATCTTCCCCCTTCATTCTCAAGTCCCCAATGGATGGGATACTCAGATGGGACCAGTAATTTGCTTTACTGAGTTCACCTATAACAGCGCTAATCTCATCCAGGAAACACATCAGACACACCCTGAAATGGTTTGATATGGACTTCCCAGGGACCACTCACACAGGAACTTAACCATCACAAATGGGCTTCATCTTTTCTTAAGCTAAAGAATACAGACACAAGTCTATGTGGTTTAGGGAAACAGCGCTTGGTCATTTGTCTGCAACCCTTTCATTCCACCATGACTTAGTTAAACTCATAAGCTCACGAGATTTGGGGGGAGATTTTATTTCCTGCTGGATCTTACAATACTTAAATATTTCCTTTTGAAAGAGATAGTTTTTTTTCTCCACCCCTTTTAGGAGTGATTAGCCAGGGCCTTTTCTCCAGTTTTTCTCCGTGCTGTACTCCCCCGTCTCTTCTTTCTGTAGGTCTCAAAGTCCCATCACTGGGTTGGTGTAAATGATCTTAAAGACAGCTAGTTGGATTTTGTGAGGGATTTCAGGAGGATGCCCCAAATTGGCTAATTATTTCACAAAGCATGGTAATTTGAAGTGATCCCCAGAGAGAAGTCAGACTGGAGCTGGGGAGAGGATCTACAACATTGTTATGGAAATAAATGCTTCCGTATTGGGAGTGAAAAACAGCCAATATGGGAGAGAGAAAGAAGGTGGTAAAGAAAGCTGTGTTCCCTATATGAAGACAGCCAGGTTTCTGTGTGTAAAGAGGGGTTATTTGGGTGACTTTAAGAGACAGTGATTTTAAAACTGGTAGATAATTCTCAGGAGAGATGTAGTGCACAGATAGGCATGGCTGGCCTGAGGGAATGCTGTCATAGTCTGCTCAAGGGGACATCATTGTTTCCCATGTCAGGTCTCCTGCTTCTTGTTTTTGTTAAGTGGTAACCGACACACAGCCTCTGTGGGTAATGGGGCAGATTTAATCATGACTGAGGTCACAGCAAACAGATACCTGGTGCAACATTTTAAGGACGCACATTTCAGAGCGTTCCACATGAATATTAAGCAAATGATTTAAATGATACCATGAAGTCTGTTTTGGTGTTTAAGTCAATGGGCATTTCACAGTAATGGCTACATATCAGAGTAAGGCAATACTTGGTTAAAGTTTTATCTATTTAGAAGTCACTGAATTTCAGAAAAATCACGAATCTGCCCATCAATACAGTGGGAACATTCATCTTATGGTGCAATACATAAGGGCTCATGTCAGAACCGTGACCTGACTGGAAGTTATTGTCAGTGTATTATTCCTCTTAACATCTATCTTTTCCTTCCACTCACTCTGCATAGCATCTGCTAAGTGGTTCTGTTGTTGAATTTTAGGGTCTGGCACAGTATTCTGTCCTCTTTTATGGCTACTATGACAATAAACGCACGATTGGATGGCTGAATTTCCGGCTGCCGCTGTCCTACTTCCTGGTGGGGATTATGTCCATTGGATACAGCTTTCTGGTGGTCCTCAGAGCGTAAGTTTCATGTCTGACTTATGGACTCAAACGGAATAAATGTGAGAATTGGCTATAATTCTGATGCTATTTCATGTCTAGAGAATATTAAGTGTGTACGATATGAAATGCAGTTTCAATACCAGCACTAGTTAGACTATAACATCCTCAAAAAACAAAAGAGCTGAACACAGACATTGGCCTTTGGGTCACCAACTGGGTCAGAAAGATGACAACACACCTCTCTTGTGTATAAGAATGATTTTGAAATATGCCTTTTTGTACATGAAGGATTATGTGAATCAAGGTTTCCAAGACCCTCTCTGCATACAGAAAAGCTGTGGGTGGGAAATCAGTTCTCTAGGCCGAATCTGCTTTCTACTCATTTTCAAAAAGCCAGAATAGTCACCTGTCCAAAAAAAGTTTCTCATTGTATAAGACAGAAAAATATACTTTCCCCAATGAGACCATCACTCAACTCTGCCAATGATAATTTGTATTAGGAAAGGATTTGTTAGAATATGGGAAAGGGCTTCATTGGGGAACTGCTTTGCTAAAACTGCTATTGATTTTTCCCCTAGCCCTTAAAGACACTGCAGATATTTTAGCAGTTATTTGGGGTCTGTAGAGCAAAGCAAAACAAAAGGCATCCTTTAGCTGAGGTTCTGAAGTGGGTTAGAAGAGTTGAAACATCTCAGGAAGGACTGCATGCTTTCATTTCACTGTATTCAAGGTGACTTGGACTTTGGTCTCTCTGGGGCAAGGCCCTCTCTAAGGGCCTAAGGATAAAGTACACAGTCCCCCCCAGAGGATGTGCTGGAGCAAGCTGTCCCAAGTTTGTGTCTCACCCCAGCCTCACTTGCTGGTTATTCCAGGGAAAATTGTCATATTTTGTTTCTAGTTGTTTTAAAACTTGGAAAAATAAAAGCCTTACTTAAGACATCATAGCCTAGATATTTATTTATTAACTATCTAAATGTAACGAGAGGCCCTGAAACTTAAGGTAACTGTCTTATAGAGTACTACCACATTCCAAAAACTAAAATATTTTTGGTCTTTTGACATCTCGTTTGGCTTACCTAAAATTTAGAGATACCATTTATATTACTGAAGCCTCATGAGCAGTGTTCCTATGTTAATCCTTTACTTCCCATGGTCTTTAGTTCTTTCTGGGAAGAATCATCCAATTACTAAGATTTTCCCTCCTAATATTCTGGTGTTTTGTTTTTTTTTTTGTCTGAGGTGCTGGGGACATAACCCAGTGCCTTACACGTACTGGCCAAGCAATCTGCCACATAACTGCGTCCCACTGACTCTGTTGAGTCTGTCAGCCTTATTTTGCCTAGTTCAGGTCTCAGCTCCACCGTGAACATGTATATATATATATATATATATCTACCAAAAACTAACCATTTTCTCTATTCTTCTGCTTCCCAGTTTTGATAGAGATATATAGGTAATGAAGGAGCTAACAAATACACAGCACTCAGAACAGTCCAGAATGTAGAAAGTATGTAATTAATGTTAAATTAAGATTACAATTCAGGGCATTCTGCAATATCAAAGCCAGGAAGAGAGAAGTAGAAGCTATATGTACAGAATTTTAAACACAGTTTGGGGTTTTTAAACACAGTTTGGGGGTTATATATGACACATGAAGCATTCAAGGATGTTGTTAGTCTTCTCTATGAGATGAGTATTATTACTGCCAGAGTCCTAATCAAATCGAATCCCAGAGAACTGTAAAAAAAGTCTTGGAAAAGACTATTGGAATAAACATATAGTGTACAAGACTGGGCATAGAGTTGGTGGTAGAGGATCCTTGCTTATCTTTTTTTCTTATATTTTATTTATTATTGCTATTTTACATACACAAGTGTTTTGCCTGCATGTGTCCAAGTATACCCTTGTCATGTGATACCCACAGAAGTCAGAATAAGGCATCAGATCCCCTGGAACTGGAGTTACAGATTGGTTAGCCAACATGTGGATACTGGGAACCAAACCCAGGTCCTTTGAAAGAACAACCAGATCTCTTAACCACTGACTCAGCTCTCCAGCCCAAGTACTTGCGTATCTTATGCAAGGTCCTGGTTCCTGTCACTATCCCTGAAAAACAGTTGCACAGTTGTATATTACTAGATTTGTGATAAGCAGATAACTAGAACAATTTTCCTGCAGATGCATTTAAAGTATTTAGAGCAGGACTGAAGAAGAAAACCAAAGTCTATGTTCTAATATTTTCTAACGGTAATGCTAAAAAGATAAAGGAAATATAATTTAATAATGTAATTTATTAACCAAGTATTAAAATTTCAGCCTGAAGTTGATAAAGAATTGTTTGGGGATGTTATATGTGTTTCAGAATGGATAAAATAAGCCTTTGAAGTCAATTATATTGTACATTAGTCACATTTTAAGTACTGGGTAAGCACCTGCCACTGGGTGGTTGCATTGGTAAAGCAGCCCCAGAGGATGAGGCAACTTCTTCAAATTTACCCAAAGACCTCATTTAGGATGGTGACTAGGCACCAACACGTTTTCCCCTTCAAGCCATCCATATGGGAACCAAGCTGGCCTGGCAGTCTGGTTGCTTGTCACCTGATTGGCAAGTCACTTAAATTCTTGACTCTATAAGGCAATAGATGGCTCCCATCCCCACTTCCAGTCTTGGAAACAATATTTGGTAGAATAGATGAGGTCTGAATAGTTACATAAGTTCATTTATTATTTATCTTTTTTTTTTCCTGCCCTCAGCTCCTACATATCCACTTGGGATAAATCTCAGTGGATTTATGGGATTCACTACTCAGGGTGAATAGAGGAGGAGCCCGAGTAGTAGAATCAAGTACGCTGTATGAGGGTTCTCACCTTACCTACACTATAAATCTCAGAATCCTCATCTGCAAAATGGGGCCAAATATCTGTTTTTAATTATCTACTAGAAAAATGTGAAAGTGAAATAAAACGGAAACCCAAGGAAATATTTGAAAGTAGAATGACTTTACTAGCCCCGGAAGTCTACGGTGCTAAACCCTGGCAAACCAATGGCTGCTCACCTTGATTTTAAGCCCCGCATTCCTCTTTATTACGTCCCCTCTCTTCGGCTCTTGAAGCCTTAGAAAGCCCCATAGTAAATAGAACTGCATTCATTTCGAAAGCAAGCTAACACAATTAGAGGTTGTGAAGTTATGTGACAGTTAAACAGGTTCTTTTTATGTTGCCCCCCATCAATTTGAAGCTTAATATAGCAAAGTGAAAGTGACTGCTTCCAAAATCTAGCTGTTCTCACTAAAAGCAATTCTATAAGCTAAAAATTCTGGACTTTACAATGGTATGCATCACAGCTTCTAAATTACTGGAAAGAGCTAAACAGTTTAGGGAATGTGTGCCTCTTCCAGGGTTGTCTGAGAACACACATACTTTTTTCTCTTTATGAGCCTGTCAATGATGCTACTCATGGAACACATTAAAAACATCTTTCAATAATTGAATCATGTTGTCATGCGTGAACCCTAAATGATGTTAGAATTTTGTCTGCATATACTATCTTATATGTATCAGAAAGCAGCATATATTCTAAACTGGCATAAACACACACATAAAAATATTTTTTAAGTTGAGCAGTTGGTAACATATCCATCCCTGTTTCTGAAACTGTAACAGTAACCATAATTTACTATTCAAATAATAACCAAGATTCATCTAACACCTACTCACATTATTACAATTTTAATTCACCTTCTTTTCTTTTTCATTCTTTCTTTCTATTTTTTTTTTTGAGACAGGGTCTTGTATATGCCAGGCTGACTTCCTGTGTCCTGGGATTACAAGAAGGTGTGTGCCACCACACAAGGTTTATGTGGTGCTGGCGACTGGACTCAAGGTTTCATGCATGCTGGGAAAGCACTCTTCTAACTGAGCTACATGCCCAGTTGAAATCTTTTGACTTAAAATTTTTTTTTTTATTTCTAAATTTTTATTGAATTTTTGCAAATTTCATACAATATGTTTTGGTCAAATTTAGCTCTCTTTCCCATCGATACTGCTGCCCAATTTCATGTACTGTAATACCGCGAAAGTTAACCAGTAGAACAGCTGGGCATGATGGCACATACCTTTAATCCCAGCACTTGGGAGGCAGTGGCAGCAGGATCTCTGTGATATTGAAGCCATCCTGGCCTACATAGCAAGTTCTATGCCAACTGAGGCTACAGGAAGACGTTGTCTCAAAAAACCAAGGAAACTAAAAGAAGAAAAAGCAAGTCAGCTAGCTGGTAGATACCAGCAGTAGACACCAGCCGATAGATGCCAGACAGTAGATACGAAGCTCTGAAGTCAGCACCAGCTTGATTTCTCCTTGTTTGTTCTAAAGTTCATGTATGTAATGTCTTTGGCAATATGGTCTTATCATCAAGCTCTGCTGGGTAATGAAGAGCAGGGGCAATGGCCAGCACTGTTTGAGGAGCTATGGGACCACCCTGATCAACAGGTCTAGAAGGGGTAGTCCATTACAGGTGATGAAATAAAACTGAGATTACTTATGATCCTCTTCCTGTAGGACTTGTTTGAACCCATATTTTTCTAGTTCAAAAGTTCTCTTTTACACTCTGTTCCTCTCTGGGTTATTCTTCCCCTTCCACAGTACCAATTGGTCCTCCACGTGTCTTGAATAGTGAACCAAGTAGGTTTTAATTATTCCCATTCACTGGATGGAGAAATGAGGGTTTAGCAGAATCTTATGGTTTAGGAAGCTCACCTTGACAGAACAGTATTTTGAACTCCATCCTCTAACTGCAGTCTTATTTTGCTCTGAGAAGGAATCATCTGTTCTGAGATAAAAAGACCCATATCTAGCTTGTCCTAAGATGCCTCTTACAGTTACTTTAATCTATATTAAAATTATTTTTTTGTCTACTGTCAAATTTCTTTGGAATTATATTGCCTTTATATGACTCTTGTGCTCAAAAGTTTCCTTTACAAATCAAATCACAAGAAAGATTAAACCTGCCAAATCTTAGTCTTTATCTTACAAGACACTTTGATGTTCAAAGATTATATTAGAATCATGAGCATTTTGAACACCATTTGAAAATACATTTTCTGTTTTCTCCCTGAATTTTCATTGTCCCAACAACTTTCCTTTCATTTTTTATTCCTAGAACAGTTGTGACTCACCCCAAACTCCGCCTAAATGCCTTTCATGTTCTTGATATCTTTAATGGGATCTCAATGTTGAAATTATTTCTCCTTCCTGCCCTCTACCCCAGCCACCAGTTTATACTTTTCTTATATACTTAGAGGATAATTTGGAGCCTTTCATAGGCTCCATTCTAGTATTTTCTTCCTCAGCAATATTTCCACTAGAGATCATAGTGTTCGGTGTTTATAATGACAAATATCAGACCCTAAAGGAGGCTACAGAAGGCTCTGTGAGGCTAACCTATAGGAAGATGACTTCCTGGCAAACCCAACATAGGGTGGTTATCTCCTTCTCAAACTGCAGTTGCCTTGTTTCAAAATACTTGAAACAGAAAAGCAGTAATGAATAAAAGACTTAAGGTCTCTGTGTCCCACTTCATATTACTGTTTCCTGAACTCTGTCTATGTTTATAAAATTCAACATACAAGATGCTACTTTGTTTAAATAGATTAAAGATAGTAGCAGTCATGGATGAATGGCAGATGTTTACAAACTGAGGATAACTGATCAAAGCCTTCCATAATGTTAACTAAGAACTGAATAGCAATAGCATAAGAGACATGCATTATGTCAATTGCACCATACACTTTTTATAATATATGCATTTTTCAGTAAAGCCCTTATCAGTGATAAATTTGCTTCCATAATAGCAACTCAAGTGTTTTTATTCCTCCATTTACAATTTATAGAATATTGTGTTGGTTGGCTTTAGTTGTCAACTTGACACACCTAAGAAGAGGAACTCCGTTGGGGAATTTTCTCTATTAGATTGGCCTGTGGGCATATCTGTGAGGCATTTATTTGATTGTTGAGTAATGTTGGAGAGCCTAGCCCACTACGGGTGGCGCCACCCCTGGGCAGATGCTCCTGGGTTGTATCAGGAAGCAGGCTGAGCACAGACAGGCTAGAGGAGCAAGCCAGTGAGCAGCGGTCCCCATGCTCTGTGCTTCTGCTCCTGCCTCCAGGTTCCTGCTTGCCTGGCTTCCCTCAATGAGGGACTGCACTGTACACTGAAATAAACCCTTTCTCCCCTAGCTGCCTTGGTTCTGTTGTTTATCACAGCAAGAGAAACTGAACTAGAACAGGAATCCACTACAGGCTATCTAAGGAGATATCTCGTACGGTGGAAACAGACTGTAGACAGAAGAATGACCAGTGGCATTTGCCTCTAGACTACGATTTTGTTTTGTGTAAACTTTTTTTGAAAATAAATATTAATCAGTTTCTTTTGGAAAAGACAATACACATGGTTTGTATCATTCTTGAAATAATCCCATACTCTCTGCACAACAGAGAGTCAGTGTCCTTCCTGCCTCCATCTTTAAGTGTTAAAATCATCAGTGTATAGTAGGTTTTGATCCCATTGCCATAGTAAAATTAGCAATTAAAATTTAAGCAGAATTTAAAAGTAAAGTCCTACTGTCTAAAGAATAAATTAGTTGAAAAGCACCTTCTAGATGTTGTTTCTCCAGATTACGTGTGATTAGGCTGTGTTCTCCTTCCTCCTCTGTCTTTTCTTTCTCTAATTTGATGGCTAGATTAAACTTCTGCTTTTATAGGATGACCAAAAATATTGGTGATGATGGAGGTGGTGATGAAAACACTTTCAACTTCAGCTGGAAGGTGTTCTGTAGCTGGGACTACCTGATTGGTAATCCTGAAACGGCCGACAACAAATTTAACTCTATCACGATGAACTTCAAGGTAAAGATACATACTTCAAAAGCCTGCTTTTTTGTATTCTAAGTACAATGCTGGAGACATTCCACTTGGCCAGTGCAGTATCTCAACAGTTATAAGAACAAGGTACTCATGAGTGCTGCCTGCCAGAAAGTAGACATGGGTCTGTTTGTGACTGAAATACCGTGTGACCCATCACAGGTTATCATCTCCTAGGCACTTTTATTCTCTAAAGTTGCTACTAAAATAATGCAATTTGGTTGAAATAGGAGTCCCTTTAGGTATCAGAATCAGAGAGTTTAATTAATGGAACAATACTGACTGGCTATAGAAATAAGTTAGCTTAATATTTAAAATAATTCCAAAGCATTAAGACATACCTTTAAGCACCATGGTTGATATGGTTGCAACCATAGCACTTGGGAAGTATTCAGGAAGATCAGGAGTTCAAGGCCTCAGCTACAAGATGAATTCAAAGGCCAGCCTGGACTATTTGAGAAGGTCTCAGAAACAAAACGATGAAAGCACTGGAAGAGAGTGTCTCTGTAAAGATTCTCCTGCTGATATGTTTTGTTTGCAGGGAGAGACTCTCTTTCTCTAACTTGTTTCCTTTATATTTTTGTTGTGGGGTTGGAGACAGGGTCACAAATATCTCCCAGACCAGCCTTAAGCTTGCTATTTTGGCAGACACTGGCCTCAAACTCCTGATCCTTCTGCATGTACCTTTCAGATCACGGACTGTCCTACCCAGTCAGCTATTCACTTGACTTATGAAACTTCAAATTTAGTTTAAATTTTTATTCCTCATTTTTCTGAGTTCACGATATTTTTCACAGCTGAGTTTGTCTGTTGTGTTTTGTTTCATTTGGCTGCAGGAAGCAATTACAGAGGAAAGAGTAGCCCAGGTGGAGGAAAACGTCCACCTGGTCAGATTCCTGAGGTTTCTTGCTAACTTCTTCGTGTTCCTAACACTTGGTGCAAGTGGATATCTCATCTTTTGGGCTGTGAAGCGATCCCAGGAATTTGCACAGCAAGATCCCGACACCCTGGGGTGGTGGGAGAAAAACGAAGTTCGTCTCTGTGTGCTTTTAATGTGCTTTGAATCTGATGCTTCCTATTTTGTGAGCTGCGTTTCTGCAATTGAACATTAGACATAGCTGCTCCTTACTTATACCTAAAGCCTGTTCTCATAATTCACCTACCATGCTGCCAGTTCCTCAATATATTCCTATTGTGTTTACGAGTCTGTGCTGTAAGGTCTTCAAAGTCTGACAGCATGGAAAGGTAGAATGAGGAGAGAAGTCAGAAAGAACATGGTACAAGCACTATGTTTTACACATGGAAGATGGATCTTAGGAGACCGTGTGACAGACAAAAGTTTAGAAAGTCAGAGTGAGTCTCCAAGTTTTATTTGAAGTCTGTGACTCTTGATGACCATTTCTTGTTTTCTGCAAAGATTCCACTTCTATAAATGAAAGACACAGTTAGTTTCTGGATTGTTTTCAAAGAGCTATGATATGGTTCTTAATTCTGTATTTATCTTATGAGAAACACTGTCCTTCCTAGCTTTGGGCAAGTTTGGATTTCCATGTTTTTCATAAGAATTCCAACTGTATATTTGCCTTTTTTCCAAAAGCCTTTTATCCTCAGCTTCTCAGATGAGGGAGGCCAGCTTGTGACCAAGTTTGCCTGCAGAGAATCTGCCTAATCAATGTATAAGAAAAAGGAGATTATAATACATATTTAGAAACAAGAAATCACTGATCATCAGTTAGTGATAGAGCCTGCTCTCTTTAAAAAATGCTTTAGTGTATCACATGACACCAATCTGAACATTTGGGCATTTACAATGAGTGGGAAAATTTAGGCTATATGTTGCACAAGTATCCCATGGTGAAACTTCTGGAAAGCCTTGTTGCCCGAAGACTTTTAAGATGAATTTTCAGAAATGTACAGTTTATTAGAAAAATCTCGAATGGCAAATAATGTAGCCAACATATAAACATGCCTCTGCATGGAAACAGCCTAGGAATTACAGAAGTAGCAACAACAGAAATAAAGAATCAAATATTTAGAGACCACAATACCCACAGTTGTTCCATGGAAACCATTTAAAACAAGTTATTAGGTAGGGGAATTTTCTTTTATAGAATAAAAACTCAAGGCATTCTCCGTGTTTATTTTCAAAATTCTCTCATAATTTTAGTAGTAAATATAAGTAAAATTTTCATGCAGCCTTGGCCATAGCATAATGGCCATATTTGTCTAAATGAATCATATTAAACGATGAGTGACTGGTTATCATCACACACTTATCAGCTCCAGGAGGCTGAGATAGGTTAGTGAGCAAAGGCAATCTAGGCTACCCAGGGAATTCCAGGACAGCCTATCCAAAACATGAAGCAGAGAACCACTCTTGGCAAGACCTGTTTAACATCTGTTTTAGGGAACCTGTGAGCCCCAGATACAAATGCAAGTAATAATGGGATTCAAAAATAATCTTAGAAGTCTAATGAAACAAAATTTAAATTACTTTATATACAAATGCATGGGATCTGCTGAGTTTTTAGGTTAGGTTGAAAGTCTTTCATGCTGATTTTGTGTTACATCATGCTGGATTTTCAACCAATAGGTGGTTGAGAGTTAAAAAAAAATTTTTTTTAAATAGCAGTTCTCAACATATTCTGGTATTTCTCATCATTCAACATATGGAGTCCATAGCAGGAAACTGGTTATGTTTTATGGTAAACCAGGTGTTGGGAGAAAGAGCCACAAAAGTTACTTCCAATCTTTTTCCTCATTACAAACCTGTACACGTTCTACATTCTTTTTTTCTTACTTCATTTAACCTAATGATGCAACCATTAGCTAAGAAATAGCTCAGGGATATGAATGACACATTTTCTTCTCACTTGCTTCTCTCTCGATGTCATTGCTTTTTATCTCTCTCCCACCCTCCTGCGTTATTCTCTTACCCATGATACTATATACTGCTTTTCAGTCTTGAATCATTCTTGCCTTGCCTCAAATACATTATGGTATGTGACCCCACATTTATATTCTGAATATCTTCTGTTTACTTTTGATAAATCTCATTCTTTTTCTTTTTTGGTCAGTCAGAGTTTGCATCTCCCAAGACTCAGTGTTTGGTTCCCAAGATTCCTAAGTGAATCTCTAGAAAACCATCCATTCTAACTCATTAAACCAGCATTTATGCTAATGAGTATTAAATTAGTATTCCCAATCTTGACCTCATCTTCAAATAAGATCATTTCCATTTCCTCTGGGAATCTTGTAGGTCTGTGCGTCAGCATATCAGAATAGTTTGTGGAACAATGTGTTCTCTGGGAAGAGTGATATAAATCGCTCATTCGCTCCACCAGGAAACAAGTCATTATTATGAGCACATATGCAAGCTCATATACATGCCTTGTAAATATGATTTGAATGCTATCTTTGTCATTTATTGAGATTAAATTCTTAAAGACGCATGGAATAATGTTCTTTAGTCTTATAAAAGATCAAGGGAACCTTGTTGAAAGTCTTCCAATGTTTTGGAAGAAAGGAATAGTAACTGTGAAACACTATGATTCTTGTGTCTCTTTGTAGATGAACATGGTTATGTCTCTCCTGGGGATGTTCTGTCCCACATTGTTTGACTTATTTGCTGAATTAGAAGACTATCATCCTCTCATCGCACTGAAATGGCTCCTGGGACGAATTTTTGCTCTTCTTTTAGGCAATTTGTACGTGTTTATTCTTGCCTTGATGGATGAGATTAACAACAAGGTAAGCCTTGTGTCTGGATTGTCATTGCCATAAGCATATTAATTTTCCAGCCTCAGGATGACCAGAAATGCCTTTGAACTTGTGCTGTCTCACTTGATTTCCACTTCTTTGATTTCTAGATTGAAGAGGAGAAGCTTGTGAAGGCCAACATTACCTTGTGGGAAGCAAACATGATCAAGGCCTACAATGAATCCCTCTCCGGGAACACCACTGGGCCACCTTTTTTTGTTCACCCTGCAGATGTACCTCGAGGACCCTGCTGGGAAACAATGGTGGGACAGGTAACATTATGAAGGGAGCACATGCAAGTAGCAGATGGAAAAGAGAGCTTGATCAATGTTTCTTTCAAAACCTCAGAGCTTTTATGCTTATTAATAGATATGGCTAGGGTTTATTGAATATTTAACATTTTCTGGCTCTGAATCTCATATGAACTAGTTCAGAGATACTTTACATCCTTCCCTGGAGACAGATGCTTCCTTTATACCACCTTTATGGTTGTGTATAAAAGAAAGATAGTTTAAAATCACACGAAGATATTAATACCATCTACTTATAGCCTAATAAAGCACCCACATTTATACATAAACTCAAAGTAGTATTCAAATGGAACACTAGCTAGTGTTACTTGTTCTTCATAAAAGAAAAACAGGTTCCACAAATATAACTAAGAGTACTTTATAATACCAATTTTTGACTAGTAATTGTTCCTTAAGTCTTACAGAAAATGCTATTTTAAGTTATTTGTTTTTATCTTGGTTATGTAAATGACCATAGTTCAAGACTAGTGCTTCTTTAACAGAGAAAAGAAAGTCTCATTGCTTACTGTCTAATAAAGAGAAATAAAACTAAATAAAACAACCAGCTTATTGGGGTCCCTGTGCTCGGGGCCAGCGCAAGGGGGATAAAGGGTCTCTGCCTTGAGGAGGTGAGTAGGCACAGAGTCAACAAACAGACACCGGGAGCTGGGTGAGAAGCATGCGGATGGCGAACCACTGCAAACTCAGTTTATTCAAGGAAGTGCACAGAGTTATATGAGTTTGGTTAGCCAGTTGCCCTATGGGGTGATCCCCAACTGCAGCCAATAGTAATATGTCCCAGGTAGATCATCTCGGTGCAAGTTCTCTCCAGATGCTGGGCAGAAGCTGTTGTCATGCCTAGCCAGAGCGGAGCACCACGCCCACAGAAGCCAGTCTTCTATTCCTCATGGCAGGTGGCCTGGCTAAAGTCCACATTGCAGTATGCCATACATATCCTCCTTTTTGTTTTTATTAATTGAGCCACTCTTGGAGGCATGATTCTTTGCCATGCCATTGTTGGCCCCAGGCCCCTAGGTATCACCTCAGGCAACAGTGCCTGTCTTATGTCGCCCCAGTTGTTAGGGTCTTACGCGTCATTGACTACCTGTCGTCCTGGTGAAATAGCCTAAAGGGTTCACCTCTGTTGGTGGTGCCTGTCTTATGTTGCCCTGGTTGTCGGAGTCTTACCTGTCATTGGCTACCCACTGTTCTTGTGAAAGAACCCAATGGGTGATGCTTGTCACTTAGGAAGGTAATTAGGATGGCATGGGAGGTTCATGCAGGAAGGCTCCTGTGGTGTGTGTGAGGGTCCTTGTCAAAGAATCCTTTTGTGACCTGTAGAAGACTCAGGAAGAAACGAGAATAATTAAGTATTGCAAAGAAGGTGGTGTTATTAAGTGGCCAGTTAAAGAGAATTTGTACCATCAATGTCTGAAAAGCTCTCCTTTGATGCAGTGCTCTCCAAAGGCAACAAAAGGTCAGCAGCACTATCAAGAAGGCCACAGCAACAATTCTACCAGATTACCAAACTGAGGACCAGAAAAATGGCTGAGATCCTATTTTGTCTCGACACGTGGCACTGAAGTCCCTTGTGTTAAAGGGGCCAGTTGTGCCTGCATTGTTCCAGCATCAAAGCTGAAAAAATTAGTCTTTTTCAAAGCTATGCATGGGGGAAGGTCTGCCAAGGGAAAAACAGAGGGAACCATTGAGAAGCCATTCCCTTATTCCTCATGGAAGGTGGCCTGGTAAGGCCCAAGAGCCAGGTCCCATTAATTCCCTGTACCCATGATTTCACAGTGGTGGAGGCATCCACTGTGCTGGAAGGCACATCCATGGCAGGCTTGACATTTCTGGCAGGTATCCAGATGTGGGAGGATGAGATTTCTGGAAAGATGCAAGCATATCCTCAACCCTGTGTTAAGAGTGGGTGAGGACCCCTCCATTCATCTGTGAAAGGGTCTCTCCAGGGGACAAGGGACAAGGGGTAGTGGCTGGTTGAGATCTCCAATGTTTATAAGCTGGAGAGAGTCCTGCTTCATCAAAGGTAAGAAAAGAGTGAAAAGAGCTTCCACCAAGGTCAAATGGGGATCCCTGAGTGTCATTGAAGTTTTCTGTTTCATAACGAGTTCCTTGAGGGTTCTATTAGTCCTCTCCACTATTGCTTGGCCCTGAGGGTTATAGGGGATTCCCATGGAATGTTTAATCCTTCAGGAGTCTATGAAAGACTTGAATTGGGCAGATGTATATGTCAAGCCATTAACTGTCTTAATTGCCCAGGGCACACCATGACCAGCATAGTGGTTTTTGTTGCCTGAATGGCGTGGGATGCCTTCTCACCTGAAACGGCAATAACAAAAATAAATTTGGAGTAGGTGTCCAAGATGACATGGACATATTTAAGATTTCCCGAAAAGGGTATGTAAGTGACATCCATTTGCCAGATGGCATTTTTGCATAAGGCCTCTAGGGTTAATTCCCTGCAGCTGCAGTGGGCCCAAGGGGGCCAAAGGGGCACAGGCTTTACATGTACAGATTGGGTGCTTACATTGGTTAAGAGAAAGCTTGGGGTAGATGACCTGCAGGTTAGACAGGGAGTGATGAAACCTTTGCTGTAAGCGTCTAGCTTGTTCTAGGAGTGACAAGGAAGTGACACCAATAAATTTATCTACCTGTGCATTCCCATCAACAATGAAGCCAGGCAGACCAGTGTGTGAGCGTTTGTGCTCAATATACCAGGGATGCTGTCTATTTTCCATTAGCATTTTTAAGACACTAATGGCAATATCTATTGGTTTATACAAGGGCCTGGGGTTGGTTAAGGGAAGTGTCCTTGACATTTGGACAGCGTAACTGCTGTCAGAAAAAAATATTGACAGAGATTTATGACTCTGAAGATAGCAGAAAGTTCATCTAATTGAACTGAATGAAGGTTAGCAAACTTAAGGGCCTTGTCTGGCTGGTTGGCTTTAGGTGGTCATCCTTGAAAAGGGACTGGAGTTCCATCATGAATATGGGCATAATTATTTTGGAAGGTGCTCTGTTGTAAATTTTGTTTGTGTAGTTACATGTCTTCATAGCTAGGAGGAGCATTACCTCCAGTTTGGTCGTGAGTTATGGGTCTGTGACCAAGAGGGGTGGACTCAGTAAAGGGAAGAATCAAACTCAGAGCTTTACATATGCTAAACAAGCACTCTACTGTGGTTGGGTCTCCATCTCCAAAACGGTTGTTGTGCTCCAGCCATCCCAGAGAATGGAGGACAATCGAACAGGGCCTCAGGTGGCTCAGAGTATGGCAGGAGGAGTTCCCTCCCAGGATGCTACATAGGTGGGCAGTTCAGTTATGAAAACCAAGGCAGGGGTTTATATATGGAGGCCTTTCTGGCCAGTACAAAAGGCAGGAAAGTTAAAGGTGGGGCCTTTAGGTAAAGGCGGGAAGGTTGTAGGGCTGATGTGGAAATTCGGACCAAGGAAATGAAACCCCAAAATCTGGTTCTGGTCTGGGGTGATCTTTGTGCGGGGAAAAGATGAAGCAACTGCTGAGACCTGCAGTGGCTTCCTTGTACCTAGGTTATCACATCAGGAAGAGCAGGCCAGACTCCTATCATCCCTTCAGGGTATCTGGAGTTGCTTGGCTTGCTCAATACCTTTTACGATGTACCCATAACCCACATCTCCCCCTTTGTTTTTTTATATAATGGGGAGGTATACAAGGGCTCCAGTAAAGGGAGGAGAAAGGTCATGAGGGGATGGACAGACCAGGGGGGATAATGGGTTTTAAGTTCATTCTTGAGTTTATGAAAGGTCTTTCAACAGAGAATTTATAGTCTCTCAGTTAGCTATTTGTTCTCTAACATTCCCCTTTTGAAGAGGTAACCCTAAAGTCTTTCAGGAATTAGATAGGAGTTCCCAAATACTTTGGACATATTTGGCCTTTGATATAGAGTAGGCTGCTAAAGGGACACAAGGACAGTTTTTGGCCTTTGGGGTCTTTTTACCCTAAACTGCCTAGCCAAATTCTACCTCCTATTCTCATCACACCACCATTTGAAGAGGTCTCCCTAATTGCCAATAGGGAATTGGGGCGCTGACCACTCTTGGCTTCTTCAAGCTAAATAGGGATGTAGGTTGTGGCAATTGGGGTACCCCTTCTGTGAATCTATCTAAAAGACCCCTGAATTGCATAACTGTTAGTAGGGAGAAAAAAAAGTTCTTGACTGGTGTCTGGAAAATGAAAACAAAATACTCAGAATAGGGAAGAAGTCAAATGTCCAATTCAAAGTCCATTAGACTTTCTTCCTTAAGACTTTCAAAGGCTTCCGTCTTTTGGGTTCCACTTTGTTTTTCTTTTTGACTGCCAAGGCTGAGCTTGAGAGTCTTGAAGTCAGGATTTGTTTTCAGGCACCTTGATAGCTGGAGAGGCTAGAATCAGGGTGAGTTTCCTCCCAAATGGCTTCTAGACAGGGAGAGAAAAGAAATTCATCATTTGATTTGTGGGTTAGAACAATGGTGGGCTTGCCTTTCTTGGCCACAGATATGCACTGCAGTGTTGAGGTAGGCCAAGAACTGAAGTCTTACATCTGAGTGCCATTTTTTGTTAAGAACAAAATCATTAGTGTTTATATTCATTTAAACCTAATGTCTGGTAATTATGATTCCTGTACTCTTAAAGAAGGATACTAATCACTTTAATTTTTTGGCTATACTTTCCTTTTGGGGGTTTAAGATCATACAATTTGGCCCAAATAAACCAACTTAATTTTACTCTTAAGGTCAGTTGAGTATCTGTTCCTCAGTGAGATCACATGGGCTTGAGAGGAGCCCCTGGATCCATAGGCCTTTGTTTTACCAGTTTCACCTGTGTAAAGATAAGTCAGAGTCTTGCTAGACCATGGCTTCACTTGGAATCAAATTGAGGAAACGTTTTCCTGTTCTCACCCTCTTCTTTGCAGACTGAACACTGGCTTGAGTCCTTCTAGTATGGTCTCCATGACCTCCCTGAACAGGACAAGTGACACATTGCAGTTATAGGACATTTTGAGAGATGCTCCATAGTCCCCTAGAATTTAGTTGACTTTTGAGGGCAAGAGACAAAAAATTGTCCCTTTAAGTCCCTCTGACCAGATTACTATAGTCCTTCAAATATGGTTGTTAAATACCAAGAAGGTTAGTTCCACCAATCTGGTACTTTTAATTACTGTATGTTATGTAGCTAAAGCTTGGGCAAAAGCCAAACATTTTTTAATAGGCCTTGACTAGACATATATTTTGTTCCTCAAAATATTTGACTGAAATATTACTTTAGAAACTTTAAAACTATTTAGATATTATTTATTTAATGTTTCCTGTATTATAACATATAAACTCAGATTTTTAATCACTTGTATAGGTTTTCTTATTTTCCTTTTTACTCTGGAAATGTCTAGTCATTATGATTCTATACATAGTTGTGGTATATAAACTTGTACTGCTTTAAGCGATGAGGTTTACGACCGTTTTTTATAGCAAAACCAGGCAGCATTCCTGGGTACATGTTTCAGTGCTACTTGTTGTGAAATATGATCATGATGCTTAACATGAGCCATTTAGTCAAATCTAAGTTGCCTCCTGAATCTTTAACCCAGATTTTGAGAGCTAAGTTCCTAGAAAGTGGTTTACAAGTTTGGAATTTGAGATGCATTCTTCTGGAATGTGCACAGGCCTACAAAGAGCTCGGAAGCCCATCCCTTGACAAAAAAAAGGCCTATTGAGCAAAGTCAGTACAATAACTATAAGAATAAGAGCTGGGCTGGCTATTTATGAGGCAAAGAAACTAATTAGCTATGAGATAATATTCTAGAAGTACTCTTGAAGAAATTTCTTGCTTTTTTTTCTTTAGATAGAGTCTCCTGTAGCCACAGTCAGCCTGGAACTTACTATGTAGACCAGGCTGGCCTCCATTTCACAGATATCCACTTGACTCTGGCTCCTGAGTGCTGGGATTAAAGGTGTGTGCTGCCATGTCCAGTGAAATTTATTATTTAATATAAACTGTGATATCTCCTCCACTCCTGCATTGTACGGACTTAACGGAAAAGTCGTTTATTTAATTCTCTGTCTTAGAAGCCCTGAGCCATTTTGCTTATCTTATGCTGTTTTCTGGATCACATCCGTATTGTGTTTCTTATTTCATCATGGTCCTTTATTGCCATTTGTATTCAGATTTCTCCTTTCTCTTCTGTCCTTCAACATTTTATTGAGAATTGCTACCCCTCCCCAGCTGGCTCTGCTCACTTTTCCCACAAGTGCTTGATACTCCTGTGGAGAAAGGAAGGTAGAAGCAAAAGCAAGTACAGACTGCTGACTAGGCTAGCGGAATCCAGGAGAATGAAGGCATCATGGTGGACGTGGGAGCTCTGAGTTCTGTGGAGGTCTGACTCTGGTGAGATCAGTATCTCTGTCCTCGCATCTAGAAACATTTATCTCCTTTAGCTGCTTAAAAATGAAGAAATATGAAAGACAATTGATGCTATACAAAGATAAGATGGACCCTAAAGGCTCGTTGTTCTGAGAACATCCCGGGCATTTCTTCTTGCTCTCAGTGAGGTCCTTCTACTTTATTTCCATTCAATGATGCTGTGGGACTGAAAGGACTGAAAGCCCTCTTGATTCTAAATAATAATAAAGTGGCTTTCCTTTCAATTTTGCAGTGATTCCCAAAGATAAATAGAGCCTTTCTTGTGGGTAAATAACCACTTGAAGCTATTTACTGATATTACATTTTGAAGAAAAGAAAGAAGCTAAGCTTTGAGGACCACAGTTGTAACAGCTAACATTCATTGCATTATAATGTACCGAGCACTGACTGCTTGAAGTTAGACACCCATGCAAGATCCACCAAAATATCATTGCTGTACAGATGGGAAGCCTGAGAGACAGAGATGCAATGATCTCAACATCTCAGAGGAAGTCAATGACAAGAGCCAAATTTCACCTGCTGAATTGCTCCCTTGAAACATAATTAACGTTAGGACACAGCTCTGAGCTCCTGGTGTAGAACTTATATATCTATGCCTCTTTGTTTTGTCATTGCCTAGTAGTGGTTCCTTTGGGTTTATAAGCCAAAGCTGCCCAGACATTTCAACTTAATGCCCTGGAGTAAAGTTGTCAGTGTGGGATCTTCTGTGGGGCTCCTTGAATTCTTGTCACCAACATGACAGGAAGTAAAACCAGATGATAACCCTGACATGGTGGGCCACTGATTTTGAGATTCTCTTTTTTTCCAGAGTAGGGCATTCTTCCTACGACCTATCAACAGATATTTCAAATGTGTTTGGATTCTCTTTAGGTATTTTATTTCTTGGGAAAGAGTACAATTTCAGCCATTGGTCCTAGAATCCTTACTCAGGAGGATATGTAGGACTTTCTAACTATTATGGCTTTTTGTCTTACTTATAGTCTTCCTGAAAGGCAAAAGAAATGGAAAACAGATCCCTCACAACCTGCCTCTAGTTGATACTGCTTTTGGGGTTCTAGCCTTAACATTGTCTGAGGCATAAAAAAGAGAATGAGAACAGGGGAGAGAAAGGGTATATTCCAGAATAACTTCAAGGAGTTACTGTCATCCCATACTTACTGACTCTATGCTGCACATTCGCATTGTTAGATATTAGAACATAAAGGGACACAAAAATCTGTGAAAGTTATGGTTTTGGGGTGTGGTGGAGGGCAACACCATTAACTACAGAATTATAAAAGGATTTCAAATATACATTGGCAGTGAGACAAAGATAGAAATGCATTGGATCTTTTATAGAAGCCTTGCCCTTATAAGTGAAGCAAAGGAGACTCCCTGCCTAAGTCATACTGTAACTTTGTATAAAAGTACTAGAACTGAGACAGGAGGTGAGTTAGGAATGATTGGTAGAGTGAAGACGGAATGTGGAGCCCAGGGCCCCAAAGACCAAATGTTGGGCCCACTTGGCCCATCAATGATAGAGTTTACACCATATGGCTAAGGCTTCTTTCTTTACTATAATTGTTATTTCTGTTCCTTACCTCAAAATACACTCCTGCCTACAGGCTCTTGTCTGAGGTGTTACTATGCATTGGAATCAATGCTAGGATAATTTATATATTTTTTTCAATAACTTTTTTGAGTTTTTCTGTATTTACAGTAGAGTTAAAATCTACTTATAAAAGCTGATTTACACATTGCATTTTTTATAATATTAGCAAATGTCCTAAAAAAACTGTATTAAAGGTATAAAATATTAGTAGGATTTCACATGGTCCTTGGATATGGCATGGAGGACCTGGAGTTTATGGGGTGGAGATCTGATATGTGAGGCTGGAAACTAAACTGACCAGGTTAGTCATCAAATTCTTCTTTGCTCTATGAGGCGACTCACTGACCTCACTAGTTGTTTTAGAAAGGAGGTTATCTAGCTAGCTAGAAATCAAAGTCAAAAGCTTATTACAGAGTAGATGTATTAATTTTTATTTTTACTTGATAAAGACATGAGAATGTCTTTATCCCATGAGATAAAGCCCAGGCTGGTCTTGAATCTACTTTCTGCCTAAGGATCATCTTGAACTGCAGAGCCTCTTGAATGTACCTGCTGAGTGCTAGGTTGACATGTACCACACATCTGGTTTATGAACATGAAGTTTCACATATACTAAGCAAGTACTCTATCAAATGAGCTATATCCCAGCCCCAAACAGTAGTAGTTCTGCAAAATAATGTGTATATATATATATATATATATATATATATATACTTAGTATCTTCAGTCTTTTAGGGGGCAAACAAAAAGAACAGTAGAAATGAACTATGGTGAAGAAAATTTATGATTAAATGCCATCTTTATATTAATGCTCATTGTCATATTGTCCTTGCGAGAATAATGGTCTTTCCACTTCACACTTGTTTTGCCCTTAAATTCAAACTCACACCACTGAAACAGCTTGAGTTCTCAGAACCTTTATTTGCATACACATATTTATTATGCACATCCATATACAGTTTTGGCATGTTTACATAAGGTATTTTACTAAAAATTAATTTGTGCCATGTATTTCGCTTTGCAGATTTTTAAAAACTCGCTTTAAAACCAGGATTTTTATCTAGAGTGTGAAATAGCCTCCATAGGTTAGGTGCTTGAACCCTGGCTCACCTGCAGGTGGCACTGTTTGGAAGGCTGTGGCGTCTTTAGGAGGCAGAGCCTGGCTGGAGGAAGTGGGTGGCAGGGGTTAGGCTTGCAGGACTTTAGCCTGTGTCTCCCCACTTTGGTTCCTGACTGCAGTGGTAATGGGAGAGGCTACCTCACTCACACTCCACTATGCTTCCCCGTCAATGGACTGTGGTCTCCTCAGTGTAAGCCATGACAAGCCCTTCCTTCTTATATCTCTTATTGCCAGGAATTCGATCAGCAACAAGGAAAGTAACAAATAGAAGGACTCCCTAAACAACATCATTGAGGTTTACCCCACATACCATACCATTTACATGTTTTAAAATTTTTATTTTATTTTATGTATTATTTATTAGTTTATGTATATGACTGTCTTGTATACATGTGTGTAAGTACACCCATGTCATGCAATGTCCACGAAGATCAGAAGAGGGCATTGGATGACCCCCCTGTAATTGTAGTTATGGATGTTGTTCGCCACCATGTGGGTGCTGGGAATCAAACCTAGGTCGTCTGTAAGAACAACCAGTGCTCTTAACCACTAAGCCATCTCTCCAGCCCTAGTTTATACATTTAAAACTTATAATTCAATAGCAGATAAAAGTCTTAGATTTCTGTCTTATCAATATTTTTCCATCTGCTTTAAATATTTGTGTCATACTCTCAAAGATTCTCAGTAAAAAGTAGACGTTGATATAATGATTTGAGGATGGGGATATTTATTTTTTGAGCAGCAAGATGCAAGTGAGCAATTTTTCATTGACCAGAGATGCTCTACTTTTTTTTTTTTTTATCATCAATTCCAATCTTCAAGCCAGTAACTTTTAGAAACATGACAAATTTTACACAAATACTGGGATCATCTGAAGACAGAAATATGCACTTTAATAGAGATTGTATTGCAACAGGAATTTGTGCGGCTTACTGTGTCTGATGTTCTGACCACTTACGTGACCATCCTCATCGGTGACTTCCTCAGAGCCTGCTTTGTGAGATTTTGCAATTACTGCTGGTGCTGGGATTTGGAATATGGATATGTAAGTACATTAACTTTTCTGTTACCTTATTTTCCTCTGTGATTCTTTATTTATACATACCACACCAGAGGAAGGTGTCTCAGAGCATGGTAAGTGAGGTCACCTTGCTGGATGTCAGTAAATGAAGACTGATGAGGACAGTTGTAATTCAGAAGAGGCCAGATCTGAGCATCATGGTTTCCAATATCGAAGTAAAAATAGCACAGACTTTTCTAAAGTAATAGACTTCGACCTGTCAGTTCTCTTCCATGAAGCTAGCTGCTGCTTCTAGCACAGGCAGCCATCAACTCTATTCTCTGCAAATTTTGCTGTTGTAGGACTGGGTAATTAACATGTGAAGGTTGCATATAGCACATGAGCGGATGCAATGATGCAGTAGATATGGTGCTTGCTTTATGAGGCTCACAGACCGACAGTGACAACAGCAGAGGACTGGGCAGATCTCAAGGGAGCCCCAGTCTGCTGACAGGGCTTGCTCAGTGAAGCCGGATTCTGGCAGGGACAGCTTAGCTTCCCAAAGCAATAGCAGAGGTTTCTCTGGACTCCACTGGTGCAGACACGGTTCTCAGCTTTCCCTCTGTGCCCAACCAGCGGCAAGCATGCCTGGAGTTTAAGGGAAGCGGCAGAGCACACATGGTTCCGTGCTCTAATATGTCCCTGGACTCCCACGGTCTCTCTTGTGAAAATAAAACTGGCTTCAGTGTTCCCGGGACCTTTGAGCAGAGGAATCGGTTCTCCTGTGTTTAAATCCTCCACGGCTTTGTGAACACGTTTCAGGGAGGCCCCCATTTCTTTCCAGGCCTTTGGCACCTGAAATGGTCTGTTCCTTTTCTTTCTCCCTCACCCATCTGTTACCACCTTTGTTCTTCCTTTGTAAATTCATCAGATTTGGAATTCTTTTTAGTTTTTGAACATAATATGGTTCTTGGATTTGCACTTATTAATTCTCCCTCAAAGGATGCCACTACCCTTCAACTGGGCATGGCTCATTCCTTCTTGTCATTGGGCATTTGATTTGGTTAGTTTTGTTTCCTTTTTAAAATATTTATTTTTTATTTTGGGTATATGAGTATATTATCTGCACGTGCACCTGTCATGAAATGCCCATGGAGGTCAGAAGAGGGCATCAGATGTCCCTGGAACTGAGTTATGGATGGCTTTTAGCCACTATGTGAGTTCTAGGAACTGAATCTGTGTCCTTTGCGAGAGCAACCAGTGGTTTTAAATGCTTAGCCATCTTCTAGCCCCACGGGCATTCGATTGATAAGTCATTTCCTCAGAACTCTTCTCTGACCATTGAACTAACATATCTATCAAAGACTATGTCAATTTGCAGTTTTGTTTTATTCATAAAATGTACACATACTTGGCATTTCATTTTTAAAAATAATTTATTTACTATTTCTATTGTATATGTATGAGTGTGCCTGAGTGTAAGTGAACCTGTGTCTTGCAATGCCCGGGGAGGTCAGAAAGACTGCAGGAAATCCCCTGCGACTGGAGTTACAGATGGTTGTTAGAGCTCATGTTAGTAATGCTGGGAATCGAGCCCTGATCCTCTGCAAGAGCAGCCCACTGAGCCACCACTCCAGCCTTGATATTTCCTTTTAAACTGTGTTTATTATCTGTCTCCTTCTCTTAGAGTGAAAGAGCTGTGAAAACAGAACCTCTGTCATGTAACAGGCTAGTTCCATGGCAGGTGCTGCTGGCCGACTGTCTAGTTGACCTTGAGCTTTCACATCCTGCTAACCCCAGGGCAGCGGCAGCTCTCAGAAGAATTCTTAGTCTTTGCAGGGATGGGTTCATAGAGTTGTCCTATTTTTCGTTCTGAGTCGGTGATGTTTCTCCTGTTCCCACTTATGAAGGAATATTGTGCACAGCTGATCTCATTTTTACCTCACACCCTCTTGTGTCTCGACAAGGTCCACCATCACAATTCCAGGCTACATCTTTTATTATCTGGCTTTGAGACAGTGCCTTTCATTAGATCATCTCTGCTACCCTCACTCAAAGTGCCCCCTTGGATGAGGAGAGAGCCATTAGGTAATGCTCTCTGGTACATGGCTGTGAGCTAATGCTGCCCATGAGGTCATGCTGCGGATCCCGGACGTTGCGGGCTGCTTTGCTATTCTTTGCTATGAGGTATTCGGCTGGCTTGGATTCATTTCTGTGTTCCTTGCCTGACTCAGCTTTTCGGGGGCAGACACAAAAACTGCCATCTCTTTCTTAGAGCATGGCTTTTATCCCTCGCTGCTTTCTTCTTAAGTGGTAGAAAATTTGTCTGTGAATATAAAGTCAATATAACATGACCTGGATGCATAAAAGCTGTAATTAAATAGCTGTAATTTATTATTTATTGAGTGCTGACAGTACTCTTGGGTTAGTACAAAGTGCAGGAAACAAGTTTGTTTTAAGTCACAAAGAAAGAATTTTCTCTCATATTACCTCTGGAAGGTTCTTTGAAGGAAAGTTCAGAATCAAAACAAGTTATAAAATGTTAATGTTGGGTGATGTATCTCTGTTGTGGATCATATTTTCCTGCCAAATGGCTGACTGACTTCCTGGGGTGCCTGCTAGGTCCAGGCACTTTGAGCAAACCTGGACAAGGTACTTAGGGTTTTAGAGATGACGAAGATGGAGGCCACAAAAATGCTGCAACTTGGGTCTGTAGTATTGATTCAACTAACAGACACTTTAAAATTTGTCTGCCAGTTTTGGGGTGTTTTTAATTAGCTAATACTTATAAAACTGGAAACTTTCACATAAAAATACTCATTTTTTGCTTTTGTTGACATATTGGAAAGCCTGGTCATATGTGACCTATATTCCCACAAGGGAGAAGAAGGTTGAAGGAAAGGCTGGATGGCCCTAGTGCCCTAGGCCTTCCTCAGGGTTTCAGGCTCCAGTATTCTTTCCTTGCAAGCTCAGAATCAAAAGCAGAACACAAGGTAAATATCAGAGAATAGATCAAATGCTCTGGGACTTTGAAAGGGGCCAGGGGACAGGAAATGGGAGAGAGATGTGCCTCAGTCAAAATGCAAAGAGTTTGTAGAGGAGGCGTTTACCTAGAAGGATGGCCAGGACTCCAAGACTGAGAGGTTTCCCCTGGAAGGACAGGGAGACAGGGCCCCAGAGTTGGATGGTGAGAATTTTCACTGCTCTTGTCGCAGATTTGCTAGTTAACAGTTACTGTCCGTAAAGTCCATGCCGTGAAGGGAGGGGAAGCCTGAGATGCACTGAGAAGAGATTTGGAAGTTTGTTCAGAAAGACAGAGAAAGCGTGACCATTTCTGTCAGAAAGGTCATATTTTTAATTGTTTCTCTGAATTCCAAAAATATTGCAAGATCATTGTAGAGAATTTGGGAAATATAGTAAAGTTAAATATAAATGTAAAAATCACAGATACTCCCACTGTTAATGAGATTATTTAAATTACCTAAGGTAAAAAATAATATTAATATTAATTATATGCAAGGAAGCAAATATTTTGTATTTGCATACCCAGCTGTAGATTAAATATGTGTATATATATGTGTGTATATACAAACACACACACACATACACACGTGTGTGTGTGGTCATATAGGATAGACAATAAACACACCTACTTTCTGGCCACTCACTGACTGTGTTACCATCTCTTCATATCATTAATTGCTGGATGATAACATGATTTTTATTTGTGGTTTGGGGACTAAACTCAAGGCTTTTCTCAAGGCAAACGCATGCCCGAACACTAAGCCTTGCCTCAACCATATTCCTCTGTAACATAAATCTATTTATTTTTATGAGCATAGATTAATGGCCAGCATAATGAGTTTTGTTATGACATTTCCATACACACAGACACTCTACCTTCATCGAATTCACCCTCTGTTATCCTTTCCTATTTGCCCTCTTCGCTCTCCTTGTCAACATCCCGGTATTTCACATTTCAATTCTATGTCCATTTTATTCTCCTTAAATTCCATACATGATAGAAAACATTCAATGCCTTTCTTTCTGAGTCCCTGATTTGATGATCTGTTTCATCAGTGTTCCTATAAATGACATAATTTTGTTCTTTATATGTTTTTAAATGGTTTTACGATATTCTACAAATGATTGTGGAAAAATTAACTTAGTAGTTTATTTATTGTCTGTTAAACTATATCTGTTTTGCTATTATAATAACTGTCATGATATTTAATTGTATTGATGCAGCTAAACCACATCATGCATGAAACATAGTGATGCTCACAAGTTAGCTCCTTATGCTAAATTTCCCTAAGCTGATTTGCTTGGCTATAGAGCAAGTACCTTAAAATAAAACCTATTCTTTTCTATTACAATATCTGCTCTAGAAACCAAATTCTCCAGGCTCCCAAATTACATTCTAAGAGCCCTGTGATGTTAAAAGTGGGTCCAATTTTGAAATGATAAACCATAATGCCTGCATGTCTTAATGAAAAGTATTTTGTGATATAATTGAGTTTCCTAAATTTATGTAGCCAGGTGATAAATAAGGACAGTGTGGAACATTCTAGACAAAAACATATGTGATATGTACATAATTATATCATTGTTCCAGTTGAGAGAGTGTGCCTTATGTTTCCTAGTTAAAAAATTATGGCCAAAGTATTAACACAATCAGCCTACAACGATGAATTGAGGTCAGAAAATGACTGGCTTGGAACAAATGATTAGATCATTAACATAGGCTGTTTTCCATGGCTTCTCTGAATGTGCTGGTTCTGAGTGGTTCTAAACTCTGCAGACAATGGGGGTAGAATGCTTTATACTCAGGAGGAATCACAGTTTCATGGCTGTGACTTCACAAATTCTTTTTGTTCCACAAGAGTTCAAGGCAGAATGTCTTTACTTACAATTTAACTTACATAGATAATACCTATTCTGTTTATCATGAAACAAATGAAGAAAATCCCCAAAGAAAGAACTGTATTCAGGGCATGCACAAACAAATTCATCACCTTGTTTATGCTTGAGCTTTTTAAGAGATTAATTGATTAATTGATTGATTTATGTGTGTGTGTGCCTATGTGAATTTATGTACACTAAGTGCATGCATGAGTTTGCAGCAGTCAAAAAAGGGTGTGAGATACCCTGTGACTCAAGTTACAGGTGATTATGAGCCACCAGGTGGGTGCTGGTTACTGAACCTGGGTCGTCTGCTAGAGCAGTAAGTGTTCTTAATTACAGAGCCATCTCTCTAGCCCCTATGGTTGTATTTTAAAGGAGAGCCTCACTCCACTAATATAAAATGAAAATATAGGAGATTTCCTTGAGATCTGGTAAGGAAACTCAGTATTATGCATAAATAAGATATGCATGATAATCAGACCATCTGAGCAGCTTCCCAGTCATATGACCTTATGTTATATTATATGTAATATTTATTACATATCAGAACTACTACAAAATAATTTTCATCTATTACTCCATGCAAGTACAGTAATCCCGTGAAATAGGTGTTATTTCTATTCCATAATAAAATGATCTGTAACAAATATGAAATCAATGACAGAGATAGTCCACGGTAGGGTGAGACCTCAAACCCTTGTCCAATCACCTTCAAAGCCATCAACCATATTTCTACCATGTTGAATTTTCACTGTAAACCAGAATATTTAAAAGACTCTGCAAGGAATCAACCAAATCTATGACTTTTGATCCCTAAGTCTTCCTAGGCTTAGAGAGATGACATTCCACAGGAAGGAGTGAACAAGATGGGTGGTTATGGAGCAGAACATGCTCCGTAGGTGGGACTGTGGCAATACAAGAGGCTGTAAGAAGGCTTGGGCACCCCTGGAGGTTGTGAGAATGAATGTGGGGACAGAGACTACACAGGCTCTATTCAAAGTTGCAGAATATGAATAGAGTTCATCGGCAGTTAGCAGGATCCTGCTTCTCAACTAGGTGAATGGCAGAACACTAGCTAAATCATCCTGAGAGAGGAAGCTAAGGCTTGTCTCAAATTTACAGTTCTCAAATTTGGACCTATGTCAGAGTCCCCCGAGGGCCCAGGAAAATCAGCAGCTCTGACTCAGTAGTCTGGAGCAGGGCCCAGGACTGAGCTTTTCTTAAATACTCTCTGTTGACCCTAGTTCGTCTGACCCTAGAGACCATGCTTGAGAGTTGCTGCTTTGAGCCAGAGCCCAAGCTAACTTGCAGTGTCAAGTGGTATAATCCTGCTGTGGGAACTGGGGATTGGAAGGGAATGGTTAGGCAGATCATTGCGAAGACAGAGTGCATTCTCTCTGAGATCTGAATTGCATTTCATGGTATTTATAAGGTGGTGATCTGCTCTAGATTTAAATCAGTCAGTAGGAAGTGTAGAATTTCCCAGACTATGTGTCCAGTGAGGCCATATCACTTCCCTACAGTCAGGTGAATGCCTGACTGTACCCACTGCAAAGCTCCAAAAATAAGATAATATTTCTTCTCTTTACTTCGTTTTTATCATCCTCTGCCCAAATATGCACAAATTCTTCTCTTGCTGGTCTTTAGCAGTGTGGGTGGGGATGAGTGACCACTGGTGAACTACTTTACATGTCTCTTATTTCATTATCTGAAGTTTCAAGAAAACTGCTTCTTTTTATTTTTTTTCTCTTCACTTACCTTTAAAGTTAGGCTTTCCACCCATTTAGAGACAATTAAAAAATATTACAAATTAATTTATATTTAGCAAAGTATTGTTTTACTACTTTGTAATGTAATCTCCTGTTTTCAAAAGTCTACCTCTAAAAGAATGACCATTGAATTTGTTCATACCTGCATAACTTTTGTGTCTTCTCATATAAATTTCATTTTTCAGAGGGATGCTCTTTGTTTACTACGTAGCATATTAGATTCCATTTCCAATGCTTGAAAAGCAATTTCATAAATAATTGGGTGTAGTTATCAACAAATAAAAAATCTTAGGTTACCAAAAGATCACATTAATTTTCTAGATCAGGGACGGATGGTATTTGAGACTTTGCAGACAATATGGTCTCTGTTTCTGTCAATAAACTCTGTTGTTTTAATCTAAGTCTGTCATAGATACTTCATAAAGGAGTATATACAGGTTTATTCCAATAGAAATTATTTACAAAAACAAGGGTTAGTTCATTTTTTTGTTTATGGGCCCTAATTTTTTGACCCCTGACCTTGTTTATCTGTGAGGAAACCAATTCCTAAAGGATGAGTGGCTGGTCAGGGAATGCTGGGGCAATGTCTAATATCCTCCTTTACATCCTAGTTAAGTGTCTATACAGGAGACCACAGGGGTCATAGGATGCTCTTCAATTCCTTCCTGTAGCCTGTCAGTTTTAGATAGCCAAACCTTAACTCCTGTAGCTGCTTCTGTTGTGAGGGGCGAGGCCAGGAATTCCCAGTATGTCCTTAGCACTTTTCTAGCCAACTAGTTATCAAACACCTCATCTCAAATGGATGGCCTCATGAGAAAGTAAAGCAAAGCATCTAAAAAGTTGAAATTTTTTCTGTGTCCCATAGTTCAGTGCGTTAAATCATGGTACTCAAACCTGTTCCTGGCCACAGATGGCACAGAGCACACAAATGAGCACTTTTCAAATATGTTCTGTTATTGCACAGGCTTCAAGGGAAGTCCTTAGATAATATAGGTCAAAACACAGCCACAAAAGGAGTCAGATCCAGGGTGCATTCTTTGCAGCTTCCAAGCAATTCTTTTCTCCTTTTTGTAAGATAGGGTTTTAGAGATCTAAAGCTGCCCTGTAATTTTCTACGTGGCTAAAGATTATATCGAACTTTCTGATCCTCCTTCCTCTACCTCCTGAGTGTTCAGATTATAGGTGTGCACCATCACAACCGTTTAATCTGGTACTGGGGTACCAACATAGGGCTTTGTACATATCAGGCAAGCACTTTAACTGGTGTTACATTGCTAGCCCCACCACTGTTTTTTGGGTAAAGGACGTATTTTTTTTTTAAATGTTGATTTTTAGAACAAAAACTTTCAGCTAAACTTTTGCATCCTGTGAGCATCATAATTCTAGAAAATCTTTAGACTAAATTAAACACATTTCATCATATAGCAGTATCTTCAATGAGTCTATGTTGGAATCATCCAGGTCATGTTTTTCCTATCTAATACACAGGGCTATTTTTTAATTATGCAGAGTCTTATCATTTTATCTTGCAATTTAGTCATTGCTGTTATGTCATATTTGCCCTTTGTTTCCTGGATATATTGCAGGGCAGATTGTCCACATTTTTGGGTTGTAAAAGAAAAGTACTGCTTTGGGGGAAAGTATTGTGACTGAGGCTTGAACTCATGAAACTTTTAAGGAGAAGCACTTGAAAGTCAGAGGTAGTTTTGTTGGGGTTTCAAATTAGAGATATCTACGCCATCTTCTTACACATTTATGTATACATATATAAAGATATTATATCTTTGAATTTCCTATGTGTAGTACACATATTTGCGTGAATGCATGTATATGTGTATATGAATATGTGTGGTGGTTCAAATAAGTGTTCCTCATAGGATCCAAGTATTTGGTCACTTGGTCCCCATTTCATAGTGCTGTTTAGGGAGGAATGTGGAACCTTTAGAAGGTGTGGTCATGCTGGAGGAAGTATGTCACTGGGGTGGGCTTTGAGAGTATATAGCCACGCCCGCTTCCAGTCTGTCTCCCTCTGCTTCATGTGCCTGCTTAAAGATGTGTGTTCACCTTTCTACTCCAGCCACCTCTGTCACCACGTGTCCCCACCGTAATGGAGTCTTACCCTCTGGAGCTATAAGCCAAATAAACTCTTTCTTCTACAAGTTTCCTTTGTCATGACTTTTTATCACAGCAACAGAAAAGTAATTGTATGTGTATGTGTGTGTATGTGTACATCTATGTGTGTATGTATATATGTGTACATGTGTCTGTATATGTGTATATTGTGTGCTTACATGCATGTATGTGAATATGTATGTGTGATTTTACCTGTGCCTATGCGTGTATACATGTGTATATGTATATGTGTGTACATGGGTATGAATATGTGTGTATTTGTATGTGTCTGTGTGTATGAGTGTGTGTGTATGTGGTGGGCCTGCAGTCATTACGGGGACTCAGTGTCTGAAGACAGCAGGGTCTGGAGTAGTGTTGCCGCTCTCGCTCTCTAGGTCTCTCTCTTGGGATCTCGGTCTTCTCACATTCTAGTCTCAGTTAGTCTACCCCGAATTTCCTGTTTCAACATAAGCAGAAGTCAGTTTTATTGCTCATGTGACTGACATTAGTGTGATGTAAAGATTTTCCTGTTAGAATGCACGATGCACCAGCAGCCTTTGGGTGGGTTGTCCTTGTACAGGTGCCGATACTACTGGTGCCTTCTGCAATACTACTGACGACTACTCCACACAAGACCACCCTGACGCTGCTGTCCTGAGCTTCACGAGATTGCCTAGGAAGTAGTAATTGGGCATTAGGTTGGATGATTCTTATATATTGTTATATTTTTCTTCTATGTTTTATTAAAAAGTTAATTTACATTTTTGTTGCAAAAATTAAATACACAAAGTTCTGCATCACTGCATTTGCTAATGATTTTCTAGGATTTTCTCTATTTACAACTTCAGAGGGGGCTACTTACAAATAATAAATGAAAATCATCCTAGTTAGTTTCTATTGCTATGATAAAAACACTGACCGAAACCAACTTGGGGAGGCAAGGGTTTATTTTGTCTTACATGCCTCAGATCACAGTTCATTCTGGAGGAAAGTGGGGATAGGGACTCAGGGCTAAAACCTGGAGGCAGGAGCTGAAGTTTCACAAGTGATGAAGGAATGCTGCTTACTGACTTGTTCCTCTAGCCTGTGCTCAGCCTACTTTCTTATACAACACAGGACCACCTGCCTAGGAATGGCATGGTCCACAGTGGCTCTGCCCTCCCACATCACTCACCAATCAAGAAAACCCTCCAAAGATGTGTCAAGGTCAATCCAATAGAAGAAATTCCCCAATTAAAGTTCTCTCTTCCCAGGTTTGTCAAGTCGGCACATATAATATATTATATATTTTTGTTTAACATTAGATCCCAGTTTATAGCCATATACTGTTCTTCCAAAATAATCAAAACTCACAGCAGTAATGTGTCATAGTACATGTCTGTCCTATGTAATTAGCCAATGTTGGACATGTAACTGGCTTCATCATTCCTCATTAAAATGTATCAGCATAGGGCTGGAGATGGTTCAGTGCTTAAGAGGACCCAGGCTTGATTCCCAGCACCCATATGGTAGCTAACAACCATCTGTAACTCCAGTTCCAGAGGTTCCAACTTCCTCTTCTGAGCTCCATGGGCATTGCATAATACAAGTGAACTTACATACATGCGGACAAAATACTCAAACACATAAAATAAAAGTAATAAACAAAAAATTTAATAATTGTCAGCACTTCCAATTACTTTTTGAAAACAATTTCCTACAAGTAGACTTACCAGGTCAAAGAAAATGAGATCTGAAAGTTTTAAGATGCATTCATTGTCAGGATGTTTCTATAAGTTTACTTTTGTCATCAGGTAGGAGAGAGTATCCTGCCCTGCTTTCACAGTACTGAATGACAGCCTATAAGACTCTTCTTTTTTTTATGTGTTTATTTGGGGTGGGCAGTGCGTGCTACTGCACCCACGTGGAAATCAGAGGACAATTTGAAGGAGTTGGTTTTCTCTTTCCACCATGTGGGTCCAGGTATCAAACTAATTCTTAGGCTTGGTAACAAGCACTTTTATGCACTGAGCAGCTTGCCAGCCCTATGACAACCTTGAAAAAAATGTTACCTTCTCATTTTATGTACTCTAGTCGTTATTCTGCTGTTGTTTAACAGAAGTAGTGAGAGCCTGGGCGTGCTCACGTGGAGCCTCTGGCTGTTGGGTTGTCATTTTGTGATGCTCATCCAACATCTGTGCTTTCTTCAGCCTTCATACACAGAGTTTGACATCAGTGGCAATGTCCTCGCTCTGATCTTCAATCAAGGCATGATCTGGTAGGTCAGACACTGGACATTTGATCACTTAGATCACTTATAGGAAATTCTCCAAGCTCATTATTGCAGAAGGCAGTGCAGCTAGGTATTTGAAGATCGTATTCTGTCGATTCTAGCTCACTGTTAGCCCAAGTAAAATTGGGTGGTTTGAATAGTTTAATTTTTCCAGATCTGAAAGCAACATCCTCAAAGGCATTTTTCTGCTATACAGAGTTCTCCTTCAGCAAACTTTCCAAGTCCATGCTATTGTTGGTAGACTTATTTCAAGACTCTCTTCTTATATCCTGTGATACCTTGATCTAATAGGGAAACATCAGTTGTCAATGACCAATCACATTAGCACCTGTAAAGAATGAAATGTATTAATTAATGTGAGGCCTTTGGAAAAACTGATTTTTATTCTGGTCACTACTAAACATTTAAGAGTATATCCTTCAGCTATTTTTAAAAATAAAATTTTGCCAAATCCAAGATTTAGAAAGATAACATTTTAGGAAGTTCAAGTTAAAAAAAAAATCTTCATTTTGTAATGTTTTATTAGGGCCATTGACATGTGTGAACTTTTATTTTGATGAGAAAAGATTGTCATAGCTTTTATTAAATGGAAGCAGTTTTCACTATGAGATTTGACAGGTTGTGATAAGTTGGTGTAGTGAGAACCACTTTTGAGTTTTACAAATTGTGTCACAGCATACAATTCATCTGGGAACTTGTGTCTTAAATTCTGTCACACTGCATTAACAGCACCCTAATCCATCAGGAGTGCAATTGAGCTATTTTTTTCTCGAGATTTATGCCTAATGCGACATTATGCTACCAACTATACCACGGTCCTACCAGAAGTTCTAGGATAGCTTTAGTTTTTTACAAAAGTAAACCTCATGTATTACGCAAATCCTTCAACCAAAACCAACCTGACAGAGACTGGACCCCTGAAAACATGAATACCATCTTGCTTCAGTTTTAGAAAGACCACTTCCAAGGTTCATCATCCTTCCAATGGACCTGTCAAACTTCTGTCTCACTGGGTGAACCAATTCACAGAAAACGCTACCGAAAGATCGTTTCCTCTGTGGAAGCTACTCTCAAATTTGCAATTCCTGTCCCCTGAGTTTTTGCCTTTTGCAAGTATGGCTCTTGTATTCAGAGAGTCACTAAAGGCTAGAGTGCATTCTTTATTCTCCGCACAGGGAGGAGAGTCAAGCTGACTACTGGCAGACCCAGGGAAGGGGGAGAACAGCTCCTCTGGGTTCTAAGCTTTCACTTCCCAGAGGGGAAGCTGCTCCATGGCAGAAAGTGGGCAGCACCGCCTTGGAGTGATGAGAAACCTGCTCCTTATGTCTGAGGCATCTACACAGTGCCATAAATCCCTCTGGCGTAGACATATGCTGAATGCGGATTGTGAGGTAACACAGCAGATTGGCCTAGAAACCATTTTTATTGTCAGAAAAGCTGTTGTAATTGCTGCCCTGATTGATTTCGTTTGTGATTTTGAGATTTTGTCCACTGTTATTCATACTAAAATCCTGAAAGACCTGCAATTGTTTACAGTTCTCTAAGGGACAGGGAACTATATGGTCAGAGTCTCAGCATTGGCACTTTACATTTACTCTTCAGACTCTGATAAGGCTTACTCTGGCTAGTTGGATGAGGACTTTAAGAAGTGATTGATTATGGTCCATGAGTGTACTAAAGGTATTTATGTTCCTGAGTTCCAGAGGCAAAATAACAATGATTCTTTTATTGTCCACAGGTCAGTGCTTTGCATGGATATTCTGTTCCTAATTTCCAGGAGGTTGATGCAGGAACGGGATGGGGTGTGTAGGAAGGAGTAGTGAGGGTCACATGTAAGACCGGCAGGCTCACTCTGTACAGGGTCCAAACAGACCGTTAATTCCACTATTTCACAGGCCCGAGGAGCTAGTGCCTGAGTTAGCCATTTTTCATAGATACAATCAAAACATGATACAGATTTTTGCACTGGCTTGGGACTAGAGACCTGTAATCACTGCTTTAGGAGTTGTTGAAGAGTACAGAATATTTATGGAGAAGTTATTAAAGTCAAGACGTTAGTGCGGTGAGGTATTTGACCAGAGGAGAACACTCAGACACAAACTATGCCAAAAGGAAGTCTTTAATAGTCAGCTGAGGACTACGCTGGACAAATTTGTCCCAAGTGTAGCACAAGCCTTCCTCAGTGTTAGCCATATATGATGTGTGTGTGTGTGTGTGTGTGTGTGTGTGTGTGTAAAAGAAAAAGAACATATCTAGGGGGAGCTAGCTAAGCAGATAGTACAAAAGGCTCAGATCTGCTATTAGCTATGGTAATTAGGAGCGTGTTGACCTTTTCTCAATCTCACACCTTGGTCAAACGTTTTCACTCCATACTTTGAGTTAACTGCTTCCGGCTTTAACCACTTAACTACTGGTTAGTTAGGACACGGCATAGGTAAAGGCAAGTCTTGAGGTGCTCACCACATTAGTAAATTCTGTTTTGTTTGCCTTAATGATCAGTAAACCTTCATTGCATGTTTACCTTTAAAATAAATATCATACATGTCTACAATAATATGTTAAAGAAGGAAAAACACATATTTTTAAATATCCGAATATAAAGGGGAGGCACACATTAAACAGTGGTTTGACAGGGAAGAATTTTGGGCTCACTGAGTACTGTCCCTCCAATTGTACCATTGTTTTCCCTCATATCCTCAGTTGGTAAGATGTGAATATTTTACCTGATATGTACGTGGACCGGGAGCAATGAGGACCAAATAAAGGATGCTTTCCTTTGATCTGGTCTTCTTGGAAGAAAAGCCATCTTATAAAGCTAAGGCATTACAATGCTTTTTAACTGGGAGATGACAGGATGAGCTCTGGATAAGGGACATAAAGGACTGAACTGATTATAAATCACAAACAGAGATGGGATGATCATTAAGATTCAGGACCTGCTTCTCTAGGTTGTGGCTCTTAAATAGTCATTTGTTCATAATATCTATGAGATATTTACTTTGAAATTTGTTTTCCTATACATCACTTACATATCACATGTGCGGGCACAAACATGCCTATAGAAAAGCAATGCCATTGTATTTTCAAGCACAAGGATGAGTAATTTTTGAAAGTCTCCGCTTTGAATTATGTGCAGAATGTTGACTTAGACTCAACTAACTTGTGCATAAATAAAAGAGTCTTCCCAGATCTTCGCAACTTAGAGAAAGAAAATATTCAGTGCAGACAGGGAGCGCTCTGATCCCTTGCCTCCAGCTCATCTAGAGCCCTGCCCTGATGGTGTAGGATCTCTCTGGAACACTGGTGTTATGATAGAAGGATGAGAAGAAAGCAAAACTGGAAAAGCTTCCACTCAGTAGTGAGACATCTCATTTATAATCATACTTTATAGGACAATCCTGCCCAGAGTTTTAGAGGGAGGGAAGCATAATCAGATCCAGGTCTTGAGCTTTGTAGTTCTCATGTATTAACTGGAACTATCATAATTTACTCTCTTTTGAGTTCCAACTTCTTTCCTGCTGTTTTATGACAAAGGTACATAGTGTTGTTTTAAAATCTACCCTCCCACTAAAAAATAACTTCTTACAAAGTCTGTGGTCAGTTCATGATGCAGTGGCTCAGATTTGTTACTTGGCATCTTACCAACAACATAATTCAAATTTTGGCAATAGCTCACCTTTCAAAGGAAGGAATTAACTTTGAGTTGGTTTAAGTTCAATTAAGTACAATTTCCTTTTCTAACTTATAATGCCTCTGTAATATATGCTGTTTTCATTTAGAACTAGGTTTTGTCTTAGACACTTAGGTTTTTTTTCCTGTTGTTATGACTAAAATATACTGACAAAAACAACTTAGGGGTGAAGACATTTAATTTAGCTACAGTCTATCACTTCAGAGAAGCCAAGGCAGCAGGAACTCGAAGCAGATAGCCAATGTCCATCATCAAGAAGAGAAAACAATCAATGATTTCATGGGTACATACACTCATCTCATGCTTCCCACTCTTATGCAATTCAGGATTCCTTGCTTAGAGATTAGTGTGACCCTTAGTGGACAGGTCTTCCCACTGTAATTAATGTAATCAGTTAAAAAGCTCACAATCCAGCCTGATCTAGATGATCCCTCATTGAGACTCTCTTCTAGGTGACTGTAGACTGTTTCAAGATGACAGTTACAACTTACCATCACAGTTAGTTAAGCAAGTCTTACCCACATTCACGTGATATAAGATATTAAAACTAACCAGAAATGCTGAGGAATTTATTATGCTTGGGACAGTTTAAAAGACAGAGCCCCAATCTTTTATAAAATAAGTACACATGTATCTTCTTTTTGGTTTTGGACTGCTAAATTAAAATTCAAATTACCCTATGATAAATATAGAGTCTTTTATAAAAATTCCTGAAATTTATTTTTAATGATGAACTGAAACATCAAGCAAAGTGAGAAGTGATTTCTGTTCAGAAGCAATACTATACAGTACGTTTCAGAAACAACAGTGGGTTCCTAGGTTGTTGAATAAGAACTAAATTTAAATGAATGTGTGGAACTTTTATCTTGAAAACACATATAACCAGCTATATATTACGAAGAAAGGACAATATAATGTTAGCCATCATTCTCTGTTCTGTCAGCTTTACAGCACCTGGGCTACAGCAAAAAGAAAATAGCAGTATCAAACTTTTCCTCTTTTTCACTTAACCAAAGCTTATGAAAAAAAGCAATTAATCCAAATGTACAGTTTATTTGAATGGAATAAGAGTCCCTGGTGATGAATTATTTTAAAATTTTATTTTGAAATATGTTAGTTAATGATATGACTATTGGAAAAAGTTGTTGAAAAAATTAGAAGAAATAAGGAAGTAAAAAATTATAACCATTATAAATCTTGGAATTTATTATTGCTAATGATAACAGATTTTGTTTATGATGTACTTTCTATGCAAGAATGAAATAAAATGCCCCCAAAATATGGAAGACGGTAAAATGTGTTTAGAGGGTGGAATTAGACTAGCCGAGATTATTTGCAGACACAGCCTTCATGGTTGGGTGTTGTAATCTACTTTCTGCCTTTGTCAGGGAGCATGATGGAGTAAACAGGCACTGTGGGACTTCATTATGAATGAAAGACTTGGAACTGAGGATGACTCTGGTTTCTTCTTCTAGGATGGGCTCTTTCTTTGCACCTAGCCTCCCGGGCATCAATATTCTCCGACTCCACACATCCATGTACTTCCAATGTTGGGCGGTGATGTGCTGCAATGTTCCTGAGGCCAGAGTCTTCAAAGCGTCCAGATCCAACAATTTCTACCTGGGCATGCTTCTGCTCATCCTCTTCTTGTCCACCATGCCCGTCCTGTACATGATCGTCTCCCTGCCACCGTCTTTCGATTGTGGACCCTTCAGGTCTCTTGTCTTTTAGGTTTGATCTGGGTTCAGTGTTCTACCCACTGGGTAGAGGTGGGGATGGTCCTTCACTGTCCAGGCTTTGTTTTTTCAGATGACAGTTTTTGTTGGTAGAAATGAAAGTCTGTGTCGTCAGGATCATCATGTAACATGGAGGGTCTCAGGCATCCTCCATCTGTATTCCCCCTTAAGAATCATAAAGGGAAAATAATTTGTGCTGCTCTAGGTTGGGCCTGGGTAAAACATAGATGATGAAGCCAACTGTTTCCCTACTAGGGGGTAGCTAAAATCAAGATTTGATTGCAGCAGTCTGGATGTGAGTGTTTTCCTGATACTAAAACATCCACATATAACCAATATTGATATATTTCAAGCAGGCCTTTGAAAAAGTAGATTTCCACCTTAGGTAAAAAGTGGAATTTAGTATTCCTAAATAATGATGCATGTATAAAGATCACCTACATTGTGATCCCAAAATTCTCTATGAATTAAAAATCTGTATTCTTTAGTTCTGCATCTATATTCTACCTGTGTGTCACTCAAGTCAGTAATCAAGACTCACCAAAGCTCTCTGGCCTAAATTAAAATTTACTCTTCTACAAGTCTACAGGACACACATCAAAAATGTAGAGTTCCTTGGATCTGGAGGACAGGATTTCATTCCCTGCAAGTTCTTAAAATGAACTTCTCACCCCACCCCCAGAATCTCTGTATGCACTTGACATAAAGGGAACAAGCATGAAGAATGGCTTGTAAATGACAAACTTGATGTACCAACGTACCAAAGGCCAGAGAGAATCTCTCCTTCATGCTGTCAGACCAAAGGGATTTAATCAAAGTCAGAAGGTTTGCTGCCCAAGGCCAAATTTTCACTCCAATAATTACTTTTGTTATTGTTTTACCTGAAAATAAAGAAAGCAAATATTAAATTGGAGGATTGTTCAGAACTCACCTGTGTTTGCCAACTGAGGAAATTTATGTTGATAACCCCTGCTCATTTCTCTATGTATGTGTGTTTGCTTGCACACATGTGTGTACATGAACATGCACACACACATAGCTGTTGTCGATTGGGTTGAAATAAATAATGCAGACAGTGACATCTGGAGACTAAATATGAAACTGCAGTCTTGAACCAGACATCTGAATCTCAGGGCATAGTTCAAAAGATAAGTCACTGAAAGATCTTAACTGAGAATTATTCACACGATTTTATATCTAATCTAAGATGCATGTTAAAGGTGCTTTTAACTTTTATTTGAAAGTTGATCCTCCTCAGTAAAACACAGTAAAGAACTTTCTCTCTTTAACAGTGCCGTAAGGAAAATCACACATTGCGAACCCAAACTTAGTGTTTATCAGCTGGATTCAGACTTAAAATACCAGCCAGTTCCATACATACAATGAGTGCACAATTGCAGCTTCCTGAATTCTATTTCCTCGGGTTTCCTGTATTCCTCATAAACACTGAGTTCGTCTGATTTTTACTATGCAAAAAGACCTCGTATGTGATTTTCACCAAAACATTTCTTAATGACAAATTTAGGTGCAATGACTCTGGAAATCACTATTTCAGATTAGGAAAACTCACATGACTGCAGAAGAGTCCTGAGAAAGGAGTGCATCTATGTCACTTAGATTCCCTGGTGGCTCTTTCTCTGGTGGCAAAAGACTGTTTCTTTGTCTGCTACCGGAGTTAGAAAGGCAATTCTGCTCTAGAAACAAGTGTGGGAAACACGCTCCCCATGGTTTGTCATGCTTAGGAAGTGTGAGTTGAGGTGTTGCCATGTGCCTGGACCAGGCCCTGTCTGGCTCTGTAGTGGGCAGCAAACTGGACACAATGAATTTGAAGAAGGTTAGTTTCAAACTTGAATTCTGTCTCCAATGTTGAATTTGAGCACACCATAGCGAGGTTGCTCAGCAGTTGGCTCAGTTGGCTGCTGTCTGTTGACACACTCAGCAAGGCCACTGAATGAGATGTCCAGCACATTCTGAACAGTTTTCTAGAAAATTGGTCAGACAACTATTAGGTGGATTTACCTTAAGTGACGGAAATTTAAAAACTATTTATTTGACAGCCATGTGAAAAGGATACTCCTGACTGTTCAGCCACATGTCTCCCCGTCGACGCCCTTTTCACACATGTACCAGTACTTTGGGACAGTTTATAGTTCTCACCTGCTCTTCTATTTATCTTAGGGCAATTTTAGTTTGTATATATTTTTATCTTACTATGAAAAGTCATCCTATGTAATAGGAAAGTTGCAGAAAAGTTTCACAATGACATGAACATCGCCCATACTCCCAAAGTCCTACAGTAATGACTGTGAGCATTTCGGCCTTTGTGCCCTGCTTCCTTTAGTACAGAGTTCAGTGTTGAAATCATTCACTAGATACAAGCTTATATAGAGCTTTAACAGTGAGAGCTGTTTGTGGCTTTGCTGTGAACATTAGTTACGTGGGTGACTTTATGTGTCTGCTCTGATCTGCTACTTGGGAACTAAAACATATATATTGCCCTAGTCTGATAACTCCTGATGAGCTATCTGGCATCACCTTTATTGAAAGACAGTCCTAGTTAGAATTGGAGGGGGAATAAAACCTCCATTTGACCTTGAATGTGGGTCATATGTATTTTGTTTAAATGTTTAAAGATTAAAAACCAAAAGAAAACATTAAATAATATGCTATGCTAACTTTAAACTGAGGGTGCATATACTTGGTTAAAATACAGCCGAAAGCTTTTCTACAGATTGCAATGTTTTCTAGTAGGATTGGTATACATACACAAAAGGAATAACTTGGCTCAGTCAATGGTCCACCACAGTTCTAGATACTCTATATCAAGTTAAAGCGTCTTGCGCTCACTTTTCTAGTTCTAGGCACTGGTTCTCTGATTACCTCAGTGGGTCTTAGCTGTGTTCACTGGGAGCCGTGCCGCAGGAGGGACACAGGGAAAGGCTCCTCCTACAGGGTGGCCACCTGTCTGTATCTCTGATGAAGGCAGCCTAGTGGAAAATCAGTGGAAACCACGGTGTGGAAGGAGATAGTGGGACATGTACAGACTGCAGTCCACTAACCTATTACTTGTTTTAGTTTCCAAAGCCAAGTGAAAACTGAGTGCTTTGCATACTGGGCCAGAGACAACCTTAGCTGAGGAGCAGACTTATGCATGACACAAAACGGCTTTCAATCAAAAACTTAGAAATACAGTATTTAGAATTCTGGAGCTGAGGGTAGTTTCCCAACTGCTTTACTGTGTATTCCAGCTAGGATGATATTACCTACATCACATTGACCTGAGGACCAGATGCGGTCAGGGCCTAAGGAAAGTAGCCAAATATCAGATTCCCAACCTAAAAGAGTACCTAAAACTGTACCTATGATCTGTTTGAGAAATATTTCATTTTCTTCTGTAATTACACATGTCAAATTTCTTTTAAATTCAGTAACACTATTCTCTCTCTCTCTTTCTCTCTTCCTCCCAGTGGCAAAAACAGGATGTTTGAAGTCATTGGTGAGACCCTGGAGCATGATTTCCCAGGCTGGATTGCGAAGATTCTGAGGCAGCTTTCAAACCCCGGGCTGGTCATTGCTGTCATTCTGGTGATGGCGTATGTGCCTGCCCTCACAGTGAACGAGCCTTTGGAACTTCTTCCCAGGGCCTTTTAACTTTCAGGCTTTTTGGCTCCCTCCCTCTCCCCAAGGGTTGTGCTGTAACATAACCGCCATGATGATTGTGGCTAAACTACAGAACCAGCTTCTGATTCTATTGGATGCAATTCACAGCCATCTGCATCTGTCTCTGCCTCTCTAGGATTATAAGATTTGTTCCCAAGTAACCAAAATAATTATCAGTAACAGCTAAAGCAGGGGAAACATAAATGCCAAATGCTAAATCTAATCAGCATGTTGCTCTTCCCCTCTGAACATGGGCCTCTCCTCATGGTCCATGAAGCAGATGGCTGCGAATACACAGTAAGGCGCCTTTATGTTAACATTCCCTTGGGAGTCCTGTAGGCTGCACTTCAGGGATGATGGCTTCAGGAGCCTTAAAAATCACCCCATCATTTTTTTTCTTAGAGGACTGCCAATAACTGAATCCATGGTAACACAGTCAGAGGAGTAGAGCATCTTGCAAAGTTCCCTTAGTCTATCCCTTCAAAGTCAGAAGTGATTCCAAAAGAGAATTTAACAGGAGGCTTTTCTTCCTATGTGTTTCTCTGGCTTCGGATTTTAGACCACAGAAGAAAAAACATATGCTTGCTCTGGAAGAACCAAGAAAACTCTCTTTTTCTACCTGCTAGCCCCTTTGAATGAGAAAGACTGGAACTGCTGCTCCTAGTTAGGAACAGCAAGCCACGTCCAGAAACACTTCACCAACAGAGTTGCTGCACGGTCAGACTTATTTGAATAAAGGCAAAAGAAGGAAAAACCAGGGAGGAAGCTTCCAGTAGTGTGGACTAGAGCAGCTGGGGTTCTCACTCAGTTACCGTGACCATCCTCTTGCCCACTGTCATGGCCACAATCACGTAAAATGGTGAAGACAGGGGCCATCTTCAATTTCACAAACTAAGAAACCGATTTACAGTACTGCTGTGCTCTTCCCTAAGTGAGAAGCTTAGTGACATGGTGAGTGGTGAGCAACGCGGACCCCTTTCCAGTATCCAGTGCTCACTCCTTTGTACTCTGACACCTTCCAGGAGAGCGATAGCTCACAGAAATAATTCAACAGTAAAGGCGATTGCTATTACATGGTATGGAACCTTATTACAAATCTGAGGGTAAATCTCTGGAGCAGATGTGTGAGAAGCATCAGATACCCTTGAAGTCATTTTCTTTGTCCACAGTTTCTTGATACAACTGTTTCTAACAGCATGTTAACAAGGATCTTGTGACGTTTTATATAAAAGTCTCATTTAAAGCCTAGATGAGATTGTGTTTAAAATACACACATAGAGACACATAGACCATAAAGTTCAGTATTTATTACTATAATCTTAATTTGTTGTGAGACTGGTTTGTTCTTAAGCAAAGGAGCAACAGGAGCAACACTGCTCGAATGCCATAAGGACTCAATAAACCATCTTAAAGTATGGAAAAGGAACTCATGCTGCTGCTCCAGGTATGAATTATACACTGACCCACTTTTAACCACAGTAGTCTCATGAACTGGATTCATCAATCACATTGATGATCTCTCCCGTGAAGTGACTGATCAGTGGAACTGAGACTCATTCAGCACTCTCATCTGGATTCTTTCTATATATTTGCATAACTAGAAGAAGTCTGGAGTCAGTGGAGTAGCAGAAGACCTAGAAGTCATTGTTTAAGAGCGGTCAAAGGATGTCTGGACTTTTACATTGCAACATGACTGTGATCTACGAAGGTGTTGGGGTCTCATTCATAGCTATCATGGCCCAAGGGCCATAGATTGACACATATGGTAGACTAAGGCACACTTTTATTAAAGGTCCAAATAATAGATATTTTAGTCCCAGAGACAGAATTGGCGATGGTCTATATCTAGATAAATATCTAAACACGTAAAAAGCACTCAGTTGTGCTTCTTTAGGCAGCACTTATACTAAACTTGAAATGAGACAGAGAAGATCAGCATGCCTTTGCCAAAAATGACATGCAAATCCATGAAGCGTTCCATGTTTTTTTTTTTTCTTCAAAAAAGCACTTATTTCAAGGACCATAGAAAGTCGTGTGGGAAATGCATCTGCTTGTGTGTGCTGTAGTTTGTCGGCTCTTGACACAGAGGAAAGCCAGTATGGAAGTGTTATAAAGATTTCCACAATGGTTGAATTTTTATCTCTGAACTGCTAACTTAAAATCCAAATTTCAGTTCATCACTGTTTTGATTTTTTTCTAAATCCTGAGGTTTCATTTACTACTTTATTAGGCCCCTACAATTGGCTTGGATTTTTATTACCTTTAACTAGAGATGATTACTAGCATTTTGAATTTTCAGTGGACCATGTTGAATCCAGTTGGGTGAATTTCGGGTGTGCGCGTGGAGAGCATTCAGGGTAGTTTTCAGTGAGAACTGTCACTTAGTTCAAGGCAGGAAGTGTACATGTGAGGGGTACTCGTTTAAGACGTATCACTAGACAAAACGTGATGGAGGAGTGGAAGGCTGAATATTGCTCTGAGAAAGCTGTATGTAAGTTCATCGTTTGTATTCAGGAAGTTTCTAAGAAAATTCTTATTCTGTTAAACACACACACACACACACACACAACACAAAACAGGAGCACAACCTCACACATGCACATACACGCACACCCTCACACTTACCAGCACACTCACACACGTACAATATACTCATACACACAGTCAGTCACATTAACATGCACACATGGGTACACTTGTTCACATACACATGCACATGCACATACTCACACATACACACACACGCACACATCATGCACACACATGCACAGGTGCACACACACTATCTTTTCTGTACCAGCTGCTGCCCCAGATGCTTTCATTTATGCAAATTCAAGCAGATTCCAACTAATCATGTAAGAGATAAACTGAGCTAATCCATGTCAGTGGTTGTGCAGCGAGCTCCAGGTGGCTCATAAAGGGTGTTTTCTGGCACGTGGGTAAGCAGGGAAAGTGTGCTCGATATCCAGTTTTTTACAAGAAAGGCCAATATCAGTTATCTTTTCCTTTTAACTACATTTTCTCCTTCATTGATCCATTTTGCCTTAAGAGAAGATAAGGATGTTTATTTTGTCAGAATTGTTGAGCTGGAATTTGCTTTTCTAGAAACGTAAATTTTATTTAATTTTCTTTCTGAGAGAGGGGGAAATACAAACAATATATTTTATAGGACAAAATCCATGCTAATTAAGTCTTCCCATGAAGACTGTTTCTTAACTGTAAAGGTAAAGCAGGCATTTACTATTCAACACGGTTCATAAACTTCAGCAGATTTGATGTTTCCTTCGCTGCCATCAATTAGAACGTGACCATAATGCTTTAAACAGATAACAGTGCTCTTCCAAGAGGCTAAGGTTGAACTGTGGAACAAGGACAGCATAATAGCTGGCAGATCATGATCCTTGAGACCACTTTTCTGGGTTCATCTTAGTCTTCACATAATCCTCATTGCACTTTATTTTAATGATATGGGAAGTTCCTATAGCCTTCCACATGCTCCACAAGTGATCTTCCATTATATCTTTAAGGTCTCACTAAGGTTTTCAGCCTGGCCTTGAACTTGAAATGTAAGGCAAGTTATGAATTTGCAGGCCTCCTGCCTCAGCCTCCTTCCAGACTAGCTGCCTCCCACCCCGACTCCCAGCGAGGGTTCTGGGTATCCACTTTATTTCTCTGGGCCTCACTTCTTACCTGTGGAATAAGAGGTTTTTGTTAGGTTTGGAAAAAGACCAAGAGCACTAGAGAGCACTCTGAGGTGAGAGAAGGTGAAATTAATTGAATGGACTGAATGGACAAGATGCTGTCCTGGCCTCATGGGACAAAGCGAGGGCCGGCACTTGCTTCACAGCAGGCTGGGTTTTCTAGGGCTCTGAAGGGGTGAGTGACGGGGAGACAGAGTTTTGATTTTGGTGTTTTCTGCTTTTTCCTCAGCTGGCTGGCATGGAAATTTGCAGTTGTATTGTTAAAAACGGGAGTCAGGAGGACACTGAGAAACTAGGATGGTTTAGGTTCTGTTTCCCCGGAATGTTGCCCACAGGGTTGTGATCACAGTGAAACTCATCAGCAGTGACTCCATCTTGGGGTCCAGTTCAGTCTAACAGTTTTGGATAGGAGATACCATACGCCCATTCTTCTTAGTCTGATTTAGTTCATATGAACTTAAGAAGGATCGTTGGAAATAAAAATGCTGTCAATTTTATTTTATTTTTACTTTTAGTTTGACCATCTATTATCTCAATGCTACTGCCAAGGGCCAGAAAGCAGCAAATCTGGATCTAAAAAAGAAGATGAAACTGGTAGGGTAATTAAAAAAAAAAAAAAAGGATATGTCTACCAATGACCCGTTGATAGAAAACACCAGGAAATCAAATTTTCCTCTTCTCTCTTTTATTGTGTAGCAAGCCTTGGAGAACAAAATGCGAAACACGAAGATGGCAGCTGCTCGAGCAGGTTGGAGATGTGTTTATGTTTGGAAATTTAATGTTCCTAATAGTACACTTCCTTTCTCCATATGAGGCATTGATGGCCAAGGGCATCATTACCCTCTGTGGATCATACTGCAGGCCCTGCCTGCCATCTTCTCAAGCAAGACATCAGAGGGCTGGGGGCAGGGGGAGAAAGGGAGGGAGGAGAGGAGAGAAAAGAGAACATTCAATAATATAAACTTAGTAGTCGTGATGAAAATGACCTTAAAAGTTGATGGAAAGTAAATAGTTATACACAAATAACAAATGCATTAGTGATTATTTTGACTATTTTTGTACATGGAAAAATTGGGAATATGTCAAAGGGATCTGCTTCTGAGTTTATCGCCATTGACTGCCAGAAACCTAAATGCTCCATTAGCCTTTACTTTTATTTATTTATTTTTCAACTCTGAGGACTGAACTCAAGTCTTGTGTATGCCAGACACGTTCTCTGCTGTTAACCTGTCTCTCCAGCTTTCTTTCTACTTTTTATTTTGAGACAGGGTCTCACCAAGTTTCCCAGACTGGCCTTGTATTCACTCTATAATCAAGCCTTGCCTTGAACGTGCAGTCCTCCTCCCTTGGTCTTTCAAATAGGTAGATCACAGTTCTATGTGAGCAGTCTGGTGAAACTGCTTTTTAAACTTCTTTAATGTTTAAAATGCAGTTGAGGGGCTGGAGTGATGGCTCAGCCAGTAGAAGCACTGACTGCTCTTACAGAGGACCTGGGTTCAGTTCCCTCTGTAAGTCCAATTTCTGGGGATCTGACGCCTTCTTCTGACCTTAAGGCCATTGAAGGACATGGGTGCACCTATCTACACTCATACACACAAAATAAACAAATAATAAACAAAACATTTTGAAATATAGCTGACCCTCCAATTGCAGAATGTAGGCATGTACAGATGCAAACAACTGCCTGCTTAAACATACATTGAAAAATAAATTGTGCATGTACTAAGGATACAGACTTTTTATTTACTGTCATTATTAAACAATATCACAACTAGGATTTGGGTCACCATGGGAATGGGGTGAGAAATAATTCACTAGATGTGGAGTGATGATCAGATCCACACAGAGACAGAGAGAGAGAGAGAGAGAATAAAACAATATCAAAATACCAATACTAAAGAACTTCACTGGAAGTATTTTTCAATTTTTCTCTCATTTCTATTTTAAAACTTCTTGTTATTCTAGTAGAACATTTTCCTCATTTAAATTTTTTTAATTTAAATTTTAAAAATTTAAAAATTTAAATTTAAAAAAAATTTAATTTTTAAATTTAAAATCCAACTCAAATTGATTCAATTTTTGAAAATAGAAATTTATTTATTCTTATGAACAAGGGCTCATATGGCTTCCGGCCTCATCTTTTATTTTGCCCTACTGGACATTGAAACTAGGGTCATTTACATGTTGAACCAACTCTGCCACTGAGCCAAATCCCAGTGCTTTCTTTTTCTGAAAAATGTCTTAAAATTTTGCGACAAGGTCTGAGTTGCCTGGGTTTATCTTGAACTCACTATTGTATTTCAGAGAGGCCATGAAGTTGCATTGTCCTTTCACATAGCAGGGATTGCAGGTCTGAATCCTAGCCCCAAGCTTGCATTCTTAATTCTGTACCTGGAATGCGCTCAGTTCTGAGCACACTTCTCTTTGAATCAGTGAAGACCAGTTTCCTTTCATGGCATCTGACTTGTATGACAGTGCTGTTGGGTTTATCCACTTCTAAGTGTGTGCCATAGACTTAATTCCCCAAATAAATAAGGCTCTGATTTTAACTAAGTACCTCCCTTAGAAGAGAACCTCTTTGCCTGAAATTCCATGCAGCCTTCTCATTGCAGACTGACCACACATGGATCTTGTGTCCATCTCTCAGCCGGTCTCTGAGTCTGTGGGACAGCGTGGTGAATGGTTGCGGCCAGTTGAACGCTTGCCTTTGCAGGTGGGCTTTTTCTGTGCCCTTGTTCTACATGGACTGCACTGAAGAGGGAACAACTGCTTACGGAAGGGGAGAGAGTGCTGGAGGGCCCCAAAGGGCTTGTTTTCAAGACAGTTTTTCTTATCTTTTTTAAGCTTAAAGTTTTAAAACTAATTATTTTCTCCCAGCATGCAGAACTTTAGTCAATCACCAGCTGCTGAGTTGCAATGATTACAATGATTTGTGGTTTTCAGGCTAGTTTTTCTCTAGAGCATTTTGTTTTTCCAATCAATGCTACATGGGAACACTGCTCAGAGGTACATGGTCAAAGTTTGCTACAAAAACATCAGCTCTGTGTCATCCACTCAACCCTGCCCCGCTTCAGCTCTGGAATCCCAGCTACCTCAAGTCAGCCTTTCTCAACTCTCTTGATTATTTAAATCTTTGTCGCCAAATTACAAGATTTTGTTGTTTCTTGACCTTTATTTTCTTTCTGTTAGTTGTTGATACAGTGGAAGTAAGAATGTGGCTATTTTCACATCCAGTCTCTATACATTCTGTCCTTTGCCCATTTGATCAGATGATTACTTTGGTTAGAATAATGACTTTAGAGAGAAATATGATTTTCACAGCTGAGCTACTTGCACATACTAATTTTCTAAAGATTCTTAATTGTCTGTTTCAAACATTTTATTATTTTTCTGTGTCAGCAAGTCAATATCCAAATCTCTTCTATTTATTGAATTGACTTAATATGGTCAGACATGTTAGTGTACTTTCTTTGAAGAAATCTTTGCTAGAATTTTCTGAGTCTGTCCAATCTCAGTGGGTTTCTCTTTCGGCCTCCTCCTTTTTATTGAATTTTGGCGATTTTCATCGAATACATTTTGCTCATATTTAGATCTTCTTACCCTATCTATAGACTAAGTTGTGTCTCCAAATATCCTTCATTGTGAGTCCATCCACTGGAGCCTGGGTAACCTCTTAAAAGTCACAGTCCTGAAACTGACTGACTCCCGCTTCAGTGTGAGTCCAGCCACTGGAGCCTGGTTTACCCACCAAGAATCACACCCTTGACAGAGAGGCCAGTAGTTCCTCAGGTAGGGCTGGGGTTTCTTACATGCTTCCCCACATCTCTGGGGGTTAGAGCTGTCCTAGATCACTTTTTTTCACTGCTGTCAGGCATGACCCTTATTTTCATATCTTGTATGCTAAGAGGAACAGTTTGGTTTTTTCCTCTCAAGTGACTCTGCTCAATCCACACACTTTTCTAGGTGAGTACTCACCTATTGGGATGTAGTCTACCTTGGGGATTTGATGAGCATTGGGTTAGCAAAAAAGAGGAGTTAGAATCATCTTGATATTGTTTCCGCAGAACTTAATGTTAACGAATTAGTGCTTAAAATCATCAGTGGAAAGTTCTGACTTCTAAGACACAAATTATTTCAGGTTTACTAGTATCTTTATTGCATTAAGAATGGTATAATACATGATATAATATTTATCTAATGCTTTCCCATAATGTTTACAGTTACTGAGTATATCTACTGAGTATCTAATGCTGAGAAGGAACTCTTTTATCTAAAAATCCTGAAAAGAATGGATTTCTATATTCATTACATAAACTGTAATTATGTTCTAAATAGGCATAACTTTCATTCTCCTTTAGAATTTGTGAGAATTTTATAAAGTGCTAAATGTTGTTGTAAAGTGAAACACATTTGGGACAGATTTCAAGTCACCTCCTTTAGAATAACTAAGGGCATTGAAAGCTAATTTCCCATTTGACGCTTCTTCATTTTTTTCTCCTGTTTTAAACAGCTCCAACTGCTGGTGGCCAGTAACTTTAACAAACTTCCTAGAGGCATGGAAGTATTCTTCATGTTCCCGATTCCATATAGGAAGTTGTGTGAGGGGCCAGCGAACAAGCCTGAATGGATTATCAAGGTCATGGTCACCATTGTTCATGAAGGGCATCATCAATTTCTGAGCAAGAAGAATCTTGCCTTATTCCAAACGAAGAACTTGCTTCAGCACTGATGCTTTCTTTCTTACATTTCTGACATTACCCAAGACCTTTGTGTTTGCAGCTGGATTCAGTATGAAAAGAAACAGGCTTTAAAAAGAAAAGCCTTCAGTGATTTTGAAGGCTCATCTGTGTCCTGACTTAAGTCTCTATCCATGTGGAAGTATGTGTTCTTAGTCAAAGTGGATCTTTATAAGTTAAAAAAAAAAGACACAAAAATGGCAGCTGTCAAATTAGTTTGTGCCTTTAACTTTCAATGACCATATTCCCTAAGTTTATAGCTTTTCTTCAGTTTTTTGTTGAGATTAAGAAAACATATCTTTAGTGGGAGCTTTAATTTGTAGATGTTTCTCTGAAGTTTGAGTTCACCGAATAGTAGCACACCTTGTGCTGTGACTTCAGATGCCTCTCTACAACCCAGCATCCCTCTCCAGAGCTAAGCCAACATGCCTGCCATTCCTTATCATTGATGTGCTGTGCTTTGTTCCCCTCTGGGTTTCTCCTCTTTAGTCTTTTATGGCTACGGAATGGTCACACTGTTCCCTTGCCAGTTCTAGACTAATGTCTCCACTCACCTTGTCCAGATAAGTGACCATTCACAACTATACCATTCCTCCAGTGGGATTCCCCAGACTCAGTGTCTTTAACTGAGCCTAGTATTTGCATTGATTTTCTGTGATTTGTAATGGCTATTGATGGTCTCTTGTATGCATGCTCATCTCTCTATCTAGATTGTAGCTCTATATGATCAGGGATCATATCTTTTCACTCTTTCACATGCCTAGTATAGTGCTGTGCACATGTAGGCACTGCATAAATACTTGTTAATTAAATTGAATCAATTTGACTTATAGCAAGTTGCATTATAAAACCGAAACTTCTGTTAGATTCTTGGAAAATGTTACTGCATAGTAAGAAATGCATTATGTTCTCATAGGCTTTTTACTATCATTAGACTGTAATCTAGATGACTAAATAAAGGCAGTGCTTATTTCTACTTGGCTCCTTTTTGCACTATGCAGTAATACAGAGAATGAGTTCATTGTGTTTTCAAACTTAGAAGTGAATACTCTCTGTTGCTTTTGATCTATTTTATAAGGATGGAAGAGAAGACACGGTTTTTCTAAGGCATTCAGCTCCTAAATACAACACTCTCTGAGAACCTATTTTAGCTTTGTAAATATTCAAACCTGATATACCAAATTTCAATATTTCTATACATTAAAGATAAATGATTTTAGAGTCCTTACATATAGTCTCTTACTTTAAGTTAAGCATTTTTTTAATTGTAACCATTTTAATATTTTTTTTTAGAGACCTGTTGGAAATCTTTCTGTGTTTTGCACCTCATAGACAAAGATCTGAAACAGTGAACACTATTTGCAAGGCTGCTTTGAATAGCTTTGCACCAGGTGGCTCAGACAGCTAATGCTTGCCTCTGTATTCTTCTTTCCATTTCTGACATTCAACAGCAGAGGGAAAGTTTAGAAGGCAAGAAAACAAAGCAAAACAAATCTAGATTATTCTTTTCTTCTTTCTGGGAGGAATGAAAAGCTCTGAAAAAGATATGCAGATCAGCTTTACTTATCGGAAGAGCTTTACCATTCATTTGAATGGAACAACTGCACTTCAACTTATTCTTTGAATTATTTCCTTTGGCTTCTGAGAGTGTAGAATTTAAGCTACATCCAGGGATTTATATTCAAACTTTGGCCTATTCTATTGGCTTATTCTTATTCTAATTGATCCCCACAAGACCCAGGGCCAGAAACATATAGCAAAAAGGTAAGTCAGCAGGATTCAAACAGGAGATACCAAAGAATAGCACTGGCCGGTGCTCTTAGCTCTTAATATACACATGCACTTAAAGTTTTGGAACACTTTGAGATTTAACCATAATTCAAAAATAAAACAGTCACAGACCATTTCTTCCCTGAAGGAAATGCCATGATTGATGCTGTCAGGAGTCCCCAAGTCCTCATTTGAGATGGCTTCTTAGTGTTCTTGTATAAATGTGCTGCCTACCTTCTGGGCCTAGAATGGTTCAACTACGTCTTCCATAACTGGTCTTCATGGCTCAATAGTTACAAATAATGTGAAAATGTGCCACAAGATACTTGATCTCACCTGGGAGCTTAGAGATAATGTAAGACACATCCTCCCACATATCACAAAATATTCTCATAAAAATCCTTATGGTGTTAACAGCAGGGCAGACCCCTGGGAAGGACAACTCAGAATCCAGATGTTCTGAATTAGGCAAATCTTATTTTTAGCTGGCCAGAGTCTGTGCTCTCTAGGTTGGGATTTAGAGAGCACACTCCTGACTCAGAGGAAAGCAGAGCTTATAGAGGGAAAAACCACAGCTGACAGACCAGGGGGTTGCACAAGATTAGGCAGACATGACATGTTTGTTGCTTCAGCAAGCAAACAGGCAGTTACAGAAGTCAGTTAAGCATTAAGTGAGCAGTTACAAAAGCTGTAAGACATTAAATGGGACCTTCTGGATTTTGGGGTGTGTAGGGGAGTATTTTCCTATGACTAACCCTTCCTGGAACTGCCTGCCACAGTCACAGCTCATCCAGATGATGACCATATACAAAATGGAAGAACTCAGACCATCACAATGGTTACTTTAACAATTTATAATAGTGCTATGTTCATTATAATGAATTCTCAAGTTTTAAATTCAGGAATAGCATAAGATAAGCCCACAATTTCACCATTCATAATCATTTCTAATAACATTTTGGTGCATTTTTTAGACTCACATACAAATACAAATTTAACAAAATAGTTCAGATCACAAGGATATATATCTAGTGTCATTTTACTTCCTCTAACATGTTCCTATGTCAGAGAGATAGTTTTAGGGCATTTTTAGCAACTGCAAACTATTCCTCAATACTAGAATAGCTTAAAAACTTCTGCTGTTTCACAATTATACATTTAGATCTTTAAGACTGAATATTCATTTTATTTTTATGTTCTTTTAAGGCACATTTTGGTGTGTGTCAGGGTAAATTTACAGAGTTTCTCTCTGCCTCAAGGAACATGTGCCCAAGAATGTGATTGACACAGATGAAGCCAATAGAGTCAACTACTTTCAAACCAACCAGTGACTTAGGGGGGAGGATCCAGCGGGAAAGCAGAAAAAGCTTTGTTGGAGACACAGGCAGGAGCTGCAGATCTCCATCTTGGGTGTGTGTGCCAGAGGTCCACCAGACTTCTGATCAAAATTCTGGCTTACCCCCTTATGAAATTTCTGTCTCTCTCCATGGGGATGAATCCTTTGTAAGTAACCCAGAATAAACTGGTTTCTCCAATTGGAGAGCATTCTCCATTCACCCAATCGGTTCAAACCTTGGGGTGGGGTGGGGCTGAACACCTGGCCTCACTGTGAGAAGAGAATTCATAAAACATAATGGCATAGTTGACAGGACCGACTGACAAAAGGAGAATGCTTCTGAGAAAAGGAGTTACGTGACTGACACTAATGTGGGGACCAGCAAAGGAAAGAGTGTGAGCAGAGAAAATTTTGACATGGTGGACTATCCTCATAGGACTGGTGTGTGTGGCAGCCATTGCAGGGATAGTGTGGTTTATACTCAAATATGTAACTAAGGTGAACTTACCTAAGCAGATGAGATTGGTGGGGAAAATACTGGGGTGGCAGTCTCAGGCTGAGGTTGTAGCCCAGGGAGAGATTCAAAGAGTGATGGATGAATTAGATCGAGAGAAACATATGAGGCTTGCTTCTTCAATACTAGCCTCTGACCTCTAATTTTTTAGAAAAATAGATAAAAGAGGAAAGGACATAGAAGTTTTAGCCTGCCATTTTCTACAGCTAGGAGGTAGAAAAGGGATGAAAACTCAGGTCAGGTTGATAATACAAGACCAATTCTGGGAACCTAGGAACTGGAACCCCTGGGAAGAATCAGAGAACAATGAGGGAGGGAACAACCCAGAAGGAGCTAAAAGTGCCCCTCAGGTTCAACCTGTAATACCAAAAAAGGAAAAATCTGCATGTCAGCATGCTGATAGAGGCCTTAACGGGCATGAGAATTTACTGAATAAAGGGTTCTGTGCCCGAGAGCTGTTGGATCTAGGAAAGACATGTAAGGCTGTGGGACATGGGAGCAGATGGGATTATTTTAAGAGCTGCAGAGGCAGAACAGCTGAGCAATATAATTGCTCATCCCTCCTTGAGATTTAGTCTGTGTAACCTAAGGCAGCACAAGGCAAAGCAGTCTCTGATGGACTGGCTTGTGCAAGTCGTTAGAGACACTTGGTTATCACCAGTGGAGGTTCCCATGAATGTCAGGAGCTGGAGAACAATAAAAGGGGGACAGACACTGCTGAGAGAACTGGGTGTGAGGAAAGACACATATGGTGCCCCTTTCACAGGACCAGATAGGACTATGTTCACTAGAGATTTAATGGAGGACTTCATTGAACGAGGACCTCGACACTGGTATGGAGGTTTACTGTCCCTGTTAAGTCCCCTAGTGGGACAAGAACTTTACAAGGCAGGAGAGGCTTTGGCAGATTTAAGCAACCTAGACCAGTATGTAAATTATGTCTGTAGAAGAATAGAACAACCTAAAGGATGTATTAGAGAGGCAAAACATAAAAGGAGGTCTGCTTGGGTTACTTGTAGGCAAATGTGGCAAGACTTGCATTTAGCCCAAGTTCCTAAAGAAAAAATTGATAAAAAGTAAAATTCTGTGCTAAAGCAATTCTGGGAGACTTTAAGCCCTGAAAAACAGTTCACAAAAGGGACACAGAGAATGAAAATTATCCCAGGGGTGGATACTAACATCCCCAGAGTAAACAGGATACATTTCTCCCCTGTGAATCACTATTTAAGGGATGGAGACAGTTTTCCCTACCAGGGCCTCTCCCAGCAGCCAGGCATAGTCGATGGAGAGATCACAGGTGTGGCTAGAGCCAGGAATCAGACCCAGAGTCTACGTGACCCTGGGAAACAACAGGTGCAACAGAGGCAAAAGAAGCCTTATTCATCCTTAGGCCAGCCCCAACAAATTTAGCAAGGATTAAGAGATGCATGAAGTCTCTATATGAGAACTCCAGGACACTAAATGGATTCCAGATGATCAATAAAGATAGTAAAGGACTGACAAATTTACGTGGCACTGTACCCAACACTGATTTGTTGAAGAAACAGCTAACGCAAATTAAAAGGAATTTTCCGTACTATGTTAGACCTTGTGTATAAACTTCTGCGTGTTTTATAGATGTGAAGCCTAATAGAGAGCTGTCAAGTACACCTGATGTACTTGACAAGGATGGAATGTAACTCATGCAGGCTACAAGGGTGAAGTATAGCTGTGAAACTCTGGGAGCTTTATGGGCCTAGGCCTTTAGATGCCAAAGAGTAAAAGGATACTTTATATAATTGTTAATTAGCAATTCCAGTACCAGGTGCGGCTTGCTCCTCCTGTGACCGGTTGGCCAGGGGAGCTTTGGAAGCTACCTCCTACCAAAACAAAAGGCAATTGCCACATTATAATGCTGGTTGCACACTGGAAGTGGATGGTAAGGCCTTGTTACTGAAGATGTGACATGGTTTGAGCATGGAAAGAGAGATGTAGCTGGAATGAGCTGAAAACTCCCCACAAATGGATGGCTGGCCTTCAGAGTGCTAGAGGGCGCTATGTAGGCCGCTGTGGGAGGATGGTTTGGAAAAGCTCTGCTTCACTCTCAGATGTCTCTATGGGTGTAATAGAGGCTCGTCTGGTATGTGCTCCCCCAACATATTTATAATTGGGTTTAAGGCATGCTCTTCAGGGAGGGAACACACATCTGATATTAGGAATAGTGTAAACCCCCAGTGGTAATGGGGAGAATCATAAGCCACCATAGAAGAGCTACTGTAATTGTTTAATTGTTTGCAAGATAAATGTGACATGCCTACTTAGGTACTGCCTCAGCACTTGTGTTTACACCCATAGATTAGGTCATTCAGTATTTGTGTGGATGTTATTTTTGCTGTGGTTGTTGTTGTTTTACAATTGTGTTTTTACAGCAGAGGGAGTATCACTGAAGCAAGATAATAATCCATGCCACAGTGGAAAGAACATCATCCTATACCTATTATTCCTTCTCCAAACCCCTTGCTCTTGTGACTCAGGGACTGTTACAGAAGAGGATAGCAGAAAGTGTGTAAGAGCCAGAGAGACAAGGGGTGGGAAATTACAGACTTTCTCTCGGCCTCAAGGAACATGTGCCCAAGAATGTGATTGACACAGATGAAGCCAATAGAGTCAACTACTTTCAAACCAACCAGTGATTTAGCGTGATGGGTCCTGTGGAAAAGTAGAAAAAGCTTTGTAGAAGACACAGGTGGGGTGCCAAGAGTCTCCATCTGGGGTGTGTGTGCCGGAGTCCACCTGACTTGTGATCAGAATGCTGGCTTCCCCCATATGAGATTTCTGTCTCTCTCCACAGGAATGATTCCTTTGTAAGTACCTGGAATAAAATGGTTTCTCCAATTGGAGAACATTCTCTGTTTGCTCAATTGGTTCAAACCTGGGAGTGGGGTGGGACTGCACGTCTGGCCTCACTGCGAGAGGAGAATTCATAAGACAGTGTGGAAGCATTGAGTGCAGGTTATTATCAATATATTCCCATTTTGAGACAGTTTTGTTCAGCTTATTGATATAAGTATATTGCATTTTATTACTTAAAGTATTTCCTATTTCATAGCAAACATGTAGAAGTCACTTGATTTTTCGCTGGATGCCATATCATTTGTGGCTACAGAAACTTCTTTCAGGAACTATCTCATTTTTTAAGGAGTTTGAAGTTTAGGTGAAATAGCATTATCATTGTTGGATACTGCCCTCACATACTGTCTTAAATCAAGTATTATCTACATTTGCTAACCCAGCTGAAATGCCACCTATACAATGAACATTATTTGAAATATAAAATATTTTATCAGTTTATTTGATACATAAAACATTTGTTCATAGTTATATTTATGTCTTGATTATATCAAATCTGTGAGCTCAGAGTAGAATGTTTGTTCTTTACACAAGACACCACAATGTGATGTTAGTATATCAACATTGCAATTATCTAAATAAAAAAGCCTGACCCTTAAACTTAGTTTTTTAGAGTGGCCCAAACTCTGAGGACATTCATTCCCCCAGATAGCTCTTGGAACCATCTACGGCCTGGAACTCTGTTGGTGGAGCTGTCTTGGTGGAACTGAGCTCTTGTGTCAGGCCTTAGTCATGATTTCATTCAAACTAGTCTCTCCAGCTTCAACTGGGGAAGATTAAGATGGATCCACCCTTATCTTATCAGACAATCTTGCCTTTTCATCCCTAGTTCTAGAATATCTCAGCTACACAGTGTCAAGCTTACTTCCCGTTCTTCTCTGTATTCAATGAAGATGGGTCACTGTCTTTCAGCACTTTGACATATTAATTTCTTGAGCATACCCACATTTGTTCATCATCCTTTTTGGAGTGGAGTGGCAAATTGAAGTTCTCAGGAAGCACATGGTCAGTGAGTTTACCAAGGTTAGCTAAAAGTCATTAGTGTAGATTCTCTGCATTTCATAATAGTCATTCCTATATGCATGCTCCCACATACCCCTGTGCAGTATACCACACTGCCACACAAACATACACAACCAAATAAATAATAAATAAATGAATAAAATAAATGAACGTTTAGAATTATTTTAGAGAATTTTTTCAATCAGATTCAATTTCAAAGAAGAATTTGGGGCTCAAGTATAATCACCTAATTTTAAAAAATTTTAATGAAAATATTTTCCCATATTATTTTGATGCATTTTTAATTATTTTTTGGCAAGATGTTTTAGTACCTATGTCCATTTATCAAACCTTAAAAAATATCTTATTTATTATTTTTAATTTATGTGTTTAAGTGTATTGCCTATATGTATGTTGGACATAATGCAGGGTGGGCCTAGCTAGGCCACCTCCCAGAGGGAATGGAGGAATGGCTCTCGGGGGTGTGGTGTTCCACACCAGGTGGTTATGAAGCCAGTTTCTGCCCACCCCTTGGAGGGAACCTAATCTACCTGGGAAGAAACTGCAATTGGCTGTTGTCAGGACCCAAACCCATAAGGCTATTGGCTAATAAGACCTATAAGACACTGTGCTCTTTCTTGAATAAATGAGTTTGCAGTAGACCACCAATGCTGGCTTTCCGCTCAACGCCGAGTCTGTGTGTTGACTCTGTGCGTACTTACCGCCTCCCCCATGGTGGAGGTCCTTCGGTCCCCCTTGGGCTGGTCTTGAGTGCTGGAACCCCAACATATTGTTGCCTGGAACAGGGACTCCATCCACTCAGCATTGGTGAGATGCCCCTGGTCTGACTGTTGGTGGGTAGGCCCCCTATGTTTTGTGTGCTGTTTGATCGTCAAGAGCAGAGGAGGACCCCCTCTTTTTGTTCCCCTTTCTGTGTTTGTCTCCACACCCCAAAGGAAGCACACACCGCCTCACAGTGCCTGAGATCCATGTTGGCCCTTCCTTTTCTTGGTTCAACCCGGCAGAATCACATGTGGGTTTAAACCTCCTGATTTTGGAACTCAGGCAAAGCTATCCTGCTAATCCGTTCCGGAGGAGACATCGTGTGGGTGATCAGCCTGGGGAAGGCTGGTTTTCCCATTTTTGATTTAAAATTCCTCCAGCTCATTCTTGTGGGCAGAGCCTGCAGCAGGACCAAGCAGCAGCAGGGCTGAGATCGCCCTCCAGGCTCCAGGGGTGTGAAAATTTGAAAGGACTCAAGAGGCTCAGACCTTTCAAATGTTAATTGCCCCGTGTGGCTTTAACTGCTGTGCTTTTAGAAATTGACTCAATCCTGCTAGTCTTTTTAGGTGCTGCCTGCAGGACTCTCTTGGAGGCTGGAGGATCTGCAGGAGTCTTCCACTGGAACATGGGGTTGTTTGGACCCCAGAATTCTGTCTGCATGTCTCAGTGGATCTCAATGTTGGCCATTTTGGCCTGTATGGTAATGAACAATCTCCCCTCCCACCAGGTAACCACACAGCTGCAAGCACTTGATGATCTTCCTCTGCAGCTTGTCTTTAAGGAAAAAAAAAGGCTAAAATGACACACACCCATCCTCCAATGTGCGCTGGGAAACCAGCACAGCCTTTTCATGCTTGGGCTTTTCTTAGCCCTTGGAGGGAGTTTCATCCAAGCCATCTCCCAGACACTCAGGCAACAGTTTGATCCCCTTGTTTAAGATTAGATTTTACTTACTGACTTTTGCATTCTAGGACCTTCATTATTTTCCCCTTTGCTTAATCAGACTTTTGTTAACTACTCCCGGTTAGGTTCCTTAATTACCAGGTGGATCATATAAATTCCACCAGCTCCACAGGCCTTGCCCTGGAGTACCTTACTTTCCTCAAAAACTACTTAATAGGATTTCAGCTTTTTTCGCTTCCTAGTTTCCTAGGCTGGGAAAGTAGCTCCCTGGTAGGATGCTTGCCTAGCATACCTAAGGCTGTGAGTTCAATTTCCACCTACATCTCCTATGCATAGCACTTAAACAATGCATGCACAACTGATCTTTTCCCAATCAGACAGCTGTGTCTTGTCCTAACAGCACCTGGTTTTGTCTGTACTATTGTTTTGCTACTTAGCAGAGATGATAGCAACAGAAATTGCTTCAAGGACAGGTGTTTTCATTCCTGCTAGTAGTGACTGAACTCAACAGCTCTTCTGCCCCATGTAAACCACTGAGTTAAAGAGAAACAAATGTTGTGTGTGTGGTGTGTGTAAATCATATTGATAACACTGAGAAGTTGATTCTGGAGCTGGGATTGGCCATCCCACTTCAGACTCAAGTCAAGATTCTTGTGCAGGCTCAGGGCTGGCAACCTGACTCTGTGACAGGAAAAAAAGGAGAACAAAACAGCCTCAGAGAAAGGACAATGTGCTGTTAAGAGTAACTAAGGGATAAACTAATTTCAACAGAGGTTATTATTCATCTTATGGCTACACCAACAAAAAAGTCACTAGTAAATTCACAGTTCTTGGAGAAGATAGATAGCAACCTCTGCTTAAAATTCCTCAGTTAGTGATTATGCTAGAGATTGCAAATTTCAATTTGGTTTGGGTTTGTTTGGGAATGTTTGCTTTTTCCCAGCATTTTAGTTGCATGTCTCAATGGATTCTAAAAATGAACATGGACTGTTCAATAACTCCATCTCAGAGGAGGCAGTGAATGATTTAGCTGTATAGCATATGATGATATGAGGTGCTGGATTGGTGTAATTAAGCTTCTTGGGTGTTTAACAGTCATATTTAGAGGCCCATATTAATTTGGTCAGAGGGATTTAAAGGGACAAAGTTTTGTCTCTTGCCCTCTAAGTTCAAGGGGATTAGGAGGCGACTGTCAAAATGTCCTGTAACTATGATGAGTCGCCTGTTCTCCTATTAAGGGAGGTTGTGGAGACTCCACTAAAAGGACTCAAACCAGTGTCCAATCTGTAAAGAAGAGAGTCAGAACAGGAAAATGCTTCCTTATATGCTTCTAATTGAAGCTATGGTCCAGCAGGACTTTCTGACTTATCTTCACACAGGTGGAGCTGGTAAAAGAAAGGCGTAGGGAGCCAGGGCCTTCTTCTAAGCCCATGTGACCCCCCCTTAGGAAAAGATATTCAACTGACCTTCAAAGCAAAAAAAGTTGGTTTATTTGGGCCAATATTATGATCTTAAATATCCAAGAGGAAAGTATAACCAAAGATGCCAACTTCTACATTGTAATGCATACCTCCTGTCAAAGTCAAGCCCACTGTTGTTCTGGCCTAACCATTGAATAATTTATTTTCTTTCCCTGTCTATAAACCATTTAGGAGGGAAGTTGTATTGTTTCTGACTATTCCAGTAAGCTATCGAAGTGCCTGAGGGCAAGTCCTGACATTAGAAATCTCAAGACCAGCTTTGGCAAACAGGAGAGAAGCAAGGAGGAACCTACATTTAAAATTTTTCCTTGTTTTGACTTTTCTGGTTTTCTATCTCTCTGACTGCTCTTGCCTTTATTTTTCACATCTCCCAGGCCCCAGTTAAGGACTTTTCTTTTCCCCCTTTAGTTAATAGTTATGCAATTTAGGGGTCTTTTATACAGACTCACTGATGGGGTACTCCAATTGCCACATCCTATGTTCCCTTTCAGCTTTCGAAGAAGTTAAAGCAGTCATTGCCCCAATTCCCTATTGGTAACTGTGGTGACCTCTTCAGAGGGTGATGTGGTAAGAATAGGAGATAGAATTTGGTTAGGGAGATTAGGGTAAAAAGACCCCAGGGAATTGTAGCCAGTTTCCTTTTTGGCTAAAAATCAAAACAATTAATAAAAACAAAAAGGGGGATATGTTGGGCATAATGCAGGGTGGGCCAAGCTAGGCCACCTGCCAGGAGGAATGGAGGAATGGCTCTCGTGGGAATGGCGCTCCACACCAGTTGATTGTGAAGCCAGTTTCTGCCCAGCACTTGGAAAAAAATGCAGTTGGCTGTAGTCAGGACCCCACCCCATAAGGCTATTGGTTAACAAGACCTATAAGGCACACTGCTCTTTCTTGAATAAATGAGTTTCCAGCAGACTACCACTGCTGGCTTTCCGCTCAACTCCCGGAGTCTGTGTGTTGACTCTGTGCCTACTCGCCCCCTCCCCAACACGGAGATCCTTCAGTCCTCCTCGTGCTGGCCCTGAGTGCTGGGACCCCCAACATATGTATGTAAGTGTACCTGTGTTGGACAATGCCTGTTGAGGTAACAAGAGAGTGTTGGATTCCCCGTGGAACTGGAGTTATAGATAGCTGTGGGTGCTGGGAATTGAACCCAGGTCCTCTGCAAGAGCAGCTAGTGCTCTAAATAGCTGAGTCACCTCTCCAGCCCACTATCAAATGTAAGATAACATCATTAAATGGAATACAAATGTAGGTGACTGCATATTAAAGTCTCTGTTTCAGACTGCTCTCTGCTGTGGTTAGCTGTCTGATATTCAGAAATTCCATCACTTCTGTCTCAATTTTCTGTATTTCAAGGACACTGCACAGCATAACTTCTAAAGTTCTAAAATGCACTCCTCTGTTTTAATTTGAATTGGCCAGTATGGTGCCCTTAGCACCAATGGCTGCTGAGTACTTGCAGCATGATTAGAAATTCATGCATGCTATGACTATAAAATGCACACTGTACACTAGATTTTGAAGACCAGGACACATCTAATTTCATAACCTTTTAAGCTAGGTTCCATTATGAAGAGATACTATTTTGGATATATTTGGTTAAGAAAAATACATCACTGAAATTATATTCACCTGTCTGTTTTATTTTTATTTTTTCCTTTTGTAACATGCTGCTAAGAAAATTGAAAATGGCATGTAACTTGTATTTGTGGTTTAAGTTCCCATTCGTTTCTGTGGAATTACACTCCAAACATGCTTTGAACTTATTAACTAAGTTTTGTGAAAGTTCTAATGCCCAGAACTTGGATTTATATCATCTGGAGTTTTTCTGATAAGCTAACAGTGTGATTACTCTGCCCAGTGGCGAGGATGTGTGGGTCAGCAGGGGAAGGAATGGTGCTGTCGTTTGGATCTTAAAGGTCCCCACTGGCCCATGTGTTAAAGGATAGGTCCCAGGTTGGCACTTCTGGGAATCTGGGCTTGGCAGAGGATGTGTAGGTCGCTAGACTTGTGCTCCCAAAGTGGAGTTGGACCTCTGTTCTCTTCTTTCTCTTTTGCTTCTCAGACATGAGGTAAGTGGTTTGATCACTTCAGGTATTTACATAGAATGATGGAAAGCTTATAACACAAACCACAGTGGAGTAGATTAAAGTCCAGGGGAGACAGAACTTGCAGTAAAACCCAATGGAGCTAGTTTTGGAGATAATTTCTGAGCTAGGGGAACATGTGAAATGTAGTTGGCACAGACATCTTATGAAAGAGCATGAATCCTCTAGGACACTACGTCTGCTGGTTCTTTGGAAAGCACAGGAGATGGCCCGTAGGAAGTGATTCTGTCTTTCTCCTGGTAAGCACCAATGGCAAGCACCTCTCAGTTACTAGAATGAATGACAGAAGGAGCAAAGTGCATGGCAAGCCACATAGAGTGAGCCTGACGTCAGTCCGAATCCATGGGCTCCAGAGCGAATTCTGAACACTTCCATTCTGGCTCAAACAGTCGTAGAGCCCAATGAAGGCTGATAAGTGCTTTTATTTTTATTTATTTTTTTACTTTAGCTAAATAAAAATAATGATTTTAAAAATGAAAGTCTTTTGAGAGCTATGGTCCCCCAGGTTTCTTGACCTGTCATAGTGTCTTACGTACATTGTCTAGGTCAGAGCACGGCTGGTGCTGAGGGACAGCAATGAAATATCCACAGATATGTATTGCTACTTTTGCCTACTGTGTCTCACACATAATCGATGGTGTATAAACATGCCAGATTCCTTCTCTGGAATGCACTGATGATATTCTTGAGGCAATGTCAAGGCCCCATGCCATCTTGTACTGTTTCTCAGACATGTGAAACAAAAGTAAACACTTTGTGGCATGTATGTTCATTTTCTTCAACATACTTATCACATGCTTCTTTGACTGCTTTTTATGTGCATGTTGATCTGTGATGAACTATGATGTCATAGGAGACCTAACCCTGGGGCTAGAGAGATGGCTCAGCAGTTAGAAGCACTGGCTACTCTTGCCCAGGACCTGAGTTGTGCTCCCAGCATCCACATGGTGGCTAAGGAATCTTCATTACACCAGTTCCAGGAGATCCAACGCCCTCTTCTGGCTTCTGCAGGTGTTGCATATATGTATGTGTAAAACAGAATTTTTTAATTAAAAGAAACTTGGTCCTTAGAATGAACAGACTAGCTCTTCTCCAGATTTTCAAAATATATGACTTTTATGCACATTTCAGAGTTCAGAACTGGATCAGAAACATGAAATGCAAATTTACAATATCTGTAAAAATTATCTTGAATAGGTGCAATAAGACCATAGATTAGACTATGGAACCTAGATGAAGCACAGCAGATCTCTTTTTATGAAGTGAATACAGACAATAAATCATTACAAAAAGGAATAACGTGAACAAAACCTGAGTAAAAATTTAAAATCCACTACTGCTAATGGCTAAACCAAGATAGAATGAGTTCCACATGTCAGAGTTGGTGGGAGGACTACTTTAGAAGCGACTGTAGGAAGCTCATCTTGAGAGGGTGGCATTGAACCTGAGACAGTTTTGTGAAGGGCATTAAACTGCAGGCACTTCCTTAAGTGGTTTTGATTATTTAAGACTCTGAAGAGTGAGAAGTACCACTTAAAACGAAAATTAATTTCCATAAAGTAGATAGCTTTGTTTGTTTTAGAGAAATAACTCTCACTTTAAAATGTTGTAGCAGGCTGGAGAGATGGCTCAGCGGTTAAGAACAGTGGCTGCTCTTGCAGAAGACCCAGGTTCAGGACCCAGTAGGCACACAGCATCTGGCAACCCAGTTCTATGGAATCCAGCGCCCTCTTCTGACATCTATTGGCATTGCATGGCAGGGGTCTACTCACTCACATGAGGGAACACTCTCATACAATTTTTAATGTTTTAAATGTTGCAGAGACAAATGAAGGTGAGTAAAGGGCAGAGGGTGTCGGGGAGACTCTGCACAGTGCTGCTGGAATGCACAGTACTATGGAGAATCAGTATTTAGCTTGTTACACGACTGTTCCTGGGGAGATGTGAGCAAGCATCTATTCATGCAGATGGGGCACTGATGACTACCCCAAGAATCAATTCCACCCAAGTCTAGCTTGGTGACCTAATCAATTTATTGGAATTACAAAAGCACAGGAACACATGTGACACAAAGGCACCTGCATCACTAAAGAGAACACCCCAGCATGAAGATGAACCACAAAAGCTGTATTCCTGCAGCTTCTGAACGGTTGGCAGGTCCCTCTCCCCAGAGATTCTCACCAGCCCCCAGCCCCTGTTTATGGCTTTTATAATGTTAGGGAGATGCCTTGTGAATCTTGAATCTTTCTTATAAACTCCTCCCTTCTCTCCAGAAGAGAATATTTCAATTCTGTTCCTCTGTAACTCCAGTTTCAGCGTTTTTATGCCCTCGTCTGGCCTTCATGAGCACTGTGTGTATGTGGTGAACATATGTACGTGCACGTAAAACACTCATCTTTAAAAAACCTAAGTAGAACTACCACATGATCCGTCTGTACCACTCCTGGTTGTATGCCTACATTAGTACAGGATAGTAGCCCTTTCATGGTTATGATGCTATTCACAATAGTCAAGTTATGGAACTGACTTTGATATCCCTTCACAGGTGAATGGATAAAGAAAATATGATATATAATGGAATGTGTATATATGGAGTGTGTGTATTCATCGATAAAGAATGGGATCATGTCATTACAATAAAATACATGGAAGGAAACACCACTATTCCACATGAAATAAACCAGACTCGGAGAAACAAGTAATGCACATTTTTGTCTCACATGTGGACTCTAGGAAAAAAGAGGACATAAAAATAGAAGGAGAACTATTAAATAGGAAAAGGCTTGGGGAGAAGGGAAGGACGATGGAGGATGGCAGAAGGTGAGCATGATTGAAGCGCATTGTAAGTGTGCATGGACGTGTCATAGGGAGTCCCACTGTCCTCTAATGAATATGCCCTAACAAAAATTTTGCAAAGAATAATTCCCAGCAGGACAGTGATCAGGCTAGGAAGTGACACTTCTGAGAAATGGAAGTGCTCTTCACTCCAAGTTACGTGGTCACCTTTGTGCATGCATTTCCTTCTGTAAACGGGATATGAACCAGGACACCAAAAACAGCCAAGAGAGTTACACAAAAAACAAAGTGTTTGCAGTGAGCTGCACTATGAATACAGCATGCATGACATATCTATAGGCATCAACTGTCCTTATAAGAAGTTATAAGCAGTCTACGATGATTTGCATGGGACGTTTACACATACTTTATATGAAAATACTACAGCATTTCAAATAAGGTACTTGGTACCCAGAGGGTTTGCTCTCAACAAGCACAGATTCTGAGGTGCTATAGAAGTTCCCCTCAATTACTGTACACTGATGCTCCCAGAGCAGAGTTTAAGGAGAAGCTGGAAACCTGTATTGTTATGCCACACATGAAATGTTGAAGGCTGGGGAAGCAGCCCAGTGGTAAAGCATGTATTATGTAAGCATGAGCACCTGAGTTCAGATCCCCAGAACCCATATGAAAGCTGACACAGTAGTGTGAGTCTGTGAGCCCAGTGCTTCTGTTCCAAGGTGAAAATGGAGACAGGAGATTTTCTCTAAGGTCTACACCTCTCCAGCCATGTGTATTTGACTAGGTTTACAGTACCACACATGAGTTATCTCTCATTGAGTGGACATTAAAGACAATTAGGCAGCTGTTGATTAACCCCAAGATAAAAATACCACTACTGCCCCAATATAGTGTGCTATACTGCTAATTGTTGTGATTATTTGGTCATGAAGCCGGTGTTGGGCCATCGATTGATGCTCTCCCTTAGCAACTTGGGTAATGTCCTCCAAAAGTATAAGAACTAGCCGTCAGGGAAGTGACTTCCAGTTCAGTTTGAACTGCATTGCTCCAAATTCTGTGTTTGAAGAATGCCCTGTCTTCAGCAGTAGGGATTTACCTTCAAGTTCTGGGAGGCCGTCAAGGGCCGTGGCAGTAGTCTGTGTAATTTTGGGAGTTTCTTGAACTACCCTCGTTAACATCTCAAAGGGTGGTTTCTCCAGCTTGACACTGTTTCTTGTCACATAGCATTCAGCTATGCACATGGACGACACATCCTTAGACAAATGTAATTTCTTGCTATGTGCTAAATAGGGATCATTACATTTACAGGCAAGTGTGAGATCACCTCTCATCAAAGAAGCTTCTCTTGCAGCAGATGACGACTATTATTTTCCACCACTTGTCACACACAGGATTGTCTGTGAAATGCCCAATCCTAGGTGACACATCTGCAATGGGACTTCTACTCTTAAAGCTCATAGAACATAGTAGAACAAAGGGTAAAAAGAATACTGATGCATCTCTCAACTCCCACGAATGAAGCTCCCTCACGCAACTGAGGTCCATGAACATAAAAGGACACAGATTACCATAGTGTAGATAATAAGAGTCTGCAGAGTGTGGGTCCTTGGACAGATCCTCATTAAACTTCATCCCCCGAGGGTTCATTGTGGAAGAGGAGGAAAAAAGATCTTAACAGTAAGGGATAAGTTACACTATCATATTGAAACCGAGTTATTACAGGCTCCTGAGACCCTGTGCATACCAACCTATATCAATGGTATCAGCATGCACAGGACCCATGCAAACCCAAGCAGACAAAAACCCAGCATAGAAGTGTGGATATGGGCAGCAGGCCCCAAGCTTTGCCAAACAAATAACAGCTGATTACTACGGGGTAAGGAAGAGCTGATCTTAAAGGAAAGAACTCTAGATAGGCTGATTCAGTGGATGAACTTGCACTGAGGATCATCTGGCAACACTAACTTGACTCAATAGGCCTTAACATCAATGACAGGATATGTGAAATCCAGAGAGGGGGGGTGAGGGTGGGGCTATGGGAGGGTGTCAGCGGGGAAGGGGATATGAAGATGATTGAGATGTTTTGTATGAAATAGACACCAATTCAATAAAAACATTAAAAAAAAGAAAATGGAGAGAGAATCCCCAAAACTTGTGGGCCAGGTAGCCTGGCTACTCCAATAAGAATGACACCATCTCAGACAAGCTGTAAGGTACAGACAACCTGAGGTTGTCCTCTGACCTCCATATATGTGGAGCCCACACTCACACACATGCACACGCACACACACGCACACATACACATGCACACATCCGTACATACACACATGTATACATCCGCACACACATACACGCATGCACATACGCACATACACACACACATGCGCACATGCACATACACACACGCACATACATGCACACACACGCGGGCACATCAAAATACTTGAATATTAGTACACATGAAAGCGTTAACAGTCTAAGCAGATGGTGCTGTACAATGGTCGTCAATGGAGACTCTAAGAGTCTAATATTAAACAGCCCTTTTTGCACACACTGAAACTGTTTGTCAATGCTTTCTTCTTTTCCTCTTCCTCCTCCTTTTTTAAAAAAACTTTTCTCCGGGCTTCAGCCAGGTTCTCAAAATATATTACCACAAGGTGGCGCTCAAACTTCTTTTAAGAGCTCCATGGAGTCAACTGGAATGCAAATACTGTTATTCGGGCTGTAGGCAGTCTCTCTTGAGATTCTGTGCAGTTTGATTTTGTTCATATTCATTCCAGTAACTGTTCCAAACAGACAGCAAACAGCAAATACCCTAAACTCCAGCCTCAGTCTAATTTTTGCTTCGTATTTTTTTATTTTACATATTTGTGTGTGTGTGTGTGTGTGTGTGTTGTAGGCCAAGGTAAAGAGGCCAGAAAGCTGTTGTGATCTTACAGGCTTCCAGTTCTAATTCAAATTAGAAGTAGGAAATAAACCCCAAATGAGCATGATTATCCATGACTAGAACAGTGTCTTAGAATGTTGAAGGGAAACCACTGGCTGGTGTGTGGGGGCAGTGCTCTGAAAAGAGCTCTCCAGCTGAGGGCTTAGTCTTTCTTAGATTCTGGAGACATGTCCTCTGATTCCTTTGGAATGTCCATGAATCTCACCCTCTAAATATGTCCATCAGTACGCCGTGCCTTGTTCTGAGATGCGTTTCCTGGGCATTTCTGCTGTCTGCAAGGTGCTTTGTTGGCTACAGAACTGCTGGTGTTTTGTCTGTTTGAAATAAGCTCTGGCTTCAGATCTCCTCAGATGAAATCTGTGACCACCTTCATTTTAGTAACTTTCTCTCCCGTGATCGTATTTATGCTACCTTAGGCTTTCTTGGCCCCAAGTCCAGAGCCACTTATTTAGTTCCCAGGACACTCTATGAGCTGACATAAGAAGCATTCTTAGTTTTCTGATGAGGCCCCTGAAAGGTAGAGAGGCAGACGTCGATGAGCCTTTGACACTGGAGCCAGCACCCCACTGTCTGCTTTTATCTGCCCTGTTCCAGGGCATTCCTAGATTCTTATAGTGCACCATGGCCTTATACGAGCATTTATAACTTACTATATCATAGCTCTTTGTGTATTTATTTAGACTAGTGGAGTTTGAGCTCTTGAGACTTGTGGCTCATTAGTGTCAACTGTGAGCTCAGCTCAGTAGGTCTGCTGCTGTCAACACAGTGTAGGACGGTTGCCCAGGGAAAGGATGAAAGGAAATGCTCTGGAGGTCAAGGTTAAGGGGATCCCTTCTGTGCTGCAGGATCTTCATGGTCTGGGGAAAGATTGGACATCCTTTAGCTTTCAGGTCTTCTGTCAAGCATGGAGAGATCACTCTACTTCCCCCATGAAAGTCGTGTAGAGGTTGAGATTAAAGTCTGTAAAGTGTTTGATACAAGGTTTGACACATGGAACCCTGGGTGTACTGATAATCATTCCAGTGGATGACTGACATAGATGAGTCTTCTTGAATCAACAGTCTTGGGTCCAAATGGATATATCTCACTATTTTCAAGGAAGCTCTTGAAAATATTTAAAAAACATTAAAAAAAATATTACCCACCTAAATTATTAATATTTTTTCCTCAATTATTTTTAGAACAAAGAAAGTTTAAGGATTAGTTGGTGCTTAGTACTGATAAAATAAACCATGTTTTCAATGTAAGATATGCACTTTTAATCCTAGTTATTCTTTTTGTTCATTTTTAAAATATTTATTTACTCTGTGTCTGTCTGTCTGTATATGCAGAGATGTGCCACTGTGTGTGTGTGTGTGTGGAGGGGGTGTGAGGTCAGAGGACAACTTACAGGAATCAGTTCTCTTCTTTTACCATGTGGATTCCAGGGATGAACTCAGGTTTTCAGGCATAGCAGCAAGTGTTGTGATCCACGGAGCCAACTTTCCAGCCCCTGGTTGGCATTCTTATGAATAATATAAATGAAAATATTGAATACTGGATTCCAGTGTTATACACAATAGAGATGAGCCAGTAAATGAGAAAGCAAGAGAAGTAACAGAAGTAACTTTGCGTGTGTGTGTGTGTGTGTGTGTGTGTGAATACATGTACATGTAGCACATACCTCTGAGTCTTTTAACCTCTGCTGAGATGATTCTCACAGTATTCCTGAAAAAGATTTTTTCTTTTTAATTACATTTTGTAATATATTAAATGGTATCTGTTCCTTGTGCATGGTACTGGGTTTGATAAGAACATTTTCATACAAATACATAATGTTCTTTGAACATGTTCTCCTCATAAGCCCATAACCTTATTTCTCCCCCTCCTCCCTTTGCTTAGACCTGTTTGTTCCACTAGATTGTTTCAACTCTGCTTTCAGGTCATATAGACATACATGGTTCTATGTCTCTATGTATCTATATAAACTCTAGGATAGAAAAATGAGAGAAAATGTGATATTTCCTGCAAGCTACATAATATTTTTGAAAAATTATATGTAGGAGTGTTTTGCCTGTGCGTATATGAGTACATGCAATCCCCAAAGAGGCCAGCAGAGGGCAACAGATCCATGAAACTGGAGTTGTGGGTGATTGTTAGTCTCCATGTGAGTGCTGGGAACTGAACCCAGGTCTTCTGCAAGAGCAGCCAGTGCTCTTAGCAGCTGAGACATTTATCAGCCCTGTTGCATAGCTTTGCTCTCTATTGTTGGGAAAAATCCCATTGTAAACACAAATCACTTTTTCTCTCTTCATTCTCTGTTGACAGACTCATGGGTTGACTCCATGACTTCTTAGGAAAAGCAGGTTCCTACTTTGCATTGATTGAACTGAAGGTAGAAATAAATGACACTTGCATGTCATCATTTTATAGAAGATTGTGTATTAGAATTGCAGGGAATCCATTCTTCAACTGCAACATTTTCTTGTGGGAAATGTGATTGACTTTCACAGTTTTGACTGCTAGTCCCAAGTGGAAGCATTCACCATTCTCGTATGAGTTGTGTTATCCCTTACCTAGAACGATGCTTAGCATTCCCTGTGTACCAGTTACAGTTACTGTTTCACTCAAAAATAAAACAGACCATAATCTAGAATGGTGAGAGGATGCCCCCTTCCCTAACTATGGTTTGATCAACTTAAAGAAAGAAGAGAAGGCTCATAGCTTACAGCTTCAATCTATGTCTATGACTGGCCTTAGTCTTATGTCAACTGGTCTGGATTGGTCAACAGAAGCAGGAGATGAGAGAGACCCTGCCTTGCAGGAGAATAAAAGCCTTCAGGCCTCTGTCTACACTGAGGAAGGAAGTTTATCTTCTTTGTTGCTTATCAGTGACTCTGGCTACATGAAGGATTTAGTCCCTGGAGCTCATTCCTGACATCAACATAAATTCTTTGGGAATCCATCCCACCTCCTGTAAAAGCATTCATTACATAAGTATTTTAATGCTAACCTGAGTCTTATAGATTTAGAAAAAAATCTTAAAAACAGTAAAAGCAACAGTAAAAGTTTAAAAAGAAAATCTATCCTAGATGTGTAAAAAAGGAAGAATACTCGCCAGAGTGCCAGAGATGGACTTTGTTCCTCTGAGTTGTTGGCCGAAGAGGCCCCTGAGGCTCCACAAACTCTAAGGGCTACCAACACTGCTGGTGATTGCCTAGGGAACTAACTAAACTAGACAGCAAGACCTTAGCACTGAAGACACGGCACAGTTTGGCTGCAGTACATAAAGAGGTAAATCTTGAGCTGAGCTCAAAGTACCCTCCTTGCTGACTGTATTTCATAGTGCTAGAAGGTACTATGTGAAGGGACTGATGGGGGGGAAATCTCACCAAGGATCCTGCTTTGGACCCTGCATGCTAAGTACCGAAATGCCAAGAAGGATGTGTCTGCTTGTGCAATAGTGGCAGGCCTATGGCGATACAGTAAGTTTTCAGGTTGAATCTAAAGCTTCCCATAGGCAGGAGTGTGGGTGGGTCTCCATCACCTGCACTGCACGGCTGCTGTGCTCTAGTCATCCCAGAGAATGGAGGACAATGGAACAGGTCCTCAGGTGGCTCAGAGTGCTGCGGGAGAGATTCCCTGGAGACTGCATCTCTGGGCAGTTCAGTTATTGAAACCAAGGCAGAGGTTTATGTAGGGAGGCCTTTCTGGCCATTACAGAAGGTGGCCGTTAGGAATGAGGAAAGGAAACCCAGAATCCTGGTTCTGGTCTGGGGTGATCTTTGTGGGGTGGAGGTGGGGTGAAGCAACTGCTGAGGCCTGCAGTGGCTTCCTGGGACCTAGATTATCACATCAGGCAGAGCAGGCCAGACTCCTACCCTCCCTTCAGGATAACAGGGGTTGCTTGGCTTGCTCAATACCTTTTACAGTAGGCCTACACCCCACACAACAGGAGTTCACATCAGGTCACTGTAAGATAGAACTAAAAGCTTGTGGTTTAGGAAGTCAAAGGCCTTAGTGAGGAAGCCACTGCTATAGTTTTATGAAAAGGATGTGACATGCCTATCAAATTTCCTTCTAAACATTTCTGCTTAAGCACAGAGATTCCTGCTACTGTCAGCCTCAGCCAGTCCTAGAAGGAAACTTCCTTTTGCATTGGTGTGCGGTAGAGACCCATAACCGTCATAAAGCTTCTGAGAACAGGTGACTTGCTATACCACAGTGTCCCAAACCTTAGCCATAGATGGGCATCTATATGACCCCCTCCAAGCCTCAGAAAGCATTGCAGAAGGAGAGTCCACAAGAATTTAACAGCAAAGGCCCGGCATTTTGGCACACCCCTTTCAGAGCACTCGGGAGGCATAGGCAAAGGGATTTCTGTGAGTTTGAGGCCAGCCTGTAGTGCCAGGCCATCATCAAACCTTCTCAAAAATAAAACAAACAAAACAAAAGAAAATGTAAGGGCCAGAAAATGGTGCAGCTTTGTAGAACAGTTTCCTTCCAACTGAAGCATGCCATCCAGGAGACCCAGGAAACTCAGGAGGTAAACATGCGTCACGTGTCTGGAAAGCTGAAAGAAACAGGAAAGAACTGCAGGAAAGGAAGCTCAGGCCAGTTGGACTACAGAGAAGACATTTCTCTGACTTCTTGAGCTGCCTGTGAGTCATGGATAAAGATCCAGGAATACAGTTGACTATGTGGGGATGCAGCTGTTTAGAGTCATTCCTGCTCCTGTAAATAGCCCCTTGCCCAGACTCCTGAAAGTAACCCCACTGCTAACACATAAGATCATCAAGTTAAACCTTAATGTAATCACTTTGGTCTCTTGTGGGTTGTGTTGCAGTTCCCCCAGAATATCTCTCATACAACATAGATTCTATCACATGGCTCAGCCATACCACTCCTGGGCATATATCTGTGCCGAATAGCTTTAATTGACACACCTGGGTTGAGAGAGCTTCACTGGGACAATTGCCTCCATTGGACTGGCCTACCGCCATGTCTGACAGGCATTTTCTTGATTTCCAAGTGATTGCAAGGGTCCAGCCCACTGTGGGTGGTTCCACCTCGGTTGCTTGTCCAGCATTGTTTAAGAAAGCAGGCTCACTGAGCATTGGCCAGGGGAGCAAGCCAGTAAACACCATCCTTCCATGGTCTCTGCTGCGGGTTCTTGCCCTGACTTCCTGCTTTGGCTTCCCTTGATGATGAACTGTGCTGTAAGCCAAATAAACCTTTCCTCAAGCTGGTTTTGGTCAGTGTATTTAATCACAGCAGTAGAAAGTAACTAGGATAGAAATTTGTACCAGAGAGTAGGCTATTGCTGTGACAGGCCTGACCCAGTTGTTTGTGGGAGGACTGTGGAAGCATTTGGAATCTCGATCTCCCAAAGGTATTGAGTGCTTTGAGTTTGTTGTAGTGGAGGTTAAACAGTTATGCTGAAAGAGTTGAAAATGATGGAGGTCTGGTTTGTGAAGTTTCAAAGGGAAGAGACTAAATGACTGGTCTTCTTTACCAACTGAATATTCTACCCAAGTAGCTATAATGGAAAACACATGACCATGACGGAGGTAAACAGATCTTGCATCCAAGTCCATCATTTTATTTTTTAGGATAGAAATTACGGTCACATTAGTAGAGACTACATATTCCTTCAGAATAATGACATTTTTCTCTGTGTACCATTAATACTGTTGATTTACTTGTGTTTAAGAAATTCAGAAAAGGAAAACTAGCATACATTTAAGCCCAACGTCACTGCTGACTCTAGGAGATCTCAGCCATTGATGAAGAGGTTCTCTCCACTCCCGTGGTTTCTTTACGAGTTCTTCTGAGATATTTTTATTGCCACTGTCTTGAGCTCAGTATATTCATGAAGACCATATTCACCCCTAGAGAGGGAAATAAAAATTACTCACAAAAACAGCTGCACACAGCACAAAGTAAGTGAACTAAACTACCTGATTGTTTGGTACACGTTTGCTCTTGATTGTATGACTAAGGACAAGGATAGTATTTACTACTTACAGAGTGGTTCATATAGCTGAGACCTGACCATAAGTTGTCGGGTCTGAAATATATTTATTTCTGAAAAAAAAAGGATTCATAAATTTGTCTTTTATTTTAAGCAATGATGCACTCTTAACTTTCACAGAAATTACTTATTTTTATATTATTCTACTTGATCACTTAGCCTTACTGCCAAGTGCATAGCTCAATCCAATAAGAATTTTATCTTAAAACTCAGCAACACACTTGTAGAACAAGTTGCAATATAGGATTGCTTAAGAGTATTAGAGTAAGCCATCAGCAGAACTAGAGTAGCTATTTGCCATCTGCCTTGTCACAGCCATGGGGTGGCAGACAGGGACCATGCATCCACTTTATTCAAACATGTTCGATTGTTTTCAATCTATAGTTCCAACAGTATTTTTTTATTCTGGCCAAAACAAAAATCTAATCTTTGATATAGGGTTTTCTTTCTTTTTGGATTTCTTGTTGCTTCTTTTAAGGAGGGAAGAAGTTAAAGATTGGCCTTTTTCAGGCTTTCTCCTTTAATCATCCTCCTATGATTTACTTCTAAAAGTTCTAAGTAATGCCCAAACACACAGCAGTTGTGATGAGTCTATCTCTGCACCATCGTATCTTGTCATCAGGATTTTACATCCTAACCAATGTTGGAAATTATGGTTTATTTGTACCTCATTGAAAGTTACCTACAAGGATTGGACTCAGGTATTTTCTGCAACCTTTCCATGAAAAGATCAGACCACACACACACACACACACAAACACGCACACACAAACACACATATGACCTTTCTTAAAATCAGAATTCATACGCCCATCTAGGTTTGAAGACGAATAGCATTTTGGTCCTTTTCTTGCTTTCCCTTCTTATAATGCAGAGGGGAATACAGAAGTCAGTTTGTTCTCCTGAGAAACCTAATACCCTCATACCAAATTTTGGAGGGTAATTAAGTGAAAATACTTCATGAAAGGTTCAGTGAAGTAAGCTCTTCAAAGTAGTTAAAGAGCTTAGACTCAGCTGTTTGAATTCCAGTAAAAGACAGTATTTTCATAAATATTTCATCTCAAAGAGAAACAAAAATTAAATATAAATAATTAATAGAGGAAGCAAGTCGCTTTCTATCCTATTTAAGGTTATAAAAGTATTCGATGCCATCAGGAGAGTTATCCCTGTGATTATTGTCACACTGAGGCTGGCACAAGTTAACTTCCTTAGAATCCTCACAGTCTCCGTGCAGAGCACTAGGGTATCTGCTTACACTTCTTATTAGCTCAGAAATCTATAAGTTCCTGGCACTGTGCTTCTAAAACTCCTCAGCGTACAAGTCCCCTTCCCCAACGCTGCTCCAGTGGGTCTGGCCAGGTCTCAGACTACATTTCTAGCAAACGTCTACATGGTCCTCATGCTTCCCTTCACAGTCTACAGGTGAAAGGGTGTGCCTGTCAAGATGTCTGTTTCTCCCTCGGTGCCAAGAAATCAGCTTTAAATAAGGCTCGGGGAAACATTTACTGAAATGAGTTCATGAACATAATCAAGTAAAATAAAAATCCATTCGAGTTCTTGCTGTAAACTCACTGGTTTACAGTACATCCTTTTTCCCAAGTTTCAAGAGACTGGAAAAGAATATCTCCTGACAACAAAGCAATTAAGTCAGAAATCTGCTCAAATGACTAAAGTTGACCAAAGGAAAAGTGAGGAGGATTACAAAAAGAGATATTTTGGGGGCAGTTTAACCTATTCGAGGGTCAACACTTCAGAACACAACAGAGCTTCAGAAATCAGGCATGGGTTCCCTGGATTATCAATTGTTGGGTATAACGCAGAGTGGGCCTACTAGGCCACATGCCAGGAGGAATGAAAGAATGGCTCTTGTGGGGATGGTGTTCCACACAGGTTGGTTGTGGAGCCAGTTTCTGCTCAGCACCTGGAGGGAACCTGATCCACCTGGGAACAAACTGTGAATGGCTGTGGTCCAGACCCCACCCCACAAGGCTATTGGCTAATAAGACCTATAAGACTCCCTGGTCTTTCCTGAATAAATGAGTTTGCAGCAGACCACCACTGCTGGCTTTCCGCTCTACTCACTGGAGTCTGTGTGTGGATTCTGTGCCTTCTCACCCCCTCACCATGGCAGAGAACCTTCAGTCCCCCTCAGTCTGACCCTGAGTGCTGGGACCCCCAATGATCGATGAACACAGGAGGGCTGCATCTCACTAGTTTTGGCTCTTTGGAGAAAGTCTGCTTCCAATTAATTAATTCATTCTTCACCAAGGGCATATTAGTTTGGGATGAGACACTATTAATTTATTTAAGAGGTATATTCCAATACCAAGAGCATTTTCACACTTACATGGATCTCATAAGCACCAGTTTGCACCTAGTTTCTGAAAATATTTTCCAAATGGATTATACTCACATATACAAAAGTAACTTGAAAAGCAGAAAACAATTCATCTACCAAGGCACAGTGCTGAACATGGTGCTTTATGAATAGTAGGAGCGTAATAAGTTATATTCCCGCAGGTACTGCTATTTGCCCTTAGGAAGTACTTTGAACATTCCAAATGTTATTTGGTAGTATAAATCTCCAAGGAAGAACAGAGCTAGATTTTACTTAAGTAATAAAGTGGATTAAGTCTTTGTAAGTGAAAACTATTTTCATAAACCTATGCATTTTTTGTAATATAAAATTTTTCTCACAGCTCTCGTCCATTTCCAGACATCTTGAATCCACCAAAGGGGCTCTGGGCAGAAAGTAACAAATAACAATTCACCCTTAAAAAAAAAAAAGATGGGAAATATGTTATAGCAAAATGTATCACATAATCCCCTAATCAGATTACAGGGATATCTTTAAGAACTCTATTTTATCAGTATAATTTATTCACAGAAATAAAAAACAGTACTGTAATTGACAATGCAGAATGCATTCATATATATCACCTAGAAATAAATGGAGCAACTATGCTTGTGAATAGTAATAAAGTAGAGTTAGTTTGAAAAGTTGATATGCCATAAAAGCACGTGTTTGTTTTGCTGGAGGCCAGGACTTTCATGATGTTCTTCCTTTTGCTTGTGTTTTTGTTTTCTTGCATCCTGGAAATTGCTATGTAAACCAGACTGACCTCAGTGTCACAGAGCTCCACCTACTTTAGCCTCTCCGGTGCTGGGCTTAAAAGTGTATTCGCCACCATGCCCAGGACTGCCTGGCAAGCTTTAATGTCAATGCAGGACTTTGTAAAGCTATGTGTTTACATGCATGCACCTCACAGTCACTAGTTTGTATTTTCTAACTCTTTTTTGAAAATGTTTTCCAAATTTATTACATTCTAAACGTTGAATGTTACATTCTATGTGATAAAATATTCTCTTTAGAAATTATACTGTGTATCATAATACTCAGTTTTTTTGTTTTCTTAATTTGTCTATATGTTGCTTAAACAGAGGTGTTAGAAGTTATAAATTTATCAGTTTTCATAAGTAAAATGAGAATAAAATTAAAGAGAAGCATAGTATACAAGCCAGGCTATGGGTGACTAGAGTGAATGAAGGTTTGTAGGCCTGGATACTTTTTATAATCTTAAAGTAGAGATGATAATATTTTTTAGGACTCTGGGTGACATCTGTCACATGAGAATGTTCTCTTCGAAGTACTTGGTATACAATGTCTTTAGTAATTATAGATGGTACACGCATGAAACAGTAACAGTGAATTTTATTAATACTTTTAAAATGGGAAGTGCTCTATTAATCATTACTAACATTGACTAGATTAGAAGAACATTTTCAGAGGATATCACAGGCCTGAATCTTGCCTCTTTTATTTATTGTATCATCGTGACCTAATCTCACCAAGCTTCTTGTTTTTCCACAGATGAGACTAAGAACAAAACATAGTCATCGTAAGGTAAAATAAAATGTTGAATGTAAGAAATACATTACACCCCAAGAGTGAATAGCAACTAACTGACGACACTCCTTTGTCCAGGAAGAAATGATTTTCAGCATGCGGAGAGGGACAGGGTTGCTGGGATGTGTGTCCATCAGGATGGTTTCCAGTGCCTTCCTAACTGCACAGAAGAAGCATGGACATAGCCTTGTGCTTGTTACCAGCACCGCTTGGAGGCTTGAAGAGGTCAAAGCTTTTCAGGGAAAAGCCCCGGGGGTGGGAGCTGGGCAGCAAGGTGGCAGTTTGGGAGATCCAGCCTTTGATTTTACATTTTCTAAAACTTTTTAAATCAGGAATATAAACTAGATCAAAGGCAAGAGAAGCATGCTCCGAAAAATTCATCGCGGTCTTCAAACTACGGAACTTTAGGTATCTCTAATAATGCCTGAGTGAGTTTCTGATATACGTGTCAAAAGCACCATGCCTGGTGATGCAGACCTATAATCTCAGCTACATGGAGACTGAGGCAGGAGAATTACAAGTTCAAGGTCAGTGTGAGCAACAAAGGGAGTTCAAGACCAGACTGAACAACTAGGTGTGTCCATATCTCATATTAAACAGCAAAGAGAGCTAAACACAGAGCTCAGGAACACGGCCATTGCCTTGCGCGTATAAAGCCAAAGGTTTGGTCTGTCGTAACTAGTAATATCTGTAATCACTTTTTGCATATGTAGAAAGTACCAAATAAACACTGTGTAGTGTAATTAAACTTGATTAAGCTGAATTTTTCTTTTATCTCTGCTGTACATAGCGTAGTGCTAAGTGCTTGGAAATTATTTACCAATATTTACATCCTATAAATCAAACACTCATAAAATGCTTTGGTCAAGTAACTTGAAAAGATTGGGTAATGTTAATTTGATTTAAAAACAGGGACTGGAGGGATGGCTCACCATTTATCTTCCAGGGTTTGATTCTCAGCACCCACATGGTGGCTATAAACCCTCTGTACCTCCAGTACCAGGAGATCTAACACACTCTTCTGGCGCCTGCAGACACTGCATAACACGGGTGCACTTGCATGCAGGCAGAACACTCACAAGACACATAAAATAAAATAAGTAAATAAAACTAATTTCATTTAAAAACAATTTTAGGCAACTACTTTTCTAGTAAGTCCCATGATTTCAAATGAAAATTCAAGTGTCTCAGAGGTCAAGTCAGCCTGTGCATGTGGCTGATGTTGACAGAGAATGTCTTAATAAACTTGTGCTTACCACACCACCCCTGCCTGCAGAGCAGAAGACACAGTTATGGCCTTATCAAGGTCTTTCGTAAAGACTCCGGCTGCTAGGCCATAGGTAGTATTGTTTGCTCTCTTGATGACATCATCTATACATTTAAACTTCATGATTTGTTGCACCGGACCAAATATCTATGCAAGAATGAAGCAAACAAAGTATAGGTTAAAATTGCATCTTTTTAAATACACTGCATATGTTTTCCTTGCAAACTCTTCTACCCTGACTAAGATGTTGCCTCTCATCATAGATCTATAAAAATGGAAATAGGTAACCACAGAGAATGATCATGAAAATAGATTATGACCATGTGTGGAATTCTCTATGGAATAAGACAGGATACAAATAATTAAGGCAGTATTGATTCTCTGATGCTGTAATAGAGCTGCCCAACACTTAGTGAGTCACCATCAAACCATTACCTTTCTTTGGAAACATTGTAAATTCTAACCCAAGTTTTCAAGTTTCTGCACAGAGCACCAAGTCCAAGAAAGCAAAGCTTTGCTCTGCTGAGTAAGTGAAGAGGCAATGATCCCAACAGTGTTCATGCCTTAGAAGTCAGTGTACCACTGATCTAACTGTGAACTATTCTACAGTATTTGGACCTTTTCATGATTAGAAAAATTGTGCAACCAGCACACATTTTTATTTAGATTCTAATACTCACCAAATTTTATATAGCATTCACCAAACAAAATGACTCATTCCTGGAAGTGCCTCTATCTGGAATCACTATACTGACTACACTATACTTAACCAAAGCCTGACTTCTCTTTCCCTGACAATGACTACAATCACAGGATGGAAATAACAACTTATTTTACTTATTTTTTTATCAATGCAAACAACTCTTTCACTTCTGCTAGATTCTAGTAAGTAAAGTTCACATCCAACCCAGTCAACATCTCAACACAGATCAGAGGAAAATAACTAGATTTTTTTTATATATACCAAGCTTCTATATTCTGATAAACATTTGTTAAAATTAAGAAAGAGAATCTCCTATGAACAGTAATACATCTCCTGTCAAACCATGGACATGAAATACAAATTTAATGAATGGGGAATTACAACAATTTCCTTTGAGTCACCTGTATCTTTTTAGTGTAGTGTATTACATAGTAAATACTTTTATGTTACAAGGACAGTGCATGTGCCTCTGCAAGTATTAAAAGTCCTCAGAAGGCTTGTGGCATAATAGCTACCATTTTAAAGACACACTAGTTCCTCTTAGTTCCACATGGTAGCTCTGTGTGACGTCTTCAGAGATTTTATTTAGGGTGTGCCTCCCGCCCTCCCTCCTCACTCCAAACAAAGCCATTCCACTGCTTCTATGAGTTTGGTTTGTATGTTCTTCATTTTACCATCATTCATTGCACATCTTTCTGTGCCTGGCATATGTAACATCATGAACGATGTGCATATCTATTTCTGGTTTCACAAATGACAGGATCCTTTCGCACCCTTTAAAGCCGTGAAGAGCCTATAAAAGCTGTTAAGCTCCTTGTTCTCTGTCTGTTTAGAAATTGGGTTCAGTTCCATGGCATTCCTCACTGTTTCTTCTTTTCCCAAATGTCTGAAGCCTTCCTCTCTCAAACACTGCCTGAGATAGCTGTTCAATTTGTTGAGTTGGAGAGGAGCAGATAGTTTACATATGGAGAGCAAAGAGCCAGGACCAAGTGGGACACTTACCTCCTCTTTGGCAATGCGCATCTCATCGGTGACATTGGAGAATACTGTGGGCTGGACAAAGTAGCCTTTGTTCCCCCAGCGTCCGCCCCCACACTCCAGTTTGGCCCCTTCTTTCTTCCCACTCTCAATGAGGTCCAGTATTTTATCATGTTGTTCCTTGTCAATCTAGTTGAAAAATATTACAGGAAAAATGAAAAACTCATAACTAATATAGACAACATAGTGTAAATGGGGCTTCAAAATGCTCAGATACTGAGTAAAGTCTCACGTTGATTTCAGGCAACAGACAGAGGCACAGCTCATTGTTAGGTATGTTTTCTTCCCATGAATTTTCAGGAAAGAACCCTTAAACATATGTAAATTTAACATAGTTCTCTAATCACAGCAGTTTTCACCATGGCCATACGGAGCTTCCACACAACTGTGCTCTGTTCCCTTTGCCTGAAACCTGTACTAGTTACTCATAGAAAAGAAGTGAAAGGAGAGAGGAGGCTTTGATGACGCTCTAGTGGACATGTCACCAAGAAGCAGATGCTCTGGGCTGGAGAAGAACCCTGTACCTCAGGAACTAAATCTTCCCTCACTAACTCATGTCTTCTGGACCGCTGCTCCTTGGATATCATATGCAGACCACTGTTGGGACCTTCCCCCGTTCAGCTCAGTAGATTTCACTCTAGTTTCTAGCCAGTCACAATTGATCATCATCTTCCTGTTTCATTAAATGGACTACATGTAAATGTTCAAGTGTGATAGAAACATATTTGATACACAGGAGGTTAAAAAGAGGCCAGACTTCTGGTTGTCCATATCAGAAACACATGCTTCTCCCTCCCTACACCTCACTCTAGGTGCTTCCTGTTAGCTCAGTTCTCACGTAGGTATGCTGAATAACTGTGTGACTCTTGATCAAAGATCAACGGTGAACGCAGTCTCCTGAAATGTTGCAGGGGTGAAATACTAAAGGAAAGGTCAGAGAGGCAGGAACTAAGAAGAGGGGCAGCTCTTTGTGTGTTTAACTTGTCTCCGGTCATAGTCTGAAAATTGACCTTCTTTATATGGTCCTGTTCTGTAAATCTTCCCCATCATCCAAGACTCACTTCCCTGACGTGCTTTCCAACCACATGGAACTCGGCTTTCACATCTGCTCAGGGGAAACTGCAGCTGCGATCAGCATTTCGAAAGCTCAGTGCCACAATTGTGGCAGTGCTGCTCCCTTCTCTTCCGTGCACAGTGCTCAGAAGGACATTCCCCAAGCAAATAGTTTGTAGCCTGTCGAGGAATTCGAGGGGCTGTCTTGAAAGACGGGACACTGGTATCACCACATACTAACTAATACAGGCAGGTTAAGCAGTAGTGCTGGGTAGGCCTACCCCGCTGAGGTGTTCTAGTATCGGATCCATGCAACTCCATGCCAGAATTCTCTGGCCTGTTCTGAGAATTAATCGGTCTATGTCCTCAAAGTCAGTATTTGTATTTCTTTAGTCAAGCTATACTCCCTAAATCGTATTGCTTTCCTGTCTGACGAGAGTACATACCTGGTGATAATAAGCCCCTGGATATGGGCTGCAGAAAGAGACTAAAAGAATGTTGGCTTGGAATGCGACACGATCAATCGATATTTAAAAATTAAGACCTTATAGTTCAAGCTTTGCTGCTGAAAATGGCTCCTGTACTCAACAGGTTGAGCACCAGATGATAGCAAAATGTGCTTTGTGGGCCCCTTGTTGGACCTACTGATGGACTGAGTGATTCAAATACAGAGGGACGTCTGAGGGACTCCGTGAAGGAGCATGGGACTAGTGACAAAGTATTCCGCTATACCTAGGTACACATTCCGACTAACTTCAATACAAACCTTCTTTGGAGGTTTCAGATGGACTAAGGATGGGCTTGGCTTTCTTTACCAGTCTGGAGCCCTGTTCAGTCATGCTTGTGTGCAGCAGGGTCCCTTATGACTACAGGACTCATAGTGTTGTGGGCTAAGCTATGAAATGGTACAGGTCACAGTGTTGTTGAATTGTTTGAATGCTCAAAGTCTCTGATTTCTGAACTTTTGTAAGTTGAAAATCAGATTAGTAAAAAAGACAAAGATTCATCTGTGGAAGTCACATATTTGGAAACCACAGATCACCGAGAATATTGAGAAAAGACATGAAAATATCTCACTTTTCCCTTGAAGAAAAAGTTAAGCTATATGACTATATACAAAAGTTACCGTATAGTGAGGCACTGAATTACTGTTTGCTTAACATGCACTTGAGATAAGTAATTACTGTGATAGTTCTTACAGAGCTCACCTCATTTCCCACACAGAGAAACCCCAAGGCTGACGTCACTACCCTCCCTCTGTTTATGGGCAAGGAAATGGAGTTGAAGAAAGGTCAGATTTTTTTTTTTTACAAACGAAAATACTAATCATTCCCATTTAAGTATGCAACTTTGTTTATGAAGTCAAATAAGAAAATAAATTTATACATGAAGAAAATTGTACATATTGAATACTAATATATAACGTAAAAATATGATATACATTATTGCTACAGAACTCAAATGCTTTAACTTTGAAATCTTTAAAATAAGAGCAAAAAGAGAAATCTTTTAAAAACTGTTTTCTTAAATAAATCTGTCCTTGATTCTCTCTATAATTGTTTTGTTGTGATTCTTTGTGAAGAGTCCAAAACTAAAAACCTGAGTGACTCAGACACCAGTGGGTGAAGCACTAGATTAATGTCAACTTGTGTCTCTTTATCACAGGTAAACAATATAAAAGGTAGGGAAGCCCTGGGGCTTTGAGTTCTTCTGTTTCTGAAAGTTCTAAGTTACCTGCTCATTCTACTAATTCAGTTCAATCTGCTGTCATCACATACTCACTTGCAGAGTACTAAGCTGTGAATTCTTCAATAGATCACTCAATTACATACTTTAGAGTCCCTTGGGTCAGAATTTGTAAGCCTGTTTTAATTTACCACTCTTATAAATAATAAGGTAATTTCCTCAATTTTTGAGCCAATGGCTGACCCTCAGTGAAGGAAATATTGACCATTGTTCAAACTCAGATATTTCAGAAACACTCTGCTTCTCTTTTATCTTTTTAGCCTGTCATCTATAATCAATCCTCTAGATGAACAGCTACTTTCTATATAGCTACCCATCCACCTATGAAATGAGAAATGCATTTTATGTTTCTATAGAGAGATCAATGAATATTTACAAAGAGAAATACAACAGAAATACTCAAAATTACATCCTTTTTGATGCCATTATGGAGTCTGTCTCGGGTCGTAGGAGGAGATTCTTTTGCTTTGCCATTTAAAACTGCAGGATAAGAAAGGTCTCTGCACTCAGCCAAGTTTACTGAAAACACACACACACACACACGCACACACACACATATACACACATACACACACACCACAAAACACACACACACATACACACACAAACCACAAAACACACACACACATACACACACGCACACACATACACACATGCACACACATACACACACGCACACACATACACACATACACACACACACCCCACACATACGCACACACACACATATACACACATACACACACACCACAAAACACACACACACATACACACACAAACCACAAAACACACACACACATACACACACGCACACACATACACACATGCACACACACACACACGCACACACATACACACATACACACACACACCCCACACATACACACACACATACACACACACACATACACACATACATATACACACACATACACACGTACAACACACACACATACACGCATAAACACACACACAAGACACACACACAGACACATACATACATACACAAAACACACACACACATACACACACATACACATACACACACACATACACATACAACACACACATACACATACAACACACACACATACAGACATACACACACACACAAAACACACACACATACACACACATACACAAAACACACACACACAAAACACACACACATACACACACATACACATACAACACACACACATACACACACACACACACACACACCACAAAACACAAAAACAAATGGCCCCACTGGGGAAGTGGTTCAGACCAGAATCTTCTACATCTGGGGTAGGGTGGATCCATTTTCTCCCTCATAACTGACTGATCTGGGCTATTGTTGGGGATGATAATCCAGAAGAAGGAAGGCCTGAAGGTGACTGGTTCCTTGCCACAAGAAATCCCCCGAGTCCCACCTCTCATCTTCTCATCCCCCACAAGCACCCACCCTTAGGAGGTTTGAAAGTCCTGCCAAACTGCTTCTATCATGGATGGGAGGGGGTGAGGGTGGGTTCAGTCTTTGATTTGGAGAACAAGAAGCATCAGGAAGTCAATCATCTTAAATGTTTAAGTAAAAAGCACTTTAATCTGCCAAGTACCTCTTTTCCCTGTCTGTCTGCCAACCGGGAAGCTGCCTGACCCCTGGTCCCCTAGAATCATACTACCCCACCTAGTTATGATACATAATCTGTCTCCAGATATGACCCAAAATCCTTTATTAGAAAGGAACAAAACTGCACCCAGTTCACAATCACTGAGGGCAGAGCAGAGTCCAAAGGGCAGGCGTAAACTCCAAATCAAATGTCCGAGAGCTTGAGCATCAGACCATGAATGCAAGCTTTGCAAACACGAAAGGTGACCCTTGAGTAGGAGAGACACAGACACTCATTAAGTGGATCAGGGTAATCCAAAGGATACTTTGGAGTCCCAGGAGAATCATTGAACTCTAACAACTAAACTGAGAACTTTGTCAGAAGCACAAAAGCCAAGATCTTTGAGGACAGGTATGCTGCCGTTAGGTCAGAGAACTCTGTAGAAGATGTGGGGTGTTCTATTGTTTACTCTTATGGAATGACACCTGAGATGAAGGACTGGTGCTGAGAGAGAAATGACAGAAATATGTACAAATTTCTAAGAGTAGAAAGAATTGTACACAGAGTGTTCAGGGTTAAGAGCATGTTCTGCACTTGCAGAGGACTGGTGTTGAGTTCCCACTGTTCACACCAGGAGACTCTCAACAGACTATAGCTCCAGCTCCAGAGGGAACCAATACCTTGGGTCTCCTGCATCTACATGCATACACACACACACAGAATTTAAAAATAAAATTAAACTTAAAAAAAGAAATATTCATATGAATCAAAAGGAACATAACATGAAGAAAGCAAGAAATTGATAGAGCTTTTAAATTTTAATTTGCCTTCTTATAATGTCATTTGTATATGACTATAGTGTGCATATGCACATATTTACATATATGCAAGTGCATGGGTGTCTATGTGTGTGTGTGTGGTTGGGAGCAGTAGTTGACACTGGATATCCTCCTAGATCACTCTCCACGTTATATACTGAGGCAGGCTCGCTCACTGATTTCCTGGATGCCGTCATTTGCTTATGATAGCTGAGCAGCTTGCCCTGGTAACGTTTGCCTCCTCACGCTGAGCACTGAGATTTCAGTTGCATGCACACCCGCCCAGCTTTCATGTGGGGGCTGCAGATCCGACCTCTGGTGTTCGTGCTTGTCCCAGCTTATCCCAGCCATTCCTTCCGGGTTTAATTCCCAGAACAGCTCCTACCCTGTCTCAAGATATAAGACTAACAAACAAACCTCCCCAAATTGGATAGAACTTCACTATTGGGACTACATTATTTCAACCATCAAATCAGGATAGTGATATCTGCTAGGAAAGCGCACAGATATGAAGTGTAACTTGCTCAAAATTAGACCTGAAAAGAGTTCTTTGCTCTTGTGTCTGAAACACGTGTCTTCTGCTTTGTACACACCTGGGGACCTTGGGTGATTCCTGAGTTTAGAGGATTTCCAAGAACATATTTCTGGGCCCGCTCCACACTCCTCCGCACAAATTCGTCGTAAATCGACTCCTCCACAAAAAGCCTAGATGCAGCTGCGCAAATCTGTCCTTGGTGGAAGAACACTCCTCGGTGTGCAAACTCCACAGCACTGTCCACTGCAAAGAAAGCACACAGCACAAAGAAACAATTCTAAAGAATATATGTCAGAGGCAGTATAGTGATAGAGAAAATGAGGAATCATTCAGTCAGACACAGACATAACAAAGTCCACCTCTGAGAAGATGGCAGCCAGAGGACAAATTAATCTGAAAGATCCTTTATTTGCCATGGAAAAAATAGGAACAAAGAAAATCTGAAAAGATGGTTCCTATACCAACTTCACAGTCGTTACAAGAATGTGGATTTGACTGTAAGATTCAGTATCACCACAGGGAATTTTAGAACTCCCTCTGTTTATATGTATGTGATGACTGTGAACGTTTATTTTAGACTCAGGTTTTAATTAGATGACAAAAGAAAGCTGAACTACTAATTGCCTTAAATATTCAAAGCATTCTTAAACACTTTCATCAATAACAAAGGTAATCTTTCTGAAAATAACAGAAAAACAACCCAAACCTACTAGTTTTCACACTCATTCAGCAACCTGGTAAATCTTACTCCTGGAAAGACATTTCCAAAATCTACCTGTAGCCTATGTCATTTATGCCTATATGCTTTTGCTTAGCTTAGATTGCAAATATATCTCTATTATTTCGTTAGAATTCTGTTTGCCCTAAACAATAAAGGGGTTTTGTGTGTGTTTTAATATTACAAATGAGGAAGATTTAATTTCAATATTTTGGAAACTGGATGTGAATCTGTGAGTTAATAGTATATGTTTAAATTGTAGTGAGCTCAGGTACAGACAGTTTGGCTACCTAGAAATCTTGTGAGGTTAATGGAATGTGTTTAACCAGGCTGTATGGTCTCAAATTAAGATCACAAAAGAGAGTTGGCCATGGCACATGCTTTTAATCCTTGCACTTGGTAGGCAGAGGCAGGTAGATCTATGTGAGTTTGAAGGCCAGTCTGCTGTACAAAGTGAGTTTCAGGCCAGCCAGGACTACATAGAGAGACCTTCTCTCAAAAAGGAAGAGAAAGAGGAAGAAAGAAGAAAGAGGAAGAGGAAGAAGATTGCAACAGCAGGGCTGGAGACATGGCTCAGGATTAAAAGCATGTACTGATTTCCCAGAGGACCAGAGTTCAGTTTCCAGGACCCACATTGGTCAGCTAACAACGACCTGCAATTCCAGCTCCAACACATCTGACATGTCTAACTCTGTCTGTCCTTCATTCACACACATACTTGCAGACAGACACAAATGAAAAGAGATCTTAAAACATTCACAATAGAAATAATGCAAAATTCCAGGAACCATTTGTGTTTATAGGGCCATAGCAATACCGTAACCACTTAAGAAAGAGTTAAGAAAAGTTATGACCATCCAGTCGTGCTAATTCCTATTGGGGAAATAATCTCAGGATTTCATTTGGTAATATAATCAGAATGAATTTAGAAGATTATTTATGGAGTCATATCATAATTGTAAGTTAATATATGTGAACTTTACATCCTTAACAGGACAAAAAAGAGTAACTATTAAATCATGAGTAATTTTCCACTGGTGATTTCCTTCTAATAATGAAAGATTCAGAGGCAAGGCAGAGGGCAAATGTGAAACTGTTTCTCAGGCTGAGATTGGCCCAACATGTTTTTTTATTTCTTACTCTCCCCAATGCAAGTACAGATATGGAATTTCAAAAACAACAACAAAAATCCTCTTATATCTAAATGGAAATTATTCATGCTCCCTCAGATTGACATTAGAAAATAGCAGTCTATTCCAACCCAGGACAAAAATCATATCCATGTCTGATTTATCTACCGTATGCTAGAATGTAAGGATCATTTAAAAGCTTGAATCAATGTGGACTCTGGTTAATTCCCTACAACTTGAAACAAACCCACTTGGAAGAGTCAAGTTCACTGTGTGTGGCATTATCAGACATCAGAGAAGGTGAGAGGTGAGAGGCTCACAGAGAGCGTGCACTCACAGTCCGCATCAGCGAACACGATGCAAGGGCTCTTGCCTCCGAGCTCCAAGGTGACCCTCTTCAGATTGCTTTTCCCGGCGGCTTCTTTGATCAATTTACCAACCTGAAATCAAACATTACAAACCAGGAGGCTTAGACTGCACTCATGAAGACAGGTTCGTTCAATATTTTCAATATTGTGATGTGTTTACCATCTCCCAAATTTCCATTGGAAGGAACACTAAATGGTGCTATTCAAGATCCAGATTTAAGTCCTTTAGTTCTAAGAAACTCCCCCATCAAGTCTACAAAGACAGGATCAATTCATATATACTCATGCACAGAAGAGCAGATGCTTGGAACATGACAGCCGCCTTCTGGGTGGGGCAGGGGGCTGTTTTTCATTTCCATCAGAACTTCATCTCAGTATTGATCAGGCACATCACGACTCAATCACACCTCACCTGACAGTCATCCTCTCCTGACATTCAGAGAACTCACTCTTCTAGCCAACCTAGAGCATTCCATTCCCTCCGCCCCCTAAATCTCAGCTCTTCCTCACCCTCTGTTTCCATCCCAGCCTCTCTTTTTAGACCCTTCCCACAGGCCTTTGTGTTGACAAAATTGTCATCTCATGTTCTCCTTGAGTCATTTTCTGATGACTCTAAATGGACCTGATTCTCATTCCTGGTCTCATAGAAGTTCATGAAGGCTCAGCTGAAGTCTGACTCACATGTTACCATTTATATCTGAATAAATTTTCCATACAGGCTGCCATTTGCCTCATTTCCCATGAATTTATCAGTGTTAATGCGTCTCTGTCTTTATTCACCATTCTCTTTCTCTCTCTCTCTCTCGTCCATTCCTACTATGTTTCTATTTCTCAGATACATGCATCTTTAAATAATTGATTTATATGGAAGAAACTGGATCTTGATCTGTGCTGTTATTACACTTACTGGAATCCTACCACCCTGAATTCTCCTTTAATTCTAGTTCCTTCTTTGATTTTGCTTTCCTTTTGTATCCCTTCCTGTCAAAATTATACTCTAGCATTTTAATTTTCCATGTTTAAATTCTGTTTTAATAATTATTTATTCTTCATTATATCTATTGAGATGACAAGTAATTAAAATGATCTTTATCTTGGTCTTTTTTAATCATTTTATTTATTTTTTATTTTCTTGGCTTCTTTTCCTATTCCATATGTTTGATTTTAGAAGAGTTTCAGTTCTGTCAGAACAATAAGGCAATGTTTAATTTTATGAGGAGACTTAACTATTGTGCATTGCAGAATGAGCTCCAGTTCAATAATGTTTTAATTTGGCTTAAAGGTTTTATAAAAAATAAATTTAGCACTTGAAATTAGATTAATATAAATGAACAAAAGTAAACGTTCTTAGGGAAACTGTCTGACATTTATCTTATCCCCGAGATTTCTGTCCTTTCCTTCATTTCTTTTCTGGTTCTTTTTTGAGAGTAGTCATTGTCTCCCCTGTGCCTCAGTCCTCCTCAGTCTTTGGGTCTCTTGATTCCACGTTCAAAGTGCATGGAGTGCGGGTGTGTGCCACCAAGTCCAACCTCTGCAGTGTACTTCTTGTGACCACTTTCATGGGAGACGATTAAGCGTTTTCTGTTTTCTGCATAATAAATGTCCTTTGTTGAATTACTCATATTTTTTCTTTCTTTTTTTAAAATTTAAGTTCGTTAGAGAAATTCTTCTAGAAAGCTAAACTTTTCTTAGGAAATTGAGTAATCACAGCTGTGATGTTGTGAACTCTACAGTTGTTCAAAGACTTCTATGAAAGCTGGTTAGAAACTTGAGCGAGGAAGAAAGATGACTTTTTCTTAGTGCATGCTGTCAGCCAACAACAGAGTTGCTTGAGTTTCCCCAGAAATTAAGGAAATTACTTTATCCCATTATTTCATTTCCTTACATGGAAAAAGTAAAGTGTTATCACTTTCCTAAATAGACTAAAAACATCAGAGTTCTTAAAACTGTGAGTGGATAATACATTCATCATTTCCTTAAGTCACTTTGTGGGGCCCGAGTTGTCTATGCTGAGGAAAATACCCTTTGTCTTACTCAGTGTGGGTAGAGTTCTATTTTAAATGAATCAGAAGGACATTAAAAATCTTGTTAAAGTGTCTCGTTGTTATGATGACCTGGAGAGAGGCAGTCTATCTGTCTCTTGAATGACATTTGCAAAGATCCGGTGGCAGGGTTTATTTTTGCCTAAGTCAATTAGAGATTTACACAATGTGGTATTTCCACTCTGACTATAAAAAACAAAGGAAAAAGTGTTTTGCAAGGTCAAGAAAAATAAGATTTAACGTCTCTTTATTTCAGTTGTGTGTGCAGTTTCTTTAAAACTAAAATGAAGTAGCTGACTAAGATTAAAAAATATATAATCAGGTTATTCTCAACTCCATGTGCAGATGTTCTTCCTGTTTCTCAGTCTTCAAGAATCTGAAGCAGAAACCGTTTCTCCAAACCCTGAGCAGGTTCCAGCACCCGTCTGCAGGTTGCATTCCTCCTCCTGACGCTCACAGCACTATGTACGTCCCATCACTCCCCATCTACCACTGGTTTCTTGTCTTGGCAGGTTTGTAAGATGGTTGCACGCTCGCTTTTCATCCTAGTACAACGAGGAATACATTGTCTCTGTGCTGTAACCTAGCAGGGGACTCAAACACGTCTTTCCTTGGTGCTTTCTTCTTTTCATGCTTTCTTCTGCTTGTAGTGGAAACTTGGGCCTTCTCCAGAATTAGGTTCTTCTTCTCTGTTGCTGCTTGCTGTAGTATTTGTGGTCAGGGTCCCATTTTACAATTTTTCATGAGCTCAAACTGAAGCCAGACAGAGAGCAAATCCAGGGTAGGTCAACAGAAACAGAAAGAACCTGGATTTCTGCCTCCTTCTCAGGATGTGCTCGGTAGACCCGGGCAAAAATAAGGAGCTAACGGCAATATTAGGCCATATAATTTTCATGATCTACAGGCTGTAGGTACAGTCATTCATACAAGTCACTGTGGCTTAATTTATATTTTCTGTCATGAGCTAAATTAATCATTTGACATGCTTGGTAGCTAGATGTCTCCTAAGAGATGACAATGAGCACATTAAAAATGGTTTGCTGTGATCTTTCTGAATCTAGTAATGGCTATTTTATTTCATCCAAACAACATCTGCTAAAGCCTATTTCAACAAATGTGAAGGCTTGGATAAGGACCAATCACTAAAAGCAACATTTGTTTTGATACCATGTTGGCTTAGAAACAGCTATATAGAACGTGGTCTGATCGTCAACAATGTGGCATGCCTCATTGTTCCTTAACTGTGCCTCAGAGAACAATATTACCTCTGTTGATCCGGTGAAGGCCACTTTGTCAATATCCATGTGGGAGGAGACGGCTGCCCCAGCAGTTGGCCCATACCCAGGGACAATGTTCACCACGCCAGGAGGAAATCCTGCCTGCAAGTTAGGAAGTAAGCAGTTAAAACAGATTTCAGAGTTCAGTTCGTGAAAGAGGAGAATTCACGATTTCTTTATGCTAACTTTGTGAGTTGCTGTACCAAGAAAAATTCACCTGAGAATTTATCCTTTATTTCTTCTAATTATTATTTCATTTCTTATCCCATATGAAAATATCTTCAAAGGTGACATTGTTAAATGATACTCCCATCCAAGGGCAAGTCTGTCATCACTGGACCACTGCTCCAATGATGAGTTGGGTCCAATTTCATGAGGGGAACTCAAAAAGACAGGATGAGGGAGTATGTGGTAAGTTATTTACACAGAAATGATGTATTTAGTATTACCATCAGTAACCAAATTTCTCAGGACAAAACAGGTGACTTGCCAGTATTCACTGGCAATTTATTCAGTGAAAGATCAAGCAAACAAAGTCATCATGCTCAGGATGAAATGTCTCAGAACAATGTTCATCCCACTGAAGGAATCCAAGAAGGAAACAACAGTTCAATAACTGTACAGGGTGTGTTAAAATTTTATGGTGTCTGCATCAATTACCCCATTTGGATAACTCTGGCCTATTTTAATTTGACATGAAATATTTTTAGGATATTGTTTAAGATTTTGTTAATTGAAGGTTCTACTGATTAATATTTGAGTTTTAGTCTAATATTAAGGACATAAGGCAATCATTATTTTTATAAGAACAAAAATGTGTTTTGGATGGTTGAAAAAAGTCTCACATGCTCTTTTCCACATTAAACAGGAAAGAAAATGTGGAAGAAAGAGTCACAAAAAAAGTGAACATGGAAACCCCTGGATGCTGTGAATACTGTGGCCCGATACTGTTAAGAGCAAGCGCATTGGCACCCTGGCTGTGCATCCACAGAGGGATTAAGACGAATGCTCAACTTTGAGCAAGTTTGCAGATGCCGCTTGGTCTGTTGTACAGCAGGCCGTTACGAGCTCAATAGCTCATCATTTCAAAGAATGCTGCTTTTTGCAGTAAATTTATGATCCTGAGACTTTAAACAGTTGGTTGCAAGGAGATTGGCATAAGCCTTGGAGTCTGGAGACCTCTTTGCATTTGTGTAGAGACACACGTCTGCTCACTGACAGAAATCCCAGCCTGCAGGTCTGCTGCTTCTGTCCCATCTCTGGACAGGGAGTCGTTAGTGCACAACACAGCGTACAGTAGCAAAAGGAACGCCTGTAAGATGAATTAGGAATCTCGAATTCGCCTTCATGTTTTGACCTGGGAAACTTACCTCTACTATTAAAGAGGCCACGTGAAGAGCAGTGAGAGGAGTTTGCTCCGCTGGTTTGACAATCACAGTGTTTCCACAGGCAAGAGCAGTGCTTATCTTCAAAATCATCATAGGCATTGGTCCATTCCACTGGAGAGCAAAATTGAACAATGGATTCTTTGTATAGCTCAAAATCATGTTTTCTAGAACAACTTGCCTCCCTCATAGATGTAAAAAATGAATTAAGAAGATGTATGTAGGGTCTGGAGAGATGGTTCAGTGGTTAAGAACACTTGCTGTTCTCCAGAAGACTGGGGTTTGATTCCCACCACCCACATGGCAGCTAACAGCCGTCTGTAATTCTATTCCAGTGAATACAGCGCCCTCTTCTGGCCTCTCAGGGGCACTGCACACATGCGGTATACTTACATACATGCAGGTAACCATACACATAAAACAAAATAAATTTTAAAAATTTAAAAATCAACAAATCATGATCATTTTAAAAGTTGTGTGTAATTATCTACTGTATTTCACTTAGGCTCGTTAGTAAAGGTAGCTAGCAAATGATTAAAAGCTCTAAATAAAACATACTGGAAGGGAAGAGGAGAGTCCTTCCAAATTTATTTAAGTGCTGTCATTTTGAATTATTATTCCAGAAGGAAAAACATTATTACATGTTGTAGCATATAATGAAGCATATCATGTTATCTAAGTTTTGAAATTCTCAGTCTATGTCTTCCTATAGTGTATGTACCCAATGTTATCATTCAGCAGAATTGACATCCAGGAGATTTTATGTGTGTTTATCTGTGTTACCTAGAGACTGAACCCAGGGTCTAACACAATTTGAACATGTTCTCTGACACTGATCTAACCTCAGCTCAGTACAAATTATCTTGTTAAAGCTCAGGATGAGCACTTGACTTTGGATCTCAACAAGCCCACTGGGCAGCCGTAAGAACCCAAATAATCACTCTATTCCATGTGTGGGAGTTTATCTGCACATGCTAAAAAGAGATCTCTCTATTTTAGATGGATATCCTCAATTAATCAAGAAAAAAGGTTTGGGGGAAGAGCTCATACCTAGACACTTGCCTATCCTGTGTAAGGCTAGGGTTAGATCCCTAGTACACAAAGTAAACAAAAAAATAATGATGCTAATGTTTAAGCATATTAACTGTTATTAGCAGTTAGAGTGATGTAAGTTATCTTTATTATTTTCTTTAAATTTTAAACTTTTGAAATAATGAATAATTCCATCAAAAATGCTAATACGCTTTTAGAGCTCAGTTTCCTTGAATAACTGTCAGTGCCTTACCTTCATCTAAAAACCCGAGGACAATTCATTGTTTTTATTTCGCCTTTAAAAGTATGTCAGTGACATGTGGTCAGTGCCCATGTGTTAAGCTTATAAGAAATCTTCTGGCTCCCTTCAGAGCATTATCTTCTGTTAAAGGAATTCTGAGTACCCAGTCCTGCCATCTAAAATTACAATATGTGCCACACAATGTTCCATGTGTCGTGGGATCATTTCCAACATTTTAATTCAAAAGTATCTTTCCAGAATTCAACAGTCTTGTTGCAAAAGTCTTTTGCAGTTATTCTTGCTGATTGCTTGTTTGTTTATTGTTTTTGGCTTTTTTGAGACAGGGTCTCCCTGTAGTCCCAGGGGCCCTGGAACTCCTTATATAGAGCAGGCTGGTCTCATAGAGATCCTCCTTCCTCAGCCTCCCAAGTTCTAGGATTAGACAGAATGCTGGGGAGAAGTGAGGCCTAATATTTTTGTCTGAAGTGGTATCTCTGCATGGATGAGCCATGATAAGTATTATGCAATATGCTTATAAATCAGGGCTTATAAAACCGGCATATCATAGAACTTTAAAAACCACCCATTTGGAAACACTTAGAACTTAATGGGGTAATACTGAAATATCCTCAAAAGAAATGCCAGCATAGGGGGGCTGGCCCAAGAAGCTACGACAAGAAGACAAGGTGCAGTCAGTCATACATGTTGATATTTACTTCACACTTAATCAACATGTAAGCATCCATTTGTGTTGGAATGAGATTCTTTATCAGATCAAACAGAATCAGAGCTTTCTATACCCTCGTGAGAAATCAGGCAGAAACACAACTTACAGGGATGATTTGGCCACACACACCAATAGGTTCCCGTCTTGTATAAGTGAAAAGGTCTCCATCTGAAAATCAGAGTAGACACACAATCCAATAAGGGCAAGAGTACTGTGTAATCATGAACAGGTGGTTTGAACAGAAACTGTATCTAACTGAAAACTAGAGGAAAAAATTATATCTCCAACTTTTTACAAAACAAATATGGAGCTCTAAACCAATAATGCATTGCATTTTGGAGGGAAACTAAGGCTCACCACGTTCTAAAGGGAGGTGAAACACTCCCTCATACTGAAAAGCTCACTAAAACTCAGGAAGTAAACAGCCCAAAAGCTTCAGCAAGGCCCTGAATCTGGCTGAAACTGATGCTGCTCCTCAAGATTATAAAAGCAGTAAGAAGTGCTGGGCCAGCCAAGCTGCACGGTGGAGCTCAGTTCAACTCAGATGTCAGGATAAACACTTTCCCAGATGTCAATCTCCCTGCAAGTTTTCCAGTGAGCTCCGGGTTTCCAGCGTGTATGAACCATTGCTCATCGTGGGGTGGATCTGTGGTGATGAGGCTACCTTAGACTCAGTTCTCCTCCTGTGAGTAACACCTCACCCGCACTCTTGTAAGTAACCACAGTAAACACACTGCTCACCAAGCTGAATCTGAGTGCAGTCCTTACTCTGATCTGCTATTGGTTTCCTATCGGGGGTGTGTAGATATTTGTTCTTGTCTCTCCAGGAATAGTGTCACACAACGACTTTCCCTCTCAAGATCTGCAGGTACTTTTAATGGCCTTTTCCCGGTTTTCTAAGAGTAGAGTATGCACTAAAAACACCTGCACGTCCTGGTGCTGCTGCTACATTCTCTTCTACTTTCTAGTCTACCATCTCCACCCATGCTGCAGTTAGACGTGAAAGGCACCTCAGGACCAGAGCTTGGAGTGAACTGTTCAAATTCCTAAAGGCGTCAGTCACAGAGGAGAAATTCTACCTTTGCTTTCTCCAATTGATTCTTTATTCACTTGAAATATTCTTCAGATGTCTGTTATACACTAAGTAATACTTACATAAGCACTTCTATGCAGTCTTAACTCGGCTTATAAAGAGATGCTCATCTTAATTTAAGCTACTTGAGCCTCATCAATATAAATCAGTTTGATGAATTACTCTAGACTAAGTAAAGTAGTTTCAACAGGCACAGATAAGCATACCTGCCGGTTTCTATAGCATGAGGAACCTTAAATAATTGCATTAGAGAAAAGATACAAATACCATTATAGAATGAAGCTCAAATAAATCATTTCAGTCACAGGCTTTGAAAAGTTAAGGGTCATGGGAACTGGAAAGATGGTTCAGCAATTAAGAGTCCTGGATCCACTTGCAGAGGACTGAGGTTCCCAGCACCCACATGGCAGCTCACAACTATCTGTAACTCCAGCTCCAAGGCATTCAAAACCCTCTTAGAACCTTTGTGGGCATGACACATATATGCAAAACACTCAGACATTAAAAAATTAATTGAAAAAATTTTTAAACTTGTGGTCCATAGACACCACCCAGTTCAGCAATTGAGTCTGTGATATGATACTGTTCTTAATTCTGTTGAAAATATCCATGTATTTTTTTTCTGCATGATTAAGTCAAACAACTTAAAAAACAGTTTGTTGATTCTCAGTAGAACTACCAACATTAAAACTCTGTTAGATCAAAATCAAAGGGGAAATAAATGTCTTTATCGGAGAGATTTGAAGGTATTTGTCTCTGTAGCAATGGCTTCACCTCTATCACCTGGTGATTTACAAATCTACTTACCACTTGGTATTGTTTGACCATGGATCTTGTCAGCCCAGCCTGACATATATCGCAATGTTTTTGCTGCCATACATGTCACCAGGTATGCACTGGAAAAGAGTCTTCCACCATTCATTGACTCCATTGTCTGAAAAAGAGATTGGTTCCTAAGTCTAAAATTCTAATAATAAAAATTAGATTAAGATTTTCATTAGTTATATACTGGGGAACTTTGGGAACACAAAGAATCTTAAATCATCTTGTCTAAACTCAATTAAAAACATAACTTTAGAAAGAGTTCACAAACTTGTTTTTGGTCACATCACAAGATCCTGATGGGAGGGACAGCGAGAGTGTGGTTGGCAGACCCTAGTGTTCCTTCGGTCTCGTTCTGAGTACCTTCCACCAAAGCAAAGTTAAGAACTAAGCATAATATCACAAATATAGAGATGTTCAAGTGACACTTCACCCCTGTCATGTCAGAGTTCAGTAGGATTGAACTTGGCATCCAACCATGATGACAGTGTCTTCCTTACAACTCTGCACGATGCCCAGTAATCATGATTCAGTTTCATCTTCCACACAGGTATAAGCAACCTGTTCACACAAACTTAACATCTGTGTCTTCTACCACAGATTTCCCTCGGCAGAATTTTCATTTATAAACCTTCTGCTTTTAGCAATCTTCCTTTCCTTCCCTTCCTAAGCAGAACCTTAAAGAGCTTGTTAGAATGTAAGCTCTACTGGATAATCACCATGTAGGATGAACAGGTGATCGACAGCTAAAGATTCAGCTTCTGTGTTATTTTGTCCACTACTCTCCCATATCCTCAGCTGTCATCTTCTGGGACTGTTTTTTGGGACGTGAAATTCAAGCTGACGGACCTAGTTATCAAGTTACATGTGACGTAAGACAAATGAGAGAAGCCGGGTTTTATGAAGCTGCTTTCTCCCAAAGAAACTGGTGGCACAGTCCTTCTATGCACACAGCCATTCATTCTGTTCTTGCATATTCTGAATAATGCAGATCTCTGAGGAATACGTGATATTCAGCAGTCATTGCTAAGACTTTTAATAAAATGAAGGACCTTTGCTGTCTCTTAAGGTTCAAATGATAAAATTCATTCTGAGGGCTAATCTGGAGACTATTCCTCAGTTTCCTTTACAAAAATGCCAGACTGAGAAGACATGGGAAGGACCTCTCCCACCCACAGGATAGGCCGACTTGTTTAGCCACAGAAATTAAAGTGCAGAGTCCCCAGAAACAGAAATATGATTTTAATCTATGTGTTAAAAACTGGATTCTATTGTTAATTCTTTTTTACCTGTGAAAATGCCAAATGACATCATTTAGTCAAGACAGACTAAACGTACACAGACACAGGGCAGAAAAAGCAGCCATGTTTAATATCTTTCGGTGAACTAGGTGACTACAAATAACATTTATTTTAGAGATGTACTTGGGTATTTTTAAAAATTTTTGAATTTTCATCCTAAAACACTCAAGTAACACTTGAGAAATTGAGAACTCCATTAGAGGAACGCCCGACCTTGTCAAGGGCTGTGAGAACTTGGGTAAAGACAAGGTAGAGGCACTGTGCAGGTGGCGTTCAACACATGAACTTTGAACTGGAAGCACTTTTGAGAGTTCCCACAGTGCTTCCTGTTGGTGACGGTTAATACTCACAGCCAGCAGCAAACGGTCTCTTTCAATTAAGTCAGCCAGCTTGTTCAGTAGCCGTCCCCTTTCTGACGCATCCATGGTGCGCCATGGGGAGCCGATCTGGAAAGCCTGTCTTGCAGCCTTCACTGCTTTGTCAACGTCTGCCTGGAAATCACAGAGCATTCAATGCAGTATATTCAACATTCTAGAAAAGTCAATTCAGTATACTGAACATACTAGCTGAGCAAATCCAGTAACTATCACATTATAAAATAGATCCCAGGTCTGTGTTTTCACTCCACCAAAATCTAGCACATTCTCTGTGTCACAGAAGTATGTTGGAATGATGCCACTTGAAGTTATTTATAATAAGGTTGAATCTCATGTTGTTACTTCCTCTTAAAAGATGCATGAACCCAAAATTAGTATCACCTTCCTTAGATGAAATTCAAATAAGAAGTCCTAGACTTACAAGGCCACAAATTAAAATGAAAAAATATGTTTTATATTACAAATGATTCTAGATTTATCAGAGTTACAGCCTGAAAAACTCATAAGCTGAAAATGCATTTAGTATATGCCATATATCATCATAGTTTCATCCAATCTATCTTATCTGAAGTCTCTTTCATCACAAGGATTGGGTATCTCAAGTAATTTATTGACTATGATTGTTCATTGTGGTTAACAGTATTTGTTGTTTATCCATGATTGTGTGGCTGACTGGGAGGCTCACCAGCATCCCAGGAGAACATTGTACTGAATCACATTAGCCTGGGAATAGTTCAAACTTCAAGCCACAATGTACACACAGTTTTAATGCATGTGTATTGTCTACACATTTTAGTAAAGTTGAAAAACTATAAATCCAGCCACTATAAATCAGGAGTTCTCTATATTTATAAGTGGGACAAAAAAGGCTTTTTAGAAGTACAGTCTGTTCTGAACAAGTGATACTATTAAAAACCATATGCAGATATTCTTTCACTACAATACCTGACACAATGCTGGCTAACCCAGTGAAGAACAATGAGGGAACACAGTAAAATGCATGCGTGCAGAGCATGCCCCGCTGAGGATACACATGCGCCGTAAATTCTGGGCATTCAGGTGAGCAGATCACTGCTTATGTTTGGTCATTGCTTCATTTCAGAGACATTTCCTACATTTTTCCTAAGGAAATTCAGAGACTACTGCTTGGAGAAGACAGAGTAGCAATCCACAATATCCAGATGCCAGTGTGAGGTGTGGGTGCCATGGCTTATAAACTACTACAGTTCCGTGTTACACAGACCCGGATGAAACAGAATCCATGTGGGTCCTTGTGCTCAGTGCTCTGCCAATGGCCTTTGCAAAGATGAGCTGCCTTGAAACTCCTGGACTCCCAAATGGCTGCGAAGAATATAACTTTGAGGTCAGTACCTTGTCATGAAAGCAGTATGTCTGTGGAATGCTAAATAAATGAATTCGTTCTTGTGGTTATACCTATTTGGATTATAACTCTCCTTTCCTCACATCATATTTTTAATCGCACCGTGACAGAAATGGATTACTGACGGTTCAATTTGGTGAAACATTAACACAACTTATATTCTGATATCCTCTTTTTAGCTGTGTAAGTTTTGAGGCATCCAAAAGTCCATCCCTCCACCTACTCTACAGCATCGTATTGGTCCGCCAGTGTTAGAAAAGTGAACTGAGGAGTTTGTGCTGAAATAGCCACTGAAACTGGAGGGACATGCATACAAACCATGATGCTATTGAATTATAAACTATAAAAGCAGTGTTCAGGAGGAACTGCTTCTGCAGTCCTCCAAAGATAACCCTGAATCGTAGATGCTAAATTGACATAGCTGTTTGCATATAACCTACAGACGATTCCGTACCCTTAACCGATTATGTCTGATATGTAATGCAATGTAAATACGTGCATAGTGGTTGTACTGTATTGTTTAGCAAATAATGGCTGAAAAAGTTTGCACATATTCAATTTCCACACAGCTGAAGCAAGCCTAAGCACATTGTTTATATCAGCAGATGCACACTTCTGATCCCTGGGTAGTTGAATTCTAATGGAGGACTCCATGATACAAAGGGTCTATCCCTTCTAAAATGATACATGTGCCTCAATTCGTTGGAGATTCGTTTCTCTTCTCTTTAAATTAAGAATAAGCAGTCTCAAGTTTTTAACTTGACAGACATGATAAGCATTCACTTGATTTAAAAAAAACAACAAACGGTGGTCCTAGAAGACAACCTGAGGTGGAAAGGACAACGCCTCCCAGCACACTTCCTTCTAGCTTTCTTGGCCCTCTTCCTTTCAGCCCTTTATCATTGCCCATTGTCTGCCATTTATTCTCTTCCCTTCCCACTGTCTGGAGGAGGCCACCAGACTACTCTACCCCAAGAAGTTTATCTGATCACTTTCCCTTTCTGTTTACACTGCAGGCTTTATCCACAATCTTAAGGGGAAGGTCCTCTGATGTCCTGTTTACATTTTTCCTTTTCTGTCTGACTCAGTCCTTCTCTCTTTTGCTCATGAAATTCTCCTAGAAGAGAGAATGTTCCATCAGTAAGCCCCATTACTTTCAAAATCCTACTTATTTTCCAAGACCCAGCTCAACCTGAGCATGCCCCTGAATAGTCAGCAGACATCCCACCTGATATTATCTTAGAAACTGGTCTGGGATTTCAAGAAAATGACCATACAATCTAAAGTACTTTGGCAAGGTGAAAAGTTTTACTTCTGCAGAAGGAGACAAAGGTGATGTAAATCCAGCAAGCACACACAGCTGGTGAGGATCCCACTGGATTTTGATTCCTAAAGCAGAGGGGTCCTCTGCCTCACTCTGAGAGTTCAAAGCTTGGCCTCATTCTCTCAAAAGGTTGCTTAAAGGAACATATCTGATAATCAAAATGCAGCTATTGAGAGCAGGATGCAACTTTGAGCACAAATTAATCTTAGAAAAATGCTGACTGGAGATAAAAGTTTTACCAGGTGTTGCTTTCACACATTTCTTTAAAGATGGAATTTTCTTTGTCTCATTTAACCTTTGATAGAAAAACAGCACATTTCATTTACATTTTCCATTTGAAGATACTCATGAAGAGGCCATTAAGCTCCAGGGACTAAGACAAGTTCTTTATAGCCTCAAGTTGCTACTGTGGTTAAGAATCATGGACTGTGTTCTACAGTAAGCACACCATAAGCTGGTGAAACAGAGCAAAACTGGATCCTACAGCTGACGTCCATACCTACTTCTATTTGTCAAGTTAAGATTATGATCCTAGCCTATAGTTAATCATTTTAGCTCTCTTATAAACCTAATGTTATACTGATGCCTCTTTTAATTTATTTTTGTTGATTTTGGTATAAAATCTTATTTATTTAAAATTTTTATTATTCCTTAGAATTTTACATGATTTCTTTTGATCATATTGACCGCCACCTCTTCCACTTCAGTTCCCCCAGATCCACGTTCAGTTCCTTACTCCCACACATCATGCCTGTTTTTAGAAAATAACCACTGACCTAATTTGTGCTTCATATGAACTCCTAATGGTGAGGTAATCCGCTGGAGCATGGTAGGCCTTCCAGAAGCCATTCCCTTATAAAAAACACTAACTCTCCCTTTCCCAGAAGCCACTAACTTTCCACAGACCTTCAGCTAGAGACGGGGCCTCACAACCCCTTCTCACTCCATGCCAGAATGTTGACTGGTTTGACCTTGTGCCAGCAACCATAGCTGCTGTGAATTCAAGAGTGCTTGATCCTGTCGTGTCCAGAAGACATGCTTTCTTCTAGTCCTCCCTGTCCTCTGGTTTTACAGTCTTTCTACACTCCCTTCCATAATGGTCCCTGCGCCTTGAAAGGTGGTATGATATACATGTTCCGTTTGGTTATAAATCATTCTAAATCTATTCCATTCTGTTATATAATAAACGTTTCACATTATCCCAAATTAGTACTTCCACAAAAAGTGGGTTTTAAGTTTCAAGAGCATCATATTACAGATTTCATTCTAGTGCTGACATATCTAAGATATATTTTCAATTAGTCTTAAAAAATAATGTATTACCTTAGATATGCTACCATCAAAACCCGTGGCCTAGGGCATGTAAAATGTTACAGTTTTAAAATCAGGGCCTAAAGGCTAAGTGTATGTGGGTGGTTTGAAAGGTGCTCAGATGTCTAAAACCTCTTAAGCCAAGATGGGGAAAGACTTATCGTTTCTATCTCTCGTGGAATGTGTATCCTCATATTAAGTTCATTAAGAGATGGACAGAACAGCAATCAGACCCATTCTCTTTCACACCTGTCTGAAGCACTTTCTTTAATGGACACTTGGTTTTATCCCCACCAATTAGAGATTAGCTCATGCTTTAGGGTTAGTCAGTGGTTTAAATGACCTGCCGAAGTACAAAGAAACCAGTTCCCACCCACATGCAGGCTGTGCTTAGCATCCTGCACTTCCTCTGGCTCCTGCCTGCCCCTTTCATCCATAGAGAGGCTGGATGTGGCCCACTGTCAGCTCCATTCCACTCATGAATGTAATCCCCAGTACCTTCTGGCTCATGACCTAATGAGTCAGTCTAGCACAGTAGGATTAATGTCACTGTGCAACTGGCCACATTCGTTCCTACCAAGAAGCAGTGCCAGCTTACTGTATGTTGGATAGCTCCTACATTGTTGGAACAATTATTCTGCTTGAATAATTCCAAAAAAGAATACAGAGGCAAGAATGCTAGACGCATTGAATCACCAATAGTCTGCCAGGGGTTGGTTACTTGTCCAGCATGGTTGGTTGGGTGTGAATGAACATCTTTAATCACTTCCATGGGGAAGCACTTGTCACTAAGCACAGGGCAAACCAGTGGTATATATTGACAAGCTTTCTTTTCTATACTTTAGGAAGAAAGTAAATCTCAAAATTCCCTGCATCAAGTCCTCAGTCTCCCTTACAGGTTTCTACTGAACACACGGAGAGAATTTTGTTTTTCTGATGAGATCAATCCAGGTGTTAAAGCAATATGTTCCCTAGGAACTCAGGGCAGCATATGTATTTAAGGATTTAATATTAAAGCATCAAGAATACTTTTCTTTTAGCTGACAACTACAGATTCAGTCTTCCTCTTGAGTGTCATTTCTATCTATATAGAGATAGACAGCTAACAGTCTCTCAGTCTGTGTACTTCAAATATATGCAATTACAGTTTTACTTTAATTTAAAATTTTTAAATTTTTATTTTTTCTGTATGAGTGTATTGCCTGAGCATATGTAAATATACCTGTGTCATGTAACACCTGTGGAGGACAGAAGAGGGCATCAGATCCCCTGGAACTGGAATTATACTTCATTGCTTCCTCAAAGTATTTTGTTTCTTCCTGAATCAATCATATTAGAATTATCTGGAAAATATTCTGAAATGCAAGTCCTATGACTCACTCTAATTTTACAGAAAGGTACTCAGTGGACAGCACGGATCTGTGTTTGAACAGGACATTCCAATGAACATCAATTTTCAGAACTGAAGCATACATCACTAAATAGGTGAGTTCCAGACTCCTAAGCTGTGGGATTTGGAGTATATGGAAAACGAAAGTTTGCGGAAGAGAAAACTGTTTCATTGATGTGCTGCACAGTGCACTCCCGCCTGCTGGTATAGCCATAAGATACAGCATTAATCTATGCAAGAGTGGTTGTCTCAGACTAGGTCTTTCTAGATTTAGTTATTGACCCCTCCAATTATTTCCTGTTTCCTCCTTTTACATGAAAAAGAAACAGAACGTGAAAGAGAGTTAGCAGCCCTTTAGAGTGACTGGAGCAGTCCCAGATGTACACTGAGCAGGCAGCAGGCTAAGACTTGCTGGGACACTGGGCAGAGTGGAGTTGGAATTCTCTCATTGATGAGGTGGCCCGGACTGAAGCCATAACAAACGGTTTGTTTGTTATAAAGATTCTGTGTGCTGGACTTTTCCCCTATGCCAGTGAGAAGACCAGGGAAGAAATTCTCTGTGGGATCGACTTTTCTGGAATGCCTCCTGTCTTATCTAACTTTGTAACCGAAGTTAATCTTGCTTTGTGATCATTTGTACTAGTTCCTTTTCTGTTGCTGGCGAGGAGGCATGGGGACAGGAGAAAGCCAGAGCAGAAAGCTGAGGACTTACATCTTCAAGCAGGCCCAGGAGGCAGATCAAGACAGACTAGAAATGGGACAAGGCTGAGAACTCTTAAAACGTGCCTCCATGATGTGATTCCCCAAGCAAGACCACAAACAAGATCTCCTGATCCTCTACAAAAGCTCCACCAACTGACCAATATTTGGAGCCTAAGGGAGACTGATCTAGTTTGCCTTCAATTGCTGTGATAAAATCACTGATCAAAAGCACTTTGGAGAGGAAAGAGTTTATTTGGCTTACAATCACTTTTACCATCAAGGAAAGCCAAGCAGGAACTTAGGTCAGGAACCTGGACCACAGACCACAGAGGAATGCTGCTTACTGACTCCTGTGCTTACAACACAGGACCTCCTGACCAGGGTGGCACCAGTCACAGTGGGCTCTGCCCTTGCACATCACTCAGCAATCAAGACAATACCCCACTAATGTGTCCACAAGGCCAATCCAATAGAAGCACATCTTTTACATTGCCTATTCAGTCTGCCTTCTTACTGTCAAATCAGCTCATTTACATCTAGGTGGCCTATAGTAAGACAATGTAAATAATCTTACTAGACCTTGGAGTCCTGTTGTAATAAACTTTTGCAATTTAAGCTAAAAAAATGGCTTTAAATGTAGAAGGCGTCCCCTCTTTCTCCCCTCCTGACCCAATCTTGTCCGGGACCCAGAATAATGTGTGTGGGATTTTTGTGTGTTTTGTTGTTTTTGCTTTTTTTAAAAAAAAAAATGCTATTCTGGGTCAGTATACATTTGAAAAGGTGAATGCTTCTCTAACAAGACAAAATTCCCCATATCATGGTAGAGATCCTGTTTAAATTTTAAATATTTTATTTTACTATTTTTATTTGCTGTGTACGAGTTTATTGCTACATTTCTATAAGTGCACCCGTGTCCTGCAGTACCCATGGAGCTCAGAAGAGAGCGTCAGAGCAACTAAATCTAGAGTTATAGATGGTTGATAGCTGCCATGTGGGTGCTGGGAACTGAACCCAGGTCCTCTGAATGAGTAGTCAGTATTCTTAACTACTAAGCCATCTCTCCAAACCCCTGTTTAAATTGAGAAAGAGAGAGAGAGAGAGAGAGAGAGAGAGAGAGAGAGAGAGAGAGAGAGAGAAAGAGAGAGAGAGAGAAAGAGACGAAGAGACTTTTGTTGGAGGAACAGGAAGGAATATTTTTGGAATAGATCAGACAGGGTCACTCTTGGTTTGTATTTGTTGATTATTTGTTATGAGACAGGGAATTACTAGCTGTCAGTGGTCTGAAATTTTCAAAAGTCTCTATGTAGACTAGGCTGATCACTCTTGATTTAAACATCATTTAGAGTGTAGTCTTTTCTTAATCAGGTCCCAACGATTGCAGTTGTACATGGATGAATCTTTAGAATGTGTGGAGTGAAATCAGACAGTGTGGGTTGGAGGAGAGTGTGGATTCTTGGTATCGAACCCCAGTCCTCTGTAGGAGTAGTCAGGGCTCTTAACCGCTAAGCCATTTTTCTAGCCCCTTTCTCTTTTTCTTTTTATCTCTTTGCATCTTATGTTAAAAAGACTGAAAGCCTTGTAATTTCTCAGTAGCAAACAGAGGGGACATTCTTCAAAGTAGACTTAGTAACATATACATATTTTTAATATGTTCAGAAAAAAATTTTCACAGATTTCATTCTTCATTACTCAGGTTAGCTAGTTAATTGCTACTTTAACAGTCTTAGGATAGAACAGAAATCCTGGCACCCGCAGTAACCCTGTTGGCCATAGGCTATATCTGCATCAGAAGGACACGATTTCAATACTGATTCAGTGAGTTATTGGCACTGTCAACTTAAGTAAACTACTCAGTCTGGCTATTCTTCTACTTTATTATCATTTATGAATTCAGCTAAAAGTAGAATCTTCTGTTGCTCCTATAAGAGGCTAGAGTGTAAAAACCTAAATAGTCAATCTAAGTCATGTTAATATTCAGTATAATGGTATTGATAAATATCAAATCAGTGATTTGTGGGGGAGGGGTATGTGGAAACAGGCATTCCTGTGTATGTGTGCAGGTGGAGGCCAAAGGTTGATGTTGGGGTCTTCCTCAATGGCTCTGTAATTTGTTTTTTGAGAAAGGATATCTCCTTGAACCTGCTGCTTATGATAAATCTTGATCAGCTAGAACCTAAGATCCATGGATCCTCTGGCTCCTCAAATTTTCGTTTACAGGCACCTGCCATCCAACTCCCCAGTGTCCTTTTTGTACTAAGGACAGCAGAACAGTTACCCAACAGCGTGAGCAGCCATATTTTCATGCAATGTCTTCAGCTCACATTGGATGTGTGAACTCAGAAGGGTGAGAAACAATCCTGCAGCAATCGGACCGTGAGCTCACCTTGTCTCCTTCTTCCACGTGGCAGATCACCTCCTCAGTTGCAGGGTTAAGGACAGGAAATTTCTTGCCACTCACAGAATTGTGCCACTCATTGTTTATGAAGATCTGTGGAATTGTAGAGAAAGCAGATGGAGAACACCTACATATGAAGAAGCTTGAGAAATTTCTGTAAACTAAAGCTGATATCTCCACCCTCTCCAAACTCTACATTTTTGTCAGTTGTTTGTGTCTGTATACACATCCTTAGGGTATGAGAATCCCGATAATCTCCATCCCACATGTAGAGGTGATGTAGTTTAACAAATGGTCTTGTGACTTTGAAGAGAGCTTGTCATGTAAAGACTCAGCACCAGAGATGGATGGACACTCCTAGATTTACTAACCACTACAAGGGAAATACGAGAACCGGGATGCAAATGTACAGTGTTCCAGAGGCTTCAAATTCAAATGCTTTTAAATTGTTTAATTTTATAGTTCTCAAACTCTAACCAATGAAAGAAATAAAAAACTAAGAATAAGCCCTAAATGATGATGCTTTAATGAGTTGTCTTGTTTGGAGAGAAAAAAGTTGCAGCATTAGGATTAAGCAGGTCTCCAGCTGGCTGCTTTTCCTTCTCTTGGTTACTAAGCTCAACTTATTTGTTCTCTGTCCTGCCTCCCAAACACCAACACAAGAAAATAATACAAAAATGTAGACACTGGTCAGGCATGGTAATCCACAGACACTGTAAACCACTGGCTCACTTGGTTTGCAAGCATGAAACTTAGTTACCAGCCATCACTTTTTCAAGTCCTCTTGCAAGTGCAAACCTAAGGCAATTAATTATTCAGAGGGACACAGTAACAGAAACAAAAGCTCACCGGTTTAGATGAAATTACATATGTAACTGGTGTTCTCTCAAGTTTGAAAATGTAACCAACAATCAATAGGATGAATGCTAATTGAATAGAACAGGGTGACACAAAAGACTTGAGAAATCACAATTCAGTTTCATTGTTTACTTTTAACTAGAGGAATAGCTAAATGCAAACCAACTGTCCGTTCTTTAATTCTTGTCTTTTAAACATTTAGTCATTCTCCTTAGGATGCTCCTAGGCAGTAACTGGTAGTGAAGAGATTTCTAGAGATATTTTTTATTCTATTGTTTTGAGACAGGGTCTCCTCATAGCCATAGCTGCAGTGGAACTCACTGTGTAGTCCATTCTGGACCTGATGGCACGGAGATGTGCCTGCCTCCCCCCCCCCCAAGTGCTTAGATTTAAGGCATGAGATACCAGGCCTGGCAGGAAAGAGATTTTAAACAGAAAACATCTGTCTATGTTGGATGATTACCAAACCTGGGGATGGAGATGAGCTATTAAGCATCATCTCATTTTTCTAGTACTTTTACTTGCAAGTTTAATTAATAAGCATTAAATAAAACAACTCAATAGAAAGTTAATTCATATTAATGCCTCCTTTAGATACAAATACTCCAAAAGAAAAAATGACAAAGCAAAATTCCCAAAAGCAAAATAAATAAAAAGTGAGGGGACCTGTTGATTATCAAACGCCTTCACAGCTAGGATCATGAAAACTAAACTCCTCTTAGTGACCAAAACACAAGAGTCAGTAACCCTGATCTTCCTGAAACAGCTCTAAATGCGGGGATTTGGAAAAAAAATTTCTTCCAATGGGAAACCTGAAATAAGAATGTGATGGAGGGAGACGGGCATCTTGTGCTTGGATGTACTTTTCCTAATGTGAACCCCTGGAGAGTGTGGCCGCCCAACGTTTTCATCTTGTGACATCATGCCCATAGATTTCTGGCTGCTCACTATGGCCAAGGCTCACTCCGCTATGCTGACCTTTCCTCAGGCGGGAGCCTATCTGTCGGACAGCTCACTCAGTGGATGTGCTTATGAAAATGCCTCAGGGTTTCAAGCCACCCACATTCACACATATACAACAAGGAAAGGAAATATACAACAAGGGACACTTGGACCTCCTCATCAAGTTTAATGTTCTTGGTTTTCATTGGTTAATTCAGACATCAGACTGTCCTCCCCGGAGTCCGACCGTCTACATCTTATCTTGCGTTCTGGGTCACAATATGTAGATCATGTGAAGTGGGTTTGTTTACGCAGTGTGTGTGTGTGTGTGTGTGTGTGTGTGTGTGTGTGTGTGTGTTTATGATTTGTTAGTTTGGAGTCCTAAGCTCTGCAAGAAAAGCAGCCACGTCACTGTGTAGCAGGAAAAACTCAGAGAGGCTCGGAACAACCCGACCTGATCCATTTCGTAGCTCTCCCTTGCTGCAGATTTTGAAGTCTGATTCAGTCTCCTGCTCTTGTTCTAAATATTTATTTTTCAACAATTATATGTCTGTTCCAGCAGCAATAAACACACCTGGAGGAATAAATAAGAATACTTTCATCTCAAAATTCACAAACTAACTCATGTCCATTTGACGTGTGATGCAATAGCCTCCATTCAGCGCTCAGTTCTAAGTGCTGGATCCTAAGGCTCCTTTCATTAAACACAGGGTCTGATTATCTCAAGTGTGCTATTTGTCCTTTAAGAAAAATAAAAGAGAGGTTCCCTCAAATTTGGGGCCTTGTAAGCTCCTCTGTATTTGCTTCCCATAGGCAATACCCTGCTGCACCGAGTTAGTGGAGCTGCTTGTTCTAGTTCACCACCTTCTGGCACAGGAAGCTTTCACTCAGAAGAATCACTTAGCCTTGGAGTTATGTCAAGAAATAAATTTGTGAGAAGTTTTCTTAGAGTCGTTAGAATTCAGTGCTGAATCAGATGACTAATTTTGTAAGATTTTGTTTTCATACTGGCAACGAGCTCTTTATCGATATCTGATTGACACTTTAAGCTTTAAATACATGCATTTTGACCAACGCAAGGGAAGGCCTTGCTTGCAAGTGTCCTTACCTTGGTATGCTGGATCTTCAAGTTGGCCAGTGGCGCAGGGACTTCTGGGAGGGCCTGGGAAGACATGGCTAGATCTGCTCCTGCAACACAGATGACAGGTTCAGCAATTGGGTTCTGGGAGAGCACTTGCTCCTTTTATCTGCACAGGCTTAGTGCTATTTGCATATTGGGATGTGATTGGATGATGAAACTCTGAGCAGAGCACACAGGACAATGATTTGCAACACCCCCAGCAGAAACCTTTGCCTTTAAACTTAAATCCTCAAGAGACCAGCACTCTACTATTTGCAGATGAATTAATATGAAAGACCAAGCCTGTGCTAAGGGTGTGTTCGCAACTGCTGCCCTGGTCTCTCGCTAGTTATGTTTCCTCTCTTCTTCTTTTTTATGTAACTCTATTACCTTGTATTAATTTTATTACTGGAAATCAGAAACTCTGAGTAATGAAGAGTGTAAACACTTGTTCTCAGCAGGAGCCTGGGAGTGGAGCACCATGAATCTTCACCCACCAGCAATCCCTGTCCCAGAAAATCATTGCTGCTGTGGGGGAAAGACCCTCTCTCTCGACTGTCATCAGCCAGCTTAAAAAGTTTGGTGTTCTAGTGTGATTTCAAAAGCCTCAGTTATCTTTATCTTTTTGGTGGGATGGAAAACTGAGCAGGATTTTACAGTGCTTCAAAGTGCAGGTGTCACAGGCCCTCAAGTAGCAGTATGTGAAAACTCATCCAAAACTAAAGTTACCCTTGGTTTGCAAAAATGTCTGTACTTACAAGTCATCACTGTAGGCAGCTGTACAAGAAAGAGAATAAAGCCACACTCCCAAGTAGTTTAAATTCTGAATATTTCAAGCTGGGAACTTTATAAAGGACACGGTTCCAGCAGAAGTTATTAAAGGAACCAGATAAAACTCTTTGGACACTCTGGTTATCAAGAATTTGCAATAGTCATTTCTCACTGTGAAGTCGCCCCTTCCTGAGGGGGCACTTACTCAGGGAAGCGGAGACTCTCCCTCCTCACTTGAGCTTCCACATTGGTAGACGAAGAGGGCAAACAGCTCTCTTCTGATCACCGCCTCACAGTGTAAGTCTAATCTCACTTCAGACCAATGTAAATCTAAATCCCAGTCTGTGTTTCAGTTTCCCTTTATGTCCTGTCATTCAGAAGATGATCCCACATAGGTTCAAGCTCAATTTTGTTTCTCCAAATGAAGAGCATCAAGGAGATTAAGTTCCTCCCTGTATTCATCGAAGCAGGGGTTGGCAAACTTTTATTTCAGACATATATGTAATATTTTCATCTTTCTGGAACATATCATTTCTTTTGTAACTTATTTTATGCTGCTCAAAAGGAAAAACAGATAAAAGGTGAATTAATGAGTGCATGTACTTTCTGATAGAATTATACATATAAAAGAAGAGGCAGGCCAGATCTGGGAAACAGACATTCCCCTAGATGCTAAGGCAGTACCGTTCAGTAGTCCTTCAGTACCCTGCACCTTATGCTTGAAGCTTGTTAGATTGCTGGGTTTTTTTTCAATCTCTCTCTCTCTTTCTCTCTCTCTCTGTCTCTCTCTTATACTCACACACACATTTTTATCTTTTTTGAAAAACTGAGCTGCTTTTTATACATGTCTTTTGAGTTACATGCACAATTATAAAACATCTGGATACACAACATGTGGTAATGCTAGTGTTCTGGCCAAGATTCAAACAGCTGTTTTGTAGATACGCTCTTCTCTGTGCAGTCAAAACCGGTGTACTAGTTATGCAGGAGGAGAAATCACAGGCTGAATAACATACTTGGCATACACTCTTACTTTCTGAATGGGCACATCATTCATTGTATTGTGTTGGATAATTATGGAATAATGCTGTCCTTAAACCAAGCATTACTGCAGGCAGCTAAAGGAGGCTGCTTTGGTGGCCAGCTGCCATTCCTGTTCTTTTTCATTCCAGCATCCTTGATGCTACAGTCAGCACCGGTCATTCTTCACCTTCATTCCATTTGCTTGTTCAGGCTCATCTTTTCTGCCTGAAAACACAGGCCTATGATAGATGGTTCATTCATAGATAGATAGATACATAGATAGATAGATAGATGATAGATATTCAATACATATATTGATATATATATATATATATATATATATATATATATATATATATATATAAAGAAAGTGTTGCCTGGCCCATAAATTATTTTGTTGAAAAGTTTTTTATTTGAAAATGATTACATAAGTAAGAGACTTTTTCTATTCTTATTTCTCTTAAGGAGGAATAAAGTGGCTTTGGTAAGATGATAGGGATGAGATAGGCTTCTTCAAAACTGCATCCATGGTTGTGCGTTTTTATTGAATACAAGAGCTGGCACTTTAACATCTAGACTTCAGTGAAGGATAATCTTTTCCTTCTCATGAACAAAGGTAAATTGCACGCATCTACATCCACACACATACACAGGAGGAAGAAATAATATATATTAGTTAATAATCATGTGATTCTTCTAACTCATAGGCAACGTGTTCTTACACCATGAAATGTAGAGATGTGACAGCTTCTGTTACTGAGGTAGGTCAGTCTCATCCTACAGCAAAAACGTCCACCGCTGCACGCGAGACCCAGCTTTTGACAATATGAAATCTCTTCTTTCCATGGTAGTCGAACGTGTTACTAATATGAACATCTGAAATTAAATAGGATTAATTAACCAGACATAACAGTGTGACCAAAATAAAGTCTATGAAGTGAACTGAATGTTTACTAAGTGCCCCATGTTTTTTTTAAGATTGTGTTATGCACAGATCATCCTACAACATGTTCAGCAATTTCACAAGATGAATGCTTTCTAAACTCACAGTTTAGTTTTCATAGAAATGAAAACTACTGGCTCTACTTTTGCATTCATACTTTAAATGACATGAATTCAGTCACAAAAGTGAAATAGCTCAGTGGTGCGTGATGTTTGAGCCCACCCCTGGAAAGCAGAGTGAAACGTGTGCAGAGCCGCGTCTCCTGCACATGGAGAAGCTGATGATTTTTTCCTTTTCCTTTTTGATTTTTTAAACTTTATAAAGTTACATGTGCTGTGTACAAAATACTTTAAAAACATTTCAGGCAGGGACAGCTCTGTGAGACTGAGACCAGTCTGGTCTATACAATACGTTCCAGGCCAGCGGGCGCTACAGGGGGAAATAAACTACATCTAAGAGATTCATTCTAGGTGAGTCTGTGAGGTCATTTTCTAGAAGAGTTAACTGAAGAGGAAAGACCCTTGTCCAGAATGGGCTGCCCTTTTGGGGTTGAACCGTATATAAAAGATCTGAGGGAAATACTGCTGTTGCTGCTTTCTTCTGCCACACTCCCTTCTTGTCGGCAAGGATATCGTGCCTATCTTGAAACTGCCACAGCTGCTACCATCCTTGGCTGACGTCAGAACCCAGTTTCTTGGCCTTAACAATGTGGACCAGGAATTCTTCAGGTCTCCAGCACCAGGTGGAGATGCTTGAGGCATTCAGCTTCATGGACTGAGCAGGCACCAGATCTTCAGCCTCCCTAGCGTATTAGATTACCCACATATATAAAAATATCAATCTAATAAATTACCTGGGACTGTGTATTCATTATATCTCTTCTGTTTCTCTAGAGAATCCAGAAGAATACAATAAGGCTAGAGGATGCTTGGGGAATAAAGAAGCCAGATGATTTATAACATGAGGAAAGGTGATTGAAGAAGTATTCAGTGGTCTGCAAATATATAAACTTTAGAGTTCGTTATAGGACACAAGTTCAGGAAATTCAATCTGAGGGATGAACTTCCTGCCTTCTGACAGCAAAAGGTTATCTATCAGAGACTTGCAAAGTCCAAAGGGTCAGTGGTTAGACAAAGCCTTCCAACGTCTGAGAAATGACATGGGCAAATGCTAACATTAAGCTACAAATCACAGGTAACGTGTGCGACAAAGCTAGCTGAAGATTACTATCATGTCACTCAACCGCTTGACTTTCAATACAAATGGATATCTAAGGCAACTAAAAGCCAGTACGTAAAGTTGTTAGAACTTTGTTCATTTATTGTTTCCCTTTCCATCAAACAGCTGAAACTCATGTCATTCAAGTTGTGAACTGAACTTCCAAAAACCAAACCACTGAGACAAGACAAAACCACCTAACCCTATGCTAAGTCTGCAAGAGTCTACAAGGCTGTAGACTAGACTTCATTGATTAGAGCTCATGACTGCTGATTTGGGGCGTTACAAACTATACTGAGACATTTTGGTTCCCATCATAACCCAGTGCCCACCTCTGTGTCTGAACTCACATGTTTGTATTTTTCAGATAAAATCTCCCAGAATGAATGAAATGAGGGATCATCTACAAACTAAAACATACAAATGCCATCAGAGGGCCCTGACACCTACGGCAGCTTTCCCACCTTTGTGAAACCTACCACATGACATACCGACACATTTGAAAAATTCTTTCATATATGAATTCTTTTGAACTTTCTATAAAAAGTTCAGGAAACCATTTCCACAGTGAAACTTGTTATTTGGGGAAAGCTGAATCTATGCTCCTGGTACATGGTCACCCATATTTGACTAAAAAATAAATAATCTCTTATTTCCTTTGAAGTTAGAACTATTTCATGCTACAGTTTTGTGAACTTAGTATGTGCCACTTTGACCAGAAAAAAATCATACAGAATGAAAGCAAAGGGGTGTTGTGGAAGTCTGGCAGTCAGGGCAACAAGTAGATAATCATCTCACGGATCTTCAAAACTTATAGCTTAGCCATTCAGTAGAAAGAATTCTCATCAGTGTTGTGATGTTGTAGGATTATTCCCAAATTCAGAATGTCATTCAAGTAGTTTACTTTCAAGAACCAAACCAAGACAAGACAAAAGAAAATAAAACCTCAACCTATGCTAAGTCTACCAGAGTCTACAAGTCATAACCCCTATAAACCTCTTCCAAATCTTTACCCAACACAACACATGGTTAACTTGCAGACGGTCAATATTTATATTTTCCTAGGGTACTCTTTATCTGTTAACTGAATCTATTTTGAATCAAGTCTAGCTATTTTTAAAAAGCACTTTCAGACAGGCATGGTGACCCATATCTTTAAACCCAGCACTTGAGGGAGAGAGAGGTGGGGGATCTCTGTGAGATGGAGGCCAGCCTGTTCTCCATCCCAAGTTCTAGGCCAGTTGTGTGAGCTAGGAGGCCCTGTCTCAAAAAGACAATAAAAAAAGTACTTTTGAAGGAAGTCATCTCTGACTTAGATATCTTTGTGGATCAGAAAATAGACAACCTTGGTTAATATTTTCTAAGCTTTATAAGCTAATCAAATAATGCCTTAGGAATGACATAAGAATAGTCAATTATTACTGAGAATCACCTCGAAAGCTTTTTGTTTTTTTTTTTTTAAGGTGAATAGAGTTGATGTACTGAATAGGACAGAAAAATTGCTATAATGAACGTTCACACACACATGGGTGAAATATTCTCCAGGGGTTGCCACTGATGGACAAAAGAGGGGCTGATAGACTCAAGTATCTTCCATGGAGGTCAGTGGCTGCAAAAATGATCAGGATTTAAATTTTTCCAAAGATATTTGAGAATCTGGAAACTGTGAACACAATTGCTCTCTTTGCTTTCAATCAGTCAAAAAGTTTATCCCTGTATAAACTTGCTACTGACTTCATGTTTTGACTTTCTTAAATTCATTAACTTTACTGAAATCTTTTCATGCCCCCGTGTGTGTGTGCGTGCATGTGTGTGTGCGTGTGTGTGCGTGTGTGTGTGTGTGTGTACGTGTGCGTGTGTGTAGTCTTTAGGTTTTGAATGTTATAAAATCATGTCACCTGCTGCAAATAAAAAGAATTCATCATTTTTGTTTTCTACTTGAGAGACTGCATTTCTTTCTCTTTAGGCTCTGGACATGACTGCCAGTGTCTCACTGAACAACAGTGGTAGGAGCGGCCGTTCTTTTAGGAAAAATATCTATAGAACTTTTGCAACTTTCATTCAGCTTTGTCATACTGAGACCCTCTCCCCATTCCTAACCCCCAGTCATCCCCATAGACCCTCCCGCAGTTCCCATGCATTCTGTCACGTGTTGTAAGGCTAATCAAGCCACATTTGTTGTCCCCAGATGTCTCTCAGTGTAAGGGAGTAGACATTTTTGTGTGCTTCTTTCTGTGAGAGGACAAATTCCACATTATTCCCATTCACTAAGATGTTGGCTACGAGTTTTTTACATGTAAAATTTGTGGTATTATTATATTCTCTAGGTTGAATGTGAAGTTTCTCATCATTGAAGGACACTGAATTTACTGGGCTTGGAGGCACATACCTTTACTTCCAGCCCTTGAGATCTAGAGGTAGGCAGATCTCTGTAAGATCAAGGCCACCGTGATCTACAGAGTAAGATCCAGGCCAGCTTGAGCTACAGAGAGAAACTCTGTCTTAAAATAAAAAGTTGGATTTTTCAAATATTTTTCTATAATTTAATAAAATGATTGCTTACATATGTGGAAACATCATTGGAAATTATGTTATCACAACCTCTTAGCGCTCAAATTTCTGTATAAAGTGGATAGTCTATTGATTCAAATGAGGGGCTAGGGTTCCAGGACTGGCCTTCCCAAAGTAGAAAGGAGGGACTGGGCCTGGATACTCTGTGCTCCTGTGTGCTTCCAGCCGTAAGCAATACTTTGTGATGGTGGACCTGCCTTTCTAGCTTTTCAATGTATGCTTCCATGTGGATTTCATACTTTTAAAGTGCTTAATAGATACTTGTGTGCCAAAACACAAAGTAATTAAATCTCAGTCATGTATCTAGAAAGACCAAATTGAACAGCAATATAAAATTTCCCATTTTAAAAACTTATTTTACACATTGTGATAAATAATCTTCCTTGTCAGCTTGATGGGATTTAGATCACTATGGAAATAAATCTCTAGGTGTGTATGTCGGATTTTCTAGATTACATTAATTGAGGTGGGGAGACCCTCCCTGAATATCAGCAGTACCTTCCACAGGCTGAGGACTCTCGACCCAAAAAAAGGTCAAGAGAAAGGAAACTGAGCAGCCTCTCTCTCTCTCCCCTCTCTCTCACTCTCTCTCTCTTCGACTGTCTGTCCTTCCCTTTCCTGGTTGTGACACAAGTGACCAGCTACCTCAAGCTCCAGCCACCATCATGTCACCTCATCAGAAACTCTACCCTCAGGTTGTGAGCCCAAATAAACCCTTCCTTCCTTAATGGCTTTTGTCAGTAGTTTTGTCACAGCAAGGGGAGAGTTATTAATAATACACGTAAATGTGTACAGAATAATTGGGTGGGGTGTTCTCTCTTAATGTAAGATGGACAGGCACGTTCACCCCTGTCCACACCAGTGCGCAGAGAAATGATTGCTCATCCACCTGCCTGGTTATAAACAGCTAGGATAAGCAGTTTGCAGTAATCTTTGTAAAAACCTTTGTTTAAAAGTCAAGGATCAGATAACAATCTGCTTTTCCCATGTTGGTATTGTGGAAGGTATTCTGAGGGTAAACTCCTCTCTGTTAAGTTATCACAGCAATGACTTTGCACTTAGTGAGAGGAAGACGTAGGAGGCCAATTGCCTAACCACTATGATGTCTGATAGCATGGAACCACTGCTCAGTGTTAGAAACCTTGCTCCAGCACAGCATTGAGTAATGCCATGTTCAAAGTCAGTATGATTAGGGTCAAGTTAGTTTGATGCTGGATTCCATAGTTAAAATAAATTTGTTTTAAACCCTCCCTTATTGAATCCACTGAATTCTTGGTGATGGGGCATCATGAATCTGAGATTCCTAAAAGCAATGCTGTTTTAAGTGGCATGGAGTCAGACACATGGCTGATAACCAGCTACATGTTGAGGAGAGAGCTTTAGAAAAAGCGTAGGAAAGCTCTAAGTGTCAGAAACAACATACTTGGTAATGGCCAGAAAAAAGAAGACAAAGAAGAAAAGGCTTTATTTTTCTGACTCAGACCACAGAAAAGCAGGCAGAACTAGAGGAAGTTTGTGGTAGCTTGTAGGAACTGTGCAGGAGTCAGAACTTTTGGAAAGGAAAAGCATAGTATATCAGTAAGCAATTATTCTGCCTATCTTTTTAGTATGGCTAACAGTGAACCAGCCTTAAAGGAATGTCCCTTGACCGGGTGATTGACCTGGTCCAACTAGAATACTGGGTCTCCACCCAGGTCAGAGATTTGACCAGAAGGAGTTTTCTCTTAAGGGTCTTTAATGATATCCTTAACACTGATTCAAAACCTTAGAGTATATTTCAAGAGAAAGGTGAGATGCAAGACAGGAAAGAATTTAGAGCCTCTCGGACAGAAATACGAAGATTATTTGGCATAACTGTAGAGTAAATACTCTTAAAGAACAGCCCGATGGAAAGTACTTAGGAGGCAAAAGAATAAAGAACAGGTCACACACGCCCCTGTTATTAAGTGGACAGCAATGGGCTCCGAGCCAGAGCAGGAGGAGTCCGTGGTGCCTCCTCCCAGGGAGGTGGAATGAGAAACCGGAGTCCACATGACAGAGATTTTTTGTAAGACCTGTGACCTTGAGGCAACGTACCTGGAGCTGGCATCCGGGCATCAAATCTGAGTCATGGTGACTGGACCGGTTGAGGGGAGGGGAGCTTAAGATCTGTGGACAGATGGTGTTCCCATCCAGGCCATTCGAAGAGCAGCAAAGGAGAACACCTTGAAACATCACCAGCAGCCGTCCTCCCGGTGTCCTCCCGTGATGCTTGTGAGTCTGGCTCCTGCGTGGTTCTGGCATGAACTGTCCGTTTCCTGGTGGTTTGCTGAGAACTCTTGCCCTCCTTTGTCCCTCACTTAGCTCTACATAATGAAAAAACACTGACCTCCACTTTGCCCCACTGGGCACAAGGAGGCAGTAGAGATTTTTATGCTCTTGGAGGCAAGAAAGAGATCATCTCCATCCTTACACCCCCTGGCCAGGTTCAGTGCTCCTCACAGCTTGATCTTCTCCCAAGCTTGGCAATTCCTGTCAGATGCCACAGTTGATGTAAGTTATTTCCCCTGCGCCCTGGGCAATGTCAGCTATAAGCAATAAAGAGGCCTTACAAACAAACAAACAGCATAAAAAAAGGTTGGATGAGGAGATTCCAGATTTGCAAATGAAGTGGGAGAATTGGAAAGACTGGAGACACAGCCTTCCTGGGCTTCATTCAACAATATTCGAAAAAGCTGTTACAGGAACTGCTGAGAAGAAGACACTGTACATATGATCCACGAAAGATCACATAGCTCCCCTGTCCTGTGCAGACTCAAAGCCAGGTGTGGGCACTTCCACCCTCTTTTCTTTCTCCCTTTGAGGTATTACCTCCTTTCTCATAATTATCCATGTCTCATTGTCCAATTCATTGTAAAGAGGCCCAAGAACCTGGAAACTCACCATCTGTGCCATCTTGGCTCAGCCACGTAGGGGAAAAGGTAAGCGGAAGATGCCTCCATTTTTCTTTTATCCTTTTTTTTGGCTTTTTCTTTTGGACATTCTTTCTAAGCAGCCATGGCTAACCTGAAACTGGCTACATAGACCAGGCTGGCCTTGATCTCACAGAGACCCACCTGCCTTTGCCTCTGGAGTGCTGGCATTATAGGCATGCACCATCACACCCAGCCTTTCAGACTTTCCATTCTTGCTCAACAAAGGCACAGAACTGTGCTCTTCTTCCTGCAGCACTTGGAGATACGGGACGAATGTCTGCACTTGATACATCTTTACCTCAGGAAATCAGATCCGATTTCCCTTTTTTTTTTCTGGCCCCTCACCAACAAAAACACTTAAAAGACTCAAGCCCTCCCGGGGTCTTTGGATTTTGAGACTTCCTAGTCCCCTCTCTGCTCCTAGAGAGCTTCTCTCTCTGGGTGAGTGCCTGTATGTGTGTGACTCTTCGTCTTGAATAAAGCCTGTTACATGTTGCTGCTTTCTGGTTGTGCCAGAGGTTTCCCCCACCTTTTCTTTCTTTGGTTGGTAGAGAAAATGAATCTGATAAAGACCCCTAGACAATAACAGATGCACAGATTCCAAAGGGGCTGATGCGGTGACAGGAGATGAACCCAGGTTACCATGGAGCCGCCCTCTTGCTTAATGATGTCACCAAGATTCCAGCAACCACGTGGCATGACCAAGATGGTGATGATCACATAAGCCTACATGGTGATGAAAATGTGAGAGAAAGTGATCACATGAGCTGAAATGTTAGCACCCAGTCAAGTCAGACTCCTAGTGCCATCACGCCCTCAGGAGATCTCTGCACCCTTAGATTTCCTATACCACTGCAATCAATACCATACGCCAATCCTTTTACCCCATTTTCTCTCTCCCACCTTCCTGGATCAAATCCCCAGGACCAATATTAAAAAGCCAGGTGTGACTGTGTAGACACCAGTAACCCGATGACGTGGGAGGTGAGGACAAGAGGATCACTGGGGCTTTTTGACCCAGCCTGACTCTAGGTTCAGTGAAGGTTCTGGCTCACCGGAATGGAGTGGAAAGTGTTAGAGCAGGACACGTGATGTCTTCTGTGCACATGTGAAGGTGTTTACACCACTCCCCTCCCCCACACGCGCACACACACACACACACACACACACACACACAAGAAAAAAATCGAAATCTTACTTTAGCTATTCTTCTTTTAGAATTTTAATTTTACTAAAGTCATCAAATATGTGCAGGCTGCACTGAAACTCTTGGGCTCCAGTGCCCCCTGCCCCAGACTCTCTAATAGAGCATCAAGTCCGGTACGAGCAGACTACCTTGTTCTACAGTAGTTTTAATGCTATTTTTTAAAATAAAATTAGAAAGTTTAGATAGATTAAAATTCGAAAATAATAGTAAAAAATGAAAGGAGCTCGTAAATTTTTTGATGGTTGTTAATTAATTAAAATTATTACAAACACACATACTATATAAAGGGATATCTGGGTTTCTCAGTATTTGGAAGATAGCTGCAGCTGTCTCTTTGACTTCTGTGATCGTAGTTTTAAATGTCAACTTGCCTCAATTTAGAATCACCTGAGCTGGGAGGCACAGCTGAGGAATCATCTACATCCACTTAGTCTGTGGGCATTCTGTGAGGGACTGACTGCCTTAACTGATATGAAAGGCACACCTTAAATGTGTGCATTGCTTGCTTGTTTCTGAGTCATGCAAATAAACAAAAAAAGACACATGGGAGAAGGAGGATTATTTGCCTGTTGCTTGCTTGACCTTCCCTCTCAAGACCAAGTTAATTTACCTTGTTTCTGCTGCTGCTGATTCCTCACTGATATCAGGACTAGCGTTCCTGGGCTTCCCATGTGGACTGAGAACCAGTGGCTCTCTAGGAACCCTCCAAGCTTTCTTTGTCATGTTGGAACTGCTGAGGCATCTAGGCTCATGGACTCAGTAACTACAGGTTCTTGGGCTTTCAATGAGATAAGTGTTGTAGACTATCTATAGACCATATATATATATATATTATACAGAGAGAGAGAAGAGAGAGAGAACAAAATTATGTCTGTCAATTGTGTTACTCTAGAGAAATATGACTAATACAACCCTCAATGTCAAGATTTGGGAAAGCAAGCAGAACTGTTTTGCCAGCAGCCCCCTTTTTTCCAGAGAAAGAGCCCCTCCCTCCAAACACAAGCAGGGAGTCAGTACAGAAATCTGCCTTCCAGAGGAGAGGAGACAGCGATACTTCTGGGAAAAGGGAGCCAGGTGATTTAAGATGTGGGGAAAGACGGTTGGAAGAGAAGTAATCTGTGGTCTGTGCCTGCACAATCAAATTTATGGTTCTTCATTAGAGTGATGTTCAGAAAATGTCTGGGTGAGAATGATCTGTGGGTAGAGTTTTCAACCTTCTGACACCAAAAGGTTATCTGTTCATCAAATAGTCTTCGATACCAAGTGAAGAGTCAAGCACATAGACAAAAGTCGGCCTCGAAGACTCCTAAAAATGACTTGGGCAAATGTTATGAGCAAACCCACTCATCAGAAGTGATATCTCTAGCAAAGCTATTGAGAGATTAATAATATATTACTCAGGTGTATGTCTTTCAATATCAATATTTTAGTTCTAGTAACGAAAGTCACGAGGACTTGACATCTATTTTGTTTCCCTTCTGCTTCAAATGGCCATAATTCTTCCTCTATCCCTGTTATGCTTTCAGCATGAATTGACTACAAGAGGCTCGTGTGCTGAACACTTGGTCCTAGGCAGTTAAACTATTTGTCAGGGTCTAGAAAGTTTTAGGAGATGGCACCTAGCTGCAGGAAGAGTCTTCACATGGGTTTTGGCCCCTTCTTGTCTGTCACCAGGTGAGGAACAGTTCTGCTGCCCTGTTCCACAGGAACAGGAGGCAACAGAGACAAGAACTGTGGTCTGAAATTTGAGAAACCATGACCCCAAATCAGTAATTCCCCCCACTAAGATTTTTCTGCTAAGTATTTGATCATAATGATGAGAAAAGCCACTAATACAGTGTCATTTTGATATCCTGAAATTATGCATAGTCAAAAACTAGTGTGATTTACCTTGCTTATCTTTGGTATATAATTGTCCTAGGTGGTAGAACAGTCTCATAGGTATCCCTGTAAACTGAAAGTAAAAGAAAATGTGCACGTAGTTAGGAATCTTGAAGTGACTGAGCACGGTGGAGCATGTTTTAATTCTAGCATTTGGGAGGCAGAGGTAGGCAGATATCTGAGATCAGGGCCAGCCTGGACTTCATAGCAAGTTCCAGGTCAACCGTGGCTGTAAAGAGACCGAGTCTCTAAAACAAAACAAAACTTGAAATGATTTTTCTGAATTCTTGAATGGAGCATGAATGTAATTACAAATGTTTTCTTAATAGAAGCAGAGGACTGACTAAAACCACAACAAAGAAAACCAACAAGTTGCCAATGAAAGGAAATGGTGTTCTACTATATTTGAAATTGGTAGAAGGAGCTAGAGACAAGGAGTAGAAGGAAAAAAGCTTTAGAAATTCGAAAAGGCAAAGAAATGGCTTCTCTGGAGAGGTCAAGGGCCAAACACCCTTTGATGTCAACCAGTAAACTCGAATCTCTAAAGTCCAAAATAGAACAAGATTGCGTTGATTTTGACCCATCTCATTTGGCCACGGCAAGCTACTATACTACTAAATGAACCCTAACAGTATGAGATGCAAAATACATATCCTGTCACAAACGATGGACCAAGCATTCTTCACATCACTCCCACTTACTGTCAATATCTAAACGGTTGTGTTCAAACAAGGTTGAATGTTCTATGTGTATCTTGGAATTCAAGACTCTTAAATTACTTTGCATCTTGGAAATCTTCCAATTCTTGCTGCCTTATAAATGCTACAGATGGGTTTTAGTCACCATGTGGGTGCTGAACTGAACTCTGATCTTCTGCAAGAATAGCCACTGCTTTAACTGCTGAGCCATCTCTCCAGCTCCTTTTAAATGTGTTTTTTATTTGATTTACTGCATTTCTGTTTCGTTGTTTTCAAGATTCTCAAAATCCTTCATTAGCTTATTCCCTTATCTTTGGATTCTTCTCCCAAATTACTTATCATTTAGCATGCTCTCCTCACTGCCCACTTTCTTGTCTAGGTCCTGAGTCACTTTCCCTCCCTCATTCATCTACTTATTTGAATAGTTCTCTGTGTGATCTTTGATCCTTTTAAAGGCAGGACTCTGGACACCTTTGGGCATTTCTGCTCTCTTGTCGCCTTCGGTTATCTTTGATTTCCAGTATTAAGACGTTGTAAGCTTGTGAAAGGTTCACAGTGGATATCTGTCACGTTTCTTGTGTGTTTCTTGGTTGTGCTTCTCATCCATTGGACACACATGTGCTACCACTACTGCTCTGTGTTTCCCTTTACATACGTCTCGCTGCTTTACTGACTAGAGTAGCAGATGTAATAATTTCACAGATGTCCTGATATTAATTTGTAGTAGAAGACATTTGTGTTCTACATTCGTGTCCATGATAAGGTTCAGAAATTGTGGCATGGGCTGCTGACTGGGGAAAATGCAGTTTTCAGGGTTTGGGGGGCTAAAAGAATCAGTAATTAAGTAATAAAATGAAGAGGGAATAGGAAAAGGGAGAGTGAGGGAGGAATGAAGTAGAAAGCATATGGGTTAGAGGCATGAGACCATAAAAGGGCGCTCTGTAGAGCTGATGCTGCACGAAAGCATCATCAGAAAACCATTCAGACAAGGCGCAGGCCAAACTCAACTGAGCAAAGAAAGAGCAAAAGCTTAAGTTAAAAGAATACTGTGAATGTAAATAACAGTTTCAATTAGATAGAAATAGAGTTATAAGCAGGCATACTTTGTCCCAGGTGGAAAGATGTGGTCTTTTGCATTGTCTTTGGTGATAGTTTCTGTAGTATGGAAGGAGTAACCAAAAGTTAAGTTAACCAAAAAGTTAAGTCAGTGTGTCCTTTCTCATGAAAAGTATTTCTGTGAGAGAAGGCCTTTCTCTAACAGGATTTCAGACAGACTTGCTAATTTTTCCTGTACTTTGCAAGGAGAATAACACTCTGCCTCTGGCACTGTGATATGCTAATCAATTGCTCCCACATTCATCCCCTACACTGGGTGGAGGGCAAAGTGGGGTTCTGAGGGTAAAGATCAGATCCTTTCTTTCCTTCCTTTTCCTTAAATTGGGATAATCATGTTGTAAGGAGCATGTAATAGATAATTAGTTTAGAAATAGTGATGTTATAAACCCATAGTTTCATAAGTCAGAAGCCAGAGGCTGAGCTCTTTGCCTGGAGGCCTCAGAGCACTCTCCTTATCAGAGAAGCCTGTGGTTAAACCCTTGTTCAAAGCCCAGAAATCCCCCCATATCAGACCTTACAGTTACACATGCTGTAAGTTGGCAGCGATGCATGAGGTCCCCTGTGAGCCACACCTCCAAGGATCTATAAAATTCGGGTCCAAAGGCTGGGCAGTTAGTGTTCCTTCACCAGAATTCCCAAGAGAACGTTCCCCTGTCTGAAGATCCATTGCAACAGACCAGACCAGCCAAGAGTGATGCCAAAAGGGACTACACAGCTTGGTTGTGGAATGAGATTGTGAGCCTTACCTGCAAGCCTGTCACAGTACAGGAGCCAATAGTCCTGCTCCCACTCTGGCTCTGGAGCAGCTCCACAGCCACCTGGATTGCTGCAGACCCTGCCACTGCACTGGAGCTGACAGCCACAACTCCTAACCATTTTGGGACAGGTATCAGGAGGACTGTGTGTGGGCATGCTGTTAATTGATAAGTCTGTTTTAATGAATGAATCTGTTCTACCTCAATACCTGGTATCTAGTTCCTTTTCTGTAACCAGTCTTGGTTTGGTCTTGACTCGAAACACATGGCTCAGAGAAGTTTTTAAAAATTCTTTTTTCCTTAATTGTCTGAAAGAACTTTTGTAAAATCATTTGTTATAGGCTTATAATAAATAGTTTGGATCCAGAATAGTCCTCTATGCCCATGTGTTGAAGGATTAGTCCCCAGCTCAGCGCTGTTGGGGAATACACAAAGGGTAAAGAGTGAGTCCCTTGGGATATCCGTCCTCATTGAGAGCCTGTGCACAAAGGCACACTGAGCCTCTGCTTTTCTTTCCTGATATTCACTTCTACCTGCCTTGTAGCAAGCAGCCTCTCCTGCCACACACTCCCATCATGATGAAGTGTTTTCAGAGGCTCAAAATCAAGGAGGCCAACTGACTAGAGCTGTGAAATCCCCAAAACTATGTGCAAAAACATGTTTTTTTTTTCTTTTCTGATAGTTTCCAGGTATTTTGTTATAGTAACTGAAAGCTAATTAATGTAAATCCAGTGTTCTTTATTTCATCTCAGCTAGAAACAGAAATTTGTTCTTAATTTTACTTTAAGTACTTCTTGTTCATCATTTATATGTACATATAGCCTAACATTTTGAGTCAGTATTAAACTAGCTGATGTCTTTCTTTAAAAAATATTCATTTACATTCATTTAGCTATGTTGACATGTTTTTTTTTTTTTTTTTTTTTTGCATTGTTCTTTCTGTATCTCCAAATGCATACAAGGAATCCTTTTACACCTGAAAATACCAGTTTGATTTTTTTTTATTTTGGATAACATTTGATGGTAATGAATTATATCAGATTTTTTGTATAGACATGTATATGTATTTACTTTACCTTTATTCTTACAGTATACTTCTGATTATGTATAAATATAACAAAGCAAACGAACTATGACATTATGTCTGCAATTTAGGGCAGTATGGCTGCCTGGGCAAGGAACTCTTGGGTGGCAGTTATTGGAGCACTGTGAAGATACCATCCTGATGCTACATTCTTCTGCTGCCATAGCTGTGCAATCAATGGGCATTTGGATGATTGGTCCTTTGAAATTTATTGCTCTAGGTGTTTTCTTCACTTTGGCTTTTAGTTATCATCGTCATCATCATCATCAACAACAACATCATCACATTTGCTTTGCCGAGATATCCTTACAATTGGATTGATTTTATCTTATCCTGCTTCAAGGTCCTATGGCTGCTTGAATCTGAGTCTATTCCACTTACAAAGTTCTCAGATCCAGTATCTACTCGGTCTCTGCTTGGTGTGGGACCCCAGCATGTCTGTTAGATCACACCCCTAGATGCAGTCATCGTCCTGTGTTACCTGCATTTCACTATTTTTCTCTGTGGTTCACCCTACATTTTCTTCTACCCTAAGCTATGTATCAGTCCCACTTTCGACTGGATGTTGTGTATTACAAAGATGCATTCCCTGAATTCTTACTGCAGATCATTTTGCTTCAAATTAACTTCATTCCCAGCTTTCCAAACTGCCATGTCTCCTCATAGAGTTTACTTTGTCTTTTAAAATGGATATTTAAGGACAGTCTGATATTTCCAAGCACACTTGTTTACGTTATGTGTTGTTTTTACAGGGCTTTGTCCATGCTTTGTTTTCCTCTTACTCTGCTAGGAAAAATGTACTAGGCATTTGGGTTAAAATTCTGTTTGCGGAGGCAGAGACTTTGGACGATGTGATCTTTTGAAGAGTTTGTGTATTTGACACTGCAAAGTTCCTGGTGTGTCCAGCTATTTCAGACAGCAGTGACCCTGGAGTTCTTGGGTCAGAGTCGAGGTGTTCATCAGGAACTTCAGTCTTGCAAGTTGTGAGCTAAGTACCAGGAGACTGTAAAGCATTCAACGCAGCGTCACATATGCCTGCTAGACCTTTTGCGACCAGAAAATGCACATGGAGCAGTAGTCCTCTTCAAGAACATTTAATAGCCCTAGAATCTGGCCTGATGGTGTATCACTGTCAAGTTAGCAATTTTCATATAGTTAAGTGATTTGTTTACATAAGTATTTTGCCTGCTTATTCTACTTGTTTCTCATTAGAGGCTGAAGTACAAGTTATTTGTTCCACCATTTTTCGAATCTGAAATAAAGGAACTTTCTGTATTAAAATTTTAGGTTAAATGATAATTCTATATTGCCAGTTTATTTTTCTCAGTCATTTGTAAGTGTTCTCTTTCTATGGCTTTTTCATGATGTTTTCTTTTTTCACTATGGTATGTCTAAGCACGTGTATTTTTCTTTTTTGATATTCATTTTGAAATTTACATCTGCGATTTATGACCTTCACTAGTTTTTTAGGTTTCTTAGTCTTTACTCCCATTAGTCATAAATGTGACCTGTGCACTCTCAGCCTCTTTCAGTCTACTTCAAAATCTCCTGTCTTTAAAAAATGATTTAATTTTTAAATACAGGTGTATATAAGAGATTATATGCCCTGTATGCACAGTGCCCAAGGAGGCCAGAAGAGGATGTAGGGTCCCACAAAATTGGAGTTATCGATGCTCGGTGCTCGGGAGCCACCTGACGTGGGTGCTGGGAAAGAAATTCAGGTTACCTGGAATAGCAGTAAGTGCTCATCACCTCTGAACCATCTCTCTGGTCCCTCAAAATTCCCTGTTCTTATGCCCGTGGGCTGCCTCCCAGATGAACATCTCAAAACGCCTTCCAGTTTACCTATTCTCTACTCAGCTGACTTACAACTGCTGATTAAATGACCCATTGCATTTTTAATTTAGAGGCTTTTTTAATAGTCTATTCATGCCTTCAGTATTGTGTAATGTTCTATTTGTTATGGTATTCTAGTGACTTAAATAAGACAAATAGCTTCAAATAACTGTTCAAAGGAGTCAAGGTAACTATTAGTGATATTCTATCTTTCGGTGTAAATGGTGAAGAAGAAAGTCTCAAGTTCTGTTCTGGACTAACATTAATGAAATCCCAGGGTACTGCATCTGTTTGAATAATGTTATTTGACAGAGTCCATGCAAGTTCATCTGAAAGATGTATTTCATAAGACACAGGAACAACTCCAAATCTGAATGTCTCAATAGGCTTATTTATTTATGTGCAATTCCAGGGATGTTTTAAGGAACTGCACAAGACTATACATTTCAACAGAGATCTCCAACAGGGAAAGGAGAACCAAATGGAGATTTTTCTAAGCGTTTTCCATTTACATTTTATCAGAACTAAATGTAGTCAATGAAATTGTATCTGTTGCTGGTTTACTGTACAGGAAGAAGGAACATGTTATTCTTATTAGTTTTGCTGATAACCCCATCATTGACATTTGGGAGTTATGCCAGTTTGAAGTCTCAGTGCTGGAACATCCGGGCACACAGCTTATGAAATAATGAGAAAGGAAAAACTTTTTTCACCCACAATCTTAGTTCAGGAAATGACCGTGTTACTCCCTATCCAGTCATTTTGAGAAGATGTTCTTCTATTGCATTCCCATTCAAAGACGTGGGGTCTCAGACCCACCCCCTCTTCCAGAAGCCTCTTCTACTCACCCTTCCTGCCTGTCAGAGCCTTGGCCTATCAAGACTGGGAATGCTTAGGGGTAGCAATCTTCTCCTCCCAGTCCTTAGATGCCTGTGTGCTTTTGACTTCTGTATTTTCTCAACCTTCCTTATCAAGTCAATTTGCATATGATAGCAGTGCATCTTGACTTTAACCTTGCATTTTAGCAGCATTTTTAGAAACTGAATTCTCCTGTAATCTAGCCTCCAATAATGAATGAAATGGAAATTATCTTTGTAATCAGAAAAGAAAGACCACAGTTATTTTTCAAAACTTTATTGGTTTATAAACACTAGACTGAAGTAATTCAGATGCATTTTGTTTGCAAGGTTTGGGAAGTTGTTCTTATGAGCAGCAATCAATTTCTGACCATATTCCTACTCTCATCTGCAGTTTTTCCTAATTGTTATACTCGTAGGTGTATGTGGGGGAGACATCTCTGCAGATTCGATCCTACTCCTTTGAGTTTTCTCTTTCACAGAACTTTTGGCTAGTTTCATGTTAAAAGTTACAAAATCTATCAGGGCGGTGTTGGTGGGGATAAGGATATAAAAATGACTCAGATTGACTGAGATGTTCCGTGTGAAACACACAGGGATTCAACAATTTTTTTAAGTTACAAAATCACTGGTTTGATTGTTCCAACATGAAATTTTATAATTATATTAAAATTTTCAACATGAACTTAAATCGAGTAACGTCTTCTGTATTCAAGTGCTTTTCAGTGTGTCTGGAGATGTTTATACTTTGCGTGTTAGGAACACTTTTCCAGGAGTTGTTACCGTATTGGCAATAACTTTAAGTTCAGACAACACAAGTTAATTTGTGTCTAATAATGTGTCGATGGTCAGAGACGAAAGTCCCATCAGAGTACAACTGTGCTAATGCTACTGATGTTGGATTCTGACCCAACCTCTGTTCTACGAAACATTTTCTCTGCTCACAGTGGTAAGGATGGAGTGCTGAGGTTAAGTAGTGAAAAAGCCCTTAATCAATTGCCATGTTTTGCAACACAGAGAAATCCAGGGAGTATTAAGTTTGCTCTTGTTCCCCACATGATAGAAAGAATGAAAAGGAGACAAAAGAACTGCTCACAACCAAGGGTTTAGAGGCAAGAACTGTTAGAGGCTGCCACTTTGCTGACCTCTTGATGTCTGTTATTCCCTATTTCTGTTTTTCCCTGCAGCTTTGTTTTTGATATAAGTTAAATCATTAGTCTTACTGTTCTTACTGTTCTTACTAAAGGGAGAGGTTTTTTTTTTTTTTTTTTTTCTCTCTCTCTTTTTTTTAGTCTGTCCAGGACATTGTAACCAGAAAGTGAAAGCAGCATTGTCCATCCAGTGAATGACAGGGCAGAAACAAAAGCAAGCTTGGAGAGCAGCTTGTTGGTTGACCCTGGAGTACTGCAAATTCACATGAGCCTCCCAGGTCCAGTCATCACATGTGTCAGCTCACTTTGTATCCAGCTAGTCCTGGAGACCCATGGCTAGACAAACTTTAAGTATCAGCAACTATATCATCTAAAAGTGATTAAAATCCAAAATAATTCCCCTTAAAAATATGTCATGTAAACAATGTCAGAATCCAAAATAGTTCCCTGTAAAGACCAGTAAATACACAAGGCACTGTAAAATATTTTAAACAAAAAAATCCTTTTAAAACCCAGTAAGTAACCATACTAGAAATTAATATTCAAAGTAATCTGTCTTAAAACAGATCGAAATAATATTAAAATTTAGACTACTATTACAGGGGCCTAGTAAAGCTTCTCTAGGAAGGCAGCTGGTGACTCTTCAGGCCCCCACAAGGTGTGGCTCACCTTGGTGGGGTTAGTGGGCATCCTAGCAGCTGCTCATAATCCCTGCAACAGAGTTTATACTGAAGTAAATGTCCCTTACCGTGAGTGGCGTTGGCGTCCCAGTGAGGTGCACTAGAAGGGAACACATCCTCAATCTGGCCAGTCTTCTGGATGGGCAATCTGCCAGATTCCAAGACAGACCAATCTGTTTCTCTAAAGACTCTGGCACATTTTCAGAGGTCAACAGAATTTTCAAAAGCTGGGGGCATTCCTCCTGTATAGGGGAGTGAACAGGGTGCCCACATTCTGGATCTGAGGGAGACACCACTTCCCACAGGGGAAGTGTGGGTGCTGGGTTTGCATACAGAGGGGGATTAGAGGACAGATGTAGGATGATTCTGGAAAGGTCAGGCAGGCTCCTGGCATGCTGGCCTAGAACAAGCTAGAATGGATATTGAGCATTCGTGCGCAGTGAATACTTCCTGGGATTGAACCTGCGCAGCTCCCAGGCTAGCAGCCATCCAGGACCAATGGGAGTGATGAACTTCAGATCATCAGGTGTTCAGGACCTACCAGAATGAAGCACGTCAAATGACTAGATAAAGACCTCCCCTAGGCCTGACAAAAGTATAAATCCTGTTACTTTCTAAAATTAAATGAGATCGCGGCTCCACTGTCTCCCAGAGTCTGTGACTTTGACTCTGAGCCTCCTGACTCCCTCCCCACAGGGATGTGGCCATGCCAGTCAACACATGGTGCCCATGGCAGCCAACAGACAGGATGAGTCTTCTTTGGAGGCTTAGCCTCTGGTAATACTGTTTTAGACCTGGAAGGGGTTCATGAAACAAGGGGAGATATGACACTTTGTAAGCCACCTCCAGGAGGTCCAACCATGTGATAATGTAGGGTATCTGGTCCAGGTGGAGATCAAAGATGACCCTGCAAAAGGCTTAAGCAAGATTAAGGTTGAAAGCTCCTGCAAGAGGCCACTAGGTTTTAGAGAAGGTTGATCCTTCAAATTCACAGAAGGTGCAGAGGCAAGTGGCCTTAGATGAAAGCCCAAACTGTTTCCTCTCTTCCTGAAATTTAAGAAAATAGATAACATATACTTAAGGGGGTAGAGACAGAGGAAGATTGGCCCATGACAAGGTTAGGGAGAAGGACACACCAAAACCAAGACAGACACAAACAGACAAGACAAACCAGATTGTTAATAAGCCCAAATTTCCAAAAGTAACGGAGCTTTTGGAACCAGCAACCAGATGACCCCGGGGACATCCCACAGATGACCACCCCCAGGGGGAATATTGCTGCATCCAGCTTCCCACCTGAGACGTGGCCAGCCCAGAACAGAAGGGGTACCCTGGACAGAACAGAGAGGCCCCTCCTACCTTGCCACAGGGATGAGTCCCGGTGCCTAGAGCAGACAGGAAGGACCAGGCCAAGGTAATCTCTCAGCACTCCTCCCCTGGTAGTTCCTGCCTCTGGGGGCCACTCCAGAACCTGCAAATGTTATGGTCTCAGAGTCAGGGTCCAATTAGGCTCAGAGACAGATGTGTAGCAAGGCAAGAAATTTATTACGATTGCAATCTGGCTAACTCACTCTCCACGGGAGTAGAAGAGAAGTGGCCCTGAGGTGAAGCAACAGGGTCTTTTTTAGGTCTTTCATGACGTTCTGCAAGCAAGCTAAGCTGAATACAAAAGCAAGAATTTGTGGTTAATCATTAGCACAAACTTATTATAAAATCTTATAGAGAGTCCCATGACGTGGTGATCGATCAGCTCTGACCGGCTTCTCTACTGATTAGAATACCCTTTGTTAATTTAACATGAAGAACACAGATGTCAGAAAAAAAAAAAAAACAACAAAAATAAAACCTTTACCTTTTGTAAGAACAGTAAAACTAATGATTTAACTTACATCAAAAACAAAGCTGCAGGGAAAAACAGAAATAGAGAATTAACAGACATCAGAGTGAGGTCAGCAAAATGCCAGCCTCTAACAGAACAAAGGCAGAAATACTTTGTCATTGACATATGTGAAGACTCCTATATGTCTCTACGGCTGTAGGGATGGAGGCAGCATAGTCTGCAAGGTGATAAGGCACAGTCAAGGAGATGAGACAGCAGCCAGACAGCAGAGGGACCCAACAGGCTGGAAATGATGAAGAGAGACTGCTCTCAGATCTAGAATTGACCAAATGAGAGTGAAGAAAGCAGCAGCACTCTGGTGTGTATGATGGCTACAGGAACAGCCAGAGCCCCCTCAGAGCTCTCACTTTTTAAAGGAGTGGACTAGGAAAGGGGAACAGGTGAAGCAGTCCAGGCTGGTGACTGTCAAGAGAAGGAGAGCCAAGAGTGCTCACTCCACCAGCGAGGAGTTTTCCTTCAGGGTCTGGACAGTGCTGTGCTGTCAGGTAAGGGTGGTGGCCGCACCGTATTGTGAATGGAATCAATGCCATTGATCAATTACTTCAAATGTTTAATTTATATACTTACAAAGTTGTGTCCTTTCAGATCCTGTGAATTTCATCTCAGTAAATTATCTTTCAAATACAAAATGAGGGACTGGGGAGATTGTTTATGGACAAAGAACTTGCCATGCAAGCTTGAGGACATGAGTTTGGATTCCCCAAACCAACATAAACCCCCAACACAGCAGCAGGCATCTCTAATCCCAGTGCTCCTGTGGTGACATGGGAGGTGGAGACAGGCAAATCCCCAGCAGCTAAAAACAAGAAACCTGGCTCAAGGTGAAAGACAAGGAATGACACTAAGAAGTCTCCTCTGAGGTACACAGTTGCACTGGGACATATTTGTATCTCACTCTCACATAAAACACACATACACACCTACATACACACAAATATGAAAGAGAAGCACAGAAACCCTGTTTGTGACCAGATGTGATACCCTCACATCACTAAATAATGGATGACTACTTAATAGGGCTCCAGACTTTGCAACACCAGGGATTTTAAAGACCTGAACATGATTCTACTTTTCAAGCAAATATGTTTTCCTACTTTTAAGCTGAGCCAGCAGCAGATGCTCTGGGGATGTCTGAATTTGATACCATTTAAAATAGTTTGCTTCTGTGTCCTTCTATTTCATTTGTAACTCTTAGATGTGACAATATAAATAACAATTGATGTACACTGGCTATCACAACAAGATGTTCTTAAAGGTCAGCTTTTCTATATTTTTTTATTGTTTCCTGAACATTTTTCTGAAGCTTTAGAGACAGTTTAGAGAATGTTTTCCTTCAAGGAGTAAACCCAAAGTGGGTATTAATTCAAATGTTCATAAGCTATCCTGATTAGTTACAGAGAGGGTTTGCACAATATCTTCAGGATTATTTCTCTCTGAACAGAGGCTACAGTAGGTTCAATGCACAGCATAGTAATTCAGAATGCAGAGCTTAGGCATTTCAGAAACAAATGGTGTGTAGACACAGGAAGTAGTTTCTCTGGGGCGATGGTATCATGCTTCATCCTGGAACCAGATTTCAAAGGCTGCCTTTCAAACAGCCAGAGACAGTTCTACTAAGAAATAACTTTACATTGCAAAATAGCAACAGCACGTTTATGCCTGAATATCAGTTGCTCAAGTACATGGGTCAGAAAGATCATAAACATATAATCTACTAAAGTAATTTCTGAGCAGTCCAAACCACTTCTCCAAGGATATTGATTTCTGCAGTTCCAAGTCTTGGAAGGACACTGGAAAGCTCACTTAGCAATAACTTGGGTTTTGCTCTGCAATTCACTGCACCAAACTGGAAAATTTAAGAAGCATTATTTTAATGCCCAATATAGTTTCTTTGGGCCTTCAGCATTGTGTGAAAAACTGGAAATTGTTCATTCCTTCTCAGAACAGCAGAGGAACTGAAATTGACACCAGGCAGCTCTTGTAATGGCCTAGGAAAATGGGATAAAGACTTTCATTTGCGGTTTGTCCAGACTTCAAGGCTTAACCTTTGCCCAACACCTCTTAGTGGCACACCCAGAAAGGAGTGACCATGAGAGTTCCAAAAGAGGCCCAACCACTCCCCACGTGATGTTCTGATCTGGGAGGGTCTTGTGCAAATAGATAACCCCCTGGTCTGTTTTTGTTAGGAATGTGCACACAGGAAACTTTGCGAAATGCTTAACTCTTATTGGATGTTGCCAATTGTAACCAGTCCCCGCTCCAGAGACCCTATAAAAGCCTCTTTCTAAGCATGATTAGGGTTCACTATAAGACGCCCCAACTAGTCGGAATTAAAATACCTTGCTATTCCATTCACATGCTGTTGGCTTTTTATCTCAACCCATTACACTTTCAGTTCAGTCACCTATTAAGTCAGTCCAGAAACTGAGAAGCAGAGCTCGTCGATGTGCCTCCACAGCTGTGCCATATGTGCTAATGTGAATGGAAATCTTTTCTTATCCTAGTCAGCATGTAGAACAGGGCCACTGGAGACCTCCCCATGGAGGGTAAATCAGAATTTAAGCATTAAAGCATTGAGGAGAATTTCATGACCTCTGCTTAGATCTTAAATATTTAGAAGAGCAAAAATCAAATAAATCCATAACTGTTTAAACATTTGAGATAGGTCAAATTAAATACCTATGTTTTGATATATTCACCGTGCACTTATTATAACAATATTTAGAGTGGTTGTGATTTTTCATTGTTTGTGTGAATTGTGAATTAAATAATACAAATGGCGTACGCTGAAGAAATTAATCATTAAATACAGCATAAGTAAAAGAGTGCGTTGCCAGTCGTGGAACTAAAGCGTGAATCAACACGTTGTCCATAATATGCCACACACAGAGTGAATGATGGATTTTTCTTTCGGATCAGTGGACTAACCTGCCGACTCATTTGTGTCTCATTTAACTAGTGCTGAGATAATTAAGTATCCAACACCAACAGTCTAGCCAGTCTGAGGCTTCAGCTGTGTTCGGCTTCTCAGCATTGCCTTGCATTTTGAATTCTGTATTTTATATCTCCCCCAACATTATCACTGTCTGAAGGAGACATTGCAGACATGATTATGCAGAGTCGTCCTGACTGAAAAGCTCTCTGTTAAGAAGTGTGTTCACCGGTTCCTCTCAGGTCCGTGCTGCTCTTCATGCTCTGTAAATGCTACTTAGAAGTGTTAGAAAAGAAATGCAGAAAAAAACATGGCAGAGGCTGGAACTTTGCATATTTAGTGATCATTACCTGTGGCCAGTCCCATTCAATAATGAATTCAGGGGTTGTTGAGAAACAGTATCATAAACCCTTTCAGATGAGACTCACAGTCTGTCTTGGTCATAAAGCTCCTAATTTTGAAGGTTCCCCCTAGCTGAGACAACTCTTCCAGATGTGGTAGACAACTCTGTTCTGACGTCCTTCACAGTCGCTTCATAGTCAAGCAAGCAGCATCATGCTGAATTCATTATTGGCAATTTAAACAGGTGTGCCACTGACTTTCTGAGAACTTTTAGTTCCTATTTATAAGACATCTCTGACAGTCTATCATATTTAGCGATATATCTGGCATATTCCCCAAGTTCATACAAGTGTCTTGATTACCCAGAAGCGAAGATCCACTCTATATCTCAACTCTAAGGCCTGATCCATTTGAAATCAGGCTCCATGTTTAGAAAGTCTGCTTCTCCAGAGAAGAAAGGACATTCCATGAGACCAAATTACCTTTGAGTCTCCTGGCTCACAAAAGGAATGATCAGATGTGACTTGAGTTCAGCTTGCAGCCAGCACTGGTGTCCATCTACTTCTTCAGCTTCTCAATGCTCCTTTTCTCCAACACTTGCTTTTCTGCCTCATGTCACATGACTTCAATGAAGCCTGAAATTTAACACCACCACTGTGATGGTTGGAATGTGACTCCCAAATCCAGTGTTAACAGTATAATTCTCAGTGCATGTGCATATGTGGAGTGACTTCTAGGGGGACTGGAATCTTGTTTATAAATTAGGTTTATTATCACATAAGTGAGTTTGTCATCACAAAGTGACATCGTTTTAAAAGCTGAGTGCGGATCTCTCCTCACCCCCAGCCATGTGAAGCCATTTGCCATGTTATGATGCAGGAAGGACTTATGAGGTGTTGTCATCAATCTTGGACTTCTTAGGTTTGGAAACTGGAAAGGTGGAGCTAAAATTTTCTGTCCATTTTAGGTTTTATTACTTTGCTCATTGTTGCAAAATAGGATGACAAAAGCAGCTTAAGCAAGAAAAGGTTCATTCTGGCCGATGAGACCATGCCGTCCTAGGGAGGAGGACATGACTTCAGGCCAGGAACGAATGACAGCAGAGACAGGAAGCAGCTGGCCACACTGCAGTGATGGTCAGAAATGAGAGAGACAACGGGAAACTGGGTCTAGAGTAAATCCTGAAGGCCCACCCCGAGTAGTCCACTTTCTCCAACAATGTTCTCTCTCCTAAATGTCCAAAAATATTCCCAAACATCGCCAACAGCTGGGGACAAGGTGTTCAAACACACAAGCCAGGGGACACATTTCACATTCATATTATAATTCTGATACTTAATCTATGCTGCTCTGTAGATAAAATTCATCAAAACAACCGCACATTGTTAGGGACACCATCCCTAGTGCCATTACCATCATCTTTGTCATTACATCAAGAAACATGTTCAACACATACCAAGGGATTGAGTTTTAAAAATTCCAATGGCTTTTACTTTATTTCCTTTCCTCTCCAGAGTCTATAATGAAGGAAGAACATTTTCCCTAATTTATATGTTAGAAAATTATATGGTGACTTTTATACTTTCAGTCCTAATTCTCACCCTGCACAAACCCCTTCTCAAAGACTGTTTGGCACAGCTCTAGCTGTGGGTCATTTGACTGGCTATTTTCTTTCTTAAAAAAATATTTATTTTTATTTTATGTGAATGAGTGGTGTGTGTGTGTGTATGTGTATGTGTGTGTGTGTGTGTGTGTGTGTGTGTGTGTGCACGTATGCATGCACTGCCCAAAGAGGCCAGAAGGAGGAATTTGTCCCCCTGCAACTGGAGTTATGAGCATTTGATAGCTGATTTGTGGGGGCTGGACCCAAACCCTGCAAGAGCAGTAAAGGGTCTTAATCCCTGAGCTATCTCTCCAGCTCCTGATTTGTTCATTTCTTAAAAAGCAAAAATCTTTTACTCATATTAATGTATGCAATGCATGTTTATAGAATGCATTCCACTGTTGAATGCATGTGTCATGCCCTCAACAACTAAATATAGATACCATATAAAACAAAAGTTGCCATTAACAAATATAATAAAGTATAAACTAAGACGTCAAGTTGTATGCATTTAACGTTTTTTCCTGGGCATCACATAATGATGTTAAATTACTCAAAAAATGTCAACAGACTCCTTCATATTCTTTTGCAGGGTAACTGCCAATGATCATATTCAGAAGTTTTATTTTCAGCATGGTATTGCAATGCCTTTATTAGAAAAAATAAAAACAAGATAACAACGAAGTAGGGCTGAAGTCTACAAATGTTCTGATGAGCACCTGTTAACTGGAGGAGTCCAGGTCACCAGGAGGAAGGTGTGGACTGTTAACAGATCTGAAGCATGATCTGTTCATCCTAAGAGGATGCCTGTACCCAGATAGCCTACTGTTGCAGTAGCCCAGCATAACAGAATACAACATGTCATCAGGAAGTGCTGAAAACAGATTTAAAATAATTATTGCAATGAGAATATTTCATTTACAGTCAGATAAAAAAATGAGACCCAAACTACTGCTTATCAAATTACTCAGCTCCGAGGCACAGGCAAAGAAACAGCTTAGAAAACTAGTTTCCCCCTGAAGCCTCACTCCCTCTGTCCCCTGAACTGTGCTTAGAAACTAGGATTTCTGCTTATCTCCATACTGCAGCCACGGAATTTGAAAAATGAAAATACTAAGACACTATCTTTTCCTCTCAGACCAAAACCCCTGTAACAACCGAAAACATTTTAAGGGATCCATGCTGAAACACGAAAAGTGCTTAGGTCAGAAATAGCAAAAAAATTTAAAACGGGAGAAGACCAATGGGATGGGCTTGTGAAGAAACTCATGCACAGAGTAAATGTGGGAAAGATCTAGAGGACAGGGGAAAACACATCCCACGTCATCTGCTGCTGGTATTGCAATGTGGAAATCTTTCTTGAAATTCTTGTTTTACAGAATCTCAAGAAAAAAAGAAAATAACCTAACCAATAACAGAAGGGGAAACTTTTGATTCATCTATGAATCAAAACTAACAGGGTAACCTGAGCCTGGTGGTGCATGCCAGCAATCCTAACACTCTAGTGTGAGAGGCAGGCAGATGTCTGTGAGGTAGAGGCCAGCCTGGTCTCTAGAGTAAGTTCCAGGTCAGTTGGTGCTGCAATGAGACCCTGTCTGAAAAAGACAAAACAACAGAAACAATAACAAATAAAAAAACCCAAAGAAACAGGTCCCTTGAGAGATGACTCAGCATTTAATAATACTCCTTTTCCTGAGGTTCTGGGTTGGGTTCCCACCCACATGGTGGCTAACACCCTTTCTTAACTCAGGTTCCCGGGGATCTGTCGCCCTCTTCTGGCTTCCATGGGCACTGGGTATGTACATCTCTAAGATCACCACCACCACAAAATCTTACAGGATGGAGGCATCACTCTGTTACTCTAAACCATCTGGAGGTAAAGGCTGATGTTTCCGGGATTCTAGATTGGCATGGAGGATTCTAGATTGGCATGGAGGACAGAACAGAAAATCTTTAGCCAACCCTCTTGTACGAGGAAGGTTGTGAATGGAGTTGGTTGCCGCTAAGGATGTTGGCAAATATTTAAATACCAATAAGTGTATCTGTGCCGGAACCAGCCGGAAAAATCAACGGGTCTCGACCTGGGGGCTGAGGATGAGAAAAGAAAGGGACAAGAGAAAGATGCAAGAGTATTGCCAGTCAATACCGAATAGCCTGGATTTATTTTTTCCCCAAGTTAATATACATTTTCTACATCCTTATTTTGTTTACACATCATGATGAGAAAGTGGAGGTATATCTCCTTGAAACATACTAAAAACAAAAACTAATCATATCTAACTGCACAAACACTTTGAAGCCAGCTGCTTGGCAGTATGCCTGTAGCAACTGCTTATCTAAGTCTTCCTTGGCACCCTGCACCTGTAGGAACTGCTTATACACATATAGCACATATGTTTAACTGTTTCTTGGCTCCCTGCATCTCTGTAAAAGCTAATTTAAGCAAATTCTATGAGTGGTAGTGTTATGCCCAGATATGGGACTCCCCAAAGACCACCAAGGCATCCAGAGTGTATGCAAGAACTAAGAGCCTTTATGCAAGCTCAAGCTCCGACTCTCAGACCTCACCAACATAGTGTATTCATGCTGAGAGCCCCAAGTGAAGGGGAAGGGGCCTTTTATAGTTTTAGGACAAAGAGAGGTGGAGAATTACCTTGTCTGATTACAATTGGTTAAGAAAGCCCGTGCCGGCAATTATATTTTAAACTGATTGGAGAATGGCTTTGAGGCACCCTATTGGTGGGGGCTGTCTTCAGAGCATAGGAATGTGCTGACTGCTGCTTCAGCTCACAGCAGGGTTCTGTTTTTGCCTTATAAGTTTTCATTGTACATGGGCTTGCTTAACATGCCCAGCTTTTTCTGGCCTCTGTGATTGAAGACTTATAACAACTTAAAACGTTCAAAATGGAGTCGTATTAACTCGGTTCCTGGTATCCTAAAGTCACATGTTTTACAGAAGCGGAAAGAGCTGTTAGGCTGGGAAAGCATGGGGTTATAGAGCAGGGGGTTTCACAGTAGACCAAGAAAATAATTCAGAAAGCAAAAAAGTCTTTAAATCGCTAACTTCAAGTCATGACACTGCAGTACTATCCACCTTGCTGGAAGATTCTGGCACTGTATTTTTCAAATACTATACAATAATATTTCTGGAATATTCCAGACCTGAGTATATACTCTGTAATTCTCCGTGTATCTTAAGAGAGAAAGTGCAAGGAACAAATATGAATACTGTTCAAGAATATGTCTTCAAAAATCAGAAGCTTATCTAAAATGATTTTTCAGAAGCAATATTAACTTTAATAGAAAAACAAAAAAAACCTTTTAAAGGGAAATAAGGTGTGTGCCTCAGCTTTCAAGTTTAAAATGGTTTTGATACATTAGTAATTAATGACCAAACCCCCCATGTAAAATAAAGGGAGGGCAGAGATCTAGATTATGGTCTATTTTATTTTTGAGAGGAATGGGAACAGTAGCTGGTTCACAGAGGATGCAGAGCACTGTTCTAGGAAAGGGATAACACAACTCACAGGAGAATGATGAACCCTTCCCCTTGGGACTAGCCATCAAAATTGTGAAAGTCAATCACATTTCCCACAAGAAAATGTTGCAGTTGAAGACTGGATTCCTTGCAATTCTAATACACAATCTTCTATAAAATAATGACATGCAAGTGTCATTCATTTCTACCTTCAGTTCAAGCAATTTGAAGTAGATACCTGCTTTGCCTAAGTTATGGAGTCAACCCGGGTGTCTGTCAATGGAGAATGAAGAGAGAAAAAGTGATTTGTGTTTACAATGGGATTTTTCCCAACTATGGAGAACAAAGTTATGCAACAGGGCTGAGAAATGTCTCAGCTGCTAAGACCTGGGTTCAGTTCCCAGCACTCACATGGAGACTAACAATCACCCACAACTCCAGTTTCATGGATCTGTTGCCCTCTGCTGGCCTCTTTGGGGATTGCATGTACTTATATACATGCAGGGAAAACGCTCCTACATAAAATTTTTGAAAAATGTTATGTAGCTTGCAGGAAATATCACATTTTCTCTCATTTTTGGATCCTACTGTTTATATAGACACATAGAGATGTAGAACCCTGTATGTCTATAGGACCTGAAAGCAGAGTTGAAACAATCTAGTGGAACAAAGAGGTCTTTGCAGGGGGAGAAATAAGGTTATGGGCTCATGAGGAGAATATGTTCAAAGAACATTATGTATTTGTATAAAATGTTCTTATCAAACCCAGCACCATGCACCAGGAACAAATACCATTTTTATATTACAAAATGAAACTAAAAAGAAAAAATCTTTTTAGGAATACTGTGAGAATCATCTCAGCAGAGGTTAATGGACTCAGAGGTATGTGCCACATGTACATGTACACACACACACACACACACGCACACACACTCACACTTACTTCTCTTGCTTTCTCATTTATTGGCTCATCTCTATTGTGCATAACACTGGAATCCAGTATTCAATATTTTCATTTATATTATTCATAAGAAAGCCAACCAGGGGCTGGAGAGTCGGCTCCGTGGATCACAACACTTGCTGCTATGCCTGAAAACCTGAGTTCATCCCTGGAATCCACATGGTAGAAGAAGAGAACTGATTCCTGTAATCTTCTATAAAGAGAACTGATTCCTGTAATCTTCTATAAAATAATGACATGCAAGTGTCATTCATTTCTACCTTTAGTTCAAGCAATGCAAAGTAGATACCTGCTTTGCCTAAGACAGTTATGGAGTCAACCCAGGTGTCTGTCAATGGAGAATGAAGAGAGAAAAACTGATTTGTGTTTACAATGGGATTTTTCCAAACTATGGAGAACAAAGTTATGCAACAGGGCTGAAAATTTCTCAGCTGTTAAGAGCACTGGCTGTTCTTGCAGAAGACCTGGGTTCAGTTCCCAGCACTCACATGGAGACTAACAATCACCCACAACTCCAGTTTCATGGATCTGTTGCCCTCTGCTGGCCTCTTTGGGGATTGCATGTACTTATATACATGCAGGGAAAACGCTCCTACATAAAATTTTTCAAAAATGTTATGTAGCTTGAAGGAAATATCACATTTTCTCTCATTTTTGGATCCTACAGTTTATATAGACACATAGAGACGTAGAACCATGTATGTCTATAAGACCTGAAAGTAGAGTTGAAACAATCTAGTGGAACAAACAGGTCTAAGCAGAGGGAGGAGGGGGAGAAATAAGGTTATGGGCTCATGAGGAGAATATGTTCAAAGAACATTATGTATTTTTTATGAAAATGTTCTTATCAAACCCAGCACCATGCACAAGGAACAGATGCCAATTTTATATTACAAAATGTAATTAAAAAGAAAAAATCTTTTTCAGGAATACTGTGAGAATCATCTCAGCATAGATTAATGGACTCAGAGGTATGTGCCACATGTACATCTACACACACACACACACACAAACACAGTTCCTTCTCTTGCTTTCTCAATTACTGGCTCATCTCTATTGTGCATAACACTGGAATCCAGTATTCAATATTTTCATTTATATTATTCATATAAATGCCAACCAGGGGCTGGAGAGTCGGCTCCGTGGATCACAACACTTGCTGCTATGCCTGAAAACCTGAGTTCATCCCTGGAATCCACATGGTAAAAGAAGAAAACTTATTCCTGTAAGTTGTCCCCCGCCCCCCCCCCCCCCCCCACACACACACAGTGGCACATCTCTGCCCCCACACAGACAGCCACTGGTTTTCCTTCAACCTTCGAAGACAGCGTTCTACGGATAATCATGCTCATTTGGGGTTTGTTTCCTACTTCTAATTTGAACTAGAACTGTAAGCCTGTAAGGTCACAACAGCTTTCAAATCAGTATTCTGGCCACTTTATCTTGGCCTACAACACACAAACATACACACACACATATCTGCTGTTTGTTGTCCATTTGGAACAGTTACTGGGATGAATATGAATAAAATCAGACTGCACAGAATCTCAGCAGAGAGGGCCTCCAGCTGGAATAACACTATTTGCATTCCAGTTGACTCCATGGAAGCTCTTAAAGGACTTTCAGCGCCACCTTGTGATAATATATTTCGAGAACCTGTCTAAAGCCAGGAGAAAAGTTTCTTTCCTTTCCTTTTTTTTTTTTAAAAGGAGGAGGAGGAAGAGGAAAAGAAGAAAGCGTTGACAGTTTCAGTGTGTGCGAAAAGGACTGTTTACTATTAGACTCTTAGGGTCTCCATTGAAGACCATTGTACAGCACCTTCCGCTTAGACTGTGAATGCTTTCATGTGTACTAATATTTAAGTACTTTGATGCTCCCGCGTGTGTGTGCATGTACCTGTATGCGCGTGTGTGTGCGCGTGTGCGCATGTACATGAGATAATTCATAGATAGCAGATGGTTTGAACAGGTCTTGGCCTGCACTGCACACTTAATGAAATGTTTGGCAACATCTTGTTTTTAAAAATATAAAATAATGTAGAAATTCATATTCCTTTCTATAAAATGTTGATAAACTTGTTGGACCATTCTCTAAAAGACATCTTTCACCTTCTAATATTCATGCATGTTTTCCAACAATAAATAAAAATCATGAAAGTGCAAAAGTTTGTGTTTAAATAAATGTGGTTTTCTTTAAATATAGTAACTCTAGGTACAAATTATTGACAGTCTTTCTTGATATAATACATTATTGGCATAGAAAATAAAATTATGTGATGCTAGATATTACAGCAAACATATTGTTAGAAAGCGAAAGCTGGCTCACTTTCGTGCCCTAGTCCTGTGGTCCATATGCAAGGATCAAGGGTGGAAGACTGTGATGTTTGCCACACTGTAGACTTCTCAGTCCCCACTCTATCCTCCTCTGTAGAACCTCAGCACCCAGAGAGTTGCTGAGCGCCTGGGAATGTTATTACCTGGTTCTCTAACTAATGTAGCCTCTAGGCCAATACCCCTGTAGCCAGCTCCCTGGCTAATGTGACCAGTAGGCCAGTGATAGCTAAGTGCATGAGATCTAACATATCAATAATAAAACAGCAACACTGGATAAGAACCCACCTTCAAGATGTTTGTTTTGTTTTGGTTGAAACTTTCAAAATGAAGATGTGTGTACTGAGAACACTAGCTCTGACATTAGCCCACACAGGAGACATGCATGATGGTAAGGTCCATTCAGGAATGGCTGGCTAGTTACAGCTTCAGCTGAGTACCTAAGGTTCATTGTTCTTTGAGTCACAAAGGAGGAGTGAAGCTATATGTAGCTGTAGTGTGAAAAAAAGGAAGCAAAGAGCAGTTTTCTCTCTGTCTGCTATGAGGGATGGACTTCGGCCTGCCTGACAACTGAGTAGCCAATGGCTTAAGGGAAACGCAGGGGGCCTGGGAAGAAGGGAGTTTTGGTGGGGCAAGGTATCCATCTTGGACGCACACTCCAGGGATTCCGGTGATCAAAATGCAAGCTCTGTCATAGGAAACCTCCCTCCGCCTACCTCTGAAGATGAACTTTTTATGAGTAACATGGAATAAATTAATTTCCCTAAAGAACATTCTCTATTCGTTCAGTCTGTTAAAACCTGGAGGTGGGACGAGGCTGAATGCCAAGTGCCACCTTGAGAAAATTTATGCAATAGTAGCATTTCAAAATTGACTCAAAACAAAGGCAGTACAAAAATATTCCAATGAAAATGTCTGCTTGGGTGGTGTGAAGCAGGAGTTCTAAGAAAAATTCCTTTGGAGAAAAGTATTCTTGAGACAGGCAGGCAGGATGCCTGACAGGAATCTGTGTCAATGTGAATTTTAGGGGAATGCTATTCAGCTTCTTAACTGTGTATAGGAAAGACAAGTAAGAGTGCTGATCAGCGTAGTTATACCAGTCTCTCCTATCAAAGAGACTGACTTCTAAGTACCTTGTGGCTCTGGTAGATAAAAGTTCTGCAATAATGAAGAACTGTTTATTGGTTGTACATATTGCACAGTAAAAGAACCTCAAGACTGGAAATGGCTGAAGAACAGACCAAAATCCACCCATAAAATTTAAAGTGTGTGAAGCCAGACAACACCAGAATCAACTGACTAGGAATGCTCACAACTCCAGATTCATAAGCCTTCCACCTCAGATTCCACTTAAAAGGTTGGAAACATGCTCAGCTAATATAAAGAGTAAAGATGAGGACTGGCCCAGAACAGAATAAGAAGAAAGCACTAGTCTGAACTTCTTCAGTCTGTCAGCTTTTGCATGACACAAGTTCCCATCTGAAAATGATAAATGATGACAAATTGTTCTCAATCTGACCCAATCATAAAGCCCCTTGAAGAATGGTGTGCCTCACTATATGAACTCTTACCCTTAAAAGAACTGTGAAGGCCCAGTGCGGTGCTGTATACTTTTAATCCCAGCATTTAAGAGGCAAAGGCAGGAACATCTTTTCAAGGTCAAGTCCAGCCTGGTCTCCATATGATTTTCAGACCAGTCAGGGCTAATAGTACAACCCCGTCTCAAAAAGAAAAGAAAAGGAAAACATTTGTTTAGTCTGCAAATGAAATTCGTAGACAGTTAATTTCATGCACAGTCATAAGAGAACTCCTCCGTTTATTATAGCTGTACCCTATGAATAACATAACATGCTGATATTCAAACCGCATAGATTGGCATAAAATAGATCTGCATCCTCTGCCGTACTTTAAACCATCACCTGGTTACTTATAATATGTAGCACAATGTAAAGGCTGTAGAGATTATACTTATTGCTTAGGTAATAGTTACAAGTGTGTAAGTCTGTACATGTGTAGAGTAGGTGCTGGGTTATGGGTTTTTTTTTTACGCTTCCAGGCTGTGGTGGGTAAGATAAATGAATGCTAAGCTGTTGGAAATGGAGGACTGACCACATGTTTACAGAAGAGAGCAGGATATAAAAATGAAGCTGCATATTAATTACTTTGTTGAAGATTCATTGATCATGTAGAAACATCAGCAATCAATTCTGCACTTCCAGTAATTGCCTTGGATACTGTCCTGACAGGCTTAGGAGGGCCTTCAGCCTAATCTTATACCAGCGTTTCAGGGATCAAAGTCATCTGGTTAGTCAGACCTGATTACATACATAGCTAACCCTGAAGTTACAGGAGGGCTCAGGCATTACGTATGTTTATGGAGTAAGATTAGACAACAGTTGGCTCCCCACATGCAGGCAAACTGACTGAACAGGACACTAACAGGAGCGTGTGTATCACTTAACACTGGAAGCTAAAATATTTATGTGTAGAAAAGTGACAGATAGTGTTACATCAGGACATGACTCCATCTACGAATCAGTAAGTAACTCTGGATCCTAGAAGTGCTACTGCCTTGGCCTTGCTTAGTAAAAACAGCCATCCAGCTTGGGCTCTAACAGCATCTGTGGTGTCAGAATGAAAGCTCTAGGCAAAATATCTATGACATGGCTTCCCATCCATAAACTTAAGCCTGTACAGAGGACTTCAGGGATCTCAGTGGGAGAAGTTTGACATTGTGCTCAATTTATTCTAACTTCCCAGTTAATTCCATGGCAAACAACCTGACATGATCAAAAAGTCCTCGAAATTGAATTCAACTGAATTGTGAGTTAAGAAATGTAATTTTCTGAACAAAAAAAGTTCTGGCATTGTGACATATGCCTTTAATCCCGGCACTCAGGAGACAGAGGGAGGTGGATCTCTTGACCACACAGCAAGTTCCAGGCCACCTTCGGCGGGGGGCCCTCTCAAAACAAACAAACAAACAGAAAGAAGTGGAATTTTGGTGTTTCCTGGTGTCCGAGCTGCTTGCAGTGACTTGATACAACAGGAAAGGGCAAGGGGCGTTGCAAACGCCCAGGCAAACCACTTTCTTTAAATTGCATCATCCAACTGTGGGAAAATCATACTCCTGTATCTTTTCCTTCCTATGTGTGATTCAAAGTGATTAGAGGAAAGGAAAAGGTGATGGACAATGCTTCTCTGCATGAACAACTAGTTCCCCCTCACCTCTGCCCCAGCCATCTGTTGCCTGTTGTCTCATTCTTAGACCCAGGAATCTAACCTCCCTAATAGCTCTACATAGCAACAAAGTAGGACTGCCTGTTTGCTGGTGTTCAGAATGTGCGATGATTCCACGGGGATGCTGTCGCTAAACACTTTCCCGGGTCCCTGCCCTTTTTGTGGGGGAGTAGGTTGGGCCATGCCTCTCGGTTCCCTGATCTCCAGACTGCAGCTCTGTCCTCCATGGTGTTCAGTCAGAGCCGTACATTTTGTTCGGGACGGAGGCGAGGACTCTCTTGGTTCAGATAATATTCTTTTCTAACAATATTCCTTTATGAGAGTCAGAAATGCTTCTCGTATTTTATCACCTCATTGTGCATGTATAGTTTTAACATTTGCCCATCAGTTAGACGGAAAGGCACTTGTTATATTGACGGGCCCACACAGGAAGAGGGAACACAGAGAGACATGTATTGTTCTCTCCAAACTACACCTTCCAGTTTTATGCTATCTGTTCTCATCCTGCCCCACACTGCACGTGGAATTAAATAGGAAAAAGAAATCATCAGCATAAGGAAGTCAAAGCATGGCTATTTGAAGAACAAGTAAAGCATATGAAAGTCGACAAGAATGGACCGACTGTCCCTTTCTAAATGAGGAGACATGTGTTCCTTCATTTCCTAGCCTGAGTGTGCATTGGCTAAGTTCCTTCACCACAAAACCCTCCTTTGAAATGTCACCCCTGTCTGTCTTTCAGCAATGTTTTCCTTGTTTCTTGCAGTCTCCCTTCACCCTGTGTGAAGTGAAACTCAGACGCTGGAGATCCACATGCTGCTGGAGGTGTTCTGCACCTGGGTGCTGAGGACTTCAGGGCTTCATTTGTGAAACTCTACTGGAGGTTTAAGTTAATAAAATTGAGGGGAAACTACATAAAAGGAGCCTGGTTTCCATTCTATTATTTAAGCTAAACACATGTGAACCTACAGCTATTTAAGAGCAAAGATATAACAAATTTCACTTCAACCCACCATTCATTTTAAGCTGCCTCCCAGTCTCATTACTTAGGTTGGTATGACTTGGTTTTGAAGACAAAATTTTAATAGCCTTTTCCAAAACTGTCTGTCTCGCTTTATCTGCCAAACACACTGTATATTTGTCATGTCAACACTCACTTTCCCACTCTTATTCCTCCATTTCCAGGCAGCAGCCCGCTTCCTGCTTTATGTTCACAAGTTTGGGTGTCTAGCACCAGGGAAAATCCATTTTGCTCCATGTAAGACAACTGCAGAATTTCTCAGTATCACTCAAACGATGCGGGATGCATTCCACCTGTAATTACATGATTTTGTATGTTTCTCATCTTTTCTACAGAGTGGAGCATGACACACGCGGTCTTCCACTTTTATGCAAAGAAAGAAGCTATAAATGTTACATACAACTGAGCTTGCGTACATAGGACAAGGACTTCACACCCAGCTTCCTCTCTGCAGGGCTCGGCATTTCCTCTATGGCAGTTTGACCCTTTTTAAAGACATAATCAATAAATCCTACTTAATAAAATACATAGAAGTAAAACTACTTCTCCCTTTCAAAACTTCTCCCTTTCAAAGACAAATGAATGAAGTATAAAAGTAAAATATAAACATGTGAAATGTATGAATGGATGCTGAGCATTTAAAACTATCCCGGAGAACTCTGCAGTGCCCCTGGGACAAGTGCACTCGTCCAGAGCTAACAGAAAACAAGCGGTTTCATCGAACTCTGCCCCTCATCATTAGGTAACCTTGCGTAGTTGCTTGATTTCTCCATGAATCTGCAAAATAAAGTTACTCAACTAGAATGACAGTCGGTTCCTGTCCAGCTCTGACACTGTGGTCCCTGATTGAGGCTTGACTGCTTAGTGGGCACAATGCCAAACCAGGTGTCTTTCAGTCTCCTAATCCTCTTCTTTGATTTCATGGGGCTGAACCTATGAATTATTCAACAGGTGACCCGGAGGAAATGAAGATTTCCAGACATCTGGGCATTTGCTCATATGAACTCACAGCAAAGGTATCAGCATGGACACGTCCCACATAAGCTCAAGTCAGACAAAATCCCACCGTAGACATTGAGAAGTAGGGAAGAAACCCCAAGCCTACCTGACAAAGTATTGGCAACTGATGTCTGCTGGGAAGGGGAGATTCAGCCTGTTTAAAAGTGAGACTTTTAGTAGGCTGACCAGGCTCCAGTAGCTGAATCTACTCCAAAGGGCTTTTGGAGACACAAACTTTAATCCGCGGGCCTATAGTAGACTCTCTCCCTCCACACCCATACACACACACACACACACACACACACACACATACACACAGAAAAACACTGGTGAGTGTATTAAAGGGAGTGCAGATATAGGAAGGAATCCAAATAGATCAAAATTTGAAAAAAATCATTAAAAATATTTAAAAATAAAATGAAAGCAAAGGAAAGCCCAGGTGGCCGGCATCACTGTGGACTCCTGAATAAAACAGCATGTCCACTTCTGCTCGCTCAGTCCTGCTGGCTCTATTAATGAAAGATCAATTGTGATGACTGGAAACTCTGGGAAAGACAGTGGGGTTCATTTGAGTGGAACAAAGTCTGCTTGGTGGTTCCCGCGTTTATCTTTCCAACTCAACTCCAAGCCAACTTTTGTCCACCTTCTCCACACTGTTCTTGCTTTGATAACTACCCTTTGATAATCTAACACTCTGAATAGGACTTGATTTTAAAAAAAGTGTTGAAAAGAAGAAGCAAGAAAGAACCACACACGTCTAACAGGCTTTAACTGATCCTTGCTACCAAGTTAAAGGAAGGCGCAGCACAGGAACCTGAAGGAAAAGCTATGGTGGAAGGAGATGAGAGAGACTTGGTCTCCGTGATAAACTAGTGTTTTGATTGAGTGACTGCTAGGTCTAGATTTTTTATTAAGTGGATTATTCACATGTACTAGACATTTTTCTATAATCTGAGCCTGGCCTGTTAAATGAACATGATTTCATTTCCTAGAATAATCCAAATGAGAAGCTCTCATTATTCATTCATTTTAACAGAAAAATAAGTGTAACTTTGAAACAAGTCACTCATCTCAAGGTCGGTTAGTTCAGAAGAGTTCACTGACACCAGGTAATTATCACTACCATTAGCCAGCCCAATCTGATGAATAGTTAGTATATGATGAATATTTAATTATTAACCCAAACCATGGCACTTGTGACATTTGGAACCAGAATTTAGCACCAGTTTGTCTCAAAAGCTCAAGATCCATCTAGAACAAATGTACTTTTAAACTCAAGTGGAAGTTCCATTTGTGACTAATGATTTTAAGGAGCCTCTCACAAGTCATCAGAATGTAGGTGACCTGTTATTAAGAAAAATGTTCCAATCAGTAAATGAAGGAAAGGAATGGCGGTGGTCACTCTTATGAGCAAGGTGAGCAGACAGCGATGTCCACAAAGGAACAGGCCCCCTTTCCCACAACTGCGTTGCAAAGAAGACACTATTTTTTCATCTTCCATAAATGTTGATACTTGGTTTATAACAAATAGTAATATATAGATACTAAGTAATTTCCCTTCAATCTTCAAATATCATGAACTCAGTAACTTTGAGTTTCATCTGTTTCTTAGCTTTTACTCCCAAGACAAGAGATTATCAACAACCTGACTGAATTTGAAGTCTTATCCTCCTTGCTGACTGTATTTCATAGTGGTAGAAAGTACTATGTGCAGGGACCGATGGGGGAGAATTCTCACCAAGGATCCTGCTTTGGACCCTGCATGCTAAGTACCAAAATGCCAAGAAGGATGCGTCTGCTTGTGCAATAGTGACAGGCCTATGGCGATACAGTAAGTTTTCAGGTTGAATCTAAAGCTTGCTCCATAGGCAGGAATGTGGGTGGGTCTCCATCTCCAGCACCGCTGCTGTGCTCTAGTCATCCCAGAGAATGGAGGACAATGGAACAGGTCCTCAGGTGGCTCAGAGTGCTGTGGGAGAGATTCCCAGGAGACTGCATCTCTGGGCAGTTCAGTTATTGAAACCAAGGCAGGGGATTATGTAGGGAGGCCTTTCTGGCCATTACAGAAGGTGGTAAAGTTAAAGGTGGGGTATTTAGGTAAAGGCAGGAAGGTTGTAGGGCTGACATGGAAATTAGGAATGATGAAAGGAAACCCAGAATCCTGGTTCTGGTCTGGGGTGATCTTTGTGGAATGGGTGGGGTGAATCAACTGCTGAGGTCTGCAGTGGCTTCCTGGGACCTAGATTATCACATCAGGCAGAGCAGGCCAGACTCCTACCCTCCCTTCAGGATAACAGGGGTGGCTTGGCTTGCTCAATGCCTTTTACAGCAGACCTACACCCCACACAACAGGAGTTCACATCAGGCCACTGTAAGACAGAACTAAAAGTCCTGTGGTTTGGGAAGTCAAAGGCACTAGTGAGGAAGTCACTGCTATAATTTTAAGACATGGATGTGACGTGCCTATCAAGTTTCCTTCTAAACATTTCTGATAAGCACAGAGATTCCTGCTACTGTCAGCCTCAACCAGTCCTAGAAGGAAACTTCCTTTTGTGAAGGTGTGCTGTAGAGACTCATAACCATCGTAAAGCTTCTGAGAACGGGTGACTTGCTATTGCACAGTGTCCCAAACCTTAGCCATAGAGGGACATCTATATGAACCCCTCCAAGCCTCAGAAACCATTGCAGAAGAAGAGTCCAAAAGAATTTAACAGCAAGGGCCCGGCATTTTGGCACACCCCTTTCCCAGCACTTCGGAGGCATAGGCAAAGGGATTTCTGTGAGTATGAGGCAAGCCTGGAGTGCCAGGCCAGCTATGGCTACATCATCAAACCTTCTCAAAAATAAAACAAACTAAACAAAACAAAATACAAGGGCCAGAAAATGGTGCAGCTTTGTAGAACAGTTTCCTCCCAACTGAACCATGCCATACAGGAGACCCATGAAACTCAGGAGGTAAACAGGAGTCACCAATCTTGGAAAGCTGAAAGAAACCAGAAAGAACTGCAGGGAAGGAAGCTCAGGCCAGTTGGATTACAGAGAAGACATTTCTCTGACTTGTTGAGCTGCCTGTGAGTCATGGATAAAGATCCAGGAATACAGTTGGCTATGTGGGGATGCAGCTGTTTAGAGTCATTCCTGCTCCTGTAAATAGCCCCTTGCCCAGACTCCTGGAAGTAACCCCACTGCTAACACATAAGATCATCAAGTTAAACCTTAATGTAATCACTTTGGTCTCTGCTGGGTTGGCCTGTATATGTGTTGCAGTTCTCCCAGAATATCTCTCATACAACATAGATTCTATCACATGGCTCAGCCATACCACTCCTGGGCATATATCTGTGTAGAATAGATTTAATTGACACACTTGGGTTGAGAGAGCTTCACTGGGAGAATTGCCTCCATTGGACTGGCCTATGACCATGTCTGAGAGGCATTTTCTTGATCGCCAAGTGATTGCTAGGGTCCAACCCTCTGTGGGTTCCACCCTGGCTGCGTGTCCAGCATTGTTTAAGAAAGCAGGCTCGCTGAGCATTGGCCATGGGAGCAAGCCAGTAAACAGCATCCTTCCATGGTCTCTGCTCCAGGTTCTTGCCCTGACTTCCTTCCTTGGATTCCCTTGATGATGAACTGTGCTGTAAGCCAAATAAACCTTTGCTCCTCAAGTTGGTTTTGGTAAGTGTATTTAATCACAGCAGTAGAAAGTAACTAGGATAGAAATTGGTACCAGAGAGTCGGCTATTGCTGTGACAGACCTTACCCAGTTGTTTGGGGGAGGACTGTGGAAGCATTTGTAATCTTGGGTTACAAAAGTTATTGAGTGCTTAGAGTTTGTGGTTGTGGAGCTTAAACAGTTATGTTGAAAGAGTTGAAGATGATGGAGGTCTGGTTTGTGAAGTTTCAAAGGAAGAGACTAAATGACTGGTCTTCTTTACCAACTGAACATTCTACACAAGTAGTTATCATGGAAAACACATGACCATGACGAAGGTAAAGAGATCTTGCATCCAAGTCCATCATTTTTATTTTTTAGAATAGAAATCAGGGTCACATTAGTAGAGACTACATATTCCTTCAGAATAATGACATTTTTCTCTGTGTATCATTAATACTGTTGATTTACTTGTGTTTAAGAAACCCAGAAAAGGAAAACTAGCATGCATTTAAGCCCAACATCCCTGCTGACTCTAGGAGATCTCAGCCATTGATGAAGAGGATGTCTCCGCTCCTGTGGTTTCTTTACGAGTTCTTCTGAGATATTTTTATTGCCACTGTCTTGAGCTCTGTGTATTCATGGAGACCATATTCACCCCTAGAGAAGGAAATAAAAATTACTCACAAAAACAGCTGCACACAGCACAAAGTAAGTGAACTAAACTAACTGATTATTTGGTACACATTTGCTCTTGCTTGTATGACTAAGGACAATGACAGTATTTACTACATACAGAGTGGTTCATATAGTTGAGACCTGACCATAAGTTTTCGGGTCTGAAATAAATTTCTTTCTGGAAAAAAAAAAGGATTCATAAATTTGTCTTTTAAGCAATGTTTCACTCTTAACTTTCACAGAAATTACTTATTTTTATATTATTCTACTTGATCATTTAGCCTTACTGCCAAGTGCATAGCTCAATCCAACAAGAATTTTATCCTAAAAATCAGCAACACACTTATAGGACAAGTTGCAATATAGGACTACTTAAGAGTATTAGAGTAAGCCATCAGCAGAACTAGAGTAGCTATTTGCCATCTGCCTTGTCACAGCTGTGGGGGTGGCAGACAGGGACCATGCATCCACTTCATTCACACGTGTTCGATTGTTTTCAATCTATAGTTCTGACAGTATTTTTTTATTCTTGGCAAAACAAAAACCTAATCTTTGATATAGGGTTTTCTTTCCTTTTGGATTTCTTGCTGCTTCTTTTAAGGAGGAAAGAACTTAAATATTGGCCTTTTCCAGGCTTTCTCCTTTAATCACCCTCCTACGATTTACTTCTAAAAGTTCTAAGTAATGTCCAAATAAACAGCAGTTGTGATGAGTCTATCTATGGACGTTCGTAGCTTGTCATCAGGATTTTACATCCTAACCAATGTTGGAAATTATGCTTTCTTTAAACCTCATTGAAAGTTAGCTAGAAGGACTGGACTCAGGTATTTTCTCCAACATTTCCATGAAAACATCAGACTACACACACACACGCAGACACACAAACACACATATGACCTTTCTTAAAATGAGAATTAATACACCCATGAAGGTTTGAAGACGAATAGGATTTTGGTCCTTTTTTTTCCTTCCCTTCTTATGATGCAGAGGGGAATACAGAAAGTCAGTTTGTTCTCCTGAGAAACCTAATACCCTCATAACAAATTTTGGAGGGTATTTAAGTGAAAATACTTCTTGAAAGCTTCAGTGAGCATGTTCTTCGGAGTAGTTAAAGAGCTTAGACTCAGCTGTCTGAATTCCAGTAAAAGACAGTATTTTCATAAATATTTCATCTCAAAGAGAAACATAAATTAAACATAAATAATTAATAGAGGAAGCAAGCTCCTTTCTATTCTATTTAAGGTTATAAAAGTATTCAATGCCGTCAGAAGAGTTATCCCTGTGATTATTGTCACACTGAGGCTGGCATAAGTTAACTTCCTTAGAATCCTCACAGTCTCCGTGCAGAGCACAAGGGTATCTGCTTACACTTCTTATTAGCTCAGAAATCTATAAGTTACTGGCACTGTGCTTCTAAAGCTCCTCAGCGTACAAGTCCCCTTCCCCAACGCTGCTCCAGTGGTCTGGCCAGGTCTCAGACTGCATTTCTAGCAAACGTCTACATGGTCCAAATGCTTCCCTTCACAGTCTGCAGGTGAAAGGGTGTGCCTGTCAAGATGTCTGTTTCTCCCTCAGTGCCAAGAAATCAGCTTTAAATAAGGCTCGGGGAAACGTTTACTGAACTGAGTTCATGAACATAATCAAGTAAAATAAAAATCCATTTGAGTTCTTGCTTTAAACTCACTGGTTTACAGTGCTTCCTTGTTCCCAAGTTTTAAGAGACTGGAAAAGCACACCTGGTGACATACACAGAGCAATTAAGTTAGCAATGTTCTCAAGTGATTAAAGTTGACCAGTGGGAAAGTGAACAGGATTACAAAAAGAGCTATTTTGGGGGGCAGTTTAACCTATTCGAGGGTCAACACTATGAACGGAGCTTCAGAAATCAGGCATGGGTTACCTGGATTATCAATTGTTGGATATAATGCTGAGTGGGCCTAGCTAGGCCAGGAGGAATGAAAGAATGGCTCTTGTGGGGGTGGTGTTCCACACAGGTTGGCTGTGGAGCCACTTTCTGCTCAGCACCTGGAGGGAACCTGATCCACCTGGGAACAAACTGTGATTGGCTGTGGTTGGGACCTCACCCCATAAGGCTATTGGCTAATAAGACCTATAAGACTCTACCCTATAAGGCTATTGGCTAAGAAGACCTATAAGATTCTCTGTTCTTTCCTGAATAAATGAGTTTGCAGCAGACCACCACTGCTGGCTTTCCGCTCCACTCCCTGGAGTCTGTGTGTTGATTCTGTGGCTACTCATCCCCTCACCACGGCAGAGACCCTTCAGTCCCCCTCGGTCTGGCCCTGAGTGCTGGGACCCCCAATGATCGATGAACACAGGAGGGCTGCATCTAACTGGTTTTGGCTCTTTGGAGAAAGCCTGCTTCCAACTAATTAATTCATTCTTCACCGAGGGCATATTAGTTTGGGATAAGACACTATTAATTTATTTAAGAGGTACATTCTAATACCAAGAGTGTTTTCACACTTACATGGATCTCATAAGCACCAGTTTGCACCTAGTTTCTGAAAATGTTTTCCAAATGGATTATACTCACATATACAAAAGTAACTTGAAAAGCAGAAAACAATTCATCTACCAAGGCACAGTGCTGAACATGGTGCTTTATGAATAGCAGGAGCGTAATAAGTTATATTCCTGCTGGTATTGCTTTTTGCCCTTAGGAAATACTTTCAGCATTCCAAGTGCTATTTGGTAGTATAAATCTCCAAGGAAGAACAGAGCTACATTTTACTTAACGTAATAAAGTGGATTAATACTTTGTAAGTGAAAACCATTTTCACAAAATCATGCATTTTTTTGTAATATAAACATTTTCTCACAGCTCTCGTCCATTTCCAGACATCTTGAATCCACCGAAGGGACACTGGGCAGAAAGTAACAAATAACAATTCACCCTTAAAAAAAAAAAAGGTGGGAAATACGTTATAGCAATATGTATCACATAATACCGTAATCAGATTACAGGGATCAATTTAAGAACTCTATTTTACCAGTATAATTTATTCATAGAAATAAAAAACAGTACTATAATTGACAATGCAGAAAGCATTCATATATATCATCTAGAAATAAATGGAACAACTATGCTTGTGAATAGTAATAAAGAAGCGTTCGTTCGAAAATTGCCATAAAAACAAGTGTTTGTTTTGCTGGAGGCCAGGATTTTCATGGTGTTCTTCCTGTTGCTTGTGTTTTTGTTTTCCTGCATCCTGGAAATTGCTATGTAAACCAGACTGACCTCAGTGTCACAGAGCTCCACCTACTTTAGCCTCTCCGGTGCTGGGCTTAAAAGGGTATTTGCCACCATGCCCAGGACTGTGTGGCAGGCTTTACTGTAAATGCAAGACTTTGTAAGGCTATGTATTTACATGCATGCACCTCACAGTCACTAGTTTGTATTTTCTAACTCTTTTTTGAAAATGTTTTCCAAATTTATTACATTCTAAGTGTTAAATATTATATTCTATGTGATAAAATATTTTCTTTAGAAATTGTAGTGTGTATCATAATACTCAGTTTTTTTTGTTTTATTAATTCGTCTATATGTTGCTTAAACAGAGGTGTTAGAAGTTATAAATTTATCAGTTTTCATAAGTAAAGTGAGAATAAAATTAAAGAGAAGCACAGTACACAAGCCAGGCTATGGGTGACTAGAGTGAATGAAGGTTTGTAGGCCTGGATACTTTTTATAATGTTAAAGTAGAGATGATAATAGTTTTTAGGACTCTGGGTGACATCTGTCACATGATGCATAGAATGTTTTCTTCGAAGTACTTGATATACAATGTCTTTAATAATTGTAGATGGTACACGCATGAAACAGTAATAGTGAATTTTATTAACACTTTTAAAATGGGAAATGCTCTATTAATCATTAGTAAGATTGACTAGATTAGAAGAACATTTTTCAGAGGATATCACAGGCCTGAATCTTGACTCTTTTATTTATTGTATCATCTTGATAAATTTCCTAATCTCACCAAGCTTCTTCTTTATCCACAAATGAGAGTAAGAACAAAACATAGTCATTGTAAGGTAAAATAAAATGTTGGATGTAAGAAATACATTACACCCCAAGAGTGAATAGCAACTAACTGACGACACTCCTTTGCCCAGGAAGAAATGATTTTCAGCATGCGAAGAGGGACAGGGTTGCTGGGATGTGTGTCCATCACGACGGTTCCCAGTGTCTTCCTAACTGCACAGAAGAAGCACGGACATAGCCTTGTGCTTGTTACCAGCACCGCAGGGAGGCTTGAAGGGGTCAAAGCTTTTCAGGGAAAACCCCGGGAGTGGCAGCTGGGCAGCAAGGCGGCAGTTTGGGAGATCCAGCCTTTGATTTTACATTTTCTAAAAATTTTAAAATCAGGAATGTAAACTAGATCAAAAGCAAGAGAAACATGCTTCGAAAAATTCATCGGGGTCTTCAGACTATGAACTTTAGATATCTCTAATAATGCCTGAGTGAGTTTCTGATATATGAGTCAAAAGCACCATGCCTGGTGATACAGAACTGTAATCTCAGCTACATGGAGACTGAGGCAGGAGAATTATAAGCTCAAGGTCAGTCTGAGCAACAAAGGGAGTTCAAGACCAGACTGAACAACTAGGTGTGTCCATATCTCATATTAAACAGCAAAGAAAGCTAAACACAGAGCTCAGGAACACGGCCATTGCCTTGCGCGTATAAAGCCAAAGGTTTGGTCTGTCGTAACTAGTAATATCAGTAATGACCTTTTGCATATGTAGAAAGTACCAAATAAACACTGTGTAGTGTAATTAAACTTGATTAAACTGAATTTTTCTTTTATCTCTGCTGTACATAGTGTCATGCAAAGTGCTTAGAAATTATTTACCAATATTTACATCCTATAAATGAAACACTCATAAAATGTTTTGGCCAAGTAACTTGAAAAGATTGGGTAATGTTAATTTGATTTAATAACCGGGACTGGGGAGATGGCTGAGCATTTATCTTCCAGGGTTTGATTCTCAACACCCACATGGTGGCTATAAACTGACTGTAACTCCAGTCTCAGGAGATTCAGCACCCTCTGGCCTCTGCAGACACTGCATAACATGGGTGCACTTGCATGCAGGCAGAATGCTCACAAAACACATAAAATAAAATAAATAAATAAAACTAATTTCATTTAAAAATAATTTTAAGCAACTACTTTTCTATTAGGTCGCATGATTTCAAATGAAAATTCAAGTCTCTCAGACGTCAAGTCAGCCTGTGCATGTGGCTGATATTGACAGAGAATGTCTTAATACACTTGCACTTACCACACAAACCCCGCCTGCAGAGCAGAAGACACAGTTATGGCCTTATCAAGGTCTTTCGTAAAGACTCCGGCTGCTAGGCCATAGGAAGTATTGTTTGCTCTCTTGATGACATCGTCTATACATTTAAACTTCATGATTTGTTGCACTGGGCCAAATATCTATGCAAGAATAAAGCAAACAAAATATAGGTTAAAATTGCATATTTTTAAATACACTGCATATGTTTTCCTTGCAAACACTTCTACCCTAAGATGTTGCCTCTCATCACAGTTCTGTGTAAAAATGGAAATACGTTAACCACAGAGAATGATCATGAAAATACATTATGACCATGTGTGGAATTCTGTATGGAATAAGACAGGATGCAAATAATTAAGGCAGTATTGATTCTCTGATGCTGTAATAGAGCTGCCCAACACTTAGTGAGTCACCATCAAACCATTACCTTTCTTTGGAAACATTGTAAATTCTAACCCAAGTTTTCCTCATCTTTCAAGTTTCTGCACCTAGCACCAAGTTCAAGAAAGCCAACCTTTGCTCTGCTGAGTAAGTTAAGAGGCAATGATCATAACAGTGTTCACGCCTTAGACGTGAGTGTACCACTGATCTAACTGTGAGCTGTTCTACAGTATTTAGACCTTTTCATGATTAGAAAAATTGTGCAATTAGCACATATTTTTATTTGGATTCTAATAGTCACCAAATTTTATATAGCATTCACCAAATAAATGACTCATTCCTGGAAGAGCTTCTATCTGGAACCACTATGCTAACTACACTGTATTTAACCAAAGCCTGACTTCTCTTTCCCTGTCAATGACTACAATCACAGGATTGGAAATAACAACTTATTTATTTCTTTTTTTATCAATGCAAACAAGTCTTTCACTTCTGCTAGATTCTAGTAAATAAAGTTCACATCGAACCCAGTCAGCATCTCAACACAGATTAGAGGAAAATAACTGGATTTTTCTCTTATATACCAAGCTTCTATATTCTGATAAACATTTGTTAAAATTAAGGAAGAGAATCTGCTCAGAACATTAATACATCTCCTGTCAAACCATGGACATGAAATACAAATTTAATGAATGGGGAATTACAACAGCATACCTTTGAGTCACCTATATCTTTTTAGGGTAGTGTATACCATAAAAGTATAACTTTTATGTTACAAGGACAGTGCATGTGCCTCTGCAAGTATTAAAAGTCCTCAGAGGGCTTGTGGCATAATAGCTACCATTGTAAAGACACACTAGTTCCTCTTACTTCCATGTGGTAGCTCTGTGTGACGTCTTCAGGGATGTTACTTAGGGTGTGCCTCCCGCCCTTCCTCCTCACTCCGCACAAAGCCATTCCACTGCTTCTATGAGTTTGGTTTTTATGTTCTTCATATTACCATCATTCATTGCACATCTTTCTGTGCCTGGCATATGTAACATAATCAACGATGTGCACATCTATTTCTGGTTTCACAAATGACAGGATCCTTTTCCACCCTTTAAAGCTGTGAAGAGTCTATAAAAGCTGTTAAGCTCCTTATTCTGTGTCTGTTTAGAAATTGCGTTCAGTTCTATGGCATTCATCACTGTTTCTTCTTTTCCCAAATGCCTGAAGCCTTCCTCTCTCAAACACTGCCTGAGACAGCTGTTCAATTTGCTGAGTTGGGGAGGAGCAGATAGTTTACAAATGGAGACCAAAGAGCCAGGACCAAGTGGGACACTTACCTCCTCTTTGGCAATGCGCATCTCATCGGTGACATTGGAGAACACTGTGGGCTGGACAAAGTAGCCTTTGTTCCCCCAGCGTCCGCCCCCACACTCCAGTTTGGCCCCTTCTTTCTTCCCACTCTCAATGAGGTCAAGTATTTTATTATGTTGTTCCTTGTCAATCTAGTTGAAAAATATTACAGGAAAAATGAAAAACTCATAACTAATATAGACAACATAGTGTAAATGGGGCTTCAAAATGCTCGGATACTGAGTAAAGTCTCACGTTGATTCGAGGCAATGGACAGAGGCACAGCTCATTGTTAGGTATGTTTTCTTCCAATGATTTTTCAGGAAAGAACCCTTAAACATATATAAATTTAACATAGTTCTCTAAGCACAGCAGTTGGCACCATGGCCGTATGGAGCTTCCACACAACTGTCCTCTGTTCCCATTGCCTGAATCCTGCAGTTCTTACTCATACAAAAGAAGTGAAAAGAGAGAAGAGTTTTTGATTATTCTCTAGTGGACATGTCACTGAGAAGCAGATGCTCTGGGCTGGAGAAGAACCCTGGATCTCAGGGACTGAATCTTCCCTCACTAAGTCATGTCTTCTGGCCCGCTGGTCCTTGGATATCATATGCTGACCACAGTTGGGACCTTCCCCTGTTCAGCTCAGTAGATTTCATTCTAGTTTCTAGCCCGTCACAATTTATGATCATCTTCCTGTTTCATTAAATGGACTACATGTAAATGTTCAAGTGTGATAGAAACATATTTGATATACAGGAGGCAAAAAGAGGCCAGACTTCCGGTTGGCCATATCAGAAACACATGCTTCTCCCTCCCCACACCTCACTCTAGGTGCTCCTTGTTAGCTCAGTTCTCACGTAGGTATGCTGAATAACTGTGTGACTCTTGATCTCAGATCAACTGTGAACGCAGTCTCCTGAAATGTTGCAGGGGTGAAATACTAAAGGAAAGGTCAGAGAGGCCGGAACTAAGAAGAGGGGTAGCTCTTTGTGTGTTTAACTTGACTCTGGTCATAGTCTGAAAATTGACCTTCTTCATATGACCCTGTTCTGTAAATATTCCCCATCATCCAAGACTCAGTGAAGCTTCCCTGACGTGTTTTCCAACCACATGGAACTCGGCTTTCACATCTGCTCAGGGGAAACTGCAGCTGAGATCAGCATTTCGAAAGCTCAGCGCCACAATTGGGCCTGTGCTGCTCCCTTCTCTTCCATGCACAGTGCTCAGAAGGACATTCCCAAAGCAAATAGTTTGTAGCCTGTCGAGGAATTCGAGGGGCTGTCTTGAAGACGGGACACTGGTATCACCACATACTAACTAATACAGGCAGGTTAAGCAATAGTGCTGGATAGGCCTACCCCACTGAGGTATTCTAGTGTCGGATCCATGCAACTCCATGCCAGACTTCTCTGGCCTGTTCTGAGAATTAATCGGTCTATGTCCTCAAAGTCAGTATTTGTATTTCTTTAGTCAAGCTATACTCCCTAAATCGTATTGCTTTCCTGTCTGACGAGAGTACATACCTGGTGATAATAAGCCCCTGGATATGGGCTGCAGAAAGAGACTAAAGAATGTTTGCTTGGAATGTGACACGATCAATGGATTTTTAAAAAATAAGACCTTATATTTCAAGCTTTGCTGCTGAAAATGGCTCCTGTACTCAGCAGGTTGAGCACCAGATGACAGTAAAATGTTCTTTGAGGGCCCCTTTTTGAACTTACTGATGGACTGAGTGATTCAGACACTCAGGGACGCCTGAGGGACACCGTGAAGGAGCATGGGACTAGTGACAAAGTACTCCGCTATACCTAGGTACACATTCAGACTGACTTCAATACAAACCTTCTTTGAAGGTTTCAGATGGACTAAGGATGGGCTTGGCTTTCTTTATCAGTCTGGAGCCCTGTTCATTCATGCTTGTGTGCAGCAGGGCCCTTTATGACTACAAGACTCATAGTGTTGTGGGCTAAGCTATGAAATGGTATGGGCCACAGTGTCCTTGCAATGGTCTTAAACTACATGTTTTAACTGTTTGAATGCTCAAAGTCTCTGATTTCTGAAGTTTTGTAAGTTCAAAATGAAATCAGATTAGTAAAAAAGACAAAGGTTCATCTGTGGAAGTCACATATTTGGAAACCACAGATCACCGAGAATATTGAGAAAAGACATGAAAACATCTCACTTTTCTCATGAGGAAAAAGTTAAACTATATGACTGTACATAATTGTTACCACATAGTGAGGCACTGAGTTACTGTTTACTTAACAGGCACTTGAGATAAGTAAGCAGAGTGATAGTTCTTACAGAGCGCACCTCATTTCGCACACAGACAAATCCCAAGGCTGACGTCACTACCCTCCCTCTGTTTATGGGCAAGGAAATGGAGTTGAAGCAAGGTCAGATTTGTTTTTTCCAAATGAAAATATTAATCATTCCCATTTAAGTATGCAACTTTGTTTATTAAGCCAAATGAGAAAATCAATTTATATATGAAGAAAATTGTACATATTGAATACTAATACATAACACAAATATATGATATACATTATTGCTACAAAACTCAAATGCTTTAACTTTGAAATCTTTAAAATAAGGGAAAAAAGGAGAAATCTTTTAAAAACTATTTTCTTAAATAAATTTGGCCTCGATTCTCTCTATAATTGTTTTGTTGTGATACTTTGTGAAGATTCCAAAACCAAAAACCTGAGTGACTCAGCCACCACTTGGTGAAACACTAGGCTAATGTCAACTTGTGTCTCTTTATCACAGGTAAACAATATAAAAGGTAGGGAAGCCCTGGGGCTTTGAGTTCTTCTGTTTCTGAAAGTTCTAAGGTACCTGCTCATTCTACTAATTTGGTTCAATTTGCTGTCATCACACACTCACTTGCAGAGTACTAAGCTGTGAATTCATCAATAGATCATTCAATTACATACTTTAGAGTCCCTTTGGGTGAATTTGTAAGCCTGTTTTAATTTACCACTCTTATAAATAATAAGGTAATTTACTCAAATTTTGAGCCAATGGCTGACCCTCATTGAAGGAAATATTGGCCATTGTTCAAACTCAAATATTTCAGAAACACTCTGCTTCTCTTTTATCTTTCTAGCATGTCATCTATAATCAATCCTCTAGATGAATAGCTACTTTCTATATAGCTACCCATCCACCTATGAAATGAGAAATGTATTTTATGTTTCTATAGAGAGATCAATGAATATTTACAAAGAGAAATACAACAGAAATACTCAAAATTACATCCTTTTTGATGCCATTATGGTAAGTCTGTCTCGGGTTGTAGGAGGAGATTCTTTTGCTTTCCATTTAAAACTGCAGGAAAAGTAAGGTCTCAGCACTCAGCCAAGTCTTACTGAAAACACACACACATACAACACACACACACACAATTTAAAAATAAAATTAATCTTAAAAAAAAGAAATATACTTACAAATTAAAGGAATATAACATGAGGAAAGGAAGAAATTTGTAGATCTTTTAATTTTTAAGTACCTTCTTATAATGTCATTTGTATATGAATATAGTGTACATATGCACATGTTTACATATATGCAAATGCATGTGTGTGTACGTATGTGTGTGTGTGTAGTTGGTGGCAGTAGTTGACACTGGATATCCTCCTAGATCACTCTCCACGTTATATACTGAGGCAGGCTCGCTCACTGATTTCCTGGATGCCGTCATTTGCTTACGGTAGCTGAGCAGCTTGCCCTGGTAACGTTTGCCTCCTCACGCTGAGCACTGAGATTTCAGTTGCATGCACACCCGCCCAGCTTTCATGTGGGTGGGGGAGATCCGACCTCTGGTGTTCATGCTTGTCCCAGCTTATCCCAGCCATTCCTTCCGGGTTTAATTCCCAGAACAGCTCCTACACTGTCTCAAGATATAAGACAAACAAACAAACCTCCCCAAATTGGATAGAACTTCACTATGGGGACTAGATTATTTCAACCATCAAATGAGGATGATATCAGCTAGGAAAGTGCATAGATACGAAGTGTAACTTACTCAAAATTAGACTTGAAAAGAATTTTTTGCTCTTGTGTCTGAAACACGTGTCTTCTGCTTTGTACCCACCTGGGGACCTTGGGTGATTCCTGAGTTCAGAGGATTTCCAAGAACATATTTCTGGGCCCGCTGGACACTCCTCCGCACAAATTCGTCATAAATTGACTCCTCGACAAAAAGCCTAGATGCAGCTATGCACATCTGTCCTTGGTGGAAGAACACTCCTTGGTGGGCAAACTCCACAGCACTGTCCACTGCGAAGAAAGCGCACAGCACAAAGAAATGTTTCTAAAGAATATATGTCAGAGGCAGTATGGTGATAGAGAAAATGAGGAATCGTTCAGTCAGATACAGACACAGCAAAATCCACCTCTGAGAAGATGGCAGCCAGAGGACAAATTAATCTGAAAGATCATTTATTTGCCATGGAAAAAATAGGAACAAAGAAAATCTGAAAAGATGGTGCTATCCCAACTTCACAGTCGTTACAAGAATGTGGATTTGACTGTAAGATCCAGTATCACCACAGAGAATTTTAGAACGCCCTCTGTTTATACTTATGTGATGACAGTGAACGTTTGTTTTAGACTCAGGCTTAATTAGATGACAAAAGAAAGCTGAACTAACAATTGCCTTAAATATTCTAAACATTCTTAAACACTTTCATCAATAACAAAGGTAATCTTTCTGAAAATAACAACAATACAACTCAAACCTACTAGTTTTCACACTTATTCACCAACCTGATAAATCTTACTCCTGGAAAGACATTTCCAAAATCTACCTGTAGCCTATGTCATTTATGCCTATATGCTTTTTGCTTAGCTTAGATCACACAATATGCCTCTATTATTTCATTAGAATTCTGTTTGTCCTAAACAGTAAAGGGGTTTTGTGTGTGTTTTAATCTTACAAATGAGGAAGATTTAATTTCAATATTGTAGAAACTGAAAGTAAATCTGTGAGTTGATACTATATGTCTCAGGTACAGACAAGTTGGCTACCTAGAAATCTTGTGAGGTTTATGGAATGTGTTTAACCAGATTGTTTGTTCTCAAATCTCAAATTAAGATCTCAAAAGAGAGTTGGCCATGGCACATGTCTTTAATCCTTGCACTTGGTAGGCAGAGGCAGGTCTATGTGAGTTTGAAGGCCAGCCTGGTGTACAAAGTGAGTTTCAGGCCAGCCAGGACTTTTAGAGAGACCTGTCAAAAAGGAAGAGAAAGAGGAAGAAAGAAGAAAGAGGAAGAGGAAGAGGAAGAAGATTGCAACAGCTGGGCTGGAGACATGGCTTAGTGATTAAAGGCATGTACTGATTTCCCAGAGGACCAGATCAGTTTCCAGGACCCACATTGGTGAGTTCACAACGACCTGTAACTCCAGCTCCAACACATCTGACATGTCTAACTCAGTCTGTGCTTCATTCACACACATACTTGCAGACATACACACATGAAAACTCGTAATAGAAATAATGGAAAATTCCAGGAACCATGTGTGTTTATAGGGTCATAATAATACTGTAACCACTTAAGAAAGAGTTAAGAAAAGTTCTGACCATCCAGTCGTGCTAATTCCTATTTAGGAAATAATCTCAGGATTTCATTTGGTAATATAATCAGAATGAATGTAGAAGATTATTTATGGAGTCATATCATAATTATAAGTAAATTTATGTGAACTTTACACCCTTAACAGAACAAAAAAGAGTAACTATTAAATCATGAGTAATTATCCACTGGTGATTTCCTTCCAATAATGAAAGATTCAGAGGCAAGGCAGAGGGCAAATGTCAAACTGTTTCTCAAGCTGAGATTGGCCCAACATGTTTCTTATTTCCTATTCTCCTCACGGCAAGTACAAATATGGAATGTAAAAAACAACAACAAAAACCCTCTTAGATCTAAATGCAAATTATTTGTACTCCCTCAGTTAACGTTAGGAAATAGCAGTCTATTCCAACCCAGGACAAAAATCATATCCATGTCTGATTTATCTTTCGTATGTTAGAATGTAAGGATCATTTAAAAGCTTGAGTCAGTGTGGACTCTGGTTAATTCCTTACAACTTGAGACAAACCCACTTGGAAGAGTCAAGTTCACTGTGTGTGGCATTATCAGACATCAGAGAAGGTGAGAGGTGAAAGGCTCACAGAGAGCGTGCACTCACAGTCTGCATCAGCAAACACGATGCAAGGGCTCTTGCCTCCGAGCTCCAGGGTGACCCTCTTCAGATTGCTTTTCCCGGCAGCTGCTTTGATCAGTTTACCAACCTGAAATCAAACATTACAAACCAGGAGTCTTACATAACTGCATTCGTGAAGACAGGTTCCTTTAATATTTTCAATATTGTGATGTGTTTACCATCACCCAAATTTCCATTGGAAGGAACACTAAATGGTGCTATTCAAGATCCAGATCTAAGACCTTCAGATCTAAGAGATTCCACCATCAAGTCTGCAAAGACCGGATCAACTAATATATATACTCACGCACAAGAGAGCAGATGCTTGGAACATGACAGCTGCCTTCTGGGTGGGGCAGAGGGCTACTTTTCATTTTCATCAGAACTTCATCTCAGTATTGATCAGGCACATCATTACTCAATCACACATCACCTGACAGTCATCCTCTCCTGACATTCCGAGAACTCACTCTTCTAGCCAACCTAGCATTCCATTCCCTTCGCCCCCTAAATCTCAGCTCTTCCTCACCCTCTATTTCCATCCCACCTTCTCTTTTTAGACCCTTCCCACAGGCTTTTGTGTTGACAAAATTATCATCTCATGTTCTCCTTGAGTCATTTTCTGATGATGCTAAATAGACCTGATTCTCATTCCTGGTCTCCTAGAAGTTCAGGAAGACTCAGCTGAAGTCTGACTCACATGTTACCATTTATATCTCAATAAATTTTCCATAGAGGCTGTCATTTGCCTCATTTCCCATGAATTTATCAGTGTTAATGGGTCTCTGTTTATTCACTATTCTCTTTCTCTCTCTCTCTTTGTCTCTCTCTCTCTCACTCTCTCTCATCCATTCCTACTATGTTCCTACATCTCAGATACATGCATCTTTAAATAATTCATTTATATGGAAGAAACTGGATCTTGGTCTGTCCTGTTATTACACTTACTGGAATCCTACCGCCCTGAATTATTCTTTAATTCTAGTTCCTTCGATTTTGCTTTCCTTTTGTATCCCTTCCTGTCAAGATTATACTCTAGTATTTTAATTTTCCATGTCTAAACTCTGTTTTAATAATTACTTATTCTTAATTATGTCTATTGATACCACAAGTCACTAAAATGAACTTTGTCTTTGTCTTTTTTAATCATTTATTTTTCTTTTCTTGGCTCCTTTTTCTATTTCATGTGTTTGTTTTTAGTAGAGTTTCGATTCTATCAGAACAATACGGCAATGTTTAAGTTTATGAGGACACTTAACTATTGTGCATTGCAGAATAGAGTCCCAGTTTGATAATGTTTTAATTTGGCTTAAAGCTTTTATAAAAAATAAACTGGCACTTGAAATCAGATTAATTTAAATGAACAAAAAGAAATGTTCTTAGGGAAACTGTCTGACATTTATCTTATCCCCAAGATGTCTGTCCTTTACTTCATTTATATTTTGGTCCTTCCTATCAGTTTTTGAGAGTAGCCATTGTCTCCCCTGTGCCTCAGTCCTCCTCAGTCTCTGGGTCTCTTGCCTCCACTTTCAAAGTGCTTGGAGTGCTGGTGCGTAGCACCAAGTCCAACCTCTGCAGTGTACTTCTTGTGACCACTTTCATGTGAGATGATTAAGCATTTTCTGTTTTCTGCATAATAAATGTCTTTTGTTGAATTACTCATATTTTTTCTTTCTTTTTTTTAAGTTTATTAGAGAAATTCTTCTAGAAAAGCTAAACTTTTCTTAGGAAATGGAGTAATCACAGCTGTAACGTTGTGAACTCTACAGTTGTTAAAAGACTTCTACGAAAGCTGGTTAGAAACATGAGTGAGGAAGAAAGATTACTTTTTCTTAGTGCATGCTCTTAGCCAACAACAGAGTTGCTTGAGTTTACCCAGAAATTAAGGAAATTGTTTTTATCCCATAATTTCCTTTCCTTTTATGGAAAAAAGTAAAGTGCTATCACTTTCCTAAATAGACTAAAAACATCAGAGTTCTTAAAACTGTGAGTGGATAATGCATTCATCATTTCCTTAAGTCACTTTGTGGGGCCGGAGTTGTCTATGCTCAGGAAAATACCCTTTGTCTTACACACTGTGGGTAGAGTTCTATTTTAAATGAATCAAAAGGACAATAAAAATCTTGTTAAGGTGTCTCATTGTTATGATGACCTGGAGAGAGGTAATTTATCTGTCTCTTGAATGACATTTGCAAGGATCTGGTGGAAGGGTTGATTTTTGCCTAAGTCAATTAGAGATTTACACAATGTCCTATTTCCCCTCTGACTATAAAAGTCAAAGAAAAAAGTGGTTTGCAAGGTCAAGAAAAATAACATTTAATGTCTCTTTATTTCAGTTGTGTGTGCAGTTTCTTTAAAACTAAAATGAAGTAGCTGACTAAGATTAAAAAAAATTAATCAGGTTATTCTCAACTCGGTGGCAGATATTCTTCCTGTTTCTCAGTCTTCAAGAAGCTGAAACAGAAACTGTTTCTCCAAACCCTGAGCAGGTTCCAGCATCCATCTGCAGGTTGCATGCTTTCTCCTGACCCTCACAGCACTTTATACGTCCCATCATTCCCCATCTACCACTTGTTACTTATCTTGGCTTAGAAACAGTTAATTACAACGTGATCTGATTCTCAACATTGTGGCATGCTTAAACATGACTCAGAGAACAACATTACCTCTGTTGATCCGGTGAAGGCCACTTTGTCGATATCCATGTGGGAGGAGATGGCTGCCCCAGCAGTTGGCCCATACCCAGGGACAATGTTCACCACACCAGGAGGAAATCCTGTCTACAAGTTAGGAAGCAAGCAGTTAAAACAGATTTCGGAGTTCAATTCATGAAAGAGGAGAATTCATGATTTCTTTATGCTAAATTTGTGAGTTGCTCTACCAAGAAAAATTCACCTAAGAATTTTCCTTTATTTCTTCTAATTATTATTTCATTTCTTACCCCATATGAAAATATCTTCAAAGGCAACATTGCTAAATGATACACTAATCCAAGGGCAAGACTGTCATCAGTGGACCACTGCTCCAATGAAGAGTTGGGTCAAGTTTCATGAGGGGAACTCAAAAAGACAGGATGTAGGAGTGTGTGGTAAATTATTTACAGAAAGGATGCATTTAGTATTACCATCAATAACAAAATTTCTCAGTGATTTGCCAGTATACACTGCCAATTTATTCAGTGAAAGATCAAGCAAACAAAGTCATCACGCTCCAGATGAAATGTCTCAGAACAATGTTCATCCCACTGAAGGAATCCAAGAAGGAAACACCAGTTCAATAACTGTACAGGGTGTGTTAAAATTTTATGGTGTCTGCATCAAATTACCCCATTTTGATAACTCTGGCCTATATTAATTTGACATGAAATATTTTTAGGATATTGTTTAAGGTTTTGTTAATTTGAAGTTTCTACTGATTAATATTTGAGTTTTAGTCCAATGTTAAGAACATAAGGCAATGATTATTTATTTAGAAGAACAAAAATGTGTTTTGGATAGTTGAAAAAAGTCTCACATCTCTTTGCCATACTAAACGGGAAAGAAAATGTGGAAGAAACAGTCATAGAAAAGTGAGTATAGACACCCCTGGGTGCTTTGAATACTGTGGCCCAATACTGTTAAGAGCAAGCACATTGACACCCTGGCCACCAACTCTAAGATGGATTAAGATGAATGCTCAACTTTGAGCAAGTTTGCAGATGCAGCCTGGTCTGTTGTACAGCAGGTGGTTACTCACCAGCTCAATAGCTCATCATTTCAAAGAATGCTGCCTTTTGCAGTGAATTTATGCTTGTGAGAATTGCACAACAGAAACAACTGGTTGCAAGGGACTGGCATAAGCCTTGGAGTCTGGAGACCTCTTTGCATTTGTGTAGAGACACACGTCTGCTCACTGACAGAAATCCCAGCCTGCAGCTCTGCTGCTTCTGTCCCCATCTCTGAACAGGGAGTCGTTAGTACATAACACAGCGTATAGTAGCAAAAGGAACGCCTGTAAGATGAATTAGGAATCTCGAATTCGCCTTCATGTTTTGACCTGGGAAACTTACCTCTACTATTAAAGAGGCCACGTGAAGAGCAGTGAGAGGCGTTTGTTCCGCTGGTTTGACAATCACTGTGTTTCCACACGCAAGAGCACTGCTTATCTTCCAAATCAGCATAACCAATGGGCCGTTCCACTAGAGAGCAAAATTGAACAATGGATTCTTTGTATAGCTCAAAATCATGTTTTCTAGAACAACTTGCCTCCCTCATAGATGTAGAAAATTAAGAAGTTGTATGTAGGGTCTGGAGAGATAGTTCAGTGATTAAGAACACTTGCTGGTCTTCCAGAGGATTGGAGTTTGATTCCCACCACCCACATGGCAGCTAACAGCCAACTGTAATTCTATTCCAGAGGATACAGCGCCCTCTTCTGGCCTCTCAGGGGCACACATGTGGTGCACTTACATACATGCAGGTAACCACACACATAAAATAAAATAAATTTTAAAAATTTAAAAATCAACCAATCAAAAAAGATTTTAAGAGTTGTGTGTAATTATCTACTGTATTTTACTTAGGCTCATTGCTAAAGGTAGCTAGCAAATAATTAAAAGCTCTAAATAAAACATACTGGAAGGGAAGAGGAGAGTCCTTCCAAATTTATTTAACTGCTGTCGTTTTGAACTATTATTCTACAAGGAAAATCATTATTACATGTTGTAGCATACAATGAAGCATATCATGTTATCTAAGTTTTAAAATTCTTAGTCTATGTCTTCCTATAGTGTATGTACCCAATGTTATCATTCAGCAGAATTGATATCTAGGAGATTTTATGTAGGTTTATCTGTGTTACCTAGAGACTAAACTCAGGGTCTAACACAATTTGAACATGTTCTCTGACACTGAGCTAACCTCAGCTCAGGATAAATTATCTTGTTAAAGCTCAGGATGAGCACTTGACTTTGGATCTCAACAAGGCCATTGGGCAGCCATAAGAACCCAAATAATCATTCTGTTCCATGTGTGGCAGTTCATCTGCACATGCTAAAACCAGTTCTATCTATTTTAGATGGATATCCTCAATTAATCCAAAAGTAGGGGGTTTCATGACTAGAAACCTGCCTATCCTGTTTGACGCCCAGGGTTTGATGCCCTACTACACAAAGTAAACAAAAAAATAATGATGTTAATGTTTAAGCATATTAAGTGTTATTAGCAGTTAGGATGATGTAAGTTATCTTTATTATTTTATTTAAATTTTTTAGCTTTTGAAGTAATGAATAATTCCATCAAAATGCTAATATGGTTTTAGTGTTCAGTTTCCATGAATAAGAGTCAGTGCTTTACCTTCATCTAAAAACCCGAGGACAATTAACTGTGTTTTTATTTCTCCTTTAAACATATGTCAGTGACATGTGGTCAGTGCCCATTTCTTAAACTTATAAGAAATCTTCTGGCTCCCTTCAGAGCATTATTTTCTGTTAAAGGAATTCTGAGTACCCAGTCCTACCACCTAAAAGTACAATACGTGCTACACAGTGTTCCAAGTGTCGTGGGATCATTTCCAACATTTTAATTCAAAAGTATCTTTCAAGAATTCAACAGTCTTGTTGCAAAAATCTTTTGCAGTTATTCTTGTTGATTGCTTGTTTGTTTTTTGTTTTGGGCTTTTTTTGAGACAGGGTTTCCCTGTTCCCAGGGACCATGGAACTCCTGATATAGATCAGGCTGGTCGAGATCCTCCTTCCTCTGCCTCCCAAGTTCTAGCATTAAACAGACAGAGTGCTGGGGAGAAGTGAGGCCTACTATGTTCATCTGAGTGGTGTCTCTGCATGGATGAGCCATGATAAATGCTATGCAATATGCTTGTAACTCATGGCTTATAAAACCAGGATATTATAGAACTTTAAAACCTCCCATGTGGAAACACTTAGGACTTAATGTGGTAATACAGAAATACCCTGAAAAGATATGCCAGCATAGGGGGTCTGGCCCAAGAAGCTACGAGAAGACAAGGTGCAGTCAGTCATACATAGTGATATTTACTTCACACTTAATCAACATGTAAGCATCCATTTGCGTTGGAATGAGATTCATCATCAGATCAAACAGAATCATAGTGTTCTTTTCCCTCGTGAGAAATCAGGCAAGAACACAACTTACAGGGAGGATTTGGCCACACACACCAATAGGTTCCCTTCTTGTATAAGTGAAAAGGTCTCCATCTGGAAATCAGAGCAGACACACAATTTAATAAGGGCAAGTACTCATGGACAGGTGGTTTGAGCAGAAACTATATCTAATTGAAAACTGGAGGAAAAATTATATCTCCAACTTTTTACAAAACAAATATGGAACTCTAAACCAGTAATTTGAAATCAAAAACTGAGTTGGGTAAAATTAAATTTGCAAGAGGGGGTAAGATATTTGAAAGATAATTAATTCTGCTTCTCATGATGTGGAAGCCTGTCTTGTGTATCATTCATATTCACTAATTCTGCTAGAAAGTAAGGAGAAAGGGACATGGCAATGCCATTTCAAATGCATTTCTAGCATCTCAAAATCTCCAAGTCATACAAACTTTGGAAAAGAGTATGATTTAAAATACTAAATAATCTTCCCAAGACTAAGAAGCTTTTTTATTGCCTTGTTCTAAATGTTGTTTATTTTTCATCTACCAAAAGAAAAAGCAACTTTTCTTAGTCCATATGAAAAATGTCTGAAGTAAAGTAAATTTCTTTTCCATCTGGATTTGACTGACTCCTGTGCCTTCTTTTGATGCAGTTCTCTTGAGAGTTTTGTTTTGTATTGTTTTGATCTGGTTTCCACAGGAGCCTAGAGGCCATCATAGTAAGTTATTAGCTGTGTAGCAATTTCCTCTGAGACAAAGATTGCATTTTGGAGGGAAACTAAGTCTCACCATGTTCTAAAGGGAGGTGAAACACTCCATCCTATAGAAAAGCTCACTAAAACTCAGGAAGTAAACAGCCCAAAAGCTTCAGCAAGGCCCTGAGTCTGGCTGAAACTGACCCTGCTCCTCAAGATTATAAAAGCAGTAAGAAGTGCTGGGCAGACCAGCGAAGCTGCATGGTGGGGCTCAGTTCAACTCAGATGTCAGGAGAAACACTTTCCCAGATGTCAGTCTCCCTGCAAGTTTTCCAGTGAGCTCCGGGTTTCCAGCGTGTATGAACCATTGCTCATCGTGGGGTGGATCTGTGGTGATGAGGCTACCTTAGACTCAGTTCTCCTCCTGTGAGTAACACCTCACCCGCACTCTTGTAAGTAACCACAGTAAACACACTGCTCACCAAGCTGAATCTGAGTGCAGTCCTTACTCTGATCTGCTATTGGTTTCCTATCGGGGGTGTGTAGATATTTGTTCTCGTCTCTCCAGGAATAGTGTCACACGATGACTTTCCCTCTCAAGATCTGCAGGTACTTTTAATGGCCTTTTCCCTGTTTTCTAGGAGTAGAGTACGCACTAAAAACACCTGCACATCCTGGTGCTGCTGCCGCCACATTCTCTTCTACTTTCCAGTCTACCATCTCCACCCATGCCGCAGTTAGACGTGAAAGGCACCTCAGGACCAGAGCTGGGAGCGAACTGTTCAAATTCCTAAAGGCGTCAGTCACAGAGCAGAAATTCTACCTTTGCTTTCTCCAATTGATTCTTTATTCACATGAAATATTCTTCAGATGTCTGTTATACACTAAGTAATACTTACGTAAGCACTTCTATGCAGTCTTAACTCGGCTTATAAAGAGATGCTCATCTTAATTTAAGCTAATTGAGCCTCATCAATATAAATCAGTTTGTTGAATTACTCTAGACTAAATAATGTAGTTTCAACAGGCACAGATAAGTATACTTGCCTGTTTGTAAATCATGAGGAGCCTTAAATAATTATATTATAGAAAAGATACAAATACCATTATAGAATGAAGCTCAAATAAATAATTTCAGTCACAGGCTTTGAAAAGTTAAGGGTCATGGGAGCTGGAAAGGTGGTTCAGCAATTAAGAGCCCTGGATCCACTTGCAGAGGACCGAGGTTCCCTGCACCCACATGGCAGCTCACAACTATCTGTAACTCCAGCTCCAAGGCATTCAACACCCTCTTAGAACTTTTGTGGGCATATACATATAAGCAAAACAATCAGACATTAAAAAATTAATTGAAAAAAATTTTTAACTTGTGCCTTAGACACCACCCAGTTTAGGAACTGAGTCTATGATATGATACTGTTTTTAATTCTGTTAAAAATATCTATGTTTTTATTTTCTGCATGATTAAGTCAAACAACTTAAAAAACAGTTTGTTGATTCTCAATAGAACTACCAATATTAAAATTGCGTTAGATCAAAATCAAAGGGGAAATAAATGTCTTTATCGTGGAGATTTGAAGGTATTTGTCTCTGTAGCAATGGCTTCACCTCTACCATCACCTGGCGATTTCCAAATCTACTTACCACTTGGTATTGTTTGACCATGGATCTTGTCAGCCCAGCCTGACATATATCGCAATGTTTTTATGGAGACCTCTAAATCCATCAGGTATGCACCGGAAAAGAGTTTTCCACCATTCATTGACTCCATTGTCTGAAAAACAGATTGGTTCCTAAGTCTAAAATCCTAATAATAAAAATTAGATTAAGATTTTCATTAGTTATACGGTGGGGAACTTTGGGAATACAAAGAATCTTAAATCATCTCATCTAAACTCACTTAAAAACATAACTTTAGAAAGAGTTCATAAACTTGTTTTTGGTCACATCACAAGATCCTGATGGGAGGGACAGCGAGAGTGTGGTTGGCAGACCCTAGTGTTCCTTCGGTCTCGTTCTGAGTACCTCCACCAATCAATGTTAAGAACTAAGCATAATATCACAAATATAGAGGTGTTCAAATGACACTTCACCCCTGTCATGTCCGAGCTCAGCAGGATTGAACTTGTCATCCAACCATGATGACAGTGTCTTCCTTACAACTCTGCACGATGCCCAGTAATCATGATTCAGTTTCATCTTCCACACAGGTATAAGCAACCTGTTCACACAAACTTAACATCTGTGTCTTCCACCACAGATTTCCCTCGGCAGAATTTTCAGTTATAAACCTGCTGCTTTTAGCAATCTTCCTTTCCTTCCCTTCCTAAGCAGAACCTTAAAGAGCTTGTTAGAACGTAAGCTCTACTGGATAATCACCATGTAGGATGAACAGGTGATCGACAGCTAAAGATTCAGCTTCTGTGTTATTTTGTCCACTACTCTCCCATATCCTCAGCTGTCATCTTCTGGGTCTGTTTTTTGGGACGTGAAATTCAAGCTGACGGACGTAGTTATCAAGTTACATGCGACGTAAGACAAATGAGAGAAGCCGAGATTTATGAAGCTGCTTTCGTCCACAGAAACTGGCGGCACTGTCCTTCTATGCACACAGCCATTCATTCTGTTCTTGCATATTCTGACTAATGCAGATCTCTGAGGAATACGTGATATTTAGCAGTCATTGCTAAGACTTTTAATAAAACAAAGAACCTTTGCTGTCTCTTAAGGTTCAAATGATAAAATTCATTCTGAAGGCTAATCTGGACACTATTTTGTCCTCAGTTGACTTTACTAAAATGCCAGACTGAAAAGACATGGGAAGGACCTCCCCCACCCACAGGATAGGCTGACTTGTTCAGCCACAGAAATTAAAGTGCAGAGTCCCCGGAAACAGAAATATGATTTTAATCTATGTGTTAAAAACTGGATTCTATTGTTAATTCTTTCTTACCTGTGAAATGCCAAAACACATCATTTACTCAAGACAGACTAAATGTAAACAGACACAGGGCAGGAAAAGCAGCCATCTTTTGGTGAATTAGGTATCTACAAATAACATTTATTTTAGAGATGTACTTGGGTATTTTTAACAAATTTATGAATTTTCTTCCTAAAACACTCAAGTAACACTTGAGAAATTGAGAACTCCATTAGAGGAACACGCCACCTTGTCAAGGGCTGTGAGAACTTGGGTAAAGAGAAGGTAGAGGCACTGTGCAGGTGGCGTTCACCACATGAACTTTGAACTGGAGGCACTTTTGAGAGTTCCCACCATGCTTCCTGTTGGTGAGGGTTAATACTCACAGCCAGCAGCAAACGGTCTCTTTCAATTAAGTCAGCCAGCTTGTTCAGTAGCCGTCCCCTCTCTGACGCATCCATGGTGCGCCATGGGGAGCCGATCTGGAAAGCCTGTCTTGCAGCCTTCACTGCTTTGTCAATGTCTGCCTGGAAATCACAGAGCATTCAATGCAGTATATTCAACATTCTAGAAAAGTCAATTCAGTATACTGAACATACTAGCTGAGCAAATCCAGTAACTATCACATTATAAAATAGATCCCAGGTCTGTGTTTTCACTCCACCAAAATCTAGCACATTCTCTGTGTCACAGAAGTATGTTGGAACGATGCCACTTGAAGTTATTTATAATAATGTTGAATCTCAGATTGTTACCTCCTCTTTAAAGATGCATGAACCCAAAATTAATATCACCTTCCTTAGATGAAATTCAATTAAGAATTCCTAGACTTACAAGGTCACAAATTAAAATGAAAAATATGTTTTATAGTACAAATGATTGTAGATTTATCAGAGATACATCCTGAAAAATTCATAAGTTAAAAATGCATTTAGTATACGCCACATATCATAGTTTCATCCAATCTATCTTATCTGAAGTCTCTTTCCTCACAAGGATTGGGTATGTCATGTAATTTATTGACTATGATTGTTCATTGTGGTTAACAGTATTTGTTGTTTATCCATATGATTGTGTGGCTGACTGGGAGTCTAACCAGCATCCCAGAAGAATATTGTACTGAATCATATTAGCCTGTGAATAGTTCAAACTTCAAGCCACAATGTACAGACAGTTTTAATGGATGTGTATTGACTTCACATTTTAGTAAAGTTGAAAAACTATAAATCCAGCCACTATAAATCAGGGGTTCTCTATAAGTGGGACATAACAGGCTTTTTAGACATACAGTCTGTTCTGAACAAGTGATACTATTTAAAACCACATGCAGATATTCTTTCACTACAATACCTGAAACAATTCTGGCTCACTCAGTGAAGAATGATGAGGGAACACAGTAAAATGCATGCCTGTAGAGCATGCCCCGCTGAGGAATACACATACGCCGTACATTCTGGGCATTCAGGTGAGCAGATCACTGCTTATATTTGGTCATTGCTTCATTTCATAGACATTTGCTACATTTTTCCTAAGGAAATTCAGAGACCACTGTTTGGAGAAGATGAAGTAACAATCCACAAGAATCCGGTTGCCAGTGTGAGCTGTGGGTGTCATGGCTTATAAACTACTGCAGTTCTGTGTTACACAGACCCGGATGACACAGAGTTCATGTGGTCCTTGTGCTCAGTGCTCTGCCAATGGCCTTTGTCAAAGATGAGCTGCCTTGAAACTCCTGGACTCCCAAAGGCCTGGGAAGAATATAACTTTGAGATGAGTACCTTGCCATGAAAGCAGTATGCCTACAGAATGCTGGATAAATAAATTCGTTCTTGTGGTTTTACCTTTTGGATTATAACTCTCCTTTTCTCACATCATGTCTTTAATCTCACCGTAGCAGAAATGGATTACTGACAGTTCATTTTTGGTAAAACATAAACACAACTTGTATTCTGATATCTTCTTTTTAGCTGTGTAAGTTTAAGGTATCCAAAAGTCCATCCCTCCACCTACTCTACAGCATTGTATTTGTCTGCCAATGTCAGAAAAGTGAAATGAGGAGTTTGTGCTGAAATAGCCACTGAAACTGGAGGGACATGCAACCAAATCATCATGCTATTGAATTATAAACTATAAAAACAGTGTTCAGGAGGAACTGTTTCTGCAGTACTCCAAAGATAACCCTGAATCGTAGATGCTAAATTGACATAGTGTTTGCATATAACCTACAGAAGATTCCGTACCCTTAACCGATTATGTCTGATATGTAATGCAATGTAAATACGTGCATAGTGGTCATACTGTATTGTTTAGCAAATAATGGCTGAAAAAGTTTGCACATATTCAATTTCCACACAGCTAAAGCAAGGCTAAGCACATCGTTTATATCATCAGATGCACACTTCTGATCCCTGGGTAGTTGAATTCTAATGGAGGACTCCTGGATACAAAGGGTCTATCCCTTTTAATATGATACATGTGCCTCAATTCATTGGAGATTCGTTTCTCTTCTCTTTAAATTAAGAATAAGCAGTCTCAAGTTTTCTACTTGAAAGACATGTTAAGCATTCACTTGATTAAAAAAATAAACAACAAACTGTGGTCCTAGAAGACAACCTGAGGTGAAAAGAACGACACCTCCCAGCAAACTTCCATCTAGCTTTCTTGGCCCTCTTCCTTTCCGCCCTTTATTACTGTACATTGTCTACAGCCTGCAATTTATTCTCTTCCCTTCCCACTGTCTGGAGGAAGCCACCAGACTAATCTACCCCAAGAAGTTTATCTGATCACTTTCCCTTTCTGTTTACACTGCAGGCTTTATCCACAATCTTAAGGGTAAGGTCCTCTGATGTCCTGTTTACATTTTTCCTTTTCTGTCTGACTCAGTCCTTCTCTCTTTTGCTCATGAAATTCTCCTAGAAGAGAGAATGTTCCATCAGTAAGCCCCATTACTTTCAAAATCCTACTCATTTTCCAAGACCCAGCTCAACATGAGCATGCCCTTGAATAGTCAGCAGACATCCCACTAAATGTTATGTTAGAAATTGGTCTGGGGTTTCGAGAAAATGACCATAGAAACTGAAGTACTTTGGCAAGGTGAAAAGTTTTACTTCTGCAGAAGGAGACAAAGGTGATGTAAATCCAGCAAGCAAGAACAGCCAGTGAGGATCCCACTGGATATTGATTCCTAAAGCAAAGGGGTCCTCTGCCTCACTCTGAGAGTTCAAAGCTTGGCCTCATTCTCTCAAAAGTTTGTTTAAAGGAACTCAGCTGATAATCAGGTTCCCATGGATTGCAGTACACACCACAGTTCTACATGGATGAATCTTTAGAATGTGTGGAGTGAAATCAGACAGAACCTCATACACGCCCTCTCTTTTATCTTGACTGTTTGTTCCCCATGTCTCAACTCTAAAGGTCTGTCCTTCAAGGCCCGTGTCTAAGTTTGTTTCTCTAATGCTGGAATCTGAACCTATGGACACTCTAAAATCCCAAAGGCTCTAGATCTAAGGTCTATAGAGATCCTGAAATGAGCTTGTGTGATTCCAAAGATATCTCTTGGAATGAGGGAACACAAACAAGGGATGGAAACCGACAGGAACATGAGATTGCCAGAGTTAGCTGAAGCAGTGTTAGGAATGGAGTCATTCTTGTATTTGCTGACTTCATCTTCCGGTGTGCTTTCATTCTTTTTTTTTTTTTTTTTTTTAATGTGTATATTGCCTATATTTGTGTAAGTGCATTCGTGTCATACAATCCCTATGGAGGTCAGAAGTAAGTGTCAGATTCCCTAGAAGTGAGTTATAGTTAGTTGTTGGCCACCATGTATATGTGAGGAAATGAACCCCAGTCCTCTGTAGGAGTAGTCAGAGCTCTTAACTGCTAAGCCATATTTCTAGCTCCTTTCTTTTTTTCTTTTTATCTCTTTGCATCTTATGTTAAAAAGACTGAAAGCTCTGTAATTTTTCAATAGAAGGGGAACATTCTTCAAAGTAGACTTAGTAACATATACATATTTTTAATATGTTCAGAAAAAAGTTTTCACATATTTCATTCTTCATTACTCAGGTTAGCTAGTTAACTGCTACTTTAAGTCTTGGGATAGAACAGAAGTCCTGGCACCGCAGTGACCCTACTGGCTGTAGGCTCCATCTGCATCAGGAGGACACGATTTCAATATGATTTAGTGAGTTATTGGCACTGTCAGCTTAAAAATTTACGCAGTCTGGCTATTCTTCTACTTTATTATCATTTATGAATTCAGCTAAAAGTAGAATCTTCTGTTGCTCCTATAAGAGGCTAGAGTGTAAAAACCTAAATAGTCAATCTAAGTCATGTTAATATTCAGTATAATGGTATTGATAAATATCAAATCAGTGATTTGTGGGGGAGGGGTACGTGGAAACAGGCGTTCCTGTGTATGTGTGCAGGTGGAGGCCACAGGTCGATGTTGGGGTCTTCCTCAATGGCTCTGTAATTTATTTTTTGAGAAAGGATATCTCCTTGAACCTGCTGCTTATGATTAATCTTGATCGGCTAGCCCATAAGTTCCATGGATCCTCTGGCTCCTCAACTTTTGGTTTACAGGCACCTGCCATCCAACTCCCCAGTGTCCTTTTTGTCAAAGGACAGCAGAACAGTTACCCAACAACCTGAGCAGCCATATTTTCATGCAACATATTCAGCTCACATTGGATGTGTGAACTCAGAAGGGTGAGAAACAATCCTGCATCAATCGGACCGTGAGCTCACCTTGTCTCCTTCTTCCACATGGCAGATCACCTCCTCAGTTGCAGGGTTAAGGACAGGAAATTTCTTGCCACTCACGGAATTGTGCCACTCATTGTTTATGAAGATCTGTGAAATTGGAGAGAAAGCAGATAGAAAACACTTACCTATGAAGTAAGCTTGAGAAATTTTTATAAACTGAAGCTGAAGCATTGTCATGATGCCTTAATGCTGCATCTCTCCCCCGTCTCCAAACTCTACATTTTTGTCAGTTGTTTGTGTTAGCTAACATATAAAACATACACATAAGCATGTTGCACACTAAAAGGATTATTTTTAAGATTCATGAAGGAATGAATTCATTTCAATAACAACTTAAAGTAGAGACATAAGGAAATAATTTCGATTTTTTTTTTTTAATAACACACTTTCAGGCAAGAACAGAGTTCTTAGTGGGCTTGATCTTTATGACTATTGTCCTGATTTCCAGGTCAATTCTGATCTCATTCAGTTGGAGCTACTGCTGAACTGATTTCAAGTGATTTTTTTTCTTCTGCTCTAGTTTACCGTTTAAAACTAGATTTGGCATGAATAGTTTACAGATGTTTGGGGCGCACTAAAAATGGGTAGTGGCATTTTCTCACTGACTTTTTAAAGGGACAGGACTTTCATTCTCCTTTTAGAGAAAATGTTTTATAATTTCCTGCATATGGGATGAAATCTCAGACATGATAGTGATACTTATGAGAATCACACACACAACTAAAGAAAGAAGGTGTTAGACAATTTGGAGTTTTGTTTTGTCACTCGAAAGGAACAGACATGAGGCATCATTAGTTTTTTTGAAAAAGTTTAAGTTTCCAGTTTTGCAGCCCTGACCTCATGGATTATTAAGAACATCTTTCTGATGTGCATCTAACTCTACCCACTTCCTTCATCTGGAAAGGAAATCCTACCATCATCAAAGGGAAATGTGAGAATGTTAAGGAAATCATTGTCAAAATTCTTAGCTTTAATCATGTCATGTGAGTGTTGTGGGGATCTGGGTATTGAACAAGGCAAGCAACTCTGGATTCCCTGAATGGATGGCAGGTGTCTGAGCTGCTCTGCCTATTGTGATAACCTGGCCCCAGGAAATCACTGTAGATATGAATCTTCCTTTCTCCCAACCCAGACCAGAATCAGGTATTTGGGTTTTCTTTCCTCATTCCTGAACTTCCACATGAACCCTACAACCTTCTCGCCTTTATCCCAAACTCCACCTTTAACTTTTCCGCCTTCTGTAACTGTCAGAAAGGCCTCCCTATATAAACCCCTGCATTGGCTCCAATAACCGAAGTACCCACAGGAGCTCCTCCTCCTGACGCACTGTGAGCCACCTGAGGCCCAATTCGATTGTCCTCCATTCTCTGGCATGGCTGGAGCACAACAGCCATGCTGGAGATAGAGACTCACCCACAAATGGTGCCCAACATGGATGGATAGAGGCCAACAGTGGCAATTGAACAAGGGACACTCCAGGACGTGCTGAAGAAGGTGAGTGCTCCCCACGAGGGACATCGGCTTTGGCCCTGCCATCCCACTCTGAGCACAGGCACAGTTTCTCTTTAACTTCTGTCTTTTTCCTTTGATCTGAGCCCTCGCGAGGGACCGGTTATGTCATGGGGTAATTGAAGCTTTCTGACCAGGACGACTCTCTGGTGTTAGCCAAAGGCCTACATGTCCTCTGATTGGATCCCAACTGCCCGGTGAGGGCAATTACCTCCTATCTGACTCTCTCTGATCAAAAACCTGGTAACGCAAGACCAGTTAAAGACTATTAGAGTGGGCGCCAGTCTCTTAAACTTCCAGTGAGGCTTTCGTGTGTATACTGGAGTGAATCCCCTGGGACCACAGACCAGGGAATGTTCTTCCTGTATTACACGGTTCTGTCCTTTTCTATATGGACAGTGCACCAGCTCCATCAAGCTGCCGGTGAGGGACTGTGCTCCATTAGTTAGAGCTTGTTATGCCTCAGGGCAGGTTAAAGCTGTAAATACCTTGCCTCTAAGAATTAAGAAAAAAAAATGGTTTAAAGGACATTCCGTTCCTTCAGCTTCTCACCATCATGTTTCCTCTCCATGGGTATGGAAAGAACAGTTAGATTGACTTGAGATTCAAACCTCAGTCACCTGTAAGCATCAAATATATGTAAAAATGGTTAGCCTAGAGTTTTCATGTCTGTCTTTGGTTCCTATCTCGGATCCTGTCTCTTTTGACTTGGCAACAATGTGGCTTATGTTACTTGTCTGTGTCTGTTTTGTCTTAAGTGTTGTGATTGCTTCACCATGGGCCAGAGTGAGTACAAAAATGTCAAAATGTTGCTACCTTTAAATGTATCCTGAGGAACTTTTCTACATGCCTTTACCTAGCTTGTTATTTGAAAATGTAATTTCCTCTCTACAAAAAAAAAAAAAAAAAAAAGGTTTTAAAAGTTATTTCTTTCCTTAGACATTTTCTCCACCATGGTTCTCTTCATGTATGGCGGAAAAGAGCCATTAGAGGCCTGAACTTTGGACCTCAGTCACCATGGTTCCCAGACAGCTGTCTTTCTAACTAATTCTAAGCATTTTAAATTTTCGTGAACAGGAGAGTCTTATACCATGCTGTATAGAACATTTAACTGGGTGGCTTTTAAAAGTGAAAAAGAGTTTTCTATTATATACCATGTGCTTGTTCATGATCATGGCCAGTGCCCGTAGGAGAGAGGAAACCATGTGGTCTGGTCTCCATATCTTACGTGTATAATTTCATCAGTATGTTGACAGTCACATGGCCTGACTGCCACGTTGGATAAAAATTTTCAAAATGGCGTTGACCTGCTTAATCTTGCCACCATCTTAATCCAGCCACATGGCATAGTTCAAAATGGCTACACCCAGGAATTTACTGGTTCTATAGAACTCCAGGAGATCATGATAATCTGGGAATTCCCTGGACCATGGGCATTTAATCATATGTCCTTATCCTATTGCAATCTGTTTTGTTTTGGTTTTCATTTTAGATTCTTGATGGGATCATAGAAAACCAAGAGATTCTCACATGGTCTTTTATCACAAGGTTAATACATTTCTATGTCAAATTAAAAAGAGAAAATATCAACATTTTAATATCATTTTGGTCTGTTTCTAATAAAAAGTATTTAAAATTTTAACTTTTAGTATGGTATTTACTGGTTTTTAAAATGATTATTTTTACATTTTCTAATGCATTTACTGGTTTTTACAAGGAACTATTTTAAATTCTAATATTTGTTTATATAGCATCTTTATCTGTTTTTAAAGGAAATTAGTTTGGATTTTAACATCTTTATGGTATATTTACTGATTTCTAAATATAACTATTTAAAATCTTACATTGTTTTACATAATGTATTTGTCAGTTTCTAAAGGAAACTTAAAAAGGTTTTTCTAGCCATAGGCCTCTAAGACTAGCTAGATACAAAGTGAGCTGACATTTTGTTATGGCTAAACCTAGGAAGCTCATGTGAATTTGCAGTACTCCAGTGCCAAACTTACAAGAAAAATCTGCTACAAGGACATAGTTACAGGGGTATCTAGTTCAAATTTTGCATGGTAAATTATAATATGGTTTTTCTAATCCAGAAAAACTAAAAGCTCTCTTTAAAAGAAAGTACCCTGTGAGCTAGTAATCTTGCCTCCTATTTAGTTAAGAAAAAAGTTTGTACAAATAAGTCATAACTTTAAGAAAATAGGTGTTGAAATATTTAAAGTATAGTTATTAAATCTTTCAGGTTGTGATTAACATGAATAGATAAACTAATTAATTATGGGTATAAGTTTTCATGCCTTTGGTCACATCAAGAATAGCCAGAGAGGATCTTAAGTCTGACAATGGAAAGGCAAAAACTTTTGTCACCCTAATCATGCTTGATCTTGGGTGCTCACCAAACACCCATGGCTTTATAAAGTTAAAAATATTAAGTAAAATTATCTCTTAATAGTAATTCTTCTGTTTTAATCAGTCGAACCCTGTTCTAGATAATGGACCCAGCAGATGAAAAGACTCTCCTGCTTAGATAAATGTATACAAGTTATAAGAAGGAGTATCCAGCCACTCTTCCCAGCCAGCTGTATGTAATTTTGCCCTAATCACAAATGGTCTCCTGCATTTGGGAAAGGCTAAAAGAAAGGACTTGATCCATCAGGTTATAGAAAAGTCAGCATCCATGCTAAAGACTTTACAATGCATCTGCTCTCAGATTACTTGTTGGTAATACCTCACCCATCTGTATGAGTAAAGTCATTCATTACCCAGGATGAACTTTAATATGATCAAACATTGGTTTGATACTAGAGTCTTAGAAAGGGAAGAAACATGGCTTAGTACACCCAGGAAGAGAATTTTCTTAATATTATTACATCTCATAATCTTAAAAAAAATGAGAAAGTAAAAAAAAAATTTTTATTAGAAGGGTTTTTGTGTAAGAATGTCTATACACGTGATTAAAGATCTGAGTTTATATGTTATAATATAGGAAGCATTAGATAATGTATACATAGTCTTAAAGTTTCTAAAGTAATAGTTCAGTCAAATACTTTAAGGAACAAAATATATGTCTAGTCAAGGCTTATTAAAAATGTTTGGCTTTTGCCCAAGCTTTAGCTACAAAACATACAGTAATTAATAGTTCAGTATTGGTGGAATTTACATTCTTGGGTGTCTAACAACCATATTTAAAGGCCTCTAATCTGGTCAGAGGGAGTTAAAGGGACAATTTTTTGTCTCTTGCCCTCCAAGGTCAACTAAGTTCCAGGGGACTATGGGACATCTCTCGAAATGTCCTGTAACTCTGATGAGTCACCTGTCCTCCTGTTCAGGAAAGTTGTGGAGACCCCACTAGAAGGACTTGAACCAGTGTCCAGTCTGCAAAGAGGAGAGTCAGCACAGGAAAATGTTTCCTTGATGCTTCTTAGTGAAGCTATGGTCTACCAAGACCTTCTGACTTATCTTCACATAGATGGAACTGGTAGAACAAAGGCCTATGGAGCCAGGGGCTCCTCTCAAGCCCATGTCATCCCTCTCATTAAATTAAATTAAAATTAAGATGATTTATTTGGGCCAAATTATATGATCTTAAACACCCAAAAGGAAAGTATAGCCAAAAAAACAATAATAATAAAGCAATTAATATACTTCTTCAAGAGTACAGTTAATCATACTACCCAGACTTTAGGTTTAAGTTTATATAAGATGTTATTTACACAATTTCTCACTAATGATTTTGTTCTTAATAAGAAAATGCCACTCAGATGTAAGACTTCAATTCTTGGCCTACCTCAGCACTGCAGTGCATACCTGTGGCCAAGAAAGGCAAGCCCACCATTGTTCTAACCCCAAAATTAAATGGTTTCTTTTCTCTAACTGTCTAGAAGACATTTGGGAGGGAACTCAGCCTGACTCTAGCCACTCCAGGAAGCCTATTAAGGTGCCTGAAAACAGATCCTGACTTCAAGACTCTCAAGTTCAGCCTTGGCAGTCAAAAAGAAAAACAAACAGAAACCAAAAAGAAAGAAGCCTTTGAAACTCCTTAAGCAAGAAATTCTAATAGACTTTGAATTGAGACATTTGAACTCTTCCCTGTTATGACTATTTTACTTCGTATTCCAGGCACCAGTCAAGGACTTTCTTTCCTCCCTACAACTAACAGTTATGCAATTCAGAGGTCTTTTAGAGAGACTCACTGAAGGGGTCTTTTAGAGAGACTCACTGAAGGGGTACCCCAGTTGCCGCAACCTATGTCCCTGTTCAGTCTGAAGCAGCCAAGAGCGGTCAGCACCCCAATCCCCTATTGGCAATTAGGGTGACCTCTTCAGAGGGTGGTGTGATGAGAATAGGAGGTTGAGAATAGAATTTGGCTAGGCAGTTTAGGGTAAAAAGATCCCAAAGACCAAAAACTGTCCTTGTGCACTTCAGCAATCTACTCTATATCAAAGGCCAACTGTGTCCAAAGTATTTGGGAACTCCTAATTCCTAAAAGATTTTAGGGTTACCTCTTCAAAAGAGGAATGTTAGAGAACAAATAGCTAACTGAGAGACTATAAATTCTCTCACTTATGCCTTTCATAAACTCAAGAATGAACTTAAAACCCATTATCCCCCCTGGTTTGCCAATGGGCCTGGCTCTTCCATTTACTGGGCCCTTATATACCTCCCCATTATACATATAAAAAAAGGGGGAGATGTGGGAGTCTGGGTATTGAGCAAGGCAAGCAACTCTGGATACCCTGAAGGGATGGCAGGTATCTGGCCTGCTCTGCCTGATGTGATAACCTCGCTTGCCCCAGGAAATCACTGTAGATATGAATCTTCCTTTCTCCCAACCCAGACCAGAATCAGGTATTTGGGTTTCGTTTCCTCGTTCCTGAACTTCCACAAGAACCCTACAACCTTCCCGCCTTTACCCCAAACTCCACCTTTAAATTCCCGCCTTCTGTAACGGTCCCTATATAAACCCCTACATTGGCTCTAATAACTGAACTACACAGGGACATAGTATCTGGGAACTTCTCCTCCCGACGCACTGTGAGCCACCTGAGGCCATGTTTGATTTTCCTCCATTCTCTGGCATTGCTGGAGTACAACAGCCATGCTGGAGATGGAGATCAACCGACAGTGTGTCAAATGTAATTAGCTGATGAAACTTGCTTTTCAACATGAATTAAATTTAATAGTAATACTAATTGTTTGGAGGTTTAAACCCTATGTGAGAGAATTTGTCTTCTTGAATTTCCTATTTGTCTATTTTTGAGGTGTATGAATAGAGGAAAATGCCATCAAAGCCAGGAGAAAAACAACCTGGATCCCTGAAATTCTGGATGATCCCTGGGAACTTCACTCCCATCAGTCTTTGTGAGATGGGATAGGATTTTAGATGGTGACAAAAAAGTTAGGGAAAAAAAAAAAAAAGCAGAGCAATGCTGTGGGAAACAGACTCGGGATCGATCAGGTAAGAAAATTCTGGAAACTGGAAAGGATTTAGAAAATACATGGGAATAGGATGGCTGGTGTTAGTCACTCCCCATGAGCCATGTCCAGCCTCTAATGCTTCATGTCAGTTAAATGCCCTGACTGTATACACATCCTTAGGATATGAGAATCCTGATAATTTCCATCCCACCTGTAGAGGTGATGTAGTTTAACAACTGGTCTTGTGACTTTGAAGAGAGCTTGTCATGTAAAGACTCAGCACCAGAGATGGATAGACACACCTAGATTTACACTAGTATGTAGATAGACATACTACAAGGGAAATATGAGAACTGGGATGCAAATGTACAATGTTCCAGAGGCTTCAAATTCAAATGCTTTTAAAATGTTTAATTATATAGTTCTCAAACTCTAACCCATGAAACAAATAAAAAACTAAGAATGACCCCAAAACGATGATGCATTAATGAGTTGTCTTGTTTGGAGAGAAAAAAGTTGCCGCATTAGGATTAAACAGCTCTCCAACTGGCTGCTTTTCCTTCTCCTGGTTATTAAGCTCTACTTATTTGTTCTCTGTCCCACATCCCAAACACCAACATGCTTCAGGCAATGATGAATAAAAGACTTAAAAGAGGAAAGAAAATAATACAAAAATGTAGACACTGGTCAGGAATGGTAATCCACAGACACTGTAAACCACTGGCTCACTTGGTTTGCAAGCAGGAAACTTAGTTACCAGCCATCACTTTTTCAAGTCCTCTTGCAAGTGCAAATCTAAGGCAATTAATTCTTCAGAGGGACACAGTAACAGGAACAAAAACTCACAGGTTTAGTTGAAATTACATATGAAACTGGTGTTCTCTCAAGTGTGAAAATGTAGCCAACAATCAATAGGATGAATGCTAACTGAATTGACCAGGGTGATACAAAAGACTTGAGAAATCACAATTCAGTTTCATTGTTTACTTTTAACTTAGCTAAACACAAAGCAAATGTCTGTTCTTTAATTCTTGTCTCTTAAACATTTAGTCATTCTCCTTAGGATGCTCCTAGGCAGTAACTAGGCAGTGAAGAGATTTCTAGAGATATTTTTTTGATTGTTTTGAGACAGGGTCTCCTCGTAGCCACAGTTGGCCTGGAACTCACTGTATAGTCCATTCTGGACCTGATGGCACGGAGATCTGCCTGCCTCCGCCCCCAAGTGCTTAGATTTAAGGCATGAGACACCAGGCCTGGCAGGGAAGAGATTTTAAACAGAAAACATCTGTCTACCTTGGATGAGTACCAAACCTGAGGGTAGAGATGAGCTATTAAGCAACATCTCATTTTTCTAGTACTTTTACTCACAAGCTTAATTAATAATCATTAAATAAAACAATTCAATAGAAAGTTAATTCATATTAATGCCTCCTTTAGAGACATATACTCCAAAAAAATGACAAAGCAAAATTACCAAAACCAAATTAAATAAAAACTGAGGGGACCTGCTGATTAGCAAACGCCTTCCCAGCTAGGATCATGAAAACTAAACTCCTCTTTGTGACCAAAACACAAGGATCCAAGCAGAGTCAGTAACCCTGATCTTCCTGAAACAGCTCTAAATGCACGGATTTGGAGAGGAATTTTTTTTCCGCTGAGAAACCTGAAATAAGAATGTGAGGGAGGTAGACGGGCATCTTGTGCTTGGATGTACTTTTGCCTATTGTGAACCCCTGGAGAGTGTGGCTGCCTGACGTTTTCATCTTGTGATGTCATGCCCATAGATTTCTGGCTGCTCACTATGGCCAAGGCTCACTCCGCTCTGCTGACCTTTCCTCAGGTGAGAGCCCATCTGTCGGGCAGCTCACTCACTGGATGTGCTTATGAAGATGCCTCAGGGTTTCAAGCCACCCACATTCACATGGAAGGAAATACACAATAAGGGACACTTGGACCTCCTCATCAAGTTTAATGCTCTTGGTTTTCATTGGTTAATTAAGACATCAGAATGTCCTCCCCGGAGTCGGACAGTCCACATCTTATCTTGTGTTCTGTGTCACAATATGCAGATCATGTTAAGTGGGTTTGTTTACGCAGTGTGTGTGTGTGTGTGTGTGTGTGTGTGTGTGTGTGTGTGACTTATTAGTTTGGAGTCCAAAGCTCTGCAAGAAAGGTAGCCACGTCACTGTTTAGCAGGAAAAACTCAGAGAGGCTTGGAACAACCCATACCTGAAACATTTCCTAACTCTCCTTTGCTGCAGATTTTGAAGTCTGATTCAGTCTCCTGCTCTTGCTCTAAATATTTATTGTTCAACAATTATATGTCTATTCCAGGAGCAATAAACACACCTGGAGGAATAAATAAGAATACTTCAATCTTTAAAATCACAAACTAACTCATGTTCATTTGAAGTTTGATGGAATAGCCTCCATTCAGCACTCAGCTTTAACTGCTCGATCCTAAAATTCTTTCCATTGAACATAGGGTCTGATTATCTCAAGTGTGGTATTTGTCCTTTAAAAAAAAGAGAGAGAGAGAGGTTCCCTCAGATTTGGCACCTTATAAGCTCCTCTGTATTTGCTTCCCATAGGCAAGTACCCTGCTTCACCGAGTTAGTTTAGCTGCTTGCTCTAGTTCACCACCTTCTGGCACAGGAACCTTTCACTCAGAAGAATCCCTTAGCCTTGGAGATATGTCAAGAAATAAAGTTGCGAGAAGTTTTCTGATAGTCGTTAGAATTCAGTGCTGAATCAGATCACTAATTTTGTAAGCTTTTTGTTTTCATACTAGCAACGAGCTCTTTGTCTGTATCTGATTGACATTTAAAGCTTTAAATAGATGCATTTTGACCAACCCTGGGGAAGGCCGGGCTTACAAGTGTCCTTACCTTGGTATACTGGATCTTCAAGTTGGCCAGTGGGGCAGGGACTTCTGGGAGGGCCTGGGAAGACATGGCTACTTCTGCTCCTGGAACACAGGCTCAGCAAATTGGGTTCTGGGAGAGCACTTGCTCCTTTTATGTGCACAGGCTTAGTGCTATTTGCATATTGGGATGTGATTGGATGATGAGACTCTGAGCAGAGCACAAAGGACAATGATTTGCAAAACCCCCAGCAGGAAGCTTTTGCCTTTAACCTTAAATCCTTAGGAGACCAGCACCCTACTATTTGCAGATAAATTAATATGCAAGACCAAATCTGTGCTAAGAGTGTGTGTGCAACTGCTGCCCTGGTCTCTCACTAGTTATGTTTCTTCTCTTCTTGTTTTTTTTATGTAACTCTGTAATTTTCCCTGCTCTGACAGACTGGAAATCAGAGACTCTGAGTAATGAAGAGTGTAAACACACTTGTTTTCAGCAAGAGCCCGGAAGTGGAGCACCCGGAATCTTCACCCACCAGCAATCCCTGTCCCAGAAAATCCTTGCTGCTGTGGGGGAAAGGCCCTCTCTCTAGACTGTCTTCAGCCAGCTTTAAAAGTTTGGTGTTCTAGTGTGATTTCAAAAGCCTCAGTTATCTTTAACTTTTTGGTGGAATGGAAAACTGAGCAGGATTCTACAGTGGTTCAAACTCCAACTGTCACAGTCCCTCAAGTAGCAGTATGTGAAAATTCATCCAAAACTAAAGTTACCCTTGGTTTGCAAAAATGTCTGTACTTACAAGTCATCACTGTAGGCAGCTGTACAAGAAAGAGAGTAAGCCACGCTCCCAAGTAGTTTAAATTCTGAATGTTTCAAGCTGGGAACTGTATAAAGGACAAGGCTTCAGCAGAAGTTATTAAAGAAACCAGATGCTCTGGTTATCAAGAATTAGCAAGAGTCATTTCTCACTGTGAAGTCACCCCTTACCCCAGCAGGCACTTACTCAGGGAAGCTAAGACTCTTTCCTTCCTCACTTGAGCTTCCACATTGGTAGATGAAGAGGACAAACAGCTTTCTTCTGATCACCGCCTCACAGTGCAAGTCTAAGCTCACTTCAGACCAATGTAAATCTAAATCCCAGTCTGTTTTTCATTTTTCCTTTGTGCCCTGTCATTCAAAAGATGATCCCACATATGTCCGAGATCAATTTTGGTTCTCCAAGTGAAGAGCATCAAGGAGACTAAGTTCCTCCCTGTATTCATCCAAGCAGGGGTTGGAAAACTTTTATTTCAGAACATATATGTAATATTTTCATCTTTCTAGAATATATCATTTCTATTGTAACTTATTTTATGCTGCTTGAAAGGAACAACAGATAAAAAGTGAATTAATGGGTGCATGTGCTTTCTGATAGAATTATATGTATAAAACAGGAGGCAGGCGGGATCTGGGAAACAGACATTCCCCTAGATGCTAAGGCAGTACCGTTCAGTATCCTTCAGTACCCTGCACCTTGTGCTTGAAGCTTCTTAGATTGCTGGGTTTTTTTTAATCTCTCCCTCTCTCTCTCTCTCTCTCTCTCTCTCTCTCTCTCTGTCTCTCTCTTATACTCACAGACACTTTTTATCTTTTTGGAAAAACTGAGCTGTTTTTCATACATGTCTTTTGAGTTACACGTAAAATTATATAACAGCTGGATACACAACATGTGGTATGGTAGTGTTCTGGCCGAGACTCAATCAGCTGTTTTTTAGATACACTCTTCTCTGTGGATTCAAAACCGGTGTACTAGTTATGCAGGAGGAGAAATCACAGGCTGAATAACATACTTGGCATATCCTCTTACTTTCTGAATGGGCACATCATTCATTGTATTGTGCTGGATAATTATGGAATAATGCTCTCCTTAAACCAAGCATTACTGCACGCAGCTAAAGGAGGCTGCTTTGGTGCCCAGCTGCCATTCCTGTTTTTTCTCATTTCAGCATCCTTGATGCTCTAGTCAGCACCAGTCATTCTTCACCTTCATTTCATTTGCTAGTTCAGGCTCATCTTTTCTGCCTGAAAACCCAGGCCTATGATAGATGGTTCATTCATAGATAGATTGATAGATAGATAGATAGATAGATAGATAGATAGATAGATAGATAGATGATAGGTATTCCAGGCCAGCGGGTGCTACAGGGGGAAATAAACTACATCTAAGAGATTCATTATAGGTGAGTCTGTGAGGTAATTTTCTAGAAGAGTTAACTGAAGAGGAAAGACCCTTGTCCAGAATGGGCTGCCCATGGGATTGAACCGTATATAAAAAATCTGAGGGAAAACTGCTGTTGCTGCTTTATTCTGCCACACCTCCTTCTTGTCAGCAAGCATATCGTGCCTATCTTGTAGCTGCCACAGCTGCTACCAACCTTGCCTGACATCAGTACCCAGTTTCTTGGCCTTAACAATGTGGACCAAACACTAGAGATGTACCAGGAATCCTTCAGGTCTTCAGCACCAGATGGAGATGCTAGAGGTATTCAGCTTCATGGACTGAGCAGGCACCAGATCTTCAGCCTCCCTCACGTATTAGATTACCCATATATATAATAAAATCAATCTAATAAATCAATCTAATAAATTACCTGGGACTGTGTATTCACTATATCTCTTCTGTTTCTCTAGAGAATCCAGAAGAATACAATAAGGCTAGGGGATATTAGGGGAATAAAGAAGCCAGATGATTTATAACATGAGGAAAGGTGATTGGAGAAGCATTCAGTGGTCTGTGAATACATAAACTTCAGAGCTCATTATAGGACACATGTTCAGAAAATTCGACCTGAGGAATGAACTTCCAGCCTTCTGATAACAAAAGGTTATCTATCAGAGACTTGCGAAGTCCAAAGACTCAGTGGTTATACAAAGCCTTCGATGGTCTGAGAAATGACATGGGCAAATGCTAACATTAAGCTACAAATCAGAGGTACCGTGTGCAACAAAGCTAGTTGAAGATTACTAGCATGTCACTCAACTGCTTGACTTTCAATACAAATGGATTTGTAAGGCAACTAATAACCAGTATGTAAAGTTGTTAGAACTTTCTTTATTTAATGTTTCCCTATGTATCAAACAACTGAAATTCATGTCATTCAAGTGGTGAACTGAATTTTCAAAAACCAAACCAAGACAAGACAAAACAACCTAAACCTATGCTAAGTCTACAAGAGTCTTCAAGGCTGTAGACTAGACTTCATTGACTAGACTTCATTGATTAGAGCTCATGACTGCTGATTTGGGGCGTTACAAACTATACTGAACCATTTTGGTTCCCATCATAACCATCCAGTGCCCACCTCTGTGTCTGAACTCACATGTTTGTATTTTTCAGATAAAATCTCCCAGAATGAATGAAATGAGGGATCATATACAAACTCAAACGTACAAATGCCATCAGAGACCCTGACACCTACGGCAGCTTTCCTACTTTGCTGAGACCTACAGGCATGACCTACCGACACATTTGAAAAATTCTTTGATATATGACTTTCTTTTGAACTTTCTATAAAAAGTTCAGGAAACCATTTCCACAGTGAAACTTGTTATTTGGGGAAAGCTGAATCTATGCTCCTGGGACATGTTAATCCACATTTGACTTCAAAATAAACGATCTCTTTACCCAACTCACGGTTAACTTGCAGACGGTCGATATTTATAGATATATTTTCCTAGGCTACTCTTTATCTCTTAGTTGAATCTATTTGGAATCAAGTCTGGCTGTTTTTAAAAAGTACTTTCAGACAGCCATGGTGACACATATCTTTAAACCCAGCACTTGAGGGAGAGAGGTGGGGGATTTCTGTGTGATGGAGGCCAGCCTGGTCTCCATAGCAAGTTCTAGGCCAGTTGTGTGAGGTAGGAGGCCCTGTCTCAAAAAGACAATTAAAAAAAAGTACTTTTGAAGGAACTCATCTCTGACTTAGATATCTTTGTGGATCAGAAAATAGATAAGCTTGGTTAATATTTTCTAAGGTTTATAAGCTAATCAAATAATAATGCCTTAGCAATTACATAAGAATAGTCAATTATTACTGAGAATTACATTGAAAGCTTTTTTTTTTTTAAAGGTGAATAGAGTTTATGTACTGATTAGGACACAAAAATTCCTATAATGAATGTTCACACACTCACTGGTGAAATATTCTCCAGGTGTTGCCACAGATAGACAAAAGAGGGGCTGATAGACACAAGTACCTTCCATGGAGGTCAGTGGCTGCAAAAATGATCAGGATTTAAGTTTTTCCAAAGATATTTGAGAATCTGGAAACTGTGAACACAATTGCTCTCTTTGCTTTCAATGAGTCAAAAAGTTTATCCCTGTATAAACTTGCTACTGATTTTCATGTTTGACTTTCTTAAATTCAGTAACTTTACTGAAATCTTTCAACTACCCCACCCCCCAGGGTGTGTGTGTGTGCACACATGTGTGTGTGTGTGTGTGTGTGTGTGTGTGTAGTCTTTAGGTTTTGAATTTTATAAAATCATGTCACCTGCTGCAAATAAAGATAATTCAACATTTTTGTTTTCTATATGAGAGACAGCATTTCTTTCTCTTGAGGCTCTGGACATGACTGCCAGTGTCTCACTGAACAAGAGTGGTAGGAGCGGCCGTTCTTAAAAAAAAATCCACAGAACTTTTGCAACTTTCATTCACCTTTGTCATACTGAGACCCTCTCCCCATTCCTAACCCCCAGTCATTCCCATAGACCCGCCCACTGTTCCCATGCATTCTGTCACATGTTGTAAGGCTAATCAAGCCACATTTGTGTCCCCAGATGTCTCCCAGTGTAAGGGAGTAGACATTCTTGTGTGCTTCTTTCTCTTAGAGGACAAATTCCACATTATTCCCATTCACTATGATATTAGCTATGAGTTTTTTCATATAAAATTTGTGGTATTATTATATTCTCTAGGTTGAATGTGAAGTTTCTCATCATTGAAGGACACTGAATTCACTGGGCTTGGAGGCACATACCTTTACTTCCAGCCCTTGAGATCTAGAGGTAGGCAGATCTCTGTAAGATCAAGGCCACCTTGATCCACAGAATAAGCTCCGGGCCAGCTTGAGCTACAGAGAGAAACCCTGTCTTAAAATAAAAAGTTGGATTTTTCAAATATTTTTCTATAATTTAATAAAATGATTGCTTACATATGTGGAAACATCATTGGAAATGATGTTATCACAACCTGTTAGTGCTCAAATTTCTGTATAAAGTGGATAGGCTATTGATTAAAATGAGCAGCTAGGGTTCCAGGACTGGCCTTCCCAAAGTAGAAAGGAGGGACTGGGCCTGGATACTCTGTGCTCCTGTGTGCTTCCTGTAGTAAGCAATACTTTGTGATGGTGGACCTGCCTTTCTAGCTTTTCAATGTACGCTTCCATGTGGATTTCATACTTTTAAAGTGCTTAATAGATACTGGTGTGCCGTAATACACAGTAATTAAATCTCAGTTATGTATCTAGAAAGACCAAATTGAACAGCAACATAAAATTTCCCCTTTTAAAAACTTAAATTAGTTTACACATGATGATAAATAATCTTCATTGTCAGCTTGATGGGATTTAGATCACTATGCAAATAAATCTCTGAGTGTGTCTGTGGGATTTTCTAGATTACATTAATTGAGGTGGGAAGACCCTCCCTGAATATCAGCAGTACCTTCCACAGGCTGAGGAGCCCCGACCGAAAAGAATAAAGGTCATAAGAAAGGAAGCTGAGCAGCTGAGCAGCCTCTCTCTCTCTCTCTCTCTCTCTCTCTCTCTCTCTCTCTCTCTCTCTCTCTCTCCTACTCTTTGTCTTTCCCTTTCCTGGTTGTGACACAAGTGACCAGCTACCTCAAGCTCCAGCCACCATCATGTCACCCCATCAGAAACTCTACCCTCAGGCTCTGAGCCCAAATAAATCCTTCCTTCCTTGATGGCTTTTGTCAGTAGTTTTGTCCTGGCAATGGGGAGAGTTATTAAGACACGTAAATGTGTACAGAATAACTGGGTGGGGTGTTCTTTCAATGTAAGATTATTGGCAAGTTCACCCATGTCCACACCAGTGCGCAGAGAAATGATTGCTCATCCACCTGCCTGGTTAAAAACAACTAGGATAAGCAGTTTGCAGCAATTTGCAAAAACCTTTGTTTAAAAGTCAAGGATCAGATAACAGTCTGCTTTTCCCATGTTGGTATTGTGGAAGTTAAGCTGATGGTAAACTAGTCTGTGTTAAGTCATCACAGCAATGACTTTGCACTTAGTGAAAAGAAGACATAGGAGGCCAATTGCATAACCAACATGATGTCTGATAGCATGGAACCACTGCTCAGTGTTAGAAACCTTGCTGCAGCACAGCATTGAGTAATGCCATGTTCAATGTCAGTATGATTAGGGTCATGTTAGTTTGATGCTGGATTCCATAGTTAAAATAAATTTGTTTTAAACCCTCCCTTCTTGACTCCACTGAATGCTCGGTGATGGGGCATTATGATCTTCCTAAAAGCATGGAGTCAGACACATGGCTGATAACCAGCTACATGTTGATGAGAGAGCTTTAGAAAAAGAGTAAGAAAGCTCCAAGTATCAGAAACAACATACTTGATAATGGACAAAAAAAAAATAAGAACAAGAAGAAAAGCCTTCATTTTTCTGACTCAGACCGCAGAAAAGCAGGCAGAACTAGAGGAAGTTTGTGGTAGCTTGTAGGAACTGTGCAGGAGTCAGTACTTCTGGAAAGTAAAAGTACAGTATATCATTAAGCGATTATTCTGCCTATCTTTTTAGTATGGCTTACTGTGAACCAGCCTTAAAGGAATGTCCCTTGACCAGGAGACTGACCTAGTCCAAATAGAATATTGGGTCTCCACCCAGGTCAGAGATTTGACCAGAAGGAGTTTTCTCTTAAGGGTCTTTAATAATATCCTTAACACAGATTTAAAACCCTAGAAAGTATTTCAAGAGAAAGGTGAGATGTAAGACATGAAACAATTTAGAGCCTCTCAGACAGAAATATGAAGATTATTTAGCATAACTGTAGAGTAAATACTCTTAAAGAACAGCATGATGGAAAGTACTTAGAAGGCAGAAGAATAAAGAACAGGTCACACCCGCCCAAGTTATTCAGTGGCCAGCAATGAGCTCTGAGCCAGAGCAGGAGTCCGTGGTGCTTCCTCCCAGGGAGGTGGAATGAGAAACCGGAGTCCACATCATAGAGATTTTCTGTAAAACCTGCAACCTTGAGACAACATACCTGGAGCTGGCATCCGGGAATCAAGACTGAGTCATGGTGACTGGACAGAATGGGGCCGGAGGAGGGGACTTAATATTAAGATCTATGGACAGATGGTGTTCCCATCTAGGCCATTCGAAGAGCAGCAAAGGAGAACACCTTGAAAAATCACCAGCAACCGTCCTCCCGGTGTCATCCTGTGATTGCCTGTGACTCTGGCTCCTGCATGGTTCTGGCATGAACCCTCCGTTTCCTGGTGGTTTGCTGAGAACTCATGCCCTCCTTTGTCCCTCACTTAGCTCTACATAATGAAGAAACACTGACCTCCACTTTGCCCCACTGGGCCCAAGGAGGCAGTAGAGGTTCTTATGGTCTTGGAGACAAGAAAGAGATGCTCTCTGGGGACATTTCCATCTCCACCCTTGCACCCCCTGGCCAGGTTCAGTGCTCCTCACAGCTTGATCCTCTCCCAAGCTTGGCAATACCTGTCAGATGCCACAGTTGATGTAAGTTATTTCCCCTGAGCCCTGAGGAATGTCAGCTATAAGCAATAAAGAGGCCTTACAAACAAACAGAATAAAAACAGGTTGGAAGAGGAGATTCCAGATTTGCAAATGAAGTGGGAGCATTCAAAAGACTGGAAACACAGCCTTTCTGGGCTTCATTCAACCAAGGGAACATGTTCAAAAAAGCTGTTATAAGAACTCCTGAGAAGCAGACACTATATATGGAAGATCACATAGCTCCCCTCTGCTGTACAGAATGAAAGCCATGTCCATGCTTTGAGATAGCTGCAGCTATCTCTTTGACTTGTATGATCATACTTTTAAACATCAACTTGCCGCAATTTAGAATCACCTGAGCTGGGAGGCACAGCTGAGGAATCATCTACATCCACTTAGTCTATGGACATTCTGTGAGGGACTGACTGCCTTAACTGATGTGAAAGGCACACCCTAAATGTGTGCATTGCTTGCTTGTTTCTGAGTCATGCAAACAAACAAAAAAGGCATGTGGGAGAAGGAGGATTCTTTGCCTGTTGCTTGCTTGACCTTCCCTCTCATGGCCAAGTTAATTTACCTTGTTTCTGCTGCTGCTGACTCCTCACTGACATCAGGACTAGCGTTCCTGGGCTTCCCATGTGGACTGAGAACCAGTGGCTCTCTAGGAACCCTCCAAGCTTTCATTGCCATGTTGGAACTGCTGAGGCATCTAGCCTCATGGACTGAGTGACTACAGGTTCTTGGGCTTTCAATGAGACAAGTGTTGTGGACTATCTATAGACCATGTATATATTATACAGAGAGAGAGAAAAGAGAGAGAACAAAATTATGTCTGTCAATTGTGTTACTCTAGAGAAATATGACTAATACAACCCTCAACGTCAAGATTTGGAAAGCAAGCAGAACTGTTTTTCCAGCAGCCCCCTTTTTTCGAGAGAAAGAGCCTCTCCCTCCAAACACAAACAGGGAGGCAGGACAGAAATCTGCCTTCCAGAGGAGAGGAGACGGGGATATTTGTGGAAAAAAGTAGCCAGGTGATTTAGGATATGGGGAAAGATGGTTGGAAGACAAGTAATCTGTGGTCTGTGCATGTACAATCAAATTTATGGTTCTTCATTAAAGTGATGTTCACAAAATTTCTGGGTAAGAATGATCTGTGGGGGAGTTTTCAACCTTCTGACACCAAAAGGTTATCTGTCCATCAAGTAGTCTTTCGTATCAAGTGATGAGTCAAGCATATAGACAAAAGTCAGCCTCAAAGACTCCTAAAAATGACTCGGGCAAATGTTATGAGCAAACCCACTCATCAGAAGTGAAATCTATAGCAAAGCTACTGGAAGATTAATAATATATTATTCGAGTATATGTCTTTCAATACCAATATTTTCATTCTAGTAACCAAAGTCAGGAGGACTTGAGATCTGTTCTGTTTCCTTTCTGCTTAAAATGGCTATGATTTCTCAACTATATCTGTTATGCTTTCAGCATGAATTTACTACAAGAAGCTTGTGTGTGGAACACTTGGTCCTAGGCAGTGAAACTATTTGTCAGGGTCTAGAAAGATTTAGGAGATGGCACCTACCTGCAGAAAGAGTCTTCACATGGGTTTTGGCCCCTTCTCTGTCATCAGGTGAGGAACAGTTCTGCTGCCCTGTTCCACAGGAACAGGAGACAACAGAGACAAGAACTGTGGTCTGAAATTTGAGAAACCATGACCCCAAACCAGTAATTCTCTCCACTAAGATGTTTCTGCTAAGTATTTGATCATAATAATGAGAGAAGCTACTAATACAATGTCACTTTGATATCCTGAAATTATGCACAGTGAAAAACTAGTGTCATTTACCTTGGTTATCTTTGATATATAATTGTCCTAGGTTGTAGAACAGTCCCATAGGTATCCCTGTAACCTCAATGTAAAAGAAAAATATGCATGTAGTTAGGAATCTTGAAGTGACTGTGCACGGTGGTACATGGTTTTAATTCTAGCACTTGGGAGGCTGAAGCAGGCAGATATCTGAGATCAGGGCCAGCCTGGACTTCATAGCAAGCTCCATGTCAACTGTGGCTATAAAGAGACTGAGTCTCAAAAACAAAACAAAACTTGAAATGATTTTCCTGAATTCTTGAAGGGAACATGAATATTTTCTTATTAGAAGCAGAGGACTGACTAAAACAAAAACAAAGAAAATCAACAAAGTTGCCAATGAAAGGAAATGGTGTTCTACTATATTTGAAATTGGTAGAAGGAGCCAGAGCCAAGGAGTAGAAGAAAAGCAGAAGCTCTAGAAATGAAAACGCACAGAAATGGCTTCTCCTCTATAGCTCCTAGAGAGGTAGGTCAAGGGCCATACACCCTTTGATGTCAACCAGTAACTCGAATCTCTAAACTCCAAAGTAGACCAAGATTGCGTTGATTTTGACCAATCTCATTTACCCATGGCAAGCTACTGTACTACATAATGAACACTAATGGTCTAAGATGCCAGAATACATATCCTGTAATTAATGATGGACCAAGCATTCTTCACATCACTCCTACTTACTGTCAATATCTAAATGGTTGTGTTCAAACAAGGTTGAATGTTCTATGTGTATCTTGGAAATCAAGACTCTTAAATTACTTTGCATCTTGGAAATCTTCCAATTCTTGACTTATGAAATTCGTGCTGCTTTATAAATGCTACAGATGGTTTTAGTCACCATGTGAGTGCTGGGAACCGAACTCTGATCCTCCTGTAAGAGTATCCAGTGCTTTAACTGATGAGCCATCTCTCCAGCTCCTTTTAACTGTGTTTGTTATTTGCTCCCACATTCATTCCCTACACTGGGTGGAGGGCAAAGTGGGGTTTTGAGGGTTAAAATCAGGTCCCTTCTTTCCTTTCTTTTTCTTAAATTAGGATAATCATGGGGTAAAGAGCATGTAATAAATAGTTTATAAGTAGTGATGTTATAAACCCATAATTTCATAAGTTAGAAGCCCTCGGCTGAGCTCTTAGCCTGGGGGCCTCAGAGCACTTACCTTATGGGAGAAGCCTGTGGTGAAACCCTTGTTCAGAGCCCAGAGCTCGCCCCATATCAGACCTCACAGTTACACACTCTGTAAGTTGGGCGCAATGCATGAGGTCCCCTGTGAGCCACACCGCCAAGGAACTATAAAATTCGGGACCAAAGGCTGGGCGATTAATGTTCCTTCACAAGAATTCCCAAGAGAACGCTCCCATGTCTGAAGATCCATTGCAACAGACCAGACCAGCCAAGAGTGATGCCAAAAGGGACCACACAGCCTGGTTTTGGAATGAGATTTCAAGCCTTACCTGCAAGCCTGTCACAGGACCAGAGGCAATAGTGCTGCTCCTGCTCTGGAGCAGCTCCACATCCACCTGCAGAACCTGCTGTGGGGCCGGAGCTGACAGCCATCACTACTAACCATTTGGGCACAAGAATTGGGAGGACTGCGTGTAGGCATGCTGTTAATTAATGAATCTGTTTTAATTAATGAATCTGTTCTACCTCAGTACCTGGTATCTAGTTCCCTTTCCGTAACCAGCCTTGGTTAGGTCTTGACTCAAAACACATGGCTCAGAGAAGTTTTTAAAAATTCTTTTTTCCTCAGTTGTCTGAAAGAACTTGTGTAAAATCATTTGTATAGGCTTATAATAAATAGTTTGGATCCAGAATAGTCCTCTATGCCCATGTGTTGAAGGATTAGTCCCCAGCTGTGTGCTATTGTGGAATAAACAATGTGTAAGGAGTGAGTCCCTTGGGATATCCGTCCTCATTGAGAGCCTGTGCACAAAGGCACACTGAGCCTCTGCTTTTCTTTCCTGATGTTCACTTCTAGCTGCGTTGGAGCAAGCAGCCTCTTCTGCCACACACTCCCGTCGTGATGCAGTGTTTTCAGAGGCTCAAAGTCAGGGAGGCCAACTGACTAGAGCTGTGAAATCCCCAAAACTATGTGCAAAAACATGTCTTTTCTTCTTTTCTGATACTTTCCAGGTATTTTGTTATAGTAACTGAAAGCTAATTAATATAAATCCAGTTTTCTTTATTTCATCTCAGCTAGAAACAGAAATTTGTTTTTAATTTTTACTTTAAATACTTCTTGTTCATCATTTATATGTACATATAGCCTAACATTTTGAGTCAGTGTTAATCAACTAGCTGATGTCTTTCTTTTTAAAACATTCAATTACATTTATTTACCTATGTTGACTTTTTTTGCATTGTTCTTTCAGTATCTCCAAATGCATACAAGTAATCCTTTTACATCTGAAAATACTATTTAGTGTGATTTTTTATTTTAGGTAACATTTGATGGTAATGAATTATATCAGATTTTTTGTATAGACATGTATATGTATTTACTTTACCTTTATTCTTACAGTATACTTCTGATTATGTATAAATATAACAAAGCAAACGAAGTATGACATTATGTCTGCAATTTAGGGCAATATGGTCGCCTGGGCAAGGAACTCTTGGGTGGCAGTTATCAGAGCATTGTGAAGATGCCATCCTGATGCTACATTTTTCTGCTGCCATTGCTGGCCAATCAATGGGCATTTTGATGATTGGTCCTTGTAAATTTGTTGCTCTAGGTGTTTTCTTGGGCTTTTTGTTATCATCGTCATCATCATCATCATCAACAACATCATCACGTTTACTTTTCCAAGATATCCTTACAATTGGATTGATTTTATCTTATCCTGCTTCAAGGTCCTATGGCTGCTTGAATCTAAGTCTATTCCACTTACAAAGTTCTCAGATCCAGTACCTATTCGGTCTCTGCTTGGTGTGGGACCCCAGCATGTCTGTTAGATCACACCCCTAGATGTAGTCATCGTCCTGTTTTACCTGCATTTCACTATTTTTCTCTGTGCTTCACTCCGTGCATTTTCTTCTATTCTAAGCAATGTATCAGTTCTGCTTTCTACTGGGTGTCGTGCATTACAAAGATGGAGTCTCTGAATTCTTACTGTAGATCATTTTCCTTCAAATTAACTTCGTTCCCAACTTTTCAAACTGCCAAGTCTCCTCATAGAATTTACTTTCCCTTTTAAATGGATATTTAAAGACCCTCTGATATTTCCAAGCACACTTGTTTACGTTATGTGTTGTTTTTACAGGGCTTTGTCCATGCTTTGTTTTCCTCTTACTCTGCTAGGAAAAATGTAATAGGCAGTGGGTTAAAATTCTGTTTGTGGAGGCAAACAGAGACTTTGGACGATGTGATCTTTTGAAGAGTTTGTGTATTTGACACTGCGGTGTTCCTGGTGTGTCCAGCTATTTCAGACGGCAGTGACCCTGGAGTTCTGGGGTCAGAGTCGAGGTGTCCATCAGGAAACTTCAGTCTTGCAAGCTGTGAGCTAAGTACCAGGAGACTGTAAAGCATTCCGCACAGCCTCACAGGTGCCTGCTAGACCTTTTGCAACCAGAAAATGCACATGGAGCAGTATCCCCAAACCTAGTCCTCTTCAAGACCATTTAATAGCCCTAGAATCTGGCCTGATGGTGTATCACTGCCAAGTTAGCAATTTTCATAGAGTTAAGTGATTTGTTTACATAAGTATTTCGCCTGCTTATTCTACTTGTTTCTCATTAGAGGCTGAAGTACAAGTTATTTGTTCCACCATTTTTCGAATCTGAAATAAAGGAACTTTCTGTATTAAAATTTTAGGTTAAATGATAATTCTATATTGCCAGTTTATTTTTCTCAGTCATTTGTAAGTGTTCTCTTTCTATGGCTTTTTCATGATGTTTTCTTTTTTCACTATGGTATGTCTAAGCACGTGTATTTTTCTTTTTTGATATTCATTTTGAAATTTATATCCAGGTTTTATGACCTACACTACTTTTTCAGGTTTCTTAGTCTTTATTCCCATTAGTCATAAATGTGACCTGTGCACTCTCAGCCTTTTTCAATCTACTTCAAAATCTCCTATCTTTAAAAAAATGATTTAATTTTTAAATACAGGTCTATATAAGAGATTATATGGCCTGTATGCACAGTGCCCATGGAGGACAGGAGAAGATGTAGGGTCCCACAAAATTGGAGTAATCGGTGCTCGGGAGCCACCTGATGTGAGTGCTGGCGAACAAATTTAGGTCCACTGGAACAGCAGTAAGTGCTCATCACCTCTGAACCATCTCTCTGGTCCCTCAAAATTCCCTGTTCTTATGCCCGTGGGCTGCCTCCCAGATGAACATCTCAAAACACCTTCCAGTTTACCTGTTCTCTAGTCAGCTGGCTTACACCTGCTGATTAAATGACCCATTGCATTTTTAATTTAGAGGGTTTTTTAATAGTCTATTCATGCCTTCAGTAATGTGTAATGTTCTATTTGTTATGGTATTCTAATGACTTAAATAAGACAAATAGCTTCAAATAACTGTTCAAAGGAGTCAAGGGAACAATTAGTGGTATTCTATCTTTCTGTGTAAATGGGGAAGAAGAAAGTCTCAAGTTCTTTTCTGGACTAACATTAATGAAATCCCAGAGTACTGCATCTGTTTGAATAATGTTATTTGACAGAGTCCATGCAAGTTCATCTGAAAGATGTATTTCACAAGACACAGGAACAACTCCAAAGTCTGAATGTCTCAATAGGCTCATTTATATATGTAACACTTCCAGTGATGTTTTAAGGAACTGCACAAGACTATACACTTCAACAGAGATCTCCAACAAGGAAAGGAGAACCAAGCTGAGATTTTTCTAAGCGTTTTCCATTTACATTTTATCAGAACTAAATGTAAGAAATGAAATTGTATCTGTTGCTGGTTTACTGTACAGGAAGAAGGAACATGTTATTCTTATTTGTTTTGCTAATAATCCTGTCATTGGCATTTGGGAGTTATGCCAGTTTGAAGTCTCAGTGCTGGAACATCCGGGAACGCTGCTTATGAAATAACAAGAAGGGAAGAATTTTTTTTCACCCACAATCTTGGCTGAGGAAATGACTGTGTTGCTCCGTATCCAATCATTCTGAGATGTTCTTCTATTGCATTCCCATTCAAAGACGAGGGGTCTCAGACCCACCTCCTCTTCCAGAAGCCTCTTCTGCTCACCCTTCCTGGCTGTCAGGGTGGTGGTCTCTCAAGAGTGGAAATGCTCAGGGGCAGGAGCAGCTTCTTCTCCTCCCAGTTCTTAGATGTCTGTGTGCTTTTGACTTCTGTACTTTCTCAACCTTCTTTATCAAGTCAATTTGCATATGATAGCAGTGCATCTTGACTTTAACCTTGCAAATATCTGGAGATGTTTATACTTTGCGTGTTAGGAACACTTTTCCAGGAGTTGTTACTGTATTGGCAATAACTTTAAGTTCGGACAACGGCAAATTAATTTGTGTCTAATAATGTGTCGATGGTCAGAGATGAAAGTCCCATCAGAGTACAACTGTGCAAATGCTACTGATGTTGGATTCTGACCCAACCTCTGTTCTACCAAACATTTTCTCTGCTCACAGTGGTAAGGATGGAGTGCTGAAGTTAAGTAGTGGAAAAGCCCTTAATCTGTTTCCATGTTTTGCAACACAGAGAAATCCAGGGAGTATTAAGTTTATCTTTGTTCCCCACATAATAGAAAGAATGAAAAGGAGAGGAAAGAACCACCCACAACCAAGGGTTTATAGACAAGAACTGTTAGAGGCTGGCATTTTGCTGACCTCAGTCTGACATCTCTTAATTCCTTATTTCTGTTTTTCCCTGCAGTTTTGTTTCTGACATAAGTTAAATCATTAGTCTTACTGTTCTTACTGTGTGGGGAATGGGCTAGTGTGACTCTGTTTTAAGTTGGACTCCATCTTCAGGCTAGAGGCTAACTTCTCCATTTTGCCTACTTCAAGCTATTGTAAGCCTCTGGCTACAAGGGCTGAGCAAAGGGAACAAGCCCAGGCATGTTAGGAAAAACAGGACCCTGCAGTGAGTTTGAGTGACAGCACCCATCAAGAAGAAACCCTGGGCCTTGGCCTTTATAAACAATCAGTTCTGAATGTGCTTGGTGCGCATGGGTTTCCCTGGCCAGCCAGAGTGTAGCACCACAATTCCCCTCCTCCTTTGGTCTAAAACCCAAAAGAAGCCCCTTCTACCTTTGTTCATGGCCACTCTCCCTCTACTTACTGCATGAGCATGTTGGGTTGTGGACCAAGCTCGAGCTTGCAAATAAAGATCCTTGTGCGGTTACGTCGGATTTGGCCTCACTGGTGGTCTTTTGAGAGGATTCTGTGACCTGGGCACAACTGTTCTTACTGTTCTTACTAAAGGTAAAGGTTTTTTTTTTTTTAGTCTGTCCAGGACATTGTAACTAGAAACTACTGAAAAGCAGCGTTGTCCATCCAGTGAGTGAAGGGGCAGAAACAAAAGCAAACTTTGAGAGCAGCTTGTCTCTTGTAAGGTTCTGCCCTGGAGTAATGCAAATTCGAAGGAGCCTCCCAGGTCCAGTCATCACAGGTGTCAGGTCACTTTGTATCCAGCTAGTCCTGGAAGCCCATGGCTAGACAAATTTTAAGTATCAGCAACTATATCATCCAAAAGTTATTAAAATCCAAAATCGGGGTCCAATTAATTCCCCTTAAAAATATGTCATGTAAACAATGTCAGAATTCAAAATACAAAAGACACTGTAAAATATTTTAAACAAAAAAATCATTTTCAAACCCAGTAAGTATACCATACTAGAAATTAATATTCTGGGTGGGCAATCTGCCAGATCCCAAGACAGACCAAGCTGTTTCTCTAAAGACTCCAGCACATTTTCAGAGGTCAACAGAACTTTCAAAAGCTGGGGGCAGTCCTCCTGTGTAGGGGAGTGAACAGGGTGCTCACATTCTAGATCTGAGGAATGCACCACTTCCCATGGGGGAAGTGTGGGTGCTGGGTTTGCATACAGAGGGGGATTAGAAAACAGGATATATCTTTAGAGGCTTAGTTTGTGGTAACACTGTTTTAGACCTGGAAGGGATTAATGAAACAAGGGGAGATTTGACACTTTGTAAGCCACTGGGGTTGACTCTCCAGGAGGTCAAACCATGTGGTAATATAGGGGATCTGGTCAGGTGGAGATCAAAGATGACAATGCAAAGAGCATAAGCAAGATTAAGGTTGAAAGATCCTGTAGGCAGCCACTAAGATTTAGAAAAGGTTGATCATTCAAATTCACAGAAGGTACAGAGCCAAGTCGCCTTAGATAAAAGCCCAAACTGCTTCCCCTCTTCCTGAAATTTAAGAAAATAGACAATATACAATTAAAAGGATAGAGACAGAGGAAGATTGGCTCATGGCAAGGTTAGGGAGAAGGCCACACCAAAAACAAGACAGACACAAACACACAAGACAAACCAGATTGTTACTGAGCCCAAATTTCCAAAAGTAACCAAGCTTTTGGACCCAACAACCAGATGGCCTCAGGGACATCTCCTCACTGATGACCGCATGCAGGGGGGAATATTGCTGGGTCCAGCTTCCCACCTGAGACTTGGCCAGCCCAGAACAGAAGGGGTACACTGGACAGAACAGACAGGCACCTCCTACCTTGCCTCAGGGATGAGTCCGGGTGCCTAGAGCAGACAGGAAGGACCAGGGCCAAGGTACTCTCTGAGCACTAGTCCCCTGGTAGTTCCTGCTCCTGGGGCCACTCCAGAACCTCCAAATGTTATGGTCTCAGAGTCGGGGTCCAATTAGGCTCAGAAACAGATGTGTAGCAAGGCAAAAAATTTATTACCATTGCAACTGGGCCAACTCACTCTCCACAGGAGTAGCAGAGAAGCAGCCCTGAGCTGAAGCAACAGGGTCTTTTTCCAGGTCTTTCATGACCTTCTGCAAGCAAGCAAAGCTGAGTACAAAAGATAGAATTTCCGATTAATCATTAGCACAAACTTATTATAAAATCGTATAGAGGGTCCCATGACATTGTGATCGATCAGCTCTCACTGGCCTCTATGGTGTACTGATTAGAATGCCCTTTGTTAATTGAACATGAAGAACACAAATGTCAGAAAAAAAAAAAACAAAAAGAACTTTACCTTTTGTAAGAACAGTAAGACTAATGATTTAACTTACATCAAAAACAAAGCTGCAGGGAGAAACAGAAATAGAGAATTAACAGACATCAGGATGAGGTCAGCAAAATGCCAGCCTCTAACAGAACAGAGGCAGAAATACTTTGTCATTGGCATATGTGAAGACTAATGTATGTCTCTACAGCTGTAGGGATGGAGGCAGCATAACCCTGCCAGCTGATAACACACAGTCAAGGAGATGAGACAGCAGCCAGACAGCAGAGGGACACCAACAGGCTGGAAATGATGAAGAGAGACTGCTCTCAGATCTAGAATTGACCAAATGAGAGTGAAGAAAGCAGCAGCACTCTGGTGTGTATGATGGCTTTAGGAACAGCCAAAGCCCCCTCAGAGCTCTCACTTTTTAAAGGAGTGGACTAGGTGAAGGGAGCAGGTGAAGCAGTCCAGGAAGGTGACTGTCAAGAGAAGAAGAACCAAGAGTGTTTATTGAACCAATGAGGAGTTTTCTTTTGAGGTCTGGACAATGTTGTCCTGTCAGGTAAGGGTGGTGGCCGCACCGTATTGTGAATGGAATCAATGCCATTGATCAATTACTTCAAAATGTTTAATTTATATATTTACAAAGTTGTGTACTTTCAGACTGTGTGAATTTCATCTCAGTAAATTATCTTTCAAATACAAAATGAGGGACTGGGGAGATTGCTTATGGACAAAGAAATTCCCATGCAAGCTTGAGGACACGAGTTTGGATTCCCCAAACCAACATAAACCCCAACACAGCAGCAGGCATCTCTAGTCCCAGTGCTCTGTGGTGAGATGGGAGGTGGAGACAGGCAAATCCCCAGCAGGGAGAAACAAAATGTTTCAATTTTATTATGGAGAGTTTTACATTCAGATTCACTGCTACAAAATTTATATACAGTGATCCAGTTAACAACTGATACTCATGTGTTCAAGATACAATGGTCACCATATTGAAGGGCAAGTAAAATTTCTATAATAATTAAAAAGTCAGTCAGTGGCTGGCTCAAGGTGAAAGACAAGGAATGACACTAGAAGTGTCCTCTGAGGTACACAGGTAAGCTGGGACATATTTGTATCTTACTCTCACATAAAACAGACATACACACACCTACACACACACAAATATGAAAGAGAAGCACAGAAACCCCGTTTGTGACCAGATGTGATAATCTCACATCACTAAATAATGGATGACTACTTAATAGGGTTCCAGACTTTGCAACACCAGGGATTTTAAAGGCCTGAAAAACATGATTCTACTTTTTCAGCAAATATACTTTGATACTTTTAAGCTGAGCCAGCAGCAGATGCTCTGGGAATGTCTGAATTTGATACCATTTAAAGTAATTTGCTTCCGTGTCCTTTTATTCCAATTGCAACTCTTAGATGTCATGAAAACATAAATAAAAATTGATGTTCACTGGCTGATGTGCACTGGCTATCACAGCAAGATGTTCTAAAAGGTCACCTTTTCTATATTTTTTTATTGTTTCTTGAAAATTTTTCTGAAGCTTTATTGACAGTTTCACCAATGTTTTCCTTCAAGGAGTAAACCCAAAGTGGGTATTAATTCAAATGTTCATAAGCTATCCTGATTAGTTACAGAGAGGGTTTACAGAATATCTTCATGATCAGAAATTCATTTCTCTCTGAACCAAGGCTACAGTAGGTTTAATGTATAGCATACCAATTCAGAATGCAGAGCTTAGACATTTTAGAAACAAATGGTGTGTGGTCACAGGAAGCAGTTTCTCTCTGGTGATGGTATCACAGTTCATCCTGGCCCAGATTTCAAAGGATGCCTTTCAAACAGCCAGAGACAGTTCTATTAAGAAATATCTTTATGTTACAAATAGCAATGGCACGTTTATGCCGGAAGATCAGTTGCTCAAGTACATGGGTCAGAAACATCATAAACATATAATCTACTAAACTTATTTTTGAGCAGTCCAAACCACTTCTCCAAGGAAATTAATTTCTGCAGTTCTAAACCTTGGAAGTGTGGGGCCCTGGCCTCCCAACATGCCTTTTTCCCAGTTAGGTTCCCGACCAGGAACTAGCTTCAGCTTGTCAGCTTCAGTTGCTCAGAGGACAACTTGACCTTCAGAGGCCTAACTGCAACTGACCTGAACCAGGTGTGGCCTGAACCAGGTATGGTCTGAACCAGGTGTGGTCACATACTCGGATGCTCCCTGGGGGCTTGAACCTTTGTCCCCTTCCAAACCCTCTTTGGAACTTCCTGCAACAAATCACTGGCATCTGCTGAGTGCATATATATTGAGCACATTGCTGGAATAAATCAGAAGCTTCTCCACCATTTTTGGTGTCTGTGTTTTGTGTGTCTTGTGTGTCTTGTGTGTTTTGTGTGTCTTTCATTCCTCAGGCCTCTCCAGATACACTCAGGTACAGTTGTAGCGCAGGCTGCTACAAGTGGAGGCTTCCACCGAGATATCCGGAAAGAAGGAAGATGCTGAAGGAACGCCCGGAAGCCTGGCCAGCACTTCAAATCAAAGTAAGGGGCAAATTTAAATGGGAGCAATGGGCTTGTTGACAACTCAGCCTTTTTTGTTGTTGTTGTCTGTAGGTTGCTAAACTAAGGAAATAACTCATTGTTAGTGTGCTTACCTAGCATACATAAGGCTGTCAGCTCAATTTTCACCCACATCTTATTTGCAAACACAATTGATCTTTTCCCAATCAAACAGCTGGTTTCCTGGTATCAGCTGTAGTATTATATTTTGCTACACAGCAAAAATAATGGCAACAGAAATAGTACAGGTTTTTCCATTCCTACTGGTAGTTACTGAACTCAGCAGCTCTTCTGTCCCATGTAAACTCTGAGTTAAAGCAAAACAGACATTTTTGTGTCTGTGTAAATCATATTGTTAACAGGTTGACTCTGGAGCTGGATTGGCCATCTCCCTTCAGACTCAATCCTGTTTCAGGATGTTCTTCAAGACTTTTGCAGGCTGAGGCTGGCCACCTGACCCTGTAGGAAGTAAAAAGGAGAATAAAACAGCCTCAAAGTAGGGACATTATGCTGTTGAGAGTAACTGAGGAATAAACTAATTTTAACAGAGATGGTTATTCATTTTATGATGTAACACGTTTATAGCAAAAACATATTCAAACCAAATCCAAACCACAGCAGAAAACTTTGGATTCCATAATTATGTTGAAATATATAAATACATTGTTGTAGACTTCAGTAATACAATTATGTTATAGAACACTAGAACTAATTATTCTTAAATGTATTTTGATAGCTGATTTCTGACCACAATTTTCTCCTCTGTCTCTTCTTCCTAACCTAGTTAGTACTCTTCTGTTTTCTGCCTCTGTTAGATCAGCCTTTTCAGTTGACACAGCTGAGTGAGAAGGTGTGAGATTTGTCTGTCTATTCCTAGTTTGTTTCATTTACCACAGTTGCTTTCAGTTCTGTCCACGTTGGCATTCATACTGAAGAAAGGGAAACTCTTATTTGTGTTTGGGAATGTGAAGGAGTTCAGTCTTTTTGTAAAGTATTGAAACGTATGTTTTTGGACACTTTTCACAGTCATTGACTACACTATTACTCTACAAAAATAATTTTATTGTTTCTTGAGTACTTTCTCTTTATTTTTTAAATTTTAGGTTTTTATTTTTATTTTATGTATATGAGCATTTTAACTGCATGTATGCAAGTGCACCATGTGTGTACAGTACCCATGGAGGCCAGAGGAGGGGGTCTGATTCTCTGAAACTGGACTTGGGAGTGGCTAACTGCCAGGTGGGTGCTGGGAACTGAGTCTGGGTATCACGTAAGGCAGCCTATGCTCTTAACTGCTGAGCCAGCTTTCCAGCCTGAGTACCTCCTTTTTAAGGTAAACCTCTGTGACTTACACATTCTTCAGGATTTTGTCTCTGATCAGAATTTGGCATCAGTGTTTGGCTGCTTATGTTGGTGCATTGTCTGTGGATGTATTTTCATTTATTTTCATTTGGATAATAAGCTGGAAGATTTTTGTCTGATAACCAGACATGCCAGAAATACTAAGAATCATCTGGAACATAACAATTCTTGAAAAAAAATTCTTAAGTCACATTTTCCTAGAGTTTCTGTTATGCTTACTACATGCATTGTTAGTTCCTTTATACTGTAAGACAAAAGTTGATCTAATGGCACCAGAATACCATCTTTCAGAATGGTCTTTTTTAAAATTTTATTTTAAATAAATCATTCCTGTAACAGAGTCTGTCTTTGGTGGAATAGGCTGACTTGTGTATACACATTAGCTCCTAGGTTACATATTTTTATGCCTGTATTTTAAAAGATGATCCAGATCCTAAATTAGCTAGAGGCTTGACAGAAAAGGCCAAAAAGGCATTGTCTCAAATAGAACAAGCTATTAAAAATCAACAAATACAGTATATAGATTATAGCCAAGAATGTGCAGTGTATATTTTGGCTACTATTCATACTCCAACGCAGTTTTATGGCAGAAAGGGCCTTTGCTATGGTTGCATTTATCTGTATCGCCTCCTAAAATTTTGACTCCCTATTATGAGGCTGTGACACGTTTAGTTCAAATGGTTCAAGTTAAATCTCAAAAATAGTCTAGAAAAGAACCTAATATGATAGGACTTCCATTTATAAAACAACAGTTAGATTGGTTATTTCAAAATGTGGATTCCTGGGCCATAGCTTTCACCCATTTTTCAGGCATTATTGATAATCATTATTCAAAAGACAAGTTATTTCAATTTGCAAATAGTCATGCTTCTATTTTTCCAAAAATTATGAAACAGGAACCTATTAAGGATGCTTCAGTAATATTTACATACTAGTCTCTTAATGGTAGGGCTACTTATGTAATGCAGGGGCAATCCTACTTTTTTCAAACTTCTCCAGCTTCAACTCAAGTAATAGAACTTCGAGCTGTAGCCACTGTATTTCAGCTTAAGGCCTCTGCTCCTTTTAATTTGTATACTGATAGTCATATTGTTAGAGCCTTACAGGTGCTCGAAACTGTGCCTTATATCAAGACAAATAATACCAAAGTTCAGGAATTATTTGGTCAGAGACAAAAGTGTTTACATGCCCATTCTCAGCCCTGTTTTGTAGGGCATATTAGAGCACATACTGGGCCAAGTCCTTTGGCTTTATGGAATGACTTAGCAGATAAGGCCACGTGTCTCATAGGTTTCTTTCAATTGGAATTAGCGAAAAAAGCTCATGCTCTTCATCACCAAAACAGCCAAAGTTCACGGAAGCAGTCTCACCTCACCAGGGAGGCTGCTAGGCAAATTGTTAAACAGTGTCGCTTCTGTCCTGAATTTCATTCTGTCCCTCAATGTGGAGTCAAGTCACGTGGATTGATGCCCAATCAATTGTGACAGATGGATGTGACTCATATCTCAGAGTTTGGAAAACTAAAATATGTTCATGTGTTCATAGATACTTACTCAGGATTTCTTATGGCCACTGCTCAAACTGAAAAAGCTACTAAACATGTAATAGCACACTGCATTAAATGTTTTGCTGTAACTGGCTTGCCATCTGTCATAAAAACAGACAATGGCACAGGATATACTAGTCAAACTTTCCAATGTTTCTGTGCTGAAGCAGGCATACCATACAATCCCCAGGGGCAAGGGATTGTTGGGCATGCCCATGGAGTTTTAAAAAATTAATTGCAATAAATACAAAAGGGGGAGTTACACACCAGATCTCCACAGAACTCTTTGAATCATGCTCTTTTAATTTTAAAATTTTTAAATGTGAATGCTCTTGGTCTTTCTGCTGCAGATAGGTTGTGGCATTCCAAGACTTTAGATCCTATTGATGGGAAATGGTATGGCCCAGACCTGGTATTAATATGGGGAAGAGGGCTTGTTTGTGTTTTTCCACAGGACACTGAGAATGCCAGGTGGCTGCCAGAAAGACTGGTCCGGTTCGCAGGGACTGAATGGAGGAAGAGTGACGCTATTGTAGCTGTCTGAGATGGAATCAGTTCCTGATGACACACGGAGAGCTGTATTGGACTTATGTAATAAATTCAACTATGCTACATCTAGCCATATAGAAAGAAAAGGAGATTGCGGTGATGGTGAATGATACTCAACTGATGGTACATCATTACATGGAAAGAATAACAGTAAATCAGGACTCTACTGCAGGGAATGCTGATAAATGAAAAAAAAAAAGGACTAAGTGCAGGACTTTGGTGATCAGATGACAGTTTCCCACAAACTTATGTAGGGAAACAGGCAGCAGCCATGGATAAAGTCAAGGATGAGTGATAGCTTACATAAGTCAACACTATGTACGTTTGATTGGACAGTTAAATATCGCTCATAATGGTACCAGGTTTGATGTTTCCTGTGTTTAATGTCCATCATTTCCATGAGAATGAAAGTTATGGTATTTCAGCAATTTTTACTTATTATGATTTCTGTAAATGTTACAAAAACCTTAGTATGTGGATTGAGAACATAAGAGTAAGCCTTTGCTACATTAGTGGAATAATTACCATGATGCCTGATTCCCCTGGACTTGTCCCTGTATTCCCTCCCTTTATATGTTCAGAGTTTGTTCCTAAGAATACTGGGTTGTGACTCGCTAGCCTCTAGTTAATTTACATGGCCTTGAGGTCCCAAGTCCACCACCCTACATTACAACTGCCTGACTTGGCTGACCTATGTGAAATGAGTGGCCAGAGATGGGTAAACACAAGGGGGTGTCCGCCGACCTAAGACAGGGAATCAGCCTCTATGGCCAGACGTTGTGGCTGGTTTTCCGATGACGGGTAAGACGGGCACTAACGTCCTTGGTAACCGAAGACAGTCGCTCATTTACTAAAAGAAAAAGGAGGACACATGGGGCCCTGACCTCCCAAGATGCCTTTTTCCCAGCTAGGTTCCCGGCCAGAGACTAGCTTCAGCTTGTCAGCTGCAGTTGCTCAGAGAACAACTTCACCTTCAGAGGCCTAACCACAATTGACCTGAACCAAGTGTGGCCTGGACCAGGTGTGGCCTGAACCAGGTGTGGTCACATACTCGGATGCTCCCTGGGGGCCGGAATCTTTGTCCCCTCCTAAACCCTCCTTGGAATTTCCTGCAACAAATTACTGGCATCTGCTGGGTACATATATAATGAGCACATTGCTGGAATAAATCAGAAGCTTCTCCACCATTTTTGGTGTCTGTGTTGTGTGTGTCTTGTGTGTCTTGTGTGTCTTGTGTGTCTTTCATTCCTCAGGCCTCTCCAGATAGACTCGGGTACAGCTGTAGCGCAGGCTGCTACAGGAAGGACACTGGAAAGCTCACTTAGCAATAACTTGGGTTTTGCTCTGCAATTCACTGCACCAAACTTGAAAATTTAAGAAGCATTTAATTAATGCCCAATATAGTTTCTAGGGTCTTCAGCACTGTGTGAAAAACTGCAAATTGTTCATTCCTTCTCAGCACAGCAGAGGAACTGAAATTGACACCAGGCAGCTCTTGAAATGGTCTAGGAAAGTGGGATAAAGACTTTCATTTGGGGATTGTCCAGACATCAAACCTTAACCTTTGCCCAATACCTCTTAGTGGCACACCAAGAAAGGAGAGACCTTGAGAGTTCCAAAACAGGTCCAACCACATCCCACATGATGTTCTAATCTGGGAGGGTCATGTGCAAATAGATAACACCCTGGTTGTTTTTGTTAGGAATGTGCACACGGGAAACTTTGTGAAATGCTTAACTCTTATTGGATGTTGCCAATTGTAACGAGTCCCCGCTCCAGAGACCCTATAAAATTGAAAAGGGCATGTACCTTGTATTTGTGGTTTAAATTCCTATCTGTTTCTATTGAATTACACTTCAAACATGCTTTGAACTTATAAACTAAGTTTGGTGAAAGTTGTAAAGCCCAGAACTGGGATTTGTATCATCTGGAATTTTTCTGATAAGCTGATTGCTCTGCCCAGCAGCGAGGATGTGTGCGCCAGCAGGGGAAGGAATGATGCTGTGGTTTGGATCTTAAAGGTCCCCACTGGCCCATGTGTTAAAGGATAGGTCCCAGGTTGGCACTCCTGGGAGTCTGGGCTTGGCAGAGGATGTGTAGGTCGCTAGACTTGTGCTTCCAAAGTGGAGTGTGCACCACTATTCTCTCTCTCTTTTGCTTCTCAGACATAAGGTAAGCGGTTTGCTCACTTCAGGTATTTACATAGAATGATGGAAAGCTTATAACACAAACCACAGTGGAGTACATTAAAGTCCAGGGGAGACAGAGCTTGCAGTAAAACCTGATGGAGCTAGTTTTGGAGGTCATTTCTGAGATAGGGGAACATGTGTGATGTAGTTGGCACAGAGACCTTATGAAAGAACACGGATCCTCTAGGACACTACGTCTGCTGGCTCTTTGGAAAGCACAGGAGATGGCCCGTAGGAAGTGATTCTAAAGCACCAATGGCAAGCACCTCTCAGTTACTGGAATGAATGACAGAAGGAGCAAAGTGCATGGCAAGCCACATAGAGTGAGCCTAAGGTCAGTCTGAATCCATGGGCTCCAGAGCGAATTCTGAACACTTCCATTCTGGCTCAAAACAGTCGTAGATCCCAATGAAGGCTGTTAAGATCCAAGAAAGTGCTTTTATTTTTATTTATTTTTTTAGTTTAGTTAAAGAAGAATAATGATTTTTAAAAATGAAAGTCTTTTGAGAGCTATGGTCCCCCAGGTTTCTCGACCTGTCACGGTGTCTTACGTACATTGTCTAGGTCAGAGCATGGCTGGTGCTGAGGGACAGCAATTAAATATGGACAGATATGTATTGCTACTTTTGCCTGCTGCATCTCACACATAATCGATGGTGTATAAACATACCAGATTCCTTCTCTGGAATGCACTGATGATATTCTTGAGGCAATGTCAAGGCCCCATGCCATCTTGTACTGTTTCTGAGACATGTGAAACAAAAGTAAACACTTTGTGGCATGTATGATTCATTTTCCTCAACATGCTTATCACATGCTTCTTTGACTGCTGTTGATGTGCATGCATGTTGATCTGTGATGAACTATAATGTCATAGGAGACCTAACCCTGGGGCTAGAGAGATGGCTCAGCGGTTAGGAGCACTGGCTACTCTTGCCCAGGACCTGAGTTGTGCTACCAGCATCCACATGGTGGCTAAGGAATCTTCATTACACCAGTTCCAGGAGATCCAACGCCCTCTTCTGGCTTCTGCAGGTGTTGCATACATATATGTGTAAAACAGAATTTTTTAATTAAAAGAAACTTGGTCTTTAGAATAAACAGACTAGCTCTTCTCCAGATTTTCAAAATATGTGACTTTTATGCACATTTCAGAGTTCAGAACTGGATCAGAAACATGAAATGCAAATTTACAATATCTCTAAAAATCAAGTGACCTTGAATGGGTGCAATAAGACCATGGATTAGACTGGAACCTAGATGAAGCACAGTAGATCTCTTTTTATGAAGTGGATACAGACAATAAATAGTTACAAAGAGGAATAACGTGAACAAAACCTGAGTAAAATGTTAAAATCCACTCCTGTAATGGCTAAACCAAGATAAAACGAGTTCCACGTGTCAGAGTTGGTGGGAGGACTACTTTAGAAGCGATGAGGAAAGCTCATCTTGGACGGGTAGCACTGAACCTGAGACAGTTTTGTGAAGGGGATTAAACTGCAGGCACTTCCTTAAGTGGTTTTGATTATTTCAGACTCTGAAGAGTGAGAAGTACCACCTAACACGAAAATTAATTTCTATAAAGTAGATAGCTTTGTTTGTTTTAGAGAAATAACTGTCACTTTAAAATGTTGTAGCAGGCTGGAGATATGGCTCAGCGGTTAAAGACAGAGGCTGCTATTGCAGAGGACCCAGGTTCAGGACCCAGTAGGCACACAGCAGCTGGCAACCCAGTTCTATGGAATCCAGCGCCCTCTTCTGACATCTTCTGGCATTGCATGGCAGGGGTCTACTCACACATGGAGGCAACACTCTCATACAATTTTTAATGTTTTAAATGTTGCAGAGACAAATTCAGCCGAGTAAAGGGCGGAGGGTGTCGGGGAGACTCTGCACAGTGCTTCTGGAATGCACAGTACTATGGAGAATCAGTATTTAGCTTGTTACACGACTGTTCCTGGGGAGATGTGAGCAAGCATCTATTCATGCAGATGGGGCACTGATGACTACCCCAAGAATCAATTCCACCCAAGTCTAGCTTGGTGACCTAATCAATTTATTGGAATTACAAAAGCACAGGAACACATGTGACACAAAGGCACCTGCATCACTAAAGAGAACACCCCAGCATGAAGATGAACCACAAAAGCTGTATTCCTGCAGCTTCTGAACGGTTGGCAGGTCCCTCTCCCCAGAGACTCTCCCCAGCCCCCAGCCCCTGTTTATGGCTTTTATAATCTTAGGGAGATGCCTTGTGAATCTTGAATCTTTCTTATAAACTCCTCCCTTCTCTCCAGAAGAGAATATTTCAATTCTGTTCCTCTGTAACCCCAGTTTCAGGGTTTCCATGCCCTTGTCTGGCCTTCATGAGCACTGTGTGTATATGGTGAACATATGTACGTGCACGCAAAACACTCATCTTTAAAAAACCTAAGTAGAACTACCACATGATCCGTCTGTACCACTCCTGGTTGTATGCCTACATTAGTACAGGATAGTAGCCCTTTCATGGTTATGATGCTATTCACAACAGTCAAGTTATGGAACTGACTTTGATATCCCTTCACAGGTGAATGGATAAAGATAGTATGATGTATAATGGAATGTGTATATATGGAGTGTGTGTATTCATCGATAAAGAATGGGATCATGTCATTACAATAAAATACATGGAAGGAAACAGCACTATTCCACATGAAATAAACCAGACTCGGAGAAACAAGTCATGCACATTTTTCTCTCACATGTGGAATCTAGAAAAAAAAGACATAAAAGTGGAAGGAGAACTATTATGACATAGGAAGAGGCTCAGGGAGAAGGGAAAGATAATGGAGGATGGCAGAGGGTGAGCATGATTGAAGCACATTGTAAGATTCATGTACGTGTCACAGGGAGTCCCACTGTCCTGTAATGAATATGCCCTAACAAAAATCTTGCATGGTATAATTCCGAGCAGGACAGAGATCAGGCTAGTGACACTGCTGAGAAATGGAAGTGCTCTTCCCTCCAAGTTACCTGGTCACCTTTGTGCATGCATTTCCTTCTCTAAACGGGACATGAACCAGGACACCAAAAACAGTCAAGAGCATTACACAAAAAGCAAAGCGTCCGCAGTGAGCTGCAGTATAAATACAGTGTGCCTGCCATATCTGTAGGCATAAACTGTCCTTATAAGAAGTTATGAGTAGTCTAAGATGATTTGCATGGGAGGTTTACACATAGTTTATATAAAAATACTACAGCATTTTAAATAAGGTACTTGGTACCCAGAGGGTTTGCTCTCAACAAGCACAGATTCTGAGGTGCTATAGAAGTTCCCCTCAATTACTGTACACTGATGCTCCCAGAGCAGAGTTTAAGGAGAAGCTGGAAACCTGTATTGTTATGCCACACATAAAATGTTGAAGGCTGGGGAGGCAGCCCAGTGGTAAAGCATGTATTATGTAAGCATGAGGACCTGAGTTCAGATCCCCAGAACCCATATGAAAGCTGACACAGTAGTGTGAGTCTGTGAACCCAGTGTTCCTGTTCCAAGGTGAAAATGGAGACAGGAGATTTTCTCTAAGGTCTACACCTCTCCAGCCATGTGTATTTGACTAGGTTTACAGTACCACACATGAGTTATCTCTCATTGAGTGGACTTTAAAGACAATTAGGCAGCTGATGATTACCCTCAAGATAAAAATACCGCTACTGCCCCAATATAGTGTGCTATACTGCTAATTGTTGTGATTATTTGGTCATGAAGCCAGTGTTGGGCCATCGATTGATGCTCTCCCTTAGCAACTTGGGTAATGTCCTCCAAAAGTATAAGAGCTAGCCGTCAGGGAAGTGGCTTCCAGTTCAGTTTGAACTGCATTGCTCCAAATTCTGTGTTTGAAGAATGCCCTGTCTTCAGCAGTAGGGACTTACCTTCAAGTTCTGGGAAGCCGTCAAGGGCCGTGGCAGTAGTCTGTGTAATTTTGGGAGTTTCTTGAACTACCCTCGTTAACATCTCAAAGGGTGGTTTCTCCAGCTTGACACTGTTTCTTGTCACATAGCATTCAGCTATGCACATGGACGACACATCCTTAGACAAATGTAATTTCTTGCTATGTGCTAAATAGGGATCATTACATTTACAGACACGTGTGCTGCTCACCTCTCATCAAAGAAGCTTATCTTGCAGCAGATGACGACTATTATATTCCACCACTTGTCACACACAGGATTGTTTGTGAAATGTCCAATCTTAGGTGACACATCTGCAATGGGACTTCTACACTTAAAGCTCATAGAACATAGTAGAACAAGGTGTAGAAAGAATACTGATGCATCTCTCAACTCCCACGAATGAAGCTCCCTCACGCAACTGAGGTCCATGAACATAAAAGGACACAGATGACCATAGTGTAGATAATAAGAGTCTGCAGAGTGTGGGTCCTTGGACAGATCCTCATTAAACTTCATCCCCCGAGGGTTCATTGTGGAAGAGGAGGAAAAAAGATCTTAACAGTAAGGGATAAGTTACACTATCATATTGAAACAGGCTCCTGAGACCCTGTGCATACGAACCTATATCAGTGGTTTCAGCATGCACAGGACCCATGCAAACCCAAGCAGACAAAAACCCAGCATAGAAGTGTAGAAATGGGCAGCAGGCCCCAAGCTTTGCCTAACTATTTACAGCTGATTACTGCTGGGTAAGCAAGAGCTGATCTTAAAGGAAAGGACTCTAGATAGGCTGACTCAGTGGATGAACTTGCACTGAGGTTCATCTGGGGACACTAATTTGACTGGATAGGCCTTAACATCAATGACAGGATGTGTGAAATCCAGCGAGGAGGGGTGAGGGTGGGGCTATGGGAGGGTGTCAGTGGGGAAGGGGGTATGACGATGATTGAGATGTTTTGTATGAAATAGACATCAATTCAATAAAAACATTAAAAAAAAGAAAATGGAGAGAGGAGAATCCCCAAAACTTGTGGGCCAGGTAGCCTGGCTACTCCAATGAGAATGACACCATCTCAAACAAGCTGTAAGGTACAGACAACCTGAGGTTGTCCTTTGACCTCCACACATGTGGAGCCCACACTCACACACACGCACACGCATAGACACGCACACATTGACATGTACACATCCGCACATACACACATGTACACATCCGCACACACATACACTCATGCATATGTTCTCACGTGAACACACACATGCACGCACACGCATGCACACATGCACATACATGCACATGCACACACACGCAGGTGCATCAAAATACTTAAATATTAGTACACATGAAAGCATTCACAGTCTAAGTGGAAGGTGCTGTGCAATGGTCGTCAATGGAGACTCTAAGAGTCTAATAGTAAACAGCCCTTTTTCACACACTGAAACTGTTTGTCAAGGTTTTCTTCTTCTTTTTCCTCTTCCTCCTCCTTCTCTTAAAAAAAAAAAAGAAAGAAACTTTTCTTCTGGCTTCAGCCAGGTTCTCAAAATATATTACCACACGGTGGCACTCAAACTTCTTTTAAGAGCTTCCATGGAGTCAACTGGAATGCAAATACTGTTATTCTAGCTGTAGGCCCTCTCTGCTGAGATTCTGGGCAGCCTGATTTTGGTCATATTCATCCCAGTAACTATTCCAAATAGACAGCAAACAGCAAATACCCTAAATTCCAGCCTCAGTCTAATTTTTGCTTCGTATTTTTTTATTTTACGTGTGTGTGTGCGCGCGCGCGTGTGTGTGTGTGTGTGTGTGTGTTGTAGGCCAAGGTAAAGAGGCCAGAAGAATATTCATTTGAAAACTGTCGTGATCTTACAGGCTTGCAGTACTAATTCAAATTAGAAGTAGGAAATAAACCCCAAATGAGCATGATTATCCATGACTAGAATGGTGTCTTCGAAGGTTGAAGGGAAACCACTGGCTGGTGTGTGGGGGCAGGGCTCTCAAAAGTGCTCTCCAGCTGAGGGCTTAGTCTTTCTTAGATTCTGCAGACATGTCTCTGATTCCTTTGGAATGTCCATGAATCTCACCCTCTAAATATGTCCATCAGTACGCCGTGCCTTGTTCTGAGATGCGTTTACTGGGCATTTCTGCTGTCTGCAAGGTGCTTTGTTGGCTACAGAACTGCTGGTGTTTTGTCTGTTGTCTGTTAGAAATCAACTCTGGCTTCAGATCTCCTCACATGAAATCTGTGACCACCTTCATTTTAGTAACTCTCTCTGCTGTGATCACATTTATGCTACCTTAGGCTTTCTTGGCCCCAGATCCAGAGCCACATATTTAGTTCCCAGGACACTCCATGAGCTGACATAAGGAGCATTCTTAGTTTTCTGATGAGGCCCCTGAAAGGTTAGAGAGGCAGACGTGGATGAGCCTTTGACACTGGAGCCAGTACCCCACTGGGTCTGGAGTCTGCTTTTAACTGCCCTGTCCCAGGGCATTCCTAGATTCGTATAGTGCAGCATGGTCTTATATGAGCATTTATAACTTACTATATCATAGCTCTTTGTGTGTTTATTTAGACTAGTGGAGTCTGAGCTCTTGAGACTTGTGGCTCATTAGTGTCAACTGTGAGCTCAGCTCAGTAGGTCTGCTGCTGTCAACACAGTGTAGGGCGGTTGCCCAGGGCAAGGATGAAAGGAAATGCTCTGGAGGTCAAGGTTAAGGGGATCCCTTCTGTGCTGCAGGATCTGCATGATCTGGGGAAAGATTGGACATCCTTTAGCTTTCAGGTCTTCCGTCAAGCATGGAGAGGTCACTCTGCTTCCTCCATGAAAGTCGTGTAGAGGTTGAGATAAAGTTTGTAAAGTGTTTGATACAAGGTTTGACACATGGAAGCCTGGGTGTACTGAAAATCATTCCAGTGGATGACTGACATAGATGAGTCTTCTTGAATCAACAGTCTTGTGTCCAAATGGATATATCTCACTATTTTCAAGGCAGCTCTTGAAAATATTTTAAAAACATTTAAAAAAATATTGCCCACCTAAATTATTAATATTTTAGTCTTAATTATTTTTAGAACAAAGAAAGTTTAAGGATTAGTTTGCGGTTAGTACTGATAAAATAAACCATGTTTTCAATGTAAGATATGCACTTTTAATCCTAGTTATCATTCTTTTTGTTCATTTTAAAAATATTTATTTACTTTGTGTATGTGTGTCTGTCTGTCTGTTTGTACAGAGATGTGCCACTGTGTGTGGGGGGCAGGGAGAAGACAAATTATGGGAATCAGTTCTCTTCTTTTACCATGTAGATTCCAGGGATTGAATTCAGTTTTTCAGGCATAGCAGCAAGTGTTGTGATCCACGGAGCCAACTCTCCAGCCCCTGATTGGCATTCTTATGAATAATATAAATGAAAATATTGAATACTGGATTCCAATGTTATGCACAATAGAGATGAGCCAGTAAATGAGAAAGCAAGAGAAGTAACTGTGCATGTGTGTGTGTGTATGTGTGTATGTGTGTGTACATGTATATGAAGCACATATCTCTGAGTCTATTAACCTCTGCTGAGACGGTTCTTACAGTATTCCTGAAAAAGCTTTTTTTTAATTAAATTTTGTAATATATTAAATGGTATATATTTCTTGCTCATGGTACTGGGTTTGATATGAACATATTCTCCTGATAAGCCCATAACCTTATTTCTCCCCCTCTTCCTTCTGCTTAGTCCTGTTTGTTACCTAAATTGTTTCAACTCTACTTTCAGGTCAAATAGACATACATGGTTCTATGTCTCTGTGTATCTATATAAACTCTAGGATACAAAAATGAGAGAAAATGTGATATTTCCTGCAAACTACATGACATTTTTGAAAAATTTTATATTAGGAGTGTTTAGCCTGCATGTATATACATGCACGTATCTACATGCAATCCCCAAAGAGGCCAGCATAGGGCAACAGATCCACTGAAACTGGAGTTGTGGGTGATTGTTAGTCTCCATGTGAGTGCCGGGAACTGAACCCAGCACTGTAAGAGCAGCCAGTGCTCTTAGCAGCTGAGACATTTCTTCAGGCCTGTTTCATAACTTTGTTCTCTATAGTTGGGAGAAATCCCATTGTAAACACAAATCACTTTTTCTCTCTTTATTCTCCATTGACAGACACCTGGGTTGACAATGTAACTGTCTTAGGAAAAGCAGGTATCTACTTTGCATTGCTTGAACTGAAGGTAGAAATAAATGACGCTTGCATGTCATTATTTTATAGAAGATTGTGTATCAGAATTGCAAGGAATCCAGTCTTCAACTGCAACATTTTCTTGTGGGAAATGTGATTGACTTTCACAATTTTGACTGCTAGTCCCAAGGGGAAGGGTTCACTGGTCTCCTGTGAGTTGTGTTATCCCTTACTTAGAACAGTGCTTAGCATCCTCTGTGTACCAGTTACTGTTCCTGTTTCATTCAAAAATAAAACAGACCATAATCGAGATCATTGCCCTCCTTTTATTTTACATGGGGGGGCGGGGTTTGGTCATTAACTATTAATATATCAAAACCATTTTAAAGTTGGAAGCTGAGGCACAGAGCTTATTTCCCCTTAAAAGAGTTTTTGTTTTTCTATTAAAGTTAATATTCTTTTTTAAAAATCATTTTAGATAAGCTTCTGATTTTCGAAGACATTTTCTTGAACAATATTCACATTTGTTCCTTGCACTTATCTCTCTTAAGCTTCACCGAGAATTACAGAGTATATACTCAGGTCTGGAATATTCCAGAAATATTATTGGAGAGTGTTTGAAAAATACACTACCAGAATCTTCCAGCAAGGTTGATGGTACTGAAGCGTCATGAGTTGAAGTTAGTGATTTAAAGACTTATTTTGCTTTCTGAATTATTGTTTCTTGGCCTACGGTGAAACCCCCTGCTCTGTAACCCCATGGTTTCCTCACCTAATCCCTCTTTCTGTAAAACACATGGCTTTAGGATACCAGGAACTGAGTTAATATGACTCCATTTTGTCTGTTTTAAGTTGATATAAGTCTTCAGTCACAGAGGCCAGAGAAAGGGAACAAGCCCAGGCATGTTAAGCAAACCCATGTACAATGAAACCTTATAAGGCAAAAACAGAACCCTGCTGTGAGCTGAAGCAACAGTCAGCACATTCCTATGCTCTGAAGACAGCCCCCACCAATACGGTGCCTCAAAGCCATTCTCCAATCAGTTTAAAATATAATTGCCGGCTCAGGCTTTCTAACCAATTGTAATCAGACACAATAATTCTCCTCCCCTCTTTGTCCTAAAACTATAAAAGGCCCCTTCCCCTTCACTTGGGGCTCTCAGCATGGAGCAACTGTGTTGGTGAGGTCTGAGAGTCCTAGCTTGAGCTTGAATAAAGGCTCTTAGTTCTTGCATACATTCTGGAATCCTTGGTGGTCTTTGGGAGTTTGATCTCTGAGCAGTTAGTGTTAACTACCAATAGTGTTAACTACCAATCGTAGAATTGGCATGAACTAGCCTCTACAGAGATGCAGGGAGCCAAGAAAGAGTTAAACATATGTTCCATACTTGTATAAGCAGTTCCCAAAGGTGCAGGGGGCCAAGGAAGACTTAGATAAGCAGGTCCTACAGGCATACTGCCAAGCAGCTGGCTTCAAAGTGTTTGTCAAGATAGATATGATTAGATTTTTTTTTTTTTAGTATGTTTCAAGGAGATATACCTCCACTTTCTCATCATGATGTGTAAACAAATTAAGAATGTAGAAAATGTATATTAACTTTGGGAAAAATTAAATCCAGGCTGCTCGGTATTGACTGAGAGCTCTCCTGCATCTTTCTCTTTCTCTTCCTTTTCTCATCCTCACTCCCCAACTCGAGACCCGTTGATTTGTCCAGCTGGTTCCAGCACAGACACCCTTATTGGTATTTAAATATTTGCAAGACCCTTAGCGGCAACCAAAACCATTCACAACCCTCCACGTAAAGGGGGCTGGCTCAGGATTTTCTGCTCTGTCCTCCAAGCCAATCTAGATTCCTGGAAACATCAGCCTTCACCTCCAGATGGTTTAGAGGAACAGTGATGCCTCCATTCTGTAAGATTTTGTGGTGGTGGTGATCTTAAAGATGTACATACCCAGTGCCCATGGAAGCCAGAAGAGGGCGACAGATCCCCGGGAACCTGAGTTAAGAAAGGGTGTTAGCCACCACGTGGGTGGGAACCCAACCCAGAACCTCAGGAAAAGGAGTATTATTAAATGCTGAGTCATCTCTCAAGCAACCTGTTTGTTTGGGGGTTTTTATTTGTTATTGTTTCTGTTGTTTTGTCTTTTTGAGACAGGGTATCATTGCAGCACCAGCTGACCTGGAACTTACTCTAGAGACCAGGCTGGCCTCTACCTCACAGAGATCTGCCTGCCTCTCACACTAGAGTGTTAGGATTGCTGGCATGCACCACCAGGCTCTGGTTCCCCTGTTAGGTTTGATTCATAGATGAATCAAAAGTTTCTCCTTCTGCTATTGGTTAGGTTATTTTCTTTTTTTTTTTCTTGAGATTCAGTAAAACAAAAATTTCAAGAAAGATTTCCACATTGCAATACCAGCAGCAGATGACGTGGGATGTGTTTTCCCCTGTCCTCTAGATCTTTCCCACATTTACTCTGTGCATGAGTTTCTTCACAAGCCCATCCCATTGGTCTTCTCCCGTTTTAAATTTTTTTGCTATTTCTCACCTAAGCACTTTTCATGTTTCAGCATGGATCCCTTAAAATGTTTTCGGTTGTTACAGGGGTTTTGGTCTGAGAGGAAAAGATAGTGTCTTAGTATTTTCATTTTTCAAATTCCGTGGCTGCAGTATGGAGATAAGCAGAAATCCTAGTTTCTAAGCACAGTTCAGGGGACAGGGGGAGTGAGGCTTCAGGGGGAAACTAGTTTTCTAAGCTGTTTCTTTGCCTGTGCCTCAGAGCTGAGTAATTTGATAAGCAGTAGTTTGGGTCTCATTTTTTTATCTGACTGTAAATGAAACATTCTCATTGCAATAATTATTTTAAATCTGTTTTCAGCACTTCCTGATGACATGTTGTATTCTGTTATGCTGGGCTACTGCAACAGTAGGCTATCTGGGTACAGGCATCCTCTTAGGATGAACAGATCATGCTTCAAATCTGTTAACAGTCCACACCGTCCTCCTGGTGACCTGGACTCCTCCAGTTAACAGGTGCTCATCAGAACATTTGTAGACTTCAGCCCTGCTTCTTTGTTATCTTGTTTTTATTTTTTCTAATAAAGACATTGCAATACCATGCTGAAAGTAGAACTTCTTAATATGATCATTGGCAGTTACCCTGCAAAAGAATATGAAGGAGTCTGTGCACATCTTGTGAGTAATTTAACATAATTGTGTGATGCCCAGGAGAAAATATTAAATGCATACAACTTGACTTTTTAGTTTATACTTTATAATATTTATTAATGACAACTTTTGTTTTATATGCTATCTATATTTTAGTTGTTGAGGGCATGACACATGCATTCAATAGTAGAATGCATTCCATAAACATACATTGCATACATTAATATGAGTAAAATTTTTTGCTTTTTAAGAAATGAACAAATCAGGAGCTGGAGAGATAGCTCAGGGATTAAGACCCTTTACTGTTCTTGCAGAATTTGGGTCCAGTACCCACAAAACAGCTAGCAAATGCTCATAACTTCAGTTGCAGGGGGACTAATTCCTCCTTCTGGCCTCTTTGGACAGTGCATGTATAAGTGCACCTACACACACACACACACACACACACACACACACACACACACACTCGTTCACAGAAAATAAAACTAAATATTTTTTTAAGAAAGAAAATAGCCAGTCAATTGGCCCAAAGCTACAGCTGTGCCAAACAGTCTTTCAGAAGGGGTTTGTGCAGGGTGAGAATTAGGACTGAAAGTGAAAAAGTCACCATACAATTTTCTCACATATAAATTAGGGAAAATGTTCTTACTTTATTACAGACTCTGGAGAGGAAATGAAATAAAGTAAAAACCATTGGAATTTTTAAAACTCAATCCCTTGGTATGTGTTGAACATGTTTCTTGATGTAATGACAAAGATGATGGTAATGGCACTAGGGATGGTGTCCCTAACAATGTGGGGTTGTTTTGATGAATTTTATCTACAGAGCAGCATAGATTAAGTATCAGAATTATAATATGAATGTGAAATGTGTCCCCTGGCTTGTGTGTTTGAACACCTTGTCCCCAGCTGTTGGCGATGTTTGGGAATATTTTTGGACATTTAGGAGAGAAAACATTGTTGGAGAAAGTGGACTACTGGGGGTGGGCCTTCAGGATTTACTCTAGACCCAGTTTCCCGTTGTCTCTCTCATTTCTGACCATCACTGCAATGTGGCCAGCTGCTTCCTGTATCTGCTGTCATTCCTTCCTGGCCTGAAGTCATGTCTTCCTCCCTAGGACAGGATGGTCTCCTCGGCCAGAATGAACCTTTTCTTGCTTAAGCTGCTTTTGTCATGCTATTTTACAACAACAGGCGAACTAATAAAACCTAAAATGGACAGAAAATTAGAGCTCCCAGTTTCCAGTTTCCAAACCTAAGAAGTCCAAGATTGATGACCCACACCTCATAACTCCTTCTTGGGTCATAACATGGCAAATGACTTCACATGGCTGGGAGTGAGGAGAGATCCGCACTCACCTTTTAAAACCATGTCACTTTGTGATGACAAACTCATTTATGTGATAATAAGCCAAATTTATAAAACAAGATTCCTCTCCCCTAAAAGTCACTCCATATATACACATGCACTGAGAATTATATTGTTAACACGTGACTTTGGGAGTCACATTCAAACTATCACAGTGATGATACTAAATTTCAGGTTTCATTGAAGGTCATGTGATAACAGCCAGAAAAGCAGGTGTTGGAGAAAATGAACATTGAGAAGCTGAAGAAGTAGCTGGACACCAGTGCTGGCCAGCAAGCTGGACTCAAGTCACATCTGATCGTTCCTTTTGTGAGCCAGGAGACTCAAAGGTAATTTGGTCTCATGGCAACATCCTTTCCTCTCTGGAGCAGCAGACTTTCTAAAAATTGAGCCTGAATTTCAAGTGGATCAGGTCTTAGAGTTGAGATATAGAGTGGATCTTGGCTTCTGGGAAATCAACACACTTGTATGAACTTGGAGGATATGCCAGATATATTGCTAAATATGATAGACCGTCAGAGATGTCTTATAAATAGGAACTAAAAGTTCTCAGAAAGTCAGTGGCACAGCTGTTTAAATTGCCAATAATGAATTCAGCATGACACTGCTTGCTTGACTGGGAAGCGACTGGGAAGGACATCAGAACAGAGTTGTCTACCACATCTGGAAGAGCTGTCTCAGCTAGGGGGAACCCTCAAAATTAGGAGCTTTATGACCAAGACAGACTGTGAGTCTCATCTGAAAGGGTTTAAGATACTGTTTCTCAACAACCCCTGAATCATGTTACTGAATTCATTATTGAATGGGACTGGCCACAGGTAATGATCACTAAATATGCAAAGTTCCAGCCTCTGCCATGTTTTTTTCTGCATTTCTTTTCTAACTCTTCTAAGTAGCATTTACAGAGCACGAAGAGCAGCACGGACCTGAGAGGAACCGGTGAACACACTTCTTAACAGAGAGCTTTTCAGTCAGGATGACTCTGCATAATCATGTCTGCAATGACTCCTTCAGACAGTGATAATGTTGGGGGAGATATAAAATACAGAATTCAAAATGCAAGGCAATACTAAGAAGCCGAACACAGCTGAAGCCTCAGACTGGCTAGACTGTTGGTGTTGGATACTTAATTATCTCAGCACTAGTTAAATGAGACACAAATGAGTCGGCAGGTTCGTCCACTGATCCCAAAGAAAAATCCATCATTCACTCTGTGTGTGGCATTTTATGGACAATGTGTTGACACACGCTTTAGTTCCACGACTGGCAATGCACTCTTTTACTTATGCTGTATTTAATGCTTAATTTCTTCAGTGTATGCCATTTGCATTATTTAATATTCACACAAACAATGAAGAATCACAACCACTCTAAATATTTTTATAATAAGTGCATGGTGAATATATCAAAACATAAGTATTTAAGTTAATCTATCCCAAATGTTTAAACAGTTATGGATTTATTTGATTTTTGCTCTTTTAAATATTTAATTAAGGTCTAAACAGAGGTCATGAAATTCTCCTCAATGCTTTAATGCTTAAATTCTGATTTACCCTCCATGGGGAGGTCTCCAGTGGCCCTGTTCTACATGCTGACTAGGATAAGAAAAGTTTTCCGTTCACATTATCGAAGATGGCACAGCTGTGGAGGCACATTGATGAGCTCTGCTTCTAGGGTCAGTTTCTGGACTGACTTAATAGGTGACTGAACTGAAAGTGTAATAGGTTGAGATAAAAAGCCAACAGCATGTGAATGGAATAGCAAGGTATTTTATTTCCGACCAGCCAGGGTGGCTTATAGCGAACCCTAATCATACTTAGAAAGAGGCTTTTATAGGGTCTCTGGAGCAGGGACTGGTTACAATTGGCAACATTCAATAAGAGTTAAGCATTTCACAAAGTTTCCCGTGTGCACATTCCTAACAAAAACAACCAGGGGGTTATCTATTTGCACATGACCCTCCCAGATTAGAACATCACGTGGGGTGGGTTGGGCCTGTTTTGGAACTCGCAAGTTCTTTCCTTTGTGAGTGTGCCACTAAGAAGTGTTGGCAAAGGTTAAGCTTTGACATCTGGACAAACCCCAAATGAAAGTCTTTATCCCATTTTCCTAGACCATTTCAAGAGCTGCCTGGTGTCAATTTCAGTTCCTCTGCTGTGCTAAGAAGGAATAAATAATTTGCAGTTTTTCACACAATGCTGAAACTCAAAGAAACTATATCAGGCATTAAAATAATGCTTCTTAAATTTTCCAGTTTGGTGCAGTGAATTCGAGAGCAAAACCCAAGTTATTGCTAAGTGAGCTCTCCAGTGTCATTCCAAGATTTGGAACTGAAGACATCAATTTCCTTGAAGAAGTGGTTTGGACTGCTCAGAAATAAATTTAGCAGATTATATGTTTATGATATTTCTGACCCATGTACTTGAGCAACTGATCTTCATGCATAAACGTGTCATTGGTATTTTGTAATGCAAAGTTATTTCTTAATAGAACTGTCTCTGGCTGTTTGAAAGGCAGCCTTTGAAATCTGGGTCCAGGATGAACCATGATACCATCACCTGAGAGAACCTGCTTCTTGTGTCTACATACCATTTGTTTCTAAAATGCCTAAGCTCTCCATTCTGAATTGCTATGCCATCCATTAAACCTACTGTAGCCTCAGTTTAGACAGAAATGAATCCTGAAGATATTGTGCAAATATTCTCTCTAACTAATCAGGATAGCTTATGAACATTTGAATTAATATCCATTTTGGATTTACTCCTTGAAGGAAAACATTGGTGAAACTGTCTGTAAAGCTTCAGAAAAATGCTCAAGAAATGTTGCTCCCTCTGGTGGTTGTCACGGCAGACACAGCCCGTGTTCTTCTCTCTGAGTCCCCTGTCTCCCATCTGGTGGGAGAGGGCGGTGAAGGGGAGATCGGGTGCGCGGCTTGCCTGTTCTGCAGCCACCCTGCCCGGCCCAGGAGACAATAAGAAGCCACCAGTATTCCCGTCAGACCAAAGAATTGTGTACAGCCAGCTCTTTTATTGGTACAGCGGGAAGCCGTTTATTGAACTCAGCAGGCACATTATAAAGGCTCAGAGCCACAGGTATTAGCATATGGCATGAAATCTCTACCAATTACCATGCAAGAGGGAGTATCCTTTATCCTATCACATTCCTCTTCAGACTAATTAGCATGCAAGTGAGGGGTAGCCTTCCATATGAGGAAGCAACATACTGCTCCAATAGTAAGCATTTCTACATTTCATCTCATTAGCATAGTAGGTTTCTATTTCTCAGCTAGACCTAAGATTCTGGGGGTTTAGTTTCACTTCCTTTAGGCTCCATTTATCTATCAAGCTCTAACTTGTTTTTTTATGGCCCAACATGTCCCCCTTTTTTATTTATTTTAAATGAAATGCAAGTCCGTCTGTCTTAGGTCCTCAGGAACTTATCCTACCTTACCTGTCATTGGGATACTCAACCCTGTCTTAGGTTGCCTGTCTTTGATCATACTTGGCATTTTATTTCGAGGTCCAAATGACATTAACCCTTTGGGTTACTTCCAATTTCTGGAAGTAGGTGCTCTCCCTCAGAGTACATCATTCTCGGTCCTCAGCCTCTGGGTGTTTGATCCCAGTCTCAGGTATGGGGTCATATTTTAACCTCAGGGCCATTATTTGCACATCTTGTATCTGAGCTCTTACTATATTAACTAGGCGCAGAAAAATACATGGTCCTACAGTTAGAGCTAATAGTAAAAGCAAAAGTGGTCCCATTATTGTGGATTTCAAAGTTGTGAGCCAGGGGGATGACTCAAACCAGGGCATATTGCCCCAGATTTTATTTCTTTCTTCTAGCTCTTTTCTTATCTTATTTAAATTTTGTAAAATTTGGCCTGAATTATCTACGTAAAAGCAATACTCTTCTCCCAGGGCTTTACATACCCCTCTTTCCTTTAAAAACAATAAATCTAGGCCTCTTCTCTTTTGTAGGGTAACCTTGGCCAGAGAGGACAAGGATTCTTGCAAAAACCTCATGGAGATTTCTATCTTATCAATACTGGAGTCTAGTTGTACTCTAAGCTGTTGAAGTCCTACCTGAGATATAGCAAGGAATGAAGCTCCCAGTGTGGTGCCAGCAAGTCCCATTATTATCATCGTCCCTACAGTTACAGTCCCTAGGTCTCTTTTATGTCACTGTCCCAGTAGCTGTGCCTTCATTCAGTCATTGGATATATAATCTACCTTGGTTATGGGAAAGACCATCACACAGGTTTCTGAAGTTTGTTGCATCACCTATGTATTAAGACATGGTGCTAAACCTGATTTTTCGCACAACCAATAGGTAAGTGTATGGTTGGGGTGCAGCCACGTACCTTCAGTATAGTTTGGTGTGACATTAAGGGTGGTATTACACTTTAAGGTAGTTGTTAACCCTGCGGGACTTGTTACACAAGCTCCTGGATGTTTTGTGAGCAGTGCTGCTTGTACCTTGGGTGTTTGGTCTCAATTACAACCTTCACTATTATTTTGAAATATTATTGTTCCCAATATTGGAACTGCTTCATACACCATCTCAGTATCATCATCTAGGCATAGCCAACAATTTTTTGCCTTATTAGAGTTGGTTACCTTTAAAAGTTTATAGACAATTGTATTAATTCAAGCATGGCCTTTTTTGACTGACCCCACTTCTCCATTAATTGTGGCTGGCCTGGTATTAAGGAAGTGGCAGTAGAAGGCCGGGTGGCAGATGTGTTTTTCATACCAGTATCATTAACTTGCAATTTTTCATCGGCGTTATCGGCTTGTGGCTGTAACTTACTAGGTTGTACCTGGGTTCCAACAGGGGCTGTAGGATCATAAGCAACCTTTCTCTTAATAGTAAATATAAGTCCCTTATCATAATTCCTTTCATACAGCCTTAACCCCAATAACAATCCTGATTCCCACTCCAAATATTTTTTCCCTTTGTCAGTAAAGCTTATTACTAGAGGATTGCACTGGTACTTATTTTTGCATTGACCCTGTATCACAGTCCCTTTTAAATCAGGCTTGTTCAGGTCATCCCATATTCCCTTTTGTATAGTGACAAAGCCCCGGTATTTTATCCAATACCCATCGCCAGCAGTCTCACATCCCCAAGCTTTGCAATATCAGTCTGTAGGGTTGCCACATTGGCGCACCTTGGCCAACGTGCATTTGGATCCCATGCAAACATGAAAGGGGTAAAATGCAGCCTGTGGCATTCTGCCAGAAATCCACAACCCACCCCCTGTTCCCAGGTGGTACCTTTTTTCATTCCTGTACATGGGTAGTTGGTGTCTAGGGGATCAGTACATTCTGCCCTCCCTTCCACGTGGGTCCAGTCTTCCACATCCCAGGTGCCTCTTGCCAGATCACACAAATCAACTTGTACATCAGGCCACCACATGGAAGGAACTGTGTGGTTGGTTGTCCGGTTGGCTGTTCTGGTGGTGGAGGTAGAAAGGATTTCCCAGGTGACGTTAGCTTCTTGATGTGGACTTTGTTCTTGGTGGGCCACTGCCCCCAGAGCTCCCAGCCACAGGATCACAAGCCACATTATTCTGTAGGTGAAAGACAACACATATATTCTCAGGGGGATTGATCCCTTGGAAAGGATTTAATTAACATGTTTGGGTTTATCCTTATTTTTATTTTTTCTGTTTTCTCCATCATAACTTGAGGTGGATTAGTTTATGAACTAGCCACCATTGTTGTTTCTTTTGTTTGTTGGTTAATTTGGGTTCGTATAATTGTGCGTTTTCCACATGTGGATCACCTCGAGGATAATCTGGCTGATCACCCAAAGACAGATGGCTAGAATGGTGATCCAAATTATCATGGCCACAAGTATCTTCCATAATTCCATGGGGTCCTAAAAAGCAAGCATATATCACTCTACCCAACTGTTTTATAAGCAGGGCCTATAAATTTTTAAGAGGAAGGTTGTTGCAGTTTAAACTTAAGATTCCTGGCTGGAACCCATAAGGTTTGTTGTTCATCTGTGGGTAACACACAGCCGAACCCTCTTCCCATGGTAAGCAATGGATCAGGCCCTCTCCATTGGCCAGTGAGAGGGTCCTCCACCACACTAGCACCTCTGGTTTTGAGTCCAGTAAGCCCCAATGGCGTTGGAATCGAGATTGTACCTGATCTTTTCGAAAATTAAGAATGTTAAGAGTAAACAAGGCCATGTGTAACTGTTGGTGGGAACTGATTCCCCCTTTTTCTTTTTGTTTTTGTAATTAGTTTTTAAATATTGATGGGTGTGTTCTATAATTGCTTGGCCTTGTGGGTTATAAGGAATGCCAGTAACATGTTGTATTTTCCAAAGATTAAAAAATTCTTGTAAACTTCTGCTAACAAAGCAGGGTCCATTACCAGTTTTAATTTTATGAGGCAAACCCAAGGTGGCAAAGCATTGAAGAAAATGGGATTGAGCATTTCTGGCTTTTTCTCTTGAAAGGGTAGTAGCCCAGCATGCATGGGAAAAGGTATCAATGGATACAATAACATATTTTAATTTACCAAAGGGTGCATAATGTGTGACATCAGTTTGCCATAAAACATTAGGTTTTAGGCCTCAGGGTTTATCCCTGGTTGTTGTAAGAGGAACTTGCAAAAATGACAAACAAGATTTGCAAGTATGTAGTATTTTCTTTAAATCCTTAATAGGGATCTGGGGAAATTTTTTATGAAGTACTCTCCAATTGATATGAGTAAGATCATGTAAACTTTGGGCACTCTCTAGCCCAGTTACTAGAACTTGGGTGGAGGCCATTTTATCAGCCTCACCATTCCCTTGGGATAAAAATCCAGGTAGGCTTTGATGTCCTCTAAGATGCTGTAAAAAATAGGATTTTTTCTTTTTAAGAGGAAAGTCCCTGCCTGAATCATTAGAGGTATAATGGGATTGGCATCTAGGTGAATATGAGAATCTGGGAGTCCCAGAAGAAGGTTTACTACATATAGGCTGTCAGAAAAAAGATTCATGGGCTGAGCTACGTTAGTTAAGGCTAGGACAACAGCCATGAGTTCTTTAAACTGGGATGAGCCCTCACAGATGTGGACAAATCCTTTTGGCCCACTTGTCTCTTTTGAATATACTATGATGGCAGAACCATATTTTCCCCCATCAGTAAAAACACTGGGTGCTTCTACCAGGGGATTTTTAACAAATATCTGAGGTGCCTTCCAAGGTAATGTTAAAAAGAATGTAACCCATTTGGAAGGGCCAAAGTGACAGTTTAAAATTACCCCAAATCCTTCAAGGGCCAATGACCATTGTTTATTTGGACCCATTGTAAATCTTTAAGTTGATAGGGAACAACAATATTTTGAGGGTCCAGTCCATAATGTCTTACTGCCAGATCTCTTCCCTTTTGGAGGTCTGCAAGCTGGTCCATGGGTGTACACCCTGGGTGCTCCTCCCAATGAGCTATGGACCCATTGTAGAGGCTGCCCTCTTGTGTCAGCACTGCTGTCGTTAAAGCTTTCCCTGGAAGGATCCACAATTCAAGAGGCACGTTGGGATTAAATGTGGCTAATTTGGCTTGATTCAAAGCCTGTTGAACCTCATGCAGCACTTCAAGATGGGGTTGCTTTAGGTTAATTAAATCTGTACTCTGTTTTCCTATTAGCGGCTGAAGCAAGAGCTCTAGGGCCGCAGTATTGACAGGTATCCATGCCCTTATCCAATTAATTTCACCCAATAACTTTTGAAGTTCAGTTAAATTTAGGGGATTACAAAAATCCAACTGAGACCTTAGCGGGCATACCCCATCAAGGGCTAGGTGGGTGCCCAAAATTTTTAGGGTGGGTACCAGTTGAGTCTTATTTAGGGCTACTTTAAATCCCTTGCTCCTCAATTGTTGCAGTATATTAGCAATTTTCTAATTCCCCTGTTCAAGCTGTTCTGCCACTAGGTGTCGCAATGCCTGGACTTTTTCAAGTGGAAGAGGCCATTGCTCCTTTTTTTCCCTTTTTTCTGGTGGTGTGAGAGCAGGAAGTTACAGCAGTCAGGCCGAGCCAGCTCACTTCCTTTACTTCATTATTCCCCAGGCGGTGGGCAGTCTCTGTAAACAGGCTATTCTGCCCAACACTGCACATCCGGGCCTCGGCTGTGCGCCAGGGCTGCCGGGGCTGCCTGCCAGGGCCCGCATACTCCGTTGCCCCAGCCCCATGCTTGCCCGCCAGTGCCATCTAGGGCAGCCTGGGTGCAGGGTCCAGGGGCCTGAGTGCCGTCTTTATGTGAACCAACTTCCTCTCCACTATCGGGGGATCAGGGTGCCCCATGTCTGGGGCCCCCGGCCTGGACACTGTTCTCAGAGCACTCATGGTGGGGTAAAACCCTAGGGGAGGCTCCCTCCCCATATGCACTTCCTGGGTGTGGGCCAGTTTCTCCACCCACTCCCAGGTTTGGGCTTGAAATAAATTATCTACAACTGTCCAGGGAGCTATGTGTGTGATACTGTCCCACACTGCGCCAGCACTGGAACCAGAAATCTTCAGCCCCTGCTTTCAAGCATCAGCCGCAAGGCTTTGAGGGCTGGGTCCTCCTTTGAGGACTAGGAGTTACCCATCGTGGGGTCTCACCAGACCAAAGCACTTACCTTCAGAGTCCTATTAGCCCCTTGTGGAGAGGAGGATCACGTCAGGGTCACCAGATCTGTAGCTCCCTATGGTGGTGGTTGTGGCAGACACCGCCCACTGTTCTTCTCCTCTCTGAGTCCCCTGTCTACCTTCCGGCGGGAGAGGGCGGTGAAGGGAAGATCAGGTGCGCAGCTCACCCATTCCGTAGCATCCTAGCCCATCCCGGGAGACAATCAGTCGCCGTCGGGGTTCCGTTCAGACCAAAGAAATGTGCACAGCCAGCTCTTTTAGTGGTACAGTGGGAAGCCATGGGAATTCAATTATTGAATTCATCAGGCATGTTATAAAGGGTCAGAGCCACAGGTATTAGCATACGGCGCAAAATCTCTACCAATTACCATACAAGAGGAAGTATTCTTTCTCCTATCACGTTCCTCTTCAGGCTACACCTAATTAGCATGCAAGGGAGGGGTAGCCTTCCATATGAGGAAGCAACATACTGCTCCAGTGGTAAGCATTTCTACATTTCATCTCATTAGCATAGTAGGTTTCTGTTTCTCAGCTAAACTTAAGATTCTGGGGGTTTAGTGACACTTCTTAGGTGCCATTTAACTATCAAGCTCTAACTTATTCCTTATGGCCCAACAGAGAAACAATAAAAAATATATAGAAAAGGTGACCTTTTAAAACATCTTGCTGTGATAGCCAGTGCACAGCAGCCAGTCACATCAATTGTTGTTTATGTTGTCACAATATCTAAGAGATGCAAATGGAATAGAAGGACATGGAAGCAAACTATTTTAAATGGTATCAAATTCAGACATTCCCAGAATGGCTGCTGCTGGCTCAGCTTAAAAGTAGCAAAGTATATTTGCTTGAAAACTAGAATCATGGTCTCCAGGCCTTTAAAATCCATGGTGTTGCAAAGTCTGGAGCCCCAATAAATAGTCATACATTATTTAGTTATCATATCTGGTCACAAACGGGCGTTTCTGTGCTTCACTTTCGTATTTGTGTGTGTGTAGGTGTGTGTGTGTGTTTTATGTGAGAGTGAGATACAAATATGTCCCAGTGCAACTGTGTACCTCAGAGGAGACTTCTTAGTGTCATTCCTTGTCTTTCACCTTGAGCCAGGTTTCTTGTTTTTAGCTGCTGGGGATTTGCCTGTCTCCACCTCCCATCTCACCACAGGAGCACTGGGATTAGAGATGCCTGCTGCTGTGTTGGGGTTTATGTTGGTTTGGGGAATCCAAACTCATGTCCTCAAGCTTGCATGGCAAATTTTTTGTCCCCAAGCAATCTCCCCATCCCTCATTTTGTATTTGAAAGATAATTTACTGAGATGAAATTCACACAGTCTGAAAGGATACAACTTTGTAAGTATATAAATTAAACATTTTGAAGTAACTTGATCAATGGCATTGATTCCATTCACAATACGGTGCGGCCACCACCCTTACCTGACAGCACAGCACTGTCCAGACCCTGAAGGAAAACTCCTCATTGGTTCAATAAACACTCTTGGCTCTTCTTCTCTTGACAGTCACCAGCCTGGACTGCTTCACCTGCTCCCCTTTCCTAATCCACTCCTTTAAAAAGTGAGAGCTCTGAGGGGGCTTTGGCTGTTCCTGAAGCCATCATACACACCAGAGTGCTGCTGCTTTCTTCACTCTCATTTGGTCAATTCTAGATCTGAGAGCAGTCTCTCTTCATCATTTCCAGCCTGTTGGGTCCCTCTGCTGTCTGGCTGCTGTCTCATCTCCTTGACTGTGCCTTATCACCTTGCAGGCTATGCTGCCTCCATCCCTACAGCCGTAGAGACATATAGGAGTCTTCATATATGCCAGTGACAAAGTATTTCTGCCTCTGTTCTGTTAGAGGCTGGCATTTTGCTGACCTCATTCTGATGTCTGTTAATTCTCTATTTCTGTTTTTCCCTGCAGCTTTGTTTTTGATGTAAGTTAAATCATTAGTCTTACTGTTCTTACTATTCTTAGAAGAGGTAACTTTTTTTTTCTGACACCTGTGTTCCTCATGTTAAATTTACAAAGGGTATTCTATCAGTAGAACATACAGGCCGCTCAGAGCTGATCAATCACCATGTCATGGGACTTTTTATAAGATTTTAAAAGTTTATGCTAATGATCAATCACAAACTATCTTTTGTATTCAGCTTTGCTTGCTTGCAGAAGGTCATGAAAGACCTAGAAAAAGACCCTGTTGCTTCAGCTCAGGGCTGCTTCTCTGCTACTCCTGTGGAGAGTGAGTTGGCCCGATTGCAATCATAATAAATTTCTTGCTTTGCTACACATCTGTCTCTGAGCCTAATTGGACCCCGACTCTGAGACCATAACATTTGCAGGTTCTGGAGTGGCCCCGGGAGCAGGAACTACCAGGGGACTAGTGCTCAGAGAGTACCTTGGCCATGGTCCTTCCTGTCTGCTCTAGGCACCTGAACTCATCCCTGTGGCAAGGTAGGAGGCGCCTCTCTGTTCTGTCCGGGGTTCCCTTTCTGTTCTGGGCTGGCCAAGTCTCAGGTGGGAAGCTGGATGCAGCAATATTCCCCCTGGGTGTGGTCATCAGTGAGGAGACTTCCCTAAGGCCATCCGGTTGTTGGTTCCAAAAGCTCGGTTACTTTTGGAAATTTGGGCTCATTAAAAATTTGGTTTGTCTTGTCTGTTTGTGTCTCTCTTGTTTTTGGTGTGGCCTTCTCCCTAACCTCATCATAGGCCAATCTTCCTCTTTCTCTACCCCGTTAAGTGTATGTTGTCTAATTTCTTAAATTTCAGGAAGAGAGGAAGCAGTTCTGACTTTCATCTAAGGCCACTTGGCTCTGCACTTTCTGTGAATTTGAATGATCACCATTTTCTAAAACCTAGTGGTATCCTGCAGGAGCTTTCAACCTTAATCTTGCTTATACCTTTTTCAGGGTCATCTTTGATCTCTACCTGGACCAGATCCTGTACATTACCACATGGTTGGACCTCCTGGAGAGTCAACCACAGTGACTTACAAAGTGTAAGATCTCCCTTTGTCTCATTAACCCCTTTGAGGTCTAAAACAGTGTTACCAGAGGCTAAGCCTCCAAAGAAGATTCATCCTGTCCTCTAATCCCCTTCTGTATGTAAACCCAGCACTCTCACTTCCCCTGTGGGAAGTGGTGCCTCCCTCAGATCAAGAATGTGGGCACCCTGTTCACTCCACTATACAGGAGGAATGCCCCAGCTTTTGAGAGTTCTGTTGACCTCTGAAAATGATCTGGAGTCTTTAGAGAAACAGCTTGGTCTGTCTTGGGGTCTGGCAGATTGCCCACCCAGAAGACTGGCCAGATGGAGGGTGTGTTCCCTTCTAGTGCACCTCACCACTCATGGTAGGGGACATTTATTTCAGTATCATTTCTGTTTCAGGGATTATGAGCAGCTGCTAGGTTGCCCACCACCCTACCAAGGTGAGCCACACCTTGTAGGAGGCTGAGTTACTACCTGTCTTCCTAGAGCAGCTTTTCTAGGCCCCCATAATAGTGGTTTCACTTTGAATATTATTTTGGTCTGTTTCTAAAAGGGATTACTTTGAATCTTAATTTCTAGTATGCTATACTTACTGGGTTTTAAAATGATTATTTTGTTTAAAATATTTTACAATGTCTTATGTATTTACTGGTCTTTACAGGGAAATATTTTGGATTCTGACATTGTTTACATGACGTATTTTTAAGGGGAATTATTTTGGATTTTAATCACTTTTAGATGGTATATTTGCTGATACTTAAAGTTTATCTAATCATGGGCCTCCAGGACTAACTGGATACAAAGTGAGCTGACACCTGTGATGACTGGATGAGGGAGGCTCATGTAAATTTGCAGTACTTCATGGCCAACCAACAAGCTGCTCTCCAAGCTTGCTTTTGTTTCTGTCCCTTCATTCACTGGATGGACAACACTGCTTTCACTTTCTAGTTACAATGGCCTGGACAGACTAAAAAAAAAAAAAAAAAAAAATCCTCTCCCTTTAGTAAGAACAGTAAGACTAATGATTTAACTTATATCAAAAACAAAGCTGCAGGGAAAAACAGAAATAGGGAATAACAGATGTCAGAATGAGGTCAGCAAAGTGGCAGCCTCTAACAGTTCTGGCCTCTAAACCCTTGGTTGTGGGCGGTTCTTTCATCTCCTTTTCATTCTTTCTATCATGTGGGGAACAAAGGTAAATTTAATACTCCCTGGATTTCTCTGTGTTGCAAAACATGGCAATTGATTAAGGGCTTTTCCACTACTTAACTTCAGCACTCCATCCTTACCACTGTGAGCAGAGAAAATGTTTGGGTTGAGCAGAGGTTGGGTCAGAGTCAAACATCAGTAGCATTTGCACAGTTGTACTCTGATGGGACTTTCATCTCTGACGATTGGCACATTATTAGACACAAATTAACTTGGTGTTGTCTGAACTTAAAGTTATTTATTGCCAATACAGTAACAACTCCTGAAAAAGTGTTCCTAACATGCAAAGTATAAATATCTTCAGACACATTGAAAAGCACTTGAATAAGGAAGACTTTTTACTCGATTTAAGTTCATGTTAAAAATTTAAATATAATTATAAAATTTCATATTGGAACAATCAAACCAGTGATTTTGTAACTTAAAAAAAATATTGAATCCCTGTGTGTTTCATATGGAACATTTCAATCAATCTGAATCATTTTTATCTCCTTATCCCCACCAACACCTCCCTGATAGATTTTGTAACTTTTAACATGAAACTAACCAAAAGTTCTATGAAAGCAAAAACTCAAAGGAGTAGGATCAAATCTGCAGAGATGTCTCCCCCACATGCATCTACGAGTATAACAACTAGGAAAAATTGCAGATGAGAGTAGGAATATGGTCAGAAATTGATTGCTGCTCATAAGAAGAACTTCCCAAACCATGCAAACAAAATGCATCTGAATTGCTTCAGTCTAGTGTTTATAAACCAATCAAGTTTTGAAAAATAACTGTGGTCTTTCTTTTATGATTACAAAGATAATTTCCATTTCATTTATTATTGGAGGCTAGATTACAGGAGAATTCAGTTCCTAAAATGCTGCTAAAAATGCAAGGTTAAAGTCAGGATGCACTGCTATCAAATGCAAATTAACTTGACAAAGAACATTGAGAAAATACAGAAGTCAAAAGCACACAGGCATCTAAGAACTGGGAGGAGAAGAAGCTGCTCCTGCCCCTGAGCACCCAGTTTTGATAGGCCACCACTCTGACAGCCAGGAAGGGTGAGCAGAAGAGGCTTCTGGAAGAGGAGGTGGGTCTGAGGCCCCACGTCTTTGAATGGGAATGCAATAGAAGAACATCTCAGAATGACTGGATACAGAGCAACACAGTCATTTCCTCAGCCAAGACTGTGGGTGAAAAAAATTCTTCCTTTCTTGTTATTTCATAAGCAGTGTTCACGGATGTTCCAACACTGAGATTTCAAACTGGCATAGCACCCAAATGTCAATGATGGGGTTATCAGCAAAACAAATAAGAATAACATGTTCCTTCTTCCTGTACAGTAAACCAGCAACAGATACAATTTCATTTCTTACTTTTAGTTCTGATAAAATGTAAATGGAAAACGCTTAGAAAAATCTCAGCTTGGTTCTCCTTTCCCTGTTGGAGATCTCTGTTGAAGTGTATAATCTTGTGCGGTTCCTTAAAACATCCCTGGAAGTGTTACATAAATAAATGAGCCTATTGAGACATTCATACTTTGGAGTTGTTCCTGTGTCTTGTGAAATATATTTTTCAGATGAACTTGCATGGACTCTGTCAAATAACATTATTCAAACAGATGCAGTACTCTGGGATTTCATTAATGTTAGTCCAGAAAAGAACTTGAGACTTTCTTCTTCACCATTTAAACAGAAAGATAGAATATCACTAATAGTTCCTTTGACTCCTTTGAACAGTAATTTGAAACTATTTGTCTTATTTAAGTCACTAGAAGACAACAACAAATAGAACATTACACATTACTGAAGGCATGAATAAACTGTTAAATAGCCTCTAAATTAAAAATGCAATGGGTCATTTCATCAGCAGGTGTAAGCCAGCTGACTAGAGAGCAGGTAAACTGGAAGGTGGATTTGAGAAGTTCATCTGGGAGGCAGCCCGCGGGCAGCAGGACAGGGAACACTGAGGACGGAGAGATGGTTCAGAGGTGATGAGCACTTACTGCTATTCCAGTGGACCTGAATTTCTTTCCCAACACCCACATCAGGTGGCTCCCAAGCACCGATAACTCCAGTTTTGTGGGACCCTACATCCTCTTCTGTCCTTCATGGGCACCTGTGCATACAGGGCATACAATCTCTTATATAGACCTGTATTTAAAGATCATTTTTTAAAGATCTGAGATTTTGAAGTAGATTGAAAGAGGTTGAGAGAGCACAGGTCACATTTATGACTAGTGGAAATAAAGACTAAGAAACCTGAAAAACTAGTGAAGATCATAAAACTCGGATATAAATTCAAAATGAATATCAAAAAAGAAAAATACATGTGCTTAGACATACCATATTAAAAAAGAAAACATCATGAAAAAGCCATAGAAAGAGAACACTTGCAAATGACTGAGAAAAATAAACTGGCAATATAGGATTATCATTTAACCTAAAATTTTAATACAGAAAATTTCAGAAGAAAAGTAGGGCTTATCTTAATTTCAGATTCCAAAAATGGTGGAACCAATAACTTGTATTTCGACCTGTAATGAGAAACAAGTAGAATAAGCAGGCAAAATACTTATGTAAACAAATCACTTAACTATATGAAAATTGCTAACTTGGCAGTGATACACCATCACGCCAGATTCTAGGGCTATTAAATGGTCTTGAAGAGGACTAGGTTTGGGGATATTGCTCCATGTGCATTTTCTGGTTGCAAAAGGTCTAGCTGAATGCTTTACAGTCTCCTGGTACTTAGCTCACAGCTTGCAAGACTGAAGTTTCCTGATGAACACCTCGACTCTGACCCCAGAACTCCAGGGTCACTGCCGTCTGAAATAGCTGGACACACCAGGAACACTGCAGTGTTAAATACACATACTCTTCAAAAGATCACATCGTCCAAAGTCTCTGTTTGCAGCCACAAACAGAATTTTAACCCACTGCCTAGTACATTTTTCCAGCAGAGTAAGAGTAAAACAAAGCATGGACAAAACTGTGTGAAACAACAGATAACATGAACAAGTATGCGTAGAAACACCAGACGGTCTGTAAATATCCATTTAAAAGGGAAAGTAAATTCTATGAGGAGACATGGCAGTTTGAAAAGCTGGGAACGAAGTTAATTTGAAGGAAAATGATCTACAGTAAGAATTCAGAGAATCCATCTTTGTAATACACGACACCCAGTAGAAAGCGGAACTGATACATTGCTTAGGGTTGAAGAAAATGTACGGAGTGAAGCACAGAGAAAAATAGTGAAATGCAGGTAAGACAGGACGAATGACTGCATCTAGAGGTGTGATCTAACAGACATGCTGGGGTCCCACACCAAGCAGAGACTGAGTAGATACTGGATCTGAGAACTTTGTAAGTGGAATAGACTCAGATTCAAGCAGCCATAGGACCTTGAAGCAGGATAAGATAAAATCAATCCAATTGTAAGGATATTTTAGCAAAGCAAAAGTGATGATGTTTTTGTTGATGATGATGATGATGACGATGATAACAAAAAGCCAAAGTGAAGAAAACACCTAGAACAATAAATTTACAAAGACCAATCATCCAAATGCCCATTGATTGCACAGCAATGGCAGCAGAAGAATGTAGCATCAGGATGGCATCTTCACGGTGCTCCAATAACTGCCACCCAAGAGTTCCTTGCCCAGGCAGCCATATTGCACTAAACTGCAGACATACTGTCATACTTCGTTTGGGTTGTTATATTTATACATAATCAGAAGTATACTGTAAGGATAAATATAAATACATGTCTATACAAAAAAACTCATATAATTCATTACCAACAAATATTACCTAAAATAAATAAATCACACTAAATAGTATTTTCAGGTATAAAATGATTCCTAGTGTGGATTTGGAGATACAGAAAGAACAATGCAAAGAAAACATGTCAACTTAGCTAAATGAATGTAATTGAATGTTTTTTAAAAAAAGACATCAGCTAGTTGTTTAACACTGACTCAAAATGTTAGGCTATATGTACATATAAATGATGAATAAGAAGTACTTAAAGTAAAATTAAGAACAAATTTTTGTTTCTAGCTGAGATGAAATAAAGAAGACTGGATTTACATTAATTAGCTTTCAGTTACTATAACAAAATACCTGGAAAGCATCAGAAAAGAAGAAAAGACATGTTTTAAAACACAGTTTTGGGGATTTCACAGCTCTAGTCAGTTGTCCTCCCTGATTTTGAGCCCCTGAAAACACTGCATCATGATGGGAGTGTGTCGCAGGAGAGGCTGCTTGCTCCAAGGCAGCTAGAAGTGAATATCAGGAAAGAAAAGCAGAGGCTCCGTGTGCCTTTGTGCACAGGCTCTCAATGAGGACAGATATCCCAAGGGACTCACTCCTTACACTTTGTGTATTCCCCAACAGCACACAGCTGGGGACTAATCTTTCAACACATGGACATAGAGGACTATTCTGGATCCAAACTATTTATTATAAGCCTATACCAAATGATTTTACACAAGTTCTTTCAGACAATTAATGAAAAAAGAATTTTTAAAAACTTCTCTGAACCATGTGTTTCGAGTCAAGACCTAACCAAGGCTGGTTACGGAAAGGGAACTAGATACCAGGTATTGAGGTATAACAGATTCATTAATTAAAACAGATTCATCAATTAACAGCATGCCCACACACAGTCCTCCCAATACCTGTCCCAAAATGGTTAGTAGCTGTGGCTGTCAGCTCCGGCCCTGTGGCAGGTTCTGCAGCAATCCAGGTGGCCGTGCAGCTACTCCAGAGCAGGAGCAGGACTATTGGCTCTTGTCCTGTGACAGGCTTTCAGGTAAGGCTTGTGATCTCATTCCACAACCAAGCGGTGTGGTCCCTTTCTCGGAGTCACTCTCAGCCGATCTAGTCTGTCTCAATGGATCTTCAGGCATGGGAACTTTCTCTTGGGAATTTTTGTGAAGGAATATTAACTGCCCAGCCTTTGGACATGAATTTTATAGTTCCTTGGCAGTGTGGCTCACAGGGGAACTCATGCATTGCTCCCAACTTTGTCTGTAACTGTGAGCTCTGGGCTCTGAACAAGGGTTTAACCACAGGGTTCTCCGATAAGGAGAGTGCTCTGAGGCCTCCAGGCAAAGAGCTCAACCTCCGGCTTCTAACTTATGAAACTATGGGTTTATAACATCACTATTTATAAACTAATTATTACATGCTCTTTACACCATGATTATCCCAATTTAAGAAAAAGGCAGGAAAGAAGGGACCTGATCTTAACTCTCAAAACCCCACTTTGCCCTCCACCCAGTGTAGGGAATGAATGTGGGAGCAAATAAAAAACACAGTTAAAAGGAGCTGGAGAGATGGCTCAGCAGTTAAAGCACTGGCTACTCTTAAAGGAGGATCAGAATTTGGTTCCCAGCACCCACATGGTGACTAAAATCATCTGTAGCATTTATAAGGCAGCAAGAATTTCATAAGGTGGCAAGAATTGGAAGATTTCCAAGATGCAAAGTAATTTAAGAGTCTTGAATTCCAAGATACACATAGAACATTCAACCTTGTTTGAACACAACCATTTAGATATTGACAGTAAGTAGGAGTGATGTGAAGAATGCTTGGTCCATCATTAATTACAGAATATGTATTTTGGCATCTTAAACCATTAGTGTTCATTTTGTAGTATAGTAGCTTGCCATGGGTAAATGAGATTGGTCAAAATCAACGCAATCTTGTTCTACTTTGGAGTTTAGAAATTCGAGTTTACTGGTTGACATCAAAGGGTGTGTGGCCCTTGACCTCTCCAGGAGCTATAGAGGAGAAGCCATTTCTGTGCCTTTTCAAATTTCTAGAGATTCTACTGTTCTTCTACTCCTTGGCTCTGGCTCCTTCTTCCAATTTCAAATATAGTAGAACACCATTTCCTTTCATTAGCAACTTTGTTGGTTTTCTTTGTTGTTGTTTTAGTCAGTCCTCTGCTTCTATTAAGAAAACATTCATGTTCCCTTCAAGAATTCAGGAAAATCATTTCAAGTTTTGTTTTGTTTTTGAGACTCCGTCTCTTTATAGCCACAGTTGACCTGGAACTTGCTATGAAGTCCAGGCTGGCCCCAATCTCAGATATCTGCCTGCCTCTGCCTCCCAAGTGTTAGAATTAAAAGCATGCACCACCGTGCCCAGTCACTTCAAGATTCTTAACTACATGTACATTTTCTTTTACATTCAGTTTACAGGGATACCTCTGGGACTGTTCTACAACCTAGAACAATATATCAAAGATAACCAAGGTAAATCACACTAGTATTTTTACTGTGCGTAATTTCAGGATATCAAAGTGACATTTTATTAGTGGCTTTTCTCATCATTATAATCAAATACTTAGCAGAAACATCTTAGTGAAGAGAATCACTGATTTGGGGTCACGGTATCTCAAATTTCAGACCACAGTTCTTGTCTCTGTTGCCTCCTGTTCCTGTGGAACAGGGCAGCAGAACTGTTCCTCACCTGATGACAGACAAGACGGGGCCAAAACCCATGTGAAGACTCTTCCTGCAGCTAGGTGCCATCTCATAAAACTTTCTAGACCCTGACAAATAGTTTAACTGCCTAGGACCAAGTGTTCAGCACACGAGCCTCTTGTAGTCAATTCATGCTGAAAGCATAACAGGGATAGAGGAAGAGTTATGGCCATTTGAAGCAGAAGGGAAACAAAATAAATCTCAAGTCCTCGTGACTTTCGTTACTAGAACTAAAATATTGATATTGAAAGACATACACCTGAGTAATATATTATTAATCTTTCAATAGCTTTGCTATAGATTTCACTTCTGATGAGTTTATTTGTTCATAATGTTTGTCCGAGTCATTTTTAGGAGTCTTCGGGGCTGACTTTTGTCTATGTGCTTGACTCTTCACTTGGTACTGAAGACTATTTGATGAACAGATAACCTTTTGGTGTCAGAAGGTTGAAAACTCTACCCACAGATCATTCTCACCCAGACATTTTCTGAACATCACTCTAATGAAGAACCATAAATTTGATTGTGCAGGCACAGACCACAGATTACTTCTCTTCCAACCGTCTTTCCCCACATCTTAAATCACCTGGCTCCTTTTTCCCAGAAATATCCCTGTCGCCTCTCCTCTGGAAGGCAGATTTCTGAACTGCCTCCCTGTTTGTGTTTGGAGGGAGAGGCTCCTTCTCTGGAAAAAAGGGGGCTGCTGGAAAACAGTTCTGCTTGCTTTCCCAAACCTTGACGTTGAGGGTTGTATTAGTCATATTTCTCTTGAGTAATACAATTTACAGACATAATTTTGTTCTCTTTCTTTTCTCTCTCTCTGTATAATATATATATATATGGTCTATAGATAGTCCACAGCACTTATCTCATTGAAAGCCCAATGTAGTCACTCAGTCCATGAGGCTAGATGCCTCAGCAGTTCCAACATGGCAATGAAAGCTTGGAGGGTTCCTAGAGAGCCACTGGTTCTCAGTCCACATGGGAAGCCCAGGAACGCTAGTCCTGATGTCAGTGAGGAATCAGCAGCAGCAGAAACAAGGTAAATTCACTTGGCCGTGAGAGGGAAGGTCAAGCAAGCAACAGGCAAAGAATCCTCCTTCTCCCACATGCCTTTTTTGTTTGTTTGCATGACTCAGAAACAAGCAAGCAATGCACACATTTAGGGTGTGCCTTTCACATCAGTTAAGGCAGTCAGTCCCTCACAGAATGCCTACAGACTAAGTGGATGTAGATGATTCCTCAGCTGAGCCTCCCAGCTCAGGGGATTCTAAATTGTGGCAAGTGACATTTAAAATTACAATCACAGAGTCAAAGAGACAGTTGCAGCTATCTTCCAAATACCGAGAAACCCAGATTTCTTGGTATCCCTTTATATAGTGTGTGTGTTTGTAATAATTTTAATTAATTAACAACCATCAAAAATTTACTAAGTCCTTTCATTTTTTACTGTTATTTTCAGAATTTTAATCTATCTAAACTTTCTAATTGTATTAAAAAAATAACATTAAACCTACTTGTAGGGCAAGGTAGTCTGTTCCTACAGGACCTGCTGCTCTATTAGAGAGTCTGGGGCAGGGGGCACTGGAGCCCAGGAGTTGAGTGCAGCCTGGCACCTATTTGATGACTTTAATAAAATTAAAGTTCTAAAAGTAGAATATATAAACAAAGATTTCAATTTATTTTCTAGTGTGTGTGCACGCGCGTGTGTGTGTGTGTGTTGTTGGTGCAAACACCCTCACATGTGCACAGAAGACATCACATGTCCTGCTCTAACACTTTCCACTCTATTCCTGTGAGTCAGAACCTTTCATTGAACCTAGAGTCAGGCTGGGGTCAAAAAGCCCCAGTGATCCTCTGTCCTCACCTCCCACATCACTGGGATTACTGGTGTCTACACAGTCACACCTGACTTTTTAATATTCGTCCTGGGGATTCTATCCAGGTCCTCAAGACTGTACAGTAAGCTCTCTTATCCATTCAAGCATCTAGTCTCCCCAAACCTAAGTATGCTTTGCATTTTGATACAGATTTCCAACTGATATTAGTATACTTTGCAAGCGCTATAGGAAAAGCACCATTTTTCCATTTCTTTGCATTCTGACATGCACTCTGATTAAGATGAAAAGGTGCCTTTACTGATGGAAAACACAAACTTGTTACCTCTCATTTTACGTTGTGATTTTGTTTATTGCAAGATAACTCATCCTCTACCTGAGCATACTGGAGTGAGAGTTCTCCCTGAAATGTTCTCCCTACCTGCAAAGTCTCTCTAATACAAGAGTGGCATAGCTGTTATATGACTAACCAGCCCCCGACCAGATGGATTTGAGGCCCTCTCCTCAGAAGGGAACTCATGATGGGTTCTGTAAACCCGGTCAGGAGCCCTTGGCTGAGGAGGCCATAGGCTGTAGGAGTGAATCCGTTACTACTGGTTTGCTGAGCAGTCTCCTGTCCAGCTGCTTCCCAGATCCTCCTGCTTATAGCGGTAGATGAGTGCTGCATCCCACCTTGGTCAGAGGACCTGGTGGAGGCAAATGCAGAAACCCACAACTGGCCAAAGTGCCAAGAATAAGTGATAACGAGTGCTCAATCACAACCGGAACAGCTATAACAAACACTCCCTCGGAGGACCAGACAACATCTTGGAAAAGGGAGCAGAACAAATGTGAAGAGCCAAGACTGGGGACATGTGCAGTCAAAAGATTTCTCCTAGACATGACATAGCCAGTGCACTCAGGATCTCACTGTAGTGGTGGTTAGCTGCGTACAAGAATGGGCACATCAACATTCCATCAGGAAAGAAGGAGGGGCCTATAGGGTCCCTCCCCTCCCACAGGGACTACCAGCAATCAGCACTTCCTGGGGAGGACTGTCACTTTCTTCATAGGTATAGCCACAGAAAAGTTGCCCTTTCTCCAAAGAATAACTTCCCACCCACATCAGGAGGGCAAGTAAATCTAACTCAACTCAGGGGGCTGTGTACAAAAAGAAGAAATGAAAGTGGGAGGTGACTCATTGATAAGGAGGGTGTCAGGGAAGCGGGTGGTAATGAGGGGGAGCCTGGGGTGTGCGAAAGTGAGTAACATTCATCAAAGAAAAAGAAAGCTAACATCACTGTAAAAGGCAGGTCATGAGAAGTTAAGACCTTTCAAAGAAAAAAAAAATCACTAGTGAAGGAATTCAGTCCACTGAGGTTAAAGGAAAGAGAAAGAGAAAGCTTGTAAACATAAACCACGCATAGTGATGAGCTTCAGGAGGGCGGCGCTGGCGCTGGCAGATGCGCATGAGCTCTCCCTTGCTTCTTATTTGCGTTTATTTACTGTGGTTAATTCGCCCTGTGTAACCAGCTGTTGTTCAAATATATGCGTAAAACACATCGGATCTGAACATATTCAGACATTTTTCCTGTCAGTATCCCTATTGAAAACACTTCAGCCATCCCTTGTACAAGGCACATTATTAGGGAACTCGCTCCACTTCATTCTGTCTTTACATTATGCTCCCAAGCATCCTTAAAGCACCTTTGAACATAGCCACAAAAGGATTAGAAGCATTGGTTTGTGCTCCACATGCCCTTGGCCTTCCTAGTCCCCTGGCTGGAGTTGAAAATGCTGCAAAAGCTGCTCCCTCCCTCCTCCCTGTCTCAGGAGATTAAATCTCCAAATGTGTGTAAATCCTTGCTAGTGTGTTTGAGATATTTCCTTAATCTCATTGGAATAAATTCTCTATCCTAAAAACCTCTAAAATAAACAAACAAGAAAAAGAAAAACACAAGAACAACAATGAGGAGAAAACAAAAGTCAAAACAGGAAAAACAAAACCCAGTGTCCAAATGATGAGGCTGTAGTGTTGGGCCAGAGACTTCCTTGTATGAACTGTCCCTTTGCTTAGATCACCACTCAGATTAAAAGTGCAAGTGGGTGGGGATTTTCACCTGTTTGAATTCAATCCTAGGAAACACCTAATTACCTGGGGGATTCTTTTCATACTTATGGGAACAGGACTGTATACAGCAAATGAAGAGGGAAGAACTGAGAGCAGTAAGGCATAACAGCAGAACAGAAAGCATGGAGTATAGCTAATTAGGAGACAACGCAGGGAAAGACCACCTGACTTGATTCCTTCATTTCTTTGGGAGTTCAGCCTTCACGCAGAAAAGCAGGCTAGCACTCATTCTCAATTTTTTTGTCCTTTTAGCTATGCTTGCTTTGGCGTCTCAATCTTTAACCTTTGAGTTCACTGCGTGGGGCCTCAGTCTTCAAACCCTTGTCTCCATTAGGAATTATACCAGTAGAGAAAAGAAATCTAAGGTGGGAGACACTGGAAGGCATCAGCATTCAATGTCTTGGGCAGCAAGACCCTGTGGCAATGGAGTGAGGATTCGACTCATCATGTGGCTACAGGGACATCCAGGAAACACTGCATAAGTATAGCCTTTCATTCATAATAAAAGGGAACCTGTATAGACACATGAAGAGGAAATAGTAAAGAAGAGTCAAAGAGAAACACGCATTGAATAAGGGTGGCAAAGTGGTGTTGACGGTTCCGGCTTTTGTAGACATTCAGTCCTTGGAACATGATCAAAAGGACTCAGATAGATGGAGTTAGATTCTTACAGGACCCTGTGAATGTGGATTGTCTGTGAACAAGAGATTATTATGTTACAGAAGATGATAAGTATGCAAGGTACAAAGATTAATAGAATCACCATTAAGATTATATTTGAAAGTTTAAGTATGGTTGGGAGTCTGGAGAGCAGGAGAGAGGAAAAGGTGGTAGATGGGTTAACCAAAAGTAAGGATGTATGAAAAACTTACAAAAATCCACTACTTTGTGAGGTTATTAAAAAATATATGATTTGAACACATGTATGGGCCTGAGTGGAAAATTCTGTCTCCAGAAGACAGTTTCATAAAAATCTCACTGTCAGGTGTAGGATTCCTCCTTAAGAGCTATCATTCAGGGAACCCCTGATAACCACCCCCCCAAAATAACACAGGTGATTGCCAGTACCTACAACACAGTCCATTGTTCTTGGTTGACCACCACAGCTGGATAGTAAGGCCCTATTGCTGAAAACACAACACAGTTTGGTTGTAGGACACAGAGAAATCAAACTGGAAAAGACCCAAAATTTTCTGATGACTAGAAAGTACCATTCAGAACACTGGAGGAGAAAATTCATTGAACCCTAAACTGACTTGCAAGGCAAGCCATGCCCACTGGTACAATGTTGGCATGCAGAGTATGGGGAAACCGACTGCCTTCTGATGGGCTGAAGACTCTCTGCAGGAGAAATTCATGCCTGATATTATAAATCTGGAATAAAGCACATGGCTTGAATGGACTTAAGCCCTAGGGGAAATGTACTACTATTGTTTTGCTAAATGGGCATGTTACAATATCTTCTAAGCTTTTACATTTCTTCCAAAGATCAGTGCTGTTCTCAGCCTTGGGAAGGAAAGCTTCTTCTATAGTGAGTAGCAGTTAATGAAGAGACTCATAACGCATCAAAGTACTGAGAATATTTGACTACTGAAGTCTCAGCTCTTTATGGGACATCTATAGTACTTCACCCCCAAGACTCAGGGACCATCTAAGTGACAGACCAGGGGTCAGACAGACTTCTGACAGGGAAAAAAGGTCTAGGTAGATTAAAGTATTTTTCCTTAAATTTTTAAGATCTCTAACTTCCTGTTTCTTCTCCCTCTCCAAAACAAAGACTTAGTGAATTTTTCCCCATTGGAGGGAACTATTTCAGGGAACTTTCAAATCTCCCATCTTTGGGGAGGAGGCCAATAAGCTTCCCTTTTGTTGGCTGGATTATCCAGTCCTCATCTTAGCCCAAACCAGCCAATTCTGAGAGAGAAAGGGAACCCATTCCACGTACAAACATAAAAATTTGGACTCTGCCAGTCTAGGAGGTTTGGGCACTGTTTGGGCTTCTGTCCATGCTAGGGAATGTCTTTGTGTGCTTTGTTGTGCATGTGCCTCTGTTTTTAATAAAACTTGGTTAAATCCTAAGACCTTGATTTTCCTCTTTTTATTCTTTAAAGTTGCAAAGAAAAATAATCTGATCCTGTAATCTTAGATAATCTCACTGTGATGGCATCAAAAGAGGAGCAGGGGAAAGACTGTGAGAACTGGAGGATGGAGAGGAACGTTGTGAAATGCTGTCTTTGGGACATGACATGGCTGTTACACTCATGAGCTCATGGCAGGTACAGTTACCTGCACGAGATCTGCACAACATCAAGCCAACAAGATGAGTCAGTATTCTAGCAGCCACACCAACTGAACTCAGTGGATCATGGGGGAGGGAGGAGAAAAAGAAAGAGGGAGAACATGAAGGACGTGGGGGTATGAGGAGGTGTTGGTGGTTTGTGGGAGGACGCGTGGGGGAATTAGGAGTGTAATTGATCAATGCATACATGTATGAAACTATCAAAGAATAAACTTTAACTTAAAAAGATTAAAATGAACACAAGCCATTTCTACTTAAATATTTAAAGATCCAATTCCAAAACTGTTTACCAGTGAAATGGTAGTGTTTGGCTTGGCCTTAGTATAGCCACAAATTTGATGATGTTTTAAGGCAGAGGAGACATTAGCAGAACTGTCAGAAATGTGCAAACAGCAGTTTGTTTAAATGGAGTTGTTGAAAATAACCCTGATACAAAATCTCAACAGCCTCCTGTGGTGCTGCCACCCAGTAAAAAGCAACTGACAGGACTATGGAATTAGGCCCCTAACTATGTGATAGTGGACAATGGTGCAGTGAAGTGTTATAGTAGCTAGAAAATCCCATTAAGAGAAAACTACTCTGGTCATGGGAATAGAACCTCTGGCCCTCGGAGGAGACCTAATTAATATTCCAGCTGGGCCAGGCCAATCACCTAGCCCAAGGGACCAGCCCTAAGAAGGTATACCTAAAACTATGCTAAAGAGATAAGCAAAATAATTGATTCTTCAGTGGGACAATGTAGGTTTTCTGCTCAGAACACCTGCCCTCAGCACAGCTGGTCACTGGGCTGCAGACCTGCGGCTTTGTAAGTCTGTCTGCTTTTCTGAGTTTTTCAGAGAAGTGAAACCTCTCCTTTTCCTCTTTTTATCTCCGTTCCAAGCACGAGTTCACTAATATTTGGGACTTCCTGACTCTTTCTCCAAAGCTCCCTTCCTTGTCATATGACTACTCGTCTGCTCTGTGTTTCATCTCTATGACACTTAAATGGCATGACTTCTTTTCTTTCACTCTTCCATTTTCTCCTTCTGGGCAGCTTCTGAGATTTAAAGCTTGCCTGACCAGGGGATTTTTCTTTTAAAATCTAATAAAATTATAGTCAAGATGCTATTTGAGTCCATTCTTGAATTCTTTCATTAATGAGACCACAAATCTCAAGAGAAGATCCTGATTTTCCCTCTAGCCAGTGTCAGTACCCAGAGCTCTGGAGCTGTGTCTCTGGGCGAGCATCTAGGAAGGTGGGAGAGAGAAAATGGGGTAAAAGGATTGGCATATCGTATTGATTGCAGTGGTATAGGAAATCTAAGGGTGCAGAGATCTCCTGAGGGCGGGATGGCACTGGGAGTCTGACTTGACTGGGCGCTAACATTTCAGCTCATGTGATCACTTTCTCTCACATTTTCATCACCATGTAGGCTTATGTGCTCATCACCATCTTGGTCATGCCACGTGGTTGCTGGAATCTTGGTGACATCATTAAGCAAGAGGGCAGCTCCATGGTAACCTGGATTCATCTCCTGTCACCGCATCAGCCCCTGTGGAATCTATGCATCTGCTATTGTCAAGGGGTCTTTATCAGATTCATTTTCTCTACCAACTAAAGAAAGAAAAGGTGGGGGAAACCTCTGGCACAACCAGAAAGCAGCAACATGTAACAGTCTTTATTCAAGACGAAGAGTCACACACATACAGGCACTCACCCAGAGAGAGAAGCTCTCCAGGAGCAGAGAGGGGACTAGGAAGTCACAAAATCCAAAGACCCCTGGAGGGCTTGTATCTTTTAAGTGTTTTTGTTGGTGAGGAGCCAGAAAAAAAAAAGGGAAATTGGATCTGATTTCCTGAGGCAATGATGAATCAAGTGCAGCCATTCGTCCCGTATCTCCAAGTGCTCCAGGAAGAAGAGCACAGTTCTGTGCCTTTGTTGAGAGAGAATGTAAAGTTTGAAAGGCTGGGCATGATGATGCATGCCTATAATGCCAGCATTCCAGAGGCAAAGCTAGGTGGGTCTCTGTGAGATCAAGGCCAGCCTGGTCTATGTAGCCAGTTTCAGGTTAGCCATGGCTGCTTAGAAAGAATGTACAAAAGGAAAAAAAAAAAGGATAAAAGAAAAATGGAGGCATCTTCCGCTTACCTTTTCCCCTACGTGGCTGAGCCAAGATGGCACAGATCGTGAGTTTCCAGGTTCTTGGGCCTCTTTACAATGAACTGGACAATGAGGTGTGGATAATTATGAGAAAGGAGGTAATATCTCAAACGGAATAAGAAGGAGGGTAGAAGTGCCCGGTCCTGGGTTTGAGTCTGCACAGGGCAGGGGAGCTGTGTGATCTTTCGTGGGTCATATATACAGTGTCTGCTTCTCAGGACTTCCTGTAACAGCTTTTTGAACATGTTCCCTTAGTTGAATGAAGCCCAGGATGGCTGTGTTTCCAGTCTTTTCAATTCTCCCACTTCATTTGCAAATATGGAATCTCCTCCTCCAACCAGTTTTTATTCTGTTTGTTTGTTTGTTTGTAACGTCTCTTTATTGCTTATAGCTGACATTGCCCAGGGCTCAGGGGAAATAACTTACATCAACTGTGGCATCTGACAGGTATTGCCAAGCTTGGGAGAAGATCAAGCTGTGAGGAGCACTGATCCTGGCCAGGGGGTGTAAGGGTGGAGATGGAAATGTCCCCAGAGAGCATCTCTTTCTTGTCTCCAAGACCATAAGAACCTCTACTGCCTCCTTGTGCCCAGTGGGGCAAAGTGGAGGTCAGTGTTTTTTCATTATGTAGAGCTAAGTGAGGCACAAAGGAGGGCATGAGTTCTCAGCAAACCACCAGGAAACGGAGGGTTCATGTCAGAACCACGTAGGAGCCAGACTCACAAGCATCACGGGATGACACCGGGAGGACGGCTGCTGGTGATGTTTCAAGGTGTTCTCCTTTGCTGCTCTTCGAATGGCCTGGATGGGAACACCATCTGTCCACAGATCTTAATATTAAGCCCCCCCACCCCCGGCCCCATTCTGTACAGTCACTGTGACTCAGGCTTTGATGCCCGGATGCCAGCTCAAGGTATGTTGTCTCAAAGTTGCAGGTTTTACAGAAAATCCCTATGATGTGGACTCCAGTTTCCTGTTCACCTCCCTGGGAGTTGGCACCTCGGACTCCTGCTCTGGCTCAGGGCCCATTGCTGGTCACTGAATAACAGGGGCGGGTGTGACCTGTTCTTTATTCTTCTGCCTCCTAAGTACTTTCCATCGTGCTGTTCTTTAAGAGTATTTACTCTACAGTTATGCTAAATAATCTTCATATTTCTGTCCGAGAGGCTCTAAATTTTTTGATATCTTGCATCTCACCTTTATTTGAAATAAACTCTAGGGTTTTAAATTGGTGTTAAGGGTATCATTAAAGACCCTTAAGAGAAAACTCCTTCTGGTCAAATCTCTGAGCTGGGTGGAGACCCAGTATTCTAGTTGGACCAGGTCAGTCACCTGGTCAAGGGACATTCCTTTAAGGCTGGTTCACAGTAAGCCATACCAAAAAGATAGGCAGAATAATTGCTTAATGATATACTGTATTTTTCCTTTCCAGAAGTACTGACTCCTGCACAGTTCCTACAAGCCACCACAAACTTCCTCTAGTTCTGCCTGCTTTTCTGCGGTCTGAGTCAGAAAAATGAAGCCTTTTATCCTTGTTCTTTTTTTTTTCTGGCCATTACCAAGTATGTTGTTTCTGACACTTAGAGCTTTCCTATGCTTTTTCTAAAGCTCTCTCCTCAACATGTAGCTGGTTATCAGCCATGTGTCTGACTCCATGCCACTTAAAACAGCATTGCTTTTAGGAATCTCAGATTCATGATGCCCCATCACCAAGAATTCAGTGGATTCAATAAGGGAGGGTTTAAAACAAATTTATTTTAACTATGGAATCCAGCATCAAACTAATTTGACTCTAATCATACTGACTTTGAACATGGCATTACTCATTGCTGTGCTGGAGTAAGGTTTCTAACACTGAGCAGTGGTTCGATGCTATCAGACATCATGTTGGTTATGCAATTGGCCTCCTACGTATTCCTCTCACTAAGTGCAAAGTCATTGCTGTGATGACTTAACACAGGGAAGTTTGCCCTCAGATTAACTTGCACAATACTAACATGGGAAAAGCAGACTGTTATCTAATCCTTGACTTTTAAACAAAAGTTTTTGCAAATTGCTGCAAACTGCTTATCCTAGTTGTTTTTAACCATGCGGGTAGATGAGCAATCATTTCTCTGCACACTGGTGTGGATAGGGGTGAACTTGCCTGTCCATCTTACATTAAGAGAGAACACCCCACCCAATTATTCTGTGCACATTTACATGTATTATTAATAACTCTCCCCATTGCCGGGACAAAACTACTGACAAAAGCCATTAAGGAAGGAAGGATTTATTTGGGCTCACAGCCTGAGGGTAAAGTTTCTCATGGGGTGACATGACGGTGGCTGGAGCTTGAGGTAGCTGGTCACTTGTGTCACAACCAAGAAGGGGGGAGGGGAGAGAGTGGGAGAGAGAGAGAGACAGAGAGAGAGAAAGAGAAAAAAGAGAGAGGCTGCTCAGCTTCCTTTCTCATGACCTTTTTCGGTCAGGGCTCCTCAGCCTGTGGAAGGTACTGCTGATATTCAGGGATGGTCTCCCCACCTCAATTAATGTAATCTAGAAAATCCCACAGACACACTCAGAGATTTATTTCCATAATGATCTAAATCCCGTCAAGCTGACAATGAAGATTATCACAATGTGTAAAATAATTTTTAAAATGGAAAAATTTATGTTGCTGTTCAGTTTGGTCTTTCTAGATACATAATTGAGATTTAATTACTATGCGTTGTCACACAAGTATCTATTAAGCACTTTATATGTATAAAATCCACATGGAAGCTTACATTGAAAAGCTAGAAAGCCAGGTCCACCATCACAAAGTATTGCTTACGGCAGGAAGCACACAGGAGCACAGAGTATCCAGGCCCAGTCCCTCCTTTCTACTTTGGGAAGGCCAGTCATGGAACTCTAGCTGCTCATTTGAATCAGGGTCCTATCCGCTTTATACAGAAATTTGAGTGCTAAGAGGTTGTGATAACATCATTTCCCATGATGTTTCCACATATGTAAGCAATCATTTTATTAAATTATAGAAAAATATTTGAAAAATCCAACTTTTTATTTTAAGACAGGGTTTCTCTCTGTAGCTCAAGCTGGCCTGGAGCTTACTCTGTGGATCAGGGTGGCCTTGATCTTACAGAGATCTGCCTACCTCTAGATCTCAAGGGCTGGAAGTAAATGTATGTGCCTCCAAGCCCAGTGAATTCAGTGTCCTTCAATGATGAGAAACTTCACATTCAACCTAGAGAATATAATAATACCACAAATTTTATATGAAAAAACTCATAGCCAATATCATAGTGAATGGGAGTAATGTGGAATTTGTCCTCTAAGAGAAAGAAGCACACAAGAATGTCTACTCCCTTACACTGGGAGACATCTAGGGACACAAATGTGGCTTGATTAGCCTTACAACATGTGACAGAATGCATGGGAACTGCGGGAGGGTCTATGGGAATGACTGGGGGTTAGGAATGGGGAGAGGGTCTCAATATGACAAAGCTGAATGAAATTTGCAAAAGTTCTGTCAATTTTTTTCCTAAAAGAACGGCCGCTCCTACCACTCTTGTTCATTGAGACACTGGCAGTCATGTCCAGAGCCTCAAGAGAAAGAAATTCAGGCTCTCATGTAGAAAACAAAAAAGTTGAATTATTTTTATTTGCAGCAGGTGACATGATTTTATAAAACTCAAAACCTAAAGACTACACACATGCACACGTACATACACACACACACACACTGGGGTGGGGTGGTTGAAAGATTTCAGTAAAGTTACTGAATTTACGAAAGTCAAAAAATGGAAGTCAGTAGCAAGTTTATACAGGGATAAACTTTTTGACTGATTGAAAGCAAAGAGAGCAATTGTGTTCACAGTTTCCAGATTCTCAAACATCTCTGGAAAAATTTAAATCCTGATCATTTTTGCAGCCACTGACCTCCATGGAAGGTACTTGAGTCTATCAGCCCCTCTTTTGTCCATCAGTGGCAACCCCTGGAGAATATTTCACCAGTGTGTTTGTGAACATTCATTATAGGAATTTTTCTGTCCTATTCAGTACATAAACTCTATTCACCTTTAAAAAAAACAAAAAGCTTTTAAGGTAATTCTCAGTAATAATTAACTATTCTGGTATAATGCTAAGGCATTATTGTTTGATTAGCTTATAAACCTTAGAAAATATTAACCAAGGTTGTCTATTTTCTGATCCACAAAGATACCTAAGTCATAGATGACTTCCTTTAAAAGTACTTTTTTTATTGTCTTTTTGAGACAGGGCCTCCTAGCACCCACAACTGGCCTAGAACTTTCGATGGAGACCAGGCTGGCCTCCATCTCACAGAGATCCCCCACCTCTCTCTCTCTCAAGTGCTGAGTTTAAAGATATGTGTAACCATGACTGTCTGAAAGTACTTTTTAAAAATAGCCAGATTTGATTCAAAATAGATTCGATGGAGAGATAAAGAGTAGCCTAGGAAAATATATCTATAAATATTGATTGTCTGCAACTTAACCATGAGTTGGGTAAATAATTGGAAGAGGCTTATAGGGGTTATGACCTCTAGACTCTGGTAGACTTAGCATAGGTTGAGGTTTTGTTTTCTTTTGTCTTGTCTTGATTTGGTTCTTGAAAGCTCACTACTTGAATGACATTCTGAATTTGGAAATATTCCTACAACATCACAACACTGATGAGAATTCTCTCCATTGAATGGCTAAGCTATAAGGTTTGAAGATACATGAGATGATTATCTACTTATTGCTCTGACTGCCAGACTAGAGAAGAATTCCCAAGCACCCCTTTGGTTTCATTCTGTATGATTTTTTTCTGGTCAAAGTGGCTCATACTAAGTTAACAAGTCTGTCAGCATGAAATAGTTCTAACTTCAAAGGAAATCAGAGATTGTTCATTTTTTAGTCAAATATGGGCAACCATGTCCCAGGAGCATAGATTCAGCTTTCCTCAAATAATAAGGGTCACTGTACGAACGGTTTCCTGAACTTTTTATAGAAAGTTCAAAAGAAAGTCATATATCAAAGAATTTTTCAAATGTGTCGGTAGGTCATGTGGTAGGTTTCACAAAGGTGGGAAAGCTGCCGTAGGTGTCAGGGTCTCTGATGGCATTTGTACGTTTGAGTTTGTAGATGATCCCTCATTTCATTCATTCTGGGAGATTTTATCTGAAAAATACAAACATGTGAGTTCAGACACAGAGGTGGGCACTGGATGGCTATGATGGGAACCAAAATAGCTCAGTATAGTTTGTAACGCCCCAAATCAGCAGTCATGAGCTCTAATCAATGAAGTCTAGTCAATGAAGTCTAGTCTACAGCCTTGAAGACTCTTGTAGACTTAACATAGGTTTAGGTTGTTTTGTCTTGTCTTGGTTTGGTTTTTGGAAGTTCAGTTCACGACTTGAATGACATGAGTTTCAGCTGCTTGATGAAAAGAGAAAAATTAAATAAAGTTCTAACAACTTTACATACTGGTTATTAGTTGCCTTACAAATCCATTTGTATTGAAAGTTGAGTGACATGCTAGTAATCTTCAACTAGCTTTATTGCACACGTTACCTCTGATTTGTAGCTTAATGTTAACATTTGCCCATGTCATTTCTCAGATGTTAAAAGGCTTTATTTAATAACTGACCCTTTGGACTTTGCAAGTCCCTGATAGATAATCTTTTGCTATCAGAATGCTGGAAGTTCATCCCTCAGATCGAATTTTCTGAACATGTGTCCTATAATGAGCTCTGAAGTTTATGTATTCACAGACCACTGAATACTTCTCCAATCACCTTTCCTCATGTTATAAATCGTCTGGATCCTTTATTTCCCAAATATCCTCTAGCTTTATTGTATTCTTCTGGATTCTCTAGAGAAACAGAAGAGATATAATGAATACACAGTCCCAGGTAATTTATTAGATTGATTTTATTATGTATGTGGGTAATCTAATATGCTAGGGAGGCTAAAGATCTGGTGCCTGCTCAGTCCATGAAGCTGAATACCTCAAGCATCTCCATCTGGTGCTGAAGACCTGAAGGATTCCTGGTAAATCACTAGTCTTAGTCCACATTGTTAAGGCCAAGAAACTGGGTTCTGATGTCAGCCAAGGATGGTAGCAGCTGTGGCAGCTACAAGATGGGCACGATATGCTTGCCGACAAGAAGGGATTGTGGCAGAAGAAAGCAGCAACAGCAGTATTTCCCTCAGACCTTTTATATATGGTTCAACCCCAAAAGGGCAGCCCATTCTGGACAAGGATCTTTCCTCTTCAGTTAACTCTTCTAGAAATGACCTCACAGACTCAACTAGAATGAATCTCTTAGATGTAGTTTATTTCTCCCTGTAGTGCCCGCTGGCCTGGAATGTACTATATAGACCAGACTGGTCTCAGTCTCACAGAGCTTTCCCTGCCTATAATGTTTCAGAGCATTTTGTACACAGCACATGTAACTGTGTAAAGTTTAAAAAATCAAAAATGCAAAGGAAAAAAATCATCAGCTTTTCCATGTGCAGGAGACTGGGCTCTGGACACGCTTCACTCTGCTTTCCAGGGGTGGGCTCAAACATCACGCACCACTAAGCTATTTCACTTTTGTAACTAAATTCATGTGATTAAAATATGAATGCAAAAGTAGAGCCAGAGACTTATTTCTATGAAAACTAAACTGTGACTTCTGAAAAGATTCATCTTGTGAAATTGCTGAATATGTTATAGGATGATCTGTGCATAACACAATCATAAAAAAGATGGGGTAGTTAGTAAACATTCAGTTTATTTTATAGACTTTATTTTGGTCACACTGTTATGTCTGGTTAACTAATCCTATTTAATTTCAGTTGTTCATATTAGTAACACGTTTGACTGCCATGGAAAGAATAGATTTCACCTCGTCAAAAGATGTATCTCGCATGCAGCGGTGGACGTTTTTGCTGTAGGATGAGACTGACCTACCTCAGTAACAGAAGCTGTCACATCTCTACATTTCATGGCATAAAAACACCTTGCCAATGAGTTAGAAAGAATCACATGATTATTAACTTATATTTCTTTTTTCTTCCTCCTGTGTATGGGTGTGGATGTAGAGATGTGCAATTTACCTTTGTTCATGAGAAAGAAAAGATTAAACACTCTTGACTGAAGACTAGATGTTAAAGTAGCAGCTCTGGTTTTCAATGAAAACACACAACCACGTGTGCAGCTTTGAAGAAGCCTCTCTCGTCCCTATCATCTTACCAAAGCCATTTTTTTTTCCTTTTCAATAGAAATAAGAATAGAAAAAGGTCTCTTACTTATGTAATCATTTTCAAATAAAAAAATTTTCAACAAAATAAGTTCTGGGCCAGGCCACACTTTTTTAATATAAAGATATATATATATATATATATATATCTTGAATATCTATCATCTGTCCATCTATCTATCTATGAATGAACCGTCTATCATAGGCCTGTGGTTTCTGGAAGAAAAGATGAGCCTGAACTAATGAATGAAATGAAGGTGAAGAATGACTGGTGCTGACTGGAGCATCAAGGATGCTGAAATGAAAAAATAGAGGAGTAGCAGCTGGCCACCAAAGCAGACTCCTTTAGCTGTGTGCAATAATACTTGGTTTAAGGACAGCATTATACCATAATTATCCAGCACAATACAATGAATGATGTGCCATTCAGAAAGTAAGAGGGTATGCCAAGTATGTTATACAGCCTGTGATTTCACCTTGTGGATATCTAGTACACTGGTTTTGAATCCACAAAGAAGAGTGAATCTACAAAACACAGCTGTTGGAGTCTTGGCCAGAACACCACCATACCAATGTGTATCCAGCTGTTATATAATTGTGCGTGTAACTCAAAAGACATATATGAAAAACAGCTCAGTTTTTCCAAAAAGATAAAAATGTGTCTGTGAGTATAAGAGAGAGACGAGAGAGAGAGAGAGAGACAGAGAGAGAGAGAAAAACCAGCAATCTAAGAAGCTTCAAACACAAGGTGCAGGGTACTGAAGGATACTGAGCTGTGCTGCCTTAGAATCTAGAAACAGAATGTCTGTTTCCCATATCTGGCCTGCCTCCTGTTATAGACATATAATTCTATCAGAAAGCACATACACTCATTAATTCACCTTTTATCTGTTGTTCCTTTTAAGCAGCATAAGTTACAATAGAAATGATGTGTTCCAGAAAGAAGAAAATATTTCTTATAATTTCTGAAATAAAAATTTGCCAACCCCTGCTTGGATGAATACAGGGAGGAACTTAGTCTCCTTGATGCTCTTCACTTGGAGAACCAAAATTGATCTCGAACCTATGTGGGATCATCTTCGGAATGACAGACCTTAAAGGAAAAATGAAACACAGACTGGGATTTAGATTTACAATGGTCTGAAGTGAGCTTAGACTTACACTGTGAGGCGGTGATCAGAAGAGAGCTGTTTGTCCTCTTCATCTACCAATGTAGAAGCTCAAGTGAGGAGGGAAAGAGTCTTAGCTTCCCTGACTAAGTGCCTGCTAGGGGAAGGGGCGGCTTCACAGTGAGAAATGACTCTTGCTAATTCTTGATAACCAGAGCGTCCAAAGAATTTTATCTGGTTTCTTTAACAACTTGTGCTGGAGCCTTGTCCTTTATACAGTTCCCAGCTTGAAACATTCAGAATTTAAACTAGTTGGGAGCGTGGCTTACTCTCTCTCTTGTACAGCTACCTACAGTGATGACTTGAAAGTACAGACATTTTTGCAAACCAAGGGTAACTTTAGTTTTGGATGAGTTTTCACATACTGCTACTTGAGGGACTGTGACAGCTGCACTTTGAAGCACTGTAAAATCCTGCTCAGTTTTCCATTCCACCAAAAAGATAAAGATACCTTGAGGCTTTTGAAATGACACTAGGTCACCAAAGTTTTAAAGCTGTCTGACGATGGTCTAGAGAGAGGGCCTTTCCCCCACAGCAGCAAGGATTTTCTGGGACAGGGATTGCTGGTGGCTGAAGATTCCTGGTGCTCCACTCCCAGGCTCCTGCTGAGAACAAGTGTGTTTACCCTCTTCATTCCTGAGTCTCTGATTTCCAGAGCAGGGAAAGTTACAGAGTTACATAAAAAAAAACAAGAGAAAAAACGTAACTAGTGAGAGACCAGAGCAGCAGTTGCACACACACCTTAGCACAGGCTTGGTCTTGCATATTAATTCATCTGCAAATAGTAGAGTGCTGGTCTCTTAGGGATTTAAGTATAAAGGCAAAAGCTTCCTGCTGGGGGTTTTGCAAATCATTGTCCTTTCTGCTCTGCTCAGAGTCTCACCATCCAATCACATCTCAATATGCAAATAGCACTAAGCCTGTGCAGATAAAAGGAGCAAGTGCTCTCCCAAAACCCAATTGCTGAGCCTGTGTTCCAGGAGCAGAAGTAACATGTCTTCCCAGGCCCTCCCAGAAGTCCCTGCCCCACTGACCGACTTGAAGATCCAGCATACCAAGGTAAGGACACTTGTAAGCACGGCCTTCCCTCGGGTTGGTCAAAATGCATCCATTTAAAGCTTAAAATGTCAATCCAGATATAGATAAAGAGCTCGTTGCTAGTATGAAAACAAAAAGCTTACAAATTAGTGATCTGATTCAGCACTGAATTCTAACGACTCTAAGAAAACTTCTCGCAACTTTATTTCTTGACATGTCTCCAAGGCTAAGGGATTCTTCTGAGTGAAAGCTTCCTGTGCCAGAAGGTGGTGAACTAGAGCAAGCAGCTCCACGAACTCGGTGCAGCAGGGTATTGCCTATGGGAAGCAAATACAGAGGAGCTTACAAGGCCCCGAATTTGAGGGAACCTCTCTTTTATTTTTCTTAAAGGACAAATAGCACACTTGAGATAATCAGACCCTGTGTTTAATGAAAGGAGCCTTAGGATCCAGCACTTAGAGCTGAGCGCTGAATGGAGGCTATTGCATCACACGTCAAATGGACATGAGTTAGTTTGTGAATTTTGAAATGAAAGTATTCTTTTTTATTCCTTCAGATGTGTTTATTGCTGCTGGAATAGGCATATAATTGTTTTACAGTAAATATTTACAGCAAGAGCAGAAGACTGAATCAGACTTCAAAATCTGCAGCAAGGGAGAGTTAGGAAATAGATCATGTTGGGGTTGTTCCGAGCCTCTCTGTTTTTCCTGCTACACAGTGACGTGCCTGCTTTCCTTGCAGAGCTTAGGACTCCAAACTAACAAATCACACACACACACACACACACACACACACACACACACACACACACACAGAGTAAACAAACCCACTTAACATTATCTGCATATTGTGACGCAGAACGCAAGATAAGATGTGGACTGTCTGACTCCGGGGAGAACATTCTGATATCTGAATTAACCAATGAAAACCAAGAGCATTAAACTTGATGAGGAGGTCCAAGTGTCCCTTATTGTATATTTCCTTTCGTGTGAATGTGGTGGTTTGAAACCCTGAGGCATTTTCATAAGCACATCCAGTGAGTGAGCTGCCGGACGGATGGGCTCTCGCCTGAGGAAAGGTCAGCAATGAAGAGTGAGCCTTGGCTATAGGGAGCAGCCAAAAATGTATAGGTATGACGTCACAGGAGGAAAAGGTCAGGGGCCACACTCTCCAGGGGTTCACATTAGGCAAAAGTACATGCAAGCACAAGATGCCCGTCTACCTCCCTCACATTCTTATTTCAGGTTTCCCATCGGAAGAAAATTCCTTTCCAAATCCCCGCATTTAGAGCTGTTTCAGGAAGATCAGGGTTACTGACTCTCCTTGGATCCTTGTGTTTTGGTTACTAAGAGAATTAGTTTTCATGATCCTAGCTGGGAAGGCATTTGATAATCAGCAGGTCCCCTCACTTTTTATTTAATTTGGTTTTAGGAATTTTGCTATCTCGTTTTTTTTTTGGAGTATGTGTATCTTAAGGAAGCATTAATATGTATTAACTTTCTATTGAGTTGTTTTATTTAATGCTTATTAATTAAGCTGGCAAGTAAGAGTACTAGAAAAATGAGATGTTGCTTAATAGCTTATCTCCACCCTCAGGTTTGGTAATCATCCAACATACACAGATGTTTTCTGTTTAGAATCTCTTCCCTGCCAGGCCTGGTGACTCATGCCTTAAATCTAAGCACTTGGGGGCGGAGGCAGGCAGATCTCTGTGCCATCAGGTCCAGAATGGACTACACAGTGAGTTCCAGGCCAACTGTGGCTACGAGGAGACCCTGTCTCAAAACAATCAAAAAAATATCTCTAGAAATCTCTTCACTGCCTAGTTACTGTCTAGGAGCATCCTAAGGAGAATGACTAAATGTTTAAGAGACAAGAATTAAAGAACAGACATTTGCTTTGTGTTTAGCTAAGTTAAAAGTAAACAATGAAACTGAATTGTGATTTTTCAAGTCTTTTGTATCACCCTGGTCAATTCAGTTAGCATTCATCCTATTGATTGTTGGCTACATTTTCACACTTGAGAGAACACCAGTTTCATATGTAATTTCAACTAAACCTGTGAGTTTTTGTTCCTGTTACTGTGTCCCTCTGAAGAATTAATTGCCTTAGATTTGCACTTGCAAGAGGACTTGAAAAAGTGATGGCTGGTAACTGTTTCCTGCTTGCAAACCAAGTGAGCCAGTGGTTTACAGTGTCTGTGGATTACCATGCCTGACCAGTGTCTACATTTTTGTATTATTTTCTTTCCTCTTTTAAGTCTTTTCTTCATCATTGCCTGAAGCGTGTTGGAGTTTGGGACTCGGGAGAGAGAACAAATAAGTTGAGCTTAGTAACCAAGAGAAGGAAAAGCAGCCAGTTGGAGAGCTGCTTAATCCTAATGCTGTAACTTTTTTCTCTCCAAACAAGACAACTCATTAATGCCTCATCTAAAGGGCTTATTCTTAGTTTTTTATTTCTTTCATGGGTTAGAGTTTGAGAACTATATAATTAAACAATTTAAAAACATTGAATTTGAAGCCTCTGGAACATTGTACATTTGCATCCCAGTTCTCATATTTACATTTGTAGTGGTAAGTAAATCTAGGTGTGTCTATCCCTCTCTGGTGCTGAGTCTTTACATGACAAGCTCTCTTCAAAGTCACAAGACCATTTGTTCAACTACATCACCTCTACAGGTGGGATGGAGATTATCAGGATTCTCATATCCTAAGGATGTGTATACAGTCAGGGCATTTAACTGACAGGAAGCTTTAGAGGCAGGGCCTGGCTCATGGGGAGTGACTAACACCAGCCGTCCTATTCCCATGTATTTTCTAAATCCTTTCCAGTTTCCAGAATTTTCTTACCTGATCGTTCCCAAGTCTGTTTCCCACAGCATTCCTGTGCCTTTTTTTTCCTGGCTTTTTTGTCACCGTTTTAAAATCCTATCCCATCTCACAAAGCCTGATGGGAGTGAAGTTCCCAGAAATCATCCAGAATTTCAGGGATCCAGGTTGTTTTTCTCTCTGGCTTTGGTGGCATTGTTCTCTATTCATACACCTTAAAAATAGACAAATAGGAAATTCAAGAAGACAAATTCTCTCACATAGGGTTTAAACCTACAAATAATTAGTATTACTATTAAATTTAATTCATGTTCAAAAGCCAGTTTCATCAGCTAATGACATTTGACACACACAGGAAATGATTAAAGAATTTTGACGATTTCCTTAATTTCACACATTACCCTTTGAGGAGGGTCGGATGGATTTCCTTTCCGATGAAGGAAGCGGGTAGAGTTAGATGCACATCAGAAAGACGTTCCTAACAATGCATAAGGTCAGGGCTGCAAAACTGGAAACTGAGACTTTTTCAAACAATCTAATGATGCCTCATATCTGTTCCTTTCTAGTGACAAAACAAAACTCCAAATTGTCTAACACCTTCCTTCTTTAGTTGTGTGTCTGATTCTCAAAAGTATCACTATCAAGTCTGAGATTTCATCCCATATGCAGGAAATCATAAAACATTTTCTCTAAAAGGAGAATGAAAGTCCTGTCCCTTTAAAAAGTCAATGAGAAAATGACAGTAGCCTTTTTTGCCACACCCCAAACATCTGTAAACCACTCATGCCAAAGCTAGTCTTAAACAGTAAACTAAAGCAGAAGAAAAAAATCACTTGAAATCAGTTCAGCAGTAGCTCCAACTGAATGAGATCAGAATTGACCTGGAAATCAGGACAATGGTCGTAAAGATCAAGCCCACTATGAACTGTGTTCTTGCCTGAAAGGTGTGTTATTTAAAAAAAAAAAAAAAAAAAAAAAGGAAGAAATTATTTCCTTCTGCCTCTATTTTTTGTTGTTATTGAAATGAATTCATTCCTTGATGAATCTTAAACTTAACCCTTTTAGTTTGCAACATGCTTGTGTGTATGTTTTATATGTTTGCTGACACAAACAACTGATGGAAATGTAGAGTTTGGAGAAGGTGGAGAGACGTAGCGTTAAGGCATCATGACAATGCTTCAGCTTCAGTTTATAAAAATTTCTCAAGCTTACTTCGTATGTAAGTGTTTTCTATCTGCTTTCTCTCCAATTTCACAGATCTTCATAAACAATGAGTGGCACAATTCCGTGAGTGGCAAGAAATTTCCTGTTCTTAACCCTGCAACTGAGGAGGTGATCTGCCATGTGGAAGAAGGAGACAAGGTGAGCTCACGGTCCGATTGATGCAGGATTGTTTCTCACCCTTCTGAGTTCACACATCCAATGTGAGCTGAATATATTGCATGAAAATATGGCTGCTCAGGCTGTTGGGTAACTGTTCTGCTGTCCTTTGTACAAAAAGGCACTGGGGAGTTGGATGACGGGTGCCTGTAAACCAAAAGTTGAGGAGCCAGAGGATCCATGGGACTTATAGGCTAGCCGATCAAGATTAATCATACGCAGCAAGTTCAAGGAGATATCCTTTCTCAAAAAATAAATTACAGAGCCATTGAGGAAGACCCCAACATCAACCCTTGGCCTCCACCTGCACACATACACAGGAACGCCTGTTTCCACGTACCCCTCCCCCACAAATCACTGATTTGATATTTATCAATACCATTATACTGAATATTAACATGTTTTAGATTGACTATTTAGGTTTTTACACTCTAGCCTCTTATAGGAGCAACAGAAGATTCTACTTTTAGCAGAATTCATAAATGATAATAAAGTAGAAGAATAGCCAGACTGAGTAGTTTACTTAAGCTGACAGTGACAATAACTCACTGAGTCAGTATTGAAATCATGTCCTTCTGATGCAGATGGAGCCTATGGCCAGTAGGGTCACTCCGGTGCCAGGATTTCTGTTCTATCCCAAGACTGTTTAAGTATCAGTTAACTAGCTAACCTGAGTAATGAAGAATGAAAGCTGTGAAAACTTTTTTCTGATCATATTGAAAATATGTATACGTTACTAAGTCTATTCTGAAGGATGTCCCCCTGCATGCTATTGAGAAATTACAAGGCTTTCAGTCTTTTTAACATGAGATGCAATGAGATAAAAAGAAAAAAAAGAAAGGAGCTAGAAATATGGCTTAGCAGTTAAGAGCCCTGACTACTCCTACAGAGGACTGGGGTTCATTTCCTCACATACACATGGTGGCTAACAACTATCCATAACTCCACTTCTAGGGAATCCGACACTTTCTTCTGACCTCCATAGGGATTGTATGACACGAATGTACTTACACAAATGTAGGCAATACACACATTAAAAAAAAAAAAAAAAGAATGAAAGCACACCAGAAGATGAAGTGATGAAGTCAATAAACACAAGAATGAAGCCATTCCTAACACTGCTTCAGCTAACTCTGGGAATCTCATGTTCCTGTTGATTTCTATCCCTTGTTTGCACTGCCTCATTCCAACAGATATCTTTGGAATCACACAAGCTCATTTCAGGATCTCCATAGGCCTTAGATCTAGATCCTTTGTGATTTTAGAGTGTCCATAGCTTCAGATTCCAATATTAAGGAAACAAAGTCAGACCCGGGCCTTGAAGGACAGTCCTTTAGATTTGAGACATGGGAAACAAACAGATAAGATAAAAGAGAGGGCGTGTATGAGGTTCTGTCTGATTTCCACACATTCTAAAGATTCATCCATGTAGAACTGTGGTCTGTACTGCAATCCATGGGACCTGATTAAGAAAAGACTACACTCTAGGTGATGTTTAAATCAAGAGTGATCAGCCTAGTCTACATAGAGAGTTTTGAAAATTTCAGACCAGTGACAGCTAGTAATACCCTGTCTCAAAACAAATAAACAATCAACAAATACAAACCAAGAGTGAGCCTGATCTGATCTATACCAAAAATATTCCTTCCTGATTTCTCTTGGAACTGTTCCTCCAACAAAAGTCTCTCTCAGAGTTTAAACAGGGGGTTAGAGAGATGGTTTAGTAGTTAAGAGTACTGGCTACTCTTTCAGAGGACCTGGGTTTGGTTCCCAGCACCCACATGGCAGCTATCAACCATCTATAACTCTAGTTTTAGTTGCTCTGACGCTCTCTTCTGAGCTCCATGGGTACTGCAGGACACGGGTGCACTTATAGAAATGTAGGCAATACACTCGTACACAGCAAATAAAAATAGTAAAAATAAAATATTTAAAATTTAAACAGTATCTCTACCATGATATGGACAATTTTGTCTTGTTAGAAAAGAATTCACCTTTTCTAATGTCTACTGACCCAGAATAGCATTTTTGTTTAAAAAAAGCAAAAACAACAAAATGAAACAAAAATCCCACACACATTATTCTGGCCCTGGGACAAAACTGGGTCAGGAGGGGAGAAAGAGAGGACGCTATCTACATTTTAAGCCATTTGTTTAGCTTAAATTGCAAAAGTTTATTACAAGAGGACTCCAAGGTCTAGTAAGATTATTTACGTTGTCTTACTATAGGCCACCTAGATGTAAATGAGCTGATTTCACAGGAGGAAGGCAAACTGAATAGGCAATGTAAAGGATATGCTTATATTGGATTGACTTGTGGACACATTAGTGGGGCATTTTCTTGATTGTTGAGTGATGTACAAGGGCAGAGCCCACTGTGACTGGTGCCAGCCTAGTCAGGTGGTCCTGTGTTGTAAGCACAGGAGTCAAAAAGCAGCATTCCTCTGTGGTCTGTGGTCCAGGTTCCTGACCTAAGTTCCTGCCTTGGCTCTTTCCTTGATGGTGAATGTGCTTGTAAGCCAAATAAACTCTTTCCTCTCCAAAATGGTTTTGATCAGTGATTTTATCACAGCAATTGAAGGCAAACTAGATCAGTCTCCCTTAGGCTCCAAGTATTGGTCAGTTGATGGAGCTTTTGTAGAGGATCAGGAGAACTTGCTTGTGGTCTTGCTTGGGGAATCACATCATGGAGGCACGTTTTAAGAGTTCTCAGCCTTGTCCCATTTCTAGTCTGTCTTGCACTGCATTCTGGGCCTGCTTGAAGATGTAAGTCCTCAGCTTTCTGCTCTGGCTTTCTCCTGTCCCCATGCCTCCTTGCCAGAAACACAAAAGCAACTAGTACAAATGATCACAAAGCAAGATTAACTTCGGTTACAAAGTTGGATAAGACAGGAGGCATTCCAGAAAAGTCGATCCCACAGAGAATTTCTTTCTTGGTCTTCTCACTGGCACAGGGGAAAAGTCCAGCACAAAGAATCTTTATAACAAATCAACCCTTTGTTATGGCTTCAGTCCCGGGCCACCTCATCAATGGGAGAATTCCAACTCCACTCTGCCCAGTGTCCCAGCAAGTCTTAGCCTGCTGCCTGCTCAGTGTACATCTGGGACTGCTCCAGTCACTCTACAGGGCTGCTAACTCTCTTTTACGTCCTGTTTCTTTTTCTTGTAAAAGGAGGAAACAGGAAAGAATTGAAGGGGTGAAAAACTAAATCTAGAAAGATCTAGTCTGAGACAACCATTCTTGCATAGATTAATGCTGTATCTCATGGTTATACCGGCAGGCAGGGGTGCACTGTGCAGCACATCAATGAAACAGTTTTCTCTTCCGCAAACTTTCAATTTCTATATACTCCAAATCCCACAGCTTAGGAGTCTGGAACTCACTCACTTATTGATATACGCTTCAGTTCTGAAAATTGATGTTCATTTGAATGTCCTGTTCAAACACAGATCCATACTGTCCACTGAGTACCTTTCCGTAAAATTAGAGTGAGTCATAGGACTTGCATTTCAGAATATTTTTTAGATAATACCAGTATGATTAATTCAGGAAGAAAGAGGAAATAATTTGAGGAAGCATTGAAGTGTAATTCCAGTTCCAGGGGATCTCATGCCCCCTTCCGTCCTCCACAGGTGTTGCATGACACAGGTATATTTACATAAGTCCAGGCTCATACACAAAAAATAAAAATTTAAAAATTTAAAATTAAAATAAAACTGTAATTGCATATATTTAGAAGTACACAGACTGAGAGACTGTTAGCTGTCTATCTCCATATAAACAGAAATGACACTCTAGAGGAAGACTGAATCTGTAGTTGTCAGCTAAAAGAAAAGTATTCTTGATGCTTTAATATTAAATCCTTAAATATATATGCTGCCCTGAGTTCCTAGGGAGCATATTGTTTTAACACCTGGATTGATCCCATCAGGAAAACAAAATTCTCTCCCTGTGTTCAGTAGAAACCTGTAAGGGAGACTGAGGACTTGATTCAGGGAATTTTGAGATTTACTTTCTTCCTAAAGTATAGAAAAGAAAGCTTGTCAATATATACCACTGGTTTGCCCTGTGCTTAGTGACAAGTGCTCTTCCATGGAAGTGATTAAGGATGTTCATTCACACCCAATCAAGCTGCAAGTCATGCTACTATGCTGGACAAATAACCAACCCCTGGCAGAACTGTTGGTGATTCAATGCATCTAGCATTCCTGCTTCTGTGTTCTTTTTTGGAATTATTCAAGCAGAATTATTGTTCCAACAATGTAGGAGCTATCCAACATACAGTAAGCTGGCACTGCTTCTTGGTAGGAACGAATGTGGCCAGTTGCACAGTCACATTAATCCTACTGTGCTAGACTGACTCATTAGGTCATGAGCCAGAAGGTACTAGGGATTCCATTCATGAGTGGAATGGAGCTGACAATGGGCCACATCAAGCCTCTCTATGGATGAAAGGGGCGGGGCAGGAGCCAGAGCAAGTGCAGGTTGCTAAGCACAGCCTGCGTGTGGGTGGGAACTGGTTCCTTTTCACTTCAGTGGCTCATTTAGGAACCACTGACTAACCCTAAAGCATGAGCTAATCGCTAATTGATGGGGATAAAACCAAGTGTCCATTAAAGTAAGTGCTTCAGACAGGTGTTAAAGAGAATGGGTCTGATTGCTGTTCTGTCCATCTCTTAATGAACTTAATATGAGACTATATATTCCAGGAGAGATGAAAATGATGTCTTTCCCCATCCTGGCTTAAGAGGCTGTAGACCTCTGAGCACCTTTCAAACCACTCACATACACTTAAGCCTTTAGCTTTACCTTTAAAACTGTAACATTTTACATGCCCTAGGCCACGGTTTTGATGGTAGCATATCTAAGGTAATACATCATTTTTTAAGACTAACTGAATTAATATAGCTTAGATATGTCAGCACTAGAATGAAAATCTGTAATATGGTACCCTTAAAACTTAAAACCAACTTTTTGTGTAGGTAATAATTTGGGATAATGTGAAACGTTTATTATATAACAGAATGGAATAGAGTTATAATGATTTATAACCAAATGGAACATGTACATCATACCACCTTTCAAGGCTCAGGGACCATTATGAAAGAGAGTGTAGAAAGATTGTGGAACCAGAGGACAGGGAGGAATAGAAGAAAGCGTGTCTTCTGGACACAACAGGATCACACTCTCATGAATTCACAGCAGCTACGGTTGCCTGCACAAGGTCAAAACACTCAACATTCTGGCATGGAGTGGGAAGGGGTTCATGAGGCCCCGTCTCTAGCTGAGGGTCTGTGGAGAGTTAGTGGCTTCTGGGAAAGGGAGAGTTAGTGTTTTTATAAGGGAATGGCTTCTGGCAGGCCTACCATGCTCCAGCGGATTACCTCACCATTAGGAGTTCATATGAAGCACAAATTAGGTCAGTGGTTATTTTTTTAAAACAGGCATGATGTTGTGGGAATAAGGAAATGAAAGTGGATCTGGGGGAACTGAAGTGGAAGAGGTGGCGGTCAATATGATCAAAACAAATTATGTAAAATTCTAAAGAATAATAAAATGTTAAATAAGATTTTATATCAATATCAACAAAGATAAATTAAAAGAGGCATCAGTATAACATTAGGTTTATAAGACAGCCAAAATGATTAAATATAGGCAAGGATAATAATCTTAACTTGACAAATAGAAGTAGGTATGGACGTCAGCTGTAGGATCAAGTACTGCTGTGTTTCACCAGCTTATGGTCTGCTTACTGTAGAACACAGTCCATGATTCTTAACTATCATAGCAACTAGAGGCTATAAACAACTTGTCTTAGTCCCTGAGCGTAATAGCCTCTTCATGAGTATCTTCAATTGAAAAATGTAAACAAAATGTACTGTTTTTCTATCAAAGGTTAAATGAGACAAAGAAAATTCCATCTTTAAGGAAATGTGTGAAAGCAACACCTGGTAAAACTCCTCACTCCAGTCAGCATTTTTCTAAGATTAATTTGTGCTCAAAGTTGCATCCTGCTCTCAATAGCTGCATTTTGATTATCAGTTGCGTTCCTTTAACAAACCTTTTGAGAGAATGAGGCCAAGCTTTGAACTCTCAGAGTGAGGCAGAGGACCCCTTTGCTTTAGGAATCAAAATCCAGTGGGATCCTCACTGGCTGTGCTTGCCTGCTGGATTTACATTGCCTTTGTCTCCTTCTGCAGAAGTAAAACTTTTCACCTTGCCAAAGTACTTCAGTTTCTATGGTCATTTCCTCAAAACCCCAGACCAATTTCTAACATAACATTTAGTGGGATGTCTGCTGAGTATTGAGGGGCATGCTCATGTTGAGCTGGGTCTTAGAAAATGAGTAGGATTTTGAAAGTAATGGGGCTTACTGATGGAACATTCTCTCTTCAAAGTGAATTTCAGGAGCAAAAGAGAGAAGGACTGAGTCAGACGAACAGGAAAAATGTAAACATGACATCAGAGGACCTTCCCCTTAAGATTGTGGATAAAGCCTGCAGTGTAAACAGAAAGGGAAAGTGATCAGATAAATTTCTTGGGGTAGATTAGTCTGGTGGCCTCCTCCAGACAGTGGGAAGGGAAGAGAATAAATGGCAGGCTGTAGACAATGTGCAGTGATAAAGGGCTGAATGGAAGAGGGCCAAGAAAGCTAGAAGGAAGTGTGCTGGGAGGCGTCGTTCTTTCCACCTCAGGTTGTCTTCTAGGACCACAGTTTGTTGTTTATTTTTTTAATCAAGTGAATGCTTAACATGTCTTTCAAGTAGAAAACTTGAGACTGCTTACTCTTAATTTAAAGAGAAAAGAAACAAATCTCCAACGAATTGCGGCACATGTATCATTTTAGAGGGGATAGACCCTTTGTATCCTGGAGTCCTCCATTAGAATTCAACTACCCAGGGATCAGAATTGTGCATCTGCTGATATAAACAATGTGCTTAACCTTGCTTCAGCTGTGTGGAAATTGAATATGTGCAAATTTTTTCAGCCATTATTTGCTAAACAATACAGTATAACCACTATGCATGTATTTACATTGCATTACATATCAGACATAATCGGTTTAGGGTACGGAATCTTGTAGGTTATATGCAAACACTATGTCAATTTAGCATCTACAATTCAGGGTTATCTTTGTAGGACTGCAGAAACAGTTCTTCCTGAATACTGTTTTTATAGTTTATAATTCAATAGCATGATGATTTGGTTGCATGTCCCTCCAGTTTGAGTGGCTATTTCAGCACAAACTCCTCAGTTCACTTTTCTAACACTGGCGGACCAATACAATGCTGTAGAGTAGGTGGAGGGATGGACTTTTGGATGCCTCAAAACTTACACAGCTAAAAAGAAGATATCAGAATACAAATTGTGTTTATGTTTCACCAAAAATGAACCGTCAGTAATCCATTTCTGTTACTGTGAGATTAAAAACATGATGTGAGAAAAGGAGAGTTATAATCCAAAAGGTAAAACCACAAGAACGAATTCATTTATCCAGCATTCCGTAGGCACACTGCTTTCATGGCAAGGTACTCATCTCAAAGTTATATTCTTCCCAGGCCTTTGGGAGTCCAGGAGTTTCAAGGCAGCTCATCTTTGGCAAAGGCCATTGGCAGAGCACTGAGCACAAGGACCACATGAACTCTGTGTCATCCGGGTCTGTGTAACACAGAACTGCAGTAGTTTATAAGCCATGACACCCACAGCTCACACTGGCAACCGGATTTTGTGGATTGCTACTTCGTCTTCTCAAAACAGTGGTCTCTGAATTTCCTTAAGAAAAATGTAGCAAATGTCTGTGAAATGAAGCAACAATGAAATATAAGCAGTGATGTGCTCATGTGAATGCCCAGAATGTACGGTGTATGTGTATTCCTCAGTGGGGCATGCTCTACATGCATGCATTTTACTTTGTACACTCATCATTCTTCACTAAGTCAGCCAGCATTTTGTCAGGTATTGTAGTGAAAGAATATCTGCATGTGGTTTTAAATAGTATCACTTGTTCAGAACAGACTATACTTCTAAAAAGCCTGTTCTGTCCCACTTACAAATGTAGAGAACCCCTGATTTATAGTGGCTGGATTTATAGTTTTTCATCTTTACTAAAATGTGAAGACAATACATATCCATTAAAACTGTCTGTACATTGTGGTTTGAGGTTTGAACTATTCCCAGGCTAATGTGATTCAGGTCAATGTTCTCCTGGGATGCTGGTGAGACTCCCAGTCAGCCACACAATCATGTGAATAAACAACAAATACTGTTAACCACAATGAACAATCATAGTCAATAAATTACATGAGATACCCAATCCTTGTGATGAAACAGACTCCAGGTAAGATAGACTGGGTGAAACTATGATGCATGGTGTATAATATATACTAAATGTATTTTCAACTTATGAATTTTTCAGGATGTATCTCTGATAAATCTAGGATCATTTCTACTATAAAATATATTTTTTCATTTTAATTTGTGGCCTTGTAAGTCTAGGACTTCTTAATTGAATTTCGTCTAAGGAAGGTGATATTAATTTTGGGTTCATGCAACTTTAAAGAGGAAGTAACAACCTGAGATTCAACCTTATTATAAAGAACTTCAAGTGGAATCATTCAAACATACTTCTGTGACACATAGAATGTGCTAGATTTTGGTGGAGTGGAAACACAGACCTGGGATCTACTTTTTAATGTTATAGTTCCTGGATTTGCTCAGCTAGTATGCTCAGTATACTGAATTGACTTTTCTAGAATGATGAATACACTGCACTGAATGCTCTGTAATTTCCAGGCAGACGTTGACAAAGCAGTGAAGGCTGCAAGACAGGCTTTCCAGATCGGCTCCCCATGGCGCACCATGGATGCGTCAGAGAGGGGACGGCTACTGAACAAGCTGGCTGACTTAATTGAAAGAGACCGTTTGCTGCTGGCTGTGAGTATTAACCCTCACCAACAGGAAGCATGGTGGGAACTCTCAAAACTGCTTCCAGTTCAAAGTTCATGTACTGAACGCCACCTGCACAGTGCTTCTACCTTGTCTTTAGCCAAGTTCTCACAGCCCTTGACAAGGTCGTGTGTTCCTCTAATGGAGTTCTCAATTTCTCAAGTGTTACTTGAGTGTTTTAGTAAGAAAATTCATAAATTTGTTAAAAGTACCCAAGTATATCTCTAAAATAAATGTTATTTGTAGCCTCCTAATTCACCGAAAGATATTAAACTTGGCTGCTTTTCCTGCCCTGTGTCTGTTTACGTTTAGTCTGTCTTGACCAAATGATGTGTTTTGGCATTTTCACAGGTAAAAATAATTAACAGTAGAATCCAGTTTTTAACACATAGATTAAAATCATGTTTCTGTTTCAGGGGACTCTGCAGTTTAATTTGTCTGGCTAAACAAGTCAGCCTATATTGTGGGTTGGGGAGGTCCTTCCCATGTCTTCTTAGTCGCATTTTATTAAATTAAACTGAGGACAAGATAGTGTCCAGATTAGCCTCAGAATGATTTTATCATTTGAAACTTAAGAGACAGCAAAGGTCCTTAAGATTCTTTGTATTCCCAAAGTTCCTCAGTATATAACTTCTGAGAATCTTAATCTAATTGTTATTATTAGAATTTTGGACTTAGGTTCCGATCTCTTTTTCAGACAATGGAGTCAATGAATGGTGGAAAACTCTTTTCCAGTGCATACCTGATGGATTTAGAAATGTCCATAAAAGCATTGCGATATATGTCAGGCTGGGCTGACAAGATCCATGGTCAAACAATACCAAGTGGTAAGTAGATTTGGAAATCGCCAGGTGATGGTAGAGGTGAAGCCATTGCTACAGAGACAAATACCTTCAAATCTCCACGATAAAGACATTTATTTCCTCTTTGATTTTGATCTAACACAGTTTTAATGTTGGTAGTTCTACTGAGAATCGACAAACTGTTTTTTAGTTGTTTGAATTAACCATGCAGAAAATAAATAAAAGGATATTTTCAGAATTAAGAACAGTATCACGTCATAGACTCAGTTGCTAAACTAGTTGGTGTCTAAGGACCACAAATTTAAAATATTTTTTAAATTAATTTTTTATGTCTGAGTGTTTTGCATGTATGTGTAATGCCCACAAAGGTTCTAACAGGGTGCTGAATGCTGGAGTTACAGACAGTTGTGAGCTGCCATGTGGGTCCTGGGAACCTCAGTCCTCTGCAAGTGGATCCAGGACTCTTAATTGCTGAACCATTTTTACAGCTCCCATGACCCTTAACTTTTCAAAGCCTGTGACTGAAATTATTTATTTGAGCTTCATTCTATAATGATATTCGTATCTTTTCTATAATTTAATTATTTAAAATTCCTCATGTTTTAGAAACAGGCAGGTATTCTTATCTGTGCCTATTGAAACTACTATACTTATTCTAGAGTAATTCAACAAATTGATTTATACTGAAATGTCTCAAGTAGCTTAAATTAAGATGAGCATCTCTTTATAAGCCGAGTTGAGACTGCATAGAAGTGCGTACGTAAGTATTACTTAGTATATAACAGACATCTGAAGAATATTTCATGTGAATAAAGAATCAATTGGAGAAAGCAAAGGTAGAATTTCTCCTCTGTGACTGACGCCTTTAGGAATTTGAACAGTTCGCTCCCAGCTCTGGTCCTGAGGTGCCTTTCACGTCTAACTGCAGCATGGGTGGAGATGGTAGACTGGAAAGTAGAAGAGAATGTGGCAGCAGCAGCACCAGGACGTGCAGGTGTTTTTAGTGCGAACTCTACTCCTAGAAAACAGGGAAAAGGCCATTAAAAGTACCTGCAGATCTTGAGAGGGAAAGTCGTTGTGTGACACTATTCCTGGAGAGACGAGAACAAATATCTACACACCCCCGATAGGAAACCAATAGCAGATCAGAGTAAGGACTGCACTCAGATTCAGCTTGGTGAGCAGTGTGTTTACTGTGGTTACTTACAAGAGTGCGGGTGAGGTGTTACTCACAGGAGGAGAACTGAATCTAAGGTAGCCTCATCACCACAGATCCACCCCTCGATGAGCAATGGTTCATACACGCTGGAAACCCGGAGCTCACTGGAAAACTTGCAGGGAGATTGACATCTGGGAAAGTGTTTCTCCAGGCAGCTGAGTTGAACTGAGGCCACCATGCAGCTTCGCTGGTCTGCCCAGCACTTCTTACTGCTTATAAAATCTTGAGGAGCAGGGTCAGTTTCAGCCAGACTCAGGGCCTTGCTGATGCTTTTGGGCTGTTTACTTCCTGAGTTTTAGTGAGCTTTTCTATACATGGAGTGTTTCACCTCCCTTTAGAACATGGTGAGTCTTAGTTTCCCTCCAAAATGCAATCTTTGTCTTGGAAGAAATTGCTACACAGCAAATAACTTACTATGATGGCCTCTAGGCTCCTGTGGAAACCAGATCAATACAATACAAAACAAAACTCTCAGGAGAACTGCATCAAAAGAAGGCACAGGTGTCAGTCAAATCCAGATGGAAAAGAAATTTACTTTACTTCAGACATTTTTCATATGGATTAAGAAAAGTTGCTTTTTCTTTTGGTAGATGAAAAATAAACAACATTTAGAACAAGTCAATAAAAAAAGCTTCTTAGTCTTGGGGAGATATTTTAGTATTTTAAATCATACTCTTTTCCAAAGTTTGTATGACTTGGAGATTTTGAGATGCTAGAAATGCATTTGAAATGGCATCGCCATGTCCCTTTCTCCTTCCTTTCTAACAGAATTAGTGAATACGAATGATACAGAAAACAGCCCTCCACATCATGAGAAACAGAATCAATTATCTTTCCAATATCTCACCCCCTCTTGCAAATTTAATTTTACCCAACTCAGCTTTTTATTTCAAATTACTGGTTTAGAGTTCCATATTTGTTTCGTAAAAAGTTGGAGATACAATTTTTTCCTCTAGTTTTCAATTAGATACAGTTTCTGTTCAACCACCTGTTCATGATTATGCAATACTCTTGCCCTTATTGTATTGTGTGTCTGCTCTGATTTCCAGATGGAGACCTTTTCACTTATACAAGACGGGAACCTATTGGTGTGTGTGGCCAAATCATCCCTGTAAGTTGTGTTCTTGCCTGATTTGTCACGAGGGAAAAGAAAGCTCTGATTCTGTTTGATCTGATGATGAATCTCATTGTAACAGAAATGGATGATTACATGTTGATTAAGTGTGAAGTAAATATCACCATGTATGACTGACTGCACCTTGTCTTCTTGTGGTAGCTTCTTGGGCCAGCCCCCCTATGCTGGCATATCTTTTGAGGGTATTTCAGTATTACCACATTAAGTCCTAAGTGTTTCCGCATGGGTGGTTTTTAAAGTTCTATAATATACTGGTTTTATAAGCCCCGAGTTATAAGCGTATTGCACAGTTTTTATCATGGCTCATCCATGCAGAGACACCACTTCAGACAAACATAGTAGGCCTCACTTCTCCCCAACACTCTGTCTAATCTAGAACTTGGGAGGCAGAGGAAAGTGGATCTCTGTGAAACTGAGACCGGCCTGGTCTATATAAGGAGTTCCAGGGCCCCTGGGGCTACAGGGAGACCCTGTTTCAAAAAAAGCCCAAAACAATAAACAAACAAGCAATCAACAAGAATAACTGCAAAAGATTTTTGCAACAAGACTGTTGAATTCTTGAAAGATACTTTTGAATTAAAATGTTGGAAATGATCCCACGATACTTGGAACACTGTGCATATTGTACTTTTAGATGGCCGGACTGGGTACTCAGAATTCCTCTAACAGAAAGTAATGCTCTGAAGGGAGCTGGAAGATTTCTTATAAGTTTAACAAATGGGCACTGACCACATGTCACTGACATACTTTTAAAGGTGAAATACACACAGTGAATAGTCCTCGGGTTTTAGATGAAGGTAAAGCACTTACTCTTATTCATGGAAACTGAGCTTTAAAACCATGTTAGCATTTTTGATGGAATTATTCATTATTTTAAAAGCTAAAAAATTTTTTAAAATATTAAAGATAACTATCATCACTCTAACTGCTAATAAAAGTTAATATGCTTAAACATTAGCATCATCATTTTTTTGTGTGTGCTAGGGATCTAACCCTGGGCCTCACACAGGATAGGCAGGTATCTAGAAATGAGCTTTTCCCCCACCCCTATTTTCTTGATTAACTGAGGATATCCATCTAAAATAGAGAGAACAGTATGCGCAGATGAACTCCCACACATGGAACAGAATGATTATTTGGGTCCTTACAGCTGCCCAATTGGCTTGTTGAGATCAAAGTCAAGCGTATATCCTGATCTTTAACAAGATAGTTTGTCCTGAGCTGAGGGTAGCTCAGTGTCAGAGAACATATTCAAATTGTGTTAGACCCTGGGTTCAGTCTCTAGCTAACACAGATAAACACACATGAAATCTCCTGGATATCAGTTCTGCTGAATGATAACATTGGGTACATACACTATAGGAAGACATAGAATGAGAATTTTAAAACTTAGATAACATGATATGCTTCATTATATGCTACAACATGTAATAATGTTTTTCCTTGAGAAATAATAATTCAAAATGACAGCACTTAAATAAATTTGGAAGGACTCTCCTCTTCTCTTCTTGTATGTTTTATTTAGAGCTTTTAATCATTTGCTAGCTACCTTTAGCAATGCACCCAAGTGAAATACAGTAGATAATTACACACAGCTTTTAAAATCTTTTTTGATTGGTTGATTTTTAAATTTTTTAAATTTATTTTATTTTATGTGTATGGTTACCTGCATGTATGTAAGTGCACCACATATGTGCCCCTGAGAGGCCAGAAGAGGGCGCTGTATCCTCTGTAATAGAATTACAGATGGCTGTTAGCTGACATGTGGGTGGTGGGAATCAAACCCCAGTCCTCTGGAAGAACAGCAAGTGTTCTTAAGCACTGAACCATCTCTCCAGACCCTACACACAACTTCTTAATTAATTTTCTACATGTATGAGGGAGGCAAATCGTTCTAGAAAGCGTGATTTTGAGCTATACAAAGAATTCATTGTTCAATTTGCTCTCTAGTGGAACGGCCCATTGCTTATGCTGATTTGGAAGATAAGCACTGCTCTTGCCTGTGGAAACACGGTGATCGTCAAACCAGCAGAACAAACTCCTCTCACTGCTCTTCACGTGGCCTCTTTAATAGTAGAGGTAAGTTTCCCAGGTCTAAACATGCAGGCGAATTTGAGATTCCCAATTCATCTTACAGGCGCTCCTTTTGCTACTGTACGCTGTGTTATGCACTAAGGACTCCCTGTCCAGAGATGGGGACAGAAGCAGCAGAGCTGCAGGCTGGGATTTCTGTCAGTGAGCAGACGTGTATCTTTACACAAATGCAAAGAGGTCTCCAGACTCCAAAGCTTATGCCAGTCCCTTGCAACCAATAGTTTCTGTTGTGAAAGTCTCAGGATCATAAATTCACTGCAAAAGACAGCATTCCTTGAAATGATGAGCTAGTGAGCTGGTGAGTAACTGCCTGCTGTACAACCGACCATGCTGCATCTGCAAATTTGCTCAAAGTTGAGCGTTCGTGTGTGTCTATTTTCACTTTTCTATGACTGTTTCTTCTACATTTTCTTTCCTGTTTAATATGGCAAAGAGTACGTGAGACTTTTTTCAACCATCCAAAACACGTTTTTGTTCTTGTAAATAAATAATCATTGCCTTATGTCCTTAATATTGGACTAAAACTCAAATTTTAATCAGTAAAATCTTCAAATTAACGAAACCTTAAACAATATCTTAAAAATATTTCATATCAAACTAAAATAGGCCAGAGTTATCAAAATGGGGTAATTTGATGCAAATACCTTAAAATTTTAACACACCCTGTACAGTTATCGAACTGGTGTTTCCTTCTTGGATTCCTTCAGTGGGATGAACATTGTTCTGAGACTTTTCATCCGGAGCGTGATGACTTTGTTTGTTGGATCTTTCACTGAATAAATTGCCAGTGAATAATTGCAAATCACCTGTTTTGTCCTGAGAAATTTGGTTACTGATGGTAATACTAAATGCATCGTTTCTGTGTAAATAACTTACCACAGACTGCTACATCCTGTCTTTTTGAGTTCCCCTCAAAAAGGGTGGTCCAGTGATGACAGACTTGCCCTTGGATGAGAGTATCCTTTAGCAATGTTGCCTTTAAAGATATTTTCACATGGAGTAAGAAATGAAGTAATAATAAGAAGAAATAAAGGATAAATTCTTAGGTGAATTTTTCTTGGTACAGCAATTCACAAAGTTAGCATAACGTAATCATGAATTCTCCTCATTCATGAATTGAACTCTGAAATCTGTTTTAACTGCTTGCTTCCTAACTTGCAGGCAGGATTTCCTCCTGGCGTGGTGAATATTGTCCCTGGGTATGGGCCAACTGCTGGGGCAGCCATCTCCTCCCACATGGATATTGACAAAGTGGCCTTCACTGGATCAACAGAGGTAATATTGTTCTCTGAGGCACATTTAAGCACGCCACATTGTTGACAATCAGACCACGTTCTATGTAGCTGTGTCTAAGCCAACATGGTATCAAAGCAAATGTTGCTTTTAGTGATTGTTCCTTATCCAAGCCTTCACATTTGTTCATAAAAGCATAAGCAGATGTTGTTTGGATAAATTTAAAAAAAATAGCCATTACTAGATTCAAAAAGCTCACAGCAAACCATTTTTAATGTGTTCATGGTCATCTCTTAGGAGACATGTTGCTGCCAAGCATGTCAGATGATTAGTAAAGCTCATGACAGAAAATATAAATTAAGCCACAGTGACTTGTATGAATGACCGTACCTACGGCCTGTAGACCATGAAAATTATATGGCCTAATATTGCCTTTAGCTCCTTATTTTTCCCCGGGTCTACCAAGCACATTCTGAGAAGGAGGCAGAAATCCAGGATCTTTCTGTTTCTATTGACCTACCCTGGATTTGCTGTGTGTCTGGCTTCAGCTTGAGCTAATGAAAAATTGTAAAATGGGACCATGACCACAAATACTACAGCAAGCAGCAACAGAGAGGAAGAATCTGATTCTGGAGAAGGCCCAAGTTTCCACTACAAGCATAAGAGAGCATGAAAAGTATTGCACCAAGGAAAGATGTGTTTGAGTCCCCTGCTAGGTTACAGCACAAGAGACATTGTATTCCTGGTTGTCATAGGATGAAAAGCGAGCGTGCAACCATCTTACAAGTTTGCCAAGACAAGAAACCAGTGGTAGATGGGGAATGATGGGACATACAAAGTGCTGTGAGGGTCAGGAGGAGGAACGCAACCTGCAGACGGGTGCTGGAACCTGCTCAGGGTTTGGAGAAACGGTTTCTGCTTCAGCTTCTTGAAGACTGAGAAACAGGAAGAACATCTGCCACTGAGTTGAGAGTAATCTGATTATTATTTTTTTATCTCTGTCAGGTACTTCATTTTATTTTTAAAGAAACTGCACACACAACTGAAATAAAGAGACATTAAATGTTACTTTTCTTGACCTTGCAAAACACTTTGTCCTTTGCCTTTTATAGTCAGAGTGGAAATACCGCATTGTGTAAATTTCTAATTGACTTAGGCAAAAATCAACCCTGCCACCAGATCTTTGCAAATGTCATTCAAGAGACAGATAGACTGCCTCTCTGCAGGCCGTCATAACAAGGAGACACTTTAACAAGATTTTTAATGTCCTTTTGATTCATTTAAAATGGAACTCCACCCACAATGTGTAAGACAAAGGGTATTTTCCTGAGCATAGACAACTCTGGCCCCACTAAGTGACTTAACAAAATGATGAATGCATTATCCACTCACAGTTTTAAGAACTCTGATGTTTTCAGTCTATTTAGGAAAGTGATAGCACTTTACTTTTTCGATGTAAGGAAATGAAATTATGGGATAAAAGTAATTTCCTTAATTTCTGGGAACTCAAGCAACTCTGTTGTTGGCTAAAAGCATGCACTAAGAAAAAGTCATCTTTCTTCCTCACTCATGTTTCTAACCAGCTTTCATAGAAGTCTTTTAACAACTGCAGAGTTCACAACATTACAGCTGCGATTACTCCATTTCCTAAGAAAAGTTTAGCTTTCTAGAAGAATTTCTCTAATAAACTTAAGTTAAAAAAAAAAAGAAAGAAAAAATATGAGTAATTCAACAAAAGACATTTATTATGCAGAAAACAGAAAATGCTTAATCGTCTCACATGAAAGTGGTCACAAGAAGTACACTGCAGAGGTTGGACTTGGTGGCATGTACCCGCACACCAAGCACTTTGAAGGTGGAAGCAAGAGACCCATTGACTGAGGAGGACTGAAGCATAGGGGAGACAATGACTACTCTCAAAAACTGATAGCAAGGACCAAAATATAAATGAAGTAAAGGACAGAAATCTTGGGGATAAGATAAATGTCAGACAGTTTCCCTAAGAACGTTTACTTTTTGTTCATTTATATTAATCTAATTTCAAGTGCTAAATTTATTTTTTATAAAACTTTTAAGCCAAATTAAAACGTTATCAAACTGGGGCTCTATTTGGCAATGCACAATAGTTAAGTGTCCTCATAAACTTACACATTGCCTTATTGTTCTGATAGAATCGAAACTCTAGTAAAAACAAACACATGAAATAGAAAAAGGATCCAAGAAAATAGAAAATAAATAAAATGATTAAAAAAAGAAATAAGATCATTTTAGTGACTTGTGGTCTCAATAGATATAATGAAGAATAAATAATTATTAAAACTGAATTTAGATATAGAAAATTAAAATACTAGAGTATAATCTTGACAGGAAGGGATACAAAAGGAAAGAAAAATCAAAGAAAGAACTAGAATTAAAGAAGAATTCAGGGTGGTAGGATTCCAGTAAGTGTAATAACAGCACAGACCAAGACCAGTTTCTTCCATATACATCAGTTATTTAAAGATGCATGTATCTGAGATGTAGAAACATAGTAGGAATGGATGAGAGAGAGAGAGAGAGAGAGAGAGAGAGAGAGAGAGAGAGAATGGTGAATAAAGACAGAGATTCACTAACACTGATAAATTCATGGGAATTGAGGCAAATGACAGCCTCTATGGAAAATTTATTCAGATATAAATGGTAACATGTGAGTCAGACTTCCACTGAGACTTCATGAACTGCTATGAGACCAGGAATGAGAATCAGGTCCATTTAGAGTCATCAGAAAATGACTCAAGGAGAATATGAGATGAGAATTTTGTCAACACAAAGGCCTGTGGGAAGGGTCTAAAAAGAGAGGCTGGGATGGAAATAGAGGATGAGGAAGAGCTGAGATTTCAGGGGTGGAGGGAATGGAATTCCAGTTTGGCTAGAAGAGTGAGTTCTCTGAATGTCAGGAGAGGATGACTGTCAGGTGAGGTGTGATTGAGTCATGATGTGCCTGATCAATACTGAGATGAAGTTCTGATGAAAATGAAAAATAGCCCCCTGCCCCACTCAGAAGGCAGCTGTCGTGTTCCAAGCATCTGCTCTCTTGTGCGTGAGTATATAGTAATTGACCCCGTCTTTGCAGACTTGATGGGGGAATCTCTTAGATCTGAAGGTCTTAGATCTGGATTTTGAATAGCACCATTTAGTGTTCCTTCCAATAGAAATTTGGGTGATGGTAAACACATCACAATATTGAAAATATTAAAGGAACCTGTCTTCATGAGTGCAGTCTAAGACTTCTGGTTTGTAATGTTTGATTTCAGGTCGGTAAACTGATCAAAGAAGCTGCTGGGAAAAGCAATCTGAAGAGGGTCACCCTGGAGCTCGGAGGCAAGAGCCCTTGCATCGTGTTCGCTGATGCAGACTGTGAGTGCACGCTCTTTGTGAGCCTCTCACCTCCTTCTCTGGTTTCTGATAATGCCACACACAGTGAACTTGACTCTTCCAAGTGGGTTTGTTTCAAGTTGTAAGGAATTAACCAGAGTCCACACTGACTCAAGCTTTTAAATGATCCTTACATTCTAACATACAATAGATAAATCAGACATGGATATGACTTTTGTCCTGGGTTGGAATAGACTGCTATTTCCTAATGTCAATCTGAGGGAGCATAAATAATTTGCATTTAGATTTAAGAGGTTTTTGTTGTTGTTTTTTAAATTCCATATTTGTACTTGCATTGAGGAGAGTAAGAAATAAGAAACATGTTAGGCCAATCTTAGCCTGAGAAACAGTTTCACATTTGCCCTCTACCTTGCCTCTGAATCTTTCATTATTAGAAGGAAGTCACCAGTGGATAATTACTCATGATTTAATAGTTACTCTTTTTTCTCCTGTTAAGGATGTAAAGTTCACATATATTAACTTATAAGTATGATATGACTCCATAAATCATCTTCTAAATTCATTCTGATTATATTACCAAATGAAATCCTGAGATTATTTCCTAAATAAGATTAGCATGACTGGATGGTCAGAACTTTTCTTAACTCTTTCTTAAGTGGTTACGGTATTATTATGACCCTATAAACACACATGGTTCCCGGAATTTTCCATTATTTCTATCATGAATGTTTTAATATCTCTTTTCATGTGTGTATGTCTGCAAATATGTATGTGAATGAAGGACAGACTGAGTTAGACATGGCAGATGTGTTGGAGCTGGAGTTGCAGCTGAACTGACCAATGTGGGTATTGGAAACTGAGCTCTGGTCCTCTGGGAAATCAGTACATGCTTTTAATCCTGAGCCATGTCTCCAGCCCTGCTCTTGCAATCTTCTTCCTCTTCCTCTTTCTCCTTTCTTCCTCTTTCTCTTCCTTTATGAGAGAAGGTCCTCTCTATGTAGTCCTGGCTGGCATGAAAGTCTCTGTACACCAGGCTGGCCTTCAGACTCACATAGATCTACCTGCCTCTGCCTACCAAATGCAAGGATTAAAGGCATGTGCCATGGCCAACTCTCTTTTGTGATCTTAATTTGAGATTTGAGAACATACAAACTGGTTAAACACATTCATCAACCTCACAAGATTTCTAGGTAGCCAATCTGTCTGTAACTGAGCTCACTACAGTTTAAACATATAGTATTAACTCACAGATTCACATCCAGTTTTTATAATATTGAAATTAAATCTTCCTCATTTGTAAGATTAAAATACACACAAAACCCCTTTACTGTTTAGGACAAACAGAATTCTAATGAAATAACAGAGGCATATTGTGTGATCTAAGCTAAGCAAAAAGCATATATGCATAAATGACATAGGCTACAGGTAGATTTTGGAAATGTCTTTCCAAGAGTATTTGGTGAATGAGTGTGAAAACTAGTAGGTTTGGGTTGTTTTTGTGTTATTTTCAAAAAGATTACTTTTGTTATTGATGAAAATGTTTAAGAATGTTTTGAATATTTAAAGCAATTGGTAGTTCAGCTGCTTTCTTTTGTCATCTAATTAAGCCTGAGTCTAAAACAAACATTCACAGTCATCACATACGTATAAACAGAGGGAGTTCTAAACTTCTCTGTGGTGATCCTGGATCTTACAGTCAAATCCACATTCTTGTAACGACTGTGAAGTTGGGATAGGAACCATCTTTTCAGATTTTCTTTGTTCCTATTTTTTCCATGGCAAATAAAGGATCTTTCAGATTAATTTGTTCTCTGGCTGCCATCTTCTCAGAGGTGGACATTGTTGTGTCTGTGTCTGACTGAATGATTCCTTATTTTCTGCTTCACCATACTGCCTCTGACATATATTCTTAAGAAACATTTCTTTGTTCTGTGTGCTTTCTTCGCAGTGGACAGTGCTGTGGAGTTTGCCCACCAAGGAGTTTTCTTCCACCAAGGACAGATTTGCATAGCCGCATCTAGGCTTTTTGTCGAGGAGTCAATTTACGACGAATTTGTGAGGAGGAGTGTCCAGCGGGCCCAGAAATATGTTCTTGGAAATCCTCTGAACTCAGGAATCTCCCAAGGTCCCCAGGTGTGTACAAAGCAGAAGACATGTGTTTCAGACACAAGAGCAAAGAATTCTTTTCAGGTCTAATTTTGAGCAAGTTACACTTCATATCTGTGCGCTTTCCTAGCAGATATCACTATCCTCATTTGATGGTTGAAATAATCTAGTCCCCATAGTGAAGTTCTATCCAATTTGGGGAGGTTTGTTTGTTAGTCTTATATCTTGAGACAGGGTAGGAGCTGTTCTGGGAATTAAACCCGGAAGGAATGGCTGGGATAAGCTGGGACAAGCACGAACACCAGAGGTCGGATCTCCCCGACCCACATGAAAGCTGGGCGGGTGTGCATGCAACTGAAATCTCAGTGCTCAGCATGAGGAGGCAAACGTTACCAGGGTAAGCTGCTCAGCTATCGTAAGCAAATGACGGCATCCAGGAAATCAGTGAGCGAGCCTGCCTCAGTATATAACGTGGAGAGTGATCTAGGAGGATATCCAGTGTCAACTACTGCCACCAACCACACACACACATAGACACACATGCACTTGCATATATGTAAACATGTGCATATGCACACTATAGTCATATACAAATGACATTATAAGAAGGCAAATTAAAATTTAAAAGCTCTATCAATTTCTTGCTTTCTTCATGTTATGTTCCTTTTGATTCATATGAATATTTCTTTTTTTAAGTTTAATTCTATTTTTAAATTCTGTGTGTGTGTGTGTGTGTGTGTGTGTGTGTGTGTGTGTGTATGCATGTAGATGCAGGAGACCCGAGGTATTGGTTCCCTCTGGAGCTGGAGCTATAGTCTGTTGAGAGTCACCCGGTGTGAACAGTGGGAACTCAACACCAGTCCTCTGCAAGTGCAGAACATGCTCTTAACCCTGAACACTCTGTGTACAATTCTTTCTACTCTTAGAAGTTTGTACACATTTCTGTCATTTTTCTCTCAGCAGCAGTCCTTCATCTCAGGTGTCATTCCATAAGATTAAACGATAGAACACCCCACGTCTTCTACAGAGTTCTCTGACCTAACGGCAGCATACCTGTCCTCAAAGATCTTGGTTTTTGAGCTTCTGACAAACTTTTCACTTTAGTTATTAGAGTTCAGTGATTCAACTCCAAAGTATCCTTTGGATTACCTTGATCCAGTTAATAAGAGTGTCTGTGTCTCTCCTACTCAAGGGTCACCATTTGCAAGGCTTGCATTCGTGGTATGATACTCAAGCTCTCGGACATTTGATTTGGAGTTTACGCCTGCCCTTTGGACTCTGCTCTGCTCTCAGTGATTCTGAACTGGGTGTAGTTTTGTTTCTTTCTAATAAAGGATATTTAGGCATATCTGGAGACAGATTATGTTATCATAACTAGGTGGGGTAGTATGATTCTGGGGGACTAGGAGTCAGGCAGCTTCCTGGTTGGCAGACAGACAGGGAAAAGAGGTACTTGGCAGCTTAATGTGCTTTTTACTTAAACATTTAAGATGATTGACTTCCTGATGCTTCTTCTAGAAATCAAAGACTGAACGCACCCCTCACCCCCTCCCATCCATGATAGAAGCAGTTTGGCAGGACTTTCAAATCTCCTGGGGGTGGGTGCATGTGGGGGGATGAGAAGATGAGAGGTGGGACATGGGGGGGTTTCTTGTGGCAAGGAACCAGTCACCTTCAGGCCTTCCTTCTTCTGGATTATCATCCCCAACAATAGCCCAGATCAGTCAGGTATGAAGGAGAAAATGGATCCACCCTACCCCAGACGTAGAAGATTCTGGTCTGAACCACTTCCCCAGTGGGGCCATTTGTTTTTGTGTTTTGTGGTGTGTGTATGTGTGTGTGTGTGTGTGTGTGTGTGTGTGTGTTTTCAGTAAAACTTGGCTGAGTGCTGAGACCTTACTTTTCTTGCAGTTTTAAATGGCAAAGCAAAAGAATCCCTTCCTACAACCCTAGACAACCTTACCATAATGGCATCAAAAAGGATGTGATTTTGAGTTTTTCTGTTGTATTTCTCTTTGTAAATATTCATTGATCTCTCTATAGAAACAAAATACATTTCTCATTTCATAGGTGGATGGGTAGCTATATAGAAAGTAGCTGTTCATCTAGAAGATTGATTATAGATGACATGCTAGAAAGATAAAAGAGAAGCAGAGTGTTTCTGAAATATTTGAGTTTGAACAATGGCCAATATTTCCTTCAATGAGGGTCAGCCATTGGCTCAAAAATTGAGTAAATTACCTTATTATTTATAAGAGTGGTAAATTAAAACAGGCTTATAAATTCTGACCCATGGGTGACCTATTGATGAATGCACAGCTTAGTACTCTGCAAGTGAGTGTGAGATGAAAGCAAATTGAACTGAATTAGTGGAAGGTGCAGGTACCTTAGAACTTTCAGAAATAGAAGAATTCAAAGCCCCAGAGCTTCTCTACCTTTTATATTGTTTACCTGTGATAAAGAGCCACAAGTTTACATTAGCCTAGTGCTTCACCCATTGATGGCTGAGTCACTCACACTTTTTAAATAGAGTTTTGGAATCTTCACAAAGTATCACAACAAAACAATTATAGAGAGAATCGAGGCAAATTTATTTAAGAAAATAGTTTTTAAAAGATTTCTCTTTTTTTTTCCTTATTTTAAAGATTTCAATGTCAAAGCATTTGAGTTCTGTAGCAATAATGTATATCATATTTTTTCTGTTATACATTAGTATTCAATATGTACAATTTTCTTCACACATAAATTGATTTTCTTATTTGGCTTCATAAACAAAATTGCATACTTAAGTGGGAATGATTAATATTTTCATTTGTAAAAAAAAAATCTGACCTTGCTTCAACTCCATTTCCTTGCCCATAAACAGAGGGAGGGTAGTGATGTCAGCCTTGGGGTTTCACTGTGTGGGAAATGAGGTGAGCTCTGTAAGAACTATCACCCTGCTTACTTATCTCAAGTACCTGTTAAGTAAAGAGTAACTCAGTGCCTCACTGTATGGTAACAATTGTATACAGTCCTATAGTTTAACTTTTTCCTCATGGGAAAAGTGAGATGTTTTCATGTCTTTTCTCAATATTCTCAGTGATCTGCGGTTTCCAAATATGTGACTTTCACAGATGAACCTTTGTCTTTTTACTAATCTGATTTGATTCTCAACTTACAAAGTTCAGAAATCAGAGCTTTTGAGCATTCAAACAATTAAAACATGTAGTTTAAGACCCTTGCAAGAACACTGTGACCCATACCATTTTATAGCTGAGCCCACAACACTATGAGTCCTGTAGTCGTAAAGGGCCCTGCTGCACACAAGCATGACTGAACAGGGCTCCAGACTGATGAAGAAAGCCAAGCCCATCCTTAGTCCATCTGAAACCTTCAAAGAAGGTTTGTATTGAAGTTAGTCGGAATGTGTACCTAGGTATAGCGGATTACTTTGTCACTAGTCCCATGCTCCTTCACGGTGTCCCTCAGACGTCCCTGTGTGTCTGAGTCACTCAGTCCATCAGTAGGTCCAACAAGGGACCCACAAAGCACATTTTGCTGTCATCTGGTGCTCAACCTGCTGAGTAAGGAGTCATTTTCAGCAGCAAAGCTTGAAATATAAGGTCTTATTTTTTCAAAATCCATTGATCATGTCGCATTCCAAGCAAACATTCTTTAGTCTCTTTCTGCAGCCCATATTCAGGGGCTTATTATCACCAGGTATGTACTCACGTCAGACAGGAAAGCAATAATATTTAGGGAGTATAGCTTGACTAAAGAAATACAAATACTGACTTTGAGGACGTAAACCGAATAATTCTCAGAATAGGCCAGAGAAATTTGGCATGGAGTTGCATGGATCCGACACTAGAATACCTCAGCGGGGTAGGCCTATCTAGCACTACTGCTTAGCCTGCCTATGTTAGTTAGTATGTGGTGATACCAGTGTCCCGTCTTTCAAGACAGCACCTCGAATACCTCGACAGGCTAAAATTTATTTGCTTTGGGAATGTCCTTCTGAGCACTGTGCACGGAAGAGAATGGAGCAGCACTGCCCAATTGTGGCGCTGAACTTTCAAAATGCTGATCTCAGCTGCAGTTTCCCCTGAGCAGATTTGAAAGCCGAGTTCCATGTGGTTGGAAAGCACGTCAGGGAAGCTTTACTGAGTCTTGGATGATGGGGAAGATTTACAGAACAGGACCATATGAAGAAGGACAATTTTCAGACTATGACCGGAGACAAGTTAAACACACAAAGAGCTGCCCCTCTTCTTAGTTCCGGCCTCTCTGACCTTTCCTTTAGTATTTCTCCCCTGCAACATTTCAGGAGACTGCGTTCATGATTGATCTGAGATCAAGAGTCACACAGTTATTCAGCATACCTGTGTGAGAACTGAGCTAACAGGAAGCACCTAGAGTAAGGTGTGGGGAGGGAGAAGCATGTGTTTCTGGTATGGCCAACCAGAAGTCTGGCCTCTTTTTAACCTCCTGTATATCAAATATGTTTCTATCACACTTTAATATTTAGATGTATTCCATTTAATGAAACAGGAAGATGATAATCAATTGTGACTGGCTAGAAACTAGAATGAAATCTACTGAGCTGAACAGGGGCAGGTTCCAACTGCGATCAGCATATGATATCCAAGGAACAGCAGGCCAGAAGACATGACTTAGTGAGGGAAGATTCAGTCCCTGATGAATAGGGTTCTTCTCCAGCCCAGAGCATCTGCTTCTCGGTGACATGTCCACTAGAGAATAATCAAAAACTCTTCTCTCTTTTCACTTCTTTTGTATGAGTAAGAACTGCAGGTTTCAGGCAATGGGAACAGAGGACAGTTGTATGGAAGCTCCATACGGCCATGGTGCCAACTGCTGTGTTTAGGGAACTATGTTAAATTTATATATGTTTAAGGGTTCTTTCCTGAAAATTCATGGGAAGAAAACATACCTAAGAATGAGCTGTGCCTCTGTCCGTTGCCTCGAATCAACGTGAGACTTTACTCAGTATCCGAGCATTTTGAAGCCCCATTTACACTATGTTGTCTATATTAGTTATGAGTTTTTCATTTTTCCTGTAATATTTTTCAACTAGATTGATAAGGAACAACATAATAAAATACTTGACCTCATTGAGAGTGGGAAGAAAGAAGGAGCCAAACTGGAGTGTGGGGGCGGACGCTGGGGGAACAAAGGCTACTTTGTCCAGCCCACAGTGTTCTCCAATGTCACCGATGAGATGCGCATTGCCAAAGAGGAGGTAAGTGTCCCACTTGGTCCTGGCTCTTAGGTCTCCATTTGTAAACTATCTGCTCCTCTCAAACTCAGCAAATTGAACAGCTATCTCAGGCAGTGTTTGAGAGAGGAAGGCTTCAGGCATTTGGGAAAAGAATAAACAGTGAGGAATGCCATGGAACTGAAAGGAATTTCTAAACAGACACAGAACAAGGAGCTTAACAGCTTTTATAGGCTCTTCACAACTTTAAAGGCTGGAAAAGCATCCTGTCATTTGTGAAACCAGGAATAGATGTGCACATCGTTCATTATGTTACATATGCCAGGCACAGAAAGATGTGCAATCATGATAGTAATATGAAGAACTTACAAAGCAAACTCAGAAGCAATGGAATGGCTTTGTGTGGAGTGAGGAGGGAGGGCGGGAGGCACACCCTAAGCAACATCCGTGAAGACGTCACACAGAGCTACCACATGGAACTAAGTGTGTCTTTACAATGGTAGCTATTATGCCACAAGCCTTCTGAGGACTTTTAATACTTGCAGAGGTACATGCACTGTCCTTGTAACATAAAAGTATTTACTATGTAATACACTACACTAAAAAGATATAGGTGACTCAAAGGTATGTTGTTATAACTAATTTCCCATTCACTAAATTTGTATTTCATGTCCATGATTTGAGAGGACATGTATTAGTGTTCATAGGAGATTCTCTTCCTTAATTTTAACAAATGTTTATCAGAATATAGAAGCTTGGTATATAAGAGAAAAATCCAGTTATTTTCCTCTGATCTATGTTAAGATGCTGACTGGGTTGGATGTGAGCTTTACTTACCAGAATCTAGCAGAAGTGAAATAATTGTTTGCATTGATAAAAAAATAAATCTACAATCCTGTGATTGTAGTCATTGCCAGGGAAAGAGAAGTCAGGCTTTGGTTAAGTATAGTGTAGTTAGTATAGTGGTTCCAGATAGAAGCTCTTCCAGCAATGAGACATTTTGTTTAGTGAATGCTGTATAAAATTTGGTGACTATTAGAATCTAAATAAAAATATGTGCTGATTGCACAATTTTTCTTATCCTGAAAAGGTCCAAATACTGTAGAATAGCTCACAGTTAGATCAGTGGTACACTCACGTCTAAGGCATGAACACTGTTGTGATCATTGCTTCTTCACTTACTCAGCAGAGCGAAGCTTTGCTTTCTTGGACTTGGTGCTAGGTGCAGAAACTTGAAAGATGAAGAAAACTTGGGTTAGAATTTACAATGTTTCCAAAGAAAGGTAATGGTTTGATGGTGACTCACTAAGTGTTGGGCAGCTCTATTACAGCATCAGAGAACAAATACTGCCTTAATTATTTGTATCCTGTCTTATTCCATAGAGAATTCCACACATGGTCATAATCTATTTTCATGATCATTCTCTGTGGTTACCTATTTTCATTTTTACACAGATCTGTGATGAGAGGCAACATCTTAGTCAGGGTAGAAGAGCTTGCAAGGAAAACATATACAGTGTATTTAAAAAGATGCAATTTTAACCTAAACTTTGTTTGCTTCATTCTTGCATAGATATTTGGTCCGGTGCAACAAATCATGAAGTTTAAATGTATAGATGATGTCATCAAGAGAGCAAACAATACTCCCTATGGCCTAGCAGCCGGAGTCTTTACGAAAGACCTTGATAAGGCCATCACTGTGTCTTCTGCTCTGCAGGCGGGGTTTGTGTGGTAAGCATAAGTGTATTAAGACATTCTCTGTCAATATCAGCCACATGCACAGGCTAACTTGACTTCTGAGAGACTTGAACTTTCATTTGAAATCATGCGACCTACTAGAAAGGTAGTTGCCTAAAATTGCTTTTAAATCAAATTAGTTTTATTTATTTACTTTATTTTATGTGTTGTGTGAGTTTTCTGCCTGCATGCAAGTGTACTCATGTTATACAGTGTCTGCAGAGGCCAGAAGACAGTGTTAGATCTCCTGGGACTGGAGTTACAGTCGGTTTATAGCCACCATGTGGGTCCTGAGAATCAAACCCTGGAAGATAAATGCTGAGCCATCTCTCCAGTCCCTGTTTTTAAATCAAATTAACGTTACCCAATCTTTTCAGGTTACTTGGCAAAAACATTTTATGAGTATTTGATTTCTAGGAAGTAAATATTGCTAAATAATTTCCAAGCACTTAGCACTATGCTAAGATAAAAGAGATAAAAGAAAAATTCAGTTTAATCAAGTTTAATTACACTACACAGTGTTTATTTGGTACTTTCTACATATGCAAAAGATGATTATTGATATTATTAGTTATGACAGACCAAACATTTGGCTTTATACAAACCTTTGGCTTTATACAAACCTTTGGCTTTATACAAACCTTCGGCTTTATACACGCAAGGCCATGGCTGTGTTCCTGAGCTCTATGTTTTGCTGTCTTTGCTGTTTAATATGAGATATGGACTCACCTAGTTGTTCAGTCTGGTCTTGAACTCCCTTTGTTGCTCAGACTGACCTTGAACTTGTAATTCTCCTGCCTCAGTCTCCATGTAGCTGAGATTACAGTTCTGCATCACCAGGCATGGTGCTTTTGACTCATATATCAGAAACTCACTCAGGCATTATTAGAGATATCTAAAGTTCATAGTTTGAAGACCCCGATGAATTTTTTGGAGCATGCTTCTCTTGCCTTTGATCTAGTTTATATTCCTGATTTTAAAATTTTTAGAAAATGTAAAATCAAAGGCTGGATCTCCCAAACTGCCGCCTTGCTGCCCAGCTGCCACTCCCGGGGTTTTCCCTGCAAGGCTTTGACCTCTTCAAGCCTCCCTGCAGTGCTGGTAACAAGCACAAGGCTATGTCCGTGCTTCTTCTGTTCAGTTAGGAAGACACTGGAAACCGTCGTGATGGACACACATCCCAGCAACCCTGTCCCTCTCCACATTCTGAAATCATTTCTTCCTGGGCAAAGGAGTGTCGTCATTTTATTTTGCCTTATGATGACTATGTTTTGTTCTTAGTCTCATTTGTAGAAAAACTAGAAGCTTGGTGAGGTTAAGTAATTTATCAAGATCATACAATAAATAAAGAGGCAAGATTCAGGCCTGTGACACCCTCAGAAAATGTTCTCAACTTTTGCCAATAATTAATACAGTTTGCCGGACTGCAAATCCCTCAATCCAAAATGCTCTGGAATGTACCAATATAATGCCTAAAACTATGTGATTTCCAGAGCACCTCAAATTTTCTATTTTTAAAAAATATTTTATTCCTTTTGTTTTATGTGATGGGTATATTGCCTGCATGCATGTAAGTGCACCCTTGTCATTCAATGTCCCTTGAGGCCAGAAGAGGGTGTTGGATCCCTGAGAACTTGAGTTACAGAGTTACGGAGGTTGTTAGCTGCCATATGGGTGCTGGGAATCAAACTTGGATCCTCTGCAAGAGCAGCTAGTGCTCTTATATGTGGAATCATCTCTCCACCCCCCCAAATTTAGATTTGTAAATAGAAATGCTTAAGCAGTAAAATCTATGTGAATAGTCTATAACCTAAAAAATATCTAACATTGAAATGCTTCTGGTCTCCAACATTTCATATAAGGGCTACTTAACCTATATCATCTGAGGGCTAATCACTTACAAGCTGGGACTAGAGACGTGGGTCAGCCGGTAAAGTGCTTGGTGTGCAAGCATAAGGACCTGAGTATGATCCTAGTGTCCATATAAAAAGCCAGGTGTAGTGGGCATTCCTGTCATAGCACTAGGGAGACAGAGGCAGGGGGACCCCTAGAGTTTGCTGACCAGTCAGTTCATATGAATAAGTGAGCCTCAGCCTCAGTGAGAGACTTTGTCTCAAAAAATAAGATGGAAAACAATCAAGGAAGACACAACATCAGTCTCTTGTGTCCAAATGCACACGTCAGTATGCACACACACTCCCATACATGCAACCATGTATACACTACAAATACATACATGCATACATATATGCATATGTATCTGACCTGTTTTTGACAGGAGGATGTTCTTCACACATCTCTGTTACAGTATGTCTCTGATTTACTTTAGGCATAGGCCTTTTATTAAAGGATTTATTTTAAAACTCTGGTACAATGTTAATGTCAGTCAACATTAAGGACCAGAGGTAAAAAGCCTAGCATTCTTTTTTGATTGTTTTGATAAGGGTATTTTTAAGAGACTTTTAAGTGAAATAAATCTAATTCTCATCTAGTCAATATTAGTAATGATTAGTATAGCATTTCCCATTTTAAAAGTATTAATAAAATTCAATATTACTGTTTCATGCATGTACCATCTACAATTACTAAAGACATTGTATAGCAAGTACTTCAAAGAGAACATTCTATGCATCATGTGACAGAGGTCACCCAGAGTGCTATAACATATTATCATCTCTACTTTAACATTATAAAAGTATCCAGGCCTGCAAACCTTCATTCACTCTAACCACGGTGCTCCCGTAGCCTGGCTTGTGTACTGTCCTTCTCTTTAATTTTATTCTCATTTTACTTATGAAAACTGATTAACAAAGTTAGAAGTTCTTCTAACACCTCTGTTTCATCAGCATATTGAGCAATTAATAAAATAAAAAAACAAGTATTATGATACATACTATAATTCCTAAGAAAATTGATTTTATCATATAGAATATAACATTTAACATTTAGAATGTAATCAATTTGGAAAACATTTTCAAAAAAGAGGGAAAAAATACAAACTAGTGACTGTGAGGTGCATGCATGTAAACACATAAGCCTCACAAAGTCTTACATTGGCAGTAAAGCCTGCCACACAGTCCTGGGCATGGTGGCACACACACTTTTAATCCCAGCACCTCAGAGGCTAAAGTAGGTGGAGCTCTGTGAGACTGAGGCCAGTCTGATTTACATAGCAATTTCCAGGATGCAGGAAAACAAAAACACAAGCAACAGGAAGAACACCATGAAAATCCTGGCCTCCAGCAAAGCAAACACGTGCTTTTATGGCAATTTTCGAACTAACGCTTCTTTATTACTATTCACAAGCATAGTTGTACCATTTATTTCTAGGTGATATATGTGAATGATTTCACATTGTCAATTATAGTACTGTTTTTATTTCTATGAATAAATTATACTGATAAAATGGAGTTCTTAGAGAGATCCCTGTAATCTGATTTGGGGATTATGTGATACATATTGCTATAATGTATTTCTCACCTTTTTTTTAAGGGTGAATTGCTATTTGGCCTTCAATGCCCAGTCCCCCTTCGGTGGATTCAAGATGTCTGGAAATGGACGAGAAATGTGAGAAAAATTTTATATACAAAAAATGAATATTTTTGTGAAAATGGTTTTCACTCACAAACAATTAATCCACTTTATTACTTAAGTAAAATCTAGCTCTGTTCTTCCTTGGAGATTTATACTACCAAATAGCACTTGGAATGCTGAAAGTACATCCTAAGGGCAAATAGCAATACCAGCAGGAATATAACTTATTACTCTACTGTTATTCATAAAGCACCATGTTCAGCACTGTGCCTTGGTAGATGAATTGTTACCTGCTTTTCAAGTTACTTTTGTATATGTGAGTATAATCCATTTGGAAAACATTTTCAGAAACTAGGTGCAAACTGGTGCTTATGAGATTCATGTAAGTGTGAAAACACTCTTGGTATTAGAATATACCTCTTAAATAAATTAATAGGTGTCTTATCCCAAACTAATATGCCCTTGGTGAAGAATGAGTTAATTAGTTGGAAGCAGGCTTTTCCCAAAGAGTCAAAACTAGTGAGATGCAGCCCTTGTGTATTCATCGATAATCCAGGGAACCCATGCCTTGATTTCTGAAGCTCTGTTCATAGTGTTGACCCTGGAATCAGTTAAGTTGCCCCCTAAAATAGCTCTTTTTATAATCCTGCTCACTTTCCCACTGGTCAACTTTAGTCACTTGAGAATATTTCTAGTTTAATTGCTCTGTGTATGTCACGAGGTATTCTTTTCCGGTCTCTTAAAACTTGGGAACAAGGAAGCACTGTAAACCAGTGAGTTTACAGCAAGAGCTCAGTCTATTTTTATTTTACTTGATTATGTTCATGAACTCAGTTCAGTAAACGTTTCCCCGAGTCTTATTTAAAGCTGATTTCTTGGCACCGAGGGAGAAACAGACATCTTGACAGGCACACCGTTTCACCTGTAGACTCTGAAGAGAAGCATGAGGACCATGTAGACGTTTTCTAGAAATGCAGTCTGAGACCTGGCCAGACCCACTGGAGCAGCGTTGGGGAAGAGGACTTGGACACTGAAGAGGTTTAGAAGCACAGTACTACTAACTTATAGATTTTCTGCGCTAATAAGAAATGTAAGCAGATACCCTTGTGCTTTGCACGGAGACTGTGAGGATTCTAAGGAAGTTAACTTATGCCAGCCTCAGAGTGACAATAATCACAAGGATAACTCTCCTGACAGCATCGAATACTTTTATAACCTTAAATAGGATAGAAAGCAACTTGCTTCCTCTATTAATTATTTATGTTTAATTTATGTTTCTCTTTGAGATGAAATATTTATGAAAATACTGTCTTTTACTGGAATTCAGACAGCTGAGTCTAAGCTCTTTAACTACTTTGAAGAACATGCTCACTGAAGCTTTCAAGAAGTATTTTCACTTAATTACCCTCCAAAATTTGGTATGAGGGTATTAGGTTTATCAGGAGAACAAACTGACTTCTGTATTCCCCTCTGCATCATAAGAAGGGAAGGAAAGAAAAGGACCAAAATCCTATTCGTCTTCAAACCTTCATGGGCGTATGAATTCTCATTTTAAGAAAGGTCGTGTGTGTTTGTGTGTGTGTGTGTGTGTGTGTGTGTGTGTGTGTGTGTGTGTGTAGTCTGATCTTTTCATGAAAATGTTGCAGAAAATACCTGAGTCCAATCCTTCTAGGTAGCTTTCAATGAGGTTTAAACAAACCATAATTTACAACATTGGTTAGGATGTAAAATCCTGATGACAAGCTACGAAGGTCCAGAGATTAACTCATCCCAACCGCTGTTTATTTGGACATTACTTAGAACTTTTAGAAGTAAATCATAGGAGGGTGATTAAAGGAGAAAGCTTGAAACAGAACAATCTCTAACGTCTTCCCTCCTTAAAAGAAGCAGCAAGAAATCCAAAAGGAAAGAAAACCCTACATCAAAGATTAGGTTTTTGTTTTGCCCAGAATAAAAAATACTGTCGGAACTATAGATTGAAAACAATTGAACATGTGTGAATGAAGTGGATGCATGGTCCCTGTCTGCCACCCCCACAGCTGTGACAAGGCAGATGGCAAATAGCTACTCTAGTTCTGCTGATGGCTTGCTCTAATACTCTTAAGTAATCCTATATTGCAACTTGTTCTACAAGTGTGTTGCTTATTTTTAAGATAAAATTCTTGTTGGATTGAGCTATGCACTTGGCAGTAAGGCTATATGTTCAAGTAGAATAATATAAAAATAAATAATTTCTGTGAAAGTTAAGAGTGCATCATTGCTTAAAATAAAAGACAAAATTATGAATCCTTTTTTTCCAGAAAGGAATTTATTTCAGACCCGAAAACTTATGCTCAGGTCTCAACTATATGAACCACTCTGTATGTAGTAAATACTGTCATTGTCCTTAGTCATAAAAGCAAGAGCAAATGTGTACCAAACAATCAGGTAGTTTAGTTCACTTACTTTGTGCTGTGTGCAGCTGTTTTTGTGAGTAATTTTTATTTCCCTCTCTAGGGGTGAATATGGTCTTCATGAATACACAGAGCTCAAGACAGTTGCAATAAAAATATCTCAGAAGAATTCGTAAAAGAAACCACAGGAGTGGAGAGAACCTCTTCATCAATGGCTGAGAATCTCCTAGAGTCAGCAGTGACATTGGGCTTAAATGTATGCTAGTTTTCCTTTTCTGGATTTCTTAAACACAAGTAAATCAACAGTATTAATGGTACACAGAGAAAAATGTCATTATTCTGAAGGAATAAGTAGCCTCTAATAATGTTACCCTGATTTCTATCCTAAAAAATAAAAATGATGGACTTGGATGCAAGATCTCTTTACCTCCGTCATGGTCATGTGTTTTCCATTATAGCTACTTGTGTAGAATATTCAGTTGGTAAAGAAGACCAGTCATTAGTCATTTAGTCTCTTCCCCTTTGAAACCTCACAAACCAGACCTCCATCATCTTCAACTCTTTCAGCATAACTGTTTAAGCTCCACAACAACAAACTCTAAGCACTCAATAACTTTTGTAGCCCAGTGTTCCAAATGCTTCCACAGTCCTCCCCCAAACAACTGGGTCAGGTCTGTAACAGCAATAGCCCACTCTCTGGTACCAGTTTCTCTCCTAGTTACTTTCTACTGCTGTGATTAAATACACTGACCAAAACCAACTTGAGGAGGAAAGGTTTATTTGGCTTACAGCATAGTTCATCATCAAGGGAAGCCAAGGCAGGAAGTCAGGGCAAGAACCTGGAGCAGAGACCATGGAAGGATGCTGTTTACTGGCTTGCTCCCCTGGCCAATGCTCAGTGAGCCTGCTTTCTTAAACAATGCTGGACAAGCAGCCGGGGTGAACTGCCCACCGTGGGCTGGACCCTTGCAATCACTTGGCAATCAAGAAAATGCCTCTCAGACATGGCCATAGGCCAGTCCAATGGAGGCAATTCTCCCAGTGAAGGTCTCTCAACACAGGTGTGTCAATTAAAGCTATTCGGCACAGATATATGCCCAGGAGTGGTATGGCTGAGCCATGTGATAGAATCTATGTTGTATGAGAGATATTCTGGGGGAACTGCAACACATACACAGGCCAACCCACCAGAGACCAAAGTGATTACATTAAAGTTTAACCTGATGATCTCATGTGTTAGCTGCGGGGTTACTTTCAGGAGCCTGAGCAAGGGGCTATTTACAGGAGCAGGAATGACTCTAAACAGCTGCACTGCCCAAAAGTCCATCCCCACATAGCTGACAGGTCAAGCCAACTGTATTCCTGGATCTTTTTCATGACTCACAGGCAGCTCAAGAGCTCTGAGAAATGTCTTCTCTGTAGTCAGACTGGCCCAAGATTCTTTCCCTGCAGTTCTTTCTGCTTTCTTTCAGTTTTCCCAGACAGGTGACACCTGTTTAACTCCTGAGTTTCCTGGGTCTCCTGGAGGGCATGCTTCAGTTGGGAGGAAACTGTTCTACAAAGCTACACCATTTTCTGGCTCTTATATTTATGTTTTGTTTTGTTTGTTTTATTTTTGAGATGGTTTGATGATGTAGCCGTGGCTGGCCTGGCACTCCAGGCCAGCCTCAAACTCACAGAAATCCCTTTGCCTATGCCTCCCAAGTGCTGGGAAAGGTGTGTGCCAAAATCCTGGGCCCTTACTGTTAAATTCTTTTGGACTCTTCTTCTGCAATGGTTTCTGAGGCTTGGAGGGGTTCATATAGATGTCCATCTATGGCTAAGGTTTGCGACACTGTGGCATAACAAGTCACCTGTTCTCAGAAGCTTCACTGATGGTTATGAGTCTTTACCGCACACCATCGCAAAAGGAAGTTTCCTTGTAGGACTGGTTGAGGATGACAGTAGCAGGAATCTCTGTGGTTATCAGAAATGTTTAGAAGGAAACTTGATAGGCACATCACAACCATGTCGTAAAATTATAGCAGTGACTTCCTCACTAGTGCCTTTGACTTCCCAAATCACAGGCTTTTAGTTCTGTCTTACAGTGGCCTGACGTGAACTCCTGTTGTGTGGGGTGTAGGTCTACTGTAAAAGGTATTGAGCAAGCTAAGCAACCCCTGTTATCCTGAAGGGAGGGTAGGAGTCTCGCCTGCTCTACCTGATGTGATAATCTAGGTCCCAGGAAGCCACTGCAGAACTCAGCAGTTGCTTCACCCCACCTCCACCCGACAAAGATCACCCCAGACCAGAACCAGGATTCTGGGTTTCCTTTCATCATTCCTAATTTCCATGTCAGCCCTACAACCTTCCTGCCTTTACCTAAATACCCCACCTTTAACTTTACCACCTTCTGTAATGGCCAGAAAGGCCTCACTACATAAACCCCTGCCTTGGTTTCAATAACTGAACTGCCCAGAGATGCAGTCTCCTGGGAATCTCTCCCGCCACACTCTGAGCCACCTGAGGACCTGTTCCATTGTCCTCCATTCTCTGGGATGACTAGAGCACAGCAGCCGTGCTGGAGATGTAGACCCACCCACACTCCTGCCTATGGAGCCTTCTCTTCTTTGTTTAAGCTGACCAATCCATAGTTAGGGAAGGGGGCATCCCCTCACCATCCCAAACACGGAACAGGCCCAGATTCTACTAGACTCCGGACCTTTTGGTTTGTGAATTCCCTCTCTACTTGTGGAGAATCTTTCTCCCTGTGTGAATATATGTATTTAATTTAATAAAGTTTGCTGTGTGTTGCTTTCTACTATGCCTAAAGATGTTTCTTTCCCTTTAATTTTTTAAAAAAATCTTTATTTTTATTTTACGTAGGTGAGTGTACTGTCTGTATGTATATATTGTCTGTATGTATATGTGCATCATGTCATGCAATGCCTGGAGAGGACAGAAGAGGGCGTCAGATCCCCTGGAACTGGAGTTATAGATGGTGGTTAGCTGCAGCTCCTCTGCAAGAATAGCCAGTGTTCTTAACTGCTGAGCCATCTCTTCAGTCCCGCCGTTTAATTCTTCAGTTGAACAGACCCTGAACTTTAATAAGTTGCTAAATAGATGATAAAATGAAATGTTAACAAGGTCCAGTAGAGCCTGAAAAGATTTCATTACTTGCATCAACTGTTTCCCTAAAGATTAAGGTTGGACACAGGGGTGGGAGTGGGACACTACCTTTGCTAGCTTTCCATAATCTGCAGTCTCTCTGAGCCATCCGAGTGTCAACATGTGCTCACTCTTTATCTTCTCACTCCTGATGGATTTAGTGGGGCTGACTCGAACTCTTGCTCAAGATCCCAGAGAGCGCAGGGCTGTGCTCTTCTTGCCACTTGAGGTTCCCTGATTCAGGGTCTGGAAAGCTGTGGGCCACAGCTAATGTAGCAGCCTCCTCTCAGCCATCCCTGACTGCTCTGTATGCCCTAGGCCTTGCAGGCTTTGGGCGGGAACCTCAGCTGTGGCCACGCCCACTGCCTTCTCCTCATCCACCTTCAGCTTCTGGGAAGCCTCAGGTTATGCAAACAGTTTTTACCCGAAGCATACTCTCTTGCTGGAGAGGCACACACTACGTTCTCTTGGGATTTTGGAAGCAATTGCCCTTTCCTAGGACGAGCTCGGTCCTTTTTACCTGCACTGTCCTTGCATGATGCCCTGAGATGAGGTACACTTAGCTCCGGTACCCACGAAAGCCCAAGTATTTTGTGCGGTAGGAGGGTCCTAATGAGTCTGTAATTCAACGTGAGGCCTCCGGTCTCCATGTACATTCCTCACTGCAGGCAATTTTGGCTGCTCCATCAGAGGAGTGACTTGGATCCTGCCTAGGCCAAGGCATCTCCCTCCTCCACAGGAGGTGCAGTTGGCCTCTCTGTCTTCCACTTCTTTTACTCCTGAGGTGAACTACTGACCAGGCTGTAAAGTCTTGAAAAGACTCACAGGCCCAGAATTTGGCTATTCTCCTTACTAACTCAAGCTCTAAACATATACTGCTACATTTGCCTTCAAGTCGCTTGGACAGGATCCATTATCTATCTACTCCTTGTCTCCTTCCAAGTGCTTTAGCACCTTACAAACTTGATTCCTACACTTTCTAGAGCATTCAGATCTGCAAAGCCTCTCCTACTTCACAAAGAGCACATCGCATTACGGGTTCACCAAAGCCACTCAAGCTGCATCTCAGTCCTGAGGTTTCTGATGATTCAGCGGCTTCTTCACCACTCAGTAAACACAGTTCTACCTTGCCTGATGAACTGGGCATCAAGTATGACTTTTATCTTTCGTTTTTAAACGATCACGTTTACCTCATTTGATCTTTATTGTCAGACTTTCTGGGGATATTAAGGTTTTGGATCCCACAAAGGTCTCCTTATCACGGATCTAATTTGCACTCGTTTCCTTGTATTCTGCCCACTGTATGAAACAGCAAGCCAAAATCTCCGTCTCACTCTTCATTTCTCCCTCTCTTTTATCCAATTTACCCACCAGTTCAGAGACTAACGCAGAGAAAGGAGAATGCTAACTCCACATTCCTTTACCTTTGCAATTCCTCACACAAGCAAGTTCCCACTCAGCTGCCACCTGAGCCTTCGATGCTTTTATTGCTCCACACAGCAGTGACCTGGCAACCTCTGTGACAGCTCCATAAGGATTTCTCTTGGCGACCACCACATTTGCTCCAAGCCTTCTGTGGGTCTCATGCATCTTTTCACTCATGGTGCAGACTGCACCTATGAAGCAGACACGCCACTCCATGTTGTGGTCAGAAAGTCAGCTGTACTGCATTTTCACCTGCAGGTTCCCCATCCAGGCCTTCCCTGTGGGTAGAGGATTCAGCATTGGTTGCATATCTCAGCAGCCAACATAGAGGCCATTCAACCACTGACATAGCATGAAAGCACATTGTCCCATTCCATATAGTGAAAGGTGGCCATATTGGAAATTCCCCCATGGATGCTCCAACCCCAGACCATTCAATCTTAGCTCCCATCACAGGAATCATGAAGTTACTCCTCCCTATCTCATCTTTGGTTCTAACAGGGTCTACGTGGACACCAAGTGTTATTATGATGACTTTTCCTGGGAAGACTCAACATACACACACACACACACACACACACACACACACACACACAACCATATACACTCATCTACTTTTCCGAGAAAGGGAAACCACAAGAGTCCAGAGTAGTAATTGTGTGAAAGTTCAGCTTGGGGAACCAATGAGTTTATTAGGGTTACTTACATAAGCATGACTAAGGTGTTATTTATAGAGACAGATTCTCAAGAACCCTTGCATCACCAAAAAGTTTGCATCAACACAAGTGAGGATTTGGGAAAGCTGCACCGCAGAGCTCTTTGCATCACTTGCAGACAACTTCACAGGTCAGGAAAATCTCTTCTCTGCAGCTTGGCTGGCCAGAGCTTCCTCCCCAGCAGCTCTTCACAGCTTCTCTACAGCTGAAAAGGAGTCTTCGAGAGCCAAACATGTGACATTTGTTTGTCTCTTGGGCTTCAGGAACCTCCCCTCCGTCCTCATGGTTAATGGTTACACTGGGTGGAAACTGCTCTCCGACAATCTATTTCTAGTAGCTACAGTAGGTCAGCTGGGGACCGCACCAGTTACCAGTCCCCCAGCAGTTACCAGTCCCCCAGCAGTTAGCAGTCCCCCAGCAGTTACCAGTCCCCCCGGCAGTTAACAATCCCACCAGCAGCGAGCAAGGCCGTCCTTTGCCCTCCTCATCAGCATGTTTTCACCATCTCTGCCTTTCTGACTGGGGCAAAATGATATCTTGAAGCAGTTTTAATTTTAATTTTCCTGGTGGCAAAACATGTTGAACACTTTTAAAAATAGTTCTTAGCCATTGTTTTCTTCTCCTGAGAACTCTGTTCAGTCAGTTCCATTGCCCATTTTTCTTTAATTGTGTCATTTATTTTCTTGGTTTAGTTCCTTGAGTTGTTTGTATATGCTAGATACTAATCCCCTGTCTGATGTATAGCTGGCAATGATTGTTTCTTGTTTTATAAGTTGCCTCTTCAGTTAAATAATAGTTCTTTTTTTCAGTACAAACATTTTTTAATTTCCTGAGATTCACACCTCTCAGCTGTTGATTCTATTTCCTGAGCAGTCAGCATTATATTCAGAAAGTGCTTACCTGCATCTGTGTCATAAGAACTCCCCACTCATTCCTCTAGAAGTTCCAGAGAGTAAAGTTTCATGTTGAGGTCTTTGATTCATTTGGACTTGATTTTTATATAGGGGGAGAGGAAGGATCAAGTTTCACTCTTCTACTCAGAGATACCAGTTTTCCAGCAACATTTGCTGAGGATGCTCTCTTTTCCAAGGTATATTTTTGGCATCTTAGTCAAAATTCATGTGGCTGTAGGAACACTGACATTTATTAGGGTTCTCAGCTTTATTTCATTGACCACTGTGTCTGTCTTTGTTTCAGTACAGTACTGTTTTTATGACCATAGTTCTGTAGAATAATTTGAAATCAGGAACGGTGGCATCTCCAGCAATGCTTTTATTATTCAGGGCTTTTCTGGTTCCTTGGGGTTTTCTGTGCTTTCATATGCATTTTAAGATTTCTTTTCAAGTTCTGTGAATAATTGCCTTAGAATTTTGATTGGAATTGAATGAAGGCTGCAAATTACTTCCGGTAGCATGACTATATTCACAATATTCATTACACCAATCTATGATCATGGAAGTCTGCTCCATCTTCTGGAGAATTTCTTCAGTATTTTAAAACTTTCATTTTATAGCTCTTTGATTTTCTTGCTTAGATTTATTCTAAGGTGTTTTATTTTACTTTATGCCATTGTGAATGAGATTGTTTTTCTGATTTCTTCTTAGTTTGTCTTTGGTATATAAGAAGATTCTGATTTGGGAATGTTAATTTTGTGACCTGCTACTTGACTGAAATTGCTTATCAGCTCTAGGAGTTTCCTGGTGGAGCCTTTATAGAACCATATCAATCATATGATCAGCAAATAAGGATACTTTGACTTCTTCCTTCCTTATTTTTACTTTCTTTCTCTTATGTTACTGTTCTAGCTGGGACCTCAAGCACCATACTGAACAGGAGTGGTGAGAGTGCACAGTCTCGTATTGTTCCTGACCTTAGTTTTTCTCCCTTAAACATGGTGGTATCTATAGGTTTGCTGTTTATCGATTTTATTGAATTGAGATATGTTGCCTCTAATCATAGTCTATCAAGGGAAGTTTTATGATGAAGAGATGTTCAGTTTTGTTAAGCCCTTATCTGCTTCAACTGAGATGATCATGCGATTTCTATCTTTGAGTCCATTTATGTGGTAAATTATGTTTATTGGTTTACATATGTTGAAAGATAACCACATTCCTGAAATGTGATCTTTTACCTGTGTTCTTGAATTGGATTTGCAATTATTTTGTGGAGCTTTGTGTCCATGTTCATCATGGCTATAATTGGCCTATAATTCTCTTTTTGGTTGGGTTTTTATCTTGTTTGGGTATCAGTAATATTGATTTTGTAAAAGGAGTGGTGGTGTGCCTTCCTTTTCTATTGTGTAGAATAAGTTGAGAAATATTGGTGCTCGTTCTTGTTTGATGTCTCGTAGAATTCTTCACTGAATCCATCTAGCCTTGGGCTTCTTTTAGTTGGAAGCTTTTAAATGATTGCTTCTATATCATTGCTGGTTATAGATCTGTTTACTTACTCATATTGGTTTAACCTTAGTAGGCCATATGTGACTAGAAATTCATCCCTTTCTTTTAGATTTTCTAGTTGAATGACGGATACATTTTTATAGTATGTCATCATGAGTTTATGAATCTCCTAACATGTTGTAATGTCTCCCTTTCATCTCTAATTTTATAAACATGGGCCACATTTCTATTTCCTTTGGTCGGGCTAATTTGATTATATGTTTGCCAATCCTCGGTATCCTTCAGAAGAACCCACTCCTTGTTTCATTACTTCATTGCATTGATTATTTCCATTTCTATTTCATTAACTCCTGTCCCAATCTTCATGTTTTCTCCATCTACTGACTGTTGAATTGGTTTGTTTCTGTTTTTCCAAAGTCTTTAAGGCTCCTCATCAGTTTGTTACTTGAGAACTTCCTGCTGTTGTTTTTTAGTATAGCACTTTGAACTATGAGCTTTCTTCTTTTCTTAAGATTGCTTTCATTGTATCCCACATATATGGGTATGTTGTGCTTGCTAGTGTTAGTATTTATTTCCTTCTTGACATCTGTACTGACCCATCTGACGTTCAATAATGTGCTGTTTAATCTCCATGAATTTGTATTGTTTTTATAGTTTCTCTTGCTGTTGACTTTTAGGGAAGATTCTGTGGACTACACAAGAAAAATTTGCACACATTAGTGTTTGGGTTGAATGTTTTGTATGTGTCTCTTAGGCTGATTTGATTGATTTAAGATGTAGTTTAATACCAATATTTCTTTATTTTTTTATTCAGACTGTCTAAAGGTGAGAGTAAAGTACTGAAGTCACCCTTTATCACTATGTTGAAATTAATTTAATTTTAAATCTGGTAGTATTTGCATTATGAAAAGTGGATGAACCTGTGGCATTTTGTGTGTACGTATTTAGAGCTCTTATTTCCTAAAAATGAATTTTTCTCTTGATTAATGTGAAATGACACTTTATTTCTTCTATGTTTGGATTGAGGTCTATTTTGTCAATGTTAGAATAGCCACACCTGCGTGAGGTTTTGTTCTATTTGCTTGGAATAGCTCTTCCTATCCTTTCACTCTACTACAGTTTTATCTTTGATTGCGAGGTGCCCTTTTTGGAGACAGTGAAAACAGGGAATTTGTTTTCTAATCCAATCTGCTAATTGGTTTCATGTATTGGAGAATTGAACTATTAACACTCAGTTATTGCTGAAATGTATATATTCTCTATATGTGTATACTGCTTCCAAACAGTTTGTTGATTTTGAGAATTTCTTGGTCTTCTTCTGTTTAATTAGTGTCATAGCATCATTTAATTTTTCTTCCTTTAACCTCCTGATTGTCATTATATTTCTCCTCAGACTGAAGTATTCCTTCCTGTAGCCTCTGGTTGCATGGGATTAGTTGTCATTAATCACTTTAGCCTATTTCATAATTGAAAGTTTTTCCTTCACCTTCAGTTATGATGGTTTTGCTAGGTATATTAAACTTGGCTAGATCTGTGATATTTCAGAGTTCGAAACTTATCAGTCCAAGCCCTTCTTGATTTTCGTATTGACTGAAAATTAGCAGCTATCCTATTGCATTTGCCCATGACTTTGCCCCTCTTTCTTGCAGCTTTCAATAAAATGTCTTTGTTCTGTACATTCAGTATTTTCACTGCAACATGTGATAAAAGTTTCTTTCCTGGTACTATCTGTTTGGTGTTCTGTGTGCCTCTTATATATGGATGAACTTCACTTTCTCTAGATTTGGTAAATTATCTTCTATGGTTTCACTGAAAATATTTTTCTATGCCTCTTATAAGAAATTCGTCTCCTTCTTGTATGCCCATAGTTCATAGGTGTTGCCTTGTCATGTTGTCTCAAAGTTCTTACATGTTCCGTTCACACATTTAAAAAATGTGACTGAAGCTTAACTCCTTCAGCCATTTAGATGATAACATGCAAAGTGCTAAGAGGGAAAATCAAGCAATGGTCCAATCCAACACTAACTTCTAATAACCGTAACAACCAGCACAGTACACTACCTCTATTAGTGCAATAGGAGCACTCTCATCTGGGGGGGTAATAAACACCTATCTAATTGGACTTATAACTCTCTCAATGGGACTGGGCAAATCTCCATTTGATATTGCTCTGTGTAGGGGTCTGGGTATTGAGCAAGGCAAGCAACCCTGCGTACCCTGAAGGAATGGCAGGTGTCTGGCCTGCTCTGCCTGATGTGATAACCTTGCCACAGGGAGCCACTGTAGATATGAATCTTCCTTTTCCCCATCCCAGACCAGAACCAGGTATTTTGGTTTCATTTCCTCATTCCTAAACTTCCACAGCCTTCCCATCCTTTATTCCAAAACCCCATCTTTAACTTTCCCACCCTCTGTAACAGTCAGAAAGGCCTCCCTATATAAACCCTTGCATTGGCTCTAATAACCGAACTACCCACTAATGTAGTATCCCGGGAGCTCCTCCTCCCGATGCACTCTGAGTCACCTGAGGGCGTGTTAGGTCGTCCTCCATTCTCTGGAATGGCTGGAGCACAACAGCCGAGCTGGAGATGGAGACCCTCTCACAGCTCTGTGATGTTTTTATTTGTGAGTTTCTGACAATAAAATGATTTCACTTTTTAAAAGATGCGTTAGTATTCTCTCTACCCCTTGTTGCTTCATGATTCAAGTTGCCTGTCTTCTTTCGGCAAAGGTGTTTAATGCTTACGAGTGATCTAAACTATAGAACAGCTGTGGTGATATTTTACTCAACACAGTGCTCCAGGCACCAAACTCTATCACCAGTCTTCCTCTGTGGATTGAGGACTGTCTGAAACAATTGTCACTATCTCATAGGTAACTTTGATATGGCTAGCAGGTGACTAAAAGCCAGATACTTGTTAAGTACTGATTGGTTTATTTGTGGTGAAGCACCTCAGAACTGACCTAAGTGTACCATGGCCTAGTTAATCCAGCAGTTAAGCAGTTAAAGCTACAAGCAGTTAACTCAAAATGTGGGAGTGGAAAAGTTTGACCAAGGCATGGGTTTGAGAAAAGGTCAACATGCACCTGATTACTAAGGCTAACAGCAGATTCATGGCTTCTGTATTTTCTGCTTGGCTTCCTCTTGTAGAATAACAATTGTCTGAGGGGCTTGCCACCCCTAAGGCTCTGGAACTTGAACTTTTCACCCCTTGATATGATGTTTTTCCTCTTTTCTCCTATATATAAGGCTGACTCTGAGAAAACCTGTGGTACACTGGGACAAATCCTCCCAGTGTGGTTGCCAACCTGTCATAGACTTTCTTTTGCCAATTTTTTTGTGTCTGAGTGGACTTGTCTAGTAGAGTACCTCACGACATACTGAGTAAAGTGACTCTAACATTACGATAGTTAATGTGGATGTGAGTGGAAAGGAAAAGAAAAAGAGATAAGCCACAAGGTGAGACTATTAATTGTTTTTCAGTTATTGAATAAGAAGGCGATGAGCCAGACTTATCACACACTAGTGGGAACAGCAGGGGTCAGGGTAAAGGGGACTGATAGATCACGGTTTGGAGACCAGCAGACCACAAAGATTTGGGTATGTTCCCAGATACTGTAAGTCAGCTGAACTGGGCTTTAAAAAATAAAAGAAGGAAGAGAGAACATGCAAATTGGTAAAAGATCAGTGGACAGTGTTAGCCTGGATGCCGGAGCCCGCCGGCAGAAATCGAACTGTACCTGAATTGGGGAGTTAGGATTGAGAAATGAAGAGAGAGAGAGATAAAGATAGTTTCGGGAGGGCACTCAGTCAATACTGAGGCCTCGGCTTTATTATCTCCAATGTAGTTATAGTTTTACAAACGTATGAGGAACAATACCACCATCAGGAGTTCAAGCATGCATTTACATATGTGAAAATATTCAAACCACTCACATCTACTAACAATGGGTCCTCAGCCTTGGGCTCAAGGCAGACTCCCATTCAGGAGTCACAAGATTCTTGCATAACAAAGCACCCTGCTCCCACAGCACTTCCGTGACTGTTGTCTGTTTAGCCCTTGAGCTAGGGCATAGCTCAAAAACAGGCAAATGGCTCCCGACACCTGGAACATTGACCAAGGTTCTTAAATGGTCACCGTGTTGTAGGGAGGAAGGACAGTTGGACTGAGGTGTAAGAAGATGAAATACATGACCTGTTATTATGCTATTGTTGTCTCCTTGACAGATACACTGCATTGTCCCCCGGTCCTGTCCAGGATATACTCAGTGTTGATTTTTACCATTCCTCCTCTCTCGTGGACTCCCAGCTCTCTATCTGTTTGGAGTTGCTTGGTTTGCATTGTGACCTTGTGATGCATTACGCAAAACTGACAAAGCTGAGAAAGATGCAATCCTGGTTAGAAAGAGATTGCGGTACAGTACTCAAAGCACTAGAGTTCCTGCCTCGCTCTCATAATTTCATGACCCCTTCCTTGGGGCACGGTAATCCCACAGGGACTCTGCCTGTAAAAGCCTTGCCTGTGCAGGGTACTTTTTCGTAGTATTCTGGGTGGGTGCCTTTACGCTGCTTCACCGGAATCTGCCGTATTCTGCAGCTGCAGCCTGCAGTCACAGCAAGTCCAGTTTGATGTTAGAAAAAGATTACAGAGGTTGCATCTAGTGGGTTTTAGAGAATGGAAAAACAGCTGATGGGATAATAAAATATTCCTGTTCCACTTATTTCCTTAACTATAATCAGACACTCATTCCAACATGGTTTCTAGGTTACCATCTTATCAAAAAATACTAACTTGAATTTAAAAAATGCTAAATACTATTATTTTGTCCCTTTTAGCTTCAGCTGTCAACTTGACACAGCCCAGTGTCATCTGAGGGCGTCTCAACTTGGGGATTACTTGGATCAAATTGACCCATGCCCAGATCCATGACAGACTGTGATCGTAGATATTTGATGTAGGAGGGCCCAGCCCACTGTGGGCAGAATCGTCCCTTGGCAGGCAGACAGAGCTGTATAAGACAGGTAACTGATTATGAACCAGAGAGTCCTCCAGAGAGCCAGTCAACCAGCAGGCATCATTCGTCCATGGATTCTGCTTTGAGTTCCTGCTTCTCTTCCTGCCCTGGCTTCCTTCAGCGATGGACAGACCTAGAAGTGAAATTTGAAATAAACACTTTCCTCCCCAATCTGCTTTTGGTCACAGTGTTTTATCCAAGCAACAGAGTCCAACTAGGACATACATAATTATTTACTGTGTGTGTATGTGCTAGGGCACACATGTAGAGAACAGAAGACAGCATGTGAGAGCTGGTTGGTTCTCTTCTTCCACAATCCTACCAGCCCCAACTTGTAGTTTTAAGTGTAAGTGTAAGGTGATAGACTGTCCTGATCACTCAGAAAGCAGCATTAAATGGAGCAAATAAATGCATTGCAAATAGAAGTCGGATCTAACCATCCTCAAATGGGTAAAGAAAAGGGTAAATTTGTAGAATAATCTTTGAACCCAACAGCACAACATTTCAACAAATGGATCAGTTCTTCATAAGCAGTCACTGAAGTTCTGGCCATAAGTGCTAGATCATTACAACACTTTAAGAGTTATCTCAAGACGATTTACTTTGCTGGAGAACAAACACACTCCCTTGCGCACACAAAGAAGAGCTAAGTAATAGAAATGAGGCTTCCAAACTGTGAGTGCAATAATTCACCAATGGAGAGAGATGAATTTTCAGGGAGGGGAATGACTACATGAAGGAGGTTTTACCAGCTCTGAACCGTAACTAGGAGTCGGCTTACAGGGCACAAGGTGAGGAGATCATTATCATTTCTCAGGACAACTCATGGAAACAAATTTGGAGGCATTATATAACTACGTAATACTGCAGATTCAAGTCATATATTGAAAACGTCTTCTGGGTTCTGAGAAGTTCTGTACATGCTGAACTTTGTTTGATGCTGACACTTCCCCAAATTTCTTTTAGCAATGAACTTGCCTTTCTGCTCACCTCATTGAGCACCAATGAGTATTTAAAGAGTTTTGTTGGAAGATGCTGTTCTTGCAGTGGGGCAGCCCTGGATTTGGAGGGAGCTCTCTGAAGATCAAAGGGAGCCAGCATATTAACGTCCTCTGTGACACTCACCTCCGCGCCCCCACTGTGTCCTCCAACAACGGCCTTCTCATCCTGTCTGTGCTCCTGTGTGGAAAGCAGGTCAGACCCAAGTGAAAACAAGAGGACATTGTGTATTTATGTACATATTCCAGAATGTTCTTGTTTCAGAGGCTCAGAATTTAAGGTTAGGGAATTTTAGACTGGCTTTGTTTATAAAGTTATATAAATTGGTTTTTAATTCACAAGTAACAGACACCCAAAGACACTGCTCTCCTGGCAGTGGAACATCTGCCACAGCTACTCATCACAATGTGAGAATGGAGGAAAACCATTGGCTCCTGAGTCCTGAAGTGATTTCAAGTCCAATATTAAGTTTCTCAAATGTGTATAAACCTAAAATATTTTAAAATTTGAAATTTGATTAGGTTGTAAGACCTGGAACATAATTGTTGCTATTTTGTGCACTAGAGGATTAGCCTCTCAAGGACCACTGACATGTGTTTGTTCACTGAGAATAAAAATTATTCAAATACAAAGGATGGTTGCATTTTTGTAAAACTAAACTAAAAGCTGTGTTTAAACCACATGTAAATGCGCTGGAGGCAGATGAATGAGCACTATAGTGATGGCAGCCACCAGAACGTTTTTCACCTGTGACAACAAAGGCTGGACACAGACCAAGACAAAAGCCAGAAGCAAGTGTGAATATTTGAAAATGAAATCCTCCATGTATAAATAAGACATTACAGGATTAAACAAACACTGTCTACTGTACACCGGCTCGTCCTGGCCTCTGGACACTGTCCGTGTTCCCCTGATGGCAGGAGGCTGTATCAGCAGTGATTCTTAACATCTTGAAAAGTTAGAGCATTTATATTAGCCTATGTGTGGGAATTCCATGAAAGATTTCATGTTGCAGATATAAATATGATTCTATTATTCACAATGCCTATGCAACAGAAGAATTTTCATCAACACAAATACCAAGTAAGTGACAGAAATCTGAATTTACTGTTCAGTCAGGGGCAGTGTCAGACTTCAGAAACAGATTATCAATTATCTGTTTAGTAAGATTCTTTTTCTCTTTTCCTTTTATTCTTATTACTTTATATATATATATATATATATATATATATATGGAATAATCTTTAAATAGTCAAAGAAAACTTTGTATAAGTGGGGATGATTTTATTATTTCTTGATATCAATTCAAAATACCAATTCAAGGTAGAGACTCGACCCATTTCTCGCATTAAGGAAGGAGTGATAACCTAATCCATTTCTCTCTGCAGTCTGTGGAGTGCCCTCCCCATACCTACTTTACCTCTCCCTCTCATGTGCAGTTCCACTTCCTGCAGTCTCCATTCAATGGAGATTTTTTTATTGTTGACATTCACCTGGACCTTTGGTGGTACAATCGTACCAGAACATCAACCACACATGTACTGTGGGTTGCTTTCTCGCATCAAATTAATCCACTTATATTTTATGTAACATAAATTCGCTATTAGATTTTCATTTTCTTAGTCTGGGGTGTTTCCAGGGGAGATGAATTCATGAAGAGCTGCATAGAAAGAATCAAAGACTGTACCTGCATCCTCAGGAAATCCGGATACAGCTGCTGAAGGAAGGCACAAAAGAGTTCTGTTGTGGTACCGGAGCTGTGGCATTCCGCAAAATAATATAGAGAGTCAAGATATGAGTGAGTAAGAAATGGCTTGTCTATGAACTCTGACGGTCTGTGGAGAATCTAGAATCATTCACAGAGTTCTCTTCAGTCTAAGGCGACTCTGGAGCATGTGTCTGAAGTTATATTCTGGTTCATTCCAGAGAAAAGTGTTTTCATCTGTGGCCATATAGGACACTTCCCCAATCACTACAAGCTCGAATTTATAAGCTCATGAGGTGTGTACATGAAAGGAACAGCAATGCTACTGAACATGAACTTTAGCGCAGCGTGCCCAACAGTTTAATGAGAATGTCAGAGATTTATCCACAAGCCTTATGGAAGGTCGCTGATATGTCACTCTGAAGTTATTTCACTGTAGTGCTAAGATTTTCTGTTAAGTTGTTTATTGAAAGACTCATAAACCCTAGCAACATGTGCTGAATATTTAAAAAAATCCCCCCACAAGACTGATTTAAGCCAAAGACTTTTAAAACTTAATTTAAGCATGCTTTCAAGTGGCTGGACATGGTGGCGTATACCTTTAACCCCAGCAGATTAAGCAGAGGCAGGCAGATCTCTGTGAGATCAAGACCAGTCTGGTCTACATAGCCAGTTCAAGCTACCTGGGGCTAATCCAGAGAACCTGTCTCATAACAACACAACAAAAAACAGAATAAACAAACAAAGAAACTGAAAAGATAATGTCAAGCTTGTAGAGGGGATGCCACAGCAGTGAAAAGAAATCTCCATTTTTCATTACTAGTTTAGATATTTTCCTTCCTTTATATTGTTAGTCTATTCCCTGTAGAGAAAGGTTTTTCCCCTCAGAAACACTGTGGACATAATGTCCTGTAGCCTAAAACATTTGTCTACTTCTGGATATACATCAATTTTTTCAGATCATAGCGGAATTAGTGAATTCAGTTCCTAGAATTGCGTGTGTCCCATTAACCCTCCTTTATGACATTCTCCCACAGGATGAACATTAACGGACCTTCACATATCACCTCTATGGACAATGGTTTCCCTTTGCTTCACTGTCCTGTGGTAGTGGGGATAAGACTTCAAATTCAGTCAGGTTGTTGATAATCTCTTGTCTTGGTAGTAAAAGCTAAGAAACAGATGAAACTCAAAGTTACTGAGTTCATGATATTTGAAGATTGAAGGGAAAATTACTTAGTATCTATATACTACTATTTGTTATAAACCAGGTATCAACATCTATGAAAGATGAAAAAAAAGTATCTTCCTTGCCACGCAGTTGCGGGAAAGGGGGTCTGTTCCTTTGTGGACATTGCTGTCTGCTCACCTTGCTCATAAAAATGACCACTGCCATTCCTTCCCTTATTTACTGATTCGAACATTTTTCTTAATAACAGTTCACCTACATTCTGATGATGTGAGAGAGGCTCCTTAAAATCAACTAGTCACAAATGGAACTTACACTTGAGTTTCAAAGTACTGTTGTACTAGAAGGATCTTGACCTTTTGAGTCAATCTGGTGCTAAATTCTGCTTCCAAATCTCACAAATGCCATGGTTTGGGTTAATAAGTAAATATTCATCATACAGTAACTATTCATCAGATTGGGCTAGTTAATTGCAGTGATAATGACTTTGGAACCCAACTACGTAGTGTCAGTGAACTCTTCTGAACTAACTGACCTTAGGGTGAGTGACTTTTTTCAAAGTTATGTTTGTTTTTCTGTTAAAATGAGTGAATAATGAGAGCTACTCATTTGGATTATTCTAGTAAATGAAATCCTGTTCATTTAACAGGCCAGACTCAGATGACAGAAAAATGCCTAGTACATGTGAATAATCCACTTAATAAGAAATCTAGACCTAACAGTCACTCAACCAAAACACTAGTTTATCACGGAGACCAAGTCTCTCTCATCTCCTTCCACCATAGCTTTTTCCTCCAGGTTCCTGTGCTGCGTCTTCCTTTAACTTGGTAGCAAGGATCAGTTAAAGCCTGTTAGAAGTGTATGGTTTTTCTCGTGCCTCTTCTTTTCAACTTTTTTTTCTTAAATCAAGTCTTTATACAGAGGGTAAGAGTATCAAAGGGTAGTTATCAAAGCAAGAACAGTGTGGAGAAGGTGGACAAAAGTTGGCTTGGAGTTGAGTTGGAAAGATAAACGCGGGAACCACCAAGCAGACTTTGTTCCAGTCAAATGAACCCCACTGTCTTTCCCAGAGTTTCCAGTCATCACAATTGATCTTTCATTAATAGAGCCAGCAGGACTGAGTGAGCAGAAACGGACATGCAGTTTTATTCAGGAGACCACAGTGATGCTGAACACCTGGGCTTTCATTTGTTTTTGTTTTTTCTTTAAATATTACTAATAATTTTTCCAAATTTTGATCTATTTAGACCCCTTCTCATATCTTCACTCCCCTTAACACACTCACCAGTTTTTGTCTGTATGTATGTGTGTGTGTTTGTGTGTCGTGTGTGTGTGTGTGTGTGTGTGTGTGTGTGTGTGTGTGGAGAGAGAGGAGAGAGAGAGAGAGAGAGAGAGAGAGAGAGAGAGAGAGAGAGTCTACTATAGGCCTGCAGAGTCAGGTTTGTGTCTCCAAATGGCCTTTGGTGTGCATTCAGTCCCTGGAGCCTGGTCAGCCTACTGGAAGTCTCACCGTTAAACAGGCTGAATCTCCCCTTCCCAGCAGACGCCAGTTGCCAATACTTTGTCAGGCAGGGTTGGGGTTTCTTCCCTACTTCTCCATGTCTACGCTGGGACTTTGTCTGACTTGAGCTTATGTGGGACGTGTCCATGCTGATACCTTTGCTGTGAGTTCATATGAACAAATGCCCAGATGTCTGGAAATCTTCATTTCCTCCGGGTCACCTGTTGAATAATTCATAGGTTCAGCCCCATGAACTCAAAGAAGAGGATTAGGAGACTGAAAGACACCTGGTTTGGCATTGTGCCCACTATGCAGTCAAGCCTCAATCAGGGACCACAGTGTCAGAGCTGGATAAGAACAGACTGTCATTCTAGTTGAGTAACTTTACTTTGCAGATTCATGGAGAAATCAAGCAACTATGCAAGGTTACCTAATGATGAGGGGCAGAGTTTGATGAAACCACTTGTTTTCTATTAGCTCTGGATGAGTGCACTTGTCCCAGGGGCACTGCAGAGTTCTCCGGGATAGTTTTAAACGCTCAGCATCCATTCATACATTTCACATGTTTATATTTTACTTTTATACTTCATTCATTTGTCTTTGAAAGGGAGAAGTTTTGAAAGGGAGAAGTAGTTTTACTTCTATGTATTTTATTAAGTAGGATTTATTGATTATGTCTTTAAAAAGGGTCAAACTGCCATAGAGGAAATGCCGAGCCCTGTAGAGAGGAAGCTGGGTGTGAAGTCCTTGTCCTATGTACGCAAGCTCAGTTGTATGTAACATTTATAGCTTCTTTCTTTGCATAAAAGTGGAAGACCGTGTGTGTGATGCTCCACTCTGTAGAAAAGATGAGAAACATACAAAATCATGTAATTACAGGTGGAATGCATCCCGCATCGTTTGAGTGATAGTGAGAAATTCTGCAGTTGTCTTACATGGAGAAAATGTTTTTTTCCCTGGTACTGGACACACGAACTTGTGAACATAAAGCAGGAAGCGGGCTGCTGCCTGGAAATGGAGGAATAAGAGTGGGAAAGTGAGTGTTTACATGATAAATATACAGTGTGTTTGGCAGATAAAGCGAGACAGACAGTTTTGGAAAAGGCTATTAAAATTTTGCCTTCAAAACCAAGTCATAACAACTTAAGTAATGAGACTGAGGGGTAGCTTAAAATGAATGGTGGGTTGAAGTGAAATTTGTTATATCTTTGCTCTTAAATAGCTGTAGGTTCACATCTGTTTAGCTTAAATAATAGAATGGAAACCAGGCTCCTTTTATGTAGTTTCCCTCAATTTTATTAACTTAAACCTCCAGTAGAGTTTCACAAATGAAGCCCTGAAGTCCTCAGCACCCAGGTGCAGAACACCTCCAGCAGCACGTGGATCTCCAGCATCGGAGTTTCCCTTCACACAGGGTAAAAGGAGACTGCAGGAAACAAGGAAAGCACTGCTCAAAGACAGACAGGGGTGACATTTCAAAGGAGGGTTTCATGGTGAAGATGCTAGTCTAATGCAACACTCAGGCTAGGAAATGAAGGCACACATGTCTCTTCATTTACAATAGGATGGTTGGTCCGTTCTTGTCGACTTTCATATGCTTTACTTGTCATTCAAATAGTGATGCTTTGACTTCCTAATGCTGACGATCTCTCTTTCATATTTAATTTCACGTGCAGTGTGGGGCAGGATGAGAACAGATAGCATAAGACAAGAAGGTGTATTTGAGAGAGAACAACCCATGTCTCTCTGTGTTCCCACTTCCTGTGTGGGCCCATCAATATAACAAGTGCCTTTCCATCTAACAGATGGGCAAACGTTAGAACTATACATGCACAATGAGGTAATAAAATACCAGAAGGATTTCTGAATCTTATAAAGGAATATTGGTAGAAAAGAATATTATCAGAACCAAGAGAGTCCTTGTCTACATCCTGAACAAAATGTAGAGTTCTGAACACCATGGAGGACAGAGCTGCGGTCTGGAGATCAGGGAACCTTTAGCCAAGAGGCATGGCCCATCCTGCTCCCCTGCATAAAGGACAGGGATGGATAAAAGTGTTTAGCAACAGCATCCCCATGGAATCATCACACATTCTTATGTATGAAATCAGGTCTGGCTAACCAGATGACTTGGATCCCTGAAACGCTGGTAGAAGATTAGGCCGAGGGCCCTCCTAAGACTGTCAGGACACTATCCAAGGCAAGTACTGGAAGTGCATAATTGATTGCTGATGTTTCTACATGATCAATGAATCTTCAACAAAGTAATTAATATGCAGCTTCATTTTTATATCCTGCTCTCTTCTGTAAACATGTGGTCAGTCCTCCATTTCCACCAGCTTAGCATTCATTTAGCTTACCCACCACAGCCTGGAAGCATAAAAACAAAAATCCATAACCCAGCATCTACACTACACATGTACAGACTTATACACTTGTTACTATTACCTACGCAATATAGTACAATCTATACAGCCTTTACATTGTGCTACATATTATAAGTAACCAGGTGATGGTTTAAAGTACGGCAGAGGATGCAGATCTATTTTATGCCAATATATGCGGTTTGAATATCAGCGTGTTATGTTATTCATAGGGTACAGCTATAATAAACGGGGAAGTTCTCTTATGACTGTGCATGAAATTAACTGTCTACTAATTTCATTTGCAGACTAAACAAATGTTTTCCTTTTCTTTTCTTTTTGAGACGGGGTTGTACTATTAGCCCTGACTGGCCTGAAAATCATATGGAGACCAGGCTGGACTTGAACTTGAATAAATGTTCCTGCCTTTGCCTCCTAAATGCTGGGATTAAAAGTATTAAGCACCACACATGGCCTTCACAGTTCTTTATAAGGGTAAGAGTTCATACAGTGAGGCCCACCTTTCTTCAAGGGGCATTTTGATTGTGTCAGATTGACAATTTCTCATTATTTATCATGTTCAGATGGTAGCTTGTGTCATGCAAAAGCTGACAGACTGAAGAAGTTCAGACTAGTGCTTTCTTCTTATTCTGTTCTAGGCCAGTCCTCATCTTTACTCTTTATATTAGCTGAGCATGTTTCCCACCCTTTAAGTGGAATCTGAGGTGAAAGGCATAGGAGTCTGGAGTTGTGAGCATTCCTATTCAGCTGATTCTGGTGTGGTCTGGCTTCACACACTTTAAATTTTATGGGTGGATTTTGGTCTGTTCTTCAGCCATTTCCAGTCTTCAGGTTCTTTTATTGTACAATATGTACAACAAATAAACAGTTCTTCATTATTGCAGAACTTTTATCTACCAGAGCCACAAGGTACTTAGAAGTCAGTCTCTTTAATAGGAGAGACTGGTATAACTACGCTGATCAGCAGTCTTACTTGTCTTTCCTATACACAGTTAAGGAGCTGAATTGCACTCCCCTAAAATTCACATTGACACTGATTCCTGTCAGGCATCCTGCCCACCTATCTCAAGAATACTTTTCTCCAAAGGATTTTTTCTTAGAACTCTTGCTTCACACCACCCAAGCTGACTTTTTCATTGGAATATTTGTTGCACTTTCTTTGTTTTGAATCAATTTTGAAATGCTACATATAGCTTAGCTCCTCCTTTGTAAATCAAAGAACAATGAACCTTAGGTACTCAGCTGAAGCTGTAACTAGCCAGCCATTCCTGAATGGACTTTACCGTCATGCATGTCTCCTGTGTGGACTAATGTCAGAGCTAGTGTTCTCAGTACACACATCTTCATTTTGAAAGTTTCTACCAAAATAAAACATACATTTTGAAGGTGGGTTCTTATCCAGTGTTGCTGTTTTATTATTGATATGTTAGGTCTCATGCACTTAGCTATCACTGGCACAATGGTCACATTAACCAGGGAACTGGCTACAGGGGTGTTGGCATAGAGGTTACATTAGTTAGAGAACCAGGTAATAACATTCCCAGGGGCTCAGCAACTCTCCGGGTGCTGAGGTTCTACAGTGGAGGATAGAGTGGGGACTGAGCAGTCTGCAGTATGGCAAACATCAGTCTTCCACCCTTGATACTTGCATACGGACCACAGGACTAGGGCACAAAAGTGAGCCAGCTTTCACTTTCTAACAATACGTTTGCTGTGATATCTGGCATCTGATAATTTTATTTTCTATGCTAATAATTTATTAGATTATCAAGAAAGATTATCAATAATTTGCACCTGGAGTTGCTACATTTAAAGAAAACCACATTTATTTAAACACAAACTTTTGCAGTTTCATGAATTTTATTCATTGTTGAAACTCATACATGAGTATTAGAAGGTAAAAGATGTCTTATAGAGAATGGTCCAACAAGTTTATCAACATTTTATAGAAAGGAATACGAATTTCTGCATTATTTTATATTATTAAAAGCAAGATGTTATCAAACATTTCACTAAGTGAGCAGTGCATGCCAAGAACTATTCAAACTGTCTGCTATCTCGTGAATTATCTCATGTACAGTTGTTGGAGTCGCTGTGCTTGGGGACGGCCCGAGTGGGACACAGGGTCTCCACCGAAAGGGGATGAGAGGTGTGGAGTCAACACACAGACGGGGAGCTGGGTGAAAGGCATGCGGAGGGCAAGCCGCTTTAACCTCTGTTATTCCTGGAAATGCAAAGGGTTATATGAGTTTGGTTAGTCAATCTCCCTATCGGGTAGAACCAAACTTCAGCCCCTCATGTTCCATCTCTTAGGCTGGTCATCTAGGTGCAGAGTGAAAGCTGGTGTCCTGCCTGGCCAGAACGGAAAGCTATGCCCACAGGAGCTATCCCTTATTCCTCATAGCAGGTGGCCTGGCTAAGATCCACACTGCATTGTGCCATACATATCCTCCTTTTCGTTTTTATTAATTGAGCGACCCTGGGAGGCATGGTTCTATGCCAAGCCATTGTTGGCCCCAGGCCCCTAGGGATCACCTCAGGCAACGGTGCCTGTCTTAGGTCACCCCAGTCATGGGGTCTTACCCGTCATTGACTACTCATAATCCTGGTGAAATAGCCTGAGTTTCACCTCTGTCAGCGGTGCCTGTCTTAGGTTGTCCCAGTCGTTGGAGGCTTACCTGTCATTGGCTACCCTCCAGCCTGGTGAAAGAACCCAATGGGGGATGCTTGTTGCTCAGGAGGGTAATTAAGATGGCATGGGAGGTTCGTTCATACAGGAAGGCTCCTGTGGTGTGTGTGAGTGTCCTTGTTGAAGAATGCTTTTGTGCCCTGTAGAAGACTTAGGAAGAAGCGAGAATAGTTAAGTGTTGCAAAGAAGGTGGCACTATTAAGTGGCCAGTTAAATGGAATTTGTAACGTCAACATCTGAGAAGGTCTGCTTTGATGCAGTACTTTCCAAAGGCAACAAAAGCAGCAGGCTATTAAGATGGCCACAGCAAAACGTCCCTTGTGTTAAAGGGGCCAGTTGTGCCTACATTGTTCCTGTGTGTAGGTTGGAAAATTAGTCTTTTTCAAAACTATGCATGGGGGGGGAGGTCTGCCAAGGGAAAAGCAGAGGGAACTATTGTGAAGCCATTCCCTTATTTCTCATGGCAGGTGTCCTGGCTAAGGCACAAGAGCCAGGTCCCATTAATTCCCTGTACTGAAGGGATAACAATGAAGGGCAACCTTGTGGCCAGGTTGGATGAATACATATCCAGGAAAATAGGGCTATCCTGAGACACAGGCATGGAGGTAGCTGGCTAGGGCATTCCTGCCCACCAGTCACCAGCCCTAGACAGGAAGGGAGTGGAGCATGAGCAGTAGAAGGAGGAGGTGTGGTTACGGATCCAGCGATTTCTCGGTGGTGGGGCATCCGCTGTGCTGTCAGGCACATCTGTGGCAGGCTTGACATTTCTGGCAGGTGTCCAGATGGAGGAGGATGAGGTTTCTGGAAAGATACAAGCATATCCTCGACCCTGTGTTAGGAGTGGGTGAGGTCCCTTCCATTCATTTGTGAGAGGGTCTCTCCAGGGGACAAGGGACAAGGGGGTAGTGGCTTGTGGAGATCTCCAATGTTTATAGGCTGGAGAGAGTCCTGCTTCATCAAAGGTAAGAAAATTAAATGTGAAAAGATCTTCCTCTAAGGCCAAATGAGGATCCCTGGGTGTCATTGCAGTTTTCTGTTTCATAACGAGTTCCTTGAGGGTTCTATTAGTCCTCTCCACTATGGCTTGGCCCTGAGGGGCATATGGAATGCCCATGTTGTGTTTAATGCCCCAGGATTCTATGAAAGATCTGAATTGGGCAGATTTATATGCCAGGGTATTATCTGTCTTAATTGCCCAGGGTACACCCATGACCAGCATAGTGGTTTTTGTTGCCTTAATGGCACGGGATGCCTTCTCACCCAAAAGGGCGATAGCAAAAACAAATTTGGAGTAAGTTTCCATGATGATGTGGACATATTTAAGGTTGCTAAACAAGGGTATATGGGTGACATCCATTTGTCAGATGGCATTTGCTGTAAGGCCTCTAGGGTTAATTCCCTGCTGCTGCAGGGGACCCAAGGGGGGGCAAAGGGGCACAGCCTTTACATGTATGGATTAGGTGTTTGCATTGGCTAAGAGAAAGCTCAGGGTAGAGGACCTGTAGTTTAGAGGGGGAGAGATGAAACCTTTGGTGTAAGCATCTGGTTTGTTCTAGGAACAGCAAGGAAGTGACAGCAATAATTTTATCTCCCTGTGCATTCCTGTCAGCAATGAAGCCAGACAGACCAGTGTGTGAGCGTACATGTTCAGTGACTGAGGGATGCTGTCTGTTTTCCATTAGCATTTTTAAGGCACTAACGGCAATATCTATTGGTTTACGAGAAGGCTTGGGGTTGGCTAAGGGAAGTGTTCTAGACACTGGACAGTGTAACTACTGTCAGAGAAAAGACTGACAGGTTCTTGTTGACAGAACTTTAGTACTCTCAGGATAGCATATAATTTACTTAATTGAACTGAATGAGGGTTAGTAAACTTAAGGGCCTTGTCTGGCTGGTTGGCTTTCTTAATAATTAGTCCATAAGAATGCTTATTGGCATTTGTAAAAGTTGAGGCAGCCAGGGGAATAAGGTGGCTGGAGGGTGTAGAATGAAGATTGGCCTTTAGTGTTAGGACAGTGATTGATTGAAGTAATTTCTGAGCAGAGAATTGGTTGTCTATATCATTAGGAAACCCTGCCACCAGGATATGAAACAGATGGTCATCCCTGAAAAGGGACTGGAGTTCCATCATGGAGATGGATTAGAAGGCTCTATGTTGTAAATTTTATTTGTGTAATTATGCATCTTGATTCCTAGGAGGAGCATTGCCTCCAGTTTGGTGGTGAGTTTATGGGTCTGCAACCAGAAGGAGTGCACCCAGTAAAGGGGTGCATGTTTTTGCCAAATGACTCCTAGGGGGTACCCCTCTGTCCAGATGATTATATTCAGGACTGGGAGAGTCAGGTCTTATCTTGTGAGTGTAATTGAAAACAGTTGGTAAGATATCTCTTGTAAAATTATTTTTTGCTTGTTTGGTCAAAGGGATTTTCTGAGAAGGACAATCTGAGGTTTTAAGAAGGTCAAAGAGGGGAAGGAATTCAGCTGGAAGAATGGGCAGAAAAGGCTTAAGCCAATTAATTTGGCCACAGAGTTTTTGGAGGTCATTATCTTTTATTAGAAAGCTTAGAGTGAGGGGTTGGATATCATTGGAAATTTTAAACCCTAAAAACCCAAAAGGGGGAGGTGGGTGAGAATTAAACTCAGAGCTTTACATATTCTAGGCAAGCACTCTACTACTGAGCTATATCCCTAGCCCACCAAATTGAGGAGCAAAAAATAAAGCTGAAATCCCGTTAAGTAATTGTTACCCAAAGCTCATAGAAGTTACTGGGTTGACTTGGGAGGAATTTATATGATTAACCTGGTAATTAAGGGACAGGGAGTAACTAAGAAAAGCCTGTGACCATGGGCCTTTGATGTAATTGGAGAGGTGTGATCGAGCCTCAGTGATGTTGGAGACTCTATATAGTCTGTGGAGCGAGGCCTGGCTGTGGGACAATGAGCAGCTGTGGGAGGAAGCTCGGCTGTGGAAGAAGTCCTGGCTACGTGAGGGGGCACTGCTGTGTGCCAAGCCTGCCACGGACTATCTGCGGTGGGGGGAGGGGGATAGAACACCCACCGCCTCCAAGACCTCAGGGCCTTATGGCAATCTCGATCTCGGAGCCTCTGCCACTCCCTGGGCTGGAAACCACAGCCCTGCCCACACAGTCCACAGGTGAGCCTTGAAGCCCAGGTCACAGGCCCAGGCAGAGCCACCACAGGCGGAGATCCCCGTGGCAGCAGCAAATATTCAAATGCCACATCCACAGAAATGCCCAGGGCCGGGGGGGGGGGGGGGGAGCAGGTGGTAGGGCTACCCAGGATGGGGTGGGTGGAGTGGCTGAAGCTCCCTCCAAGGGTTAGGAAGGGCCTGAGCATTTAACAGCTGCACTAGCTTTTCAGCCCACATTAGGAGAGGGATGAGTGTTGTTTTATCCTTTTGTTTCACTTTCAAGTCATGCAGACTGAAAAGTCTGCAATTGTGGTGCTTCCTGCTGGGGGCAGAGATTGTTCATTGTGGCAGAGCGGCTGCCAACGAAATGGAAACTCAAAGCGTCTATGATCACTACACAAAACAAAATGCCTAATATTTGGGTCCACTGTGACATATAGACAGAATGTTGAGGGCCCAACTGTCTCGTGCTTAGTACGGGACCTCTGTGGGTTTTTACCCCCGCCACTCCGGAACCCCGTAGGCAGCACTGAAGAATCAGTGAAGAAGGTGCGTGCCAGTTTTTAAAAGTTCTGTATCTGTGTGACTCTGCAGGCAATTAAAACTTAAGAGGTCTAAGTTTGCTTGCTGGCAGGAAGGAGGTTTTTAAATCAAAGATGGGAAAATCAGCCTTCCCCATGGCCAACTGCACACACAGTGTCTCCAGACAGGCTTGGCCGATGGCCTCACCTCGGTTTGGAAATTAGCGGAGGTGGTCAGGCCCTCATGTGATTTCACCATATTGAACCAAGAAGGGAGGGGCCAGCACGGGCGTTGGGACCATGTGGCGAGGTGTGCTTCCTGTGGGGTAGGGAATGATGAACACAGGAAAGGGAAAAAGGAAGGGATTACTTGCTCACCCTCAGGCGACTGTCAGCACACAGAACACAGAGGGGCCTACTCACCAGACAACCAGGGTAGGGGGCATCTCACCAACATGGGAGGGAGGTTGGAGTCCCTGTTCCGGCACCAGATGTTGGGGTTTCTCTGCTCCGGGTCAGCCCGAGCAGGATGCAGGGTCTCAGCAGAAAGGGGATGAGAGGCCTGGAGTCAACACACAGACCCCAGGAGCTGGGTGAAAAGCATGCGGACGGTGAGCCACTGTAAACTCGTTTATTCATGGAAACGCAAGGTGTTATATGAATTTGGTTAGCCAATCGCCCTATGGGGTGGTCCCCAACTACATCCACTCATGTTCCGTCTCTTAGGTAGGTCATCCAGGTGCCGAGTGGAAGCTGGTGTCCCGCCTGGCCAGAGCAGAAAGCTACGCCCACAGGAGCTATTCCCTTATTACTCATAGCAGGTGGCCTGGCTAAGGCCCACACTGCATTGTGCCATACATACAGTTGCCACATTCTGAGGCAAGTAATAGGTTCAGTGCCCTTCACCGGCAAGAAACAGTTTTGTCTGTATTCTGTGAAATAATCATCCCTGCATACCTCAGTTGAAACTCGGGCCACTCTCCCAGGGGTTGATATCACACTGCTCTCTGCCCCACTCTTTCCTTCTCCTTAGAGCGTTGTCTCATGAGCATTTGCAGATCTCCTGAATTGCTCAGAAAATAATACATGCTCAGCTAACACAGGTAAATTTCAACTTTTAGAGACTTCACACCGTGAAAGTTCAGTACCATTTGGTGTGAAGTCTCATGTGCGTGTTGAATTCTGCTTATTTTTACAGGCATGCAATCTGGAAGGTCTGGTCTCCATGGCAGGCACTTGACGGAGAGATGGAGAAAGCCAACAATGGTTCTTACCAGTCCAGAAAATAGTTCATTGCCTATACGGTCTTCTTAGAGCTCAAGACATCTGATCGGTTTCATAACCCTGCAATCATCACACAAGTATAATTCAAAGCCAGATCCTTTTCCTAAATATTGATAGACTCAGCTCTTCTTTGTAGGATATTTTCAATCTTCTCATCACTGGAGAAACCATAACATACAAGATACAGATAAATCTGTAAAAAAATCAAAAGAGTTATCAAAGAAATATTTTGTTGATTCCAGCGGTTTATGGACCATTGCTTCTGACTGTGAGCACATGTCTTCTGTTGTATACCTACAATTAACATGTGATATTTATGTGTTTCTATCACCTCAGTGTCACACATGGCACCTAAATCTATGAATAGCCAACCTCATGCCTGGCATCTACATACCAAGTTCTAGAAATCATCCAAAACTGTTTTGGAAATACTTAAAATAATGAACAATATGTAGTTACAGTACTTACTCAAATACATTACTTTTAAAAAGTCAAGGTGGAAAAATACACAGAGAAGCTTTCAGAAGACTGACCTTATTCTTTAGGAAGAAAATATGGATGGAAGTTGGAGAGATGGCTCAGAAGTTAAGAGCACTGAATGCTCTTGCAAAGGACCCAAGTTCAATTCCCAGTACTCACATGATGGCTAACAATAGTCCATACCTCCAGTTTCAGGGGAATCTAATGTCCTCTCTTGACTTTCACAGGCATTGCACAACACAGATTGCACACATGCAGGCACTACACTCATACAAAAAAGTAAAAATAATAAATAAAATATTAGAAAAAAGAAAATACGGAAAGGTATAGGATGTTGGGAATCCTCTTAACCAGAATTCAGATTAAAGCAGAAGTTGGGATGGTGCTCTGAACACTGTTTCTCCACATTAGTCGTGGAGATTCTACTTGAGTGTATGCTCCTGATATTAATGAATTTCCATAGGCTATGACTGCTATGTTTATTGAACAGTAGGCATGGTTCTAGGGTGCGGTGTGAGGGTGTGTTTATTCAGTACAATTTCTAATCATTTTGATGGCATCAAAAAGGAGTGAAAAATATCAGAGCATTGTGAAGGAAACAAGTTCAAGAAGGGAACCTTATTTCTTAAAGGTCTCAAGCCTAAAAATTATGAAGATGTCAAAGAGTACATACAAGACTTTTTCCCCTTGAAATAATATATATAATACAGCTCCATAATATAGATACTTTGAAGCTTTGTATGTATACATGGCCCATTTCCCTCTTGCTCAGTCAACATGTCCTCAATCCGGAAAGCAGCTGTGTCTTTTCTCTTCTTTCTTCAGTACCCTGAATGAAAACAGGCAAATTACTCAGGAGGACACCATGCATATTCTCTGTGCTTCCTATGCCTTCATTCTCCAACCCTTTTATTCCCTTATTCACCCAAGCTTTGCTCATTCATTCATTCATTCATTCGTTCATGCTATTCTTACTTTTCTGATTTGTCTTACTCCTGAGCTTCTGTATATCTCCCTTTACACAACATCTATTCTCAGGAGAACTATATACCAAAGAAACTTCCTGATCAGAATCCTGAGAAATGAGTAGACTAAGCCTACATTACCATATCCAGACTCCCAGTCACCTGGAGTTTTATAACCTGCCAATATGCTGAATTAAGTTTAACATGTTCTGAGTCTCCTGAGGAACACAGAACAAGTAAGACGGTGTCATCATACCTGCTCTACGCATGCACTGCTCCAAAGTACTTGGAAACAGGTCTCTACAGGTATCCACAAGACTGAATATCTCATTGTAGAAACCAGAAATTCAGTCTTTGAGGAAATAAAGCAAGCTTGCTTGAGTCTCTTTTTCTCTTCTTTCTTATGTGAAGACCTAATATGTCTGACTACAACTGAATGGAAACTATGTTCTGTGGATTTTTAAGCAAACTGATTTTTCATTCGCATTGGTCAGTTTCCCAAGGCAGTATACTTTCACGAAGGAAGACCTGGAGAACTTAAAAGGCCCTGGACTCGTACATTCATTTTTACTCACGAATTCCAGAAACTATAATTGACAAGAACCCTGAACAGAAATGTTCTTAGAACTGTCTTTTAAACACACTGGACAAAGTGGCCCTACCAGGTTTGTTATCATTGGGTCATAAAATTTATCATTGGTGCTTAAGTGATCTTTCTGGAAATATCCTAGAATCACCTTACAACATCAGTGTCTAAGATAAAAAGGGATGTTAGGCAACTTCTCCCATTAGATGACTAGTTCCCTCTTTCATGACTAAAATCTGGAATCTTCTTTGAAGATCATGTGTTTGAACAAATGTTTTCCCTCTGGAGATTCTGCTTGGTGACTGTGGGCCCTGACAGGCTGAGGTATGTCTGTGAGGTGGACTTTGAGAATAGAGCTTGCCCTGCATGTCATCTAACTCTTTCTTTCTCATCAGGAAAAATGTGAGGAGATGTCACATCATATTTCTGTCAACATGAACTGAGGCCTTCTACCACCATTCCTTTCCCATCATGATGATCTGAAATCTCCTCAACCATGAGCCTAAATAAATCCCTGTTCCCTGACCTTGCTTCCATCAGATATTTGGCAAATGTTAAGAAAAGTGACTGATGCAGAAAGAGTTAAAGAGAACTGAATTTGTTGCAGTGATATTCATGTCTTATTGGTTCTTAAGGCTTTGGAAGAGTTTTTCTGGAGCAATACTGAAGAGTTTGGAGAAGTAGGCTAGAAAACTTCCAGAATATTAGAAGCATAGTTTAATAAGACATGGTTATGGGAATAGGAAAGATTAGAATGCTGACCTAAATTTGGTCATGTTACCCCAGGTAACATTGTAATGTTACTGTAACAGGAATTTTGACAGTGTTTAAAAAATTTCAAATGAGATCAAGCCCTCCATAAGGAAGAGGCCAAGGTACAATTGGTTTGATCACATTCTGTCATTATCTTGAAAATTACAGTGTTTCTGAATTCAAAATTATTAGAGTAATGCTTTGACAAAGGGAATATCAAGATATAAAAATACTATCATATGACATGATTTCTCCTTGCTGCTTTTAGCTAAATTCACAGTGATGGAGACAAAGCTGAAGCAGAAAGATTTGGAAAAAATGCCCAATGAAAGTTACCTGAGTGCATTTAAATTGTTGACAAACTGTTTCCAGTTCAAGCAGCAAAAGTTAAAGTGATTGGTTCCATTAATCACAAATCTCAGCGTATAGTGGACCAGTAGAAGAGTTAAGTTGATATCTGTACTATTTCTATCAAGATTCCACCGAGTGAAAAATGGAAATTCACATGAGAATTCTCTTTAGAAGAGATTGCTTAAAAGCTAGAATAGAAGGCATTTTCTGATTGAGCAGGACTCACTAGGGAACTGATTTGTCCTGCTCAGCTGGAGAAAGGCCATGACAGCTGTGATCCAGAGTGCATCTCAAGTAGTCTTCAGAATGTGGTTTCAAAGTGTGTGCTGATTTTGAAAGCTGGCAGCATGCAAGTGTGACTGGCTTCACTTCTTCCCAGGTTCTCAAATACAGCCCACTTGCTCAGACAATTCCTAACTGGTTCTTATTCCCTATAATGAAAAGTCATTATGTTAAGCTTCCAGAATTAAACATATTTTAGTGGAAAGCACAATATTTTTTTAATTATTCAAAAAATTTTGTCTTCTAAGGATCATTACTGTCTAAACAGTTTGTGAGGGAACAAATTAATAGTAAACTAACATTACTTAGTGAAAGATACAAATCTGGTCAACTGTGTAATCACAGTATACTGATATGCTGGGCTGGCATTTTAGTTCAGGAGTCCAAAGATACTGGGGATTCCATTCATGAGCAGCAAAGAGCTGACAGCAGGCCACATCCAGCCTTCCATGCCTCATAGAGTTGGAGCAAAGGCAGGAGCAGATGGAGGTTACAGAGAACAGCATGCGTGTGGTGGGAGCTGTTTTCTTAGGAAGTACTAAATCAATCTTATATGGGAATATATTCTCTGGAGAGATGAAAGCATTTAGTCTTTCCCTTAGAGATAAGCTGACAAGGCTCTGGACTTTATACCACCATTCAAATTACCTGCCTACAGGTCATCACTACAGAACATTTTACATGTCATAGGCCATTGGCCTTGATGGTAGTACATCTCAGGTAATGTACTAATTAAAAAATTATATTTTATAAATGTGTTTCCATGATGAAAAAAATTCTATGAAATGATAGTTTTGAAATTAAAAAATACCCAAACCAAAAAGTCTTTTGATGACTAATAATTTCTAAGAAACATAAAAGTTTTATTACATAATTGAATCAGTTAAAATATGTTCGCTTTTATAAATTTAAGTAAAAATAAATGATATAGATATAAGTATATGACATCAGTACAATATGCTCATTTTATGAGATGGTTAAGGAAATAACTGGATATTAGCTACCTATTGTTTCCCAGAATAATAAGAAATCTTACAGCTTATGGTGCAGATAGCAGTGAATACTCTACACAAAGGCAATGTTATTACACAACCACACTGAGATGTAATAACTAGATGTAGAAGTCTCCTGTAGCATCAAATTTTGGTTCTAATTTCTTCTGGGCTTCACAAGCATAGGTCCACTTGTTAGAACACACAGGCCTATACCTTTAAGCCATATGCCAGAGCTGAATCAGGCCATTCATCTGTATAGCTCTGTCTGGGATGGAGAGTTAAGAAGCAGTCCGTGATGTGACTTGACAGCTTTCCATTTGTGGTTCCTGACTTCTCTATACTCTTTGTCACATACGTTATGTTGAACAAAATAACATGATGTGGAATTTCCTGATACCCCTAATGGGTTATAAGAAGTCAAATCTTTCCTTTCTCATAGGAGAATTGATCTGGAGATGCCTTAGGGTTACTGCTGGGGAGGTTGCCCTCAAGGCTGCTCTCTCAAGAGGGTTCTCGGACCTCTTCCTTTCATAGTGGTCATTCATCTTTCTTTTTCTCCCTATCTCTCACTCTTAATGAGGCACCTCACCAGATTTAAAAGGGAATGCTTACCTTCCCGCCTCAAGACCTAATGGTAGGCTTGAAGCTCTCCCATTCTTATAACCCTTACATATGAAAGGAATCATATATATCAGCTTCCTTTCGGGACTGACCACTGCAGTTTTTCTTCTTTTATATTTAACTCTACTTGCTTATATAATAAGGTCCATGATACTTGACTGTAGAAGTAACTTGGAGCTTTAAAGAACTTGTCTTAGTGCATGAAGCTTAAGAAGCTCTTACATAGTATTTGCCATTGAGCTGGGTGACTGGTGACTATTGAGTAACTTATTATATTGAGCTGGGTCTTAAAAAATTTGTCTAATTTGAAAGCAAAGGAGCTTGCTGAGGGAGCATTCTCCATTCCAAGAGAATTTCAGAAGCAAAGGTGAGAAGGCTGGGTCAGACAGAGCAGGAAATATGTAGAAAGGAAATTTGGGCAAATGAAGTGAAGCCAGAAAATGTTGGTCCTTGGAAACAAAGCAGAGAACCTTGCTCTTAGAATTGTGGATAAATCTAGCATATAAAATATGATGTAGCTGACTCTGACTTTAACAATAAGAAAAAAGAATCTCTAATCAATTGTGGGACAATGTATTTCGATTAGAATACAGTGCCCTCTGCATCAACAAGTTCTACATCAGTGAATTCAACTACCGGGGGACTAGTACTGTCTAGCTGCTGGCATAAAGATAAATGGGCCCATCATTGTTGTACAGAATGTGTTTTTCCTTGCCATTGTTCTCTGAATAATGCAATATAACTACTACTTACACAGAATTAATATTGCATTAGATATCAGGAGTAATCTAGAAATGATTTAACATGTATGAGAGGATGTGTACAGGTTATATGCAAATACTATGTCAGTTTAGCATCTTTGAGTTTAGGACATCTTTTGGGGATCCTGGAAACAATCCCTCTTGGACAGTGAGGGACAACTGTGTTTTCTTATTTTATTTGGTTAGATAAGGATTTGATTATATATTCTGTAATTTGATTAAATACTGCAGAAGTATACTTTTTTTACTTCTCTTTTCTCTCAGCAGGCTGATGATAAAACTGGAGTGTGTACGAAATCTTTAGTTGGATGGATACATGGTTAGAGTTCTCCACACTTACATAGATAATAGAGATATTAGATTTCAAATCTGAGCTTCTGTTTTATAACTAAAACTGCAAGATATGGATATAAGAAAGGAGAAACACATCCAAAAGAAATAACCACAAGGAGGCAATTATTATGGCAGTCATCTGTGGGGAAGTTTTTCATATGACAGAGGCCCTTGTCTCAGAGCCAGTGACTCCCTATCCCTTTGCAAAGCCAGGAGGCTTACAATAAACTATATTTGGTGAAGACCCACAAGAGGGCATGAAGCAGAGGGATTGAGGGAAAGCTGTGTCTCATGGCTCTGATTACACAATGCTGCAATCATTTACAAGCCATGGTTTCCACAGCTCATACTTGCAAATTTAAATTCTTGTGGTTTGCTTTCTTCCCCTTCAGTGATCTCTCAATAGAAACTGGGAAAAAAATGGCAAAGGTTTTGTGACAAAACACCGTCCAAATATAAATTTTACTCCAAGAGACCAAACAACCAAAATATGTAATACATCATACTTTTTAGGAAAGCAATCACTAAATACATATTTCATTGTTGTTGCATAAATTTTCTCACGGCAGAACCTGGCATTCAGCTTTGTCCCACCCCCAGGTTTGAATTGACTGAAGGAATAGAGAATGTTCTTTAGGGAGATTGATTTATTTTGGGTGACCCATAAAATCATTGTTACCAGCCTCCCGCCAGTCTAGAGCATCACAGGGGTGGCGTGCAAGTCTCTTTGTCCATGGCGCGGGGCTCTTTGTCCATTCCCAGCCTGCATTTCGCTTCCACTCACATGATCCTTAGGACTGCGGGGACTCGGAACACTGCCTCCTAGGTCTTGGCCTTCTGCTTGGGCCGGGACCAGGCCCTTTTCCCTCTGGGTGGCTTTTAGTATTTCCGGGTGCTTCGCTGGCTAGCTGCCGTGTTTTTTTCTGCCTTCTCTCCCCCTTCCTGTTCCCTTATTGGTCAGAGGGCAGGACTTGCCATTGAATCCTGTTCCCTTAGTGTTCAGAGGGCGGGACTTGCCATTGAATCCTGTTCCCTTAGTGTTCAGAGGGCGGGACTTGCCATTGAATCCTGTTCCCTTAGTGTTCAGAGGGCGGGACTTGCCATTGAATCCTGTTCCCTTAGTGTTCAGAGGGCAGGACTTGCCATTGAATCCTGTTCCCTTATTGGTCAGAGGGCGGGACTTGCCATTGAATCCTGTTCCCTTAGTGTTCAGAGGGCGGGACTTGCCACTGAATGAACCAGTAGTAAAAAAAAAAAAAAAAACACCTCAGAAAGAACCAATGTATTTACCATACAATTATACATACTTGTCAATCTCCCAAATGTCTGACACTAATGTGTGATATATCACAGTAAAATGTCTGTTTCTGAAAAGAATGACTAAAACTCTACAGATGCCATTTTGAATTCACACCCTCCTTTTTGCAGTCGTCCTTAAGTTTCCATTTCCCATTCTGAGTTTCAAATGAAACTAAGAAATCAGGTGACTTGCCCCGTCTTATCTCCCTGACCATACCCCGACAACTATGACATAGAATTATCACAAAGGAAGGATTTAACCCTACCCACAAACCAAGGGGGAAATGAAGAGACTAAATAGAGCAAGCCTACCAACATCTTAGGGGCCCACCACCATCTTAAAAATCCCATAAGCCCCAGTTTCAGTTTCCTGGCTTCTTAAGTTTCACGGTACGAGAAATTACAAGACCTCTGATTCTTCCAGCTCCTGACCCCTGAAACTACAAAGAACAAGGAAACTGTGGTCTGTCCAGGTGGCGGGAACCAATGGTAATCTCTGTAATACTCGCTGGACTTTCCCTCCAGGTATCCAATCATATTAAAGGTTAGACAGCTTGCTTAGTAAGTACCCAATCATGTTAGAGGTTACATGTTCTGCAGTTTTGCCCTATGAAAATGCTTGTGTCCTTTGTTCCGGGCTGCTGTCCTCCATATTGGCCCAGAGCTTCAGCCCAGCTAGCTGCCCACCCCCCTTTTTTTTCTGATAAATTCTTTACTTTGTTACAAAACTTTGGACTCTGTGGGAATTATTCTTAATTATCGGACCCAACATTTGCTAGTTAAGAAATACTATCACTTGCTTAGATCAGACTGGAGTTCCAAAAGACCTTTCCTGCCTGGTTCAAAAAGACAGGGAGTTCTGGCTTTATACCAGATGGACTTAGAGTTTTCCAAACAATTAAGATGTGATAGCAATACACATGGTAGAAACTACACTGTGCTTTGGAATTTGCTTTTCCCATAGGCCAACGATATGCACACAACATTCTCCTGGGATGCTGGTGCGGCCCCCAGTTACCTACATAAGAGGAGCAAACAGTCAATCCTGTAACCCACAGTGTAATGTAGTTAATAATTTGGATGAGACATCCGATAGTTATTATAAGATGCACTTTCTTATATTGTAGACTGGGCTATGCTAAACCATGATGTTTAGTATGTCAGTTCTTCTGAATGTATTTTCACCTTATGACTTTATCGTGATTAACTCATAAGTCAAGGGACATTGCAAATAAGCATACTTTACCTACACTTCAATTTTCAAACTTGTAATTTAGGGTTTACTTTTAAAATTATTTTATTGTATTTCTTTGTGTGTTTGTATGTGTATGAATGCAAACATGCACATGCTGTAGTGCACATGTGGAGGTTGGAGGATAACTCTTGAGGAGTCAGTTCTTTCCTGCCACCTTGTGAATCTAGAATCCAACCCTTCAGGCCTGTGTGCAAGACCCTCTACTGCTGCTGCTGTTGCTGAGTCATCTTTCTGGCCAGGACTTTTTTTTTTTTTTTTTTTTTTTTGAGACAGGATCTCCCTGTTGCTTCAGCTAGCCTGGAACTCGTTATGTAAGATGTAAGCCAGGCTGGCGTCAATCTTTCAGAGATCTGACCATTTCTACCTCCCAAGTACTGGGATTAAAGGCATGCTGCCTCCACCTCTGCTTGCCCAGACCCTCTTAACTGAATAAAATATAAGGATGGGGATATTAATTTGCGGCTCATGACTTTCATGGAGGAAGTGGCAAACTAGAATGGGAGTTAACAAAATTACTGTAAAATTTTTCTTACTGTTCTAAGTCCAAAGGGGAGTGCTATCTCCTGCAAAGAGCTGTAGGCTAATGACCCGTGTGGTAATCTTGATTCTTTGAATTCTATGCAATGCTCAATTTTATATACAGAAGATATTGGGTGCTGGGCATGGTGACACATACCTTTAACCCAGCACATGGGAGGCAGAGGCTGATGGTTCTCTGTGAGATCAAGATCAGCTTTTTTTACATAGCAAGTTTCTGGCCAGTTAGGGCTACAGGGAGACCATGTTTCAAAAGACCAACAAGACAAAATAAAACAAACAACAACAAAAAATCCAAACAACAACAGCACCAAGACCCCCAAAATATACTGGAATGATCTATTACTAAGATATCTGCACTTTGCAGGACTGGTGAACTATATTGGTTGGTGTGAATTTAGGGGTAGAAAGGATGATTTCAAAACTAAATAGGATCTAGATTGGAAAGTTCTAAATGCAATAAAACTGGCTTGGATTCTTTTAGTGCAGCAGTGAAAAGTATGGCTATATTTAGAACGTTGTTGAGGCCATATGGTGACCAAAATATGCACAGATAGCAGAGAAGACACAGTGAGTCTGATTGCCCTAAAGTTGATTCCTGACTCCAACAATGGTTAGCCACAGGTTGGTTTCAGTGATCTGACTTCTGAGTTTGCATTTCCTCAGTTCAGAATAAGGATATCAATGTTCTTCTCAAAATGATTGCGAGAATGAAATGACCTACAGAATGTCTAATCTATAGACTGATAGCTATCATAAGTGAGGGCTCGAAGGAAAGAAAAAGTTTTCTACTCTTTGTATTATTAGAGAATTCCTGAACAGATCTAATCACTTTGTAGAAAGGCTATTAGAAAACACAGAATATGGTGGAAGGCTGTTAGTTCACTGGACCCAGTTATTTAACAAGTGTCCCTGGAAATGTTGATAAATGATCAGATTGGATGAGATAACTAGCATAGAAAATATGTACTCATTTTGGTGAATGTTAAACCTTACAGTTGAGGAGTGAGGGAGTCATTTAGGAGGACTTACGAGTTAACCATCCGTATTTCCCTTGAAATCTATAATGTAGATTTATAAATTATAAAGAAGGAACTTTCTTTCTTTAAAACACAAAGGATACAACCACTGATGCTCTTGTTAAAGCTTACCTAAAAAGCATGTTGAGTTTACTACACAGGGTGGTTGATAAAACATATTTAAAGAGAATTATTGCATTGATATGCTGATTATATTAAAATGTATCTTCAAAGATGGACAGCAATTGACTTGTTATAAGCAAGGTCATGGAGAAGCCAAACATAGTGACATGTAGCACTCTAGTCCCCATGGTCAAGGGAGTCCAAAGTGCCAAAGCCTCGGTTTCTGAAGCTCTGATTGTTGTGTTGGCAATGGAATGGATGAGAGAATTCCATCCCTCTTCTCTCATCACACTCACTTTCACATTGTTAGCTGCAGTCACATGACACTCTTCTAGAATTTTTTCAATGATTTGGTTTGTAGTACTTCTCGAAGCATTTTCCCCATTCCATTTCATTGAAAACAGCATGGAAGTATTGTAAAAGACAGCGTGAGTTCATATTAATATTTTTGCTGTTTTGGTTATATTTCTTTTCTTTACTTTTCTGAGACAGGGTCTCTCTGTAGCCCCAGCTGGTCCAGAACTCAACATGTAGGCCAGGCTGGCCTCGATCTCTCAGAGATCCACCTGCCCCTGCCTCCTGAGTGCTGAAATTAAAGGTAGGCACCATCATGCCTGGTCTTGCTTGGTTATATTTGAAAATTAAGTTCAACAAACATTTCCTTGGTGCTTCATTAATCAGTGACTCAGACAGAAGCAGACATAAGTAGACACTCACTCCTTCTCACCTGTGGTGTGGACTGTGAGGGAAGTGAGGACCGCGGGGACGTTTGCTAGAAATGCAGTCTCAGGCCTAGTCAGATCCACGGGAGCAGAAGCAGCATTTGGTGACTTGTACACTGAGGAGTTTTAGAAGCACAATCTAGTAACACACAGATTTCTGAGATAATGAGAAGTGCAAGCGGATGCTCTTGCGTTCTGCATTGAAAGAGTGCATGCAAAAGAATTCTAAGAGTGTCAACAATCAGCGATAACTCTCCCGAAAGTGCTAAGTGCCCGTGTAACTCTAAATGCAATGGAAGGCAACTATGAAAATAAAAGTCTCTTCTTCTCTGAGATAAAATATTTACTAAAATATTACCCTTTAATGGAGTTCAGACAGATGGGTCAGTCCTTTAATTGCTTTGATGAGCAAGCTCACTGGAACATTTTAAAGACATTTTCACATTTTTAATTATCCCCAAAGTAGTCAGTATAAAGGAATGAGGTTTTTCAGGAGAACAAGATGTCATCTACAAACTTGTCTGCATCACAAGAGCGAAGGGCAGAAAACAATAGATTGTTTTCCTCTGCAAACCTATGTGTGCATGAGAGCTGCTATTTTAGCAATGGACATATTCATGTGCAAATTATTCTTCTCACCAAATGATGCAGAGGGTAACTGAGTCCAATTCTTCTAGCCGATTCTTCAACAAAGGGCAAGCCACAGATGCACAGTCTTGTAAGATGTGTAAGAAGATGCTGGGGGACAGACAGATTGACTTGTGTCATCTGCTGGCCATTTAAAATGCCTTAGAAGGAAGGAAGATGTATGGTTACTTCTCTTCACCTCAGCACTGCTGTGCCCGTGGAGATGACAAATATGAGCTCTACTTCCACTGAAAATGTGCTACTCTGGAGTGGTACTATACTGCCACTTTCGCCATATCTATCTTATGTATTTGAATCAATTCTAGGACTGATAAATTTCAGGCTGACTTCAATTGTCCTTTGGCTAGTTTTTTGATCAAGTGGAATAATGACCATGATGGGCCATGTCTGTGAAAATCAGCAGGGTATATAATAGAAGGCCTGCTAAAGATTTTCTCTCTACAAGGGGATTTGTGTTTGGGAAAACTTGGCTAACCACTGCATGGGAATGCTATGTACAGGCAAGTACTTTTCATTGTTCCTAGCCAAATATAAAACAAACTCATATTAAATCAGGGGCAGTAGTTCATTTGTACTGCTACACGCAGTGGTGTTTATGAGTGCCTTGTCTGCTTATCTCTGGGGAAAAATATTGTATTTATGAATATACAAAACTCACAGCAGCGTGACAATGAAAATATCTCATAAGTACTCATAAAGGACCCCAAGAGTGGAGAGAAACCTCTTTCTAATGGCTACGCATCTTATACAATCTATGATATAGTAGTAGGCTTGATGTACAATTTTGTTCTTTCTCGATGTCTAAAATTTAAATAAATCATAATTATTATTACTAAACTAGAAAACGTGTAGCTTGTTCTGGAAAAAAATCAGTTGTGGCCACTTCCTGTCACGGAGAGGATTGAATGTCAGGTGCTTTCCATTGTGGCTACTTGTCTAGATTATTCATGTGTTAAAGAGGACCATTAGTTATTTGGCCTGGGTCTCTTAATGTTGTCTTGATTTACTCCACATACTTATTAACTGCAGAATAAGTTGATCTTCTCCCAATAGTCCTGGCTGTGCCTTAAATGTTTCCTAGAATGTCGTGTCTGCTTATCGAATCAAATACTATAATCTGAAGATAAATCTTAATAGACCTGAATTTGCAGAATTTAGTTAAGCTTGAATTTTTCAGTGTAAGTTTGGATTGTGGTGATGGACTATCCCATCATTCAAAGGCAGTGCTAAATTGAGAGCATAGATGCATTGAAAACAGAAACCCAACTAACCACTCCCAAAGGAGTGGTTTCATTTTTTAAAGAAATTCTTGAAAAAAATAAATACATAAATATAATGACTGTATCAGTCCTTTATAGGAATATATTGAATTTTTACAAAGTCCTGGGCAGAAGTGTTGTATCCAAGAATGAGTAGCAAATGGCCAATCATCTCCAGGTAATTTAATGTACTAGAGAACAAACACACAATCCTTGACATACAAAAAGAAGGATATGTAAATTGGAAATGAGGCTTCTACAAACCATGAGTGCACTAATGTGTCAAAGGAGTAGAGGTAAAGACTCAGGGGATGGACGGGATGTGTCCACATGAAGGGGAGTTTACTAGCTCTGAACTTTAATGAACTGGTTTGCAGGGACAAGGAAAGGAGACCATTATCATTTCCCAGGACAATTCATGGAAACAAATCTGGAGATATCCTGTATGCCATGTTCTGCAGTTTCAAGTTGCACGTTGAAAACACAGTCTAAAAGTCCTGCAACCTACCTAGTTTTGCTTTTCCCCAAATTTCTTTTAGCCTTTCTGCTCACCTCATGGAACACCAGTGAGCATTTAGAGATCCGAGGTGGAAGATGCTGTACCTGCAGGGGCAGCACTGGAGCTGAAGGAAGCGCGCTGAAGATCAAAGGAATATCCTCTGAAACTCACCGCCAAGCTCCCACTGTCCCTCCAACAAAGACCTTCTCATTCTGGTCTGTGCCCCCACATGGAAAGCAAATCAGATCCAAGTGAAAATAAGAGGACATTCTGTATTCCTCTAAGTATTTGAGAATGTTCTTAGTTCAGTGACATAAACTTTAAGGTTAGGAGACTTTTGACTAACTTTGTTTCCAGAGTAATATTTTACATGAATTAGTTTTTGATTTCCAAGTGGCACACGTGGGACAGTGATCTCATGACACTGGAACAGCCACCATAATCACACATAACAATGAGGATGGGTAAAAGGCATCGACTCCTGAGACCTGAAACAATTTCAACTACAATTTCAAGTTACTCAAATTTTATAAAAATATAAGATTTGCAATTCAGCTACAGTGAAGATTTATGAATAATTACGATTTTGAAAACTGAAGAAATCATATAGCTTCAGAGCCAAGTGAGAGATGTTTAATTAAGAAGGAAAAATACTCAGATACAGAAGATGCTGCATATTCATAAATTCAAGCAGTGCCTATATTTTTTACAGATGCATTTAAACTATGTGTACATAAATTGAGAGTCAGACAGGATAATATTGTAATGGCACCCCACCAGAACATTTTAAACTTAAAGAAGTCTGAACACAGAACAAGACAAAAGCCAGAAGCAAGTTTGAATATTTGGAAATTAAATCTTCCTTGTACAAATAAGACATTACAGGATTAAACAAAACTATCTGCTTTATATTGTCTCGTACTATGATATTTGTATTACAATATTTTTATGAAATCTACAGCAGCTATAATTTTTAAAACTTTGAAAAGTTAGAGATTTCTTTTTAGCTCTTGTATAAACAATGTTTAAGAGGAATTTAGTTCAGCAGTGCTAAATATGATCTCAGTGTCCATAATATTTTCCTTTTCTGGAAGATCACACTATTTGACAGAAATTGGAAGTTACTGTACAGGCAAAGACAATGTCAGACCCCAGATGCAGATTCTCAAATATCTAGTCTAATGGATTTTTTTTCTCTTCTTCCCCAACCCTTTCTTATTCTTTCCTTCCTCCATTACCTAACAAAATATATATATTTCTAGACTTACCTTGAAATAGTCAACAAAATTTGTGACAAGGATTTCAGTTTCTTGCTATCAACTCAAAACTGATCCAATTTATGGCACAGATTTTTAGCCATTTCTTTCCATAATGAAAGAAGTGATGAAGTCAAAAAAAGATTTCCTATGCTGATGTGTTAATTTTTTTGACAGGTGCACACATGTGTGTACATGCCTATAGGTGTGCGTGCTCATGCCAACATGGGCACACAAGTGTGTGCTGGTGCTCATGCAAGTACACGTGCATGTTTATGGAGATGAGAGCTGGATATCAGGTGTCGTCCCTTTCATTCCCCACATTATATACAAAGGCAGTGTCTCTCGATTGAACGGCTCACTGATTTGGTTAGACTAGCTCGCCAGTTTGTCTCCTTTCAAATGTGTTGGGAGTGAAAATGGGACATCATATTCACCCAGCATTTGCATGGGATCTGAACTATTTTCCCACTGAACTATCCCCTGTGTTATATTTTGGGTTTTTTTTTTTTTGGCCAAAATTCATGCGGACCTTTGGGTTGAACAAGTATACATACAACAAGCCCATACTTACCACCAGGTTGTTTTCTCACAGTACACTGTTAACCAAGGTTTCATTTTTAGGTGACAATTCCTATTAGAGTTTCACTCTCTAACTTTCCAATAGAGATGCAATTCCACTTTCCCACTTTGATGGTGAAGGACTAGAAAAGAAGGAGATTTAGAGGCAGTGGTCAAATCCTAGAAAGTTAGAATCGGGGAACACAGAAGGTATGAAAGCTCCGTGCTGTGGGTCCAGAACTGTGGCATTCTTCAGAATAATACCCTGATCAAGACACTAGCAAGGTCATTTATCACCTGACATTCTCTGGAGGGTCTGGAAGGTCTCCTGGAAGAGAAGATCACAGAGCTCACTGTGGGGCTTCAGGCAGCTTTGGTTCATGTCTCTGAACTGGCCTTTACATTTTTATTTCTCCAGAGAGAATGTGTTCTCATTCACATCTATGGAGGACAGTCTCCCAGTCACTACAAGCTCAAATTAATTCCTATGTGAAGTACTTACAGGAAGGGAATTGTGATGCTTTTGAACATCTGGTTCAGTGCAATGTGCTCAATAGTTTCATGAGAATTTACTTTTTAAATGCTCATTTTTGACTTACGGAAATATTCGTAAAAGGCTGACATTGTGTTGCACTGAAGTGATTTCACCCAAATTTTAACTCGGTTTGGCTTCTGTTTATTAAATTATTTTGTTAAAGATTCATGAGCCCTAAGAAAATATACTGAATATTAAAACACAGAGAAGATTTAAGATTTTATTTTTTTAATTTTTTCAGTCATTTTGAGACAGGGTCTCTGTATAGCTCCAGTTAACCTGGAACTCACTGTGTAGACCAGGCTGGCCTTGAATTCACAGAGGTCTGTCTGCCTCTGTCTCCTGGGTACTGGGACTAAAGGCATGTGCCACCGTGCCCAGCTAGTTTTATATTCTTATTTAAAACAATTTCAGGCTTGTAAGCCAAGAGGACAGTGAGCAGCATCACTGCAGCCCTTGTCTGCTCACTTTCAATCCATTCTCCGCTCATTATTACCTCTCCCACTGTCTGTTCAGAGACATCTTCCCCTGGACATGCACGTTGCAGGCGTCATGCCTTTTTAGCCCCAAATATCTTTGTATTCTTCAAAATCATTCTTTCAGGAAATCACAGTGGAGTTATCCAACTCAGGAAATTAAGTACAAACAAAATACTAATACCTAATACACAATCCTTTTAAACCTTTGTGTAATTGCCCCACTAAATCTCCTCTGAGACTTTCCCTATGGTAAAAATTAATATAGGAATGTGTTTTGCTTTTATATACTGTAGTTTCTTTTTGTCTTACCCTTCCTCTATATTGAGGCTCACCTTGTAGGCACACTTCAAAATCTGTCAGGTTATTACTACTCTCTTGGCTTCACAGGTAAAGCTAGGAAACACACTACAATGAAAGTTACTGAGCTCCTAACAAGTGGTCAAAGATGACTGATGGTTTTAGGACCATGTATTAATACCTCATTCAAATATTAGATTATTTGTTACAAACCAGACCAAAATATTTATGCAAAAAGAAAGAAAAAGGTGTGCCTTCCTCCTTGGACAGTTGTGTGTGTGTGTGGGGGGTTAAGTTCCACTGTTTACTTTAGTGCCTGTTCTGTGTTCAGAATAGTGCCTCTGTCATTCCATTCCTGTTCTAGCTTCATTCTGCTGCTGTGACAAATACCAGGAACAAAAGCAGCTTAGAGGGTAGAAGGGTTTATTTCTGATTGCACATTACAGTCCATCCTTGAGGGGAATCAGGGTATAAACTGAAGCAAGAACTTATTAAAGCACAAACCATTGAGGAACACTGCTTTCTGACTTCCTGGAAGACTTATGCTTGGCTAGTTTTCTTATACAGTGCAGGACCACCTGCCCAGGGAATGGTGCTGTCCACTCACAGTGGGTTGGGGCTTCTCGCATCAATTAATGATAAAGAGAATCCGCAGATGTCGCTACAGACCACCCTGATGAGAAAATTTCTCTATGGAATCTCTCTTCCCAGGTGATTCTAGACTGCGTCAAGTGGACAGGTAAAGCTGACTAGGACGATTCCTTAGTGCGCTTATTTGACCCTTTCCTTAATAACAGGCCACCTACCTTCTAACGACACCAGAAGAGGCTCTTCAATCCATTAGTCACAAATCCATCCGCCATGTGGGAATTCCCATTTGTTTTCTTTTTTTCTAATTTTTTTATTTATTACTTTTATTTTATGTGTATGAATGTACTACCTGCATGTATGTAAGTGCACCGAAGTCAAGCAATGCCTGTGGAGGTCAGAAGAGGGTGTTGGATTCCTCCAGAACTGGAGTTACAGATGGTTGTTAGCCACCATGTGGGTGCTGGGAATCCAACTCAGGTACTTTTAATCACTGGGTCATCTCTCCAGCCCTTCCACCTGGTTTCAACGTGCAGTTGTGCTAGAAAGATCCTGACTTGCAGAGTCATGATGATGCTAAATTCTGGTTTCCAGCTCTCACAAGAGTCATGATGTTGGTTAATAATTAAATCTACCTCATACAGTAAAAATGCTGTAGCTCAGGGTGCCAAATGGCAATCAGGATGACCTTAGAACCCAACTATCTGGTTTTGATGAATGTTATCCTAGGATTAAGGATAAATTCCCTTCATTTTCTAAGTTAAACATATGTTTCTTTCAAAGGAAGTTAATAATCATAACTATTCATTTGGATTATTCTAGTAAATTAGATACAGTTTGCTTAGAAGACTCAGAGTTTATAACAAATGCCTAACACATGTGACTGATCTACTTAATAAAAACTTAGACTGAACAGTTACTCAACAAAAAACAGTAGTTTCTTATAGACAACAAGTTTCCCTACTGACTTGGGCATTGGAACATTTTTCTCTCTGGCCCTTTTTCAATCTTCTTTTAACTCGTATGCGATGCTGCATTGAAGTCCCAGGAGAATTGGTTCATTTGCCTGCTGACATCAACTATTTTTCTTTTTAATCATTGTCTTTAGACAAAGGTTAAGATTTACTATCAATGAAAGAACAGGGTGGGGAAGAATGTGAGGTCCAAAACTGACCTAGAGGTGAAGTTAGAAAAGAAAATACAAGTAAAAACAAAGAAGAGTTTGTTTAAATGAACTCCACTTCCTCTAACAGAATTATCAGTCATAACGTTAATCTTTGATCCAGTATCGGATTATGTGAGCAACAAACAAAGAGACTGGTTTAAAGTCTAGGAGCCCAAGGTTATGTCAGTCCCCTATTAGTTAATTCACAGGCTCAGCCCCACGAACTCAGTGGGGACGATTAGGGGATTAAAAGGCACATGGCTTAGCATTGTGCCCAATGTGCAGTCACCCGTCACTCATTGACCACAGTGTCAGAGCGGGACAGGAACCAGCTGTCATTCTAGATGAGTAATCGCTTTTCAAAGAGTCATGGAGAAATCAAGCGACTATGAAAGTTTACCCAACAATGAGGGACCGAGTTTGATAAAACCCTTTTTTTCCTGTTAGGTCTACATTAATGCCTTTGTCCCATGGGGCACTGCAGACTTGTCTGTGATACTTGATTAAATATTCATCATCCATTCATGCATTTTATATATTTGTATTTACTTTTATATTGTATTCATTAAAGAAAGGGAATAGCTATATAATGCTCAGTAATTAAGAGCACTGGCTGCTCTTACAAAGGACCTGGGTTCGGCTCCAGGCACCCAGATAGTACCTAACAACCATCCGTAATGTCACCTTCCAGGCATCAGCACCCTCTTCTGGCCTCTACATGTAGACGGTACACTTGCATACATGCAGGCAGAGCACTTGTACACATAGAATAAAGTTTGAAACCGTCATTGAATTTATTGAGTAGTCAGTGAAAAGTCAAACTGCTGTGGAGAAAATGCTGAGCCCCGCAGAGGACACTCGGGGAGTGAGGTCCTTTTTCTGTGCAAGCAAGCTCAGTTCTATGTAACATTCGGAGGTTGTTTGCTTTACATAAAAATGGAAGATCCTGCACATGCAGTGCTTCAATTAGAAGAGGAATAAATGCTAAAAAATTTAATTAGAAACTGAAATGTACAGAATATTTTATGATTGCAATTAAGAAATATTTATAATTGTGTGGATGGACAAAAATGCTTTTTTCCCTGATTTCACAGAAGGGGAATCATACCTGATCTTGGATATCAAGTACCACATAAACATGTGCAGATGAGGCAGAAAGCCAGTGCAGCCTGAAAATGAATAAAAGTGGGATGATGTATCTTCATATGGAATATGCCCTATTTATTTGGATGTAATGCTAGATGGGCAGTTTGGGAAAAGATCATGAGATCTGTGTATTCACAACCAAGTCATAAGAACAATACAACAAAGAGAATCCTAAAAATGAATGGTAAGATGGCTGAGGATGAAATATATTTTTGTTCTTAAATAGCTGTACACTCACATGAATTTATCTTAATAAAATGGAACTGCTTTTTTTACCCAACTTCTCTCAATTGTAACAACTTGTAAACTACCAGCAGAATTTCACAAGTGAAACTCTGAAGTCCTCACCCTCCAGGTCCAGACTACCGCCAGCACCCATGGATCCCTGGGGTTGGGCTTTCACTCCTGCACCCAAATCCCATACCTTCACCTCTGAAATATGACCAGCAAAAGGTAACTTTGTTATTTTTCATTAATGTTTTGTAAAAAGTAATTGGGGTTTGAGATAATAGAAATACCATCTTTTTCTCTTCTTCATTATTTTAAGGTTCAGATCTGACAGAGAAGTCTGTTATATGTTTATTGATCTCCTCTGGCAATCACATAGAAAGGCAGTGGCCTTGGCTGGAAGTCAGCCCTGGACTGGAAGCGAGAACTGCGGAAGATCTTTCCACCTTACGCTAGTGACCATTTCCACAAAGGCGAGCAATGGGGCACTCACCATCTCTTATTTTAAGAGCCCAGAAGGTCCCATGCTGCTCTGTGATTAAAAACAACAAGCTCCAAACCATGAGCGGCGAAGTTCATTGCAAGCCGAGGGAAATGAGGATGATGTTCAGTAACATTCTAAAACTGTGGAGCTACTCTGATGACTTTCAAAAGGAAACGAATTTCACTTGGGTTTATCCTCCCAAACAGTAAGGGAATGTTAATTTTTAAGCAAGTCTTGAAAAAAAAATATAGAGGAGACAGGAAGAAAGTCCTCAGAGTTAGTAATTTCTTATGACTAATGAAAAAAAAAGAGCGTGTGGAGTTTGGGGAAATAAAGAATGAAGACCCCAGGGGGTTTGATTGAACGCGTGCTGACCGGGATGGAGAAATGTCCTTAAAGAGGCCGCACCAGTGTCGCTCCTCCAGCCCCAGGCGCAGGGACCGCCAGTGGAAGGCTCTGCTCCATCCTCCTTTCTCTCTTCTTCTTCTGCTAGGTGGCTTTCTCACCTGCCCTGTACTTTACTCAGCGAATTTCTTACCTAGAGTTGGTCTTCTCGGCTATAAGCCAGTTCCTTCTTTTCTACTTGCCAGACTAAGACATAACAACCTGAGACTTGAAGACAGACTTGTAATTTTACATTCTCTGCTCTAGTATAGAGTGTAACTCTTTTCAAGAATTTAATTAACACATATTCGGTAAATCTACATTCCAACTTCTTGGTCTTTTATAGATGTTAGGATACACTTCCAAAAGCATTGTGTATGTATTTGTTCTTCCCCAAACTCTCTAAATCTGGGGATAATGCAAATGTGTGGACACCAGCCACCAGGAAGCAGAGGCTGAGGAGAGCCTGAGTCACTCAATAACAACTCTGTGTCAGTCATTACCTAGGCCGCAGGCAGACAAGAACAAGCAGATCAGAAACACACCTGCTCTTATATAAGATGTTCATTCCTTAAAGGAAATATGATTGAGGTCTTGCATAAAAGAGTCATCTCCGGCAAGAAAGACTTGCTTCAGAGAGGGAGCTCTTTTCCTCTTAAGGATAATGGAGCTTTTTAGGGTAAAATAATAATTACAGGTTTTCCTTGAGTGACCAGTGAAATGAGAAATCAGTAGTTCACACTTCACAGGGTTGTACAACATAATCAATGTAAGGGTTTTACTAATGCAAGCAATTAACTGTGCAAGTAACTCAGCCCACATGATTCATAAAAGTGGGAAGCTCGGTCATTCAATTGCAGCCTTTTTAAAAGGCACTTTTGCACTAATTATTGTATTTGATTGTGTTTTGTGTGTGTGTGTATGTGTGTGTGTTACTGGACACTGTAATTCAGAGCCTCATGCATGCTAGACAAGAACTCCATGGCTGAAGTAAATCTCAAACCTATATTTTGCTTTTTGGAGATTTTTGTTTATCCTTGCCCTGAACTCACTCTGTAGCCCAGGCAGTCTTTGAACATTCAGTTCTCTGTCTCACCCTCCCAAGAAGTTGGGGACACAGACCAGGCACAGCCTATATAAAAGTTTTATAATATGTCACGTTGAATTGGATTTTTTTTTTACTGTAGAAAAGATTTATCAGTGTGTACAAGTTGGTTTAAATAAACTATTATTTACTGCTTGTCACAGTAGAGAATCAATAGTCTCACTGCAATAACATTTCCCCCACATATCAGATTCTAGGAGCAATGAGCCTTTCAGAACTATCACTGACTGTTATTCTCCCCCACCACTCAAAACACAGAACTAGGCTTTTGAATATCAACTAGTCATATTGAAGCCATAAGATACAGGTAATTATAAACTTTCCAACAGTGCCAACTGAGGTACCTGGGCAAACACTATCAGCACTATGAAAAAAAATGTCAGTTGTAAAAGCAGAAGTATTAAAGGGTTACAACAAATACATCGTTCACATCTTTTGGAAACCAAAATGAGGGAAAATCTTGTTGTTCTGCCAAATACCACAGAGGTAAAACCCAGCACAGAAGATTTCGAATCCAATGCGTGTATCAAACAACTAAAATTCCAATCAAACTATAATCACTAAAGCAATTTAAAGGTAATACCAAACTATGTTAACATATTGATACTATTTTAAAAGAACCATCACAAAAAATAGAGATTTAATTATGAATCGACCTGGGCTACATTTTGTACTATTTTATTTAGTACCCAAATCTCCAACATCCTAGAGAAGTTGTGAAATCATGCCCTTTGCTATTCTTCAAAAGTGATTGGATGGATTTGATGATATCTGCATGTCTCCCTGTGGTTCTAGCTCTACATACCAAGTAATTCAATAATTAATCAGTGTTTAAGCAGAAAGGAGACCAAAAACAGACCTGAAGCAACACATGCAAGACAGATCTCAGAAAATAACATGATAAATGTAAATCATGAAATCAAATGTACTCATAAAGATAAGCTTATCAACTTTCATTGAATTTTTGCTATTTTCATGTAGAATAATTTGATAGCATTTAGATTCCCTCCGTTATCCACACCCCTCTTACGCTCCTTGCCAATTTAATATATTCTGTGATATGTAATGTGGCCTATAAAGTCTGACTTGTGTCCCCAAATGTCCTTCAGTGTGGGTTCATCCACTGGAGCCTGGTCAACCTGTCAAGAGTCCTATTCTTGTAAGAGACTGTATCCCCTGCTTTCATCAGCCATCAGTTCCAAAAGTTCCTTAGGCTGGGTTGGGGTTTCTGACTCACTTCCCCGTGTCTTATGTTAGAATTTTGTCTGGTTTGAGCTTGCATGGGACTTGTTTGTGCTGGCACGTTGCTGTGAGTTCATATTTGTAACTGGCCAGCTGGCTGGAAAATTGTTTCATTGTGTTCATCCATTGTCTCTGACTCTTACAATCTTTCTGCCTCCTCTTCTGCAATGATCCCTGAGACTTGGGAGGCAGACGTTTGAAATAGATGTCATATTCAGGGATGAGAACTCTCCAGCCTTTTGTTCTCTGCGTATTAGCCAGTTGTGGGATTCTATGTTAATCACCATCTGCTGCATAAGGAAACTTCTCTAGTGAGATCTGAGAGATATATCATCTTATATAAAGAGGTTGCTTTGAAAACGTGTCACTTGGGGTTAAATAACTCACAGACACTAATTCTCTGGGTTTGACCAGTTGTGGAACTCTTTGTGTTTTTCTGTTGTTTGATGAGTGGTGAGAGGTGCACTTGTCTGTAAATATGAGGATGTATATTTAGAATGCAGTAAGAAATTACATAGGTCTAGGGATATGGCAAAAGGAGGCTTTTCTTTGGGATCTATGACCTCTCCAGCCATGTATGACTATGCTTACAGTATTACAGATATGTTCTCTATTACCAAACAAGCCTTACTTCCAATTACACAGTTATTGATTACCCCCAAGATAAAAGTGTCACTGCTGTACCAATACTGTTCCAGAGAGATGAGAGTCTGACACAGCAGGGACACATGACAGAGCTAGCTGGAGCTCAAAGCTTCATGCTCACATCTTCAAGCACACAGAGGAAACACAGAGAGAAATTGGAAATGGGAAAAGGCCATTAATTCTCGAAACCCACACCCAGTGACTTCCTCCAGCTACGCCACTTCTCTTTAAAGGTTCCATGATTCTCCTGGAAGAGTACGACCACCTGACCAAGTATTCAAATACTTGAAGCTTATGGGAGACAGTTCTAATTCAAACTACCACTTTCCATTCCCTGATCCCAATAGGCCCATGAACATATCATAATGCAAAACACATTTAGCTCAACTTTAGACATCCCCATAGTCTGTTAAAGATGTTCAAAACTGTTCAAAAGTCCAAAGTCTCTTCCAAAACTCAAGGCACTCTCTTAACTAACCCCCTAGAGAATCAAATGACAAATTATATATTCCCAACATAGAGTGGAACTGAACACATATTCCCATTACAAAAGGGAGGACTAAGGGCTTACTGAGAAAACACTGAGCCACAAGAAGACTGAAAAACCACAGGGCAAACACCAAATCCTGTAGCTCCGTGGCTGATGACTGGGACTTTACTTCCAAAGGACTTAGATGGCTCAGCCCCCCCAGCTTTGCTGTTCCACGCATGCAGCTCTCCTTAGCAGATTACAGAGTCAACATCTCCAACATCTTGGGTCTCCACCACAAGGTAGGCTGTTCCTTCATAACTTCACACAATGGGCTCCTGGGGCCTCTTCGTCTCTAGGAATTTCATATCACAGGGACTTCTCTGTCACACGCAGCATAGCCTAGCAGCTCTTTGAAACCTCAGAGGAAGAACTGATGATTCCTTCACTATCGAATCTTGTATGCCTCTAAAAGCAGGCGCCTATGGACAAACTTCCAAGTATAGTTGTGTGCTTGGGATGGACCTTAGCCTCCTTTGATCACATTTGCTTTAGTATGGTGGTTTTCTAAGAGTAGAAATCTCTGAAGGCTTTCTCCTTTCACAAGCTGGAAGTTTAACTGGGTGGGGTCCTTTTCTAAAAAGACTCTTTCCACGGATCAAATGTAGACCTGGAGGCCTCTAGTTAACACGCTTTGACTGCCTTGGCGGCAACATTAAATTTCCCCATGCTCTTTCTCTTTCCAAAATGCACATTCTGCATTTCTTTTCATCCTACTTGTTCTTTTTCATTGTTGATTAGCATAATACTCACCGTTAATAACTATGCCACGGATTCAATGTTAAGCTCTCTTTAAATTTCCTCTGCTAGTGAAATCAGTCCAATATTTTAAAATTTACTTTCAGGAAATTCCTTAGCCTGCCGGCAGAGAGCAGCCAGATTTTTGCCAAAATATCCCAGTTGCTGCTTAAGTTCCTGTTTCCATCTCTCTCTGGAATTACAGTGACCTCAGCAGTACTTTCTCAGTCTTCTACTAGAATGACTAATTAAGCTCCATTTACAGCATTCAACCACTTTTCTAGTCCAAAGTTCCAAAGTCTTCCACATTCCTCCTTTATGTGATTAGTTTCCTCACAGCAATTGTCTACTCCGTGGTATCAACTTGTGTAATTATTTACTTTTCTGTTGCTGTGACAAAATACCATGACAGAGCAACTTGTAGAAGGGAGAGCTTATTTGATCTTAGAGTTCCAAACAGATAAAAGCTCATCATGGTAGGGAGGCATGACAGCAGACAACTGGAACAGAAAAATGGGTGCTCACATCTTCCATGTGGCATGTACAGGAAACAGAAAATGGAAGCAGGGCAAGGCTAGGAACTCTCCAAGCCTGCCCCAGTGATGTTTATCAAGAGTTAAACCACACCTTCCTACTCAAATAGCACCACAAACTGATCAAGTGTTCAAGTACTTGGAGCCTATGGGGAGCATTTCTCACTCAAACTGTTTCCTGTGTGTGAATGAAATGAGATCAGCCGGCTTCCTGCTCCGGCATCATATCTTCCCTGTCATGGTGAATTCTATCCCTTGGAAATGTAAAGCAAAATAAACACTTTTCCCTAAGTTGATTTGTTGTTAGTTAATTTTATCATAGCAACAGAAAAGAGACTAATACAGGGGTTAATTAGCACGGCTGTTGTCACTGAAAGAGGGGCAATGGCATGACTGGGATCCGGGATTGCTTATTGTTTTGTAGATTGAAAGTTTCCTGCCGTCACATCACATTATTCTAAATGTAAATAATGCAGCTTTGGGAGGGATGAACTGAGCAAATGTGATACCATGTTGTTTTGCATCCATCTTAGTCTATCAGCTTAGCATGTTTGAAGAACCAGGTTTTCTCTATTATTCCTTACATTGATAATGTCAGAGCCTTCCTATAACTTCAGGGACAGAATATAATCCAGGTCTGTTTAATCTGAGGTCTTAACTCCATGAATTTAAGGACTGGTGTAGGATTAGGCAAATGGCCCCCTTAAACCAGTCAGCACACTGTCCAAGGCAATTAGTGGAACTCTAGAAATGCTTGCTGATGTTGGACGTAATCAATGAGGCTTCAGGGAAGTAATTACTGCATGGCTCTGTATGCCATGCTGTTTGTATTTGGTCAGCCCTCCGCATCCATAGGCTTCTCATTCATGAATTCAATCAGCCATAGATTTTAAAAACTCTGTGTTGAACATGCAGAGACGTTTATTCTTATCGTTAATACTTAAAAGATACAGAACAATCTATACTGCATTTTCACAGTTGTGCACTGTACAGTTATATTACGTTAAATACTAAAAAATAAACAAGAGATGGTTTTTGCAGTTTAGAGCGTGTATACGCATTGTATGCCAATGCAATGCCATTTTATATGTGACTTGACCGTTGGCAGGTTTTATTATCTGATTGATACACACCGGCAGCTCCCTCGCAGCCTCTGCTCCCGCTTTGGCCTCCCCTCCCTTCTCCTCCTCTTTCCTCAGGCCCTTTCAATTCCCTACCCCGCCCCATGGGCAGAGCCAGGCCAGCCCAACGGCCGCCCCGCCCCCAACGGCCGCCCCGCCCCCAACGGCCGCCCCGCCCCCCGCGAGTTCGCCCCCTGCGGTGCCTTGCAGGCTTGTACCTCCCTCCCTCCGGACCTGCGGTCGCGCCCTACCGCAGCCTAGGCCCAGTGGCCCGAGAGTGTCCCATGAGCCTCACGCAGGAGGAGAGAAGGGTCAGCCTCGCGCTGCGCCCCCTCCCCCCCCATGGTCGCCCATCAGCCTGGCAGGGAGAAGGAGCAGTGTTAGGCCTCCGGACCCTGCCCACTGCCACACCGCCCGCGGTATCTTCCAGTGTTCTGGAATTCAGTTAGAATTCACCTCCGGCCTCAGTCTCCCAAGTACTGGCCTTACAGCACGCAGCCTGTGACTAAGTACTGCACACCTTTGGTGTGTCTCTTCCCTTCCCGCTTAAGTAATCCTCTCTAGAAACACCCTTACATAGGGACACACCCAGAGGACATTTATGAATCCTTTGTTTGGTCCGCATCCTTGAAGAGTGGCTGCAGAAGAGTAAGGAAAAGATGGGTGTGAAACCATTTGCTCAACAGCCAGAAAATGCTTGTGATAAGAGCTTGAGGTAGAAAATGCTTAGGCAGTTTAGGCTAAAGACCCCAAAAGAAAAATGGCCAGTTTCTTTTCTGGTTGAGAGCAGGAAATTCATATCTGCCAGTAAACCTGTCCCTACCTGAGACTAGAGATGCCAGAGGCTGGGGAGGCCAGTAGGGGAGTTGGTTTTTTCCTTACCTTTGTTTGTTCTGAAGTGGTACATTGTTCCTGGAAGATATGCTGAGGAGTGACCAGACCCTGATGACCAGGACCTCCTGATTAGGAGCACCTCATCATGACCTGGTAAAAAGGACCTACAGAAGAAGACCGCCTGACCAGGACCTTGAGGACCTGGACACCTGGAATGAGAACTTGACTGCTCAGCTCATCTTCCTCTCCCCTCTTCCACTAAACCCTTATTAACTCCAGGGAATGCGACTCAGTGGTATCCCATTCTCAGGGACCCTCCTGCTGTCCAGGAGCTCTGCTTTCTCTATCCTAAGTTCCCTGGAATAAAATACTCCTTTCTAAAACTCACCCTTTGTGGTCTGTGAATTTCATTCTTCTAGTTTAAGAGACAAGAACTGAAAGAAGCATTTCTCCATTGTCTTCAGAGCAGTGTGGTGAAAAGAACCATTCCTGTCTGCTGAGATCCTGGAGAAAATGCAAAAGCTACATTGTTTTGTCTCCCGAGAGTCCTGTGTAGCACACAGACAAGACAAGTCCACCACAGGAATTGAATTCTTCAGCTTCCTATGCAGAAAACAGAAACCAGTCAGTTAACTCTTCTTTAATTTTTCCCTGGACTTTCCCTTTTGGAATCAATTGAAGGATTCAGCCTGAGAAAATTAAGCATGCAGAAATTACCTGGACTTTGGAATTACCTGGTCCCACTGAGGCAGGTAGAAAAATGGCTGTTTATGTGACTCGTGAGATACAAAACTACCTTGTCTCTGGATGTGGAAGAAGATATTCAGATGAAAGTAGAAAGATTGTGATGAGGTCCATGAGGAATGTCCCAGCCTGTCAGTGCATCTCAGAGCTCATGGAGTGATCAGCAGACAGTCCCACAAAGTGAACAAGTCCAAGAGGAACTTCTGATTAGTCCACAGTCTTCCACTACAGGATCAGTAGATGATGGAGTTACGGAGGGGTTGCCTACACTTCAAAGTACTTCTGCCACCTGCAGATGATGATGACTGACTGAAGAATGTTAGTGTCCCTACCAACTCTATACTGCTCCTTACTCCAGCAGTACAGAATGACAAAGTCCAAATGGTCCAGACAGAACTTTCAGTGTCCAACCTGTGGGGTGCAATTCACCGGTATTCAGGTCCTAAAACAGTACATACTTAGCCACTCAGGTATTACACAATTTCAGTATAGCCGCCGGGGGAAAAAGTTTACGAGGGTTTACTTGCTAAAGATGCATCACCTAAAGCATGAAGTGATTTCTTAGTACTGGACTACAGACTACTTAAATCAGGGGCAAGAAGAGACCCTTGTTCAGCACGGTCTTGGAGAAGACAGTTTTGAAATCTTGCAGCTCTCCTCAACCCAGAATTGTGAAAGCACTTTCCCCTTGGGGTCTCTGGGTAGGTTGACAGAAAAGGAAGAAGAGGTGCCAGAGCAGCTGATGCAGTTCTTGTGCCAAGGCTGCCCAAGATGGCCTGTAAGCTGTCATCTGTAACTACTGAGTAATTTTGTGATTTGGCTTCATTTTCGATTTTTGGAAAGTGACTGTGCTTGGTCTTGTACATTTAAATTAAGTTTAATTTTTTAAACAAGAAAGGGTTTCCCTTTGTAAGTCCCAGAACTGATTGTTTTCTGTTTGTTTTTAATTTCTCATATAATATAGATTGCTTTTGGGGGTATACATAACGCATAATGTTGAAACAGAACAAGCTCGTAGACTTAAGGAACCAGTTAATTTAAATCATCCCAGTTCTTCTGTTTAAAACAGAATAACAACAAATCATTAGATACAGAAGAAATCAGATGGTCGTTGACCTTCCTGAGGAGGGAGGGGACATAAGTCACCAAACAGAATGTGACAGTGACTTAAGTAGATTTTTATATGTAGGATGTTGTAAACCCCTGATATTTTGGAAGTTTTCTTTAAAATTAAGGCAAATACTCCTGAAATCCAACATAATTTTTTAAGCTATTATGATTTTTTCATGGTGAAAATTTGGTCTTGGGCAGGCATTTCCTGAACGTTTATAGCACGACCCCAAAGGCAGAGATGTATGATTGTGAGGAGTCAGGCTGAGGATGGAATGACCAGGAGTGCAGAATGAGGTATGTATACCCCAGCCAGCTTTGTGAGAATTCTCTGAATACCATTTTTCTTACTAAAGTTGATGTTTACCTGGTCTTAACCTGATGTTTACTTGTTCATGCCTGGCTAGCTAGGTCATCACTCAGGTCGGCTTCCCTGGGTGAATCGGCAAGTGAATCAACAGTACATTCACTTGCATATACTATTGTACTGCCATATAAAAGAAAAAAACTATTGAAGATATTCTATATTCTCTATATGGGTTTGTGTGTTATAGGGGATGTTTTGCTGTGCTGTTTTAGACAAAATAAAGAATACTGTTTGAGGCTACAAAAAATAAAAATGAAAGTTTTCTGACTGTTCATGAAAGCTACCATATATATAGCATTTGTACTTGAATACCAAATATTTGTATTTGTATATATTTTAATTATAGATATGTGTGTACATATATACATTTTTCAAGGAATGAAAAGTGCTGTATACCTATATAATGTCATACAATATTTAAAAGGTCAATTCCTACTTATCACTCAAAGTTCCACCTGTCTTTAAGAGGAAAGCTATCCAACTGAAATCGTTGGAATTAGAAATTATGTCATACAAAAGCTGAAAGGGTGAAAGTGCTAACACTGGTATTTTCTTCCTATTCTACCTTTGCCCAACTTATACCTTTATCTTCTAAACTGGCTGAGTATATATTTCCCAGTGTTTAGGTTCAGAACTGATTTGAAGTTAGGTTAGGATGCAAGGGAAAGTTTGGTCATGAAAGTCCTTTTTCTGCTGGTACTATTTAGTTCTGACCTTATTTACTTTTAATTTTTCTTAATGACATTTTCTTTAGTTTTTATTGTTTGAAAGTTTCATACAAGCCTAGAAAACCTGTTGATCTAATCCAGCCTCCCATCCCCCCTCAGGCTGCCCCCACCTGCCCAGGACTTTACCTCCAGCTTTCCATCCCGCCTCCAGCTGTCCCCACTTGCCCACTACTTTACCTTCCCAACTTCAGGTACTCTTTTTTGTTCTCTAAAATCATCAAATCTGCTTAGTGAGGTGGGCCCTAGGGGAGACCCACTACTCTCTGCCAACTGAACACAGTACTGAATTGACCATAAGTTCTTATCTTTAAACCCATAGATTAGTGCATCTCACAGTTCTCATCAGAGAAGCTTCTTTTCTCAGTAGATGATGATTAATACAGAGATTCTCACGTGGTCAATGTACAGACAATAAGATATTGAACTGCTCAGCTCTAAATGAGGCATCTATATCACATCCCCCCCTGTAAGAGTTATGAATCATCCCAGAAGAGGGGAATGGCAGGAAGAGTATACCAGCCAGAAGTAGTGGATATCTGCAATGAAGCAATATTTACTGGACTTGGCAATGCCATTGCACATATGAACTCACAGCTGTGACTTCATGTACAAGCATTGTAAACTATCAAACCATCAAAAATCCCAGCACGGATGGGAGAGGAGCTCATAAAGTTCCACTACCAGCTGAGGGGCCACTGGCAATTGATAGGTTCTGGCACCTGAGAGGCTACACATGCTCTGATAGATTGTCCTGCACCCACACATACCAAGTGTACTCTGTGGGGTTAAAAGAAACAACACATGACATTGGGAAAGAAATATGGTTGGGGGCTAGAGGAGAAATTGAAGAGGTGGAAAAGGAGGAAGGGGTCTGATCAAATGGGATTCTAAGCATGTAAGAACTTATTAAAAATAAGAAGAATTGAATTTATTGCTGTGATAAATATGACTGGATGGTTCTTAAGCCTTGGGTTTTTCTGGAGAAATACAGGAGAGCTTTGAGAAGTAAGCTATAAAACAGAACACACACACACACACACACACACACACACACACACACACACACACATAGTCCATTTAGATTTAAAGCAACTGTGATAAGACAACCTGTCTCTTAATTTGTAAATCATTGGAGATAAAGAATCTGAGCTCTAAATGGTAACATTTTGGAAATTTATCCAGGATTTCTTTAGTCCCCTCCTAAAGTCCATCCACCTTCCAAGGTCAGTATCCATTTAGCCTGAGAAAGAGCTTCCTGATGCAGGGACTGCCTTCCTTGAGACCCTGTTCCTTTCTGCTCCTGTTATATGTAGGAAAAACTGGGGCCAGCTGATCTGAGAGTGACTTCTTTCCAATTTCTGGAACATCTCCTGACTCACCTGCTCACAATTTCTATAGCAGATGTAACCTTTAAGAAAGACAAAGTAAACACCAAAAAAAGGGAACCTTCCTTGCTTGTTCCAGTCACTTGGCAGGACTAATTCATGAATTGCTTTGGAATCCAGAACATCTCTGGAGTCATGTCCCAACCCATTCCTTTCCTTTCCTTAAGTTGGAAGAGTGACATCTTAAAAATTATGAACAATGGACCACTAAGAAACTCCATATCGTACATATACACTAACCCTGTTGACAGCCTTAATCCAGTCTTTGAAATGATGCTTTTTGAACTCTAGAGTTTCACAAATTGGAGGCACCAAAGATGGCTGGGTTGCAAGAGGGCCTGGACCATGAGCCATAGGTATACATGGAAAATCCCACATTTGTTAAGAGTCCTTCAAGATAGTCTCATAGCCCATGCTGAAAGTGCCCTCCAATCTAGGTGTGTGCCTCAAAACACCAGCATCCAACTAGCAGAACTCAAAACCCTCACCTGATAGAGTGGGATAACACACAGACTCTAAATAGGTTTTTTTGGTGCTCCACCACCAGGCCTCTATATGGAAGAAAGGAGGACTTCGATTAGTACTAGCTCCTTGGTCAAACACCACCAAGAGTCTATTGAAATGTCTTTCGGACTCTTTTCTCACCATCACAGATGGTAGCCAGTCATTTACTGCAGAGGGAATCCAACAAAGCCTTTTGGTCCAGGGGATCCGGAAGTAGGTACAACAGTAAAACAAGCAGCCCTGGAACGCAGAGGATGCCACATTTTCTAAGAATAGTTGCTGTTGTCCCTAGAGTGGCCATAATATTCTAAAGAAGAGTGGGCTCAGGGTGCCAAACAATGTTGTCTCTTGGGGGATGGTGGATCACCTGATGACAAGCTGCTTCTCCCCAAATCCCTCCAATTAAAGATTTCAAATACCTTCTCCATTTTTGTCATTTAAAGAAGGAAAATGCTATCTTCCTGCCAAAATGGATGTTCTTGCGTAGAGGTTTAAAAGAGATCATTCATCAGGGTGTACAGAGTACGAAACATGCCAAAAAAGTATCCTAAAAATAAAAGACTTCATTCCCCTGGAATTCAGAGAACTAGAAGCTCTCCTGGAGTGGACTGGCAAATACACTTTACCCATATGCAAGGCATCCTGCCTCTAGGCTACCATTGGATTTATGGACACCTTCAATAGTGAATAGAAGCCTTCTTCATTAGGATAGAAAAGGTTTCAGAAATAATAACACCCTCCATTCTTTGGGCTGCCTAGAGCCCCCTGAGGTGACCCAGCAGGTGGCAGAAGTTTCATGAATCCACTTCCATCTTTATTGCACCTGGCAGCTTCAGTCTTCTGGGAAATATGAAAACGCCAATAAGCAACTCCTTAGGAAACACCTGTGAAAGTTAATACAGGATACCCATTCCTCACGGTCCAGACTCTTGCCTTTTGCCTTGACTTGCTTCAGAAAAACCCCAGGCAAAGAGAGACTTACTCCATTTCAGTCTGTGTATAAGTGAAAATCCCTAAACAGTGACTCTGTCCTAGCCTCGGAGACAGCTGAGAGCAGTACTCACATTACTCAGCTAGCCACGTTCCAGCAGATCTGTGAGACTGACTCAAGGGTCTTCGAGAGGATTGTCTAAGTGCCTCTCTTTTCTGTCCTGATGATTTTGTCCTAATTAAAACTTAGTATTCTGCTCAGGATCCTCTCTCAACCCCTAGGGAAGGGTCTGTATCCCATCCTGGAATTCATTACATTTGCTTGAAGCCTTGGAGTTCTGAGAACTCAGAGAAACCCATCAGAGAAGAATCACTGGATCATAAGAACTCCTGCAAACAACTCAAGAGTCTAAAACTTTTATTCAAGAAATAGTCTCCTTCAAACTAACTTCATGCCCATGCCTGCTTCTCAGCCTTCTGTAGTGTCTGTGGACATCACATTTGCCTTTTCTTTACTCATCTTTTGATTCTGTTTCTCTTGTGTCTACCAGAACCTACCTTGCGGTGCCATGTGTAACCAGAAACATTCCTGCTACTGCTCAATTGGGGGAATCACTCTTACCAGTGTAGAATGAGAGTCAGTTTCCTGAAAGCTTTCTAGGCTTTTATAGCTAGTCCCAGAATCAGCAGTTCTGGCGAAAATGTAAGATCAACAGCCCAATCTCAGAAGGAGTATTCTGCCTCCCATCCCCAATAATTGCCCTATGAGTAAGCCCAAATAAACTCTGGTTTTCCAAACTGTAATTTGGCAAAATCGTACTTCATTTGCTTGATTGTTCCAGACCTAGAATGGTGGGAGAAATCCAGAGATGTCAATCCACTTGTAGTTGGCATGTGGTGGCACACTTGTTTCATCAGTAGGCACTGCCTTGTAATTATGGTAATACTTTGAGAACAGCAGAGGGTCTAGAGCAGACTCTACGATCGCTGTTCGTGCATTAAGGACAGAAGTTCGAGCAGGCCACTTCAGAAGCAGCTTGGTCACTACTATGGATGATAAGAAATATGTCCAAAGCAGAGGCAGTAGCCCAGAGACAGACTGAAGAGTTAAGAGAGAAATTAGAGTGGGAAAGGGAGATGAGGCTAGCCTTTCAGTACTAACCTCTGATCATCCAAGCATTTGTGTTTACTCCCATAGGTTAGTTATTATAGCAATCAGTATGGATGTTACTATTTTTTGTTATTGTTGTTGTGTTTTTATAGTAGAAGAAGTATCACTGATATCAAATGATTACCCATGCCACAATGGAAAGAACATTGTCCTACACTTGTTACCCTCCTTCTGTCCGAGGTTCAGGGACTACTGCAGAAGAGGATGGCAGAAACTGTGTAAGAGCCAGAGGTAGAAGAGGGGGGATGTGGCGTGGAGTTTTCCTCTGTCAGAATGGATCAGCACAAGGAGCTTGATTGACACAGGAAGAAGTCAATAGAGTCAGCTACCTCTCCCAACTAACCAGTGACTTGAGTTGTATGGAAGGGGAGGGACTGGAGGGATGAGGGATTCTGGGAAAGGGGGGAGTGGCATGGTGTGACAGGTGAGGGTTGCCGTCTTGGGCGTGGTCAGCAGAATCAGTGGTCCTGGTGAAAATGTAAGATCCACATGCTGGCCACAGTAGGAGAATCCTGTCCCCCTCCCCTATAATTGTCCTGTATGTAAACCCAAATACATTCTGCTTTCCCAAACTGTAATTTGGTGAAATCATACTTCATTTGCTTGGTTGTTCCAGACCTGGAGAGGTGGGCAGAGTCGAACACTATGGCCTCGCTGAGAGAAATTCTTAAAGCAATGGGAAAAGTTCAAAGGTGCCCCTGGCTAAGTCCCTCAGGCTCCTCAGCCCCTACTTCCACAGCAACACGGAGGTATCTGTGGTTCGCTAATATACAGACCTCTGTTAATGTCTCCTGAGATCCACTGCATGCAAAACACTGTCTTGGGGTCTACCAGATTCCATTTCAGATAGACACTTACTACATCTGCACTACCCTTGGGAATCGGGCTTAATATCACAATGGAGCCCTCTTTCCAGCACCCATGCCAATAAGAAAGAGGTGCCAACAGCTGTGCCATGAACTGTGTACATGTCACAAAGACACACACTCAATTTGATCAATGGATCACCCAACAACAGCTTTCTAGTAAACACCACAATCTTTGCAGTTATCTAAGGCCTCACAAAAAGGCAAGGAGGAAATGGGTCCTTAGACCCCCAATTGGTTCCAGTACTGAAGTCTGAGGCCTACAGTGTCTATGTCCTTAGGGATGCTGGGGAAATTGGACTACAAGCCACCTAATTCCAGATCCTGAATGTTTTCTTCCACTTAATAATACAGTGATTTAAAATTATTAGTCCTCAAGTCCAAAGACACAAATGAACCTCTATAAGTCTAAACAGAGAGCAGTTGCCCATGCTGTCATAGGGATTCTATGTTTTGGGTACATGGGTAGGCTTACACCATGAGGTTATACAAAAACCCCCGATCATGTAAAATTTAATCAACGAGTGATACAGACAAGAACCGTGGACTCAGTTTTAAGGATTACTTAAAATAATCTCTCAAATCATTGGCTCAAATGGTATCTCACCACAGACTGGATTATTTCCTAGGTAAGAAGGGAGGTGTCTGTGCCATAGTCAAAACCATATTTTGTCTTTTGGTACTTTTATTAACTCTTGGGGATTAGGTAAAAAATGTACAAAGAGAGTAAAACATGTCTCATGACAAATGGCTCAAGGAGCAACCTCTCAATTCTCATTTCTGAAACCAAGGCTAGGATCAAATGAAGTGGTGGCTACAGTCTTTGGCCAGATTCTTCCCCCATGGGAACCCTCACTGGCTGGTCTGATCTGGTTGATATTTGGCCATTGTTTCCTTAGCATTCTCTGTATCCAGCAGAATAGAGAGTATTAAGATGCAGCTGGTCCTACAAATACAACCTTCTGTGAGCATCCCATTCACCTTCTGTTTGGTACCTATGGATCTTTCCCCCTTTTCAGAAACTACCCTCATCATGAAGTAACCAGTGACAGATCATAACAGTTGGAGGAACTGCATAGAGGGAGGAATGGAGCTGTGGGTCTAGGAAAGAGCAGAAGGAGGAAGGGAAATGGGTCACTTTTCTTTTGCCCTCAGTAAGTTTCTCTTTCCCTATCACATCAAAATTAAAGGGGATTTGGGAGGCCCACCTGGATTGATATTTCTGGGTTGGACTGGAACCATATTAAGCATCCCTGAAGCTTTCAGAGTGGCATGATTCAGACCCAAACCAACCAGCAATGTTTTCTGTGATCATGCACCTCCCTCTCCTTAGAGTGAATGGATTATTAGTTCCTGAGACCCTTGAGGAATCTTTACCACCTACCAATAAATCTTGTCTTGAACTTCCCCCTTTTAATTATTTAATTGACAGAGGAAAAGAACCCAAACTCTAAACTGCAACAGTTACAACACTCTTCCCTTCTATGTCAGCGGGGTCAGGGTGTGGTATTGATGTTCCTGTTTAAGCTTATTTTAGTGAGCACCTGAGACTGTAGGATGCACTAACACTTCCCTGAACTGGCTGCCTGGGCTCCTGCTTCTTCCCAGAATTCCTGAGCCAATCTACCAACTTACAATAACTCCTGATTTTACTTGACTATTCATAAGCTTCCTCATTCACCTGATGAGGTTGGGTGTCACTGAAATGGCAGCTCAGCTCACACAGACTCAGAAGATATTGATGACACCAATATGCTTTCCTTTTTGGGTATTGGTTTTTGCATATCAATCTTTGTTGGCCAATGTCTAAAATATTGTCATATAAATAAATAAAAACCTACTTGTCTAAGGTAATAATCCATTTTAGTGCACTGGCTCTGTTTTGCATCGCCTGTCCTATGTGGATGGAGTAGAACAGGGTATGACTGTGAGCCAAGGCAAGTGTGAGCGGACTGGCAAGTGTGAGCGGACTGGCAAGTGTGAGTAGACCGGCGGAGAGCAGTGTCTCTGCCTTCCTCCAGCTCCAGTCAGAAGAGATCGTCTTTAACTTTTCATCTTGTGTTACAAGAAGTGGCATGTAGTTTCAAATTGTTTTATAAAATATGATGAATATCTTTTGGCTTGGGCTGGCACCACATTAAACACTCCTGAAACTTTCATAGTCCCATGACTCAAGCACTCTTCAGGCTCTCTGTGAGCCTGCCTCAGAATTAGAGCTCATGAGTTTGGCGTCACCCCAGCCTTCTTCATTCAGCACATGATTATTAAAGCATAATATGCACAGGGAGATCTAAGCATGAGGGCACCTCTGAACCTTGCCCAAACAAGGCAGCTCTTCCTCTTTCTGTTATCTCCTAATCATTTTTCAGGGTCATGATTGAAGCCCTAAATATCCTGTAAAATGTTTTTCCCCAGGAGCTTTTATGGATGTTTATGGATCTCTTGCCTGAATAGTTATCTCATCATTCCTGAGGTTTAGACTCGCAAAAAGCTTCAGGGTCCTGCAATTTTGTGACACTCTTTAGTAAAAATAACATAAAAATTATATTTCTCACACCAGGAATGTTGATGCTTTAAATTTTTCTTCATATCATTTAAAGAAAGATAGGCACAGTAGAAATCACAGATGTTAAGTTCAATCTCGGACCCCATCAAACTTAGGCAGAGAGAGGTAGAGATCCAGAAATAGAGGGAAGAGACAGAGAGAGACAGAGACAAAGACAAAGACAGAGAGAGAGCGAAAGCTTAATGGAACCAACAAAGCAAGACGTGCATCACCTCCTCACAATTCTGCCTGTTCTCTCTGCACAGAACACTGCCAGCCATGCTGAGGAGCACTCACTACAACTAGACTCTCAACTCTTGGATCACTTCTGCTAAGTGATACTTCTTGGGTGTCCTTAGAGGACATTGATTATGTTTAAAGGATTTTGTTTGCCACAACTGGATGGGTGATACCATTGAAACCTAGTGCATCAAGACTACAGTGTAAAACATCCTCAGATGCACAGGACAGACAACAAGAAAGTCACATCTACTCAACTTTTCAGTAGTACCAAGATTAAGAAGCACGCTTGAGAGAATCTGTGTGTCATGGCACTGTGTGGGGTGTCTGGTCTGCAGCCTGTGCACTGCCCTGGTGCCCTACCTGCTCCGTCCACACCACCAGCCTGGACATTCTGCAGGCTGCACACAGGACCACTCTGCTCCAGGTGTATACATTCACAGGGAAACATGAATGGATAACACAACCATACTGGAACAGTGAGAATCAGGAGTCTTGCACAAGAAGCTTTGGGAGATGTTGTTTACGGTAGTCTGCCTGAAGTTGGAACAAAATTGAAATGGTGGGATGAATGGTGCTTCAGAGTCTGAAAGCTGCCTGCAAACTCTATTCTCCTGCCAGGAGAGGTAAGCAAAGTTAACCAAGCACTTGCAAAAAGTCCAGGGCTCACCAACAGATCCTGTTATGAAGATGGCTGGCTGATCAAGGTGACACTGACCAAGCCTTTAGAGCTGGATGAACTAATGAGTGAAGGCACAGTCCATGAAATCCACGGGTGTGAGCACAGAGCCCCAGATAAGCCCATCCATCTTTCTCCGGGATACTTGTCTTGAATTAATGGTGGATAGAAGACTAACTTTTAGTGATACTGGTGGGGGTGCAGGGAACCAACTCTCAACACTGCTGCTGAGAATCTGCCCCAGCTTCCGAATGACTGCAGATAAACACAATGTATATCTTTTCAAGAATGCCTTAGACTGGGTATGTAGCCTAGAGGTTAAAATCTGGTATTCAGAATTTGTGAGATTATCTATGATAAAAAGTAGTTATACAAATTCTATATTTCAGAGTAACGGTTTTTTTTTTTTTTTCATAAGTCCTGGAGACTGTTTTAACTTATTTTTATCCACCCCTGAATTTAGTCAGTAGAAATTCCTACTGGCAGGAAAATGTGTAGTACAGTGCTAAATGAAGGACAGTTTTTTCTCAATTTATAATAGGATGCATTGCCTGGTGCTATTTTTATACAGTGAACAACAGCTTTGAAGCACAGTAAGAATCAAAATATTCACCCTCTTTATTATAAAAAAGAAAGAAGTGTGCTTGAAAATAAGGTTGAAGTCAAGAGGCCTGTGGCATAAATTGGTCCCCAGCCTGACAAAATGAATGAGGTATTCAACTGCACCTGCCTGCTTGGATCGGCCCAACCAGTGGCCTGAGTTGTACCTGGAAAAGGGACTAAGGTGTGAGTGAAAGAAGCTGGAAGGAGACTAGCCCCTTAGACATCTTGGGAGGCTGAGGGCAGCTCATGGGGTCCTGTTGGAAATGTAGAATTTGCTGTGTGGCCTCAGTAGAGGAACCTCCCTTTCTTGCCCATTGCTCTGTAAGTAAGCCCAAATAAACTCTGGTTCCCTAAACTGTAGTTTGGCGAAATTATACCTTGCTTTGTCATTAGGGACCTAGAGTGGAGGGCAGGGCTGGACCCAGCTCACTCCTCCAAGAACGAATTTTTACAACAAGGCCCCATCGTTACTTGAGGAATGATTGGCAGCAGATCACTGTGGGCTGAGGGACGGTTGATCTTTAAGGAAATGGTGTTAGATCAGCTGACCAGGCTTCAGGGGATGAACTCACACTGAAGGATATCTGAGTACACAAACGTGACTTGGTAGGTATACACATATATGAGAATGCATGAAATCCTGTGGGCACTCTATGGGGTTTACAGATACGGGAGGGAGTCTAAATATGATTAGATGTATTGCATGAAATGTACAAACATTCAGTTAAAATATACATTGGAATAAAATGAGGTTGAGAAACTTTGGACAGGTGCTTTCTTTATGAAGGATTACCTGCAGTTGGGTTGGTACAAAGCTTAACTCAGTTGGTAAGAAAGTTTATCTAGCATGCATGATGCCCCGTGTTTGATCTCTAACACTACATAAACCAGGTGTGGTGGCACACTTCTATAATACAAGCACTTGGGAGGTAGAAGCAGATGGATAAGACATTCTAATCTAGCACTACCTACATAGTATCCTTAAGGCTAGCCTGGGATATATTAGACCTGATTTTAGTTTAAAAAAAAGATTAAATTAATCTCTTTGTATAAACTGTTTAACTCTGTTGTACTTCTTAGTAATTGTGGTACTTTTTCATTGAAATTCTGTGCTTTCTTAAGATCCAGATTAAGGGATAACAAGACAGGGTTTGAAGGATTGCATCTCATATATATATGGTGTCAAGGCCTCATTTTTCCTTCTGAGATAAGGAAAAGGTCACCAGCTTCTGCTGTTCTTACTACCTCTTTTCCACTCATTCCTGCTGATCTTGCTTTACAGTACCTTATCTTTATGGCTCCCTTTCCTTTGTTCTGTGTTATTCAAATATAGAGCAGGGTGGGGAGAGGGCTTTTTTGTTTCCGTAAAAAGTCATCACTAGAGCATGTGTAATGTATTTCACCAAATTTTGGAGTAATAGAAACGATTTACTACTTTGCCAGATGGTACTGCAGCCACTCAGTACTCAGGGACCTAAGGCAGGAGGATGGCAAGCCCAAGGACAGACGATCTAAAAAAAAGCACTACTGTACATGGAGACCTACAAAAACTAGTCAGAATAATATTTTTTGCTAACATATACTGAAAGTCAATGTCATCTTTTAGAGGTCAGAGGTGGGAAATTTCTATTTTCTGTTGCTGGCTATGTAGACCTTATGTTTTACTGAGTGTTGTTCATCACAGAAAAGCTAACTGTAGATAGTTTAGTTACCCAGCCATGGAGAATAGCTTCCCTTCTTCACACGTCACCATCTCTGCACCATAGTAATTGTTGAGCTCTGGTCTGCCTCTAGAGTCTTACCTTGTCAAGTCCCTTTTTCTCTTTGACTCTTGTTCCTGTGTTTCACTTTCCTGAACCCAGTCCCAAAACTTATAGAACAATTCTGTGCCCACTTCTCCACTGGTGCTGGACCTGTCAGAATACACCCTGATTAGGAATATAGAGTTTGATGCTCAGAACAAAACACAGTGATTTAATATACTACTGATACCAGTTACGGAATTTCCTTAGACTCCAAAAGTGATCACAATCAATTTTAACATTAATTATTAAGGTTTTCAGCTTCTACGTAAGTTTGAACTTCATGAAGCCAGCCCTGAGGAATACTTGGGGACACTAACTTGACACAGTAAACCTTAACAGAGATGAAAGAATGTATGGATTACATTTGGTGGGCTACAGGGAGTGCCAGTGAGGAAGGGGCATAAAGATGATGAAAACTGATTGAGATGTTCTATATGAAAGATGCAACGATTCAATTAAAAAAAAAAAACAGTCTATGTCCTCGATACCGCCTCCTTGAGCTCTGTGCTCCTTCCTCAGTATCTCTACAGATCTAATCATCAGTTCTGACACTGGAAACCAGATTTCCAAACTCACTTCCTGCTTTGTTTATTCACCTTTAGATGCGCTTGCCTTCTATACTCCCTATCTCTTCTTTTCTCATATATCTCTGGTTCCTAACACAAAGCCTGACTTGATTTACCACCAAATTATTTTGAGAATCCAATGGTCTTCAGAACTTTCATAGATATAAAGAAATCACCACTTTTTATGCTTTGTACTGGTACGACAGCATGCAGTTAATATAAACTATGTTCAGAATTTGAATATTGATTATTTCAGCAAGAAGTTCTTTTGCTGAGGTTGGTGGCAGCAGAAAGCTGGTGATTCCAGTCAGTGAGGGACCTTGAGAACGATGATCCTCACCCCCCTTTGGACTCTGTTGCTAAGCTGTGCTGTTGGCTACATTAGGGGCATTGTGCTTTTTCATTCAGGATATTTTCCATCTACACTGAACTTACTGTGTAAGACACTTGATATTAAAGAGATTCTGTCTTTTGGTCCATGTTGCCTTCATCTGCAGATGGGATCATTACAATTGACCTCTAATTGGAGTGCCTACTCTACTCTTCCTCACCACCACAGCCCCAGGCTATCCCCAACCCTTCAACCAGAGTCACCAAGTGAGTTAGCATGGAAAGTTGATCACGTTGGTCCCGGCTGGAAACCCCAGAAGGTTTCTCACCTGCAGTTCTTGTTTTTACTGCCTTCTCGCGCTCCTCTGCTTTAATCACAGGAGCTCCTTGTGCCAGGCAGAAATCCACCCCATGGCTTTGAACTGATAGTTCTCCATTCCTGGGCCACTTTTCCCAGCATGTTCCTGACTCACCTTCACTGCCCTCAACTGTATATGTCAGTGTCAACCTCTCAATAAAGCCAGTCCTGAAAACCCTTGTTAAACTGCAGCCCCACTCTGTGTCCTTCAGTGATCCCCTTGCCTCCACAGGAGTTTCTTCATGGGCTTTGCCGCCTTCTGCCATACTCATGATGTGGGTCTGAAATGTTCCCCAGGCCTGTGTTCTGAATGCTTGGGTAGCTGCCTGTGATGCTATTGGGAGACGGCAGAACATTTTGGATGTAAGGCATAGTTGAAAGAAGTTCGGTCACTGCCGACATGCCCTTAATGGGAATCCTGGAATCCTGGCCTTTTCCTCTCTGTCTTTGCTTCCTGGCCAGCACAAGATAACCAGGCATCCCTCACTGTGTGCTCCCACCATGAGGTACTGAACCACCAAAGGCCCAGCAACAGGGCCCACCAGCCATAAACTGACACTTCTGAAACTATGAGCCAAGCAAATCATTGCTCTTTAAGATGGATTTCTCAGATATTTTGTCACAATGATGGAAAGATAACATTGTATTTTCCTAGGTAATTTCTTTTTAAATATGGCTAACTTGTTATACTGGCTGTTTGCTCTGTGAAAGCTACAGAAGGGCAAGAATTCTTATGACGTGCGTTTCTAGCACCTCAAGACCTGCTACAGAGGCTCCAAAATATTTGTGAAACAAAGCACAAAAGTATGAATTAAAGAGAGAAGTAAAGGAGGAGGGGAGAGAGGGTGTGGTGGGAGCACCTGGAAGAGGAGAAGGAAGCAAAGACAGAAAGGAAGGGGCCACGGTCCCCGGATCCCTCTCAAGGGTGTGACCTCGGTGACTGAACTTCCTTCAGCTGTCTTACATCTGACATGTTCTGCATCACAGGCAGCGACCCGAGCATCAGAACACAGGCCTGTGGGGACTGTTTCAGATCCACATTATAAAGAGTGTCGCCTCATGGTGTCCAGGAAGCAACGCGAGAGGGAAGGGCCAAAGCTCTAAATCCCCGTTTTATTTCTTCGCCTTGGTATTTCTGTGGTTTCACAAACATCACTTCTCAGTGCCGGGGCAGTTTTATTTATGAAAAAAAAAAAAAAACTGGACAGGGACAGCAGGTGAAAGCCATCATAAGTTAATTTTCTCTGTTACAGGAAAAGGAAGAATGCTTTTTGGGATAAGTTGCCCAAAACAGACTGAAGAAAATCAATGCTTCTTCCTGCTGAGGAGCACGGTGCCCAGGCCCTCCTCTGCACAAACCTGAGTTCCGCCTACTTTTTGGGACTGTGACAGAAACTGTGTTTAAATGCCTTTCTTTGGCTCTGGTTTTAATTTGCTTTCTTCTCTTTCATTTTGTCTCTTCCTGTTGTTCTTCGGTAGGTGAGTGATGAGGACGGAATAAGAGAAAGGACAAGACAGAATCTTTTCTTTCTTGAAGTTTTAGGTTTTTGTCACTGAAATGTAAAATTTGTAATTATCGTAGTAAGTATTTATTAAATTCTGCTCAGTACACGATGGTTTCATTTAGTCCTTTTAACAATGTATAAGGGAGTTATGATTCAGTTGTTCACAGAAGAGATGGACTGGGGTGTGTAGGATCCGAAGCTGCCAACATTCACACATGTCACACTGTCTTGGGAGGCCTTTTATTTGCAACAGATGGGTGCTCAGTCACAGAGCTGGGAGCACACTGACACAGCAATCTAAGCAGATGTGAGTGTAACAAAGCACCCCTCCAGCAAGCCCATCGAGGGTAGAAGCCGTTCCCTCCAGAATCAGCTCCTTTCAGCTTTCATTCTGCTTGCTGAGAAAGAAACCTTTAAGCTAACAGTTCACGTTCAACGCTTTAATAATCTGCCCCCTGACTCCACCTGGTGGAGATACACAAGCTTGTGGACACAAACCAACATAAATGGAAATAAGCTAACAAAATGAAGACATTTACTGAGCATTCCGTTAGATGACCTTCTGGAATTTTTTCCCCTTCAGAAAGTCTTCAGAAACAATATTTTGGGCAATAATTTGCCTATTGTCCTCCAGTCCCACTTCTGCCTTCTGAAAGGCAGCTTTTTTGCTCTGTTTTTAGTTTTGTGTGTGTGTGTGTGTGTGTGTGTGTGTGTGTGTGTGAATTTGTATTGAATTTTTGTGTGTTTCATATAGAACAACTCAATCAATCTTAATCATATTTATACCCACTTCTCCATTGGGACCCTCCCAAAGCACCCCCACTAGAATTCACATATTCTGTCATTTTGCTAAGGCCTACTGAGTCATACCTTAGTGCAAGTTTATCCACTGGGGTCTAGTCAGCCTATCTACAGTCCCTGGTTTAGGAAGACCAGCAATTCCTCACCCAGCAATAGTACAGTAAGTGTCTACAGAGTATGGGTCCTTGGACAGAACTCCTAGATTAAGCTTCACCCACTTGGGTTCAGGGACCATTGTGGAAGAGATTGTAAGAGACACAGAGGAGGTGCATGGTCATATGGAAATAGAGTCCTACAAGTTCCTGGGACCTTGTTCATTTGAACCTAGGGCAACAGTGTCAGCATTCACAAATCCATGCAGACAAAACCAAAGCGGATAAAATCAAGCAGACTAAAACCTAGCACAGAACTGGGGAGATGGGTAACAAAAGCCCCAATCATAGTCAAAGAATTATTGGCAATTACTGTAGGGTGATGTTTTTTTAAGAGTCCTCAAACCCTACTCGTCTCTGTCCTACAAAGTAGCTTTCAGTTAGTTTGTAGCAGTGTTTACTAAGGACTGCACATAAGAGAGAAAGCTACCAGAAGGAAATGTAGGGGAATCCATCATTGGACTTTTCAGTTCTATACTGCTACTCTCATAAGAAGGCCCCTGATTTATTTATTCATTCCTTTAGGCTAGAATGTCAAAGTCTCACTTGTTTTTCTACTGTGTATTTTCTGCAAAGACAAAATATTAAAATATTTCATTGGTAGCTTAGACAGCTGGAATAAAATAGTAATTATTTTATATTTCATGTTTTTAAGATTTGTTTTATTTTTATTCATGTGTATCTCTCTGTATCTATGTGCATATATATGTGGGACCCTATCAAGGTGAGAAGGAGATGTCAGATCTCTTGGAACTGGAGTTACAGAGCGTTGTGAGCCACCTGATATGGGTGTTGGGAACTGAATTTGGATCCTCTGCAAGAGTAGCTAACCCTCTTATTGACTGAGTCATCCCTCCAAACTCTAAATTCGTTTATTTCAGTGAACCATTCCGTTCTGCTTCTAGTAAATGAAAGTTTCTAATTTCATCTAATCAGGAGTTTGCTCTGTATTTTCCTCTACACGATTTAGCTCTCATGTCTAGGTCCGTGGTCCACGTTAATTTTTGTATATGCTGTAAGGTACGATTGGCATCATCATTTACACATGCACAGCTTGTCTTCCCAACACCATTTCCAGCAAAGACTATCATTTCTCCCCTAAGTGGTTCTGAAACCCTGCTGATGGTTGCTTCATTTCAGATGTGGAATTATCTACCTACTCTCTATTCTGCTGTGTGCTCTGTTTGCCTGTCTTAATGTTAGAAACACACAATTTGATTTACTATAGCTTTCTGTAGGGCACAACGCAGAACGGGCCTAGCCAGGTCACCTGCTATTAGGAATAAAGGAATGGCTCCCGTGGGCATGGCGCTCCGTACCAGCTTGTTGTGAAGCCAGCTTCTGCCCAGCACCTGGAAAGAACCTGATCCACCTGGGAACAAATTATGACTGGCTGCAGTCGGAACCCCACCCAATAAGTTGATTGGCTAACCAAATGTATAAGACTCTGTGTACTTCCGGAATAAATCGAGGTTGCAGCGGATTATCCCTGCCGGATTCTTGCTCAACTCCTGGAGTCGGTGTTTAGATTCCGTGCCTCTTCACCCCCCTCCACGGTGGAGACCCCTTCAGTCCCTCTCGGGCTCGTACTGAGTGCGGGGACCCCTGACAGCTTTGTAGCACGTTTATTAAAGTTTTGAAATCACCAATTGAGAGACTTTCAGAAATTTTTCAGTTTTCAAGAATGTTTTGACTACCTGAGATTTCTTTAGAGCTCACATAAATTTTAGGGTAGACTTTTCTGTTTCCGTAAAAACACACTGTGCTTCATTGTGGACTATGGTCAGCCTTGCAGGTTGAAAAGAACAACTGTCACTCTTGCCATGAGTTATGATGTCACTTTAAAATTAAACATGTATATGTATCATGTCCATTTTCATTTTGGTTTTCTAAAAATGAATAACCCTTTTTGGCTATCTCATCAGTCTTCATTTTCTGAAATTAATTTGATTCAGGGTGTTCAAGCATGTAGACACGGGTTAGAAACTAGCTCAGTTTTTTCAAACAAAGGAAATCTAATACAGGATTTGGTTACTAGCCACAGAAACAATCCTTTCAGTCAACAGTGTGAAAACAGACAATAGTGGCACCAGAGCCAACAATCACAGGAAACAGACTACCTGGTGAGTGTTAAAATTTGTAACTTAACAAGGCAGCAACACAGGTCCTGGGAATGCTGAGGACTGCACTCAGCAGGAGCTGGGACTCCTTGCAGTGACTGTAAGGAGATCTGGAAGAGGGAGCAAGGCTACCTGTTACTTCCAGAAAATGCAACAGCATCTGCAACATGAAGCAAGTCTCTTCTTGCCTCTCTTACTTTTCAAACTCTTGCCAGAACTTTCCGCTGGTAGGCGTTAACTAGAAGCTCTTTGTAGGCCAACAGGATATGTAAGACTATTGGATTCATAGGGGCAAAACTCTTCCAGAAACATAAAAATGGGGGCTGAGGGCTGAGAGCACAGGGCAAATAAATAACTCCAAGTGTTACTGCAGCAGCACTTCTGAGAGGGAAGCCCATCCCGGAAGCCCAGCGAGTGGAATGCCTACGTCAATGTCTTTCTATTTTTATGTTTTGAGAATTCATACATGAGTATTGCATTTGTATTATTTCCATTTCTCAGAGTTCATCGCCAACTCTTCCCACACCTCCCTACCTCTGCTCGATGTCTTGTCCTCCTCTTTGATTACTATTGGTGTATATACATACACTTATAAATTCACATAAAATACCCCGGGTCCATCATCTAGTGTGTACCTGTGTTTAGGGCTGCCCAATCCGGATCAGATAACCTTTCCGGGGACCAGGCCCAGGAGATAACTGATTCTCCCTCCCTCTGCAGCCACTGACTACCTGCAACACTTCATCTTCAGGAAGGGCCCCATGAAATTTCCCTTATCCACCTTGGTATATCAACTGGTTTGGTCATTAGGCAGATCTTAGAAGACTACCATACTATGGAGATTTTGTGGGTGCAGCTTCCCTATCGTGCCCAGAATGCGTTAACTAGCAACAGATGTCTTGTCTTTCCGATTCTTTCATTCTTTCTGCCCTTTCTATAATGTTCCCTGAGTCTTAGGTATGGAGGTTCCATTGTAGATGGGTCACTTAAGGCTGGGCACCTCACAGTCACTGATTCTCTGCATTCGGTCAGTTATGGCACTTTGTAACAGTCTCCATCTGCTGCAGATAAATTTTCTTTGATGAGTGGTGAGAGGTACACTTTTCTGTAAATGTGTTTGTAATTTAGAATATAGTAAGAAATAATGTTGGTCTAGGAAAGTGAGAGAAGTAGGTTCCTCTCAGGGTCTATGACTTTTCCAGTCATGTGCATTTTGCTACGTTATGATTGCCATCCATGTTATGACTGTGAACAAAACACCCTATTGTTGAAGACATAACATACTTCAGACCTAGGACTTGGAGTTACAGCTAACTCATCTGGATGCCTCCTTCCCAAAGACTAGCTCTCACAGTATCAGAACATACTGTGCAAGCTTCCAAGGAAGAAAACCAGTCAATGACCCTCCGAACTACATCCATGACTGGCCCAGAAAATTACTCAATTGGTACAGTAGTAGCACTTTTATCTTGAGGATAATCAACAGCTGTCTAACTGAACTTAAGTCCTGCTTAATGAAAGGGAACCCATCAGTGTCTTTTTTAAAAACATGAAAGAACTCGCCTTCGAGTCACACTGGTTTATTTTCACAGGCTCATGCATCTCCACCAGGTGGAGTCAGAGACCAGTTTACTAAAGGGTTAAACTTCAGAAATTTGGTTAAAGACTGTTTCAGTGTGGAGGACAAAGAAAGATGGATACACAGGAAAGTGTCAGGTTGATCTCTCTGGTTGTTGTGCCAATGTGAGCCCATTTCTGGTTATGACTTAGGACAGGCCTGTGTCAAAAAAAGAATTTTAAAAAATATACCCAGGAATATCATAAATATTTCTGGAAGGGAAATGTAAAATGCATTCGGAGCAGCACTGGATCCACACATGGTTACTGTCAATACCATCTCTCATTCCTTCATTTCTCACTCATTAAAAGTACATGAATTCTACATTATGACCCTGAAGCTGGATATATAGGGGAAGACAAGCATTAGATGAACAAGATCATATGCATAAGAGAACAGGTTATCTAAATGTTCTGAACAAGGTACACATTTTTAAAGATAATGTATACATAGGAACCTAATTTTAATAAAGATGCTAGCAAATAAATGCATTTTTTAAATGACATTTAATTGTAGACTAACAATGTGATTAGAATTGACCAGGTAGAGAACTAGATAGATTTAGTCAGTTTTCAAGTGGTTGAACCTGAAATAATTGATCTGTTTCATATTCATGCATTATTTTAATAATTTATTGTTTTAATATGGACTAAGCATTATATATATACATGTTTTATATACATATGAAGTAAATTAAGGGACTCTTATCAGAATTACTGAAAATTCATCACTGTAGACATCTGAACTTTATCTTAGCCTGAAGGTCAAGAAACAATGTTGTAGAAAGCTGTAAAAAAGTTTGATAGTATTGAGATTACTTCTTTTTATTTTTTCATGTAGCACTAGGAAGTAGACTTTGTAAATTTGTTATCAACCCAATGTTTCCTAATGCTAATAAAATTTATGAGTACATGGAAACAACATGTCTTACATTTTAAGTTGGTCCACTTTCTGTACTTTTCATTAACTAGCAGAAGTGGCTCTTTTCTTTCCATTTAAATGGCACAAAGGCAAACTGAATTCAGGCCTATGACCAGTAGCCTACCTCGTCAGGATTTTTAAATCAAATCATGGACAACACAACACATCCCGGCAGCATTTTGGGGTGTACCCAGTTATACTCACCATTCTTGGCGATCTGACCTGTAGTCCTGATTCTCTCTGGCCCTTTATGTGTCCCAGGCTCATCAGCCACTCAGATTCCACATCTGCTTGGTATCTCCATCATTTCCGATTTCAGAGACACTATCTACAGTGAACTCCATTGACGAATGGCCCACTATGGCAGTTCTGGTTACTTTGTGGATCTTCACCTACTCTGTTGAGTTGGTGTGCTGACAGACCACAGATGAAGAAGGTCATAGATGCGAAAGTCAGCAGAAGTACACCCAGGTGTTCCACTGCAGTAAACAAGGGCTGGTTTATTCCACCTAAACCGGGACTCTACTTAAAAAGCCTGCCTATAAAGGAAATATCTCATTTAAGGTTTTATAAACAAATTATAGAACTTAGAATAGAAAGTCCTTAAATTTCTTTGTTTTATCTTTATTTAAAAGGACAGGGAACATCTAGATCTAGTTTTGTGTGTGTGTGTGTGTGTGTGTGTGTGTGTGTGTGTGTGAAGAAGGCACTCCCATAGAAATGACTGGCTATACTTGGTCTTAGCCAAAACATTTTTTCTCTCTTTTGGGAATTTTTGGCCCCATGAGGTGAGTGGTTTGGCTGCTAAAGACAAGCTAAATCAAAAATCATAACTTATTTCATCCTTCAGAATTAATAAATGTTTCTTCTAGGGAAAACAGGCAAGCTCACAAAGAAAATCATCAACAATAAGCTGCAGGAAGGAGACACGTGGAGGGTTACACAGAATACTAAGAAGCAGATATTCTGTGTAAAATTATAAATTTTTCATTTTCTAGCTAGTTCTAGATTCAGCATGGGGATATGTAGAGAAAAATAAGCACACAGAGCAACACAATAGGAAGGCTCCTCCCATCCCAAGCCCCGAGATGACTGGGCAGAGTCACGTGCCAGCTCAGTCAGTCAGTATTGTGCCACATCTGTCAGTTCAGTTGCTTGTGCTCCAGGGCCCTTCCAGTTCATACAAATCATGAGATTATTGAGACTGCAACAAGATCAGATTTCTAAAGTAACTGGTGAGCAAATATTCCCTCATTAAAAAAATTACATCCCATTATTATCAGCCCAGGAATTGCTTCCTGCTTCCCTCTGTCATAGTATACCGCTAGGGCAGTGATCCTAGGCTGGGGATGACCCTGCTTCCTTTCCTGAGTAACGCTTAGCAATGCCTGGAGATAGTTTTGGATGCCACGGTGTCTGATGAGGGTTACAAACATGTAGTGGGTAGAAATAAGAAGTATTGATAAACATTCGGCCATGCCCACCACCTGCTGCAGCAGGGACTTTCACAGCTTGAGAAATGTCCACAGTGGCAAGGTTGAGAAATCCTGCTGCACAGGTTAACAGGTCTCTTTGATACTAAGCCTGTTTTGTGTGAGTATGTGACTTTGTTTTGTGTCCTCTGGTTTATGTGCCCATCTTCCTATTGTCCTAGAATGATGAGAACTTTTAGGGGAATAAAGGGGAGCAAGTTCAGAGGCACCACCTGTCCTGGAGATCTGTATGTAGTAAGTGTTCACTCTGAACTAAAGCTAAGATTAGTGCTGACAAGGTTCAGAATGTTTGGGGTACAGACCAGAGCACATGCTTTGGAATTAGAAGAATTTAAGCATGAATTCTGCCATGAATTTACCACTAAGCCTTTGTCTTTTGGAAAGTATAAAAATGTTGATAACACTTCATTGATTTCAGGGATGCTGTGCAGGCTTTGCAGGAGAAAGGTACTTGGCTTCCACCATTCTGTCACAGCCAGGACACCTGTGACCATGGGCCGCTCCCTGCCTTGTCATAACTTGGCAAGCTGTGTTCCATGAACAATGGAGTCAGTATCTTCCTTGTAAGTGCTAAAAGGATTAAATGAAACCATGATGTACTTATCAAAATTCAATAAGTATTTACTGTTATTATTACAACCTTTTCATTTCTGTGGTAAATGCTCAAGAATGAGGTTCTCCATCTTGACCTTTTCTCTAATCCTGTCTCTTTCACTCAATTCCTTGAAACAAAATGAAATGAAAGGAAGAAAGGAAGATAAGACAAATCAAAACAAAACTGGAGCCAAAAAAAAAAGCATATGAAAATATTTGCTGTCCTGTTCCAAAAGAGTGAGATGAATTTGAACTTGGTGCTGAAGGAGCAGGGGGAACTTTTGCTCCCCCTTAGCAGAGTTAATTTCTTTCACTGGAGCTTCTGAGCCAGAATTAGAAATAGTTAATAATCCCAGAAAGATTCATGTCTTTTCATATGGCAAGGAAGCTAGATTGTACGATACTGTCATGGCTTGCTCCTATCTGTTATGTTTGAGAAGTGGTATTTGTCAAATACAAGGCAGTCTAAGGGAGGGTAATGGAAATGAGTCTCTTCCTTTACTTCTCTCTGTCCTTCGTACTTTTGTGCTTTCTTTCACAAATATTATGGAGCCTCTATAGCAGGTCTTGAGGTGTTAGAAACACAAGTATAAGAATCCTTGCCCTTCTACAGCTCACACAGAGCAAACAGTACGTATAAAAAGTTAGCCATATTTAAAAGGAAAATACAATGTTATCTTTCCATCACTGTGATAAAATACCTGGGAAAGACATCTTAAAGAACAAAGATTTGCTTGGCTCATAATTTCAGATGCCCCAGGCCATGGCCATGTTGCTGGGCTTTGGTGAATCAGTACATGATGGCGGGAGCATATGGAGAAGGAGGACTCCTCACCTCACGGTGGCCAGGAAGTGCTATGGTAAAATCAGAGATCAGCAGTTAAAGTCAGGTGAGAAGCGAGAGTTTAATCGGCTAGTGGGACTGACACACAGATCCTTCCATAAAGGAGTCAGCCCCTTGTCCAGGTTTTGGGGGACATATATACTCATGTGAGGAATGCAAGCAAAAGGTGAACAACACATACATGATAAAAGGGGATATGTCCTGGGTAAAGGTTACAGGAAGGTGACAGCCTTGGGAAACAATATTTTTTGCTTCTGAGTAACCACAGGGAGCCAGGGGAAGGATCCTATTTACCTCCCTCATTTCTATCTCCCACCTATGGAACAGGATGCAGTGCCTAGATCTCACTACCCCCAAAGACCACCAAGGAGTCCGGAACGTATGCAAAAACGAAGAGCCTTTATTTGGGGCTTAAGCTCAGGTCCTCTGACTTTACTGGTGCAGTGGGTCTACACAGAGGGCCCTGACTCAGGGAGAACGGGCCTTTATATTGGCGCTACACAAAGAAGCGAGGAGAGACTTGTCCAATTGGCCACCCTTACAGCAAGGATGTCTTGTTGCAACATGCTTAGACAAGGATTCCCGCTAGTGAGAAGCATGTTCCAAGCTGGTTGGAAGATGTTTAATAAAATTCTCATTGGTGGAGACTGTCATCAGGACTATGGAATGTGCTGACTGCTACCTTCAGGGCCACAAGGTTCTGTTTTATTCCTTATAAGGTCTCAACATGTTCTTCCTGCCTGACATGCCTGGGCTTGCTTAATCTATAGCTACATGGCTGTGACTGGAAACCTGTAAGGGGAGCTGACCTTATGATGGAGCCCAGCTTAATATGAGGCCACTCTAATTTGTTCCCCACACAAATAAGTTCTTAATTACCTTTACATTGCAAGGCTTTTAACAATCATTTTAATTTGTTTTTCCATTTCCATGATATTCCTTCCTCTTCATCATGTTTTTCAAGATGAACTCTGTAATATTCTTGACTAATGACCTGGAGAGTCTAATGGCCTCTACTTGGGTTTTGATAAATTTAGTAAGTTTATTATCTAAGATCTCAACAGGAGAGTTAATAGAACTAGCTATTGATCCTGTTAGCAGAGCTAGCCAGGGGTTCCAAGTATTCTAGGTACCTTTCCAATAAGACACATTTTCTTTTTTTTTTTTTTTTTTTTTTGCCTTTATTCTTTCTAAAAGCTGCCTTGCATTTTCTTTAACTATGCTGGGCTGATTTGCATGAAAACAGCACAGATACCTCCTTTTCCAGATACTCTTGGGTAAGGAATTTACTGGCAGACCCAAGGAAATTTCCAGCTCTCAGCTGAGAAAGAAGCTGGTTATATTAGGGGGTCTTGACCCTAAACGGCCTAGTTCATTTCTACCCTCTGTTCTTGTTACTTCTTCCTCTGAAGTGGTAACCCTAATTGTCAATAGGGAACTGGCTCCTTCCATGTTGAATAGGGATAATGAGTGTAGCAACTAGGTTACCCTTTCAATGGATCTGTCTAAAAGTCCCCAAGAGTATAGCTATAGAGAAAGAGAAAGTCCGTGACCTGTGCCTGTGAATGGGAAATAAAGGCAAGAATAGTTAGGCACATGTTCTAGGCAGGGAACCAGGAGAAGTCATAACAGGGTGAATTGTAAATGTCCAATTCAAAGTTCACTAGAATTTCTTGATGAGGGCTTCCTAAAGCATCGATTTATTGGCCTTCTCCTCATTTTCCATTTGACTGTGATAGCTGGAGTCAGGATCTACTTTCAGGAATTTTGGTAATTGCTGGAGTGGCTAACATCACAGTGTGAGTTTCCTCTTAAATGGCTTCTAGACAGGGAGAGAGAGAGGAAATGTAGCCATCATTTAATTTTCATCAGAACAATAGTAGACTGCAGATGGCACTCCAGTGTTGAACTAGGTCAAGATCTAAAGTTTTATACCTAAGTAGTATTTTATCATCGAGAAAATCTTAGAATTTTCTAAAGAACATTTCATGTGAATTTTTAAGCCTCATTTGGGGGAGGGGCATGCACAGTTTCTCAGGCTTTAAAGAAATGTACTGGTCACTTTAATCTTTGGTTATACTTTCCTTTGGGTGATTAAGACCAATTTTTATTTTCAAGGTCCATTGAAGATCTGATCCTCATGAGTCACTTGGGGTTTGGAGCCTCCTGGCTCCTTTGGCTTCATTTTACCAGTTTCATCTCTGTGGGGATAAGTCAGGCAGTCCTGTTGACCTTTGACTTCACTTGGAAACACTGAGGAAACTTTTCCTCTGTGCTGACTTCCTCTTTATAGACTGGACACCAGTATGAGTCTCTCTGGTGGAGTCTCCGTGATTTCCATGAACAAGAGCACAGGAGACCCATCACAACTACAGTACATTTCCATGAACAAGAGCACAGGAGACCCATCACAACTACAGTACAGTTTTAGGTATCTCCCATAGTCCCCTGGGACTCAGTTGACCTTTGAAGGTAAGGAATAAAACTACATCTAAAGTTCCTTTTGACCAGATTCATATGGACTTTTAAGTGTGGCTATTGACCATCCAAGAAGGTCAGTTGCATCAGTCTGGTACCTCAAATTATTGTGTAATATGTAGACAAAGACTGACCAAAATCCAACTATAACAGTGACTGGAAGAGGTTTAACATCACAGGTTAAGTAGGCACAGCCTAGGAAAGAGATTTAAAACTTTTTTTAGGTCTGTTTTAAATGAGGACTGTTCTTCTACAAACAGAAGCAGCCCATTTTCTTTCCCATACCCTGATTTACAGTTTTTCAGAAGGAAGGGAGGGGTCATATCACATAACTAAAGACAGGAAATAGACTGATTCAGACAAGCTCACTGAATGAAACCTTGCCTTCTGGAAGTAAGGAAGTAAAACTTGGTTTCTCTTGAACCAAATTATCTTGTTATGAACAAATAAAACCACAGAGAAAGATAAAGGCCATCTTTCAGTAGCCATACATAACCCAATACTTGTCTGCATCCATTTAATCCAAATCTGTAACTGGGTGTGCAGTACAAGCCAGAGGAGTGGACTGAAAACCAGTCATAACTCTGTATCTCAGACCTTTAATGTGCTTGTTTAAAGTTTTCATTATCCTTTCTATTCTGGAAATATCCAGTCATTTTAATTTTTATGTATAAATCTTTTTATTAACATATTTATATTTTATATCCTTTTGCAAATATACTATTTTAATGTATAAACTTTGAGGTGTCCTTGTCAGCCTTGAAGCAGGTTTTAAATTACCAATTCTGTTTTAAATCTTTAGAGATGTTTTACATAGGCTTCGCAAGGATATGGACCTTGATAAGACCTGTTTATAGCTCTAAAGAGGCCCTAGAAGTGAAATGTTTATTTTATATAAAACCTATCTAAACGCAGAGATAAATTACACCATTTATTAAAATTAACTTATATTCTTCAGCAATAGGAACCATATTGTAACTTAACAACCTTAGCTTACATGAGAACTTACTGATAAGTCAGTTTGATAAAAAGTAAACTGTTATTAATTTTGTAATAAGCATTTCCTTAATAGTAAATATAAGTCTATGTATTTAAAACAGTCCCACAACATAAATACTGTGGTTAGACACAATGTCATAACAAACTAGTTTCAAAACAACTAAACCTTGACACCTTGATAAAAGTTCTAATCAGAACCAATGGGACTTTAAAATTTAAAATAGTCAAAATAATAACATTTAAAACCCTTCATGCTTTACACAGTACTGAAAGTCTCTAGATGTAGAACACATTTTCTACAGCAGGCCAAGTCTGCAGGACTGGTGGCCTGTGACTTCAGCAGCTCAGGCCCCAGGCAGCCTTCCTATGAGGAAGAAGGGGAAAGACTGCAAAGCAGGCACACAGAAAATCACATTCTCTGCCCAGTGTCAGTAAGGCCCACTCTAGAGAAGAGTTTCACATTAAATCTTAGACATAGCTAGAGGTTATTCAGTGTATACACAAAGCACATAGTAATTTCTATAAAATAAAATAAACATTAATAAAGGTTAAAGGTAGTTGTCCTAAACACATTGTGGTTGTCTCATTTAGTCTCAGGCTATTCTCTTGGAGGCAAGAGACTGAACTGGCTTAGACCATCTTGGGGATCAGCTCTTATAATGTACCCTAGGAGAAGCCTCTATTACCAACAAGGGGTATGGCGGTTTGATCTTAGTGGGTCCTCCAGAAATGTTATGGAAAAGTCAGAGATCAGAGGTCAAAGTCAGGTGAGAAGAGAAAGTTTAATCCGCTAGTGGGACTGACACACAGATCCTTCCATAAAGGAGTCAGCCCCTTGTCCAGGTTTTGGGGGGCATATATACTCATGTGAGGAATGCAAGCAAAATGTAAACAGTACATACATGATAAAAAGGGATATGTCCTCGGTAAAGGTTACAGGAAGGTGGCAGCCTTGGGATATCCCAACTCCCGCCTCCCTGAATGTAATGTTGGCCTGTATCCCAGTTCCATATTATGGATCACTTAATCACATTTGAAATATCTTGAGCACAGTATTTCCTGTCCAGATTTCTATCATCATTCTGATATTTCCTATCCTCATTGGAATAACCTATTAAACTCTGTTCATAACATCCTATGTGTTCTCTGGATTGCTTCTCCAAACTTTTCAATAGTCTTACAGAAAAACTCTTTCAAAAGATTAAGAATCACTCATACATGCTTATCAGTACAACCCCAATTCTTGTTAGTAATTTTAGTGTTGGTTTAATTTTTCCAAAATTTGACAAAAAACCCAAGGGAATCAACTGTAGAAAATAGGGATTTAGTTGGTTTCAGATTCAATTCATCTTGGTAGGGGAGGGGCAGCTAAGCGTATGGCTTAGTCCTTCTTGACAGGATCATGGACAGCATTCCCCCACATCTTGTCCAATTAGGACACAGACAATGAGACCACAGGCAGGACAGGGTTCCAATCCATAGAAGTCATGCTCCCAGTGCCCTACCTCAATCAGCAAGTCCTTACAACTTCCCACACAGCACAAAGAAATGGGTAACATTTGGTAAAGTACATGAGCCTGCACAGGACATTTCAGCATCAAGCCATGACAGAAGGACCTAGTATTCCCAAAGGCACAGTTGCCTAATCTCCCTTTTTGTCATACACATTGTTTTTACAACTAGCTTCTGGGATCTTCCCAGCAATATCGCTTAAGCACAAATGATGAATTGATTTTATGACCCAGTGATAACAAACCTGGTAGGGCCACTCTGCTCGGTGACTTTGAAGGATAGTCCTGAGACTATCTGCGCTTTAGGTTTCTCATTGGTTGTAGCCTCTGTGATTCATGGATAAGAATAAATACATAAGCTCAAGGCCTTAACTTCCCAAAGCCTTCCATAATGAAAGTAGGCTGCCTTTGCAAACTAATTGGGTAAAAAATTGAGTCAGGTTGGAATCCAGAGAGTATGTCGTATCCATTCAGATGTAGGCAGAAATGTTGGTTGTCTTCACACAAGAAAGGAGAGAATGAGGACAGACTCAAGTAAGCTTACTTTATTTTCTGAGACTTTGGATTTCTGGCTCTACAGTGAGATATTGAGTTTGAGGATACCTTTGGAGACAAGTTTTCCAAGTAATTCAGAGTAGTACAGAAACAGAACAGTTGCACTGACACTCACTCTCTGTTCCTTGTCCCATATCTCTCAAGAGGCTCAGAATAGTAACTTTTAATGTGTCATTTTGGCTTAATGTTCTAAACCAAAGGAACTTCAGGAACAGCACACACAAGAGTGTCTTTCTCACCTTCTCTGACCTTTCCACTTGGAGTTCATGAGACTGTGGCATGGGAGGTGACATAAAGGAAAGGTACGCCCTTCTCCCCAAGATAAAGGCACCAAGAGGAATCTACGTGTGGTAATTTGAATGAGAAATGTCCCCCATAGGCTCCAAGTGTTTGAACTCTTGGTCAGTCGGTGGTGCTGATGGGGAGGAAAATGCAAACTTCAGTGGGTATGACCCGGCTGTGGGAACTACATCACGGGATGTGGGTGTGCGCAGGCATTGAGAATTTATGGCCTCTTCTGGCTTCTACCTACTTTCTCTGCTTCCTGGGCATGCTGAAAGATGTGAGCTCTCAGTTTTCTGCTTCAGCAGCCTCCTGCCGTGCCTCCCCCACCACGATGGACTCCTATCCCTCTGGAGCCGTAAGCCCAAATTAATTCCTCCTTCTATAAGTTGCCTTGCTCACGGTTTTTTATCATAGCAACTGAAAAGTAACTGACACATTACTAACTAATACACTACCTGTACAAGTCCTGGATTCACTCCAAGTGCATTATCCTTAAATCTTATTCCTTTATTTCCTGAATATTTGTCCCCAAGTCTTCTTTCTTCATCCATCTTGGTACTAAAAGCTCTAGGGTTTGGCTACTTTGTAGTCTCTCTTTCCAATGGAGCTTCTTAAGTCACATTACATTTACATAAATGCTGATTCTTTTTCCTGTTCTTTAAGGAGCCCACTTAATGAAATGGGGAAAAGGGAAGATCAGTTTCTCCCCTGCATTTCCCGACTCCATGGCCGTCTTCCCAGTCACCCTGTGTATCTGTTCTGCTTGGCATTTCTTCATATCTATTATCCTTAGTCAAATCCAGTATGCTCCTTCACCTCACTGCTTCCTGCGACTCAATAACTCTGTCACAGCCTTTCCTCTGATAGTACAGAGTTGCTTAGCTTTCTCCTTTATCTAGAATGGTGACTGGTTTGTGGCTTGCCGTGAACTAGGGTTTTGTGCAACCCTGTCCACCATTCCTCACTTCTGGTTTGGATGCCATATTTATCTCTAGATTAGAAGCCACACAGAGAATTGGGGGAGAGCATTGAAATGCAGACCTACTTTCCTACTTTAAAGCCCGATCTTTCATTTCTGCATGTGGTTTCTCATAAGATGTGGGTGACCTGTGTCCTCTCAGGCTGTGACTTCCCTCCTTTCAAACCCTTAATGTAAGGTAGAAAACTTCTTAAGTGCTTTATTTTCATTTGGTTTCTTACCATTGTCCTGTTATAAAACTCCTAGTAGTTAATCCCAGCACTCAGGAGGCAGAGGCAGGTGGATCTCTGTGAGTTCAAGGCCAGCCTGATCTACATAGTGAGTTCCAGGTCAGCTGAGGCTACAGGTAGACCCTGTCTCAAAAAGACAAAAAAAAAAAAAAAAAAAAAAATCTTTTAGTAAGGGCTAGAGAGACGACTCAGCAGGTAAGAATACTGACTGCTCTTGCAGAGGACCTGGGTTTGAACCTCAGCACCCACATGATGGCTAACAACCATCAGTAACTCCAGTTCCAGAGAATCCAGTGCCATCTGCTGATCTCATTAGGAATTGCAGGACACTGGTGCACTTACACACATGCAGGTAATACACTCTTCTACATAAAATGATAAATAATAAATTATACTAAAAACTCCTAGTAACTTGGAATTTGAGTGTGGTTTGGTGGACCTAGTCTCCTCATTTTTCAGGGAGCTGGGAGGATTTTTTTAAATATCCTTCTTCTGGGAGTAAATGTTGTGTAAGAATGAGACAACCAAAATGCTCAGGGGTAGGAAAAACAAGAAGAATAAGAATAGTGTTAACAGATGAATGAATAAACAAACCATGCATGAATAAACAAATGAGCTCAAGAATGTATGCATGCAGGTTTGGGGAATTCATGGTGTCCTTAGTAATTAGCCTGTTCTAATTCATGGCTTTGAGGAAAGGAGAGAAAAGATAGAGCTGCTCTCTTGATTTTCTTGATTGTGAGGACATAGTGGCTGGGCAAGAAAGAAAGGGACCATGTGTGTATAGAGTTTTAAGGTATCTATTTTATGGAGTCATATGGTGTATATATTGTTTCAAGTGGTGCTGGAGAAGGTCCTGTGTACCTCTTGGAGATCTTCATAATAAATAGCTTGCTACCTTAAAGACATAAGCTTCTCTCCTTTAAATTCTTTTTCCTTCACAATGTTATTGATTTTGTTCACTCCATTTTGATGCCATCAGAATGATTAGAAATTGTATTGACATTTGCACACTCCAGTCTTGAACCATGCTGAATGCTCAAAAAAAAATAAACAAACAAACAAATAAAACTCCTTAGTAGTCATTTCCTATGGAAATCCCTTAATGTCAGGGACATGTATTCTAACAGAATCTACATGATCAGTGTGGAGAAACTGTGTTCAGAGCAGCATCTTATCTTCTGCTTTAATCTAAGTTATTGTAAATATGATATCCAACACAGACCATTCTTTACTTTCTTTCTGAAAAATGGAGCCATTGAAAGCTTCTCACTGTGTTGTTTTTACCTTTGGTCTTTAAATGGTGTCTTTTACTGATTACTGTAAATTTATTGTTCCATAATTTGAGTATTTCAAATATTATTTTGTAAGAGTTACAGAATCTTGTTACATTGATAGATAGATGCTGGATATGAAGATGGTTATTTATTGATTTAGATGTATTGGTTTAATCATAGACATACATAAAAATAAGCCATGTACTTGCAATCAGAAGCAATAACCTGTAAATCTCAATTGGAATCAATGAAAGATTTCATTTATAAATTTTTTATATTTCTAACTGTATCCCACAGACTTTGGTTGCTGTAGTGATGAGAAGGTTTAAAATATCCTACAAGAATAGCTGAACCTATGGAATATTAGGAAAATGATCTGGCTTTGACTTGTGTTTTAAGTAATGGTTGCAGTGTTATAAAGCTGATCTTCAGGCTCTAAAGAGGATTGTATCTGCCATGCTTTATTTTTCTGGGCTAGTAAGAACAATTCTGTGTCTTTTTCTTTTCTCCTGCAAGTGCCTACTCTGGAGCCCATGCCTTCCAGATTGCATACCTGCAAGAGTCAGCAGGCTCTAACACTCACATGACATTCTATGACAAACAGTCCTGCACTTTCACTCGGTGAAGTGTCTGAAATTTGCAGTTTACCTGTGATGACAGAGCATCTATTCTGCCCTGAGAAATGCAGGGAGATCAGCAAGATGCTTGTAAGACAAAACCCACAAGAGGAGGAAAAGTGGCCTGAGTTTGACTTCAGGCCTCCAGAGATGCTTATTTCATGGAATTCAAATAAACATGTATCTTACTTGTAAAGGGGCAATGAAGCTACTATTTGCCTCAAAGTGTAGGCAACCAAACATGAGATAATTCATCAGATAGCAAATGGTTTGTATAGTTCTTGACATATAATGTTCACTTAATGAAACATTTGATAGCATGTTACATATACAAATATGAATTAGAACAGAAACTCATGTTGCTTTCTTCAGAAAATTGATAAGCCTGCGGTCATTCAGCATAAGATATGTTTACCTTCTAAGACTCATGTATAGGTAAGTAAACTATATGAAATTATATGCAAAATTCTTGTTTGAATAAATGTTGGTTTCTCTAAGTATAGTAAAATCCGGGTGTGGATTATTGATATAATAATAATATTATTAATAATAATTAATAATATTAAATATTAAAGAAAACTGAGGCTGAAATGAAGAAGGAAGTGAAAAACTCAGCAAAGCAATTTGAAATGACGGGAGAAAGTCTCACCAATAAAATGAATGAAATGGAAAACAGAATATCAAGATGATATTCTGATAAAGTTGAAGAATTGGAGCACTCAAGCAAAGATTATAAAACAATTAAAAAAACACAGGAGTGGAATATGCAGGAAATGCAGGACACCTTGAAAAGACCAAATTTATGCATCATAGGCAAAGAGGAAGGAGAGGAATCTCAGGATAATGGTATTGACCAGATCTTCAACCAGATTGTAGAAGAAATTTTCCCAAAATTAAGGGTACATATACCCATACAAATGCAAGAAACACACAGAACACCAAATAGTCAGGACCAGAAAAGAAACTCCCCACTCCATATCATAGTAAAAAAACTAAGCGTACAGAACAAAAAGAGAATTCTGAAAGCTGCAAAACAAAAACAATGAGTCACATATAAAGAAAAGCCCATAAGAATTACAGCTGTCTTTTCAATGTAAACTATGAAAGTAAGAAGACCCTGGACCAAAATATTCACAGTTCTAAATGACCATAGATGCCAACCTAGAATACTTTACCCAGCAAAAATGTCTATTGTAGTTGAAGGGGAAAGAAAAATCTTCTATGACATGAATAGGCTGAAAGAATTAATCTGACAAAATAGATCTCAAAGTAAAACTACTCAAAAGAGATAAAGAGGATCACTTCACTTTGATCAAAGGAACAATTAACCAAGAAGATATTACAATCATGAACATACATGAGCCACACTGGGTTGCTCCCAACTGCATAAAAACATCACCACAGGACATTAAGACACAGATTAATCCCAACTCATTAACAATAGGGGACTTCAGTGCCCCACAGTCTCCATTAGACAGATCAACTGGACAGAGACTAAACAGAGAAACATCTGAATTAAGCAATATGATACATCAAATGGACCTAACAGACATCTACCAAATATTCCACCCAAGCACCAAGAATACACATTCTATTCAGAACCTTATGGAACTTTCTCCAGAATCGACCACATACTGGGGCACAAAACAAACCTCAACAAAGACAAAAAATTGAAATAATTTAATGCATTCTATCAGGCCAAAATGGAATGAAGTTTAAAATTCCTGGAAGAAGCCCATTTAACTTTATGAAATCATGTAGACTAAACACTACATTCTTGAATGATGAATGGGTCAGAGGGGAAGTTAAGAAAGAAATAAAAGTATTCCTGGAAAAAAATGAAAAAGACATTTCCACCAAACAAAACCTCTGGAACTCATTAAAGTAGCCCTAAGAGGGAAATTTATACTTCTAAGTGCCTACTTTAAAAAATCAGAAAGAGCACAAATAAATGATTTAAGAAAGCAACTCAAGATTCTTGAAAGCTTACAACAAATGAGACCAATACCCAGCAGACAAAAAGAAATAACGAAAATCAGAGCAGAAATGAATGAAATAGAAACAAATAAAAAAAAACAAAGAATCAATATGTCCAAGAACTGTTTTTTGAAAAGACAAACAAGAAAGACAGACCTTTGGTCCAGTTAACCAAAAGAAAGAAAGAGCAACCTCAAATCAACAAAATCAGAGATGAAAAGGGAAACATCATAATAGACAATTTAAAAATTTAGAACATTATAAGAGAATACCCTAAAAACCTGTATGCTGTTAAATCTGAAAATCTTAAAGTAAAGAATGCGTATCTAAAATCATGGGAGTGACCAAAGCTCAACCAAGAAGAGATTAACAGTTTAAACAGACTCATAACATATAAGGAAAGTGAAACAGCAATATGAAAACTCCTGACCAAATAAAGCCCTCCCACAGATGGATTCACTACCAGACATTCAAGGATCATTTTTAATATAACTTAAATTATTCAAAAAGATAGAAACAGAGGGAGAACTCCCACCTTCCTTCTATGAAGCCAGCATCACTCTAATACCTAAACCAGGTAAAGATACAACCAAAAAATAAAACTATAGACCCATATCCTTAATGAATGTAGATATAAAACTACTCAATAAAATTCTTGCAAACTACATAGAAACATACATCAATAAGATTATCCACAATGATCAAGTTGGCTTTATTCCAGAGATGTAAGGATGATTCAATATAAGTAAGTGAATAAACATCATAAATCATATTAAATAGATTCAAAGACAAAAATCACATGGTCATCTCAAAGATGCAGAAAGCGCCTTTGACAAAATTCAACATATATTTATGACAAAAGTCCTAGAGGGAACTGGAATGGTGGGAACACACCTCTACATAATTAAAGCTATATACAAAAAGCCCATAACCTACATCATTCTAAATGGAGAAAAACTGGAAGCATTCTTAAAATCAGAAACCTGACAAGGCTTTCCACTATCTCCACTCTTTTGAATATAGTGCTTGAAACTCTTGCTAGAGCAATAAGGCAAGAGAAGGAAGGTAATGGAGTTCTCACTGGAAAAGAAGAGGTTGAATTATCCCTTTTTGCAGATGACATGACATGAAGAGATGTCAAAAATTCCATCAAAAAACTCCTAGAAGTGATTAACATGTTTATCACATTAATCTACAAAATTAATGTGCATATATATATATAGCCTTTCTATATACCAATAAAAAGCAATTGGAGAAAGAGTAGAAGGAAACCCTCACACTCACAATAGCCTCAAAAAATATATCTTGGAATAAACCTCACCAAAGACATTAAAGATCTCTACAAACTAAGTGTCCCTCAACTAATGAGTGGATAACAAAAACGTGGTACATTTATTCAGTGTAATTCTACTCAGTGGTAAAGAAAGATAAAATCATGACATTTGCAGGTAAATGGATGAAACTAGAAACTGTTATGCTAAGTCAAGTAACACAGAATCAGAAAAACACTGATGTATGTTCTCTCTTATTTGTGGCTTCTAGCATCAAACCCTTACATATGAATATGTATCTTGATGTAATTGCAGGAACCAAGAAAATGGAAAGGAACCAGAGAGATAAAGGGAAAGAAAAAACCTACTAGAAAAGAATAATAGGAGACAGGTGTTACTAAGGGAGAACTAGATAAAAGGAGGTGTTTAAGAGGAAGGTGGGGAGGGTTATGCACGGAAATATGGTGTAAAGGGAAAGGAGGAGCTCAAGAGAGGTTGTGCCTTAGGAGACTTGTATTAACAAAGGAGAAATGCAGAAAATTGGGGACACTTGAAATGGGGAAGGCATGGAGGGAAGATTAGATGGAGACAGAGACGAGAGAGAGAGAGAGAGAGAGAGAGAGAGAGAACAAATAATGCCTAGCTAGTATAAAACACCAGAGGGAATCATATTAGTTTAACAGCCTAATAACAATTTCCATATACAATATGTCTACATTTGTCCATGTGCATAGCTGAAAAAGAAAAAGGGCCTACAGGAGAAACCTTCCTCTGAGTTATTGACCAGCGTGGTCCAAGAAATTCCCCAAATGACAAAGGTTATTGCTACAGCCCTTGGTTGCCTCCAAGAACTTGAAGTTAAGACTCTATTGCTAAAGTCAGGACATACTTTGAAGACTGGATTTGGAGCAATGGAACTGGAACTGACTTGGAAGCCACCACCCTGAAGGCTATTATCCATAGCTCTGGAAAGTACTATATAAGTAGCCAAGAGAGAACATCAATCAATGGTCCACCACGAGCTTCATGACCAAATAATCACACTGACAACTGGCATAATATTCAATACTGGTGCAGTAGTGGCATTGTTTCTTGGGGCCAATCAGTATCTACCTAATAAGAGGAAACTCATGTGTGGTACTGTAATCATAGCCAAATACACACGGCTGAAGAGGTCATAGATCTTAGAGAGATTCCTAAAGCTAATGTAACTTCTATCTAAATGAACAACATGTATTCTTATATTTCCAGTCAAATATTCCAGTCACCTCTCATCAAAGAAGCTGCTCCTTCACCAAAGGCTTATGCAGTGTAGAACAAGGGATAAAGAAGACTCTAATGAGTCATTCATCTCTCATTCATGAAGCTCCCACATGCAACCAAGGGCCAGTCTAACACCAAAGCTTGTAATATTTTGGACACGAAAGGACATGAGCATCCCCAACCCTCCTCCTCTGGCATGCACAGCACACACAGCTTCTTTTGCAGGCTTATGCTTGTTCCACTGCACAGCTGCAGCTCTTCTTGCAGTATTTTCCAGGGTCCTGGCATCTCTAATGTCCCACGGTCTCCATTGCAACTGAAGCTTTTCCTTCATACCAGTGGCCTCTCAGAGACTCCACAGGCACTCCAACCATGCCACACCTTGCCTGACCTCATCTGTCTCCATGACCCCTTCAATCTTGTGTCTTTCATATCATCCAAACCAGTATCCCATGAATGACACAGAGTTCCAAATTCTGTTGTCAGTTCATGATATGAGCTGACCCACTTGGCAGCTTCTGTGTGCTGAGCCTGAGGATACATGTTCCCATGTGTCACTCCAGTGACTGCTGCTCCCTTGTTAATCACAGCTGATTCCTCAGCCCCAGCTTGATAAGCACATATGGATTTTTGCTGAGCAGATTCTGGTGTCCCACTGAAGCACAAAATGTTTCAGTGGTGCCAGTATCTTACTAATCACAGCTGCTTCTTTGGCCCCAGTATGATCAGTACACAGAGATTCTTAGCCAAAATGTCCTTCCTCCTGAGAGTCTTAGTTCCTCTCTAAAATCCCCATGAAATACACCTCAACATCTGTGTTTCTCTCAGCATTTTTACCTTCATGTTTCCCATTAAATAGCCCGTTAATCTCTGAGTACTTAATGGCTTTTCCAGCCCAAATTTCCGTGAACTTCCAGCATATCCCAAAGATGTAAAAGGGATGTGTTCAGGCTCATCACAGCAGCTACAATTTCATTTTGTTGCTGCAAAAAGTACCATGACAAAATGCAACATAGGAGAGGGGAGTTTATTTGGCTTATTGTAAGGGCACAGTGCGTCCTCCCACGGAGCGGCAGGAGCACGATTCAGCTGGCCACATGACATCCACTGTGAATGAATCTACCCTGCCTGCTTGCTTTGGCTCCACTGGTTTTCTCTACTCATAGGCCCAGCCTATGAAATGGAGCTGCTGTCACACAGGGAGAGTCCTTTTACCTTGATTCAGTTAAAGTTTCTCATGGAATGCCAACGGACCAACCTAATCTACATAATTCCTCACTAGGAATCTCTTCTCAGGTAGTTCTAAGTTGTGTCAAGGTGGTATTTAAAAATAATTAGTACAAATCCCAGCACTGGAAATGTCTGAAGAACACATGAAAATACCCCCGCCCCCCAGTAAAATTTAAAGTTCATAAGGCCAGGCCACACCAATAGCAGTCTACTAAGAGCGCTTGTAACTGCAAACTACTTCTTAACCTTCCAATCCAGCCTATCTCAGTTTACCCCCTAAAGGGCAAGAAATAGGTTCAACCAATCGAGTTTAAGTATATCAAAAATGTATAGGTTGGGAGAGGAAAAGAAGAAGAAATGTCAATTTACCTCTCATTTTATCAGACGTTGTATGGTACTCCGATTTGAACAGGACAAATAGTTTCTAAATATCATATGAAATCTTTCTGGCTTAAAGAATTATTAGTCCTTTAGAAAGAAATTAGTGTGTAGTAATTTTCATGTACACTTAAAAAAAACTTCACCCAGGGATAATAAAACACACCAATATTCAAATTTCTTATACAAAAATAGGCATTATATTGGTATAGAGGTGTCCCAGCCTCTGCCATGTTTTAAATCATTTCTCAATTACTTACATAATACAAAATAAATGCAGTATAGATTGTACTATGTTGTAATTGCCTTAAACTCCCTGAGTAACACAACCACCCTACTTAACCTCTAAGAACTTGCAGAGCTAAAGAATGATAGCTCTGGGCTAAATGTCTATGAGACATCTTCAATTCATAAACTTAAGCCTGTACATAGGGCTTTGAGAATTTGTAGGGGGAGGAGTTTGACTTCACGATCAATTTTTTCTGACTTCTCACTTAATTCTCTGACAAACAAATGACACAATCAAAAAGCCCCGGGAACTCAACTGAATTTAGTAACCAAAGAAATTCAGTTTCCGTTCTTCCCTTGTGCTGGCATCATCACGTCAGAGCTGCTCACACCCATTTGCTTTTAAAAGAGCTTGTAGATGAGGGGAGGATCCAAGCAGAGTTTCAAAAGCTCAACAAAACCACCCTTTCTTTAAATTGCTTCATCTACCTGTGGGAAAATCAGACCTAGTATTTTTCCCTCTCAAATGTGATTCAACATGATTAGAAGGAAATAAAAGATGGCGACGCCGGACTGCAAAGCAGGACCTGCTCTCCCTTAAAATCATCCTCCGACAGTAGTTTTCTGCCTAAAAAGCCACTCTGTGGTTCCACAGTTTCAACACCCTAAGAGTGCATCACAGTTATAGAGTAGGACTGGTCTTTTGTTTGCTCTTGTTCGGGAAGTATAATCATTCCACAGTGGCTACAGTAAACATTTTCATCCATCCTGGCCCTTTCTGCTGGGGAGCAGGACAGGACATGCCTCTCGGCTAAAAGTTCCCCAATTTCTGGGCTGCACCTCGTCACAGTGTTCAGAGCTCTACATCTTTTGGAGGGTGGGCGGATTCTCTTGGCCCTGTAATAATACTCTTTTCTTGCCCACATTTGTTTATACGATTCAGAAATCCCTGTGGTATTTTTCTCTCTCACCCCACAGTTGTGCTTTTGGTACTTTTGCCTACCTGTTAGGTGGGAAAGTATCCGGAATTACACTGACAGGCCCACACAGGAGAGGAAACACAGAGTGACACACAGATTGTTTTCTCCAACGGACACTTTCTACTTTTGTGCTGTTTTCATCCTGCCCCACACTGCATGTAGAATTAAATAGGAAAGAGAAACAGTCAGCATTAGGAAATCAAAGCATGACTATATAATGATAAACAAAGCATATGGAAGCCAATGAAAACGGACTGTCCCTTTGGAAATGAGGAGACATGTGCTTCATTCCACAGCCTGAGTGTGGTATTGGTGAAGTTCCTTCACCAAGTTCACGCTCCTTTGAAACGTCACGCTTTGCCTGTCTCTGAAGAGTGCTTCCTTCTTTCCTGCAGTTTCCTCTTCTTCCTGTTACTTGGCATTGAACTATTCCAAACATAGTCAGGTACACTGGCTTCTACAGTGCTGTGAAAGACGCGAGAACAGGCTGAGGAAATGCAGAAATGCCGTCAGATTCCAGGATAATCTTTCTTTTGCAATCCACTCCTGTGGAAGTTGGACAAATCATTACATCTCTTAGACATTAAGAATTCCTACAGGAATTTCTAAGAATTTCAACAAGGTAAGACCATCCAACTTTAGGACATATTATAAAACTGAAATATATGCTGGGTCTGTGATTGGGGCCTGTAGTCCCAGCCATGGGGGTAGCTGAGACAAGAAAACTGCAGGTTCTAGGCCTCCTGGGTTATAGAGTGTATGCAGGGCAAGCAGGGGCAAAATTTTAAAATGCAAAACATGGATTGGGGAGATAGCTCAATAGTAGAGTGCTTGCCTAATATGCTTAAAACGTACACATGTGCACACACACAACACACACATGCAGAAGAAGCTTGAATTAGGATAAAACAATGAATGGCTCCAGTAATAACGTTTATCAATCATGTAGTGTGGGTTGAGTTACCTATGAAGTTAGTTGCTTGCATTGATTGAATATGTACGGTAATTAGAACACATGAGAAAGTCACAAACTAGGAGAAAGCGATGTATATAGGTATCAGATGTGGCTTGGTCTTAAAGTTCTATTACTGCAGTTAACTACACTTCTTCCCCTTCCAGTGTCTGTGCGTACAAACTCATACATGATCCTCATTTCCCTAAAAATCTTTGGTGATTTTGTCCATTAGTTATTATTTAAGTATAAAATAATTACTAACTCTGAGGACATGCTCCTTTACTCTCTACATCTTTCCTTGATATTTAGTTTTATTAAAAAGATATTTTCTTACATTTTGGAGTAGTTAAATAAAAAAATAAAATCATTTTACCTTTGGAAATCATCAGAGAGCAGTTCAATAGTTTTAGAATGTTATAGGAACACTGTAACCATGTCTCTGGCCTTAGATAAACTCAGGCTCTCAGGCTGTAGAGATCCTTGTCTTTTTAAAGTACTTTGTTATTTTTATTTCATGTGTATGAGTGGATTGCGTGCATGTATGTAAGTGTACCTATGTCGTGCAATACCCAAAGAGGTCAGAAGATGGTGTCAGACCCCATGGAACTGGAGTTACAGATGGTTGTGAGCTGCCAGTGGGTGCTGGGAACTGAAATCAGATCCTCTGCAAAAGTGGTCAGTGCTCTTAAGAACTGAGCCATTTTGATTCTTAAGGCCAATGATAAGAGACATGGTGACTGCCACACTGTAGAAAAGGAGACAAGAGAAAGGCGGAAACATTCTCCCATTGTTCTCTTTTCCAGGATTACCTCTTTGTAAGGTCAGTGCCTATGTGTCTTTTCACAACTAGAGATCAATAAAAATAAAGTATACCTATTTGAGAGACCTGGACCTCAATATCCCTCCCCACAAAAAACCCCAAACAAAACAACAACTAAAAAACCCAACATCAACAGCAACAACAACAACAAAAAAAATCAAAAAGGTGTAAAATATTATATTTCTGTAATCTGAAAATTTCAATGACTTTTCATGAAATATCAGCACAAAAGAAGCAAGTTACCCTGTCAGTTCGTATCACAGAGGTGCAGGTGAGCAACACGGGGCAGCAGTGAAAACCAGCCCCAGAGATCCATGTGGTGCTGGAGGTGTTCTGTACCCGGAAGTCAGGGTTTCACTTGTGAAATTCTGCTGGAGTTTTGCAAGTTGACACAGCTGGGGGAAAACTATGTAAGAAGAATGTGATTTTCATTCTGTTAGTCAAGGTAAATACATGTGATGCTATAGTTATTTAAGAGCAAAAATAACAAATTTCAGCTTCAACACACTATTCATTTTAAGTTGTCTCTCGGTCTCATTATTTAAGTTGTTATTAGTTGTCTTTGAAAACAAGAATTTCATAATCTAATGTTGAACATGGTGAACATGCCTTTAATTCCAGCATTCAGGAAGCACAGGCAGATGAATCTTTGTGAGTTCAAAGCCAGGCAGAACTGCATGGAAAGATCCTGTCTCAAAGAAAATAAAATTTATTATCTATCCCTATACTGCCTATATTATATGCCAAATATAGAATATACTTATTATATAGACATGTTCTTTCCCACTTTTAGTCCTTATTTCTAGGCTGTGGCCTGCCTGCTTCCTGCTTCATCTTCAAATGCTTGGGTTTTACAAAGCATCCAAGACCAGCTTCAATGAAATCAGGGAAAGAGCATTTTCTTCCATGTAAATCATTGCAGATTTTGTACATTCTACTTTCTAATTATGTGATGTTGACTGTTTCTCATCTTTTCTAACAGCTGAAATATCGCACATTCAGGATCTTTCATTTTCATGAAAAACAACCTCTGAATGTGACAAATGATGGAGTTCACTTACATAGGACAAGGATGTCACATCCAGCATGTCTTCTGCAGTGTTCAGTATTTCCTCCAAGACAATTTGACTCTTATCTTTATCAATAAAGTCAATTAAGCTTTATTCTGTAACTAAATTATCAGGGCTGCTTTGCAAATGAGTAAAACTAATTACACTACTTAGGGACTTACATAAACTATAATTTAAGTTTTCCTTTTTTTAGACATAAATGAATAAATCCTAATCAATAAAATACATACAATTAAAACATAAAGGTAGCCTTACATAACACTTCCCTTTCTCAGACAAATGAATAAAATATAAAAGTCAAATGCAAACAAGTGAAATGCAGGAATGAATGCTACATATTTAAGAAGATAGCACTGGCATTGCTACAAATACCTCATAGGACAAAAACACTAATGCAGAGCTAACAGAAAACAAAGGGTTTTATAAAACTCAGTCCCTCATCATCGGGTAACCTTTCATAGTCGCTTGATTTCTCCATGGCTCTGTGAAAGGAAGTTATTGTATAGAATGACACCAGACTCCTGTCCAGTTTTGACATTTGTGGTTCCATGACTGAGGGTTGACCACACAGTGGACACGAAGCTAAGCTATGGGCCTTTCAGTCCCCTCACTCTCCCCACTGATTCAAGGGGCTGAACTCATGAATGAGTTAACAGGGGACCAACATCTCATAGATAAATTTGAAACCAGTCTCCTGTGTTTGTTGTTCACTTAGTATTGCTGTCTCTATTAGCTTAAAGATTAATCTCCATGACTCTGGTGAACAAAAATGGGGTTCTTTAATTAGAACAAACTGTACTTTGTTATTGCTTGCACTTCCTTTTCTGACTTCAACCTTTAGCCGACTTTGAAGCACACATTCTACTCCACCCTGTTCTTTCTTTGATAGTTAATCTTACCTTTTATCTAGACAATATTTAAAAGAAAATAGATTGAAAGGAGCAGGGAAATACCCACAATTCTAAAAGGCTTTAATTGAATTTGCCTAACAATTTAAAGGAAGACTGAGAAAGAGAGCAAGCAAGAAAAGACACAATGTCAAGGTCAAGAGGAAGACCTATAAGAAACCAGTACTTTTGTTGGGTAATCACTAGGTCTTGATTTTTATTAAGTGGATCAGTCATGTGCATTAGGAACTTGCTAAGTAAGCGTTGTTTCATTTACTAGAAAAATCCAGCTGTGTACTAATCATTATTAATCCTTTTTAATAGCAAGATCAATAATTTTTTTGAAATATGGAGAAATTTCCCCCAATGTCAAGGTTAGTTAGTTCAGAATTGTTCATGGAAATCAGGTAGTAGGACCCTAAAGTTATCCTGATTATTCAGAGTCACCCTGAACTGCTGAACGGTATTGTATGAGGAGGATTTAGTTAGTAACCCACATCACGTCACTTGTGATATTTGGAACCAGAATTTAGCATTAACTTGATTCTAAAGCTCAGGATCTTTCTAGTATAACTGTTCTTGGAAAGGAAAGGGAGAATTTCTCTTTAGCTAATTGATCTGTACCCATTTGTTTTAAGAAGTCTCCCCTAATATCACCAGAAAGAAGATGATATAAAGAATTCTTGGAAAGAAACTGTGACTACAAAGGCTGAATGAATGATTAGAACTCCAGGGATGAAGAGACTGGGATGTTGCAAGTCCATAGCTTAACTGTCTTGGGGCATCTTTAGCCCTCTTAATAACCATTCACTGGTTTGTAACCACTAAGTAAATCCTTCAGACTACATGAACATACCCCTAGTTTCTTCCAACCAAAGGGCTAAGAATGCTGTTTTCCCAGTCTTACTGTGACCTGCCTAACTGATGCCTTCAACAATATATTTGAAGAGTATGTTGTTTTATTATTTTGTTCTGTTACTATAAAACTATGAATATAATACTATGAATATAAAATTGCTCCATCATCAGAACATGGAATTTGGGTAAACCTGAATCTGTGTTCTTATGCCATGGTCTTCCATATCTGACCAAAATGAACCAGTATCTCTTACTCCTCTGAGGTTAGAGCTGTTTCTTTTGTGAACAGCTTCCTGTAACTAAGGATAGGGTTCAAATAAGTAAACTAAAGAATGAAATGACAGAGGACCTGACTGTAAAAACACAACAATCAGACACTAAAGTTTTCAAAGGAATGTGTATTTTCTCCCATAATTGTCCAAGGTGTACATCACATTTTATTTCATCTTGTATAACTATTCTTGTTTGGTTTCTAACAAATAATCTCATGGAATTCAGTAGCTTTCCTCTTCATCTAGCTCCTTTCTCCATTTTCAGTGATTCTGAGATGCATATATTTCTTAGCTTTCCTTCTGAGACCAAGAGAATATCAACAATTTGCTGAATGGGAACTGTGTCCTAGAGGTGTAACCCCAGCAATAAAACAGACCGTGGTAGATACATGCAATCATGCAATCCATGAATGTCCACTAATGTTTCTCATGAATGTTTCTTATAAAAGAGGCTTAGTGGGACAATTATGCAATGTTGTTAAAAGATTGTTTATTAGGTTCTGCTATTTTTTCAGTGTTAAATTTTCATTATTAGATAATTCTGTAAGATTTTGTAGAAAAAAAAAAAACTATTTCTAGGAATAGAGAGGTATCTGAGTCAACAGGGCATGCTATCTACAAAATATTAGCCCTGTGAGCTACTGACCTGGCAAGATATGCCCACTGGTGCAATAGGATCATGATATTATGGGATTAACCAAACTACAGTGTAAATTTACATAAAGATTCCCCCGTGCTCAGTGAACACACCCATGGAGGCCATGATGGATCCAAATGAGGCTGTGATGGGTGGTATACCCATGGAAGCCATGATGATCAAATTGAGGCTGTGATGGATCCAAATGAGGCTGTGATGGGTGGTGGTGGAAGACATGCCTCAAGGAACTTGACTGATGGAGAAAAAAGCCAACAGAGTCAACTACTTCCCAACCAACTAGTGACTTGAGGGGGAGGGCCTAGGAAGGAAGCAGTGAATGCTGGGAAGGAGACGGGTTCAGGAGGCCTGTCAACATCTTGGTAGAGTGCTCTGGAGCTCCGTTGCATGGTTCTGATGAATATGTAGATGCTACAGCCTGACCTCAATACAAGAATGTCGCACCCCTCACCCCAAAACTCCTTTGTAAGTAACCCTGAATAAACTCTGGGTTCTGCTTTGTTCACTTAGTCATTCCGGACCTAGAGGAGCAGGCTGAATGCCACACCTCACTGAGAGAAAAATTCATGACACAAATACTAGGACTGGATTTAAGGCCTGTTCTACAAGATGGAACCCACACTTGATACCATTACTGGGGCCAAGTATCTATGACTAGACAGACCGTAGGCCTGAGGGAGAAACCACTACTATTTTTCTAAAAGGACATAGTATTAAACTGACTCTTTTTTTCTGTCTTTTTGAGACAGGGTCTCCCTGTAACCACAGCTGACTTGGAACTCCCTATGTGGACCAGGCTGGCCTTGAACTCACAGATATGCCTGTCACTGCCTCCTGAATGCTAGGATTAAGGGTGTGCACCAGCATGCAGAGTTAATCTGACTCAATGGTTTGTCATTATACATAGATTACTGTGTCTCTCAGCACTCACCAGAGAAGCTTCTTTTTGCAGTAGATGATGATTAACACAGAGACCCACAACTGGTCAATGTGCAGAGAATAGAGACTGAACGGCTCTCAGCCCTAGATGGGACTCAGGGATCATTGCAGAAGAGGGATTGGAAAGAGTGTAAGAGGCAGAGGCAATAAACGACTGCTGTGAAACTGTTTCCTGGACACAACAGGGCAACTGCACATGGGGACGGACAGTGGTCATGACAGCACATACAAGATCTGTGCAAATCAAAGTGCATAAAACCCCACCATGAGGGGAAGGTGTGAAGTCCCAGCCCTAGATTAAGCACTATTGGCAATTGGTACCTGCTGGATGGGGACAGTCAGTTTTCTTTAAGAGTGTGACTATCCTGGGCAGCACAAAATGGACTCAATTAGCTAAAAAAAAAAAAAAGAGGACAAGAAGTTGAGTAGGTGGAACGTGGGAGTGGATTCAGAGGCACTGTATCACTAAAATATGTTGTGTGAAATTCCCAAAGAACTAAAAAAATAGTATTTAAAAATGCTTCTCAATGAAAAACTATCTCGTAGAGAGTAACACTGATAAAATCAAGGGTGGAAAATATTTAAAATTAGTAAATAAAATATGTAGAAGTTTCCTTTTTTACTGTTCTGATCTGTCTGCTACAAGCTTTAAGTTATTATAAAAATAAGTTAGAAGCCAGTCCCTAGTTTAAATCAGTCTTGCATTTTAATATTCTGCATATTTTCCTAACGCTGATGAATCTTTCAGCAAACAAGTTAAAAGAATACAAATAAAAATTCTAAGCCTTAGGTGAAATCATTTCAGAACATGTCAGACTTCTACGAAGAACAGACATGTGTAGGATGAATCAGGCCAGGTCAGGCAGGCTCCCCAGCCTGCTGGCCTAAGCAGGCTAGAACCGATATTGAGCATTCATATTGAGCATTCGTGTGCAGTGAACACTTCCTGGGATTTAACCTGGGGCAGTTCTCAGGCTAGCAGCCATCCAGGACCAATGGGAGTGAACTTCAGATCATCAGGTGTTTAGTACCTACCAGAAAGAAGCACGTCAGATGACCAGATAAAGACCTCCCCTAAGCCTGGCAAAGATATAAATCCTGTTCCTCTCTACAATTAAATGAGATTGTGGTTCCACTTTCTCCCGGGGTCTGCCTCTGTTGACTTCTCCCCCGAGGGACTGGCCAATGCCAGCCAACAGACATGTGGATTAAAAACTACATTTTTGTGACAGTATTGAGGATATTTTCCTCAAGCACATACTCAACAGTGTCCTTGTTCCTTTAAGTTAGATGATTCATGAGGTTTTGAATTTATGGTTCTGGTGATTAGACAATTGTCCATGGTCATGGATGAAACATTTTCCTCCTCTGGAATAACCCAGAATGTAAGGTTCATTTCAGATGAATGGTTCAGAGATGCCACAAGGTTGGTGAATTTCAGCAATGAAATGTTATACACATTGAAAGGAGGTGACTGGAGGTGAGACGAGAGAAAGGGAGAATGGTGACAGGGAAAATGAGGTGGTTCCTGGCTTGCCAGGGGAGGTGATCACGTCTTTCTGAATTCTAGAAAGGAGAGGCTACAATTTCTACCTTATATTTGTTCTGTTTGAACTGATATCCAGTAATAATAAAATACCCAACTCACATACATTTCTCTTTGGCTATTTCAGGATAATTCTAGAAATGTGTATCTTAAAAACTAATAAAGGGGAAAAAAGAAAGACACCAAAAGGAAAAGAGAAACAAATCTCATCAGACTAGATATTTGATAATCTGTATCTGAGGTCTGATATTGCCCCTGTCTGAACAGTAAATCCCAATTTCTGCCACTTACCTTGGTATTTGTACAGATGAAAATTCTTTATTTCACCTAGATATTTTAGACAATGAAATCATCTTTATAACTGCAGCACTAAATCCTTCACAGAACTCCCACACATGGGCTAATACAAATCCTCTAACTTTTGAAGGTGTTAAGAAGACTGCTGATTTTAACCTTCACTCAATTAAAGGAACGAAAACAATGTCCAGAGGCTTAAGACAAGCCATTATATAGAAGACAGTGTTTGTTTAATCCTGTAATGTCTTATTTATACACGGAGGATTTCATTTTCAAATATTCGCACTTGCTTCTGGCTTTTGTCTTGGTCTGTATCCAGCCTTCGTGGTCATAGGTGAAAAATGTTCTGGTGGCTGCTATCGCCACAATGCTCATTCATCTGCTGCCAGCGCACATGTGGTTTAAACACATCTTGTAAAGATATAAGCACTGTTTGGTTTTGGGAAATTGCAAACCTTCTCCATATTTGAATAATTCTAATTCTTAATAAACAAACATATGTTGGTTGACCCTGAGATTTGAATCTTCCAGTTTACAGAATAGCGGTAATTATACTCCAAGTCTTATAACCTAGTCAAATTCCAAATCTTAGAGGTTTATACACATTTGAGAAACTTGAAAATGAAGTTGAAATCATTTCAGGTCTCAGGAGGCAATGCCTTCCCTCCATCTCACATTGCAATGCATGACCACGGTGGCTGTTCTAGTGTCATGAGATGACTGTCACAGGTGTCTGCTACTTGGGAATCACAAACTATTTCATTTGTTTGAAATCTAAATTTAGAAACAAAGCTACTCTAAAATTCCTAACCCTAAATGTTAAGCCTTTGAACTAGGAACATTGTGGAATATGTACTCCAACCCACAATGTCCTCTTGTTTTCACTTGGGTCTGACCTGCTTTCCACATGAGAGCACAGAACAGAATGAGGAGGTCGCCGTTGGACGGCACAGTGGGGGCGTGGAGGTGAGTTTCTCGGTTGGCATTACTGCAGGGACTCCTTTTGAACTTCAGAGTGTTCCCTCCAGCTCCAGAGCTGCCCCACTGCAAGAACAGCATCTTCCAACAAGGCTCTCTAAATTCTCATTGATGCTCAATGAGGTGAGCAGAAAGGCAAGTTCATTGCTAAAAGAAATTCGGAAAAAGTATCAGGATAAAATAAAGCTAAGTGGGTTACAGACGTCTCAGAACCCAGAATATGTTTCCAATGTATAGGTTAAAACTGCAGAAGAACATGGCATGCAGAATGTCTCCAGATTTGTTTCCATGAATTGTCCTGGGAAATAATAATGGTCTCCTTCCTTTGTTCTCTGTAAACTGGCTCATTGTCAAGGTTCAGAGCTAGGAAAATCTCCTTCATATAGTCTCTCCTAGTCCCCTGGGATTTCACCCCTGCCCGTTTGGCACATCAGCGCACTCATGGTTTAGAAGCCTTATTTTATTACATAGCTCCTTCTCTTTGTATGCCAGGGATTTTGATTGTTCTCCAGAAAAATAAATTAGCTTGAGATAATGGTTATAAAGTGTTAACATGGTCTAACAATTAAACCCAGAACTCCTGAGGAATCTGAAAAAAGTTTATGAGGGACTCATCCTATTTGTCTACAATGTGTGCTGTTTATTTCAAAGATTATTCTGAAAATTAGAATGTTCTTTACCCATTTGAGGATGGGTGGACTGAATTTAATAGTTCCTCAATATAACCCTGGTTTAGAGTGACCAGCATAATTACTCATAATCCAAATTTACACTTAAAAACATTCAAGCTGAACAAAATCATGCAAGATTTTCTTTATTAAGCGTTACATTCTAATTACAGTAGATATCTCACTTGACAAGCCAGCAGACATGACATTCTAGGAAACATTTCACAATACTTCAAAGATATAAGCACTGGGAACAGAGCAACTTACTCCTCAGTTAATAAGCATGTTGAGTAATTAAAGGAGTCATCAAGAGACACAGGCTAAATGACTATTGTTCCTCTTTACCAAATGAATATTCTAAACAAGTAGCTACAATAGAAAGCATCTGACCATGACCCATGACACAGAGGTCATTCATACAAATCCATCCTTTTTATTTAGGATAGGAACTGGGGGTCACATATTAAAAGGTTAGTGGTTCTTTCATAATAAGTTGCACATTCCCTATGTATAGCATTAATACTAATGATCTGCTTATGTGTAAGAAGTTAATAAAAGAAAAGTTGTGTCTAAATTCCACTCTATTAGTGACTGTAGGAGATGCTTAGTCATTGGTGAAGTTCTCTTCATGTTTGTTAATTTATGAGTTCTTCTGAGATATTTTCACCGCAACTGTCTTGAGCTCTGTGTATTCATAAAGACCATATTCACCCCTAGAGAGGAAAATAAAAATTACCTATGAACATGACTTTGCATAGCAATGTAAGTGAACTACAATCCCTAGTGATTTGGTTCAAGCTTGTTCTTGCTTATCTGACTATGGAAAAAGTAAAATATTTACTGCATACAGAGTAGGTCAGACAGTTCCTAGCTGAATATAGGCCTAATATGAATCCCTTCAGGAGCAAAGATTTTTCTTAAACATGTCTTTTATTATAACTAATTATACACTATTTTCACAGAAATTATCCATTTTTGACATCATTCTACCTGCTCATATAAACTAACTGCCAAAACCACAACTCAACCCAACCAGGATTTTGTCTTAAAATAAGCAAGGCAGGCCTAGTTCAACTTGTAGTGAACATTCACTCAGGAGTAAATTATGTCGGCTGGAGGAGGAAGAGTATCTGCCCTCTACCTTGTTGCAGCAGTGAGAGTTAGCAGACAGTGACTGTGAATCCACTGCATTCCAACGTGTTCTAATTTTTGAAGTTCTAATTTTAACTATATTTTTTGGTACTGGGCAAAACAAAATCTTATATTTGGTTGATGGACTTTTCTTTCCTTTTGGATGGCTTGAATTTTCTTGGTAAGTAGGAAAGCAATTAAAGATTGGCCTGATTCAGTCTTTTCAGATGTTAGCAGCTGTGGGCTTTCTTCTTTATGCACACTCTTGCTATTCACTTACAAAACTTTTACCATCAGTTATAATAAGTCCATCTGTGTGTACCCCTGTATCTTGTTATCAGAGATGTATCTCTGACCAATTTGGAAAATGCGTTTTATGTATATCTTAAGATTAAATTCAGCTTTCTGTATTGTTTTGATGGAAAGATCAAATTGTATCTACATAGGACTACTCTTAAAGTCATATAGGTTTGCAGAGCAAAATGATCTTCATCCTTTTCTTCCCCTCCTTCCCATGATGCAGAAGGATATTTTGAAAGCATATTGCTACCTAATGCCCCAATACAACAGGGAGGGGATTAAACTTTTGAAAATTTCTCTTGAAAGCTCCAGTGAGCATGTTCTTCAAAGTAGTTAAACGGCTTAGATTCAGCTGTTTAAATTCCATTAAATGACATTTTTTTCATAAGTATTTTATTTCAAAGAGGAGCATAAATTAATTCACAATTTGCCCCACCTGCTTTCCATTGCATTTACAGTTACCAGGCACTTGATGCTCTTAGGAGAGTTGTGAGCGTGGTTGTTGTCACATGGAGGCAGACATATGTCATCATCTTAGAACACTTGGGCATGCACTACTTCAGTGCACAACGCAAAAGCATCTACTTCTGTTTATCATGTGAAAATCTATGGGTTTCTATCACTGCACTTCTGGAATCATCACTATGTTAGGGACGGGCCGTCCACCAAACCCTGCTGCTCCAGTCAATCTGGTCAGGTCTGAGACTGCATTTCTAGCAAATGTCTGCAAGGACCTCATGCTTCCCTTCACAGTCCATGCCACACATGAAATGGTGTGCCCGAAGTTATGTCTGCTTCTCCCTCCGTGCAAAGAAATCAGCCTTAAATAAGGCTCAGAAAATGTCTGTTGAACTGTGTTGTTAAGTACACTGAGTACAATAAAAATTCATCTGAGTTCCTGCTGTAAACCCAGTGTTTTAAGAACACATTTTGTTCCCAGTTCCTAGAAGTAACTTGAAGATCAAGAGGTGCCTGCAAAGTACCGAGAGCAACTGAATTTTCAGTGTTCTGAAGTGACTGAAGCCAACCAAGGTGAAAATGAGGAAGACTGCATAAAGGGCTGGATTCTTGCCACTTTACAGTGCCGATCTCCAATCAGAGATTAAAAAATCAAGACGTGGGTTCCCTGGCTCACCACTGAACACCTAGGGGCTGTATATACTATTTTTGACTCTTTGGAAAACCTGCTTCCAACTGGTTAATTCTGACATTAATTTTTGAAGATAAATTCTAAACAACTCTTGGGAATTGTTAGAGATTGCCATTTTAGTAATTCTCCTCAGACATTCTTTTCAGAAAATTCCCTGTTTAATAAATTATTAGGTAGACTTCACCAGTAGCCTATTAGCTTGGGATAAGACAGCTATTAATTTCTGTAAGAGATGTGTTCACATCCCTAGAGTGTTGGCATATTTATGTGCACTCATCTCAGTCACCAGTTTGCACTTTGTACTCAGTGGATGATATCCATATATACAACAAGTAATCCTAAAAGCAGATAATAACCCAACTACCAAGACACAGAACTTAGCAGACCCCTTTATGAATAGCAGTTGTTAATAGACTATATTCTTTCTGCTATGGCTTTTCTGCATTTAGAGTACTTTTAACATGCAAAATGCTTTTGATAGTGTAAAACTCCATTCAAGAACAAGTATAGATTTTGCTTATGTTAATGTTAATGAAATGGATCAATTTCCTGGAGTAACAATCCATTTTAGAAAATATTTATTTATTGGAATATACAATTTTACTTACAGCTCTCGTCCATTTCCAGACATCTTGAATCCACCAAAGGGGCACTGGGCAGATAAAACCATATAGCAATTCACCCTTAAAAAAACAGAAGTACATTATAGATAATACTTATCACATAATTCCCAAACTGGAAGTTCAAAAATTCAGGAATTTCTTTAGGAATGCCATTCTTAAATAAAATATACTAATTGAGATAAAACAATTCTACACTTTAGATTGAAGAAAATATGCATAAATATTATACAAATAAATAAATGGTGCAGTTATATGGGTGACTGGTCATAAAGAAGCATTAGTTTTAATTATAATGAAGAGAAAAGTAACATGCCATGAAAAGGTGTCTGATAGCCAAAGGCAGGGATTTGCGTAGTATTTTCTACTGCAAAAAGCTCATGCAGTGAGCTTCATAACGCTTTTGAGTCTTATGTGCTTACTAGGCCAAATTCAACTTTTTTAAACAATTAATGTATATCATAATATTCAGTTCATTTGTTTTATTTGTTGATCAATACATTGCTTAAACAGAAGTGCTTACAGGAATTGGATCTAATTATCAATTTGTTAATCAGTTTTCTTAAAAAAAGATGCTATACATTTTTTATTAAAAAATGTTAAAGAGGATTATACAAAGAAACACAATTATAAAAATGTGGAAAAAAATTAAAGAGAAAGTCAATAGAAGGACAGAGCAATGTGGAGTGGTGATCAGAGTACAGGTTTGCAGGTCTGGACATTTTATTCATCTCAAAGTAGAAATGATAATATTTGTTAGGGCTGTTTTGAACCTCTGCCACATGATGAATAGAATGTTCCAGTTGAAGTACTTGGTATACAATAAATCTTTAGTAAATGCAGATGATGAACATACATATATTGGAACATCTAATTGTAATAACACTTTTATCATAGGAAAATCTACATTAATATAGATTAATCATAGATTCATTTATTGAGTAGACAAAAAGAATTTAATTTATTTTATTAAGAGTCTCTGAAAAGATGCCATTGGCAAAATGAAAAACTAAGTCCTTATCTCTGGAGCTTAATGATAATTGTATGTTAACATTATATATTAACCTATATTGATTAAAGTACACTTTAATCAATGAGGCATGCCTAGAATCAATCATTCGGGTATAATTATGATGCTTGATTAACTGCCTTCCTGTTACAAATCAGAATTTATTTATTTAATGTGTGGTGTATGACCGCATATACCACATATGTGTATGTGCATGTATGAGTGTCTGAACTTGCATATGTGTGGGCTTGGAGGACAAGGTTGATTTTGTGTCTTTTTCAGTTGCTCTCCATTTTACTTTTTGAAGTAGGAGCTCTCCCTGAGCCTAGAGTTCATCTACTACACTAAACTGACTGGCCAACAACTCTGGGGGGCTTACTGCTTCTGCCAACACACCCGGTTTTTTACATGGGTGCTGGGAAACTGAACTCAGCTTCTTGTGCTTGTGTACCAAGGACTTAACTGGCTGAGCCATCTCCCCATTCCAAGATCCATCTATTTAAAGATCTCAGTTGATACAGGTTAAGTATTCTTTATACTTATGAAATGCAAGGGCCCAGAAGTATTTCGATTTGGAAGTTTTTCAGATTATGGAACATTCACATAAACCTGAAATGGTAAAATTTGAAATAGTAAAATATCTAAATATCCATTGTGAGAAGTAAAAAAATAATAACAACAATAACTGTGTGTATGTAAGGTACCAAATAAACATCGTTGAAAGTAATTAAACTTGATTGAAATGTCTTTCTTTAATCTCCACTGTAAATAGCACAGTGCTAAGTACCTTGAAATCATCTAGCAATACTTACAATGATGCAGCAAACTTCTATAAACTGTTTTGATTAAATAACTTGAAAAAGTTGGATAAATTTACTTTGTCTTTCAAATTTTTTTAAACAACTAATTTTTTTGTCATGTCATATGATTTCAAATGGAAGTTCAGGTCTTTCAGAGGTCAGGTCTGCTGTGGACATGGCAAATACTGAAAGGGCGTGCCTCCTCAGATGTACTTACCACACCACACCCGCCTGCAGAGCTGAAGACACAGTGATGGCCTTATCCAGGTCTTTCGTAAAGACTCCGGCTGCTAGGCCATAGGTAGTATTGTTTGCTCTCTTGATGACATCATCTATACATTTAAACTTCATGATTTGTTGCACTGGTCCAAATATCTACATAAGAATAATGCAAATAAAATAAAGATTAAAACTAAATATTTTAAAATATACTATGTATGTTTTCCCTGTGAAGTCATCTCCATTGACTAAGGTGTTGCCTCTCATCTCAAATCTATGTGGAAGAATAAAAACAGGTATCCAGAGAGAGTGACCATGTGTGGAAGTCTCTGTGGAACAAGACAGGACACAAATAACTAGGGCAGTACTGATTCTCTGATTCTGTAGTAGAGCTGCCCAACACTTAGTGAGTCAGCAGCAAACCATTACCTTCCTTTGGAAACACTGTAAATGCTAACCCTAGTTTTCTTCATCTTTCATGTTTACTGTAGCTAATACCAAGTCCAAGAAAGCAAAGCTTTGCTCTGCTTAGTAAGTGAAGAGGCAATGATCGAAACAGTGTTCATGCTTTAGACGTGAGTGTACCACTGATCTAACTGTGAGCTATTCTACAGTATTTGGACCTTTTCATAATTAGAAAAATTATGCAATCAGCAATTTTATTTAGATCACAATAACCACCAAATTTTATACAGCATTCACCAAACAAAATGACTCATTGCTGGAAGAGTTTCAGTCTGGAACCACCCTATACTAACCAAAGCCTGAGTTCCTTTTCCCTGGCAATGGCTACAGTCGTGGGCTAGGAAAGAGCATAATGTATTTACTCAGTGCAAACCACCCTTTCATTCCTACTAGACTCTAGTTAATATCCATATCCAGCTCAGTTGGTATCTCAACCCAGACTGAAGGAAAATAATTGGACCTCCTCTTAAAAATCAAGTTTCTGTATTCTGATAAACATTTATTAAAATTAAATGAAAGAGAGTCTCCCCTGAAGGTTAACAGAGTTTCCTAGGAAATGGGAATGCATGTAGGCAAATAAATCAGAAGTGTCAAATAGTTTCTGGTGTTCCCTACTGACCTAGATGATTCAGGGGTGATTAGCTACCAGTCACGACAGGCTGGGAGCAGATCTTAAGAACCTAAATGTCACCTTGATATTGTAGCCTGGGAACAAGTGTGGAGCAGCTGCTGCAACAGATTTACTCATAGTCACAGCATTTCAATGTAGCATATTGTACTGTTTCAAGCTCCATGAGTCAAGTGACCTAGTCTAGTATGAATATTATAGAATATTTTAGAAACACAATACATGTTTTCTTGATTGAAATTGTTTTCCCTTTTATTGCTCTTCTCAACTATAATGATCTATCTATCTATCTATCTATCTATCTATCTATCTATCTATCTGAACAACAGCTCTAATCAGACAGGAATTAGCCAATGAATGCAGAAATTAAAATTCAGTTGAGGAGTGAGTTGATGTAGAGAATCTAAGTACATGGAATGATTCGTGTACATTTGCTTTTATTTTTACTGGTCCTGCTTGTTTCCTCTTCTTGCAAAGCTGATGAAGCAACTTTTGTCTTGCTTTGATCACACTGAGGGGCTAAAGAGTATAGCCTCAGATCCTCTGTCAAACCATGGAGGTGAAATATAAATTTAATGAATGGAGAATTTTAATTCTGTATCTTCAAGTCACCTATATCTTCTTATTACATAACAATTCTATTGTCCAAGGACAGTGCATGTACCTCTGCATGTATTAAAAGTCCTCAGAAGGCTTGTGGCATAATAGCTACCATTTTAAAGACACACTAGTTCCTCTTAGTTCCATGTGGTAGCTCTGTGTGACGTCTTCACGGATGTTGCTTAGGGTGTGCCTCCCACCCTCCATCCTCACTCCACACAAAGCCATTCCACTGCTTCTATGAGTTTGGTTTTTATGTTCTTCATATTACCATCATTCATTGCACATCTTTCTGTGCCTGGCATATGTAACATAATGAACGATGTGCACATCTATTCCTGGTTTCACAAATGACAGGATCCTTTTCCAGCCTTTAAAGCTGTGAAGAGCCTATAAAAGCTGTTAAGCTCCTTGTTCTGTATCTGTTTAGAAATTCCTTTCAGTTCCATGGCATTCCTCACTGTTTATTCTTTTCCCAAATGTCTGAAGCCTTCCTCTTTCAAACACTGCCTGAGATAGCTGTTCAATTTGCTGAGTTGGAGAGGAGCAGATAGTTTACAAATGGAGACCAAAGAGCCAGGACCAAGTGGGACACTTACCTCCTCTTTGGCAATGCGCATCTCATCAGTGACATTGGAGAACACTGTGGGCTGGACAAAGTAGCCTTTGTTTCCCCAGCGTCCGCCCCCATACTCCAGTTTGGCCCCTTCTTTCTTCCCACTCTCAATGAGGTCAAGTATTTTATCATGTTGTTCCTTGTCAATCTAGTTGAAAAATATTACAGGAAAAATGAAAAACTCATAACTAATAAAGACGATAGTATAAATACAGACTTCCAAATACTGACGGTCTAATGTTGACTCAAAATAGCTGGCAAAGTTCACTTCATTGTTAACGGATATTTCCTTTTCTTGAATTTTCAGTATGGAACCTTGAAGATACTTACATTTCTTATTGTTACATAAGCACAGCATAGGCATATATAGACTGTCTACACAAATGCCACTTGAAGATAATTTTTTAATGATTTAGTGCATTTGCCTGGAAGCTGCAGATCTGACTGAAATAGGAGGAGTGAAAGGAGAAAGTGGACTTTCACTCTGGTCTTCGAGGTTACGTATGTAACAAACTGCAAGTGGCCAGGCTCCTCTCTTAACTTTTGGTTAATCGAGTTTATTTTTTCATAACAAATAAGTCAAGAATACAGTTTAGTTCCAATGCCAGAGTAAGGAACATTGCATCATATTTAAATTGAAAGAATGAATTACAGATCTACGGTTAATGTCCAGCTCTCAGCAGTGGCTTTATTGGCACCTGGGGACACTTAGCTCCTTATTGTGAGACTTTCTTGCTTATTGTAAGGCTTTTAGGAGCATACCTTGCCCCCACTCACTAAATACAAATAGAGGCACATCTTACTTCTTAATTATGACAGTTTAATCAGTCTCCAGACATGGCCAAATTCCTCCTATAAGAAAAGAACAAAACTGTGCCTGGTGTTTCAGAGCTGAGTTCAAAGGGCAGGGCTAAACTCAGAATCAAATATCCAAAAGCTTGGACAATAGGTATGCAGGAAGTGCGCCTTTGAATAAGAGAGAGACAGACACTTAGTACGAATTGTTCTAACCACATAGATGAAAACAGAGAGTCTTAGGAGAATGACAACTAAAATGAGACTTTGTCAGAGGCCCAGAAACCAGGGCCATTGAGGATGCTTATGCTACCACTGGGTCACAGAAACTGAGGACCCTGCAGAGGACTTAAAGGGGTTCTAGCTTTTATACTCGAGGAATGGCACCCCGGATGGACTGATTCTGAGGAATACATAACAGTGCTACTTTCCATCTATAATTCTGAGCATAGCTCCTAAACTGTCTCTACACAGGAGAAATGAACAACACAAAACGCGACTGATTTCTTTCACTTTGAGAATTAGATTATTTGAATCAGCAAATGAAGGCAATAATTTCAGTTGGAAAAGTACAAGATAAGAAGTAAAGATTACTTGATCGGGATTATTTTTCTTGTGTCTAAAAAGTTTGTCTTCTAGTTTGTACGCACCTGTGGGCCCTGGGTGATTCCTGAGTTCAGTGGATTTCCAAGAACATATTTCTTGGCCCGTTCAACACTCCTCCTCACAAATTCATCATAAATTGACTCCTCAACAAAAAGCCTGGATGCAGCCACACAACATTGGCCTTGGTGATAGAACACTCCTTGGTGTGCAAACTCAATGGCATTGTCCACTGCAGAGGAAATGTTCACATTAGAGAAGTATTTCTAAAGGAGAAGCTAGAGAGATGGCTCAGTGGTTAGGACCACATGTTGCTCTTGCACTGGCCTGGAGCTCAGTTCCCAGCACCCGTGTGTGGTAGTTCATGACCACATGTATTTCCAGCTCCAGAAGACCTGAAGCTTTTTTCTTACCTCTGTAGGTACCCACATTCATGTCCACATACCCATACATAGACACACATATATACACGACTAAATACAAAATAAATTCTTTAAATATGCAAAATAAATATATATACATTTCTCATATGCAATGTGGTTATACAGAAAAATGATCAATCATCTAATAGACACAGAGTCAATATATTCCACCTATTAGAAGCTAGCTGACAAATTAATCTTACTGATACTAAACATAGAAATAACAACAAAGATAATCTGAAAAATTGGTGTCTATTACAACTTTAATACAGTCATGACGAAGAATGCAGATTTGATTGTAAGAGCTAATATCATTGCAATTAACTTTATAATTACCCATGATTAGAATAATTTACATGAAAGTTAATGTAGCTAAATAACAGAAGTCTGGAGCTAACAATTTGTAGGAACGGTTTTTATTAATGATAGAATCTGGATAATGAAATTAGAAATTTATTTATTTATTTTAATTTTATGTGTATGAGTGTTTTGTCTGCATGTATGTAAATGCATCCATGTAATGCAATGCCTGAAGAAAGGACAGGAGGCATAGGATTCCCTAGAACTGGAGCTACAGATGGTTGCTGGAGACCATGCAAGTGCTCAAATTCAAACCTGGGTCTTCTGCAAGAGCAGCCAGCTCTTAACTGCTGGGACATCTCTCCAGTCCCGGGACTGATGACTTTTAATTAACCACAGCAAAACCATGCTTTTGAGTCTGATGACCAGGATGACTCCTTGGGAACCTCAGTCTGGTACTCCACCCAAAAAGATAATGAATGTGGGAATGTGGGTGTGCTTGAGAATGAATATATCAAAGCCCTGCAAGCAGAGTGCCCACCCACTGGAGACAATGGGTAGTGGGAAGAAGGTGTGAGCTAGGAACGCATGAGATGCTAGGGGAAGGCCTGATCTATCAATGGTTTACTGTACTCCCCTAAAGAGGCTAGAGAAGAGAAAAGTTTTGGAATAAATATGCAAGTGTGGCTTGGCCCGTGAACACAGTTCTGAGAGACATCTGAGGGAATGGATGTCCTCTAAGTTCAGTGCCACTCTTTAAAACCTATTTTAATGGTCAGACTTCTATTTTTGTTCAGGTTAGTTGTAATGCTGGTGTTATTGATAATGCCCCCATCAACTGCCTTAAATAAATTCAAACCAGTTTTAAATACTCTGGCAATAGGAAAAGTTATTTTTTTGGAAAATAACAATAAAACAACCCAAGCCACTAATATTCAGAATCACAAACCCACCTTGTAAATCTTACTTTTGGAAAGACATTTCTAAAATCTATCTAAAACATCTGGTATATACACCTATAAACTCTCTGCTTACTTTAGATGATACAGAGTGCCTAAATCATCTTATAGAAATTTCGTTGATTCTAAACAAAAGAGAGGGTTTTTGTAAGTGTTTCAGTTTTATAAATGAGGACGATTTAATTCAATATTTTAGAAGCTGAGTGTGAGTCTATGAGCTAATAGTTAATATCTAAGTTGTAGTAAGGCCACTTTGGGTTGACTACCTGGGAATCTTGTCATGTTTATGTAATCCTTAACTAGACACTAAGTTCTAATATCTCTAGTTAAGATCAAAACAGCAATAGCAACAAATTCTATGAAACACTGGGATTTATATTAGCATTGTGATTACACAACCATTGAAGAAGAAAGGATTAATGTAACATCTGATCATTAGTATTGTCTAACTCCTATTTAAGATGTAATCTGAGTACTGCATTTGGTAATATAATCAGAATTAATCTAGACCATTACATACGGAATCACATATGAACTTCACTATCTTTAATAGAAAAATGAGCAATTATTAAAATACGATTAATTTTCCTTTGGCAATCTCCTCTCAGAAGTGAAAGGTTCGGAAGGAAGGCAGAGGGCAAATGTGAAACTTTCCCCTCTCCCAGGCTGAACTTGGCTCAGCATGTCTCATTTATCTTACTATCCTCAATGCAAGTACAGATATAGAGTTAAAACAAAATATTCTTCAGAGATCTTTGAGCTGATGAGATGGCTCAGCAGCTGATAGCACTGGATGCTCTTGCAGAGGACCTGGGTTCAGTTTCCAGCACCAACATGGCAGCTAACAACTGTCTGTAACTCCAGTTCCAGGGGATTTAACACCTTCTAACCTCCACAGGCATTGCATGCGTGGGTGTGCTTACATACTTGCAGGCAATACACTCATACACGTAAAATAAAAATAATAAATTAAAAGTTATTCTTCATAGATCTATATACAAACTATTTATGTTTCCTCAGATTGACATTAGGAAGTAGCCATCTATTCCAACCCAGGACAAAAATCATATCCATGTCTGATTTATCTACTGTATGCTAGAATATAAGGACAATTTAAAATCTTTCCCAGAGTCAATGTGGACTCTGGTTAATTCCCTGCAACTTGAGGCAAATCCACTTGGAAGAGTCAAGGTCACTGTGTGTGGCATTATCAGACATCAGAGAAGGAGGTGGAAGGCTCACAAAGAGCGTGCACTCACAGTCTGCATCAGCGAACACGATGCAAGGGCTCTTGCCTCCAAGCTCCAGGGTGACCCTCTTCAGATTGCTTTTCCCGGCAGCTTCTTTGATCAGTTTACCAACCTGAAATCAAACATAAGAAACCAGGAGGCTTAGACTGCACTCATGAAGACAGGTTCGTTCAATATTTTCAATATTGTAATGCGTTTACCATCATCCAAATTTCCTTTGGAAGGAACACTAAATGGTGCTATTCAAGATCCAGATCTAAGACCTTCAGATCTAAAAGACTCCCCCATCAAGTCTGCAAAGACGAGATCAATTACAATATACTCATGCACAAGAGAGCAGATGCGTGGAACATGACAGCTGCCTTCTGGGTGGGCAGAGGGCTACTTTTCGTTTCCATGAGAACTTCATCTCAATATTGATCAGGCACATTATGACTCAATCACACCTCATCTGACAGTCATCCCTCTCCTGACATTCAGAGAACTCACTCTTCTAGCCAAACTAGCATTCCATTCCCTCCACTGCCTAAATCTCAACAACACAGGTTCACTTAACACACATGCAGGTAATAACCTTGTATACATAAAATAAAAATAATAAATAACATATCAAAAAATTATCCTTCTTTTTGAGTTCTTTAATTTCTCTCTCTACTTGTTCCTTTTTTTCTTTTTTTAAAAGTTTCCTAGAGAAACTCTGTTTAGTTAGCTCTTGTTTTTTGGAAACAGAGTAAGATCAGAAGTATTTTTCTGAAAACTCCAGATGTTAAAGGAACTAATATGAAAGCTGATTAGAATTATGAGTGAAGAGGAAAGATTCTTTTTAATGAGTTAGTGTCCAGATGTCCAAGAAGAAGTTTTCTTGAATTTTCCCAGAAATCAAGGATTATTTTGATTTGAAATCATTGACTTTAAATATGATACTATTTAAAATTATTTGGAAAACATAAAGTGTTATTATTTCCCCAAATAAGTTATGATAAAGGCAAAAGTCAGAATTCTTAAGGCTGTGGGTGACTAATATTTTCAGCATCTTTCTCTGTTTATGTGGGTCAGAAGCAGCCATTGCTCAAGAAAATAGCATGTCTTATGGTTATAATTGTTTAAAACAGTCTAAATGACATTAAAACTCTTGTTAGAACTGTGACAGTGTTATGACCATTAGGGTTTCAGTCTATCATTTGCCTCTTAAATGTAATTTGCCAGGATCTCTAATACAAGCCGAGTAACAGACATGAAGATTAAAGCAAAACCAAACAAAGTGGTTCCCAGGAACATTTGTTTGGGGCTAATGCTATTTTTTTTCCCTGTTGTGACTTCTAAAAGCATGTTGTTGACATCTGTTTCGTCAGTATTTATTCAGAAAGAGCTGTACTTCTTTCTGTGGGTAACAGTGAGCAAGAGAATCTTTGAGACTTGCTGGGCAAGGAAGACCAATAACAGAACCCCGTGCTTGTTCACCACTGCATTACTCAGACATGGGAACCCAGACGGGAAGGTTTTGAAATCAAGAATCTCTGAAAACTGCAGGGTTAAGGCCAGTGCAAGGACACTGTGAGTCAGGAGGATGTAGCCTATACCCATACAAGCCAAAGCCTAGGAAAATGAAATATAAATAGACTTATTGGAAGACAAAAGGCCATACTGGCTGAGATGGGGAAAATCATAGGCAAGCACAGAGTGCATCTCACTACACCTCAGCTAATGTGAAAATGTAGAGTTGGAGGAAGGAAAAATGGGAATCTTTGTGAGTACACTATAACCTGGCCATTTACTATGCATTCAGAGTGTCTTATTCTACCGGCTAATTCACTTTTGTTCTGTAAAACTCAATAAAATGTCTATGACTTTCCTTATATTTCAAACAAGGGAACTCAAATTTGTCAATGATGCTCAGACTTTCAGAGACACAGTGTGAGAAGAGGTAGAGAGAGGATTTGAGACCAGATGTTGCCCAGTCTCCTGATATCAATATCTTTTTCTTGAAGGCAAAAGGGCCTCAAAATGTCATTAGTGGGATCTCAAATTACCCCAGAGCTGAGGATGGGTCATGTTAATCAGGCAATAGTGCACTGCTTTGACCTCTTGGCACAGATTAGCAGAAGTGTGGAGAGGGTCTGGACTCAGCGATGGTCGTTCTGTCAGTGGTGGGGACAGTGCAGAACTCTGGGCTTGCTCCCTCCTTCCTTTACCTTCTCTGCTATAGTATCAGCCGGAGCTTCACCATTATTGAAATCATCTCCTTGCCTTGGACATTATAAGAATTTTTTTCCATAGGAAATTCTGATTACATGGTAACTTTTTCCTATCTCAATTAGAGATTTACACAAAGAAATCTTTTACACTTTATAAACACAAAGGGAAAAATTTTAAAGTGTCAAGAAAAATAGTTTTTGTTTTATTACATCAGTTCCCTAGGAAACTTTTAAAAATGAAAATAGCAATATGATTACAAAAGAATCTAATTATCTTTAACTCAAAACGTTTTCTTTGCTTCTCAGTCTTCAAGCTGAAACTGAAAACGTTTCTCAAAACCCTGAGCAGGTTCCAGCACCTGTCCGCAGGTTGCATTCCTGCTCCTGACCCTCACAGCACTTTATACACACCCCATTACTCCCCGTCTACCACTCGTTTCTTGTCTTGGCAGGTTTGTAAGATGGTTGCATGCTCGCTTTTCATCCTATGACAATGAGGAATACATTGTCTCTGTGCTGTAATCTAGCAGGGGACTCAAACACATCTTTCCTTGGTGCAATACTTTTCAGGCTTTCTTCTGCTTATAGTGGAAACTTGGGCCTTCTCCAGAATTAGGTTCTTCCTCTCTGTTGCTGCTTGCTGTAGTATTTGTGGTCAGGGTCCCGTTTTACAATTTTTCATGAGCTCAAGCTGAAGCCAGACACACAGCAAATCCAGGGTAGGTCAACAGAAACAGAAAGAACCTGGATTTCTGCCTCCTTCTCAGGATGTGCTCTGTAGACCCAGGCCCAAATAAGGAGCTAAAGGTAAGATTCGGCCATATAATTTTCATGATCTACAGGTTGTAGGTACAGTCATTCATGCAAGTCACTGTGGCTTAATTTATATTTTCTGTCATGAGCTTTACTAATCATCTGACAGGCTTGGCAGCTGGATGTCTCCTAAGAGATGACGATGAGCACATTAAAATAGTTTGCTGAGATCCTTCTGAATCTGTAATGGCTATTTTATTTTATCCAAATGACATCTGTTTATGCTTATATCAACAAATGTGAAGGTTTTCATAAGGAACAATCACTAAAAGCAACATTTGTTTTGATACCATGTTGGCTTAGAAACAGCTACATAAAACGGGCTCTGATTGTTAACAATGTCACATGCTTAAACGTGCCTCAGAGAAGGACACTACCTGTGTTGATCCTGTGAAGGCCACTTTGTCGATATCCATGTGGGAGGAGATGGCTGCCCCAGCAGTTGGCCCATACCCAGGGACAATGTTCACCACGCCAGGAGGAATCCCTGCCTAAAAGTTAGGAAGCAAACAATGAAAACAGTTTTCAGAGTTCAATTCATGAAAGAGAATTCATGTTTGTGTTTCTTTATGCTAACTTTGTGAAAACTCTTTATTCCTTATTATTATTTCATTCTTACCCCCATATGAAAATATCTTCAAAGGCAACATTAGTAAGGGCCACTGTCATCCAAAGGCTAGACTGCCATTATTGGACCACTACTCCAATGATGAGCTGTGCAACGTTTCATAAGGGGAACTCAAAAGACAGGAAATAAGAGTATGCGGTAACTTATTTACCCAGAAAGAAGTTATTTATTATCATTCTTGGCAACATTAAAAGGCTAAAGGGATCTCAGATTTTTAGCTTGTCAAATTAATTTCACAGGACAAAACAGGTAAGCTGCAAATCCCCATTGGTATCATTCTATCAGTAAAATACCGGGAAAGCAAAGCCATTACACTCAGAATGAAACTTCTACAGCGATGTTCATCCCACTGAACGCACCCAGATAGAAACTACCAGTCTGATTCCTGAGTTGGGCATATTAAAATTTAATGGTATTTGCATAAAATTCCCTAATCTTGATATCTCCTTTGCATATCTTAATTTGACATGAAAATATATTTAGGGTATTATTTCAGATTTTAAGTTGCTAGTGCTTAATCCTTGTTTGAGTTTTGGTAGAATATTAAGGAGAAAGACAATGAGTAGTTTCTAGAAGAATGGATTCAGCCATTTTGGACAATTGAAAAAAGGTTCATGTATTCCGTCCCACTTTGAATAGAAAGAAAATGGAAAAGAAATCTTAATAGAAAGGTGAGCACAATATCCATGTGTGTACTTTGAATGACTGATCTGATATTACAAGCAAGCATATTGGCATTGTGGTCTCCAAGCTTCAGAAAGATTAAAACTTAAACATAACTTTGAAAAAAATTATAGATGCAACCAGGCCAGTTACAAACCAGCTCAACATTTCATCATTTGAAAGGATGCTGTATTTCCCATGAATTTATGTTCATGAGAGCTGAACAACAGAAACAATTAGTTACTAGGTGGCTGGCTATATGCCTTTGAGAATGGCTTTCTGTCTATTTGGATACAGACACATTTGTTCTGACTGACAGAAATCCCAGCCAGCAGTTTGCACGAAGCATTTGTGAGTAAGCCACTTATAGCAGCATAATTGAAGGCGTTTACTACCATAAATCAGGACCCTTGAAGTAGCCTGAATGTTTTGACTTGGGAAACTTACCTCTACTATTAAAGAGGCCACGTGAAGAGCAGTGAGAGGCGTTTGCTCGGCTGGTTTGACGATCACCGTGTTTCCACAGGCAAGAGCAGGGCCTATCTTCCAAATCAGCATAACCAACGGGAAATTCCACTAGAAAGCAAATTGAACAATGGACTCTTTGTACAGCTCAAAACCATGTTTTCTAGAGCAATTTACTTCTTGGAAAGATGATGAATAATAATTGAGAAATTATGTGTATTATCTGTGTATTTTCCTTCTGTTTACTGCTAAAAGAGGTAGCAAATGATGGAAAGCTCCAAATAAGCCACAGATTAGCTGGGAATAGAGCAGTACCTCAAATCTAGTCAAGAGTCATTTTTAAATCCTTATTCCACACTGAAAAGCATTATCGGATATTTTGTATGTAACTAAGCACATGATATGTTACATATCTTTCAAAAGCATGAAATTAACCTCCTTGTATCTCCCTACAGGCCATTTATTATATTTACCAAATAATATCATTCAACAAAGCTCATATCCAGGAGATTTTGTTGTGCTTGAGACTAAACCAAGGGCCTTATACATGCTGAAAATGTTTTCCATCAGTAAGCTAATCTCAACTGTACAAATGATCTTGTTAAAGGTAAAAAAGGCTCTTATCCCAAGGATGAGCATTTGAATTTGGATCTCAGCAAATCCATAAGAACTCAGACAAGCATTTTATTCTGTGTGCATGAGTTTATCACCTATAAGTGTTTAAAAGTACTTCTCTCTACTTTGGATGGATGTCCTCAGGATTAATCAAAAATTAATCAAGTGGTATTATACTTCATGGTAGAATACCTGCCTAATATCTGTGAGGCTCAGGGTTAGATCTCAACACAAAACAAACAAACTGAAAACATTTTAACTATTATTAGCAGTTAGGGTGATGTAAGGTTTATTTTCTTTTTTATTTGTTTGTTTCAGCTTCTGAAGTATAAATAGCTCCATTAAAAATATTGATATGGTTAGAGTACAGTTTTATTGAATAAGAGTTCATCTAAAAACCCAGGAAAATTCATTATATTTTTATTTAGCCTTTTAAAGTATGTCAGCTACATGTGGTCAGTGTCCTTAAAGGAAATCTTCTGAATCCATTCAGAACGCTATTTTCTCATAGAGGAATTTTGATTACACAACCTTGTTATAATGCATGACTCCAAGTGTCATGGGGATCAATCCTTCTATTTTAATTCAAAAATATCTTTCAGGAATTCAACATTCTTGCGGCTATTGTCCATGATGAAAAGTCTTAAAGAGGAGATGGAAGTGTTAGGGAGCAGTTGGATCTGCAATGTCTCCCTGAATCAGTGTCCCCTAACAGATGTGCCATGATAAATACTATGTAATATGCTTATAAAGAGCAGTTCACAAAAAAATAGAACACAATACAATTTTTAAAAGTCATCTATATTATAACACTAAGGACTTGTTGAGGTAATACTGGAATATAATCAAAAGATATGGCAGCATATAGACAGGTTTTTGGACCAGATAATTCATATCCAAGATGCTCAGTCTCAGAAGAACTAGGTTCAACCAGTTGTACTTGTTGAAATTTACTTCACACTTAACCAACATGGAAGCAGTACTTGTGTTGGAGTAAGTGTCATCAACAGATCAAATGGAATTAGAGCTTAATTTTTTCCTCATTGGAATTGTGTAGGAGAACGATCAACTTACAGGGATGATTTGACCACACACACCAATAGGTTCCCGTCTTGTGTAAGTGAAAAGGTCTCCATCTGGAAATCAGAGCACATACATAATCCAATAAGGGCAAGTGTATTGCATGTTCATGGACTGGTGGGTTAAAGCTGGTATGACAGGAAGCTTTATCATAAGTAATAAAAAGAAGAGGGACAAAACAAAAACAGAATGCTTAAACAGTCATTTGAAATGGAAAAATGACTCATGAAACTACAGTTGCAAGATGGGAAAATAGTTGAAGGAGGGCTGTTTTCTACATCTTCCTTATTCATGAAGTTTAGTCTAAAGGAACGGGAAAGGATGCATACTCATTGTAAGTGATGAATCACGTACAAGTGTATTTCCAGTACCTCAAATTCAGTAGTACAAACTTTTAAAAAGGTAAAAAGACCTAAAATAATAAAATATATCCCTAAGAGTAAGAAACCTTTACATTGACTTGTTCTAATTGTTGGTTTTCCTCTCACATATTGATCGGAGAAGCCACATCTCTTAATCTGAAATCTCCGAGAAACCTGCCTGAAGCGAAGCACTTGTTTTTCCATTGGGTTTGTCTGAATAGCGTGCCTCACACTCCTGTTCTCAGAGTTTTGTTGTTCTTTGTGTTTCGCTTTGTTCTGGTTGCTACAGGTACCTGCTAGCTCTTGTAGTAAACACTTTTCCTCTGAAGATCCCTGGTACTTTATATGGCTTTTTCCAGGTCTTCTAAGAGTAAAGTAAGCACTATAAATACTGTACTTCATTGCGCCTCTGCTCTCATTCTCTTCTACTACCTTCCAGGTTAACAATTCTCGTGTTAATGCTCCAGTTAGACTGGAAATTCATCAGGACCAGAACTGGAAGTGGAGTGCTTGAATTCCTAAAGTCATTAGTAATAGAAGAGAAAATCTACCTTCATTCTTCCCAAATTGACTCTTTATTCATTTGAAATTGCCATCGTGTATCTATTCTGTTGTACGTATACCTCACTAAGCAATGCTTACATAAACCCTTTCATGCAAAGATATCTTTTCTTTGGTCTTTTTGAGATAGGTTCTCCTCCCTGTTAGTCCCAGCTGATTGGCACTTGCTGTACAGAACAGGCTGGCCTCCATCTCACAGAGATCTGCCTGTCTCTGCTCCCAGGGGCTGGGATTAAAGGTGTGTACCACCACACCCAGGCCATGCAAAGATTATTAACTCAGTTTATAAAGAGAATCTCATTTTGCTTTGAAGCTAACTGGAACACATATAAATCAGTTTATTGAATTATTCTGGTCCTAAGTACATGAGTTTCATCAGTCATAGATAAGCAGAACTTCCTCCTTTTGGAAAATGCAAAATCTTAAATAAGTACATTATTTAAAAGGTACAAATGTCACTGTGGAATTGAAGCTCAAATAATTTCAGTGGCAAGGCTTGAAAGCTGGGATCTTCAGATACTTCATTCAAGTTAGCAACTGAGTCTACGATAATGCTGTTACTTTAATACTGACTAAAATATCCACACTGCTATCTACATAGTTAACTGAAACAACTTAAAAAACAAGTTGCTGATTATGAACAGAGCTTACATCTTCAATACTGTGTTGGATCAAAGTTAAAGGCGAAACAATTTTCCCTCGTCAGTTAGCATCTTTATCAGGGAGAACTTGAACGTATTGAACTCTGTAACAATGATCTCACCTCCACTACCAACCTGGTGGTGTCCCAAATCTACTTACCGCTTGGTATTGTTTGACCATGGATCTTGTCAGCCCAGCCAGCACAGTACTTTAGTGCTTTTATGCAGCCTCCTAAATCCATCAGGTACGCATGGGCAAAGACTTTTCCAGCATTAAATGACTCCATTGTCTGAAAAACACACCAATGCCAAAGTCTAAAAATGCAGTAAAATATTAGAGCTAGCATACTGCCCAGTTACTCAGGCCATAAAGGACGGATGTCATATACATATGAGCAGCACTAACTGGCTTCATCAGGTTATTAATAACAATGAAAAATGAGGCCATGAAGCTGTAGGGAACGGGACAGGGGAGTTGGAGGGGAGTAGTGGTGATGGATATGATCAATATACATTGTGTAAATATATGAAACTTTTGAAGAATAATATTCTTTTAAAGAATGACCAATATTTTCAGTAGTTATATTCTGAAATCTTGACCAAACTTTTCTTTAAAAATAAGTAAAAGTCAAATAACTTAAGAGTTCATAAACTTGGTTTTGGTCACTTAATAGGATTCTGGTAGGAGGCATGGTGAGAATCTGGCTGCCAGATCCTGGTGCTCTTTCTGTCATATTCTGATTAAGTGGCAGCTAAGCAATATCTAAGAACTGGTCACAACTTCACAAATACACAGCTGTGAAAATGACATTCGGTCTCCTTGTCATATCAGAGTTCCAACAAGACTGCACTTGTCATCCAACAGTGGTGACAATTTAATGTTTGAAATTTAGTGTTGCAGCAAGGCCCCGGGGATCACGTTTCAACCTGCTGTTTCATGCACATATAAACCATCTGTCCACACAAACTTAACACCTATATCTTTCACTATGGATTTTCCTCAGCAGAATTTTCAATTATAAACCTGCTTGTTTCAGCAATATTGTTGTAACTATTTCAATAGTCAAAAATAAAGTTCAACATTTTTGGTCTAGTTCTCTCTTCTTTTCCTTGCCTTCTTACAAAGTGCTCTTTGGAGCCTACATTCTACTGGGTCATCACCTGGAAGCTACAGCTGTTCTACCTCTGTATCTTGCCTACTGCCCCCAAATTCAAATGAATATGATTTTGTATGTATGTTCACTCTCCGTGTGATCTCAAGCAGACAGAGACAGCTAACACCTTATGCTGCAGACTTCAGAAAAATAAGAGAGGAGGAGTTTTGGGAAACTCTGCTTTCATCCAGTAGAACATTAGGGAAAGCACAGTTTTATTGCACATAGCGATGAACTATTTTTGCATATTTTGAACAATGCAGAATCCTGGAGGAAAAGTAACTTAACTAATGCTAACATTTCAACAAAATGAAAATCTCTTACAGTTACTTAAGATTGTAAAGATAATAAACTTACTCTGAAATCTAACCTGAGTCCTCAGCAGGCTTTACGAGAATGACAGACTGAGAAGACAAGGGGATGACCTCCCCAACCCATGTTATATGCCTACTTGTCTAACCAAAGAAATTAAATGCATAATCATTAAAAACATAAAAATATGATTTTAATCAATACATTAAAAATTGAATCCTAGTTTGTTAATTCTTTTTCACCTGTGAAAATCAAAAAGCACATCATTTAGCTATGAACAATTTCATATGGCAGGAATAGTAGCCATTTAAAAAATATTTTGGTGAGTTAGGTAAATAAATAAAATTATTTCAAATTATACAAATAAAATTATTTCAGAGACATATTCCTGGCACCTTTAACACTATTTTTGAATTTTCCCCTAAAAGACTTAAGGATCAAGTAAGTTTGAGAAATTGAGAACTCATTAGAGGAACACACAACCTTGTCAAGGGCTGTGAAAAGTTCTAGGGTAGAGGCACTGTGCAGGTGGCGTTCACCACATGAACTTTGAACTGGAAGCACTTTCGAGAGTTCCCACCACGCTTCCTGTTGATGAGGGTTAATACTCACAGCCAGCAGCAAACGGTCTCTTTCAATTAAGTCAGCCAGCTTGTTCAGTAGCCGTCCCCTCTCTGACGCATCCATGGTGCGCCATGGGGAGCCGATCTGGAAAGCCTGTCTTGCAGCCTTCACTGCTTTGTCAACGTCTGCCTGGAAATTACAGAGAGTTCCACTCAGGATATTCAATATGCTAGAAAAGTCAATTCAATATATTCGACATACTGGCTAAATAAATCCAATGGTAATAACCTAATAAAATAGATCACAGGCTTCATGAACACAAGTTGAGGCTATGTCTGCATTAGCCCAAAGAATAGCACATTCTATACACTTTGCACTACATAATATGTTGGAATGATTCCTCTGGTTAATCTACAGAATAAGTTGTATGTGCCTATCAAATAATTGAATTCCTAGAATAGAAATGCTTTTGAAAGTTTTTAAATTACGTTTCTTCTTCCTTCATTCTTTTCTCTTTCTCTCTTTCTTTTTTTGTTTCTTTCTTCTGTGTGTCTGTGTGTGTTGTGTATGTGTTCATGCACATGGGTTCCATGACACATATGTGGAGGCTAGAGGATAGCTTGTTAAGAGTCTGTTCTCTCCTTCCACCATCAGGAATCAAACTCAGATTATCAGTCTCAGCAACAAGTGTCTTTACCATATTTCAAGGCCGTGTTGTGTCAATAGTTGGTTTAACCCATCTTAATATAATGCTGGCATTTATTTTATTTGAAATTATGTGTTAATAAATTTATACATATTAGCTGATTTCTTTCCAAATAATATTATGGGTCAAATTTGTTTCTCATTTTACAGATAAAGAAACTGAAGCAAAGAGAGAGATCTTGGGATGAATAACTCAGAGTGACTGAGTGCATTGTACACAGAGCCTGCCTGGCCTTGGGCACCTTGCTCTGTATCTCATATTCTGTTCCTGTAGTGATGAGAAGAAAAGAGTTCCGGGCCCAGCTATTGATTCTAATTAGCAGATATCTCCAGTGGCCTCTGGAAATTCTATAGCCTGTCCACTCTCACAATGTTCTTATTAAAAAATGAATAAGAATCATGGATGTTACCGTAAACGTGCTCGTTCCTTCCTAGTAGGAACAAAGCAGAATTGGCAAAGCTAATTCACAGAAGGGTCTAAGTACTAGTTACTTTTCTCATTCATCTGACAAAACAGTTGCCAGAAGAAACTTGAAAGGAAGAAGGATTTATTGTGGCTCACAGTCTGAAAGGGTGCAGCCCGTCGTGTGTCAGGATGACATGACAGAGTGCAGGGTGTCAGGACTGTGAGACTGGGAATCGTCACATCATCATGGGAGCAGGAAGCAGAGAGAAGATGAAATGCCACTGAAGCTGGATGGTAAACTATATGCCTTGTCCCATGGCCCTCCTGCTGCCATCTAGACCTGGGTGGCAACTGTTTAAACTGATGAGTCTGTGAGATGGGCATTTCACATTCAGACCAAAGCACTCTGCATATGATAAACGCTCATTTCCCAACTGTAAACAAAATGATCTATCTTCTTCTTAGGGTGAAAGTTACATCCTGAAAAATTCATAAGATGAAAATGTATTAAATATACAGCATATACCAAATATACCATCATAATGGCCCAGCCAATCTTTTCTGGAGTCTCTTTTACTACAAGGTTTGGGTATCTCATTTAGTTTTTATTGAATATTTATTGATTATTTAGTTTTTATTGAATGGGATTAGCAGTTATCAACAGTACTGGTTATTTAACTATAGGATTGTGTGACTGACTGGGAGCCACACTGGCATCCCAGGAAATAGTCCAAACTTCAAAACACAATGCATAGTTCCATCTGAGTGAAGCTGGAAAATTAAAAGTCCAACCACTATAAATCAGGAGTCCTCTATATATACGAACAGGGCAGAACAGGCTTTTTAGAAGTACAGTCTGTTCTGAGCAAGTGATACTATTTAAAACCACACACAGATATTCTTTCACTACAATACCTGACACATTGCTGGCTGACTTAGTGAAGAATGATGAGGGAACACAGTAAAATGCATGCGTGTAGGGCATGCCCTGCTGAGGAATACACATATGCCGTACATTCTGGGCATTCAGGTGAGCACATCACTGCTTTTATTTAGTCATTGCTTCATTTCACAAACATTTGCTACATTTTTTCCTAAGGAAATTCAGAGACCACTGTTTGGAGAAGACAGAGTAGCAATCCACAAGAATCCTGTATTTAATCCTGCGGGAGCAGGATTGGGTAAGCGCAGTTGGGTTTCATTGGTGTTTGTTTGTTTCATTTTTTGAGACAGCATTTCCCTGGAGCTCCAGCTGTCATGAAACTTGCTATGTAGACCAGGCTGGTCTTGATCTCACAGAGTTCAACCTGCCTCTGCCTCCCTTGTGCTGGGATTAAAAGTATGCCCCACCACCATGCCAGGCTAAGGACAGTTAATTTTAAATGAAATAAAATCTCAGCTTTGAATTTTGATTTATTCATTTTTTTCTATTTCAGTTTCTTTTTAAATTTTTATTTATTTTTATTTTACATGTATGGGTTTTACCTGCATGTTTGTAAGTGTACCATGTGTACAGTGCCCATGGGGGACAGAAGAAGGTATCAGATCCCCTGGAACTGAAGTTATAGATGCTTGTTGGCCATCATGTGGGTGCTGTATCCTCTGTAAGAGCAGCTTTCTCTCCAGCCCCATTGTATATGTAAATTTTTACGCATCCAAATATCCATCCATTCATCGACTCTAGAACACTCTATTTGTCAGCTAATGATAGAACAGTGACGAGTTTGTTCTAAAATATTCACTGTTATTGAAGGGACATGTGAGCAGACCATCACCCTATCATATTAAAGAGTGTGTGAAATAGTTTTCCCTCAGGATCCAGGAGAAACTGCTTCCACAAAGCTAAAAATAACCCGAAATCATAGATGATAAATTCATACAGTGTTTGCCTATGACCTGTAGACTTCATTCCATATCCTTTAAATCATTAAATGCCAGGCTATTCTGAAACCTAATACAATATGAAGACATGGTTATACTGTAGCTAGAGAGTGACAGCAGGAAAAAAGTCTGTATATTTATCATTCACACAGCTATGGCAGGCCTAATTACATTGTCTAGGTCAGTGGCTATGCATTCTGATGCCTGAGTAGCTACATTCACTGCTGTAGAACTTGTACATGTAGAGGTTCTGTTCTATTCTAAAGTGAAATATATGCCACAATTAGTTTGAAGTTCACTTTTCTTAACATCAGAATAAGTTGTCTCCCATTTTACGTGTGACAGACAAGCTGAGTGCTCACTAGCTGGGGACAACTGTGATCTTAGAAGACAAAGCAAGAATAAAATGACTACCAGTCCCTACATTCCAGCACATTCTTTGGGCTTCCAAGGCCCTCAGCTACACAGACTTTACTGTGGCGTGTCCTTGGCAGCCAGTCATTTGTTCCCTTCCCTGCCCACTGGGCTTCCAGGAAAATTTCCCTCCCATAACTTATCTTATCACTTTCCCTTTATGTTTGCGACTTCTGGCTTTATCTATTAACTTAAAGGCAATGCTCTCTGCTTGGTTTTCAAGGTCCAATATTTGGGGCCTTCCCTAACCTTCCTTAAAGTCCTGTTTACACTTTCCTGTTTTGTCTGACACAGCACTTTTCACTCTTGCTCCGGAAATTCTCTGTGAATAGAGAATGTTCTACCTGCAAGTCCCTTTACAAAATCTTCCACGTTTGCCAAGACTCAGCTCACTATGACAACCTACCTCAGTAGTCACTAGACACCCAGTTTAAAGACAAATACTCATTAAGGGCCTATTAATCTCCCAGTGGGAAGGCAAGTTCTTTATAAAGAGGCTATAGCCTCGGGGCTGGGGAATTGGTTCACAGGTTAAGAGCTCTTTCAGAGGATCCAGGTTTGATTCCCAACACCCACATGGCAGCCAACAATCATCTGCATAGTTCCAGAGGAACGGGACTCCTTCTTCTGACCTTCACAGGCAGTGCGTGACACACGTGCACTTACATGCGTGCACGTGCACATAAAATAAAAATAAAAATAATTTTAAAAAATTTAAAAAGAAGCTATAGCCTCAAATTACACTAGAGTTGAATAATCTTGAACACTGTTTTACAGGTAAGTGGTCATATGCTTGTGAAATACAGTAGAAAACATAACAAAATTTGATCCTATACCCAACTCCAAGTCTAGTTCTCATAGCTCATCAAGTCTAGCAATGCTACTTTGGTGTAGAGCATTCACTGCTGCCTACACCCTAAGCTGTAGGACACATTAGTATTTTGGCATGTAATAATATTTAGCTACTTCGTGAGCTCTCTTATAAGCCTGTTTGATGTCACATAAAGACATGCTTTCTGTATTTTGTAATTTATTTTTGTTTATATTTATATAATAATTCATTTTAAAGGATTTGATTTCATTATGCAATGAAACTTCGGCATCATCCAAAATTACTGGTCACATAAAAGTTTGTTTTGTCTTTAGTATTTTTTTTTTAATTTCAAGACTATCATTCTGTTCAGTTTTATTTCCAACTTAGAATTTTTAATTAATCTGAAGCCAATTTATAAATCTATGTTTTGCTGCCATCAAAACACTGTGGTCCATATCAGGCACATGTTGCAATTTTCCAGTCAGGGCCTAAAGGCTAAGTGTATGTATGCAGTTTGAATGGTAGTGAGATGTATAGACCTTCTTTAGCCTGTCTGGGGAAGGCTTCCATCTCTCCTGGAGTGTACATCTCCATATTAAATTCATTCAGAGACAGAGAAAACAGCAGTCAGACCCACTCTCTTTCACACCTGTCTGAAGCACTTTCTTTAATGGACATTTGGTTTTATCCCCACCAATTAGCAATTAGCTTATGCTTTAGGGTTAGTCAGTGGTTCCTAAAAGAGCCACTGAAGTGAAAAGAAACCACTTCCCACCCACATTCAGGCTGTGCTCAGCAGCCTGCACTTGCTCTGGCTCCTGCCCCGCCCCTTTCAACCCTAGAAAGGCTGGATGTGGCCCATTGTCAGCTCCATTCTACTCATGAATGGATCCTCAGTACCTTTTAGTCCATGGTCTAGTGAGTCAGTTCAGCACATCAGGTTTATGTGACTCTGCAATTGACCAGAGTTGTGCCTATCACTAAGCCGTGCTAATTTACTATTCATTCATTTCTTCACTAATTATTTCAGTAATTTTACGCAATAATGCTTAAAAGGTAAAACTTAAAACTAACTCCAAAGAAGAATACAGGCACAGGAAGGCGAATGTGAAGCAAGCCTTTCTTATCACACTTTGTATCACCAACAATTTCATCACTTGGCTTTGTCCAGCCAAGGGGATTAGCATTATGACTTGATATGCAGCTTGACTGGCTCTGAATAAATGTCTTTGATGTCTTCCTTGGGAGGAGCAATTCTCACTAAATACAGAGCAAGTAGATGGTAAATATTGGTAAGCCTGCTGGGTTGGTCATCAGCGTTCCTTCTATACCTTAAGAAGGAGGGAAATCTCAAAACTCTCCAAAGGAAGTCCTCAGACTGCCTGGTAAATTTTCTATTGAACCCAGGGAGAGAATTTTGTTTTCCTGATGAGATCAAACACAATATCAAAGCAACAGGTTACCTAGGACAGGGCTCAGTGCTCAAAGCTTCAGTGTTAAATCACTGGGAACATTTTTTCCTTTCATTAACTGCCAACTACGAATTCAGAGTCTTCCTGAGTGTCATTTCTACATAGATGGAGAAGGTGTGGGCTGCTAACAGGCTCTGTCTGTGCATCCCTATGCCTTTATTATGTGTGTGTCTGGTTTCTTTTTCTTTTCCTTGCTCCTCAGGCTTGCTGGAGATAATTAATGAACTTGAAGGCATTTGAGGTAACGAAATATGTGGATCTTTAGAAGTCTCTGATAAAAGGTGTTCACTCTTTTCCTGATATAAAAACTGCTTTCTCTCCTTTCTATGAATAGCTCAGGGGTGCAGTTTCTGGGTCCATCACCACACGGCCGTGCCACTAAGCATTTCTCTGCACACGTTTGGCCATCTAGCAATACTTAAAGGTGTGCCCATGACGGTGACCACAGTCCCAATCATCAGCCATTACAGTTGCCCAAATCCTTGTTCCCCTTCATGCATTTGCAGCAAAGACACCATGACATATGTTAGAGAAAAGTGAGCCTCTTCCACGAAGGTGCTAGGAAAACGGGGTCACTATAGAAATAGAATTAGACCTGGGCTTGTCTGTCAGTATAGACAGAAATCAACTCCAAATGACTTACATGAAAGCCTGAAACTGTGCTACTAGTAAAGGAAAACAGGTAAAAATTTCAGGAGATTGGTCTAGGAATGGTTTTTGATGGCAGTTCCCCAAAAGACAAGTACTAAAAGGGAAAAAATAAGCAAATTGTTGCAAAGAGCAAGACAGTGAACAGGCAGCTGACCTTAGAAAAAGAAATCATGAATTTTTCATCTGACAAAGAATTAGTTACCAGACTTCATAACAGATTAAAATAACAGTAAAATTTACTAAATAATCAAATTTAGATGGAACTTATCTGTACAAGAGGCAACAACAATAGAAACAATGTTTATATCACTATCAGACAAATGCAAATCAAAATGACCATTGATTGACAGTATCTCACTCTCATTCTCACCTTAATGATTATTATCCCAAAAGAAAAACATAAAATGCGCTGTTGAGGATTTAAGAAAAAGGAACTTTAAACAGTTTAGTGGGAATGAGAGTTAGTCATTAGCAGAATCGTGTGAAGATTCTTTTAAGAACTGAAAACAGAATCACTATATAATCCAGCTATGTTAATTTGGAGTATGCAAACAGAAGAAGCAAAGTCAGTTAACTGAAGAGTTACCTCTATTCCGATGTTATCTCTAGACTATTCATATTAGCCAATACAAGAAATTAACTCATGGCTATCAGGTGATAGATGTATAAAGAAAAAATATGTAATGTAACATGATTCAGATGTAAGAAGAATAAAATCCTGCCATTTGTAGTGAAATGATGAAACTAAAGGACATTTTGTTAAAGGGAACTGAGCTAAGAGATTCTGCATGATCACAATTCTTTGTTGAAAGTCAAAACAGTAGATATGTAAGAAGGAAATAATAGAACTGTGCTTACTAAAAATGCAAGGAAGTACAAGTCACAATCTAGGGAGGGTGAACAGTGGGTTCAAACGGTGGTTCTAGGAATGCAATTATTACTATTTTAAAGGTTAATCATAACCCTTGAGAGGAGATACAAATTATTTAATGTTTTACATAGGTTGTTTCTCAAAATCTGTTTCTTCTTCTTCTTCCTCCTCCTCCTCCTCCTCCTCCTCCTCCTCCTCCTCCTCCTCCTCCTTCTTCTTCTTCCTTTCCCAACTAATAATAGTATACTAAAAATATTTTGAAATCCAAATTCTCAAACTTGTTCTAATATTATAGAAAGGTACTCAGGGGAAGTTAGGAATTGGTGTTCATTTAGATTTTCTAGGACATTCTGATAACAATTTTCAGAATCAATGTCTATGTCAATTAAGTGAGTGAATCCTAGGTTCCTAGGACACGTGTTGTCGGGGGTATCGAAATTCAATACTTGCTGGAAGAGAAAACTCATTGATGTGCTGCACAGTGTACCGGTATACCAGTGTACGCAACTTAAGATAAAGCATTGATCTGTGCAAGAATGGGTTGTCTCAGAATGAAGATCTCTATACATTTGATTTAGTTCTCTAGTATTTCCTATTCCTCCCTTTCACATCAGACAACAGCAACAACAAAACAACAAAAAGAAGACATGAAAGAGAGTGAGCAGAAACATGGAACCCCAGAACTCTCAGTGCAGAGTGGCTGGGACTAGTCCCTGAGTACTACACCATGTACAGAAGTGAGCAGGCAGAAGGCTATGACTGGGTGGGACCCTGGGCAGGAGCTGGAATTCTTCCATTAATAAGGTGGCCTGGGAGTGAAGCCATGACAAAAGGTTGAGTGATATTATAAAGGTCCTATGTTCTGGGCTTTTCCCCTGTGTCAGTGGGAAGTCTAGGAAAGAAGTGCATTCTCTGCTTATTTCTTAACCGTTTGCTCCTGGAGTCATAACTTGAGGCCCTGTTTTCAAGGCCTGGATCTAACTTTGTTCCCGTAATACTGTAATCTGAACCCATGGCCTCTCCGAAATCCCCAAAGGCTCACATATAAGGTCTATAACTATCTTGAGAAAAAGGCCTCTGTGACTCTGTTAACTATCTTGAGATCTGTGATTTCACAGAATGGGGCTGAGGTAATAAGGATGTGTCGAAGTGAGGAGATAAGGCCTGGAGACGGACATTAACATTCCATTGCCACAGTTACCTGATTCGGTGTCAAGAACACTGTCATTCTCTTACTGACATCATCTTCCAATGTCTTTGTGCTTCTTATTTAATTTTCTAATCTCTTTGTATCTCATATTAAAGAGACTTAAAGCTTGGTGTTTTCTTAGTGATGAGCAGGGAGGAAAATTATTCACAGATTTAGAAAACATATTTTACATGTGTTCAGATAAATGTTCTAAAGGCTTTCGTTCTTCACTCCTCACGCTTTTACTACTTAACTATGACTTTACAATCACAGGGTGGAACAGAAATGTGGCACCCACGGTCACCCTGTTGGCTACAGACTCCATCTTCATCAGAAGGACATCATTTGAACATTGATTTCATGAGTTATTGGCACTGTTAACTTGAGTAAATTACTCATCCTGGCTATTCTACTTTATTATCATTTGTGAATTCAGCTGAAAGCACAATCTTCTTTAGCTCCTGTAATTAGTTAGAATGTAGCAATCTTAATTAGATGATCAATTTAAGTCATGTTAATATTCAAATTTAGGAACATTGATAAATATTGATTTTTGTCAGGGATATATGGTATGTGTCCATGTGGAGGGCAGAGGCCAATGTTGGGATCTTCCTCAGTGGTTCCTCAACTTATTTTTTGAGATAAGATATCTCCCTGAACCTGCTACTCAACATCTTGATTGGTTGGCCAACAAGCCCCATGGATCCTCTGAATCTGCTTCCCCAACTCTTGGTTCACAGGAATCTGACACCATATCTGGCTTTTATGAGCCACCATGGATCTGTATTCAGCCCCTCAGCCTTCTACAGACAGCATTTTACCCACTGAGTCAACTCTCCAGTCCCAAATCAATGATTTTTTAGTAAAATAACTTGATAATATATTGTTTTTAAAGTCCCATTTTTAGCTTCATTTAGAAAGTACAGAAGCACAATTTTATATTAATAAAAGATTTTTCTCAGGACTGGAGAGGTGGCTCAGTGGGTAAGAACACTGGCTGCTCTTGCAGAGGACCCGGGGTTCAATACCCAGTACCTACATGGTGGCTAACAACTGCCCATAACCCCAGTTCCAGAGGATCCAATACCTTCTTCTGACCTCCATGGGCACTGCATGACACGTGTGCCCTTACATACATGCTGGCGATAAATTCATATACATAAAAATAAATAAATTATTAAAAAAATATTTTTCTCTTTTTCACCTAAGAGGAATTCCTTACTATTCTATCTGTCTATGTAATAAATCCAGACATTATTTCGAGTGAAAAACAGTTAAGGAAAAAATGACATGAAAAAATAAATCACTTTAATACCCAAGGCACAGGTTCATGGTCATTATTCAACTCCCCAGTGTCCTTATTGTACTAAGAACAGCAGCGCATTTCCCCAACACCCTGAGCAGCCATATTTTCATGCAATGTCTTCAGTTCGCATTGGATGTGTGAACTCAGAAGGGTGAGAAACAATCCTGCATTAACCGGACCGTGAGCTCACCTTGTCCCCCTCTTCCACGTGGCAGATCACCTCCTCAGTTGCAGGGTTAAGGACAGGAAATTTCTTGCCACTCACAGAATCGTGCCACTCATTGTTTATGAAGATCTGTGGAGATCCAGAGAAAGCAAATAAATGTATTTAGATACACAGTAATTTGGGAAAGTTTTATAAGCTAAAACTGAATGAAGCTTTATGTGTTGCCTAAAGTTTATGTATCTCTTCTTGTCTCAAAAGTGTTGATCACTCATGTCATTTAACACATAACACACATATGCACACTTAAACACATGTGAACATTAAAAATAAAGTAGCATAGCAGGCAGTATGTGATCTGGCCTCAATGTCTCTGCTACCTTTGGACCCACACTTCCTGAGTTCAGTCCCTGTGTGAACCTCTCTTTCTTCTCTAGACACCAGACCCTCCTCAGTTGCACATTCATCCGGATGTTCCTCAGCTGGAGCTTCATCATTTTCTTTTTATATTTCAAACTCTCTGATACTGCATGTCCTAAGTGGCTTTTTCACTACTTACTCCAATTGGATGAGTTCCTTATTCCTAAGTAACATGCTGGCCTCCTTACAGTCTAAACCTTACAGTCAGAGGCTGTAACAGAAATCCTGGCAACCACAGTAACCCTGTCTGCCTCGGGGCTCCAACTGTATCTGAAGGACACCATTTGAATACCGATTCCCTGAGTTACTGGCACTGTCAACTTGAGTAAATTATTCTGTCTCACTATTCTATTTTATCATCATATTTGAATTCAGCTAACAGTATAATCTTCTTTAACTTCTGTAATTAATTAATTGGTATGTTCAGCTCTGTGCTAAAGACACATATGAATATCCATGTATCAGCCCATGAGATTGCAAATACACTCCAACCTTTTTGTCATTCTTTCATCAGCCTTTAAAATTTGCGTAAGATTAACCTTTATTAATTTCGCCTTACTCCCACCATGGAGATTGCGTTATACCTAGGATAAACCAAGAGAACAAAAGTCTGACACTGTAGAGACAAGACTCAGAATTCAATTCCATCCTTGCCTAGTATAATTTCAGTCAGAATTCAAGGAAAATCCATACAGTAAATTGACTGCATTTTGTAAGGTGATAGTGAGACCTGTTAACTCCTGCTTGTGTGCTCTTGTCCTGAGTTCTGTGTTTTGTCAATGACATGGCCTCTAAATGCATGAAGACTACTGCTTTCACACAATCTCCTCGGTGAAAGGACCATTAAAAGATGTGTGTGCCATTTTGATACTGGAATGGTGACTCTAAGCTATGTGTGGAACTCTTCCTTCAGACAAAGGCAGGGAATGTTTTATAAATGAGAATTAACTTAGTATAACAACTGAAGCTATCTGAAGCAGACTTCAAGCCACTGAAGAGATCTGTCATTGATAATCCTGTGACCAGCCACTGTTCTGTATTATTCAGGTTTAACTTTAATACAAAGGAAAGCTGTCACTGTAGCTTTTGTTTGACTTCTGGAGTATAGCCACATAATCCTGAATGGTCAGTTTTTACCAAACTTTAAATCAAGTTTGTTCTCTGTCAATTTTACACATGGACAATGTGTACTCTGATTACTATAACTCCCACTTTCTCTAATCTTCTGTTGCCTCTACTAACCTCATTAACCTCCCCCAAAGTCCCTTTCCCACAACCATGAATTTTAATATTTAAAGTTTAACTATGATTGTTTGTGTGGCCATGGATTTGGGACTATCCACTGGAGAATGGTGATTTCACCATGAATGGGTTCAACCATTCATGGATTTACACGCAAGTGAAAACGACTGCTTGGAATTCATCAGCAGTCAATAGTTCTGCAGTGAGGGTGAGGGCCCTGAAAGCCCTTTCTGATCTACGACTGACTACTGATAGGCCTAGTCTGGTGCTGGCTCATTGTAGACAGCCAGAGCTACTGTGAGATCATGACTGCACTGACTGTGTCCTGAAAGAAATGGACACAGTTTTAATCGGAAAATATTTTGTCAAATAATGTCCAAATATGTGAACCATACTCTGGAAGATACCTTGGGAAAATCAGAGATGAGTTAGTGGTAGCTCTGCTTCTAAAAGGACAGTGGATTTATAATCAATATCAACCAGTTGACTGTAGAATCAGAAAGTTAAAGAGGTGCTTTCATGAACGAGTTTCATGTTGGAACTTATGAGAGAGAAGGCTGTGGGATGCAGGCCAGAAGAGTGTATCCTAGAAGGATGGAGGGGGGCGTCTGAAGAAGAGAGGGTGAGCCATGGCACAGACCAGTCTTCAGATATTCACAGCACAGCAAAGAGCTCCACTGCGATCAAGATGAAACAAAGTCAACATGTACTGAATTCCGAAGGGATGTTTTAGGAACCGATAAAATGCCTAATATGATTTGAACTAGATAATCAGAGTCCAGGGGATTAGCCCAGAAACGATTTCAGTAAGCCAAAAATGAGGTTGCAAGACTGGAAAGCAAATAGCAGTGCCTCTTGCAAAGTAGGAGCCAATGATTTGCCCCCAGACAGACCTTCCAGCATTAAGACAGTTCAGCAGAGACAGTGTAATTTCTACATAGACCTCAGGGCCAGGCTTGCACTATTCTTTTCTTCCTCTTAGTTGTAGTCAACTTATAGGTAGGCACAACTTCAATTATCATTTTTTACTGTTTAAATTTTCTTAAACTTACATTTGTATTTGCCTTCAAGCTATGTGCAAGGCCAAAAGTATTTGAATAACCACCCTTCCTGTAATTATATTAAATGGTTATATGGAGAAGTTTAGCTCAATGAGTGTTCATTATAGTAATTATTAACTCCATTTGAGGCCTGTTAAACATTCTATCATGACAACATGCATTATTTTCATTTGATAGTTGCCTCTGCCAAATTTGGTAGAAAGAGATGATGCTATCAAAGTAAAATATTATTTGGGTATATTTAACCATTAACTGTATTCTGATTATGAATTTTAGACTTAGAGTGCTTTTGAGTAATATGTATGGGCAACAGATGTCAACTTTAAGTTTGTAATATTCGCTAGAATTTACGGTTGTCTATGCATATTTTTAGAATTCAAGTGTTTTTTAATCTAGGGGAATGAATCAATGGGAATGTGTAAGTAACATAAAAATAGATCTTTACTTTGTACTATGCTTATATCACATTTAAAATCATGTACATGTTACCTTTTATTTTTCTGGATACAGTTTAGTGTCCCAAATACAATTTGGGGAGAAAATTATTCAATGTAAAAGTTATTATGACTTCATGTGTTTAGTAAAAACTTACAATTCTAAATAAGTTTCTTCAAAATATTTCTGAACTGGATCAGTCTGAGTTTTAATAATGGGCAAATTAAACGCCTTTTTGTTTTATCTGCTAATATGAGATTTGGGAGCCTGCTGGCTCCTGATCCCTTTACAAAGTGCCTTAAAGCCACATTATCTCTGGACCATGGCAACTGGGCCATTAATCTAAGGTCTTATAATGGAATCCAATATTTTCTTTAGTATCTTGGAGCATAGGAAAAAAAACAACAAATTTTCAATGTACAAAAATTTCTTTTAAGTTAGTCCAAGGGAGAAGGAAGCTGAGCATAGCAGTCCTCACTCGAGTCACCTACATGGACTTCTAACTGGAAAGCCAGGTCAGGGCATGGAGACTGCTGGGCAGTGGTATCAACGTGTATGAAATGGTAGATCTTATAGTGTATACATTGTTTTCTCAGCTTTATGAATCTGAAAGAGAACCAAAGACCACAGGGAATGGATGAGCAAAAGACAAGAAAGGACTGAATAAACAGTAAGAGAGATGGGTGTTAAATATAAAAGGAAGTTGAGACGGAAACAAAAGATGGGGGAAAAATAACTTCAGTCACAAGTCTGAAGTGGTCTGAGGGTGACCATCACTAAAAAGAAGAAAGAAAAACTTCCTTCTTTTTTGTTTTTACCTTCTACTCCGACTTCAGTAATGAGTGCACCGCCTTTTGCCCTTGCTTAAAAGCTCTTTCAGTCTTTTTAGTTCTTCGGGGGAAAAAGAAAGATGCCACAGCATTTATTTCAAGCTACCCCTCACTAAGTCCAACAGACTCAAAAAATTATATATACAAGACATCTATCTATATAGAAAGATATATAGATAATCAAGAATAATGCAGAATTAAGCTGCAGAAGCAACAGGAAGTACTGTGCATATTTGCTATTTAATAGTATTGGGAACCAGTGATAGAGTGGCTCACGGCTAAGCTCTCTTCTTTTTAAAGATGATGGCAATATAGAACAGAATAAAGTTGGTATTTGTATTTCTTAAACTTCTAAATAAATGTTGAGACATGATCTTGTAATTAGATCTAGGATGGGGGAGGTCTCAGTTCAGACAAAGTTTGGAAGTTAGAATATTTGTGCAGATTCCTAGCAAACAAATTACTTTGACAATTCCAACAATATAATAAAGCAGAGCGTGATATCATGATATTAGAAAACCGACGTTAGCAATACTATCCCACTGTTCACTCCTGGGGGATAATATCTTGGTTCATTCATACACAAAAACCACCATAACTGTCATTAAGTACTGCTTTATAAAAATAGAGTAACCATTCTAATTTCAGGGAAAATGTACCAATGGACTGGCTGATGCCAGCCTATTGTTGATTGGTTTTTCCTATACAGACAAAGTTACCTGTGAGAATATTTAATGTATAAATTAGGCTACATAAGAGATGAACAACAATAATCAAGTCAAGCAATTACAGCACTGTAGTATAATAATAGTTGTATGACCATGGTGTCTCAAAAGATTTTATTATACTTTCACCTGTGTACTTAAAGGAGTCACTTTCTCTTCTTATATACAAACTGCCAGCACCACAGACCAATCTTGCATGTTGGAAATGGTAATTACATAGCATAAGGGTTTCTTGAACACAGCACTGTGAGCCTGTGGCTGTCAATACCAAATACTACACAAGAAAAATACAGGGGAGAAACACAGTGGGCAGAAGATGGACTAATTCCCATGTGGGACAAATGTAGGGTTTTGCATGACTATGTCACTATCAAAAAGAAACACATCTGAAATTTTATGAATGTTGTATTTTTGAATTCCCCATTTGATATTTTCTGAATTTTGTTGGCTAGAGGTAACTGAAATCCCTGAAAGAGAACCTTTCTCATCATATGTTCAGTTTTATTAAATATTTAATTGTGAAGCTATCCTTGTTCGGGTTCTTTTGAGCATGGCCCTGTTTACGTTACCATTTGCTGCTGGCAGACTATAATGTGTTCTCTGATCACAATTACATAGTCATGAGAACCCAGATCATCACCAGGAATAGCTGCACACAGCGGACAGTCACTGGGTGAAACAAGCACAGCTCCACTCCCTCAAGGTCTGTGTTCCCAGGAGATGCCTTTTTGGATGTACCATTCCCTAACTCAGAGGTACTAGCTCAGGATGGATTGCTCTTCAAATGACTTCCTAGTACGTGGACTACATCTCAACCAGGCCTCTCATGTTGGCAAAGTATATGTAAAAAATCTAGTAGGTGAAGTCAATTTCAAAAAGCCATGTAAACACATAGTGTTTTAGAAATGGAGACAATATGTATTTTTTTCCTTTAGCATTTGTGTGGATGAGATTTTCTTGAAAGAGACTGGAGCATTACTATCTTTGTAGTACAGGGGAAAATGATGTTGTATAGAAAAGCATCACATCTGAGATAAACTTAAAGGCTGAGTGACCTTGAGAAAGTCATTATTGTCTCTGAGTTCAGATTCTCAAGTAAAAAAGGGAACACTAATAATATATTTTCTACATCCGTACCACTAGTTAGTTATTAACCTCAAACAAGATGAACTGTTGAAATCAGTTTTGAACTGTGGTAATACAAGTAAAAATTCCACTAGCATTGACAACTGAATGACTTCAGAATTTTTGGAGTCATCTTGGGAAAGAGAGTTCAAGAATGGACCAAGTAATAAGTGTGAGATACTTTCCGCTTTCCTCAAACTACCTTACATAATCCTCACAGTCACCTCCCAGGCAGTTTCTTTATTAAGTGCTGCTTCACAGAGAGAGAAACTTAAATTCAAGCAGATTAGAACATTGGCCAAAGTGGGGTTACGAAATAAGAATAAACTCTCAAAATGGAATCTGGACCTGTCTTTTTAAACACCTGCATCTTGCACCATTCAGCTATTTGTTTAATTGCTTCCAAGCCCTGTGCAAATAAAGTATTGCTTCAGCACAACTTGAAAAAAAAAAAAATCTCTTAAAACGGAAGCAGTCATAAATAGCATAATCAGCTTTGTCTTGGACACAGTCTGTTCTTCATTGAGGACTCTTCATGATTTCCCACAGACTCCATCAGCCAGTGCTGCCCTCCCCCACCATCCCCCACCCCACTTCCCCAAGCAACCTCAGCTCCTGCACTCTTTCTCTTTCCACTTTATGTGGTCTAGTTGCCCTTTGATTATATCTTTCCAACTGTCAGTTTATTTCCTTCAAGCATATACCACAATTTGTGATTAAGGTATTCTGTTTGTTTTCTGCCCGATACATCCATCAGGAATATTGTCTCCCCTGAGACAAGAGCCATATTTAACACTCTTGAATCTGACTTAGCATGGAACAAATTTACTCAAAATTTATTTTAAAAAGGGAAAGAGGAAATTGGAGAATGGATGAGAAAATGGGAGAAATTAAGTGAAGCAGGAAGTTATGTGAAATGCAAGTGGTCTGAGTTTGTATGTTGTAAGAATTTTAAAACAGATAATGGTGGGAGAAACGATACGTTTCAATACTCAAAACTGTGACTGGCATGTAGAATTTAATGGTTACTAATCCTTTGCCATCCAATACATATTTTTAGTTAGAGAGGTTAGTAATACCAGAAATCTGGGAAGGCAACTGTTTGCCCGCAGCAGAATTTAGTTCACAGGGTCTGAGGAAATGGAGCTCACTGGAGCCTGTACAACTGTGTCACAGTTTCTGCCTCCTAGACTCTCCCAGCCCAGATCTCGCCTCAAACTGCTTCTTTTTGTCCTCTTTGTTGTTTCCTTTCGTTCTAAACAGGTGGCCAATGTCCTCTGTGGTTTGAAGATAACATCCAGAAAAGTTCACAGTCATCCTCTGCCAGGACTCAGGAACAGGCAGGAAAAGTTAAAATGAAAAGGACACAACATGAAAATTTCTTGCCCCAAATCACAAGTCACCTATTAGGAATGCCAGCATTCAAGATTTAGCCTTGTTATTTACAAGCTGTGAAACTATGTTAGTCAGTTCCTTCATCTGTAAAGCAACAAAAATGGAACACACACAGCCTCTGAATAAGACTATTGTGAAAAAATGAGACCATAATAAAAGATTTTTAGTATTATTTCTTGTGTGTATGAAATGTCATCATTTGATGAAAATATTTTTGAGCATGAAAAAAATTATCAGTTAATGTGTTAAATTTAATAATTGTGCTAATCATTTTGAAAATGTTTATCTTCTTGAATTTCCTATTTGTCTATTTCTTAAAGTATTTGAAAAAGGAATAGAAAACAAATTTTTGCATAACTCCTGAGAGAAAAATCACTGTTCACTGAAATCCTGGATAAACATGAGAACTTCGCTCTGGTGCCATCTTAGTGAGGTGGGTTAAGACAGTGAAGAAAAACCAGAAGAAAATGAGAGGAGAGGAACACTGGGGAAATAGACCTGGGAAAGGTCAGGTAATTAAATTCTGGAAACTGGGAAGGATTCAGAAAACCACATAGGACCAGGGGGGCTAATGTTACTTGGTCCCCAGGTTCTGCCTCAAATGCTTCATTGCAGTTAAAGGTACTGCCTGTTTATACACCCTTAAGACATGGGAATCCTGATAATCCCCATCTCACCTGTAAGAAAACAGAGCGGTGACAGAATTTGACAAACAGTCTGGTGACTTTCAAAGGAGCTCGTCATGTAAAGACTCAGTACTAGGGATGGACAGACACGTGTGAGATTTACTTACCACTACAAAAGGGAATCAGAGGACAGGGATGTGAATTTATATTACAGAAGTTTTAAATCCAAAGGATTTTCTTTTCTAAACAGTGCTTAAATTCTAACCTTTATTTCATCTACTCCATCAAAGAAATAATGGAACCAGTAATAGGCCTTAAAATGATAATGCATGAAAGAGTTGTTTTATTTGGAATAAAAACAGTCACAACATTAAGATTATGCAACTCTCCAACGCTGGTTGTTTTTCTTTCTTTTTTTGTTATTATCCTCTGCTTATTTGTTCTCTCTCCCTTGCCCTAAACATCAACATGCTTCAGGCAATAATAAAGAAAACACTTAAACCAGTAGGGAAAATAATGCAAAAATGTAGACGGTGACCAGGCATGGTGATTCCATAGATACTGTAAACCTTTGACTTACTTGGTTTGCAACCAGGAAAATTAGTTACTAGGTATTGCATTTCAAGTCCTCTTGTGAGTCCAACTCTAATGCAATTTTTCAGTGGGACACAGTAACAGGAATATGCACAGGCATTTGGAAAAGCTCATGCATTTAGATGTAATTGCATACATAACTGGTGTTCTCCCAAGTGTGAAACTGTAAGCAAGTCGAGCAGTTTAACGAATGCTATAACTGACAGACCAGACTTATAAAAAGAGAGGAGAAATCAAAATTCACTGAGTTTCATTCTTTATTTTTAGCTAGAGAAATATTTAAACACTAAACAAATGCCTGTTCATTAGTTCTGGTCTCATAAACACAGGTTAGTCATTCTCCCTCAGATGATCTTATGCAATGCCTTGGCAGTGAGAGATTTCATTTATGAACACTTTATCTGTGTTTAAAGATTACTAGATCTTAGCAGGCTTTTGAGATTTTAAAGAACATCTCATTTTCTAGTACTTTTACATAACATATTTAATTAATAATCACTAAATAAAACTTAACTCAATAAAATGTGATTTCAAGCTAATGCTTCCTTGAGATACACATACCATAAAAAATGTCTTTGTAAACTTTGGAAAAGCAAATTTAAGAAAGGGCAAGAAGGCATCCTTCCCAGCTCTGATCACGAAAACAAACTTTTAGTGATTAAAGTAGAATGATCTAAGCGGAGTCAACAAATCTGATCTTCCTAAAACATTTTAGTTTTTGTGTTTTGGGTTTTTTTTTCTTTGTTTTGTTTTTTGGCTTTTGGAGACATGGCCTCCTTAAAGCCCCCTCTGACCTGAACTTTGATACATAGACCAGCTTTCCATGATCTCACAGAGGTCGGCCTGCCTCTGCCACCCAAGTGGAATTGAAGGCATGCCCCACCATACCTGGGATTTCATGACACCTTTTAGACACACAGATTTTGAAAGGAATTTTCTTCCAAAGGAGAAACCTGAAATAAGAAAGTGGGGGAGGGAGGCGGGCATCTTGTGCTTGGATGTGCTTTTGCCAAATGTGAAGCCCTGGAGAGTGTGGCCCCCTGACGTTTTCGTCCTGTGACGTCATGCCGGTACATTTCTGGCTGCTCACTATGGCCAAGGCTCACTCCGCTCTGCTGACTTTTCCTCAGGCGAGAGCCCATCCGTCCGGCAGCTCACTCACTGGATGTGCTTATGAAAATGCCTCAGGGTTTCAAACCACCCACATTCACACGGAAGGAAATGCACAATAAGGGACACTTGGACCTCCTCATCAAGTTTAATGCTCTTGGTTTTCATTGGTTAATTCAGACATCAAAATGTCCTTCCAGGAGTCGGACAGTCCACATCTTATCTTGCTTTCTGCATCACAACATGCAGATCATTTTAAGAGGGTTTGTTTATGATGTGTGTGTGTGTGTGTGTGTGTATGTGTGTGTTATTTGTTAGTTTTGGAATACTAGATCTGCAAGAAAGACAGCCACATCACTGTGTAGCAGGAAAAATTCAGAGAAGCTCAGAACAACCCGGACCTGATCCATTTCCTAGCTCTTCCCTGCTGCAGATTTTGAAGTCTGAGACAGTCTCCTGCTCTTGCTCTAAATATTTATCATTTAATAATTTCATGTCTATTCCAACAGCAACAACAATGCCTAGAGGAATAAATGAGAATACTTTCTTCTCAAAATTTACAAAAATAGCAAGTGTACTTGAAATTTTGAAAGAGCCTCCATCCAGTTCTTAGAGGTAAATCTTTAATCCTAAAACTCTCTTCATTAAATATATGGCCATATTACCTCAAGTGTGCTTTTCTCCTTTAAGAAAAAAAGGGAGGTTCCAACGTGTTTGGCCCCTTCCAGTAAGTGTCTGTATTTGCCTCTCTTGCCATACATGCCGGCAAGTGAACTGCTCGCTAAAGTTCACTGCCTTTTGGCACAGGTTCTTTCACAGAAAAGAATCCCTTTCCCTTGGAGATATGTCAAGAAATAAGTTTGTAAGAAGTTATCTGATATGCGTTATAATTCACTGCTGAATCAGAGCACTAATTTTGTAAGCTTTTTATTTTCATATTAGCAAAGAGCTCTTTACAGAAGTCTGGTTTGACCTTTTAAGCTTTAAAATAGATGTACTTTGACAAAGCCACGCTTACAAGTGTCCTTACCTTGGTATGCTGGATCTTCAAGTTGGCCAGTGGGGCAGGGATGTCTGGGAGTGCCTGGGAAGACATGGCTGGTTCTGTGCCTGGAACACAGGTGACAGGCTCAGCAATTGGGTTCTGGGAGAGCACTTGCTCCTTTTTGTCTGCACAGGCTTAGTGCTATTTGCATATTGGGATGTGATTGGATGATGAGACTCTGAGCAGAGCAGAAAGGACAATGATTTGTAACACCTAGGGCAGGAAGCTTTTGCCTTTAAACTTAAATCCTAAAGAGACTAGCACTCTAGCCCTGAAGTTCCATCTGGAGACAGCTCACTATTTGCAGATGAATTAATATGCAAAGCCAAACCTGTGCTGAGGGTGTGTGCGCAGCTGCTCTGGGCTCTCAAACTAGTTATTATTATAATGTTTTTTCTCTTCTTGTTTTTTTATGCTACTTTGTAACTTTCCTTGCTCTGATAGACTGGAAATCAGAGAATCTGAGTAAGGAAGAGTCTAAAAGCACTCGTTCTCAGCAGGGGCCTGGAAGTGGAGCACCATGAATCTTCCAGCAAGTCCATCCCTGTCCCAAACATCAGGGTACTGCTGGGGGTGTGTGTCGGGGGCAGGGGGTGAGCTCTCTCTCTATATATAAACCCTGTCTTCAACCATTTTTAAAAGTTTGGTGACCTAATGTGATTTCAGAAGCCTCAAGTTTTTCAGTGATTCAGAGTGTACTGTCACAGTCCCACAAGTAGCAGTATGTGAAAAATCTATGAAAATTCATTTAAAACAAAAATAACCCCTGTTTTAGGCAAGGGTCTTTACTTACATGTCATCACTGTAGGCAGTTGTACAAGAAAGAATGTAAACTGCTCTCCCAAGTAGTTTAAATTCTGAATATTTAAGCTGGGAACTTTGTAAAGGACACTTTTTTAACTGTAGTACTTTCATTTTAAATACAATGCTTTACTGTGTTGAAGCTCCAGCAGAAGTTATAAAAAGAAACAGATAAAATTCTTTGCATGCTCTGGTTATTAAGAATTAATGATAACCATTTCTCCCAGTGAAGTCACTGCCTTTCCGGAGCAGGGACTTAGATAGGGAAGCTGAGACTCAGGTGGGGGCCTGTTTCTCTCTCTCTCCTCACTTGAGCTTCCACATTGGTAGACGAAGAGGAAGAGGACAAACACCTTGCTTCTGATCACAGCCTCACAGTATAAGGCTAATCTCACTTCAGGTCAAAGTAAATCTAAATCCCAATCTGTGATTCATTTTTCCTTTATGCTCTGTCATCCAGTAGATGATCCCACATAGGTTTAAGATCAACTTTGGTTCTCCAAGTGAAGAGCACCAAGGAGATCAAGTTCTTCCCTGTGTTCATCCAAGCAGGGTTTGGCAAACTTTTTCTTACAGAACTGATATGAGTTATTTTCATCTTTCTGGGACATATTATTTGTGTTGTTACTTACTCTATGCTGATTAAAGGAACAATAAAACTGGGTTTGGTGGCACTTGCCTTCAGTCCCAGCACTTGGGAGACAGGCAGGTAAGGCTATTGGGAGACTGTATCTCAAAAAAGAAAAAAAAAAAAAAAAAAAGGAATAATAGATAACAAAAGAATAAATCAGTGCCTGTGTTTTTTAGTAGAATTCTATTTGTTAAAATAGAAGCATGGCCAGATCTGGACAATGACCATTCTCCTAGATTCTAAGGCAGTCCCTTAGATTCTGAAGTCCTTGATTGCCTGTATCGTTTGAAGCTGGATAGACTCGTCTAAATTCTTCCAATCTCTGTTTCTGAGTTTCTCTCTCTCTCCCCCCACCTTTTTGGAAAAGGGAACTGTTTTCTCTTTCTAGAATGTGATTTGATTTGCGTGCACAATTGCAGAACAGCTGTTGCATAACACTCAGAGTGGTGCGCCAGCCAAGGCCCAAACAACTGTGTTTTGCAGATTCACTGTTGTTTGTGGATTCAAATCCTGTTTGTTTAATGTCCAGAAGGTTAAAGGACAGGCTGTATATGATATTTGGTTCACCCTCTTACTCTCTGGATGCGCATATCATTCACCATATTTTGTTGGATAATTAGGTAGCAGCGTTCTCCTTAAAGCATGCATTAGTGCATTTTGCTAAAGGAGGAAGCTCTGGAGACCAGTTGCCACATTGTCCTTTCATTTATACAAATGTTACCTAAGCCTCATCAATGCACCAGTCATTTTTCAGTCCTTACATGCCACGTACCAGACTGATCTTTTTTTGTGTAGAGACTACAAGCCTGCCATGCATATTGCTAAGGTAAATTGTTCCTTGACCCAGAGGTTTTTTTTTTTTTGTAAGAAAGTTTATTTCTAGGAATGGTTAAAGGAGTAAAGAACTTTTTCTTTCTTATTTCCCTTGCAGAGGAAGAAACAACTTTGTAAGATGATAGGGGCCAGGTAGGCTACTTTGAATCTGAACCTGTGTGTTTTCATTGATGCGAGAGCTAGTATTTTAATATGGGATGTTCAGTAAAGGATATTTAATATTTTCCTTTTTAGGGACAAGCTAAACACATATACACACTTACAGACAAGGGAGAGAAGTAAGAAATACGGGATAACAGTTGTGTGACTTCTTTCAATTCTTGTAAAAGCTGGTGATCTTTAGATTTCATTTAAATTTGGACAAGTATGTGTAGGTGTGTGTTTGTGCGGATTGGGGGGAGAGGTTATGTGCAGGTTACAGGAGAAGGCTAGAACATGTCAGATCTCCTGCAGCTAGGGGTACAGGTGGTTGAGAGTCACCTCCTTCTGGTCCTGGGAACACAACTCAGGTCCTCTGCAAGAGCAGTATGCACTCCTAGCCCACAAGTCATCTCTCCTCCCTGAGAAAACTGTTCTTATGCAGAGAAATGTATAGACCATGACTTCTGCCATCACAGAAACTTATCACACAGCAAACCTGACCACAGTGCCATTCAAATGCAACTCCTGACAAGGTAAAGTCTGTTCCTTACATGAGTACTTGAACTTTCTACGACTCTGAATAATTGATACTATAATAAATAGCTTAGTGAAACAACCGTATGCTGAAATTAAAGTTTCTGCAGTGAAGGGAATGTTTGCATCATCTCAAAATGCTTGTGCTTGGAGTTGTCACTTGCAGTATGATGTGTGAGGAAGCTGGGTGTTTAAGAACAAAACCGAGTCATGAGAGGGGAGTTCTTGTGAATGAGACTAGTGACCTTGTAAGAAGGACCTCCAAAGTGTCTCTTACTGAATTTTTTCTCCTTGATCTTTGTGTTTCTTTTTCTCTCTTTCTTTGATGGTGCCAGCAATGGAATTCCAGAGCCTTGTACATGCTAGGCAAGTAAGCACTCTGCCCCTGAACTCTCCAGCCAGTTTCTTCAATGTGAAGATTTAAAGAGAAATCAGGAGTCTGTAACCCAGAAGCAAGTCCTCAAACAGCCTCATTATGCTGGAACTCTGGTGTTAGACTCCTAGATAACAGACCTTTGAGAATCAAATCCCTCTTGCCTGTGAGCCAAACAGCTTTGGTATTTGTTAGAGGAGCCTGAATGGACGAAGATGGCTTATCGTCACATAGTCTGACTTCAGGATCCTGGAGAACTCAAATTCTTGCTTTGTCTCTTGAACCCTTCCTTGAGCCTCTGTTGCCTTCAGCATGATTAAGTCAGCCCCGTAGTGGATATAACTTTATATTTTTTGATGACTACAATTTTATCAGCTCAGATACTACATCATTCTTTTGCCTATTTAAGGTTTAGGTTCAAATACTTTGGAAAAGTAGCCCTTGGCTGTGTTGGAATGGCAAAAAGCATGCTAAAAAGCAGATACGGAGTGAAGTATGTGCATTTGTGGGCTAATTTCTGTCCACCTAACACTCTTCTACATTCAGTCAATTTTCTGACCTCCGACATCTCTGGCTTCTCATATGTTTTTATCATTGTCTTTCTGTCTATCTCCTGTTACAGAAGTAGAGTAGGTATCCCTGTCACCTGATGTAATCAGGACACTCATGGTTAGGAGAGTCTCTCAAAGAAACAGTAGATTAACAATTTCAGCATAAATGGTTCTTTATGAAATCCCATGGGCTACACCCATCTCCTAGTAATGGATCAATCCAGAAACTGAAATGCCCTGTAGTATATACAACTCAGTGCTCTGTCTACAGGGTCTATTTTGCTTCTTTAAGAAGAGAGAGTGGTTAAAAAGAGTGGGCATGTCGATGAGGCCCTCTGCATGTGGACTGCTTTAAGAAGTCTTATAGCTGTTCTACGGTTTCCGAAGTTGTGCGATGCATAGGTTATCCTGCAGCATGCTCGTCATTTTCATAGAAATTCTTCTTCACATTTGCATCCGTCATTCAAATCACATTGATTCAGTCATGCACGTGGAATTGCATAGCGGAGCATCAGGTCTGAGCTGACCCCAGTGCGCAGAGTGGATGGTGCTCAGAGCTGAGCTCCCTGGTAAAGTGGAGATGGTGCTTCTTTCTTTTCCTGTTTGATTTTCTAAGCTTTATAAAGTGCCATGTAGACAATGCTTAAAAAACTATGAGTGTACAACCCAATAAATAGCTATAATACTCAATAAATAGAGCCATCACTTAGAAATAGAACACTGTTAGAACGTCACAGCCTACTTGGCCCTGGCTGGGAATTACTGGGCTTTCTCTACTCCGCCAACTACCACTACTCTGACTTCCACTGCATCTGATTCTTTAATTCCTGGTTATTCAGAACTTGATATAAACAAAGTACACATCAGAATACTTTACAAAGGAGATGCAGGTTATAGATTAATCTGGCCAGCTAGTTTTATCATAGGAAAGTTTTTCAGGTAGAACTCTTATTCTAGTATGCTCAGGGTGATGAATTGCTCTGTAACTAAAGAATTATAGCTGGAAAATAAGCAGATGTGTCTTATATCAAGTGGTGCCTCTTAGCTCAGTCATAGAACACGTAAGAGTTCAGAGGAATAACTGTTTTTCTACAGTATTTGCCAGAGTACAATAATACCTCTTAGAAACTAGCAAAATGTTAAAAATGTTCAAAGCCTTGGTCGACTTTTTCTTAGTTTAGAAATTTATTTTAAGAAAGCAATCAACTACGTAAATTATGAACACACATCATTTATTTTTATTTATTTTGGGGGGAGGTTTCTCATATTGTCCAGGCTGCCCGGGTAATCCTGGGTTCAAGTGCCTCATGCCTCAGACTCCCCAGTATAGTAGGGGGCACTGCAGGTACATGTGCAAAGCCAGTTTTAATATTATTTTTAAGTAAAAAAAATACCAAGTGGTCAGATAAATCAAAGTGGCAAAAGTACTCTAGGTAAAATTTGATGACATTTTTAATTAATAAAAGCAGGTTATAGACATGTGTATACATAAGGAAACCCATTTTGTCTCCGTCACAAGAAAGAGTTCTTTCCCAGCACAGGCAGGCAGGGAGAGGCAGATGCTAGGTTCAAATCCACCCCCAGATAAAAGTGAAAGGAGACACTGTGCTGCTGGCTTTGAAGCTGCTAGAAGGGTCAGAAACCAAGGAATGTAAGTAGTAAGATTTTAAACTGTTAAAGACAAGAATGTGGATTCTCCCCTTAGTCCTCTGGAGAAACAGGCTGTGATCATTATTTTGAATAACAAAACAGTAAGCTTCACCACTCAGAACATGCCCAGTCCCATCAAAACTATGAAAAAATAAATGTGTGTTACATTTGAACAGTCTTCCAATAGGCCTGGGAAAATAAGGTTTAAAAAACCTAGAAAATTCTTAAGATTGTGTCAAAACTAAAGATGATTCTGAGGAAGCAATTCCCAACTCTCATCTGTCCTTGTCTGACCTTGTTTCTTCCTCAATTTCATTCTCCCCTGCTCTCTTTTCTAGTAATCCCTCCGCAGAACATAATTCTGTAGCAAGGGAAAGCACTGTTGTGGTTGTTTAGAGATAATATCCACAGAGAGCAGGGAATCCCATACAACTGAGATTCCTTGAGAAAAAAAAAAATGGGATGAAAGAACTGATTATGATGCTTCTAGAACATAACAGGATCCCTTAAGATTTGCTAAAGAATTTCTAACCACCCCACTGATCTGCAAATAAAGATGTTCTGATATTGAGAAATGTGGAGAGGTTCATGGGGTACTATCCCCATCATGGATTCCTGGGGAGGGACAGTCATTGCCATTGGGGTGTACCCACTGACGAGCCCCCCAGGCTCCAATGGAAGGTTACAAACCTGTGATTTTGGAGATGACACTGGTTAAACCCAGTGAGTTCACAGAACAAAATGCAAAGGTGTGACTGGGAGAAAGAAACTTGGAGGGAGGAGGAAGGGTGTTACCAGAGAGGGAGCTGTTTAAAAGGGTCGGGTAAGAGCGAGCAGAATGTGTTAAATGCATTTATGAAACCGGTAAGGAACAAATCTAATAAAAGTTATAGAAGAACTTTCTTTTGAGACGTCATCTTCCTCTGCTGATTAGTTCTTCAAACAGGGATTGATACTAACACAAGTCTAAGTCTGTGTACGAGCTTTACCTTCTGCGCTTTTGCTGTGATTAAGGAAACTCTACCCAAGAGACGTAGTATTTGATCTTGCTGAGTACACTCTGATTTCATGTAATCGTATTACATGTGCCATGGTAAGTGCATTTTTGTAATTGTTCTTAACACATAATTTTGGGAGCAAAATATCATGGGACTAAGCTTAAGTGTTCCCTAGAATTCCTTAAAACAACTGAGTTGCAAACCTGTGATAGCTTCATTATTACATGTTTGTTTTTAACTTATTGTTCATTAAAATAATTTTTATTGGCAGGCTTAATTTAGAACGTTATGTGTGTATGTGAGTATAAGCATTTTAGGATGATTTATGAATTTTTAATTGTGATATTTATATATATAGGACTTACTGTCTGTCTGCCTGGAGTTGGCCCCCAATCTGCTTCTTTTCCCAAAATACAAAAAAACCCTGTTTTCAAACCAAGATCCTGATTTTATGTGGGCCTAGCTGAAGCACGGGTAAATAAATAGGAGTTCACTTCTAGAATGTGGTACTAAGGGAAAAAAAGCTTGATTATTTTAAAAATAGAGCTTTTGTCTGTTTAGACTATTATAAAAGGCAGCATGTGATCAGGTGATCTTAATTTCTTTCATTCCACCAGAAATACAATCTCAAATCAGCCCTGTTACAATACGTTTGTGATAATAACTTATGTGTATGGCTTTAGGTTTGAAGCAGGTAAGGTAATGTAAGTAGACACCACTTACATGATTACCACGCTTACCACAGAAGTGAACAGAGGACCCCAAAAAAGCAGGAGAGCACGAGATGAGGGCAGAGACCCCAAATGTCCATTCTGGACTTTGTTGTCTCATGAGACCAAACAAGAAATCAGTGCTTTCTAGAAAAGGCCATTTCTGTGTCTATTATATTAGGACTTAAATAATTAACAAATAGTTAATTTAACATGTTTGGTAAGAAAGCAGAAATGCTTCTATGACTGTTCATATGTTGTATGTGTTTCAGATACAACATCCAAGGTGTTCATTCAAACATAATATTTTATTATAAAAAATTTCATAATTTCTATTAAAAGAAATGAGACAGAAAGGATCCATTAAATGAGAAAAAGAGACACAGATAACTAGAAATGCAAAATATGTTTGGTAAGGAAGGTTAAAGGGAAGAATAGATGCTTTGGAGAAGAAAGGGCTTTTTGATTGTAAATTAGTTTTGTCCTAAAAATAAATGATTACATCAAAACAAAAAAAGATAAAACCAGAAATCTTAAACATATCATATAAAAATATAAAAAGTAAAACTAAAAAATGGCATGGGTATAATTAAGTTGGCTGTAATTAAAGGTTGTTAAAAATTCCTAAGGCCAAAAATTTAATTTACTTATATAGAGCTGGAACTCAATTTTCTGTTTATAACAGCAAGCTTACTTAAAAACAATGTTCTCCTCTTAGCAACATTTACAGAAAACTGCCATATTTAGCATATAGTAAGAAATTACATTTGACATTTGTTTAGGGATATGATAGCCTTGGGGTTTTCTCTAAGATCTGTGACTTCTCCAGCTGTATGTATTTGACTGTGTTTACAGTACCAAACATGAGCTCCCTCCCATTTAGTAGGCATTAGATCCAATTAGGTAGCTATTGATTACCCCAAAGATAAAGTACCATTACTATCCCAATAGAGTTTGCTGTGCTGGTTATTGGTGTGGTTATGAGGCTGTAGTGCTGGGGTTGGACAATTCATTGATGCTCTATCTTAGTAGCTTCCACAGTGTTCTCTGAACTCTGAGAGCTCGCCTTCAGGGAGGTAGCTTCCAGATTAATACCAGTTCCACTTCTCCTGTGTCTGAAGTATGTCCTGTCTTCAGCAATAGAATCTTACCTTCAAGTTCTGGGAAGGAATCAAGGCAATGGCAGTAGCCTGTGTAATTTTTGGAGTCTTGTGGACTATCCTTGTTGACAACTTGTAGGGAAATTCCAGTAGAAATTAGGTTCCTTTGATGTACAGTATTGTTTAATTCAGAAGTCTCTCTGTTTATTCCCTGTCTGAGTGACCTAATAGAGACTGTGTATTGAAGACCTCTGTGATTAGTGCGTTTGGATTAATCCATGCCTTAAAGTCCTGTAGCATTGATTTTATGAAATTCCATCAACCAGACACTGGGTACACGTATGTTCATGACTGTAATATCTTCTTGGTTAATTGTTCCTTGGATCTGAATGAAGTGACTGTCTTTATCTCTTCTGATTAGTTTTACTTTAAAGTCTATTTTGTCAGATATTAGAATGGTAACTCCTGCTTATTTCTTAGTGCCATTTGCTTGGAATATTTTTTTCCATCTTTCACCTTAAGGTAGTACCTGTCCTTGAAGGTGAGATGGGTTTCCTGCAGACAGTAAAAGGATGGATTTTGTTTCTTGATCCATTCAAGTAGCCTGTTTCTTTTTCTGAGGAGTTTGGTCCATTGATATTTAAAATTATTATTGAAAGATGTGTGTTGGTTCTCGTCATTTTAATTTCTGTTTGTATTCTTGGTCTAGCTTTGTGGTTGCAGTTATACCTTCATTTCGTTTCTTTCTGTTGCCTCTTATGTATAGTTGTTCCTTTCTTCAGCTCCTCGTATTGCTTCAAGTATTCTCTGAAGGGCTGGTTTTCTGGGCATGAATTCTTTCAATCTATTCATGTTGTAGAAGATTTTTCTTTCCCCTTCAACTATAATAGGCGTCTATGGTCATTTAGAACTGGGGATACTTTGGCCCAGGATCTTTAGGTTTCATGGTTTGCATTGAAAAGTCAGCTGTAATTCTTCTGGGTTTTCCTGTATGTGTGACTTGCTTTGCTTTTGCAGCTTTCAGAATTCTTTCTTTGTTCTGTATGCTTAGGGTTTTTACTATGACATGGAGTGTATTTGGTGTTCTGTGTGTTTCTTGTATTTGTGTGGGCATGTATTTCCTTAATTTGGGGAAATTTTCTTCTACAAGTTTGTTGAAGAGCTGATCAATACCATTATCCTCTGATTCTTCCCCTTCCTCTGTGCCTACGATGTGTAAATTTGGTCTTTCCATGGTGTCCACATTTCCTGCATATTTCATTCCTGTGTTTTTTCAAATTTTCCATAATCTCTGCCTGAGTGTTCCAGTTCTTCAGCCTTATCATCCAGTCTTGATATTCTGTTTTCCATTTCACTCATTCCATTCCATTGACAAGGCTTTCTCCCACTGTTTCAATTTGACTTACCCAGTTTGTTCACTTCTTTCTTCATTTCAGCCTGAGTTATCTTCAGTATCTCTATCTCCTTTGTGATATCAGTCAGAAGTTTATCCCCATCTTCTTTTAGTTCTTTGATTTGTTTGTGTGTTCTTTAAATTCATTGAATTATTTGATCAAGTTTATTATTGTTCTTTTAAAATCTATGTCCTGGGTTATCTCTCTGGGGTTCCCATTATAGAACTCTTCATACAACTGGTGATGTTTGGTGGGGACATATTATTTGAGTTTTCATATTTTTACTTTTGGTTGTGATCTTGGCATGTGGATTTCTTTTGTTGCTTGTGAGTCTAATGTGAGACTCAAGCCTTCCTTTGTTGAGTGGAAGTCTGATTCTGTTTGTATACTTGATGTAACTTTGTTTTCTTATTGGGTATGAAAAGCTGGTTGGTCGAGGCTTCAGGCTCTCTCTTTTGATTTTATATTGGAGGGACCGGATGGCTCTAGTTCAGCTACTCAGGATTTCCCTCAGAAGCACAGGTTAGATGAGATGAGATTGCTCTCAGGCTCTCTCTTAAGGTATGGGCCCCTCTAGCCAGCAGGCACAGCACAGTTTGTGAAGATTATTAAGCAGAGCCTGGATTCAGCCTTTCTCAGGCAGTCTACAAATGTTTAGGAGCCTACTAAAGGACAAAGAAGGCTAGCACTGGAACAGTGTGAGGGAGGGGGCAGAGAGTACCAATGTAGAGGGATGGGCACCGTGTGATTTGAAGAGCTCACTGCCAGTCAGAGTGTATCCCATAGATATGGGGTACTAAGGATAAAAGTGTGCCTGTGCCCAAGGCTAGAAGGAGAACAGGATACGGGAGGCGGTTGGTATTGTTGCCGTGGCAGTAGGCGGGCAACACCGTGTGCAGGATCAGATTTACCAGTGAAGAACGTTGACCTCTAGAATCCAAGGCAAGTTGGGAGTGGGCACTGCCAAGGTGTAAGGCTGGTCTCAGAAATGAAAAGGCAAGTTGGCATAGGGAAAAATTGAGCTGGTCTGAGTAAGGGGGACCAGGACACAGTGGATGGGCCTGGACCCAGAGAATCATCCAGTTATCTGGAGGTCTAAGAGCAATTAAGGGCTTCTGTCTCTTCTGACTTCCTTGGGCATCGCAGGACGTTGGTGCACTTACATACGAGCAGGGAATACACTCATACACACAAAATTAAGATAATAAGTAAATATTAAAGAAAAAGAAAAGGACATTTGTGTGGGAAAGAGATTGAGAACAACACTATGATGTTTCTTCTCTAAGGCAGGACTGGGAATTGAACCTCCAGCCTCATGCCTGCAAGGCAGTTATACTACCTTGAGCTATAGTCCCAGTCCTGAAAGATATCTTATTTTTATCTGACTTTCTGTACTGTGACTAATCATTTATTTACCCAAAGTAAAATCATATGTTATTCCAATAGGCCAGATATAATTATTAATCACAAACTAGCTATAAAAATTTAGATAATAAAGAACAACATTTCTTAAAATTGAAATTTAACTCCTCCACATGAGGTTATAGCTAAAAAATCAAACTTGCAAAAAAAAATCCGCTGAAATAAAACAATAATTATTTGAGATACTCTAAACACCAAATAAAAGATCTCCCTAAAGTACAAAAAACTGCTGACATAGTCAGATTGATTAAAATGCCTGACTTTTGTTTGTGGTGGTAATTAAAATATCTCTTTATCTCTGTTTACTTTTTCAAGTCATACAATGGTCTTGATTAATTTCACTTTATGTATAAATCTATTATTGTATGTCTTATGTAAATGTCATATCAGACACAGAAGGCAAAAGGAAAAGAAAAAGAGAAGGATTAGCTGGGGATCACAAGGATTAGTAAAATGAATGGGCATGACTGAGGGATCCCTCTCAATGTCTTTCTTAATTATTTCCCTCAGTTTTAAGACTGTTCTTCTTCCTACTCAATAATGGGTTCTAAGAAAGAAGCTTATACCCGCCATTGTGCATAAAATAACATTTAGCCCCCACATACACAGAATGTAATTTCTGGACTATAGGGAGAACCGTGAACTGAACTTCTTGAAGAAGTCTTGCTGTGCAGCAGATTCTACGAGGCTAATTGAATGTTTAGAATGTCGCAATTGTGGAGAGCTGGAATGTTGCAAAGGCAGAGCCAAATTGTCTTGGGCTCCTTTTAGAACCTTTAATGGTCATTTATCGCCCACCTCTGTGTCTGCTTTTGCATTCTTGTGACTATCATATAACATCTTCCAGAATGTATTAACTTAGACCAGTAGCTTCTATAACTTGAAAGCTGAGATTCTCATCAGATATAATCACATCAAAGATGAACAACAGAGTTTTCTTTTCGTTGCTTTTAGTTGCTTGCTTGCTGCTATTACCAAGCTTTTTGAAAAGTGCCTCGATTTGTAACTTTTTTTTTCAGTTCTGCAACTTTAAAGACATTGTAGAATGGTTTTCACAATAGAACTTGTCATTCAGGGTAGCATAAATCTGTGTTCCTGGACCATGAGAACTTGTATTTAGCTCAAGGGTAATCTATCACTTATTCCCTTTGATGTGAGAGCTGTTTCATGTTTACACAGTTATTTGTTAGTTTCTAAATACTTGTGGTCAAATAAAGGTGAGCTTTTTATTTGGACCTTCAAATGAAAGGCTCAAGTGCTAGGCACCTTGAAAATCTTCCAGTTTCAAACAATACAAATGAATATTTATTTTATTGCAAAAGTAAAATATAATAAAAATGTTACTTATGAAAGCTATTAGTTATTAAAACAATCTTTTATTTACATTTACTTGCTTGAATTTGTTCTCAACTTTGCTGAGTCAGAAACTCTGGTGCAGAGCCAAGCCAGTTACAGAGTAGGAAACCTTTCTGGTGAATCTGATTTACTTTGAGGAGAGAGCCAGGAGGGGCACAGTGCCCCATGCCTTTCCTAGCAATTGTGAGGCAGAGGCAGGCCGATCTCTGAGAGCCTGTGGACAACCTGGTCTACATAATAAGTTCCAGGCCAGCCAGGGTTATATATTGAGACCTTCTCTCAAAAGAAAAGCCTCAAAACCCAGATAAAGTTTTCAAGACTAAGAGCTCTTTTCACTAATTCTCACTTCTCCTTTGTGTACTCTGGTTTGCTTTCTCATAATTAACACGTGCTTTTCACTTTGCATCATTATATCCCTATATGATGATATTTTATATTTTTAGATTCAGTCTTGGTAATATTGATATTTATCTTTTTTTTCCAGTTTTATTGAGGAACTATATTTGACTTGGTCCATAAAATTTCTACATATTTAAGGAATACAAACTTATGTTCTGATATACATTACAAAATTACCACAGTGGAATCAATTATCCATTATCTTACATTGTTATGATTTCAATATATAGTCATTATTATTTTATATGTTATTTTATAAATGTTTGTAGTTTTTCACCAATCAAAGTCTAAAATTAATTAGTACATTTAGTACATTTCTTCTTTTCCTTGGCTCAACCAAATAATTTAGCATATTGCATATTCTATTTTCATTCTTCATACGTGAGTCTCACTGATAGTCAGTGAAGCTTTGAGGACATATCCATGTTGCAGGAGGTTCTTTTCTACTCTAGATGCATTTCATGTGTTCGTGTATGTGTGTTACAACTCTCCAAATAAATTCTTATTAAATTCTGAGTATGTAATAACATATTATTAACTATAGTCATCATAGTATGTATTAGATTTCCATAATGACTGATGTACCCTAACTAAATCTTGGCATCCATTGATTAAATCTCCCCATTTCTTCTACTCCTCAGTTCCTTGCAACCAAGATTCTACTGTGAGTGTATAAGTTTAATCATTTTACATTTGTCTTTCTGTGTCGAGCTTATTTCAGTTATGATAATGTCTTCTACATTCATCTGTTTCCTTCTTCTAAAGGCATAGTAATGTCATATACACATTATATATACCCTGCTACACACTGTCTGTCAAATAGCCCATCTTCTCACTGCTCCTTGAACTATTGAACAGGTGCTTATGTTTTCCTCTATATTCTGGCTATTGTGAATAGAGCTGCAGTGACCGTGGGTGGGAAGGCAGAGAATTCTCTAACATACTAACTTTATTTCCTTCAAAAATAGGATTGCTACATTTTTTTGCCACTTATGGAATATGTAATTGATTTTTATACATTAATCTTAGACTCAGAAACCTTCCAAAATTCAGTTATTTGTTTTGGTATCTTCAAAAATATATTCCCACAAGTGAACATTTAATAAGCAAATGGAAATTATATTTCATCTTCTTTGTAATGCCAATATCTCTTAAGTCATTTCCTTACCTGATCCCGTTGTGTAAAATCTTCAGTAAAACGTTGAAATGGCTTGCCATGAGGACGAAATCTTGTGTTGTTTCTGATCATGCAAAGAAGTCTTCAACCTTTGACTGTTATAATGATGACTGAAGATTTTTCTTAGCTATTCTCATTGGGTTTTGCTTCTTATTTGATTTAGGAATGGATGATAAATGTGTTCACGTCATGAAGTGACTGTGTGGAGAGTTACATTAATCTAAAAGCTAAATCAATCTTCCAGGTCTAGGATAAGTGACATTTGGTCACAAATGAATATTCTTTAGTGTATTTTTTTATTTGATTGCTGAAATTGATCAGCAATATTTGCATATTATTTCAAAAGGATGGTAGTCTACAAGTCTTTGTGGTTCCTGGCAATGTCTTTGTCTAGTCTTGTCTTGCCTTTTCTTTTCTTTCTTTATTTTTCTTTTCTTTTGTTTCCTTTTCTTGTTTGTTTTTCTGTAGTTTTCCTTTCCTTTTCTCTGTCACAATCTCTCTCTCTCTCCTCTCTTTCTCTCTCTCTCCTCTCTCTCTCTCTCTCTCACAATCTGAATCAGGAAGTCTAGGTTGGCAGTTATTTGGGCAATTGGAACATACTATCACAGGGGCATTTTTTTTCCCCATTTTCTGTCATTGTGGACTCAGCTCTCAGACTAGCACTTGGTCTTTTGAGGGAGACTTTTTTTTTTCTTTTTTCTTTTTATTTTCAATTCTCTTGTTGTCCTTGAGGGTGTTTTCTTTGTTGTCTTTCATTTTCTCTGCAGTTTACTTGAGATATAGCCTTCCGCTCTGGAAGTTTCAGCATGACAAGTGTGGATCGAGTGATCATCCCGTTTTGCAGCTTCTTTTTTCACTCATTTCTCTTTTCCACTTATTTGTGTGTTCTGTTTTCCAGCTTTTTCTTGTTATGACCATTTCTACTACGGTACGTCTGTATCTTTCTTCTTGGGGCATTCATTCTGCTATTTTAATCCAAGTTTCATGACTGTCATTAGTTTTGCAGATATCTTAGACTTTATTTCCTTTAGAGATATGTGGGACCTGCTCACTCTTCTAGTTTACTTTCACATTCTCCATCTTGTCCTTGAGCTGTCCCAGGTGCATTTCTCAAACCATGTTCCAGTTTACTTGTCTTGGTTCAGCTCTCGTCAATCTGCTCCTTAGACCATCCCATGAATTTTCTACACGTTTATTTATACATTTAGCAATTGACTTTAAATAAGAAAAATAGTGTCAAATTACCATTTAAGTAAAGGATGCAAGAGAACTATGGCATATATTATATCTTTATGCATAAGTGGTGAAGAAGCAAGTCTAAAGTTTTTCTCTGTACTAACATTAATGAAATCTCTGAGCACTGTATCTGTTCATAGTGTTACTTGGTAAGGCCCATGCAAGTTCCTCTGGAAACAGATGAATTTCACAAGACACAGCAACAACTTCAAAGTATGAATGTCTTAAAAGGCTCGTTTATTAAATATCCAAATGTTTTAAGAAATGGTACAGTCTACACACTTCAACACAGATCTCCACACAGGAAGGGGCAAAGAGAGTTTTCTAACTAGTCTTGATTTATATATTATCAGAACTAAATGTGAGAAATTAAATTATATCTGTTGCTAGTTGATGGTACAGAAAGAAGAAACATTTTATTCTCATTTCATCAATATCCTTTTTATTAGCGTTTGGTAGATCAGTTTAAAGTCTCGGTGCTGGAACACCCGGAACACTGAGGAGGAGGTTAGTCTTTGTGAAATAACAAGAAGAAAAGAATTTCTTTCCACCCACAATCTTGGCGGAGGAAATGACCATGTTGTTCTCTGTTCAGTCGTTTAGAGAACATGTTCTTCTACTGCGTTCCCGAGTGGGTAGAAGTCATTCAGACTCACGGTCTCAAACCTGCCTCCTCTTCCAGAAGCTTCTTCTGCTCACTCTTCCTGGCTGTCTGAGCTTTTGTCCCTCAAGGCTGAGAAACCTGAGGAGCAAGAACAGCTTGTTCTCCCAACTTTTAAATTGCCTGTGTTTTGACTGCTGGGGTTTTCTCAATCATCTTTATTAGGTAAGTTGTGTATTTGGTAGCAAAGTATGACTACTTTGCAGTTTTTGTTGTATTGTAAAAATGGAATTCTCATATAATCTAGCGTGCTCTAAAGAATGAAATGGAAATATTTCTTCAATCAGAAAAGAAAGAACACAATCATTCAAAAACATTTGCCTGGATCATAAAACCATCACTCTTTAATGATTTGGTCACTTTCAATTTTACATGTTTGGGGAAGCTTTTTCTGATGAATGATCATCAATTTCTGAAGATGTTCTTCCTTTCTTCCATTATAGATTTTTAATTTAATTATTGTACTCATAGATGCTACTGAACATTTTACTCCCAAATAAAATTATAAAATTCTATCATTGTAAGCTATGTGAATTTCATCTCAATATATTTTTTAAATGCAAAGAAGAAGCACAGAGAATCCCGTTTATGACCATGCAGGATAAGCACAAATAATGGACGAGTCTTCAGTGGGGCTCCAGACCTTTTGACACCAAGGGTAATGAAGGAACATGCTTCTACTTTTCACGTAAATATTCTTTGCTGCTGTCAAACTGAGCCAGTGGCAGGTGCCCTGGGGATATGAATCTGACAGTATTTAAACTATTTTAATTCCATGTCCTGTTATTTCAGTTGCAATTCATAGATGTTGTGGCAACATAAACAATTGGTGTATGTTAGATAATACATGAAGAATATGCTAGAAGGCCACCTTTTGCTTATTTTTCTTGTTTCTTAAGATTTTTTGACAAATAAGAAGATAGTTTTACTCATGGTTTCCTTCAAAGATTAAATACAAAGTGGGTATTAATTAGAAATGTTCATAAGCTCTTCTGGTTAGTTATGGAAAGGATCCGTATGATAACTTGAAAATCAAGAACTCCTTTCTCTCTGAACTGAGGCTACAGTGGGCTTAATGCACAGCATAACAATTCAGAATGCAGAGCTTAGGCATTTTAGAAACAAATGGTGTGTGGACATAGGAAATAGGTTCTCTCAGGAGATGGTATCACAGTTCACATTGGACCCAGATTTCAAAGGCTGCCTTTCAGCCAACTGGAAATGGTTCTACTAGGAAATAACTTTCCTCTTCAAGACAACAATGATACATTTGTACACAGTTCTGTACGAAGGCCGTTCCTTAGATACATGGCTCATAAACTCATATCAGCCTCATAAACACACATAATCTACTAAAATGACCTGTGGACCGTTCAAATTGCATCCATGAAAATTGGTTTCCATTGTTCAAAGTCCTGAAAACAACTCTGAAAAATCCATTTAGCAATAACTCACTGTCTTTTTTTTTTTTTTCCTCATATGAAGCTAACTCTGCAACTCATCCCTTCCAAACTGCAGATTTCTAAGAAGCATTCAGTTAGCAGCAAAAGTCGTTACTTGGTGCCATCAACACTGTGTGCATAGACGCCCCTCTGCTCTACAGAACTGCACAGTTTTCATTCCCTGTTCCTTGACTGACTGTTCCCCTGCAGGGAACTGAAGTGAATGTCTTTTGACTTCTTAGTTCAACTGCCATCTGAGTCCATCCAGAGCCACCCCAGTGGAAGGGTTTTGCTATGTTATGTGTCTGCTTAGCTGGGTCATCTTTGATAATGCACACACTTAAAAAAATTTGTTTTTTTCTCTTGGCCAGAAGGTAGAAACAGGCTGTTGGAAGGACTCCACCCATATACAGGGCAGGGCATGAATTTCATAAAATGGAATAAGTGAACTATTATTTTATTACTTATCATTGCTAAATTTAGAATGAAGGTCAGAAAGTTTGGTGCCTTACCATCTCTTTAGGGTGTCTGGCTTAGGAAAGCTCTTTCATTTAGAAAATCCAATCCCTGCTGCATTCTGCATTCACGCTAATGAAGTGCCCAGATGTGTGTTTCTAGTGCTGGAAGTCTCCACACCATTGTTTTCAAATGTTAGAATATTGCTGCTTATTCAACATCAGACTTTCAAAGGATTACGCTGACTCCTGACAACGCACCAGCAATGGCCGAGGTTATTTCCAGTTGTTACGAGCACTGAGCGTTGTAAAAATTCTAAGTAGGGGAAATTTCCATTTTCTTCCTGTGAACCTGTCCCAAAGTAAGACAGCCGGCAAGGTGATGTGGCTATGGTCTCTGCTTCCGAGGCCTGTTTCTACCTTTCTCTCTGTACCGAAGAGACGGAATTTAGTGAGGTCAGTAACTTTCTCAGAACTCTACTGTCTTCGAAATGCTTCCCAAAACTCCAAGTCTTTTTAGGCCCCTGGACTTGCACTACCTCTTAGCCCATGCCCCACACTAGCCATCAGCTGCATATACTTGAGGAAATGGCCTTTCTCACCCAGCTCTTGGCCAAATGTGGTTCTGAGAGAACGTGGCACTTGATACACTCTTCAATACATATTTTCACATTCTGTAAATTGTTGATATTGACACCAAAAGAAAGAATCCCTATTTATGTGTAGACTCTATTTGATGGACAGCCAATGGCTTACTGCTTCGATGCTTCTGGATCTAAGCTGGTGTATAGATGGCTCACATTGTTGAGAGCTAGAATCTCCAACTAGACATTTGTCTTAAAGAATTCTTTAAATTTCAATTTTGAATTAGGATCAAATATTTCCATTCCCCCAATTTGGGACAACCTGCCAAATAAGAGACTCCATGTTTCTCTTTTGGTTAATATTCAAGGATGCATTCCAGAAAACTTAAGGCTGTTTGTTGTGAGGCAGAGACCATAGCCACCTCACTTTGAGACAGGTTTACATTGCTGGGTTCTCTTTATTTTGTCTAAGGTTAAAGTTATTTTTTTGTGATCATATGTTATTCTTTCACCTTTTCCTCAGAGTCCAAATAAATAAATACATAGAAGTTTTAGTGACTGAAAAAATATTACCTTTCTTCCTTTCATCCTTTAGTGAAAGAGAGAGCTCTGTCCATAGCTCTCATAATTTAATTTAAAAATGGATATCCCTCAAGAATTTCTATGAAGCTTTCTTTCAAGCACAGACCTTTAATATGTGACTTTTTATGTCTGCATTTGGAATTTCATCCTGGTCTGCTAGCTAGCAGACCTCTATTCCTTCTATATGAGGCAGAGACCACTACCTTTCATCGGAACATATCGCCATCATCTTCCCATAGTAACAGCAGTGAGACTGCACACGACTCTCAGCACACATTTCCTGGAGTTTAGCGTGCTGTGTCACTTCTTGTCAGAGACTTGAGACGCTGAGTGTGACACTTCCAGAATCTCTGTCCTTTCTCACCAGAGGAAATGGGAATTCCCTTTCAACCTTCCACTGTTCTGTCACTCCAGACTTCTGCTTCATTGACTGTAATAATGGTTATTTTCATCCTTTCTTAAGTTTTCTTTCTAATCTCTGTTACTAGCGTCTAAAATTTATGCTGGTTAATGCCATTTCCCATTTCAATTCTGAGTGTCACTAGACTACAGCTTATTTCTTTGTTCATCAACCATCTTTCCTTGTTCATCTTCAAAACCTTCCACTTAATTATAATAGATGTGGCTTTCATTTGAAATGGCTTGATTATCCACGTGTTTGACAATTATTATTATTTGTTTAATAGTTAATCAGACTTGTTCAGCTGTAAACTGCACATTCATGTTCTGGTAATTTTTTTTTTTTTAATTTTGAGACAGGGTTTCCCTGTAACCCCAGCTAGCCTGAAACTCACTATGTAGACCAGGTTGGATTTAAACTCACAGAGATCCACCTACCTCTGCCTCCCGAGTGCTGGGATTAATGGCACGCACCACCACAGCCAGCTGATCTTGTCCATTTTTCACTCCTTTATACAGTAAGTACACAAACCACTTGTCAACTTTATGTGTTATTTCTGCCTAAAACATGACTTGAAGGTTTATTCTTCTTTAGACATCTTTTCCTGGGCAGAAGTCCGTTATTTTTATGAGATCAATCAATCTTATAGCCTTTATTCCCTGATGTTTTTATATACTTTAAATGAGTAGTTGCTCATCCTGTGGCCATTAAACTTATTCCTAGGTTATCTTTTAACATTGATGAGTTTAGCATTCATTTTTAAAGTTGTTTAAAGCTGTGATTGGTTTTATCTGTTGTCCAAACATGATTTATTGAATACATCCTCCTTTCTGCTTCTTTCACTCTTAACCATAAATTAATTTTTGGTACATTCGTTGCCTTGTTTTCCTAATTTGACTCAACTCGGTCCCTGTCCAATTATACATGTTTAAACTACACAAAGCAGGCACATTTTTGCATACTACTTCTTTATTTCAAAAGTTATCATAGCTGCTTTCCATATTTCTACACTGTTTTTAGTAAAAGTATCTACATATTTGTTTTTAGCATTTTTTGAACCATTTGCAATGGTTTGATGTTATGTAGGATATTGTAATGAACATCTCAAGCATTTATATATTTTTTTCTTCTAAATAATATCTAAATAATAAATAATAATAATAATAATAAATCCCTGGGTTTGATCCCCACACCACATAAACTAGGTGTGATAACTTGTATCTACAGTCTCAGTACTCAGGAGATGGAGGCAAGATCATGTTCAATTACATAGCAAGTTCGAGGCCCTCCTGGCCTATATGAGACCATGTCTCAAAAATATATATATACATACTTATCTTTATTTTATAATCTCAGGAACAGAACTATTGGTTAAGAGGAAGGCTATTTCGTGATTTAAAATACCCTAGTGTGAAGACAGTCATATTCAATTCCAAAATGATGACTATTCTATAATGTGTTGATAATGGACCCCAAGTCATTATTGATGAAATGGTACTTTAGCTGAGTTTTACTTTAAGTTGAATTGATTGTCAGCAAGCCTAAAGAAGTTTCTTCAAGTTTGTCTGCAGCACATGTGCATACCTATCCAGGCATCTATCTAGATAGATGTGCACATAATGTTTATATATTTTCTTTTGGTGGGGATTTTGTGTGTCTATATACTGATTATTGAACAAAGAGCCTTGTGCATGTTAGGTAAGCACTTTACCACTGAGATTTACCCCAAGTCCTTGTTTTTTTTATTTTGTTTTGAGACTGGGTCTCACTCTGTATGCTGTGACAACCAAGCAAACTTCACTGTATTTTTATTGATGTCTTGGTGTTTATGTGCATATTTGAATGAATTCTTCATGGGTTACTCTCCTGTACTAGATATAAACCTGTTTGAATTTTTTCATAATTATGTTTTTCAGACTTACCTGTCCTGTTCTCTTCATCTCATTCCAAGAGCAAAACCTCCCTAGTTTGAGCCTGAGCATTTGAATCGAGATGATGAGGTCATTTTCAGCTGCTGTCCCCAGGCAGAGAAGTATCATGTTTGTAAAGCCACTGCCACTTACTCCTCTGGGAACTCCAGATTGAATCATTATCACATGCAGACTTACAGGCAGAGCTTGGCTTCAAAGGAGAGGACTTAGATTTTGTCCCATTCACAGCAATGGTGAGCTTGGAAGCTGAGCGTATGAAATGAATCACCCTTGTCTTGCTGAGGTGTGGAGTTCAGAGGGCCTCACATCAGACCACACTTGGCTCTAGATGGAGGAGGAGCAAGTGCTGTGTGGGCTGTGTGCACTAAGCTTGGACTCCACTGCAGGAGCCCTCAGGATGGAAGTGCTCAGGGTCACTGCTTCTTCACATTGTATACGTATCCACCACGGAACCAGAAACTAATCAGGTCCATAGACTCACACATCTAACAGAGCACTGAACCTTCGTTATTAAGAACACAGCCTCTTCTTTTCTCTATCATCACTCCTGTAGGTGTAGACTTCTGTAAGGCCTCTTAACACAGATCTCTTCTTTCATTCTTATGTCACTTTTATTTTGTTAGCAAATCTTCAATTACAAATACAGAAACTCATCTTAAATGGTGTTAACAAAACAAAATAAGGTGGAAAGAATTTATTGATTGAAACAATCATAAGAACAGAGAGGGGTGTTGAAGAGATGGATGGCTCAGCTGTTAAGAGCACTGGCTACTCTTGCAGAGAACTTGGGTTCAAATCCCAGCACACACATGGTGGGTAACAACCATTCCTAATGCCAATTCCAGGGAACCCAACACCCTTTCTGACCTACATGGACGTTGAATGACATGAGTGCACCTCCCTATACTAAACCAATGCATTCATGCACATAAAAGAAAAATAATAAATAAAATATTTCTCAATAAAGAATGGAGGGCCTCACACGTAGCTAGATTCGGAAGTTCTAATTACGCCGTTGTCCATTCGCAGCTGTGCTTTTACCAACATTGGCCTGGAACTCTCGCCTACAATCTTAAACACACTGATTTATGATTGTGGCAATCTTTTTCTTTAAATCTTAGGCGTTTGAACACCCTGAAGACAAGAATCGTGTTAATCATCTTCATTCTCTTCCCTTCATGCTATGCTGCCCTTGGCTAAAAGCCCAAGAAAGCATAGTTCATTGACTGAATACAAACCTCAGATTTTTTTGTGTGTTAAAAGATTATTGAACGTATGCTTCCATCTACTCATTGAATCTAGTTCCCTAAATAATTATTTATGCTGAAGGAATTCATCTAATAACATAGCTCAGTAGGATGGCAAGAAACAGAAATTTTCCTCTCTATACGACATCTTCAACTACAAGCAGAGAAACTCATTTCAAACTATGTTAAGACAAAATAAGGTGGAGAGAATATTCATGGTAAACTAGAGAGAGCAGGGGTTCCTTTGCAATAGTGAAGACATCTTGTGGTTTAGAAGCTTTTCCAAATAGTAGCGGGAAACATTATATAACAATCCAAGAGATTAAAGACCTGAGTAATGTGTCATGTTAACAGTATTTTCTTCTGGCACTTGGAGCTCCTGGCTCTCATCCAGGACTCTATATTTCTATGTGCTTAGATGTGAACATTTGCTTTAAGACTCACTCACACATTTTAGATAAACTGTGCCATTATAAGTTCTTGAAACAATATGTCTGTGGTGACATTCCAATCTCACGTGATATTTCTCTTTCTTTTTGAGGAATATCCACAAAATGGTTATTGGAGAATACAAGACATCTTTTTTTTTTTTTTTTTTTTTACAATACTTGAACTACTATGATCCAACACATGCAGGCATTTCACCATTATGCTCTCTTTCTCAGCAGGGTCCCCTCTTGATGCCCTCAAGTCCTTACCAATGTGTAAGAGGCATGGATCTGGCTCATAGGCGTGTCCCTGGGGGACCTGTTGAAATATCTAGGTTTATGTGTCACATGGGAAAAAATTAGATCAGGGACACATGGTTAGAAATAGAAACAGACACAGTTTATTACGAAAAGGAATGTGCTCTTGAGAGTGAGAATGGTCTAGAGAGCTGAGGAGGAGTCGTCACTTCTATCATATTATATCAGCGACCAGGAGCCTGCCGGTTCCTTGCAGGACATTTATGTCGCACCCACTCTTTCATATTTGTATACTGCTGGTTTTCCTTGCTCATGCTGGTTGTTACATGAAGCCCGGATGACGAAAGAAGTCTAGTCTGTCTCTGTAAACTGGTCTGAGCATGCTCTATTTGTTGTGTGAAGTCCAGGCAGGAAAGGACTTCCAGTGTTTCTCTGTCACCTGGCTCCCTCATGCATTAATCTTAATATTGCTTTCTCCAGTGTCCTTTCTCCTGCCACAAAAGTGATGATAATCCCCATGAAGACCATGGCACAAGAATCAGAGAATTCTCTGAGACCCGAGTCACATACAAAACGTTGTAGTCACATGCCACTCATTTGTGTTTACTAGGTTTTGATGTGCATTCGTCAAGCTTAAATTGAAGTTTGGTGCAAACAGCAACGCCTACCACAAAAATGCTCTTGTGGGTACCACCACAGAAAGCAAATGCAAACAGGACTTCATGTGTGTATACAGGGTGTATCCTCTGTTATAAAAGGTCATACATAAAGGGCTTTTGAGTCGTAGAGTGGTGCAAGTTATGAGAATATCATGGGAAATTATAAAGCTGTGGATTTTATTTTTATGGGTTGCTTAATAGCAGGTATGGGAATCAGTTTACAGACTCCATCGCCTGCCCCCACCTGCACTGCCCCAAAATCGCTGTGCAAGAAATTATGCTGACTCACTGTGCAGGAAATTAAAAGTCGAAATCTAAATATAAATCAAACCCAGAGAAAATTGTATTTCTTCAGATGAAAGGTGGATCAACAGGTGTTGTACGAAGTCAGGTGCATATCTACTTTTAAAATTGTTTTTAAATTTTTTTTATGTGTCTGTGTATTTGCTTGCTTATGTTGCTGGCCACTTTGATCAGCCAAGTCTGCATGCTGGGAACTGAGCTGGGTGCTTTGCTGGGGCAGAAAGTGTTCTTCACTGCTGAGCCATCCCACTAGCCATGGATTTTGCTTGCCCTGGTTAAATTAACTATCCAGAGAGTAAAAGCATTCAGAGTTCTGTGGAACTCCATCAGAAATGGCACAGTTTAGACATATCCTCTTTTTCACATATATGATTCATTTTGCAAGGTAAAGTAATAATAGAAAAATATGGATTAATATCACAAACCTCCTTGAAAAAAAACACCAAACTCCAATGATTTATTCTATGTATAAATTGATCAGTGACTTGACATTGGATGCTGTTTGCCTAAACTGATAAATGCAGCAGAGTTTTGGGACAATTTTCAGAAAGTTCGTGTTTCTTGTTCAATATTGGAAAATTTCTATAATAATTTCACAAGTCTCAGAAAAATTCAGACAAATAATCGCAGTTTGTCAGTGGTAGTCTGTCACAGATCTGTCTATAGGTTTCCAGGCAGGCACCAGGCTCAGTGGCCGGAGTCCACCTTAGATTGCATATATACTGTCTTTCTTGGTTCACTAGAAAGATACTTCACCTGTTTTCCCAGTTTCGTAGCCTGAATCAGTCTGAAAGACAACCCTGATCTACATATTTGGCTCTTTAACAACTAGATTTCTTGATAAGCTCATGTGTTAGTTCTCTGATCTTCTAACCAGAGCCTGCTCCTCACAGAGTTGTTATTTTGCCTACTGAGTTGGAAAGAAAGTGTGCTTTGAACAATCTTGTTCTGATACTGCTCCGATCACTATCTTGAGTCGTTTAGCATTTTGTAAATCCATTTCTGTAAAGCCAGAACAGTTGACAGATAGCTTAAACACATAAAGGGGTGTGTGTTCATATATAAAGGGCAATGGCTTTCACTTATTTTCAGCTGTGTCATGATGAGTAACCAGCTGTTTTCCTTGTTTGATAAAGCAGACCTTTGCTCAAGTGGAGATTTCACCCTCTTTAAACTCCCAGATTCCAATTACCTCTGACCATGTAGGACATTAACGAGAGACACTCCTCACTGCTGCTCAGTGGAGTGCCAGACTCCAGAGCTGGGGGCCAATTCCTGCCACATCACCATTCCTTCACGCCAGGCAGAACAATCTCAAATAGTTAAATAACCCTCCGCATCTTTGCTTAAAACTCTTTGGCAAATTCCTATTGCTTGTAGAATAAAGCCCCAAATCCTTCATAAAGCTTACCTTTTTGAAAGCATTTTATAAAATATAAATATGTTTATGTCAGTATTTTAACTGAAAATTCAAGCAGTCAAAATTATTATCAATGTAAAGTTTGATATCAAAGTATCAAATCAGATTAAAGGACTGTGGTCATCATTGTGAAAAGTAAAATACAATAGAATAAAATGTGTAAGTCTGCACTGCATGCGCTCTAGATCCATTTTATTATGAGCTTTTCTTCAACTTTACTTCTAGGGAATATGTATGATAACAGTCTGTGGTGCGTGTTAGTATAAGTCTATGTGGTATTAAATGTAAAATGATAAATATGTTGCCTCATAATTAGCTCATTCAGTATTAGTTGGAAATAAAGTTGCTGGAAGTAATTGCTTTTGCAAAATAACTATCAGGATGATTCTGGTTCCCAGATGGAATTAGAAAGGGAAATGCATGGCACAGTGAGAGGAACAAGCGTGTTGGGAGAATAGCAATTTAGATGTCTTCTGTGGCTTAAGCAATGACTAAACAGAAAAAATTGATTAATCTTTCACAAGGGTTAAAAGCTAATCAAAGTATAATGGCCAAACGTTTATACCAGAGTAGTCAATGATTAATGATTATTTTAAGAATTAGTCTGAAAGATTTACTTTAAAAAAAAAAAAAGGTACTGAGCAGCAAGCACAGCAGGATGTATAATAAATGTTCACATCTGCTGGTGAAATTTCACCTACATATTGACACAGGTATTCAAAGGAGGAGGATGATAAAGTATCATCCATGGAGATCAATGACTGCAGCAAATAATCAGAATTTAAATTTTTCTAAAGATATTTGTGGTGTGTAACTCATGTGCCTATGATTGCTCTTTGTGATTTCTCCCTCAGAAAGTTCATTAGTGAATAAAGTTGCTACTTTATGCTATTCATAACATACTTATGTGGATTTTTTAAATCCTGTAACATGACTAAATTAGTTTTCCAGTTCTATTTTGTGTTTGTGTGGTCTTTAGGTTTTGAAGTTTATAAAATCTTGTCACCTATAAATGGGAATAATTTGACTTCTGTTCTGCTTCATCTCCTTCATTTCTTTCTCTCGCTTTAAGGCTCTAGATGTGACCACCAGTAGCACAGAGAAGAGTGATGGGTGTGGACGTCCTTGCCTTGGGTCTCTTAGAGAAATGACTTCACATTTTTCCCCATTCAGTACGGATATGATATTTTTGTCCTTCGTTGTAGTGATGCGATCTTTATGTTTATTGCTTGTATGTGTGGAAACATCATTGCAAGTGATGCTATCTCAATCTCTTAGCTGCTCAAATTTCTTTATAAAATGAACAGAATCCTGATTCAAGTGAAGAGCCAGGGTCCCAGAATTGGCCTTCCCAAAGTAGAAAGGATGTGCTGGGTACCGAGGGACTGGGCTACTCTGTGTTCCTGCGTGTTTCCGGCTGGTGGGCCTGCCTTTCCAGCTTTTCAATGTCTGCTTCCATGTGGACTTCCTCCTCTCAAAATGGTTATCAGGTGCTTAAGTTCCATAAGACAGATAATTAGACTTTAATTATATATCTAGAAACAGTAAATTGAACAGTAACATAAATTTTCCCACTTTAAAACTTAAATGATTTTACACATTGTATAATTAATCTTCATTGTCAACCTGATGGGCTTTAGAATCACCATGGAAACAAATCTCTGGGCATGTCTGTGTGGGATTTTTTATAATTATGTTAATCGATTGTTTTGGGTTACTGTCCCTGAGCATCAGCAACACCTCTCTCTCTCTCTCTCTCTCTCTCTCTCTCTCTGTTTCTCTCCCCCCCTCTCTCTGCTTCATGGTTGTGTCACAGTGTGACCAGCTACCTCAAGCTCCAGCCACCATCATTTGGCAGCTCCATCAGGAACTGCCCCCTCAAGCTGTGAGCCCCAATAAACTCTTCCTTTCTTAAATGCTTTGGTCAGTAGTTTCGTCCCAGCAATGGGGAGAGTTATTAATAATACACGTAAATGCATAAAGAATAACTGGGTGTGGTGTTCTCTCTTCATGTAAGATGGACAGGCAAGTTCACCCCTCTCCACGCCAGTGCACAGAGAAATAATTGCCCATTCGCCTGCCTGGTTAAAAACAACTAGGATAAGCAGCTTGCAGCAACCTTTGCAAAAATCTTTGAAAGTCAAGGATCAGATAACAGTCTGCTTTTCCCATGTTGGTATTGTGGAAGTCAAAATCTGAGGGTAAACTCCTCTGTGTTAAGTCACCACAGCAATGACTTTGCACTTTGTGAAAGGGAGAGGTGAGAAGCCCATTGCCTCACACCATAACATCTGATAGCACGGGACCACTGCTCAGCGTTGAAAACTTGCTCCAGCGCAGCACTGAGCAATGCCATGTTCAAAGCGCCTTTGCCAATAATGATGGCTGGAAGTCAAGTTAGTTCAATGCTGAAGTCCATAGTTAAAGTAAATTTGATTTAAATCCTCCCTTCCTGACCCATCTGAATGCTTGTTGATGGAAAGGAAAACTTGATAGCAGTAAGAGAGAACTAAAGAGATAGAGAGGTTCTAGGGTGGCACTGCCTTGGGCATATTCACGCTATAGAAGAGGACATGACTTAAATGATACTGTACCAGGTATTTATTGAACACTCACAGTGTTTCAGACATTGTGCTATGGAATTATTGAGGTGAGAAAATTCAGTAACAGGTCAGTGAGCATCCCACAGTTGTCCCTTTTTCACAAAATAGGACAAACAAAAATGTGACGCATCCTCACTGCTAATGCTGAGGCTGTCCGATGGCTTCCAGTTTTCTTCGGATGATAAAGGTCGAGCTCCTTGGCACGCTGTATTAATTTGCTTCCCGGTGTAGCCCGGCTTACCTCAGGCTTACTTCTTTACTTCTTTGTCCATAAAGTCTGCACCTCATCTTACTTTACTCCCTAAAAGAGAACTCTGTCTTACAGAGGTGCATTGAAATGTGATGTTTTCCTCACCTATGAGGTTTCACATTCTCTTTCCCTCCCTCCCTCCCTCCCTCCCTCCCTCCCTCCCTCCCTCCCCCCCTCCCTCCCTCCCTCCCTTATTCTTCCTTCTCTCAGCTCCTCTCCCTCTCTGTCCTTTCTTCCTTCAGAGTACTGGTATTGCATGAGTAACCATCATACTCAGAAGTGTTTTCATTTCTTTCTTTTCCTTCTACTTTTCTTCTTTGCATTTTTGCCCATTTTCTCCCCTTTTCTCTTTACTTTGTTAATTACTGCTTCTGATTCCAGTCTTGATGGAAATCTTCCCAAATACCTTGAACCTGGAGTCAGCCTGTGCTTATAGATAGGTGTCCATCTGTGGAAATGTCTATGAATCTGTTGCATCTGCATAACTGTTAGAGACTTGTGTTTGACCAGCACTCTAAAATCAGAAACTAGCATATAGCTCTGTTTGACAAAAAAGAATTGGTAAGCCTGTGCCTCCTGCTTTTCATTATCCTAGAGCGTGATGTACGGAACTGTTCCTTTTGTGTAGTGGGCATAACTAATTCCAAAGATGTTCCTTATGAAGGCAGAGCACTATAAACGGTTAATCGGTGTGATTCAAACACCTAAAAAGTGTTTCAAGAGAGCCATGAGCATCAAGATATGGAACAGTTTAGAATTTCTCTGGCAGTAGCACTGACGCCATGAAGGTTACTTAACACAACTGCAGTGTAAGTACTGGATTGGAATAGCACTATACAAAGTAACCGTGCTTCCGTTTCACACACCTTCCTTCAGTGTATGGGGTGCCAGGTACATCCTGTCTTGCTTTGGGACTCAGATAAAGTTACAAGGCTACACCCCCTGCCTTGCACTCCAGTCCCTCGAGTAGTTATGTGATCCCTCTGGCTGTGCCTATCAATTTACAGAGCCATGAGTGCACAGAGTCATATACTTGGCTGCCACACAAATCGTGTTTTACCTGGATTCTACCTGGCAGGGCAAGCCCCCAGGTGATGATTTCACTGAATTTAATACAAAAGCTTCCTAGAGACAGTGAGGGGAGGTCACCTGATGTCCAGTGAAATCAAATCTGCCAAGGAAAATTGCCCTTGACAGCTTGTCTTCTTTCAACAAGTTCTGGCTGTGGAAGGGCATTCCCATACGCACCCCAGGTACTTGAACCTGCCCAGGGCAATAAAATGATTCCAGCACCAGCTCCCTTGAAACCTCATACTGAGGCCAAATTACCCTACTGTGCTCATTTGTGAAACAGAGTCTTTCAGAGGAAAGATGGGAAGCTATTTTTTTTCTCGAAATGATAACTCTTTTAGATATCTACCTTATTTTATTTTATTTTATCTGTATGAGTGTTAGACCTGCATGTATGTAAGTGCACCCAGGTGGTGCAGTGTTCTCGAAGGACAGAAAAGGGCAACCAATCCTTGAATGTGGAAATATGGACGATTTTTACCTGCCATGTGGGTGCTGCAGTTCCAAACTGGATCCTCTGCAAGAGCAGCCAGTACTCTTAACTGATGAGCCATCTCTCCAGCCAGGATCTCTAAATATCTTTAAGTGTGGCCTAAGACACCGTTTTAAGTTCCTTTTTAATGCATCAAATGAAAGGACATCTTAATTACCAGAAACAACATAGCAAAGAAGCTACTCTAGGAGCAGGAGAAACAGCAGATCTTGTCTGAAAACAAAATCGGCAAAATAATGCTCACGCTTCATTTCTATGTGTATACATTTGTAGGCTGTAAAATCAAATGCTAGAACATCCTGAAGTGCCAGGAAGACTGCGTGCCACTTTACAAGTGTTCTTTAGGCAAAGCTGTTTCTACTAAGATGAAAAGAATAAGGAAAGCAATTTGAATAAGTTGCTGTCAGTGCCGCTGTGTCCTTCGAGAGAATTTCCCTTTCTCAACAGAAGTACCCACAGGATTCTGCTCGGTGCTTTTAGATATTCATATATGTTCATTCCAAGGAAGAGAAATTATTGAATGAATTCAGACAGTCATTATGTCAAAATGATCTTCCGTTCAGAGAAATATATAATAATTTACTAATTTATAATATTCCCATTTTATTAACAAAATCTACCTTCCCAGCTTGCCACAAATTTCTTCAATTTAAGTAAAATTTTAGAGAAAAACTGCTTCAAGTATTATTCAGATAAATCTTTAATACAGTGCAAGAGAAACTCAGTATTTATACAAAAAAACTGGGTTCGAGCAGAATTGGAACATAGGCATTCTACACTGCTATGCCTCACACTTTATGACTTGGGGTAATTCTATGTTGGCTTTTCCTATGGAAGTGGTACTCAACTTCAGAGTCATTTGCAGGACTTATTAAAATACACATTGCTGCTTTCTATCCCCTTAGTTTCTAATTTACTAAGTTGCGGTGGAAGAATTTTGATTTTGTAAAAAGTTTCAAGATGTTAAAAATTGTATTATGAAGTATATTTTGAGAAAGAAGGCACAATGAATATCTTCCTATTTATGACTTTAAAAAATTTTTATTTGCTATTCTTATTTTATTTGTATGAGTGTATTACCTGCATGTATGTAAGTGCACCCATATCATGCAATGTCCCTGAAGAGGGCATCAGATCTACTGGAACTGGAGTTATGGATGGTTGCTAGCTTCCATATGGGTGCTGGGAACTGAACCTGGGTCCTTTGCAAGAGTAACCAGTGCTTTTAACCACTGAACTATCTCTCCAGCACCCCCTCATGTATGACTTTTTAATTATGTGGGGAACCAGGCATCCAGCACACGGAAGATGTCATGATTTTAGATGAAAATGTAAGAGCAGTTCTTTTATGGGAAATAATAACAATTCTATAGCAAGTCAGGAACGGAGTGAAAGCTCCCAATGCCCTCTGTCTATAATTTCAGCAAAGAGGAGTTGAGGCATGATTTACTTCCCAGGCAAAAATGCAGCGTGCTCTAAGGAAGAGGAAGTACTGTGTAGAAAATTCAAAGTTATTCTTCAGTCTCTAGCTCTTTCCTTGGCCATAGTATATTCTGAAGTTCAAAAATCTAAAGTAATACAGAAATACAGAAGGGCAAAGCTGACTTCTGGTCATGCCATTGGTGGAAATATGGTCTTCCCTAGCAGACAAAGGGACATTCTTTATCTTTATGCTCAGAGAAGAGCAAGGTTGAATATATTTCTTAAATAAAGGTGTAAAGAATTATTGTACTCTAAACTGCATATGTTTAATATTAAACATGAATTGACATGTTCTTTGTGATCCATATAAACATATATCCACATGTATGTGGTTAAATGTGGCAGTCATGCAGCTATGAAAAAATTTTCCAGTGAGGATAGTGAAATAAAGAAGATTTACTCAGCGCATAAACTAGTTGCAGAAATTAAGACAGAGCTACCTTTTTGTATTCTAGCATACAGATTCCACTGTAACTGTTGTCATAAAATAAACTAACTTTTTACTCTTCTTCAAGTCAAATGTATAAATTTCAATCAAATCATTAAATGCGTAAGAGATATGTTCTTTCTAGGAAGGAACATTTCAGTTCTTTGTATTTTAAACAGATGTGAATGTGACTATTATAAAAATCAAAGTTATGAGAAAGATGACAGAAAAAACAAGTAAGAGAAATTAATATTTCTCTAGTGTAAAAAATATAAACATTTGGTTACACACAGTTTTATACACACAAGTGTATAAAGTTTTTTATGTGTGTAAATATTTGTTACATTTCTCAGGTATAAAGCATTTAAAATATGCCAATCCATATTTGATTATTAATAAATTAATATTTGGGAAATTCATAATAGTTTTGTAATCTAAGCATGCTGTCCAATACTGTAGTCACAGGTCACATTTGGCTGTTGAATCAGTGAAAATTTTGAAAGTATTTCTGAAGAACCAATTCTTTTTTTATTATTATTGTTACTTTTATTTCTTGTTTATGAGTTATTATTACCTGGATGTATTTAAGTGCACCTGTATCATGCAATGCCTATAGAGGTCAGAAGAGGGCATCAGATCCCCTGGAACTGGAATTAGGACAATTGTTAACTGTCCTATGGGTGCTGGGAATCAAACCTGAGTCTTTTGCAAGTGCCAGTGATCTTAACTACTGAGCCATCCCTCAAGCCCCAGGAACCACTACTTTGATTTTACCTTTTGAACATGCCTGGTATAATTTTCTCAACTGTAGATTTTATGAATCTAAATAATATAAATTAGTTCTGAAATAATGTGTTTGGCTTAAGGTTCACTTTAAATATAAACACACAGTGCACTTCAACAATGTAGTTATTACAAAACAAAACTTGCACCAAGGGACATCTGGGTACAAAAGCTTGACTTATTAGTCCTTAACATATATGATAGAATGCTTGAAATTCAAGGGATGGGAGAGGGAGTCTATTATATGATTCAGATTTAGAGAATGAAATGCAAAAAAAAAAAAAAAATTAAAAAAACACCAAAAGATGAGTTGTAAGAGGAACACTTGCCTGTAAATATGAGGATACATATTCAGAATACAGCAAGAAATTACAATGGTCTAGGAATGTGGCAAAAGTATGTTTTCTCTAAGATCTATGACCTCTCCAGACAGGTATATGGAGATGTTTATAGTAACATGCATAAATTCCTTCCCATTGAGCAGATTGCAATATTAATTAGACAGCTGTTGATTACCCCCAAGATAAAAGCACCTCTCACCACTCATCATAGAAGTTTCCTTTTACAACAGATGGAGACTAACACAATGTTCCACAACTGGTCAAATGCAGAGGATAAGAGTTTGTGAGACTCTTAGCCCTAAGTAACACATTTTTGGTGCAACCTGTACACACAGGATGAGTGCATCTCTCACCTCTCACCAGAGGTTTCCTTACACAGCAGATGGTGATTAACTCAGAAACCCACAACTGGCCAATGTACAGAGAACAAAGGCTTCAGAGTTCATCCCTGAATAGGACACCGATTTCAAACCTTCGCCTCATTGTAGAAGAAGCAGCTGAAAAATTGTAAGAGTCAGAGGTGGTGAACGACCACAAGGAAGTGGTTTTCCAGACAGCTTTTCAGACACACATACGAACTCACAGTAGTGCTGGCAGGGTGCACACGTCTCATTCAAGCTCAAAACATGTACTTCACTGACATGGTGAAGTAGGTAAGACATCTCAACCCAGGCTAAGGAACTTTTGGCAACTGATGGCTGCTGGGAGAGGGAGAGACAGTCTCTTACAAGGATGGGACTCTTGATAGGTTGAGCAGGGTCCAGTGGATGGACTCAAGCTAGGGGACATGTGGGTACACATATCAGACTCTGTAGGTCTTTCTGAATTGGGTGAGGGACAGTAGGCAGTGTGAATGGGGGAAGGGATCTAAATATCATCAAATGATATTGTTTTAGAACTGCAGAAATTCAATTAAAAATTTAAAAAAACAAGAGATTTCATTTTTTGTTGCTTACATGTTTGATTATTGTTTTGTATATTTGAAGTTAAAGTATGATTTTGTTTTTTTAATGCACCAATAAATGGTTTCAAGAAAATTTTAAATTACATACATTGCTCACACTATATTTTTAATTGGAAATACAGGTCTTCATTGTAAATATCAATTAAAATTTGTCAGTGTTCGTGGTTTATAAAATCTGTGACCAAATATCATGCCTCATCACTTTGAACACATCCATATTATAGCAACTCTGACCACACAAGGCAAACATTTCTTCTTACTTGTGAAATCATTCAAATTGTTTGTAGAAGAACCCATTAGATAATACTTCCAGTGACAATTTGAGTTTATAATATTCAAACACTGGGAAAGGATTCAGTGTACAATTGTGAAAGAGGTTCATCACACAAAGACTCCTGACTAACAAAACTAGTGCCCTGTACTCAGCAAGCCCTGTTTATGGCAAGGACCAGCATTCATCTGGAGGAAAGGACTATTTACTGATATAATGGCAGTGTACAAAGTATCTAACTCTGCACTTCCAACAACATACAAGACGACCGTATTATCAGAATATTGTTTTCTGCTCACAACGTCCAGGCAGAGTGTGTTAATCTTAAGATTTGCCAGATCTCCTTGGTCCTCCAGCCCAGGTTCTGGCCATTCTCACGGAAATACCAGGAAATTGTAAAGCAGGTATTTTCCTTAGTTATACCAAACAAATTGATATTGAATGTCTTCTTTGAATCTAGAGAAAATACAGACTGATCATACTCAGTGTTCTACACAGAATTAAAGCTTACAACTCTCCAGACAATCCCACAGTCCTTAGTACTGCATCTGAAAATATATGTAACATTTATAGACTAAGAACAGGGCCAACCAAACACCTCATTGAACTGTGCCTTCCAATAACAAAATATCTACTAAGCTTTATTATTCAACCTACGCTTTTAAAAAGCCACAAAACCAATCACAATGTAGTATCTTTCAGTGTAATCAATTGATTTAATATTAGCATTTCTCTGTGATTTGACTAGATGAGGCTATGGAAAAAGTACTGTTTGAACATTTCCTGAAAATATCATCTATTTTTGAGAAGTCATCAGCTACCAGTTTTTAAGAAGTAATTTTGCATCTCAGTCAATTAAAATCTACTTTTCTTAATAATCAACCATGTTTCATGCTATTTTATTTTTAAAGAAGGGAAAACAACTTGACTGTTGCTTCTATGAATCTCCAGGGCTCCAAGGAGAATTTCTTTAGGATAAGTCCTTAATATCCCTTTTGGAGGAGTGTTTGTCATTTCTTATTCAATGCAGATTTCTTAAGTAGCTGACATTTGTTTTGTTTCCCACCACCTGATCTTGGTACCTCAAAAATCTGTTTTTCATTTGTTTAGCATTTATTCATGTTTTAATGACTCCCAGCGATTTTCAATCAGATTTTTGTAAGGAGTGAATTTTTTAAAGATCTTTCTTCTTATACAGTGACCATTGGTAGAATCTATGCATGAAAAAGAAAAGTTGCTATTTGCTAGACATTAACTACTCACTGATACTCATTATATACTTATCAGTTACTAATTTTTAACCATTAAATTGGGTAACTGGGATATACAGTTCAATAGACTACATTATGTAGCAATAATCTTTATTGGGCCTTATAAAGAATATATTTATACATTGAAATCAGAGCTGGCCTGAATCACATTAATTTTGAATAATGGAATGTCTTCCTTTGTAGCAAAAGTTGACTTTGAAATGCCCCAAGGTCAGGTTTGCCTTTGGGCTACTAAGTTCTGGGGTCTCTAGATCACCAGGTTTTGAGTGTATCAGAACCATGAAGATTTTCTTCATCTCTTATTGTGATATTCATCAAAACTCTGCGGTAGTGATCTGAAGAGATTACTCAGGCATATGCTTCATCTACATGGATTTGAAGGGAGACTTTAATAAAACGTGGCAGAGAAATTCAGTTGAAAGCACAAACGTGAGTTCACCCATAACACCCCCTGCTATTCATCCTGTGACTCGTGTAACAGGTTCTGTCATTTTGACATACAGAATGTTTCTTTTCCTCCATCACCTTTGAATTACCTGGATTGTATGAGGGATTCGGGGGGAAAGGGCTGGATTCCCAACGTCCCCCACAGCTATGTGTATCCCTGAGACATGCTGCAAGTCAGGTAGATGTTAACCTAACAAGGGAAATCCTGCTGGCTTTCTGCCTCCTTCAAACAATTAAACGGCATATAACTGTGTCTGTACTTCTCTTCAATTTTTCTTCTATAACACAAACTGGGAACTCATGACAGATTCTAATTAACTCAATTTAGACTATACAGAAAGAAAATACTACAGCAGAAGATTAAGAAATCAATTCTAGTTTCAAACCACAAGATGTAGAGTACAAAAGGAATAAATGTTAAAAGGACACATTTGACCCCCACTTCCTACATAATGCAAGTCACAGGAAGCAATCAAAGGCTTTAACCTACTGAATGAATGTTCTCAACCTTCTCCTGGGACACACACTGCAGCACCTAGCGCAACAGCACAGGGTTGGAAAGGGCATTAAACCTTTTCTTGCACTTGAATTCACATTTGTTGCTTAGAATTGGGACGGGCAGTGGGCAAGCACAGGAAAAGACTTAATTCAAAGATGTGCACAGGGAAAAGTATTTCAAGCATTTTTTTGAATCTTTTGGAGTATCCAAAATTTAGAAAGACTTTGTATTACTACATATTGTCAATGATGCTGTATAAAAGATGCACCATGAAAATCTGTATTCTAGTTTGCCATATGAGGAACCCATTTCTGAAAAAAAAATTCTAAAATCAAATTTCTTATTTAAAATGTTTACATGTTCTACTGTCTCATAACTGATTGCTCATGAAATATTAAAATGAGCTCCTGACTCATACTTTTCCTTCTAATACTGATGTTCCAAAATCTCAAACATTAACTTTGATATTAAACTTGTAAAGATAATTTTCATTTTGCAAAATGACCCTATCACAGGCTTCTTATTTAAAATTCACATTACATAATCATTTCGGTCATAAATTGGTTTGTGTTTCTAGTTCTTGTGGTTTTAAAAAGGACGAAAGTATCAAAATGTCCTTATAATAAAATATTGAGCAATTAGCTGAAATTTTAAAATCAAAACCAGAAAAAATGAAAATTGCTTGGCTTAAGCCAATGAGAAAAGGGAGATAATGTCTGTCTATAATTAAGCAGGATGGAATCGCATTAGTTACACAAAAGAAGCAATGATTTTAAGGAATATATTCTCCAAGGTCATTGGAAGTGCAGATTATGTTGTCCCACGCTGAACAATTATCTCCTTGCAGTCTGCTGTTTAGAGCATATGATTGCTGTATTTACAAGGGAAAACTGAATTTCAAATAATGTAAAAGTTTTGGTGAAATGACTTAAAGCACTTTGTTGATTCACATCATTAGGCTCTTTTGGTTGACGCTCTAATGGCTACTCTCCCCTCTCTCCCTACGTGGCATTGGAGGTTGATGGAAGTCTCCCTCCTTCAACAATACACTAAGAGGAATGTTTGGGGAAAGCATGTTTCAGAAACAACCGGGCCCTCACGATTGCTTGCTAATGTACAGGAACATTCAAACCCCTTGTGCTGGTAAACCAGGCGTTTCAACTTATCATTCAGGCACTGACCAATTTGGCATAAAATTCCTTGAAGCCTATGTGACAACAGTCTTGAGGAAGTTAGCCAGCTAGTCATGATCAGCTGAGTCTTCCACTACTCCTCTGCAATGAACATGAACAGGAATCTAAGGATAGAGCACATCTGGGAAGGCTCTCAGGGCTCAACCACATCCAGTTATATTGCCAACTTTACAATGGTGAGAAGTACATCTCCTTGTTCTACTGAAGATGGAAATATCCACATTAGAGGTCATTATATGTAGGGCACAAAGCAGGTGGACCTTAGCCAGGTCACCTGCTACGAGGATTAAGGGAGTGGCTCCTGTGGGTGTGGTGCTCCACTAAAGTCAGGGGTAACAACAGCTTCCACCCTGCATCTGGAGAGAACCTGCACCGAGATGATCCATCCGGAGGCAGAATAATATTGGCCGCAGTTGGGAACCATCTCTAGGGGGTTGGTTAACCAAACTCATAAAATCTCCCGCACTTCCATGAATACAGGAGTTTGCTGCTGCCTGCCCTCCACATGCTTCTCACTCAGCTCCCGGGGTCTTTTTCTGTGTGTTCCTCGGCCGGCACCAAGCAGAGGGACCCCAACAATTATAGTCAGAGTTACCACTTTTAAGTTATAAATGAATACTGATTAGGACTTTTCAATGCACCAGGCATACCTGATGAGCATATTCCTTATTAGAATAGCTCAAAAGACCACCTTCTCTAGTCTGTAGAATGCAGTTAATTTATCCACATCTCACAGGCTTTATGTTGAAGTATTTAAAATAAGTTGCAGAGAACATAGCCAGAGTTGTTAATCTGTCTGTGAAAAGATTTAATATTTCCCTGAAATCTATATCAGCACTTTCCCTTCAACAGTGGATAATAAAAATTTTTATAATACCTATTTAATTTATAATAATAAATAAAACATTCTCCTGCTTAGTTCATTTTTGCATATTAATGCAAAATGTTTCAAATTATTATTTCATTTAATCTGTCCATGGAAACTATGATAGTGCCCAGTGCCTCCATCACACAGAAAACTGAAAGGCTCACAAGGCACAGTGGAATCCCCAGCCCAGCCTGGTACAGCTGTCATCCTTTTGGTGTGCTTTTCCATTGACTAACTTTTCTAAGTGATTTGCCTAAAACCTGTCTGCTTCCAGGATAATCTGAAAGAATTCATTTGAATTGCTTTGCTTGCCTCCCTTCTATTTAGTCAAAAAATTATCTCAAACTGCTTAATTTGGCATACTTTTAAGTTTTCTAATGATTCACCCTCCCCCAATTCTTCAAGATAAAATTTAATTGTAAACCAAGCACTGTTCTTTATTTAGTAAAATTAAACAGTGCCCTGTGCTTCACAAAATGACAAATACTCAGAACGTGTCTACAGAAAATCTTGTCTATTTGATTTGTACTAGAATTTTAGAAAACAATACATTTTAGGCAAATTTTTTAAAACATTTGGTAAATGATTAGGCTGAATTTATCTCAGTCGGTAATGCATTTCCTTTTCAGGCCCAATGGCATCTTCAAAAATAGAATTAGTTCCTTCTAATAGAATAATATTGCTTCATGAAAATGGCACCAAATATGAGTCAGCTAGAAGGAATCTGTTTGGTCCCTTTCTGCCAGTTATGTGTGATCAGCTCACTTCCTATATCTACATTAGTTTCATTGATGGATCTAAAAGGAAGCATCTTGCCTGAGCATCTCACAGAATCAATGGAAGTACTGTGAGGGACAACCAGGTTGGGAGCATCTCCATCTCCTCTGAGCTTTCTGCTCTCCATGTGTGCGCTCTCCTCCCATCCTCGGCTCTGTCTTCATTTGCTCCTCTCTGTCATTGTGTTTGTTGTGTGTGGTGTTTGTTTGACACCCATAAAGCCATAATCTGTGGAAAACAAGAAGGCTGTTTTCTTATTCCTTGTAAGTATCCTCCAAGAGCAGTTCTAGACACAAAGGAAATTCTCACAATAAATGAATTAAATCTTGCTAGTTACCTGAGACTCACTGGAATGTGAAAAATATATTTACCATCTATCTCTCAGAGCTATTTTAAAGATGAAAACTACGAAGGAGTAGAAAGTTAAACTTTGTAAGCAAGTATTGTGTACAGCTTCTTTAAGCAATACAAGGATTAGGAAATGATGAAGGAGTTGCATTAAATTAAAATTCTCAAAACTGTCATGAGTTTGGGTCCAACATTTTCAGTTTGTAAGAGTTGACCTTTTGTGTATCTAAAGGCCATCTAGTCTAGTCATCCATCTTAACAATTCTCCTGCTTTGGTCCAGCTCTTGCTGAGGTTAATAAGGACCATGAATATCTTCAATGACCAAAGCATAAAGAGACATGACAGAAAAGCCAACAGAAGCTGCTGGCTGCCCTGAGCTCTCCAGGATTTGAGTCTAACGAGGCAGACCTGTCTCTGGGCTCTTTGGAGGTGAAATGAAGCGATGGGCTGATGCAGGACACCAGAGGAGCAAGGGCCTGACAGGCTACGGTGCCACACTCTGAATGCTAACCATCCCAGACATCTTAGGACAAGTGAGCTGGGTGACAGCCAAGGAAAGGAGCTTGTGCAGTGCCCACAGAGACCAAGAAAAAGAAAGGGCAGAGGAGATTATCAGTCATCTGGTATCTGAGATAACATGCAAAGCAAACACCAAGCACAACAGCAAACACAACCTTTGAGTATTATTTCTCCAAAGCGTATTTACCAAGTACTCTATCTCTTGATCTCTGAAGACTTGGTTAAATATGCAGCTGTTAATGTTGTGTTTCGGACTTCCTTTTCCCTGTTTGTGCAACTGTGATTATTTCTGTCTTTTAATTTTTGAAATACATCACCTGTTTTGAACATTGTAACTCTGACTGACGAAAGAGAGAAATAAAAGCAAAGAGGAGACTATTTCTCGGAGCGTTTGTAAAAGGGCATATTCAATAGAAAGGAACGTAGCCCGGCATTTATAATTACATACTAAACACATATTATTATGTGCAGGATATTATTAAGTACAACATATAACTACATGGATTATAAAATACCATATATACACATAATTACACACATTATTCTCCATTTAAAAATACTAATGTATTTCAAAAAGAATAGGCAATTCATTTAATTTGTGTCATTTTACGAGCTACCTTTTCTTATAATGAAAAAGTGTCAGTAGTAATGTTTACATTTATTTTATGTTTAAATGCATAACTATACTGGATAGTATAAAGGAGAGTCTAAAAGTGGGAAAATACAAATGAAGTAAAAGGTTTTCTGTGGGGTTTTTTGTGGTCATTATTAGCACTTTACCTCAGTTACTTGCTTACAGGACTTTTGCACTAATCAATTAGGGAATATAAATTGTTCCTCATTAAAGGTTCAGTACCTAGGAGGTGTTTGTGAATATAATAGATTTTTAATTAAAAATATAAAAAGAATTTTAAATGGATATAATTTTGATTTTAGCTACATTATTTTAGAATTTAGCTACATTATTATTTATTTATTTATTCATTTATTTTTGATCTTTTTGAGACAGGGTCTCCCTGTAGCCCCAGCTGATCTGGAAATCGCTAGGCAGACCAGGCTGGCCTTGAACTCACAGAGATCTGCCTACCTCTGTCTTCCTCCCAAGTGCTGGTGAAACGGGGTGAAATGAGAGCGTCCCCTAGAGGGTTCTTAGTCTCATTCATAAAAGAATTTAAGAATGGACCCAATCGGAAGCTTTAAGACAATTTTATTGGAATTTGAAGAAAAATCCTCAAGACAGGCAAGCTGGGGATTTCAGCAGCTGCCTGGAGGAAGAAAACAGAGGGAGAAGAAGAGAAGCCAAAAAGTCATGCAGGTTTAGAGCCTGCGTGGGGTCAGACACGTGGTGGACTGGCAGCCACATGGCCGGGAGAAGGAACTTTAGAGAAAAAGTAGAGAAATGCAAGACGCTAGGGCAGTCCAAAGCCTTAAAGAAAACATGTTTAGCAAAAGGATGTGAAGAAGGGATGTGAAGAAGGGAAGGAAAGATTACGCTTTTCTGAAGAATCCAGAAAAGCGGAGACTTACAGAGAGCTACATGTCTGTGGCTGGGTCCAGAAGAACTGCCCAGGGAGGCAGGATTCCCGTCAGGAAAAGTTCACTGCCTCATTAACACTCTGTATTCCGCCCACCTATTTAGTATAGCTTAAGTTGAACCCATCTTCCTAAGGGTGGTCCTGTGATGAGGTGATTGACCAGTGAAACTGGAAATGTGGGTCTTTCAACAGATAAACTAGAGAATTTATAGTCTATCCCAGCTAAATAGCTATTTGCTCTCTAACACTGGGATTAAAGGCGTGTGCCCCCACATCCAGCAAAGGTAATTAATTTTTAAACACACAGCATACTCCTACTTTTTCCACATTGAAATTAGTTACAGAAGTATAAGATACATGAAAAAGAACAGGCTTTAAATAAACTATTTTTCTGAGCATTTCTAAGTTGCTGGCAAAAGGAAACAGGATGTGGAAAGGGGGTCTGTGCTTCCGCTATTGGGCACACACAAAACTCAGCTGTCAACATCTGGTTGTGCAGAGGTCCCGTCTGTTAGACTTGATACGGCTTTGCTGCCCACGGGCCACGGTTCCGATCAGCATTCACATGCTCTGAATTCTGTAAGTCTTTAACAAGTGCATTCTGACAGAAATCTACCACTGCAGCACCCCAAAACACTGGCATGCCCAAAAGGTCTGTGCGCTGACTAGTCTATCTCACTGGGCCCACCATTTGGCCCACTAAATGTTTTCCTTATTTAGCCCTTTCCAGAATGTTACGCAGTTGGAATCCCAGGATTGGCTTCTTTCACTGAGCAATATGCATTTAAGCTCTGTATGCCTTTTTATGGCTTGCTAGCATTTATTCTTAGTCTTCCATAATATTCTATTGTCTGTGTGATGGCCTAGGAAAATGGGATAAAGACTTTCATTTTGCAGTTTGTCCAGACTTCAAAGTGAGCTGGTGCTTGACCTTTGCCCAACCCCTCTTAGTGGCACACCCAGAAAGGAGTGACCTTGTGAGTTCCAAAAACTGGCCAGACCACACTCTGCAAGACGTTCTAATCTAGGAGAGGCATGTGCAAATAGATTAACACCCTGGTCTGTTTTTGTCAGGAATGTGAACTCGGGAAACTATGTGAAATGCTTAAGTCTTATTGGATGTTGCAAGTTGCAACCATCCCCCGCTTCAGAGACTATAAAAGCTTCTTTCTAAGTAAGATTAGGGTTCGCCATAAGCAGCCCCTAGCTGGTCAGAAATAAAATACCTTGCTATTCCATCCACGTGGTGTTGGTTTTTCATCTCAACCCATTACACTGGATATTAAATTCATCTTGGTTGCTTCCAAATGCTGGCCATCAGAAATGGGGTTGCTGCAAATCACAAGGTGGGGGGTTTCATGTGGTCCCCAATTTTTTTTTTACTTTGGGGTAAATACCAGTGAATGTGATAGCTGGATCATGTGGCATGAAAATATTTATTTTCATATGAAACAACTAAGCATTTTCCAGAGGGTCACTACCATTTTGATGGTGTTTTGGATTTTTTTGAATTCTGCTATTCTGTAATGGTCTGTCCTTGTTGGTTGAAGTTCTGCTCCCCATCAACAGCCGATGTTAAATATCTTTTACTACACTTATTACCATATGCACATGTATTAGTTTGCTTTCTGTTGCTGTGATAGAAACATTGTGTGGATGTGGACCTATTACTTGGTTTCTCATTCTTTTCCTTTATTGTGTGGGTCCATCTCTCTCTGCCAGTGTGACACTGTCTTGACCCTTGCTTGTAGCTCTAAAATTAATGCTGGACTTGGTTAGTGTCAATTCTCCAGTTTTGTCCCTTTTAATATGGAGTTGGCCATCCTGGATCATTTGCATTTGCATATCAATTTTAGAATTGGATTTTCAGTATCCACAAAATAAGTTCCTAAGATTTTGTTGATGATTGCATTTAGTCCATAAATTAAATTCAGCAGAAATTATAACATGACAATAATTTTTCCTGCGTTAACAAGACTTATCGCCTCATTGTTTTAGTTCTTTGGTATCTTTCAACAAAGTTTTATAGTTTCCCTAAGCTCGTTTTGCTAAATAAATATCTAAGTATTTCATTTGTGAATGAATTACATGAATTACAAATTTGTGAATTCATTTGTGAATGAATTACAAATGTTAATTATTTAAAGTCTTAAATTCCACTCATTTATTGCTTATATATAAGAAGATAATTGACTCTTATTGTTCATCTCATACTGTGACCTGTGACCTGGCTCTAACTGCATTTCAATTCTAGTGTTTTGTACTTTTTGTCATTACTATTACTATTAATTTTAGGTAGGGTCTCTCTGTAGCCCTAGATGGCCTAGAACTCACTACATTGGCCAGGCTGGCTTGGATCTCATGCAGATCAGCGTGTCTCTGCCTCCTGAGTGTTGGGATAAAAGGTGTGCCCCATGGCACCCTCCTGGAATCTATTCTTGTGTCTGGTTTTAGTATTGGGCTAATGACTTTAGAGAATGAATGAGGAAGCATTCTCTCTGCTTTTATCTTCTGGAAGAAATGTATAAAACTAGCAAAGTATCCTCCTTAAATGTTTAGTAACGATTATCAATGAACTCACCTAGGTCTGATGCTTTGTTTTGGGAAAGATTATGATTTGTTGATTCAATGATTTTAATAAAGTAGGCCTGTTCAAACCCTACTTATCTTAACCATGGAAGATTTTTATCTTTCAAAAAACAGGCAATTTCATTTAATTTATCAAATTTGTGGGTATGGAATTGTTCATAAGCTTTTTGTTATTCTTTTATTATATGTGCAAAACTACAATGATGTCTATTTTTCCTTTGACCATGTTTTACAAAAAAACGACTAAATTTTAGTGATTTTTTTCATGTACTATATTTTGATCATATTCAGATCCCTCCCCTATCAATACCACCCTTTACTACCCTCTGCCCAATTTAGTGGATTATAGTATATATTAAGTCCTTTAGAGTCTAATCTGTGTCCTCAAATACCCTTCGGTGTGGGTACACCCACTGGAGCCTGGTTAACTTACTAAGAAACACACCCTTAAAAGACACCGAGTCCCAGTAGCCATCCGATGCCAATGTTTTCCAGGTAGGATTGGGGTTTCCTACTCACCTCCCCACGTCTATGTTGGAATTCTGTCTGGTTTGAACTTGCATGGGACTTGTGCATGCTGTCACCATTGCTCTGAGTTCATATGAGTAACTGACCAGCTGTCTAGAAAACTCCTTTTCTTTGTGTTCATCCACTCCCTCTGGGTCTTAGAATCTTTCTACCTCTCCTTCCACAATGACTCCTAAGTCTGGGGAGGCAGAAGTTCAACACAGACACTTCCTGCTGCCTGCCATCTCATCTTTCAGGTTTCTTTGAGTTGTAGGGATTCTTTACCAACCAAGATCTGCTTCTGCTGTTACCTCTTGGTGAGGGAGTACCCTCTGCCATCTCAGCTCTCAGAAGTGTTTGGGGCTCTAGGATCCTTCTCTGCCCCAGACAGGCCATCCTGAGATTCTCAGTGGCCTTCCATCTCTAATCCATGCACCCTAGACCTGCCCACAACCTAACCTATCAGCCAGCTTGTGATCACTTTTTAAAAATTATCCTGAAAGACCTTTGTCAGTTTGATTTGCATTTTCAATGAACCTGTCTTATTTTTGCTGATTTTTCTTTAATAGTTTTCTGGGTTTTAAAATATTTTCTTTGAATTTATATGTATTTCATACGGAACAACTTAATCATTGTATACCCCCTTCCTCAATGGTACCCTCCCCCACTAGGTTTCATGCATTCTGTCATTTATGCCAAGGTCTACAGAGTCAAGTTAGTATCCCCAGACGTCCCTCAGTACAGATTCATTCACTGGCATCTACCTGGCCTATCTAGAGTCACTCTCTTGAAGAAGATCAACTCTTCCTCACCCAGCAGTAATCAGTTGCCCAATACTTCTTCAGCTAAGGTTGGGACCTGTTGTTCATTTCCACAGTTATATGTTGAATTTTTGTTTACTTGGGTTTTCATGGGTCTTGTGCATGGTGACACTATTGCAGTAGGTTCATATGAGCAAGGTTCCAGGATCCTGTAAGACTCTATTTGGATATGGTTGCACACCTCCTCTCCTGGATCTTACAATCCTTCTGCCTCCTCTTCCACAATGGTCCCTGAGCCATGGGTGAGTGAAGTTTAATATGAGACTTCTTTTTATTTTATGTGTATGAGTGTATAGCCTGCATATATGTAAATGCATCCATGTCATTCAAGGCCCACAAAGGTCAGAAGAGAGCATCAGATTCCCCTGGAACTGGAGTTACCTATGGCTGTTAGCTTCCATGTGGGTGTTGGGGACCGAACCCCAGTTACTTTGCAAGGGCAGCTAGTGCTCTTAGCCACTGAGCCCTCTCTCCAGCCCTGGTTTTCTGGTTTGAATTCATTGACTTATGTTTTTTTCTTTTTAACTTATTGTGGAATTATTCTTTTTCTCTACTTTTCTGAATGGACGTTTAGATTTTTCAGTCTTTTTTTTTCTTATATTTGTGAATGCTGGCCCTCTCCTGCTAAGCTCTGCTTTCAGTCATTCCAAATTCATCTTTTTTCTTTCACTTAATTCCAAATATAGAACATTATTTTGAGATTTCTGCTCTAACCCTGTCTCGTTACACCAGCATTGTTTAATCTGTAAACATTTGGATTTTTCTGGTTATCTTTTTGCTGTTTATTTCTATCTTCACCCCCTTGTCATGAGAGTATAGACATTATATGATATCTATCCTTTTAAATTTATTTAGATGTGTTTTTTGGCTCTGTCCTTGAGCAAACCTTAGCTTAGCTTGAGAAGGTGTACTTATCTGATACTTAATGAAATAGTCTTTAGATGTCAATTACGCTGCTGACTGAAGGTGATGTTGAAGTCAACTACATCCATCCTGACCTGCTGCACAGTCTGTCCATTTCTGAAGGGGGATGCTAAAGGCTCCAGTCATGCTAGTGGATTCATTTATTGTTCATCCAAGTTCTTTTGGTTTCCTACTCTGGATATTAAGTGGTTTTGGAGCAATGATTCTTTTATCATTATAAAAAAGTCTTTCTTTACACTGATAATTTTTCTTTCAGTGTGTGCTATTCCTGATAATAAGGATAATCACACTTTCATTTGATTGATATTAAATTAAATACTTCTTTCCATCATCGCTTATTTTTAATCTATGAGTGTCTCTTAATTTAAAGTGGGGTTCCTGTGGAAAATTTGATTTGTAGTATATTCAGAACTGTGTCAATATCACAGCTTCCTAGCATTGCATTTATTTACTCTAAAAATAAACCTAATGCTCATTGCCAGTCACTCTTCAGTTCTTCTCCATCAAGTGTCAGACAAACACTAATCTGTAATTGTCCTGTTCTGAACATTTCATATAAATGGAATCATGCAGTGTGTGCATATTTGTATCTGGTTTCTTTTACGTACAAACCCCAAGACTGACCCACTTTTTAGTAAATACATGTACATCTATGTATTTGTGTAAATAAATATATACATAAATAAGTAGTTCTTTTCTGTTGTTGAATATTATGGGCACATATATATATTCAGTTGATGACAGCCTTCTCTATATTTTAATTATTATTATTTTTATGTGTATGAGTGTATTGCCTGCATGTAAGGGCATGACCCACAGAGGTCAGAAGAGGGTGTTGGATTCCTCTGAAACTGGAGTTATAGACAGTTGTCAGCCTCCATGTGGGTGCTAGGAATTGAACCTAAGTCCTATGTAAGAGCAGCCAGTGCTTTTAACTGCTGAGCCATCTCTTCAGTCCTTTGCAGACTTTTGGGTCTATTTGATCTGGTTTTGAATCCAAACTTCGCATTAATTTCCTTTGTGTTCATACATATGTTAAAACAATAAGTTAAAATTAATTTTCCTCAGCCCCATTACATAGGAACAAATGTAACATATAAATATGTAATATATATAATTACATTTATATAACACATATATATTATATATGCTAAAATTGATATTATACATCCAATATACAGAATTATATATATAATAGGGTTGACAGGGTGGTTATAGATATTAAGTAAAACAATATGCATAACATACAATAGCTGGGCTGCATGATAAACACTTTCATCAGTCAGAGTTCAGTTAGTGTTATCATAGGAACACACTACTTGTGATAACAGAGAGAATTTAGTATGAGGAATGACTACGGTGGTGAAAAGGAACTGAGAAGTTAAGCTCAGGAAGCAGGAGAAAACAGGAAGGGGTTGGATTGGGCCCTCAGAGCCCAGAGGCTGAAATGGAAGACACACAGAGATTGCTCCAGGCTGATGAGGATGTGCTGCTTTCAGAGCTCTTCCTCCTCCAATGGCAGGGAGGTGCCTAGAGAGCTGTAGCAAACAGAATGGAGACTTCCCTTACCCCTCCTTCTGACTTCCATTCTTCCTCTAATGTCTCCTACTGACAGAAACACAGAAAGACACAATCTGACAAAAAGATTCAGACTCTCGATGAGCATAGAATGAAGATTTTGGAGTTAACAAAGAGCAACGTAATAAACTGTCATAGACATTTCCTTTGAATATTCTATATCTATACATATTCTCTATGTTTTTGGACTCTCGCAAAGTAAAAACAGTTCTTTTCACAGAAACTTGCCACCCGTACCCTTTAGTACCCAAAGTTTTAAACATAACTCCCCCTCCAGAAAAAGTATTACTGTCTGTTTCTGCATGATTCTGAAAGATCCTCAAATTCTGTTCCAGTCTCAGCTGAAGATTTGTAATATGAAGTCTAAGTTGTAAAACAGCTACCATACAATAAATGTTATGTAAAATAATAAGAGGTAAGAGAACTAAAAAATAAGTTAGCAAGTGTATATTAACAAAAATAAAGTCACCCCTCACTGTTGGCAGGAGGGCGCTTTCGGGATATCTCAATTCTGAGAATGCCCAGTTCTGTTATGTACAACACCAGTATTACCTGTGTGCATTGTCTCAAATAGCTTGAATCTTCTCTCGATTTCTTCAGTACCTAATAAAGTATGTCACATTAAGTAAGGACTGAACTATGTTTAGGAAATACTGAATAGAAAATTATCTGTACGTGTTCAGCTCTAAAGCATTTTTCATATATATTTGGTCAATATTTGGTTACAAAGGATGGTCTGTTCTGAATTAGCCTAAGTGAGAAGTAAGGAAGAAAGCTGCTGAAGCCTCTTCTCTGAAGCTCATCCTGATGTGGTTTACAGGTTTCTTCTTTCTGGTCCGTCCTGTGTTTCCTTCGTCCTCAGTGGACTGGGTTTTTTCACTAGCGGACATAATTCAAACATTTGTTTTTCCATAATCTACCTTTTACAGTTGTTTTAATTTTTTATCAGCTTATTATTAAAAGTATGAAGAGGTTCCCAGAGTATCTGGCCTACATAGTCCCACCTCTCTTACTGTTTAGAATTTGCTCAAGTCCACTTTGAAAATATACATTGATTGCATTAGTCCATATAGACCCTCCCTCAAGAGTTAGCTTGGTGTTGTGTGAGCTACCAAATGCCCAGTTTAGTGGACATATGGGACCCATGAATGCTTTTCTCATTGAGTGCTGTCTGTATACTAACCTTATTTTCCTTTTCCATCATAAGAAATTCCTTCAGGTTGAGAGAAGGCATTGAAACAGTAGATGTTGGACATTGAAGGAGAAATAAAGACATTGAAGCAGCTTCTCATATCATCTTTAAAAACCATGCTGTCTTGAGGATTAATTGCTCATCTAAACTTAAGACTCAGTGTGCTGCATAACAACCTGTTCATAAGCAGCAGTTCAGTTTTCAAGGTTAGGACAATATTCTATGGAGAAGGATTCACTCTCTGCAAGGGTCAAAAAAAAAAAAAAAAGAGAGATTACATTAGCCTAGTCTACAGTCTTTTAGGCTCTTTCTGCTTCTCTAGTTTTGAAGGAGGAAGAGCCCCTTGTACATCCGCCCAGATTTGCTGCAGAACGTTCTCTTCCTCTGGACCCCACTCAAATTTGGAAGTTTGAGGACTGACTCTATAAATGGAGATGTCAGCTAAGAATCAGATGTCTGAAGAAAGAACGTCACCCATTTCCTGCTGGTACTACCACAGGGCTACGGCAAGGCACACTGCACATACTGAAAGAAGCTTGTGAGTATCAGGCTGGTATAGAGTGGGGGCCACTGCTGAGGCAGCAGGAGATTAGAGGCAAAGGTCAAGGGTTCCCCTGTTTTCCTCCTAGAGACGTGATTGGGAGAACTTAACAGCTGGAAAGGAGGAAATTATTTCCAGAATGGTCATGCACCTCAGCACCACAAACCTCAGAGTAGAGTGTTGGGATTCAGTGACATGTGATGGATGAACAGTCGCCACAGTGTAGAGCTGATCCTCTCACTCTACTACCAAACATGTGCAAAAGATTCTCTGACTGCCTTGTTTTTCTCAATAAAACAAAATATTATGTATTTATCATGGAAAATTTAGAAAAACAAGAAAGTAGCAATATTCATAATCCCACCATGTTGTTGCTCTACTGCCTCTCCCCATGTCTCTGATTCTCCCCGTGTCTCTGCTTCTCCCCGTGTCCCTGCTTCTCCCGGTGTCTCTGCTTCTCCCCATGTCCTTGCTTCTCCCCGTGTCCCTGCCTCTTCCCGTGTCTCTGCTTCTCTCCATGTCTCTGCCTCTCGCCGTGTCTCTGCTTCTTCCCATGTCCCTGCTTCTCCCCGTGTCCCTGATTCTCCCCGTGTCCCTGCATCTCCCCGTGTCCCTGCTTTTCCCCGTGTCTCTGCGTCTCCCCATGTCCCTGCTTCTCCCCATGTCCCTGCTTCTCCCCGTGTCTCTGCCTCTCCCCGTGTCTCTGCTTCTCCCCGTGTCCCTGTCTCTCGCTATGTCTCTGCCTCTCCCCGTGTCCCTGCTTCTCCTTGTGTCCCTGCTTCTTCCTGTGTCTCTTCCCTCTCTGTGTCTCTGTGTTTCTTTTTCACTTTATTTTTGCCAAAAATTTCGTCCTGTTCTATATCAACTTTTAAGAGTTTTGCTTAGTGATTTACTGCACCGTTAGCATCTTGCATGTTCACACTGCCCATGTTCACACCCAGCTCTGCTGCATGAGTACATGTAATTATTTGCTCTCTTGTTATGGAAAGTTTTAATATTGTGATGACTCTCTTTATTGGAAATCTTTATGGAAACTTTTTAATGTGCTAAATTTGGGGGAAAGATACAGTTCAGTCTTATTTGAATCTTACAAAGAATTTTTTTTTAGAGATATGTATTCTCTGTAAAAGTTCTTTGGAAAGTAGTGTTTACCACATATAGAAAGCAATTCCTTGGACGGAGTTTATGTATAGACTCTCTTCTCTTCTCCCCCTTTCCCTCCACTTCTCTCCCACTCCCCTCTTCTTTCATTTTCTCATCAGATCATGGTTCAGCAGTCGAGAGCTTGCTGCTCTTGCATAGGACTAAGAGAGTTCTGCTCCCAGCACCCACATCCAGAGCCTCACAACCACCTGTATCTCCTGCTCCAAGTGATCAGGCATCCTCTTTTGGCCTCCATGGGCACCCACACATACATGTGTAGGTGCACACAAAGATATACATACACATAAATAAAACTGAAAAATAAATTTTTGCAAAAATGAAAGGCTTATTTATATGACTGTACATTTCTTTCTGGAGTAGAAATTATAGCTAAAATATCTATGGGAAGAGATTTCTTTGTGAATAGTGATAAGAACATCTGGGGTAGAGGCTGTAGGAAATGGCAAAGACATTTAGCATAGCTATAAATGGAACTGCTTAGCACACACAAAAATTAACTCAGACGTTCTTGGGCTGGGAGAATAAATTTGGATTAAATATATTCTTTCCTCATAGAAAGAATAATCTTAAAACCATCTGTCCTCTTATTGAAGGTTTCAAATTTTAAGTTAGATACATCAAGATGAAAAAGCCTAAGATGTTATTGTGTCGCCAGGCAACATTGCTAATCTAAGATCTTATAGCCAAGTGCCAGAAAAATTTTGGACACAATAAATGTGTCCCTAAAGCAAGTGAGTCAGCACGACCTATTTCAAGAAGAATTTGCAAGGAGCCACAAAAGTCCACAGTGAGGGTGAATTGCCCGCAGTCCTCTCTCCTTCACAATGCTGGTCCTCCTCTCCTTGGTCTCTAAGTGAGGTATAATCAAGGAAATAACGTACATTCTGTTCCATCCTATGAAAGACACTCACAGTGAAGTAAGAGCATCACCTCTGTGTGCAGACATTCGGGGTACATGCCTTTATCCCCAGGGCACAAGTTTCTGGTCAAAGTCTCCCAGCTGGGAGTCAGGTGTCTCCTCAGGATCTCAGCAGACTGAAGGGCCGGAAGAGGATGAAAAGGCATGCTTGTGCTCCTGTTCCTGGAAATGTTCCATTTAGATTCAAGAATCTCTTTTCCTTCTGGTCCAAATGTCAGTTTCACTTGTAGTGGGTTTTGTTTTTGCACTTAAAAAACTGCTTTGAAATGGAATTTGTTGAAGATAAGAATCTTTCATTCTCTGGTTAAGGAGTGTGATTGGAACTCTTGTGATCATAAGGATAGTGTAGAAAATTGTAAATAATGCCTTTGCCACCCTTCTGAAGATTTATACATTTACTAGATGAAAACTTCAAGACTCGATTTCTTACAGGGTCAAGTTCAATACTGACAGAAGTGAACATACTCTTTTCTGACAATCTGGCAAGAGTGACTCGCATGGAGGGATGACCGCGGTCACATCTGCATGTTAATTGATACTTTTTTCTATTAGGGGAGAATGTATGTACCTTTTGAGTGGTTACTGAATAGATAAGTCAGAACCAGTTATTTCCTGGTCCAGAAAGTTTTGAGGGAAGTGAGATAATGCAGGGAAGATCTGTTCTGTCATAGGAATTAAATGAAATGTAGAAAATACTTAAGGATTTTGGTTTTTCAGAAATTCATATTTTAACAGGTTTTTTCTTTCTTGAGAGAATGTCTTTTTAGCTATTTTTTGTGAGTAAGTGGTGTTATTTGGGCTAGTTATAAATGCAGGTACACATTGCTTACGTAGGTTAGGGCAGTTGTGGTTAATTTCTTACTGTTAATTATCAATGTTATGTTCAGTTATAGAAGTGATGTAATAATCGAATGGTTCTTTAATGGGTCACTGGAGAGTATGTGATATATTTTTTAAATGTTACAGCAATAATAAAGTAGAGATACTTTGGATTTATTACTTAAGTTATTGAGGTAATCAAGTTTATTTAATGCTACACTGACTACTCAGATTGGAAATATAAAGCTGACATAGCTTTCAAGCTATTTAGTAGTCATGTTTTTATTTCAAATTGTGGATAATCACAAATAGTTTTTCTTCTTTTAGGGTAGAATTGTGTAACACTATGTAATGGTCTAAAATTAGTATCTGATGATTATAGAAAATATAGACTCATTATAAATACTTAGTAAAAGAAATCCTCTGTGTTAAAGACATAAATCATTAACTTCTTTTCAGTTTGAGCTCAATTAAAAAATACCTTTCTTTTTTTTCCAGTATTAATTTTTTTCATACTTCTGGTTTTACACTCCCTGTTACAAACAATATATAAATAGCCACATATAAAATATTATTTATAAAATACTAGTAGCATACAAAATGCTATACATTTAATATTATACATGTAGATAAGAAATTATGTAATTTAAAGAAATTCTGACTCATTTTCTCATATAAATCAATATTCCAACCTGTAACTAGTGGGTCTATTTGTGATGATGCAGTTTTATAAACAGTGAACAGTGTGCTTTGATAATATTTACTTTTGTGTCAGTGTGAATGCATTTATTAAAAGAAAGAATCTAAAGATAGGTCTTAGTGATACACAGCTTGGTTTAACAGGAGTTTTTAATCATTGATTTTTCTTTGAAAAATAAAATTTTGTTCATAGCAGTCATAATCAAGAATATCTGACAAATTTCAAGCCGCTATGATGAAATTTGCATTTAATCATCTCTTTCTTCTTTTTGTTTTAAACTGTGGAAATGATATTCTGTAATAAAAATCAAGAACTTAACAGTGCTTAATGAAATAAAATAACTAAGGGTGAAATATACTCTTTTTAAAATCAAATACTATCCCTGGTTTGAAATTTATTTTGGCAACAACCCTTTAAAATAACAGCTTTAAATTCACAGATATTTTACTGATATATAATTTTAATATACATTGTATCAAAAGGAGAGTGACTTATGTTGAATTCACTTATTTTGAATAAGTGAAAAATTACAATGATTCTCAAAATCCATTTAAATTTGGCCTTAAGTTAAATAATCAATGCAACTTAAGGACAAATGATAGTTTCAGAGAACTGTATCTTTTGTTGGTACATTTCTTAATTCCTCAGGTGTTTTCTACTTATATTCATATTTTTATTTGGATTTGTTGAGGATATATATCAGGATCATGCCTCGAATGGCATTACCTGACAATGAGACACATATCTTTAATCAGTCAGAAGCACTCAGTGAGAATTCAGAGATATGTGTAAAAGAACCAATACTGGATGAGGTTGAAAGGACTCTACTTTTGCTGTTTAGAAGGTATATGATCTTGGAAGCATCACTAAGCCCTTCTGTGCTTTAATTTATCACATATACAGGGGGAATAAAAAGAGAGAATACTTGTGGGCACTCGGAGCTGGTATCCTTACGACCTGAGAAGCCGTCATGGGTCTTGCTATTGACTTAGCCCCTTTCAGGGACTAAGTTATAGGGACCATAAAAATGTCCCAAAACAATGAAGACATAAGAAAGAAGAGTATACAGTATTGTATCAGTATCCATCTTCTTTTAGGGTAACTGTATTAGTATTGTTGTGTGGGCATGCTCATATATGATGTGTACATTTGTGTGCATGTTGACATGCCTACATATGAGTGCATAGGCCACCCTTAACATCGCTGAATCTCCATCTTAACTTTTGGGATTGTGTCTCTCACTGAGCCTGGAGCTCATCAGTTGGCTAGTCAGAGATCCTCCTGTTTCCACATCACCTCCTAACACTGTGATCAAAGGTTGTGTGCTGTTATGTTCAGTTCTCCACATGTGTGCCAGAGATCTGCATTCCAGTCCTCATACTTACATGGCAAGTACTTTGCCAACTAAGCCATCTTCCCAGGTTCTGTGCTGACTTTATTTTACAGGTTTCCCAGTTTTTATGAAGCTACTAATCTTCACAGTTTTTAATATGGTATTTGCAAATCTTTACAAAACTTTGCCTTTGGAAAGTTTTTGGATTACTCTTGAACTTAGTTTTCTCACCTGTAAAATGAAGTAAATAGTAGTAGCATCTGTCATAGGACTATCATGAAGAGCTACCAAGCTCTATGACTTCTAGCAGCCACAATGAACCACAACATCATCTAGATTGTATTCATACAAAACCTAGGTGTCAATCCAATGATAACAAATAAACACTGAATGCCGAAAATGAATGAAATATTGTGATGCCAGGAAGACTGTAAACCAAAAGGAAAAGAGAGCTTCAAAGAGCATTCATGGTTTTCACTGACTTCCTTCTATTACCAGTGTTTGCTATTACAGGCTCTAATTATGGCACTGATCAAAAAGGAAGAGTTATAGATGGGGACAGGGACAGAGAGAGAGAGAGAGAGAGAGAGAGAGAGAGAGAGAGAGAATCATCGTATCCGTTACCGTCTTGTCTCACCACTCGGGGCCAGCCCAAGTGGACTTTGGGGGGCCAGTCTGAGGGGTTGGGGGTGAGTAGATGCAGAGTCAAGCCACAGACTCTGGGAGTTGGATGGGAAGCAGGCCAAGCGCATGGCACTGCCAACTTGCGTGGCACTGCATACTCAACGTGGCACTGCCAACTTGTTTATTGAAAAGGTGCACAAGCTCTTATAAGCCTGGATAGCCAATGACCCTATGGGGTGGGGTTCCAAATACATCCAATAGTAAGTTTGTCCGCAGGTAGGCAGGTTCTTTCCAGGTGCTGGTCTCACAACTAGCCAGAGCAGAACACCACACCCACAGGAGCCATTCCTCTATTCCTCCTAGCAGGTGGCCTGGTTAGGCCCACCTTGCATTATGTCCAACAAGAGAGAAAATCAGTTCTCAATGGAGAAGAGATAAATATTTAAACTAATAGTCAAAAAGATAACTTCAGATATCAATCACAATATGGAAATACTGAAACAAAATAAAAGATGAAAAGTCATAACCTAGAGGCTGTCATCTGGGCTAAAAACATCCTTTCTGAAATGGTGACATCCGAATTGAGACCTGAAGACAAGAAGAAAATATAAATCATCTAAAATATCAGAAGTGCCAAAAACGAGCAAAGGAAGCATTTCATATATGCTTAAAGGCAAGAGAGTGCAGAATAGTAGAGCTCAGCAAAATATACCGATTACAATAATATGTGAATGGTCTTTCTTTAACCCACTAAAGAAAAGTGTTTATATTGGGTCATAAAAACAAGAAAACTCCACATTGCATATACCAGATATGTGACTGTTAATGGAATTAGCAGCTTGACAGAATCTAAAACCACACAGGAGACAAGTCTCTGGGCATGCCTGTGAGGATTACCTTCATAAGTTTAATTGAAATGGGAAGAGCCACTCCTCAGTGGGGCAGCACCACCCTCTAGAGTGGTGCTGGACTACAAAAAAAGGCGGGAGCTAGCTGAGCTGGAGCTTTCACCTCTCTCTTCTTTCTAACTGTGGATGAGATGTGACCAGTTGCTTGAAGTTCCTGATGTCTTGACATCTCCACTAGAACGGACTATACCCTCAAATTCTGAGCCAAAACAAACCCCTCCTTCCTTAAGTTGAATTTGTTAGGATATTTTATCACTACAACAGAAAAAATAACTGATACAAGATTTCTTATTTAAAATGTGACTGGAAAGTTTTAAAATAAAACCTGAGGAGCAGACCACTGGGAAAATATAGTGAAACTCACATGGTTTACATTACACAGACATAATCTAGCCTGAAACATTTAAAAGATTGAGAAGGAAACATTGTCACGCAGAAAGCATTCAGCAAGGATAAAATGGAAGCTGCAGTCACAAAGAACACATCTGATCTACCGGGGATCTGACAGCAAGGATTCCGATTAGCTTTCCTCAAGATCATGTGAAAACCTTATTGAGGCCTGAAAAGTAGACACTATGCAAACAACATTCCACAGAACAATTCAGCTATCAAAAACCCCACAAAAGTCCTGTCCATTAGAAATAAGAGTGTTTTTGGAATAATTACTGTGTCCAGGAAGAAATGAAAACAAAATTGAAGCATTGCTAAAAGCAATAATAATTAAGACATTATGTTTCAGAAAATATGAGATGCAGTCAAAATAATGCTGGCTAGAAATGCCACTGATCTTTAAAAAAAGGTTATAGCAATGTTCTTCAAACCATTTTTGAACATAGAAAAGAATAAAATTTCCCAATTTATTTTATGGAACAAGTATAACAATGTTTCCAGCTAATTATTGGACAAAAGAGGAAAATAAATACAAGATATTAAAACACATGAACAGTAATGTAAAAATCTTTAAGTATTAATAAATGGATTCCAATATTGCATTTAAATGGAAAATGTACCACAAACATAATGTTTATTTTTAGAAGGCAGCAATACATCAACATCAGGATAGATAGTAACTGTAAGAAGAAAAATTTAGGGGCTAGAGAGATGGCTCAGCAGCTAAAAGCACTGGCTGTTCTTGCAGAAGACCTGGGTTCAATCCCAGCACTCACATGAATGCTAACAACTGTCCATAACTCCCATTCCAGGGGGTCTGACACTCTCTTCTGTACCCTGTGGGCATTGCATGACACCGGTTCACTTGCATATATGCAGGCAATACATGCATACACATAAAATTAAAGTAATAAAATATTTTAAAAAGAATAATTTAATAATTTCCAAAGGCATTGACACGATTAAACAGACATTGCTGATTAAAGAGACTTTCACATAATATATTTCCATGCACATATGTATTATATTTCACTGTAAAAGTCAGTGTACTGTTGCCTGTGCCATTTGAAAGTACTCAACTAATTAAGATCCATCCAGACTCCAACTGGGTGTGGGAGCTCATGCCTGTTGTAATCCTATCATTTGGGAGGCAGGCACAGGAGAACTGAGATAACTTTGAGGTCACCCTCAGCTATGTCATGAATTCTAGGCCAGAGTTTGTAGAGTGAGGGCCTCTCAACAAACCAATAACATCGACAACAACAAAAACCAAGCATGCACACAAAAGGGGGGAGGGGCATGCTTGAAAATTTAACTTTACTTCTAGTTTCTATTTTCAAGATGTCATAGATTAAATTGTGCCCCACAAAGTTCCCTTTGTGTCCTTTTTTCTGTGTGTAGTAAAATCCCAACTAACAAAGCAATTCTCTACCACTAAAGAATGCCAAAATTCTTTCCCTAGAACTGAGAACCTAAAAACGTGCTCTTAAGTTTTTAAACCAAGTTTAATTTCAAGTTAATATTTTTTTTTAATCAACAGATTCATTCGCTTTAAGTGCACACTGTAGTTTAAACTAACAAGCATGTCTTTTGTGGTTTTGCTTTTCAAATCTTTATACCATTTAAGAAGCTAAAGTACTATTGACCGGAAGGATTTCAAGGTATCCTCATTAATGATTCTGAGGCAGGCACAGCCAAGGGCCTTGAGCCAGCTCTGCAGTGTGTTGCCCTCTGTAATGATTGGTGTAGAAACTAGGTAACAGTTGCCCTTGTTTTCGAAACAGAATATATTTTGATATCTGAAGTAAAATAAAATGGCAATAGTTAGTTAAAATAATCATCAGTGTTCCTTACTTGGTGTATATAACTTGTAGGAAGTGTCAAGAATTGGACCACTTATAGAAGACAGTGAGCTGAGTCCTGGGGGCGGGGGGGTGGGGAGCAAGATTTTGCCACTTAAACACAAATGCAAAATACCTGAGACTCTTTTGACTGCTTCTCTAACATGTGCCCGAGCGTTCTGACTCCCCTTCTTCCTTTGCCACTTCACAGATGTATATGGCTCGTTATAGAGGTTCATGCTCTATAGAGCGGCATGCTCTAAGCAATAAGTTCTAATTGTTGGTGCTGGCTGTCTTTAATCAAGCTGGATTCAGATACAAGTGAGCTGTAGTCTAGAAGGAGAGAGCCATGGACTGAAAAACGGGACATTACCTTCCAGTATTCTAAAAATCTCTTCCTGTATTTGCTTCCTTTTAATTGGTTAAATTGTTTTTGATTGCTCTCTTTATTTATTTTACCCCCTGTCATTTAGACACATTCTCCTAAAGATTACTAAAAACTAAGCCAGGCATGATGGCTCATGCCTTTAATCCCTTTCTTGGAGGCAGAGTCAGGCAGATCTCTGTGAGATCATCACCAGTCTGGTCTACAAAGTGACCAGATGTGCCTCCAGGGAGACCTTGTCCCAAAAAGATCAAGAAAAACATAACTAAGAACTCTGGTTCCCATAATTAGCTATGAGTACAGGTGATAACTTGATTTTTATATTGGAGTCTAATGATCACTACTATTTAACTCAAGCCTCAAAGTTCCAATAAAATTTTACAATTTACCCATTAGATTTACTGTCTTGAAGTCTGAATTTGAGGAACTGAAGTGATGGTTGGTTCAGTGGTTAAGAACACTGGCTACTCCTGCAGAGGCCCTGGGTTTACTTCTCAGTCACCCACATGATGGCTAACAACTCTCTGTAACTCCAGTTCCAGGGTATCTAATGCCCTCTTCTGACCTCTGTGGGCACTGCACAACATAAATGCATTTATATGCATACAAGCAATACATTCATACACATAAAATAATAATAACAAGGTATTTTTAAATCTGAAGTTCATAGAAAGTTTTCCATTGGGGGGTTGTAGAATATGTCAAAACAAGCTTTATTGCCAGCTCCTCCCTTCCAGAGATTTAGAAGGAAGAGCAAGGAGGATCTCCCATCAAAGTGGAGCTGTCTCTGGGCTCAGCAGACAGCACCTTTGGGACATATCATAGCCCACAAGTGCTCGAGACAGCTGGGTATCGTCAAATTTTTGTAAATATTTATTAAATACAAAATAATATTTTGACATATGCATGCATTATAGAATGACAATATCTAAATTACTATAACTAGTAATTTATGTCACACATTTATATCTTGTGCTGAGAACATTAAAGCCTATTATTTTAGCAAATTTTAAATACACAATACATCACTATTGACTTCACCTTGCTATGCAATAAATCTCAGAAACTTATTTCTCTCATCTAACTGGATTTCTGTCACTGGCGCTTTCTCTCCATTCCCTGCTGCCAGATTTTGGTCATCTTAATTCTGCTCTTAACATTATAAATTATACATTTATTATAAATCATGCAATATATCTCTATTGGTGTTCTCTTCCACTTAATTGAATATCCTCTAGGTCAGTTCATGTCATATATGACAGAATCTCCATGTTCTTAAGGCTGAATAGCATTTCATTTTGGATAAGTTAATTATTTTTTAAATCAAGGTCTCATTACATAGTCTTAACTTTTCCATGTGGCTCAGTGTGGTGTTCCTATTTCCTCTGAATTGAGCCATTCCCTCCTGGAGAGCGTTTCTTCAAGGCATAAAAAATAAGCCAAACCAAACCCAGTAAGAACCCCACAAACTGCAGAAAGTTCCTGAAGTTGATAGGATTTATAAGACCTCTCCCCAGGGTTATATAAGTGGTAATAAATGCTGGGGAAAGGACATTCTAGGACCAGCCAAACTGTTTACAAATCATAAGGGGACTCCAGACATGTAGGTTTCCTGAACTGTTACTCATGCTGTGGCGAGCTTTCTGCTGATGTAGTTGCCTTGCAATCATCACGTAAGTACCCATCATCCACAGTTCTGTAAATAACCACAATAAATTCATTAGGCTAGTCTTGGGTGATATTTCTTTGGTCTGTCATCTCTGTTTTATCTGGAGTGAATAAACATTTGTTCATATCTTGCCAGTAAAAGTCACCACACAGTATCTAGGCAGGTGTTGGTACCTTAGCATTCTGAGAGCTGGGATAATGGTATATTCACTACATCTAGGCCATATTCTCCTTGATTATTTGCCATGGGTCAAATATAAAGTATCCCTCTAAAAGACTTGTGTACTTAAGTCTGGTTCCTATCACTCATCCATATTCTCTCTGTCTCTGTCTCTGTCTCTCTCTCTCTCTTCTTGCAAGGATCACAGATTTTTTTCTCCCATGTCCTTCTGCTTCTTCCAAAAAAAAAAAACTAATGGATCCAGCCAGTCACCCACTAGAACCTCTGAAAGATAATATTTCCTCCCTTAAATGGATTTTTGTCACAAGAATAATATGTGAGAAATACACTGTTTTCTTGTTGGTGTAAGCCTTGACTACTGTGAATCATGTTATAATAAACCCTAGTGTGCAGAAACCTCTTTGATGTACTGATTTCATTTATTTGCATATATGCCCAGAAATGGGATTTTGGGATCATATGTAACTCAATTTTTCGACCTTTTCTTTAGAAAGTCGCATACTGTCCCCACATGAATATGCAAACTTTATGTTTTGACATCTATTTTCAAGATTTTTTACTTGGTTTTCAACTCCTCTATTCCTTTCTTAAGTAAAGAGTGATTTATTCATTTAAATACTAAAGATTAGGTGGGCTCAGGAGATAGCTCAGTTGGTAAATACTGAAGATTGGGTTTGAATTTAAAATAGTTTCAATACTATTTTAATTATTTGAGGGGAAAAATCAGGTAACATTTTAAAAAGAAAATGTGTAGTGAAGTTCATATGGCTAATTAATAAAACTCCCAAAGTATTTGATGCTATTCTAGAGCCTGGGTTTCATTAATCTGAGCTATCTTGGAACTTACTGTGTAACCTAGGACAGCTCTAACTAAATCTCCCAGGTTCTGAGAATACAGTGTGTAATACTACACCTAACATATAGGAATATACTATCAAAAGAAATGGAAAGATCCAGAAAATAAATAACTATTCAAAATCTTTCAGTGTTGGAGATTCTATGACTGAATATAGATTAATATAGTGAGTCTATATTGAAACAATATAGTTTCAAAAGATCCATACTAGAATTAGAATTGTCCCTTAGGGGTTATAGAGATGACTCAGTGGTTAAGAGCATTAACTGCTCTTCCAGAAGACACAGGTTTGATTCCCAGCGTTCACATGGCAGCTCACAACTGTCTTTAACTCCAGTTCCAGGTGATACAACACCCTCTTCTGTCCTAGGCAGGCACTGCATGACATGGTGCACTTACATATAGGCAGGCAATATGCTCATACTAAAAATAAAAAAATGAATGATAAATAAATAAATTTAAACCTTTCCCTGAGGATGGGAAGATGGCGGGCTGAATAAAGTGCTTGTCACACAATTACGAGACATTGGTTTAGATTCCAAGCATCCACAAATAAATTGGGCATGGTAGCACGTCTCTGTAATCTCAGTGCAGGGAGGCAGGCAGGTATCCCAGGAGCTCACTGGCTCTCATGATGACTGAACTGGTAAGCTCCAGGGTCAGTGAGAGAGACCATGTCTCAAGAAATAATACGGAGAATGATTGAGGAAGACAACTGATATGGCCTTTAGTCACATGTGTATACATGTTTGCATATACCCTCATGTACATGTGAATGAATAAACACAGAGACACATACCCACATATAACACACACACCCCACCCCATACACACATATAACACACAGCACACACAGACACACAAACTAACTCTATTAAGGTTATAGCAGGCCACATACAGGCTTACCATAAATGAAAAGATCAATTCCCACATCAGTCATTAGCATAAATAACTTATTACTGTGAAACTTAAGAATCCCTAGGATCTGAGACTGCATTTGTTATGGGCACAGGCTGATAATATCATCAATTTAAAATTAATTCTAGTCTTCGAATTCTAATCTATCCTTTTCTAAAGGCTCATACCTGCCTTTTTTTATGGTCTTAAAGCTTGTGTCTCTCCAGCGTTCAATGTTGAACCCTAAACCCCAATAGAGGACCTCTGGAAGATGTCCTTACTTAAAGGCCTAAAGAAGCTGGATTGCTCTTCTCATGATGTAAGACTCAGCATTTGCCACTTACGCATTTGAGGACTGTCCTACTTAACTTCTCTATTGCTGTGATAAAACACTCTGACCAAAAACTAGTATGGGAGGAAATGTTTTATTTGGCTTGCACAGCCTGATCATAGTGCACCCTTGAGGGAAGTCAGAGCAGCAAGCCAGGGCAGGAACTGAAGCAGAGACGGTGGAGGAATTCAGCTCCTCTTTCATCATGTCCTGACATACAAATGCAAGATTGTCCAACCACAGAAAAAGACCCAAGACCTTTCCACTAGTTGCACCTGCAGCTGTGTTCCATTCTTTTCTACTGCCTAGATAACAAGTTACCCAGTCATAGACTCACCTTTACTTCCTGATCACAGCAGCCAATTCAGAACAACAAAACAAAACTGCTTCTTTGAAATCTACTCGATGTCATGGAATGTAATTTCAAATGCTCAAAGTCTTTTTCTTGTCATTGTTTGGCATCCTTTAATAGATGCTTTCATGGTTTCCAATAGCTCATGGCCTCCCTCATGAAAATAAGCAGTGAAAGCCACTATGCTATGCTGCAGGAGCATTCCTACAGTTCCTTAACTGGAGAGATCCGACAGACCAATAGGATAAGCATTAAAGAGAGCACTGGGAAGGAAAGGAAGAATAATCACCAGATAAGAGGACCATGTACCAAGGACAATCAGCGGTGATAGCAGTTTGGGGCACACAGTTTTGGGCACACAAACACGCAAGAGAGGGAGAGAGAAACATCACCAGAAGTAACTTAGGAAGAGAGGAGTTGAGAAACAGTCATGAGGATCTTGGAGACTTGTGGCTACGGAACTGAGAACAATCATCTGTGTAATCGTTCACATATTTAGGTAATCAACTAGAATTCATGGTGCTAAATATGTCCCAGGTACATACTATGTCCCGGAGTCATACTGCTGGACAAAGACTGGTCCTTCCTTCCTGAACCTCAGCTTAATGGTAGCAGATAGTGGGAATGCTAAGTGTCACTGTTGCTGTTGTGATTGTTGAAAGAATCATGGAGGTCTGAGAAACTGTAGTAAAGAAGAAAGGCTATTAAGGACATGCTGGAGTGAAGGACTTTGGGATAATAGTGATGAATGAGAAATGTGAAGAGATGCATAAAGAGCACCCCAGAAGAAGAAAATATTTATAAAGACCCCAGAGTAGGAAGAATAAGTTAACCGAATACAAAACCACGAAGTAGGTATCGCTTTGATGTCAACGGCACTGGGGAGATTCTGTAGAAGGGTAAGGACTGCTAAGATGTACAGGACACAAAACTTCAGCCCACAAGTGAAAGCCAGCCCATCACTTATGTTCATATATTAAACTTCATCGGAACAGAGTCATTTATTTTACTATATTTTGTCCATGGCTGCTTTTCCATTACAAAAGCAGTACAAGATAATTGCAGCAGACCCCATATGACTCAGACAGTCTGGGATATTAGCATGGCTAGAGACAAGTGTGCTGATACTTTATATTTGCTATCCTAGGAGTTTCGTCTTTATTTAAAAAGTAATGCAATGCCATCAGTGGGGACGATACCTTTGCCTATAAAATGATGAATTCACTGAACAGGGTGAGAACCCATAGGCAGACTAATGTGGAAGCAGCGAGGCAGGATGATGGGAGAGAGATGAAGTTGTGGGTGGCATCTGGTGCTTGGATTCGATTCTGAACATATTTTCATGTGATTACGAGGTATTTTTGTGTCTTTTTTGGGTTGGTGTCCATTCAAAAATTACTTATTTTTAATTGGCTTTTGTTTCTTTTTATTATTTTTTTATTGAATCATTGTGTGCTTCATACAGAACATGCCAATCAGTCTTAATCATCTTTATCTTCTTTTCCTCACTGGCACCCGTCATAGCCCCCTAACTGGAATACATAGATTCCTTCATCTGTGTGAAGGCCTATTGTGTCAAGTTAGTGTTCCCAAGTGACCTCAGTGCAGGTTCGTCCACTGAGGTCTAGGCAGCCTACCCAGAGTCCCTCACTTTAGGAACAGTACATCCTAACCCAAAAGTGATCAGTTGCAAACATTTCTTCAGCAAAGATTGGGCTCTGCTACCCATTTCCCCAGTGCCTTGCTGGGTTTTGTCTGTTTGAGTTGCATGAATGTTGAGCATGCTGAAACCCTTACTGTAGGTTGTTATGAGCACAGTCCCAGGAGGTTGTAGGGTCCTATTTCCATATAGTCACCCAACTCCTCACTGGCTCGTACTTTCTGTCCCCTCTTCCACAATGATCCCTGAGCTCTGGGTGAGTGAAATTTAATATAAGAGTCCTGTCCAAGGACCCACACTCTGCAGCTTCCTAATCTGCATGATTTAGCCATTTGTGACCTTTTGTGTTACTGGACCTTTTTTACATGCTGGAGATTGATTAATGAGAGTTAAGAGATTCATTCCTGAATTCTTTACCCCTTGTTCTATATTGCATGAGCCTTAGGTGTAGAAGCTGCATTGTAGATGTGCTTCTTAGGTTTCAGAAATTCACAGGTAATATCTGCGTGTGACCAGCCTTGGCTAGTCTCCATCTGGTGCAAAAGAAGCTTCTTTGATGAGTGGTGACTGTGATACTTGACTGTAAATATAAGTATATATATTTTGCATTTAGTAAAAAGTTATGTTAGTCTAGGGATTTGACACCCTTGGAGATTTCTCTAAGACCTTTGACTTCTTCAGCCATGTGTATTTGGCTATGATTTCAGTACTAGATTTGGCTAGATTTCATTGAATCTCTGTATTGCTTTTTGTAGGATGGTCATTTTCACAATATTAATCCTTCCACCCCATGAGCATGGAATGTCCTTCCGTCTTCTGGTGTTCTCATCAATTTCTTTCTTTAATGATCTAAAATTTTCATTGTAGAGATCTTGAATGTTTTGATCAGGTTTATTCTGAGAATTTCTTTTTCCTAGGCTATTGTGAAATGTGAGGGTTTCCCTCTATACTTTCTCCAGTTGCTTGTTATTAGTATATAGAAAGGCTACTTATTTTTGGAGATTAAAAAATGTTAATCATTTCTAGGAGTCATCTGGTGGTATTTTTGGCATCTCTTAGGTATAATATCATGTCATCTGTAAAAAGGGATAATTTGACTTCTTTTCCAATGAGTGCTCTTTTTAACTTCCTTCTCTTGTCTTATTGCTCTAGCAAGAGTTTCAAGCACTGTATCAAAAAAGGAATGGAAATAGTTGACAACCTTGTCCGGTTCCTGATTTTAATGGGAATGCTTCCAGTTTTACTCCATTTAGAAGGATATTGTTTGTCGGCTTTTTGTGTATAGATTCAATTATGCTGATATATGTTCCCTCCAATCCAATTCCCTTAGGTCTTTTAACATAAATGCCTATTGAATTTTGTCAAAGGCCTTTTCTGCACCTATTGAGATGACCATGTGATTGAGTCCATTTATGTGCTTTATGACATTATTGACTTATGTATATTGAACAATTCCTGTATCTCTGGAATAAAGCTTACTTGATCATGTAGATTTTTTTTTTTTTGATGTGTGTCTTTATGCAGTTAGCAAGTATTTTGTTGAGAATTTTTGCATCTATGTTCATTAAGGATATGGATCTATAGTTTTCTTTTTTGGTTGTATCTTTACCTGGTTTTCATATTAGAGTGATGCTGGCTTCATAGAGGAATTTGGGAATTCTCCCTCTCTATGTTTTTGAATAATTAAGTAGTATTTGACATAGATCTTCTTTAAATGTCTGATAGAATTTTGCTATGAAGCCATCTGGGCCTGGGTTTTTCTTTGTTCAGATATGTTATGGGTCTATTTAAGCTGTTGTTTTTTTCTTGGTTTAGCTTTTGTGAGTTCCATGATTTTAGATATGCATCCATTTTTTTAAGGTTTTCAAATGTAATGGGAGGCTGGAGCTGCTCTGGTGGAAAGAGAGTGTAAAGGCAGTGGGCTGGATCAGACTTACCAGTCAAGAAGACTGCTCATAGAAATCCAAGGCAGGTGGTGGTGTTGTGGGGGTGCTAGATGGGAAGTCACAGGAAGGCAATGACAAGTTGGGAGTGGGAGCAGCCTTTGAAGACACTAATAAACTAGACTGAAAAGTTGAGCTGATTTGAGTACTGGATTCAGAACGCAGTGGTAGATACGGACTAAAGAGAGTGGTCTTGGTGGCTGGGAAATTAACAATTGAAGAGGGCCTGTGCCCAACGTAGAAGAAGAACAGGAAGTGGGGATGTGGGGCGGGGGAGGGGAGACTGGAGTTGCTCAGTGGGTAGGAGGTGGAAAGGCAGTGGGCCAGATCACATTATCACTGAAAAAGGCTGCTAACAGAAATCCAAGGCAGGCTGGTGGCTGGTTTTTGTTTTTACAATTAGTTGTAGGATTCTTTTATATATTCCAGATATTAACCCCGCCACAGATTCAACTCACAAATATTTCCTTCCACTCTGTAGGTAACATTTCACTCTGTTACACATTCCTTTCTTGCAAGTGTGGAGTATGATATACCCCTTTAGTGCACACATGGGGCAGGATGACTTATTTATGTCCTCTCTTTCCTACCCTGTTCATTGGGCCTTGTAAGAAAAAAATTATTGTTCAGTTCACCCTCACGTTTTCCCCTTTGTTCTTTTTGAGGATTTTATAGTTTTAGTTTTTACATTTTCAGTTTTTGATGCATTTGAGTTCATTTTTGTCTCTATTATAAGCTTTATTCTTTTCTCATGATGGTGCATGGTACTGTCTTCTGACCAACAAGCTCTGAATAGATACCACCTTCCCAAGCTTGCTTCCACTGGCTTGCCTAGATCATCACAAATTTGCTGACTATTGACCCTCTGCAAGAAAGGAGGGGCAAGAGTAAGCCCAGCTTCCAGCCAACCAGTTGACCCTGGTTGCACGAAGGGGAGGGATTAAGGGACATAAGCAGAGGAAGCCCTAGGGAACCTCTCTTGGCATTTGTGGGGTGGGGCAGTCCTGTAAGTAAAATCTCACCTAGTCACCCAGTTCCATAGGGACCGAGGGAGGTGGGAGCCAGTTATCCTTCATACCTTCTAGAGGGAATTTTAGCAGCACATGGGAATACAGATTTTCCAAAACCATTTGTTGAAAGGCTTTACTTTCCCTACTTTGATCTTGTCATACCTGTCCAAAATTATCTGATTTTGATTGTGACAATTTATTTTTGAGATCTCTAATCTATTCCACTCTTCTGTATGTTTCTTTATAATAAAGACTTATTTTTAAATTTTTATTTATGTATCTGTGTGTTTCTGTATGAGATTATGTGCCCAACATGGGTGCTGGGAAAAGGACTTGGGTCCTCTGTAAGGGCAGCAAGTGTTCTCCACCACTGACATAGCCCTCCAGCCCTATACATTTCTTTTACACCATTTCCACACTGCTGTGATTACTGAAGCTTTGGAATAAAATTTAAAAATAGGCAGCCTGAGATCTCCAACTTTGGGCTTCCTTTTCAAGACGGATTTGTCTCCTTGGGTCCCTTGAAATTTCAAGAGAATTTTAATATAGATGTTTCTATTTATTCAAGCAAGACAACTGGGATTTGGGTGGAAAATGCTATAAATTATTGGAACACTTTGTATAGTGTTGACAGATTAACAATATCTAAATCCATGAATGTCTGCTGTTTCCTCTGTAATTTTTGTAAGCAAAATATAGATTTCAGTACACAATTCTTTCTCTTTATATGTTAGATTTATTTCTAGGTATGTTTTTCTTCTTGATTATATTTTAAATTGAGTTATTTTAGTAATGTCATTTTTAGATTGTTATTTGTTAGTGCATAGTAACACACCTCATTTTTGACATTAATTTTATGCCCTGAAAGTAACTGAATTTATGTTTAATTCTGATAGTTTTTGGATAATATCTGTAGAGTTTTTTATTTTACATCCAAAATAACATATGCTAACAAAGTTAATTATGTGTAATTTTTCTAATTTTAGAGGACCTTTTTTCGTGTGTCATTACTCTTCTGTCTAGAACTTGTTACTTTATGGGTCGATGGGACAAAAAAATAGGCATTCCTGTTTTGTCTCTACTTTTGTAAGGAATACTTTCAGACTTTTACTAGTGGCTATGATGAGGGTTATACATATATGATCTTTAGTATGTTGAAGTATTTTTCTTCTATTTTCAACTCATTGATAGGTTTTAGCATGAAAGGTTATTAAATAGTTTCAAATGCTTTCCCAAATCTATTGAAATGGCCATGCAGATTTGTCCTTCATTCTATTAATGTCATTAATTAATATACCGATTCATTTTTATAGTTCACTTTTAAAGTTCTTTGTCTCATGCTGTCCTTTATTATGTTTAATAATTTTATTTCTCATTGAATGTTTTGATTTTCATAAAACATAGTTTGACGATATTTAGATGCCTCCCATCTGCACCTTCCTCCTCACTGCCCTCCACCCAATTTAACTACTCTCACATATATATGTACACATATTATATGACCTATAAATTCTGATTTCTGTCTCCAAATGTCCTTCAATATGGGTTTATCCACTGGACCACCAAGAGTTCCTTCCTTGTAAGTCACTGTCTCTTCCCATCTCAATAGCCATCAATTGCCAAAAGTTCCTTAGGTTTCATTGGAATATCTTAGACACTTTGCCATAACCATGCTGGGACTATGCTGGGATTTTTTTTCTGGTTTGTGCTTGCATAGTACTTGTGCCTGTTGTTACCACTTCTGTGGATTCCTATGAAGAACAGACCAGCTGTTTGGGAGACTCTCTTTCCTTGTGGTCAACCACCACTCTGGCTCTTACAATCTTTCCACCTCCTCTTTTCACAATGACCCCTCAGCCCTGGCAAGCAGAGGATTGAAATAGGGAACCTACTCAGGGATAAATACTCTGCAGACTTCTGTTCTCTGCACATTGACTGATTGTGTGTTTCTGTGCTAATCACCATCTACTGCATAAGGAAACTTCTCTGGTGAGAGTTTAGAGATGCATTCATCCTATCTGTAGAGGGTGTATTGAAGATGTGTCACTTAGGGTTAAGTGTCTCACAGATAGTCACTTTCTGCATTTGAGCAATCCTAGAAGTCTGTAATATCCTCCATCTCTTCCAAAAAGAAGCTTCTTTGATAAGTGATGATCAGTACATTGGTCTGTAGATATGAGCATTAAATATTTAGAATAAAGCAATTATGTTGGTCTAGAGATGTGGCAAAAGCAGGTTTTTCTGTAGGATCTATGACTTCTCCTACCATGTGTATCTAGCTGTATTTACAGTACCACAAATAAGAGTTTCCTCCCATTGAATGGGTCTTAATTCCAATTTAAAACACGTGCTTATTACTCCCAAGATAAAAGTGTCAGTACTGTACCAATATCGATAGTTTGCTGGACCAGTCATTGTTGTTTATTAGACTTTACAGATGTATAAGACCATCGATTGGTTTTCTCCCTTTGCTGCTTATATAGTATATTGATTGCTTTTTGTATGTTGAATTATTTTCACAATGCAGTGATAAATCCTGACAATGGCTTATAATTCTTTTAATAAGCTATTGACTTTAGTTTACTAATTGTGGTTCAGAATTTTTTCATTAGTATTTATCAGGGGATTTGTTATACAGTTTTCTTATGGCATTTTGCCATGTTTGGGTATCAGGACAACTCTGACCTAGTAGACTGAGTTAAGAAGTATTTTCTTTCTTTCTTTCTTTCTTTCTTTCTTTCTTTCTTTCTTTCTTTCTTTCTTTCTTCCTTCCTTCCTTCCTTCCTTCCTTCCTTTCTTTATTCCTTCCTTTCCTTCTTTCTTTTTTATTTTCTTCTTATGGGTGAGCATAGGAGAGAGTCATGCAATTCATAAATAACCTCATGCTGTTCTAGAATTAGTGTATTAGCAAATTTATTACAGGTCCAATTTACTTATTGGTTATAAATCTATCCAAGTGATTTGTTTCTTCTTGATTCAATTTTGGAAGGGTGTGAGCTTTTAGGAGTTTTTTCATTAAACGTAGTTTTCCTTTTATTTATTTATTTTTTTTGCATACAGGCTTCACATATTACTCTGCAATGCTTTTATCTCTAAGACATTTTTAAAGCTTTCTCCACTGTTGGTTGTTTGGTTTCTTGTGTATCATGAAAAGGCCAATTACTCTCTATCTGGACTCATATGGATTCACCATAACCACTGGGCCATATGTCCACTCCAAAGTACTGGATCACTACTTAAGTTGCTATGTCCAACATCAGGGAGCAGGGAGCTGGTGGTGGAGATGGAGAACATTGCTTATCTAAGAAATATTCAAGAGGCAAAATAAGTATTCCATGATAATTGGATACATTCAATTAAAAAATTACATCAGAGGAATCTTGTTTTCTACTTTGCACAGCTAGAGAGAAAGTAATGCCCATTTAGCAAGGCAAGGAATGCCTAAGGAAGACCAGTGTTTCATATTTATTTTTAACTAAAGGAGAAGATTGTGAGTTATAATTTTAATTCCAGAGTCCTATGCTTTTGAAGAAGTGACATATTAGATACTTGGATATACTTTCTGAAGATTTAAGAAGAACTTTAATTATAGAACTTTGTGTACTATAAATAACATAAATCAAACACAAGGACATAAATAGAGATTAAAATTCATAATCAGATTATGCTGAAAACGCTGGACATAACTTCACTAGGATTTAATTTTCTCAATCTAAGTGAATAAACTAGAGAAAGGACATATATTCCTTACAGATCCATACAAAACACACACGGAGCAGTAGGAGGAATGTCTGATCTGCTCAGGGAGCTCTATAGCAACAGGAAAATAAATATTCAAGCGCAAGCAGCAGGGCCACTCTCAGATAACATTCTCCAAGATCTCGCTCACATAAAGTCCAGATTTCCAATCAGATAAGCTGCTTCTCCACCTAAGGAAGAAACTGATGCGTGGAGAGACAGCCTTGATATATCTGATACTGTTCTTTGTTGGTGAGTAGAAACTGAAGGACCATTATTTCCTTTAAGGCATTGTGAGGTGTGAAATTATTTTGTTAGGTTCTAATTTCAGAAAGTACATACCATGCAGTTGGATTCAAATGAAAGAGAGCTATGAAAACGAGATAGTGTGGCCTATGAGTAAAATCCCAGCATTCAGGACGTAGAGGAAGGAAAATCAGGAGTTCTACAAGTGCCTGGGCTATATGAGACACATTTTTTTTTAAATCTATGTATTTACTTTTTAATAAACAAAACTACAGAGAATGTTTATATAAGGACATGTAAGAAGTTTGGCTAGAAGTACTTTTCTAGGGTTTGTCTAGTCTCATGGTCCAAGATGATAAAAAGGGAGAACTTTATGAACTTTAATATTACTATCAATAATAAAGCCTTGCTGTGATATCTTTTTAAGTTAGTTACAGTGGGTAAAGTGGAGTTCATGTAATGAATGAACTCTAATGGATGCTCATGAAGCTTCCTATCTCATTCCTGCACAGCAAGCTATCCATTATGCAATACAGAATTACTCCTTGGAATAAATCTTGACTTTTACTACTATGATTGTTAATCACTAACTGATTATATTTACAGTGAAAAAAATTAATTTTTTTGTTGTTATAAAGTAAAATGGCCTCTCATAAAAGTAATGTCTTCTTTACAATGTAATGATGATAGTCTTGTTTTATAATTTTGTGTTTTTTTGCATTTAATCATTTATAAGCTTAAAAGTTATCATATCTTCCCCCATACCATAGAATTAAGCATGGCATAGAGTCAAAACACCTCCAGAAGCAATCTCATTTGCTACTTTTTTCCTTTCCCCAAAAATATCATGTATAACAAATCTCCACTGCATAATTTTACAGAAAAAATATAGATATCAAATATTCCTGAAAGGAGAACTTTTGCACTGCGGGCTTGAAAAGAAAAGGTCCTTCGGATGGGTGTGGACCCAGCTAAACAAACAACAATGGTAAGAAGTGAACCATTGCTGCTAGATTTTTGTCTTTATGAACTGAAGGCAGGAGAGAAGAGTTGAAACCAGATTAAGCAATCCTGAGCTACATGCTTTGTTATTTTATAGATGAATGATGATTGTATGTCTGAGTAGAGAAATAGCAAAGAATAAAGTATTTCAGGAAGTTTAATCTGGAAAACTATATGCAATAAATTTCCCCTAAAGGGATTATAAACTTGAAAGTTGAAGGCGAAGCAATGACACTTAAAATGTGCACCTCTCTGATCTGTCATCACGTATTCTCTCACTCTGATCCTTTCATGCAGTTTATTACTATCTTGCATTATATTGTTATGTGTCTTTCTTTCCTTCTTTGTTTGTATCACTTCACTTTCTACAGCATCTGTGAGGGAGCATACTGTTGGCTTGTTTACTGGTACAGCTTAAAATTCTTAAGTGAAGGCAATTGACAGACATAAGTGGTAGAAAGTTGATAAATGTCAGGATTATAAATCAATGTATGTTAAAAGACAAGAGACTTGAGGTTTAGAGATCAATTATCAAGGTGCTAAAATTTGACGTTGTGTAGTGGCATAAGAATAATTTTTCAAAACAGACATTCAATATTCTGAAGAATGAAGAAACTGGACTTGATAACTCTGACTATGTCTAGTGAGGCAGAAAGAGGAACAGAACTGTTTTGGCTTCAGAGATGGTGTGGAAGGATGACAATGGTAGCTTTTAAAAACAATGGCGATCCATTGAAAAGCACACTTTGGCTGCATAGAGATTAAGCTTCTGACCCAGGCAGAGTTGAGGGGCAGTTTAGAGATGTGAGATTAGAGCTCAGCAAGCAGGCAGTGGTGGGAACTTTTCTATACTGTAGACTTGGTAGATGAAGCTCAGGACTTAGATAAGATCTCTGTGGGATAAACACTAAAGGCAGTGAGACAGACACCAGAGAGCTGAACTCACAGCCGTCCTCACAGCTGACTGGAACGGTGTTTTGCTGTCTATTCAGGTCTTTCTTTTTCTCTAACATCAGATTGTTTCTTTGCTACTGCATTATTAAAGATTTTAATCAGTTAAATCCAATGCGTAATTTGAAGATATTGTATTATTTATGTCCTCTGCTGAGCATATTTTCAGTCTGATGGAATTTTATTTGTCTCTCTTGATTTTGTTGCCTTGTACTTCTGAGATCTTAGCTGGTACCAAGGTCATATAGCATTTCTCTCTGATTTTTTCATAGAATCGCGTCCACCATCCAGGTCTTTAATACACTTTGCATTCATTCCTCTGCATTGGCAGATTCAGTTTTCTCAGTAACATTTACTGAAGAGATTCTTCTGTCTTGTGTTCTTGGTGACTTTACAAAAAGTGAGTTGACTGTGAATGTATTGGTATGGTTCTCGGCTCTCCTTTTTATTTTTTTGTCCTGTGTGTGTTTCTATCAATACTGTGCTACTTTGTTTAGTTTCATTTTATAGTATAGTTTAAATTTGATTTGTTCTTTTGTTTAAAATTATTTGGGGTATTTTAAGTCCTTTATGATTTTATGTACACCTGAACATTGTCTTTTTATATTTCTCTGAAGAATAGATTTTGAAACTTTATAATTTCTTCAGGTCATATAAACTGAGACAGGTCACTTTGAGGAGGATGGAAATCTTAAAGGTATCAATTCTTCTAATCCATTAACATGCAAAAACTTGTCATTTGGGGGTGCTTTCTTCAGTTTCCTTAGACATTCATGACAGATAGAAAAACAGTCCCTCTCTCATACACACACACATACATACATATATATGCACAGAGAGAGAGAGAGAGAGAGAGAGAGAGAGAGATCCAAAAGGTATTTGAAAAAATATTTAGCATTAACCAACAGAGAAATACAAATCAAAACTGTATTGCAATATCACTCCATACCAATGAAGCTGTCTATTACAAAAATACAAAAAGTAACCAAGGCTGGTGAAAATGCAAAGAAGGGGAAATCAAATACTATAGGTCAGAATATAAATCAGGATAATCATTATGAGAACAGTATGGAGGTTCCTAGGAACCATATAATCCAGCAATCCTATTACTCCTAAAGGAAGTTGGTATTTCAAAGAGGTATTTGCACTCCATTTTATTTGGTCACTATTTGCAGTAATCAAAATATGGAATCAGTGTAAATGCCTGACACTCGATGAGTGGATAAGGAAAATGTAACATATGTGCACTACAAAGCACCCTTCATTCTTAAAAAGCAAAGATCATGTCATATATGATAATATAAATAAGCCAGAAGAACTTTATGCTAAAATCAAGTGAGACTGGCACAGAAAGACAAATCTGAATGCTCTTGCTCACATGTGCAATCTGAAACTGTTGATCTTGGGACTTGAATAAGAGTTTCCAGAGATGGGAGGAAGAAAGGGATCATGTAGCAATGAAAATAAATATAGAACAGGAGCAAATTGACCTTAGGCCCTTTCGCTTATTCAAGTTTTTGTGTATCCTACACATGTGAGTTGAATCTTGAATAATAAACACAATAGGAAGATTATTGGAACTCATAATGCAAGAGGGAGACAAACCAGACAGAAAGAAAATGTTTATACACATGATCTGTCTATGTAAATAAGCCATCAAAGGTTCAGTACATTACCCACCTAAAGTTTCCAGATCTATGATCTTTCAAGACAAGCTGAATTCTTATGTAATGCTTAAATATAGGACATTGATCATGGTCCAAGTAAAACAGGCTTACTTGCCAGATTTAATTTACACCACCACATTGTCATCTCAATCAAGAATTGGCTCTTTTGTGCTTCCTAGCCTTTAAATTGTACGGTTTCTGTGAGGAATATTGCACTATGCTAATCAGATTAAACAACAGGGCACACTTGTAGACTATTTGTTATTAGGTTTTTCATTCATTTAACAAACAGAGCATCAGTGACAGGGTCAGGGCTCAATATAGAATGATGAGCAAATTAGGTAGAAATTTCACCAGGCAAGAAAAGACTTAAGATTATTTATTAACAATGAAAGGAAGACCTTGAGCAACTAAAAGAAGTAACTGGTATATTGTCTGGAATTAATAAGAAAGTACAATATGGGAGATGCTGTTTCTAGCAAAGCTGTATGTGTTGCTGGGGAGAAGGACCAGACATAGCCAGAGTGACCCTCAAGATATCTAGCATGTATAGAAGAAATCAGAAAATGAAAAGTGAATAAAATATGTCATGGTTTGGTCTGTGAGAGATAGCAATTAATAACAGGTTTGAAACTAAGACTGACTATACCAATGGCTTTCGAGTTTTCTTGATTATGTCAAAATAAATGAACTATATTTTCAGTAGTGTAAGCAAAAGGAAACATATACACATCTATGTATTTTAAACACACACTGATAAAAGACAAAATTATCTCGAACCTACTTTTATAGACTTTCACTGGCTTTATTTGTAATTTCAGATTCAGGCAGTACTGAATCCAGACCAAAAGTGATTCAGAATGACCCACTCACCATCTAGGCAGGTCATAGCCAGTGTAAAGAGAATGACAGATAGACAAATGGAAGTGAGGGGGAGCCTGATTGTTTTGGGTTGGTCTCCAATGCAATTTGGAGAGTTGACCATTTGTGATTGGCTGAGACTCTGCTACTTCTGACAAGTGTAGGTTAGAGGTGATTTATACATTGTTAGGTCACAGTTTGCTAGTATAGAGTAACTTTTGGACTAAATTTGAGATATGTACAGCCAGTTTTAGACCAAAAAATGCATGCATTTCATAATAATTGTATTTACTATATTTGATGAGTCAAGATACTCTTTATTCTTTTTGTTTTATTTTTAAATTTCTGATCATGGCCTACTAGTAAGCAAAACCCACATCTTTGAAAACAGTGGGCTGCACATGTCATTACTTATCAGTGCCCAGTTCTTAATTGGTCATGGATTTTCTAGGACTTAATACTTAAAGTGCACAATAATATCTAAGACATGCATATTTCTTATACTCCCAAGTTGATAAAACTTAATTAATTCACTCTTTACTCTTTTTATTGCAACCTCTATTTGTACTGAGAAAATACGTACGTATTCAGGGAGTTCTTCATTTAGAAAGTTGAAATCAAGTCAGCTGCAATTTTGAAAGAGCACAAAACAAAATTTTGAGTAAAAGAGATTCAGAATAAATTTATGTTTTACTTATAGGACTTATATAATACATTTGTATTTAGAGATGCCCATGTCAAAACATCAATAATAGCTTTATAGTATTAATTGATATTATTTAAAATTTCAGTTTACATTGTAGCAGTAACATTAGCAAACTAATGCAAAAGCCAAGCGTGGTGGTGCATGATTGTAACCTCAGATTTTAAGAGCTGGAGACAGAAGGAGCTTCACATTAGGGTCAACCTGAGGAAGTGGAGCCCTGTCTCAAAACACGAACAAAACAAATGCCAGGGTTGCTGGCACAGGGCTTTAATCCCAAGACTCAGGAGGCAGAGGCAGGAGATTACTATAGATCAAGGCCACCAGGTCTATGTAATCAGTTCAGGTCAGCTGGGACTTCAGGGAGACTCTGTCTCAAAAAAAAAAAATGAAAACAAAACCAAAAATACATCATTAGGCCAAAGTACTTTTTGAAAACTGTTATTGTTCATTTGTTTTGACTTACGCTGTAACTCCTCATCTTTGCCATTTTGTAACGGTTTGAGGAGGAGGATATTATATAGAAGTCACCACATTTGTGCAAATGTTTCAAGAACGTAATTTAATAGAATCTTTGCATTATGTTCTATAGGAAGTGGATAGGGGTGCATTGAAACATTGTAGAACAAGGGATGTGGAAACAAAATAAAAAGGAAATGTGAAAAACTGGAGCTGTCAAGCAAGCAAGTGCTGGTGAGGTGGCTCAGAGAAGGAGGGCGCTCACAAAGGAGGACAGTGCACTTGATGCTGGAGACTCGGGAGGGAAGGAGAGCAGCAGCTCCTGCAAACTGTCTTCTGATTTCCGTAAGCATGCTGCTGGAGCATAGGAGTGGAATAGCATATGTATATACACATGAGTGCGTGCACAACCACAAAATAAATACCACTGAAAAAATGTAAAACCAAGTACAACGAGGAAACTTTAATAAAGATTTCTATTAATCCAAACCTTTGAATTACGTCTTATATAATATATCATAAATATGTATTTCCTATAGTAGGCCAAGACTGCAATGCCAACTGATTCCTTGTTCTGATGTCTTCTTATATGACCCAAACTAGAATAAATCTTCAATGACATTCGTAGACGTTGTTAATACTTACTGCAGGCATTTTATTAAAATTTCCATACTTTTTTTTATAAATAGAGGTTGAGAATGTACTCTTTGGATTCCTGCTCACAATTCAAAGCCTTTCAATGGTTTTAAAAAATTTGTTGGCACCTCATACTCCAATTGTCGCATCCTGATATCAATGCATAATGTGAATGCAATCGTGGGAAATCATCGGATGAAAATATTCTTACTGGCAATCTTAGGGAGAACTCACCTGCCCTGTTCTGCAACACAGAGGGAAACTGCGTGGCAGTTCTGCCAGGCATGACAGTTAAATGAAAGATGTTTCCTTCTGCTCTGAAGAAGAACAGAGGAGAACAGGGGCCCTGCAGAGGAGGAAGGCCACCACGGCCTTTTCTCTTCTCTGCCTTTCCTGATGGGAGGGGTGACTTGGAAGCAGATTCCCACGTGTAAGCCTGACGAAACGCAGATAGATGTATACCCCAGGAAAAGCCCACAGCCCTCAGAAGCCTCAAATTCAGTGTGGATTTTGGCAAGAAAGTGTTTCCCTGGCAGATGGGTAATCAGCAGAAAAAAAAAAAAAAACCATTAAGTCACTTTTTATAACTAGGAAGGCGACAGCAACCAGGAACCATCTTGAGAGATAATCTGTTGTTAAAACCTGAGTTAGCTGGGAGCCTAAGATCAGGGAACATACATTAATCAGGACATCTTAATTGGGCTACAACAGACCCTGGATGAGGGAAGGCCGGAAGAGGCAGTGGTGAGAGCAGCCGGGCCTTACAACTCATGGGCCGAGTGTGTGAGCTGCTGGAGTCTGCCCCAGGACAGCATAGGGTAACTCTGCCGTCTGTGGCTTCCAATGGATCTCAACTCAGAATTACCCGAGTTTGATAGCTCTGAGGTTGGGGTCAGCTGACAGATCAACTAACTCTGAAGCCATCCTCCACTTCTTTTGGGCTCAAGAATTCTGAAGTTCCGGGGATGCACATAATACCGGCGGCCATATCCCTCCAACATGACGATTCATATCTAGATCTTGAGAGTGGCTGCTCCTTCACTCGTACATTGGAGGAACCCCGTTAGGCTTACTTTCTAGGGCATCTGAGGAAGGTTGTCTGCCAAGCCCACAAGAATGCAAAGCTAAATGTGACCGGCAGAGTTCCCTGGAGCACAGAGAAGGAAAACGGCTCCGGTGAAGAGAGTTCTGGTGGACATCAGACATCCGAATTAGCAATAGCATAAAATGTAGAAAAGACGAGTCTGCAATTCTGCTGACCCTCCCACTCGTGACCACAACTAGCAGTCTCTGATATCCCAAGACCCAGAGCAAAGCTGATCTAACGTTTATTTTTGTAAAAATCTTTCTCTCCTTGTGATACATTTCCTTTCTCCCTTATTCTATGTGTTTAGCAGGAATTTTACTGCATTGTGCTTTCAATTTTTAATGTATTTTAATTGAATTTTTATTGAAAAGTTGAATTTTTATGAATTTCATACAGTAGATGTGATGACCTGCCCTGTGTGCATTCTCCTTACTACCCTTTGCCTGATTTAATGTACTATTGTTGAGTGATTTGTGCTCCTAAATGCCATTCTGTGTGGGTCCAGCCACTGGAGGGAACCTGGTTAACCACCAGAGTCCTAACCTTAAAGAAGACTGAGTCCCCCACACTCTGCAACTATTGGTAGCCAGTATTCTTTAGCCTGGGGTGATGTTTGTTACCCACTTCCCCACATCCATGCTCTCACTTTGTCTCGCCTGAGTTTACACAGGACTTGGCGCGCTTGTGATCATTGCTGCGAGTTCATATGAACAACTGCCCGGTTTTCTGGAAAACTCTGTTCCCTGGTGCTCATCCGCCATCACTGGGTCTTACAATCTTCCTTCATTCACAGTGATCCCTGAGCCTTGGGAAATAGAAGTTTAATAAAGGTATCCTTATTTGGAGATGATATGATTCTATACACAAAACACTCTAATGAGCGCACCAGACATGTTTTTGTACTAATGCCATGTTGTTTTTATGACTATAGTCCTGTAATATAGTTTGAGATCTGGTATGGTAATCTCTGCTGCGTTGTTCTTTGTGCTCAGGATTGCTTTGGTCATCCAGGGTCTTCTGGGTTACATGAAGTAACACAGACTCAGAAAAACGAGTGACATATGTTCTCTGTCATTCTTCAATCTTAGCTCCAAATCCTTAGATGTGAGTATATACCCTGATGGAACTGCAGAAGCCAGGAAAATGGAAAGGAGTGTTAGGGTTAGAAGTAGCTGAAGGGGAGGGGCTCGTAGAGACAGGCGTTGTCAAGGGGGTAGGAGGGAAGAAGGGCACTTTAGGTGTGAGCAGAAGAGGGAGGCTTATACAAGGAAAGAGAGAGGTGGAAAAAGCAAAGCTTAGGTGGTCTGAAGAGCCAGAGGAAAACGTATCAATTTAAAAGTCTACTGAGAAATACACGTATAATAAATAAATGAGTCCATGTCTATAGTAGAAGACTACATAACAAAAGCACAGTTCCAGACAGGATAAACTCCTTTAGAGTTGCTGGTGAGGGTCCAAGAGACTCTCAAAGTAACACGGGCTATTGTTTCAGCCCTTGATTACCTCTCAGAACTCGAATGTAAGACCCTATTGTTGAAGACAGGACATACTTTGGACACAGGACTAACAGCAATGGAGCTGGAACTGACCTGGATGCCTCCTACCTGATGACCAGTTCTCATAGTATTAAAGGATGCTTTAGGCTGCTAAGGGAGAAAACCAATCATCCAACCCAGCTGTTAAGCCTGATAACCAAAACAATGACCAACGCAGCCCACTATAGCTATTGGTGCAGTAGTGGCACTTTTGGGGTTAATCAATAGGTATCTGATTGGACTTAAATCCCATTCAATGACATTTTAAACATAGCTAAATACACATGACTGGATAAGTCAAAGATCGTAGAAAAACCCTACATCTGTCACGTTCCTAGACAAAAATAATTTCTTACTGTATGCTAAATATGTATCCATATATTTGAAGACAAGTGTGTCTCTCGCCATTCATTGAAAAATCTTTTTGCATCATGTGTAGACCATCACAAAGTTGCTCAACTGGTCAGAAGAAGAGAAGGAATGTCTAGGAGATACCCAGCTCTAAGTGACACATCTACAATGCAGTTCCTACACCTAAGGGAACATTGTAGAACAGGGACAGAGACTACAAGTGCATCTCTTAACTCTCACCGTGAAAGCTTCTTCATGCAATGGAGGGGGATTAACACAGAAATTCACAACTGGCAAATGTAGAGAATAAGAGACTGCAGAGATTGTTTCCCTGGATAGGATTCCTATATTAAACCTCTGCCTCCCAAGGCTCAGAACTATTATAGAAGAGGGGTGTGAAGACTGCAATAGCCAGGGGTGGTGGCTGACCACAAGGAAGCAGCGTTTTCCAGGCAGCTGAGGACTTGCTTGAATGGACTTACAGCAGTGATGACAGCAGCATGATATGACCCATGTAAACTCAGTCAGACAAAAACTCAGCATAGAACTGGGTGAATGGGTAAGAAGCTCTAACCTTAGCCGAGGATCTACTGGTGAGTGATCCCTGCTGGGGGAGGGAAAATTGGTCTTCTTTAAGGCGGGGACCTTAGATAGTCTGACCAGGCTCCAGTGCATGAACTCACACAAGGAGACATCTGGGGACACAAAGTTTACACGATAGGCTTTACTTAACACATATGATAGAATGCATGGAATCCAGTGGGGGGATATGGACAAGTGCGGATAGGGGAGAGGCTTTAAATATGCTCATGAAGTGTTCTATGAAACACACAAAAATCCAATTAAAAACTGAAACCAGAAAAGAACAATGTTATAGTTATCCTAATACCCAATCTCAAATTGTATTAGACAGCATCTTAACAAATATAGCATTGTACACATCCAAACACAGAGAAACAGGATAGAATAGTGGACCAAGAAATAAACCATTGGCCACCTATTTTTAAAACAATGACATAAAAAACACACCTTGAAGAAAAATCATCCTCTTTAATAAATGTTGATAAGAAAACTGGATTTCTACACATAGAAGAATACATCTAGACCTCTACCCTCCACCTTGAATGAACAGAACCATGGAGTTTACTGAGAATCCGAGACTTTGAAACTGCTGGAGGAAAGCACAGGTAAAATGTGATCTAGGCACAGGCAAGGACTGTCCGAGCAGAACTTCAGTTACTTAAGAAATAATCCCAAGTTTAGCCAAGAGAATTGCATGAAATTAAGACAGGAATGTGCAGCTATGTAGTCAAGTAAGCAACAGTAGACTGCAAGACAGTCTACAGAATGGAGAAAACATTCTGTCAGAAAGGGATTAAAATCCATGTGAAATGAGTGAGGAATTACAGAAATTCAGTGCAGCCCCCCATTCATCCAATCAATAAAGAGGTTGATGAACCGACTAGACAGAAGAACAAACCCAAATAGCCAATAAATACCTGAGAAAGGATTCAATGACTTTAGCTACCAGGGAAGTGCAAACCATTCTTCTTTGAGAGTCCACTTCACTCCAGTAAGAATAACCTCTATCAAGAAAGCAAACGACAATAGTGATGGAGAAGAAATGAGGAAGGACAAGTGGGAACTTACACTGTGCAGCCTCTATGGAAAGCAATATGCAAGTTCCACAAACAAACAGAAAACGGAACTGCAGAGACCTCCAACTGCCTCTAACTCACTGTTCTGCAGAGATGCTTGCACATCCATGTTTATTTCTACACTATTCACTAACAGCCAGAAACTGAAACAGTCTAAATACCCATCAACAGATAAATGAGCAAAGAAAACACAGTACATATCCACATCCACAACGGAATTTTATGGAGAAAAATAAAATCATGGTGTTGTGAGTTTGAATGAGAAATGTCCCCCACAGGCTCATGTAGTTGAAGATTTGGTCTTCTGTTGATAGTGCTGTTTCAATGGTTATGTAATCTTTAGGAGGAGGCGGAACCTTGCTGGAAGAAGAACATCATTGTGACATGGCCTTTGAGAGGTTTGATAGCATCGGCCGCATTCCTGTTCTTTCTCTGTTCCCTGTGTGTGGAAGAAAATGTGTTCAGCCAGCTTCCTCCTTCTGCTCTCATGCTTTCCCGACAGCTGCCTCCTCCACCATGATGAACTCTTCTCTGTAGAACCATAAGACAAAATAAACTCTTTTCTTCTTTAAATTGCCTTGCCAGGATATTTTATCACAGCAACATAAAAGCAACTAACAAAAGCACTAACAAAAAATAAGCAAAAATCTAGTAACAATATAAACACAAAAAAACTCTCCACTGTTAGTTCCACCCTTAGCAGGCTCAATCTGGGTTCGAGATTTCATTTCTGAGATATAGCTCTAAGAAAATCTTCGTTTTTCAGTCTATGTAGATTGTTTACTTGATATAGTACTTATAGCACAAACATGAGGCTCCGAGTTCTATTTCTCAGAACCCATATGAAAAAGCTGGGTACGGGTTTGGGAGCACTGGGCACCTATAATCTCAGTGCTAGGGGCACAGATGCAGGAGATTTGCTGGGGTTTGCTGAACAGCTAGTCTCAGCTCCAGGCTCAACAAGAGATCCTGTCTCAAAATAATGTAGAGAATGAATGAGGAAGACATCTGAAATTAACATCTGGCCTTTATAGGTGCACATACAGGAACATATATAAACATAGGTGCACATGAACACACAAATGTGCAAACAGAGACAACCTTCATTTTTCAACTGAAGGCAGTTTCATGGGGCTGGAGAGATGGGCCAGAGGTTAAGAGCACTGGATGCTTTTGCACAGGACCTGGGCTTACATGGCAGTTAATAACCATCTATCACACCATTACCAGGAGACCTGACACCTTCTTCTGGCTTTGTGGGCATTACATGGCACAGGTAATACAGAAAAAACACTCATCCACGTATAAAAAAATAATTAAATTAAAAAACCCAGCTTCATCAAAATAAAAACTTCATTCAGAGTATAGACTCCATAATCAATTACTGTTGTTTTAAGCCACAAGAATAAATGATTCTAGCAATTCTTCATTCACACACCTTAATTTTCCAAATGACTCACTTTAGAAGTCCAGCCGCTGGCCAGCCACAAAAGCACCAAAGCTGGCTATTTCAGACATTTAGCCTCACAAAGTGATGATGCTTCTCTTTAGTAGAGAGGAAATGGACTACTGTTTACTTTAAAACTTTCAGATGATGGTGAAAAATCACAATTTGAATGAACTTGACTTTTAAAAAAAGTGCAATTCTCCTGTGATATAACGAAAATTCTTTCACAAACCGTGCCTTATGTAAGCAGCTCACATTATTCCCTAGACAGAAATAATAGGACAGCATGAATGTATTACATGAACATGGTTTAAGTATGTATAATTTTGAAGAATAAATACTATTATTCAGAACTAGAGTATAGTCTTGCTTTTAAAAGGCTTGAAAAAGTAAATAACACAATAAAGAGGTATCTTCTGGGAATGGGTGAGTCCTTCTGAGAAGAGCGTACCTAGATACCTTCTGGAATTTGTTTCCAGCCCTCCAAATAGAGTCACTGTATTATTAAGTCATAGCTGGATGGATTAGAAAAGCACAGTATTTCTCCCCGAGTCAAGTATTCATTACATTTGTCTTTACAAAGAGGAGTTGCTTTTATTTCATTTAAGAAAATACAAAGTATGCAAACACTGAAATATTTTAAAGGGCAAAAATTAATTTTAGGTTACTTAGGTTGAAGATGTTTAAAAGTCAGAGGTATAAGGTTGAACTATAAAAACATTTTTGTTTTTGCAGTTAACCAAAGAAAATACTTGGGAGAGAGATTTGACCACATGTTTGTTTTCTCTTGTCATCCAAGGGCTGTCTACACCAGCAAACCGAAGCTGCACTTAGTTATGAGTTGAAGACCATGTCAAGGCACAGAGAGTCATAATTTTGTCACATGAGAATACTTCATGTTTTGATTTTAGTAATCCTAAAGGAAGACATTTTGGCCACTTTAAAGTTATAGTTCAGTGACAACCATCGGTGTAACCCATATGAACTTTTTTCATCTTCACGTGTAGTTCTGATTTATTTAGTAATCCAGAACACGAAAACTCCAGCACATGAAAAAGCACAGAAAAGTTCACCAGCCGTACTTCCACTTTTTAAAGACTGACGAATGCTATTTATTCTTTAAAATGTAAATAACAGCCGGTGAGTTTGCTGAGGGTCTTGTGATTTTTTTTTCTTTCTGCCTTCACTTTTAATGTATCATTTAGTAATTTTCCACACTAGAAATGTAAGATCTACCAGAATGAAAAATATCAGATAGTACTATAAAAACAACCAAACAGTATGCTTTGCAGAAACTGGGTCTGGTTTAAATGTTTGTAGATGTATAATTTAAAGACCCATTTTTAACAAAACATAAAATATGTCAGAGGTCAAATGTCTGCTTGAAGATAAAATCAACTGTATGATTTCTACAACAGTAAATTTTATTCCCTATGAATGAAATTATGTAAGTGTTATTAAATTAAAATTTGTATTTCATTATATCCAACTGAAGTAAAAATATAAATATCCTCCCTTCAAGCTGAATATTTATGAGCAAATAAAATATGTAAAGGTTTAATAGTACTGTATATACTTAAAATTGTTTCTTTCTTTCTTTCTTTTTTATTTCAAGTGCATTGTCATTCTGGACCTAGAGAGGACAGTGGGGCTGGACCTGGACACTGCACTGACAGAAAGAATTTTTACCACATCTTTGGTCTAAGATCAAGAGCAGGCCTGTGCCCAAGGCTAGAAGGAGAAGAGGATGGGGATGGTGATAATGGAGTTGCTCAGAGGGGTAGGGGAGTGAAAATTCAGTGGGCAGGGTTAAACTTACCAGGGAAAGAGGCTGCCCACAGGAATCCAAGGGAAGTTGGAGGAGGGGACAGCCAGGGCAGATGGCGGGCCTAGGGTGGGCAGAGGGAAGTTGTAAGTGGGAGCAGTCTGTGAAATCTCTAATAAACTAGACTGAAAAACTGAGCTGGTCCTGAGTATGGGGATCAGGATGCAGTGGGTGGGTCTGGACCAAGCAGGTAGTCCAGAGATCTGGGGTGCTAAGAGTAAGAATGGGCCTTGCCCCAGGCTAGAAGAGAACAGGATGGGCGGACTACAGTTGCTCAGGCATTGCTCAGGCAGTAGGGAGTGGAAAAGCAATACTGTCTTTATTCATGGCCATAACATACTCTTTATAAAGTGTGGTATATATATATACAGGTAGTTTCAAATATTTTGGAGTCATAAACAATACTGTTATTAGCATCTATATTAATTCATTTTAATCCCCTTGAATTATCTTTTAAAAGTGCTCTCCAAAATTTTGGGTGTCTGAATCCAGTGACAGAACCATAATGTTGCAGTATAAGACAAAGTGTTCTGTTTGGGGAGATGTTATGATATATATATCCTAGTCATTGTCCAAGCATGCCACTTTAAATATCATGTGTGGTATTTGTGAGTGTCGTATGATGGTAATGGAGTGGGCTTAGATGCATGTGTGTAAGACTGGGGTAGAGGAACAATGCTAATAACCACAGTAGGTCTTTATTATTGATACAGACATTTGTTCTTGCTGAGATTCTGTCCAGATTCTGAATTGAAATCTATGGAGACATTTTACTAAGAAGTCGCAGAAGATAATCTTGTAAAGGAAAAAAAAAAAATTAATGGAGGAAGATCTTGATCCGCAGTGCAGATTTGGGGACAACTAGTGACAACCCAGCAGCTGGCGTTCTGTGAACCTTCATTGCTACTTTGAGCTGAAACTTCTCTGCATCTCTACATTAGCTGACTTTGGAAAGGCCGGCAAGAGTCATGCATGACATGAAAGGCTTGTCAAGCACTCTACTTGTTAATGAAATTTAACACAACAGTATGATCATGTATTTATACTTGAATGACCAGTAGATAATCAGAGCAAACGAAAGAGAAAAGATCTTCAGACAAGAAGTATGAGGTGGACATTAACATCTGACAGTATCAACAACTTGTTTGGGATGTGGATAAGATGGCGAGAGCTGCAGAGCCATGTAGCAACCAAAGGGCGACCCAAAGAATGGCAGAAGCATGACCTCAGCTGTCACAGGGCTATAGAACCAGTGGAAGCATTCACTTACCTTTTGACATTTTGTCATCTAACAATATAAACTTTAATTTTAAGCCATTTTATTGGATTGTTGTCATTCATGACTCCTGAGTATAATCTTAACTAATGCAGAAAGCTAGTGAAATACTCTAGGAAATCTTTTCTGGAGACCAGATCGAATGAGGAAATGGCAGTTGGGAACAGAGAGTCAATGCATGTGAAATACGTTGATGGTGGGATCTACAGAGCAGGGGTTTAGAGAGGCTGAAGACTCAGGGTTACTCTGAAGTTCCAGCTGAACAAGTTTTCCAGGTTAGCCTCTTGTGGCTTGTGTCTTATTTCTGAATTGTGCAGGTGTTTTAAACCTGTCCACCTTTCCAAATGCTTCTCTGTCTCATAGTTTTTCATTCATACTCTTGACTAATAATACTCTATTTATTCTTTCAATTTATATTAAATATCATTTTGTCATATGGCCACCTATCACCCTTAATCACTCAAAGCAGAATATTCTTTTGCATAAAGAGGAAACACTTGATAACACTCATCTCCTCTCTCATCATCCCTCTCTCTAGAGCTCCTTCTTCCCTCTCACCCCGACGGTTCCTTTCAGCTTTCCTGGCTCCTGCAGTTACACAGGATATGCACTCACATCTAAGGATTTGGAACTAAGATTCATAAATGAGAGAGAACATCTGTCTATCTGAGTCTGTGTAACTTCATTGGTATTACAGTTTACAGTTCCATCCATTTACATTGAAATTTTATGGTTTCACTTTTCTTTACTGCTGACTGAACTGTGTTGTGTATCGCATTTTTGTTACATTCATCAGTTGAGCGACCTTTATATTGTCAAGAAGGAAATGAGGAAAAAAAAGGTGTATTTTAACTGGAGAGGAAGTACAGTATGAAGGTTTACAGGGATGAGAGGTGGGCTAAATAATTCTTAGATGGTATAAAAAGCAAGTGGGAAAAATACTAGTTCATCGTGCTCATGAAAAAAATGCACACACACATACATATATGTTCTATGTGTGCATGTGTGTAGCTAAAACCTATATAACAACAACACCACAAAACAAAAGAAAACACAGTGGCAAACAGGAGAAATCTTCCTTCAAGGTAGTTGAAGAGACTCCAAAATAACACAGACTATTTTCACATCCCTTGATTTCCCCCCAGAACTTGAAGGTAAGAACTTATTGCTGAAGACAGGCCATAATTTGGCTACAGGATTTGGAGCAATGGAGCCAGAATTGAACTGGAAACCTTCTCCCTGAAGACTAGTTCTCATTGTATCAGACTATGTAAACTGCCAAACCAAACAGTGGTCGTACACAGCTATACAGTCTAATAAACAGCAATAACTGGCCCAGTAAACTATCACTATTGGTATAGTAGGGGCGATTTTATATTGGGCCAATCAACAGTTATTTAATCGGAAATAAGGCCTGCTCAATGAGAGGGAACTTATGTGTGGTATTGTAAATATAACCAAATATAGATGGCTAGAGAGGTCATAGATCTTAGAGAAAAACCTACTTTTGCATAAATTTTACTTTATTCTAAATATGTATCCTTGTATTTACAGACAAGTATACCTCTCACCAATCATCAAAGAAGCTTCTTTTTTGCAGCAGATAGAGATTTGCAGAGTTCCACAGAGTTGCAGAGTAATTGTCTTTGCGACACATTTTCAGTACAGTCTCTACACAGAAGATGAATGAATCTTTTAGCTCTCACCAGAGAGGTTTCTTTATGTAGCAGGTGGTGATTAACACAGAAATCCACAACTAGCCAATCAGCAGAGAATGAGAGCCTGCAGAATACTCCCCTGTGAATAGGACACCTATTTCAAACTTCTGCTTCTCAAAGTTCCAGGATCGGATCTCTGCGGAAGAGGGGGAAGAAAGAATGCAAGAGGCAGAGGTGATGGATGACCGCAAGGAAACAGAGTTTTCGCAGCAGCTGATCATGGACACTTATGAACTCACAGCATGCGCAAGTCCCAGGCAAACTCAAACCAAACAAATTCCCAGCTTAGAAATGGAGAAGTGGGTAAGAAACTCTAACTCAACCTAAGGAACTTTTGGTAGCCGATGGCTGCTGGGAGAGGGAGAGACAGTCTCTTACAACGTTGGGACTCTTGATAAGTGAACCAGGCTCCTGCAGATGGACCCACACTGAAGGACGTGTAAGGACATCAATCGGGCTTCATAGGCTATCTTAACAAAGTACATTAAATTGGGCATAGGCCAGTGAGAAAGATAAGGACAAGTGGGGGATCTAATCACCATCAAACTATATTGTATGTAAATTGCAAGAATTTAATTAAAAGGTGCTCTTTTGTGAATAATTATGTGGAAAATAGTTTTAAATATAGAATCAGCTTTATTATTTTAACCATCCCAGGAGTAAACACTTCTAGAAGTTGTCACTTTAGTCAAGGTTCCACCCCCTGAACCTTGCTCCATAGAAGAGTAAACTTTTGGTATATGAGTTTTTTGGGGGCACATTTCATATTCACAATCTTCCACCACTGTCACATAGAAGCATGTCCATAGTACAGTGCAAAAATATATTAAGTCCATCTTCAAGAATTCCTACAGGCTTAAAAGTTTTAACATTGTTCAAAATTCTAAGTCTATTATTTAGTCTCAGAATCCAGACAAACTCTTAGCCACGGACCCACAGAATGTTTCCAAAGCAAGTTACATGCTTCCAACATGCAGTGGTGGAACAGGGTAAAAATGTCCTACTCTGAAAGGGTAAGTAGGCACCTAAAATGTGGAACAGGCCACAGCAAGATGGAAGCTGGCGTCCAGGAAACATGGTAGGCTGCATGGTATGAACGCCTCCCTGCACAGAGCCGTCAGCCCCTCATCACGTCTTCCAGTCCAGGAGGAATGTTCTCTCCTGGCTGTTCCTCCTAGGCCCAGCTCTACTGTTGCTGAGAGAGAGAGAGGGTGTCATTTTTTTAGGACACATTCAGCTTTGCCAAAATTCTCTGTTCAGCTTCTGCTCCAGAGTTTTGGCAGTGACAGATGAGATTTCTGGGCCCAAGTTTTGCTGTGATGGGGCTGAGCAGATTTGTTGAGACTGATGACCAGACTTGCAAGTTTGCTCTTCCTGTAAAAGGTTATTCAACCTGGAATGCCTGCATCCAACCCTAGAGGATTAGATTTCAGTGGTCTTTGTGGACAATCATATTGACCACGGAGTTCTAACCTATCTGTCTAAGTTTGAGAACCAGGACTACAACCTTCATCCTGTTCTTATTTGCCTTCTCCTTGAAGGAGTTAAGATTTATATCACATTCCATCTTCTGTCCTCAGCCACAGTTCACCCCACTGAGCTGGGGACAGAGTGTGCCTTCAGAGCTTTCCAAGAGAGTTGCTGAAAAAGTTGGCAATGTACCCAAGACTGGATAACTGTCAAGGACAGCCTGACTAAACAGAAGGGCTGCAACGGAGAAGCAGTGCAGGCGGCTGCACAGCTACTAAGCATTGCTGGCAAACTGTTTTCTGTTCTGGAGACCAGTGAAACAAGGGGGAGGAGGGCAAGTACCTCCCACCTCATGCTTGGGCCTCTGTCCTGCTTTTCCTTTTACCTGTGATCCTGAGGGATGAAGCTGCCCTTAGAAATCTTCTAATCAATGTGGAAACTGAGGCAAGAAGGACTGTAACTCATGAAAGTTTTTTCACAAATACAGGAAGACAGCAGTAATAAACATAGTCATCTTTCTGAGAATCCAGTATCCTCATGAAACACACACACACACCACCCACTCACACTCTGCTTTGAAAATTCTCTTGAGTAACATCACTGCAAAAACTGGCAGTTTTCCTGTATGACTAAGAAAAATTCAATCTCATAAAACAGCAAGAGCTAGATGTATGTAATTTAAAACTAATATTAAATACAAATATAGGTAGATAGGGGTTAAGAATGGCTTTTGCTCTCTGAGATGACTTATGTTCAAAGGAATGTGAGTTCTGCAAGACAGAATTTGCCAAGTGCTGAATCCAGTGCAGTAGATGGTCCAAAGCAGTGATTGCTATTGCACAGAGGTTGAAGCAAGCTGGAAGTCTTCAGAGCGGAGAGAAGAAAGGATATTTTGCAAATAAGAGCTGTTGTGTTGATGTGACTCTCAGATTTCTATGGGTTTTTGTTTTTTAAGTTTCCGTACTACACATTTGTTATTTTATGCTAGAAATGAAGCTGATGAAACAGATTATTTTCTTGCACATTTAACGTGGGAACTATTTATGAAGCACAAGCATTCTGAGACAATGTTATTTCCTTTCCCTCAGTGCTGAGTAGAGTGTAAGCACACCGACTTTGGAATTTTGTTTGTCTTTCCACTCAGCCTGAAATGGGAGATTATGCACCGAGAAAACCACCTTAAAAGGCGGAAGGGTTTATTTTGGATCACATTCTCAGAGGCTTCACTCTAGGGGTCTGCAGGCTCTGTTGCTTTTGGATCTGTGGCCCAGGAGTATCTCACAATGGGGACCATGTGGTGGAACAAACCTATTCTCTTTGTCCCAGCCTGGAAGCAAAGAAACAGAGAGAGAGATCTGGAGTCTCAATGATCTTTCCTTCCCAAAGGAAAGAGCAAACTACATTTCAGTAAAGGAGAAAGCTGGAAGCTTCACTCAACAACAGTGCTCCTGCTGTGTCATGCATGGATCTTGTCTAAAGCAGAAGCAGAATTCTCAATTCTTCTGCTTGAAGAGGATGTCACAAAAGAAGGTTCTGAATCTTCAGAGTTGATGTCCAACTGTGCACAGACGTGTGCTCTCTAGTCAGTGGGCATCGTGGTGTCTGCCTTTTCTTTGCAAGGGATGTGACAGGAGCTTCTTAGAGCAGTTCAAATGTGTGATGGTTTACAAGGCTCCAGTTCAGTTGACCCTGCCACTACATTGTATTGTTACTCAAAAAATGCACCCTGGGATTCTTGTCAGACACTGAATATCTTTTTGTTTTTCCATTACAACTTTTAAAAATAATATTTTTGCACAACCTTGGACCTCCGGGGAGGGGGCCGTGGGGAATGTAGTCACCTAGAGAAGACTGAAGACTGAAACTGCAGTCCTCTTGTTCTGCTTTTACTGAACCATCAGCACATTGCCAGAAGAATGTGGAGCCCTGGCTCATGGTAGGGGTCCACAGCTTCAGATTCATGTGAGGGGACCACGCCTCTGGCTCATGAGAGGGGACTGCAGCTCAGGCTCACAGGAGGACCACTACTCTGGCTCATGGGAGGGGGGCACTACTCATACTCTTGCGATGGGATCACAGCTCCAGCTCACAAGAGAAGGCTACTGCTCACTTTCCAGGGCGGTACCACAGCTGCTGCTCACTGGATCACCGGAAGACGGGGTAACTGGGATCACACCTCCAGCTCACAGGGTGGACCACAGCTCCAGGTTCACGGGAGGGAGCCACAGCTCCAGCTCACAGGGTGGACCACAGCTCCAGGTTCACGGGGAGGCGGCCACAGCCCCAGCTCACAGGGTGGACCACAGCTCCAGGTTCACGGAGAAGCGGCCACAGCTCCAGGTTCACGGAGAGGCGGCCACAGCTCCAGGTTCACGGAGAATCGGCCACAGCTCCAGGTTCACGGAGAGGCGGCCACAGCCCCAGCTCACAGGGTGGACCACAGCTCCAGGTTCATGGAGAAGCGGCCACAGCTCCAGGTTCACGGGGAGGCGGCCACAGCCCCAGCTCACAGGGTGGACCACAGCTCCAGGTTCACGGGAGGGAGCCACAGCTCCAGTTCACAGGGTGGACCACAGCTCCAGGATCACGGGAGAGGCCACAGCTCCAGCTTCTTCCCCAGCGATCCCAGATGGTGCATGGTAGAGGCTCTGCACCTTACCCTGAGGACAGAGGAGGCCTCTGTTATTCACAGATTCTGGTCTTGGGAAGGATCGATTCTCTGGAACAAACCTCCCACATCTTCTGAGGGCCAGCTGTGATCCTCACTCCTCATGTGGTCCTGGGTATCCAGGCCTTGATGTTAGACCTCTCCCATTACCGGCACCAAGAGGTTTTCCGTTGTTCTTGTATTGCTCTTGTACAGGCCCAGTGTGCCTTCACCTAAAATCTAACTGTACTCCTAGAGATAAACTTCATAGTCTGGGAAGTTAAAAAAAAAAAGGAAATAGAAAGTACTGTAATAAGTAAACTGATACAATTCTCACAAATCTCAAACTAAAAATATGTAATTAGATCCTAGAAAATAAATTTGAAATTCTGTTTACGATAATTTTTCATAGTTTTTTATTGACAAAAGTGTACTACCACACTTCAACAATAATGTGAAATTTGTCACTGTTTCTGTAATGTGAGCTTGTCACTCCCTTTCCAGATTCTCCACCATACAAGGTCCTTCACTGTAGCCATATTACTTCTTAAAGAAACCAATGTTAAAAATATTTTGAAATAACAATATTTTATTGATTCTCTGAGGATTCCCTACAAGGTATTTTGTTTGTTTTTAGTCCTCATCTCCTCTCAGATTCACCTTCTCACCCTCCATGCCTCCTCCTATCTTGTCTCATGATTTTTCTAAGGTCTATTGAGTTCAAGTTTTGTTTCCCAGATCCTCTGGAGCATGGTCAACCTGCCCAGCATCAGGCATCACTCTCTTAAAGAAAAGTGGCTCTTCTCCCATCTGCTATCTAGTGCCAACAGTTACATGAACACAGTTACAAGACTAGTGTGATCAAGATTACAATTCATGCCACACAAAGGTTTTAGTGAGAGAATGAACATAGGGTGAGATCCATTGATTACCCAGAATGTTGTAGTTTTCATTGATTCTTATTATGGTCTTGCTACAAAGCACATCAATTAAGCTATTAGTCAATTTGAGGCTTACAAGGCCAGTTTTTCAAATGTTCAAGTAAAAATCCTAAGAAAAACTTTGAATCATTTGATTCTCAAACAATTTAGTAAAAAATAGAAATGTCCATGTCCTGACTGCATGGATTGGGCACAGAAAACAGGGATGAAGGAGCATGCTGACCTCTCTTTTAAGGACATTTTCTGAGACACCGCTGATTTCATGAATATCTGCCACTCAAATATGCAGCTCCCAAGACAGCCAACTTGAATGAGGAGGAAATCATTCCCACCATGAGCCCTCTGTTTGGAAATGGCTATGTGGGAGTATTTCTCAATATTTAAGGCAAATACTTGGCAAATACCTTCTTAATAAAATGACTGTGATTCCTTATTACCTGCTGTTTGTCATTCACTCCACTTCTCTTCCTTTACTGGCTATTTTGGTAGTTGAATTCACAGTCAATAATTTAATATGTGTCTTCTTCCCATATCAATCAGAAAATTTTGTTTTGATTTTGGAATAGATTCTTAAATATGGTCCCAGGTCATGTTATATTTACATCATTATTTATGTACAGCCTCTCTTGTTTTCTTTATTTTTATTTTATCTTATCTTTAAATTATTTATGTATTTTATTTTTGTATGGATGTGTGTGTACATGTGTGTGTGCATGTGTGTACACACTTGTGTGAGTCCATGTGCACCATCTATGTACAGGAGCTTGTGGAGGTCGATGACAGCATCTGATCTCCTGGACTGGCATTACAGAGGTTGTAAGCATCAGGTTGTGATGCTCTAGGTAAACAGGATAAAAGCTTTCATTTTGCTGTTTGTCCAGACTTTGAGTCTGCCTGTGCTTAACTCTTACTCAACCACTCCCAGAGACATACCCTGAAAGAAGTAAGCTCACAAATCCTGAGAACTGACCTGAGCACAAACCCTGAGGAAGGGTTAGCTAGCTGTAACTAGCTAACCACTTGATCTGCTTCTATGCATTAGTAACAGGAATGTGATGGGGATGTTGTAAGCCCGGGAAAATGCTTGATTCTTTTTGGATGTTTCAAATTGTAACCAATCACCATTGTAGAAACACTACAAAAGCTTCTTTCTGAGCTTGATCAGAGTTGTTTCTGCTTCTGAGTTAGACAGCCCTGTCAACCATAATAAAGTATCTTGCTACTTCATCCAAGTGGTGTTGGAAACTTTATTCGACCCATAACACAGGTGACTCTAAGAGCCAAGTCCAGGTGCTTGTTCTGCAAGAGAACTAAGTGCTCTTGGGCTTATAAAACTTTTAAGTGATGTTCCTACATTCAGTCCATCAGCCATGAATACTCTGGTCATAACTGAACTAAAAATTCCTTTTGTGGACTTTGAAATCCTGTGTAAATATCAGTTTATATATATATATATATATATATATATATATATATATATATATATACAATCTGATGTGGGTGAGGAAAAAGAATTACAATAAAATAACTTAAAATGCATTTGTGATAAAATGCAGAAGTGATTAAAGGAAAGCATATTTTGATAAAAGAAAGAAAACAGATGAAAGTCATTTAAGTGTGGTGTGGTTCAGCCACCCATTCTGGGAGCTCTCAAGGTGGCTTGGCTCTGGGAGCCCCAAGATAAGCAAGCCATATCCATCTGGCCACAGGGTACGGACCCTGTACAGAACGATAAGGAAACACTATGTGGAAAAGTGTGCGTTCAACTGCAGTGGAACAGTAGCAACTACATGTAAGGGTCACTGTTGGTGGACAAAACATTCCACTCCCAAACTCACTCACTGTGCATGGCATGTGGGGTATGGGCTGGCTGCTCCATGTTGCCCCAGCCAGGATCCTACTGCAAAAGCCTGCCCTCCACCAGAGCCACCACGAAGAGAGGGCACTGCACTAGTCGGTCCTCAGTTGCCTCAGCTCTACCAGTCCCATGGCTACTGCAATCAGAGACTGCCTACCTTGGAATGGCAAGAACTCACAAATGGAAGAGTCAGTTCCACTTTGTAAGTGAAGGAAAAACTGTTTGAGACAGAAGCATCGCTCTGAAACTTCCCTGAAGTATTCTCTGAGTCTGCCTCTCAGCAACCACATGCTCTTTGCCATTTCTTTGCAGGGGTAGGGGGAATTCTGGGGCAGAAAGCTTTGCATCTTTAAGCTCCAAGATTTTGTTCATTTCTCAAAAACAACTTTAGTGTCTGAATACAGTCCACGTCTCATCTAGGACAGAAATACTGACCTCAGACTTGGAAATTTCTTCCATAAGTACTGTATTCACATAGTTTCCATCCATTCCTTTCCCCTCCAGCTCCTCTCGTGTTCCTCTTTCCTCAGTTTCCTGACCTCTTTAATGGTTATTGTCAAACATATCCATGTGTGGGTGAGTGGGTCTAAACAATCTGCTCAATGCTAGTGTGTACCTGACTTAGGGCTGACCAAGTGAGATTGGATAAGCTATCAGAGGGCTCATCTCTGGAGAAAGCTGGTGCTCCTCCCAGCAGCCACTGATCGCCTTCAGTTCTTCATCCAAAGGTGCAACTTTGTGGAAGTTCCTCCCTCCGCATTAGCAGATCAACTGCTAGTGTAGTTATGTAGGTTTTGGTTAGGCAACCATATTCTTGGCAATTTGCAGGTCCCTGTCATGTCTGAAAGATGCTCTCTAACAGCAGGCATCCTGGTCCGCTCCCTAATACATTCTTTCCAGTCTCTCTCCTGTGATTTCAGATGTATTCATTCAAACTGGGCACCCACAGTCACTTTTGCTCCGCATTTTGACCACCTGTGGATCTCTGTAATCCTCTCCATTGCTTCAGAAAGAAGCGTCTTTATTTAGGGTTGAGTGCTATGCTTATCTCTGGGTTTAAAGATAAGTATTTAGAGTACAAGTAGAAATTGTGTTTTAGGGAACTGATACAAGTAGGTTCTCCTCTAGGGTCTATAATGGCTCCAGGTGTTTGGCTAAGTTTACAGTATCAGACATGGATTATTTCCTACTGAGTGGGCCTTAAATTCAATTAGAAATTTCTTGGTTACCCCAAGATAAAAATGCCATCGAATCATTATGCATATCTTGCTGGGCTGGTTATGGTGTTTTTTGTTTTTTGCTTTTTTTTAACAGCCAGCTGGATTGAACTATTGATTTATTTTCTTGACAGCTTGTATAGCAATTTCTGATACTATGAGAGCTGGTCCTTAAGGAAGAGATTTCTGAGTTAAATTCCAGTCTTCCAATTCCTGTGCTCAAAGTATGTGGTGTCTTCAGCAGTAGGGACTTAACTTCAAATTCTGGAAAGCAACCAAGGTCAACTGCTGGCAGTGATCACTACTTTCAGAAACAACAACTCACAAAAATCAGTAGCCTTTATACATACTGATAACTTTCACTCTTAGAAAGAGATAATGGAAGAACATCTATTCATAATAGCCTCAAAAAAAGCCACCTAGGAATAAACATAAGCAATGAAAACTTTAAATCTCTGAAGAAAGAGATTGAAAAGAACACAGAAAAAGAAAGACCACCCATCACATGGATTGGTAGAATTAGTGTTATGAAAATGGCCATTCTACAAAAAACAATTTACAGATTCAATGCAATTCCAATCAAAATCCATATAACATTCTTCATAGAAACAAAAAAAATCTAAAATTCTTATGACAAAAAAGTTGTTGATCAAGGTAGGCAAAGCAACTCCCCAAATATGTTACATTCTTAATGTATTGTAGTATAAGAACCCTTTATTCATCCTTATACAATGTTTTCATATGTTACTACCTCTTCTTTGAGCACTTTAATTTACATCTAAATCTGTTTCTTTTTCACTACATCCATTAGTTAGAAACATTTTATCTTATATGTATGAAGTATTGCCTGCGTGTGTGTAAGTGCACCTGTGTCATGCATTTCCTGGAGAAGTGGGAAGGTCAGAAGAGGGAGTCAGATTCGCTGGAACTGGAGTTACAGATGATTGTTAGTCACATGTGGACAACAGAAATCAAACCTGGGTCTTCTACAAGAGCAGCGGATGCTCTTAACCACTAAGCCATCTTTCCAGGCTTAATATCCATTAGTTTTAAGACCCCCAAACAGTTGCCAGGTGTGATGATTGATGTCACTTGTCAACTTCACATAATGTAGAATCCCATGGAGGTTGGCCACTGAAATAGCCTGTGGTGTATAAGCTTGATTGTATTAACCAACAGGGGTGAGAGCTACCCACTGTGGGTGCCACTATTGTCTAGCTGGGATCATAGACTGTACAGATGGAGAAAGGAAACTGAGCAGCAGCGTGAACTCATCTCCGTCTGCTTCTCATTGTGGATGTGATGTGACGAGCTGCCTCAAACTCCTGCCACTCTACTTCTCTTTTGCAGTAGAGTGTACTCTTGAATTGTGAGACTGAATAAACTCTTCCTCCCCTTAAGTTGCTTTTGTCAAATTAGTTTGTCACAGCAACAGTAAAAGAAACCAAGGTACTAAGTATATTTCTTGGTTTCATATATGTTGTGCAATTGCATCCACACGTATATTATATCTACCTTATAGATCCCCTGGAGTTTGGAACTTCTAACTTGCACACATAGTATATAGATACTGAATACTGTGCCATTGCTGAGGTGGGTACATGTAATCACAGTCATCTGACATGTGATAGGTGCCAATAATACACACTGGAGGAAAGAGCATCATCAACAAATGGTGCTGGAAAGACAGGATGTCTAGATGTAGAAGAGTGGAATCAGATGCACATCTCCTAGTCCAGGTGCAAAAGAATGGAATCAGACACACATCTCCTAGAGATAAAATGATGTTTATAAGAAAATTCAGGTCTTGAAAAGGTGAGGGTTTAATAATGTACTAGAAAACATGCTTCCATTAGTTGTAGTAAACAACACAAATACAATGCTGATAAGAAAAGACGAGAGCAGGGCAGAGAGGCAGATGAATAGTGGGTTTGCCACTGTGGACAGTCTTCAATTGATACATCTAGCTTGAGAGCTGGCTCCTTTCTCTTTTAAAGCACAAAGCCAATTTCTCTAAAAACTTTGAACCATAGGGAGCTGTGTGGGGCAATATTGTCATTTTCACCTACTTTATTAAAAGCAAAAGAAGTGTATTATTTAATATTTTTCTGTATGCCACAATTGTGGAATATTCTTCCATAAGAATTTTGTGGGACTCTCTGTTTAAAGTCATTAAAATTGAAATAAGATTTCAAATGTTTTATTTATTGTATAATGAATCAGAAGCAATGTTTGTGAAAATTCATCATAGTTGTACAAAATATTATATTAACTATATTTTAATTAATATGATTGTTTTCATGATTATTTGCATTATATAGTTTACATTTTTTACTTATGAATTAACCATAAGTATATACATGCATAGATATGCAAGGTACATTTGCACATATACATGTATTCTAAAGAAGTAAAATATGTGGAGCACAGCAAAATTATTATTGAGAATTTGCAATAATAATAACAGTAATTAGATAAATCCTTAGATTGTTATTTTGTCCATTTAGAACTGCTTGGTATAATTCTGGCTTACTTGCACCCAAGAGTTTCCTGAATGAAAACAGAGAACTCCATTAAGGTCTTGCTGAAAAATATCTCTTAAGTGGTGCAAATATTATGTAATTACTTTTTTTTTTAAGAACATACAAGGTGTTAGATGTCATTGTGGCACTTTCAACAATGTGTCTAAGTCAGGTCTTCTTCCCCTTCATCTGTGTCCTCTGCCCGATTTCTACCCCTTCCTCTCCCCCTGCCCGCAACCTCCCCTTCAGTCTCCTTCCGTCCTTCAGTCTCCTTCCGTCTTTCATGTGCTGGGTGTTTTGCCCACTCCACATCCTTCCTTGGCACCTCTTTTTACCTTCTGTTGATCTCTTTTCTAGATTTTTAAGCTTTACCCACACTTACACCCATTTATGAATATACATCCTTTTTTTGTACAGCCTAGGATAGAGAATATGCATTTTTTTCTTTCGTGTTTGAGTCATCTCACTTAATATTTATACTTTTGAGATATGTGCATTTTCCTGAAAATTTCAAATTTTCATTTTTCTTTGCAGATAAATAAAATTCTGCTGTAACTGTCTACTACATTTCATCAACTCTTCATCACTGACGGACATCTAGGCGGGGTCGGTGTCCTTGCTGTCGTAAGCAGAGCAGCAGTGAGCATGAGTGTGCAAGCTTCTCTGTGACAGGATATCGAGTCTTCCGGGTGTGTTCCCAGGAGTGATGCAGTTTGTTGAATGGTAGTTCTATTTTATTAATTTTTGAGAGACTTCCATATTGATTTTCAGAATGGATGCAGTAGTTTGCTCTCCTACAACAGAGAGCAAGTCTTCCTTTTCACAGGCACCCTCACGAGCACTGTTATGGAATGTCTTGATGATAGCTGTTCTGACTGATGGGAAGTAGTGTTAGAGTAGCTTTAGTTTGCATTTCCCTCATGATTAAGGGCGCAGAAGACTTTTTAAAAATACTTTTTGGCCGTTTATGTTTCTTCATTTGAGAATTGCATGCTCATTTCATTAGCCCATTTGTTGATTGGCAGTTTGTAAATTTGTGTGTGTGTGTGTGTGTGTGTGTGTGTGTGTGTGTTTAATTTTTGTAGTTCTTTGTGAATTCTGGATATTATCCCCCTGTCTGAAACGTAGCTAGTAAAGACTTTCTCCCATCTTGTGGGTTGTTTGGTGATAGCTTCTTCTGCTGTGCAGAAAAGATCTAATATTTAGCATGGGAACCCAGAAGTGTTGGAAGAAGAGTAACATGAGATTTTCCCTGTTCAGCAGTAGCTCAAGCTGAAGCACTCCCCAGACCTGAGACACATGTGTATGTATGAGTTCCTCATGTAACCCAAACCACAGCAACACCAAACCATCTCCCATTCCTCAGGGAGTGTGTCTGCTAGATTCAGACTGAGTTTCTTGCTAAATTCAGTAAGCTCTGAATTCAAACTGATTTAGTAAGTAATTAATGTTCCACCCCTGAAATATGCTACTAATACAATTCTGTGCCATGTATTTTTAAATATATGGTAGAGCCTCTGATGTAAGACAAAATATTTAAGACAATAATTAGATGCAATACAATCAGGGATTTCAACTTAGCCCCATTGTTGCTGAGTGTGAAAGGAAGAGAAAGCTTAATGGTGACTGAACAAGATTTATAGATACGGCTACAATCTCTTAAAGTCTCAGATTCAAATGAATCAAATTCAGATGTTAAATATTTTGTTTTCAGTAATAGAAGACACAGGAGGTGCTCAAGAGAGCTGGAAAAGGGATGTAGGTTGACTTACCCCAGCAGAGAATGAGCATTTCCTAGATGCCCTGGTAGAAAGTGAGAGCGAAAGAGAACCAGAGTCTCAAATTAGTTTTTGTGTCCTCGCTTTTATTTTCCTTATTAAGAATTTAATTGCATTTTACATTATTCTCATATTCTCTGCATTGCATTTTTAATTCTGGAGAAAACTGATGTTTCTACATTATTGCTAATTTGTGAGGTTTTTTTCTGCCTACTAAATACGTATGTGTATTAGTTTGCTAGAACTGTGCTAAGGACAAAATGCCAGTTGTGAAACCTCTCACAGTTCTGGAAGCTGGAAGTCTAACATCTTGCATGTCCCTCAGAATGCTTTCCCCACAGGCTTCGCTCTTGGTTTGTTGGTGGCGTCTTATCACTCTGCCTCACAGGGACGTTTCTCCATGAATACATGCATCACAGAAAGACACGAGTTCTACTGTATCAGGATCCTTATTTAAATTTAATCAGCTCTATACAGACCCATTGTCTAAACACAGCACAGGCACATTCTGAGGTGCATGGAGTTGGAAGCTCACTGTATGAATTTGGGAAACACAAAATTCTGTTCATTACACATTTTTTGAGCAACAGACCTGTGATATAGAAAGTTATAGTACACAGTCTCGTGCACTTCTTTCATTGAGTTTGTTAATGAACCACCATGCAGAAATAACCTTAAAATGGACTGAAATAAACTGACATTTCACATTACAGTTCTAAAGCATTGTTGCCTTAGAAGGGGCTTAGAATCCAGGCGTGGAGTCAAGAGCACAGTTGGGGAAAGTAGTTGGGAACGTGGGGGTCCAGATAGTTTGGTCCCAGACAGGATGTGGCAGTGGAAACACAGACATTAAGCAATTCGGAAACATTTGAGAAGTCACTCAGGACTTGCTCTGTTTTCCAAATAGAGGGAAAATCAATAAACAAATTTAAATGTCTTATGAAAAGTTTCTGTAATAGATTTGGAAATTACATTCTTTCAATAGCTTTTTCATAAGGCAGTTTTCAAATCTCCTGTAAGTGCAACAATAATGTGGACAGTGTTTATCTTATTGGGTATTTTATGAACTAAGCAAAGCCATTTCTACATTTTACCACATATTCTAAGATGGTAGTATGCACTTTTATAGTGTTCTAAGGTATAATTAAGTAGTGTTTGATTGGGCTTTTTTATAATTCATATTTACTGTTGTATATATTTTTAGAAATATCTAAGAATAAAACTAGGAAAATAAAATATAAAAGTAAAGAAAGAATAATTTTCTCAATGTGCAAATAAATAAATTTAAATTATATGTACGATATTTGCACATTCTAAGGTAATAAGTTATTATATGAAATATATTCTGAGACATCACAATGTGGCAAAATGTTATATCAAAATTATGTATTAATATAAACCCGTGAATCAATAGTTGCAGATATGTTTTTGACTGTAGAGTAGTTGATAATATATCCATACGGGCATCGGCTGACTCTCCAAGTTGAGTAAAGTCCTTGAAGTCATGATGTATAAGGCAAGAAGGCAGGTGCAGGATTGAAATATTCCCACCACACATTAGAATGTCTGGATGCCTCCACTCCCTGCCCTTCTCACAGTTACAGCTTCTTGGCTCCTTGATAACACCAAGAAAGAAAAGACCAGTAAGAAGCATGATTCATGCCATGAGGCCAGTGAGCACAAACTCTACCTGGTCCCAGGTGTCTTCAAAAGGAGAACATTTGACCCACAATTTAAAAAGCCTAGGGCCTTTTCCTACATTGTAATCCTCTATTTCTTTCTACTTAAATTTTTAACTTCAGTATAATATCAATCTTGATAATATGAAAAGAAATGGAATCATTTCTAAAGAGATCTTCGGGCATTTCCTAAAGAGATTTCAGGCATAATTATTAATTTAACTGTAAAATCTACACTACTCCAGGACTCCAGGTATGTAGATATACAACTGATATTGTAGATTAGCATGAGACTTTCCCCAAAATCTAAGAGTCACACTTTAAAAAAGCAAACAAGCACTGTGTTACAGACAATCTGAAATGCAAATAGCTAAATCAGAGCTTAGTAACTCAGTAATATTGACTATAAAAAGAAATGCCGTGGGAAGCTCCTTTCCACCCTATAAGAAGGTACAGGCACCTGATGATCAGGCAGGTATCTAGTACTGGGGGCAACAAAATAAAAAAATCATGAGTCTGTAGGTCTTCCGTCTTTCAGGTTTTCTCCAGGGCTAATATACCTCAGTTCATATTACAGTCAGTGCTCAGATGACAGTCACCCATAAAGACTTTTCACAGCACCCCTAAATACTAGATCGTAGTACATAATTCATTTTCCACCTAACTGGAAGTGTTCATTTTTTTCTCAGTGTATATTTTCACTGAATTTTTGTGCATTTTATACAACACATCCTAGTCACATTTAAGATCCCCTCCTTCGGTACCGCCCACCGTCCCCTCCCTGATTTCATGCATTTTTTCATATATATTAAGGCCTATTCAGTCAAATTTGTGTCCCGAGAAGTCCCTCCCTCCACGTGAGTTCATCCACTGGATTTGGTGATACCCCTCCCCCAATGACTGAGCTGTAGAATCTGCCACAGATTCTTTTTCATTCAGAAATCTCTTTTTTTCTGATGACGTTTGTCACCTTTGCTCAGTCACATGAAGAGGGCTCAGCACATTCTTGACTACATTTATGCTCATGGAAAATGTGGGGATTTATCGAATTTTTACCAGCATGACTAAACTTAGCTGTAATTTGGGAAACCTACACAAAGACTCACACTACTGAAATCATAAAATCAGAAAAGAAAAGAAACCTGGTCCAGCTTCTGACTGCTTAAATCCAGTTTGTTCTTAGGGCCTCATCCTGGGCCGTCCTCTGATCCCTTGCTCTTCTCTTACCAGTTCCTACCAGAAAAGCCTACTCTCCCGTAGGAACAAATTGGGGGTTAAAACAAAGAGACTAGTCAGCCTTCTCATAACCCTGGAGAAGTACACCTTCTGACCTTTGTTCCAGTAATATCTCCCAAACCTTCCTGCCTAGGATTGATTGAAAGAGTCACAGGGGCCTGGTGCCATAGTCTCAACAGATATTCATAAAATTAGTTTCTAAAACCTAAGAGATCTGTTCTTATTATTTTCCCAAGCTGAAACTGAACAGATTAAAATTTGTTAAAGGGTGCTTAAACTATTGTCCCCCCCCCCCCGCAGATAAAGATAAAGTCTTTAACAACATTTGGACATCCACAATGTAGAAGACATTTCTAAATCAGTAATTTGACAAAGACTGTGAAACGTGTATCAAAAAAGCCTTTTTACAGATGAAAGGCATAGAAATAGTCAGCAATATGTCCAAAATGACTGTATTAATAAAAGGGTAATGCAACATTAAAAATCTATATAGAGAACTCAGTTCAAGGTCTGTATTGTTCCCATGAAGGCAATGATCCCAAGAGTAAATGTCTGAACTCAGGAAAAACTATTGTAGTATTTCAGTATATTTATATGAACTTATTTACTAGTTGAAATAGGTGAAGAGTCTAGAATTCTGCCTCTTTGCTCCTTAAACCACCAACTGTTTGCACTAAATGTATAGGGGCAAGATTTCAACAGAGTATCTGGGAAAATTGTCAATATTTACAAGAAGTAATTGAAATAAATTTCTAAATTATACTCTTAAGGAAGAAATTTTCAAGTACATTGTGAAGATTTAAATGAAAAGAAATCAAAATTTCAAATATTGAGAACAATATTTGTTTAGTAGGGTAGAAAGTTTTCTTAAGTTAGAAACAAAGCCATGACATGTAAGGATGCAATTGATTCCTTTGCTATACTGAAATTTTCAATTTCTGCTCCAAGAAAATGTTAAGGGAGGAAAGAAAACCAAGCCATAGAATGGGAAAATCTATTCACAAGACAAGTAATGGAAAGACAAGAATGATTTTCACAAGAATAATTGATTTACTATTATTCAAATTTTATTCAGATCAACAAGGAAAAGATAATTATCACTTCCTCCAGTAAATGCTAAAAGTCTATGAATAAAAATATGCATACACATAAAAATATATCCATTTCTGAAACAATCTATGACTGCTGATTATAGTTTTTCATCTACACGTATATGTGAAAATTTCTTTGCAACAATGTCTTCAGTAAAAGCTTCTGACAAAGTAACATCCTTTGTTGGTCAAGCATCTAGTATAACTCTTCCAATTTGCATCCTTGCACAACTGGTTGCTTTTCTAGAGAATTCATTCCTTGACTCCTCTGGGAACACTGACCTACTCATTATTAGCTCCTAGCATTCCACAATTAGTGACCCTCACTGGACTTCCGCTCTTCGCTTGCCTGGTTTGGGGCAGGAGATTCGGGCGCTACAATTTGACCCAGAGCTATGCATGAACTAGATACTCGCTCCGTAACACTGAGCTGCACCCCCGATCTACCCTGCATGCTTACCTTCATCTATTTGCTTGACATTATCGTGGATTTTGGCATCTCAGAGTAGGAGCCACAGGGATACTTAGAAATCCTGTAGTTTGGGAGGAGAGTTTAACATTGTTAATATGTAGAAATAAGCCATGCAATGTCTGAGCAGTGCTTGGTTGTGTCTAAAATATAAAGCCATTCAACAGGTGCTCAGTTTTCAAAGTACCTATTGGCAGCGCAATTCACAGGGGCTGTCTGGATCACGTCAAAAGGCTTCCAAGTTAAAATTGCTTGGGACTGTGAAGTGGCTTACAGAACGATATCTCTTGAGTCAGTATTCTTACTCTAAACATTTCAAAAAGTTGGGAAATGGAACTGAATACACACAGAAATAAACCGAAGCGTTGTTTACCCCAAGCTATCAGGAAAGACGGAAATAAACCAATTGTTTTATAAATAAAAAAATTATGCTTGATTTAGTTAGAAATTTCTTTAGATCTTTTGAAAAAATTATTGCTCTGTTATTTAATGTGTTTGAGTGTATTGCCTGCATGATGGAAGTGCACCCATATGGTGCAGTGCCCAAGGAACTTAGAAAAGGGTGTTTGATCCCCTGAAACTGGAATTACAGTTTTTAGTTGCCATGTGGGTGCTAGACAGGGAACCTGGGACTTCTGCAAGAGCAGTCAGCGCTCTTCTTCACTGAGCCATCTCTCTAGCCCTTAGAATTAGAAATTGTATGTGATTTTCTCCATTCACTGAAAACTGAATTGCTGATATCTTCCCACTGCTTCCTTCTGTCTGTTACGAACACATAATTGTTTGGGGGGGGGCATTAAAATATAATATAAGTACAGAAAAATGCATGACGTTTTAGGTTAAAGCAGGATGAATTTTGACAAACCTTGTACTACCAGCCTCCCAGAGCCCTTCCGATCCTGCCAGTGTCTGCTCTCTAGGTTTCAGACACCACCATCGCTCTAGGCTCCATGCTATGGATTATTTTGATGATTCTGAGAACCAAACAATGCGTGTTTCGTTGTTCCTGATTTCTTTTTCTACCACGTGTGCTTGCTAGATTCATCCACATTTTTTCTCTATTTTCCATGTTGCCTGAAGATGAACTTCATTTGCTCTCCTCTCCACAGGGTTTCCTTACTCACTTACTCACTTACTCTGCTGGTGAAAGCTACCGTGGTGCTTTCTAGTTGGGGTCTGTTTTGAGAACTGCTACTCTGAAAACTCTTGTGTGTGTTGTTGGCTGAACATACACACAATGCATTTCTGTTCACTGCATGAACCTAGAACTGGATTCGCAGAGTCAGAGGTAACCATTCATATGGCTGCAGAGCTACTAGCTAGATTCTCGAGATGGGTGAAAAGGTTTACACCCCAAGTGAGAATTTTAAAGTTCTCTGGTTGTTCAACATGTCAGCATTTGAAACTTTTTATTCTTTTAATTCCAGGCCATTTGATATCAAATGTGAGCTTGTTAAGGAGAGTTCAGTAGATATATCCCAACATGTTACCTTAAGTGAACTTGACCTTGGCATGCTAGCTACTTCATTCTCTCCTAATGAAATGCATCTGGGACAGACAGAGCACCCACGAAGGCTTCAATAGTGAATGATGCTTGCTCCCTGCCTCCCAGGAACAGATGATTTGAGCTCCCGGTTGCCATGGTCTCCTGAGAGCAGTTTTGCTAAGACTTGGTTTTTCTGATTTCTTTTGAGAGAGATGCTACACTATTTTCTTCATTAATTAAAGGTAATTTCAATTTTTGAAGAGTATTTTAGTTACTACAATGTTTGCATTTTCCTCATAACTTAGGGTGAGTCGAGTAGTGTTTATTCATTTGTGGCGCGACTCTTCATCTTTTCCAGGACCGTCTCTTTTCATTGTAAGAGTAGAGATTGAAAAGCAAGATGTTTTCTCTATTGATTCACATTTCTAGAATTCCTTCTTGGTCAAAAGTGCAAGTCTATTGACGCAAATTTTTGTGTTTGGGGACAGGAACGAGGCCCAGGAGGGGGCAGTTAGATCTGAGTAAGCTCTCTCTGTGGCCTTTGCTTCTGCTCTATTTCACCTCCTATTTTCCTGCCTAATTCCATATTCCTTTTATTTACTTATTCTAAAGAATGGGAGGAATTTTTCATATTCTTCTATAAATATTGCATTAGAATAATATTTCTGCAAACTGGAGGTTAATTTTTATTTATTTAGTATATATTAATTATACAAAATAATATGACATTTTCATACATGTACTTAGTGGAATCTCATCATATTCATGACCCCTTACCCTCTCTTGTCCCCCCTCCCACTCCAGCTGATCCTCTTCCCCTTCTCAGCTAGTCCTCTGTCTACTTTCAGGTCTGTTATTCTTTACTATTTAAAAAGAAATATGATCCAATAAGTTCCATTAGGTTCTTTGCAGGACCATGGGGTACATCACTAAAGAACACTCCTCCCACAACAGTAATGATGGATAAATTTGAGCTGTGAGAGTCTTCTAGTCTCTTGACTGAAACCGTGTGCAAGATCTCTGTTATATATACAGTGAGGTCATCCTATGAACTCCAAAAGTGAATCTAAACTCGATAATTAGCACTAAATAAAATGGAACTTTTTCTTCAAATAATTTATAGCTTTGAGTTTTTCTGCCTTGTTTATGTTTTTGCCATACAAAAACGTGTAATTTTACAAAGGACAATTAATAAAGGGTTTTTTTGTTTTTTTACATCTTTCAAGATTACTGTCATGACATGAGGGATCTTATCCTTTACAGGTTTATTTTTAAAGTCCTCCTAGATTTTCTTTCCGTAATTTTCTTTTTCCCTTGTGTGTGTGAATTTACATGTGGCCATCATCTGTCTTCTCAATCACTCTTGACCTTATTTTTGGAGGCGGAGTCCCTCACTGAAGCTGGAGCTCACCAGTTTGACTAGACTGGTTGTTTAGTAGCTCAAGAACCATCCTGTCTCCACCTCTTTGTTGCCCTGAGTACAGTGTGTGCCACTGACCTGGCTCTGTTATATGGATACTGGAGCTCAACCTGAGGTGTTCATGCTCGTGTGGATAAGCACTTTACTGACTGAGCCGTCTCCCAAGCCTCTCAATATTTTTCTCAAAAGAAGAAGTAAGGAATCCCAGAATGGCGGTACATGCCTTTCATCCCTTACCTAGTATCTCTGGCAGGAAGATAAGTAGTGAGAGGCCTAGAAGTAGTAAAAAGACATGTATCTCTCAGGGAACTAAATCGAAGCAACAAGAAAGCTATGAAACAAACTCTTTCCTTTGTCAATTGGAAAAATTAAAGACTTTCTTTTGAGATGAGTAATTGACTATATCCATACAGTTTGTTAAAATTACTAGTGTTCTTGCTCAGTTACATTCAAAACTACGTACATGCTGGATTTCTATATGCATGCACAACTACCTATCATTAACATACTCTTGTTCCACAATAGTCAACTCCAAATGTATCAAAGAGCTCAACGCGAATCCTGAAATGCTGGCACTGTTAGCAGGAAACACAGGCCGTACTCTAAAGGATACAGGTGCAGGAAGGACTTTAAATTGGACATCATTTGCTCCAGAATTGAGGTCAACAATCGACAAATGGAATCTAATTAAACTAAAAAGCTTCTGTACAGCAGAGGAGACAACCAACTGAATGAAGAGAAAGCCCACAGAGTGGGAGAAAATCTTTACCAGCCACACATCTGAAAAAGGATTAATATCCAGAATATACAAAGAACTCAAAAAACAAACAAGAAAACAAATGGCCCAATTGAGGAATGGGCTATGCATCTGAACAGAGAGCTCTCAAAAGAAGAAATAAAAATAGCTAAGGAACACCTTAAAAATATTTAACATCTTTAATCATTAGGGAAACACAAATCAAAACTACTTTAAGATGTCATCTAACCCTAGATAGAATGTCTAAGACTAAGCGAACTAATGACACCAAATTCTGTCGTAGATGTGGGAAGGGGACCCTCATTCATGGCTGGTGGGGCACAAAGTGGTGCAGCCACTGTGGAAACCAATACAAAGAGCTCCTAAAAAACTGAAATAAATCTGCCATTTGATCTGCTCACATCAATCCTCGGCATATACCCAACAACTCATCCTACTGCACACGTTTGTCGCTACACTTTTCATAGTAGCTAAGACATGGAAACAACCTAAATGTCCCTCAGCTGATGGAATGGATAATGCAAATATGATACATTTGCACAGTGGAGCTCCACTCAGTGGTAAGGAAAAATGAAATTATGAAATTTGCAGGTAAATGAATAGAACTAGAAACTGTTATACTAAGTGAAGTAACAGACTCAGAAAGGAAAACAGTATATGTTCTCTCTCATCTCTCATGTGTGGATCTTAGTTCCAAATGCTCAGACATGAGTACATATGCTAATGTAACCTCAGGAGTCCAGAAAATGAAAAGAAACCATGGGGATGAAGAGGATGAAGAAGGAGCTTGAGAGGGGACTTGTAGAAGACAGGTGATATCAAGGGAATGGGGAAAGAGAAGAAGTATTTTAACTGGGGACAGAATAGGAATGGTCATTCGGGGGAAGTGAAAGGTGAGATAATGCTTAGGTGGTGTGAAAAAACATAGGGAGGAATATAAGCTCAAAGTCTTATTGAAAAATACACATGATACACACACACGCACACACACACACATATATATACATATATATATATATATGTATATATACATATATATACATACATATATTAACCAGGTTAGTCCAAGGGACTCCCAAAACAGCCTAGGCTATTTCCACAGCCCTTGATTGCCTCCTAGAATTTGATGAAAAGATCCCATTGCTGAAAACAGTGCAAACTTCAGACACAGAATTTGGAGCAAACAAACTGGAACTGACTTGGAAGCCTCCTCCCTCAAGACTAGCTCTCACGGTATCAAAGGATACTATGCAATCTTCCAAGGGAGAAAAACCATCAGCAGTCCTACCCACTTGTAAAGCCTAATAAACAACAATGACTGACCCAGCAAACCATCGCTATTGGTGCAGTAGTGACTTTTATCTTGGGAGTAATTGACAGCTGTCTAATTGGAAATAAGCCCTGCTCCGTGGGAGGAAACTTACGTGTGGTACTGTAGACATAGACAAATAGACATGCTGGAGAGGTCATAGAGTCTAGAGGAAAACCGACTTTTGCTACATCCCTAGACCCATACTTACAACTGTATTAATATATAACAGTATTCTCAGTATGCATCCTTATATTTTCAGGCAAGTATACCTCTTACCAGTCTTCCAAATGCTTATTTTTGAAACAGATGGAGACTATTGCCTAGTTTCAGAAATGGTCAAATGGAAATAATAATGTTCTGTGAGACGTTTAGCATTAAGTGACACATTTTCAGTGCAGCCTCTACACATTGGATGAATGGGTCTCACAGCATTCACCAGAGAGGTTTCCTTATGCAGCAGGTGCTGATTAACACAGAAACTAGCCAGTGTGCAGAGAACAAGAGGCTGCAGAGTGCTCATCCCTAAATAGGACACCTACTTCAAACCTCTGCCTCCCAGGGCTCAGGGATCATTGCTAAAGAGGGGGTAGAAAGACTGTAAGAGACAGAGGTGGTGGAGGACCACAAGGAAAGAGTTTTCCAGACAGCTGGTCAACTACACATATGAACACACAGCGATGGAGACAGTGTGCGCAAGTCCCGTGAAAGCTTAAACCTGACAAAAATTTCAGCAAAAATGTGGGAAAGTGTATAATAAATCCCAGCCCAATCTAAGCAATGTTTAGGAACTAAGTGATGGCTGCTGGGACAGTCTCTTACAGGGACAGGACACTTGACCAGGGCTCCAGTGGATGGACTCACACTGAGAGACATGTAAGGACACAAATCAGTCTCTATAGGCAATATTGTATATATAGTGGAGTGCACTGAATTGGACGAGGGGCAGAAGACAGTGTGTATGTGGGAGAGTGTAGGTAGGGGAGAGGATCTAAATGTCAAATTGTATTGTGTGAAGAGTACAAAAATTCAATAAAAATTATTAAAAAATCTTCTGCCAATATCATATACCATTGATTAAAATTGATTTATACTTAACTACCTAGAAGGGGACTACTTTGCCCCATTGTCAATATCCAGTATTCATAAATTCCTTAGGGATTCTCAGTGATGTGTTCCTCAATATTTTATTAGTGTTCTTCAGATATACAAAATTAATAGAGTGTATATATAATTCTAAAAATAAACTTGTTAGACTGACTTGCACAGTAAGAGACAAAATGGTTGGCTGCAGACTGGAGATCTAAAAATACTAGCAGCTGTCCAGTTCAAGAAAGGGCAAGAGACTGAAGACCAGGAAACTCCCTGAAGAATAATTGGTTCAATTCCCTGCTCAAAGGCGAGGAATAGGGAATATGAAATCTGTAGGTGATGTAAACAGCAAACAGAGAAAAATACATAGACACTCAAGAAGAAGCAGCTAGGACTTGAAGGATCATGAGTCTGAGGCCATCCTGGGCTATGTAATAAATTCTAGGCTAGCCTGAGTTACATAACAAGGACATTTGTGATGGTTAATCATGGTTATCAACTTTATTGGATCTAGAATCAACTAAGACCTCTTGAGAAGGTCTATGAGAATATTTCTTGGAAAGATTAACTGAGAGGGAAGTCCCTCTCCCAGAGTAAGCAGTACCTTCTCACGGCAGCCCAGGTATGATGAAATCTTAGGGAAGAACATCATTACTTTCACCTGCCTGCCTTCACTGCCTGTAGAACTTGTGTCTACCTTCTTGCTACAGTTGTTGCTGCCGTGCTTCACTGAATCATAAACCAGTTTTCCTTCAGTCTTCCAACATGAACCAAAGGTTAGTGGCTTTGCAAGAATCCTGTAGATCTTTAGAGTCAGACTGGGACGAAGCATCCAGCCTCATGGACTGTGACCCTACCAGAGAGGTCATTGGCATCTATAGTGTTCAGAAAGGCATTGCTACACTACCCATCCCAGATCACGTAAGCCACGTGAATACTAATAATCCTATGTGTTCTGTTCCTCTAGAAAACCCTAACATGCCCTGCCTCAAAAAGAAAAAGAGAAGCCGTTTCCCCTGCTTTTTCTGTACAGTTGCATACTCAGGGTGATCTTCCCTCTTAGCAAATCATTTCTGGAACCACACTCAAGGGTGCTCTACCGACTTTCTAGATTGTCTCTCAAAGATAAGTAGTCACCAACAATTATTCATTATGAATGAATAGTCTGGAGTCATTTTTATAGTTCCATAAAAAAGTAAATTAAAGTAACCACTTGTATCAAATTTAGAGAATAGTCTTTGAAATACTGATTTATCTATTATATTTCTCATCATTAACATTTTTCCACTTTTTCTTAGAGTTCATGTATTTAATTTTTACATATATCTTATATGACTTCTATATTTAAGTAAAAAGTTGTTGTATTTTCTCCCTGTTGTGAAATATATTACTGTTCCTGCAATTTGGGCCCGCTTCTTGTCATGAGGTATCAGAGAAGCTGCACAATATCAAGGACAGTGAAACGGAGGTGTGAAGGTCATGAGGCCTCTGCAGCTATTGTTTGAATTCTGGAATAAGTAGATCTTTGTCAATGGCTTAAGACAATAAATCTCTCTTAACCTCATTTAAATTAAGTAAGATTAAGTATTTCTTTTTTTGTCATTTTTCAAATGATATGGGGATGAGTGTTCGGGTTTGGCCTTGCCACATGATGCTCACACTGGCAATCTTCAGGAAAGCATGGAGCTATTCTCTACTATCATCATGAAAAATAATTTATCTGAGATAGAAGCAAGGATTCGAGTACTGTTGAAATGTTATGAAAGGCATGTAAGACATTCTTATACCTCTTCACTAAAGAGTTGAATTACAAGAGATACTGATATAATAAGAAGGATGGGATGTTCCAGGCAAGCAGCCATGCAAAGAAGGCAACAGTGTGTACGAGCATAATGACTAAAGATACAGTAGTATTTTCCTTCCAGTGGAGAACTTAGAACGCCACCGAATATTCATTTGTAAAATTCGTTTTGGAGAAGTTCCTCCGCGAGTCCTGTAGTTATGTTATTTCCCCTCCTATTTTCTTCTCTCCAGCTCTTCCATGTTCTATAACTCCCTCTCATTTTCTTGACCTCTTTTTAATTATTTTTGTTACATATGTCTATGTATAAACAAACTATTGAGTCCATTTAATGGTGCTGGTATGTACATGTGTTCAGGGCTGACCATAAGTGAACAGGAAAAGAGTCAGAATTTTTATTCAGCTTAGAGGGACGTAGACACCACCGCAATTACTGAAAAGCCAGTAAAAAAATTCCTGAGATATTCCTTCAGGAAAATTGGAGCATTTCATCACAAGTTCTTTCCCCCACTGTTTGAGGGTGGCCCCAAGAATGACAAATTACAGGTTGTGCTTTAATGTGAATTCCTGAGCTCCTGGCATTTCAAAGTGATTTAGGGCAGAAATGAGAGATTAGTCATTCTGGAAACATCACCTGGACAGAAGAGGCCTTTGCTAAATGCCCCATCTCGTACCCTACAGGATTCTTTTAAAATTGCTTATGCAATGGATCAGGGAGGGACTCAAAAGTCCCCACTCCAAGGTAAGAGCTATTGGCAACTGATGGTTGCTGGAGAAAGGAGTGAGTGCCTCTGTTCCAGTGGATGTCTTTACCGTGCCCACATGAGCAGTCTAAAAGGATCAGTGGCTTATGAAGAAAAAGAGACGAAGTCTGAAGGAGAATGAGGCAGAGTTGGGTAAAGTACGTATGAAGTCCTCAAAGAATTGATAAATAAAACTGAATTTAAAAACTAAAACAATTGCTTTAATCTAAAGTGCAATTTATATGCAATAAGTATATTGATAATAAGAGGACACATTGATGTATTTTTGCAAATGTATATACTCATGGAAAGACCATCCACGTGTCCCTGCCTGTGACACACTGTATTTTCAGCATCCTAGGAAGCCTCTGCTCTCCCTTTAGCCATTGCCTGTTCCCACCCTCTCCAGCATTATTCTACTTTATATCACTAAAGACGAGAGTAAAGTCTTTTAGAACCTGATGTGAATGAGGTCATATATTCTCTTGCAATTCGCCCATAATCTTGCATGCATGGTTGATGAGTTGGTTCCTTTCAATGCTGAGAGGTTTCTACTGATGAATACATTAGGATTTGTTTAGACAGTCTTCATTAATAGAAATTTTGTTTTTTTTTCCAAATTTTTCTAAAAAAGTTTTAGTTTTTTCAAAAACTAAAACAGAAATTTTAGTTTTTGACTATTTAAGGGAAGTTTAAGGAAATCCTTAAAGAACTCTTGTGGATTTTAAGTTTTTTTATTCAAAGTGATTTATTAATTAAAAACACAATGATTATGTAATCCATAGCATAATTGTACTCTGACTCAAAGGAAATATAACCAATTCCATTAAAATGATTTAAACTCTGCCTGGTTTTCCTTATAATTGACTTTCTGTGACATTAACTCTGTTTTCCTTTTTGTTTTGTTTTGTTTTCTGGATGGCGTTTCACTTTGTAGCCCCAGCTGGCCTGGAACTCCTTGTTTTACAGACCAAGCTAGCTTCAAACTCATAGAGATCCCACTGCCTCTGCATCCTACGTGCTGTGATTAAAAGCATGTGACACCATGCCTGACATGAGACATTAACTCTGAGTTTGCTTGTCACTGAACTTTAAATCACTCTGAGACCAATCATCATCTTTCAAGTAACCAATTATAACTGAGATTATAATCCTCTGTTTCCAGTTGAAAAGCATTTGAGATTCAAATGAATCTGTACTGATCATTTCATTTTTCATTCAGAGATCCAGATGGCATTATGATGCAAGCTTTTTATCGAGATAGATGATACATCACCAGAAAAAGTTGAAAAGATTTTCCCTATTATTGAATATATATTTTGCGAAAGAAAGATAACAAATTAATGTACAAGTGATATCAATTTGGGAATCCAGATCTATGATACTAATTTGTAGGGACAAAACAAACTCAGACTTCCTGAATTTTAATCGCTCCTCTCTGCCACATTCCAGTCTGGAGAGTAAAACTTCAGCAAGCATTCTGGTACAAGTCAAGACCCCACAGATGATGAGTTCTGAATTGTCCAATACAAATAGTCCCCGAGGAGCACACAGATTCTAGACCAAGCAATTCCTAGGTTAAACTAGCCAGCATAGCTGCGATGCCACAGAACCTTTAAAAGCCGGCTGCGCCCAGAGAGGGCGTGCAATTCTCTGATTTGGCTTTAGGGTCTGTGGTCCCGCTAGCGGCTTGATTCTCTTTGTTTGCTAAATTATGTAAATAAAAAAATTTTCCTTTTTGCATCAAAGTGGAGTCCTGGGGTTTGTTCCTACTTCTCCTACCTTAACAATGTACTAAAAACAGTGTGAAATGGAGAGGAGGCAGGAGTAACGCTGGAAAGGGTAAGGATGCTCTTACGGGTGGGTGAAAGATCCCCTCGGATCTGGTGATACTTATGAAGGGAGCTGTAGTGAATAATTAAGGAAGTGTATCCCAGGCAAGCGGAAAGATGCTGATCTAGATGCAAGTCTGCTTAGTTTACTCTAGGGGCGGCAAGAAAGCCTGAAAATCTAGAGCAGGAGAAGATCAGTGGTGAGGGGCTGTGGAATAAATGACCTTTGCTTGGGAAATTTGCCCTGCTCTATTTTCCAAATAGACTATAACAGTACCGGTGGGAAGAACTCTTATGCACCTGCAAGATGATTCCTTAGAAGTGATGTCTAGCTTAATTTGATTTCATGGATCACCGGTTAATAGTAGAGAATATGCCCAGAGGTAAAAATGAAGACATCCAGGATGACACTGAGTATTTGGCTTGAGCAACAGAACTACGTGGAAAATGGGAAGGAAGGAAAGAGAGGGAGGGAGGGAGGGAGGGAGAGAGAGAGAGAGAGAGAGAGAGAGAGAGAGAGAGAGAGAGAAAGAGAGAGAGGCTAGAGACAGACACAGAGACAGAGAGACAGAGACAGAGAAAGGTCGACTGAAAGAAATCAAAATTTGCTCCCTGAAAACACAGTTTTAAGAAGGCCACTTGAAGGCGGATATAAGCAAAGAATGTATGAATCTGTGGGAGAAGTTGGGACTGGAGATGTGACTTTAGCAGTTAGAAATAGATACTTGGTATTCAAAACCTTGGGCCTCGAGGCAGACACATTCACGATGACTGCAGGAGGAATAGCTCTTGGGAAAAGGACGAGAAAGCTGGGAAGAGGACAGTCAGGCTTTCCCTCCCCATGAAGGAGGAGAACATTAGGTATCCCAAAAGTTCTTCACGGGTGAAACAAAATTGAAACAGAAATGGCACTGAATTTTTCGGCATAGAGATCATTAATAACCTTGATAAAATTAATGTCTGAAAACATGTTTTTCCATGAAAATTAAATATTATCTGTTCCTGCTTTGGGGTTATCAAATAGGCCTACTCATCATCTTCGAGCAATTTCATAAATCTATGTAAATGGTACGTGGGGACAGAAAACTTCTGACTTACTTCGTATTAAGTGGCTGTGAGAAGTCAGTTTCATCTCACTGGTTATTCACTTCCTTTATTCTGTAGTGCTCCTTGAACATTCTTTTGAGCCGGTTCTAATATCCACCTGATTTTTTCATATGAGTAAGATTTCCTCAAGGTGTTCATTTTATATCTCTATAAGGGTCATAATTTTACAGTTTTATGTCATCTTTCAACATTACTTTTGTTGTAGTGATAGGAACAAAAGATTGACTCAGATGTCTTATGGAAATGGGGTCCAAAAAGCTGATAATTTTTAGGAAAATCTTTTTCTTTACTAATGCACTGAATCTCAACACAATTTGGCCAACAATTTTTAAGCATTGTGGTAGAGTAAAGGAAACCACTGGCTTGAGGGGAGAAAGGAGCCGAGGGAGAGCTAACACTAGAACTGCTGATTTGAAGTGTCATGCTCTTTGGTACAAGAAGCAAATCACTGCCTCACACTTGAGTTGAAACACAGTAGCAGAAGGGCGTACTTGCCAAAAGGGAAAATCTCTGGGGAAAAATGTATCAGTCCTTTAAAATCGGTGGCACTATATCTGTGCTAAGTCAAGCTTTAATAAGGGAGGGAGACTGAAAGATGAAAAATGACCCTTTGAGCATTCCTACCCACGAACAGACACAGGCCTTGTTTGTTTGAAGAACTGAAGGACGGGGGTGTGTGTGGAAACTGCGAACTGTGGTGTGACTCAAGATGGGTTTTGTCTGTCATCTCCTCGAAGAACATTTGGAACAATAACTTCTTTATCTCACTGAATAACTGGGTTTAAACAGTGCGTCTTGATTCCAACCACAAAAGTCCAAACGTGCTTCGTTGCTGCCGTGCTTACATAAAGGTATCAGGATGTGAAAATCAGAAGATCCATCCTCTCCTCAACTGTGATCTCACAGAAGTTGCTCTACCACAGAATAAAGCTATTCACTAGAATTTTAATTTTATGCAAAATTAAAGTTCTCAAATATAAATCTTAATAAAAAATCTCATAAACTCTAAATAAACTCAAATCTCTTTTTAGATATTTTGATAGTCTTGTCTATTTAAATCTACGTGGGTTGCCCTTTAATCACATCCAGATTATGAAGGACATTTCTTTTGGGGAGTCCTTTTCCATTTTACCCATTTGGTTACCAGTGAGAGGGCTTATCTAAACTCACAAGAGCCACTAAAATCTAAACACACACACTTTTGTTTCCATCAAGAAGATAGAACTAGACTAAGCCAGGCATTTTGATGCTTGCCTGATATTCCAGCACTTGGATTTGGGGACAGGAGGAATGGAAGGTCAAGTCAGCCTCAGAGACCTAGTGAGTTTGAGGCTAGGCTGGGCTGCATGAGACAGTGAGTTTTCAAGGCAATGAACCCATCCCTAAACTCTAGTCCCTCCAGGGCCTCCTGTAGCCCTCTCCCTGAAGGGACAAGTCATTATGGTCCCACCTGAGATCTAGAGACCTTCCTCTGCACCCTTCATGTCTGAGAGATGCCTCCCTCCCCACCTTCTCTTTACAAGACATGTATATATCTTTGCCTTCCCAGGTATAATTTCTCTAAGAAGTGCCAAGAAAATAGATCATTCACAGGACAATTAGCCTTTCTGTTCTAATAAAATACCCTTCCATGAGCTGCCAAATATAAGGCGCTGGCTGCCTCTTCACACGCACGTAAGCAGAAAAAAATTCATCAAGGCACATACTAACTAATATCATACCACTTGCACTGAGTCATAACTTTACTTGCTGACACAAAAGAACACAACTCTCACTTCAAAGGGGATAAGAGATAGTTTACTCTGGAGCCAAATATGAGGGAAGTGACCATGAACCAGGAACACAGATTCAGGGTACCCCAAATTCCATGTTCCAATGTGGTAGCACTTTTATAGTAGCAGAACAAAGAAAGCCATAAATCAAGACACTTTCAAATACATTGCTGGAAACATTAAGTTGGCGGATACAGCCAAAGAGGAATCTCAGCTACAGGCCTCGATGCTAACTGATGGCATTCAGCCTCTTGGTCGGTGGAACCTAGTGATCTGCCAAATTAATACATTTCAAAAGGTTTTCCATCTGTTAGTCACAGGACGTTCTCAGAAATAGAGGTGGGCAAGGAGTGGCTAATTAAGGGGCTAGAGACAGCTCAAGATAAATATGTAGTTAGGCTTTGAACCTGCAACTTCCCAAACTTTCCACAGTCACTGAAGTTCTAATCAGCTCACAGTCTTTGAAGAGAGTCAGTTTTCAGGTGCAGTTTTTCTGGTACCTTTTGTTCCCATGCTCAATATTTCCTCTCATCACCCAGGATACCTGATAAAGGACAGTAAAGAAAATCACCCACATAAGCTCCAATTTGTGAGTTGCTGAAGGCTGAGCTGTTGTAACCTTGTAATCATCTAAAGGAGGAAGGAAAGTTAAATTACAAGTGCTTACTGACCTGAAAATGATGGTTTTCTACGTGCTCGGGTGCTCCCTAATATCCGGCAATTTTGCTCGATCCATTATACTAGCTTATCTTCAGGATATTAAAGAAATGAAATTATTTTGTGATTTTATACTCAGATAAAAGATAATTCCAAATGAAAGTGGTTTGTGATAAGAAACCCTATATATTTTACAGCATCTTGTCAGTGATTGATTTATACTGGATTAATGTGTTGCTGGAATGAAAATGATGAATATTGGAGCTGGAGAGTTGGCTCAGCCATTAAGTGTATTATCTGCTCTTGCACTGGACCTAGGTTTGATTCCCAGCTGCCAAATAACAGTTAACAACTGTCTGTAACTCTAGTCCTGGGGGTTCTGGTACCCTCTTCTGGTTTCTGCCAGCATTGCACAACACGGGTGTACCTACCAATACCCAGATGTAACATAACACTCATACACATAAAATAAAAATAATAAATAAAAATACCTAAGAAATGATGATTCTATCTCTGTGTACCCAGGGCTATTGGAAGACTACATCTGTTTAGGGATACTGGCTCAAACCAGGCATAGAACATAAGTTCTTTCATGTCCTTAGTTCCTTGGGTGCTTATGGGTGATTTGGTTCGGAAATGAAAAGTTGCCTCCCGTGTTTAGGTTAATGCGTTCTTTACCAAAAAAAACCATATTAGTTGAAAATGTTATTATTCTCTCTTTCCCGCATCCCGTGCTCCCCCTCCTCCATGTTGGGGGAAATAAGAATGTAGTAATGTCTTTTAACATCGCATTTATTACACAGAACTAAGAATCCCTAAATTTCCTGTTCCTTTTCCTTCAGTAGAAAATCTTGGAAAACCTTAGGAATAATGGAAAAAAGAAAGAACAACCAAAGCCAGAAGAGAAGAGCAGAGATAAGGGTTTCAGTGTGCACTGGCCTTCCAGCTCTTCCCAGGATGACACTGCACTTCAGAATCTCTTTCCTAATATGGCTGAAAGCGTAGCTTATTTTTAATCCAGCATCAACAAGGACTACCCAGCCGTTGCTCAGTTCCTAGTATGTGATTGATTGGGGCTTTTTAGTTTTATGCTGTTCTTGGACTGCAAACCAGCCAGTCTGATGTCATAGACGTATCTCTAGCACCACCTGCTGGGAGCTGCCTTACAGTATCGCCAAAGATGAGCTCAAAAATCCATGACAGGCAACTAGATTTGCAAAGCATTCCATATTTTTAAAATGATGAAGTTCTGATGGCTGGATCTGGTCAAAAAGACCATGCAATTAGTGATATTCCTGGAGTCCACTTTAAATCTGTCTAAAGCACCCAATTTGTCTCTTTTGTCCCTGTACAAAGGCAAGAAGGAAAGGTCAAGACCATAAATTAAAGCAGTGATAAATTTTCAAATGCCAAAAAACATCATTCTGATCACGTCATTAACTTTCTTGCTCTTGCCTGTCTTTGTCTTCTGTCGTCGTCCTCTTTCTTGCTGATTCTTCACTCATTTTCTGTATTTATCTTTCTCTATAAAAATACTCTGTGCTTCAATATAATTTTCATATAAAATAGTGTAAAACATCTGCTTTTTAGACTTGATGTGACGGTCTTCATCTATAATCCCAGTACTCATAAGGAAAGCTAAGGTAGAAGATTTAGGACCCCATGGAATCTGAACATTTCTTAAAATACTCATTGGTCACATGTGTTTCTGCTTTTGAGAGCTATCTGTGCCTTTCATTGGCCAATTTATTAGTTAGCAGGGGTTTCTCCTTGGTGTTTAAATTTCACAGTTCTTCAGATATCCTACATATCGACCCCTTATCTGAAGAAAAGCTAGGAGTTTTGTAAACTGTCTTCACTCTGCTGATATTTTCCTTTGCTGGGCAGAACGCTTTTAATTTAATGTATTTCATTTGTCAGTTCTTAGGGCTTCTTCCTGTGCTATTGGGGTTCCTGCTCATAAAGTTCTTGCCTATGTCTTTATCGTAAAGTGTTTTCCTTATTTTCTTACAGCAGTTCAACATTTTAGATTTTAAATTAAGGAGGATCCTTTATCTACTTTGGATTTATTTTTGTGCAGGGTGAGTGATATGAATCTGATGTCATTCTTCTATGGGTAGACATCCAGTTTTCCAGCCCCATTTATTGAATAGGCTGTCTTTTTACCAGTGGATATTTTTGACACTTTTTTTCAAAAATTAAGTGTCTACAGCTGTGTGGGCTTTTGGTGCATATGTATGATGGATGATTTCTTCTACCCTAATTCTATTTGAGTTCAGACTCCTTTTTCCTGAAGTTATCTTTCAGAACTTCTGTTAGTGAGGTGTCTGTATAAACACAAACTTCACTCTCTTAAAATATCTTTATTGTGTTCTAATTTATGACAATTGTAACATTCTTGATGGCAAACTGTGTCTCAGAGAGATTTTGCTTCTTAACTCCTGAAGTTTGGATCTGATCTTTGAGGAAGTGTAAGTTCAATTCATTCCACTATGATCAGAAATTATCATTCTGCTGTGTGAATTTCAGAAATGCTGCCAGTCAAATTAAGAGAATAAATAGTCATAAATAAATTCAGTCATAGTCCTTCATGGTTAAGTAGGATTATATTATATCTGTCCCCCTGAACACTCAACTCTCTATGTGTCATCTTCTTGAGTATGGTATATGGCCAGGACTGTGATCACACGGGGTATAACTCTTATGATTATGTTATACACTATAGCTATGATACTTTTCAAATATAATTATACCTCAATGCATGCTACTGATTAACAAAATCAGTATGGAACATAAACTAAAACGCTCAATTAGTAGTTGTGAATGAGCTAAACTTTATTTCACATCACTCTGTTCTTTAAATACCTTATAAATTGAACAAAACTGTGTTTTCCACAGCAGCTACCATGGTATAAGTATATAGATTCATTTAACATCCATTATTAATGGACAAAATGCAAATACCATGTCATGAATTTATTCATCTTTCCTATCCATGATGATGGCTCATGCAATAATTAATTTGGGGAGTTTTCTATATTGAATGTAGTTATTCTCTATGCCTTGATAATTCTAATGAATTTTTGTTTATCTATTATCTGTCTATCATCTATCTATCTATCTATCTATCTATCTATCTATCTCTATGTGATAATCCCTTTAGTGGTTCTGAGTTGAAGTTGCCAGATTTTTTAAAGTCATGGCACGTTGATATTGTTAATACATGCAAAGAACAAGGCAATTGTACTAGGTTACTTTTCAGGAAGTTTGTCACTTCATATCAACAGACAGTGTCTCATGAAATTTATTTTCCATGCCTTAGCGGGCGGGGTCTGGTTAATCTGGCTGGATAACAAGGAAACTGATCTTCCATTTAGAGGGATTGATTTATTCAGGATGACTCACAAAGTTACTGTTCACATGCGCGCACGCCGCCCTTTCTTTGGCAGGGTCCGGAGCGCGCAGGACTGTAGGCCATTCCGGGCCTGAATTTCGCTTCCACTCATACGGTTCTTGGGACCGTGGGGCCCTGGAACGCTGACTCCTGTGTCTTGACCCTCAGCGCACCCGAGGCGCGGGGCGCTTTCCCTCCCACCCGTGCCTTTGAATATTCTCCACGCCCCTCGCCCAGGCGTGCAGCCATGTTTCCTCCTCTTTCTCCAGGCATTCCTGCCCCCTTATTAGTCAGAGGGCAGGACTTGCTGCTGAATGAACCAATAGTAAAAAAAAAAATAAAATAAACTCAGAGAAAACCAATCATCTACAATACACAAAGGGATAACTCAAGCCTCGTTGCATGATTCCTTTTCTTATTTTGCTTTCATATATCTCATTAATCTTTTCTTTATATAAACTAAGTTAGTTGTAAGCTTTGACTTTATCTAACAAGCAGTAATTTTATTGAAGAAAGAATGAAGAATTCTGCTTCCATTAATCCCTAACTTTTCAAAGTACCTTTGCAAATTCTCTGGTAAATCCTTATGTTAGAGTAGCAAAAAACCCCATAAGATTAAGTGGTCCAGACTATAAAATCTCTAGCCTGTCTGTCTGAAGACCACCTTTCCATTTTCACTGGTCCACCACTTGGTCATAGGACCACCCCAGGAAGGCTGGTTCACCCTAATTAATGCTAAATAGATGGGCGGAACATCTGGTGGTTTAATGAGCTAGTGATCTTTTCTTGTCTGGAATCCCACCTCCCAGTTGAGTGCTTCTGAACCTGGCCACAGACATGGTCCTCTGTGTAAGTCTGCCCACTTTTCTGAAGGCTTCTTCTCTATATCCCTCTTCTAAGCACGCTTTCTCCAACGCTGTGCGCTGTCCAGGCACCCTGTATTTCTATACTTCTCTAAAGCCTCCTTCTCCGGGCCCTGTGGCCGTCAGTCTGCCACATGTCTGATATCCATGCAGGCAATAAACCAGCATGGCTTCCTGGCTTTTTTTCTTCTCTTCTCAATTTTCCTCCTCAAGGCAGCTGTTCAGATTTCCAGTTTGTCTGCCTTGGGGATTTTTTTTTTTATTATTATTATTATTCTAATAAAGTTGTCCTAAAGCTTCCGTTTGAGTCCATCCTTAAATTATTTTATGAATGAGACTAAGGACTCTCTAGCGGATGCTCTTTCTCCCATCACTTCACAAGCATTTCCCGAAGTGCTGTGTCTGCATTTACATGGTCATCTGCTTTCTGGTATTCATATCTCCCAGAAGGCATCTCGTCTCATTTGCAGTCTATGGTTTCTAAGTTGTGTTGCTGCATTATCACAGTGTGTAACTGGACTTCTGATTGATAGAAACTCTGAGATTTATTCTCCACTATTTAGTCTCTATTCCAATACTTTTTTCACCATGAGAAATCTTTGGACAACGATGACTAACAGGCTAAAACTTTGGAGAATAATTCATAAATAATGAATTATTGGATTCAGTGTCATTTGAATTCATTATGGCATGGAAGCCCATGACTGAGTTCTGAATGTAACCTTATTCCATCCCATCTGAACATGCAAGCAACACTAATTACATTTTATATTTATATAATACTTAAATATTGGTTTACAGTATCTTAGATAAATCCAAGGAAGTCCAAGTGGAAATGATTTTTATAAATGAACATAATCTAGACTAATGACTTTTAATTACCCTCAGCAAAATCATCTGCTCTTGTGTCTTGTGACTTTGGCAACTGATCTCATTTCCTAGGCAACCTCCATTCGGTGCTCCAACCAACAAGGCAATGAATAAATGAACCTGAGTATGCCTCAGAATTAACATATCAAAGTGCTGAAAGGTGATGCCGGAATCTCTTCTGCACAAAGTAGAAGTTGGTAAGGATGGACAATTGACCCTGGATGAATAAGATATTCTGGAAGTAGGCATGAAAAGGCAACATGATCAATTAATATTAGGGTGCAGTCAACCTTGTACTTCCCCATTGAAGCTGTAGAAACTATTTTGAATAATATCATGTATGGAGTCAGACTCAAAAAACAGTTCCGGGGACAGAGTTCTAGCACACAGTTCCATCAGCACAGTTCAGGAGACAGATGGTTCCAAGAGACATGTAGAAGAAGGAGTGTCCTCCAAGCTCAGGCCCACTCTGAAGAACTAAATTTAAGAGGTAGGCTTTTATTTCTTCAGGTAATTATAATGCTAAGGCAGTGACATTGCAGAAGTGAGCTGGAACGATGCATGGTTATGACTCTGAGCTATGCAAACACCGTGTTTTGTGCAGCTCGCCCAGGTAATGTTAGTTTGACACTGTTGTGAGACAAATTTTCATTTTAAAAAAAGATTTACTTACTTTTAATTTTATGTGTGTTCATACACATTAGGACAGGTGCCCATGGGTGCCAAACGTGATGAATCCCAGAACTGAAGTTATAGGTGGTTCTGAGTTACCTACATGGGTGCTGGGAATTGAACTTGGGCCTTCTGGAAGAGAAGTCCTTGCTCCTGACTGCTGAGACATTTCTTCCACCTCTGTAACATACTTTCTATTTCCTCAGACATTTTATCAGAATATTCATATTTGGTAAATAATATCATCTCTAAAATATTAATATTTTCTTTTTTTGTGGAATGTAAAAACATTTGCACTGTGTACTATAACTACACTGTATTTTCTGTTATCTCAGAGTGGATAGTTCTTGACAACTTATATAGATAAATTATGTTTTAACAAATAATTCAACAGTTTTATTATAAGATAGACTTATTGCTGAGATTTTTCCAAATAAAATGTCATTTTGACCATTACTGTCATCTAAGCTCCAACCTCTTAAATTATGCGGGTTCTAGACCTCACCACTCCTGTACTTAGTTAATTAGGGTTATGAATGCTAACTCTTAGAACAGCCAGCCATTGTCTTGTCATTTACCATGGACAACTTTAAGAGGAAGAAAAAGAAAAAAAAAAAAGTGGCATACCTACTAAAATGGAACCATGACATTTAAGTTGTAAAAAAGATATTCATATTTTAGGCATTCATAGTTTCTGTAAGACACTTTATAAAGACTTTATGTATAAAATCAATATTGGCCATCATAATTACAACATTTGTTTTTTTAGTGGGCTTTTAAGATTAAAGATAATTTACCATCAACCTTTTCTTACCTTTAGTATTTGGAAGATAATTAGCTACTTTAATTAAAGGTCAATGAAAGAGTTAGAACATGGAGCCCACACAGAAATTAAGCCTATGATTAATTCAATGTACTAATCAGCTGTGCTATAGACAAAAATCACAGTCTTCCCTGATTATCTTTCTGTTTCTCCCTTTTCAAATGGGAATGTTTATTCTGTGCCATTGTATCTTGAAGGCATACAGATTATTTTTACTTTTATGAGGCCTCACAGTTAAGAGTTGCCTTATGTCTCAAAGAAAATTTTGAACCTAGATGTTTGGACAATGTTGAAACAGTGAAAATTATGAGGACTCTTTTTAGAACTTTTATTGGGAACTTCATATATATGTACAATGGATTCTGATCGTCTCTAACCCACTCCCCTCACTCCAGCTTCTCCAGAACCTCTTCACATTCCCCCGCAACATTATATCCTCTTTGTTTCCTTTTTCTTGACAACCTACTGAGCCCAGTAAATGCTGTCCATATTTGCATGGGTATAAGGCAATCCACTGACGTGTGGGCATCCTACAAGAGGCCACATTCTGGTAGAAAAATAAACCTCTCCCTATCAGTCATCAACTGCCAGTAGTTCTCAGCTAGTGGTTGGCCCTCATAAGCCCCTCCCCACACGTACTGAAATGATCATTTTCTTGGTCTTTTACAATCAGTTACAGAAGCTTTGCGTTCATTAGTGCAATGGCCTGTCATGTCCAGAGACAATTTCTCAAGAATTCTTCATAACCTTTGGTTCTTTTGTCTTTCTGTTCCCCTTTATATGTGTTTGCTGAGCCTTGTTAAGAGGTAGTAAAATGCATGCCCCATTTGTGAGTGAGCACCTCACACGCACTTATTCATACTTTGACTAGTTATAAATTCTTATATTAGCCATCCACTATAATAAGAAACTTTTCTGATGTGGAGTGACAGTTTCACTGCATTGAGGTTATAAGGATAAGTATTTTGAAAGCAATTTAGTGTTATGCCCATTTAGCAAAATAAGAGCACTAAGTTCCTCCTTAAGATATATGGCACCCTTAACCACAAGTTTTGGCCAAGTTTACAGTATAATGTATGAGTTCTTTCCTGTGGACTGAGTCTTAAATCTTATCAAAAACCTGTAGGTTGTTCCATCTCTCTTCTTGAGAATAGCCTCTGACCTCTAGGTCTAACTCAAGTACATTTATGGCAATGGAACAGAATGAGCTGACAGACTTAAGGGTTTTATAACTGAAAGAAACTTGGTATTGTCAAAAAAAAAAAAAAAATTGGATCCAATAGAAATGGAGACCCAGAGAAGTTAAGTGTACTGTGCAAGACCATGCTCATATTTCTTCTCCCTGTACACTGTTGTTCCTCCCTCTTTAGCTAACTGAAGTTAGCTATATGTAATCCTTCAGATAGTATAACACCAGTTCAGGCCTAGGCACTGTAAAGATTTGCTCTATTAAGCTCTGATTTTCATTATTCTTTTTCATCTAATATGTTCTATATTGGGGGTTTTAAGAATAACATTTTATTTTAAGGAATAGGCAACTGACTTGTGAAAAGGCTTGAAAGCCACTGGTGTCGACGTGCAGAGGCACTCTTTGAGCTCACACTTTCCCTGTCTGATCCATTCTGACGTGGTGAGCCATTTATCCAGTTCAATAGAAGAGGAAACAAGATGAGAAAGTTGCTAAAAATCTTTGCTTCTGGTGTGCTTATCCTGGAGATTCAGTTGGAAATCACGGATTACTAGAATTTTCAATAAAGATTGTTTCTTGGGAGCAATTCAGTCTCCCTGGTTTGCTTTCATGTTATTAAATATTTTTACAGCTCTTTCTCCTGTAAGAAGGCTTGATTCATTTTTCCAGCATGAAGAATGTCCCTCTGTGTTGTAATGAAATAACCATTCCTCTTTCTACTGTGTTAATAGGTTGGAAGAAAAGAAAACAAGTGTATAGTTTCATCTCTGACTAACAATGTTTTGCCACTTAATACACAATGTAGAGCCAATAGTATTGTGACAACATGTGGTAAAATAAAAAATGAAATTCACTTACTTAGAAAGACACATATACACAGCCAAATGAATTCTCATATGTAGTTTGAAGTACTTTTTAAAAATACTCCAGCATTCCTATAATACCATATTATCGGAAATGGTCTGGGATTATAATTTAAGATTGTGGTGCTTTTATATTTTAATCTGCTTAAGTAACTGGGTGCTTATTTGAGCAGAGAAAGGAACGTTTTAGAATTGCTTTATTCAAATTATACAAAGATTTTAAATGATATTCTGAAATATATTGCAAAGAAATTTTTCATTTATTCTCTATATGGAAGGAGTGAGGCAAATAGCATTTTAGTAAAGAAAATTCCTCCACAAGTAGTCAACATTGACTTAATAAGTGAAGGTGGAATAGATGGATAGGTGAGCACCCCTTCCAGTTTTATGCAACTATAACAAAATATATGTGATAGGGTAATTTATAATCATCAGAAAAGTACTTTTTGATATTTGGGGGACTGAGAAGTACAACACCTAGAGGTCAGCACACCTAGCAAGGGCCTTCTGGCCATCCTTCTGTGGCAGAGGCATAAGGGAAGGAGATACTGTCCGTTCTAGAAAGCCGGGTTTCTTAAGGTATTAAACCTGATCATGAGGGCCTTGAAGGCCTAACTGCTTCTTCAAAGTCCCACATCCTCCTACAGTCCCTATGCCAACTAAATCTCAGTATGAGTTCCAGAGGAGACATTGAATGTTGTGGATAATGTTCACATCAATACTGAAGACTTTAAATGGTGAAAAAGGCCTTGAATATTTTGCTTTTTGTAAGGACCAGAACCAAAGCCATGTTAAAAAATGAAAGTAAACCTGTTTACTTACTTTCCTGACAGGAGGAAGGTAAGATTCTTTGGGTTTAAGCTCCTGAGCGTGCTGACTCCAGAGCAGCTCTAATAGTTGTTTTGAAAGGCTTGTTTGTTTCTTATGTTAATGAGCGAACTCCAAGGTAGCTAGGATGAGGACTGTTTTGAAGCCTTTGTTTACACCATATGTTTAAGCAGACCCTAAGCTAATCCGGCACAGATAATAACTTCATCAAGGGTGACCACGGTGACAAGTGGACATAAAAGAAAGTTGCCAGCAAGCCGCTTTCAGGAACGACTAGTACTCGGCTAAAAGCCCTCCGCTCTGATTTCAATCACCCGCATGCAAAGATTTTGGAAGACACCCACTTTAGAGCTCTGGCTTTGGGGTAGAGCCAACGCATCTGCCTGGACCTCCCGTGTCTTCTTGTACCTCAGGATGGACCTTGCGCACGTTTGTGCCTGGGAAGTCCGCGCCGACACAACATGCATTACCACACGTTTGGTGAGTGTGAATTTGTGTTGTGAGAATTATTGGCAATAAATTTAAGCATTTGTTAAAGGCATATTTGACCATGATGTCCTTGACAATAGTAACACCACTCCATCCTCGGTCCTCACACTTTTGCAATAATTTTAAGATTTTTTTTTTCTATATTTGTTCCCTAGATTTTGACTTAGCATAAGAGTCATGAAAACAAAATAAACACCAGATCTCACTGAGTTTTTCACTAGTTGCCTAAAAATAATTCTACTCAAAATACATGAAACCGTTTTAGTTGATGTTCCAAATGTTTCAGGACTATTACTGCCTCTATGTACATTTTGATTGCATAGAATTATAATAAATTCTACGTTAGTGAGATTTTCAGTAGCTATTTTTACAGCCAATAAGGGCCATAATTATAGGCAAGTGATCTACCACTGAGCCACATGCTCAGCCCTTTGGGGCTCATATTTTTATATTTTCTTTAGTCACATGTACATTTACAGCTGGCATTTTGTTACTCTAAGTCCAAGTGATTTTATTAGGTTGTTACAAAAGGAACTGCAGTTTGGCACCACGAATTTTAAATCTCCTGAATAAAAAGTCCAGGTCAAGTTAGATTCAGTACGAGAACTCTTCTTTAAAATAGAAAAGAAAGGAATACTACCATAGTTTTGTCATGAAGCAAATATTATGCTGGCATCAAAACCAGATAATGACATAATAACAAAAATATAGATCAATCTTACAGATAAACACAGATACCAAAATCCTTAATAATGTATTTTTAACTTGAATTCAAGAGCATTTCACAAAAATTGATCAGGGCCCTGGGGCTTTGCCCATGTTGATCACTCCAGAAGTCGGGGCCCACTCCACAGTGTCAGCCCTTAGCATCATTGCTGGATCATCTATCCAAGCTGAATCATCTCAGTCACTTCAATTGTGAATTAACATCAGCGATTGTCATGGCTGAACATCACACAGCACAGCTCTGGGAGTCCTGCATAGAACTCTGATATTTACAGACAAGTGTAGAGTATAGACCAGAACAGAATTATAACTCCCTTTTTTATGTTTGTGCTCTTTGGTTGGTTCGTGGGCTACATTTGTGTATATGCTTCATTTTTTTCTCCTTTTTAAATGTTTACTGCTTCTCTGTTTTGTCTTTTTCTCTAAGATGTTAGCTGTTCTGTCTGGCTCCGGCTTGCAAGGGTCTTGTTTATGCTATCACAAGTGCTGTGTTTTCATATGTACAGATGCCCTGTGGTATCCACACAACACTTTTTCTTTGTATTCCTCTACTACCTCTTGCCCTTACAATCTTCCCATTCACTTCTTCACAATGATCCCTGATTTGTGGAGGAAAGGATGTCATATAGCTGTCCAATTTGGGCCAGTTGTAAACCTCTGGCTATGATGGAACCAGAGACATCTTTAGATTAGATAGTCCTGGCATCTCTAGTCTCAGGTAGGGACAGGTTTACTGGCAGATCTGAGGAATTTCCAGCTCTCAGCTGAAAGAGAAACTGGCCATTTTTCTCGTGGAGTCTTTACCCTAAACTACCTAGCCATTTTCTTCCTCCTGTTCTTATTAATACTATGTCTGTTTAGCAGAGTCATAGTAGTAGGTTCTTCCCTGTTGCCTGTTAAATGTCTAGCCACAGATTTCTAGGCCTGATATCAAGTGACAGGAACAAACTGCATCTTGTGAAGCAGACTTTAAATCCAATCAGAAAGTAGTTGGTTACTCACATAGCATTCATGCGCCTCTTGCTCCAGTGGGCATGTCTTGCCTAGTCAGTCATTACTGTAGCTCACAAGATTCAGAGATATGGAAGGTTAATCATTACCTTTCTCTTCTGGTAGTTTGCTTAGCATCTTCCAGTACTGTGTGAGCTAGCCAAAAGAGGTTAAGTTTCAGGACCAGTACCAATCTGATTTCTCCTTGATTGTTCTATGACTCAAATATGTCATGTCTTTATCATAGGACCTTACCATCAAGTTCTGCAGGTAACCAAGAGCAATGGCAATATACATTATTGTTTGAGGGTTTAAGGGGATCCCTCTCAGTCAAAAACCTCTAAAGAGAGAGTCCATTCCTGGCACTGAGCCTTTTTATTTCCTAGTCTGTGGTATCTGGTAGGGCCACTGAACTCCCTAAGATAATTGTGTTTAAAATCATTTAATGTTATATATTTTTCAAAGCTTCTGTTATTAGGTTTCTATATGACATTTGCAAAAGGCCTTTAGTGTTAGCTGTCCCTTGCCTTTCTCCCTCCTTTGTCCTACTTTTCCATGCCTCAGCCCTTTAACTCCTCCTCCAGGGCCCGTTTTGAGCATCCTGATCTGTATGGTTTAGACACCATCTAAGGATTCAAAGCTGGTATCCACTGATGAGAGAACATGTGACATTTGTCTTTCTGGGCCTGGGTTACTTCGCTTAGTGTAATTATTTCCTGTTCCATTCATGTCCGCGATAATTCCTTTCTTTTATTAACAAGCAAATTTCATAATTTTGTTTACCTTAACAGTTGAATAATATTCTATTGTATAAATGTACCATGCTTTTATAAGTTATCAATTAATGAAAATCTGGGATGTTTCCAGTTCATGGTTATTGTAAATAGAGAAACAATGAACATGATGAACAGGTATCTGTTTAGTATGATATAGAATCTTTTGGGTATATACCCAAGAGTGGTATGGCTGGATCATGTGGTTGGTATATTTTACCTTTTGGAAAACCTCCACACTGATTTCCATAATGGCTGCATTGGTTTACACTCTACCAGCAGTGAAAGAGTGTTCTCCTTTCCCCAAATCCTTGTCAGCATTTGCATTCTTTGTTTTTTTTTTGTTTTTGTTTTTGTTTTTTTTTTTTTTTTTGGATGATCGTAGTAGTCATTCTGACTCTGGAAAGATGAAATCTTTAATTTACTTACTTTTTAATTTAATTACTTTTAATTTACATTTACCTGGTGGCTAAAGTTTTTGAACATTTAAAAAATGTTTCTCAGCCACTTGAATTTCACCGTTTGAGAATTCTCTGTTCAATTCCTTGCTTTATTTTCTAATTTGAATGTTTGGGGATTTTATGTTTAGTTTTTTGGGTTCTTTGTATATTTTAGATACCAAACCTCTGTCAGATGTATAGATGGTAACTATTTTTCCAATTCTACAGGCTGCCTCTTCATTCAAATGCTGAACTGAAGCTTTTTAGTTTCATGAGTTCTCATTTTTCAGTTTCTGTTGTGAATGCCTAAGCTATAAGAAAGTCCTTTCCTGTGCCTATAAAGTGTATTTATTCCTTATTTTCTCATCTCAGACTTGGGACATCAAGTCTTATGTTGAGGTTCTTGATCCATTTGTAGTTGAGCTTTGTCCAAGGTGAGAGATGGCTATCACCAGTGAAGGAGCACAAAAATGCTGGTGAGGATGTTTGGAAAGAAGAACCCCATTCACTGCTGGTGGGGTATAATCTAGAACAGCCACTGTGGTCATCTGTGTGGAGGTTTCAAAAAGTGTTAAAAAGTATTAAAATTAGAGCTTCTGTATGATTCACCTGTAGCACTCCTGGATGTCGATCCAAAGAACCCTATGCACATCTATGATTTAGTAACTACACCATTCATATAGTCAGAAAATGGAACTAGCCTAGATGCCAGACAAAAGATGAACCGGTAGTGCAATTGTAGTGTATAGTCACAGTGGGATTTTAATCAGCTGTAGTGAAAATTGAAATAATGAAATCCTCAGGAAAATTGATAGATCTGGAAAGTATTATATTACGCATGGTAATTCAGGAATCTAAAAGTTACATTTTCTCTCTCATCTGAAGATCCTTGTTTATAATGCTTATATGTGTGTATATAAGTGAGAGTGAGTGCTTAAATGTTATAAAACTAGAAGGAGACCATGAACGGAGAAAATAGAAGTCAATAAATGATATGAAAGTGAAAAGGCAACCATGGGAGATGGCAAGAAATGCACAGCAGGGATCTTCGGGACACCAGAGAAAGGTATGATAAAAGAATCAACAAAATCAAATTTCGTCTAAAAATGCCAAACCTACAGGTAGGTATGCTAATTTCTAATATTTCAGATAAGAAAACAAAGATAATTCACTGTGACCAAGTTGGCTTTATTCCACACATGCAGTAATGATTTAACATGGACCCAAGCACAGAAGCTACATGATCACCTTTATAAGGACAGAAAAGGCTTTCGACAAATTCCAACATCCTCGCATGATAAACTCCCTAGAGAATTAAGATAGAGAGAATATGTCTCAACATCATACAGGTTATGTATGATAACCCTATAGACAACAGTGTCCACTATCTCCATTCTTACTCAATATGGTACTGGAAATCTTCACTAAAGTAGTAATACAAGAGAAGCAGAAAGAAGAGATATGAATAGGACAGGAAAAGCAGATGGTATGAGCCTGTGTACAAAGACCCTAAGGATTTCACAAGAAAACTCTTAGAACTAATGCAAATTTTCAGCCGAATGTTAAGATACAAAGTTAACTTAAAAAAAAAAAAATCAGTTGAAGTTCTGCATGCTAATAGCAAATATGCCTAGTAAGAAATCAGTGAAATAATTTAATTTACAACTACCTAAAAATTAGCCTGGGATTAAATCTGACCAAGGAAACAATAGATCGCTATGATGAAAAAATTCAAACACACAGGAAAGAAGTCGACAAAGACAGTAGAAAAGTAAGATGGAGAGACCTCTCTCCCGGGCTCACGGATTGGAAGGCTTAATATTATGAAATTGGCTCTTACCAAAAGCAATCTACAGATTCCATATAACAACCATTCAAATTTCAATGCCATTATTAAAATTAATAGAAAAAATCTAAATTCATTTGAAAATGCAAAACCTTTGAACTCCCAAAACAAGCCTGAGAACAATGAAAACTGTTGGTATTGCCATGCCTAGCTTTATATTACAGATCCTTAGTAACAAAAACAGCATCAAGCATGGTACTGGGACCAAAATAGAAACACAGATCAGCAGAACAGTGTAAAGAGGCCAGATATGAACTCACATAGCTGCAACCTTCTGGTTGTTTAGAAAATTACTAAAAAAATACTTTTCAGAAAAGATAGCTTTCTTAACAAATGGCACAGAGAAAACCATATGTATAGAAGAATGACGCTAAATGCTTATCCCTCAATTTGCATAAATACCAACTCCAAATAATCAAAGGCCTTAACATATGACCTGAAGCTATGGGCAAAAATGTGTGAAAAACTTCAAAATGTAAACAGATGCAAGGCCTTCTTGAATAGGACTCCAGTCACACAGTGTTCTAGTTTGCCTTCAATTGCTGTGACAAAACACTCTAATACCAATTCAGGGAGGAAAGGGTTTATTTTGCTTACATCTCATGGATCACACAGTTCATCACTTAGGGAGTCCAAGGTAGGAACTCAGGGCAGAAACCTGGAGGCCGGAGCATGAAGGAAGGGCATGAAGGAACTCTGCTTATTGACTTGCTTCCCTGGCCCATGCTCAGCGTGATTTCTTATGTAATAGACAACAACCTGCCCAGGGGTGGCACCACCCACAGTGGACTGGGCCCTCTTGCAGCTCTCAACAACTAAGAAAATACCCCACAGACATGGCTACAGGCCAGTCCAATGGAGGCAATTCCCCAATTGAGGATCCCGCAACCAAGGTGTGTCAAGTTGAAACTAAAGTTATCCAGCACATTCAGGAAATAGGTTCAACACTTAGCAAGTGGGGCCTGTGAAATTCCAAATGTTACTTTACAGTTAACTAAATAAAGATACTACAGAGTAGGAGGTTATCTGACAGAGGATTAATATCTATAATACACAGATTTTAAAAAAAACTAAATAAAAAAATCATACAATCCCATCAACAAATGGTCCAATGAAATGAATAAATAGTTCTCACAAGTTGAAGTCAAATGGCTAGTAAACATACGGATGTGTTCAATAAGACTAGCCATCGGAGAAATGCACTCGGCTGAGATTCCATCTCATCCCAGCAGAATAACAGGGGTTAAGAAAACAGACAGCAAATACTTTCCGGGGTGGAAACACCTGGACACTGTTGATGGGAATGTAAAGTAGTTCAGCCACCATGGAAATCAGAATCAGGTTTCCTCAAAAAGCTTCAGGTAGATCTACAACATGATTCATTCATGCAACTCTTGGGTATTCTCTCAAAAGACTCAAAGTAAACATATCACAGAGATACTTGCTTATCAATGTTTATTTCAGCATTGTTCACATTAAGTAAGCTATGAAGACAATCTAGATGTTCACCAAAGGCAAAGAATGGATTCTCAAAATTATATGTATATATATATATATATATATATATATATGTATATATGTGTATACATATATACATATGTATATGCTTTCTTATCCATGACAAAGACCATAGTTAAGTTGTTTTCAGGAAAATGGGTATAATTGGAGATACTCATATTAAATGAAAAAATACCTTATTTTTTGTAATTTGTGGTTCCTAGACTTTATAAAGTTACATAAAATTGTGCATGTACACATGACTTGAAATAGAATCAGAGCTGTCTAGGAAAACAAAGGTGTTGCTAAAATTCTTCCTGGGAGGTGCTAACTAAGTTTAGTCCCTTCCTCCCTGGTCCCACAACAACCTAGACACAAATTTCCCAATTAACAGTTAAGCAAATTCTAACTAATTTATTTGGGCTTACTAACAGAGCAGTGGGTAAGAAGTTACTGATGTCTTGCGGTTAAATATTTATACTGGATGTTGTAGCTGGGATTACAATATTCATGAGGCATTCCATACATGGCCCTGAGATATATATACCATATATATAGTTTAATCTGCCTTTATGATGGCTTGACTTATTATTTTGCATTGGTGTGAAAGTAACAGGCAGTCAGGAGAAACTGTGCTTGAAGTTTTGATCATGTCCAGAGCTAGCAATAGTTAACGCATGATGCTTGCTGCCTCCTGAGACTGGGCAGTGGTGATGATCAACAAGCTGCAGCATTCAGTGCTGCTAAATGATGCTGCTCTGGAGGTTAGATTGACTAAATGCATTTGGAGTTAGGATATTGTCAAATGATGATGGCATTATCAATATCTAAAACATCATAACCTGGGAACCATTCCAACTTGTATGTGTGTGTGTGTGTAGAAAAACTTCCTTAATTTTCTAACTAAAATGAATTTGGGATTCTCCTGAACCAGCCTGCAAAATCAGCAACTGGATATGCTACTGAGCTGACTATCTCCTTCCATCTTTCAAGACGATCCCATGAACTGAAGGAGTGAGCAGGGATTCCATCCTCTTCCTCTCAGTGTGTCCCTCAAACAGACACGCCCACTCAATGCAAAAGCAGAGCTACTCACGACAGAGAGGAAGAACTTCCATCATCTCTGCCCATTTCCCCTGATATTTGCCAAGGGAACAAAACTTGGGATTGATGGTGAATCCAGGTTTCTAACATTTCTTGTCTCTATTCGTGGTTCTCCTTGGCATGCGATCTGTTCTACCCACAACCTGACTCAGACTTTCCCACTCTTGGTACTAAGCTTAATCACCTATCTGGCAGGAAGTTATTCTTGAATCATTTGTGCTTTCTTCTCCAGGATGGCTTTGTGCTCTTTTCTTCCACTCTTTTCTTCCTCTTTGCCCAAGGCAGGGTCTCATGATGCATCCTACGCAGGTCTTGAACTCATGATCCTCCCATCTCAGCCTCCTATGTGTTGGGATGCAAGTGTGCACCAACTTGCTCAGATCTACATGCGTGTTAAAATTAATTCTAGTAGTTACAAATTTCTCTTAAGATTCTCCTCCATTGCACTAAAACTATATTACACATTCATCTGTCTTATTTCCCTTTGCCATTTTAGAACCTTGTACTTTGCTTCATAAATTGTGGTTGGAAAGGTGGGAGTGTTGTTCAGGAAAGCTAGAAATGAAATTTTTAGCTGAGCCATAGCAATAGTGCATACATTCTTCTCCCGCTCTGGCCCTGGCCCTCGTAGGCATGGCAAAGCATACCTACCTTTTCTAGCTACCACTTCTCTCTCCCACTTCCCATTTTCTGGGTTTGCTCTGAATAGCTTTGTCTTTCCTCCCACAGCTCTTCGTTTCCCTTCATCACGGCGTGTAAGTATTAGAAAAAGATGAGAGAATAGGAGAAAATGAAGCTTTCAGGCCCACATTTGCCTTTTGTGTTTAACACAGAAAATGGTATTTTAAAAGCAATTTTGATCTCTGTATTTTAAGGAATTTATAAGAAATATTAAAACTCATGTTTGACTTTTCATTGAATGAATGTGGGCAGAAAGATGATTACGTCAGTCTTTAATCCCAACAGTTAGCAGCTAGAGGCAAGCAGATCTCTGTGAGACTGGCCAGCCTGGTCTACACTCTAAGTTCCTGAAACCCTGTCCAAAATAAATAAATAAATAAATAAATAAATAAATAAATAAATGCTGATGAAGGTAGTCATCTGTGCTATGTGATTAAATCAAGATGGTGGCCAGAATAAGCTGTTTTATATAATTCATTCTTTCTTATTTATTTATTTATGTATTTGTTTATTTTGGTGTGCGAGTGTGTACATGTGTGTGTGTGCCACACAGCAGTGCAGGTGTAAACCTAGGAGGGTCCCAAGGATTAAACTCAGTTATCAGGCTTGGTGGCAAACCCTCTTCCGGGACAGCTCTGCCGTTTCACTGACCCCAGAATAAGCCATGTAACCAATGGTAATTTGAAGGCAGATTTCAAGGTTCTCAGGCCTCGATTTTTGGATCTGTAAACTACTCCTGTTTACTAGTGTACTTCTTGGTGGTAGTCTTGTGAGAGCAGAGTAATAACTCTCCTAGAGAAGGTGCTACAATGTAGGTAGAATTAATGTTGCTGGTCAGCTGACTTTAGGTTAGAGAGATCGATATTGTCAACCTAATGTGATCAGACAAATCTTTAACAGCCACAAGAGAACCAGAAGGAGACATGAGGAATGACACAGTGTCAAGTGCTGTAGGGAAGGAAGAGGCCGCGGACCAGGAAGGAAGAGCAGCTTTAGAAGCGAGGAATGGAAATACATGGATTCTTTCCGAAAGTGTTAAAAAAGAAATGACCCGCTCCCGGCTCCCTGATTTTTGCTAAGAACTATTTTGAATGTGTAACTTGCAGAATTCCAAAATAACACATCCCTGTTAGTGTAAGTCACTGAGTTTGCAGTAACTTGTTAACAAGGCAAGAAGAGCCCAACCTAAAGTTGGAAAAGCAATTCAAGAGAAAAGCACCATGGCTTTTCACTTAAGTGTGTTGCTCATTTTGTAACTGTACAAGAACTTTGACTTAAAATTTCACTTAAGGCCCGGTCTCACACTGTCTGATGTGAGAATGTCAATCCTAGCCCGGCAGGTTCCCCCAGACCCGGCTGCCTAAGTCTTCCTTTGCTGCTCCTGGGTAAATCTTTCAACATAAGTAGTTCAGAGGTTTCCACAGCGACTTTGGCCATGAGACCCTTGGTCTGCTCTTTCACAAGCCCAAATGCCTTGAAAAGACATAGAATTCTGTGTGCAACCTATAACCCGTGTTTTAGAGTCCTGAAAAAAATACAAACATGATTCAAGCAGCAAAAACAAGAAACCATGTTGGAATGGGCAACGAAGCACTCACATTAAACAGAACTCATTCACACTGGACAAGACTGAAAGCTGTAAGTCAACTAGTGCCATCCACTGTCTGTAAGGTTTCTTTGTCACAAGTAGTTTTGAACTGCTTCCCTCCCACTGAGAATTACCTTTCTGATGGCAGTTTCCCTTGCAAGATTACCTTCTTGAGGTGTGTTGACAGTTTTTTTTTCTGTACCCTTTGGTCATGATATACTTCAAAGATATCCTTGTGCATCTTTATTTTCCTATCCTGATTGCCCTCTACAGAGAAGAAAGGTTCATGATCTTCCTTAAAACTGCTTCCGAAAAGAGCGGATCTCTGCTGCTTACAACTCGGACGTGTTCCACAGGATGAAATCTCAGCTCATGCCTTATGCAACACAAAGACAGTCGCTACCAAGGATACCCATTTTGGGCATCAGATGACATTAGATCTTATCTGTACACACATTTCATGTCCCTGTCCAGTTACTTTGCTGTTCAGTAGTAATTAACCATTGCCTCAAACGAAATGGTAAAAAAGAAAAAAGTTCCTTATTTAGTAAATAAAAGTGCCTAAGTCCGTTTTAGATATGTTCTCTTTTGGCTTCAAAAATCTAATCTAAATGACTTAAAAACTAAGCTGTAACAGAAGGCAACCTTAAACAGAAGCCCACACCGGTCTGTACACAGGCACTTTTGTTTTGATGATCTTTCTGCTCTTTCTAAGCCTCTGTGGATTCTTTGGCATTTCTTCGTAGTTTTCTGTAAACAAGCGGATGAAAAGGCAGTGATAGAGATGACTCACTCTTGGGTGAAGGGGCGATCTTAAAGACAGCAGTGCATCTTTTTGCATGTAGGTCTAAGTGGCACTGACATCCAGGTCATCAGCACGGCTGTCACGTTCTCCTATGACATCATCTTATTTTCACATTGTCTTTCCACATTAGCATTTTTGGACTCACTTAAAAACACCAAGGGGAATTAGATCTACTGAGGACCAGGCCAAATGCAGTGTCAAAGCAACAATAAGAAAAGCAGACATTTCTCGCCCTTATGGAGGAAATGACTAAGGTATTCGCATAGTTGTGTGAAATGGCTTACACACCAAACATTCCAGAAAAATATGAATAAAGTGAGCATCTCTTGACACTAGAATATTATCCCGACGAAGACAGAGATTTACTTACATGGCTCATTCTAGTATCTCTAGCACTTGGTACAGTGCCTGGTGTGGAGAAGACATGTAATAAATACTAATTTAATAGCTCCAGAAATTAAGAAGAGTCTGAAAGAAACAAATAAATAACTAAAAAGCTTATTTGCATTTGAGTCTTGAACCTTGATGAAGTTAAAATAGTCAATCGAGCTTTGAAATGAAGAGTTATGTGTATATGTAACCACTTATTTCTATGTACAACGAAAGGATGCCTTTTAAACATATCGTCTTCCCTTCCTTACTCTTAGCTGAGATTAAAGCCTCTCAAACTTGTATGGGTGGGACCCGAGTGAAGATTCATATCATTGTTGTGTATGTCTATGTGTGTCTAGATATGTTCCCAAATGCAGATTCACAAAATAAGCTGTAGTTAGAAGACACGTTTTAGGGACATGGCCTGCTGTACATAGAATCGTGTGTGGTTTTGGTCACTAGGGGGAGCCTTCACCTGGCACTACAGCCTGGTCTAACGTCTAAGCTTGAGGATCTATACTTCAATGACAGTGTTCACTTTTGGAAAAAAAAGTATAGATGTTGCTTGCTGAATATGTCAACAGGCCAAAAGACAACCTAAAACTCGTTATGCATAACAAACATAGAATGCATTATGATACATGTTGTAATTTTTAATAGAAAATTGGTCAGAACGCCAGATAAAAAATTTATGTCGGTTGTAAATTCTTCCAAAGTAGAAATGTCCATCATAATTTGCCCTCTCTTTCCTAATAAAATGTATTTTCTTGATTATTCACTCATTTGTTTTAATTTGGTGTTTGCCCTTTGTCATCTTAAGAACAAAGTGAAGACAAAAGTGAAGAGTAGAAGAACAGTCCAAATGACTAGATAAATCAGTTTACTAAAATAAAGCACAATGTGTCCAATATTCATCTCAAAATATAATTGAGGGGGTGGACCTGGAGGTTGAAGCCAGTGCCTTCTGCATGTCATGCAAGTTCTCTGTGATGAGCTACAGCACCAATCCATGTCAAAGTTTTTGACATTTGCTGTTTCTAAGCCCACAATATAGATCTATCTGATACTGTCTTATCAACTTTCAAAAACTCACCTTCATCATTTGTCTTGTCTATTTTTCACTACTTAGAGAAGACAGAAGGATGTTTCCCACACTGGTACCTGGTTAACTTGACATTTAAAACATGGTCTTTTAACTTTAATGCCCCTGTCAGCATCTCTTCTCCTGTGTTGCTCCTCCAATCAGGTATTCACCCAACTGTCAGCAAATGTTCTGTAACCGAGTCATTTTCTCTCCCTCATAATTAGGCCAACATTTGAAAATTAAACCCTGATCAATTTCAAATAATTACCATACTAATGTCACTGATATCTCAAAAAAAAAAAAAAAACTGTCTCATTGTATAACGAAGTCTGAGAAGAACTCACTGATCAGATACATTCTAGTCTCGTCTAAGACAGAATGTTCTGGAAATCCAAATCTTCATCTCTCTGAAATATTGATAATCTATGGACATGAAAGGGTTGCATCATTGAAAGGACAGGAAGTAATTTAAAAAGTCTCTGTGATATCAGTACAATGGCTTTGCTAATGACATTGTCTCTCCATTATTACAATGGCAAAGCAAAATGCTTCCTGTTTTCATTTTGACTTCTGAAGGACACCTTATCCCAAACACTATTAATCCACATCTGTTTTTCAAAAGCCAAGTTGAGTCTTTGAATAAATACTGTATTATGGCAATAGGCGATGATTGCTTGATAATTTCCTTTAATTCTTGAAAGTTTTACACAAAGCATTTTGATAAAATTCATGAAGCAAGAGTATAAGCCCTGTTTAAATGGAGCTATTTTTCAATTAACATTTTACATGTATTTTAGTGTGATTTTCTGTCATTTTTTAATGTGTATGAGTATTGCCTGTATATATGTAAGTGCACCCATGTCATGCAATGCCCACGAGGTCAGAAGAGGGTGTTGGATCTCCTGGAACTAGAGTTATGGATGGTTGCTAGTTGTCATGTCAGTGCTGGGAAGGGAACCTGGGTCCTCTGCAAGAACAGCCAGTGCTCTTAACTCCAGAGTCAACTCTCCAGCTCCCATAGTGTAATTTTTATAATGACATTATTTTATGATAAATATATCTCAGATATCCAATTATGCATATTGACAACACTTATTCTTCATTTTTTATTTATGTAAATTTCAGCTTATACAACATGAAATTTCCAAATTAATACCATGTTAATTTTTCTCAAGAAATCTTGCTTAACATCGTCCATAACATGTTGTTTAAGCTGAGTGACAGTTCCTTAAAGATATTTTAATATTGTATTTTCGTTTGTTTGCTTGCTTGCTTAAAATGGCAGTATTCTTTAAACCTTGATGCCAGGATGGTTGGGCTCTCCTTCGACTGATGCTGCATTACAAACCAGGGAATAATGTGAGGCTGAATAAAAAGATGGGAATATAACGTGAAGACTTTATCCATGTGCTGGGAATCTCAAGGTGTGGTTTTGAATGTGCTAATTCCTAAAATTTCTAGGATCACACTAGCACTTTGTCTAACTCAATCAGGTGGCTTGAGATCTGATTCCATTTGCAAAGTGTACATCTAGGTGCTTAAAGATTGTAAAAGAAGGGTCTTCCTTGAGTGTTACTGGTCCTCAGAGCAATGTGCTCTCATTGTTGATTCTTCAAAAACTCTGACTTAAAAAGTGCTACCTCAAAGTTTCTGTTCTTTATCCTGAGTCACTTATGTAACTGATCAATGCACATCTCTAAACCAGTTCCTTTATCTCATTCCATGCTATTTTTATATTTAATGTGGTGTCTACCACATACCAAAAGCATAGTTAATGCTCATTTCCTATATTAAAACAAGGACGTTTCATGTTTTACATTAAATATTCTGATCGATGACAATGTACATATCAACTTTTAAAAGTTAAACTGAAAGGAAAAAGGCATCTTAGTAATGGAATGCTTGTATTAGTAAAGGATTATATGATCAATTTGGTCTAAATATCACATTTCATAACATAGCCAAACAAATGATTGATTATTTTCAACACAATAATTAAGATGTAATATTTTTTGCAGCCTTATCCTAATGTGTAAGGAATAAAAACGTTTAAATTATACAGAGGAGAAATGTTTGGTTACATCTATATATAACCAAATGGATATTCCAATCAATGTGTGTATTTTTTTCAAATGATTGCAAAGGTTAATAACTCATAATCAGGGCTAACTATAAAATTGGTGTGTAAAGGTTATTTAACAAGATAACTACAGTCCCAGGCATGTTCTTATTTGTTTTTGTCCCCAATTCTTCTTTACAAAAAAGTATTATGTATACTCATTCTAGAAAATCCTGGAAAATGATATACAGGCAATCTTGACATTTGTAATTACAAGGACACCAAGTTCTACACTCCATAAACTAGACAGAAAGCACAGAGAGTGACTGGAAAATTCAACTCGATCCTGAAATTAGTGTTACTTTCATGACAAAGACTGGCACATCAACCACAGAAGTGGAGCTTTATGACAGCATTTATGCTGAACATGTTTTCTGTCAACACTGCTTAGCTTAGCATTGCGGCAACACGGAGTGTTCAGAACGAGTCCACTGCTATCTTGGATAATACATATTTTACTTCTTGAAAGTTTTACACAGCGGCTACTCTTACTGGGATGGAGAAGAGAGAAATTAGACTATAGACAGGAAGCTATAGAAGAAAGTGCTCCTGTTCCAGGAATTTCCAGATGTATACTCATTACTTCTGAAAAATTTGAGTCAAGAAGCACTTATTTAAAACAATCTTTAGAAGAATGGGAACTTTTTTGGCTTTTAGAGAAAGGAGCTGGAGAAGATGCTCTTTCCCCCAGGTGTCTGTGACCCAGCATTTCAGGGACAGCTGAGGAATCATGTTGTGCTTCTTCATCCCTCAAAGGGACACTGATATAATCCTGTACTTGAGTTTTTCACATGTTTACATAGTGTTTAACAGCATACTCTTGTTTGCATTATTCAAATGGGTAGCCTTTATTTGATGTGTGTTAAAGAATTGTCTATATTTCTAAAAGATCTGTATACATTTCTATACATTTGTTTCAACACAAATCAGTAAAAGAAAATTTAAAAATACATTTATTTGATCTACTTTCATCAGAAAGAATCTATTTATTTTCATGACTTAGAGATAATTAAACCACATAAAGCATTGCTTTGTTGGGAACACTTTTAGTTCATTGGACTCCCAGCTGTTTTCTTTATTTACACCCAAGTTGTTTTCTGGTCATTGTTATCATGTAATCAGATTAAAATAAATAGTAAAAGTTATGTTAAATTTAAATTTTTTTATTTTTTTGTATGTACATGAATGTTTGACCTGCATGTATAGTTAACACATCACATGCATGCAATACCTACAGAGACCAGAAGAGGGCATCAGATCTCTTGGAATTGATATTACAGACAGTTATTGGCTGCAATTTGGGTTCTGGGAACTGAACCTGGGTTCTCTGAAAGAGCAGACAGCACACTTATCCACTAAGATATCTCTCCAGCCACTAAAACAGTATTTTATATTATGTTTCTTTGGTTTAAAAATCATGTGAAGAGAAATATATTTGTAAATATAATAAGCATTTAACTGATTATAAATTTTTAAACATTCACCAATCACATTAAAATTTTTCGTTTTATGACTAGAAAGAAAAGCAGTTTCCCAGCATATAAAAGCAACTGCTGAAGAGATCAAAATACTCATTATCCTGGTTTGTACTCGTGTTTTGACTTATCATCATGTTCAAATTTTTAAATATTTTGTGGGTGTTTTGAGAATGCCCTTCAATGTGTTTTGACCATGTTCAGGTCCTCTCCTTTACCCACACCATCACTTTTCTGCCCCCACAGCAATTCTATGTCTTCATGTCTTTTTTAAGGTTGCTTGAGTCTGATTTGTATCCCCAAATGTTCTTCATCGTGGGTCCATTCCCTGGAGCTCGGTCAGCCTCCCCAGTATCACATGTTTAGAGAAAGCAGACACTCCCTCCCACGGGAGCTATCAGTTATCAGGAACTCCTCAGCTATTTAAGGGGCTTCTTGTCCATCTCCCCGTCTCCATGATGGAGTTTATTTGGCTTGAGATCACACAGGTCTTGAGCATGCTGTCCCGACTGCTGTGAGTTCAGATGAGTGACTGCCCTGCTGTCTAGAAAACACTGTTTTCTTATAGTCACCTGCCCCCTCTGGCTCTTACAATCTTTCTGTCCCCTCTTCCGCAATGATTCTTGAGACCTGGGAGAAGAGGGTGTGCAAATATACACAAGTTTTTAATGTACATAACATTTTAAGGAAGCAATTTCAATTTTAATGTCTGTATCTTAAGGCTTTCTATCAGTAATAAGTGCAAAGAGCAGTCTGAAGATTAGTGAAGTACTCAGTAAAGAAGGGCCCTAAAGCCTTCACAGGAAGCTTTCCTGTCAGGTTTTGATAGCATGTTTATATGACCTCATGACACGAGTGGAAAGTGCTTTCTGTTTTTCTGAGTCACAGAAGAATTCAGAAGATATTTCTTCACAAGCCGTTTATTGATCTTATAAAATATTTTATTTATTGTTTTTATTTTATGTGTATGAGTGCACTGTCTTCATGTGTGTATGTGCATCTGTGTCATGCAATGCTCATGGAGGTGAGAGGAAGGTCTCACATCCCCTGGACTGAAGTTAAGGGAGTGCTGGGATTAAAGGCACATGACACCACATCCAACCATTTCAATGTTATTGATACATTCTAAATTTTAATGACTTCAAAGTGTTTCCATTAAAAATACCGTTTTAAGAAACAGAAAATCTAGACAAGATTTCACATGCCTATTATCTCAGCAGCAAGGAGGCTGAGACAGGGGAATCATCAGATCAGATCAGCCTGATCTATGTAGCAAGACCTTTATCCAAAAAACAACAACCAATAACAAAAAAAGAGGCATATGTCTATTTTCTACCTTTCTTCTTAGGACATGTCCAGAAGGTTAACAAAACAAAAGAAAACATGAGTGTTTAGCTGGACATGTGTCACATGCCTTCAATCTCAACACTCAGAAAACTGGAGGAGGTTACAGTATACAAGGGCAAGTCTGGGCTACAGAGCTTCAGCAAGCTGGCCTGTTGAAACTCTGCCCCCAAAATAAACGGGTAAAAAATATGTGGGGTCCTGGAGAGGTGGTTCAGTAGTTAGGAGCACCTGCTATTCTTCAAGAGGGAGTGAGTTTGATTTCTAGCACCTATATCAAACACAACCACCTGTAGCTCCAGCTCCACAAAAGATTCAATGCTCTTTGTTGACTTCCTCCAGAAATAGCACCTATATCAAACACAACCACCTGTAGCTCCAGCTCCACAAAAGATTCAATGCTCTTTGTTGACTTCCTCCAGACACACACACACACACACACACACACACACACACACACACAAATTAATTAATTAAATTAAAAAAAATAAGTCTTTAAAATAGGTTTTGAACTATTGAAAATCTATGTGACCTCTGGTACTGCAACATTTTTCTGTTTCCGCTTAGGCAACTGACAGCCTCCCTGGGGCACATCGTCCTCACTGTAAATTGCTAAATAAAATTCCCGCTGCCAAGAGTTGTGCAAACTTAATGGGTAAATGTCAAATTAAAGTTTATTGAGGACAGCAATTGTTTATTAAACTATTCTACAGCTGTAACTATCATCATCCTCATTTTACTGTACTTATAGATTCAAGGATAATTAGTTTTTCGAGAAAAGACTAATTACAGACTTATACTTACAGTATGAGAAACCATCTCTATCAGATTTAGTTATGTTTCATCTGTGTTCTTCATCTTTATACCTTATCAGTGTGGCACAAAGGAAAGTCCACATTCTGAATACTATCCATTAAGAGGAAACTAAGCACAAGAGAGGTGGGGCCTTTCCAGACTGGCATTATCAAGGGAGAAATGGGAAAACTTGGGGACACTATAAATGGGAAAGGCATGGAGGGAAGGTTAGGCAGGGAGGCGGGGAGCAAGGAAGAGAGGGAAGGGGAGAGAGAGAGAGAGAGAGAGAGAGAGAGAGAATGAATATCAATAAATAATGCTAGCTAATGTAAAACACCAGAATGAATCATATTACTCTTAACAACCAAATGACAGATTCCACATAAAATATCTCTCCGTGAGCCCATGTGCATAGCTGAAGGCTACATAATAGGAAACGGTGAGAAACCTTCCTTTGAGTTGTTGACCAGGGTGGTCCAAGAGACTCCCAAAATTGCATGGGCTTTTGCCACAGTCCTTGATTGCCTCCCGGAACTTGAAGGTAAGACCCTATTGCTGAAGACAAGAGATGGAACTGACCTGGAAGTCACTTCCCCTGAAGGCTAGTTCTCATAGTTCTGGAGAGCACTATGCAAGTAGCCAAGGGAGAACATCAATCAATGGCCCAACACCAACTTCATGACCAAAGAGCCACATAGATGATTGGCATAGCATTCAACACTGGTGTGGTAGTGGCACTTTTATGTTGGGGCAAATCTACTGCTGCCTAATTGATCTTAGAGACCAGTCAATGGGAGTAAACTCATGTGTGGTATTGTAATCATAGCCAAATACACACAGCTGAAGAGGTCATAGATCTGAGAGAAATCCCCAAGGTTGTCACATCCTTAGGCTAATATAACTTCTTATTAAATGCAAAATATGTATCCTTATATTTACAGTCAAGTATCCCAGTCACCACTTAAAGAAGTTTCTTTTGTACTAGATGGAGGCTAATACAGAGTACCACAATTGGTCACACACAGACCATTGTCTATGAATTGCCCATGCCTAAGCGGCACATCAACCATGCAGCATCTATACCCAGAGCTCACGTAGTATAGAACAAAGGATAAAGGAGACACTAATGAATCCATCAACTCTCATTCATGAAGCTCCCCTAAGTAATAAAGGGCCACTAACACAAAAGGTCACAATTGGCTAGATCATGGAGATTAGGAACCTGCAGAGTGTGGCTCCTGAACAGGGCTCTTATATTAAGTCTCACTCACACAGGGCTCAGGTACCATTGCAGAAGAGGGGATAAAAAGATTGTAAGAGCCAGTGAAGAGGATGCAACCACATGGAAATAGAATCCTACAAGCTTCTGGGATCCTGTTCATATGAACCTACAGCAATGGTGTCAGCATGCTCAAGTTCCATCAAAACTCAAGCAGATAAAAACCCAGCATGACGCTGAGCAAATTAGTAACAGACCCCAATCTTTGCTTCAGAAATATTGGCAACTGATCACTATTGGGTGAGGGTGGGCTAGTCTTCCAAAAGCAAGAGACTCTGGGTAGGCTACCTGGACCTCAGTATATGAATGTGTGCTGAGGTCACATGGAGACACTAACTTGACACAATAGACCTTAACACAGATGAAAGAATGTGTGGATTCTAGTTAGGGGGTATGGGGAGGTAGGTGCTGGTCGGAAAAGGGATATAAAGAGGATTAAGATTGATTGAGATGTTCTTTATGAAACACATAATGATTCAATTAAAAAGATTAAAATTTTTTAAAGTTTTACAAAGACTTGGCAATTCCAAAACTATTTTAGATTTTATGTCAGCCTTAATATATAGTGTTTCTAATGAGTGGTTTCTGATACCATTAATCTGAACATAAATATTATAATCACTATTTGGAAAATCAAAGAGGAAAATTATTTTAAAACTTGGAAACATTGATTCAAAGAAAAATATATTTGTAAGTCTTTAACTTAAGAACAATGTTAAACTGGGCTTGGTGACACATACCTTTAACCCCAGCACTTGGGAGGCAGAGGCAGGAGATTCTATGAGATTGAGGTCTGTGGAGTCTTCATACTGAATTCCAGGCCAACTGGGGCTTCAGAGAGACCCTGTCTCAGAAAACAAACAAACAAAAAAAGCCCTAAAAACTAAATTAACTTAATCTACTCGTTTTGATTACTTTATACAACTGCCTTCCTTCTTTTATTCAATAGATTTTTATTTTAAAAAAAGGAAACTGAGACATACTCTCTATTGCAGTGGAATTATCAAGAGGAATATACATGTGTACACATTTAGTTTGGAGTGTGTCTTCTCTAACGTGTTCTAAAGTGAATAAAATGTTCATATAATATTTTTCTACAGCCGAAGTTTTGTGTTGTTTTTTTTTTTTTTTCCACCCAGTGAAACACCTGGAAACCACAGATGACTGCAGATGCCAGACCTAACCAAGGAGGGCAGGCTTCGGTCTGTACCTTCAAGTCATGTTCGTTCCTGTGACGACCAATCAAAGGACTGTATCCCTAAAGACTTCAGTTATAACCTGGAATTAACCTAAAATGAGGGATATGATAATAAGTTCCACATAAAGGAAGAGAATATTCCTCCAGCCAATATTTCCCACTATGACCTGGGTGCTAACGTCTCACAGGCAAGGTGCTCACGTCCACCAAACCGGTAAAAGTGAGAGGCAGAGAGCGCGCCACAGAGGGAGAGACTCAAAGGGTGCGCCTGGTCCTGGGTTCTGGGAGTTAGGACCCACAGCATTCCTTTGTGCATGCCGGAAAGCATGATTAGAAGTCATCCTTTAAGTATCTGTTGAGGCAAAAACCTCTCAAGTTTTCAGGTCTCAAACACCATGGGAAACCATGACAGACCAGTCACAGTGAAGAAAACCCGTCCTTGTGTTTAAAGAACTGTATTTCATGATGTTTTTAAGAGTTGATGGAGTTATACAATAAATACCCCAGATGTCACAGATTACCAACGAAGACCTCCACCATACAGCGCTATGAGCTGTAGAGACAAAGCTGGTGCTTCTCACATCTTGAAGACTTGCAGCTATAATATAAAGTAGCAGGTTCTCTTCAATAATGAAAGGAAAGGACATAATAGAGATGTGAGGCCTGATAGCAACATCACACACACGAATAAAGAAGTAAATTTTTTAAAGAATGGTGATGTTAGCCCGATGTGGGACATGCCTATAATCTTAGTTCTGCAGAAGCTAACGCAGGAGTGCTGTGAATTTCAGGCTGCAGAGTGAGACTTTATTAAAAAAAAAAAAAAAAAAGAACTATCAATTAATCTATGATTATTATTTGTTTTTGTCCTATTGGCATGAAAATTTATATCTGATTAGCTATATTTTTTAGAAAATATAAATATTTCATTAAAAAATATGAAGATATATATAACAGGTCTCTACTCTTTGGTCTGTTTCTGAATTTGATTATTTCTAGAAAAATCTTCTCTCACTGGAAAGTAAAGATTCCTTCATCTGTACTGAATTATTTTCAAGAGAAAATTTCTGTTCGTCATAAATACCAAGTTTAAGAATTCCCTCCAGCTATCCTTCAGTCTCCTCAAACCATTCATCAGGGACTAAGGCAGCTTAGTCCCAGCCGTCACCCCGGCTCTCTTCTTTAACATTGTGTCTTGTCCCTCTCCCCTGACCTATTACCTCCACATGTCTACAATAGCGACAGGCAAAGAGTGAACTCCAAGTAGCTGAGTTTCAGGTTCTGGGTCTTATCTTTTCCTTCCTTACTCTTTACTCCAGAGGACAAAGGCAAAATCCCCTCCCAGGGGAGAAATATAAGCGTTTCTCAACATTTACTTGACACATCTTTTCCTAGTATTACCAAGGATAATGCCTAAACGATGGCAGCATTTCAAAGTATTCAAGAAACATAAACAAGGAAAATGTGTTACTGCTCTTCACTTTAGAAAATGACTGGTGTCCCCATGCTCTCAAGGCATACTTCAGTGACTTAGGTTGTTTGGGGTGTTGAGAAGTCCTGGCTTGGAATAATCCTGTAAATCTGAGGTAGCATTTGGCCATTTTGTCTCCTGCTGTTGGGTTGAAAGTGGAGAGTATTGATGGCCCCTGGTCTCCTTTCGGGAATCTGGCCAGCTTCCCACACTCTGACTCATTGGGTGAGAGCGAAAAGGTGATTTTCTTAGTCATAAATCTTACTTCATACATCTTGACTGAAACCCAAATGCTCAAAACTCAAAGTAAATTTACAAATGGGCATTCATAGTTTCTCTTACTGCACTTTCCAAGCCCTGTTGTTCAGGTTGCGCAAAGGCAAAGATTGTTTTCTCTTATCAAGTAATTTAAAACTACATAGAACTTACATTTAACGAGGTGCTCCTGGGATATTAGAATAGTTTTTTCAGCTTGCTGATGCTGGGAACATCTAACATGAAGTATATTCATGATTTACAGAGGATCAGTTCCCTCTTGATTATGAAAATTTGATTATAAACATTTATGAATGCATCAGAAACAAGAACACTGAAGTGATTAGCAGTGTATTCTGTATAGAATGAGATGTTGAATTAACATCATATCTAACTTTAAAATGTTTGAGTTCCTTTTCTGTATGGCAGAATATACAATCAAGAATTATATATTTTAATTTATTTTTACATTTTACTTAGTGTGTTTGTGGATGTGCGTGTGTGTGTATATGCGTGTGTGTACATGTGCCATGGCACAATGAGGAAAGTCAGAGGACAATTTGTGGGGGTTGTTTTTCTCCTTCCACCATATGAGTTCAACCCATCAAACTGGGATCATCAGGTAGCAAGTACTTTTACATGGTGAGCCATCTCACCGGCCCTGGAATACCTTTTTCATAAAAAGAACTAAGAGAAAAGAAGCTTTTCCTTACTGTGAAAACATTGTTCCTCAGGCTTATTAGGAACATTTCTGTGATGAGGTAAAAACCACCTCAGCAGAGTCTTTATAGACTGTGAAACGGAAACAGTTAGGTCAGGCCTGCTCTTGAATTAGCTATGAAATCTGCAATGTGCTTCTGCTTCTAAACTGGCCCTTCTAGGCAGGCGGCCTCACCCCTGCTCACCCACGTCTCCCGACAGTTATAATGCTCATCTGCCACAACAAGAGGCTGCTCTGGAGCTTCGTTCCCTAGCACTAAGTATAGTAAACACAGGCTGATTGTGCTTTGGACACATAAGCGGATCTCAGGGCGTGTGTACACAGCTTTTCTCTGTCACCCACACAGTCCTGCAGTTGTCTAAACAGCTCACATAGGGATTTTCAGATCCACATCCTTCTTTTCTTAAACTTTCTTACTTTATCTTTGGAACAGCACTGACCGTGGCATTTGAAGAGTAAGCATAAAGATCTCGAGATAGCCCTTCAACCTCTCTACCCAGAGAAGACTTGCCTCTGTTATTCACACCCCTTTGGTCAAAGTAGCGTTATTGTCCCAAAGTACTTGCCTAGGGACTGGAAATATGAAAGTACACGGATTTTGGGGTGAGTTCTGAAGTTTGTTTCTCAGTTTGCTTCTATTTGTTACCTTTATCAGTGAGGACTCTGGGCACAGTTCCCAGCTCTCTCATCTCACAGTAGAGCTACTGCTAAGCCAAAAGCTGTAAGTGGCGGATCCACAGAGAGAAATCGTCTGGAGAAATGTGGTATTGTTCAGAAAGGAGCTGCACAAACTGGGCCAAAATAAAGTATCACATATTACTCTGCTGAGATTTGGGGTCTCATTTCACCGCCCCGGCATACCCTACGCTATTTCCATAACAAGTGTGTTGAAGGGAAGATCTGGCTGGAGCCACACTTTTCCTACTCTACTATCTCTGTTGTTGAATCAGCGCTTGGATTTGTTGCAAACTGCTGTTGCAGTTTTGACTCTGTATGAATTCTCCCACTTTGAGCAGGTGCTGGGTTCAGTTTGTTTTTTTTTAAAGAAACGCATTTCCCCATTGCTGGAGAGAAGCAGGAAAACATGTCTTGGGTAACCTAGGAAAATAAGCAAGAGTGCAGTTATATATCATCAAAACTGTCCAGGGCAGATAACTATAATAATGTGACATAGCTTATAGCATTTCAAGGAGTATTGTTGTGCTGAGTGTTCATTAGAGAAAAATTCTTAGAAAGTAAATGAATAGACAATAGTGTTGAAGGTGTGCTCAAAGTATAAAAGGCTTCTTAAAATGAACTTTAAATACATTTATGTGTATTTATGTGGCATTTCTGTGTACTACTTGAATTTCATCTCACCAAGCCATTAATCATGACTTACTCCATCTATAGTCTTCATCACGTTTAATACCTTGAGTCACCAGGATTGATGAGTTTGTTTCATCAGGACAGTTCCAGGCAAGAGAGCATCCGGTTATAACTTCTTCTGGCCCATGTTTCTGGTGGCAAGCCTTTTAAGGTAATGTTCAGTGCCTTGACAGATTCATAGTATCTCATGAATATTATATTTTCATCATATATATAAAACATGCTTAAATTTGTAACTTCCCTCAGAAATACTCAATCTACTAGCTTTTGTATGAATATTTTACATTTAATTCAATAAATAGACAAAAAGCCTTACTATGTTTAAATCATTATGTTAGATGCTTTAGAAATTAGCTTAGTATAAAAACTTAGGTCTTTCCCATCATGTGCTCACATTTTTAAGCTGTGCTTAAAAACAGAGTTACATTTACAAAATCACATTAAAACTAGAAATTATGTCATATTCTAAGCTCACATTATCCTCATTTTACACATTATGTAGTCATCAGGATGTTATAAAATGATGCAATATTTCCTTCCCAAATGGGCAGTCGTATGACCTCACTCATGATCTGGTTATGTAGGTCAGGGAAAAGGTGCCATTTCCCTACCCTCTGAAAACACCTTCGTTTGATGACTAACCCAGGTTGGCCTCAGGTGATAGAGTTAGTAAATCTATCTCACTTATTTCCTAATCTGAATGTCTCAAAGGCTTGGCTTCTGAAAATAAATTATTTTAAAAGAATTCACTATTTCCTAGAAATTACTCAGCATAATAATGTGACACTCAGAGTACATTTTGGTGACATCAGATTATATTAAAGCAAAATTACCTCACTAGGTTTTCACCCTACTATAACAAATCTCAGAAATGGTATTAGATGAATAGAACCCATTCTTTGCAATCTGTCTTGGTGTAAACTGTCATAAAATTTCTGGATCTCTTTATTATATAAATATATATCCAATTAATATTGTACTTCTATTACAAGACTCAATGTCTTTTATACTTGCCCACTATCCTTCATATGACAATTTATGTCAATAACATTTATTCTGAATAAATATAGATCACAAAATATTATGTGGGAATGATTTTTCATAATTAAAGTAAAATAAACAACTCTCTGGAAAAATAGCTATGGCCATTTTTCATAGTTGAAGCAATAGGAATATATGATTCATAAATATGCCAAAAAGATGTGCTGTGACTTCCATTAATTGTAATACCAGCCATGCTCCTAGTAAAGTAAGAGATGATATTAATCTTGAATAATTGATGAGATTTTACTGGAGATTATTCTTATTTAGAAAGGCATATGGTAGGTCTTTATGAAAACAAAGAGGCATTGTACTACATCCTAGGAATAGCAGTAACAAAGAGGTCTTGCTACTTCTAGGCCAGAGAGACAGTTGATAGAACGTTGATCACAATCAAGAGAGAAAACATCTAGAGATGAGGCCATCAGAAACAAACTTTTACACTCTCATGTCTTTCTTTGACCAAATTTAACAATAGACTAGATTCAAAGGTAATAAAACAAGGAAACTATTAAACATCAATTCTTCAGAACACAGAGCTGGGATAAATATGTACAGAGAGTAAATATGACAAAGGAGACAAAAGAGAGATACTTGACACAATTAATACATAATTAAATTACGAATATAAATGGCTTGGTTGAAAATTGGGTGATGAAACTGGACTCCACATGTGTTTTCTTATTACAACATTCCTTCTTTGGTTTGCTTATAATTTCATACATTTTAAATAGTTTACATGTGATTTGAAGACTTTCTCAAAACGAGGGCAATTTTATCTCTTGGTAGTTGGCAGGAAGACCCTAATGAGTAAAACATATCAAAGAAGAGCTGGAATAATGTTCATTGTCTGTGGGTTATGCTAGATTCCTTTGGAGACTCTTCAAAGAAGTCAGTATGGTCCTGTGAGAAGCCATGAGCGTGCTAGAAGCTTTTAGTGCCCATGTAGCAAAATCAAGAATTAATAGTAATTAAGAGCATTGTTGCAACCATCAAACTCATGATGCTGAGTGGCAATAGTAGGGTTTCTCCAGAAGGCTTCTTCAACAATCGAATTAAGCCATAGACGAGAACACTTGGAACATCAGCAACAACAACAACAACAAAAAAAAAAAAACAGGGGAGACTTGGTGCTGTGCTGCTACCATTTAACAGCCAGCTCTACAAGCTAGGGAAAAGGTCTTGGTTGTAACACTTTTGACTATTTACAATTCCAAATTAACAACAATTGCTGAACATGGATTTAAGAAAAGCTATGCACCCTATGAAGTAGTGAGCTGTTAGGAAGCCACTCTATCACAGTACTGAGCACAGACCCCCTTCTACTGTGTTGGAAAGTTGACCTGAGAGACAGTTCTTAAGGGGTCTCATACTTGCATGGGCATTGCTTTTTCTCAATCAAGTGTAGTATTTGTTGCTTTATGAGTTAAGAATAATAATGAAACACTAAAATTTCCTTTACCAGTGCTCTCAGAGTTTTAGTCAGCATGAAAATGTCATAATAATAAGCATTCCAGAAGTCATAATGATGGCCCAGTGTGTCAGGTAGACAGGAACAGGACTGTGTCTAACTCAAGATCATGAGGTCTTTATTCATTTGTCTTCCTACTTTGCTGCAGCCAACATTATATCTATTTTAATTTGAGTTATCTATCATTTGAGACTACTTATGTGAGTGACTTCATCCTCAGTTCAATATATTTATTTCCTTACCTTCTCTGGGTGTTCCTGTGGTACTGGGAAGCAGCTCATACCTGACCTGGCTTATGAATTTGTGTATGTGAAGCAATAGAATTGTTTGAACTCTTCTTCTTCCTGGATTTGCCATGCCAACATCAACCAGACTCATGCCTCCCTTCACACCACTCAAATTGTCTTCAGGTTCAGCCGTACACTCTAACCTGTGGCAGATATGGGGAACTTGCTGGCAGTCTCCCTTGTGTTAGGTAAATTATTCAGACATTCTATTGATAGATTGCTGCCAAATGCTGAAATAGAAACATCTATGTCAGAATTTCACTGTCAGAAGTGTGTTGTATCCTTTATTATTCAGAAACCATATCACAAATTAAGTTGGTATCTCCCCAATAAGAAAACCAGCCTTCTTTTCTTTTTTCACTATAAAAAGTGCACTGTTCATTTTCTTGTACATTTCTGCCTTCACACAATTTTCTTCTTCTTTATTTTTTCATATATTTTATTGAAGTTTTCTGCATTTCATGCATCTTAGTCGTATTTAGGTGCCTTCCCCTATTGGCACCTCTCATGGCCACCCACAAGATTTCATGCATTCTGTCATATGTGTTAAGGTCTATCAAGTGAAGTTTGTGTCTCCAGATATCTCTTGGCGTGAGTTCATCCACGGGAGCCTGGTCAGTCTTTCTAACGTCACTCCATTAAGGAAGATCAACTGTCCCTCCCCCAGCAGTGATCCGCTACCAGTAGTTCCTCAGCTAAGATTGGGGCTTCTTGCCCATTTCCCCATTTTTGTGCTGGGTTTTTGTCAGGGTTGAGTCTGCATTGGTCTTATGCATACTGTAACCATCGCTGTAAGTTAAGTGGGCAAGTTGCCAGCCACCTAGAAAACTAGTTTTTTATGGTCATCCACCACCCCTGGCTCTTACACTCTTTCTGCCTCTTCTTCTTCCACAATGGTCCCTGAGCCCTGAGTGGGTGAAGTGTAGTATAGAAATCCTACCCAGAGACAGGCACTCTGTAGACTCTTGTTCTCTACATTTTGGTCAGTTTAGTCCATGAGCCTTAGGTGTAAAGTTCCATTGTATATGTGTCACTTAGGACTGGGTATCTCACAGGCACATATTGTTTAACCAGTTGTGGACCTCTGTAATGTACATGAGAGCATGTATATAGCTGAAGACTGTAAAATAAGAAGCAGTGCTAGAGAGGAGAAATCTCCCTTCAGGTTGTTGGTCAGGGTAGTCCAAGAGACTCCCGAAATAACACAAGATATTGACACAACCCAAGATTGTCTCCAAAAATGAAATAAGACCACATTGATGAAGACAGGATGTACTTAAGACATAGGACTTTGAGCAATGGAGCAGGAACTGACCTGAAAGCCTCCTCCCTGACGACTACCTCTCGTAGTTCCAGAGGGTACTATGCAAGTTACTAAAGGAGAAAAATCAATCTGTGGTCCGACCCCAGCTGTAAAGCTTAATAACCACCACAATGACCAGCACAGCAAGATATCTTAGGAGTAATCAACAAGTGTCTAATTGGACTTAAATCCTACTCAGTGTGAGGGACTCATGTGAACCACTGTAAACATCTCCAAATACACATAGATGGAGAGGTCCTAGAGAAAGTCCTATGTCTGTTACACCCCTAGATAAATGTAATTTCTTACCTTACGATAAATATGTATTCTTATATTTACAGACATGTATACCTGTCACCACTCATCAAAGAAACTTCTTTCTGCAACAGATGAAGAAAATCAGACTTCTAATAAAATGCTATTTGTATCTGAAGCCCAGTCATGCTACTTTCCTGTTTTGACAAGTTTTAAAAGTTAATTCACTCATACAGTCAACAAATGGTTGTTCATGGTTTTCAGAATAAAGAGTATGAACCAGATAAGAATTCTTCCTTCAAGAACTCATAATGTACTATGGAGACAAGGCAGGTAGCCAGCTTAGAAGATAAAGTGATAAGAGTTGTTTAAAGTCACCATAAAAAGGGAGGAGGAAAAAATCTTAGTTCACAGAATTATGAGAAGGATATGAAATACGTGTGGGATGGTAGTAGGAATACTTAAAAGAATAGCAAAGCAATTGTAACTTAGATATGGGGTTCATAACAAAGCATAAAAAGGGGAACTAAAATTAAAAAGAGACACAGGCAGCAGTAGTAAATGAATAATTAAGGTGTGAACTAATTAAAGGTATTTGTCTGGCAATCTAAGAGTTGTTCATTCGTGCATTAAATTTGATGGTGACACATGTTATATAGGAGGAGATGATATATTAAAGAAGAGAAAGCTATTGCATGCCTATTGAAAGTATAACAAGGTAAAAAGAGTAAGATTTTAAACTGTAGTGAGCCTAGTTTAGAGGATAAAGAAGGGTCTAGCTAGTATTGGTAATTAACTTCTATTGATCATCTAGTATATACTGAGCACTGTGCTAAGAGTTCATAACAAGCTTATGAGGTAATGTGAATGAAAGAAAGCTGTCCATTTTGTTTGGAGGCAGAATATAGTCAAAAGCTGTCCTTATTACGAAGGCGAACTGCTTCCTCTTCTGTAAATAATTTCACATTTATTGAAAGAATAAAGAAAAGAGTATTCTGTATTTATTCATGAACTGATGGATAAAAGATAGTTTATGAACTAAACTAATCAAATGATTTTCAAGCAAATCAAAATCTGGGGCCTGGGAAGATGGCTCAGTCAATCAAGTGCTTGTAGAGCAGACATGAGAACCTAAGATCCATCCACAGCAATCATGTAAGAAAGTCAAGTGTGTCATGTAATCCTGTCCCTGGGAAGTTAGACAGAGGAAGATCCTGGGGCTCATTGGTCTGCCTGTTTTGCCAAGTCAGCTAGCTCCAGGTTCAGTGAGAGACCCTGTCTCAAAAACTAAATGCATAAATAAATAGTAGAAGAAAGTGACTGAGGGAGACACACACTGTTGACCTCAGGCTTCCACAAAGACATGCACACACGAGCATGCATACACATGCTTCCACAAAGACATGTATACGTGAGCATGCATACACATGCTTCCACAGAGACATGTACACGTGAGGATGCATACACACACTTCCACAGAGACATGCACACGTGAGCATGCATACAAACGCTTCCACAGAGACATGTACACGTGAGGATGCATACACACACTTCCACAGAGACATGTACACGTGAGGATGCATACACACACTTCCACAGAGACATGCACATGTGAGGATGCATACACACACTTCCACAGAGACATGCACACGTGAGCATGCATACAAACGCTTCCACAGAGACATGTACACGTGAGGATGCATACACACACTTCCACAGAGACATGCACATGTGAGCATGCATAGACACACTTCCACAGAGACATGCACACGTGAGCATGCATACAAACGCTTCCACAGAGACATGTACATGTGAGCATGCATACACACACTTCCACAGAGACATGCACATGTGAGCATGCATACACACGCTTCCACAAAGACATGTACATGTGAGCATGCATACACATGCTTCCACAGAGACATGCACACCTGAGCATGCACACATACAGAAAAAAAATCATGTGTTTTGGAGTTGACACAAAATGAAGACTTCTTTAGTAAAATGATTTTATGTGTTAAATGTATTTATGATCTTTACAATAAATTTCAGAAATGACAGAAAAAGAACTTGAAACTTACTATAAATAATAGACATGATATGAGCACTTGGAAGGCTGAAGCAGGAAGATCACCACGAGTCCAAGGTCAGCCTGGGCTTACATTGTCAGCTCCAAAACAACTTGAGCTGCAGAATGAGACATTTCAACAAAACAAAGAAATGAAACAAAATAATCAAGAATAGGAAATGATCTTTTAATGTTTATGTGAATGTTTTCATGTCATTCACATAAAAATTCAACAGTCCGGGGGCTGGAGAGATGGTCCTGTGATTAAGAGCACTGGGCTGCTCTTAAAGAGGACCTAGGTTTGATTGCCAGCACCCACATGGTAGCTAACAACCATCCATAACTCCAGTTTCATGGGAATCTGATGCCCTCTTCTGACCTCTGCAGGCAGTGCATGACTCTGGTGCATTTACACACATGCAGGCAATACACTTGTACACATAAAATAAAAATAATAAACAGACTATTTAAAAAGAACGGTATAAAATGATTTCATGCTTGTGCTTGACAGAACAAAAAATATAAACACACAAATTTGTAGATATTTACACTAATTATTACCGATCTGGAAAAAGAAAGATCATTGCTATATAATATATTTCTGTAAAACGAGATCTGAGCGGCATCTCTTATTTTTTCTTAAAACATTAAAAGCTCCTTTACAATTGTGATTTTTCTTTAGGTGTATAATATGAAGGAATTATGACATAACAATTTTTTGGGTAAATATCCATGGCAAATCCTTTCTTTAGGCAATGAAAATGTAAGATCATAATCTCGGGTAAAGATACAACTACACAAGCAGAGTTGTCATAAGCAGTGACTGAGGTCAACATTACCCCTACATTATGTAATAGCACGCTGTTGCAATGAGATGTTTGGAAACAAAGTCCCACACGATCGGATTCGCCAAATAGACTCTCGTGTGGGTCTTATTTGTCCTTCACGGAAGCAAAGGAGTTCTGCTAGTTACGTGACTGTTCAGTGCTTCTGTCCCTCCTGCAGATGATACTCAAACCTGGCCAAGAATCTTATTTCTTACGACTACAATATACATTCCTTGGGCATACAGATAAGAAAATACATTTTAATAATACTAAAGTAAGCAGATTCTTCAATAACAATTGATGAAGGATTCACTTACTGCCTCCACAGTTATTCCAAATTTTCTTCATCCTCAGTGCCACTGTGCTCTGAGAGTTAACCTTGCTCCACCTTATAGGGCCTGTGCTGCCAGTCCTTTGCCTTCATCCTGTTGCAGTTGCTATATCTATCTATTGACTACTACTATCTGCAAGTGTAGCAAGGTCACGTTGCATTGAAATATGTCTCCATGCTCCAAACCTATCTGATTTGGCTTCTAGTTTTTGAATGTAGTCCTGGATAAATTATTCAGTGCCCATGCTGACAAAATATGTCATAGCTTCAAATTTCAGTAGAATTCTTTTTATGTCCTTCTTGCAAAGCTAGTTATTTAATGGAACATCAACTAAACTCGTGGGGTTGAAAATCTGCACTTGGTTCCCTGGGAAAGAAGAGTTAGGGGCAGAGCAGTCACCATAGTTGACTTACTAAGAATCCTTTTCCTCTCCAGACAAACGGTGAGTCTTACTTGTGTCTCTCCACCATGACCCAGCTCTTGGTACTTGTTGATGGCTGTTCTATTAGTTTTCTGAGGCTTCTAGAGCAAAGCCCCACAGGCTAGGTGATTTAAACAACAGAAATTTCATGTTCTTATAGGTCTGGAAGCCAGGAATCCAAGATCAAGGTATCATAGGTTTAGTTTTTTGTGCGGGGTTCATTATACAGCTTGAGATGGGCAGGAGACACCATTGATCCCCTTAGGAAATAGCATTAGGCTGTCATAACCAGTTTTCCTCAAAAGGGGAAAGGAAATATGCCTGAGAATTTGTTTTTCCACTCATAGCTCTGGATCAATGATGGTGCGTAAAGAGGCAAGAAAATCCAGTTCCTTTGCCTGTGATGACCAACTCTGAGATTTTACCTAGAGTGTCCTTTGAACTCCATGGCTGCATTAAACCAATGTAAGCCTCTTTTGGACCTTCCTTGATAACAGTTCTCTTGATGGATCTGCCTCTGTTATCACTCCATTTTTTCTACTCCCTTAATATATTTTCTTGATAATATATTCTTTACCAACAAATTTTCATCTTAATATATGCCCTGTTTATCATTGGTACACTATTATGAGTTTAGTTGTGTTCCCCAAACTTATATTTTGGAGTCTTAACCAAAATTTGTGAAATGTATTCTTTGTACATGGAATCAAGCTCAGATGAGATCATACTCTATTATGGCAAGGCCTAAAGAACAGATGTCCTTTTAAGTAGTTGGATACAAAGACAAAAGCACACAGAGATAACTTCATATAACACAGAACCACAAGGCAGAGTAGACTATTAAGACACAAAGTCAGAGATTAGTTGCATACAGAGGCAGAGGAATGCAAAATCAGTCAAGAAATTACCAGAAGCCGAGAGAGAGAGATGGGGATCGATTCACTTTCACAACTTGGAGGGACATAACCCTACCATCTCCTTGATTTGGGACTTCTAGACTCCAGAAGAATGGTGAACTAAATTTTTCCACGTTTCCCCTGCATTCTAGTTCTAAGAGCTTCAGAACCAATGATAGCCTCACTTCTCAGTATTCATTATGTTTTCTCATTTCTGAGACAAAATACCTTACAAACATAATTAAGAAATGTTAAGGTTCTACATTCAAGGACAAAGTCCATCATGATCAGAAAGTCATAGTGACAGGAGCTTGGGGCAGCCTGTCATAGACTTCACCGAAAGCACCAAAAGCACCGAGTGATGAGTATCAGTGCTCAACTTCCTCCTTTTGAACTCAGTTCAGTACCCCAGCACATGGAATGGTGTGTTCACACTTAAGGTGGCCCTTTCCACCTCAGTTAACTCAAGATAGAAAATCTCTCACTGGCATGCCCAGAGACTCATCTCGTAGATGACTTTAGATTCTGTCTAGCTGACAGTCAGTATTACTGTCACAATGGTTTCATGATTAGGTCCTAAGCCTTTCATAAATATGAGGGGGATAATAATCATCAGGACTTTGAGATGCTTGGACACTGCTAAATACTGCTATTGTTCAGGAGACAGAAACTGACAAATAAAGGTATGTTTGTCAACAGCCAACTGAAAGATGATATGAATGTTGGGATTGTTGAAAGGATAGCATTTAAGGAAATAACAATTTTTGTAGCAAAATGATAGACAACACTCAATATTGCAAGATAAAAATTATTCTAAAAGTAATGCAAGTACAAAGAGAGACGCTTTTTTATTATGGCAAAGTGTCTCTTTGCTCGATGAATGGAACTCTGAAAGGGAAGGCGTGAACTTCTAAACCTGAATAAGAACATGGGTGGGTATGTGTGGCCATTTGGATGAGTAATGTCCTCCACAGGACCCAGGTATTTGAACACTTTGTCCCTAGTTGGTGGCACTATTTACAGAGGTTTAGAAGTGTGACCTTGCTGGGGAAAGTACATCACTGAGGGTGGGATTTGAGAGTTTATAGCCTTGCCCACTTCAAGTTTGTCTGTCTTCCTACGTGTGCTCAGAGATGTGAGCTGACTTAGCTTTCTGCTTCAGGTGCCTGTGCTGCCACACCTCCACACCATCATGGACTCTAACTCAAGGAACCATAAGTCGCCTAAGTAATGGTATTGAATCACAGCAGTAGAAAAGTAACTAATGCTGTGTGTTCAAGAATATAGGACCAAAGCCATGTGTGGTGGCTCATGCCTTTAATCCCAACATTCAGAAGGCAGGGGCAGATGGATCCTGTTGAGACTGAGGTTAACCTGGCCTGCATAGTGAGTTCCAGGCCAGCTAGGGTATGGGGAGACCCTCTCTCAAAAAAGACAAGAAAAGAAAAGAAAAGAAAAAGAAAAAGAAGTGTTTGTGTGTGTGTGTGTGTGTGTGTGTGTGTGTGTGTGTGACCACTGGCATCTACTGTTCATCTGGATATAGAGAAGGGGCTTACTTTGTTTGGGTAGAGGAGAGTGTTTCCTAGTCTGCCAATTATGCCAGAGCCTCAACTCAAATAGAAAACATGGAAGATTACATTTATCCTTTTTAATGAGAGATCGCAATCCTTTTTTAATTTTCTTTCTAGATCTGTAACTAGGATCAAGCCTTGGCTTAAAGCAGGGAAACAAAAACGAAGAAAAAGAACTATGCACTAAAGGAACTGAAGAACATAATTAATTTATAGCGAAAGAAATCCCAAAGACATCCAGCAAATAGATCTTGATAATGCTGAAGACGACTAGGGTCTGGGGATGGTGAAAAATAAATGTGATAGATTAGGGTTTGTTACTAGAGAGTATCCTCCCATGACTGAAAACTCCCTGGGAGGGAGCAGGCTAACGCTCTGCCAGATGGTTTCCACCAACCTGGGGTAGAAGAAGCGAGGTCTCATATTAAATTAAGCAGACAAGACAGAAAGGCCTTGGCAGAGTTTTGAATAAGGAATCAAAAACTCTGATAAGCAAGTGGCATGCTGGAACTGTTCTGTTGTGCAATACCAGCTGCCTTGCTCAGAGGAAGGATCTGAGACAGTCTCAAACCAGGAATGCACTGAATGAGGTGGGGGTCTGTTGCTGAGAATGAGGGTCAGTGGCAGACATTACTGTTAGAGAGTTGGGTTCCCTGTTATCAGACCAATGAATAAGCGCCAGAAGTCTGTAGATGTATGCCATAGAGATTTCAGAACAGACGTCTATGTGTATACAATTTAAAATTACAACTAGCAATTGTGTTGTGTGTACACTGTACTCTTTATCTCTAATTGTGTTTTTTATTTCTAGAATATGTTGAGTCCTCCTTCTATGTAAATGATGTTTTGTGTGTTTAGATTCCAAAAAGTCTTCTCAGATGATCTCCATCTCCAGGAAGTCACCTTCCTCCACCAGAGTTTTCCTGTTTATTTAACATTTACTACTCTCAAACTTTGAATGGTTGTTTTAATTTACATCTAGACAAGTCAGCTGGGCCTGATGGACTGTACCTTTAACCAGAGCATTGGGGAGATAGGGGCAGGCAGTTCTCTATGAGTTCAAGGCAGCTTGAGCCACATAACAAGTTCCAGAGAGGCAGGGCTTCAGAAAGAAAGAATGAAAAGAAGAAAGAGAGGAAGGAAGAAAGAAAAAAGTTAATTGTTCTAAATAGTTTTTATAAACCCTTCCAAATAGAATTAATATCTTGTGGCTTAGAATTTATCACAGTTCTATACTTAACAAATTCCTAGTTGGAATTTTCCATCTATTATTTTTAATTCTTTCCGTTTATTAAACTCCAGATATATCTGTTTATCACTGACTATCAAAATGTAAACATTACTACACTCATGCATTTATCTTAGCTTTTTAATTGGCTTAATTACCTGGAATCCTTGAGATAAGCTTAAGTAGATATGAGATATAAAATGGAACGATTAATTTGGGTGTGTATACACACATGATTAAGTTAGATGTTTTGCTTTGAGACTTGAATTATAAGCCATAATCACCAGATAAGCAGGGAAAAAAAATCAGTGGCTACTCCAGAAGAGATGTACACTTAAATTAAGGCTCCTTTGCAGTAATTTTGTCATCTATCTTTTTCAGAATGTCTAAAAAAATAGCTGCTATCCAAATACCCTTCTATAAGTCACCATACCAAAAGGAGAAATGTGATGAGATGTTTCATATGGAAATTACCAAAATGCCTTAGCTTCGAAAGATTTGAAGAGGAGATTGTGTATTAAATAACAAAATTTATTATAGAAGCTTAGAAGTGAAATTATGATAGTTTTCATAAGCAGAGAGATTAAAGATAGATTGAACAAAATAGAACAGATAAAAAGAACGTCTATATTCATGCACACATATGTGGAATGTCACAAGAATAAAAGTTGATAGACTCAAAGTGAGCTCAAATTTAGTAAAAGAAGGGCTTTAGATTTTTGAGTTTTCATTGGTGAATCCCCAGCATATGAGTCAAACAAAAATGGTGATTTGCAGAGCGATATCATGCCTTCAAAGATATATTTGTCCTGTGTTCATTGATTAGAATCAAACTAGCTTCCCTTTGATGGGGCCCTGACTTCCTGTTTTCTCTACCGTTAGTGATTACTCTGGGACTGGGACCAGAGATGCTAGTTCGCGTTCCTGCTGACATCCAACGCTGGGTTGATGATGAAATATGTATTTCTAATTCTCAGTTTAAATAACGCTTTTTACTTGCATCTGCTCTGCAATTCTAAAGCTATGCGGGTAAAGATAACAGTGCTTCTGCTTCATGTTCCATCTGCTTCTGAGTCCTGGCGTATAATTATTTCTATAGCAACCCACACAGGAAGTGGTTTAACAGCGTAGGCTTCAGGAAAAACATGTCAGCCAGGCTCAGAGCTCAGCTCCGGGCTCGGAAGCTCGTCCAGTGCCCGGGGTTCCACACTTCGGTTGCACAACTCGTAGTACTGCCTTTCTCACCTCCTTGCTCTTAAACACAATAATTTGGATTTAACAGCATCCTGGGGAGTATTGGAGTATTGTCGTAACTGTTTGGTTTTTCTTCAGTGTTTTTTTAAGGACATTCCTCTCATTCCTGTGTTATTGCATGCACAGTTGACCCTCTTAGGCTCAACTAACTGCGGATCAAAAATATCTGGAAAAAGAAAATTGCATCAGTACTGAACATGGAGAGAATGTTTTCTTGTCATTATTCGCTAAGAAATGCAGTGCATAACATTGGTTCACACAGCACTTGAGTTATATTAGGTAGTGTAATGAGCCTAGAAAAAAGATGATGTAAGTATGCAGGGAGATGTGGGAGGGTCTGTGCCTGTATTGGTCATTGTCCATAAGAGACTTGAATACTTGGATTTTGATATCTTCAGGGGGCTCTAGAATCAATCCCACACAAATGACAATGCTGTAGTCTTCAGTTAATAAAATGATATGTATTTTGCTTTTTTTTCTGGATGGTAGCTTCTATATAAAATTAGTCAAATGAAATATCATTTGTTTGTTTTCAGTCTCTTAAGGTGTCTACTAGCCTATTTTCATTAAGGGCCAAACTCTTAGGAGGGGAATTGGATTACGTGTCTTTATAAACACAGAAAGAAGTTCAAAAACATCAATGAAGAACTAAAATGAAACAAAAGAAAATCACTATTTTCTCCAAATAACTTCATTTTCATCGTGAAAAATGCAGAATAATAAAATAAATATTAAAGAAAATATGAAATTATCTAGTTTTAAAACTCACCCTTATTTTGGAAAAAAATACTTTCTCAAATGTAGTCTAATTAAAGACCACTCAATTTCATTTGGTGTTCACAAACAAAAGCTAATCTGTTGACAGGTAACTGTACTCCATGTCACTTTAAGCTTTCTCAGATGAAGTGCATACAGTTTTGCATACTTAACACACAGGGAGTTGAGGCATAGAGAGGTGAAAAAACTTGCTTAAGCTTAAGTTACTATTGAATAGCAAAATCAAATCTGTTCCTTAGTAATTAGATTATAGAAATTCTATTGGCTCTTGTATTATTTCACATTATTTTGCCATAATGAACTTACTTATATGTACATCTTTCCAGAAATATAAAATGTTAGGAGATACTATTTTATTTATTCATTTGTTTATGTATATATGTGTGCACATGACATATGTGTATGTGTGTGTATTGGTGTGTATGTTCATGTATATGAGGCACACAAGTGGAGCTGAGAGGAAACTTTGATTATTGGTCTGCTCTTTCCACCTTGCTTGACACAGCTTTCTTGCTGTTCACCACGCGGTAAGCCACAAAAGCTGGCCTGTGAGCTTCCACAGATTCTGCTCCCAGCACTCCCCATCTCAACCACAGGAACACTAAGAACACTAGACTTGGCTTAACATGGGTTATAAGGATTCAAACTCAGATCCTTAGGCTTGTAGGGCTTCTGAACTATCTTCCCAGTCCCGAGAGATAGCATTTGTATTTATAAACGAGACAAGCAAAATAAGCTATGTGGCAAAGGACTTCTACAATAAATTCTTGAAAGAAATAACAATCAAAGAAGCCTGTGTGTGCATGTGAGTCTATGTGTTTGAGTGAATGTATACATGTGTGAATGAATGTATGGATGTGAGACATGTAATTTTACTTTTCTGCTTTAATTCACTTTCTCACATTAAAAAAGTTTCAAAGCTCATCTACCAATAAGCTATACTAAGGTAAAATAAAGTTCTATAGGAATGAAAACTGTACATGGACAGGTTCTGGAACAATTTTCTAAAGCATAGTCTATAGGGAATAGTAGCATTGGATGAAGCTTTACTTCTCTCACTGTAGGAACTATGAGGCATTTGTGAAGTTATTTGTGAGGCCTGTATAAAATCAGGATAATAACGGTACCTAGTTCACAAAACTGTTCAAGCCTCTGTAATGCATATTATGAACTTTGTCAATGCATTACAGAGTGTATATGAGCAAAAAATAGAGTCATTTATCATTAGTATTTGAAATGAGCTGAAACAGAATTGGAAAATAAAAAATATATATATATGAAAGTTTCTGGGCATAGTAGCACAAGCCTTTAATTTCAGCTCTCAGGAGACAGAGAAGGTGAATCTCTTTGAGCTTGAGACTAGCCTGGTCTACATAGAGAGTTTCTGGTCACCCAAGGCTACAAAATTAGACTGCATCTCAAAAATTTTAAAGAAAGAAAGGACTAAAGAAAGAAAGAAAAGAAAGAAAGTTGATTTTAAACAAAAAGGAAAAATTTGGTAAATATTTAAGTTCTATATATAAGATGCCCAGGAATTAGAAGGAAAAATATACACAATTAAAAGCATTTTAGTCAGTTCTTGTTTGAATCTTCACTGAATGGCGTCATTTTATTTTGTCACACATACATTTACGTTGTAACGCTCAGTGATGAAAAAATGGATTGTGGTTTTCTTTTGGAGGGGGATGGTGAAGATTCTTTTCGTTTTACTGTTTCTAGCTTTTATCAGATGCCTTAAAGTATAGTTTAATGTTTAAAATACTTCCTGACTCAATACTTCATTATGCTGGCATGCAGGTGATATTAGCTTCTCAGGACTCAGGCCAACAACTCTCTTGATGTTTAAGTTTGTGTGTGATGTACATCTTCCTTGGCTGACTATCCTGGTCACACCCTGATGAGGCAGCAAGCCCCACCTTCTGTACCCAGAATGTTTCACTTCTTTCTCACCAAAGCAATCTTCAGGGTTCGTGACACCTGGAGTAGCTGTCCACCATCAGTAGTTACAGAACACACTTTCAGACTGAACCTATGTCCTGTCATGTGCTCCAGCCAGAAGTCAGTTCACCTTAACATCAGTCATACATCAGGTCACATGGTAGAAGATGCTCTCTGAAACATTGCTCAATCAACAAGTGGAGCTGTGTTGAGATATAAGCCAGTAACCACGCTTTGGGAGAAAAAAGAACTGACTAAAGACCCAAGAAATTTTAAATTTCACCTCACTTGAAAGTGATAAAGTCAGGGAAGATTTTGTTTTTCTTTTTCTTTCCCATACTCACTTCCTAAGAAGAAATATAGTGCTTACTAATTTTTAAAGAAAATTCCTATATTTTCAAAGGTTAAGTACATATTTAAGTGTATTTGGTGCCTATCTGTTTTGATCTAATATTACCTTAATAAAAATGAAAATGATTCTTTTTATCTTCATTAATTTGAAAGGCCTTCAGATAGAATTCTTCTGGTCCTTTATATAAGCAAAGAATTTTCTGTCATAAAAGTACCTACATTTCTAGAATTGGATAAAGCCCAATTCCAATCAATAATGTCATCGATTCTTTATATGTATTTCAGATACAGAATGCCCGAGAATTTGCTTATTCATTGAATTTGATTATTCTCTCAAATATATGAGATCCAAATAAACCACCATATCTTTTCAGCTGACTTAATCCACAGTTCAGTGTTTATCTGATTGGTCTGTTTGGAAGATGAAATAACAGCATTTTTCTATTATGTTTGCTGTAAACACTAAAATTAGGTAAAACTGTTTTCTCAGAGTTATAAATGAGTTGAAATGAAACACACAAAGAATGTTGTCTGTAAGGTCAACTTCTTTATTTTTCTGAACAACTGTAAAGAAATTGGAGTCTAAGCATTTATTCGTTACCAGTGATGAACCAAAGAAACAGTGAATGAAAATATCTGTCATAGGACTGAAAGGTAAAAAGGAATTCAAGGAATGAAATACCTCCAGAGATTAACTCAAAGAAAATTGGTGGTTTTGCTGTTTTTTTAATGATAGAGTTCAAGGACAATTACCACAGAGAAAACCCCTCAAATGACAAAGCAGCTTTCTACAGTCACTGTGTTCCTTTATGACAACATGGAGAAGGCACTGTCAACATTTCCTCATCTGGCTTCCTTTCAACTTTCAGGCCTGAAAAAATCACTGGGCAGAACAAATTTTCAAAAGAAAGAAACTGAAAAACTATGAACACATCATGAGTGCTAAGTCTAGAATAACTGGTTTTTCAAGAATTGTGCAGGAAGTTGAGTGACGGTTTACTCAGGAGAAGTAGGCTTTGGAGATTTTTCACACCCTCCCGGTGAGGGGATCAGCGTGTATACATGTGGTTTCATATACTGTAAGAATAGAACCCTAGGTGTAGGAATTTCAGTAGGTTATTTTCCAGTAGTAGGAGATAGTTGTATTTAGGTTCATAGTCACTAAAGTACTCATATTTGGGCCTAAATATTCTGTTTTCTAAATAAAAACTTTGGATATAACTTGTCCTTCAAATATCTCCACTAAGGCAGCAACTTGGCTTGATGTAAAGAACTCTGAACTCTAAGTTAAAAGAGCTGAATGCAAGTCAAGACATTATCTACTAGTCACTGACTTTAGCTAAATTTCATCATGGACTTAACTCTTTTTTATATTGCTTTTTAAATTTCTTTTTGATTGTGTGTATTTGTATGTGCCTGTGTGTGGGTGTGTGCACCTGAGTTCAGGCATCTGCAGAGACCTGAGAGGCTGTCCGGTCAGGTCCCCTGGATCTGCAGACCATTATGAGTGGTCTGGCATGGGTGCTGGGAATCAAACTCAGATTCTTTGCATGAGCAGCCAGTTCTCCTGACAGCTGAACCGTCTCTCTGGACCTGAACTTCACTTTCATGATATGCACAATGATTCTATTATCTGTCTACCTTTCTTAACTGTGTCATTGTGAAGAAGAAATAAGTGCTTGTTGGATCATTTATAAGCAACTGTGTGTAAACCAGGCAGGGTGCTTCTGACCAATGTAGCTGAGAGGATTCCACTTCCCTACCCTTTACTTATAAGATTAAAACTACATGTCTGGAAACGCCAGACCTTCGGTTGAGTCTCTGTCCTTAGTGTTATTTCATGGCAGTTCCATTCAGACGGTTGGAAGATAAATTTCCCAGTGATCACTTGGGGCCTTTACTGCCACAGTGACTTGATTCTTGGAAAAAAGACATTCATGTATTCTAAGAAATAAGTTCACTTTTAGTAGAGTACACATTCCATTGAAAAGATAAAATAGTCTTAAGCACTCTTTGAGACAGCTTATATAATGAAGTATTAGTAAATAATTGTTTCCAGTTCTAATAAGTACAATTTTAATAGATTTTTCAGATTAATGGTCTTTGGCGGAATACATTTCATGACTAGACTTATCTTTTTGAATCAATATTTGCCTTAATAATGCAAAAAAAAAAAATCTCAAAGAGTCTGTGAAAATAGCACAGTGAGTTAGCCATGGTCACAATGATGGGGATCTAATGGGGATGTCCACTATGTCAGTGTGCTTACACTCTTTCAACTAAGTATCCTTAATTCTCCTTTGGTAAAATGGATTGAAATTTAAGGAACTCTTGCCTAGAAACCTTGGTGTCTTGTGGATATCAAATACACATGCATGCATATACTTTCTTATGTTTATGTGTTCTACAGCGGGCTGGAACCAATTCAGTTTTATAATGTACAGGATCAAACCTTATCACAGGAGGTAAAGCACATCCGCTGCACCAGAGTGGCTCACTTAGAGGATGAGACTGCTCACACCCCGAAAGTTACCAGGAACTTGCTGAAGGCAGCCAAGCCTCCACCCTGCTCATTTTCCATTTGGACTTTTTAGAGAAGTTCAATCCAGCCTGAGGGACCTGGTGTGTCAGTATATACTGCAGGGCAGGATCTGTTGAGTTTCTGTCTTAAACCACAAAGAATGCAGCTAGTCAAGCATAAATAAACACCAACACATCATTCTCTTTTCAGCTGTCCACCCGAACACAGTGCCGTATAAAGTTTTGTTTCAGAGTTTCAGAATCAAACCACTGGAACAGAAAGATTGCTGATTGAGAGAAGATACAACTAGAGTATTAAAGAAACAAAGAGAATTCATTCAGGTTTGCTAGCACTATTAAATTTGCCTCTTACTCATTTGATTTCAAATAACTTTTCACTGACCCAAGTCAAGTCTCTATACCGGACCTTGCCCAAACCACACAAGGACTAATAGTGCTTCTTTTATATTTGGATCTTTAGTTCCTCACCCCACCCTGCTATCTTTAGTCAGTTTTGACTCTTAATTATACTCAAGGATATTTATTTTCCCTTATAATGAGATCATTCTAAATCCTATTTGGTCACTGCAAAGGTTTTTAGTTAGAGAGCACGTACACAGCAGGTATTAAACACGAAAGCCGTTCTTCAGAATTGTCATCAGATCACTACAGTGAAGGATTTTATTTTCATATGAGAAGTGGTGGAAGGGAAGAATGCTAGAATGCAGAAACCAAAACTAGCATCGATTTCACAGATAAAAATTTCCCATATGTACTGCTCTGTTATGAAACTTACATTAACTTAAGAAACTGGTCAGTAGCTGCTCACCTGTGTCCTGTCCAACAGCTATAGAATATTTCCTCTCAGGAAATAAAATCAGCTGGATATTCCCATCAGTGGAGGGTAAACCAGTTTGATGTACTTGATTATTTATTACCACTGACATCCTTGGCCAAATGAGGTAACTCTAATGGAATAACCTGTCGTCACTCATTATTCATTTCATAAGTATTTACTTGTCATTTACTTTTAGGGATGGTGTTTTACACTTCCCAGGTTGGTCTCTGAGTTATATTTACTTCCACCTCAGTTTCCCAGATAGTTCTAATTACTGGCATGCACCACTGTATCAGATATTAATGAACTGTTGTGAAGTGCTTACTGCACATCAAGCATAGTGCTAGGAGATGGGACCAAGAAGAAAGAGCCTAATTCAGTTATGGAGAGTTGAAATAAAACACACCAAATTTGTAGATGTGAATATAACTTTTTCGGGGGGAGCATGCTATTGATATTTACTTAAATTAATATGACTCGAAATTGAAGTCTAAATATTTATATTTAGGCCCAGAGACAAAGGGTCCTGTTAATCAGAGACCCTTCTCTTTGTAATGCAAGGTGGTGAATGCAGAGACTCATGGCTTCAGACAGTGCTGAGAATAAGTGACTTTTTTTAAGTGCTTTGCCCTAAACAGGACATTTGCTCCGCCCCCTTCAAGGCTTAGGAAAATTGCAGAGAGGAAGAGAAAGAATGAAAGAGACAGAAGACAATAGGATGAAGGGCTGCAGAATGCTATCTTCAGAGCTCTGCACAGCCATTGTAATCATAACTTACAGCAGCTGAGGTTGTGCAGGGCAGGCTCAAGACCAGGCCTGTCAACAATCGATCACAGATCAGGGAAGGGCGCAAGAGGCCCTGCCCTTCTTGCTGAAGGGTATTGGCTATTGATGGATACTGAAGAAAACCCATGTTTGCACAAATGGTCCTGGTTAAACTCGGTGAGTGACAGAACAAACAGAAAAGATACGAATGAGGGAATAGGACTTGCAGGAGTAGGTATAGAAGGAACAGAAGATAAGAAAGGGCAGCAAGTGAGAGGAATCAGAGTGCATTTTATGTATGCATGAAATTGTCTAGAACACATTCAATAGAAGTTATAAAGAATATAACACTTTTGTGTATACAGGTTTTAAGTTTTATCAAGTTATAGTTGTTCATGAAAACTGATCCCATGATCTGTCACTTCTGCAAAAGTACCCAATACACAAAGCATTGAACTAAGTAACTTTGATGCTAGAATAATCCTGAGACTTATTTACTATGAAAGGGTGAGTGTGTGTGTGTGTGTGTGTGTTTTCATAAGTCTGTATCATTGGAAGAATTTATTCTGTGTGTACAGCTACTTAAAAGAATCATGCACTAATTTTGTTACTTTTAAAACTCCACATTAATCATAAATCACTTTATAGATTATACAAAAACTTTTCAGTTATGTCAAGAGGAAGATAAATACAATTAAGTCTAGATGGAAGCTTCTGGACTCAAAATCTTCTCAACAAGAAAACTTTATATCCAGGGAAAGAGAAGAGACACCAGTCCTTAAATGGCACTATAGAAACCTGATCGTCACTGTAGAAGCCTATTCGTCCCTGTAGAAGCCTATTCGTCTGGCTAAGTAGCATTTTACTCTGATATTACAAACAAACCCATCTTCTTTTGGGCAAAACCAACAAGCTGGTTCCAGTGAGTGCTAATCACAGTACAGTTCTGACCTCAGTGGACTGCTTTAGTTATGGGTGACTGAACCATACCATGCCAACCAATACTTCATTGGAATTTTACTTTTTCCTCTGCATTAGGAAGTGTGATGCTGTGATGCCAGAACAGGAACACTGGCTGCCATTTAAACACATTTGGTAAGACAGAGACTACTGAAAGAGAAAGAAATGTCCAACAGCATTCAAATTCCTGTTTTCAAAATAGTTTGAAGATCAGCCGCAAACCTGATTTAAGAAAAATATCCAGTAATGTTCTAGAATATTTTCCCTAAGCCTGTGTGGTAGAGTACCTGCACCAACACTCCTCCTCCAGAGTAATCTGGAGGGCATCATTTAAATATCAGAATCAATAACACCAACTCTTTCTATAACAGAGACATAACCTGCTAAAACACATTGTAACAATGTCCTCCTTACCTCCCAGGCTGTAGCTTAGGTCCCTGTCCTTTATAACTTGCAAGACCTTTCATCTTTCTCTTGAACCTATTTCTCTACCTTCCTTACTAGTTAAACCTACTTGTCATTGACCTACCCATTGTGAGAGCTCAATAAATAATAGTAATTTATTCTTACCATCCATCTCATTCTAGCCTGTCGCACCTAGTATGAAGGGGCTAGCCTCTGACCACGTGGTATTGAAAGCCAGCACAGCTGGACTGAAGTGATTATCTTAGAATCCGTCTTTCCTATGCTCCCACATTTACTGTTTTTACAGGGTAAGTTACCCACCTCAGCTAGACTTTCACATTTGTACATAATATCAGTAATGGCTTTTTTGAAGGCCTCCTTTCCAGAGCCTCTCAGAATCTTCACAGCATACAATAAGTAACAGTGGATAGAGTTTGATACTTACAAAAGTCTAATTATTACTAGGATTATGTTGTAAACCCACATTGAAAATGTAGGTGTAGGGGCTGAAGAGATGGCTCAGTGGTTAAGAGCACTGGCTGTTCTTGCAGGGGACCCAGGTTCAGTTTCCAGCACTCACATGGCAGCTAACAACTGTCCATAATTCCAGTTTCAGGGGATTCAATGCAGCTTTTCTGGTCTCTGAGGGCATTGCATGACATGGGTGCACTTACCTGTATGCAGGCAATACATCTATACATATAAAAGAAAAGATAATACATAGAATATTTAAAAATGTGGGTATGAATAAGGATGAGTTCTAAACAGGCTAAATCTAGTAGAGAAGAATGATAATAAAATACAAGTGGGTAATGATTCTCTGTTCAAGCTCCAGGGTGCTGCTTGCTTTGTAAACAAGCAACATGTCTTTCCATAGCTTTACATCTAGGCTGTAGAGGATTTGCTTTGTTTGTTTGGCTAGGTCTTAAAATAAGAAAAGGGTTTCAACAGAAAAAGCTGACTATGTCTTGCCTTATAAATCACTAGTCTCTTCTGAGTCCTCATAAGCCAAGCAGAAAGAAAAAAAGCTCTGTCGCAAAAGCTGAAACAACTTTGCTATCATTCACTAAGCCCTGCAGAGTCTTCAGAATGCAAGAATTTAAGCAATTCTGAGTGACCTCCCTTGGGAGAAATGAGGCTTTAACTATTTTTCCTTAAATAGAAATGATTAATTTGAGAAAATTCTGGCTACTTCAAGAGTTCATACTTCAGTATTAAGTGTCTGTTACCTTAAAGTAGGACTGCCCACTTAAGAAATATGCAGGCATTTTTTTTTTGAAACAACGGTGTTATTTTTGTGTTTCTTAGGTTCAGATGAACTCTGAAACCTCCCACAAAAGTCCCTCTCTACTTCTCTACCTCTGAGCAAATTTTAAAGTCATGATTCATCAAATTACAATTAGACATTCAAAAGTTTTCTAATTCTTTCTGTAAAGCAAGACTGTAAAATGGATTCTTCATTAATTTCAGACAGCCTTGTTTTATGTGAGTGGCATTCACTATATAATAATTCTCTTCAATGAAGTATTTTTTTCGACAAAACACAGTCTATATAGCTTTTTAAAAACTTTATCTTACGGTTACATCAAACTTGGTACGTTCAAACTGCTTAGAAATGTAACTTAGATGTTTCAGTTTAAAGAAAGTTTAAGAGACCTTGAGATCAAAGAAGTACATAAAGCGGTTTCTCTGTTCTGAATTTCATTTCCATATTGCAAATACCAGACGCTGTGAGGACTATTTGCCGAACCCGTCTTTTCTAATCCCGGGGATTTTGTGCTGCTCCCCTTTACCTAGCTAAAGCCTTTATTCTCTTTGCACTTGCAGTCCTTTGAGCAAACCTACCTGTGTCCACAGCAAATAAGCCCCGGCCCAGGCAGCTGACTTCTTGTTCACCCAGATGGAAATTAAACTTCAGTGTGCATATTGCAAGCACCTGCCACCACCTGTTAAAAATGCAAAACCTGAACCAGGCAGTGGGAAGAGCTTCAGGTAGTAAGAGGGGCTGCTGAAGCCTAAGGCTCTTTAATTCTACGGATGGCCTCCTGTAAACCCATGGCTGGATTTGAATATCTCAGTGTCGTTTTGACCCCAGCTATCATAGATGGAATTTAGAATTGTTCTTTTTGTACATTTTGCTTATTTTTAGTCTCTAGAAGGCTCCTGTTTATGGATCAGATTTAGGGAAAATGTTAGAATTTGCATGTTTTGCTCTGAGCTTAAAGATGATCATGCTTATAAAAAGTATACAAGTCCTCCCCCTTTCTTATATTTTGATGCTCATTTCTGGCAGTTTCAAGTACTTTTGGTTAAACAAAAAGCATAAGTATCTGAAGAAGTTAAGGGAATGAATTTTATGTACTAGCTAGTTACACAGCAGTCACTTCTAATATTTTTGAATAGTTGAGCTATTATAAGGCTGTTTTAGTTATTTAGTTCTTAAAACTGGTCTGTTTGCTACCCTCATTATAGTTGTTGAATAACAAAGGTAGTTTGTTGTTGCAGTGTTCAAGTTTCTCTTAAACTAGAATTGTACCTATCTCAGTACTCAAAAATGGAAAGAATTGTTTTAAGTAACTTGTCAGAAATCAGGAATAACTATATATTCTAGGCAAAGTCATTTAACCCTGATCATGATAAGCAACTTTTTATGATGTAAAGATCAATCAAGGGATTACTAGGTCCGTTTGTTCTTAACCAAACTCTGCCTACAAGGGCTTTCCTTTGTGCGTGTGCAGATACTTGTTTCAGCTACAGTAGCTCTGGCCTGCACATTCCTGGTGACACACACTGATCCGAACCTACTATTCTGCAATCGTGGCAAGACCATTACTTCATGGAGGAATCATTTTACCTAGTTATTGCATCCCACACCACTATGGATGTACTTAGCTCCAAAGCCTGCACATCCCAGGAGTCTCAGCCAAAAGAAATACATGTGTGGTGGTTCTAAAAGCTAGAAGTCCAACCTTAAGGAACCCGCTGCCATTGTTCGTTCTGCGGGCTGTAAAGATGTTTTCTCTGGCCATTATGAATGACAATTTTCTCCCTGGTCCTTCTCATCATTTCCCTGTTAGAAATTTTTGGGAGTGTCAGAGCTTAGCCTCTGCTCCTCAGCAGTATTACATTTTGTCCCATTAGAAAACCAGGTATTTTTCTCCTTCCTCCCATCAACTCTTCAGCTAGAAATGGAGGACATGATGAGACCTTATGTGGACCACATCTTTGAAGCACCAACTATTTCTCTGTCTTGGTTCTTGTGTCTTCTAGAATCATCTGGAGCCTTATTCCATTGAGTGCTGTTGTGCTCCTGTGCCACTCTAATCCCTTGCTTTAACAGCTCTTAATCTCAAAAACACTCAGCTTTCCAAGACTTCACTCACAATGAATACCTTGCTGTTTGTTTTCTCCTTATTTAGAACTGTCATCTGTGCTGGTTAGTTTTTGTGAAGGCTGATTTTTTAAAATTATTTTTGTTTATATTTGTATATCACCTGTGTGCAGGATGCCTGTGGAGGCCAGAAAAGGCTATCAAATCTCTGGGAGCTGGAGTTGTAGATGTTGTAAGCCACCTGATGTCGGCTCTGGGATTCAAACATAGGTCTTCTAGAAAGTAGAAAGCACTCTTAACCACTGAGCCATCCTGTGTTTTGGTTAGTTTTTACTGTCAACTCGGTGGAACCTAGGAAGGAACCTAGGAAGAGACTCTTAATGAAAAATATCTAGATGAGACTGACCCATGAGCTTGTCTGTGGGGATTGTCTTGAAAGGCAATTGATGTAGAAAGAACAAGCCCTTTGTGGGTGGCACCATGCCCTAGGTAAAGTCCTCCTGAACAGCGTAGGGGAGGAGAAAGCAAGCTAAGAGCAAGTAGGCAAGTGAGCCATTCTCTCTACCTTTTACTGGGCTGTGAGTAGCAGTTTTTAGCTTCCTGCTTACTTGATTCTGCTCTAATGGATTTTATCCTGAAACTATAAGCTGAAGCAAGCCCGTTCTTCCCTAAGTTATTTTTGCACAGGATATTTTATGATGGCAACAGAAATGAACTTACAACATAGATGCTTAACCCCACATCTCAAACCCTTTGTCTGTCAAACCCCTTTCTTCACTGTACTCTGAAAACTCTTAAGGCTGCCATCTCCCTAATTTACCAATTCACAGTGTATTCTGACATCTTTATAAATATCTTCGTGTCTTGTGTTGACACAGAACACACCAATTCTCACCTCAAAGGGGAAAGAAACAGTTTATTCGGAAGACAAATATGAGTGACCGTGGGCCAGGAACATGGATTTGGTTACTTCAAATTCCGAGTTTCAATATGGAAATGGCTTCATAACGTTTTCATAGTAACATTAAAAAAGAAAGTCATAAACAAGACACATTTAAATACATTGAGGGACACATTAGTTGGTAGGTTATAGTAAAGTGGGGAAACCTGCCATTGGCCGCAGATATTATCTGAAAGAATCCATAGCCTTTTGGTTGGTTGGAAACCTAGTGCTAGTGCTTTGTACATTCCAAATGATTTACCTAATGGCCACAAAGCTGTTAGGTCAGGTACGGAGAAGGGCAATCAATCGCTATTAAGAAGACTAAAGATGGCCCAAGATAATCTGGCTCTGGACTCTGCAACTTTCCAAACTCTCTACAGTCACTGAGGTTTTAATTAGTTAATCAGACTTGCAGAAGTTTCCGTTGAAGCTTCTTTTCAGGAACCCTTCACACTCTCAAAGTATTACCTGCTTCACTGACATTTGGTGCTGCTTCCTCAGGGTTACTCCCTTTATCATGTTACCCCTCTGAAACACCCTCTTCTCTGTGTGTTTTATTTTAATAGGTGTTGCCAACTTGCGTATAAGAAAACAAACACAGGCAATGTCCGCGCATATTTTTTCAGTGTTAAATAATGTACCCATAGCCTTTAGCCTTTTGCATGCTAGCCCAGCACTCTATTATCCATAGACTTCCAGTTCTAAGAGTATCCCTAAGTAAGTCATGCAAGTAAGAATGGTATAGAAAGATTAGATTATCACCAGCCTAAGGGTTTCTGAGACTCAGCCCATCTTTTCTTTAATCAGTGTTTCCGTCATTCCTGTAAATCTTAATAACTTTGTTCACTTGAATTTGCGTCTCTGAATATTTTATACATTGTCCATATTTGCTCTTTGATTTGCTGTTCCACGATTCTTAAGAGATCTTGAAATGTGTAGATCATCATTTTGTTAGTGCATGAAAAGAAATGTTGACAGTTGGAGAGAATCTACTGATTTTATTTATTTGTATTTTTCCACATAAGAATTCTGTTTTTCCTTACTCAGATTATTTTATTATACTTTATATTCATATTATACACCCCAATTTTAATCTTAGATTCAGCCAATTGCATATTCTGATATGGATTAACATGAATTCCAATCTATTATAAAATCATTCTGGGTTAACAAATATTAAACTACTTTTTAATATTTTAGCACACATCATTTCTAAACTTAAGAAGCAAATCTCTTTCTCCATGCTGTGAACCCATGGAACTGGCAGTTATTCTTATAAAGTATAACATGCCACTTTTCAAGCTTAGGGCTTCATAAGAATTTTTAATTATAATATTTGAAATTATATCATACTAATACATCTTAAGAATTATATGGACAATTGAATTTTTTTCTTTAATAGAATCTATTTTTTAAAAGAAATTTTAGGTTTCTAGAAAACTTGAGCAGAATGTACAAAACTCTGCCCTCAGGTTCTTTTCTTACTGACATTTGCTTTGATGTGGCGCATATGCTGTATTTGTGAGCTAATATTGTTTCATTATCATCTGTGAACTGATATTAATTTATTACCATTAGCTACAGATCCTCTTTTCCATTGGGACACACTGTTCATACTATATAGTTCTGTGGGTTTTGTCAAATGTATAAATCAGGTACAAGCCATCAGACTAACATTTATTTTTTCTTCCCTAAAAGCCCTTCTGTTCCATCTTCATTAACCAGACCCCTGGCAACCAATTTTTTAATTTTATCCTTTGTCTTTTCTGCTGAAATTGTACATTCTAAATGTTTATTGTCCTCATACTGGCTTTCTTCATAGAACACATTTGTGCATATTTGGGTTGCTAGTTGCGATGTGGGTGCTGGAAACCCAACCTGGGTCCTCTTCAAGAACAGCCAGTGTTCTTAAACACTGAGTAATCTCTCCAACCCTGCAATATATGTAACATATATGTAACATATATGTTACATATATGTTATACATATATATGTTTTTTTTTAAAGATAGTCTCATGCGGTCTTATTCCAGACTAGCCTGGAATTCACTGTGTGGCTGATGATGACCTTGAACTCCTTCTTGACTTTTGTGACTCCATCTCTCAAATATTGGGATTGCAAGTGTGACTTTCAAATATTTTTAAATACAACATTCAATTGGAATAAACTTTTATCTTTGGAACAATCACACACAGAAAAACACATATATACAGATATACATACTCTCACACATATACATACCCAAATACACACACATACATACATACATACATATACACACTCTTACACACATATAACAACACTCACTCTCACATACACACATACATATGCACCCCTTTGTAAATCAAAGTTTTACAACAGAACACTTATGACACTCTTGGTAATTTTTATTTCATTTGCTTCAATTTATTCTCTTCTATCCTGTTTTGCATTTCTAAAGATTAGTAATTATATAGTCATTATTCACTGTGACCTGAAAGTTGAAATAGTTTGCTTTGATAAATTTCTATTTTTCTTTCAGAGTAAATGTATGGAAATTCTAGTCTAAAAGTGATTAAAACCTAGTTTATTTTGTTGTGGACACGATGATATCAGTCATTCTCTCAAGCTGAATCCATATTAGGAAATGTAAAATAATTTATCGGAGGGCTATTTTGACAAAATTTTAAGAAACTTACTCCGTCTATCAGATTTATTTAGGAAAATGAAGTTTTCTTTCTTGAACTTGTTTGCACAAAGATCATTTTCAAAGGCAGGATCCCTCTAAAATCCTAGCTGTCTATAGACGGGGCCAATTTATTAGAAAAAAAAATTCTTTATTTCATGTGATGTTGTAATAACTGGGGGATAACAATAATAATAGTGCCCTCACTAATTAATTCTATGAGAGATAAAAAAGAGGGAGAAGAGGAAGAGGAGAACTAGGAGGGAGGGAGGGAGGAAAAGAGGAAGGAATGAAGAAAGGAAGGAAGAAAGGAAGGACATATTTTTAGAATAAAGGGAGAACCATCTAGAATATCAGTTCTCAAAAAATGCTTTATCTGGGAACTTGTTAGAAACTAAAACATGATTTTCACAAGTGGGAAGCAGTGGGTGAGAGGAAGCTGTGGGGAGTTTGGGATCTGAGAGAGTTGCTGTTCTTCAAGGCTCCGAGTGCACCTCTTCTTCAGATGTCTGATGTTCGGAGGGAGCTTAACAGTGTGGGTCAGAGTCTGCCCTTAAATCCCTGAATTTCTTATGGGGGTGGGATGTTGAACAGATGCTCTAGATTTTTTTTCTCACTATTTTATTTCTCCTTCTCTGTCAAATTTTCCATCAAAGGAGTTGAAATGAATGCGTTGTGAAAATGTAATTTAGTGACTGCTCCTATGTGCTTTCTTGCCTTCTCTTCCTTTCCTTTGTTTTCTAGCTGTTTGTGAAAAATGAGGCTGATGAATCATAGTCTTTAAGAAACAGCAGGACTGACTGGTGAGTCAGAGCTCTGGAGCTAGGGAATGTGGTTTTCTTCCTCATACACAGCATTTAACCCCTGACTGCCACTTAGTCTCAATGGTAACATGTTTTACATGTTCTTTTATTTCACAAATGCATTTGTCAGTATTCCTGTAAAATGAAAAAGAGATTACAATGGCATATTCACAGCAATATTCCCACATGACGAATATGTTCCCCTTTGTGTCTGGGAGTTTCCCTTACCTGTAGAGTGACAGATGGAAGTTACCTTTGGGTGTATGCTGTTTAAACATTTTCCCCTCTTAATTCTACAATAAGTACTATATTTGGTTTTGCTGTTGTGAATTTGCTTATGCATTACAAAATCAAATAAAACAATCACTTCCACTTGGTTTATTTTATAAGTAACTAAAATAAAACAAAAGGAGGCTATATGTTTCTTCCACATTAATTCTATTTTTGAAACCTAAGCATTTCATTCATTTCATAAAGGCATCACTACGCAAGCATGTGCCAGCATTTCTGTTATCAAATTAGGAATATAAATAAAAACAGAAAAAAAGGAAATTAACCAGTTTATCTCTTCCATTTTTAGCTGACAATGTAAATATGGTGTTAAAAATCCAGTTTACATCTGTCAAAATCAATTTGCCATAATATCAACTATATTAATTGATATCTACTTAATTGATTCTTATTTTCAACACATACTTGGAACAGGTTCCAAAAATATGAATTGACTTTTTCTAAGTAGTAACTTTAAACAGCTTACTACTTAAGGACACATTGGCTTCTTTGAAACTGGCATTGAAATGCCAGCATGTGCCACAAATATTACCAGTCTTAAGAAGATATTTCTATTTTTATTATTTTGAGACAAGATTTCACACTGTAGCTGAGGCTATCCAGTTACTCATTTTGCATCTCAGGGTGGCCTTGAACTCATAGTAACCCGCTGCTTTGTTCTCCCCAGTGCTGGGATTATAGGAGTGGGCCACCATTTCTGGTCCATTGTGTGTGTGTGTGTGGTGGGGTGGGGTATGTAATTACGTATGTCCTATGTTTTCGTTCCTGTGGAGGTCAGAGGTCAACCTCAGGTGTTAGTGCTCAGATGTTGCCCATTTTATTTTCTGAGACAGAGTTTGAATTGGAGCTCACCAGTTAGGCTGAAATGGCTGACCAGTGAGCCCAGGGGTCCACGTGCCTCATCTGTCCAGTGTTGGGATTACGAACATGCCATCACACAAGGCTTTTTAATTTGGATTCAAGTGACGGAACTTGCGTCCTCATGTTTCATGGCAAGCATTTTACCAACTAAGATTTCACCCTAGACCCACTCACTGGCTTTTAGAAACCTGAAATATCTAATTAACCTGAGCGATCTGTGAGGAAAGCAGGAAAAAGACCAAAGTATTAGTAAAACATAGTCAAAGCCATACTAGGCATCATTCAGAAGAAACAGCATATACTGATTTGTAAGGGTTTATGAGGAACAAAAATGAGTTACTACTGAGTTTAAAAAAACATATTTCCCTTTTCTACATCTGGCAGGAAATTTTTACAATACCTGTACTCTGATGGTTGCTAATCCACTAATCGCTACATTTCATAGTTTTAGTTCCTTCTTTTATTGTTGAACTAGTATACAAGATGAAGGATCTGTTTGTACTTATATGTAAATTGACTATTACAAATCAATATAAATAGATTTTCCTCTAATAATTGTATTGAATGTTTTGATCAAAATTTTAGTATTAACTTTTCATAATTTTGAACTAATCTGGAGCTTCATTTTTTTTTTTTTTCCTAATTCTTCCAAGTACATAAAGTCTTTTGTTTGGAAGGCAGGTGCATTACTGGTGAACTATAACCAGGAAATTACTCATCTCTGTCTTATGTTAAAAACCTACAAATAAGTTATATCTCATTTGTCAGAAGAATTCTTAAAGTTATGCTGCCCAGGTGATACTATGCTTATATACAAAAGTAGTAACAAATTCAGAGAAACAAAATAAGCCCTCAAGATCATGGAGTAATGAGGCATGCAGTTAAAATTTATCTTAAAGCCCTTTTCTTCTGTAGTTTTGAAGTTAACGTAGTTTTTATTCTCCAATCTGCTTAATGTTAAACATGTGTGTTTAAGTTCATCGGGATAGCGGCAGGAAGCACAGACTACTTGAAACTATTATATTCTAGTGCTTCTGGGGGTGAAAAATAAAGAGCAAGGGGCCAAGGCTCCGTCCTTCCTGTTCATTTTTGCTGTACTCTCAGCCGAGCTGCTTCTGTGAAAAGTTGTGCAAGACTCATTTCACTTTGGTTTTGGCCAGCCCTGAGCCAGTTCTTCAAACAAAAGGCAGCTGGTTGCTAACTTCTGGTTGCTAGGTGTGGCTCTGTTCATAGCCCATAAAATCAGGAGTCCAGCACTCCACTTCCAGGTTGAGATCTTCTGTGGAGAGTCTCTTTGTAGCTCGTTCGGAGAAAGGAAAATAAAAAGGTAAGCCTTGGTTTTTCTTTGTAGAGAGTTTTTTGATAGTTTTAGAAACTTTTACTAAACCAGTGAAAATGCTGCTTGGTCTGATTTGGACTTTTAAAGAAGTTTGGTGAGTGTTAAATGCTACTGCTTCTGTAGGATTTGTGGCTAGTCACATTTAAGATGCCTTAATAAATCTTGCTGTAAAATACATTGTGTATTAATGTTTTAGGAAACAAAATTGTAATGTTCTGGTTTTCTTCATAACAGTGTCAATTTACTTTCTTGCTGTGCCTTTGACTTACCAGAGGAAGGCATGGAGGGAAAAGTATGTGTCCTCTGGTAGGCTTCAAGGAATGCAGTTCTACTTTTTTCCTTAGTGGGATGTGTGTCTCTAGAGCTATGTTTTGAATGGCGTCTGGCAAGCGTAGGAGGCAAGGACACTGGGTGGGGTCCCAGAGAGACCCGAGTGGCGACTTATAAGAACTATTTCAAAATAGAAGGCTTTTTCTAAGTAGTTTTTTCTCTTTCGTAAGGGAAAGCAGATGAATTAAGACCTCAGCACGGTTTGTAACATGCCCCCCATAATTAACATTCTGAAGTTAATGTTACCTTTCCTCGTAGTTAAAGATGGTCTGCTTATTATTCACTCCATTTCAACAGGGAGTGGCCACATTCATTTTCCTATCATTCCTGCGTCACACACAGGCTTTTCCAGTGCTGGTTTGAAAACCTAAGGGGAAAGGAACTGTTTCTAGGGTGGTGTCAAATAAATCCTCCTGGAATGCTGGAGGGGCCCTATAAAAACAGTCTGAGTTAGTAGTGTCTTGATTGCCCGTTCATAAACTCTTTAGAAAGGAAGAATCAAATCTAGAGTTTGACTGTGTTGGAAATACTTGTAAAAGTGAGAGGGTGATTCCTAACCACACACTTGACTACTGCTTGTTACAAATGTTCCTTCCAAGACCTTTTTCTTGGCTCACTTAGAATGTTAATGAAATGCCTTGAATTCTCAGGTTTAAAGTGGGCCTACTAAGAATGGTGTGTTTCTTCTTCTCTTGGGACACCTAAAACTAGGTCTGAACTCTGAAAAATCAATGTTCCCCTTCAGACACGGAATGTGTTTTGGTAGCTGCAAATAAGTATACTTCAGATGATTCGAATGCTGCTTTCCCATTTCTGAAATGGCCTCTTCTGCAGCGACTTTGCCAGCTTAGCCCCAGGCTCAACCACATCTAGCAGATACCCAGAGCGAAACTCATAGTGACACAATTGTGCTAACAGGAACCAACTATACTTTGATGCTTCCTTAATCAAAACATCTGCAAAGGTTGATTTCTGAATATGATATTAACTGGCTGACCTGACTCTTCTTAGTTCTCTCTAGATCTGTTAATTTGTGACATATTTAAGGTCAGAGCAAAATAAAAGAACTTACTGATTTTTAGCGGTAAACCATAACCATAAACAACTCTCAAACTTTTTCCTTCAAAGTTGCACAAATCTATCAGAAAGCTCTAAAGTCTAGTCTATTCAATAACATCCTTCTTTAGGCTAGGCTAATTTTCCTCACCTATATTTATTCAAGGTGAAATTTAAGATAGTGCTTCAGAGCTATAATGGGTGTAAGAGACCGTTTATCCCAATATTCTTGTTTAACAAATGGACAAGTTGAATGTTTTCATGAGGTCAGATTTCCAGTTAAAGAAAATCAAAATAAGTCCCATAACACTCTGAATCATCTGCTTAAAATATTATAGTTCTGGGTCTTATATATCTGTTAAATATGTGTTGTTGTTGCCTGATGTGCAGTTTTAATTAGACAATACTTACGAACATACTAAATGCTGGGCATTTCACCAGGGACTGGAATTGACTCTGCCCTCAGGGGAGAACTCTGGGGGTATAGATGCCAACACAAAGTGACAATGTATTCTGGCCTGAGGCCACTGGACAGGTAAGGCAATATGCTTTGGAAGTCCTTCAGTCAGTGCTGAGCAGCAGTGATGGCTTCCTGGAGATATGATAAATCCTCTATGCTGAGTCTTCACTAGAAACAGCAGTTAGTCAGGCATAAGATAGTGGGTGTGGAGGAAAGCACATTCCAAGCAACAGAAACTCCCTATGCATAAGCCTGAAACAAAATATCCAGGAGCTACTTTCATAAAGTGGTTCTTCACAATGATGTCACTGTATAGTCTAATTATCATCCCCATGTGGCCATTGACTAGTCTAATTAGTCCATGTGGGTAGGTGTGGGAAGGGCTTATGAAATGTCTTCAAGGAACAAGTGAGCATAAGGCAGACGCTTATGACGGTTAACTCCCTTGGACTGCAGTGAAGCCTACGGGTCTCCATGAGTGGACTAAAAATAATATTGATCTTGTCCTTACCTCTTTGATCACTAATTTAAAGGAATATATAATATTTTGTGGTCAAAAAAGATGTACTCATGAATCCTTAGCCTTCTATCAGGAAGTCTGTCTGAAAATGATACCCTATTGTCCTAGATAAAAGAAATAGGGCTGGTGAAAAATTATTTGTCCAGGAAAGGGCTAAGAGTTGCTGCATCTGTCTCTGTGAAACTCAGTCTTTGCATGTCACAGGACGTACCTCACAAAGCTGTCTCCTCTATGAGCACTCTATGGTGTGAAATAAGTTACTCACCCATGTGCATTTTTTTGTTTGTGCTTTGCAATTAATATATAAACAGTGTTGTAACCAAGAAAACCAAGACGCTATGGTAAGCCACGTAACTAGGCAGGTATGGTAAGCCGTGGAACTCAGCTTCTTTTCTCTAAAAATTCTGGAAACAACTTCAAGATAAAAAAAAAATAGTAAAGTTGACTATATATACGTACACACAATCTTGAGAAAGGTACACACTTAATCTACAGAGAAGCTTAAATTGGTAGATAGCGTATATTTATGAAAAGACTATTAATTAGAGGAAATATGAAATTGTGTTGACTTGCATATAAGTCGGCAGCCTAGGTATATAAGTAGACAATTTTGTCTTCACATTAGCTCATCCTACTCCTAGAGGTTAGCTTGGATTGAAAGCTCATTGGTACTTATGTAAAATGTTTGCTAATCTGAAACAAAATTATATTTTAAAAGAGATGGAAGAAAGAACTTCTTTTTGGAAATCATGTAGTTAGGGATGTCTCCATGCAGAGTGTAAATACTGAGCAGGTAAAATAGGTCAACAGTGAAATCTGCCTAACGTATTTTTCCTGAGGTATCTGTGAAGTGTGTTTTATAGTTAAATAGTTCTGTCAATACAAGTGCTTGGCTTTAGGCATTTACCCAGCAAGCCATGGCAAAATCAATTTCCTTTGGAGCTATTAAGTACATCTTAGGGTCTTTAAGATTTGCTAAGAACTAGAAGATATCTGGTTGATTTAGGACTCTGTGTTCTTCTATGGACTTTGCTTAGGACAGTTCTAATCTGAATGCTTGGCTGCTCTAGACTATGCATCTAGGCACATCTTTCATGTAAATACTTTAGAATATGGGAACTCAGAAGATGGAAGTACCAGACTGTCTCCTATGGGGACACTATTGTCAAATTATTGAACCTACTTGTTTTGGTTATTTTGTGTAATACAGTTTTCATAGTCATATCATTATTTTATGAAGCTTTTCCAGTTTTTTTTGAAAACAGAAACTTATATATTATACAATTATTCTAAATGGCATAAAACTGTGAAGCATAGTAGTTTTCATAAAGTTGATTTCAAGTTGTCAGGCTTATTTTCAATACCTCAATACTATATTTGACAATAACTTTAGTATCTACTTTCTTCTGATTTGAATACTTTTCTTCTCTAATTGATAACAATAAAACATTGAAAATTTTACTAAGAATTAGAGAAACACTTAGTCAAGGATCAAACATATAATTTGTTTGGGAGATTCTGTTTTGTTTAAGACCAATCACATCACTTATTTTGAGGATTCTACTTTGCTAGGGGCTTGGATATGATGGTCAAGATAGCAACTCGGAATGTTGAAACAGTATTGCTATGAAATTTTGTGTGTGCCAACTTTGCAGTAAAAATATGAAATTCTGTGTGGCAACAGCAACCACAACGGATTAGACTGTGGCGGGAAGTGCAATCTTGCCCATGTTTGCAAATCCTTACTTTACCTTAGGAAACAACTTTAAATTTATTTTTGCTGGAGAGAAAACAGTACGTTAGTGAATGCATCATATATTTGTTCTTCACACAAATGACAGCTCAGTCATTTGAAAAGGCCCCATGGCAATCAAGTGGAGAATGTTTCTGCTTTGAAAATTATTTCCCTTAGGTATTTAATCTCATTACTGTTGTCATTTCTGAGCAGGTATGGATTGAAATGTTTTGTCTCAACATGCTGTTAAGAAATCAGCTTAAGAGTTTTGTTTTTCATAAGTTATATATGTGACTTTAAAACTATGGAGATAATCTTTTCAGCCTCAAGGGTATTCAAATGAACAATTTCCACAGATGTTGGAGATAGATAAGTGCATATCCCGAGTACTGGACAAAAAAAGGCATCACTGATGGCTGTCTCTGTAGGTGGAGGCAGGAGATTAATTTTTAATAAACTTTAAATTTTAAATATATATGTTCTATCGAATACAGATCTTACCAAACCATGATTGTAACTGCTCCTAAGACAGTTGCCAAATGATTATGTACTTTGTAGTCCTACACAAGTGCTTCTTGTCAGAACAACCAAAAAAAGAAGTAAAAGATAATCATTTTTCCCCTGTATGTGTGCGATGTACAGGGAGAAATATGTAATATTTTTTGTGTTGGTAATAAAAACACACAGCTCAACTAGGGGAAATGCAAAAACATCAGTTATGCAAATAAATTTATTCCAAGCAATGGGAAAAATAAATCTGAATTATTTAGGAAAAACATAAAAATTGAGTACTGAGTTGATCCAGTCCAGTAGATAACTCCAGATTATTTTGCTCTGTAAATGTAACATGAGTTTTCTCCAGTCGTGCCTTTGGCATACTGAATGGGCTCACCCTTCCCTCAGCTCTTCCCTGTGATGCATAATGCACAGTCCTTCTGAAGTACTGATGGACTCACACTGCTTTCCACACACCTAATAATGTTGCCTGAAGCTTGGACATACATTTGAATTCTTTGTTGTAACTTCTGTCAACATTTCTTCATCTAACAAACTTAATTCTTCTTAATAAATATGACAAGTTTTCCCTATTTTATGCTCTTCAACTTTTTGACTCATTTCAAGAAAGGCTCTGCTACACCAGCACTTCCTCTGAAAAGTTTCCTTCGTCTTGTTTCAGTTGGTGAGTGCATCCCAGCTGCAGAGTTCTTGAGGCAAAGGGCGCTATTTCAAAGCTTTTACACCCTCAGTGTTTGGCATCAGGGAGCTGAGTTTATACCTTGACCTGGCATGGAATAGTTATCTGATCTTTAGAGGACAGGACTAAACATACCAAGAAAAGGCCCAGTTTCTGAGTCGAGGCTTGGGCATCCTTAAAATAAAATGCCTACACCTCACATCTTATTATGTTGCAAAGAATAAGTCTCAGTAAGAAAGCTTACTCTCTGTTGTTGTATCTTGAGTGTGTAAAGGTAATGTTTGTTGATGTTATTTGTTATATAAAAAATCTACCCATTTTCTTTTCAGACACCTCATTAAAAATGGCATTTGTGTCAGAATTCCTCAAGCAGGCCTGGTTTATTGACAATCAAGAACAAGAATATATTGTAAGTATAGCAACAGAGTTAGTCTCTGTATTAAAATAAACACCAATATAAGCGAATGGGCACTAATTTATATCTTTAATCTACACAGGAAACTGTGAAGTCATCCAAGGGGGGTCCTGGGTCAGCAGTGAGCCCCTACCCAAGCTTCAATCCATCCTCAGATGTTGCTGCGCTCCAAAAAGCCATAACTGTTAAAGGTGGGTGTGTCTCGCTGTAAAAGTCTCCTCAGAGCAACTGCTTAAAGAGCAACTATTTAAATGGTTATTAAAAATGAACCTAAGGGATATTTTATATTCAGAAGACAAAAAGGCTTTTCTGGGTGCAATAGCAGTTGGCCCTGGAGAGGCTGCAGCAGAAGGATTACCAATGTGAGGCTTGCGTGGACTTCTAGAATCTTTCTAAAAAGATGAAGGCGTACTTGCTTTCAGTACTTAGGAAATTTTGGTCAGTGGTAGAACCCCTGTTCCTAAAACAGGTATTCTTTCCAGCTTATTTCTAGCAGAAATCAGCCCTGAACCAATACTGATCATATTTAGGGTTTGAACTTGCATCAGACTAGAATACTGAGGTCTTCTTCATTTCCCATTCAAATGAGTGAAATGCCACTGTATATTCTTCAGCTTGATGAGTCCTGTAGCATTTAATTCTTAGGCTGACACAGTTGTATTTCTTGGTTTGTTATGAACCTCACTTAGTGCATCTTGATAATGGATTGCTTTATATGAGTTGTTGGTGATTAAGAAAACTTATGTTAAAGCAGCAGACGCTTTATCTCCAGGTGTGGATGAAGCCACCATCATTGACATTCTAACCAAGAGAACCAATGCTCAGCGCCAGCAAATCAAGGCCGCGTACTTGCAGGAGCACGGAAAGGTGGGTGAGCCATACGCTCAGACGTTCAGTGTGGTCGTGTCTATGTTCACATCCTATTCTGAATCGTAGTCCCTAGTTCTTTCCAGCCTAATCACTCATCATCCCTAAGGCTGAGCTTGCAATATTTGCCTCCTTTGTTGTACTAGAATCAATTCTAGCACATTCACTCAGTTCATAAACTGGCCATCTTAGTGTCATGTTGTGTTGAAGGCAAGCCATCAATTTAAGCATAATAAACATCAAAATTGTGATTCATTCCCTTTAAAAAAGACTGAGAACACAATCCTTCTAGATGTTTCCAATGGATTCAGTAAACGTCATCTAATCACTCTACACCTGAAAGATGAAGATTACATTCTTGAATATCCTGTTTGTCTTTCTGCAGGCTGGGCTTAGGGATCAGCAGTGAGATGCCTTAAAAGTCAGTAATACTACACCGTTGTGTCACTTAGCTCATATGTTACAGAAACTTGATTCTAATCCTGTTTACAGCCCCTGGAGGAAGCTCTGAAGAAAGCCCTTACAGGTCACCTGGAGGAGGTTGTTTTAGCTATGCTAAAAACTCCAGCCCAGTTTGATGCAGATGAACTGCGTGCTGCCATGAAGGTAAAGTATTGATTTTAGGAAAAATTCCTTTCTTCAAGAAAATGTATAGAGCAAGTTTGCTTGTAACTGCGACTGACTGTGTCTTCATTTTCTGGCCTGACAACCAGGCAACGTTTAGTAAATGAGAAATTGATAACTCAGTGAATCAATTAGTAGCCACATGAGGAAAGAAAGGTTGATATTAATGTCCTTGTAATTTGATGTGTAAGTCAAATGCCTATGTTTTCCATATTTTTATCCCAAATACAGAACATAGAGGCACTTTATTTTAGAGAAATATAAATAGAGCTCATATAATTATTAGATATTATGGGAAATTGATGAAATGTTAAATTACAAAACAATTTGTGAACAGAAGTTAGTTTATTCGCTTGAATAAAGAATTTTTATGCATTTTTTTCCTTAATTTCAGGGACTTGGAACTGATGAAGATACTCTGATTGAAATTCTGGCATCAAGAAAAAACAAAGAAATCAGAGAAATTAACAGGGTCTACAGAGAAGGTAATATGTCGTCCATGCAGTCCAGCGCCTTACTTAGACAGGAAAGCAGATGTACTTTCTGAACATCAGCTGGAGACACTAATTATGGGTGGTCTAGAAAGTCTGCATCTTATGTTGTGCCCTTACTACCTGATGTAATCCACACATGCTGTTAGCAGGACACTGTGTCAGCATGCTGATGTGAGGACAAAGGCCCCAACTGCATGAATCTTTCACTTGAATAGAAAAATGTCTTTCAAAATAAATAAGCACATGTTGTTTTAAGACTTTCAATTCAGAGCATTGTATTTAAATGATTCCTGAAAACATTTTTCTATTATCATGAAGTTTATTAGAAATAAAACCTATCATGTGTCTTTTATTTTGAAAAGAATATATACTAAAATAAGTATTTCTGAACAGAATGCTTTCTAATTATCTTTGAAAAGGTGATGGACTGCTTATGCATTTTAACTCTTAACTTTACTATTATGAACATAAGTGAGTCAGTTCCTCTCTCTGGTTATATACATGGGATTGAAAACCATCCAAGGATCACTTTACCTGGCAAGCCTTTGATGAATGAGCCTTTCCACGGTGCAAGGGGGACAGCGCCATGTTTCTTTGCATTCTCTAGTTTCTCTGAGCTGCTGGCTATTTTATTTTTTCTGAATTAATATGTGACTCTGTAGAGAATATTCCTGCCTGATTTCTTACCAAATACCAAAGGTTCAGCAAACACTGCACCTTGTTCTCCATCTTTGTGAACTAAACCAAGGATGTTTTAAACCACATTTTCTGCAAGTCTTATTTCAGTTTAATCAATGCTTATCTTAAACCCATTCAACCATGATAATAATCCGAGAATTATTAATTTTTTGAATAAACCATTGTTTACAAAGGTAAACAATCATATTTCTCTATGATACCAGTTATTTCTTCTATGGAGATACTATTTTATACAGTTAGATAGATATGTATAGACAAGAGACTTAAATAAATATGTGCACATATTATTAGACTATACTACATATTATATATTTATAATTTTAAGGTAAATAAATGGCTTATGCTCAAGCAGGCACCTCTTGTTTTCTTGTAAATAGCTGTTCTAATCATTCTGTTACTTAAATTTTAACATATCATATTTCAGAATTAATTATTTGATAATGTATGGCTAAACAGTTCATTCTTTCTAGCAAATATTTATTACTCTGTGTTTTCATTCATGGTCTTACTCAAATTGTTTCCATTGACCTATAGGAAATTATCATTTAAAATTTCTCCTGCTCTAGCTTATATTCCCGTAAAAAATTAAAAATATGCTCTGTAAGTTATTAAACATTACAGACTATAAGCTAATGTTAGATATAGTTATCTTATAACTAGCATCATTATTTAGCAATAATTTAATGAAAAATAAAACTATTTTCTTACTTCTTAGAGCTGAAAAGAGATCTGGCAAAAGATATTACTTCAGATACATCTGGAGACTTCCAGAAGGCTTTACTTTCTCTTGCCAAGGTATAACTCAAATATTTCCATAACTGTCTTTGCTCTTATAAAGAATAATATCTATGAATTGTGAGCTCTTTTCTAGAAACGAGAACCTTACTGTTCCCTTTTAAATCAATAGTGCTTAATCAGTCAAATATAATTGTGTATATTTGGGAGATCTATGTGGCATTTTGACATTTACATGACATGGAATTGATTATTAAATCTAAAGGAGGTATCTGCAACCTCGCTTTACTATCACTTTATAAGGTGAGACATTTGAAGTTTACTCAGTTATTTAGAAACATACTCTACATCATTATTGTCCTTACTATGCAGTGCTCCCCAAATGTATTCTTTTTTCTATTTGGAACTGTGTCCTTTCATCCTCACATCCTTTACTCCTTACCCCCACTCCCCTGGTCATCATCAATCTGTCCTCGAATTCCTGAGCTCAACTTATTTAAAAAGCACACTGAAGGGAAGCCTTACAGTATTTGTCTCTGTCTTGCTTATTTTTCTTAATATAATAGTGCTGCAAACCATAGATATTCTTTGGACTCTATTTCCCTAGAAGATTACTTGCTTGATTTTAAGAGAATTAAGTGAATCCCGTGATTACAGTCTACATAAAAGCTTACAATAAGCTGGAATATTTTTCAGGGAGATCGTTGTGAAGATTTCAGTGTGAATCAAGATTTGGCTGATACAGATGCAAGGGTGAGCAAAGGCTGACGCAATATTGCTGAAGCAAATCTGCCTATCTATCCTCTGATGGTCACCGCCTTATAGCCTTCACAAGAAACCAGATCTCAGACACTCTGAGAGGCCGATGGTCCTCTGACTTTCATTAAATTAGACACAATTTCATGTAGCCCAGGAATGTAGTTTACATTTCCGGTTGATCTCATCTTTCATAAAACCAGAGAGAACTGAAAGCGAACAACTAGAATTAGATCTGAAATTTTATTTTGCCTAGTATAAAAACATACAATTATATATGTAAGGCGTTATATATTAGTGCAGGCTGGCCTCAAATCTGAACTCTTCCTCCCTTAGTCCCCCACTTCCTTGGATTAGAGGCATTTGCCACAACATCCAGCTGGGAAAAGAGATTATTACTGAATAAAGTGAAAACAATGAATGTGTCTATTAGTGTTTTAACAGAAATTGTGCAAGCATATCAAAGAGCAATAATTACCCATAATAAGATTATTCTTATTTATTGATATTCCTGAATATGCTTTCCATTTCCAGACTGTCAGGCTCCTTAGTGTATATTTGTGGAGTCTGCTTAAATTAGTAAGACTCGGGGGATGATAGAAATTACAATTTTACGATTAACAGAACACACTTGTGACAAAAGAACAAGGATTATCTTTTGAATTTGCAGAAAAAGAAAACCATAGTTTGATAAAGTTAATTATTTGTCTAAGATTATACAACTTTCAGATTTCAGAATTGAAATTTGAATTCAGAAATTGCAGTATCAAATTCTAATGTCCTTTAGTAGCAAATAAATGTGTGTTTAGAGAAAATATGCAGATCTAGGCAATGGTTGAATTATTTATTAGTACTAGTTATTGATAAATTCTTTGAACAATAAATTATTAAAAGTCTGTTTTAGGAACTCCCTTAGAGTTGCCTTTATTTTTTAAAATTTTCATTTATGCGTTTTTATCTCATGTGTATGAGTGTTATGCCTGCATGGTGTGTAAGTGAACCTCTGCCATGCAGTGCCCTTGGATGACAGAAGAGGGCATCAGATGGAACTGGAGTTACAGACCGTTGTTAGTTGCCATGTTGATGCTGGGATTCAAACCCAGGTCTTCTGCAAGAACAACCAGTGCTCTTAACTACTGAGCCATCACTCCAGTCCCTAGAGTTGCCTTTATGTAAAGAATACTTTTAGAGCAATTCATTCAGCAGCGATTCTGAAAACATATACTCAGCCTGCCATAGTTACAAAGCACCTTGAGAAATACTTGATAAAACTAAGGTCCCCATCTTTAAAAAGGATCCAAACTTAATGCTGTCTACAATGATTGTATTATGTACAAAGAATTGTCTAGGCAGTCGTCTTTGAGGAGGGCTAACATTTCTGTGCATATATCATTACAACACACAGTTAAGTGTTTATGTATACATTTCTTGGCAGGCTTTATATGAAGCAGGAGAGAGAAGAAAGGGGACGGATATAAATGTGTTTGTCACAATTTTGACCACTAGAAGCTACAACCATCTGCGCAGAGGTAACAAGAAATGTTTTCTGGAATGTGCGTATGGAATAACCATCTTTTTTTTATTGAGGCCAAGTAACGGAGAAAGAACAGCAATCTCAGCCAAGATCCCTTCTGCATCAAATGGGTGCAGAGAAGCTCACCATCAGTGCTTTGTATCTATTTGTCAATTTTGTAAAGCTCCCATTGAATACCATTGGGAAGACACATTGTGACTTCGGAATGGGTTCACCATTTTTCCCACTATATCTATTCTTTCAACAGTTTTAGAATAGTATGACAAGAAATATAAATAAAATAGAATACATGGAACAGAAAATGAAATAATCCCACAAACCCTTGTGTCTAAGTGAAGAAAAAGTGAGTAGGTGTTCAATAAACAAAACAAAAAAAAATCAAGAATCATTTCCTTTGAGGACAAAAAATTAGTTGTGAGTCTTTGGGAAGTCAGAGTACATAAATGTCTCAAAATTCCATATAGAAGCACATTGATTCCTAATGTTAAATACCGGAAGTCTGTTGCATTGATATGGGAATGACGATTTCTTTGGCAGGTATTACTGGTGTACTAGATGGCAAAGTTGTCAATAACATGCCATTTTTGATAACTGTTGGAAATTTCAGTACTTCTTCAAAACAGAACACCTAAATAATATCCATGTGAGTTGCATTCCCATGAGAAGATTAAGTAGATGCATCATGTCGAGTCACACAGATAGCCTTAAAAGTGTGATTGAAATTCTGTGTTCCCAAGAACTTCCTTGAGTCAGTCACCCTGATTTTGCAAAAGTCTACTTTTAAAAAACGGATGCTTCACACTTATGTTTAATCTAATATTCAGTGTTTCAGAATTATGGCAAGTACAGTCAGCATGATATGAACAAAGTTCTGGACCTGGAGCTGAAGGGTGACATTGAGAAGTGCCTCACAGCCATTGGTACGTAGACCTTGAACAAGAAGAGTTCAAACCTGGATTTGTATATTTGTATTTTCATTGTTGTCCTATACAAAAATAAAATAAGAAAAATAGGCCTGCAATGATGTGTATCTATACATCTCTATTCAGACAGGCAAAGAGGTAAGATGACCTTATTAATGGCAAGAAACATGGAGAAGTGGAATACATATATTGAGCACTGTTTATGCGAGAGTGTACCAAGTGAGACACACCACCCAGGCAATTCTGAATGGTCACCAAGAGCAATGAATTCAAGCACTGGTGTAACATTTTTTAGTTGTGTGGTCTTGTACAAATCCAGGAGAATCTAATTTACTGGGTCTGGGTTAACTTCTGATGTCTTCCATGGTGTTCAGAAGACCATTGGCCTAAGGACATGTTCTAAAGCAGTACTTCCCAAATGTCCCCATGTCAAGGCATCCCACATGCATATTCTTTTGGCAGGTCTTGGTTCTGAATTTCCAGCCAGCTCTGGCAGATACTAGTGCCAGGTTCACAAATCCCACTTTGAGTTAGCAACACAAAGAAAGGGCCCTACAGACATGGGCCAGTGCTTTGTTTAGGCAGTTGTTTACATTTACAGTTTGTCCTGTTGTAGTGCTTTGAAAAATGTTCATTTTACAACATGAATCAAATTGCTTACTTGTATGGCTGTGAACACTTGCTAGCTTCTCTATAACTGAAGAAAGGAAAGTATATTCAGGGCTGTAGTCATTACTAGAGTTGTTGTCTTGGTAGATTGAAAGGTGATTAGAGAAAAAAGATTAGATTGCTAGGGGAAATAAGCAAAAAATTACTATGTGGGAGAGTCACTGTGTCTTCTAAAGAGCCAAATGTCGCTCATTAGGAGGCGGTGACAGCATCTTTTGTGAAGCTGTTTCCTTTCATATTCTACTTTTGTAATGAATGCAGCGGTTGGCGTTTTCCTCTCTTGCAGTGAAGTGTGCCACCAGCACCCCAGCTTTCTTTGCTGAGAAACTTCATCAGGCTATGAAGGTACTGTTCTACATAGATCACATAAGTATTTTTCCACTAAAGAAAATCAATGGTTTATTCAATACCAGATAGAATATGCTGCCCCCTCAGAATAAACTTGTTGGATTTGGTGTATTTAAAAAGTATTTACAAGTGATTATGAGATGAGTTAACAAGAGCTTTCATGGACAATTCTTAATTTGCTTAAAACCTGAGTTTCAAGAGAAGTGACTTATTTTCCCTTTTAATGTGCTATTTTAATAGCCTACTTCTCCCAAAGGTTGTAGCTTTTATTATGTTCTACTTTATAGGGTTTCTCTGTCTTGTGGTGTTTTCCATGCCACAAACTAAGAGTGGATCTTTTAAAATGTTATTCCATGGTTACAGAAGTAGAAGGTGGTATTTGAGTTAGGGGTGTGGTGATGCACACCTTTGATCCTAGCACTCAGGAGACAGAGACAGGCAGATTTCTGTGAGTTAGAGGCCAGCTTAGTCCGCACAGTGAATTCCAAGCCAGCCATGACTACATACTGAGACGGTTCATCAATTTCACTTCCAGTTTATTCTTTAGCATGAATGCTGCTGTATAGGGTCTCACCTCTGTGCTTATACACTGAGCTCTCAATAATTGTTGTTATCTTTGTTTTTCCTTTCAATTTACAAGCAAGGAAGTTTTCAGAGACTGAGGAAAAGAGAGGAAGAAAGGAGAGAGAGGCCGAGAAAGAGAATCAATATAGGGATGATTTCTCTATGTAGACTGTGTGGAAGGGTTGACGGTACTCCTCCTTAAAATCTGTCGTCTTCAATGAGAGATTTTCTGACTCTGATAAAACAATGATTTTCTTGACAGGGAGCCGGAACTCGTCATAAGGCATTGATCAGGATCATGGTCTCCCGTTCTGAAATTGACATGAACGAAATCAAAGTATTTTACAAGAAGCTATATGGTATCTCTCTTTGCCAAGCCATTCTGGTATGTTGAGATTTTCAAAATGGCACATGCACAAATAAAAGTTCACATTCAAAATTTCCAAAAGCAGAGTTGACAAACTTCAGCTATCCAGTGAATAGATAAGATGAATTCAGTTTGCAAGGGTGAAGATTCATAGATAAATTAAGCTTCACTTAATTCAAATCAAATCTACTGTTCTGTTCTGGAGAACTAAATACATTTTTGAAGCTCAGAAATGTGTTCTGTACATAAATGTCCTATGATATTTCAGAATTTCTGCTAGTAAGGATATACATCATGGTTTACTTTGTAGGTATACTGAAGAATGAGGAATTTGATACTAATAATTTTAATTAATTTATTTATTTTAATTTTTGTGTACAAGTGTTTGGCCTGCATGCATGTAAGTGCACCCATGTAGTACAAAACTGTGGAGGTGATAAGAAGGCATCAAATCCCCTGAGAACTGGAGTTAGAGATAGTTGTTAGCTACCATGTGGGTGCTGGGAATCAAATCTGGGTCCCTTGTAAAAGCAGCCAGGCTCTTAACCACTGAGCGATCTCTCTAAGCTCCTAAAATTAATTTTTAGTATTTTACATGTTACTAAAAATAATTCCGTCCTATGTAAAATGCTTATAATACATGTTCAAGTTACACTATAGACTGCTAAACAAAAAGGCATAATGAAATGTCAAAGAGTTTGATCTTGTTGCAAGATAATTATTTAAAATTCACATAATTTATATTTGACACTTGAAATCTACTAAGGACAAGTGAGACTAACACAGGTCCAGAGTTTTCACTCTTTATGATGTGTGACTGAAATCCATCCTCATGCACATTATCAAATTATATCACACTTTAATTCTATGACATATTTCATTCTGAGAAAATACTAGTCCTAACACACAGCTACTATTTCAGAGAAGTTTTTATTCTGATTCTGGATAGCTATTGATTCTGTACATCATCCAAATGTATCAGTTACCTGTTCTGCATATTATCTAGTAAAATGAACAGTATTTTGGAAAAAGATCAAGAAACATGATCTACTGTAATATATACCAGGTCTATAGCTGATTCTAAAGTACCATGCTCCTTATGTAATTAAAACGCCTTATGTTGATCATGATCATGCATTGCATTAAGTGTACTCTATTTTTTTACTCAACAGGATGAAACCAAGGGAGACTATGAAAAAATCCTGGTGGCTCTTTGTGGAGGAAACTAGACTTTCTTACGGTGCTTTCCAGCAGTATGATCAGAACATCTCTTAGCTGTAGTTGTTATTCTATTGAATAGGCTTAAATAGGAGAGTTCCTTCAGTGGTGATGTCTATTACCTGCTTTCTGAAAATTATAGATGATAAATCATATTTACACCACAGGTCTATATAATAGAGATAAACATATTTTGTTAACTACATTTACCATGAACTATAAATCCCTGTAAACAGAGCTGGGTGTGGTGGTGTACACCTTTAATCCCAACACTCCAGAGGCCAACCTGATCTAATAGAGAGTTCCAGGCCAGTTGGGGCTAGGGAGCCTGTCTCAAGAGTACACACATAAAAAAAAATCCCTGTAAACAAGTTGTTTTGGTAATGTTCCTGAGAAAAATGTTTATGTAGCTGAAAAATAAAGCAATTTTATAAAAACAATTGGTGTGTTATGCTATTGGCTTTTCTAGTCTGAGTTTCTTTTGTGGTATGTAATTCAATGGTTTAATTGGACATTAAGGGAATGGCTCCTGAATCCAAGATTTAATAAAATAAACTTAAAATGGTGATTTGAAGACAATATCTCCTGAACTTGAAAATGGACTCTAACATTTTATCATCACGGTATAGATTATGGCACGGTAGCATCTGCTTACTAGTGTTTTTTATCTTTTCATTTGGAGAAAGCTATCATTATAATTTGGCATCTGTTATATTCCACAGACCAATGTAAAAATGATAGTGCCAATAAAAACTCCTCCGATTTCTTTCATAGTAAGTATATGTTTGTTTTTTTTAAAACACATTAACAAATATTTTCAGAGTAGTGTTACCACTTTACTTCTGAGTTTCTAGTGGATAATCTGGTGGATAATATTCAGTTAAATATTTAAAATAGAATACTGGGCATGGTGTTTCATGCCTTTAATCCCAGCACTCAGAAAGCAGAGGCAGATGACTCTCTGTGAGATAGAGGCTAGCCTGGTCCACATAGAGAGTTATAGGCAAGATGAAGCTGTGAGGAGACCCTGTCTCAAAAAGCAAAAAATAAACAACAAAAAAGAGAAACAAAAACAAACAAAAAATGAAAAAATAGAGATATTCAGGTGCTTGAGAGATTACCCAAGTAGTTAAGAGCATTTGATTTTTTTGGAGGACCCAGGTTCAATTCCAAAATAGGCAGCTCACACCACCTCTAATTCTGATGACCCAGGATTCTGATTCCCAGTACCTTCTGGCCTCCACCAGCATTTGCATGCAAGTACAGGTATGTAAGCAGGTATACATATATGCACAGGAAGTAATAGTAATTTTAAAAATAGAAATAGAAACACATCAATCAGGTAGTCAGTACTTTGCACTTACAGAAACACCATTCATACTCTTTTTTTGTCAAATATGTGATTTTTTAGATTAATCCATACTCATACAACATGCAGGCTCTCATACATATATAATGAGCACGTGTTGGTTTGGGCATGGAAAAATAGAAAGTAAATGCAATGAGCAACTCATCCTTAATTTTTAATTTTCTATGTGTATGGGTGCCCTGGCTGCATGTATGTAAGTGCCCCCATGTTGAGCAATGTCTGTGAATGTCAGAAAGAGTCAGAACCCCTGGAACTGGAATTATAGATACCTGTTAGCCACTGCATGGACACTGGGAAATGAACCTGGGTCCTCTGCAAGAGCAGCCAGTGCTCTTAACCTCTGAACCATCTCCAGTCCCAAATACGAGATTTTTATTCCCACAAAAAAATTCAAGGCAGAACCACTATTGGTAAAAGGTTGTGTCTGAGTGGCATCAGGAGATCCCTTGCCATTCAGCACTTCCCTTACGCTCATCATTTCAATGTTTCTAGTGGCTTAGGTTCTAGACCGCATGTCTTCCCTCAGACAATAGGAAGGAAGAAACAAAGAATAAGAACAGCAATGCCAACTGTTTTGATTCCCTTTTAAGTTCATTAATTTCTGTTCCTAGAAGCTTTTTCTATGTCCACCACAGAAGGTATTTTACTACTCATTGATGAAATCGGAAACAAGGTGCCAATAACCCAGTGACTTTCAAGCACAGGCAATTTTGGCTCCCAAAAAACTGTGATAATTTCAAGAGACATATTTTAGCTGTTACAAAGGAGCACTGAGTATGCAGGCAAAGGATGCTGGCAAATATCCTCAATGTACAGGGTCAGAGGCACAATACAGAATTGTCTTGTCTGAAAGGGCAATACATTCAAGGTCATACACCTAATTCAATCTCTGACACTGATGTTCCTTAGAAAGGAAAGCAAGGCAGAGATCAGTGGAAAATTAACAGTGCCTACTGACACCATGCCTACTGATCTGCAATACTGAAGACATGGCGCAGGCTCAGAGGCCAGGTAGAACATACAAAACTGGTCCTGATTTTCATGTGGTTTTTGATTATTCTGAAGAAAACTAGTTTTGGAACAGATTGAAATATTATGCAATGAACTTCCTCTATTCACTTGACACTTCACTCTAATGAGATTAGGAGTCTAAAGTGAGTGAGAAGTGGAGCCATAATGCCTTTCCTTGAAATTCAGCAGTCATGGAAAAACTCACCTAATCCAACAAACGCACTGTTCACCTTGTATAAACACTTTACTGGAAGTTCCTGCTCACACTCAACAGCCATATATGCTAGAGGCTCCTCTGTGCATGGCCCTCAGTCACATGGGCAAGAATGTAAATTAACCAATAGCAGGAAAGATTAGAAATGATTTTGAACTTCCCACAAATATCCTCAGCCACTGTGGTCTGGAGTTCTGACAGGCTTCAGAGTTTACTCATCTGAGGCTAAGCCGACTCAAAGAAAGCTTGTAATTCTTTATTCACTCTCCAGTGCCTGTTCTGAATTCAGCAATTCTCGGAACCTTTGGTTCCCAGACCACCAAACCTGTCTGGTGCTGGTGCTCTCCAGAGGACTACTGCCTGCATGAACACCTTCTCTGTTGATGAGAGGGTCCTCCTTCAACTTCAGGGACCCACAAAAACCACGTCTCTGAGCCTTTCAATCACAATTCCTCAAGAGGAAGAATGGATGACGGATTTCCACCTTGCCACAAGCACCAACTCTGCTCTGGAAACCTGGGGTTCCCATTTCCTCAAAGTCTGGACTGAGAGGAGCCCACCTGGGCTGGCTATCAACCATCTATCTGTAGTAGTTGAGCTGTTATACCCAATAAGGGTCCAACAATGTCTCTTATCTTAAGAGGATTGCTTAGCTGCAAAAATTGGAACACTCCACTGATCCCCATGAAGAATCAGCCCATCTAGGACCTATGAGTGTTCCCCATGAAGAATCAGGTACCAGTGACTACCAGCCCACCTAGGACCTCTGAGTGGTCAGCCAGACCACTGCCACCATTCATCTGGTGGTATCCAAACTTTGCACCCTCTTGCACCTCATTCTTGCTATAGCTCAACGGTTCTCATGCTTGGATCTGAAGGATGACTTCTTTAGCATCTGCCTAAAATCCGTAAGTCAGTCCATATATGCCCTTGAATGGGAACATCCCACCACCTGCCAGAACAACTGACTTGGTCTCAATTGCCACAAGAGTTCAAAGACTCCCCTACAATTTGGGGGAAGCCCCTGACAGTTGATCTGGCACACTTCCCAGGTGCAGAAGTGAAATGCACACTCCTACAATATGTGGATGATTTACTCTTGACAAGCACACTCTTGAAGAGTCATGAAAGGAATGCTACTAGACCTGAAACCTGGGGCTGAACAGGGAGAATCCCTCAAGAAGGCCCAGTTCTGCCACAAAGAAGCTAAATGCTTAGGGTTCCAGAACTCAAAAGAGTATGGGGCCTGGAGCCAAAACAAAAAAAACACAGTTTGGGCCCTCCCAATCCCGAAGACCCAGAGACAGTCCTGAAAGGGCCAGAGCCAGTGTTATGTCCGCCATCCTATTATTCTCTGTTCCTACCTTTATTCCTCTCCCCACCATTCCAGTCTCCTCAGATCTTAAGGGAATGATGTCATTATCACCAAGCCACCACTAATGTCCCCCCATGCCTGACAGATTTTATGAGGCAGAGAATTTCTTTTCATACCGGATGAGAGAAAGCAAACCTCAGTCTATTGTGAGTCGGCAGGGCTGACTTGCCCTAGTGTCTGAAGTCCTCCCTTTTGAGACACAGATCCAAACTATGGGCCCTTACTTACACCTGAATCGAATAAGGCTCATGATTTGCGCCTTTATCTGTACAAAGTTCTAAACACAACTCTCTTCATCCTCAACAGTAATAAGCCTCAGATGGCCAAGGATTGCTGATTTTGTTTATTCTTGGGGGCTTCTTGTAGCCATTCTAGTACTACTAGAAATGAAACTACAATGGGGTCCCCTCCCATTGCCCTCTATCATAAGGGCAATTGAACTGTCTTGGGAAGCTCTTATGAGCTTTACATTACAAACAAAAAGGGTCAAAACCAGTAGGTGATCTGGCTTGCGGCCAGTATGACCAAATCCTTGTGGGCCAGTGGTCTGCTCATCTTCCTCTAACACAATCAGGTGTAGTTCCCACTGAGGCATGGTTTTGGTATGTGAGGTACATGACTACCTATGTCTACAGGCTGAGTGGACAAGTACCTGAATCTTGGCTTTCCTCACTCCCCAGATGAACATTGTTGACAGTAATCAAATTCTAACCACACCTTTGGCAACACATACGATTGTAGAGTTATCCAATTCATTCCTGTACTTTTTAAAATTGAATTTTTGCAAATTTCATAAAATACATCTTGATTATATTTTCCCTTCTCCCCTATCTGCAACCCTCCCACACTCCCCAGTGGATTTCATGCATTCTGTCATATATGTTAACGCTTGTCAAGCCTTTGTGTCCCTCAGTCTGAGTCCATCCACTGGAGTCTAGTCAATCTATTTATGTTTGCTCCCTAAAAGAAAACCAGCTATCTGTCCCCCAGTATTCAGGGGTTGTCAAATAGTTTCCTCAAGGTTGGGGGTTCTTACCCATTTCCCCACATCTATGTTGTTTTTTTTTCTGGTTTGGGTCTTATGAGTGCTGTTTGACCATTGCTGTAAGTTCATATAAACAACTTCCCAACCACCTGCAAACTCTGTTTCCTTGTGGTCATCTGCCACCCCTGGCTCCTACAGGCTTTCTTCCTCCTTTTCTGCATTGGTCCCTGAGACTTGGATGGCCGAAGTGTTATGTAGATGTCCTATGCAGGGACAAAGCACTCTGTGGTCTCTTATTTTCTGCACTTTGGCCAGCTGTGGCTTTCTGGGTTAATCCCCATCTATTGAATCTACTAATTGGTCTGGGAATAATGGTGGGGTTTAGGAATGGGAGAAGTTGCTTCTATCACCCTCTATCCAGAGATTTGGCAGACCCTATAGAACAGATGTCCAAATCATTAGTGGCCATGCAAGATCAGGAGACCCTGTAGCAGTGGTAGTCCTACAAAACCCAAGGGACTAGATGTGCTCATTGCCACAAGGAGGTAACTCAGTCTCTTATTAAATGAAGAATGTTTTTTTTATGTGAACACATCAGGGATATTCAAGTGTAGGATGATTCTGGAAAGGTCAGGCAGGCTCCCGGGCCTGCTCGCCTAGAACGAGCTAGAACCGATATTGAGCATGCCTGCGCAGTGAACACTTCCTGGGATCGAACCTGGGCAGCTCCCAGGCTAGCAGCCATCCAGGACCAATGGGAGCGATGAACACCAGATCATCAGGTGTTCAGGACCTACCAGAATGAAGCACGTCAAATGACTAGATAAAGACCTCCTCTAAGCCTGACAGAAATATAAATCCTGTTCCTTTCTAAATGAAAGGAGATCGTGGCTCCACCGTCTCCCAGGGTCTGTGACATTGACTCTGCACCTCCTTACCCCCTTCCCTGAGGAACCCGGCCATGCCAGCCAATACCTGGTGTGCATGGCAGCCAACATTCAAGGATAAGACCCAATAGCTTAAAACAAGCTTTGTAAAGAGGAGACAAGAGCTAGCTGATTCTTGGAGTAATATCTGGAATTGAGCACCTGGCTTCTCCCATTACTCGGCCCTCTCCATGGCCCGCATGGCACTCCTGCTTGGTCCCTGCATCCTTAACATATTGACCCAGTTTGCCTCCTCCTCCTCCTCATGGCCATAACATTCCAAATGCTCTTCCAGAGCCATCAACAGCTTGACATGAAAAACACAGAAGAAAGTGATGCCCCTTAGAGAGCTAAGATGCCATCAAACGGGGCAATGTGACAGGGTCTAACCTGACTGAGGAATGAAAGCATAATGCCACATCTTGAAATGCGGGTGTCTGCAGATGACCTGCCTAGCCGAAAACTAGAAACACAAGTTTGTTGGTTTTTTTTTTCTCCATCTGACTTGTTTTGTTAAAGGTTCATTATGTTATCTATTCCCCTAGCAGTATGTTTTGTTGTTGTTATTATTGTTTTACTTTCTCCCTATAGTCAGTTTCTGAGACTATGCTACTACAATAATAAATGTTAAACTGGGGACTTTAAATACATTATTTATAAATATATGTTCAGTGAATAACTTTACTATTTGATCCCTGAGATACTATTAGGTCATATTAGTAGGGAGACTGTTCCTCCTGGAAACAGGCATTCAAGATAGCAAAGCCCAAAACAGAGAAGGCAATAGGCAGAATGAGTGTATCTGGCTCCCTTCTCCCCAGGCCCAGAGGCAATGTGGCCTCTGTCACCTCACATGAGTCTTCTGATTACTGGACCCAATCCATAAGCTCATTCAGAAATGTCTTTGGAAATTTCTAAACACTGGTCTTAGCACAAACCACAAAAACATAGTCTTTTTAGTCTAATATAATGATATCAACTGACCCTGGATCCACTATCTAATGGCACAATACCCCTTCTTTCTTACTCCTTTACAAGGGACCTTAAAAGAACACATTTTAATCTCCCTGGGATGACTAAAGCTTTGTTTCACCTCTACTGTGGTTTAATCAAAATTAAACCTCTTTCCTAAAAGGTAATATGACCCCATATCTCTCTGGAACCCAGTCTCTTTTTCCCTGAAACATAACAAAACCCATATCCAAGGTTCATTTACATTTTCAAAGCCTTTCAAAGTCTGATTGACTCTAGTTACCCTTGATAGGAGAAGTTATTATATGTGAAAATAATAAGATCAGAGAAATTAATCGGTTTATTTGGTTTCAAGGTGAGAAAGTGTATGTACCCAGAACTTCTCACTAAAAATTAAGGCATATGATACTTCTACTGATATTGTGCTGTGTTATTCAACCAAGGAAACTCAAATAAAATATTACATTTACTGTCTTGGGATCTAACACTAGAGAATTAAAGTTACTAGAAAAGATTCCTAATGATTCAACCTCTCTGTTAGCTGAGGATGCCTTTGAATCTACCTACTAATTCAGAGATTACAGATATGTATAAATATACCTGACTTTATTTTTTATTTACTGTTATCCTGATACCTCATTTATTTCCTCTACCTACATAAGTAGCCAACTATCTAGCGTTTATCTTCATATCTTATTATATATCTTTGCATACATTTCTTAATTTTTTACTTAAAATGCCCAAGGAGCTTATAATCAAAATTGAGTACACAGTCAACAGCCTTTAGTTCAACAAGAGTATGACTGAAGACAACAATGTGTTACTTTACCTAAATTTGGGCTTCTATTTCTAATGGACTATTTAGAAGATTTAGATCAAAATATGCATTTTACTTTTTCTACTTCACATTTCTTTTCATTAGATGAATAATGGCACAATTAAATAAGATATTAAGCTAATTGTAAAGCCCTAAGTATGAAAACGGTCACCTTATCAGAATGCAAGTATGATCATCACTACCACTACTCCCCACATTCACAAGCATCATTGCACACATGCAACATTACACACATATAATTACACATAATATGCACACAATACAAATGTACACACACATCGTTACACACACATATATACACATCTTTACATAATACACATCAACACATGCATAAACACCATCATGCACATCATTGCATCATATACATTACACATACATCACACACATACACCATTATATACACATCATACACATACATCATTATACACAAATTACATGCCACATATCATTAGAAACACAAACAGCGTGCACAAACATATTATCTACATGTGTTACACAACCATATACACGTATCATTACACACACACACATCATTAACACACTTCATACACACACAAATTAAATCTTCCCTTATAAGCGTCCTACGGTGGAAGTGAAACTTGCCATGTTCTTGTTCCCACCTGGTTCTCCTAATTTGGGACAGCCTGCTCTGGGCATCGTCTATACTTCACCTATGTTGATATTGCGCAATCTCTGTTATCGGTGTGTCCCCTTCTTACAGCTTCTCATTTCTTCATCCTAAATATTACTCTATTTTTTTCTAATCCCAGCTAACTTTATTAGTTTTGCAGATGGGAGTTCAAATACCTCTAATGACTCTTTTAGCAATATATACATTGATAATAAAGTAAGTGCCAAACAGTAGTTTTATGTAGGACTTACTGGCATATCCACTTCATTGTTCAGAAGATTATACGTGGTGAGCACACTTCAGAATTAATGATGCTTTCTTTTTCTTACATCAGTCATAAAACATTGCTAGCCAGGAAGAAGGAAGAAAGACATTTGTAAACACCTGCTGATGCTGTGCACTTTTACTTGCAAGTTGGAACGATCCCCCCTGGAGAGAGAAGGGAAGCTCAGAGACTGAAGAAGTCAAGGAACATACAAAGTCAAGAAGGAGAGAAAACTTACAAGGTTCAGGAAGCTCTTGAGACCTACAAGATTAACAAGCTCTGCCCCCTAACAAAGGTTAAAAGGGCAGTAAAAAAAATGCTGAACAGGAGACCCTCTTCCACAGTACACTTCTTGAAAGCCATTTAAGGAACTCCAGGGATGCAGCATAGGAGAGGACGTATCCATGCTGGGGTGGGCTTTTTGGTGATGTAACTGCCTTTGGCCTTTGAGTCACTCATGCTCCTGTAAGTGTCCCCGATGAATTCACTAGATCTGTTTGCTAGACTTCAGAGCAATTATTTCTTTGGTCTCTCATCTGTACCCTGTCTGAGGTGAACAAACATTTTTGTTTATATCTCACCAGGAAAAGTTCACACATTGGCTCAGAGTATAGAGATCTGGGTTCCAGTTAAAGCTCTACCACATATTAGTTAAGTTGCCCAGAAGGTGACCAGGGTCAGTGTCTTTACAACTGTATCTCACTCAGTCAAGATGAGGCTTAGAATAGCAGAATATTCTGTCATTCCCAGTTTCTGCAAAGATAAATGTAATATCATTTTTTTTTCATGTTTATTAAGCAGTAACAGAGACTGGAGAGATGGCTGAGCAGTTAAGAACACTGGCTGCTCTTGCAGAGGACCTGGGTTCTGTTCTCAGAACCCACATGGTGGCTAACAACTGTCTGTAACTGCAGTTCCAGGGGACTGGGTATTCTCTTCTGATCTCCGTGGACATTGCACAACATGGGTATACTTACATACATGCAAGGAATACACTCATATACATAAAATACAATACTTTTAAAAGACAAATGATTATGGGTTCTACTGTCTATGTTCTTGTCTCTAGAGAGACAATCTCTATAAGATTCAGCAGTGCTAGCCATTAAGTAGTAGAAAGATAATTTGTACACCATCTTTTTCTATGAATATGGAACTATAAATGAATATAGTGTAGGAACAGGACAATGTGGAAAGGAAAATGAATATAGTGTAGGAACAGGACAATGTGGAAAGGAGCAGAAGAAAATGCAAAATAGGTATGAGAGAAAGAAATAGAAATGAAATGCCTGAATCTCTCTATAGAACAAGAATTGTAGAGGTAACTGCTGTTGCTAGTGGGGTTGACTCCAGAGCTGCAGCTGGATAAGGAACTAGAGAATGAATGGAAGATGTTGATCAGGTCCAGAGATGCCAAGGAGATGGATGGTGGGGAATCCAACACTGTGAGTACGTGGAGAAATATACAGAGGCCTGGGAGTAGCTGGAGCTCTGCGATCAGCAGGTGTCCGCCCCACTGAAGACATGAAGTGCATGGAGAAGCTCTTTAACATGTAACATCGAAACACTCACTGTACCACCCAGAACCTCCTCAGCTCCTCGAATGACATGTAGATTCCCTCGCCTCAGCTGTCATCACTGACGTCAGCTTATTCTTGTTTTTCTGAGTGTATCATTTGTTTAGTATTTTTGTAACAAAAATTCCTTTGAAATCCGTGGATTTTCACATAAACAAGTAGTTTCTGTGCAATAAGCAGTGATTCCAACTTAATAAAATCCTGTGGTAGGAAAAAAAAAAAAAAAAAAACAGACAGAAAAGGATTGCACATATTTTAGGCCTTATAAAGCAAGTCCACATGAACTGAAACTTAGACCCAAGATGACTTATTCATCAGACTACCCATCTGGAAAAGGGAATGGTTTGGGTCAGTCCAATGGAAATACACTGTTAGGCTCTTTCCTCTAACTGGAAACAATTACTGTGGTTGTCTTTTCATGAAGATTGTGACCACTGGAACATTTGTATTGGCAACAGTTAATTAATTTCAAATGCTTCAACTTTTGTATATTAAAGATCTTTATCCTGGAAGGCATGCTATAGTTAGCACTTATATTCTTCCTTTTGTATTGTCTACATTTTAATGTCTACTTCAGTCTTTCTAAATCGATTAATATTGAACAAGTGACTATAAAACATCTACATAACCATAAAAATCTGTGTGTTATGCATATTTTCAAAATGAAAGGAAATGAGAAGGATAGAGAGGAAAAGAAGAGGAAGAGGACAGGAAAGAAAGGGAGGGAAAAGCAAGAAAGGGAAGAAGAGAAGAGAGAGAAAGTGGGGGAGAGGAAGGACACTGTGGGCTTGTCTGTATTGGGGTAAGAAATCGAAGGCACATCGTTATCTGCAAGGACACGGTAAGTACAGCTGGGTGCTGTCTGCATAGCTTGTTAGAACAGATCCTGGAGAATGAGGAGGAACTTTCTCCAGAAGTCAATAATAACTTCAGGAACATAAAAGCAGGTCAATAACCCAAAGCAGTATCTTATGCATGGAGCCCTGTGCCACTCACAGACTGGATGCTTGTAATGTCAGCTCAGAATAGAACTTCTTTATTTTGACTGGAAAAAAAAAATCTATTTTGTGCCAACCTTCATACTCACCTTGATGAGAGTAGACACTAACTTTCTACCATCTGCTGTGCCTCTTGATCTGACTTGGCATGTATTTTAGTTTTTTGTCAACTTGGCATAAACTAGTCAGATGAGAAGAGGGAGCCTCAACTGAGGAATTTCCTCTATCATACCGACTTCTGGGCATGGCTGTGAGACATTTTCCTAAGTATTCATTAGTGTTAGAGGGTTCAGCTCACTGTGAACACTGCCAACCCTGGGCAGGTGAGCCTGGACTGTTAGAAAAGTAGCTGAACAGGCCAGAAGGAGCAAGCCAGTAAGCAGCATGCACTGTGGTTTCTGTTTCAGGTGCTGTCTGAAGGTTCCTGACTTGAGATCCAGCACTGACTTCTATCCATGATGGACTGTAAGCTGTAAGAGGAAACAAACGCTTCCATTGATGGTATTAGTTTGCTTTCTGTTGCTGTAATAGAAACACTGACCAAAGGAACTTATAAAAGGAAGAATTTATTTAGCTTACAGTTCCAAATGTGCCCATTATGGCAGCGGTGACTAGAGTGGAAGCTAAGCGCTCACATCTTCAAGCAGGCACAGGAAGCAGAGAATGACTGGAGACCTGGCAAGACTTAAGAACTCTCAACCCCCCCCACCCCCAGTGACGTGCTTCCTCCAGCATGGCCACACCTTCTAAGACCTCCCACAAATTGGGGACCAAATATCTGAATACTTAGGGCCTATGGGGACAGTCTCACTCAAACCACCACATTGACTCACAATTTACATTTACAAAGGAGCCTAATTTTTCAGTGTCTTCCAGTGCTTCCCCCTCTGGATGTACACTAAGAATCCTTCAAGTGTGGTGCAAGGAAGAGTGTCCTTGAAGAATTAAGTGCTGAGATCTCTTGTTCAGCATCCTACTGCCTTTATATTTTCTGGTTAATATCTCATTCCCATCTGGAGGATAATAGAGACCTTGTGTATGAGAGACTTCTAGTTTTTAAAGAGACTGTCCTTATTGAGATTTTAAAAAGACAGAGTACAAACTTAATTTTTTTCATCTAGTCCATGGAAAGTTGGAAAAAAGATCAGAACAACCAGGGACAATACAGGGAATACATTTGCTCCACAAATAAGGTATAATTTGTGATAAATTTAAAACCTAGTAGCATGATATTTTCTCTAGATTTATGTAATTTACATATATATTGGTTCAAGTTTTTAATGAATTTCATGAAAATCTGAGAGAAAAAAGTAAGCCACTATGCCCACTTACAATCACAAATTTGACTTTGTATTAAGGGAATTATGCAGAAAACTCGCTAAATGAAAAGTTTAAAGGAGACACATTTTGTCCACTGTTCTTCTTTCTCTCTGTTGTGTTGTGATGGATTCATTGAGAAATACCTTTTCCCTGGACCATTACTGGTCATTTGTACTTTAAATTCTTTTTTTGCTTATTTTCTGTCTTGACTTAAAAGATTAAAGAGTTTTCCAACTTCAAAAATATGGAAAAGTAAAAATAAAGTGTCTAGACTAGTATGAGCCTACCATAATCTGTGTAAATTAATTTCCAATAAGGGGTTGGAGAAATGGTTCATTGGTTAAGAGCATATGATGCTCTTACAGAAGACCGGGGTTCAGTTCCCAGCATCCATATCCTGGTTCACAATCATCTGGAACTCTAGTTCCAGAAGATTGGATCCCATCTTCTGATCTCCATAGGCACAAGGGATGTAAGTAGTATATAGCCATTCATGCAGGCAAAACACTCACATAAAATAAATGAATAAAGCTTTAAGTAACAGGTGAATCACAATTGATATCAAATCAGAAAAGGCATTAAAAACAGAACAAGAGAAAGAAACATTTGATCAACTGAGCTGTGAGCTAAACCACCTCATTCCCAAAAATCTTCCTTGGTGGTGAACATGTCTACCCAAGTCCTACAAGATCCCTTGAGTTCTGATCAAAGTTAGGTGCTGTCTACAATATAGAGACAGTAACTAAAGAGCTCGTCTACCAACATACTGGAAACAACTCTGTCACCTTCTTAGAATAAAACGCTTACTCAGCAATGAGGAACTGTGATAGTACTCACAATTTTCAAAATTACTAAGAATATTTAACTTATAACTATTATATAAAAATTATTGGTTAATATCATAATATTTATTTTGACATATTGTTACAAAAATAATTAGGTAACGTGTTAGAAAGAAAAGTGCTAAAATACAAACTGAAGAAATTCCACAATGTTGTTAAGGAACTTCTTATTTCCTGACAGAAAGCTGCAAATTGAGCTGTGATATTTTAGCTGTGATTCTCACACAATGCAGAAAGCTTCAATGTTCTAGCTATAGATTTTGTTAGTGTACTATATACATTGATTTCAAATGTATCCATTTGTAATTTATTTCAAAATGGCGACATCTGGTGGAAGATTTGACTTTGATTTCAGCTAACTTTTGGGCTTTGCCACCATCTAGTGGTAATACTGCAAATTTTCCCATAGGTGTACTGAGTATAAAAATTCATATTTAATTAAATTCAATAGAACCAGAAAAAAATGTTCTATAAATTTATATATTTTATAGCCTAACCTAAAGAATATAAAATGTGTTCCTGAAAAGTGTAAAAAGCATTTTTCAAAGAAAATCATCCACAAATGGTGAAAAACTATGCATTTAAAAAATATTTTAAAAATATTTTATTGTTATTGTATGTTTATGTTTAGTGTGTATATGACTGAAGGCCAGCAGACAGCTTTTGAGAGTTGGCTCTTCCCTTCTACTGTAGGTTAAAGGACTCAACTCAGGGCTCCAGGCTTGCACAGGACGTGCTTTTAGCTGATGAGTCATCTTACTGACCCAAAATTTTAACATCTCTATAGGAATGACTTTTATAAAATGGACATTGTCTGGACTATGACTTTTGATTTAATTTTTAAACTTAAAAACAATTTAATGTGTATGAGTGTACTGCCTGCATGTAGGTAAGTACACCTACATCATGCTCACAGAGGTCAGAAGGGTGTCAGATCCCCTGAAACTGGAGTTTCTGATGGTTGTTAGCCACCATGTGGGTGCTGGGAACCCAGCCTGGGTCCTTTGCAGAAATAACCAGTGCTCTTAACCATTCAGCCATCTCTCCAGCCCTGGACTAATGACTTTTAATTTACTACATCAAAACTATATGCTCTTTGTTTTGTGACCTGAGTTTCTGATCTTGTTTCCTGGGAATCTCAATTTGGTATTCTACACCAAAAGATATGAATAATGACTGAATGAATGTGATTGAATATGGGTATGTTTGAGAGTCAGTGTATCAAGATGGAGAAACAGGGTGGTCTCATTCATTTCCATTGCACACAATGAAGACTGGGAAGGACAACTGACCTTACATGAATGAGATATTCTAGAACTAGGGTTGAAAAGATCTGATAGCCTGTTATGGGTAGATCCAAACTTGTACTTCCTCAACTAAAACTGGTAAAACTCTTTGGAATAAAATTATGGGTGGGGCTGGACACAGTCCCAGAGAAAAGGGTTCCAAAATGATAGTTCCATCCTCACAGTTCCAAGAGACAGACAGTTCCAAGAAATATCTAGGGGAATGAGGTCTTCCAAGTTTAGACTGTCTCTGCTTCCAAGAGATATCTAAGGGAATGAATATCCTCTGAGTTCAGACCCACTCTTAATAGCTAAACTGAGGAGTCAGACTTTTTGTTCAGATGATTATGATGTTGGTATATTAATGCTGAACATCTCTACAGACACTAGAGAAACAGAATAATGGATTTTATACATTTATTTGAAGTCAAATATTAGAAAACTACTGTTTTGTTTCCCTAATTCAGTTTTACACTGCATAATATTAAGAAGTATAGATTTTGAGAGATCACACCATCATTCTTGTCTCGCTTATCTATAATTGCTAACAGAGCACACCTTGTGGTTATTTTCTCCACTCCTTCTCTTTCATTACTACACTGCTGACCCTGAGCATGCATCAATGATCCTGTGATCAAATCTCACCACTTCCAGTGCCGTGTTGAACTTCCATCTCAGGATCTAGTTGTCTTGTTTTCTATTGGCTCCCTGTCCTTCCTTCCTTTTTCCTGGTTCTTTATCTAAAATCAAAATTAGGAATCATCAAAAAATGACTTCTGAAAGATAGCTGGGCATAGTCACCACTTACCTAGATAATTATCTGCACCAGTAACCAACAATAAGGTGGCAAAACAGCAACTATGCCAATGATCGTCATTGGGATGAACACAAAGCACTCTGTAGGTCTTAACAGGTGCACCTATCAATAAAATTCATAACTTTACCTAGAAGCCAGCAGCAATTTTAAATGCATAGCCTGACAGAAAGCATCCCAGTCCTTGAATGAACACTTCTTGCTCTGAACACTCTTTGCTTCACACCAGGTGGTACTGTGCCAATTGCCTCTTTGATTGACTGCAGATCATCCAATGCCAGACTACAATTAAAGGGAGATTTCCACAACTTCAGATTATCGTCTCAAATTGGGAGCATGTATTTGGAACCATGAAAAGAAATTTAGAAAGAACCATGAAAAAGGAAATGTAAGGAAAGTGTGCTGGTTAGTTTTGTAAACTTGACATTAGCTAGAGATTTCTGGGAAGAGGAAGCCTCAACTGAGGAATTTCCTCAATCAGATTCTTTTTGACCATGCCTGTGTGGTCTTTTCTTAGCTAGTAATTGGAAGGCACAGAACACTGTGTGTGTGTGTGTGTGTGTGTGTGTGTGTGTGTGTGTGTGTGTGTGTATGCAATCTCTAAGCTAGGGGCCTGAACTGTATAAGGAAGGTAACTGAACAAACCAGGGGAAGTCAGCCAGTAATTAGCATTCCTCTATAGTCTCTGCTTCAGTATCTGCCTCAAGGTTCCTTCCTTCAGTTGCTTCCTTGGCTCTCCTGGATGAGGGACTACAGGGTACAAAATGAAATAAACCCTTTTCTTCCTAAGATAGTTTGAGTCAGAATTCTATCATAGTAACAGAAAACAAACTAGAAGAGAAAAGAGAAGCTTCTTTCAAGGACATAGGAAGTCGAGATTATCCATTACGTTTTTCAAAAAGATCTTTACATTTTAAAAATATACAGTAAATACCATGTATTTGCTTTACCTTGAAAAATTTTACTCTTTTCTACTTCATGAAGAAAACGAAAATTTCCTTTGTTTTCATTTGTTAATTCTTTAGAAACAGATTATAAAACAAACCACAAAACCTAGACTATATAGTGAATAGTTGGACTAGCTTCTTTGAACAGGTAAATAGAGACATGTTAGGTTGAGAAGTGATAGATCATCTTTTATGATATCTTCCTTCATCTTATATTTTCAATACTTATCATTTTGAATAATTTTGTATCAGTCTCATTTAAAATTTAATTGAATAACATCACATTTTCTAGTGTGCTTTTCACATTGGTTAATGTATTTCAAAAAATTAAAATCCTTTGTCAACTTACCAACTTCAATAAAAAAACTATAATCTATTACTTAATTAGCTACAATAACCAATACCAGTGTCCTCTAAAAGTGTCCTTTCTTACTCTGTCTCCTTGACATCACCAGGTCTACATACATTAATTATAACTAAGATTTTCTGATTGCCTTTGTACATTTAAATCTCAATTGTTTTCAATTTTTATTCATGTATTTATTTTTGTTTTATTTATTTTATTTTATGTTTATGAAAGTTTTGCCTGCATATATGTAAATATACTGCATGAATGCAGTGCCCACAGATGCCAAAAATGGGCATCAGATCCCTTGAAACTGGAAGTACAAATGGTAATTGGCTGTCATGTGGGTTCTGGGAACTGAACTCAGTCCTTTACAAGAGCAGTAAGTGTTCTTAACCACTGAACAATGTTTCCAACAACTAACAGTGCCCTTCCCCCAGTGTTTCTGATCCTGTAAAAAAAAAAAAAAAAAAAAAAAAAAAAAAAAAAAAACAGTCATTGTACATGGTACCTCATTCACAGTACCTGATGTTTATACATCTGGATAGTCTTGTTGCTTTATAATACAACAATTAGTCTTAGATTTCCCAGGAATATAATCATACCATCACCAAATAATGGACTCTTTGGCCTCAGTCTTTCCCGTTATTATACCTATTTCATTCTTTTTTTTCTACTGGTTATAGTGCTACAAAATAATATTATACAAAGGCAGACTAGAATTTCATATCACATACGCAGCCAACAAAAGACATCCATATGCCCAAACAACAGTGCAAAAACACAAATAATATGAAACACCAAGAGCATATGTTCCCAACAAAATTCACCAGTCCTGCAAAAGTGTCCTATGATGAGCACTACCAAGAGGAACCCCACAATGAAGAACTGAAAAGAACAATCTTAACATTATCAAGGAACTGAAAGAATACACTAACAACTCAAGAGCTCAAAGAGAACAGGAATAAACTCCTGACTGAAGCTCAAGAAAATGCAAATGGATGACTGAATGCAATAACAAAAATTCTGGATTTGAAAAATGAATTCACAAAACAGAGAAATATTGAAGAAATCCCAAGCTAAAATTAAGATGGAATTGAAAAATTCATCAATCAATTTGAAATGACATAGAGAAAGGAGAAGAATCTCAGGTCAATGGCATTGACCAAATCTTCAAAAGGATTATGGAAGAAAACTTCCCCAAATGAAGCAAACATATACAGATACACTAAGCACACATAACACCAATTAGACCGGATGATAGCAGAAATTTCCCAATGCAAATCATAGTAAAAACACCAAATACACAGAACAAAGAGAGAGGACTGAAAGCTGCTAGAGAAAAACAAGTTATATATAAAGGAAAACCCATCAGAATTAAAACTGACTTTTCATTGAAAACTATGAAAGCCAGAAGAGCCTGGATCAAAGTATTCCCAGTTCTAAATGACAATGGATGTCTAACCAAAATACCCATCAAAACTGTCTATCACAGTTAAAGGGGAGTGAAAATTTTTCCATGTCACAAACAGGCTGATAGAATTTATGTCCACCAAACTAGCCCTACAGAGAATACTTGAACCAATACAAAGGACTGAAGATAGGAATGACTGTACCCAAGAGGTTACAGAAAGAAAACAAAGGAAGATATAATTAATTAGAGGGGCACAAATTAGTACCAAGAACACAAACTAAAATGACAATAACCAATACACACCTTTCAATAATAATCTTAAGTACCAATGGCTTCAACTGCCTCAAAAGACACAGGCTAGTGGAATGGATTAAAGAATAAAATCTACCTTTTTTTTTTTTTTTGTCTTCAAGAAACTCATCTCACCTTAGGTTGAAAGGTTGGAAAAAAAGTATTCCAAGGAAAAGCCTCGAAGAAGCAAACAGATGTTGCAATTCTAGTATCAGACAAAATAGATTTCAAATTAAAACTAATCAGAAGAAAGAAAGAAGGTCACTTCATTCTGATCAAAGGAACAACTGACAAAAAGATATCACAGTCATGAACTTATATGCACCAAACTCTGGTGCACTCAATTTTATAGAAACAGGACTATAAAACACAGATTCATCCCAACTGAGTAATAGTAGGTGACTTTACTATCCCACTATCTCTAACAGACAGGTCAAGAACAGACACAGAGACATCCAAATTAAATGACATCATACATCAAATGGATCTAACAGACATCTACTGAATATTCCACCCAAGTACCAAAGAACACACTTTTGATTCAGCAGCACATGGAAGTTTCTCTAAAATTGACCACATACTAGGGCATAAAACAAACCTCAATAAACAAACAAACAAAAAAAATAGAAATAATTCCATGCATTCTGTTAGACCACAACACAATAAAGTTTAAAATCTACACCAAAAGAAGCTCTAGGAAATACACAAAATCATAGAGATTAAACAACACACTCCTGAATGAAGAATGGGTCAAAGAAAAAATTAAGAAAGAAATAAAGCATTCCTGAAACTAAATGGAAATGATGATACCACACAATGAAACCCAGGGGACACTTTAAATCCAGACCTAAGAGGGAAGCTCGTAGCTCTAAGTGTATAAATTCAAAAAAATCAGAAAGAGAACATATAAATGACTTAAATAGTACAACTCAAGGATCTGTAAAGACAAGAAATAACGACTCAAACCTAGTAGATGAGAAGAAATAACAAAAATCAGAGCAGAAATTAATGAAATAGATGAAAAGAAAACAATACAAAGAATCAATGAATCTAAGAGCTGGTTCTTTGAAAAGATGAGATAGAGAGAACCTTACTTAACCCAGCTAATATACTCTATTAAATCTGAAAATCTAAAATAAATGGATCAACTTCTAAAGGCACGGAAACCATCAAAGCTAAACCAAGATAAAATCAACAGATTAAACAGACTCATAATGAATAAGGAAATAAAGCAATAAGAACCCTCCCCACTAAAAATTAGAGATGAAAAATGAGACACTGCAACAGATACCAGTGAAATTCAGATCATTGGGACATTCTTTAATTTTTAATAAAAAAGGTATTTCAATATGTTGGAAAATCTAAGTAAAATGGATAAATTTATATACTTCAATAAAACTAAACTGAGGGGTTATAAACAATTTAAAAGATTGGTCACAAATAATTAAGTTGAAATAATAATAAAAATATTACAACTAAATAACCCATTCAAGGGGCTGGAAAGATGGATCAGTGGTTAAGAGCACCAGCTGCTCTTATAGAGGACCCGGGATCAGTTTCCAGCACCCACATGGCAGTTAACATCAGTCTATAACTCTAGCTCCAGGGGATCCAATGCCCTCTTCTGACTTCCAGGGGCACTGTACCACATGGGTGCACTTATATCCACACAGGCAAAACACATTAAAAAAATAAAAAATCAAGCCCAGATTGATTCACTGTTGATTTTTACCAAGTGTTTAAGGAAGAAGTAAAATCAATGCCCCACATGTTTCACAAAGTAGGAAGAGAAGGATGGACACTGCACTCCTTTTATGAAGTCAGTGTTACCCTGATATGAAAGTGGATGCAGATACAAGAGAAAAAGGAAAAGAAAAATCATAGACTGCTCTCCATGATAAGCACAGACATAAAAATTCGAAATAGAATATCAACAAACCAAATTTAAGAGCACATCTGGAAGATTTCTCACCATGAACAACTAGAACTCTTTTGAGGTATGCAGGGGTGGTTCAGTATATGCATATCAATAAATGTAATATATCACATATATGGACTGAAAGAGAGATAGCAGAATCATCTCAATAGACACAAAAATGATTTTTACTAAATCCATCACTGTTGTATGACCAAATCCTGAAGATACTAGAAATAGAAGGAACACATTAAAGGCTATAAACTACCCACCCATAAACCACATTATGCCAAATGGAGAGAAACTCAGTGTTCGACTAAAATCGGGAATGAGATATGAGTTTCCACATTATTCACTCATTCAAAATAGCACCTGATGTCTTAGCTAGAGCATTAATATAGTAAAAGGGATAGAAATTAGAAAGGGAAAGTCCAGGGATCTGAAGATAATATGCTATTGCATGTAACAGACCTTAAACATTCTACCAGAAAACTCTTAGATCACCCAATAGCCACATTTAACAATGTTCAGCAAACACATTCAGCATATGAAAATCTGTAACCCTTTTATATTCCAATAACAAATATACTGATAAAGAGTTCAGAAATCAGTTCTTTTCACAACAGTCTCAAAAGACAAATGAAAACAAAATGCTTTGGAATAAACTTAATCAAGGAGGTAAAAGACCTCGAAAGTAGGCTCCAAATATTTGAATAATTGACCTCAGTTGAAAGTGCCATATGTGGAGGTTTAGGAAGTGAGGCCTTGCTGGAGGGAGCATTTCACTGACGATGGGCTTTGAGAGTTTATACCCTTACTCCGCTTCCAGTTTATTCTGTCTGCTTCCTACTTGAGCTCTAAGATGTAAGCTTTGAAACTTTTGCTTTCGCTGTCTCTCCCATGATTCCTCTGCTATGATGGACTCTTATTCCACTGTGACTAAAGGCCAAGTAAACTCTTCCTTCTGTAAGTTGCGTTAATCATGATGTTTTATCACATCAACAGAAAACTAATGAATATAAGCTGTATTGCTCAGTTGAAGTATTCAAGGGGAACTATATTATAGTAGCCTTGCAGTACTTTTCCTTTAGTAAGTTGCGTTGATCATGGTATTTTATCATAGCAACAGAAAACTAATAAATACAATCTATTCTTTCAGTTGAAGTATTCAAGTGGAAGCATGTTGTAGTACATTGCAGTGCTCTTCCTTTCCAGTGAACTGGAGGTATACTTCAGCGGCCAGACCTAGAGTCCACAAGTTCAGAGTACTAGGTACAATCATCAGCATGACTCCAAGGGATAACTATTGCTTACACACACAACCACAACACCTGAATAGTTCCATTAAGCAAGTATTGTAACATTCAGTTAAAACAATCCCTTTAACTTTTTTTAATTAAAAAAATATTTTATTGAATCATTGTGTATTTCTTATAAAATATCACAATTAATCTTAATCATCATTACATCCCTTTCCCCACTGGAACCTCCCCATAATATTCCCCGCAACTGGAATTCATACATTCTTTCATTTGTGTGTCTATTGTGTCAGATTAGTGTCCCCAAGGGAACCTCTGTGCAGGTTCATCCACTGAGGTCTAGTCAGCTTACCAGATTCCTTCACTTTAGGAAGAGTAACTCATCTTACCCAACATCAATCAGTTGTCAATATTTCTTAAACAAAGTTTGGAGCCTGCTACCCATTTCCACAGTGGGGTTTTTGACTGCTTGAGTTTGCATGAATCTTGAGCCAAAACCCTTGCTGTAGGTTGATACGAGCAGGGTCCCAGAAGCTTGTAGGATTCTATTTCCATATAGTTACCCACCTCCTCATTGGCTCTTACAATCTTTCTGCCCCCTCTTCCACAATGGTCCCTGAGCTCTAGGTGAGTGAAACTCATATAAGAGTCCTGCCCAGGAACCCACACTCTGTAGATTTTTAATCTCCATGATTTAGCCATTTGTGATCTTCTGTGTCATTGGCCTTTTGTTGCAAGAGGGAGCTTCATTAATGAGAATTGAAAGAATCATTAGTGACTTCTTTACTCTTTGTTTTGTATTGGATGTGTCTTGGGTATAGAGTCTTCATTGTAGATGTGCCACTTAAGCATGGGCAATTCACAGACAATGTTTGTTTGTGACCACCTGCAGTACTCAGTAGTAGTCTCTGGTGCAAAAGAAGCTTCTTTGATGAGCACTGAATGGAATACTTGACTGTAAATATAAGGATACATATTTTGCATTTAGTAGGAAGTTACATTAGCCTAGGAATGTTTCAGTCTTTCAGATCTCTCTAAGATCTACGACCTCTTTAGTCATGTGCATTTGGCATTTGGCTACGATCACAGTACCACACATGAGTTTCCTCCCATTGAGTGGCTCTAAGACCAATTAGGCCCCAAGATAGAAAGGTCACTACTGCACCAGCATAGAATGCTGTGCCAGTCATCAATGTGGTCATTTGATCACGAAGCTGGTGTGGGCTATAGGTTGATCTTCTCCCTTGACTACTTGTATACTTCTCTCCAGAGCTATGAAGTGCTAGCCTTCAGGGGAAGTGGCTTTCAGGTCAGTTCTAGCTCCATTGATCCAAATTCAGTCTCTGAAGTATGTCATGTCTTCAACAATAAGGTCTTACTTTCAAGTTCTGGGAGGCAATCAAGGACTGTGGCAATTTCTTGTGTAATTTTGGGAGTCTCTTGGACTACCCTGGCCAACAGTTCAAAGGGAGGTTTCTCCTGTCCGACACTGTTTCTTGTCATGTAGCCTTGAGCTATGTACATGGCCTTATGTAGAAATATTGTTCGTGGATTTGTCATTAGCTTGTTAGACCAATAGGATTCCCTGTGCCCTGTGATGTTTTACTCTAGCTAGGCATTCTCTCTCTTTCTCTCTCTCTCTATCTCTCTCCTTCTCTCTCTTTCTCTGTAATCTTCTTTCCATGTCTTTCCTATTTAAAGTGCCTCCATTTTCCCCATTTCTCCACTATACTATCAGTCTCCTAAGGCCACCTGGGGATAGGTCCTTGTATAATCTTCCCTCCCTTCTTCCATTGAAATACCCCCCCCCCCATTTATCTATTTCTCTCAGAGTAACACCCGTCTCCTATTATTCTTTTTTCTTAGATTCCTTATTTCCTTTTACCTCCCTGGTTCCTTTCCATTTTTCTGTTTCCTCACTTATAAAGGTTTGGTTATAGCATGCACAAACGAGAGAAAACATATGTAGCTTATTTTTCTGAGTCTGTGTTATTTCTCTTAGAATAACAGTTTCTGGTCCCATCCATATACATGCAAATGTCATGATTTCATCTTTCTTTACCACTGAGTAGAACTCCATTGTGTAAATGTACCACGTTTTCATTATCCACTGATTATTTGAAGGACATTTAGGTTGCTTCCATCACTTAGCTATTGTGAAAAGAGCAGCAAAAGTATGGATGTATGAGCATCTCTACAACAGGATGAGTCCTTTGGGTATACGCCAAGGAGTGGTAGAGCCAGATCAACTGGTAGATTCATTTTTATTCATTTTTAAGTTTTTAAAAGAGTTCTCCATATGGCTTTCCATAGGGGTTGCATGAGTTTGCAATCCCACCAGCAGTGAATGAGCGTGTCTCTTTGCCCACATCCTCTCCAGCATTTGGTATCATTTGTTATCTTGATCCTAGCCAGTCTGACTGGAGTAAGATGAAATCTTAAAGTGTTTTTAATTTGCATTTCCCTAATTATTAATGATGTCAAACACTTTTAAAGATGTTTCTCAGCCATATTTATTTCTTCTTTTGAGAACTTTCTGTTCAGATCCTTAGTCCATCCCATCTTTTAATTGGGTCACTTGTTTTCTTGATTCTTTGTTTTTTGAGTTCTTTATGTATTCTGGATGTTACACTTCTGTCAGATGTGTCACTGGTGAAGATTTCTCCCACTCTGTGGGTTTTCTACTCACTTCATGGGTTGTTTTTTTTTTGGCTGTACAGAAACTTTTTAGTTTAATGAGGTCCACTTGTTGAATATTGACCTTAATTCATGAGCAACTGCTGTCTGATTTAGAAAGTTCTTTCCTACACCTATATCTTGTAGGTTATTGCCAACGTTTTCTTCTAGCAGTTTCAGAGTTTCAGGTTTCACTCTAAGGTCTTTGATCCATTTTGAGTTGACTTTTGTATAAGGTGAAAAATAAGGGTCTGGTTTCATTCTTCTGCAGGTGGAAACCCTGTTTTGCTAGCACCATTTTCTGAAGATGCTATTTTTCCTCCAGTGAGTATCCTTGGCACCTTTGTTAAAAATCAGGTGGCTGAAATTGTATGTGTTCATGTTTGAGTCTTCAATTGTATTCCATTTGTTTACAGGTCTATTTTTGTGCCAGTACCATGCTAAAACAGTTCTTTTAATTTTAATAATTGAGAGGAAAAAATAACAAGAGTGGGAGAGTAGTTGTTAAGATATTGACCCAGCAGCAGCAAATGCCCATTAAGGAAAATCATTTCCTTAGGAAGAAGATGGCTTCTCCGGCATGGGTGGATACCTAGCATTCCAATTGTACAGATCAACGAATTGACTAAGGCACCACCCTTCAGGAAACTGGGACTACCCTTAAAAAGGCAGACTGACTTTAAACTGCTAAAGAGGTAGGAAAAGTAATTAGTCTTTAACAAGACAATGTACTTTCATTACCAGAATGCTCACCCTTTAGTGCAGTTCTTTTGGGGTCTGTCCACCTTTTGAGCTATGATTCAAAGCCCATCATGAGTCTGCTTACCACCATGTATCTGATCTTCATGCTTCCTCTATTAAAATGGCATGTTTTTGTTGATTGTTTCTTTTTCTCCTCCCTGTTCTGCTCTGTGAAGCTGCAGAGATCTGCAGATTTGCAGCTTTCCTTCCCTGAGGTCTTTCTTTTAGAAATCTAATAAAATTATCTTTGATACCAAAATTGCTGGTAACAAATATAGTTATTATTAAGGTGAAGAATGGAAGAGAAAGACATAAATAAAGATGCTAATATTTGATAATTGAGGAAAAATACAAGAAAATAGAAAACAGGAAAAGAGAAGAAGGCACTGACTCCACAGAACAAGCAGGTTAACTAGGCAGAGAATAAACTTGAGAAGGCACCTACTCAAGCCCAGCAACAATCTGAAGGAGGAAGGCCTCTCTTCTAGACTCGAGGGTTTTACGATTTTTCCTTCAGGGAGTGCCGTGTGTTTGGGATTGTGTCATATTGGGAATGTAGCTGGAGGGTGTTTTGCTCCATATCAGAAGAAGTGTCCTGAGGAGGGCGATGTTATGAGGAGTTTATCTCCAGGAAGGTAACCAGAGGGTAGCTGTAATGTGAGATGCTGGATTCCAGCATCTTTGCATTCAGGGTCTAATATTTCTCCTTCGTTCTTGACGCTAAGGAGATACAGATTGTAGCAAGGATGTCACCATTGTGTCTTGCTGCTTCCCACTGATAGAGGAGGGGAGAGGGTGCTCAGTCATCTGTATCCCTTAGGAGGAAGATGGTCTTTACCAAGTCCTGAGTGGCATTTTGAGAAATTGCTGTGACTCAATTAATCAAGAACCTCTGGAATAGACTTTACAGGCAAAGAAAACTCCTTGGACAGGTTTAAGGCATCCTCCAAAGTCTTATTGGTGTGAAGCTCCCATTCATAGGGCCCAATGGAAGTGCCTAAGAAGACTATTGGTTAGAGACTGAAGGAGGACAGAGAAATCAGACAGGCGGGGATGTCCCATAGACAGTCTTTTGATGGACTCAGAGGAAGAACCACAGGCCAGGCATTTGGGGGGGAGGAGTGTTGGAGAAGGACACAATGGCTGTTGCTAAAAGCAGATGTGGGTGCAATGCCAAATAGTGGACATGAAACAAGAGTGGAGCATCCCTGGTATAAGGTCAAAGCTGTGCTCGTGGAGTTGGGGAAACTGGGGCCAGTATTAGAATTTGCCTGACTGTTCAGGTTGGAGCCATGCAGTGAGCCAGGTGGCAGGTCATCCCTGGGTCTGTGAGAAGGAGTTTTCAATGGGGGGAATTTGAATAGTGAGTTTGCAATGGGACTGTGTTCCCAGGGGATATGTACCAGGGAAGGGTGAGAGATACAGAGAGGTGTTCATCACTGTGAAGAAATCTTGGCTACAGGGTCTTTGAGGGGAATTCCAGGGCAGGAATGAAGAGAAAACTGCCATAGCTGGGTCTATAACTCCTCCAATGCCTTTAGAGCTAAGTCTGGAACATTGGATTGAGAGACTTCTCCCATTTAAAAAAAAAAAGGGTCCTATTTTCATAAATGACATCTATAAAATGACCTTGGTTTGTGTCCAAATGTTCAGAGAAGTGGAGTAAAGAAACACCTTGGGGCTGCCAATATAGCCCAGACTGAACAGGATGTGCAGTCATGGTTGATGGTAAAAAGAAGAGAATCTTGTGATCATCCACCACTCCTGACTCTTACAATATTTCTACTTCCTTTTCTGTACACACCCAGGGACACACAGTCTGCATTATCTTATGCTCTATACTTTGGCCAGTTGTGACCTTCTGTGTTAACTTGCCTTCTGTTGCATAATGAAGCTTTGCTGGTAAGAATTGAGAGATACATTAGAATTCTCTCTAGCCCCTATTCCACTATGTTCATTGCATTGTGGATATTTCACTTAGGGATAGATATCTCACAGACACTTATTCTCAATGTTTGACCAGTTGTGGAACTCTGTAATAGTCCCCATCTATTGGAAAAAGAAGCTTCTTTGATGAGTGGTGAAGTTTATACTTGTCTGTAAATATAGGGATCCATATTTAACATACAGTAAGAAATGATGTATCCATAGATGTGACTGAGGGTTTTCTCTGGGATCTATGATCTCTTGGCCATGTGTATTTGGCTATGTTTACAGTATTGCACATGAGTTTCCTCCCATTGACTAGATTTTAAGTCCAATTAGGCAGCAGAAAGCTGAGGGAGTTAATTGGAGGGTTACCATGTTGCCTCCAAACTGCATCATGGCTGTGAAAGTCAGGAGAAGAGGACTGGCAAACTCAGTTAAGAGAGGTAGACTAGCTTCAGTGTCAGCCATAAAGGATCTGCTTTTGCCCAGTGCCTCAGTGGAAACGGGAACCAGATGGGTTTTGGATTTTAGGGGGTTTGTTTCATCTCAGCTACCTGAGATTGTTTCACAGAGGCTAACAGTTGGTTTTTAACTTTGAGGTGTTTCACTTTTTCCTTTTCTGTCTTCTCTTCTTGGTTACTAAAGATCTTGAAGGCCAGGTTTAGGAGCTCTTGTTGTAGGGTTTAGGGGCTGAATTCAAAATTTTGGAATTTTTTTCACAATGTTAGGGGCTGACTGACTAATGAACAGAATGTGGAGGAAGAACTGTGCCTCTGGGTATTGGAATCTGGTCTAGTAAATCTAATACCAGCCTCTTTGAGGTGGGACATGAAAAGAGATGGACTTTCATCATCCCCTTAGGTTATTTTCTTATTTGGTCATAACTGACCTGAATTTGGTATTGCCATTTAGAGTTGGTTGTGGACAGGACTTCGTCTACCATGGGGAAGTTGTCCCTGTGTTGCTCATGAAAGCCAGCCATGTGTTGTGCTGCGGATTGCCAAGTGCGGGACTTTTCGTCTTTGGTGAGGGTGGACATAAAGACATAAAGAAGGTTGCCCCATGTCAGGTTATAAGTCTGAGTAAGTTAGGAGATTTGTTCCTATACTTTACAGGATTTTCTTCTATCTGGGACATGTTGTAGAGAGAAGAGGACATGAACTCTAGTGGGATTTTCCACTCCTGCCACCTCCTAGAGGTGGCAGAAAATATAGACAGAAAGATGATGTTGGAATATTATTAGGCTCGGTGGAATTGAAAGATTGTCAAAATTATGAAAGTTAAGGTTTAAGAAGTAAAAAGAATAGGAAATGGGGAAAAGAGAGTGAGAAAGTTTAAGTGGCATAAGTCTGAAAAGATAGGGGTTGTGCATAGGAATAACAGTAAGTTCATAAGAATGGGCACTGAAACATATCAGACACTCATAAAACCTAAGCAAACAATGTAAAAGCTAGAAGCAAGATCCTTGAGAAATATTATGCAATAGTGAAAATATTTTATTTGCTTATTAATTTAAAATATATTAATTTTTATATTATATATATATGAGTCTATTGTCTGCATGTATGTAAGTGCACTTGTGTCATGCAACACCCATGGAGATCAGAAGAGACCATTGGATCTCCTGGAACTGGAGTTACAGACAGTTATTAAGTCACCATGTAGGTGCCGGGATTCTGTTATTAAAATTTCTCTTTGGGAGAGGCAGACCAACTTAACCTGCCTCTCTCCCCTTGCCTTGCAACCCAAAAAAGTCTCCCCAGGCCTTGCAACAAACACACAAATTTCTCCACTCACAGTTAAACGGATTCTAGCTAGTTTACTTGGGCTTACTAACAGAGCAATGGGTAAGGGGTTACTTACAGAACACGGGCGCCCACCCTCCCCTCTGCAAGTTACATTAGTAAACCCACGTGGCTGGGATCTTGCAACTTCCAGTGAACAGATCCAAATGGCCCACGGGGGAGGAGAGAAAAGGGCCAGTCTCCTGGCGCCCCCAGTTTAAATACTTTTAGCCCCTCCTCTTCTCACATCCAAGGCCAATAGACAGGGTGGGTGGGGCATAGGACTTTCCCAGCTCCTCCTCTTTCTGCTCAAGGTGGTCCTGAGTGACACCACTCTGAGAGGGGTGTTTGTCCACCTTTTCCCTCGGAGAATCAATCCACTCTACAGATTCGAACCCGGGTCCTCTACAAGAGCAGCCTGTGAGTAATCTCTTTAACCACTGAGTAATCTCTTAAGCCCCAAGAGTGAAAATATTTGTAAAAACAAAATAAGGGGGTTTGGAAGGTGGCTCTGTAATTAATAACACTTGCTGTTCATCCAGAGGATCTGGGTTTGATTCCCAGCACCCCAATGGTGACTAGCAGTCATCCATAACTCCAGTTCTAGGCTATTCAATAACGTCTTCTGGCCTCAGTGGGGACTGCATTGAACAAAATGCACTTACATACATATATACTCATATACATAAAATAAAAATAAAAAATATTTTAAAATGTATTTTTAAAATAACAAAAAGTTAAAATAAGTCAGGTGTAGTGGTATGGACCTTAAATCCCAGCACTCAGGAGGTAGTGGCAGGAAAATTACTGTGAAGTTGAGGCCATTCTGTTCTATATATAGTACCAGTCCACTGGAACCACAGGGTGACCCCATCTCAAACGAAACAAAGGAAAACAAAACAAAACAGAAATAAAATATAAAAAAGACAAAGTGTGTGTGTGTGTGTGTGTGTGTGTGTGTGTGTGTGTTTCTTTTTTTTAGTGGAATGGGTCTGAAGTTCTACCCTTCCTGTGATGATTCTTGTAGCAAAATGCATCTCACAAGGTGACACAACGGCCATGACAGGACCCTCCAAGTCACTCAGGAGACAAATTCAGGCTCACAATGACAGTTTATACTCCCATCCACAGCTTGCAGCCTGCACTTTTTCACGCACATATACATATTGAGCTCTTGGTCTGGTTCTGCTAAAACATGGGTGTATTTGTTTACAATACCATAGCAAAATGACTAAAGTTTAGAAATTAACATTGACAAAAGGCATTGTCTTATCTTCAAGCATATTACATGCAGAATCTTCAGCATTTAATATTGATATATGAAACTGAGAATATCTTTTTCTTGTTACACATTAAAATTAATTTTGTGGTTTGAGATTTCTTCTTTACTTTGACCTAAATATCAGAAATGCATAAACACATTCTAAAAACTATATCCTCAAATCTTGATTGATCTATAGAACCATATTAATAATGTTTTAGGATACTGAAAACTCATTAACTTCTTATTTTTCTAGACCAATAGCTATCAATGAGTTGTCTTCTTACATTCTCGTAGTTTCCTGAATTTCTTCATAGAGGTTATAGTAATTTAAACTAAATTGTTTAATTTCTATAATTTTATTACTATATCTTCTTAATAAACATTTCAGCATTGTTTCTCAACACTGAACCACCAGAATCTGACATAATTGTTAGAAGATTAAAAAAGGCTCTGTCATTATAATGGAATGCATATACTGAACATGAATATTCCTTGTTCTGTATCCATTATGGTTTAGTCTACCTAAGAAAATTTTATTTTCATTAATTAACACATTAAAAAATTACTTATTTTGTTGATGGAGAGCTCAGCCACAAATGGGACATTTATATCCACTTCTTCCCAAGACCCAGGATAGGGGGCAGAAAGATTGTAAGGGCAGGAGGTCAGCAGAGACTGGAGTGAAATAGTTTCTTTTGGACATGACAAAACCACTGTACCCATGAACCCATAGCAACAGTAGTTTCCTGCACAAGATCTACACAAAACCAAGACAGCCAACATTCTAGCATGGACTGGGGGAGGGGAGGGGGCTCAAAGGTCCTTTGAGGAACTATGTGCAGTTGAGATCTTATGGGAGAGGGAAAGTCAATTTTCTTTAAAGATATGGCTCTTGGTAGGTTGATAACACTCATGGGATGACCTTTCACCCCACCAGAGAGTATATGAATGATATAAATTTGACTGGATGTTTATTTAAAAAATGACATGAGGGACTGGAGAAATGGTTTAGCAGTTAAGAGTCCTGGTTGCTCTTGCAGAAGACATGGGCTCAGTTCCCAGCACCCACATTGTGGCTAACAACCATCTGTAACTCCAGTTTCAGGGGATCCAACACCCTCTTCTGATGTCTTCAGGCACTGTATGACAAGAGGGTGCTTACATACATTCAGGCAATACACTTATACACAGAAAATAAAGATGGCATCTATAACACCTTTTTAAAAAGAGCATATGAAGCCCAGGGGAGGGATAGGGAGGTGGAAGTGGATCTGGGAGGATGACTTGGGGTTGAATGGAAGGAGACAAATACGATCAAAATACATTATATAGAATTCTAAAGGACTTAATAAAATTATTTAAAAAGAGTGTTTATTTATTCATTATTATGCACTATATGCTCTATTCTTAAGGTAAGAAAAGCTAGAAATGCTTTAAATAGTGCTATCCTCGTGGGCTTTCCACAATGCTTGTCAAGCTGGGCAGTATGCATTTGACTATATGATGGTCCTTAATTATCCTAAATATTTAAATATTACAATTATTAACTGAGTTAAGGCTAATATGATACAAATTTAAAATGTGCATTTAAAATTTTTATTTTATTCTTAAACACTAAAGGCAAAAAAGTAAATGAAAGTGTTAAGGAGAGAGAAACAGAAAGTGTTTATTCAGTTGTGTTTGGGAAAGAAATGAACACGAAGCTTCTTTCAGACAATGAGCTTGATTAGGAAAGAGGTGGGGGGTCATGCAGTAATGAAGGCCATGGTCAGGGAGGAGAGCATAATGGACCGTATATTATATCAGAGGCAGCATGATGAAGCAACAGCGTGGGAGAACAATCTAGACATAGCTTAAGATAAGAGAAAAAGAGTAATTCACCATGGAGTGCAAGGCAGAGAGGGGGCACCTGGAAAGCAGGAGAGAGGAAGTGGCGAGAGATACAAGAGTGTACCAGGCAGAGTGATAGGCAGAATGCAACAGACATGGATAAATGGAATAGTGAAGGAGTGCAGAGGATACAGGATAGAGGCCTGCTTTTTAATTTACCCAGAGAGTGGGTAACCTGACCGTAGAGTGAAGGCAGTTTGGGGTCAGACATCTAGCCAACAGGAAGGACATTTATCTGCAAAGTTCTGTTGCATCCATAGAAGTTGGAACTAGAGCAGTTTATCAATTTATACTGTTACTTAAGGACAAATCAGTAGGATCTGTTCTTAAAGAAGCAGGCACATGTTTATCAGAAAATTATTTTTGAAGCTGAGAATCTTTCAAGAAGAACCTCAAACTTTTAACTATACAAGAGGAAAAAAATTGAATTTCTATCATATAGTTTAAGAGTTGTTCTTTTCAAAATATACTCAACTTATCTTATTTCTTTAACTACTATTTCAAATATCCCTCTCCAATTTATAATGTTTAATATGAACTTCTTAGATATCATATCAATAGGTGGATTTGAGATACACAGCATTAAATAACTACTAACGAATAGTATCCCACATATTTTAAATTACTTAAAATTATCAAAATCATTAGGTTTGGTATTGCATATTCTCTAAAATAACTTAAAATATATGTGTAAAGTTCACAAATTCTTAATATATAATGTGTCAATTTTCACATGAATATTAGGTACACAGAGATGTAAGAAAGCCCCATAAAACTAAGGCCAGATTTAGAGCCTAATGATGGAGATTGACTATCTATACAATTAAGAAGTTTTTTGTTTTTGTTTTTGTTTTTGTTTTGAGGATGCCATTGAAAACTGGTAGTTTTTGTCTGACAGAAGTAGAGTTCCCGAGAGCAGGGGTCAACGGGTTTCATGTAAGATGACTGAAGTCTAATAGTTTTAGAATTTAAAAAACTAAACCAAGGACAGTGTACACAGGAAGGTTACAATTTGCAAGAAGTATGCTGAAAGCGAGTTCAAGACGGCTCAGACAGGCGAGGCAGCAGAATTTTATTTTATTTTTTGTTGTAATTTTTTATTTCTTGAGAATTTCACGTATGTATATAAAAGATACGATTATATTATTTGCTCCCATTTCCCAGTCCATAGTCCTGTCCACCCCTCCAACACCCCACCCCTTCTCAACTTTAAGTCTTCCCACTGGACAGATAATCTTGGTTTTCAACTCTATGGTATCTGGAATCAACACAAGCCCTTGGGGGTTACTCTGAGGGAGTTTCTTGGTCTTACTACTTGACCCACCCAGAATGCGGGAGGCACCTTCCAGTAGCAACCCAGATAAAAGGACACAGAACAAGGGAGTGTTTGCTTCTCGCCTGCCTGTCTTCGCTCTTGCCAGTGAGTTTATACGTCCCTTTGCTTGGTATTTTTTCACTGATATTAGAAACACCTTTGGGCTTCCATCATAGAGTGAAGATCAGAAGCTCTCCAGGAATCCTCCAGGCCCTTCAGGGCCAGATTAGGGCTGCTGGGACATTCAGCTTATGGACTGAGCACTATCAGGGTCTTGGCCTCTCTTGTGTAACACAGCCATTGTTGGACTACCCTAACCACAGCATATAAGCCAATTCAGGAAATCCCATTTTCACATATTTGCATATATATTTATTCTATTCTTTATGTTCCTTTACCTACTAAGTCTAGAGCTGTTCTTATGTGTATGCATGTGGAATCATCCCTGAAGCATGGGATACCAACCAATAGCCACACTCTCAAATGGAATGATTCTCCCTCCCTTCCCAGCAGTTATCAAGGTCAATAGGTCCCCAGTAATCACCTCCCCTACCTGTGCCAGAGTTTTGGCTGGCTTGATCTTGTTCAGGTAACCACAGCTGTCATAAGTTCATGAATGCAATAGCCGTGTTATATCCAGAAGACATTTCACAGCACTCCTTCCAGGGAATCCCCAGGCTCTTACTTTCTTTCCACAGCCTCTTCTGCAATGTTCACTGAGCCTTGGCAGGGGCTGGGGATGGTGTTGATAAAGATGTCTCACTTAGGGCTGAGCAGTGTTCCTTATGCTCAACACTCTGCTCAGTTCTGCATCTCTACATTGATGCAGACAAACACAGCTTCTCTGACCAAGGTACAGAGCAGCTTAGGTCTGTGGTTATAAACATAAATATTTAGAAGGCGATGAATTTCAGAACATGACCATTTAGGGAAGCAAAAATGGCAGGTTCTAAACTAGGGCTTATGAAATGCCCAGCTGTGAGCTTTTGACCAGGATTACAGCACCAGACATGAAATTTCCTCTTGCGGAGCAATCCTCATATCCAATCAGAAGTAATCAGTCATGCCATAATTGTCATGGCAGTGTTGCTGATCATTACACACATCTTGTCCTGGAGGTGGGTATTGTAACATGCAGGGTTCATGGATGTCTTTCTTCCCTTAACAGCCTGCATAGCACCTTCCAGCAGGGAGAAAGATTGCAGGTCAGTTTCTCTGTGCCCTGCAGAACATATTAGCTCTCATGCATACAGTTATTTAATTACCTAAACTTGTCTGTACATATTCCAGTTCATCAGAACCACATTTCAGTTGATGAGCACCCCACTGTTTATATTAATACAACAAAATCACCCAGTAGTGCCTTTCTCTGAATGTATGCTGTTAGGGTTTGAATGTGAAATGTCCCCCATAGGCTTGTGTGTTTGAGCACTTGGTCGCCAGTAGATAGAGCTGTTCTGGAGCTTGCTGAACCTTCAGGAGGTGGAGCCTTACTGGAGGAACAGTAACAGCGATAGGGTGGTCTTTGAAGCTTATTACATGGTCTCTGCTGCTTGTTCTACTGAGCCGTGATGAGATAAGAATGTCCACACACTTCTGCCACCAGGTAGTAAGTTGCCTGCTGAGATGCCATCTCTGTGATGGACTGAAGCCCCTTAAATTCTGAACCAAAACAAGCTGTTCATATTCCATCCTTTTTCCAGAATGTAAATTCTATGAGAACATGTGTCTGATTTTATTTGTTTAATTCTAATTACATAGTATGTGCTCAACATTTTTTCTTAATGAATACTTTAAAAAGTTTACTCCAGGGGCTTAAGAGATGACTCAGTGGTTTAAGAGCACTGGCTGCTCCTGCAGAGGATGAAGGTTCGGTTCTCAGCAACCACATGGACACTGATAACTGTCCATAACTCCAGTTCCAGGGAATCTCTCTTTCTGACCTCTATGGACACTGTACGACATGGATGTACTTACATACATGTAGGCAACACACTCGTACACAAAATAAATAACAACAGTTTTAACAGTTTACTTGAACATACTATCCTTTACTCTTTTGTGCTCACAGGTAGTAACAGTAAAGGTTAAAACATATCAACTGAGACCATGTCAATAAGACACATTCAGTATTCCTATTGCTTCCCATTCGTTTCTGTTGCTTCTAAAGTTGCTCTTAGTGTTTTGGTTGTGAAGAGAGGGAACTGGAAGATGAATACTGGAAGAGAAAGTGCAAAGATGAAAAGAAGGAATGTCATGGAGGTAAAGGAAGAATGGAAGACCAAAGTGTTACCCAACTTGGGGGTCCCAGTGTGTGAAGCCAGGTTTGGCCACCAGTCCTTAATAAGTCAAATAGAACCATTAAATTAGTAGTAAAAAATAGAAAAAAAGGACAATTTGTCAATATGACCACATTGGGTAAAGGACAAAGGCATCCAGTGACCCCTCCCACTCTATGTTTGGGGTCCTGAAGTAAAGTTTAATGGAGGGCCAGGTGTGTGCACATTTAAGCCTAGTCAAGGCATTGGTTAGCTGTTGACCCATCATTCTTTCTGTAAGGTGGCAAGTTTCTTCCTGCAGAGTTTTGGAGAGAAGAATTCTTGCTTTGGCTGGCCCCAACCTTTCTTCTTCCTGCATGAGATTCCTGAGGAAATTCCAATTTCTTGGGCTCTAGTGTTTTAATAATTAGATAGCTAAAGTATGTCATTAGACTATATGCATTTCTGTCAGGCCAGGTGTAAAAAAAGAAAGAAAAAGGTAGGCAAAGGGGCAAAGAGAAAGAAAAGTGATGGGTGAGTGGAAGTGGCCAGACCAAAAAAAAAAAAAACATTGGATATTGCGGTAAGAAAGATAAAAGACTTTTCAAGTCTACAAACATTCAAATTATTAGATACTCTATTAAGTTCTTTGCAGGGATGTTCCAACATTACATCTCAGAAAAGCCTTCATAGGTACTGTAGTTTTATATGATCAGTCAGCATTCTTGATTTCCTCTGAAGGGACCAAGTTCCCCACAGAACAAGGAAGCTGGAATTGCTGGTTTCAAAGCACAGGGAAAGAATCCAGAGCATGCTGAGCCCCTGATGGTGCTGCTGTGTATGCAATGTCTGCCTGTTTGCTGATGACTGCGTCTATTCACACAAAAATGCATTTGATGTATGACACGGGTGCACTTACACACATGCAGGCATAACACTCATACACATAAAATAAAAACAAATTGATTAAAAAGTGCATTTGATACTACACTGTATAATCGGATATGAATTACAACATTAGTTCAAACTATCTTGAATTTGCATTAACAAACACAATGTAGTCAGAAATATTTGTAAGAGATAGTTTTAAATCACTGGTTTCATATTGTAAGAGCCTGTAGATCACTGCAGCAGATTATGAAAAAATTCTGTCAACATTCTGCTTTGACCCTTATTTCTTTAAAGAAAATATAATTTATTTGCTTATCTCTGTATAATATGCATTAGTTTATTTGAATGTAATAGCTATGAAGCTGATGAAAGATCATTTTATAGGAGATGAGAGATTTGGGGGGTAATTGTATTCTCAACCAAATACAAGACTCCATACTAAATTAATTCTATTTGTTATTTTATTACACTTTCTGTCTCTCTGGCAATGCTTCTAAAAATCACAGGGAAGATTGTCTGAAAGATAAATTTTGTGCATCTGGCATCAGGCAATAAGGAAGGATAAATCCCTCTAGAGGAAGTGATACTGTGTTTTCCTCTTCAAAGACTATAGATGGATGGGATGTAACTTGATGAAGGAGCACTGCTCTTAGGAAAGCATTGTATTGTGATGGTAAAACAAAGTTCCCTTTCAGACAAGTTCTTTAAGCACTTTCCTCATTTCATGGTAAAATTGAGCGACTGTAGTCATGTGGGCCACTAGATGGAGGTATTGTCATTTGCAGAACACATTGATGGTTGGGCTACACATTTTTCTGCCCTCTGAATGAAGGAAATTATGCATGTCCTCTGTGACCCACAGCATGCATTTACTATCACCTACCCTCCTCCAACACACACACACACACACACACAGCTCTTTTGAAAGACAACACACCACTCATGAGTTAATAATGGATTGGCCACAATGGAGCTACAAAATAAATTCAGAGAGAAATATCCTGCTATGAGTCTGACATTGTAATTACAGGAGTGGAGTGAGGTTTCTCTTGAAGCATCAATGCATTTTACATGGGTAAGATGGAGCCATAATCCGATCAGCTGCAACTGCCACCTCAACAGACGGACCCTAAAAATAGGCCCCCTCTGGTAATCTGTCTGGATTACTAAATTCAGTGATGGCTTGGCAACAAATCAGGGAAATGTTTGCGGAAAAGGATTTAAATATATCATGAAGTTCTATCTGCTTTACAGAGAAACGCACAAGGCCCCGATTGAGAGCTACTGCTTTGGGGCTGCTTCCAAACAACCAAGCTCATTTTGTCAAAACATCACCTTACAGTCCTGCCTTCTGCAATTTAATCATCTTAAGTCCATTAGCGGGGGCAGAGGAAGGCAGAGATTTCAAAGGGGGTTCTACTGATACTGGCTGCTACATTTTATATTGCTGTAACGTTTTACTTTATTAATGATGTTAGGCTAAGTAATCAGGAGTTCACATGGATTTCACTTGAAGTAGAAGAAGGTAAAATTTTTCTTAACGATACAAAGGTGCCTGTGATATCTTCATAGTTGCATAGATAGAAAGTCGCTTCTTGCTTAGAGTATGTGCTAAGTATCACTGGCTGGAGAGAAGGCAGTGAATGTAGATTCAGAATTTAAAATGAAGCTCAGGGAAGGATTTCTAGCATATGTTTTTCTAAGCATTTAAGGTTAATTATTTTATGGGCTGTCAAAACCATTTGTAAGATGCTGCACAGCTCTTTTGCTGAACCCCTCATTTGCTCTTCTGGTGCAAGAAAGTTCCCCAGGCCTGTGACCTCCAGACCATTCTGTCGGTTTTGTTTTTGTTTTTGTTTTGTTTTGTTTTTTCCTGTGCTGTCTTTCTCTCCCCTAGTACTGCGGTTTCCTTCCTTACTTTCTGAACTCTCCAAACAGTCCTGTTGTTCTCTCTTCGATGTTCACAGTGAAACCATTTGGGAATCTTGCATTAGATAGATAACAAATATGGCAGTGCTTCAGAGAATGAAGTTAAGGGCTGTCTTCTGCATCTCCTATCCACTCCTAAAATTATTGCACTCTAATTCTAGATCCCTTACTAATCTTAATTTAAGATGAAGAACCAAAAGAATAACTGGTGAAGAAAATTCAGTACTTATTGTAGAGTACGTTAAAATCCAGAACACAAAAGTCACAGTTACTGAAAATATTTCTTTCTTTGGTTCAAGTTTATGATACAATGATAGCCTTAATAAAAGACAAAACTATAGCTCAGAGGCTTTATAATAAATCAGTAAAATTGATTCAGTGATATTTGTAAAGCCTCTTGTTTTACTCCCACCCTAACAGTATAGTTTACGCCACTGAACAGGTAGCCTGGGATTTACCGTTATATGTTAAATATATAGATATTTTATTTTGCAAATATTGACATATGAACACACAGCTGTGAAACTTTCAATTGCTATACTATTTCTTTACACATCCAGGTCATCTATACCAATATTAATTTTAAATAGTCTTAAATAGTCAGAAATTTATAAAATTCATAAAATAGAGGAAACTCCAAACACTGGCACAATTTGACTTTTAAAAATATGTGTATATATTTTGAAGTCTTTCTTTTGAGGAGCTGAGCGGTTCCTTTTGTTAATCAGGAATCACATTCTGTGATTACCACTTCCTTTGATTTAGCAAGCTCACCTACTTTTAGAATCTTATTATTATTAGAAATTTTGCTAGCAGTCAATGAACTTAAACTCATCATCAATATGAAATTATGCACATAAGAGATAGGATAATAAAAGTCTACCAAATAGTACAAATTATAACCAGGCTGTAGCAAGTTTTTTAACCCTTAATTTTTTTATCATAGCAAGATAATATTTATGACTTTTGACAACATTGTAAGTAATAATAATAATAAAGCTGGTGAGCTTGTAAAGCATAAAGACCTTATGACAACAGCAGCAAAAGATTTTAGCCATGTTATGTTATAAATTATAATTTTGTCTTTCTGGCTATTAGGCTGTAAGGCTTAGTCATCTCTAAATGTGTACAGAGGAACAGTCCTATAAAAAAGAAACACACTCTAAATGTATTATAGTAATAGCTTTATTTTGATATATGTCTTTTCGCTTAGGTAGTTAAGTTCTTATAACATTTTTATATGATTCAGCAGGATAGAGTTTTCTGGTGACTTCACAAAATATATATTGATTTATTATGATTAATACAAAACAATACCAAAAACTATATTGTTTTTGCTTAGGAATAATAACTTCATATTTGTTCCTTTTTCCTTTAATTCCTGAAATAATTAAAGATAATTTTGACATAGTGAAGCTAACTCAGTTTTCTTGGCTTCACTTGATTTAAATAACATATTTTGTCAATATAGTGTTAAGCTACTTAAAGGAAGATATAGAAATTACTGAAAATTAAATTAGAGAATATTAGCTGAACAAACATACAAAACAAATTTTAAGGTATGCTTTATGAATGATAAAAATGGACATATATAGTGTTCAGTTTAATGAATTTGATAAATGCACAGCCTTCTGTAAGGGAAAGAATACCGAGAGTGTGTTTGTTATACTGGGGGTGTGGTTATACAGGGAGTGTGCTTGTTATACTGGGAGTATGTTACACTTGGAGTGGGATTGTTATACTAGGAGTGTGTATGTTTGTTACACTGGGAGTGTGACTGTTACCTGTGGAGTGGGATTGCTACACTGGGAGTGTGTTTGTTACGATGGGAGTGTGTTACACTGGGAGTGGGATTCTTAAACTGGCAGTGTTTGTTAATATAAAAGACATTGTAGTTTCTAAGGTGCAACCAGGGTCCTTCCTCTGCACTGGACTCTTCAGACTCCAGAAGATTAGACAACGGTGCTTAAATCTTAGTTTCTAAGAGAATACATAAGAAAGCTTGTAAATTCTTTGTATTCCTCCTCACTTCCAGCTCTTCTCTGCGCTTTTTTCCCCTTCTTTCCTCTAACTGATATTCTTTCCTGGGACCAAATCTTCAGCTACTGAGTTAGCTTATGTTACTGAAACACATCAACAGTCTATGTGAGAACAGTGCCATGAGCACCGATGTTTTTGAAAGGTTACTCTCCACAGTACCCACAGCCCACAGTCTTCAGAGTGTTTTAGTCAGATTACATTCACTTCTACGTATAGACAGCATGCTGGGGAAAAATGACCTTCTCGTTGGCTGAAAATATAAGATTGGATTTTAGAATTTAACATCACCAGATAGCTATCAAGTTTCTTTTTAACACTGTGCTAAACATTGTGGAGAATCAAAACAACCAAGAATAGTCTTGGCCCTTACCACACCCTAGATGAGCTATCACGGCTAACAGTGAGTATTTTAAAACAAAGAAAAATATCTTAAAAGTTATATAAAGTAGAGCAAAAGCAGTGTGCAGGAACATCTTCAAGAAGGTACTGAGGGTATTTCTATAAGGAAAGAAATCATGAACATTAAAAAAAGAAAGAAAACATAAAAGTGGTACACACCTTTGCTGGTTCAGATGGCAGATATGTGCATAGGCTGGGAACGTAATTTTATTTTCACTTTGTCACACTGTTACCGGGACATGGCTTGGCTGCAGATTTGTTTGATCATAGGAAATTAAGAATAGAGCATTAGATATGAAAATTATTTTGACAATAGTGAAACCAAAGCTATAAGAGTATGTTGAACATGATAGTCCATGCCCTTTATCCTCGCATTCTAGAGGCTGAGACAGGAGGAACGCAAGTTTGAAGCCAACATAGCAAGATCTAGCTTTTTAATGAATAAGCAGAGGCTGGAGAGTTGGCTCAGCAGTTAAGAACACTGGTTGTTCTTGCAGAGGACCCAGGTTCAATCCACAGCACCCACATGGTGGTTAGCAAACATATGTAACTCCAGCTCCAGGGGATTCAGTGCTCTCTTTTGACCTCCATGGGCATTGCACCACAAGGTGCACTTACACACATGCAGGCAATACATCATACACATAAAATAAAAATAGCATATAACAAATAATAAATATTTAAAAATGAATAAGCAAATAATTTTAGATCTTAGTTGTTTATTTATTTTGCATGTATATATGATGTGTGTGGGTGGGTGTTTACATGCCATGGCCTGTGTGTGGGGAGGTCATTGGTTGACTTTCTGCAGTCAATTCTCTCTTTTACCTTCATATGAGCTCTAGAGATCAAATGCCATTTTCAAAAATCTCATTTTAAATCAATGAATACTTCTAAAAATTATTCGTATATAGTTACTCCTCTCATTGTTCTGACCAAATACCTGAAAAGAAACAACTTCAAGGAGGGATAGGATTTTCTGGAATGGCAGCAGGGCATAGCTATCAGCCTATCATGGCAGGGAGGGTGTGGCACAGCTGTATTAAGTTGACTGTTTATATCTGTGTAAATCAGGACACAGAATTGGTGTTCTCATGCTTATCGCTCTTTCCCCTTCTCTTTTTTTCATCCTGTGTACAGCCTGTGCGAGGGTGCTCCTCACATTCAGTTTCTCCTTTCTGGAAATATGCACACACACAAAAACACACACATAGACACATGTGTTGACTGATACCCTAGGCATTTGTTAAGCTAATCAAACGGCTATGGAAATGAAAACCATTACAATGTGACAGCAAGATTATCTAACAAAAAAGTACCAAGAGGGCTGGAGAGCTGGTTATGAGCTCTGTGGTTACTAGCACTGGCTGCTCTTGCAGAGGACCTAGGTTCAGTTCCCAGCACCCATATGACAATTAACTGTCTGTAACTCCAGTTACGGGGATCTGACAGCCTCTTCTGACTTTTGTGGGCACTGCATAACACAGGTCCACTTACATACATACAGACAATACACTCATACACATAAAATAAAACAGTAAGAATAAAATATTTTTAAAAGTATAAAGAAAATTGGGGAACAATTTTGATATGTCAGCAAAAGAAATTTTCTTTAACTTTTGTACTCTAAGTACATATCTCTCCTACACACCTGCCCTATACAAAATGTAAGCACTTTATAGAGTTCCTCACAAACTGACTATAAGAAAACCACTTCAAAAGATTGCTTAAAACATTTGATATCAGGGCTGGAGAGATGGCTCAGCAGTTAAGAAGAATGGCTGTTCTTGCAGAAGTTCTGGGTAGAATCCCAATATCCACATGGTGGCTAACTGTCTGTAACTACAGTTCCAGGGGACCTGACACCCTCTTCTGTCCTCAGAGGACACTGCACGTGGGTGAACTTACATACATACAGGCAATACACTCATATATATAAAGTAAAAATAAAATAAATAAAAAATATAACACTTGCTATGTGTACAGTGACAAATATCTTCAGAAAGCACGTTATCTGGCTCTTGCTTTCCCTGCCCCATCCTGAATGTCCTCAACTTCTTGAGTTACTTTCCTTCTTCCCCTCTTTTTGCCTTCTCTTTTGTCTTCGTTGTTCTTTTTAGTTTTGGAGACAGGATCTCACACTGAAGCCCTGGCTGGCCTTGAGATCACTACCTTTCTCCTGCTTTCTTTCCTTCTCTTTCTTTCGTAAACATATTTTATTTATTATCTTTATTTTACTTATATGAGTATATTGCCTACATGAATCCATGTCATGAAGTGCCCATGGATTCCAGAAGAGGACTTTGGATTCCTTGGAACTGGAGTTGTGGATGGTTGTTAGCATCCATGTGGTGCTAGGAATTGAACCAGGTCCTCTGCCAGTGCTCTTAACTGCTGAGCCATGTCCGCAGCCCATCTTTCTTGTTCTTTCTTTCTTTTTTTTTTTTTTCTGCCTTATTCTTCCCTCTTTTTTTCTCTTCTTTTCTTTTTGTTTTTCTCCTCCTGGAACTTCCTATACACTTCACGGAGTTCTGCCTGCCTTTTTTAGAGTGTTGGACTTAAAGCAGCTGAAAAACCACACCCAGCTTGCTCCTTTTACTTGAGTGCTGGAATTATAAGTATAGCCATGGCTGGCTTCCTTAAGGCTCTTTGTCTGACTTGGATAACTTCTCTGTGACTTGCAAAGTTGAAACAATATTTTACATTTTTTAACTCAATGCTCTTTTTAAGCAGTCACATGATGAATTCATGCCCGAGGCTAGTCAATAGCAGCACAAAATAGAAGCACTACTTATGTATGTTTTCTCTTTACTGTGAAAACTCTTGGATTCAGTACCAGTTTTGAGCTGAAGCGCTCCGTTTCAGTAGCTGGGAAGAGAGAAATAGTCTGCTGCTTTGATACCTAGGTATTGCTGAAAACTGAGTCCCTAGACTTAGTGGCTCAAAGGATATGCTTTTAGGTCATGATTCCCAGGTTTGATAATCTGTGCTTACGTTTGGCCAGGCACTTCCCTGTGTCTCAGGCTGGCTCCTTCCTGTAGCCGAAATCAGCAGATGCTAGAGCCCTGGGGCTTCATGTGAGTGATGGTTGGCTGAGGTGATGAGCAATACCAAGCCATGGGACTCCAGCATTGATTAGACTGATTCTCTTTCGAAACAGCAAACAAAAGCAAGCCCCTGTGTCTGATCACTTTTCAAGCCTTAGCTTGCTGACTAGCATCCCAGGGGCCAAAGCACATCACAAAGACCTAGACCTCCTAGGCTTACGGAAGGGATGGAAACAGAGAGCACTGCAGGGAGTCCGCGGTCATGTTTCCGCATGTCATTGGTCATCTCTGCTGATTTTGATGACTTCAATTTCATTTTGACTTTGCATTGGAATTTCTGGCATACTTTCCTTATGTTAAAGTGATGCAGATCCTGAGAAGTATGTAAAACAGATATCCCAGTTGAATAAATAACTGTAAAGTAACTGTGAAGCCACTGACACAACTGAGTATTAACCAGAGTAATAATTATCACAGAAATAAGCTGTGAAGCAACACTGTTCATTTTATAAATGAAAACATCATCCTGCCTTCTCCACTAAATCCTTTGTGTTTCTGTTTTTACTATGCATACAAATAATAAACTTTGTTGACCTGTGTTCTACAAACACTCTGACCAATACCAAGGTGGGGAGGAAGGGTTTATTTAGCTCACGTCTCCCAGGTCACAGTTCATCACTGAGGGAGCCCAAGGTAGGAACTCAGGGCAGGACCCTGGAGGCACCAGCTGAAGCACAGACCACAGAGGAACACTGATCACTGGCTTGCTCCTCTGGCCAATGCTCAGCCTGCTTTCTGATATAATACAGAACAACCTGCCTGGGGGTGGAGCTACCCACCATGGGCTGGCCCCTCCCATCACTCAACAATCAAAAAAAATACCTCACAGCCATGGCCACAGGCCAGTCCAATGGAAGAAATTCCCCAGTTGAGGCTCCCTCAACCCAGGTGTGTCAAGTTGATACTAAAGCTGCCCAGCATGACTTGTGCTTCTGCTTTCTGTATGCTGTGATACTACATAGTCCATGCTGTGCTTTCATTTACTTCATATCATTTGTAATTGTGTTGCATACAACTACAGTTCTTTGACTTTCTTTCCACAACCATTTTCTTCCTGTTTTGATGGTTACCAGTTTAGGAAGCCTTACTTAAAGACATTTCAAATTAAAAACCCTAATAAAATGGACAAGTCCATTGTGTTCTTGGTTGTTAGAGAGCAATTTTAAAGGTGTCGATTTCTTTAGATCAATTTATAAACTCTCAGGAGAACAGCTTATTTCACCCTAAACATTACCGCCAAATTAATGTACCTTAAAATCAGTTTTAATTTTGTCACTTCACACTTTGCTTAAGACAGAACGATTTCCTGATCACCAGAGCTGTGCTATGTAATCCTAATACCTCTAGCCTTATGTGGCCACTTAAATTTAAAATTTAATTAATTAAAGTTAAATAAAATTCATCTGCACTTTCTCAGCTGCACCATTCACATTTCCGGTGTTCCGGGGCTTTGTACATCTACATCACAGGGCAGAGCGAAGCTACAGCTCTTACTTGGTTGCAGTAAATTCTACTGTAAGCATAATGTTCCAATAGCAATGTTCTAACCTCAGTGCATCAGTTTAATCCATTTCATTCCTGCTTAAAACTACTTAAACCTCATGACTCAGGTGCACCTCGTTCCTTCCTTCTGAGAACCCGGGCCAATTATCACTGCTGTTCCCTTGTTTAATGCTAAGCTCATATTCTGAGCAGTAATGATAATTATCTTCAGCACATTTTTTGTACTCTGTACCTATGTGTGTGGGTCACACTGATGTCGCTGTGATGAAGTCACTAAGAATGCAGAAAAGAATGCACTGGTTTGAAACTCAAATCTTTCCGTAGCAGGAGAGGAAGAAAAGGGTTTTTTTTTTCCCCCATATTTTGATTAGCATGAACTACATTACTTTAAGTTCATAAAACTTGGTGAAAGATATCGAAAAGTTAAAAAGACCTTATTAAATGGAGCAACCCATTATGTTTGTGACTGCAGGAGTGCAGATTTAAAGATGCCCACTTTCCCAGCTCAATTTATACATTCACTGCGGTCTTGACATCTTGAAAGGGATAACATTGATTCTGGTTTCAGTCCATGTTCACTTGAATTTGTTGTTTCTGGGCCAGTGAAGAGGCAGAATTCCCCAACAGTAGGAGTGAGATATAGGAGGATAGCGAGGGAGGAGGGGAAGAGGGGGAGATAAAGACAGACAGAGAGACGAGAAAGACAGACAGAGAGAGGCAGAGAGAAACAGAACAGAGACAGAGACAAAGACAGACAGAGGAACGCGGAGAGGAACAGGGAGACAGCCATGATACTGTGTATAATTCTATGCCTTCTTGTTGTGGATACTTCAAGTAGGATAGAAGTTTTGACTTTAAGAACGTACTTGCTATCTATGTATTTATTCTCTGTCTGTTATCTTTGTTGGGCTCACTTAGATGTTGACATCCTAAATCCTTGAATAATGCTATGGAACCACTGGTGACTTGCTTTTCAGATGGAAATATTTCCCTTCAGCAGCAGCTCCCCTCCCTGACCCACCTTCATTTTCTGCAGTCACGTTCTATGCAGGAGGAATTTTCAGTATCAAGTCTTTGAAAGAACCCCTTCGAAGTCTTCCCCCAGCGACTTCTCAAACTACAGCTCAACCTTCCCTATTCAGAAGTTCCGTGTTGAATCCCTGGTGGTGTCACACTTTAGCACTGGTATATTGTGTTAGTGCTAAACAATACAACTGTTAATCAGTTAGTATGCCCTTCATATCCAATTTTCCAAGTTAAATTTGAATCCGTCATTACCGGCCACATGTCTTAGGTTGATACACACCATATGTAATATTTTCAGAAGGCTTTGCTAACTGTTGGTTTAAGAAAATTTGTAGATTCAGTATACCGCTTAACAATGCAAGTGTCCATGTCATTGGCAGTTTCAGCGAAGTCGATATTAATACAGCCTGGCACTCTCTTTTATCATTTTAGCAAGGCAGTCAGAGATTGCACTTAAAAGCTCAAAGTATCTTCTCTGCAGACTCCCTTCATTTTATTCTTCATTTTTTCCTTTCATTTCTTTTATCTTTTGGCTTTTTTGACACAGGTGCTCATGTTTCCCAAAGCTGGCCTCAAACGATAGTGACAAATGGCCGCGAATTTCTGATAACTTGCCTGGTTGCCTCCCAGTTGCTGGGATTACAGGGATGCTTCACCAGGCCTGATTTTATGCCATCCTGGGCAAGGAACCCAGAGAAACCCATGCTAAGCAGTCATGCTATCAACTGAGCTATATCCTCAGCACTTAATTGTTAATGATTCTGCCATTGATGAGGAAAACAATGGAATGTGTCTGTAATCTACTGTTCTCTCTCTACACCAGAAAAACCACCACAACTAAGTTCCAGAGAGAGGCTTAGGACAGCCCCCGTTCTTCTGGAAGTCTGCTGTCCTAGTGTTTAGAAACCCAGTGAACCATTTCACCTGCTGCATCTATGTGTCAGCCTGGATACTGTGTGGGCTCCTCTGAAACAAATTAAAGTGGAAAAGAGGAAAACAGTTGTTTTCTAAGATATATGTTTTTAAATGCATAGCTTTAATTAGCTGAAAAGAGAAGGGTTGAAGCTGCCTGAAGCTAAAACAACAATGAAATCACTCCTGTGTACGGGTTAAAATGATCCTCGAGTGGATAATCGAGATCCACTGAGTTCTTCAGTGACTGTCCACTGTACCTGCCTGCTAAAGAAAAATTCATATCACATGCTTACGTGCAATGTTCCCTGCAACAGGTATGGATGCATCTTGAATTTTAAGAATGACCTTGCTCTTTTAGCACAAATGCTCTGCAAAGCCAGGCATCAGAGCCTCATTTCCTGTCCCTCGCCTGCTGCTGAGTCTCCAAGTTTGATTACTAGAATCGTGTTTCTAAAGGTGCTATCTTAATTCTCTCTTCATCCCTAATTTGCCTTGATTCAATCCATGAACATTTAAATACAGTGTAATTATCATTGCAATAATCTCTCTCTCTCTCTCTCTCTTTCTCTCTCTCTCTCTTCTCTGGTATAATTTTAATTTTACATCCTTCAGACAAAAATGTATGTATATTATTCCTTGAGAGTTACAAGTTTATTACTGGTATTATTTTCCTTGTTTTATTTCTAAAGAGGACATTTCTGATCAGAGTACTGATTTTTGTTTTGTTTTTAGAAGTTTTACAAAATTTTTACAGACCCTAGCAAACAAGAAAAAATAATAATAAAATCAGATAATTAGTGTTAAATGCTGCAAAATTACTATTGCCCAGAGTGCTAGACAGAACTCCATCATGATCCAAAGCATTCTGTTTTCCCAGGCCCCATTCTGGAAAACGGAAACCTAAGCTTATGAAACAATTCTGAAAAGAACATAAAAGTTCTGAGAACACCTGCACCTACTGACTGCCAAATTTGCTTCTGTACTTTCTCCTTGGCTTGCTCTTGTACGATATGAATTGTTAGAAGAACTCACCAACCTGGTCAGCAGACACCTGGTTTGCCATGGTTAATGGCAGATCTATGGCCCCAGTTTCTACTTGCCTGCTCTGAGGTCAAGCTGCCCTGCTCCTGTGGTTAAACTGGCTTATGATTGGTTAATCTAAAGGACACTAGAAACTCCCCCCAGAGTGCAATGAAAACCTTGCTGAATGAGCTCATTGCTTCTCCCTGAGTACCCAAACCCAGCAGGAACCTGGCCATAAAATAAAGCTTTTCACCTTGCCCTTCCACCGGTGTGGTGACCTTTACTGCAACATATAATATTTAGATCTTCTCTGATAAATATTAAACATAAATATATATATACATGCATATATATGTATGTATGTATCTTTGCATAGAGAATGGTCAGTGCTTCTTTTATTTGGCCCATGTGGTAGAAAGGATTTGGTACCAGAGTTATGGTACCTTCTCCATAAGAACTCTTCTCCATAATTCTGGAACCAAGAATTCTTACCACAGTGAAACATTTGTGGGAGTCTTGCTGTGTAAATGTCTACAAACTTTTAGAGTATTAGTTCTGTGGTTATGGGTGCCCATGGCTTGGTTTTATCAGTGGAAGCAAGTTTGTTGAGCTGTCTTTAATTAGTTTATGTAAATTTTACTTTTGGAAATATTCCCTCAAAACAATCAATACACTACAATTTGTGACTCTCTCTTACCCACATTCTGATGTAATAGAGTTGCTTCTCTAATGATGGCTTCCAGGCAACGTTTTATGAGCCTAGTGTGAGGTTCTGAACACATGCAGTAGGGAGAAAGGCAGCAGTGACTTCAACACAGCCATGAATTCAGCTTCTTCCTTTTACTTAGTGCAAATTGGGGGAGATTGCCAAAGCTCTCATTTATTTCCCCCTGCTTCAACACACACAATTAAGCCCTCAAAGTTATGCAACATAGAAAACTTTAAATATCTTCCCTTTTAGAAATACCAGTAGGAAATGGTCCAAAGTCTACAGTGTTTATGAGTTTGCTAAACAGATGAATATACTTGTCTTGTGACTACTTTCTAAAGGATATCTATAGTAAAAACAAAAATACGCTTTTCTAACTTTAATCCCGCCATTTTGTTAGCAATGATGCACAAGCATAGATAATGTTGTGATATGAACTCCATCTACATATGACAACTTTTCATATTTAATCTATGACTACCTTTGAGAATTAGTTACCATGTCTAATTTTACACAGGGACTTAAATTGTTCTTGCCTGATTTTGCAGGTTATATGTGCTGGTACATTTGAGTGTGTGTGTGTGTGTGTGTGTGTGTGTGTGTGTATGTGTGTGTGCGTGTGTGTGCATGTGACTAAATGTGTATATGAGTCTAGAGAGCTTGTTTTTCTTGCTCTCTGAAGTTAAATGGACAAGAATGATGAGTTCCATGTTATCTGTGTCACTATTTAAAGAGCATTTTCATAGGGGTGTGGTGACATTAGCCATATAGACTATTTGTCCTTCTCCGTATCTACTGTAAAGCAATCCCTCATTGACTTTCTCATTTCCTGTGCTTTAACCCTTAATCCCAAGAGCTCAAGTCAGGCTGTATCTGACCAACAGAGTTCAATATTAAATCGCTCAAAGGAAATCGGACATTCTTTTTATACAGACAGAGTTGTAGTTTTTTGTGCCTTTGACTTAGTTTCTAATATTCCACTTCTTTAAATTGGCATCTTAATCTGTCATCATGGTTGCCCTGCTTAGCTTTTATTGTCAACTTAACATGAACCAGAGTCACCTAGTAAGAGGGAACCTCAGTTAAGAATTGTCTAGATCAGATTGGACAGTGACTCTGTCTGTGAGGAATTGTCTTGACTGACAACTGATATGGGAGGGCCCCATCCCTGTACAACAGGGCTAGCAGAGAGCAAGCCAGAGAGAAAGCAAGCCAGTAAGCAGCACTCCTCCATGGTTTCTGCTTGAGTTCCTACACTGATTTCCCTCACTGATGGACTGAGATGTGGAAATGTAAGTGAAATAAACCCTTTCCTTCTCTGAGTTGTTTTTAGTCATTGTGTTTGTCACATCAATGGAAAAGTAAGCTAGAGCAAAGTTGCATTATTAATAGACTTAGAAGATGGAGCTATAGGCTTTTTGTGGAAATAGCAAAATTTGAAATAACCCCCAATTGTTTGTAGTTAATTCTAATTTAATTTTTATTTTTGATGGTGGGTAAAGAATTGTGAGTTCATTCTATGTCCTTATCTACCTATCTATCATCTCTCTCTCTCTCTCTCTCTCTCTCTATATATATATATATATATACACATATATATATATATATCTTTACATGTGCCTATATGTAAGGACCATCAATTTATGTGTGTATGTATGTGTGTAGCTCTCATCTGTTTTTCATCTCTCCATATAACTGAATTCCATATGAACAACTTTGGCTAATCTGGCAAGGTACTACTTAGATTAATTCATGTGGATTTGGTAATTTTCTGATTTCTGATTGACAAAGCAGATGTTCCCTGGACAGTTTTACCATTAGTGAGTGGAGATAAGTTAGACAACAGCAGGTGTTTCCTTTCATGAATCAATTTCCTTCCTAGTAAGTGATGATACTATCCCATGAGGGGAACACCAATTTTAAGCTGCATTCTTAGCAGTGGTGATAAAGAGTTAGCACAATGAACTTTTGCTCTTTTCCTGGTATCCACCCAAGGTAAGATATATAATTTTGGGTCATGATACATTGTAGAAATCAAAATCATCCAGCATGTGACTTATGATCTGTACCCACTGCTATTGTTATATTATAATAATTTCCTGTGAAAAGATAAAGAAGCTCACAAGAAAACAATAAAAATAGGTATTGAGACAAGAAAGATGTCAATTTATCTGAGTATTCCAAGATTACTTGTCAAGGGCTTTGAATCATTTATGTGTAATGTCACTCAGCGGTTCATAAGTCTGTCTCCTTTAGGGACTATAAGGTTTTGAAAATATTAATTATATCATATATTTTATTGGTATTTTTAGACGAAGCACACAAAACAAGACACATTCATATAATCTTATTCATTTGTGGAATCTTAAAAAGCTGATCTCACAGAACTACAGGAAATGATACGGTTTACTAAAGGTTTTGGGTAGAAAGGGAAGGGAGAAGGGACAGGATTCCCATTGGGTGTGACTTAAAAATTAGAAAAACTAATTATTCTGGTGACTGCAATTTATAATCTTTTTTTTGCAGGGGGAGGGGCAGGATCTCCTTAGTTCCAGCTTGTTTGGAATTCACTCTGTAGACCAGACTGGCCTCAATCTCATGGAAATTTGTTACTCTCTGCCTTCCAAGGGCTGGGATTAAAGGTTTATGCCACCACATCCAGCTAATATTTTCTAAATGGAGAAAAGTTTAATGCCTTCACCAAAAACAAGTGTTTCAGAAAAGTGAAAAATGTTAAACATCTGATATGATCATTATATAATATATACTTGTGTCAAAATCTCACACTGTACCCTATAAAATTAAAATGAAATAAAACTAAATATAAACATATCATTTAAAGTGAAACTTGGAACATTTTGATTGAATGGACAGTAGTGTTATCATGATAGGAGTCCAGTAGTTAAGTGCTGTACTGTAAGTACCACTCATGGTTACCTTTATAGATAAAAAGACAAAAAGAGGTGAGGAAATAAAAGATGTCTGGCCTCAACGCAGAGTATTAATAGTAAATCATTCATTATCTTGATTCTATTTCCTTTTAGAGAATACTGGATTGAGGGGTGAAAATTCACTGACACTCCATTTGGGAAGTGATTCCAGGAATCACTACAGAGGAAATAAGAGAAACTTAACAGAAAAGGAAGGCTTCCAAATCAAAGAATGTTATCAAGAAGAGCTCCACGTGGGTGTCTAGCTTAGTTCCACTGGGGAACTCTACAAGACAAGTAGGAACAAATATCTCAGATTACTTCGCCTGAATAGAAGAGAACTGGTGTGCTTATACATTGTCTTAGTCTGTTCATAATGCTATAACACAAAAGCTGTGAATGGGATGGTTTTTCAGCTACAGTTATTTTTTTTTTCCCCAAGGTCAAGGCACTAACAATTTGATATCTGGTGAGGACCCATTTCTTGATTCATAGATGGCCCTCTTTATACTCTGATGGAAGTTGAGGTGTGGGTTCTTTCCAGGCTTCTTTTTTAATGCATTACTTCCATTCAAGAGAACTCTGCTCCAATGACCTAAGCACCTAGTGACTACTATTGTTTTCACTAATTACTGAATCGACAGAGCATAAGTAGTGGTTCCAGGATTTAGACCCAACACTCACTCAGTCAGTGGAATGTAAATTTCAGTTTTAGTCTAGGTACCCTAAAATGTTAATAAATATTAAGGATTCCAGAAACCAAGAAAGTTTGAGAAAGTCTCACTTACTTCTTTTGAAATATATGTGTATGTTTGTGAATTCCGTAATTCTGTGGGTTATGTAGGCACAGATCTCTCTTTTGATGATGCTCCTTATTTGGAATTTCATAAAGCAGAGAAAGCTCATATGGCTCTGCATTTCAGTAAAAGTGGCCACCACATACTATTTGTTAACATACTTTATACTTCTGATAACAGAATATAATTTTATGGAAAATGTGGTCAAAATTATCTCCAAATTTTCTTTGACCCTCAAATGATACAAGCCCTGTAGATTCAAATGACATTCCCAATTCCTCCTTTGCCATTTTTACTCAGATGAAATAATAGATATCCTTTGGCTGAGATATTACTATTTGTATAGTCAAGACAAATGTACAGATTGTTGTGAAATGCTTTAAGCTCATTCACTGCTTGATGTAGTGATGCTCTTTCTATCATCTATCTATCCACCTCTTCTCTCTTTCCACATAATTTTACATTTTATTGTAAGTCATTTAAAAAACTTCTAAAATAGGCAAAGAAGACATAAAAAGCATAGATGATTTCTAAGTGTGTAAAATGAACATTCGAGCCAATAAAATATATTATCACAATCATAATACTTACAGGCATAATATAATAAAGTATGTTGAACGAGACCCTAAGTGGCTTATATGTTTATATCCATTTCACCCCAGCAGAACCCTGATGATATGGGTTTTATTTCTACCCTGTCTGAGCCAATCGCGTCCTATAACAGAAACAGCTGGGCCCAACTATTTTCCCTACATTAAGCATCGCTTTGCTCAACAGTGAGGTGCAGTGTGTGTGTGTGTGTGTGTGTGTGTGTGTGTGTGTGTGTGCGTGTGCATGCACGTGTGGTGCCTATAGGTATGTGGTGTTTGGTGTGTGTTTTGGATGTGTATGTGTGGTGTATATGGTGTGTGTGTGTGGTGGTACATGTGTGTGGTGTGTCTACACTTGTGTGATGTGTGGTGTGTGTTTTTGGTGTGTATGTGCATCCTTATTTCAGTCTTGTCTTTTGGAGAAACCCAAACTAAGATTCCTCTGTAAAGGCACTTTTCCATCAAAGTACCCATAGATGTAAAACTAGCCATTATCAGAACTAACATCTGAAACTGAGGAAGTTAGGACATGAAGCCAAAACTACTGAAGCCCTAAGTGAAGAGCCTGGAAGAGGAGAAAAATGACTTAATGGGCAAAGGTTCTATGCCACGCAATGTTTGCACCCAGAGAGGGCACCGTGGGGGGTAACACTCAGCAAGTCCTGGCTCTGAGTTTTCTTTTGATAGCTGATAAAATGATATGGAAAGACAATTAGTATAATAATAAAAGTCTGATGCACTTCGACTTGAAAAGCTATATTATTGGGGAAGTCTCAGGAGGTGGGATTTGTAATTTATCCACACATATGTAAAACACATGTACACTCAACCCTGTGTGTGCACAGGAGGAGATCAGCTATAGCATTTAAGGAGCATGTGGAGAAGTCTCCTCTGGACTGCTATCACTACTGTGCATTATTGACAGCATGTCTCCTGGGCGCCGGCATTTCCATACGTTGTGATTGACAGTGAACCTGAATGAAAGTGAGAACTTCTCTGATTTTGATTTGTTTAACCTTTAAATTTATTTATTTATTTTTGGTAAATTTAAGAATTTGCTTTCAAGATTCCTAGTCCATTTTGATTGCATTTATAGATTATTATAATGGCAGTAATCCTTGACACTGGTATAAGTGTGTATTTTAAAGCAAGCTAATAATAAGCTATTATTTAATTCCCTGAGATCTGAAAGGAGGCATGACCATACTTGTCAGGCTGCTCTGAGCTGAATGGAAGCCCTGTGCTTCTCCATTGGAGTCATTAGCGTGCATGCTGTGAGTGTGAATGTTCATTAGCATATTAGGAATCTACAATTCTGGTTTTATAAAAAGCTATTACCCACGGTGGCAGAGGCTCTGTTTTAAGTTCAGCATCCCCTTTAGTTCACTTTTTCTTCTCCATATGTCTATATATTTATGTGAGTGTGTGTGTGTGTGTGTGTGTGTGTGTGTGTGTGTGTTAATGTGGGTGGGTCAAATACTTAGGACATGCACTTTCTTGTGGAGGTCAGAGGACAGTCTTGGGTGCTGTGATTCAGGCACAGTCCCCTTTTTTTTTTTGTTTTGTTGTAAAGGCTCTCACTCATCTGAAACTTGCCAGGGTAGACTTGACAGCTGGTCCCAGCACTGGATTATAGGTGTGCACAACTCAGCTTCACTAAATGGGTTCTGGGGATCAAACTTAGACGCTACCATTTGCAAGGCAGGCACTTTACCTACTAGCCTATCTCCCCAGCTCTAGCTATTAACTTTGTTTGTTTGAGAAATTTTTATTTCTTTCTCTTTTTTATATTTAGAAGTGTATATATATATAATTTTTTAAATAGCTGTGCATTTCATACAGAACATCTCAAGCAATCTTAATCATCTTTATACCTCCTTCCCCACTGGCACCGGTCCCAATAGTCCCCCAACTGGAATCCATACATTCTTACATCTGTATTAAGGTCTATTGAGGGCACTAGCTATTTACTTTTAAATGAAATATAAAGGATGGATAATTCAAGCTCTCTGACAATGGATCACTTTACAGGGCTAGCTCACTCTCAGTAGATATGTGGCAGGTAAAACTGAGGTTACTGTAGTTTATCTGACTTTTTGTGAAGTGGATGAAAGGCAACGCATGCATGAAGAAGCCACATAGGAGAGAGGAAGTGGTCTCTCTGCCGTGCATGTGCTGTGTGATGTTGGGACACAGCCTCTGAGAACTCTGGCTAATTGTCTTTCAATAGGAACTGTCAGGTCCATCCCATAGTGGTTGTGAATAAAAAAGAACAGGATATATGCAGAAGAGCACTGTAAGGAGTACAGAGCTGACACACACGACGTCATCGCCCTCCGCACCCTCTCAGTAGGTGCAATCCACAAATGGCTTCAATGGCTACTTTTTAATTCAGTTGCCAGAACCTCTTTGTGGAAGAGAACAAGAAAATCCACAGTGTACAGAGAACACAGGTTCTGCCAGATCAAGCAGGCCAAGGAGAAGGGGTTAAAAAAAGGAATAGTTGGGATTCAAATTTAAATTTATATTTAAGTATTTTTGTGCACACATGAAGAAGAGAGCAAGGAGTGAGACAGAGAAAAAGATAGATGATAGATAGATAGATAGATAGATGACAGATATAGATGATAGAAAGACAGATGATAGATGATAGATTATGAATGTATAGATAAATGGATGGATGGATAGAGTTAGATGGATGGATGGATGAATTGATGGATATAAATAGATGGATGTACTGATGGATGGATTTAGATAGATGGATATAGATAGACGGATGGGTGGATACATGATAGATAGTGTTCTAGTTTGTTTTTAATTGCTGTGGCAAAACACTCTGATCAGTACCAGTTTGGGCAAGAAAGGGTTTATTCAGCTTACATCTCCTGGTTCACAGTTCATCATTAAGGGAGCTCAAGGTAGGAACTCAGGACAGGACCCTGGAGGCAGGAGCTAAAGGACAGACCATGGACTGCTTACTGACTTGCTTCACTGACCTATTCTCAGCCTTCTTTCTTATACAATACAGGACCACATCCCAAGGATGGTACCACCCACAGTGGCCTGAGACCTCCTACATCACTCAACAATCAAGAAGATACCCCACAGAAATGGACACAGGGCAGTCTAACCGAGGCAATTCCCCATCTGAGGCTCCCTCAACCCAGATGTGTCAAGTTGACACTAAAGCTACCCAGCACAGAGAGAAGGATGATAAATAGATAGGTAGATAATAGATAGGCAGATAATAGGTGATAGATAGATGATAGAAGAATGATTGATAGGTAGCTAGATGGATGGATAGATAGATAGATAGATAGATAGATAGATAGATGACAGATAGATAGGATAGGCAGATAGATGACAGATAGAGCGAGAGCAATGGCTCTCATCTCAGGTTTCCGTCTCCAGTCTGATCTCTCCAAGTGTTCTGTGAATTCTTCTGTGGCTATGTTCATCTGACTACTGTGGGTTCTAGCTTCCGTGGAACATCAATTCCGTGTTCTACATCTGGTTGTAACTTTTGGGGTACAGTGGATTCTGGTTACGCAGTGGTGAGGGCCTTTATATACAGTACTGCTCAACAAATAGGCTTCTAGTTACTCAGTGTGTTCCAGCAATTGTTCACTGCTCTAGCTTTCAGATTCTTTTACTTCAATGTTTTTGGTCTTCTCTTTCCTTTTAAATCTTTGAAACCCCATACACTTTCATTTTCATTTCCTGCCCTAAATGTCTGTCCCTGTCCTGTGTTGAGCACCTTACAAATCCCTTTTTTTTCAAGCTCCCAGATGTTTCTCTTCACCCTCAGTTCCCCGGCAGGATGAGTCAGACTGGAGTAGGCTCCACCTGGGAACGAGAATATCTGCTGGCTTCATCCTGGGCATCCAGTAACCAAAAGTGGAGGGGAAAGCACATGGGCTGAGGGACAGGAGACTTAGAATATGTACTAAATGGATGCTTCCAGGTATATTCCATACGAGAAAAAGTAAAACCAATTAGAAGCAACATTTCTCATACACATATTATTCTGACCTCTCATATTAAATTTGATTCGAGAAAATTCTGATAGATTCTGAAGCAGACAGTTTCATTTTACTGAAACCATTTTTAAAATGTGTTCAATAGTCCTTGACACTTATATTACTTCCGTTAAACAAAGTGCTCACTACAAATTCACTTATCATTTTTCCATTGCTTTCGTTTCCCTTTTTCTTTGCCCCGGAGATTATTATTGTGCTAGATGCAGGCATATTCTGGAAACTTCATTTAAAAATTAATAAATGTGTTTAATTGAAAAATAAGAACTGCTTTGTTTTCATGGGTATTGAGCAGATCCCTCCCTGCTAACCCTGATCCTCGGATTCTTGTTCTTTAATGTCACTCTGTAGAACTGCCTGATCAACGAAAGCATGTCTCTTGATGAAAACAGACTGTTCCTCAAAGAACAAATTAAGGACTTTCAGTCCTAGAAGTAAAACACTGTGAGTTCATCACGCAGTGCTGTAAAACAAATGTGTTATGTGCCTAGCAACTCTGTCACACAATCAACAGGAAGCCTAGGATGCTGAGATGGGCAAATCTGCACATTTTCACCAGGTTCTTGCAAATGCAATCAAAATAAGCCACTAAAATTTAAGACTCCTTGTCATGACTCAGCCTCTTGGATTTCTCTTCCTTTTAGCAAATCATTTATTTTGTGTCAAACAAATGTGTTGAATTTTGAAAGCATTTTCAAAGTTTATAATGTGTCTGAGGGAACAAGTGTATTTTAATAAGAATGACCTCTCTTTAGGGCCTGGCGTAATGAAGAGAAGGAGCCTTTAGACCTGTTACTCTGTCTAGTCTGCTCTCTCTCCCTTTCTCTCTCATCTCTACTCTCTGTTTTCCACATTTTCTTTCTTTGTTCTCTCTTCTCAGTCTTCAGTTCAGGTTTTATGTACAGTGAATGAATGCTTGTAAAAACAAAAGTAGAACAAATATCGATTCATTGGTAAATCATTTCTAATCATTCACCACACACAGAGGTATGCAATCATGTGTTAAGATTTTTGAGGGTTTTTTTGATGCATAAACATTATTTTCATCCAAAGTGAAATGTGGCCCTATAAAAACACATTATAATTTATATGATTGTTTCAAAATAAACATCTGTTATTATGGGCAAAATGCATACAAAACTCCCTAACTCATAATGTTCACTACATTTTATATATTGATGTAAGGAGTGATCACTTAATACTTTAAATTTTAAAGAATTTGCAGTGTCTGGATAAGAACATGGAATTTGAATTAAACTCTTTTTTTTAAATGAAGTATGAATTAGAAGATTTAACAACTAATGATTAATTTATCTGAGTCAGTGTTGATGCATTAGCAATTATATATATATTTTTTCCTATGTGTATGTGTATATTGCCTGCATGCATATAAATCTACCTGTGTGGTGCGATCCCTGCAGAAGACAGAAAAAGGTGTCAAATCCCTTGGAACTGGAGTGACAGACTGCTGTGAGCCACCATGTGAGTGATGGGAATCAAATCAAGGTCCTCTGCAAAGAGCAGCCAGTGCTCTTATACAATGAGCCATCTCTCCAGTCCCCATATTCACAACTTAAAAAATTATTTTATTTGTTATGTGTATGTGTATGAGTGTATTGCCTGCATGAACTTAAGTGCACCCATGTCATGCAAGGCCCAGGGAGGTCAGAAGAGGGCGTCAAATTCCCTGGAAATGGAGTTATGGACAGTTAGCTGCCATGTAGGTGCTGGGAACCAAACTTGGGTCCTCTGCAGGAACAGCCAATGCTCTTAACCACTGAACCATCTCTTTAGCAGCCCCCGTAATTAAGAATTCATCCATTTTTTAAATTGTTTGACTGTTTTTACTGTATGTATGTACATGCACTATGTACATGCACTTCTGGTGCCCACAGAGTTCCAGAAGATGTTGGAACTAGAGTCAAGGATGAGTTTTAGCCACAATATGGATGCTGGGATTCAAAACTAGGTCCTCTGGAAGAGCAGTAAATGTTCTGAACCACTGAGCCATCTTGTATTCACAATTGTATACCTCAATTTAAGTCTTAATTTATTAAATTTGTATAAAATTTTACACAGACCGAGGGTTGTTCTTACTTTGTTATTAGTGTTATATGCCAGAATCTAATCCTTTACTTCAGAATATTTTGGAGTTGTTTGGATGTCATACACTATAAACCACAGCTTCTCCACTGAAATTACAAGTGCTATTTCTACTTTTCAATTGGGTAATAGAAATGTGTATCCTTCCTGGTTCCTCTGAGTATCACTTAGAACCATTAGAAATCTTTGGGGTTCATATGCAATAAATTTATCTAATAGGGACCCATCTGAAAACTAAGAACTTGGAATAAAATAGTTAATTCTTCAATGAAATCATGACACAATTGTGCTGTAAACTTGTAATCACTTTTAATCCATCTCAGAATATGACCTTCCTTGGAAATAGGGTCTTTGAAGATTTAATTAAATAATACCAGAGTGAGATTTTTGCCTCTAGAATTCTAACAAAATATGTATCTATTGTTTAAACCACATTGTGATGTGTTTATGCAAGCCCTAGGAAACAAATATATTATTGTTCCTAGACCCATTTTTTAGTGAATGAAAAAGATAAATTAATATAGAGAGAATTTTCAATAACAAGTGCAATGGGAAAGTTATATGCTTTTATATTATGTTAGAAACACCATTCAGAAATGGCCAAGATAAAGATTAGAATCTACTAAATCAAAATAGCATCCTTAGAGTCTTGGGAGGAATTGGAATGATGATTTATCTTCAGAAGATAAAAGTGATAGAAGCATTCAGGGTTGGTCTATAAGCTCAGAACAGAAACGCCTCATTTAAATTTATGAATACCTCTAGAATTCCAGAATGGGTCAATCTCGATTTCTGCTGCATAGAGAGCTCTAGGGTAAGTAAGTATCAAGCATCGGCTTCACATTGATTATGTAGCAGCAGAAGCCATAAGAGTGTATTTGTTCTTCAGAGTGGGTTGTGAGAGCCTCATTCTGCCAGCATACCTGTACACAGCTAAATAAATCAAGCTTTTTATTAAAGGCAATCCAAAAAAGAAATGCAGTTCTACATCTCAGGGTCTGAGAACATGTCTTTCAAAATGAAATGCAACAAAAAACAAGGCTGTTAACATCCTCCATTGTACAAAGCAACAATGCAAGCAACTCTCAGGTCGTAAGAGAAGGTAATGGAAAATGAAATTGAAAAAAAGGAAAATGTGGAAACTTAAAAAGGGCATTAATGAAAGTATTTATATTAGTAAAAGCATTATGTGAGAAACCTGATAGTTCCAGATTTTTAACTATAGTTCCAAATTGGCCGTGACCATTTATGGATAAGATAATGTAATAACAATGATTTAATCTTACAGGTATTTAATATACCAGTTAATACTTATATACAGCTTTTCAAGTTTGAATGATTCTTAAAGAAGCATTCTATCAAAGGGAAGACTAATATTAATTAGCTGAAGGTGAGATTTGGTAGTTAATGCTATGATTTATGTTAGATTTGGTAGGTTAGTATGCCTCTAACAGCAATGAGCTTTACAATAGATCTATTAACAGAATGACTCTTCTCAGACTTGATTGTTTCAGTGGGACAACAACAAACTCTATGTAACATTTGCAATAATTTACTGAGCTCTACAATTACTCAGTGAAACAGTGGCTTAGCAAATAATTTAAATTTTTCTCCTAAAATCACCTGTACCAATTACTTTTACGTTGCCTTGATAAAGTATCATCACCAAGAGCAATTTATAGAAGCAAGAATTTATTTAGTCCTTCAATGTGTTCAGGATGGATAGTGTTCTTCCTAGTGGGGACGGCATGGCAATGGGCAGCTACAGAAAGAAACTGGCTGATCATATCTTTTGCCCAACATAGGAAGCACAGAGGAAACTGGAAGCTGGGCATGGCTGTAAATTTTCAAAACCCTCCAGAAAGGCTCCACATCCTAAAACATTCTAAAACTTCCATTCCTTCCTTGCAGCACCTCCAACTAGAGACCACATGTTCAAATGCATGAGCAGGTTGGGGAGCAGGGTATCACTCAATGGTTAAATATTTTGAGTGTGTTTGACACAATTGGAAGCAAGTCTATGTCACCATTGTTATCCAATACCATTTCAGAAACAAGCATGTTCTCTAATACACAAAGGTGTTAATAACTGGTAGGAGTGCTTTGAAAAAAATCTTTCTGTAATGTTATCTTTATAAGTTAAAGCTTTATTACTAGCTCCTTGAAAGGACGAAAGGAAAGGAGGAAGAAACAAAGGATTCAAGAGAAGAAGGAAGAAAGGAAGGACAGTCTAAAGTTGGTTTTACAGATAATTTCAAGCACACACACATACACACACGCACACGTACACAAGTTTTGTCTTTTGGTTGCCAAAAACTAGATGGTCTTACTGAGGAGAGTGCTGCCAATTTGGACACCTGTCACAGTTTTGCTTTCGTTGGTATTATTAGACAGGTCGCTGTAACCAATCTGTTTCAACAATGCTAGTAGCAAACAACTTTTGCTGAGATGCTTTGTCCTAATGAACTGTACACAGCCTTACATTTCTTTATTTGAAGAGATGGGAAAAAAGTAAACAACTGAGAAATTGATGATAACATTTTGAATTGATTTTTTGAATCAAAGAACGGTATCCCCTTAAAATGCCCCCCAAATTCCACAGAAATGAAAGCGTGTATGATATTAAACCCAATGAACAATGACAGTGAGTTAAAAAGTCAAAGGTTTCCCTGAAATGACCACACGTGTGTCACCATGAAGATATTTGCATGTTACAAGTATACATTATAGTGCACTTTCTTTAAATTACACAATTCCCTTAAAAATCCTAAGCAACAATACATTTGAAATTCATATTTTTATGTATGCCTATACATTATATTAAACATACTGCAATTAAAATACAATAGTCAATTCTTTGCAAATAGGGCTATTCACTTTACAGTTTGAACATACTGGGGAGTGGGGGGAACCAATAGATTTAAACCACCACGGGATGATAGCTAGTCTCCTCTTTATCCAGCCCCCTACCTCAAATGTCAACCTCAGTGAAAAAATAAATTTAAAAAAGGTGTGTTCGGCAATTCAGGGCCCCTAAATACTTGTTTGTTTCTAGTCTCTGAACGACTCGTGCAGTCTCAGAATTTCGGCATTTTCTCAAAGGTTGCTCCTGGGTTCGCGGTTTCTTACATTCTGCTACTGTTAACAGAACTGTGTCTGAATGGCCTGCCGCCACTGTAGCTCCTTTCTGTGGTATCCTACTAACCTATTAGTCTTCCTCCTTGTCTCTGCCAGTCCCACAAGAATAAAGAAAAGGATATATAAACTGTCCCTGTTTCCCTGGAACAGCCTCTACTGCTTGGCTAACAGTATCCTATATCAGCACAACTGTGCCGATAATAGTGGCATTTTTGCTCAACTGAAACTGAATCTGCAGGTCGTGTTGTAGCACATTGGTAGAACAGTCGGCTAGCATGCAGGCGGCCTAGGTTTACAGAAAGGGGTAGAAGTAGGGAAGGGAGAGAAGGTGAGAATCTAGGAGAGAGAACTCCTGTGTCTTTTGTCTGTTTTTCCATAGTTGGTGTATTAGTTGATTTTCTCTTTGCTTCGAAAAAAAAAAAAAAAAAACCTGAAGAAAGCAACATAAGAGGAGCCTTTGTTTGCATGAAGTCCGTCCTAGCCGGAAGCAGTGCAGTAGCAGGAGTGTGAGCTGCTCCTCACACTGTACCCACAATAAGCGCAGAGAGCAGTGATGCTTACATTTCCGTAGTTTCCCCCTTTATGTGGCTTGGGATATCAGCCCATGGAATGGCAATGCTCATATTTAGGGTGGGTCTTCCTATCGCAATTAATCTTATCTAGAAAATATCTCACAGATGTGGTCCTTGATATGTCTTTAAGGTTATTCTAGATCCTGCCAAGGTGATAATCAATATCAGCCATCACACTTGGGATAGTTAACTTGACCTACCTGTAAGGTTTGGTTCAGGGTGGAGACCTGGCAGAAACAAACGAGACACTCTGACAGGGGTATGGTGGGACAAGTTTATTAGGCACAAACTAGCCTCCAAACTCAGAGCAGAGAGACTAACAGCCCCTTGCTGTTTGGCAGGGTTTTTAAAAAGGGGGAGCCAAGTAGTTTGATAGTATGAATTGGACCGGGAATGGATGTCAGCCAGTAACTGGTGTCAGGTAGTCTATCTATCGGTGTTAAGGAATGGCAGAACAAAGTGACTACTGGCCCCCTCTTGAAGATGCCTATTGTGATTTCTGGAATGTTTAGCTGGAGTTGCCAAAGTGGCGATTGCGAGTCCTGAAATGTTCAACTGCTGGAGGTTTCTCTTCCATGACATCTTGCACTGCTCTCTTAATCTAAACATAGCAGAAACCTACACAAGGAGAGAACTATCTACTAAATGGTAAGACATTACCTATCAGTCTTCAAATGTTTGACTCAGGACCTGTGATGTGGCTTACATACCTCAGAAATGGAGCTGGAGGACTCTTCTATTGGAAACTGACTCTTCCAAAGAACAAGGTGCTAGAGTGAAATTGCTTAGTCAAACAGCATGCAACGAAGATACCATACCATATATGGTCAAAAATCAAGTTTGGGAAAACGGACCCTAACCTACTTTCTGGAGCTTCAAGAGTATGTGTGAAGAGATTAAGTACAGGGAACTGTGGGTGGGTCTCAGTTTCCAGCAGGCAGTTGCTCTCCAGCCATCCCAGAGAACGGAGAGTGGATGAACAGGTCCTCAGGCAGCCCAGACTTTGATAGGAAAAATTCCCAGGAGACTGTGTCGGGGGACAGCTCACTTATTGAAACCAAGTCAGGGGAGGCCTTACTAAAGGTGGGAAAGTTAAAGATGGGGGTCTGTTAGAGGCGGGGGGATTCTAGAGCTGATGTGGAATTAAGGAATGAGGAAACAAAATCTGAGAACCTGGTTTTGGTCTGGAGTGATCTTTGTGGGGGGAAAAAGAAGATTAAGCAACTGCTGAGGAACAAGGATGTTGTACCTGCAGTGGCTTCCTGGGACCTAGGTTATAGCTTCAGCAGAGCAGGCCAGGACACCTGCCAGTCCCTTCAAGGTCTCTGGGGTCACACTGACCACTCAATGCCTTTAAATAATAGGCCCAGGTCCCAAAGGAAATCATTTAAAAGATACACCATAAAATACTGAGATCAGACAGACCAGTTAGGGATAGCCAGAAATTAGCATTTTTTTACTTAAAAGATGAAGAGCTTGAATAAAAGAACATATATGAAAACCGTATCAATGATACTAAAATAAGTGCTAAATGATCTAATGTTCAGTGCTAGAGGTCAGCTAATACAGTTGGAGTGTGGGGTCTGAGTCTATCGTAAAAGGTATTGAGCAAGTCCAGCAACCCTGGATACCCTGAGAGAAATGTAGGAGTCTGGCCTGCTCTGCATGATGTGATAACCTAGGTCCCAGGAAGCCACTGCAGGCCTCAGAAGTTGCTTCATCTGCCTCCCACCCCCCAAAGATCACCCCAGACCAAAACCAGGTTTTGGGGTTTTGTTTCCTCGTTCCTAATTTCCACATCAGCCCTACAACCTTCCCGCCTTTGCCTAAAGATCCCACCTTTAACTTTTCCGCCTTCTGTAAAGGCCAGAAAGGCCTCCCTATATAAACCCCTGGGTTAGTTTCAATAACTGAACTTCTCACTGGTGCAGTCTCCTGGGAATCTCTCCCGCTGAACTCTGAGCCACCTGAGGACCTGTTCAGTCGTCCTCCATTGTCTGGGACAGCTGGAGCACAACAGCCATGCTAGAGATGGAGACCCACCCACACTGGAGGGCTGAGTAGAAGTGCTGGTTGAACATACCGTGCCATGCAGCCTTTCATCACTATATCAAAAATGATTAGGATAAACAACGTAAAAGAAGGACTTATTCTGGCTTATGTTTCAGACTTGAGTCTGTAGTAAATTGGTTCTACTGTTTATTTGCCTATGCATGAAGCAGAGCATATGACAGAGGCCATGGTGGAACCAAGGTGGTTACCTCACGGTGTCTATGGAAGGGGAGAGAGAGAATAGACACACACATTAAGGTCATGCCCCCAAGACTGAGTTCTTCAACAACGCCCTCCTTAATAGCCCGTTCAGCTATGAATTCATCAGTGGACTAATCCAGTGGCAGTAGCACCCACCACTGGTGAAAGACCAGGTCTTTAATTCATACGCCTATGGGGACATTTTGCAGTCAACCTATAGCATGCACTTAGTGCAGCTAGGGAAGAGCCCACTGATAAGTGAGTCTTCGAGAATAGACACCAAACAAAGTAGAGTCCGGCAAGAAGCTGGAAATAAAGAAAGCAGATTCTCCTGGTCTCACACAGAGATGTCATGGGTCAAGCTTGATGAATTCTTCTATTTGGATTAGTTTTTTTGTTATTGGTGTTTGTTTTTCCTCATGAAGGGTTTCATCATTCCTCCAAGCTGAATTAAGGAGTAGACTCTGCTCAAGGTCTGCACTATTCAATGTCCCCAGGTTGAGGAGGGATATAATTTCCTTTTAGCATATCTTCTTACAGATACAACTTATAGATCTCTCCCTTGAAGAGGTTTGATTTTTTTTTTCTTTTTTTCCTTTCTTGAATTACATCAACATTTCTGGGATTATTCTGCTGTTTGTTTTTTTCCCAAAATTTTAGTTTTTATAATTTCATACCTGAATGCTATATATTTAGATTACATTGTTTCCCCATTCCAGTCTGTCAACACCCACTCCAATTTCATTTCCCTCCTCTTCCTCCTCTTCTTCCTCCTCTTCCTTCTCCTTCCTCTTTAATAATCCACTGAGTCCAATTACTGTTGCTTGTACATATATGGGTTTAGACCATCATTCACTGGAGCACAGTCAACCTACCATGTGCCACATCCGTGATAAAAATTGACAAACCCTCCCCTAGTAACTATCAATTTTCAATTGCTCTTAATTAGAGGTGGAACCTCATGAGTCCCTTCTCTTTCGATACAGGAGTATTAACTAGCTTGATCTTGTAAAGATCTTGTGCCCGCAACCACAGCTGCTATGAGTTCATAAGTACAAAAACCCTATCGTATTATTCTGGTTTTTAACAGTCAACTACGAACAACTGGTTTCAACTGACTCGCTGCCTTTGGGTGCATTTTATTGAGTTTATAGAAGCAAGGCTCAGTGCTTGTATAAAACACTGCTTGTGAACTTCCAATTTTCATTGAATAACAGAAATTTGGGGAGGAATAATAATTTTGAAGTTTACAATCCTAATATGTGAAATAAATTCTCTGTGATGGTTAACCTAAGTTATCAATTTGAAGATTAATAAAGCTTACTTCTGGATTTTTCTGGGAGAGTGTTTTCAGGGAGGATTGTCCTGTGAAAGACTTGTCCTGAGCATGGCTGGGGGTCAGTCAGAATAAAATGGGGAAAGGAGAAAGACAGATCATAGGAATTCTCTGTGTGTTTCCTGGTACTGTGATATGAGCTGCTGCTTTCCATCACCACACCATCCCCTTCATGGTGGAAAGAAGCCTCTTAAACTATGAGCCAAAATAAGCTCATTTATCCTTAAGTAGTTTGTGTGCACTATTTTGTCACAGACAAAGACAGTGTAAAACAAGGGCAGGAGATTAATAGGACAAAGGACACAATAGTTATTAGCTTTAACTTGCAGAAACATGGGAGCCACATACCAAGTATGCGAATGAAAGTTGGCCGGATGGTTGAAACTTAACTACCCTCCATATAGAAGGGATTCCAAAGTGTAGACAATTTTAGCTACGTGCAATGTTATTTTTAAGGCAAACGAATGGGAGCAAAAGCCAGATAATGAATGAGGACAAATTCTTCATGGCTCTAGACAGGATTTTAAATTTCAGTCTTCCTTCCAACAATATGAGCTTAATCTTCCCTGGTTAATGGAATTCAAGTAAGCAGACTGAAGGCTGAAGGCAATCACATTCCTCTTCTGGAGGGTCAGGTAGATACAGAAAGCCTTCCCCGGCCCTTCAAAGGAATTCAAGGAATATTCTAAGGCTTTCAAGCACGTCAGACCGCCAGTCTGTGAGCTCTCAAAACACTGGCCTAGCTTTCCCACTGGCCAGCTGCTTACAATCTAGTCACATGCCTGTCCTTTGTTCTGAGCATGCCCCTTCAGCCCCATTGTTCTCAGTGCCATCTAATCCCAGAATGCTTCACTTCTGTGTTACTTTTATTTTCTCCTGAAGGCATTTGAGTCTCTGCCCTTTGATCTAAATGGACAGGATAGCTTAAAATAAGTTTATTTCTCCTAATAAACTGGTACATTCTATTGCTTCTCCAGCCCCAGGGTAAGATGAAGTGCAAACTTGAATTGTTTGGAATAGCAGAACACTTAACCGAAACAGAAAAGTTATGTAGGGAAAAACCACCTCCTATAGTATGGGCAATCGGCTACCTTGAATCTAGTTTAGTCCTCACTGGTAGCATCAGGCTCAACTTTAGAAATAAAGGAAGAGCAGTGTCTTCCACTTAGTCTCTGCCTGTCTGATTGCACATTCTTGTCAGAAAAGCCTGATTTATGCAAGATGACCAAGCGCTGCATATGGAAATATGGAGACTCTCATTTATAAAGAACATTCTTAGTATCTTTTGCATTCATTCAGTTTCAATTTCTTAGGACAAACAGCATTTTAGCAATGAGCAAGTGTTATAGGGTGCCAAACAGGAGTCACCACATTTGAAAGAAAGGCAAGGTAGATTTTATTACAGCCGGGCTGACTTCCCAACTCTAGCTGGGCGAGTTCTGAGAAGCAGCCCAATTCATTGTAGCATCCAGTGTTTATAGGCAAGTACAAGGTGTGTAAACGTTAGCTTCAAAAATATCCAACCCGAAATTCCCATCTGAGTCTGTAGAGGCAGATGTTTACATTTTAGTCAGTGCCTTTGTTCCTAGTTGAGACACAACCAGGCATTACATCAATCTTGAAGAACAGGAGAAAATGTCAAGCTCGGAGTTCTCTTTCCTCAAGAACCAGGATGCCACTGCTGTAAGGTGGAGTCTCTGTGGTTTGTTTAGAGACCGTTATTCACCTCACGTAACAATGGTTATTTGCTTAAGATGTTCTACATAAAATTAGATATTCTTTTTTCACACAAGATATTTGCATAAGATTAGATACCAACAGGGGTGTGTGTGTGCGTGTGTCGGGGGTCTTAAATTCTCATAGGGTCTCGTGGGAAGCAGGGAAAAGTGAGGTCACTCTGTTACACTCTCTTAGCTAAGTTATGTGGGTAATTAGACCTACTTTGCAGGCTTACTTTTTTGTCCCTTGAGACGCCTTGTGGTGACTGAGGCACTCTCCAATGTTGATACCTTCCATATGGTCTTTCAGGAGTGCCATCTTACAACTATTGAAGCTTCCAGCATAAGTGCAGTCTAGAACAGTTGCATCAGGGTGAGAGAGATTTTGAAACTTTAAACCAGGGTCACTTGATAAACATGATAGTGAGTCTAATTTTAATTTTTGGTTAATTAGGAATAATGCTTAACATAAATATATCAACAAATATTTCATGCTTCATACTATACTAAAAACATGTATCCTTTATCTAAAGTTCAAATTTTGCTCATATCCTCTGTTTTTATTTGGTATATTTGGGGATCCTAAATTGTTATGGTTTGAACATGAAATGTCTCCAGAATCTTGGTTGCTAAAGATTTGGTTCCCAGCTCTTGGAACTACTAACAAGTGATTTGATCATGAAAGTGGCTAATGCAATCAATGACAAGTTGCTGGCAAACAGGCTATTTGGATCCTGGTTGTGTTTTGGAAATTTTAGATAATGTCTGGCTCACTGCTTTTGGATCCAAGGTAATGCAGCACATCCTGGCTAGAACACATGGTGTAGTGGCCTTACCTCAGCCAGGAATCAGTGCCCCAGATGATATAACTTCTTCACATTAAGCCCCACCTTTTGAGGGTTCTACCACTTCAGAATAGCTCTACAGAATATAAATCAAACTTTTAGCACATAGTCCTTTTTTTTTGGGGGGGGGGGTGTTTTTCCATACCAGAGTAAACAGGTGGCTATTTGACATAGTTGTTTATCAACTACGAATCCTGGGCATAGTGAATCACATGTTAAGACACAGAACTACTTCTTTAGGCCTCTTGGACAGTAGTATCTAATTTATTATCATAATAAACTTTAAGTCATAAACTTGTGGGGGAAAACTTCTCAAATCTGTTCTTCCCCTGGTTAAAAGAAGGAAATCATTGGGAACACAGCAACTTGCAGTACTGTTGGAACAGCAAAATATCTGGTAAACAAGAAGTAATATTGCAGAAGAGAAGTTGAAGATTATAGAAAGACAGAGGAAAGCCATTTGGGTTCATATTAAAACATCGTACTTTTTCCTTTTGCCCATTCTTCTAGTAAATCAGAGTTCCAGCCACAATGCATTAAGTGATGGCTTAATCAAAGGCTAGAGACAGTCTGAGGCTCACTTTCTCCAGCAAGAATCTGGCACTAAAGGCATTTAAGCATCTTCTAGCTATTTCACACAGTTGATTGCAATGATTGTTGATTGTAATGATTTTTGAGCCATTCTATATTATGGGAAATGTCAAAATCAGTATTGTCCGAGAACTCACACATCTGAGGAAAAGAGCATGTGGGTTGTGGAGCTGGAAAAGAAACCGGTAGTTGTGGACAGTAGCTAATCTAATAGCCACCTTTTTTCTTTGTTAGACTGAAGTGGCTCTTTATCACTGCCAGCCACTCCCCATGGCTCTCGCCTGCCCCAGCCCCTGCCCACTCTTCCTCCCTTCCTCACTTCATATTGATTATTCCCACTGTGGAGTTTTATTTGTGAAGTGCTTTGTCATTTGTGCTGGCAGAAAGGTCGCCATTTGCAGCCTTTCCAAAGCAGAACATCCTTTATTGGCATTATGCAAATTGCTTTTCACTCACATTGTACAAGGCAGAGGCTGTCAAAACATTTGGCAAGTAGCCACTATCAAAACCCATAGTACAACGGTCTTCTTACATGTATATGTCTAAAACAAAGGTTTCTGAGACAACACTCTTGTTTTAGAAGGTATGCTGTTGTTAGTGTTTCTGTTTTGGAGCCTTACTCTTTATTTTTCTGGTCTCTTGCCTTCCACTCCATAAAAGAATGATTCCGATGTATTACATCGGTTTCATAATGCAATGATGCCTTATTAATTCATATTTTCCACAGAACTGATACTTACTTGATCACCCCTCTAGAATACTTGACAAAGTTATTGTTTGATCAATTTAACTTGTACTGAAGATGAGGTTATATGGGTTGCTTTTGAACTCACACATTTTGAAATAGTATAATAAATTTAGTGTGTGTTGGGTAAAGTTTTCTGGGCCTGAAATTATGCCCAGATTATTTTTTTCCATTTTTCATGTCTTCCTTCCTTGGTACTTAAAACATTTTTTTTTTAGTTTCTAGATGATAAGAAATCATCTTAATTAGTTCACATATTATTATTCTGATAACCTATGTCATTTAAATAATAGTGCTAGTAACAAATAAAAATTTTTTTCTGTTTTTTACTTTTGTGCTGCTGATGACTCCTTTATCCTTTGAAAAAGCATTTCAAGCTGAAGTGTGTGTGTGTGTGCGTGTGTCTGTGATGCATGAATGCATGTAAGTGTTTGTATACATATGTGTATAGGCCTGAGGTCAAGGTAAAGTGCTTTTCGCTATTGCTCTCCGCTTTATTTTCCACAAGGCCTCTCACTGAATCTGGTGTTTACTGAATGGGATCCTCCTATCTCGACATTACACCACTAGGATTGCCTTCATGCATGACTTTTGACATGGGTGCTGAATTTAAGCCCTCATGCATACACATAAGTTCTTTACCATCTAAGCCATTTCCCAGCCCAACAGTTTAGCTTTTGACCTGCACCAAATATCAACACAGATTTATATACTGTTTATGCCCATGTACATGTAAACATATATATATATATATATGTATGTTTATAACATATTTTACAAAAGGCTAAACTTTTTGTTAAATAATTAGGATTTTACAAATATGTGCAATTTTAAAATTAGGCCACCTCAGAAGGCTTGATAACCTTGTAACTGGTATAGGATACATATTGTGTATTACATAAAATATATTTGCTTCAAGAAAAGAACAGAAATTGCTATTAAGTCTTTTACCAACAAATAAGGAAACTAGAAACACAATAATTTGCTTTTTTTTTTTTCTTTTGATCTTTTGGGGTCGGGTTCAGACTTTTACTTTACTATTACAATCTTGCTTTTTTGGTATTCTAAATCCATCCTTTTGCTAGGTCAGGAAATAGACATACCTAGGATATAGCTTATGGATATTATATAATTATATTTCTTTCATTTCTCTAGGTTTTGTTGTCTTCCTCTGTAATGGACAAAGGAGGAAAGTATTTGAATAAGAATATATATACGTTATGTAGGTATTATACATATATGTGTGTATTACAGATGTATTACAGCTATAAAGTATATGTGTAATACATATGTAACATAGATATGCTAGTATGTGTATCACATCTGAATTGTAGAGGTAATGTATGTGTGCCTGTTTAGTATCCAAAGTCTCTCATCTCTTCCCTGTCTTCATTTTCTTCTGCAAAGAATTAACAAAGATTCTAAAGTGCATCTACTCAAATATGAGGGGAAAATTGAATTAAATTCCTTCTTTGTCAACTTATAGAATATGATCGTGAAGGACTGGAAATCTGGAAATTGATTCCTAAGATGTAATTAGGATTCAAGCATGTTTGGTATTCACATGGGTCTAGGAATACTCCAAAATTTGGTAATTCCTTATAGTGAGTTCCTTGGTGATACAAAGTTCATGGGCAAAGTTTTTGTTAATGGCAGAGGATGATCTGGGCAGTGTCCAGATCACAAGTCTATGGTATACAGCATCTCCAGAGAGCTTATGTCTGAATCCTGTGCATTGAAAGGATGAGAGCAGAAAGAGATCATTCTAGGAACCGAAGATCTGGGAAGAAGAAATACTTTTTTTTTTTTTTTTAATTTTTAAATCACAGATGATAAATGAGGTCACAGGATGGGTCAGTGTAGCCATTCTTTCTGCATGGAATATCTTGTGACAAAACATTTGGGACGGCTAGTGTGTGATCTGCCCTTCCTCATCAGAGTTCGCTTGTGAATAGGCTCACAGCCAGGCCTAAAGAATTGAGAGACAGCTCATCTGAGAGGAACAGCCTGAACAGCCAACCCAAACGCGGGTTAGAGAGGATGTAAAAAGAACTGTGAGTCTTAGCGATCGGAGTCCATCCCTGTCCCGGTAACGGTATGCATCAATGAGGTCTCTTGTTCTCTGAGTTAATCTAAACAAAATGGTATCTGTAAGCCAATACAATAAGAGGCAAGCCTTGGATACGAGGTCAGTTAGAGGAACGGGTGTTATTATGAGTGTTTTCTGGCCAGAGGAGGCAGTTTAGTGATATTTTATATTCACAGCCGTAGAAATTTCAAAACTCATCTGCAGTGGAAGCCATAGTGGAATGCAGACAAGCGGAGCCAGTTAAGCTGTGAGGCAAATTTTTCTTCTCCTCCAGAGGGAGTCTCTCACTTCATCTTCTAAGTGAAGAGCCACAGGCCTCTCCAGGTTCTGAGAAACTCAGATTGAAAACTAAAATTGGCACTCTGAGGTGAGAGAAAACAGACATCGAAAGACAAAATGAGCCAAAGTGAGCACAAAGATAGTGGCAGAAATGCGACCAGCTGGCTTTTGCCATTGCTTTGAGAGTTGCTAAGTGGAACAAAAGAAGAAACAGCTGCTTATCGCATCGTTTTGTTTCCAGATGTTCATTACACCAGTTACGTAATTTTTGTTATTTTACGTTTCTCATTTAACCATAAAAAACTGCAATGTTGAATTAGGACATAAAAAATATAGCCAAGAAAGAAAATGTATGTTCTTAGACTCTTCGGATTAGAACAGGGCAGACAACACGGAGGGGTTCCATCAGCAGCCCCTGAGGGCTAGGCAGGAAAACACCCACCTTGTTGTCAGTCAGAAAGCTCTAGGTCTCAGTGATAGATTTCTTTGTGCTTTCCTAAGGCAGTGAGAGTCTGTTTTTTTTCCTTTTCTCTTGCTACTCTATCTACTAAACAACTTCATTGTTCATTTTTATCTATTCTCGGAACCTATTTCTCCATCTCCTTCGTTTTTCTTTTCATCTGCTTGCCGTTGCCTTTTCCGCATCCTCTTCTGTCCTTTTTCTCTCTCTCATTATCTCCTTATGTCAAGTGGCTTTTCCAAATGCTCATACTGATTTATATTCATCCCATTATTTATAAGCATATACGTTTTTCTTTAATTTCTTTTTAAAAATATTTTATTATTTTTATTTTATGTGTGAGTGTATTGCCTGCATGTATATAAGTGTAACTGTGTCGTGTAATGCCCATAGAAGTCAGAAGAGGGCGTTGAATCTCCTAGAACTGGAGTTATGAATGGCTATTAGCTACTGTGTGGGCGCTGAGAACCAAACCCAGGTCCTCTGTAAGAGCAGTCAGTGCTCTTAACCACTGAACCATCTCTCTAGTCACTATTTCTCTAAATTCTAACAAAACTACAAATTACCAAAATAATTTTCCTATTTCTTAATATGCCAGGAACACTTAATCTCTCCTCTGTTAAAGCATATACAGGTTATTGTGTTCAGGGTATCTTTGAAAAGGGTCATCCTGTACTAGACCCAAATGAAAAGAGTAACAGCTGGACCTCCTAGATTGATACCTTCCAGTGTTTTCACATCATATGAATACTGCAAAGATGCTCTTCTCTATATAAGTGAAAAGTGAAGCTTTGAAAGATTCATTTTTTTTAAATAAAACAATAATGCTGGTTTCATGCACATCTGTGAACAAATGGTTTATATTTATGTTTTGAAAATGATATACATTTGTGTTGTCAGGATCGATCACATAAAAAAGCCCTAGTAAAATTTTCAAGGAATATAGAACGATGCATATTTATGTAGTTCTTTAACATGGTTCTTATCATTTACAACATTGATGGAACTGGATAACTTTATGTTAAATAAAATAAACATGGTACAGAAATGCAGGTGATACTTGATCTTAGCAAAATGGTAAGTACAAAAATGTTTATCTCAAATAATTTGAGAGTTCAATGACAACTTGGAAGAATAGGAGGGAGGGGGTAGTAAAATGCTCACCAGTGTGTATTAATTTATTGTTAGTGTTTTAGAGGTTTCTAGAAAAATGGAACCAATATGAATATATGCATATATTATCATAGGGCTCTCACTATGAACTTCTCTTGGCTTACCATTTCCATCAAGATAATTCAAATTATATCTATCCCATTTCATTATCCATCAGTAGGTGGACATAGAATCTGTTTGCATTTTCTAGCTATTCAGTTATAAGGAAACATGAAACCATGAAATTCACAGATGAATGGATGGAGCTAGAAATAACCATTCTCAGTGAGGTAACCTAGACACAGAAAGACAAATGCCACCTTCTCTCTCATATGTGAATGCTAGCTCTAAATCTTTACATATGTGCGCTTAAATTGGGGTTCCCATCAAAGCCAAGAAACTGCTAAGGTGCCATAGGGGTGAGGATTCCAAGGGAAAGGGGATAGAATGCAGTTGGTATGAAAAGTAACAGGGGAATAATAGAACAGAAAGTGTTAAATGGGTTTGGAGATGGGAGGGCAGGGTGGAGGAAGAATAAGAAGAACTAACACTAAAGACCTTCAAAATGCAATATGGAAACAAACTACTGTAGAATTTTCATATATACATGGAGTTGAAATGGAGTTACACCATAAGTAGAGATAATGACTCTCTCAGAAACTAACAAAATAAAAATTCCAGTGCTAGGAAAAAGTTACCTCTTTTTGACCTGTTAGTCATTGAGGTCCTATGGACCCCAAGGAACACTACAGGCTATTGCTATTGCTCTTGAGTATCCTCCAGAACTTGATGAAGACACCAAATATTTGATTCATAAGAAAGGGAGAAATCAAGCTGGTACTGACCTAGAAGTTTCACCTCTACTGGCAAGCTTTCATAGTACAGGGAGGTTCTCTGCGTGCTGCTGGGGAAAAAATAATCAAAAATCTTACCAAACTGTGAATCCTGAAAGCTACAACAATGACTGGTTTGGTAAGATATTCTACAACAATCACTGGTTCAATGGTGGCGTGACCATTATGGAAGTAACCAATCGCTTTCCGATTGAAATTAAGACCCGCTCCATATGAGAGAACTCATGCCTGTCATCATTAACTGAACCAAAATCCAATGGCTAGGTAGGTAATAGACTTTAAAGAAAAATCCAATACTACTGTTCTATTAAGTGGACATAGTATTAAACTGCCTCATAAGTTCTTATCTTTATATCCATAGATTAGTACATGTCTCAACCCTCATTGGAGAAGCTACTTTTTGGAGTCAATGGTGATTAATACAGAGATATATAATCAGACATCATGCAGAGAATAACAGACTATGGAGTGCTCAGCTTTAAATGGAACATTTATATCACATCCTCCTCCCCCAGCATTGAAAAATCATCATGGAAGATGGGGTGGAAGGATTGTAAGAGCCAGAAATAGTGGGCATCTGCCACAAAACAATATTTTCCAGACATGACAGACAAGCACTTTGCACACATGAACTTGTAGCAACTATGACTGTGTGCACAAATCTGCACAAGATCAAGCTAGCCAAAAATATCCCAGCATGGATGGAAGAGGCTCATGACGTCCCAAGACTATTTGAGACTCTATTAGCACCTGGTGGCTGCTGGGGAAGGAATGACAAGTTTTCTTCAGGGACGCTGCTCCTGAGAAGTTCCCGTGTTCCAGCAGGCAGTCCTACGCCCATGCACACAGCACAGAGTGTACTTGATGACTCTAAAGAAAAGAGCACATGAAGTCAGCAGGGAAAAGTGGTGGGTGTGATAGCCGTGGAACTGGAGGGGAGGGGATCGGGGGTGGATTTGGTAAAAGCTCACTGTATACGTGGAGGAACTTTTCAAATAATAAAAAACAAATGTTTTTAAAGATTCAAATGAGAAGCTAAGTAGTTTATTACAAAGGGAAACGAGGCGCTCAAAAGAGATGAGAGTGGGCAATTGTCAAAAAGACCACTGTGCTAATTTTCATTTTAGGCAGAGTTTATAGCATTTCTAAAGTTTCTGGAATGGATAACTTCCCTGGGGGAGCATGTTTTTATCTCTTCAGGTGATTAACAGGTCCACATACATTGACTCTCACAGGATAGGATAATGGTATATAAGTCCTCCTGCTAGATACTAATCTTCCAGTGTTTAGTGTTAGTTTAGATAGTTATAGATTAATGACTCTCTGGTAGTTCCTGATGTCAGATATCCTCCTATACCAGTGATATAACTCAGGTCCCATTACTCTGACCAGTAAAGTCATATAGTTCTAGTTCTTGATTTTATGAGCTATTAAAGGTCTAGAATTAACATTCTGTAAGTCTCCTAATATCTACATAAAATACATTATAAAAGAGAATTTATTAGATTGGCTTACACAATAGGAATTCAACAGTTCAGCAACTATTATCTGTATGCTTGAAAGGTATAACACAGACACATCTCAATCTGAGAAGCAAGAAGTTTCAGTGGTCCCTAGAGAATTGTTAATGATGCCCCCAAGGAGCCTGGCATCACAGGTTGACCAGCCTTGCATATGCTTTGAAAGAAAGTCACATGCTGCCATCCTCCTACCTCCTTCCACTCTGGTGTGAGCACACTGCATTTAGGACAGACCTTTCCCCTACCCCTGTCATTGCAGCACATGTCATTCCTCTGGAAACATCACTATAGACATTCAGAGGTGTGTTTTCACAGACTGAGACATTCTTAATCCATTCAAGTTGACTACCATAGTCAATGATCACAGATCAGGATCAGAGGTTTAGGTGTGTTATTACTATGGACCCATAAAACATAGCTTGGAAATGTCCAAAGTGAAAGATATGTCACAATCTCATTGTGATTTGAAAACATTTCAACTGCATTGCAGTCTTACAGTTTTCTGTGTTTAGAATGGATAATAACCTTTTGCTAAGGAGTTGAAAGAAGCAAGAAACTATCCAGATGACAGTTCGCCATGTTTGTCGGTGCCTAAGGATGCGGGTGTCTTTCAGAGTTGCTCTGTCCTTGCCTTTACTCAACTTTTTCATTCTGTCAAATGGGAGTGTTCAAGAGAGTGAATACCAAGGTGAAATGAATGACTGTTTCTTTATTTCACTCTGTCCTCCTACAGCCTCAGTCCTAGCAAGGCTCTTTCCCAGCCACTTAAAACAATCTCCTCTTAAGCATTAGCTGCCAATATTTATATAGTACTTTTCGGTAGAGAGCAGTGAAGCAGTGGGTTATGTAATAGGAAAGATAACTCAGTAAAAATATAAAGGTTGATTAAATTTGCTTCATTATCTATCCGGACTGTGAAGAGTAACACTTGAAGAGGTAAATTTGTTACCAGAAGAGCAACACCTCTCTTCTCTTAGAACGTGTGTGGGAGGATCCTTGTGGACTCTCATGCTGCATCAATACTTTTTTCAGGATTTGTCTGTCTCATGAGTCATCATGGTCATTAGTCTTTACTGGATGATCAGTGAATTATTTTGCTACTGAAATAACAGCTTATTGTGTATTCACTGTGTATTGCATATTCACTGTCTAGATTGATTGAGTGATTTATACTTTCTCGTGTCTATTCCCTCATGTCTTATTGTGCAATGCACCAAGTCCCTATTTCCTGGAGAGAAGTGTCACATGGTGCAGGCATAATGGAATGTCCATTTTTATTTTGAATTCTAATCCAGAAGAATTTAGTTACCTCCAAAGTTCATTATTTCCTCTCTAATACACTAAAGCTAAACCAAACCAACCAACCAGTTAGTGAGCCAATGGTCCAAACAATCAACCAACCAACCAATCAACCAACCAAATGATGAAAGATAAAGAAAAACTCACAAGACTTGAAGGACAAGATATATCATAATTAGAAAGATATTTCCAACATTAGCAAAAAATGGCTCAAAATTAATGACTATTCTATCTGAAAGTTATCAAGGAGTGTCCTGGAGCTTGAGTCACATGTCTAGTCATAGAGGTATTTGAGTCAGATATTTGGATGTCCCAGAGCAGCTGTAAGAGAAAATGATCAATGACCAGGCAGCCACACTGCTCCTGAAGTATCATGGAGGAATGCAATGAATTTTTAAATCAGCTTACTGTAAACCTAAAGTGTTACCTTTGGATAAGTAAGAATATACATACATACATATGTAAATGAAGACCTAGTTCACAAGAATCTACATTGTTCAAGCATACCAAAATTAGGTTGGTCTTGGATAGTTTTCAGTGTCATGAAAATGTCTTTTTCTCTTTTTTGGTATAAGACTTTGCATTTTTAAAATAGTTGTTAACAAAGTTAGAACTAAATGATATGTCAATATAAAGAGACAAATCTCAAAGTCCAGGACACATACGCCCACAGGCCCACAGGCCCACAGGCCCACATTTCCATTAGGTTACGACAGATTCAACATAACGTAATGGGTAGCATAAATTTTGCTGTAAGGTCAAGGAAATAGTGTGATCAGCAGTAGTAAGAGAAGGCAAACAGAGATTCTTGACACAGTCAGAATTAAGCATTAATAATGTCTTCTTTTATGTCTTAATTGGCTGTGATTTGCTTCTGATAGCACCTTTCATTATCAGTACAGCAGGACACCTATGTGTTCCATTTGAGGTGTCCAAAGCTCTAATTATTCCTGTGTGCAGGGCACCCTCTATGCATGTTAAGTAACACCGGTAATGAATTTTTAAAAGAAGCAATATGGCTTAAATATATTACAGGTATTCTGTCACCCTGGGATCACATTTTGCTCTCTAGATTGTAAAGCTGTGTGACTATGTTAAAATGATAGGCATTTGTATTGATTGGAGAGGGAGAAAGCAAGTGCTCATTACAGAACTGCTAGCAGTATAATTATAGAATGGCACCCGTGCTGGGGCATATTAGGAATTACAGTCCTCCTTAACACTATGTAGCACGTAATACTAGTTACTCGGTGGAATCTAGTCTCTGCACTTGTAACTGACTACAATTAGAGAGCGAGGGCAGCAGGTGTCTTTTTTACCTTTCAGAATTGTGATGTTGGCATAGTAAACACTGACTGGATTTACTTTCAATACTTTAAGTTACTTAATTATAATATATAGTTATATGTGTTTATTGTTAAAGTTTGACGTAAAGGATTCAATTTGAATACAAAGTTGTTACATATTACCTCTATGAACTTAGGGATTTATTTTCATCTGTTTACCCTCAGTTTTCTCATCTGACAAATAGGATTAATAACACATTTCCTGGAATATTTTGGAAATGAATTATTTCTAGAGTAATCGGTATGTAAAAAGAAGGTAACTGGTTGGTTGTGGTGGCACCTGCCTTTAATCCCAGTATTCAGGAGGTAGAGGCAGGCAGATCTCTGTGAGATTAAGGCCAGCCTGGTCCACATAGTGACTTCAGTCAGTCTGGAACTAGGGAGACCCTGTCAAAAAAGAAAAAAAGATAACTGAACATAGTGATTATGCTATGTGAACCAATCATCTGAATCACAGCAGTTTTTCTCCATAATATATTAGCTTCTCTCTGACGACCTAGTACTTTTACTAATATGCTTCTGCAGTTTTCATAGAAATAAGTCTGTAAATTCCTATCTCTATTTCCCTTAAAGACGTTGGAAAGCCTGTTAGCTGGAGTCACCCTCTTACCTGAAACCTTTGCTACCTGAACTTGCTTTTCCCTGTGATGGATTTTCCACTCATTTGTCAAACTGCATGTGATTCCCACTACTAAGAGCAAATTTGGGTGCAAATCCACCACAACTTGGACTTGGTGAGCAGCTGCTGAACAACGTGCTCACAGCCTTCTCTAGGGAAAGGTGGAAGTGAAAAGGGAATGGTTTGCCCCAGAGTGCAGTGCTCCCGGACTCACTGACTAGAATCTTTCCCAGAGTCTGAAAATTCTGGAATGAAGGCATGTTGTCTGCTATGGGTGCCAGGTGTTGGCTAGCAATGCCGGGTCCCTCGGGGGTAGGGGTCAGGAGGCGCAGAGTCAACATCACAGACCCTGGGAGACAGTGGAGCCACAATCTCATTTAATTTTAGAAAGGAACAGGATTTATACTTTTGTCAGGCTTAGGGGAGCTCTTTATCTAGTCATTTGACGTTCTTCATTCTGGTAGGTCCTGAACTCCTGACAATCCAAAGTTCATTGCTCTCATTGGTCCTGGATGGCTGTTAGCCTGGGAGCTGTCCAGGTTCAATCCCGGGAAGTGTTCACTGAGCACACATGCTCAATATTGGTTCTAGCTTGTTCTAGGCCAGCAGGCCGGGAGCCTGCCTGACCTTGCCAGAATCATCCTACAAAGGCAGGACATTTTCACCATCGTACGTAGTACTCACATTTTTTTTTTAAGTGTCAATTTTAGTGCACTTTTTGGCTCTAACAGAGGTGCCTTTATTCCACTCTGAAATGTCCTGAGTTAGGGACAATGAACAGTTTTGAAGAGTATGGATGCCACACTGAGTCACTTTCTTTGAGATCCAATATTTTTCATTAACCACTATCAATTACTTCTTGGGTGCTGAAGAATAAGAAATAACTGAAGTAATACTTATAAAATAAATGAACATTATATTTTTACTTCTTGTGCTATGACTTTTTGTATTCCAATGATTAAGAAATCTCCTGAACAGTGTCCCCCTACAGAGAGGGGACTAAACCTGAGAATCTGGGAACTGTGTATAATTAAAATCATATCAGCTTTCTGCCACACATACATATATGTATATGTACATATATGCTTGCACTATGTTTATAAATATATGTAGTTTGCATATGTATACATGTCCACACATAACTGAAAGAGCTGCCTATGTTCTCCAGTTGAATAGACTGCTTATCTCCAAATATTCATGAGTCCTGGAAACATATTAATGTCAAAAGTCAATGTTTTCAGATCTTTCCCTCTTCTCACATCATGCAATGATTCATGTAGCAAAGTCACTTAAATTATTTCTCTAGGATAGAAACATCACTCCCTTTATTGGAAGCGTCAGCCTAACTTTCCACAGGCAAAGGTTTGAAATTCCAGAATACTGTGGATACTGCTTCCCAGATTAGCAACCTGTGGAGAGAACTAGCTGAAATCACTATTTGTTTGTTTGTTCCAATAAAGGGAAACACATCTTAGAGCCTGCTCTGGGTACAGAGAGGAGAGGAACACGTGAGTATTTGAAGCCTAATTCAAAGTATATTTATTAAAAAATATATTTTTTATGTGTATGAGTGTATTGTCTGCATGCATGTAAGACATCTGTGCCATACAATGCCCACTGGGGTCAGAAGCGGGAGTTGGATTCTCCTGGAACTGGAGTTATGGTTGGTTGTTAGCAGCCATGTGGGTGCTGGAAATTGAACCTGGGCCCTCTGCAAGAGCCGCAGTACTCTTAGCTGCTGAGCCATCTCTTTAGCTCAAATCTATGCCAATTTTATCAGCAGAATTTGCAAGAGTTAATACTGACTTAGATAATTAAGATTTTCTTTGTTTCTTAGAAAGTTTTAAAAAAAACCCTGTGTATGTGCATATACTATCGAAGAGAAAATGCAGTATATAATGAAGGGGATAATTTTATTATACATGCCACTGGAAGGGGGACGTTTAATCACAGGGGAGACTGCACATCCACATTCATCCACGCACACACACAACAAAGCAAGGAATCTGCATTTCATAGGAAAGCAATAAAGAAAAGTGTAGAGAAGTACCAACATGTGTTTTGAGATTTTGAATGCAGCTGTGTTAGAAGGTGTACTCCAGACACACACTTTCTAGAAAGATAAAACTCAGAGCTCAATATCATCAACGTATGTACATGATTCTATGCATGTGTTGATATTCGTAATTGCATACAAACACAGCTATGTATGGCTTAAAAGCAGGAATATATCCTGAGAAGTGTCTTGCTAGTTGATTCTGTGGCTGCCCGAATGTAACAGAGCATATTCATACAAATTAAAATGGCCACGCATGGCATCAGGTTTATAATCTTATGGGATCATCATCGTATATATGTATTTCTTGAGAGAAATGTCTATCATGTTATGTGCTATGTGAGAGTATGTCAAACAAGGTGATGCGCAAGTGAGGTTGGAGTAGAGTGAAGGAATTAAGCACAAAGAAATAATCTACTACTCTAAAAAATACATAACATGATTGGATTATTAATCTATACAGAATATGATTTAATAGATATAATCAATTTATGAATGTGGGAAAAGAACATTTTAATGATAATATCAATAACATAAAAATAACATAAATGAAACTTAAAAATATTAGGTAATATATATTTTCTGAGTACTAAAACTAAAGCATAGAGCATGACAATGGACAACTGGCAAAGCATTGGGAAATTTAACTGCTTTTAAGAGCAATTTACATACACACACTTAATTTTCCCATTTTTTAGATTAAAAAATTTAAAAAATGTGTATGATTGTTTGTCTCTGTGTGGGTATGTGCATGTGAGTGCCTTATCCCTAAGCCATCTCTCCTGCCCCATTTAATATTTAAGCATGTGTTTAATTTTATTTGTGTGTGTGTGTGTATGAGTATGCACACGTGCACACTTGTGTGTCCAGGTGCCCACAGAGGCCACAGGGGGAATCAGTTCCCTTGGAACTGAAGTTACAGGCATTTGTGATGTTGGTGTGAAGATTTGAATCCCCAGTCCTCCAACAGAGCAGTAAGCATTCTTAGTTGCCGATCCATACCTCCAGCCCTGTGCTCATTTTTAATTGCCAACTCAGATTCACAGGAAAAATGCTAATTTTCAGGAATAAAATGATACTTTATTTAAAGACATTTGTTTTTAGCTTCCCACTGCAAAAATTCTACAAGCACAGAACTGTTGTTTCTATCAAGCCAGTACTCACATAGCACTTTGCCAAATATCCATAGATTTGGAGAACCTTGTAAGCCTCGACGTGGGTAGTTTTTTAACAAAAATTATGTGTGTACTCAATAATTACAAGAAATGGAAACTAATATAATATTATGGACTTTTGGAAAGAGACAAAATCTGGGGGACAATCTTTTCTCCATGGTCATATCACACACACACAAACACACACACACACACACACACACACACACACATACATCTATCTAACTAAAAAGCAAACGAGGTTGAAAAGATGAACCCAAGGCTGCACAGCTATCTCTTACTAGGTCACAAGGTCAGCAGCATCCACATAAATGAACTGTTCCTGTCTTGTGGTTTAATGTATTTTACGTCATCTTGTGCATCATTCTCAAGCCTATTAAAGAGTTCTACTTATTGTTTGAACTCCTTTGGAAATTGATTTAATTCATTTTCCAAATAAAAAGATGAATAAGAACAGATCTAAAGACTACCCCCATCCTCTGACACAGGCAAGCCTAACTGGAAGGACACCTTACTATAGGAGATTATTCTCTACATCACAAAGGTTTTAGAAGCACAACATGATCAAATTTTAGATAAGCAAAATGACTAAGTAATGAATAGGAAATAAAGAAGCCAAGATAAAACAAAGACATAAATGAAGTCATCTAGAGCATTCCATTTCTGACAATATTCCTAAAATTGCTATTGAAACACAGCCTATGAGTTATTTAGCCTTTCAACACATGTATTAGGGTGCTCTAGAGGAACAGAAGCAATAGAAGGACCATCTAGCTATAAGGAGAGATTATTAGATTGATTTACACTTTTAGGGGCTGAAGAGGCACACAACGGTCAGCAGTAAGCTAGAGCGAGCACAAGAAACCAGTAGCTGCCCAGCCCTACGACTGGCACCAAGCTAAGGTTAAAGTCTCAGAAGCTCCTGGAAAGTCCCAGGTCCAAGAGCTCATTCCGAGTCTGAAGAGTCTGGAATCCAATGTCTGGGAAGTACGGCTGCAGAAGCAAAAAACGCAGCTAGAGTCTGAGCTTACCCACACGGAAACTCATTTTCTATTCTTTTTAGAGTAACTCCCTCTGCAGCCTAGGCTATCCTGTAACATATGATCCCCTGCTGGGATTATACACCCTTTTTTTTTTCCCATCAGGGTCCCCACCTGCAGGGAAGTTCTTCTCCCTTTACTTGAGGACCTGCATGCCAATCCTCTCTGGAGATTCCGTCGCAGATACTTAGATGAAAACCTGACCAATTTTCTAGGTATCTCCCAACCGATTAACCATGACAGCACAAAGCTGTCCCGTAAACACCTTGTATTTCCCTTTCTTTGTAATATCATCAGAATATAACAGTCTTCCTATAACAGTGTGCATCTCTGAGGTCCGAAATTCACCCAAACAATAACAAAAATGAAACATAACAAACCACAGAAATGAAAACTTGAAGAGCAATTCTTTTCCTCAAACTGAGATTAACCCAGGAGGAGAAATGGAATGATCCGGCTTTCCATTAAACAAAGCTGCCTTCCCTTCCCCGCCTGCCTGTTCCTCCCTTATTTACAGTACTGTGGGACTTTCGAGTGAAGAAATGGCAAACAGTTAATAAAACCTTTGATGGGTATTAATTACTTTCCACTTAATTACCTGCCATGCGGATCTTGTTGAGCTATTGATTACTGGCAAACATACATCCCACTGGGGATACATGTGATTTAACTTCATCCAAAGAGTCAATTAGCCCCAGTAACAGGGAGAGCTGGTGCTTCGCCTCAGTAGCTGGGGTTTCTTGCCAAGAAGGGTAGACAAGCCATTTATTTGTTCATTAAAACACAGTACTACTATCAACAGGAGGCACTTACCTGGTGTTATTGAGATTGGTAAAATGTCACTCTGTGTCATCAGAGATTAGCTGTGTGGTGCCAAAGGAACGTGGGCAAGGGGAGTTTTGCCTACATGAGACGCTAGAGGAACGTGGCCTTGCTGGGGTTAACCCTACAAGTACAATCCTGGTAAAGTTCTCTATCTTCTGGAACCATAAACAAACAACCTTATCAAATACATCTCTGCAGCTGTTGTTTGTAAATATAAGGATGCCTTCTGCTGCTCCAGTCTGGAATCTCAGATTATTTTCTTTGGTTTGCTAGATCATATGGTAGGGCATTTTCTGAAACTTTGTTTAGAACCTTACTGAACTCCTGCACCCACATTCCACGCCGACTTCCTGCGGTGTTGGATTGTATCCTGAGAGGTGTTAGCTAAAACAAACCCTTCCCCCCTCCCCCAAGTTGTTTTGTGTCGGTGATTTATTGCAACCATAGTAACTAGGACATAAGGGCTTAGGTAATTTGACAAGGTGACTTCTCAAATCAGGGTTTGATCTGATGCCTCTAGATTTAGGTCACCTTCTACTCCCTCTTACTGGTCCTTTGGCATGATACTGTAATATGGACACTGAAGACAGAAAGATGTCCACCCAGAGTACATGTGGATGATATCATGAAAGCCCTATGTTTTACATTTTACTTTTCCTTCCTAGACTTTTCATGGATATTTGTTTCTCTCTCTGTGATCCTGTATCCCTTAGGTTTGTGTGTGTATGTGTGTGTGAGATAATGATGATACATGTTTTCTAGAATGACCAGATTTATTTACAGCATGCAGAAAAGTTAAGAACATCTTAATGACCTCACAATTGTCAATCATGGTATAAGAGTGGCTCCTTCTGATTGAAGGAGGGGATTCAGGCAGGGGAGAGGAAGAAACTTCATGCTTATCAGCAGATTTGAGTGTGTGAGGTGGTATTGCTCCAAAGGACATTTCTGCTGGACTTCACAGACAGTATTTACTGTTCTCTCTGTCCGCTATTAGAAAATCTTGTCAACAGCAGTATTAACATTGGATGCCTAATTGGATTCCTTGACTCCAGCAGACATTTTTGTTGAAGGCAACTTCTTTGACTAAATATTTCTCATGTCAGGACATTTATTTTATAGTGTGTCAAAAGATACTGTAACTTTCAAAGACAATACTGTGTCTATGGAGATAGAATCTGCATAATTCTAATTTTTTGGCTTGCTTGTTTTTTAAAACAAAAATACATTTGGATTTTGGTTGTTTGAGAAATTCGTATTTAAGAAACATTAAGATGTGAATAACAGCTAAAGATAACTGTTACATTTCCCCCTCCTTCTTAAGATCAGTTCTTTATATAAAACCAAGAACAAGGCAAAATAAAACAGATGTTCACACAAATATATAACTATATATGATTCATTATACGTACATAAATGGCTGAACAACTTGTCTAACACTGGAGGTGATAAGACAGAGCGGGAGGGCCAGATATCTAACAAATTGTTTTCCTTGTGGGAGAGAAGATTTTTTAATATTAATATGTAGCTATCAAACCAATTCATTTAGGTTGGGAATTTTCTACCATTATTCTGATAGAGAAAACAGGCATGGAAAAAAATGTGATTAAAGTGTCATCCTTAGGAAATGACTTAAACATGTAGTCAACTGTCTGAAAGGCAGAGTGTCCATTCCACTCGCTTGCTTGCTTGCTTGGTTCCCTCCGAAATAATTCCTGAGTACACCAAGTAGTTTCTTGGCATATTTTTACCCAAGCCATGGTGTTGCTAAAATTCCTCCTGGAAGGAGCTAAGTTTAGTCCCTTCCTCCCCAGGTCCTACAACAAATGAGACACAAATTCCCCAACTCACAGTTAGGCAAATTCTAGCTAATTTACTTGGGCTTACTAACAGATCAGCGGACAAGGGGTTACTTACAGATAATGGGTGCCCTCCATCCCCTCCGTATGTTAAACCAGTAAATCCACAACCAGGTTTGGATCCTGCGACTTCCCTCAGTCCAACCCAAAATGGTAAGGAGGGGAAGAAAAAAAATGACGGACCTCTCAGCACCCTCAGTTTACATGTCTTTAACCTCTCCCCGTCTTGCAACCAAAGCCAATGAACTGGTGAGGAGGGGGTAGGACTTTCCCAGCTCCTTGTTTCTCCGGGGTAAAGCCGTCCTGGGTAAATACCACCCAGACTGAGAAGGAGATGTTTGTTCACAGTTCATCCGACTTGTCCCTTGGAGAATTCACTCTACATATGGGCTCAGCAGGAAGACAGTAGAACAAGCAAATCTCTGCTCATAATCAGCATTGCACGTGTATCATCGGGATTGATTTCCAGCACTCAACAACCCTCCATCACTCCAGTTCCTGATACCTTCTTCTGTTCTCCCTGAGAATTAGACAACGTGGGTTCATTTTCATACATGCAAGTGATACACTCATACACATAAAAAAAAGTTACTACATAGATATTTTTCTGAATACATGCTGAGGAAATGTTTAGGATAATTTTAAATGGGGAACACTAAGAGATATAGAGAAATAATATTTCTGTTCTTCAGTAGAACTGCTAAAATGAGGACACAAGTAGGCTGTGATAAGCTATTGATATATAACATAATACTTAGAATGTCCACTAAAATATCATGTGAAGTTATGACCTACATACCTGAGATAAGTAAGAATGAAAGTGTAAATATGTTCAAGAAATCCAAAGAAAAAGAAGTGAAAGGCTAGGGAAATAAAAAGCAAAAGGCCAAAATAAAAGTATTTATTTAACCCTAAGGTGTCAGTTAGTTACGTCGAACTTAAATGGTATAAACACACTAACAAAAAGGCAGTGATTAGAGGAGAATATTAAAGAGCACAATTTAAATACACATTGACTGTAAGAAACTTACTTCAAATATAATCAGACTAAGTCACGTATTTGTAATATTCATCTTACAAGTTCTTTTTTGATCAATAGGATTTTTGCAAGAATGATTATCATTCAGCGGAAACTGTATTTCAAATTTTGATCATTTTTTAGTCTAAGGATACATGATATTATAATTTCTCATGATACTTGGAAGAAACAGAGAAACACAGTTCATATTCATCCACGCAATTAGGAGGATAAACAGAAAATACTCCACAGTGTGTTGCATTGTTAAAATATGATCTTTGGGAAGTTTTATAAATGTATTTTTAACTTAAGATATTTTTACCTAAAATAAGTTCATTAGGATCCTAGTCAATCATGAGAAGCAATTGCATAGATTGAAAGTACAAGATCAGAAAACATATTTCATCAAACTTTATTCGAAAGAATGTATCAAGCAAAAACTGATAAAACTATCAAGAGAAAGAGATAAATCCACACTCATAATTGCAGACATAAACATCATTACTTTAGCAATTCATAGAAAATGTACACAAAATATCAACCAAATATGGAAGAATCTAACCACAGGATCTAATGGACATTTATAGAACGATCCAAGTAATTATGCCAAGATAAGCCATATCTTGAGCCACAAATGAAACCTCAATTATAAAATAATTGAATTAATATTAAACATATTCTCTGATACAATAGAGTCAATAATTTAAAAGATGATGAAAATACCAAAAACTTGGAAGCACAATTTATAGAATGTACAGATCAAATAAAAGTCTGAAGAGTAGCAGACAATAATAATGAAAATATAGCACCCTGAATTACGGGGATATAGCTGAAATGGCGCCCCCCAAACAAGCAGAGCACTTATCACATGTATGAGGAAAGAGAACAAGTTCAGGTGAATGGAATTCAGCTAGTAGCTCACCAACCCAGAAATAAAAGAGTAAAGAAATCCCGAAGAAAGCAGAGTGCAGTCAACAGGAAATAAGAAGAATCCAGGAAACTGAAAATAGAATACATAAATTACATTAATGAATCAGATAGATTGAATTAGAGCAAGATGAACAAACCAAGAACAGAACCACACATATATTGACTAATGAATAAAAAACTCAGTATAGACAAGATTTTTAAAAATTGTTGAAGTAATTATAAATCTATAGAAAAATATCTTTGATCCCTGACCTAAGCATTACATTCTGCAAAAATTATTTCAAGATAGATCACAGGCTGCATGTAAAATTTTAAACTATGAAAGTTTCATAAAATAGGAAAAAATCTTCAGTTTGAACTAGATGAAAAGTCTTAGATTTGATATTAATGCATGACTTTCTAATGGAAAAATATTAAATTTTACAGTATAAAATTTGAAAACTTTTGCTCCATAAAAGAACTGTATATTTTTTTAATCAGGATCTCATCATGTAGTTCAATTGGTCTCAAACATGCAATTCTCTGTTCTCAGCTTCCCAACGGCTAGAATTATGGTACACTACCATGTTCAAGCTAAAGTTTCTTAAGATGATGTTAAGATAAAGTGTATAATATAAAGAAAATATTTGCAAACCACACATCCAACCAAGTCCTAATATGTACAGTGTGTATAGTGTGCTTAAAACTCTACAGTTACAAACCAAATAATCTATTATAAAATGAGTACAAAGCTTAAAGAAACATTTCCCATAGGCAGATGTGCAGAGGTCACATGATGACATGGAAGATATTGTGATCATTGCTCTTAATTATCAGTTGGAATGGATTAAGAGATGCCTAGGGCTAGAGAAACACACTCGTGAATCTATATGGAATTTCCAGAGAGGATTGGTGTGAAAACATGACTGGTGAGAAAAAGTCAGCCCTGGATGTTGATGGTGCTTTCTCATGACTGATACCAAGAATGAAAAGGCAGAGTGGGAAGGGTATGCATGTCTAAGCCCTTTCCTTTCTGGAGAGAATGTGGCTATTGCTGCTGTCGTTCACCAATGATATTGTCCTGGCTTCTTTTTCCTCTCAACATGGACTCACTTCCACAGACTCTTCAGTGAGTTTCCAAGCTTTCATTACCAGGTTGGGACAACTGAGGCATTTCTAGTCACGTATTGGTAACATGGTTTCTTGGCTTTGCAATGGGCTGACGGCCCTAGGTGGGTTATACAGCCCCCTAATATAAACCACCCCAATAACTCCTCTTTGATAATATACATGCATTTATATATATATATATATCCATCTATTTCTTTATAATATTTATTTACACATACACACGGATTTTATCAGTTCACTTCCTCTAGAAAGCCCCTCCTAATTCATCTGTCATTACCATTTGTCCTTAAGGAAATGCCAATCAAAACCACAGAGAGATATAACTGCATACCTATTAGCATGAGTAACATTGTGAGTAACAATAGTGAGTGCTGGCAGGAATGAAAATAAACTGGTGATTTATATGTTGCTGTTGAGAATGTAAGTGGTTCAGTTTCGAAAACAGTTGATATTTCCTTAAAATATCAAAACATGATCTAAAAATCAAATCATTACATATAAGCCAATAATAGTATATACACCAAAGAAATGAAGACTCTTTCACAGGAAAGCCTATTTTGTGGGGATCTGGTTACTGAGCAAGGAAAGCAACTCCTGATACCCTAAAGGGATGGCAGGTGTCTGACATCTGTGTGATAACCTGTGTGATAACCTGGCCCCAGGAAGCTACTGTAGATATGAATCTTCCTTTCCCCCACCCCAGACCAGAACCAGGTTTTTGGGTTTCATTTCCTCATTCCTAAACTTCCATAACCTTCCCGCCTTTACCCCAACACCCCACCTTTCCCGCCTTCTATAATGGTCAGGAAGGCCTCCCTATATAAGCCCCTGCATTGGCTCTAATAACCGAACTACCCACCAAGGTAGTCTCCCGGGAGGGAATCCTCCCACCGCACTCTGAGCCACCTGAGGTACTGTTCGATTGTCCTCCATTCTCTGGCATGGCTGCAGCACAACAGCCGTGCTGGAGATGGAGACCCACCCACATTATTTGAATACTGATAAATGTATTCACAGTAGATGAAAAATGGAAAGAACCTAAGTATCTTTCAATAGATGAACATTTAAACAAACTTCAGTGCCTTCAAATGAGGGATATTACTGTAGTGAGAGCTATTACTCAATAACATAAAATAATGGATTGTTGAAACATACAAGTGTTGATAATGGGTCTTCTGTGAATGTGCTGATTCAAGAACTGGAAACCAAAAAGTTGCAAGCTGTATAATCCCATTTATATCACATTCTTGAATTGGTAACATTGAAGGATGTTACCTGAGAGTAACTGAGGAGGGGGTTGTGTTTGGATATACGTGCTGGAAGTGAGGCAAAGGCTCTTAGCAGTGGAAATCTTGGTCTTGACTGTGTGTCCATATGATATGGTGCTATGGCTTCCCAAGATGCTTCCATTGGCGAAACTGTAAAGGACACGGGGAGCTCTGCAAGCTTTCTCATAACTGTGTTTACAATCACCTCCAAACAAACAAAAAGCGGCTAAGAGTTTGATGAAAGGGAAGTAGGGACTCCAGAGGACAGATGCACTGTGGCCAAGAATCTAAAAAATTAACTGAAATGATTGGTGATTGGGTAATGCAATGCAAACCACATTTAGACACATATACTTCTAACAGATTGGCTACAATTAAACATTGGAAATAGCACATATCGAGGAGTGTGTGCATTAAGTAAAAGGTACTACGTACCAAGACCACACATGCATGAAGTTTCATACATAATCAAAGCGAAGCTACTGTGATAAAAATCAATTCAGTTGTTTGTTTAACGGGAGAAACTGAGAAGGAGCAGTAGACTGAGCACACAGCGCGTGGTGTCATCACTGTTCATACTTCCAGACTTAACAAAACACTACTTAAATATTGTTAATCTTCTCCAAACCTACTTAGGTTATCATTATGATATATGTGCTTCATTCTAAGTTATTTCTACTTAAAATAACTGAAAGTCAGGAAAACATTAAGAAGAATTAAGATTCAATTTACTTGAAATATCCTGTGTGCATTTTTAGAATGGTCTTAATGGTTGGTTGCTTACCACACTATGAATAACCACCAATTTATGAACTCAACACCAAAAATGAGACATGCCTTCACTAATGCTAAGAGTCAGTGCTGAACAAGTGTTGTGATAAAGTAAGTCTCACATTCTTCATGTTTCTGAGATGCATCTTTCAAAACAAGCAAACAAACGAATGGTTTTCCATGTTCTAGTTTGAATAAAAAATGGAGTTTGAAGTAGGCAGAAAAGAATAGACCAGATAGTATTTTCATTAACATCTCAACTTTTTCTACATCTGGTAATTGTTAAGAGATTGGCATTCAATAATTCGAGTTTTCCTTTAGTAGTGCATTGCAAGATGGGAAACTCTTGCAGATTGGTAGACAGCAGACTGTGTTTGAGGCTGCTTACAGGTCTCCTAGTTATTCATTGTGTCTAGGAAAACAGTGTCTTTCAATCTCTATTATCTTGGTTTGTTCATGCGTAGCAAAACACACTATTTCAGAAGATTGCTTTCAAAACAAATGAAATATACATGTAAGCATGCCTGACACAATAAATACAAACTGCTACAATGGTTAATATTTCGATTAATCTCCACTACTGACTAGAAATAAAATGGCTGTTTAAGAAACAACAGCAACAACAGAGTAGTAATTCTCATTCTATTCCTGAACACTGTGTGCAAATGCTATAAATTTTTAAGAAAAGTCTCTTTTTAAGAAAAGTCAATATGGTAGCAAGGTGGCTTTTTGGATAAGCATACTTGCTGCCACGTCAGGAAACCTGAGTTCATACGGAACCCACATGATGCAAGGAAAGAACTGAACCCTGCAAGTTGTCCTCTGACTTCCACATGGATACCGTGACAAGCTGTGTGCTTGTATGTGTGTGTACACTCACACACACAAATAGATGTCGAAATAAATGAACAAAATCTTCAATATGAGTCCACATGTCATGTAATTATAAATAAAATCGAATTCTGCTGTATTTAATAAAGATATTATTGACAAGATTCAAAATGTTATTGACAGAAGTAGAACTGTCACATTGCATGAAATTAGTTACTATTCACTACTTGAACATTAGAGAATCAGCAGCCTGCTGAAATAATAAATATCTGTGTCATCATAATTAACAATAATTGTCTGTTCTCAGTTGATAAGTATCGAGTTCATAATTCCTCTAAGGTGTGTCATGATCCATGATGATATAACCATGCCTTTATTATAGAGAAGGGCAATTATTTTCCTTTTTACTGTTGCAAGTGGGCAATGAGTTAATACTTTTAAAATGAATATAACAGTATCTAAATGAAAGTGAAAATGGTCCGACACTAATTTTTCTCTTACACATTTGAATCGCCATCTTGTTTGATTATGGCAATGATTCCATGGATATAGACTTTACATGCATATTAATAAATGAAGATTTATTTCAAACTCATAGAGCTTAAAGATATATCCACAGAATCAAAGACCGATATCCACAGTTAATCAAAGCGCCAATGAGTCCTGCTTCTTTCAGCAGAATTTTTGCAATGAAATGTAAAGTGGTTTAATAGTAATCAAACCTCAAGAATGAGATCAGAAATCTTCTGGATCCTCACATGCAGAATTACTATGCAATATCAAATTTTTACTTTCTCAAGTAGCAAGATGTCAAAACTCAGAAGGAATATTAAGGGAAAAGTTGTACCTTTCTTTTTAAGAGTGAGATGTTACCCTCTCTAAGGGATGGAGTGCTGCACATTGAACATTTCAAAAGGAACTGAAGGGCTTATGGACAGCGTGTAGAACAGGATCTTCTCTTGAGAACAAATTTCAAATTCTATCACATTTTAGGCTTGCATATGATAATCATCTGATTTCTCCCCCATATGTGACAGCTTTCTCCTTCTGTGCAAAATACCTAGAGCAACTTGCAAGGAGATGAGGACGTTTGGGCGCATGATTCAGAGACTTCAGTCCACGCTTGCAGTTTCCATTGCTTTTGGGTCTGGAGGCAAAATGTCATCGCAAGGAGTATATAGCACAAAACTGTTTACTTCATGGTGGCCTGGAGGCCGTGGGAGACAGACTGTAGGGACAGACAGAGGAAAGTGCTGTGGGTTCCTCCCCCATTCAAGGACATTCTAACTTCCTCTCACCAGGCTCAACTTTCTTTAATTTTTAAAAATTAATTTAGTTTTATTTAATGTATATGAGTACATTACCTGCTTGTACGAAAGTGCACTCCTGTTGTTCAATGACTGTGCAGGCCAGAAGAGGGAGTTGGATCCCCCAGAACTGGAGTTATAGATGGTTGTTAGCTGATTTAAGCAAAGTAGAAAAGAGAGGAGAAATAATTATTTTTCTAGGTTTACTTTTAGAAAATAAGATACAGGTTCCATAACTTTTAAATCCTCCCTTACAGTAATTTATAACGTCTGAACAGATATTTATTTTAATAATTTCATCAGATTACAATAATGAAAATGTCCTGTTAATATTTTTGAAGAGCTAGTATTACCTGTTTCTGGCTTGTAATAATTCTCTGTTAATGAATGACTCTTGGAGAAATGATGTTCTCTATATAATTTAAAATAACTGATCCAATATTATAGTAAGTTATTAAAATACTGCTTAAGCCAGACAAATTAGTTCTGGTGTACACAATTAAAATTGCAGGTATCTGATATATATAACAAAAAGTTCATTGTGCCTGTTTGATTCTGTGTATGTTCAGTAGTAGTTTCCTCAGATTTTTTAATCTCATTTCATTATATTACTAACTTATTATCAATGTTTTTATGCCTACAGCTTACTATTGATAAGTATAGAGTTATGCATTGTGGTAACTACTTTATGTGTAGTTATGGGAAAGAAGAAATGCTATTTAATCTATGGTCATGTTATAAAGGCAGTGACTCAGGATAAATAGATTTCTGCCCTCCCAAGACTCTGATAAGGATGATTGTGTTAAGAGAAACTATGTTGAGTTTGCTCATTTTTCAACAAAAAGGCAAAGTGAATCTTGGGGCTGGTTGTAGCCAGCTTCCTGGTTCTGTGATGGCATCCTGAAACAAACAACTTAAAGGAGCAAGTATTTTGCTTGTGGCTCAGTGGCCTCAAATCATGGTCACTGTCTCTATGGCTTTGGTACTGAGGTGAGGCAGAGTACATGGCAGAGAATATGGCAGAGAAGGCTGCTCACCTCCTGGCAGTCAAGAGAGAGAGAAGAATCACTGAACGACAAAGTATAGCTCTAAAAGACACACTCCGAAGGACTTTAGACACTGTGCCCTGAATTTCCATCACTCAATAACCTATAAAATTATACACTCTTGAATGAAGTAGTTCACTGATGATGTTGGAGCCCTCAGGATCCACTTTCTCCACTAAGTTCTACCTGTGAACATTGACGTATTGAAGGAAGAAGCCCTTGGGGGACATTTCTGTCCTAAACTATAAATGGATCATGAGGTAAGTTATTGGAAGAAATAGAAAGTGTGAGCAATTTGGAAGGAAACTAGAAAGCAAGTTTGGGAAATGACCAGAAACTGTTTTAATTACAAAATATCTAGTAACTGATTTAAAGAGTTTTTGCAGTGCAGTGAATCTATCATCTATCTGTCTTCTGTCTGTCATCTATCTATCTATCTATCTATCCATCTATCAATCAGTCATCATCATCATTTATGTGTCTATCTCTATCTCCTATCCTTCTGTTATCAGCTTTCACCATCATCGCCGCTCCAGTTCCTTCAGTTTCTCCAAACATGTTTCCTATCTCCTCCAAAGTTCATTAAGTACTCATAAATTTTCCATGAGAGTAATTTATGTAATAAAAAGGGGAAAGGCTGACTTTCCCATCTTAGAGGGAATGCAAGCACAGGATAGAATCCCAAATGTCAAGACAATAAGTAGAAGCCTAGATTTGCAGCTGGGTCGGGAATGATAAGTGTGTTGGGAATTTGTAGAAAGTATGAAGAATTATTGGAGGATTTACAAGTCACAAGATGAAATCATGTGCTACATTATCAAAGAAAATTCAGAGAAATAGCCAAAGAAAATATGTAGATTATGTGCATATAGTCTCACTCAATTCAGTCTTTGTAGTAGAGCTGGTCCATTTCATACCGGAAAATGTGAACTAAGACAGTCAAGCTGGCAGTGGTCATGCTAGATCCGGCTGCAATGATACTTTCTCCATGAGTGCTCTCACAGCTCCTATTTCCTTCTTCTGACCAAGAGGCCATCTGGCTATTAGTCTTGCAACTGTCACAATTATCAGCAGGTTTGAAGAAGAGGTTTCTTTATCTTCTTTCCCCTTCCCATACAGACACAGGCTCAGCATCTCTACAGCTCCAGACAGTGGAAGTGTCTGACCGTATGTGGCAAACGAATTAATCCTAGTGTTACAGGGAAGAGTGATATATGCGCCCAATACTCAATATAGTACCTTCCATCTATTAGGATCTCAGTAAATGGTTACACTATTTAGCTAAGGTAAGGTATATGTGGGCTGATAGTTTCCATTGGACTGCTATTCTGTTAGGTAACTGGCTAGTTGCCTCGTCGGTGGGACTGGAAAGATGCTAAGTGTTTACTGCCATGCCACTATTTTCACGAAGACTCGGGCAGTTTGAGTAATTAAAGAAAATGTGGAGTGGTGTAACAAGATGGAACATTCATTAACTGCTAAGCCTGAGACAGTCTCTTGAATGATATTGGCAGATTGGGTTGTAAACAATTTAGAATCAGGCTGCAGGGTTAAGTCAGATAAAGCACGTGCCTAGCAGGATTGCTGGTACATGGAAATGACGGCAACAAAAGTCAATCTCCTCTTTCTTTTTTTGAGATTGGGTCTTCTTATGCAGCCTGGAGGTCACTATGTAGACCAGGTTGGTCTTGAACACACAGATCTGCTTGCCTGGCCTCCTGAGTGCTGGGATTAAAGGCAGGAGCCTCCAAGGACCTGTGCAGTAGTTCATCTTTTTTATTTCCCCAAATTTCGCATGGAGAGCTCATTGAATAAAGTGAAGACGTTGCGCGTGTTCCATGTGAGATTTTAACACATTCCTGGCATGCCCAGTTCTTCAGTAACATGGGTTGGTAGACTTCATATTAGCGGGTTGTAACTTGACCGAGATTACAGCTGTAAATGAGCAGGGTAAGGGACTAGACACTATTTACTGCAGTGTTTTGAAGAGTCTAAGATAAATCCTAAGTAACAAGTAACCGTGGTCAGTAAATACAGACAAAGGATGAACAGGATTTGGAAAGCACAGGAGTGGAGAGAAAGGAGACAGTATCCGGAGAAACTTAATATGACACAATTCATTGCTTTCAGCCCAAGTATGGAACAGGGTGATTCATAGACTTCTCAAACCCCTAATTCCTAAGCAATCCTTAACTAGTTTTAGAACAATACAAACTCCCAACAAAGACCGATGGAAGAGCCGCTCCCTGACTCTTTCGCGTGTAGAATTTCAAGAAAACCAGGATTCTGCAAGGAGGGGAAATACCAGCCACCATTACATGTTTCGTGTCCTGTCTCCGCTTTAAATAACTTCCTGCCATAAGGTGGAGCTATATCCTACCCAGAGAAAAGTATTGGCTATAAGATCTGGCAAAGACTACTTAAATACTTCTCTTGGATTGTGTTTTGTGTTTAGAAAAGTTAAAATGCATGGCAGCTCTGCTGAAGCCACTACTAACTCAGATTTTAATGTGGCAGAAAGGTGTGTGAAAGCAAGCAGGACCTTGTTTTTTAGCTTAGGCTATAAAGACAGCTCCAGGGGAAACTCTTTGAAGTGCTGAGATCTGAGGTGGAGGGTGTTGAACCCCCTGAGGTAGCAGAAAGAAACCACTGGTATCTGAATCTGTTTGCTTTGTAGTAAATCACCCAGAGCAGCAAAAGCACTGTTGACAAACAAAATGGAAAAAATGAAAGAGCACTTTATTTAAAATAGTGCATTGTTGGACAGACCTGTGTTAAATAGGAGATTGCTAGAATTGACGATGTTGGATTATAATAGCTCCAAGAAAGGTTTTGCTTCTGAGTTTGTGACTGTAAGAGGTCTGGCTATGAAAGCCCCCAACTGAGTTATCTGTAAAACCCTAGCATCTCCACCCAAAGGAAAAAATGATCCCCTGAAGAGCAAGAGCTCCATGGGCTTCCTGATAACACATCAAGGGTAATGGAGATAAAGGCGAATGGCTCAACAGGAGTGTGTGTTGCCTGACTCCCTGGGCAAGTGCTCTCCATCTGGAAATCAATTAAAGGGCAAGGTACACCAGCTCATGGCTGGTATGGGATTTCCTTAGCAGAGATTTGCATAGAAACCTCTCAAACAACTGAAAACTGTTAAAAGAATGATGTTGATCTTGGTGGAGAAAAATTTCTGTTCAATACAACTACTAGCATTGGGAAATATTCATTACCGAAGCATCCACTGAATGTGCAAATCTGTTTTTCTCTGTTCCCAGTATAAACTAGTCATTCAGTCACTGCGTCTGTATTCCTGCTGTGTCTTTACAAACTAGCTATCATTTTTTATTCTAAAACCTCACCTTCTGTGGCTGAGTCATCTCCAGTTCTCCATGGAGCCTGGCGTGTTGTAGTTATACAACAGTTTCTGAATGTGTAAGCCTCGGTCCACTGGGAAAACAGTCCATGCAGTGACTCACTCTTTCATTTATGTAACGCCCTTCCGTCCCACACCTTCCTGTCCTTTGTGTCTGTATTTCACCCTGACAATGCATGTTGTTTTTTATGTCCTTTTGTTGTCGAAATGGGCTCTCACCCATTCCTGTAGGTCTTTTGTCTTATAACTTTGAAGGGCTTTCTGCTTTCTCTGCCACAAAGCACACTCATTCACTTCGCCTCATGCCACCCCCTGAGAATCTGAGGCATAGACTCCCACTGTCGGGGATTGTCCATCCATCCAGAGCACCTGGGGTTTAAGGTGTAAGCAATTTTACTGTAATTGCTTCTTCTCAGCAGTTACTCCTTGAAGTGGTGGAGGGGGACATTTGCTTGGTTCTCTTTTTCCATCTACATAAGTAGGTATTGGAACCAAATCAGAAGAGCATGGCGTATTTATCTAGAAATAAATGTTACCCCCCATGATGAGATGTTTTACCTACGCTTTTATTTGTCTTATTCTTTCTCCACCCACGAGTTAGCAGAAAGTTAATTCACTCTTCCATTTGCATGTGATACTTTCATTTCTCAGAGTAAACGCAAGCAAATATATAGCTTTTATATTTCAGTGCTTAAATAAATCATACTCTTTTTTTTTGTTAGCTCTTAATGTTGTGTTGTCGAGCATGGCTGCTCTCTTGGACTCAAGACTAGTTTTTAAATTGTAAGTGAAAATTAAATTAAAAACCACCTTGACCTCCTTACTAGCGTTTGGCAGAAGAAAACAGATGCTCTATGTTCTGTGTGGATGTGTTAGCAATTTCATTACTTCTTGTTCAACTTGTGTAAGGAATTACACTACAGTGGCTTTGTTCAAAAAGGGGAAATATTATATGAGAAGCAGATACCTTCACAAATACTTTGATGAAGTATTAAAGAGTTTTAAGGGCAAAATTAGAGTACTATCCAGAAAGGTAATCAGTGAAGTGGGCTTCTTCCCTGTCTGAAGCTATTTACTTCATAAGCCCCTGTATTCTCATTAGTTTACTCAGGCGTCAAGGGTGTAGGAGATTAGCCTATGCGATGGTGCCCTGCACTGTGACAGAAGTGTTAGGTTCCTGGTAGACTCCTTAAATGGTGGTGTAAATGCCAATGATCTAAAATGGCAGTCCGATCTTAGCCCAGGCAAGTCCCTCTGCTTAATGGGAGACCAACAGAATCTTAAGCTAAACTGCCCCAGCCCAAGTCATGGAAAGTTACCCAGCCTCCTAACTGCCTATAAAGACTGTCTGACTTCTGCTGGTGTTCATTCCCTCCTCTGTCCCCACTCCAAGGATGACAAGGGCTTCCTCCGTCAGGACGTAATAGAGGATCTTCTTAACTCGCTGGAGAAAATATGTCAGATTTCACAAAGATGTGAGAGTGTAGCTGTGAATTGATCTGCATGGTCTTGGTGCAAGTTTCATCCCTTAAGATGCTGAAGATTTTTCTCAAATAAAGGTGGAATTTTACTTAAAGCATAGTTCGTAGGAGACCATACACAATTTTAATTTGTTGCTTCTTACCATCATGATATTAACACTGACTGCTTAGAAATGTATAGAAAACATGTGGGCAAATTTCATAGAATGGATTTTAGTCCCTGAGTCCAGGCTGTTTTCCCAGTACACTACCCTCATGGTGAGTACACAATTTCTCATCTAAGTCAGTACACTTTGGGGGATGAAAGTGAGACCTATTAGAGACCTTGAGTCTCTAAGCACAAACCAAGACCGTCTTAGGGGACAGCAAAACATCCAATCCTTATTCTTGTGGCACAGAGACTTAAGTCACACATAACATCTACATGTCAGTTTCAAAAGTCCTAGCGGCTATACCAGGAATGTCCACCATGCAGCCCTATGTCACACGGGCCCAACACAAAATCTTAAATTAATTTCGAAAATTATGGAATCTTCTGTGATTTTTTTTTTGTGTGTGTGGGGTAACTCTATTGTGTAATTTGGAGGATGTGAACTTTGTATAGGGCAATGTCACATTCTGTTACAATGTCAAAAGCCTGGATAGTCCTCCTGAGTCTATGTGTTAAGAGATAAGCAATGTGTTAAGAGATAAAGCATCTCTAATAGTCAAGGGAATCTGGATGGAGTCTGACAGACATGATGATGGGGGAGGGGAACAGACATCAGACATGATGATGGGGTGGGGTTGGGGGTGGGGAGTTCCTCAGCTGAATCTATGAGAGCACATTTCCAGCCTCCTCTGAGAATTCAACACCACAGGGAAGAGAAACATGTTCTTGAATGATCATATTGCCCCTCAATGACAGATATATGTGTGTCCCTTGCCTGCACCTGTTCTATGACTATGCCTGGGCCAATCCCTCCATGTGGCGTGAGATTGCATGCCATTTCATTCTTGGATGGTAATTACACTTCTGCACATTTATGAGTGAACTGATTTTCAGATATGTGCATTAAAGTTCAGTTTTGCTCCTGGGGTTTAGAGCATGTGCTTTCTAGTAGCATCAATAAAGCACATGTGTGCCTCTTCCTGACATGTGTGAGAGAAGAATGCGGTCAATTATGACAGTGTAATTTACCAAATGTGATGATAAACACTTTTCAAAGCAGCTCAACAAATAATTATGGATTTCACACTTTTGCTAATTGCTTCAATTTCCGACTGAAATAAAAATCAATTTACTTTAGTATTGTATGGTGGAAATCTCTAGAATGTATTACAAATATCCTCAAAGTATCTCTTACTGTGCACTGTACCATTTTATTCTGGATTCTTCAGTCTTATAAATTAGTGATTTTTAAAACTTTTTTTCTTCCCCACGTAAAACTTAAATATTAACAGAAGTACATATAGCACATGATATATATATATATCTATATATGATATATATATGATATATACATATATATATATATATATGCCTGCATTCAGTTGTCTTTAGTGTGTTTATGCTATTATCATTGTCTATTATTTCACAACAATGTCAGGTTTTAAAGTCTTTCTGGTAGAACATAGAATATAGACTGGTTTTCCTCTTCCTCAGAACTTCATCAAATAGACTTCAATTCAGACTGCTAAGTTAAAGACGTGTTCCGATTGTTACCCCTGATGAGGCTGGTCATTCCCTGTAAATTCTCTCTACTGATCCGTCATGGAATTCTCCATGTTATAGTTTCTATTTATGTGTGTTCAGGTCCTGTATTAAGTAGAATATGAACTTTTGTCAGGGAGTGTCTTAAATTGCTCACCATTCTATCTCGACTTGTTTGTAGAGAGCATAGTATGTGGTAAATGTCTAAAGAAAAGAAATGAAAGGAAGGAAGAAATGAAGACTGCAACACCTTTACCTAAGTTTATTGCCACCATCCATGCATGGGTCACACGTGTGTGGAGATCAGAGAGTAACTTATGAGGAAGTTGGTTCTCTCCTTCCACCATAGAAGTCCTAGAGATGAGATCAGATCATCAGGCTAGGAGGTGAGTGCATCTACCCTCTGGGTTACCTCACAGCTCCCCTCCTTTTTTCCATGCAGAAATGAAGCGTTACATTTTCCTTTGCTCTGAGCTTTCTTCTCCTCTGTGTCTTTCCTCCATCTCTCTTTAGAGAGCTCTTTCCATACCTCTTATATCTTGTCTCATGAATATGTGTTGATATAGTAGGTTGATATAGTACACAGCTGTATGGGACTGAGGGCGCTGCACGGCATGTAATGCACACTGTTCTGTGCTGTGGCAGTGCTCTGTCTGCCTGTCTTCCTATCACGTAGTAAACTACTTTAAGGAGCAAGGCCATACTGCTTCTGCTGCTCCCCCACTACACCTTACTTTTCTCTTTGCTCTATGTTTCAGAATGGATCTGCTTGGGTTCAACTGATGGGAGGGCCCAACAGGAGACCACAGGGTGACCTAGAACAGTGATGCTGGAATTGGGTTCCTGGCTTTCAAAAGGCACCTGATCCATCTGCTGCTCTCTGTATTCAGGTAACCGTCCCCTTTCTTGTCCTTCTCTTGGTCCTAAAGTGGGATAAGCTGCTCCTCCCCACACAGCTACTGGTGATGGGGTTACCAAGTCATCCTTTGTACCTTGACCAATTTCTTCTTTTTCCCAGTGTGAAGGTGATGTTTCATGTTTATTTTCACAACACAGGCTCAAGGCATAGATTTTTTTTTAATAACTATAATCACTCAATCCAAAATTCTATGTTAAAAACCATGATTCTTACATAAGAATCTGGTTTTCTGAAATAGCAGAGATCATAACTGAAAGTAGATCAACAATCTCTAACGGTTTTGTGAAGAATGGTAATATCTTTATTCAAGGCACATGCTCCTTTAAATTGAAATACAAGTTAGTTAGCTCTTTGATCGTTTCTGACTTTGTGTCCTTACACAGAAAACACACAATCTTTCTGAGCCAGACTTTCCAGTTTTTCTCTGAAAAGTGGAACATAGTCAATCATGTAGATTTGTGCCAGTGTGAATAAAAGAAAAGAGCTAGAAGTTTCACTTTAAATGCAGCCCTTAAGATGGTCAGTTTACGGTTTAGCCTGTAGCATTTTGTGAGGTGTGCTATAAAGTTTGACCACAGTGAGTGTCTGACAGTTGTCATTTGTGAGCTGTGTTTAATTGCTAAAAAGTGAACCCTTTGCTCACAGAAAGCAATCACTAGGGAAAGAGGGTTTCTGAGATCATGCATTTCCTGATCCTAGGTCGTCATGTGCTCCTACTGTAAATGCAATTTTATCCTGTTTCTTTTTGTACTAGTAGCCACCATCTGGACACTGGTTTCCCTCTACTATGCACCTTTTGGAGCAGTGCAGCCCATCAGCCATTTACCATTGTTTGACTATCTGGCAAACTGTAACAGAATTTTCTCTGTTAATTTTTCTGTTAATTAAGGCAATTTTCACAGTGCGTCATGCACATTTGAAGGCTCAAGAACATTCATTAGATTAAGAAGAAAAAGAATCAATGAGAGAACACGAGGCTCACAACTGTTTTCCTTTTCCCAGGTACCTCTACACAGGAAGTGACTCCTTGTGATTTTTATACTTTATCTAAAATCTTAGTGTGCACAGAATTGTGGACTGGGCACGCACATCTTCATTTGGCCTATTTATGAAGAGTACAGTGTTTATGTTTTATTACTTGAATGAAGACAACATAGGAAGTAAATTCCTTATGAACTTTTACCATGCTTCAGCGAAAATGAAGGTCTATTACTTCTTGGCCAAGGTCCTTGGTGCTTTTTTTTTTATTAATGAAAAGAAATAACATTTGTTGTTAGGGTTTGTGTCATGAATTAGTATAAATAAACCTTTAGGACTATCGTCTGGCATTTAGTGAATATTGGAATATGTAAGGTTTTTTTTATGAAGTCTGGGATAATTTTTCTGTGTGCTTCAAAACACATGTATATTTCTGCTTTCTGTTTTTTTTTTTTTTTTTTTTTAATTTGGGGGAAGATCCTGTTATCTTCATTTAATCTTTCAGCTGAGAATTTCACGTCCGATTCATACCTTCCAGGCAATTTGTACCTACTTCTGAACAGTTCTTACTTTATCAGGTATATAATAAATATTTGTGTATACATAAAAGCACATATTTTCCAATAAGTACGTGAAAGACTTGTTTAGTATGATAATTGATAGCTTTGAAATTTTCTATTGCTTCTTTCTGGAAAAAAACTTATTTTTTAAATTGTTTTGGTGAAATGATTCCATTTCAGCTGCAAAGCCTCAATCAGCTGTTTTCAAGATGTGTGAATGAATGTTGCATGGGAAGGGAAATGTAATCACAAGAACTTGACTAAAGTGAAGACTATAAAAGAGAAAGAAGAATGAGGGAATCATTATCAAATCTTAGCTCTAAAATTGTCTTCCAGATGTTGGCTACTTATACATTAGCACAGGGCAAAGAAGGCAAAGGAAGATTCTGTTTTCTGGTTGCTTTCATTATGTACAGTAAAAGAAAAAGATAAAACAAAAAGGGAGAACTTACACAGCGAAGACTGTACGAGATTTCACTTGAAGCAATAAAAAGAGCCGGCTTGCGAGAGGCTTGCTGTGCTTCTCCCTTCTCCATATGTTGGAAATGGTTTTAGGAAAGATATCCATTACATGCTTTGCCAGTCTAAAAAGCTGTAATTTCAATCATTATGTTTTCTTTTATTGGAGATAGATCTCATTTATTATTCTGATTATTGTATAACCATCAGGCTGTGAATAATAATAATAATAATAATAAAACCCAGAGGAATATACCCAACATGATTTTTAACTTAGATTGTAATCTCTTATTTTTATCATTCAAAAGACAGTATTTGTGTGATGGAATTACAATGCTATATATTTTAATATTGTTCTGAAGACAGTGCTTTGTAGATCAGAAAAATTCCAAGCTTTGTGAGCTTAAATATACATACATACATATATGTGGATATATATGCGTATAATGCAAATAAATCTAAAAGTGTAATACCCCGAGTTCAGCTGCTCAGCTTGCAATATGTTAGGCTAAAATTTACTCTCTGATCGAAAAAGTCGAAAGACCAGGAGTTAAAGCTTTTACACAGGTCCTTTCTTTAAGTATGCATTTTCTTTGTATGGCTTAATTGAATTGTTGATATTCAAAGTATTAGCTACAAATCTTTTGATTTGTCAAAGGATGAAAAGCATTTTTTTTTTCAATTTAACAAAAGAATATTTCTCTTCTACTGAAAATGTACTTACGAAGTCATTTCCTAGATTCAAAGATGAGGGCATACAAGGATATGAAAAAAGTTTGTTAGTCCACAGACATGAGATATCTTTAAAAAAATAAAAAAGAGGAAGAGGGAATTCACAGTAGGAGTCCAGCCTGCTGTTTCCTTTTAGATTGTAGAACTATCATTAAGAAAAAAAAAAGCCTTTTCTTTTATCTGTGCTGTACATTGTATTCACTCTTAGCTATGGTGAGCAATCAGGTCTCCATACCTAAAATTTACTGAAACTTCAGTCTTTAATCGCTTTGTGAATGTGCTGCTATATTCCATCTTCCAAGTTACCAATGAGCAGACTTAAGTGAGATAATATGCAAAGTATTTCTCTTCTACCCTTTAGACCTTTTGAAAGGGGAGCATTTCCCAGTCAAGACTCCTAGCATAAAAGCGAGCCTGTTGAGGAATCACCCTGGACGGCACAGCTCCTTCCAATGTACTCCCTAGCCCAATTCTCATTTTGATTTATTTAAGTTTAGAAATAACAGTATTAAATTAGCAAAGACAAGCAATGAACAGAGCCCTGGAGATGAATTAGCCATTGTCTCTGGTCCATTAATCTCCTCTTCAATTCGAGAGAATTGTGGCTCACCCAGACCCGAAGATCAAATAAAATGCCTAATTGGGAAAATCCTAAACAAGTGTGTCCTGGGGAGCTTGAATTTATTTGTCACCCGCTCAAACAACTGTGTTGTTTATATAAGTCTTTAAAACCTCGATACTTTCCTGCTACTATATCTTAATCCCTGGTTCTTTATGCTCAGGAGGGCAATTTAGAGTTGTTTTCAATTAAGTAGAATGGAGAGGGGCACTTATTCCAAAAACAGATAGCTGTGTTGTGAGTATTTTGCCAAACATGCTGAGTGGTTTAGATCTCAGCGCCAGGTTTGGGAGATGCTTTGGGTACTTCGCGAAGATAATGGTATCTGCTCTCTGGTGCTGTTAATATCAGTAATAAAGGTTGAACATAATTACAATTAAGGATGTAAGTATGGCAAGGAGGTTTGCAGTGTTAAGGCCAAACACGAGTGTGATAAGAGCTAAGATAATTACCTAGAACAGCCGTCCAGATCCAGCAATGCTTTCATTAAAACCCGTAGATGACATGCAGATAATGCAGATCACCCTTGTAGCACAGGGTAAAACAGAATGAAAATCGGTCTGCTGAATTTTGTTCACCCAAAGATAGAATACAAACATTTCAGAAACTAAAATATACCAGCATTTCAGGTTCTATAAAAAATATCAAATGACTAGAAATTAGAAATCAATAGCAAAGTGAATATACATATTATTCTTGCTGATTTAGTATCAACAATAATTTAAAGGCAGTGTTTACGCTGCATACCGTGTTTCAGGAATAGTGAATGAGAAGCAGATTAATATTGTTAGTGTTATCTTATAGATGATGGAATGGCAGTGTCTAAGGTTGGAAATCACCCAAATTGGGTAGCAGGTGAGTCATTTGAAAGTCCACACTCCAGTCTCTCTGCTTCTAGAGAATATGCCCTTGGAAATAACTGCATGGTTCTATTCATAAAATTTCATAACTACTAGCATGGTTTGTTGAAAAAATTGGTTAAGTAGAGCAGAAATTAAAAAATAAATACTGAGCCTGGACAAATCCAGGTAGGTTAGAAATCATAAAAATATGAAGTAATTTTCTAATTAGCAGTATCTTTGCCATGCTGAGGAGCCAGAAAGTCTTCAACGCATCTTTGACTAAACTGACTAGTAGTAGGATCACTTCGTCTCACGCTATCCCTGCACCTTAGCTCTCCATTTTCTAGTGCATTGGGACACTTTTTCTGTAGCTGCAGTAACTAGCTGAAGCCAATATGAATGTGCTTGGGAAAGTCACATATGGATTAAGTGGTGAGTGGTGAACTGACTTCAGCTTCTCTGTTATCAGTCAGATCAACATTAATTTATTTTAAATAAATATTCATCGAAGCAGAGACAGAGCAGACTGTATCTATATGGATATATAGTTTACAGTACAGGGATTATGAGATGATAATCTCTTGATAATCTCCACATAAAATTTTAAATACTGTTTTTATGTAGGCATGTTCACAGTTGTTTTGACTGGACAATTACATCATTTAAAATGTCTACTGTATAATAATACCATGAACATTTACTACATGCTTTTCAGTTAAGGGACTTATATCCAGTGTTTTAGTTTATTTCGCAGAACAGTCCTGTGAGTTGTAGCTTTATTTTCCTACGTTAGCAAGTGAGAAATAAAGACACACAGTGCTTGCAGGGTTAATTTAATCATCGCAGTGAAATAGTTCCCTAAAGTAAAATGGAGAGAGCCAACCATTGAGATGGGACAGTTAATAAAAATATTATAGTGTAACATTAGGAGATTTTATTTATTGCATGGCACCATTTATATAGTTTTGGACAGACAAACACACGCATTCTCCGTTCTAAGGCAGGTAACGTTTAGAAAAAAGCAACAATGCTGGCAAGTGGCAGAACACAACACTGACAGCAGCTTAGAAGTGATACATAATTTTTATTAGACCGAAAACTTTTCAGGAAGATTTCTGAAAAGTGCTTCACATAGTCAAAGAAAATAAAAATGTGTGTGTGGGATTTTAATGATATTTTTCAGTCTCAAAAGTGACGAACTTGTTGATTGCAAGATATTTACTATTACTTCATACTGTTCTACTTAATTATACAGATTCCTGGGAAACTGTATCCATAGTCAACAACTTTAAAGTTAAGACATCTTTCTTCCCACTTCTCTCTCCTCCTTATTCCTTTCCTCTCTCCTCAATAATGTGAGCTATCATACCTGTGTGGTATGAAAGAAGTGTCTTTGTCTGATATTCAAAGGTCCTAGCATCCTGTGACCATGCCTATAGACGGATGCCATGCATTCAGAATGCATTTCAGCTGACTTTGTTCATGTTTTGGTCTGGTTATTTTACTTTATGCATATTTCTTAAATAAATGGACACTACTTACCAGACACTCTGAAGACTCTGAGGATATACATTTAAAAAAAAGAAATAATTTCTGAAATTTACAGTCCAATATCAGAAAGACATTATGAACATAAAATAAATAAAAATAAGTAAAGCAAATAAATGTGAAATTGATTACTTTCCTAAGAATCTGAAAAGAAAGGTGCCTTTTTAATGCCATATCAAGGGAATTTATTATAGAAATAAAAAGTCTAGAGGGCTAAGAAAGGCTTCCGTGGGAAAGCTAGCAATTCTGGAAGGCTGAGCAGAAGTTTGCTGAAAAAGGACAGAGATGTTCACTTCCAAAGGCCCCTTGAAGGGAGAGTGGCCCATTTGCCCCAGCAGCTAGAGAGAGGAAGAGTTAGGGAGCTTGTTGAGTGCTTATTACACTCATGACATTGATAAGTTTGATGATTAATTTATCTGGCCACTTGGCTGGACACAATGCTCAGATACTTGGAAAATATTATTATTCATGCTTCTATTTTTTTTTGGCTGAGATTAACATGTAAATTTAAGGACAATGACTAAAGCAATCACCCTCTAGAATATAGGTTAGTCCCATTCAGTCAGCCAAAGGCCTCAGTGAAAAGAAGCATTTTGGTGGGAGACTGCCGCTGGACTGAAGCAGCAGGTTTCTGGTCTTCACCCTGTAGAGCTGAGTCCATTCCCTAAAATAATGAGAGAGAGAGAGGTGGGGGGGTGCTCACTGAAGAGGAAGGGAGGGAAGATTCGGTGCCCAGGGAGATTAATTTTAGAACTCTGCAGGTAGCAACATTTTACAGAGGCTAGAATCACAGTTGGATGTGATCTAGGCACATCATCGGGCATTCTTTAATCCCTTACTTATTAGTACCTTATACAATGTATATACTATGCAAACTATTGAAATGCTTAAGGACTAAGGACAAGGAAAATTTTGCACATTTTCAGTATATATACCATTTAAAACATAATTCATTGTATGAATCAGAAAATGTGGAACTCATGAGTACAGAAGGCAAATGGCGGATAGATGCTAGATAGTAGGTAGACAGTAGACAGATACATAGATAGATCTTGCTGTTTCTTTTCTCGTGGACCTAAGTAATATACTAGGTTGTTGGCATGATCAGACAATATAGCTATTTAAATATTTAAAACATATTTGAAAACTAATATGTAGGGATAATTAATATAAGAGCTAATTGAGACAAATGAGTAGGCTCTAGCAGTCACTGTGAGCCAAGAGAGTGAGGAAGTGCAGTGGACCTACGTGACTAGGCAGAGTGAAGGCGTTACTGGGAATTAACCGTAGCTCATGGGAAAGAGAGGGCAGCCCAGATCCTGCCTAAGCAACAGATAGGAGCAGAAATAAGTGTAGGCTAGGTACCAAGCAGGAGGAGGACCACACTGATCCAACTACAGGGTGTGGTAAGAAACACTGGAGCCTGTCATCTGCCTTTGATTAGGAAAGAGGAGGATCAGAACCCAGAGCTACCTAGTTCACAGAAAACAAGACAGCCTGAGGGGCAAAGCGAAGCCAGCCAACCTCACAGAAAAGTCAAATTACTATGCTCATCTTTATGAATTATTCAGAAAGAGAAAATGAAATAATGAGTCCCTGTTCAACCAGCTAGTTCTTTCTGGATTACTCTCACCTCGCAGGGGGATACAGTATAAGATGAGTGGAGCAAAAAGAAAGTGAAGTAACCACTCAGCCAAATATAGCTGAAGAAACCACCACGGACTCCTGGCATCCGCACGAGGAGAAGGCTCCCTACGGAGCCGGCAGCGCGCCTCCTGCTCTGCATGCGCACCTGCGCCAGCCAGCCAGCCAGCCGCAGCCTTGCACTGCTCTTTATGCAACTAGGTTAATCTTTTTGTTGTTTCTTTCTTTCCTTCTTTCCGGAGAATTTTACTGTAGGTAATGTCTGGGAAAGGTTCTTTGTTTTAAGTGTACCTTAGTGCCTGCTGCTATATAGAGCCAGTCACTGAACTTTGAAGTCTTGGTTCTGATTTGCCACTCAGTACATTCATTTTGGGGAAGAAGAATCACGTTGCCCCATTTTTGGTTGCACAAAGTGCATTTCTTATGGGCTGCTTTATAAGGCCAGTTTAGTTTACTCTGACTGCTCTAAGTAAAAGATTAGTGTGTTTACACAACTGACATGTAACCCGGGGCATTGACTCAAAGTGGCACCTGGGCCATTTGGGCAAGTATGGCAGAAAAAAGTAGGAGTGCAAGCTGTAAAAATCTTTAAAAACGTTTACACACATCTATGATGTAGAAATTTATTTTACTGACCCTGGCATAATTTGGAGAGAGGAGAAGAAATAGTAAAACTTAACAATTTGAGCAGAATCATCTAGTTAGTTGCCAAGGCGATAAGAGAGGAAAGGGCGTATATTATCCTTATTCAAGATACATGTTGCACTCATAAACTGTGCCACAGACTGTGACGTGTATCACTGTGTGTTTATGTGGGGAGACTTCATTGGGCACCGTCCTGTACCTGTCACTGGGCACAGAACTGATCAGGGTCTTGATGTGACTTCTGTCCATTGAACTCCGGTTAGCTAGATTCACACTGATCAGAGGCATGGGAAAAAGATGCAGGTAGGCACGGCTTGTGTTCCTGCGTGGTGCCCTGAGTTCAGCCAGAATGGAACCGGACATAGGGTGTGTTGCGTGCTCAAGGCAAATGCTGGAATGGTCCCATGAAAGTCAGAGCACAGGGATCTTTGTGCCTATGATATATGCAGACCTGGTGGATATTATTTCCATTTTCAAACGTTCTGCTTAAATATTTCTCTCTAAAAATAAAAGTTATAAATTTATAGTTTAGACCTTTCCTCTGATATTCTCTTGACTGGATACCAAAGACTTTTTCACTGTTGTCCTCATTTCCCTCCCTCCCTCCCCCCTCACTCCCTTCCTCCCTGCCTCTCTCCTTCCCTCTAATCTGGGGCAAATGTATCTTACAATTCCATTAAAATCATTACACTAGCTGATTGAAAACATTCTGGCATCTGATTTACAAATCTCTGAATAGATAATATATTCCATAGGTACAAGAGGTAGAAAAGTTAATTTGTAAAACAATTTTTACCTGTTGTGGATGGGGAGACGGGAAGTAAAGAGGTGAACAGTTAACTGTATATGAAAAGCTGCGCCTTAATACATACAATGAAGAAAGTATCAGGAAGAGAGAGTGAGATCAGGGAACCTTTCCAATAAACACTAACATTTGATCTGAGACCTAGATGAGGAAAATTTCCTGGCTCGAGGGCCGGAACGATGGCAGAACACGGCAAACACAGAGGGTTTATGGATGGTTTAAAAAAAAGGAAACGGGAATTTGGATTTTGTTTTAATTCAAATGGGAAGACATTACCTGGGTGTGTGGTTGATGAGTGAAAGTTCTGATTTACACTGGAAAAAAATTACCCTAGAGTCCACTGATGGAAGAGGGTGTCAAATAATCAGAAGCCAGAACGACCAGGAAAGAGTCCCTTTGGTATTTTAGGCAAAAGTTAATGGTGGAAGTAAAGAGATAGGTTACACAGCCTCATGTGGTGGTGCACAGCGGTAGCTCCGACTACTGAGGAGCCTGTAGCAGGAAGGATGTTTTGGAAATACCAGTGGGTATTGTAGTTCAGTAACAGCATGGAGCTTATGACACAGCTGGGAGTGGGAAGAAATGGGTGAAGGGCATCCGGGAGTTTTGAATTACTCACAGTGACCAATCCCATAAGGGACAGAGGTTATAGAGAGTGAATGTCTCAGCAAGAGATGGCCTCTCACATGCAAGATACAGATCTGGTGTCAATGGTGGGGGTGTTTATACCCAATGAATGTTGTCTTGGCTAGTCATGCTTTGGTGAAGGAACTACTTCGCAGGACCAATGGAGTGGGTAGAGACTGAGTTTCCATTACTTTCAGACACATTGTAGTATATACTTCAATCTCTTCAATGAGAATCCTCTTGATTTATCTACTGATAAATTCAATGAATTTATTGATTGTTTTATTAAAAGTATGGAGGCATACACACAAACACACATTTTCCTAGATAATATAGATCAGATTATTAATGGACACTCAGATGGTAAATCTTTGAGTAAATGTCATCAAGCATATACATTGGTATTACTGATAGGAACATGTTCATGACTTCTACTTACTGAATACTTCCATCATCTGAGATTGTTGCAAACACTATGTCATGTTTATTTAATGATCTCAATGTGCATATTTACTATCTACCTTTTAAAATATTTTACGATTTTTAATTTTTATGTGCATGAATGTATTGCCTGCATGTATCCAAGTGCATCTCTATTGTTCAATGAGTATGGAGGTCAGAAGAGGGCATCTGATTCCCCTGGAAATGGAGTTAACAGACAGTTGTTACCTTCATGGAGATGCTGGGAACTGAACCCGGGGCCTCTGCAAGGACAGTGCTCTTAACTACAGGACTATCTCTCCAGTTCCTGTCTACCTTTTAAAAAGAAAGTTATTTACTTGGTGTCTTAGTTTTAATTACTTGTTTCATTACTGTGACAAAATACTTGACAACGACAACTTAAGGAAGGAAACTTGGTCTTTCACTTGATGTACACTCAAAACACAAAATGTCAGAACTGGAGAGACAGCTCAGCAGTTAAGAGCACAGGCTACTCTTGCAGAGGACCCAGATTTGACTCCCAGCACTGACATGGTTGCTAACAAATGTCCATAACTCCAGTTCCAAGGGAATCTGATGTCCTCTTCTGACCTCTGTGGACGTTGCACAACATGGATGGACTTACATGCATGCTGGTACTATGCTCATACACATAAAATAATGATAATTAAAAAAAAATTTTTTAAAGCACAAAATACTCCATTTGAAAGAGTCTATTTTTCTATTAAAGATAAATCTTTATGTGACAGTGGCCTGTTAGTTGAGTCTTATAGTATAGCACTTTTAGAAAACAGGCAGGGCAACATGGCCAGAAGGCATCAATATGAAATAGTACGATAATTACTTTAGCTAGACTGTAAGTTGGTGAAGGGCATGAGTGAGAGACAAACCTAGTACAAACGTACTAGGCCCAAACATGTCACATATACACTGCACAGAAATATTTCAGCCTCCCTGTAGTTGCTGTCTTTATTCTTTTCTACTGCTGTAACTGGTCATTTCATTTTGTTTACAAAATGTGAAGTTCTCAAACTCATGAAGAAACATTTTTTGGGATGGTTAATGTATCTCAGTCAAGTAGAAGGAACTTTGGGGGTGGGAGGGTAAGACAGGAAGAACACCGAGGAAGGCACCCGTGACCACTCTCCACGGGGTCAAGGATGGATCTCAAGAAACTCACAGTTTAGCTGTAGATGATACCTTGAGCTTAAACTACCTCTTGTATTAAAATGTGTTTTCCAAAGAACTTTTTCAGATCCTCAGGGGCAATCTAATTCACTATATCTCTCCCGGTCCTTCTGGAAAAGTGTCTATTGACTTTCTTCTCTTGCACTCTGGGAAAAAGATGGCCTTGTTAATCTACTAATTAACTGAAGAATTATCTATTCCTTGAGAAAAAGGTCCCAAAAGCCGTGAGTCATATGACTTCTAATCAGTAAATTTTCTTGACACTTACAGTAAATTTTCTTGACACACCCAGGTGCTAGTCTATTCGACATGCCTGTTCACAAATCCTAAAACCCTTATAGTCTCAGTCTCTAGGCAGGATGCACTCTGTAGTTTGTACAGTCTGCTTTGGTTCCCTGCCTTTCCAAGTAAAATCTTTCTCATTGTCTCAAGAGCTTGTTCTTGAGTCACTGGCTTCTTCAGGAACATGAGTAAGGAACATGGATTGACAGTTAAACTACTGTATCTGGGAACAGCCACAGTCCCAGACAGGAAGCTTGCAGATTTCAGAGCACCTTGAGCAGAGGATCCTAGTAGAGGGTCCAGAGATGACCTAGCAGGAAGAGACAACCAGTCTATCAAGTAAGGGAATAAGAAGTGGACATTTGTCTCCAAAGGAAACTCTGCTTTGATTATAAACACTGACAGTCAGAGATAACAGAGACTTCAGGACCAAGTGTCTTCTATCATTTATCTGCCTGTCCAACTGGCTTTTTGTTGTTGTTTTGTTTTGTTGAGCTAGGTTTCCATGTAGCCAAAGCTGGCCTGGAACTTGCTATGTAGACCAGGCTAGCCTTGATCTCACAGAGATCTACCCGTCTCTGCCTCCCAAGTGCTAGGATTTAAGGTGTGCACTGCCACTCCCAATCTAAGTCAACTGGTGTTGACATAGGCCTTCCAAATAAGTAGAATGGGAGTGCCTGAGAGAGGTAGAGAATGAAAGTCAAGAGAAATTGAGACCATTGTGACAGCCAATCAAGTTCATCTGAGACTGCTAGCTGAACACTTTTGCAAGTTCCCTAGAGGTCTCACAGGAAGACAAAGGGCTTGAGCACAAAATTATAGAAAATCAAGTCATAGAAAGTAAAGTCATATTTCTTAAACATCTGAACATGTGGGCTGACTCAACTGCTTCAAATTATTATGTAATTTTTTTAGATTTTTAAAATTTCTGTGTACATATGTGTCTCCGTGTTCTATGCCAGGAAGGTGCGGGGTGCTCGAGAAGAAGACGACAACTTTGAATCCTCTAGGGCTGATAGTGGTGAGCAACTGGACGTGTGCACTGGAAAACCAACTCTGTACTCTGCAGCAGCAGTAAGTGCTCTTAACTGGGGAGCCACCTCTCCAGCCCCTTTAGGATGCTAATTCTTTAGCTAGGCTAGGCTAAGATGTAGCCTAGGTACATCTTAAATAAATAAATAAACTCAGTAACCTAATGGAATTTATGTGATAAACCTATTTTCTTCTGTGCTAGAGTCTGATAAACCTTCCCATTGCAACCAGGTCCTTCTGTAACCGCGGACGGGTCTGGCCTACTGGATTCATAGTGTTCACTGTGTTTCTGTGTTTAAGATAATATTTTAGTTTCCCTTCCCCTCCTCTCTCTGCCATCTTTTCCCATAAAAGTTATAAGAATGAAACAGGACTAATAACAAAATATAAAGGAAAACTTCAATGGTATTTCAAATTTGGTATTAAAATTTTTAATCCAGGCAATTTTTAAAAATTTTCATGATGATTCAATGATTTTTTTTTTTTCTTCTATCCTTTGGGCCAACAATTAAGGTTGAATTTCAGCAATTAAATCCTCTCCCCTTCCCTGCTCTCTCTACTGAAGTTCTATGAACTATTACTACTAGTAGAAAATATCTTTACATTGTAGCTCTGATATGGCATAAAAAGTAGCTTTTAGGAGCACCGCTCTTCAGAGGCAGTAAACATCAAACATTCTCTTGGTTTCTGCAGTTTACTGCTGTGCTCTAAGAACATCTTCTATAAGGACAACAATGCACAAAAGAAAGTCAAAGAACCCCTTAAATACTGAATTCTCTCTTTGTCTGGACAATTGCATTAAAAAAACCCCAAACAAATCTGATTTTGCACTGGATTGAAACTCATGGCCAACGGTTTGTTACACCTGAGGAAAAGGCACATTGTAGCATTTCTACCGGGACCTGATGGGGTTTTTATTTCTAAGTGACTTGCCAATGATCCAACCCAAGTCTCTCTTCTTTTAAAATTTTTATTGATACAACCAGGTTATTCCAGCATACAAAAAAAAAAAAAAATGCAGCTCACAGCTCAGTTCTTACCTCGGAATGCAAAAGCATCCAAATATGTCAAAATTCTCCGCTAACCATACTGTTCTCACAAATGAATGTATAAGAAAACCAAAGGAAATAATAGTGAAGAAAAGGGTCAAGAAAGAGTGGACTGAAGAATAACGAGGAATGAGGGAGAGACTCAAGTTGATATTTTTTCTTCACTGATGGCTAGAGCTATGGCCCTGTTCTTGGTTTAAAAAAAGTCTTGAGGTGAACTCTAGTAAATGGTTGTCATCTATCATATCACAGGATTTGTCAGATGGGTTTAGATGTGTTATTGTGCTGTATGCTGCTGATAAATCTACAAACAAGCAGCTGTCATCGTCTCTCCCAGATTCATTTTCCATATGTTGAGTAGTGTTTTTAAAAAATTGTTTGGCCAGTGCAAGTTTTGTCTGGCTTAATTGCCTTTGTCTGAATATTAAGTATTTTAAGCAACAGAAGAAATAAGTTATTCAGAAAACACCCCAGGACGTCAGCTTAAATTTCTTTGGACCACATGCAGCTTTCTGTGGCAACATCGAATTAGTACACATTTTTGCACAGTGACAGGCATTTAGGAATTGAAGAATGGCTATTGAATGGAGAAATACTTTATACTGGCACAGGTCATTTTGTTCTTTCACCATATGACAATTCCAGACAGGTGAAGTAAACTGAGGAAGAGCTTAATGAAAAGAATTTTGTTTGGGGTAAGTTTAACAACTGGTCAATAGTACACACAACTTAGTTGTGGTTTACTGTCAGACAGATGATCACCTACTGGTTCCGTGGCACCATTGGAAGCATTCTTCCTTCTATACATTTATGTCCCCAGACTAGGCACACTTTTCAAATTGTTTACCATTTTAAAAACTATATTCATTTACATGATAGCTCTTCTTCTTTGAGATTATTTCTAAGAGGGTAGGTTGCTATCCCTGTTGGACTTATTTTATTTTGTAGAAACATTTCAGAGCTTCTGTTAGAGTTCTTTTAATTTAATTTAACATTACCACACTTTAAGAAAAGTAAACAGTTTGAAATAATATGTTACTATTTCTGCTGCCTACTGGCACTCATTACAATGTTTGAAACATGAGGAAAGTTTTTTTCACCCTGACAGTAAAATCCTCCAGTTTCAACTTGTGTTAACCATTGTAAGTACCATGTGGCTGGCTATCTTCATCACATGAACTATGGAATCATTGATATCATACCTTCTTAATGTACAGCTTTTTAATCACTGTATCTTAGGATACACTGTATCACTGTTCTAGGATGGATTTAGGAATACAAACGTCAGTGATGTTACTGTAGTCCAATGCCTTCAATTAAGTCTTCACTTACTTTATAACAATATTATGTCACCATCTGTGGTTACTCTTTCCCTTCGAACTACTGTGCTCTTTCTGACTGTTATTTTTCTATCAAGGGCTGTATTTCTCTGAATTATGAAATTTTGAGTCAGTTTTCAATACCATTTATATATGTCCAAACTTTAAGTCATGTTCTTTTCCTGACTATTATGCTGTTAATGGTGATTTTAAAAGGAAGAACCAAGGAGAGAAGGAAAGGGAAGGAAGAAAGAAAGAGATGGGAAGGAAGGAGGGAGGGAAGGAAGGAAGGAGGGAGGGAAGGAAGGAGGGAGGGAGGGAGAGAAAGAGGGAAGGAAGGAGACTGGTTTAGGGCATCTACAACATACATTACATTTGGAGATTTATCTTTTAAATTAGAATAATAAATATAAAATAAAAACATTTATTTGGCTTCTGTCAGTAGATCATTGTATCAATATTGAAAAAAGTTTATCATTTGTGAATCAAATTAAGAAGAACTAAAGTAGAGACTTAGATGTATGTTGTTATGGAACTCGGGCTCCTGGGAAGGACCACTCAGACTCCAGATGTTCCAAATCAGACAAATTGATTTAACTGAGCCAGTGACTGCACTCTCTGGGCGGAGAATTACAAGGCACAGCACCAGAAGGTGGGATTGCAGGTAGGAAAAGAAAGCTCACTGCCTCATTAACACACTGGATATTCCACCCACCTATTTAGCATAACTTAAGATGAACCTGCCTCCCTAGGGGCAGTCCTGCCATCAGGTGACTGACCAGTGAAACTGGAAAGGTGGGTCTTCCAACAGATAGACTATAGATTTTATAGTCTCGACCAGTTAATCTTGTGGGGCTATTGGCTATCTAACAATGTAATTTTTACAGTCAGAGTTTTGTAAGAAGCATATAGATGAATAGAAGATTTGCTCTAACATAAGATTTCATTAGCATCTCAGTCTCCCAGTCTCTAGTTATGTATAGTGATAATTGTGAGAGTTAGTTTTAAGTGTCAGTTTGCCATGATCTAGGACCACCTAGAAAGGAAGTTTCAGTGAGGGATTATCTAGATTGAGTTGGTGGTGAGTCTGTGGAGTTCATCTTTACTAAAGCCATTGATGTGGGAAAAACCAACTGGAATCGAGTGGTGCCAGTTCCTGGATTTCGGTTGTAACATATGTAAGAGTGGAAAAAGTGAGCTGAGCATACACCTGCACACAGCCGTTCTCTCTCCTCTTAACTCTGGATATGACAAGATGCTTCAGGTTCCTCCCCTTGGCTTCCGTGCTATGATAGGGTCTAACCTGGGACTGTGAGCGAAAACACACCTTTGCTGACCTAAACTGCTTTTGCATTTTATCATGGCAAGAGGAAACAAAACTAAGACACGCTTATTTCTCAGTGCTACTGGAAGGCCTAAATTAGAACATGAATCAAGTTCTCATTAGTCGTCAGTTCTTTCCCCTTACAGATTCTCTTTTGTCAGATCTGTTTAGTTGCTCCATCCTGCTTGGCTGGGTAGCAGTGGACACAAAGAGGGAAGGAGATGTATCTAATAATAAAATATCACACATAGACACTTTAGTGTTTAAGAAAGCTGGGGACCTGTTCCTTAGAACAAAGAGCACCGAATTTCTAACTCTCAAGGTTTATTCTCAGGGATGGGGTGCCCGGAGCAGGTATTCAGGAGTATATGGTCTGCAGATCAAAGTACATTTCTCTGCAAGAGCTCAGGAAACAATTAGCAACAGTGTGGCCTGTTTGTAAGCAACATATTAAGGCAGATGTTCACATAACACTGTAAATAAAGCATAGTTTTTTTGTTTTTAATCTCATCTAAACATAAACTTAAGGAACACTGCACTTCAGAACTCTGCATTGGCATACCTGCCTATCTGGCTCTTACCATCATAGACAATCTTAGCTACTGGTGACTTTGCATATGTAGTCAGGCATGTTTTCTGTAGAGTTCAAACTAGTCAGTTGTCTCCAACAGTTAATAATTTTCATTTAATTTCTTGGCTCTAGGCCACCAGGTTCAATGTGTGACAACAAATAATAATAGTGTTTTCTTCAGAGAGGCAAAACCCTTTGCAGGTGTATTAATTCCTGTCAGTTAAAACTCCTACTCTGGCCAAGGAGAATCTAGACATGTGATGAGGCTGAAGGAGATGGAGGAGAGATACTCATCCCTCCAAGCTGCATGAGTGGACTACAGCAGAAGGTAATACTTACCATACAAGCCAGACTCCCTGCACTCAAAGACATACCCACATTTAAAGAAAAAGAAAATATAAAAGACTCAGTTCATCAAGTCAGAGTTTAAGCAAAAGTAAAAATGAACAGATGCTGATAGTTTCCATGGACAAGGAGACAGCACGTATTAAAAAATGAGATTTTAAGTTCTCACTATCTTTCTGTTCCTCATCCACTCTTTGTTTTATGAAAAGCTCATCAAATGCACTAATTACATGATTTTACATAAAACGGTAAGTTTTTGTCCCCATCTTTTTGATGTTTGCAGTCTTTAATGGAAGAGAGACTTTGATTTAAAAAAAAACTGAAAAATTTGCAAGTTATGACACTTTAAGAAGATAGTGAACAGCTGTCTCCCCTCTTTTCTCAAAGAGTAATTTTACTCCTAGAAAATATTCAGAGGAAGATAATTTATTCTATGTTTTCTACAAAGATATAAGTACTTCTGCACAGTTCCACGGATGCTGACTTTCCTTGCTGCCTGAAACTCCTGCTCTCTACCAAAGAGATTCTGTGACAGTAGCTGCTTTCCATGACTTCCCGCTGAGATGGCTTCAGTCTTCCTCAGCTGGTCTACACGCTAAGATTTCCTCCTCACCACAGAATCCTGAACTCCCATTTTTCAGTTCATTTACTTCAGAAAACTTGCAATTGGAATTTTTTTCCTTATCTCCTTAGATATGTGAATCTTGTACAAACCAGATACCTTCAAGAATCTGAAAGACATCCCATTGAAATGTTATTAGCAGAGATAAGTCTAGGTAGCAGTTAAACTTCTCAATAAGTGACAGTGAGCTAGTACTGATAACCCGGTGGCCACTGAGCAAGTTCATCTCAGCAACCACATTCTATATCCTCCAGGGATGTCCGGTAGCTCATTCCAGCTTTATAAACCCTTTGGACCTTTGTTTCAATGCAGTTGAGTTCAACCCCTTTCCGTTTGTCATAGTTTTAAAAGTATTCTTTGCCTATTTAATAGATCCAGTACACATTTTCATTTATATTTGGCATTATCTTCTTTCCTAAAACATGAGTATAAATCAAAGGTTAAATTTTTCTAAACAATAAAATGCAATATAAATAGGAAATTGCAAGGCAGTGATTAAACAGGGCTTTCTCAAAAACATGAAGGAGCCTCAAAATGCCACACAAATGCCCTCATAACCTTAATTTCCTCTATTTGGATGTTGTGTTAGGCAAGGTTCTCTACAGGGACATACCAGAGAGAGAGAGAGAGAGAGAGAGAGAGAGAGAGAGACTGACTTTTGAACCTTGGTTTCCTAGAAAGGCTTACAAATGAGAGGGACCATAAACGCCTTCATGTTGGAGATGCTGAGAACCTGGCAGCTATGAAGCTGAATACCTTCCCAATCACACTCTGGTCTTGAAGAAGAATGGAAAATGATAAGAGTCACTGGTCTTCTATCCATGTTGGAAGGTCAAATAAGATGGGATCTGATGACAGCAGAGGATGCCTGTGACAAAAATGGTAGAGGCACTCACTGGCAAGAAACAAGAGTAGGCATAAAGACAACGCTGCTTTTTTTCTCTGACATCTGTATATCTGAGCCAGCTGTCAGAAAGTGCTGCCCACTCTGGAAATGCCCCAAGACCTGCCCAGAAACGTGTTGCTGTAGAGACTTCTCAGGAGTGGAGGCTCCTGTACTGCTAATGGCCCCTCTTCTACCAATGGAAGACAGCTGCTTTGGAGAGATGACGAGGCTTGATTTGAAATAGTAAACTTTCATTTTGCTAAGCAACAAAGTTCTTCTGCAGACTTTTTTTTTTAAACCATAAAGTTACCTATGTTATTCTGATTAATATATATGGTTTCTAGAGCTATCTCTTACTTTTATTAATTTGTGAGCTGTGAGAAAATATGCTTGCCTGAGTATAATAAAATCAATAAGGAAGATCATTGATTTCTAAGACTTGCAATATCACACACATGTTATTAGAGGCAGAGATGGAAATTCTTCAGAAATAGCTGCCACATGCACTATAAACTTCCCAGAGATACTAATGTCCCTCCGTAATTCAAGTTTAGTAGTAAGCTTTATATTTTTAAATTATTTAACCTTTTGATATTTTGTTTTCTTCTGGCAGTGAGTTGCTCAAATTAGAACCAACTTAAAATGGATAAACAGTGCTCAGCAAATTTCGTATGGACTATGGATTAGTCAAGCTTGAATAATTCCTGACATGCAAATGTCATAATGACAGTATTCATTTGCAATAGAGATTTGGTTTGGACTTCATGAAAATGGATGTAATATGGAATGGAGAAGGCTGTTAGCTCCATAGTGGAAATGAAATGTCAGCAGTCTGCTGAGTTGTCCATCAAAAATTCAGGGTTGCTACCTTTATTATATCAAATTTCATTCAAAATATAGTAAGAAAAATATGATCTAATTAGATAATTCAAGCTTTTTTTTTCTTTTTTATTTTGAGACAGGATCTTCCTATAGCCCCAGTTGGCCTGGAACTCACTCTGTAGATCAGGCTGGCCTTTTACTAATAGAGGTCCTCCTGCCTCTGCCTCCTGAATGCTGGGATTAAAGGCATTAGCCACCACGCCTAACTAATTCAAGCTCTCATTGAGTTTGTAAATACTTACTTGAGGATATCTGAATACTCACCAAGGTTTTAATCTCAGGTGTAAAAGTTAATTGACTCATAGACATTTAGAAATATACCATACACTTAGATTTTTAAAAAGATGTTCATTTTTACAGTTTTGGAGATTTAGTCTTGATGAAAGAAAGGTGAGTAAATGCCAACATTTAAGAAAGTTGATGTATTTAATACTTAACTATTTATTACCACTTGGCCATTCCTCTTTCTCGTGGTGATAGAGAACCCTCTGCTCAGCACTTCTCTGTGAAGAATGCGTTCACACAAAGTTTAAATAAGTATAATTTGAGAAGTAAAAATGTTTGTTATTTCAGCAGTAAAAATATTTGTGATTGTACTATTTCAGTGCTATTTTACTCTAGTGAAAATTGATATGATTTTCTCACTATTAATAACTACAAATTTAAGGGCATATAAGGGTTTTTAATTCTATCACACTTTCTGCTTCTTTCATGCTTACCTGTGGGATATGTTAAGGTACTACTAATTTTCTATTCACATAGACCATAATACCAAGTCAATTTTTTATTGAATGTTAATTTTACTCCAAAGTATCTACCTCATTTTCATCACCCTAATTATTGTTGTACAACATCTTTTTCTTATCAATTACTAAATATTTCAATTCCACTTGCTTAATAATTTCTTTTTTTCTCTACAAATTTCTGATTGTTCCTATATCATCAATACACACACACACACACACACACACACACACTTCTCATTTGACCTTTGATTTAGGGCTCAGTTTTGAAATTTTTTCCATTATTATCACATCATTAATGATGACATTGAGGCATAAGTGATTGAATATGTTTTCTCATCTCACAGTTTATCACAGTGGGGACCCAACAAACTCCATTTTACTCAGAACTCCATCTTAGTTTTAAGTTTACTGCTGCTGAGTTTCATTTCCAAGAAGACTCCTGCACTTTCTCAGGAAACAGCCCCGCAGCTCACCCACTTTGCACATCAGCAGTTGCAGATTAACCACAAGATCTAAGAATGTAACTTTAACCTCATCTTTAGCAAACATCCCCTTAGCAAACATCCCTTCTGCTGTAACAATGTCACATGATGCTGTTGAGTCAGGGACTTTGCACTGACCACCCCAAAGGTGAGAACCACCGGCCAATCCCTCACTTTGCTAAATAAACTGTCCAGTCCCTTCAAAGGTTACCTAACCCCAACCTGGAAACCCCCTCTTGTAGTTTTCATGCTTAAAAAGCCTGCGAGCCAAATCTTCGGGATCGCCACTACTGTAAATGGTAGACCCCAGCATGCTGGTTGATTCTTGAGAATAAAATCGCTTATGTGCTTTGCATACCGTCTTGACTGTGGTCCTTACGGGCAATCGATGGACCCTACATCAGTATACCAAAGGCTATTTAAAAAATAGGTTGGAGCTTAAACTATCTTCAAATACCTCTTCAAACATGCATGCAACAACAGATTGTTACCAACTCCGTAACCACAGAGTTACAGCTTTTCAACTGAACGTAGCCCGAGGGTCAGTGGTCTGGAGAGAAACAATGAATGGGCTCAGCTGTTGTTAAGCAAATTGCTAAAGAAAAATCAGCTTTATTCCATGTAAGTCAAAGCAAGCTTCTTCATTTCTTTTCTGATGCTGTGATAAAATACCCCTAGAAAAGCAACTTCAGGGAAAAGGGTTTATTTTGGCTCACAGCTCAGAGGGGATAAAGTCTATCACGGTACCTCAGATATTACCCTGGGGATTGACTGTTTCCACACTCTGCAAAAAGCTAGGAACCAAGTGCTCAAACACATGAGCTTACGAGGGACATTTTACATAAAACCCACAACAAACAAGTAACCGGAACTCTTTCACAAGAGTGGAATGGGGAAGATGGACAGTGGAGAGAGAGTGTCTCCACTGAATGAGTCTAGGAGAGTCAGCCTTGCCCCAGCAGAGACCATAAGGATTGAATTTCTTGTGAAAGTTAAATGTTTAAGTGGAAAGGAACTGAATGCGTGTTGAGGGTTCAGAAGGGTAGCGTCCGGAAGGGATCGTCCAATGCCCGTCTCCTGTCACTCACCAAAGGAGCTGACAGAGGATACGCGATTGCACTATTAGGAATTAAAGAACAAAGTTATGATCGCCACTTCAAAAACAGAGACTGGTGAGAATCGTGCCAGGTGAGCACCGTAGATCACAGTCAACAGTCATGATTACAACAGAGTAAACCCCTCTCATTTTTCTGTATGTTCAATAATCTGTGTAACCAGAAAGATTTATCCACCATTAGGTAATGATGTCTGATATGGAAGTAATTTTTCTCTGTATTCTTCCCATGATGCTTTGCTAGCATTCCAATAATGAAGATCAAGGGAAAAATGTTAGAAGAATTCATTTGACATGTTGGGTATTATTTTATTCAAATATCACCATATTTCAGATTAGGAAAGGAAATGAATAGATCATGAGATGAAAAAGCAAATGGCACTTTTCCTGTCCTGGTTGTTCTCATCTCTAAGTGATTTATGGCCCCTAGTTTCAGATATTTTTTCTTTCTGAAGCTGAAACCAACTGCTGTCATGACTTCCTTTCAGACTGTTGCTTCAGTTTATGTTTCCAAACACCCTGAACGACATCTACTCCTGTCATCCTTGTTCTAGTATCCATTCTGCTGGGAAAATACCTCTAGATGGAGTCTACCAGTTTGGGGTTATTGTCAGTGTACCTTTATCTCCTTCAGTAATTATTATGTTCGGGACACATTACTTTATTATTGCATATAGTTCAGAGAGTACCCATCTAAAATAATTCGGTAAATGGCAGAGTCCTCATTTACTGCTCTTCCAGTGACAACATCCTAAATACATGCTGTAAAATACACGTTAGCATCACATTTCAAGGCATCATAATCTGACTGTATTGTATGAAGTTTGATGATACGTTTAATTATTTAAATTTGATTGTTTATGTTTTCCAACAACTCAGGTGAGTTCTATTTCTTTGCATATATGAAAGATAGTGCATGATGTCTTCCCCTCAAGGTAAAACCTTTTGGTAAACCCATTTAAATATAAGAGGAAAGGAAAATGTTATAGTCCTATGGAGTACACTGATTTTCATGTTGCATGTCTATGGAGCATCCTAATTTTCTCTTTTGATCTCAAACATGGCTCCATGTTGTGAGAAGTGAGCATGGTTGATGAGAACTATGATTATTTGTAGACTTCGTTCAGCCTGATCTATTAGCAAGACATTCTTTGCTTTAAAAAAATATATCACAAGCCAAGAGCTGTCCTTAGATGGGGGACAGAGCAAGACACATGGAAAACAATGAAGGTGACTATACTGTTAACCTGGTCCTCTGAAGGACATATTTTGTTTCGTACTGTGCGGGGGCAGCGGGAGGGAGCCATTCTCCTGTGCACGTTCCAGAGGTCCGGGGAGGTCCTCATGAGAATGTAGCCCCTGTCATGCAACTCCTCTGTCTCCCTCTGTCCCCAGGGATGAATTCTCTGTAAGTAACCTGACCTGGAATAAATCAACTTTTCCAAAGACCATTCTCGGTCTTCTCTGTCAGTTCAAACCTGGGGGTGGGGTGGGGCTGAAGGCCAAGCCTCACAGTGAGAAATTCATGAAACAGCCCAGCACAGTATAAAATTAGTGAGTGACTGAGAAGAGAAAACAGTCATCTGTGTAGTTTCAAGTGAAGTTAATTAAATACATGATTTACCTATAGATTTTTTTCCAAAGAAGAGTAAAATTTTATGTAAAACGTTTTAAAAATTTTATTAAAATATTGACTAAATTTTATAATTTTTGTGCAAAAAAAAACAATAAAATTAGCAGCAAATTATGTTGATGTTTGGGATGTAATTAAACTTTATATTTGGATCACAGGTTTGTAAGCACAACTGGGCACACTGAAGGATGACTCACTCAGGCATCAGACATGTATGTACAGATGTCCCCTCAATTAGCACTGAATGATCCCTATAGCATTTGGAAGAAATAAACACAAGGATGCAGTCACCCTCTATGATTCTCTGTCAGTGGATGATTCATCCACCGTGCCCCTGTGCCCATCATTTTGAACAAAATCTCCATCCTAATAGCCAACAACTCCCATTGCTTTCTGCTTTCCTGACAACTTCTCTCTTAATTTTATCTCTGTCAGTTCACCTGTATTAGGTACACCTTGCAAATGAGATCATCCAGTATTTGTCCTTCAATGCCTGACATATTTAATTGAACATAACACTTTCAGCACATAACAAACTCATTTCCATTTTAAAGCTGAACCTCATTACAGTATATGTGATGAGTCCACAATGTTTATCCTTCCACCATTTACATGTGGTGAAGAGTGCTGATGTGCACACAGTTTTTGCTCAGGATGATGAAAATGTTTGAAAAGGGGTGATGGTGATACTATTGTGATGTTCATATATCTAATGTTGACAAAGCATATTTGAAACACCAACATGGTCAACATGATGTACATCATGTTTAATTTGACAAAGGATAAAATAAAATGTCTAATAATGAGACAGTTTTTATTTGCTTTCACATTAAAAATCAATGATAATAGAAGGACTAGGGATGGCAGAATGATTGCTGATGCTCCCACTTCCTCCTTGACACAGTGTGTGTCACTTCCGGGATGGTATTTACAAATATTCATCAAATATTTAGATGTGCATTACTTTTACACAACTGTTTATATATAGAAGACAATAGATAAATAGAGGCTGGATAAGTGATAGATGATTGATGACAGACACACAGATGATTGGTAGGTAGGTAGAAAGATGCTCACCATGGGATTTCTATACTGAAAACTTGGAAATAACAAAAAGTTCATCACAAAAGACAACCAAATAAATTCTACTATATCCTTATAGTTGAATATCAAGAGAATTATTTCGACTTATCATATTCTCACAGATATGCCTATCAAATTTTGAGATAATAAATAAGATGGAAAAAGAATGTGTAACTTTCAAGGTGGTAGGAAAAAAAGAGAGATTTTTTTTTTAAAACCATTGCACCAAAGGCAGGAAAATGGAAAGTGAGTTAAAACATGAAATAATGCAAAAGTACTTTTATATTTATATTATAATTTTAATAAATGTTAACAATTGAAAGATATTTTTATTGAAGTCAAAATTATATAGGAATAATTATGTTAAAATGAACATCCTAGAATTATTTGGTGTAGAGACCAGCTATACATTTACACAGTGGGATGCCACTGTGTCTTCTTAAACTTGAACTTTTACAACCTTGTCCTTCCTCTACACCAGGAATAATACCCAACAGTTGTTCAGGATAGTTATTTCTAGAAGATGAGGAAGTGTGGCTAACACAGAAATCCACCTTTAACACCTGACTGAAGTTGGTTGTTATAAGAACATAAACTCAGTTACTGACTTGATCAAAAGGGCTGTCCCTTTTCAGGACAGTATTCTCAGTTTATCTGAGGCAGACACTGCATTTTTAGATGCTGTCTACATTTTTATAACAGGAAGAAAGGTTAGCACTGCTTGGGCAAATATCAGATATGTTTTCTTTAGCAATTAGACTCACAGGATTCTTTGTTATTGGTGCCCTTTCTTGAAAATAATTAAGGTGATAAAACACCCATTTTGATGTACTTGTAATAAGTTGAGAGAAATTAAATGTACAGTTGGGCTGGGGCCAGGGGACAATTTCATTCTGTGTGTATTATAATACCTAGCATATTTTTGATACTAAATGAATATTAACAATGAGAGCTGTGATAATTTCAATTTAGCTTTCTATGTAGAATACAGATGTAGCAGAAATTTCTGCTGAAGTTTTTCTCATAATGCAAATTTTGCCCATTACTCCCAATTTATCCCTGCTATTGACTCAATTTATGTGTTCTAGAGAATTATTTAATATCCCTGTCCCTATGATTCCATCTATAAAATGGGGATAATAACATAGACCTACTTAATTATTCATTTCTCCAGAATGCTGAGATGCCTTATTCCAGTTAATTATATGAAAGGTACTTCAAGTTCAGTCTATTATTTAATATGTTTATATGATTTTGTGTGAGATGACCTACCAATTATACCTGGCATAATGAACACAGATTACAAAAAGCTTGCAAAGTATTGGAACAGTAGTAGCAACCTAACAAGAGAAGAGTAAGTTATTTAACACAATACAAGAATTTTTAAACCTCCTAGATAGAGTGCATATATATATGTGTATGAATAAAATTACCTGAGGATCGCTATCCTCATCCTGAGTAATCCAAAGAATTTTTTGCCTTAGATTTTACATTTATTAGTATTTAAATATTGATAATTTTACTACATTACCACATTTATTAAAATTCAGTTATTGATTGTTGATGACAAGGTTACAACTATGTTTAACTTTTAAATATGCCTAAAATGGAAAGAGGCTACATGTATGTAAAGCCACAGAGCTGCTAAAATGATATAGGAGTTTTGGCTTAAAAATAAAAACTAATAGAGGAAAATTGAACTAATATCTCTCATCCAGTGGAAAATGTGTTATGCAGCCTAGACACATTATATATAATCTTTATAAGAAATTATTTGCAGCACGAATTTGCTCAGATATGTCAGTGATATCCTCCAGCTGGTCAAATGCAATGAACCTAGTCTAGGGGCTTTCTTTCCAATTTTCCAGTAATTATTCAAACTTAGAAATTTATTTTAGTTTATATGTATGAATGTTGTATCTGCATGCATGTAATTTCGCCTATTGTAGTGCGGTGCCCCTGTCTCAGATTCTCCGGAACAGGAATTAGAGACGGTTGTTAGCTGCTATGTGGGTCTAGGATTTCAATCAGGGTCTTCTGCAAGAGCGGCCAGTGCTCTTAACTGCTGAGCCCTGTCTCCAGCTTCTCCAAGCTTTTTTAACGTAACAGCTCTTCCTATTCTTCCTTTCCCTTCCTTTCCCCTCAGCGCCTCCTAGTGCCCACTCTCTCTGCCATTTTCTTCCTCAAGTGGAAGTCGTTCACAGTATGTCCCTCTGTCACTGATTTTTCCCTAGGCTTCTTTCCTTTCGTGAGGCAAAGACCCGAGTTCTGTCCCAGTGATCAGTCTTTTCCTCTTCCTTACATTTAGAACTCCACACGTTGCTGCACATTCCCCCTTGTTCGTTTCCCAGCTCCCCTTGCAAAACCTGTGTTTTGCACTTAGGTTCTAGTTCACAAAGCAAAGCAGAATAAAGCAGCATTTTCTTGAACTTACTAAAAAAGAAATGCTTCATGCTTCCGAAGTAAAGAGGATGAGGCATCATGGATCATAATCATCTGGCCACAGGAAACAGAAGAGCATGGTAAAAAGAACTTGGGCAGCTGACTACATGGGTCATGGGATTCATCCTTGAAGAACTGCCGTGTAATTTCTGAAGCCCAGTGAAAAATAAAAGCATACAATCTCTTTGGTTTAAAGAAACGTGGTGCCTACCGAGCTGGCTCAGGGGTTAAGAGCCCTGGCTGCTCTTGCAGAGGAACTGGGTTCGACTCCCAAGAATCACATGGCAGCTAAGAACTGTCTGTAACTCCAGTTCCAGAGACTCTGAAACCCTCTCCTGACCTCTACAGGCATTGCAGGCACTCACATACATGCAGACAAAGCACTCATACACATAAAATAAATACAGATATTTAAAAAATAATGAAATGGAATGAAATGCAGCTTTTCTTCCCTCTTTACTTTGAACTCAGCATGTCTTGGTACTATTTATTTATTTACTGTTCACTGGCATTCTATATAATAAAAATATGCTGACTTATTTTTTTTCATAAATTAGTGTTCTGTATAATTATTGGTTTAAAAAACTATTATGAAAGAATTTAGCTCATTTGTTTAACTACAAAAAATACAGTCTATGCCGTATCTTATTCATGTTTATGCCAAAAATTTGAAACATTGAGAGAAACTAGTGTACAAGAGCTCTTATTTCTCCTCTTGAAAAGTAAACATCTCTAACAACACTGTCAGTGTTGGGCTAAAGAGCTCTGGGCAGCAGTCATCCCTCCCAGTGGAGGGGCTGGGCTGGTGGGTAACTGACTGCCGGGGAAGACAAAGGAGAGTTTCTACGAAGTTTGTATATCTTAGAACATTGCCTTTTATCTGCAGTGGAAGCAACTTGTTTGAACAAAAACATGACTTCTTTTGGGCACTCAGTAGTTCCAGTTACACAGTTTTGCAGAACACACACTTAAACTGTACTAGCTTCAAGGAGCCCACTGTGTCTCACGAAGATTATATAGAAATAAGACAACAAAAGTTGTCAGTGCATATATCTGCTCTTATAATTCTCCATTTTCCAAGTGAATTTTTTTACCGAACATAAATTCACATATATATGTATTAGTAATTTCAATATTGCTCGTAGAAATCCTAATCCACCTGCTGTCTTGGTGTCTACTCAGTTACCTTCCCATGAATGTCTCTGGCCCTGGCCCTTGTCTGCTTTGTTGACTTTTTAAGATTAAAGATCTTGGGGGCTGGAGAGATGGTTCAATGATTAAGAGTACTGGCTACTTTTACAGGGGATCTTGGTTCAGTTCCCAGCTTCCCATGACACCTAGTAACAGTCTGATAGTAACTCCAGTTCCAGGAGATCTGACATCCTCTTCTGATCTCTGTAGGCATTGCAGAACAGAAATGCATTTACATGCACTCAGGCAATACACTTACACACATAAAAAATAAAAATAAAAAGATTCAGGATCTTGCTTAAAGCTCTGCTCTTTAATAGCTTTAATCAAAATCAGCTAAACATTTCCCACTAGATAAAGAACATACATACCTTAGAGCCTAAAATTTAATAGACTTAATAATAATTGTTATCATTATTATTGGTAGTAACACCATAATAATTATCATTACATAGTACATTCTGGCTCATAATTGTCTCTAGCTATTTGAAATATATCAATATTTTCACTACATAATCAAATTACATGACAAAGTTCCTTCCACACAAACTCACCTCTTTAACATTACTAGAGGTTGGCTGCAGTCTAAGAGAACTGCATTCCTTTGGGAAATGTAGTCTAAATGCTCAAAGCAAAAGTCAAATAGTTCATCATATTTTTTGTGATAGGAAAAAAAAATTAGGATAAAAACATTTTATGCTTTAAATCATAAATCTGAACTTACTATACCAAATAGATCAGACTTTGGAGAAAGTTACTGATGGCATTAAGGTTGTTAGGAAACAGCAGCAGAGAGTTCAAGAGCCCCTTGGATAAATATGGTATTGATAGTTTTGAATGACTGGAACACTGGCTATTAGACGAAACTTCAAAAGTTTTAGTAGGCCTTTAAGAGGGAAGCCTCTTAATAGGATCTCTAGAATATTCTCCCCTACATAAAAATAATCCTTAACTGTAGAATTAAAGAGTTGGTATGACATAGAGCAACAGATATTTAGAAGAAAAGGAAGAAAGTTAATGTAAAACCTAGAGGTCACATCTTAGACTCCATTAGAAATAGTGGTAAATTATACCTTTCCCAGGGTTAGGATGTAGCTCAGGGGACAGAGTGCTTGTGTACAATGAACCACTGTACACAGAGTGCTTGTGTACAATGAACCCTGGATTGGGTCTTCATCATTGTATACAACCAAGTATGGTGGTACAGGCAGGTAATTCCAGCACCTAGGAGGTCGTGGCTGGAGGATAGGATGAAAGTTATCCTTAGCTATATAATGAGTTTGAAGTCAGCCTGGCATCCTGGGCTACATAAGATCCTGGAGAGAAAGAGGAGAGAGAGAGAGAGAGAGAGAGAGAGAGAGAGAGAGAGAGAGAGAGAGAGAGAGTTCAGTTAAACCCTTCTTTATTTGTCTTGAGTTTTTATAAATCTAACAAGTTTACATTTTCTGCAATGCTTAGGAAAAATGACTTGTACCCAGTTGACTTTGTTGTGTAGTTTAATTCTTTCCATAGGAGAAAGGAAGATGAGATCAGGTAAAAAATGAAGCGAAATGAGAACATACTGACACCCTCAAATAGCTGTCAGGGACTTAGAGGCCATGTCTTAAATGGTTTGGACATCTGGTGAAGTAACACAAAAATAGAAACCCCAGTAGGATTTTTAAAAAACTGAAGTAGAAAGATATCGAGAAGCAACCCTTGAAATCCCTGTAGAAGCATAATAAAGAAAAGACTTTAAATAGAAGTCTTGAATAGAAAACTTCACATGTTTCAGGAGTTTAAAAATGTGGAAAGGCTTCATCTCTCAAATTGTATGATGAAGGTCTTTGTTCTGTACAGATGTAAGAATTGCAAGATTCATGCGAATAAATACTCTCTCAAAAATAATGTGCAATCAAACCCCATCCACCTAGAAGTCATGTTCTGCATCTCCCTGTCATAGTTTACATTTGTCCATAGATAAAATTATATGAATTATCTGCTTAAGGAAGATTCGCAAGATTGTTCTTTCGGCATTTCAGAAATTAAAAATTTCTCAGAACAAGTGCCATTCAAAAAATTGATGTAGATCTAACAAGTAATATGTATAATAGAGTCATGAATTGATTCACATAAGTTGTGAGACATCTGAGTTGTTTTCAAATACTCGTGGCATGGGGGCGTAAACAAGTCAAATAAGTCAGTAAGAGTGATTGCTTTCCTTTTAATCTATTTTATTGTACTCTTTTGGTTGGCAGCTTTTTTCAGTGTTTTGAAAGACACAAACAATTGGGATTATTTTAGGATTTAATTGGCATTTCCAGTTCATGTAAAGTCAATGAATAATTGCTGTAATTCACTGATTAGAATTAGCAAAGGTGTTTTTTGTGTGTGTGTTTTTCTCATGTCTATGCAGAGGGATACATATCCTAAAGGAAGAACCAAAACCAAAACCAAAAACGAAAAAAAAAAATCTGGATTTCCAGCAAATTAAGTAAATGCAGATAAAGTCTGAAACTCTTTATGGAGCAGAACCTCTCTACTAATTTAGTTAGACTGTAGAGCTCTTTCCCTGAACTGGTCACACGTTTTGCTCTCTCTTGGTATCAGTAATTCCTGGGAAGACAGTGAAGTGAGGAGGAGGTTTGAACTCGGGCCACTGAACTTACAGTAGACAGCAAAGTGTGTTTTTTCGTGTGATGATCACCTTAGGTACTGGTGATTCTCATGCCTGCTCACTCAAAGGTTTTGACAACTATCAGTTCTGAGAGGAAGGAACCATAGACTATGGACTTTTTGGTATGGGTTTCTTTTGAAATGCCCCACGAAGTTTGGCCACCAGCCCATAATGCTGGTGGAACCAGTGGAACACTCAGGAGGTGGAACTTAGTAGAGAGAAGTAGCTCATTAGGAACACACTCTTGAGGGAGGACTTGGAGCCTTGACCTCTGTTCTTCCTTGTCTCTTTTGCTTTTTGTTTACTCTTTCTGATTTTTTCACTTGTGTCCAGCCACTGTGAGGTTAACCGTGAAGCCTCACCACCAGCTTCCTGCCAGAATGTTCTGCCTCACTACAGGACCCAAATCAGCAGAGCAGTCAACCACGGATTCAAACTCATGAAGCCAGGGGCCAAATAAACAGCTTCTTCCTTTAAGTTTCTTATCACAGTGAGGGAACCTGACTCACCTATTTTACCAGCCTTCTAATCAGTCAGGAGTGTGTACACAGAAGCAGAGCTGGCCTCAGGACTAGAAAGGAATTCCTCCTGTCCACTGATCTGGAGACATTTTAAAAATTACATTTGCCTATTTGCTTTAGTTCCAAATATTTACTTACAGGAATGGAGGCAGGGGTGGCGATTGGACCAGTGACAGGAGGTACAGTACGCCTTAGTATCAACTGGATATTAGACAGTTTGAGAGAACTGCAGTTTGGTAAGAGCAGTGGGATGATACTGCATGTTTACACACTTTGGCAGAGCTGGATGCAGGTAAGTGTGCATTTTCCAATGCATTTTCCAAATCTCTTGATACTCTGGCCACATGCTCTATTTGTTGTTGTATGTGAGGGGATGAACTCTCTACAACTGCTTCAGATCTTTCAGTCTTTACTATATATATTTACATGCTCCCAAACTGATGAATTTATAATGGCTAAATCACGATCAATCATCTCCTTCACCATATGCTGATCTCTTCTGTCTCTTTTTAAGTTTTGACTTAATATCTATCGTGTCTGATAGTCAGAAGCATAACTCAGCCACACCTGCTAATTTTAATTACATTTTTATAACATAATCTTTTTTCCTTCCTTCACTTTCAGTCTATGTGTGTCCTTAAAACTGAAGTGAGTCACTTTTTGGCAGCAAATCTTATTTCTATTTATATTTAAGCAATCACTCTATGTCTTTTGATTAGAGAATCTAGTCCATTTATAACATTAATCCATTAATCTGTTGGCTCTTATTGTAAGGGCATTAATCACATCCTTTAATTTCTTCCTAAGGTCCCACTTCCAAATACCATCTCATTGGGGATGTAGAATTCAGCTTATAAACTTTGAGGAACACAAATATTCATTTACTCCAGCAGAGTGCAAAACATTTTCAAGTGATTTCAAATACTGGAGCTGAAACAAAACTAATACATTAGGCCCCACATCCTCCAAGAAGAAGGAAATAAAACAGAAAAAAGTATAGAAAAAGAAGAAAATGCTTTACCTTATTTTTAATAATACATTTGAACATTCTTAAAATAATCATACAATATTTGAATCTCTACTTTGGGAAACAAAGTACAAATGTTTGCCATCTATTTTTTTCTAAAATAATTTATGCAGTACATACTCATTGAATATTTATTATGTGCAAAAATTCCTGCTGAGTACCTAGGGCAAGATAGATTGTGAATAATGCTTGTTCTCTAAGGGAGTTTAATATCAGTTGGATGAAGACAAGGCTATAAAAATCCAGCATATAATATACAAGTTCATAAAAACATTAATAATTCAAAACAATGTCTGTTCAGAGGATGAGGAAACTCCTGTAATTTTAAAATTTATATCTTTTAAAATTTATACCTTTAAGTACTTCACCCCAAACAGAAGAATGGCTTTCATTTGACAAGGTATATGTATGTTATATAAAAGTGTGAATGATAGGAAGGTGTGTGTGTGTTTGTGTGTGTGTGTGTGTGTGTGTGTGTGTGTGTTGTGTTCCCAGCAATGTAGATGATGATTTGTAGGGTTCTTTGTGTATTATATTCCTGGAACATGTATAATGGGTAGGAACATATGCATGTTATAGCCCTAACAGTGTGAATAAAGAGAGAAAAGATAAATAGTAAATAATGGCTCATCAGGTGAAGGAACTTGACCCTAAGCCTCCAACTCCTACAGGATGTCCTCTTACTTGCACAAGCAAACCATGGCACATGTACCTGCATTTGCATGTGAATACATACACACACACAAATAACTGTACTTTATTCAAAATTAAAATCTTTATTTTGTAATAGATAGCCATGTTCTACACTATTTGTTTAATTTATTGAATTTTTGCAGTTTTCATACAATTCAGTTTGATGGTATTCGGACCACCTCTCCTATCTGTACTTTCCCCCTGCCCAATTTAATGTGCATATATATATATACATATATATATATATATACACATATACATATATTTATACACATACATACATATGTATAGATGATGGCCTACAGAGTCTGATTTGTGTCTCCAAATCTCCTTCACTGTGAGTCCATACACTGGGTCCACCAAGAGTCCTATTCCAGTAAGACAGTCTCTCCCTCTCCCAAGACCAATCAGTTGTCAAAGGTTCCTTAGGAAGGGCTAAGATTTCTTGCTTCCCCATGTCTCTAATGGGATTTTCTCTGGTTTTAGCTTGCATGGGACTAGTCTGTTCTGTCACAATTGCTGTGTGTTCATATGAGTAATGGACCAGCCGTCTGGAAGACTCCTTTTCCTTATGGTCACCCACTCCCTCTGGTTCTTGCAGTCTTTCTGCTTTCTCTTCCACAATGATCTCTGAGTCTTGGGAGGCAGAGGTTTGAAACAAATATTCTATTCAGAGATAAGCATTCTGCAGCTTCTTGTTCTTTGTACATTGGACAATTGTGGGTTTCTGTGTGAATCCCTATCTGCTGCATAGGAAACTTCTCTGGTGGAAGTGGAGAGATGCATTCATCTTAAGTGTAGAGGTTGTATTGACCATGTATCACTTAGGGTTAAGTGTTTCACTGACACTTATTCTCTGCATTTGACTCTCTGTAAGAGTCATGGTCCCAGCTAATCAGTTGCTCTCTAGCAGCCTCAGTGGCAAACTGATGGAAACAGGATAGGCTGATTCTTACTGGCTAGCAGAGGAGGCCTGAGCTCTGGAACAGCTGGTATGGAGATGATCCCAATATGAAGAGATGGGCATAGTGGGATTTGGGTAACTTGTCCCTATGCCCGACTAACTGCTTTTTTGGTTTTGGTTTTTTGAAACAGGATCTCTCTGGGGCTCTGGCTGGCCTAGAAGTCTCTATGTAGACCAAACTGGCATCCATCTCACAGAGATTCGTCTGCCTCTGCCTCCCTAGTGCTGGGACTATAAGCATGTGACACCACACCCAGCATATTTTTAAAAAGAAAAAAAAAGCCTGTTTTGGACAAGGAAAGCAATTGATTGTAATCCATTGACCATGTGTACTGTTTCAACTTAAATCTTCTTGTTCAAGAAATTGTCCTGATTTTATGGTCTTCGTTCTGTAAAACCTAGACAATATAAACATTGCAAGTTCATGCAAGACTCAGTCCCTGTTCTCAAGCAGCACTTTGTATTTTTGTTATAGCTTTTAATATAAGTAAAGTATTTCATTCTTGAAAAATCTTAGGCTTCTGAAGACATAGCCTGAGTAAAAACAAAAGGGGTTGTAGAAGAATCTAAGGAAAGATGGATATAGAAATGTAGGTTAATGATTGAAAATGCCTTCAGAACAAATGTGGGTTTGGACAATAGTCACTTTACCAACAGGTGGAGAATGGGAAGAATTATTCGCTAAGGAGTCCTGTGGGTTTTTCTTATGGATTCTCCCACTTTTCATCTCTCAGTGGAAGTCTGTATAGTGTTTCTGTCTCCATAGCCTTGTACTATTAAAGCTCAGACCCTCTACCTATCAGGAAGTGGCTGGCAAGGAAATCAGAACCCAAATTGGAATGAAAGTCATCTCTCTTGGAGATCGTACTGATAGCATCTTGGTGGATTGCAGAGTATGTAGAAAGGACTTTGTGACAGCACAGAAAACAACATGTTTTCCTCCTCTGGGAGAAAAACGACTTTTAAAAAAGGACAAAAACATAGTGATTTTCAGTTTCCCCAAATATTTTTCCCTCTGGCGATTTTTCCAATACTGTTCTATAAAACAATTTTCATCTTTGAAATTACTAGTGTGATTGACAGAGATATAACTAGGCCTTTAGCTTTTTTTCCAATTTTTAAAAAATAATTATATATATATATAGTTATAAAAATGTATTTTTTTCCCTTAAAGTACATTAAAACTGTTATCTAGAATTGTTCTGTGTTTTCAATTTAGCATGGACAGTTGCTTAGCTTAAGCAAGGACTTACTTGCCCACGATTTTGCAAAATCTCTTTAACATCTTCAAGTTTTCAAAGCACAAATAGAATAAAAGTTCAGCATTGCTTAATGAGTAGATTCCCAGATTCCTGTACATTCTAACACCTGGCACTATACATTATTGGTGCCCTCTTGTATAAGAGGCATGTGTAGATCCCAGAAGATACTTGATATTTGATTAACCAGGTCTTTTACTTCTCAAATAACTACAGGTTCACCATGGGTCCTGGAGAAGTGTTTAAGTTACAGCAATAGCTACAAGTTACAAATAAATCACTCTACATATCAGCAGTCTCAATGATAGAAAACAATTTTGGATGTTAGTTGTCCTTGACCAGGGATCCTGTAGTGTAGTTTTTTCCCATGAGGATGTCATGGCCCTCAGTGATCCAGAAAGAGACACTGTGGTGAATTAGAGCATACCTTGGCCTGCATGCAATCACAGCAAGGAACTACGCAGAACTACACAAAACAGCACAACTGATAGCTAAATCTATGATAATGAAAATGACCCTCCTGCAAAGAGTGAGAAGTCATAAGCCCCTCACCTGAGAGTCTAGTCACTACTTTTTCCTGCCTCAGATGCAGTGAATCACATCTCAGCTTTAGGTAAATAACATATTATCAGGTTTGGAGGTCATTGGAGATGGATCTTACTTTAACAGTGAGCAACTGGCAAAACCAGAACTCGAGTTAATGATCAAGAGAACGTGATGTGTGGCATAGCTCCTGCTTTGATCGACAAAGTACCCAGAAATTCCCAGAAATGAGTGAGATTCACATCCACCAGGAGACTTTCTTGCTTTTTATCTTCTTTTATCATTATTTTACTTGTGTGTACGGAATATGTATGTGTACATGTTTGTGCATATGCAGGTGCACATGCATGTGTGTGTGTGTGTGTGTGTGCATGATTGTGGAAGCCAGTGGTCAATGCAGGGTGTCTTCTTAAATATTTCTTTACTTTATCTTTGGAGACAGGATCTCCCACTGAGCATGGAGTTCACTGATTTACAGACTGGTTCCAACAAGCCCTGGGGATCATCCTGTCTCCGTCCCACAAACTCTGAGGTTACAGGCAATAGGGTGGGTAGCTGGACTCATGAACTGCACACTAACTCTGTTCTCTCAAACACAAGCCATCGACGAGCCTTTGCCTAGTGGGACAGTTCTGACTAAGGCTAGAGAGCAAAATGTGCTCAGCTACCAGAGTGATTCCCACTGAGGAAAAGCTGAGCAATTCTGCATTTCTTTATATGTTTAGTAAAATTTAATGTATTTACTTTGTTTTTGATCAGGAATTTGTTCAAGGACTATTGTTAATGGACAATGAACATAGGACATAGGATATTATTTTATTTTTCACTTTATTCATTTTTAATATTTTATTATTTCTATGTGTATGAGTGAATTGCCTGCACGTATGTAAGTGCATCCATGCTGTATAATGCTCACAGAGGTTAGAAGATGGCATTGAATCTCCCTGGAACTGGAGTTAGGAGAGTTATTAGCAACTGTGGGGATATTTGGAACCTACCTGGGTCTTCTGCAAGAGTAGTCAGTAGGAAAAGTGGCTCCAGGATACGTGCAGATACGTGATCCCCCTTACCTAGGACTCCGCAGTAGGTACATAACAAAGGCATCCTCTTATATTAAAACCATCCAATCCATCCTATAGTGTAAATTGTTTGTCATTATGTATTGTTTAGGGAAGAATGACAAAAAGCGGTCTGAACTTGTTCAGTATACATGTAAATTATGTTGTAAATTATTTTTGACCTACAAGGTTAGTTAAATCTGTTGAATGTATATCTTATGGAATTCTATTAATCTGCCTATCTGTCACTCATCTGTCTATTATTTTCTACCTACCTACCTACCTATATATCAATTATGTATCTTCCTACCAATTTTCTATCAACCTATAGGTATATCTATCTATCTGCAATGTAGCTAGTTTTACTGTCTATGTGAAACATACATTTATGTTTATGTGTACACAAATATGCAACAGAAATTCTATGTCACCAGTAGAGTTTAAATTAATTATATCCTCTATTTACATATATACACCAAACACATAAAATTATGGCTTTATACTTATAGTTCTGATTTGAAGTTTAGACCCTATGATCTAATTTGGGCTCCTAATTTCCATTTTTTTCTTTTATTTATTAAAAATATTTTTATTGAATGTGCATTTCATATAATAGACCTTAATCAAACTTAGACCACTTCCCCATCCACACAGCCCATCAAATGCTGAATTTCACGCATTGTGTCATATATGTTCAGTCTCATACAGTCAAGCATTTGTATCCAGATGTCTCTCGGTGCAAGTTCATCCACTGGAGTCTGGTCACCCTATTAGTCATTCCCTTAAAGGAGATCTACTTCCCGCACCCAGCAATAATATGTTGCCAATAGTTTCTTGGCTAGGGTTGGGGCCTGGTAACCATTTCACTTTTCTATACTGATTTTTTGTCTGATTGAGTCTACATGGGTCTTGTGTAGGCTGTCACCTCGTTGCAAGTTCATATGAACAAGCTCCCAGCTCCCAGTGGACTGAAAACCTCTGTTTCCTTACAATCTTTCTGCCTCCTCTTCCTCAATGGTCCCTGAGCCATGAGTGAGTGAGTTTTAATATAGGAGTCCTATCCAGGGACACACATGCTGCAGTCTCTTACACTTAGTGTGCATTGCACTCTGTTGTGTGAGGAAGCTTTCCCTGGTGAGAGTTGAGGAATGTATAGTCCTGTTTCCACCACTTGTTCTGCCATGGCCTATGAGTCTTAGCTGTTGAGGATCCACTGTAGATTTGTCATTTAGGGCTGGGCATCTCTCAGACATATATTCTCTGTGTGTGACCAGTTGCAGACTTCTGTAATTGCCTCCATCTGTTGCAAAAACAACAACACAACAACAAAAATATCAAACTTCTTTGATGTGTGGTGTACAGTATATTTGTCTATAAATATAAGGATCCGTATTTATCATACAGTAGGAAATTTTATTTTTCTAGAGATATGACAGAGAGAGGTTTTCTCTTGGATCTGTGACCTCTCTAGTAATGTATATTTGGCTATATTTACAGTGCCGTTCATGAGGTCTCTCCCACTGAGAGTACTTTAACTCCAATTTAAATAGTAAAACAGCTATTGATTACACCCTCGATAAAAGTGCCACTACTGCACCAATAGAGACACTTTGCTGTGCCAGAGAGTAGTTATTAGGCTTTGGAGCTGGGTTGGTCCATTGATTGATTTTCTCCCTTAGCATCTTGCATAGAATCCTCTAGAACTATGAGAACTAGTCTTCATGGAGAAGGCTTCCAAGTCAGTTCCAGCTCCATTGCTCCAACTTCTGTGTCTGAACTATGTCCTGTCTTCAGCAATGGGGTCTTAGTTGCAAGTTCTGGGAGGTAATCAAAGGCTGTGGAAGTAGCCTGTGCTATTTTGGGATTCTCTTGGACTATCCTGACCAGCAAGCAACTCAAAGGGAGGTTTCTCCTGTCTGGCAGCATTTATCTTGTTATATAGCCTTCAGTTATACACATGTACTTGTGTTCAGATATTATATGCATATTGTCCAGGGACTTTTGAGTTAATACATTTCTTTCTGGCATTTTATACCACTTGTTTTATTTATCTCTCCTGTCTCCCTGTTTAACGTTTCTCCTGTCTCCCCAGTTTGAGGGACCTCATTTTCCCCTTAATAATACCTGTCTTTTTCATCCCCCCCCCTTGGTTCCTTCTCCCCTTCACCCCATGGTTGCTTGGATGCCCTTCCCTCCTCCTTTCCCAGTTAAATACGCCCGTTTTCCCCATGTCTCCCTTGGTAACATCCATTTCCTACTATCTTCCTCTCTCAGACTCTTACTTTCCTTTAACCTCCCTGGTTCCTTTCCATTTTTCCGACTCCTGCTGTTACATCAGGATATATACTCACATATAAGGGACTGGTGCTAAGATCCGCAAATGAGGGAGAGCATACGTCACTTGCTTTTCTGTGTCTGTGTTACTTCATTTAATATAACAGTTTCTCGGAGCATTCACTTACCTGCAAATTTTATACTTTCATCCTTACTTACTGCTTATATTGTGTAAATGAACATTTTCATTATCCGTTTGTCATTTAAGAGACATATAGGTTATTTCCATTTCTTAACTAAGGTGAAAAGATCAGCAACAAACATGGATGTATAAGTGTCTCTGCAGTAGGATGAGTATTTGGGTGTGTGGGAAGGAGTGGTATTGCTGGGTCATTTGGTAGGTTTATTTTAAGTTTTTAATTGAATCATTGTGTATTCCATACTGAAGATCTCAATCAGCCTTACTCATCTTTAGACACTCTTCTCCACTGGCATCTTACTCATCTTTAGACACTCTTCTCCACTGGCACCCTCCCTCAAAGTCCTTTAACTGGAATCCATACATTTTTTCATTTGTGTTAACGTCTATTATGTCAAGTTAATGTCCCAAGATGTTCCTCAGTGCAAGTTCATCCACTGAGGTCTAGTCAACCTATCCAGAGACTCTTGTTTTAAGATTAGATTGTTCTCACTCAAGAGTAATCAGTTACCAATATTTCTTCAGTAAATGTTGAGGTCTGCTGCCCATTTCTGAGTTCCATGCTGGGTTTTTGTCTGCATGAGTTTGCATGAGTCTTGAGCATGCTGAACACTGCTGTAGGTTCATATGAGCAAGGTCCCAGGAGCTTGTGGGAGTTTATTTCCATATGGTCACACCTTCTTACTGGCTCTTACATTCTTTCCACCCCCTCTTCTGTAATGGTCCCTGAGTCATGGGTGTCTGAAACTTAATATAAGAGTCCCATCCAGGTAAGCACACTCTGCAGACTCCTAATTTCCATGCTTTGGCCTTTTGTGACCTTTTGTGTTACTGACCCTCTGTTGTGAGGGAACTTCATTAATAAAAACTGAGAGTCTTATTAGTTTACTGTTTACCGCTTGTTTTACACAGTGTGAGCCTTAGGTGTAGAGGTTGCATTGTAAATGTGTCACTTAGGCATGGGAAATACGCACACAATGTCTGTGTGTGACCAGTTGTGGTACTCTGTAATAGTTTCTCTCTGATGCAAAAGAAACTTCTTTGACGAGTGGTGACTCAAATACTTGACTGTAAATGTAAGGATACATAGTTTGCATTTAGTAAGAAGTTACATTAGTGTGGAGTTTAGTCTTAGGGATTTCTCTAAGATCTATGACCTCTTCAACCATGTATATTTGGCTATGATTACACATGAGTTTCCTCCCAGTGAGTGGGCTTTAAGACCAATTAGGTAGCCATTAATTGGGCCCAAGATAAAAGTACCATTACTGTACCAGTGTCATATGCTGTTCTGTTCTTTGATGTGGTTACTTGATCACAAAGCTATTGTTGGACCACTGATTGATGTGCTCTCTTAACTGCTTGCAAAATGCTCACCAGAGATATAAGAGCTAGCTTGCAGGGGAAGTGGCTTCTAGGTTAGTTCCAGCTCCATTGCTCTAAATATAGTCTCTAACGTATGTCCTGTTTTTAGCAATAGGGTCTTACCTTGAAGTTCTGGGAGGCAATCAAGGGTTGTGGTAATAGCCTGTGTAATTTTGGGAGTCTCTTGGTCACTCTGACCAACAACTCAAAGAGAGATTTCTCTTTTCTGGCACTGTTTCCTGTTATGTATCCTTCAGCTCTGTCCATGGGCTAATTTAGTTATTGCATGTGGAATTTGTCATTAGGTTTTGGACTAACATGATTCCCTCTAGTGTTTTAGACTGTCTAGGCATTACTTATCTCTCTCCTCTTTCTCTCTCTCCCTGTTTAACACTCCCTCCATGCCTTCCCCATTTAAAGGGTCCCCATTTTCCCCATTTCTCCCTTGATAATTCCAGTCTCCTATGGCTCTGTCTCTCTTGAGTTCCTTCTTATGCTTTAGTCCCATAATTTCTTTTATAATCCTGATTCCTTTTCCTAGTTATTCTGAAAAGAGCAGCAACAAATGTGAATGTAGATGTATCTCTGCAATAGAATGAGTTCTTTGGGTAGATGCCAAGGAGTGGTATAACTGGTCAAATGGTAGGTTCACTGTTAGTTTTTTAAGAGTTCTCCACACTGCTTTCCATAGGGGCGTCACTAGTTTACAATCCTACCAGCAGTGATTGAATGTTTCCTTTTCCCCACATCCTCATAAGTCTTTGGAATCATTTCTTCTCTGGATCTTAGCCAGTCTGACGAGGGTAAGATGAAATCTTAAAGTAATTTTAATTTGCATTTCTCTAATTATCAATGATGTCAAACACTTTCTAAGATATTTCTTAGCCATCTTTTTTTCTTCTTTTGAGAACTCAAATCTTTAGCCCATCTTTTAATTGGGTCACTGTTTTCTTGTTTTTTTTTTTGTTTGTTTTTGAATTCTTTGTATATTCTGGATGTTAAACCTGTCAGATGTGTTGCTGGTGAAGATTTTTGTCTCACTCTGTGGGTTTCTCATTCACTTCCTTGCTTCTTTCTTTGCTATACAGAAGCCTTTTAATTTAATGAGGTCCCACTTTTTGATTATTGACCTGAATTCCTGAGCAACTAATATCTGATTTAGATAGTCCTTTCCTATCCTATATCTTTAGGTTACTGCCAATATTTTCTTTTAACACTTTCAGTGCTTCAGGCTTCACATTGAGCTCTTTGATTCAGTTGGAATTGACTTTTATGTAAGGTGAAAGGTAAGGGTCTAGTTCCATTCATCTATAGGTAGAGATCCAGTTTTGCCAGCACCATTTGCTGAAGATTCTATCTTTCCTCTACTGAATGTGCTTGACCCCCTCTGTCAAATATCAGGTGGCTTAAATTTCATGTACTCATGTTTGAGTTTTTAATTATATTCCCTTGATTCATGGGTCTATTTTTGTGCCAGTACCATGATGTTTTTATGACTATAGCTCTGTAATGTAGTTTGAAATCTGGTGTAGTAATTCCTCCTGAATTGTTCTTTGTGCTCAGGGTTGTGTTTGATATCCTGAATCAATTGTGCTTCCATATGAATATTAGGATTTTTTTTCTAATTCTTTGAAGAATGTCATGGGAATTTTAATTGGAATTGAATTTAATCTATATTTGTTTTGGGTGAATGGTCATTTTCACAGTTTTAATTCTTCTAATCCATGAGCATAGGAGGTTCTTCCACAAAGGTATCTTCATAAATCATTTTCTTTAAGGATCTAAAATTTTCATTGTAGAGATCTTTAATATCCTTGGTTAGGTTAATTCTGAGGTTTTTTTTTTTTGAGACTATTGTGAATGAAAGGGTCTCATTGTACTCTCTCCAATTGCTTGCTATTGGTAGATAGAAAGGCTATTGATTATTGTAGAGTAATTTTGAAACCTGTAAATTTACTGAAACTGTTAATCAGATAGGAGTTTCTGGTAGAATTTTAATACTGTAGCATCTGCAAATAGTGGTAGTTTGACCTCTTCTTTTCCAATTACTGCTCCTTAAATGTTCTTCTTTGTCTTATGGCTCTAGCAAGAGTTTCAAGCACTATATTAAAAAGGAATAGAGATAGTGGACAGCCTTGTCTGGTTCCTGATTTTAATGGTAGTGCTTTTTTATAATGATGTTGACTAGGTATTTATTGTATATAGCTTTAATTATGTTGAGATATGTTCCTGCCAGTTCAATTTTCTCTAGGACTGGATTGTGTCAAAGGCCTTTTCTGTGTGTATTGAGACGGCCATGTCATTTTTGTCTTTAAGTCTGTTTATATGACTTACTTACCTTTATTGACTTATGTATATTGTACTACCCCTGCATCTCTGGAATAAAGCCAACTTGATCATGGCAGATGACATTTTTGATGTGTGTCTGTATATAGTTTGTATTTGGTACAGAGTCTTTGTGACTGTGTGCTCCTATAGTTTTCTTTTTTTTTTTTTTGTCTGATTTTTGTATTAGAATGATACTGACATCACTGAAGTTTGGGAGGTCTCTCTCTGTTTCTGTCTTTTTGAACATTTTAAGATGTATTGGCTGTAGATCTTCTTTGAACATCTGGTAGAAATCTGCTTTGAATTCATCTGGGTCTGGACTTTTTTTAGCTGGAAGGTTTTGGATTACTATTTCAATTTTTTTTTCTTTTGCTATGTATCTGTTTAAGCTGTTGGTCTCTTATTGATTTAACTTTGGAGGTTTCCTTGAATTTAGAAATTCATCCATTTCTTTTTGATTTTGATGTTTAATAGAATATAGATTTTTAAAGAATTACTATATAATGATTGTTTTGGTGTTTCTTGTGGTCTGTACCTTTTCGTCTCTGATTTTGTTAATTTGAATTTCTTCTTTCTTTTAGTTAATTGGGCTAAGGGTATGTCTATCTTGTTTAATTTTTTAAAGTACCAGCTCTTAGATATGTTGATTCTTTTTATTGTTTTCTTTGTTCCTAGCTCATTCATATCAGCTCTGATTTTTGTTCTTCTCATCTGCTGGGTTTTGATTCGGTTTGTTTTTGCCTTTCCAGTGTCTGGAATTGCAATGTTAAGTCATTTACTTTGTAGACACTTACAGTTATAAACTTCCCTTTCAGTACTGTTTTGAAAGCATCTAAGAGATTTTGTTTTGTTGTATTATCCTTTTCATTTAGTTCCAGAAACACTTTTATTTCTTTGTTAATTTTTTCTCTGTCATGTTAACATTCTGGAGAGTGTTGTTTAATTTCCATTAGTTCATGTAGTTGCTAGAGCTTTTTTTGGTGTTGATTTTAAGCTTTGTTGCTTTGTGGTCTGATAGAATGCATGTAATTATTTCAGTTTTTGCTATCTGCTGAGGTTTGTTTTGTGACCTAGTATGTGGTCAATTTTAGAGAAACTTACATAGTCTCCTGAGTAGAAAGTGCATTCTTTGATGCTTTGGTGGGATATTCTGTAGATGTCTGTTAGTTCTATTTGATGTAAGATGTCACTTTATTCAGATGTCTCTCTGTTTATTCTTTGTCTAATTGACTTGTCTATTGGAGATAATGGAATATTGAGGTCACCTACTATTAATGAGTTAATCTGTGTTTTATAGTCCTGTAGTATTGTTTTATGAAATTGGGTGTACCAAAATTTGGTGCATATAAGTTCATTATTGTAATATCTTCTTAGTCAAGTCTTCTCTTGATTAGAATGAAGTGACCTGATTAGTTTCTGATTAGTTTAAATTTTAAGTATATTTTGTCAGATATTAGAATTGCAATACCTGCTGGCTTCTTAGTGGTATTTGTTTAGAATATTTTTTTCCCATCCTTTTACCCATGGAAGTGCCTATCCTAGAAGGTGAGCTGAGTTTCTTGAAAACAATAGAAAGATGGATATTGTTTCTTAATCCACTCTACATTTATTTGACTGGGAATTTGAGGCCATTGATATTTAGAGGAGTTATTGAAAAGATGTGTTTTAGTTCCTGTCATTTTAATTTGTTTATGTTCTTTGTCCTATTTTATGTTTCCTTAATTATACCTTCCTTTGTTTTCTTTCTATAACCTTTTGGGTATAGTCATTTGTATCTTCAGTCCTTTGTATTACTTTGTGTATTTGCTGTATGGTTTGTTTGGTTGACATGAATTCTTTAGCCTATTCATGTCATGAAAAGTTTTCCACTCTCTGTTGACTATGATAGATAGTTTTGCTGGGTAAAGTATTCTGGGTTGGCATTCACAGTCATTTAGAACTGGGAATATTTTAGTTCAGATTCTTTTGGCTTTCCCAGTTTGTAATTAGAAGTATGCTTTAATTTTGATTGGTTTTCTTTATACATAACTTTGTTTTTCTCTAGCAATTTTCAATATCCTCTCTTTGTTCTGTACATTTAGTTTTTATACTATGATATGCCATGGGGAGCTTCTGTTTGGTCCTGATTTTCTGTGTGCTTCTAATATCTGGATAAGTATGTCTTTCCTTAATTTGGAGAGGTTTTCTTTCACTATCTTGCTGAAGATCTGGTCAAGGCCATTGACCTGAGATTCTTATCATTCCTGTATGCCTATGATGTGTAGATTTGTTTTTTTTTTTTCTTCAGGGTGTCCCATATTTCCTGTGTTTCAGGAAAAAAAATTATAGCCTTTGCTGAATGACATCATTGTCATTCAGTCTTAATATTCTGTTTTTCATTTCATTCGTTCTACTTATGAGAACTTCTGTCATTTCAAGTTGAAGTACTGAGTTTTTCAATTTCATCTTTATTTTGGCTTGGGCTTTCTTCAATATTTCTATCTCTTTTGTGAATTTATTTTTCAAGTCCTGAGTTGATTTTGTTATTTCATTCAGCTGCATGTTTATTTTTCTTGAGTTTCAGTCAAAAGGTTTGCCTAGCCTCTTTTCCTTTGTTTATTTGTTCTTTAAATTCTTTGATAATATTTATGATTGTTCTTTTAAATACTTCATCGAGGAATACTTTGGGGCATTTCTCATTGTAATACACTTCTGTGTTGTTGGTGGGTTTTGTTGGGGACATATCTTGCTTTTTCATATTATTTGTGTTTTTGGCTTTGCTATTTGGGTACCTGCTTGCCTTTTGCTGATTGTGTACCTGACAGGAAATTTTATTCTGACTTTGCCTAGTTAGAGTTTGATTCTGTTTTTGATTGCTATTTAGTTTGGTTGCTTTTTGCTCAGGTATAAAAAGTTAGTTGATGTGTGCTTCAGGTTCTCACAGGGTCATAGGTTAGTCTGGATACTAGGTGTAGTAGATGGTTGATCTTTGGTAGTCAGATCAGGAGGTGGGCCAAGGGCAAAACCTGGTTGGGGACAATCTGTGGAGGGTTCAACAATAACAACAAAAAAGCTGGAGAATTGACCTATTCTCAGTACAATGGATCAGGATGCAGTGAGCATGTCTGGATTAAGAGGGTAGTCCAGAGATGTAGGTCAGAAAAAGGAGGATCAGGCTAAGGTCGAAGGCTAGAAGGGGAACCGAGTCCAGGGAAAGAGTAAATCTGCTTAGGCTACAGTGGAATCAGGACACAGTGGGTGGAATCTGACTTACCACGGTAGTAGGTGGGTCTGTGGCAGGCAGATCAGGAGGTCAGGGGCTAGGTGGGGATGGGGACAGCCTGTGGGAGGCCTAACCAGCTACCTTATCAGAGTAAGCTAGTATGGGATAGGAAGCTAGTCCAGAGATTCAAGGTAGAAAAGCAGAAACAGCCCGGAAGGAGGGGAGACAGAGTGTGTGGAGAGAGTGGAAATTCTCTGGCTTCAGGAGAATCCCATAATTGTCTTCAGTTCATAATATTTTGTTTAATTTTGAAAACCCTGTTTCTACAACTGATTTAAAATTTCATTAGAATTTACTAAACCTTTAATGAAATTTGAAATTGTTAGGGCATTGTTTAGTGAGCAGCACTTTGCTAACTGAATTCTGTTCTGTTTTCAGCTGTTACTTTCACATTGATCTATTTCACTTCTTGTGTTTATGCTATTTTATCTTGTTTTTTTTTGTTTTGTTTTTTTTTTTTTTCTGGACACTACTAGGCATGTTTTTACTTGAATCTATTCTCCTTCTAATTAATTTGCTCTTTGTGAGATTATTTAGCTAAGGTCACCAAATGGCCATTTTATCTGGTCTTTTAAATATTGGTAATTCATACACTACACCATTTATGCAAAAGATGTCTAGCAATCACTTCTATAATATCTAGCATACTGCATATTCTATTTGTGCCTCTGGTTTATGTGCTGGCTAGATTACTGTCAGTGTGGCACAGCCTAGAGTCTCCTGGGAAGACAGAATCTCAGTTGAGGGATTCCCTAGATCAGATTGGCCTGTGGACATGTCTGTGAGAGACTGTCTTGGCTGATGATTGACATTTGAGGGCACAACCCATTTTGGGCAGCACCATCCCCAGGCAGTTAGACCCGAGCTGTGTAAGAAAGTAGCTGAGCATGAGAGCAACTCGGCAAGCAGCATTCCTCCCTCCATGCTTTCTACTTTGAGCACTGAGTAAGTTCTGCCTGACTTCCTTCAATGATGTATTGTGATTTGAAGTATAAAATGAAATAAACCATTTTGTCTTCAAGGTGCTTTGGGTCAAGAGTGTTTTATTACAACAAAATGAATCTAGAGCAGCTGATTCTGGTTAGCATATCTTGACAACCTTTTGTTAAGATGAAATGTATCAGACCATGATGTCACCTCACACAGGATTCTCCTTATAACAAACTTTATTGACTTGTTCCCACAGAAATGGATATTTACACTGTTTCCAGTTTTCTACTCTTCTTTTCTTTGTGAGTTAGTAAAGAAAACATATAGAGTAGTACTTTGTAATGAGGTGTAAATTGATCTATGTGTGTAATTTTGAGGTATGTGTAAGTAGAAGGCAGAAAATGAGAACTAGAATTTTGTAGGCAATATAAATTTTTAGCCAATATAAATTTTCCCATTAAAATATAGTTTTAGATTTTAATACTTGTATATTGTACTGAATAGAAAAAAAAAAAAAACACTTTCAGCACATTGAAGCCTTTGTTTCTGCAGACTTTCCCCTCAATGATTTCTTATAGGTGGAAGGATTTTGCAGATTGTGAAGAGAACCCGAAAGGCCAAGTTGTTGGCTGATAGGCTGATAAAGCAGCATCGTCTCCTGTGGCATAGAAAACAGCCAGGAAATGGAAACCCTGATAGAAATGGTGTCAGGGAAAGGAAAGGTCGGCATGAGCACCCTGGAGCTATGGCTCAGAAGGGTTCATATATACAGATGTGGACTGCTTTGGGTTACATCTAAAAAATAGAGCTGTATAGGCAAAGCTAAACACAAGATGAAGCAAAATAAACTGCTTTTCAGTTAGAGGATAATGGTCTCTAATGCATCCAGGAGCCTCTGTCTTTACAGTTCCCATGTGCAGAGAGCATTGGAGCATTAAAAACCTTGGCCAGATTATTTGTAATTTAACAACACCAGGTGGTTTGGGAGCTGCACTCTGAGGTTGTTTTTACTTCCATGTCAGCTTCAGGATAGAATTTTAAAAGAATTGGTTTAGCGTTGATCTTTCAGTCCCTGGAAGCTTATGGTTCCTCCAGTCAAGGTTGACTGTCCTAGAAATGCACCACCCATTATCACCACACAGGAAAATGAATGCTCTTGAAAACCACAGCAATCCCATTTGCAGTATTTTTTCTTCTTTCAAACTCTATGACTCTGAGTTAAGAATGTTGAACACATTTTTCTAGATACCACTCAGGGTCTTGGATTGCTAAGCATTCTATCTTCTAAAAATGTTCTAAGCTGAAATTGTTAACATGCAATTAATATAGAGAAAAAAACTGCTTGAGACAAAGAATAGAATGGAAGTTGGAAAATGGGTCATCCATCCTGGTCCAGGGAGACAATGGTTTTGACAGCAGCGTCTCATCTGCCTCAGTCCCTTGAGTGACTTCTTTTTGAACAATCCCCTTGGAAAAGGTTTGGAATTCTCCAGTTTAGCTCCACCAAGTCTTATGGCTGTATGCCTCTCCTTACTTCATGGACTCTTCAAAGATGACTCTTCCCAACCTTTAGCACAGCCCTATCTCCTACCAAAATCATTTGAGAAGACTGTCTAAGCTTGTTTTTATGGCTGTGATAAAATATCCTGTCAGAAAACAGCTTGGGGAGGAAAGGGTTTATTCAGCTCACACTTCTGAGTTCACAGTCTATCACTGAGGGAAGTCAGGGCAGGATCCTGAGGCAGCAGAGACCACAGAAGAGCCTCGCTGCTCCTCTTAATCTGCTCAGCTTCATTTGTGAAACAGGCCAGGCTCACTGTCCAGTGATGGCCCCACCCACAGTGGGATGGGCTTCCTGCATCAATCAGCAATCAAGAAAAGCCGTACAGATATGACTGTGGGTCAGCCTGATCTGGGAATCTCTCAATTGAGGGCCCCTCTTCCTAGGTTTCTTTAGTTGATGTCAAGTTGACAAAACTAACCAGCACACCCACTAACTTTTAACTATTCCTCTGTTCCTTTGCTATTTTAACAAAACTAGGTAAAGAGGTAGCTGTAGCCAATCAATGACTTTAAAAAAAAAAATAAAAGAGAGAAAACAGACTTTTCTTTTCCAATCTTGAGAACCTCTTACCCTTAAACCTGATTCTAAAAGCCCCCACTTACTGAGACGAAGCTCACAGTTCTTTTTCTATTCATGTTTTTCTTGGGTAGCCTTCAAAGGGGCTAAAAAAATGACATTTTTATTATATTTATATTTACAATCATCTTTATTGTGTTAATATATGAAGTAAAAGCAATTACTTCTTCCTTTACTTTCTTTTAAAAATCTCATTGGCATTATGATGGTTACATTAATGTAATTGTTTCAACTTACAGTTTATCAAATCAGCAAAAGCAAGCTTTAAATCGGTGTCATTTTTCAGCCTTAAAATAAGTTCTTCTCTGAATTTGGGCAGCTTATTTCTGGCAGTTTGCAGATGGACAGCCTCATGGCATTACTGAATGTATGCATTAGAACATAATTAGCTCCATGTAAAGATAGGTTTAGCTTCATCTAAATGGGTTAATCAGTTCTCACTGAATTCAGGAGAATATAGGGAAAGAAGCTCAGTGCTCAGTGTCTCTAGACTTGCTGGTGTAGACTTAGGTAGTCGGTTATAAATAAGTATGCACTCCGACGGGAACCAGTTCTGTGATGCTCAGCTTTCCCACCAAGCTGCGGAAGTGTGAGCACTCCTGCTCACGTTCCAGCAGTTTCTTTGTTTCTTTGGTGGTTTTCACGGGCACTCAGAATCTCAGCATTCGCCCTCATAAGCAGACATCTAGGTTTGGGCGCCATCCTTGCTGGGAAGGGGCTTGCTCGTTTGTGTTTCGGTAGGCTTAGTTGTTCAGACACCTTCTGTGAAATGTGACTCCTGAGTAGCAGCCCCAGCAGCTGGAGGAGGAAAGCGGAGATGTGTTTTGACGTCCACTGCGCCGCAGCTCTCCACTCAGCCCTTTGTGCTTCACACGCCCAAGGGCCTCTGAGGCTCTTGTTCCTCTGGGCTGGTTTGTAGCTTCTCTTTGCTCCCATCCTTTCTGGAGACGTTCTGTTCTTTCTAGTCATCTGGCTGGGGGCCCATTCTTGTGTTGATGGATCCCTAATGCACATCTCGAGGACTCAGTTCTCCCTCCTTCTTCACTCCAGTGTCAGGATGTCTTCAGCTTAAAATGCCCAGAGCAGAAGTCGTGATTCCTTCTCACCTTGATTTCCATGTGACTATTGGCAATCTCTCTTCTTCACAGCATCAGGAAAAGACAGCACTATCTCAAACAGACATTCTGGGATCTCTTCTTTTTTAAATGCACGCTGTCGGTTGGTTCCACTCCTCTAGAGAAGCTAAGAACCAGTGTGGCCTGTGAAAAGTCAGATAATCCTCCCTTTCCTTCCATGCCCCACCCTGTCTCCCTATCCTCCCTCTTTTGTCCCTCCTCCTCGGCCAGCCCCTACCTCTCTCCCAGTCTTCCCTTACCCTTTTCTTACCTGATTATCATCTTTTTGTGCATTTAAAACTGATTCACATGTTAATGGGTTGTCAGCGTGATGCACTCACCATAATGCTCCCATCTGTAATGCATTCGATAGTTTTCAGTATTGTTGAAGTTTGTAGTCTAAATTAACCATTTTCTGGAAGTTAGCAAACTGGTACTATTCTAATTCCACACTAAGTTTTCATTTATTGGCTTGGATGGGTCTACAAGAGAATATCTTTCATCATCTTGTTAATGCCAAGGTGAGTTTGTACAGGAAATGTGGGATCAGTAGGAAATTTTTCTTACTATTCAGAGATTTTAGAAAAACAGATTATTTTTCAACATATGTGTAATTATTACTGGGTAAGTTATGAAAGCATATATTTTAACAAAATTCAAGTATTTTAAATATAAATCTATCAGAATTATGATTATGATTATATCATCTGATTTTTTGCTAGCTAACTATTTCAAGTTGACTCCCAAACTTTAATGAAATGACCCAAATACTTCTAGTATTTCTTTTATGACTTATACACTCTAGCTACTTTTATAAAAACTCTAGTTATTCCAAGTAGGAGATAATTTTTAAATCCCTTAACACTAGCAATGTAAATTGCTTTTTCTTTTTAAAAATATTTTATTTACTATTTTTATTTTATGAGTATACTGCCTGCATGGGTGTAAATGTGTCCACCTTGTGCAGTGCTCGTGGAGGTCAGAAGAGGGCATCGGATCCCCTGGACCTGGAGTTATTGATGGTTGTTAGCTGTCATGTGGGTGCTGAGAATCAAACCCAGGTCCTTTGCAAGAGCAGTCAGTGCTCCTAACCACGGAGCCATCTCTGCAGCCCCTAAGCTATTGTTTTTATTCTTTCCTTTTATATAAGTCATTGGTAGTGAGGGATAGGCTGCCATCTAGGAAGTAGAATCTAAATATTTATTTTATGTAACTACAATATTTGGGGTTCAGGTGCTTCACAAGGACTTAAATTGTTACCCATAGTCCTACTGTTGGACCTGTTATTTTTCACAGACTTAGTTGTTGTAAGTTGTCAGAGGTTTTCCTTTCTTACTGGCTTTTCCTTCATGCCCCTCCCTCACATACTTATGAAAGAAGGGATGATTGTCTTTCATTTAATCAATATAATGAAATTAATATAATTAAGTTTGATTATATTAATTTCATTATATTATCTTTCATTTAATCAATAATATCAAGGGTGAGACAGAGAGCTCTAGAACAATCTCCTATCATGTGGATTTCTCTACAGCAGCACAGCACTCCCTTACCTGGACATTTGTGGTACACAGGCAAATCTGAGCATGTTGCTACCTATTTTCATTTTTCATACCATTATTCATAACGTTCGTTTTCCCAGCTACCACCGTTTAACATTTATACCCAGAATATTGATGTTTTATTTTTGTTTCAGCTAGAAAGTAAATTTTGAAAAGGCAATTCAGAATCCTCTTTCTGGCTACAATAGTAAGTGGTCCTTGACCTTGTATGTCCAACCACAAATAGCCAGAAAATTACATGAAATGAAAGGAGAACTTGTGCTCATGATCTGGAAACAGGCAGACCACGAAAGTCATCTGGGAGAAAAGGAAATGAACAACCCCATAACACAGTTTTCCTACCTTTCACCTTGAGGTATTCTGGACAGGAGAGGGCTCTCAGGCAGAGCATAGCAGTCAGGCTGAGATGTGGAGACAGAGCCACAGTCTGCGGAGGCAAATGTAGCTTCAGTCTTATGAAAAATGAGACCCGAATGAAGGCGATTCGGGAATCTGTGTGGAAGTCACCTTGAGGATATCACTGAATATTAATTTGTACAGTCATAGCACAGAATCCCAGGATGCTGGTGAAGAATTGCCCGGTAGGTAAAACTGAACAACCATTAGAGTTTACTGTTCCTGAAGAATGGACAAGTCACAGCAAACCATACTGGAGGTCCCTTGTTGAATATTCATGGAATTGGCATAGACACCTGAGAGGTAGGACATTAGAAAAGGAAGTAGTCCTGGAGGAAACACTCCTTTAGAATCATTATCATGGAGCAAAAAACAGGCCTCAAACATTCAGAGTGAGCTGGGTCTGTTGGTACACACCTTTAATTTCAGCACTCCAAGGGCAGAGGCAGGATGATTGATCTCTGTGAGACAGAGGCCATCATGGTCTCTACTGTGACTTTCAGGCCAGCTACAGGGAGACGCTGTCTCTAAAAGGAAAAAAAAAAATCTTTTTAAATTAGCTTAGTATTGACAAAAAAAGTAAATCCTAATTCTTCCTTCATAATCCGTCTTCAATCATGAGTTACATGCCTTAACTTCCAAGTTCGAGAATAACAGATTTTAAAATGTAATGTCCTCTCTGAGCCCTGAAAATAGAGGTGCTAAAATCAAAGCTGCACTTAAAATCTCTGTGATGCGCACACAAAACTGATTAATATATAAAGTAGTGGTTAGAAACCTGAATCTTGGAAAGCGTATTTTCAAATTTCCCACTGAAAACATGAATAGAATAAATATTTTAATCAGAAGTTCAGAATCAAATAGAGCAGAAAAGGCTGACCATTACAACTAATGTTAAAAAAAAAAACATTCTGATAAATCAGTCCTATCATGTAAATGCTTAAATTTCTATAAAATGATTTGATGATTCACAATTTTATTGAGGATGTAAAGAATGAAAATATTCTAAACTAATTCAGTGTTTTAGAATATTATGTCAGTCAATTTACTCAAATGATATTTTACTTATTTCTTCCATAATTTAAAGGTTTCTTTATTATTTGATGTGTATGCATGTTTTACACATGTGTGCAGAGCCTAGAAATGGGCTTTGGATCCTCTGGAAGTGGTGTTCCAGTTTTAAGCCACCATTGGAGGTGTTGGGAACTGAACCCAGGACCTCTACAAAAGCAATAAGTACCCTGAACCCCTGAACCACCTCTCTAACTATACAATTTACACTCCAAAATTCTCCAATATTTTTCTCTAAGGAGACATCTTTGATTATTTAAACCCATTTATCTTAAAAAAAATTCTACATAAGGGGCAGAGAGGTGGCTCAGTGGTCAAGAACAATGGCTGTTCTTGTAAAAGACCCAGTTTTGAATTCCAGCATCCACGTGGTGGCTATCAATCCTCTATAACTCCAGTTCCAGGGGATCTGAAACCCTCTTCTGTCCTCTTGGGCATTGCACAACATGTGTGCATTTATATACATGGAGGCAAAACACTCATACACATAAAATAAAAATAAAAATATTTTAAAATTCTACATGTAAGTGAAGTAATAAAATGAATTGTATTGCTTTGGAATCATTTAGAACATGTATATTTAGGGAAATGTCATTAAACGTTTCCTAGTTTATTTAAATAAACTATTATTTGTATGATTTGAATCAGACTTTGTTGTTATAATCTCTCCCATTATGTCATGGTTTGTACTCAGGTTGTCCTTTGCATATCTGTAGTTATAGACTCCACTTTAATAAGACACTTTTCAATCTTGTCCTATTAAGGGGCTGATGTCAGAATCAGTGAATCCTAGTTTCAGGGATGTGTCTAGTGCATTCATATGCCACTTCCACAGCTGCTGCTAGTAGATAAATATATTAGTTATCTTTCTCATGACCATGATAAAATACTTGAAAGAAACAGCATACAGGAAGAGGATTTATTCACTGGCTGTGTGAAGATACACTGTACCCCTTGGTGCAGAGGGCATGATGGCATGTGGATCGGAGCGGAGCTTGTAGCAGCTGCTTGTTACATGACACCAATAACTGAGTAGAGAGACTCAGACTAGACCATGGTAGGCTGTAACAGTAAGCCCCAGCTCTCTAACCCCAAAGATTTTCATCTTCCAGCTAGGCCCTGCATGTCCTCCCATAACAGTGCCATCAACTATGCACCTACTGTTCAAGCACATAGTCCTTCGGAGGACATTTCACATAATTCTGATAGCATTCTACCACTGCCCCATAGACTCATGGCTACTGTGAACTACACAGTGTATTCAGTCCAACTTAAGACTACATAGTCTTACAGTTCCAACAAAGTTTAATGACCAAAGTCCAAACTCTTTTCTGAGACTCAAGACAGTCTCTTAAATATGAAGACAGTTAAATTAAAAAGAAAAAGTTTGCAACTACAAACCCTAAAATTTCCTTTTACATAAGCAGCAATATTTTTATTTACAGTGAATGTTATTGTTCATGTTCATGTAGAGTATGCATACATCGATATAAAGTCCCTTATGAGGGTGATTTCATTGCTAAGTTCTCCTAATTATGACCCATAGCATTTATAACACTGCAGAAAGTAACTGTGTAAGGCAAATCTTTTAGAGAATCCTCTACAAGGAAGGAAGGCTTCGGTACCTAACATTGAAAACATTTTCTACATTTTACCCTTATGTATGCATGTGGGGAATACCTACTTTTAAGAGGAAGGGAAGGGAGGGAGAGCAGAGAAACAGAGAGATTTTACATATATTTATTCATCATCTACTAGTAATCTACTAGTTTTATAAATATTTAGAAAATATTGTATGTTTCTAGTGGCAATCACTGTGGAGAAGCCTCACAGCACTGAAAATGTCCTGATTTATCATTGACTTCATACTTGATTTTAATGTATTTATTGCAACCTTATTAAGGGGAATTTTTCAAGCCATTAACACATCCAGGGTGTTTTAGGAAGTAAGTTTTCATTCCTGTCTGAAGAAGAAAGACCATGATGTGATCCATATTTGGAAGTAAATTTGCATATCCAGACTCACTATGTTGAAAAATTTGAAGCAAAAAAACAGAATTCTGAAAAATTACTATGCATCAAGGTTATATAGTTTTGGTTTCTGGAATTAGTGAATAATGGAAATAATGATGCAGAGGTTGGGAGTTAACCTACTGAGGAAAAGATGAACCATGTAGATTCTTGGAATTAGAGTGAATTCTAAGGTCTAGAATGCTTTATTTGATCTCAAAATAATGTTTTCCTTTTCTTTCTTTTAAGACATACTGTGTTGAATTTTTACCCTTTCAGAGGAGGTTTTTAAATTTATTACTGATTCTTCTCAGTTTAAGATTGGTCATTTTTCGGTTTGATTCATTTTAAGACTATTACATAATTCGATTAATGTCCTTAGATTAATGTTTCCTAACTGACATGTATTTTCTCTTATGATATAGGCTAATCCTGAAAATATTTATTTACAGAATCTGCATATGTTTCTTTTTAAAATGAAAAGTTAATGCTAAGGTTAGAAAAGATTCACTGACTTTATAGAATTTTCAAAATTACCTTCCAACCAAAATAATAATATAGCCTCAGTCATTCTTAGGCACGTAGAAGTAAAAACCAGTTCTGAAATTATAACTTCTCTTTCTCTTCTGTGATTTATCAGATAGACTTCTGAACATTGAATTTGCAATTTTTTTTTTTGCCTCTCTGGTAATTCACAAGAATGGCCTTTATTTAATCATAGTTATATGTAGAGTTTCTCTCAACCTTTAAAACTGGTTTACACGGATTATTCTATCAGGCTTCCAAGTTCATCCACATGGGGTGATGTGAGATAGTCACCTAAGGCAAGTAAAACAGAAATGCAATAAAAGCGATCAGTTTGGGTTTTAGCAGGAAGTAGGGAAAAAGATTGCCGTGGCACGAAGGCCCATGAAGCTGCTACTGTCTGTGCCTTAAAAATACTTCTGAACACTAATTTAGAGGAGTTATGAAAAAACCGTAGATAAAATGAAATGATAAAATAATTGTTGTCTTTGCTTTTGAGGACACCTTCTTGATTGTTACTCCAAGTCCAGTTAATTCAGTGGTCGCAATTATGTGAACTTTCCAAACACTCATTTAATTTAATTTGTTTCTGAACTACTTCAAAACATGCTTTGAAGTTAGTTACTTTATGATTTTATCAGTAAGGATCTAATTCTTACATCTATGAAATTGGATAAAAGATTAAGAGTGGGCATACAAAACACACAAAATGTGTGATTCCTCAGCTGACATAATTTCATAATGAAAACTATTCTGAGTCATAAAAAATAATGCTTAACTTACTTATGGTGGATATGTATGACTTATTAGAAAATGAATTAGTTAAGCTAGACATTAACAAGAAATAGAGAATGAATTCTACAATGGAAATAAATACAACTTGTGGTTAAGGTTAGTCTTTTATACAATGATATTATTTTAAAATACACTCATTCAAAATAAATTGTCACAGATTTAATTGGTTCTCTTTTGGTTACAGTCATTACAAAATATGCTTTAGTCACGGCTACTGAATAGCATCTAAACACTCTACCAGACTTTATGTTTGGTGCAACAATTATTGTGATATCTTTTAGAACAGATTAACATTGCTAGAAATAAGGGTTGGCTTCTTTAAAACAATTGCATAACTTTAAAATGGAATTCGCTTTAGCCATAGATCGTGGCTCACATCTTTAATACAAGCACTAGAAGGTAGTGGAAGACAGATCGATCAACTCCAAGCCAGTCTGGTCTACATAGTAAACTCCAGATCAGTCAAGAATGCATAGTTAGATGCTGTCTCCAAAACAGACAACCAAAGCAGCCAAACAAACAAACAAACCCTATTCAATCTTAAAATAAGATTAATTTTTATTAACAGTTATATCATAATCATTAAATAATTGCCCAATTTTTGCTATTAGCTAAAGGTTGTTAATATCATAGCAAGTATTTTAAATTATTAAACAATGTTCATATTCACTTATCAATTTGATGTCTCTCTGTTTCCCCTTTCACATACATTCCTGTGTAACTGACAAATTTTAAGAGTTCAGAAACCCAGGAGAGCCAGGAGTTCTCTAGATTGGTTCATAGGCTTATCCTACAGTTCTTCTACTTTTCTAGGTGCATCTGGAGTCTCCTCCTATGCCTGTCCATTCATCTTCCCTCCAAATTATTTATCTTTCCATCTCACACTCCTCTCAGTGGCATCTTATCTATTCTTACACCTCCAACTGCCATCTGTTGATATCTTCATAATCTGTTTCTTCAAAATAGACTTCTATTTCAGACTTGTATAATTTAATGGGAAGCAGATGTCTCACAGACACCTCAAATTGAATGTCCTGTTCCCACCCTCTCACTGCCTATTGAAGCTGCCTCTTCTTTCTGCACTCCCATCCTTGTTCCTTACATATAAACGCTGGTTAGCTGCACAATCTTCTAATAGCCTTCTATAATAGAAATTAAAAACCCCTTTAACATCTCACTGGAACATTTCATTATTCACTAAGTTATGATTATGTATATGTATGTCTTCCAAGTGTATTTCTGGCTTTATTTACACATTTTTGAGTGAATCTCTTATTTTCTTTTCCATGGACTCATGCAGGATTTCTCAATTTTTAAAACATAGCCTACAGACTCCCAAAATAGGGCAGGTTCTTGCCACAATCCTTGATTGCCTTCCAGAACTTGAAGGTAAAACAATATTGCTGAAGTTACCACATACTTTGGACAGAGGAATTGGAGCAATTGATTTGGAAATTATTGGAAATCCTCCTCCCTGAAGACTAGCTCTTTTAGTATCAGAATATACTATGCAAGTTCCTAACCAAGTGTAAAATGTAAGACCCACAACAATGACAGGTCCAGAAATCTGTCCCTATTGGTGTAGCAGTGGCACTTTTATCTTGGGGGTAATCAACAGCTGTCGAATTGGACTTAAGACTCACTCAATTTGGAGGGAAATCACAAGTGGTACTGATGTAACCATAGCCAAGTACACACAGCTGGAGAAGCCATAGATCCTGAGAAAAACCTACTTCTGTAATTTGCCTAGACCAATGTAATTTCTTACTGCATTCTAAGTATGTATCCTTATATTTACAGACAAGTGTGTCTCTCACCACTCGTCAGAGAAACTTCTTTTGCAACAGATGGAGACCATCACAAAGTTTCACAACCGGTCCAATGCAGAGAGTAAATGACTATGAGGTGCCCAGCTCTAAGCGACACATCCACAATGCAACTTCTACACCAAAGTCTCAGGGACCACTGTGGAAGAAGGGGTGGAAAGAATGTACGAGTCAAAGGAACAAGACACCTGCTGCTAGTTAAGGTATTTCAGACATGTTGGGGAAGCTACACCAATGAGATTCCCACAGTATCGTAGTCTAACAGATCTGTGCATAATAACAAAACCAGTTGACATGCTAAGATGGATGCAGCAAATGCCATGGGGTCCCACATCAAGAGGAAGCGATGCAGGCAATTAGAGGATGCTGAGGGAGGGAGAATCAATTTTTGCCAATGACTAGCTCCCTGAGAGGTTATCTAATCCCAAACGGATAGCCCTAAACACACACAAGCACCATTAAATGGACCCAGTATATATATATATATATATATATATATATATATATATATATATATGTATGTATATTTATGTATGTTTGCATGCCTCTTGTAACAATACTAATCAGAGAAGAGAACCAGGAAGTGAGAGGGAGCATGGGGACAAGGGAAAAGTTGGTAGGACTTGGAAGGATTAAATAATGCAAAGACAGTACTCATGTATGGAATTCCCAAATAACATAAAAATATATTCTTTAATATAATGGGTTTTAATCTGACATTTCTTCCAATCTTGATGCTATTGTTGCCTTGGACCTGATGGCCTCTGGATACGGGAGGCTTGCCAGAACATCTCTGTCCTCCAGAACAGTTAGATCTCAGTAGCATTTCCCACCTCTGCCAAAACTGGTTTTCCAAAATTAACTTATTCTTATATATTTTAAATTCTCCTATTTAAAACTCTTTGTGACTTCATTTTCCCCCACAAAGCAACAAATGGCTGCCTTTCATGCCTCTCATAGCCTAACTGATCTATTTTCTTTGGCGAACATATATTTCTGAGGGACATAGTAGCTAACAATGTAATATTTTTGTATTTAATATACCTTTGATGTAGGCAGGCGTATTTTAAGTTTGAATGGGACTATTCAGTCATCACTTCCAGGTAGCTTTTAGCAAACTGGGACAGATATTAATTACCTCAACTTGCCTGTCCTTGATTTGTTGTATCATATTTCTATATCACTGGACCACACAGAAAGCCATAGTTCAATAAGAAGGCAACACATTAATTTAAAGCATTGTTAATGTAGAAGCTTACTTAGAAGAAAATCTAAACAAGAGCCACAAGCTGTAAATTTTAATTCCTATTCTTTTCAAATTATGTGTGAGCAATGGAGAAACAAAGACAACAGTTATGCAGAAGGAACAGCAGTTATTTCAATGCACAACTCAGATGCACCCACATTCGTCAGAGATGACACAGCAAGAGCCTGACCTATTGTTTGAAATCTAGCATGTACATTTTTCACTGTTTTCCAGTGGGACTTTATGCCAACTAGTATTGATTGTGAGAGTTCTGAGCTTCTATTAGGCTCCACTCTTCTCTTAGTTGATAATTACTTTAGCAAAACAATAAAATGATTTAGAATTGTGAGTATATATTGAAAGACATCATACAGGCTGGATCATCTTAGTTGTTTTTATTTGATAACAAAGCATAACATTTCTGAATGTAAATATGTCTGCAAAACTTTCACATTATTAACTTCTGATTGGATTTGAAAATAATTGTTTTCTTTTTTAAAGATGTAAGAAATGTGTGGCTTACATGGTATTAATGTAATTCAGTATTATTCGGAATGATACCTGGAGTTCACACAAACTCAGGCATCAAACATTGAGGGTGACATGGACTGTCACTTGGCCTTTCTTATGTTAGAGTGTTTTGCCAATTTGAAATAGAGTAAGTTCAGATATTTGGTTTTAACTTGATAGTCTGTAATAGACTGCTTCTATACAAGCCTCAGCAAACCATTCACATTTCTTTGGACGTTGGCAATGTCATTTACAATTTTCAATGCAGTTCAGTGATTTAAGACATGAGCCTGGAATTCAGACTCCTTAGACGCTGATTTCAGTTACTACACTAGCCACACAGTATTGAGTAAACTGCTGTGGTTCTGTGCCTGAATTTTCTTATTTCAAAGTAAGGCATGGAATAATGCCACTTTCCTCACAAAGCTGCAATATTGAATTAACCGCCCATGTTTAGGTACTTAGAATTAAGCCTGTCATGGAGTGACTGTCTAATAAATAATGTCTATTATCAAAACAGTCTCATAAAGCTGAGAATTGAGACCAGGGAAGAAGCAGATAGTATCTGTGTAATCAATTTGCAATGGCAAGAGTGACCATCCCTAACACAGGACAGGAAGGTTTCGATTAGAAACCTGCTCATTTTACCTTGTTCTTGGTGTGGCTTTCAGGGTCTTGTGGAAAGTTCTAATACTCATTTCTCTCCCAATTTAACATATAGTTATTAACTATCTTTAAATCTTAGTCTCAGTTCAGAGCTTGAAATAAAAATACAGTCTTTTATATCCTTTGTTTTAAATTTTGAAAGAACTTATGCAAAAAATTTTTAATATAATATGAAATATGTCAGTTTTTCTAGTCAAGTTTAAAGAAGTGTGGATTTATCTGTTGGATTTACTCTTGTTCTATTAGCATATAAATTCTGCTTTTGCTTTTCATGTCTTGTTTTATTTGGAATAATTCCTTTTTTATTGTTTCTCACCACAACTCATTCATTTTTTTCACGAAGTTTTTCAACGATTTTTACATTAAGTAGGATTCATAGACTTTAAAACTTTTGGTCTGAAGTCTCAAAGACTTCAGAGAAATAAATTAAGGAAAACCATACTGCAATTATTATCAGTAATATTATTAACAGCACACTGAAGCTGTGAAAGAACTGAGAATACACCCATGAGATTCTGCAGGCATCTAAGTTTATATTGAAATAGTGTGGTGATGGGGCCCCTGCATTTTGGCAAAAATAAACTTATCTCTGGATATATATTAATTGTGTCTGAGAACGCAATCAACAAGGCCTGTGTCTTTTCAGCCTCTCATGTAGAATTTGCTTCTTTTCTCTGGCTGGTAATTACTGTTCAGCATCCTGACCACCCTGCTGCTCTCTGACCGTGCTGCCTAGCTTTAAGGATTCCCATTTCTGCTGAGTTGTGCACTCGTTCTCACTTCTTAGTGATGATTAAACAACCTCACAAAGAGGCAAAGGCCCAGATCCAGTATGCAAAAAAAGTTCACAGTAGAAGCCACCCACCCTGCTTTCCCACAGTGCAGGTAAATTTCAGTTATAAGTGGGAAATCAGTGAAGCTCTTCTGATTCTCATTTCTCTTGTCTCTATTGAAAGATTCATAAACGACAGGAAAAGCATCAAATCCTGCAAACAAGTGCTAAATGTCTGAGGGCAGAGAATTCAACTTCCTTAAAAAGTTTGATGGGAAATAAAAGCCAAATATATGTCACTTTAAGAATCATTCAGAGTCCGCAGTTCTATCTTTGAATTGACATCTTTGCTTCATTCTGCCATCTGCAACGGATGCAGGAGAAGATGGTCACTACTTTAGAGCCAACAAATCATTAACTTTCATCATAACCTATTGACTCTAGATGTAATTGTGGTAGTCCAAAAGTATGCCGGCTTTTAGTTTCTTATCTCTCCTCTCGTTTCTCATCTTCAAACTTTTCCATCAGGAAAAGTTAGTTCTCAGCTATTCACTCTGAGTAGAGTCTAGAGAAATGATTGCCTGTGCAGAGAAATGACTGAAAATAAAGCTTAGGTATCCATATTTTGGGATGTCGTTGGCACAGCTTCTTTAGCCTAAGATGTTGTTTTGGCACTGGAAGACCCGATCGTTTTTGACATATGACATGATGAGAAATTGGATTAGCAAGAATTTTGGATTCTATATTTTAAGGAAAATTACAGAGGAAACTAGTTACTTCTTACAACTAAAAGTTTCCTGCCCTTGTTACTCTGCAAGCTTGTTTCAGTACCAGTTCAGAGAAGCAACATTGCCAGGCAGAAGATGGTCCACAGAGCTTCAAGACTTAGGTTGGGCTGCAGTGAAGATCAGTGAAGATGTGTTTATGGGGCACCAAATCCCCACTGTCACGCCATATTCCAGTGTTATTTATCGGCCAGGAAAGTCTGGGAATCATGCATGTCTCAGATTTGTTCCCAGTGTCAAATATATGGAGTTCTGACATTTAAAGTTTGACCATTACCTGATTACTAGTTTTCTTTAAGAAGAATACTATTAAATAGAAAACTATTTCTGAATTATTAGGGGGTTATTTTCTGATTCAGTTAACTGGACTCCACTTTAAAACAATGCATTGATTTTGTAACAGATATCATTCATTATCCTTTTGAAATATACTTCATTATTTGTATTTTATGTGTGGGAATGTATTACCCACATGTAGGTAAGTCCACCCATGTAGTGCAGTGTCCACAGAGGTCAGAAGAGGGCATTGAATCCCCTGGAACTGGAGTTCCAAATGGTTGTTATGCACCATACCATGTAGGTGCTGGGAACTGACCCCAGTTCCTCTGCAAGAGCAGTCAGTGCCCTTAACTGCTGACCCATTTCTCCAGCTCCATTCCATCATTCATTTCCAATATGTAGGGTTTTAAAAAAATCCATGAAGTGGTGTGGACAATCTGCTTCTCATGGATCTAGTCAGCTTCATTTTATTCTCCAGTAGGAGAGTGGGTTGGTGAATTTTTCTTTTATTATTTTGTACATTGGTTCTCTTAGTTCACATATCATAATGTAAATCTTACTTATAATCAATATCTTATTTTAGAATTCTTGAACTTTGCTTCCATGATTTGTTTCTAATTGATATAAGATTTCAGTGAAATGTTCAGCATTCTACTTCCCTCTGCCCTCTTGAAGCAGAGAAGGGATTACAGGAAGTGTTGGCTGTGTCTGTTGTAACAGGAGTCAGACATGGGAGCTGTGGTCATAATTCTGTTAGACTGTTAACTCTAGTGCTTGATGGTGATTTTTATTTCTTCCAGGAAACTTAAACTTCCATTGGGGATGAGGAGTTGGAAGCCACTGAAGAAGGTTATTTTTTTCGAGAGTAGACATTAGGATTCCATTGAATTTATTCACCAAAGTCGAAAATCAAGTAGTGACTGATACATACAGACTGTCTTCTGTGTTTTTCTTACTTTTTTTCTTGGTTGTTTAATAATGCTTATTTGAAAATTGACTTCTCTATGACAATCCACGCTGTTGAGTTTATTTTAAAAGGGTAGGAATGATTAATGACTTCAGTTTAATTATGGATTCCTATTGTTACTAGGTTAGTATAGTAATACTCAACAATTTTGTGCATATGGTGCATACATGTGTGCATTCCTGGGATATAAATACTGCATAAGTGCTGATGAAATGCAGTTTTCTTTCTGACCTAAATTAACATCAACTCAAAAATAAATGAAATTTAATGAAGACCTTTCCAAAGTTTAGAAGTTTTCAAATATTGTTTCTCTACATAACTACATAAAAGACTGTGTGGTTTACATAAGTTGAGATGCACAATCCAATTTAAGGTCTAGTTCTTGTATTTTTTTTATTTTATAAAAATATTTATTGTTATATTGTACATATTGTATATATTGTATATATGGGTACCTGTATGTGAGTGTACCCATGCCATGCAGTGCCCGTGGAGGTCAGAGGAGGGCATCAGATTCCCTTGGAATTGGAGTTACAGTCTGGTGTTAGTTACCATGTGAGTTCTGGGAACTGAATCTGGATCCTCTCAAGAGCAGCCAATGCTCTTAACCGTTGAGCCATCTCTTCATCTCTGTAATTCTTGATATTTTTAGTGAATACAATCATAGTTCTTTGATTTAATATCATCTATTGGCAAGAATTAGATAATTTACAGACTTCTGGACTTCTAAAAAGATACTTTTCAATGAACATATTTATATTGTGCATATGTATTATGTATGTTTATATTACTGATAAAGATAACTGAGGTTTTAATTTATTCCTTCACAGTTTCATACATATATGGAGTATGACTTGATTTTATGAATTCCCACTTCCCTGCCACTCTCCCAAGCCCTCCAAATTTATCTTCTCATCCTTTGTTTTTAATAACTGAACCCAGTTAGTGTGCCGGCATGCACATGGATGTTGGTCAGCTACTGAAGCAACAAGACTTTTTTACACTGTACCTGTTATTGAGTTAAATGCTGAGCCCACAAGGTGAACAATGTTATTACCCCAATCTTACAAGCTAAGAAATAGAATAAAGGAGTTAAATAGCTTTGCAGAAACATGGCTAAGTCAAGAAGGAGTTAGGATCTGAGCCTGAATGGAGTATTACTACCTGCTTTGCTTTACTAACCTGGTATTAAAACTTGGCTCTTGAAAACAAGTGGCTCAGGATGATTTTTTTTTTTTTTAATGCCCTGTTCCTGTTTCAAAGATTTGCTAAGAGTCCCTGGAAAATGATTTCTCTATGAAATGTAGTCAAGGGAGGTACTTTCCCACTTTCTCCAAGGATAAGCAATAGGCAGGAAAACAAATATTCAGCACAGCGCCAGGCTGAAGGGAAGGAAAAGCAAGCAGGTTCTCGTTGATTTTTAGAAGGAAGTCCTTTAGTTCCCATTACTCGTCCTCCTAAGGGTTCATTTCTGTTTAGTTGCCAGTATGCGTCCTCCTAAGGGCTCATTTCTCTTTCCTAGTCTTTACTTTCCAACTTTATCTTCCATCTTTGACATCTGCTGCTTATTTTTCATTTGTTTGCTTTTTTCATCAATTAGAATTGCTTTTGATCAATAAAAAATTCTATTGAGAACAAGCTATAATTTTGCCTGTTACAGGTTAGCTGTGATCTACCCCGTCAGCCACACTATATCCCTAAGTACTTTGAATCTGAGTATTCCAATCTCAGCAGCTGGGTATGTAAATGACCCTTTAATTATCCGGTTGAACACCAAGAAACAGAGCAGCCAGTTACCTTGTTTACCCCCTTTTTTTCATCTGTCCCTGGAAAAAGTGGTCAAATGAGTTACATTGTCTTTCAGAATGAGTAGTATAAGATTGTGTGTTTACAATTTGTTAGGTTTTCTGAACTTATTTGATTAATCTATTTGGTATTTTTAATGACTGTAACTCTAAAATCTGCTCTTATGATGTACGTTGTAGAGGCTGGAAGGATGGCTTCCTGGGTAAAAGCAAGTACTGCTTCTCTGGAGGACCAGAGCTCAGAAACAGAGTTCAGTTCTCTTGGCTCAGAACGGCCTGCAACTCCAGATCCAGGAGATTAGAGTTCCAATTTTGGCATCCACAAGCATGTGAATCTCCACACAGACCAACCCACACATACCCATAATTAAAAATAAAGTACGTCTTAAAAAATTTTTTTTAAAAAAGGTTCTGTGCTGTAACTCCTGCTCCTTACAGTACTGGGCAGTAGACTTTTTCCATCATGACACTAAGACGAGATAATTCATATACATTTGCACTCTTAAAATATACAATTTGAGATACTTTAGCAAATTTCAAGGCTCTGTGATCATTACCAGCATCTAATTCGTGCAGCTTTTCATCTTTCTAAGGAAGAGTTCTCTCTAAGAGCAGTCACTGCCCATTTGCATTGACTCTGGGCTCCAGGTATTACAAATTTGCTTTCAATTACTTTCACCTTTTAAAATATCTTAATGTAAGAAAGGGGGTCTGTCTAAATATGATAAAGATGTTTTATATGAAATGTACAAAAATTTAATAAAAATAATTTAAAATAAATAAAATATCTTAACCATACTTTGACAAAATAAGTTTTCTTTTTATCAATTCAACTTACATATTAAAAATAACATTTTTTTTCTTTTACTCTGACATAGCTACAACATGGTTTTTCTGTCTATAAAATAAAAACACCATTTAATTTGCAGGGCAAGGAAAACAATAATAAAAATTACCCATGTGATCAACATAAGTAATTTCTCAACAAACACAATTTAATAACATGCTTTCTTTGACCAGCCTTTGATGGTGATACAAAGTATTCTGCTTGGATGTATTTTAATTACATCACCATGTTAATAACTGAGTGGGTGAGGTGAGAAAGCATTTATAAGGAGACCTTGGAAGAAAAAACCTCTGTTTTCAGGAATTTGCCATTTTGTCATGGAGCTAATGGTCAGATTGTTAATGTCTGCATAAAATAGCAATTTTATGTCTGTTTCCAAGGAAGAGTGAGGTAATTTAGTATTAGACAAGGTTTTCTAAAGCCAATACACACATATGTGTACATATACATGGATATACAGATTTGTAAATTGGATCAAATGTCACAAAGACTGAAAATTCCCACAATGACTTCCCGAAGGCTTCAGGGCTTGAGTCTGCTCAGTCCAAGAAACTGAAGCCTTAGAATGACAACAGGGCAATGATATATCCCTGGTCAGAGGCAAAAAACCACAAAGTTCCCTGTAAAGAAGCCTGTGTAATTCTACTGCCCAAGCTGATGAACCTGAGTCCATTGCTGCATTTTGCCTGTGAAGAGAGAAGTGAGGACTTTAAAACTTAACCTTAAAACTCCAAAAGGGAATCACGGGAAAACAGTTCAAGATGTAGGAAGAGGCAAAGAGTCTTTGATTAAGACTCTAATAGCTCCAGAAATAATAGCAATTGGCTAAGTGTATTCTATCAAACTTAATCTTTTGTAGAGAAAAGAAAAAATGTCTAAAGACAGATTTCATCATCCAGTCTCTTAGTGAAAGAAAGCACCGAGTCCCCAGTAGAGCGTTATTCTTCAGGGGCATCAGCTAGGTCCTTGTTGCACGTCTGACTACTTCCATTATATATAGAAGGTATAGCGCTGTGTCCTTATTAGAATACTTATTCTAGACACAACTTTGCAACCTCTATTAGTAACTTTTTGACAGCACATGAAATTACAGCTTAACTCTTCTGCTAATGGGAATCCATACGTTATTTCCTCACCAAAGAACCAATGGATGAGAAGATACAAAATACTCTCAAATAAGAAAATTTAATTCTGAGTGATATTATTTCTTACTTATGAGCAATTTGGGTTACACAAGTATATTTTATGATATGCATGACAGAACATAATTAATAGAATGGCTTGTCAACATAATCCTTGTGAATTATTTAATAAAATATTTCTGTTTTTCTGAAATTGAAAAAAAAAGTTGTTTCTTCTCTTATCTCTACAATTCCTCAATAGTAAGAACACAAAGCAGTTTCTGGATTCAATTCTGGCAACACTGGGATGCTGAACATTTTGCAGTTCTTAATTAATTGTGGCAAACACATAACAGTCTCTATGGCCGGCATCATCTGCAAATAGCAGCATAATCATTTTTCCTTATAGTAGAGATTGTTTTATGAGTCATAAGTCTTCCCTTGGGGGTGTGGTTATCATCTGATAATCACAGCCTTGGGAGATTAAAAACACTTATCTTTGGATCATGACTTGCAGTGCCCCAGGGGTGTGATTATCTCAGGAAACTCACACTCTCTGTCATGCCTAATTGCTTAATTATTATGGCTGTGAGTTCAGAGTACCATATAGGAACTAAAGTTGTATCAGCATTTCCAATATAAACTCTTTACACAAGAGTTCATATAATTTAGCTGCTTAAAAAGAAGTCTATTTCTACTGATTCAGTGTGTTAACAATATTAACCAAAGAAACAGATTTCAACAATAATAATTTTTCTTAAAAATTGGGTCCTTATTCTCTTAGTGAGTTGATAACGGATAAAATGTTAACTCAATATCTTTAAAACATGCATTTGGACTAGGGTTGATGGCTCAGAAGATTAAGTCACTTGGTGAAAAGTCTGAAGATGTGAGTTGTTCCCCGAGACACATGGGAAGGAAATCAAGAACACTTCTGCAACTTGTCCTTTACCTCCTGACCCATGCACCCCCACCACAATCAAAAATTAAAACATGATTTTTAAGAAGATACAAAAGAGGAAAAAATATAGTCTAAAGATATTAATACGATTTCCTCAGGTATTTATTGATTTAGCAATAATTCTCCACATGATTTCTAATTTCCTTCAAAATATATGTACACTGCTGAGAGCGACTCATAAAGTATTCTGTAAGCACAACAGGCCAAATCATAATAGAAAAGAATTGCTATGTCCATGTCAGTTCGCAACCTAAGCCAAATGTGTGCTTAGATCATATACTGTCAACTCCCTAAAGAGGAACAAGGAGTTGAGTAGAATACAGGAGACACGGTTAAGGCACAGCAGAATCGCTTCTAGCGAGGCTCTTCAAGTCTTATTCATGTCTCACAGATGACAAATATTTCAAAATCTGAAAATTCTGACTCACGTAATTCAAATCCTAAGTGACTAAAGATTAAAGTACATTGCTAATGCATTAATAAGAAGAGATACATTCATTTTACAATCTATATATCCATCTGAAGCAATACTTTCATCAATAACAGCATTCCTGAGATGCTAGCAAAATGTTTCCCTGTATGTGTGGTAATGAATCAAATAGGAAGGATGTTGAGTGATGGCTCATACATAATGTGTTAAGGCTAAAATGCTCTTGTTCCTGGATTATAGGCTAATATGCTTCAGTTACTAAAACTTCTGTAGAGCGTTTTTCACTGGAGCAATAGTCTATACTTTAATATTCTTTTACCTTTGGAGCACTTCCCTATGTCCAAATGTATATGCTTGTAAAAGTTGTGTCTTGGAGTGACATTTCTCAACAATATAAAGAAAGTCATTCTTCTGTCGTTTCTTCAGCATATTTTTATGTTTCTTAGTCATTTCTTTTCTCTGGAATCCTATTTACAGCATTTGCCTGCCAAAGCATCCTGATGGAATGTGTAAGACCAGAATACCAAGAAAACATAGAGACCTGGTTCATGTGGATTCAGGAGGGAGCAAGGAACAGCAAACATGACTGGAAGAGAAACCCAGCTCAGATACAAGCTGTAAAAAGCAGGATTCCCATTAAATAAAATTTTGTGAGATTAGTGAGTGAAAGTTAGAATAACTCAACAAAGCTATAGTGATTATATCACAAACAATATAGCCTTTGTAGAAACAAAACAGGTAGAGGACCATAGCCACCAAGAGTCAGTACAAACGACTTCTGAAGGTGTGAGAATCTGACTTCCAGAGTTCCTGTTTCACTAATGAAGTGTCTGATTCCAACAAAAAGAAAACAAACACACACATAAATAGGCAAATATAGAATAAGTCATAGGAAAACACACACACACACACACACAGAGACAGAGAGAGAGAGACAGAGAGAGAGAGAGAGAGAGAGAGAGAGAGAGAGAGAGAGAGAGAGAGAGGCTGTGTTCAAATAAACCCAGAAAGTAGAGCTCCTGGGTAAACAAGTCTTCTGTACAAGATATGGCTGACACATCAGCTAGCAGCATCTGTGGTTTGTACAAGTCCTGAACAACATCAAGGTGATCAAAATTTTAGCATGCAGAGGGGAAGGAGGGGCTCCCCAGGCCTTACCTCTGGATGAGGAGCTATTAGCAATTGATGGACGAAGAGGGAAGGAGAGTCACTTTTCTTTGGGGAATGTGGCTACTGGTAAGTTGCTGTCCATGTCCTACTGGGTAGATCCTATGCCCACACCCACAAAAATCAGTACTAACTGGGACTAGAGGGTTATAAATAATAATAATAATAATAATAATAATAATAATAATAAAAGAGAAGTTGATGTCGGGAGGGAGATGGGTTAGTGGGTCCTGGGGGAGACTGGAGAAAGGTAGCAGGGAGTAGATCAGATTAGCAACCGTTCTACAGATGTATGAAGTATTCAAAGAATAAATAAAAGGATTATTTAGAAAAAGACAAATAGTAATTCATCTTCTCCAAGATAATTCTCAGTGATATTAAAAATAATTTCTCATTAATAATCATGGAAGCCAGAAGTGAGAAATCACATTTTCAATTCTGAAAACAAACAAACAAACAAACATGAAAAACAGTCTGTAATACCTAAAATGTGTGTTATTTGGTCCTTAGAAGAAAAACGTTGCTCAGTATTATTGTGTATAATAAAAAGTTAATATGGAAGTTTGTATGTTTTTAAATCCATATATTGAACAGTTTAGAACAAGAGAAAGATGAAAATAACAAAACAAAATGATAAAGAAATATAGTGTAAATATTCTTATTTTGTTCAACAAATTCATAACAAAATACATCTCACATAGAAAAATGGCATCACTTGCCAATTTTATTATAAATTCAAAGAGGAGGTAATTATTGTCTTCCATAAACACTACAAAGTTAGAAGCAGGAAGCATGTATGTCATTCTTTTAAGAAGAGCAGCATTATGTTTGATAATCAAAACCACACTTTCCAAATAAAAACAAGAAGCAAATAATAAATAAATCTAAAAAAAAAAAAAAAAACTAACTAGTATGTTTTCCTGAACACAGGAAAGTGAATGTTAACATATTATTGGTAGATTGAACCCATTACTATTATCAGTGAAGGAAAACAGTTGTACTGCACTTTAAATCTGTTCTCCAACTTCCTGTGCCCCAAACTTCATCCCAGGGGCATTACTGGAAGGTGGGACCTGATGAGAGATGGGGTGTCAACAGAGCACTGGCCTCAGGGCTGGACCAATGCCACCATTTCAGGACTGCATTCCTTACAGAGGGGCACTCAGCGATAATGTTCTTTCCAATCCCCTCTCACTTTCTGATATGACACAGGGAGCAGCCTCCCAAACCACAAGTCAATGAATTTATTTTCATTATAAATAACCAGACTGTGATATTCTTTATACGGCAAAAATTGGATGAAATAAATGTTTCCAAGATTTCAAGTCCGGTTCAATATTTAAAAATAATCAGTAAAATTTAGGTTTTAGAAAAAAGCTGATGTGATAACACCTTTGGCACCCAGTTGAGAGTGTAGCCGTCCCACCCTTGGCCCCCAGACAGCTGTGGTAAGCACCTGAGCTTCCTGCTCTTCTTTAGAATTTTGTAAACTATATATTTTTTAAAGAAGCAGAAACTTACTGTGATATTTTTGAATATGTATAATGTTTATAAATATAGAACTCTATGAGATACACATACTCCACTCTATCGGGGCTCAAACTTTGAGAAAGGAGTCTCTCTAGGCCAAGGCTATAGTTCAAAATAACCCTTTTTTTCTGTATCTCCTGTCCCACAAAGGAATCATAAGAAGCCAAGACAATCTTAGAAAAGAAGAGAAGTGGAGGATTTATAATTCATGATCTAAAACTTATTACAAAGCTGAAGAAATCAAAACAGTGAATGCCATTACAACAGATTGTGAAATATCGATATAGTATGCAGAAAAGGGATTTAAATAACAGGTTGTATAAATAAAAAAAATGAAAGTGAACTTTTACGCTACGTGTAATAGTTAACTCAAAATGAATCAAAGAACCAAACATAGGCACTAAAACTATAAAACTTTTAGGATAAGGAAAAAAGAAAATGAGTTTTATTTCATTAGATCTAACAATGATTTCCTTGTAGATGACACCAAAAAACAGGCAATAGAAATTAAAATAGTTAAGACAAACTATATCAAATTTTATTTTGAAGGTGTATCTCAAACAATACAATCAACAGAGTAATTAGATTGTCCTGTAAGAAATCAGGAGATATTTTACCTTATATATCTGATAAGGTGTTAATACCTAGAAAATATAAATATTTGCTATCTCTCAAAAATGGAAATGCATTAACAAACAGTTTTTAAAATGGACAAAGCTCTTGATCATACATTTAGTCAAAGAAAGTATACAAATGCCAATAAGTGCATGAAATGATGCTTAACATTATTGATCACTGGGGAAATTTAAATCAAAAGTATGATGAGATATCATCACACACCTATTAGAAGAGATAATAAAACACAGAAAGCCTTTGTCAAGGTCATGGAGAACATGCAGCGTTTGCATGTTGCTGAGGGAAGTAAAAATGGCATGGTGGCCATGCAGGCCATGTGACCATCCATCAAAAATAGAGTTGTCATAGGAAGAGGCCATAAGCAAACCTATTACTATGTATGTTAGTTGAAAACATAAAATAAAAGTGAAAATAAATAGAATAATAACATGACCCAGAAATTCTTTTTGCTATGGGCTGACTGTGTACACAAAGTTGATTATGTTGAAATGTTAATTTCCAGTGTCTCAAAATGTGACCATGTTTCTAGCTAGTATCTCTGTAAGTATAAGTAAATTGAAATGAAGTCATTACATTTAGAACTAATCCAACTACCTATTGTCCTTTTAGTAGGATGAAATTAGGATACAAACATTCAGACAGGACATACCACGTGAAGAGACACAGAGCAGATGAACCTCTACAAGTCAAGGAGAGAGGCCTCAGAAGAAAACATGCCTTTCAACACCTTGACCTTACGTTTCCACCTTCCAGAATTGTAAGGAAACAAATGTTTGTTCCCTAAGTCATCCAGTGTGGCATTTATTAATATAACAACATTGTAATCACCTGAACAAATAGACTGACTCTGAAATTTTTAAGAGTGACCCTGAACTTGGAAGTTACTAGTCCCCCCAGCTATCTATTAGAACTGTCTGTCTCTCAGAACTGTAGGATGGATCTCTCTTGTCCCTTCAACTTGTACATATGGAGCTCTCTGTGTCCTCTGTGCTGACTGAACTGAGTGGAACCCTGTTTCTCCCACTGTATCCCCTGACCACATTCATATTTTATTCAAAATGGTTTCTCCAGCTTCAATGGGGAAGTACAAGTTCAAGTTTGACTTCACCCTTAATCTTCACAGACCATCTGGTCTTCTCATTCCTAGTTCACATTCATTCAGGGTCACATGTCCCTCCCAACCTCTGCAGTGTCCAATGGAGAGGAGCAGTTGTGCTGCTTTCTTGTTTTGTTAATTCTCAAACACACCCACATTCATTCATTAGCACTTTGGGTGGAGTACTACACTGAGGTTGCCATTGAGATGCTCATTGTTATACCAAAGAGCACATGGTTTTCCTGGGGTTAATAAAAGGTCATTAGTCCAGAAGATGTCCATTAATGAAAGTCATTCCCACATCCAGTCTGTGAACTTTATTGTGGTAGCTCTGGAAAACTAACACAGAGTTCAAAGTAGGCTTCTGATAAGCTATTTTTACACTAACTCTGTGAGCACTGATTGCAATAACATTATGAAGTAGGAAGCACTGGCAATGTGTCTATCAAAAAATGAGTAGAATAAACAGAAGTTGATACACTCATACAACGGAATACAAGTCAGCCTTTAAAAAGATGGCTTTCAGCATGGTATAGTATAGATGAGCTTTGACGATATTATGCTCTTTCAAGAAATGGGTGCAGAATTTCAGTTTTGTAAGTCAAAATACATTCTGGGGATTGTTTGCACAATAATGTGAAAACAGTTCACTGAACAGTAAACTGTAACAATTTACAAATTACAGTGAAAACTGCCTAAGGCAAAATTAACTGCGGTGAGTACGTTTTCCACAATTAGAGCACAGGTTCATGAGATGTTCTTCTTTAGCTATTCTTGCAGCTTAACACCCTAAGGAGCAGTGATTTCACTGGACAGCCACCTAAGTAAATTTGAATTTCAGATAAATGAATTATCAATATAACATATTTATTGAATTAAATTTTGTAAAATTCTACCTTTAGTGGTTGTTAATTTTATTGTCTCCTCTCAGATTAACCAATCAATTAAAATAATTATAAACCAATAAGACAATAGTGGATAGCATATATAACTTCTCAAAAGTCAGTCTGAACATTTTTACTATTGTCTGTGTGTGTGTGTACATACACATATATGCATAGACTGCCTATTAATGATAATTTAAATGTAGAGAAAAATATAGACATGTTAAGTTGTTGATATTGGGTTATTTGAATATGAAAAGGATGAAGATGGTCAGTTGTGATCAGAAGAAAAAAGGGAGAAATGGAGAAAGAGGGATGTGCATTTCAAAACTGTTCACTGTAAGAAAGAGGTCTAAAGAGAACACATTGTGATATATACTTATTGTTATTGTTACTTTAGTGAAAGATAAATGTTGAATTTTTAGCCTCTTTTAGATCAAGTAGAAGAACATTACATGAGTAGATAATTCCTCTTTATGGTATAAAAGTAAACAGAAACAAAACTGATAAAACCATGCTATAAATCAGGGTGTTTTTGTAAGGCAACTGCATGCAGATGCAATAAACTAGACTGTTTTTAAAGCTCTTTGAAAACAAGTCCAACAGTACTGCGTAAAATGAATGAATTCTTTTGGAAGTTAAGCTAGCCATTCAGTCTTCTCACCAGGGAGTCTTTACATTATTTGAGTTAGAATGAAAGCCAAGAAACAGTTTCTAGTAAAAAATTAGTTTCCTGATAAAGAATGATCTAGAAATCTGTTCTTTCGAATTACACTCTAATAAGTTTTAAAGGCAAATGAAGAAATTAAAGGGAATGTACCTTCAGAGTTAAACTGACCTTTTCCTTTGGGAGTGAAGTTTGCTTGACTTCATCATAGGCTGCTGGAAGTCGATCCTTTTCTTGTCTGTGTTTAAGGGGCTGGAGGTCACAGAACTGGAAGCTGACCCCAGCTGGCCTCCTGCAGAGATCAGCTCCACAGAGGTCGGGCTAGATTGACACAGAGAGGAGGCAAGCCTTCCAGTTCAGTTTGAGGACTTGCTCATAGGAATCTGGTTTTGATGGATTTAAAAAAGGATTCCCCTATGAAGACCATGTAATTTGGTTTTATGTAGAATTTTTTTATAAGATAAAAATCAGTGAAGGATTCATTTTATTATTGTTTTAAGAAAAACATAATTTTAAACGTGTAGATTATTTATTTTAGATGTGTTTTTGTAGCACACTGACTTTTACATTTCATGCCTGTTAAACTCTAACCCCCAATGTGACTCTGTTTGGACACAAGCCCTAGAAGAAAGAGATAAAAGTCAAATGACTTTACAAACAGTCCTTAATCCTCTAGGGCAAAGCCTTCATGAGAAGCTAAAGAGATACCAGAGCTTTCTGCCTGTTCACAGGTGTGCACACAGTGAGAACGTGGCCCCCTGCTGGTCAAAAGAGCCCTCACCAGAAACTACCCCAGGTGAGCCTTGCTTTTGAACTTCTGAACTCTCCAGCTGTGAGCTATGATGATGACTGACCTGGTAGTATATGCCCACTGGTGCAATGTTGGCATGAATCTTATTGGAATAGCTAACCACTTTCTGATTAGATTTAAAGCCTGCTTTACAAGATGGAAAGTGGGCCCAATCTATAGCTAGCTAGGTCATAGGCTTTGAGGAAGAATCCAATACTTTTATTCTGCTAAATGAACACACGATTAAATTGTTCCCTGAATTCTTATTTTTATACTAATATATTAGTGCATTTCTTAACTCTTATTAGAGAAACTTTTCTTGAGTAGGTGGTGATTTATTAATACAGAGACCTACAACATGTTAATATATAGAGAATAAGAGACTGTGGAGTGCTCACCTCCAAATGGGGCTTCACTACCACACTCCAGCCCTCCAAGGCCCGTGAATTATTGGGACAAGGAGACAGAAAGATTGTAAAAGTCAGAGACAGCGGATGCCTACAGTACAACAGTATTCCCCTGACACAACAGAAACGGTGACACACATGAGCTCACAGAGGCTGTGACTGCGTGCAGAAGACCTGCATGCACAAAGTCAAGTCAACCTTAATCCCACATGAATGCATGAGTGGCTCAGGAAGGTCCATCCCTGTCTGCGGAGCTACTGGTAACTGCACAGGCTCAGCATGGCCCCTGCCACACAGGGAGCAGGAAGTGAGCGGTATACAAAGAGGAGAACATGGAGTTCCGAGTGAAAAGAGGTGATGAGGAACCGGGCAGAGTTGAAGAGGGATAGGAATGGGAAGTGGATTTGATCAAAATACATTATGTGTCTGTATGAAATTCTCAAAGGATAAAAAGAAAGAAAACATACTTTCCTTTTAGCCACCCAGCCTAGAGTATTCTGGTACAGTCGTCTAATCTGAGACAAGAATTCAAACGGCGTCATTGTCTGCTGTTTCATGCGTGATAGTCTCCATCCTTCTGAGGAAGGTGATGAATTCGGAGTCAGCATTTTCATCATTACCAATATTTAATAATGACAGTAATTTACGAAGTGCATTTAAAGCCAGGCCTGCCATGCTTAAAAGCTCCCATGATTAACACGACAACTGACTCTCTTCCCTTGGGATGTTCTACAATTTCTACTTCGAAATTTTACTTGTACACTTTCTCCAACATGGAATTTGAGATCATGATCAAAAGTATATCAACGCAGAATTTCCATTTTCTTTATGTTCAAAAGTAGATATCTGTGGCATAGTTTCCAGTGTTCAGTATTTCAGATTTAGGAATTTATATAACTGACCACAGATTGTACCTTTTGTCCAAGATAAGGAAAGGAAATGAGCAGGCAGAAAGCTGGGCCACACAGGGCTGCGTGTTTCAGTGGAAGCCTGGTCTTCACCACCGACCCTCTGAATTCCCATTTTTGCACTGTCTATTCTTTGGACCCACGTGGTTTTGATGAAAGCACTGACAAACTGAAGAAGGATATCAACTCAGACATCGTAGTGACAACAGTAACTCCTTGCTTTACGTAGTCTAACTCATGGCTCTCAAGATTATTCTCTAACACTAGCAGCCAAGCCTTGCAAGCCTTGCTCCATCCCCTGCACTTTCTCATCACCCTGTGACTCCCTGTGCTGTCCAAAGCTGCTGAGAAGGGAGAATCTGTTTTCTCCAGGACAAGTTCCCTGATAGGTTATCCAGTCCCGAGTGGTCAGCCCTAACACGTAAACAGACGAGCATCACAGAAAGACTAAGGTTATTTATACATGTGCACACACATGTATTTACATGTGCAATTCTAATTTAATACAGTCAGTATATTGAGCGGGCGGAGTTGAACAGGATGGAGGTGGAAAGGATGGAAATACAGTATTGATATACGAAATTCTAGAAAAATAAATAATGTAAATTAAAAAATGAGAGCATACAAAATTCTTTGTATTTCATCTCTTAAAACTCTACCTCATCCCCAGATTTTATTCTGCCAAGTACCTAGTATCTTTTTCAAAACTACCTACTGGCTCCACTTTGATTCTCATGGTTTATTTAATTATTTCCCATTTTGAAGAGCATTTAGCTATGTTAATCATAGTGGGGAAATATTTTAGAAGATAGCAGTTTCTGAATTTTGCACCTATTGGAAAGTTGGATGTAATCAAAGTATCTTATAGAAATGATCTTAAATTCTTAATTGAAGATATTATGAGCCTAGCATGGTGATGCACACCTTTATTCCCAACAGTTAGGAGTCAGATTTCTATGTCATAGAGGCAGCCTGGTCTACATAGCAGGTTCCAGGCCAGCTGTGGCTACAGGAAGATTCTGTCTCAAAAAGACAAAAAATAAAGTATGAAATTTTATGTAAGGCTCCAGGAGTAAGGTACTTGCTGCTAAGCCTAAGCACAATGTTACAAGACAACTGACTCTTGCAAATTGTGCTCTGCATTGCACATATGTGCTGTAGCACATGCATGGAGGTTAGGGGACAGGTTCCAGGAGCATATTCTCTGCTTGCATAATGTGGTTCCCAGGGACCCAACTCAGGTTGTTGGTCTTGGCAGCAAGCACCTTCACCTACTGAGCCATCTTGAAAATCCATGACATGCATTTTCAAAAATCTTGATGATCACTTGAAAATTAGGATTACTTAAAGTATAAAATCATTCCCTAAGAGGGAGCATGAGTTTTCCTAAGACAAATTTAAAATGACAAAAAAGTGCAATAAAATAACGCTTTATGATTAAATCTGAAACTAGTTTTGAAATTTTATTGTTTGATGAAAAATAGTGCAATAAAATAATGGTTTATGATTAAATCTGAAAGTAGTTTTGAAATTTTACCATTTCTTTCTTAGGCTAGTTACTTAATACTTCTGGAATAATGTGTGCTGATCATAGTAGCAGATGTTCTGTTTTCCTTTCAGAAATGTCGTGAAGTTGAATTGGTACAGTGAAGATGTGGAGTTATTGTGAAATTTTAAAATACTAAGAACCTACGAATGCTTTCAAATAAATTTGAAACTCTCCATTCATATAACAATATACATAATCCATCTTCTAAAGTTAAATATTTTATTTTCTACGAAAGAAAATATTTTATGTCACATGTAACTGTAGTGTTAGCTTAAACATTGTTGGCAAAGGTGTCAGGTAATATCCAAGTGGGAGATAAATCATTTGCTGAAAGTCACTTACCCTTTCTGAGCCTCAGTTTACTCATTTGTAAGTTTGGGATACAGGAGAAAGCAGTGGACACATGAAATTATAGGAGGCTACTGGGTGGTCAAACTCTGTCTGGTCCTTCCTTCTTTCTTCGGTTCCCTGATATGCTTCTATTTTCCTATTCTGTTTCTGAACCTCACACTCTCCTCCTGTGAATTGTTCACAGCTCTTCACGCCAAGTATAAAAAAGCAGATAACACAATACAACAAACAAAAGGCTCAAGTTTCTTCCTTTTACTGGATGTAAAATCCATTCACTCCTTTAGTATAGCTGGGTCCTGTAGACAAGTTGCCTTATGACAGGTCCTGTTCTACACGATAAATATTTATCCTCAGATTCTTCTTGCTATACAAACAATTTAAAGGTATAATGCAATGAACATAAAGAGATTGCTTAACATTAAAAAATAGAATCCTTCCTAGATTTTCAATACATGCCTTCTTACCAAATGTTCTTGTTTATTATTTGAAAGATTATAAGCAACTGCAACTATATATTTTCACAGTGAACTTCTCATCCATCTTCATTCAAGAGACACTTTTTCACAACTCTATGCAGTATTGACTATTAGAAGTTGAACAGGAACAATAAACCAAGCTTAGCATATTATGCTTTCTTCTTTTCTGAGAGCCAGATGACTCACACACATCATTACTGATATAAAAGCGTCCTTGCACTACTGTGTCTTACTCAGAAATCAGGTGCATTCTCATTGAACAGGACACGGTGCCCTTTGGGATAACTCAACACTCGGTATGAACTTACAGATTAAAGGAACATCATTTTCATGAATAAGTTAGCATGGCCAATATGAACTAATTTAGTATTTTCTTTAACATAGTTTGATAGGAAAGAATAATAGAATGACTGAATAGCATGTTTATTGTAACAGACATGAACACAAACATAATTGAGTAAGAGTTAAAAAGTGTAAGCACTACATTGACCTAAATGAAGCTTGATAATATTTAATCATGTGTATGGAAACTTATAGGACAGAATTTCAGAACTACGAGAGTGCTTTTAATATTCGATTAAACAGTAAAATAGCCTAAATTTTACTCAGCTAGCAAAAGTGGAAAATGTTTTTATTGATGTCAACAAAATAGTAATATAATAAACATAAAATAAAACACATGTCAAGTAGACATGAATTCATTTGCTTTGAATATTTCCTATAGGTTCAGATTTTGTGTGAAGAGATAAAACGGCCTATCAGTTTTTACATTGGAAAGAAAATTGAATTATACATGCAAGTATTTGACTGAGGGTGAGTGGGTGAATTTAGATAGCTATGGCTTGTTTACATTGGGGCACTATCCCAGATATTTTGGGAGAAGTGTTTGCTTCTTGTCTGAAAGTATGCATTGGATTAAGTAATCGTATTGCAACTTACTCATAAGCTATGCTGTATTTTGCTCAAGACCTTCCAGAAGGCACTCAAGAAGTTTACAAATTGTATGGAGCATTGCATGAAGGCTTTAAATGTTACTGCCCTAACTCACTCAATGTTCCCGCCCCCATCCCCTCTTTAGCAATTGCTATATCCCACCCTGATTCCAGTGCTTACGTCTAACGATCGTCACGACTATATTTGGAGATGGGGCCTTTCGAAAGTGATTAGGACTAAATGAGGCTGAAGGACGTGGCCCTAATCCCATGCAACCAATGTCTTTGTAGAAGAGGAAAGCACGAGAGCCATAATTTCATCCTCACACACCCATGCTAGGCCATGGGAGGACAAAGAAAGAAGACAGCATGTTCATTCCAGGAAGTGAGGCTGCGCGAGGAGCCATCCATGGCGACATCTTGGTCTTCTATTTCTAGCCTCCACATTTGTGAGAAGTAACCGAAGAAAGCCTCCCAGTCTGTGTGGTGTTTCCTTAACAGAACCGCATCTGGCATTTGACCAAATAGACCTAGTCTTGCCCTTGTATCTTTTCTCCTTCTTGTCTTTTATTGTAACGGGTGTGTGCGTCTAACTGTGGAGGTGTACACGTGTGCACATGTCTGTGGAGGTCAGAGGACAACCTCAGGTGTTATCCTCAAGAACACTGTGCACCTGTGAACTAATTTCTTTCATTGTCCTGGAATTCATGAATTGGAGTCTCTCTACCTCCCCAACAGAGATTACAAGCACTTGCCACTACAGCCAGCATTTGTATGTGAGTTCAAGGAATTGAGCTCAGGTCCTCATGTTTCCACCAGCTTTCCCTGGCACTCTTCTTTTAACCTTATTTATTTGATCACATTTTCTCTTAGGACTGCTTCCCCCTATCCACCTCCCAGATTGTACATGTAAGAATTCTATGGATACGTTAGTTTCTTTGAAATATACCTTTAAATGCTTGTACTTCTTGCCTCCCTAATATTAGATGACATTAGATAATGTTAGATTAGTACGTGAAACCCAGCAAAACTCATCAACTCCACCTAGTCAAAGTGTTGATACATATATTTACTGTTTGGTCTCTATTTTATTGATTAAGCAATACCTTTACCTACTTAGTTCTGATTTCAATATTTACTCATTAATGAGTAGCTGCTAGGATTTTTTTCTGTTATTAGAAATTAGGGAAAAAGGAACCATATTAGTAGTAATTGATAGAAACTGGAGAAAAGCAAATGTGAACTCAGTGTAAGGAATTGTTTTCTTAGAATTATAAAGAGTAGGATCTCAGCAGCACTGGAGGTTTCTAAACACACTGCTGGCAAATTTGAACTCAGTGTAAGGAATTGTTTTCTTAGAATTATAAGGAGTAGGATCTCAGCAGCACTGGAGGTTTCTAAACATAGTGCTGCAGGTGGATGTCTCTGATGGGGCACAAAAGAATGTGATCATCTCTGTGTTTTCTTTTTCAGTTACTATGCAGAAGGCTATGGAATATTTAACTCTAATTAACATAGGTAACTCCATAATCCACATGTAATTTTCAGCAAATAGCAAGATAAGTACCTAAAACAAAGGTAAGACATACAAACTAGTTTTTATCAGCCTACACTATAAGGCTTCTTTGAAGACGGACTTCCTTATGTGGGACTCACGTGAGCTCACTATTGAATTTGTAGGGATAAGAATCAATTCACTCATGTAGAAGGAAGCTATGTAAAATTTTGCCCCAGATTCTTTACTTAAAATAGTTCCTGGTAGAGAACATTTTCTTTCTAATTACTCCTCTCACTCCAGCTGCCTAAAATCCTTTTTCCCCCCTTGTTATCATTCCATGAATTATTCTGTGTCTGGCCTTAATATAAAATTACTTGAAACAATGGGCTACATCGAGATCTCTAGGGCATCTCTGTCTCCATAGATATAACTGCTTTCTAATGGTGATTGAAGAATGCAAAGTCAAATATTAGTTTGCCAAAAAGGGCTGTCGTGGAGAAAGCTTTCACAGGAGTCACAAAAGAGAACAAAGCTGATGGCTGACCACCAATGTGGGTTTTGGATGACCTAGAACTACCCGACACATCACTTTAAGTTAACTATTGTTTTTCTATTTTATTGTATTTTATTATCATCATCATCATTATTATTATTATTGTCATCATCATCTGGCCTAGAAATCAGTATGTAGACCAATCTTGCCTCCATCTCACAGAGATTTGCCTGCTTCAGCCTCCTGAGTGGTGAGATTAAAGGCATGTGCCACTATACCTGGCTAAATTTTTCTGTTTTATAACAAGTGTGAAAATTTTCATAGTGACCATAGGTCCACTGTTTGTGTAGGTGCATGTGTCCTTTACGTAAAATATATTTTAGCATATTCCACGTATTATAATATTTGCTAAATCAACTTGACTTTATTTCCAATTAATTTACAATTTGAGAATTTTCTGGTGATTGCACAGTGTGTATATTTTCCACTGGCTTACATCATCCTTTGGTTGGCTGTGTATCTGTACTTTTCCTTGTATTGTCTGTTTCTGTCTAAGGCTGTCTGCAGACAATTGACTTTGCACTTGGTTTTATGACTTGCCTTTGCTTCTAGAGATGAGCAGGGATAAGTGTACCCATTCTGAGTAGACATTTTACTAGTTTGTGAACCTATCTGTGGGTTTCTATTTTAAATTTTGTTTATTTATTTGTATGTATGTGCCTGAATCTGTGTGAGTGAATGTGCACATATGTGTATAAGATAATACATCTGTGCATACATGGAAGACAGAATGGATTAGATTCCCCAGAACTGGAGTTATAGGCATTTGAAGGACATAAAGCTTGTTAAGTGGGTGATTGATCCAAACTCCAGTCTTAACAGCTCAGAAGCTCTTTTAACCTTAGCTCCAGAAACTCTGCTTGTTTCTTATTCCTGATGTTAGGATGAGGATAACCATATATCAAGGGAAGACGCTCTATTAACGTGGGCCACAGAATGAGAACACATGGAGAATAGATTCACAGAGATCTGTCTTTCAAATCAGAGAACCAGAGCCTGGCACACAGCCGACAGTAAGTACCACAGCAATCTACCAAAGGGAAAGATGCTCCCTGTTCTATGCCACTATGATTTTGGATTATTTAGCTAACACAAATAATTTAGATATTCTATGTTCAATAATTAAGTATCAACTAAAGAAAATCTATATAAGAACTGACAGAAAATCAGTTCACTCAAATCTGGCTCATTCTGATTAATTTGTCTATGATGAGAATATTAAAACATTATATACTTTGGGACTTTAGACTACTACCATTTAAAATTTACCAAGAGTCTTCCAAGCAGATAGAGTGGACATATATATGTCCAGGGCACTAAATGTTAAACAAAGACAAGATTATGAAAAACAGAGAGAAGATGGAAGCTTGTCCGAGTATGGTAGATTCTGAGAAATAATGGTAGATAAGACCTTAGAGTTCCTTTCAATTTCATGTACCCCAGGCTTTAAGATTAAGGATATAGCAACACAGAAATGCAGGAGAATACAGATGTATTCTCCAATCAAAGAAACATGAAAAGGATGAACGACCAGAATAAAACCCTTTTTGGCACTAAGTAACCTAACACAGCCTGTTAGCATGGTGGGGTTGGGGTATGACTCCTTGACCACATCAACCAAATCTCAGTAGGAGGCCTGTACTCTGCAAGTCTTTAATAAAGCAATTAATATCTTCACTGTAACAGCGTCAGAAAAGATTTAGAATTTAAATCTATATGAAACATTAATATAGACACTGTTCCTTTCCTTCTGGAATGATGTTGCTAAAATTCCTCTTGGGAGAGGCCGATGAAGATTAGTCCCTCCTTCTCCAGGCTTACAACGAACACACAATTTCCCAACTCAGGCAAATTCTAGCTAATTTACTTGGGCTTACTAACAGAGCAGTGGGTATCGGGTTGCTTACAGAGATGGGTGCCCTCCCTTCCTCTCCATAAGTTACATTAATGAATCCACAACGAGGCTTGGATCTTGCGACTTCCTGGTGGTCGGATCCAAATGGCCAATAAGGGAGGAAAAGGGCTGCTTCCTGGCGCCCTCAGTTTAAATGCTTTTAGCCCCTCCCCTTCTCACATCCAAGGCCAATGGACAGGCGGGGAGGGGCACAGGACTCTCCCAGCTCCTCGTGTTTCCCTGTAAGGTGATCCTGGGTAAAAACCACTTGGCCTGGGAGGGGTGTTTGTCCACAGCTCATCAGGCTTGCCCCTCGAAGAATCAATTCACCCTACAAATGACATCAAAGGAAGCCTAGAGTCACAATGTTTGCCACTGCCTCACCTAAGTAGAGACCTGGTGATGAAATGGAACTCCTCTCTATCCAGCATAAGGCGGGAACTTCATCACCATTGAGTGTCAGGGGGGCTGAGTGAAGAACACATTGGTAATAAGTCAAAATGTTAGTTCACACATAAGAATTAAATAAGACACAGAATTTCATGACCAATGAATATGAAAATGTCTTGGTTTCCATAAGAAATCATTGGACATGATAAAAACAGGACAATAGGTCAATTATGAAAAATGTCAATTGACAATGTAGAGATGACATTGAAAATATCCAAAAAATGTAAGTATGTTATAATAGTCATGTTTCCATGAGCAACTATAAATATATGTTTGAAATGAGTTTTAACAAGAAAATAAGGTTATAGCAAAATAAAAAGCTAAAAGTAAAACAGACACAGGGTGGGCTAGGGGAAGACTCTGTAAAGTGGAAAACAGGCTGGTAGACATGACGGACTCTCACAACAGACAAAAAGTAAAGACTGCATGGAAAAATGAAAACTCAGAAATGGGTGGCATTGACTAAATTTCATAGCACTGGAGTCTTAGGAGAGGAAAGAGCGAATCAGCCTAAAAACTTCCTGAAGAAATATCATCCACACTTGACAAGAAACATATACTTTTAAAAAATATAGCAGCACAAACAGGGTAAACTCAAAGAAATCTTTATTGAGAAAATTTAAAACTAAATCTCTGAACTAAAGACATAAAAAGTTTAAAAGAAGCCAAAGGAAATTATCCCACTATCTAATGGATAAAAGTGAATTCCATCATAGAGGATTTCTTATGGGAAACCCGAGAGGCCAGAAAACACACCTTGAAAGGTTGAATAGAAAATCTCCCTAAACTGAAGGAAAATTATAACAGATGAAATCTCTGTCAAGAACATAGAAAAGGAACTCAGCTCTTAACCCAGCCTGGTCTCCAGGAACCTCCCAGCGTCAGACTTGCAGTGTGGAGCTCCTTCTGAGACTTGCTAGCGGCCACCATCTTAGCTCTCGGACTTGCCTTGCTTATAGGGATCGGATCTGATATGAAGCCCTCTATCTGCCTCTTCTCAGAGAGTCAATTCCCACCATCTCAGCTCTCACCCCAGGCTGGGACTCTGGGATCCTGCTCCACCGAGACTTGTAGTTTGGAGCTGGATCCCTGAGACCTCCCTGCACTCTGCTTACCCCAGAGCTGCGAAGCCCCACCCTAACCTACCAGCCAACATAGCAGCTCCTGCTGATCCAGGACTTTTTGCAGTCAAGCCTGAAATTCTGATTCAAAAGTTGCACCTATATCTAGCTGAATCGACAACACTTCTTTCACCCAAATTGTACATCCACATAAGGTGGCCTCCAAACTGAACACCATAGACTACTCAGTTGAGCTATAACCTGATGTTTTGGGGAATCAACAAACAAGATACAAACATTCAACAAGGATGACATCACTTAGCCACACCAAGACACACTACCACACAAGTCCAGATCCGTAGACAGCAGTGAGAAAACACAGACAATATAGTTAAAACAGAAATTAACAATGCCGTTGTAATGTTTCCTGAGAATGACAACCAAAGTGAATGCACAAGACAATGACTTCAAAATTGGCATTATAAATATGTTCAAGAGATTCCAAGAGGATATGAATGAAAACCTGAAGACTGTGAAAACACAAAGAGCTGAATGAAATAACTACAAAAGTTGAAAACATGAAAATGGAATTTGATGAAGAGGATCTCTGAAGAAAAGCCAACCTGAAATAAAAAACTCGGGCACTGAAGCAAAGGCTTTGAGGAAATAAGCAAAAAGAAGTGGAAGAATGGAACAGAGACTATAAGATCTTTGAGACAAGCTTGGGAAAAAGGATTGTTCAACCAAAGAAAACACCTAATCTAAAATAAGCCAGGAACAGAATATTCAAGACCCTTTGGACATTGTCAAAAAGAACTAAATCTGTGCTTCATAGGCATAGAAGAAGGGGAAGAAAGTCTGGCCAATATTTTAAATAAAAACCATAGAGGAAAATTTTCCAAACCTCAGAAAAAAATATACCTATCAAGGTAAAGAGACATACAAAACAATAAGTAGACAGGACCAGAAACCTGCCCCCCAACCCCAACAACCTGCCACATATTATATAACTGTCAAAACACTAAACCTACAAAACAAAAAAAAAAGATATTGAAAGCTATCAGAGAGAAAGATCAAGCTACATAAAGACAAGCCCAACAGAATAACAGTTGACTTTTCAATGGAGACTATTAAAGCCGGCAGGGCATGGATTAGCTTCATACTAGTTATGAAAGAACACAGATTTGAACTCTTATACACACAAATTTATCATTGTAATTAAAGGAGACAGAAACACTTTCCATGATTAGAAACAGATTTAAGGAAATTTATGTACACATAACCAGTGCTATAGAGAATGGTTGATGGAACACTTTATTCAGAAAAGAAGATTAAACACTCAATAGAGACCAAAGGATAAATAAATTACTCCAGAATAGTCAACCAAAAGTAGTATAAGAAAAAGGAATACTATACTAATATAACAGGAATTAATAAACATTGGTCAATAATAACCCTAAATATTAATGATTTCAACTTCCCAGAAATAAAGACACAGACTAAATGATTGGACTAGAAAACAGGAGCCATCAGTTTTCTGTCTAAAAGAAATGTATCTCACTAACAATGATCATCACTACCTTGGGGCAAAAGGATGGAAAAAGACATTTCAAACAAATGGAACCAAGAAACAAGCAGGTGTACGTATTCTGATATCTGACACAATAGACTTCAAACTAAAATAGTTCAGAAAGGCAGGTAAAGTCACTTCATATTCATTGAAATAAAAATCCACCAGAAAGAAATTACAACCCCAAACATGTATGCACCTCACATAAGGACATTCAATTTCTTAAAAAAATACTTTATTTATACTAAAATTTCACATTGACTTCAAGTCAGTAATAGTGGGTGACTGTACCAATAGACAGATCAACCAGACAAAAACTAAACAGAGAAACTGTGGAGATAAATGACACCATAAATCAAAATACAGACATTTATGGAACACCATCCAAACATCAACTACACTTTGTTAGCAGCCCATGAGACTTTCTCAAAAAATTAACCACATGCTTGGACTCAAAGAAAGTCTGCACAAATTCATGAAAATTGAAATATCATCTTGTGTCCAATTCGAACACAAAGGAAAAAGGCTTGATATCAAAAACAATGAAAATGGGAAGAAGTGCACAAATTCACGGAAGTGACACCACACACTACTGAGTGAAAACTGGATCATGGGAGAGATCAAGAAGGAGATAAAAAATTACTAGAAACGAATAAGAATGAAAACACAATATACCAAAACTTTTGGGACAAAATGAAGAAGCCCAAAGAGGAAAATTTATAGTATAGTACCTACATCAGCAAATTAGAAGCATCTCATATAGATCAATAAATGATACACTTGAATGCCTTAGAAAACCAAGAAAAAATAACAACACCTAGACAGAGTCTATGGGAAGAGGTAAGTAAAATCAAGGCTTAATTGATGAAGTAGAAACAAAGAGAAACTACACAAAAATTCAATGAAACGAAGAGTTGATTATCTGAAAAGATCAAAAAGACTGTCAAAACTTTAGTCAAATTAACCAAAAGAAAGAGAGGACTCAAATAAGCTCAGAGATGGAAAGGGAAACATTATTACAGATCTTGAGCAAATTCAAAAACTCATAGTATATATTCTATAAAACTAGAGAACCTGAAAGATATGGATAACTTTCTAGATATGTGTAGTCTACAAAAATAAAACCAAAATGGCACAAATAATCTAAACAGACCTATGAAAACCAATTGGATAGATATGATAATTAAAAATCTGCCAACTAAAATGAGCTCAAGAACAGATGGAAACAGTATAGAATTTTAAACTTTCAAAGAACTAATATAAGAAGTCCTCAAATTGTACTGTAAAGTAGAAAGTGAAGGAATATTCCTAAATTATTTCTATGAAGCCAATATTACTCTAATGTAAAAACAGATAAGGACTCAACAACAAAAATACAAAGCAATCTCTCTAATGAACATAGATGCAAAAATTCTCAATAAAATACTTGAGAATCAAATATAAGAACACATCAAAAATACTAACCACCATGTCCAGTTGGCTTCACCTCAGAGATGCAGGGATGATTCAGTGCACAGAAATCAATAAATATAATCCAGTACATGAGCAGACTCAAGATCAGAAACCAAATTAAATACAAAAAATTCCTTTGACAAAATCCAGCATCCATTCACGATAAAAGTCATAGAGAACCGGAGACAAACAGGAGGTGAAGCCCAGCATAATAAAGGCAACGTACCACAAGACCATAGCTAACATCATACTAACTGGAGAAAATCTGAAAGCATTCCCCTTCAACTCAGGAATAAGACAAGGATGTTCACTCCATTCCTGTTCCATACAGTACTTAAGTCTCAGCTAGAGCAACAAGACAAATGAACGAGATAAAAGAACTTTAAATTACAAAGTCCAAAGTCAAAGTATTTTTATTTGTAGATGATATGATTCTATACATAAAGAATCTTAAAGACTCCACCAGAAAACTCTTGGAGATGATAAAAACATTAAGCAAAGTAGCAGGACATAAAATTTACACAAATTCGTAGCTTTCCTATACACCACCAACAAAAACATTGAGAAATACTTCGAAAATATGATCCCATTCACAATCCATGAGATGTCTTGGGTTAAATCTAAAAGGGAAGTGAAAGACCTGTCTGATAAAAGCACATAGACATCCCGAACAATAAAAGAATTTTGGAAACATCGCCATCTCTGGTCTCAAATTATACTACAGAGCTATAGTAATAAAAGCAGGGTGGTACTGGCAGAAAAACACACAAATTGATCAGTGCAATAGACTTGAGGATCTAGATTCAAATTTATACATTTACCACCACCTAATTTTTGACAAAAATACACACTTAAGAAAACATACCATGTAAATCAAACATTGCTGGTCAAACTGGATAAGGGCATTTAGAAGAATGAAACTATATCTCTAGCCCAAAGCTCAGCTCCAAATGAATCAAGGACCTCATTATAACCAGATAGCCTGAATCAGATAGAGGAAAAATTAGAGAATACCTTTGAACTTAAAGGCATAGGAAAGGGCCTTCAGAACTGAACTCCTACAGTGTAAACATTATGTCTAAGAACTGGCAAATGGACCCACATAAAACTAAAAAGTTTCTGTATATGAAAGGACACCATTATCTGAATGACCAAGGCAATCTATAGAGTTGCAGACATCTTTACTTTTGACAGAGAGTTAATATCTGCAATATACAAAGAACTCAAAAAATGAAATATAAAAAAGTCCAAACAGGGCTGGAGACATAGATCAACATTTTAGAGCACTGAGTGCTCTTGCAGAGGACCAGGGACTGATTCTTAGCGCCCATGTTCACAGCTAGCAGCTGTCTACAGTTTCAGGCACAGGGGGTCTGATGCCTTGCTCTGACTTCCACAGACATTGTATGACATGGATGCACTTACATACATGTACTCATACGCATAAAATAAGATTAATCAACAAAATATTTTTAAAAACCCCAAACAACCCAGTTAAAAGGTGGGGCACACTTCTAAGGAGTTCTCTAAAGATGAAGGGTATGGTTGAGACATACTTTAAGAAATGTTCACCATCTTTACTGATCAGGGAAATACATATTAAAACTACTTTGAGATTTCTTACTGCTCTTAGAATGGCAAAGATCCAAAAACAGAACAAAACAAAACAAAACAACAAAAATGCAAATGACAAATCTGGGCAAGGAAGTGGAGCAAAGAGACATTGTATCCACTGGGTTGAGGGGGGTGGTCCATCAATATGGAGATTCCTCAAACAGCTTGAAATTGATCCTTCAAATGATCCAGCCATACCACTTTTTGGCATATAACTAAAGAAATCTATAACCTACTACAGAAATACCTGTTCTTCTGTGTTTACTGATACTCTTTTCATAAGAGCCAGAAATTGGAAACAACCTAAATGTCCCTCAGCTGATGAATGGATAATGAATGTGTGGTACACAAACGATGGAATATCATCCAGCTCTTTAAAAAATGAAATTGTGAGCTTGGCTACTCTTTCAGAAGACTCAGATTTGAATCCCAGCATGCACTTGGTGACTAGGAACCGTCCCTAACTCCAGTTCCAGGGGATCCGATACCCTCTTCTGGCCTCTGCAGGCACTGCATGACACCTGTACACATAGACACGGGGCGTAACACTCATACACATAAAAATAAATTAAAAGTGAAATTACCAAATCCATTGGTAAATAGGTAAACCTGGAAATAATCATCCTGATAGAAGTAACTGAGACTCAGAAACTCAAATTTCACATGTTCTCTCTCTTAGCTGGATGGTAATTTTGATATCTTAGATAAGTACTTTTTTAATTAGAAAATTCAGAGAAGTCAAAAAGCTAATCCAAGGCCATAGGTGGTCGAGGGGAAACTTTCTGGAAAGTGTGGTAGAATGTAATGATATGACAGGAGAAACAGGGAAAATTAGACGAGGAAGGGTTAATCATATTGGGGAGAGGGAGGGCAGGGCAGAGGAGGGAGTGTGGGGGGGGATAAGTAACACTAAAGATCTTTAGAAAGAGCCATATGTAAACCTACCTCCTTAGAAGTTTCTTAAAGTATGCACATGAACGTTATAAACAAAAGAGTTTACCCTAAAACTGGTGGATATCACCCCGATTAGATATAGGCTAATGAGAAAAAAAAAAACTTCAGTGCCAAGAATGAACTCTCTCTCTAGAAGCTGTTGATCATGGGTTCCAGAGACCCTCAAACAATACAGGCCATTGCCCCTAATCTTGGTTACCCACCAGAACTTGATGGTAGGACCTACTGCTCAAGACAGTGCATACATGAACTGGAAAACAAGGAAACAACAAGCTGTTGCTGGCTTCAGAGCCTCTTCTCTACTGGCTGTCTTTCACAGTGTTGGAAGGTGCTATGTACCTTTTCTGGAGAAAAAAGTAATCATCATCCTTATCTAGTTGTGAAGCCTGTGAACTGCGATAATGACTAATATGCCCACTAGCACAATACTGACACTTAGACTATGGGAGTGACCAACCACTCTTTGGTTGGATTTAAGATCCACTTTCTAGTACAGTATCCATACCTGACATTGATATCAGGCTTAGGAAGCTTAAATTAAACAGGTCACAGGACATAACAGAGAACCTAATACTAGTTCTGTACTAGTTTTTTTAAATCATAATGATTTATTTTTATATCCATAGATTAATACATCTCTCAACTCTCACCAGAGAAGTTTACTTACACAGCAAATAGTGATTGACACAGACACCCATAACTGGCCAATGTACAGAGAGCAAGAGACTGCAGACTGCTTATCTCTAAATAGTACACCTATATCAAACTTCTCCCTTCCAAGGCTCAGGGAACATTGTGGAAGAGGGAATGGAAAAATTTTAAGAGCCAGAGATGACAGAGAACTACAAGGAAACAGTTCTCCAGTTGACTAACCAGTTACTTATATGAATTCACACAAAGGTGACAGCATGGTCAAGTCCCATGCAAACTTAAACCAGAATAATCCCAGCATAGACACAAGGAAATGGATAAGAAACTCCAAACCCACTTAAGGAAATTGTGGCAACAGATGGCTGCTGGAAAGGGCAGAGACAGTCCCTTTCAAGCATGGGACTTTTGACAGGTTAACAAGGTTCCAGTGAGTGGACATTTATAAACACAAATTAGATCTATAGACAATATATATATATATATATATATATATATATATATATATATATATTTCAAATTGTGCAGGGGTCACTAAGGGAATTGCGCATAGGGGAAGGTATATAAATACCATCAAATTCCATTGTTTGAAAATCACAAAAATTCAATAAAAAAGAAAAAAAGACTGTAGAAAAAGATTACTGTCATCAACAGCATGGGTAATCACAATAGGCTTTTGTCTTTTCATCTTATGTTTCCTATTTGGAGCAACAACTATAGCAACGAGATCTGCTGGGTTTTTAATATATGTAGTTTAAAGGCAACAACAGAGCATAAAAGGATGCCATGTTTCTTATACTTAGACTGGTAAACTATGTTGGCAGACCATGACAAGATATGCAGACTGTGACAAGGTATGCAGACATAATGTACCACTTAGGCTGCCATTAAAACATAAAAGTAAGTAGAATAGAATATTCTAGGGCTGGGGAGATGGCTCAGCAGTTAAAAGCACTTGTTGCTGTTTTAGAGAATCAGGGTTTGGTTCCTAACACCTACTTCAGGTAGTTTGTGACCATCTTTAAGTTCAGTTCCTGAGACTCTGATGTCCTCTTCTGGGTTCCACTGACAATACACACACACACACACACACACACACACACACAAAAAAAAATAAATAAATAAATAAATAAATAAATTTATAGAAACCTACTACAGATAAATAAGTCTATAACTCTTAAAATATTACTAACTTACAAAAGAAAGAAAAAGAAAATTCAATCATAATTCAAAAATTAAATGCCAAATAAACTCCAAGATAGCAATGATATTTAATATAGGTGATTAACTTTATTAATTAAAATAAATTGTAAACCCTGATCTAGCTGAATGGTTTATGTAAGCTCATATACCACTAAGGAAAAATATTGGGAAAACATAAGTCATGAAAACACTTATCAAAATAAACCAGAAGAAGTAACTATCTTAGTATCAGATAATACATGCTTACAAGGAAGGGAAATGAACAGAAAAGTGTTATTATGCAATGACAGAAAAGTCGATTTACCCTACCAAGAAGACTTAGCAGTTTTAAATGTATGTGAACTAACAGCAGAGCTACAAAACATGTCAAACGGACTGAGAAGATTTGGAAAACCAAAGTCGCAATTATACTTGAAGATCTTAACATTCCTTTCTTAATACGATTAAAAAGAAAATAAGCATCAATAAATTAGAAGAACTCTATAACACATTTTAATCAATAAAATATAATTGAATTTTATACAAAATTCCAATAAATAACACCCCCAAATACATTCTCTTCAAGTGCACATGGGACACGTATCAAGATGGACCATATCTTGGACCATAAGTCCAACCTCCACACTTTTTGAGTGCACATGTTTGCTCGCATATGTAAAGGTTTGTGTGTGTATTCACATGTGTGCATACATGTGTAGGCCAGTGGCCAGTATGGATTGTCTTCCCTCATCACTCTCCATCTTCTTTCCAGAGACACAGTCTCTCATTGAATCTGAACTACACTGGTTTGGTGAGAATGTCTGGCTACTAAGTCCCAATGGCCCTACTCCATCCTCCTCCCCAGCACTGGGATTGTAGGTGTCACTGTCATTGCTCACCTTTATTTGGGTTCTGGGAATCTGAGTATGCATCTTCACTTTACTGACTGAGCTATCTTCCCAGCTCCACAAATTTTAAAATGTTGAAATTTTACAGTGCTCTCTTTGACCAGAATGTAATTAAGCTAGTAAGCAGTAACAGGAAAAGAGAAAGACAATTTCATATACTGGAAAGCTAAACCAGACAGTTTTAAACAATTCTCAATTCAAGAAAGAATTCTTAATTAAAATAATGCATCAAGCTTAATGAAAATGAAATAAACATGAAAATTTGAGATTCAGAGTATCGTGCAGAATAGAGAACATACAAGACTAAAAGCACATATTAGAAGAGAATACAATTATCCCTATATTCATCTAAGCAGTTGCTTTGAACCAATAAAATGAAAGCAAATCAAATCTGATGAAACCAGGAGAAGAAATCATGAAAAGAGAGACCGCCAATTAAATAGAAAATATGCAAATAATACAGAAGGTAGTGAAACCATTGAAAAGTTCAGTAAAATCAATACTACCATAAGGAACACAAAGAAGACCACACAAGTGACAGTACCTGGAGTAAAATGGGTTATTATCCTGTCTCAGATTTCAGAAGGATAGCATAGCCACACTAAAAACACTTTGGTGCATAAATGTACCACATTACACGAAATGGCACAATTCCTCAAAAACCACAGATTACTACTACTTGACATGTAGAAATTTAATATCCCGATGGTTATGAAGAAATTGAATTTATAATTTTAAAACTCCCAGAATAGTAATTTCAAGGTCCAGATGGTTTCACTTGGAAAATTCTACCAAACATTTGTGGAAGAATTAGCAGCACTTCTACACAATTTCTTCCAGTGAAAAAGAGAAAACTTCCCTACCATTTTGTGATGATAGCTTGTTGCCAAACCAAAGAGAGGACCAGCATAAAGAACACCATCAATGAAAAGCGATGGCCAAGACCGAACACTGCCATGCATACAGGCGCTCACACAAATCCTCTGCCAAATAGTAGCAAATATCTCAAGAATCATATAAAGTCATTCAAAATATTACACAATACAATCAAATACGATGTACGGCTGTGAGTCCCGTTCAGTGTTTGAAAATCAATCCGTGTAGTCTACCACACTAATAAGTTAAAGAAGACAACATCAAGTGAGTCTGCTATTCAATCTAGGAACGACATTGAAAAGCAGTATTCATGATCAAACCTCTCAGAAATGTGGAAATAGAGGTGAAATTCCTCAGACTTTCTAAACAATACGAACATTGTTACCCACATTGCTGAAAGAAAGCCCCTTTTCTCTAAGCTTGGGAATGAGGGAAGGATATGGCTCTTACCACTTGCAATCATCATAGTGCTTGGTAATCCTAACTATGCAATAAGATAAGAAGTAGAAATCACAGGCATATAAACCAAAAAGAAAGAAAGAAAATGGACCCTAGTTATGAATGGCATCCTGCATAACTACATAGAAATGCATTGAAAACAGCAGCGTTTTAATTTTATTTTAAGATAAATTTTGTTTATTATTTTTATTTATGTTATGTGTATGAATGTATTGTCTGCATCATGAAATGTCCATGGAGGTCAGACGAGGGTGTTGGATTCCCTTGGAACTGTATTTATGGATGGTTGTTAGCTGTCATGTGGGTGCTGGGAATTGAACCCCAATACCCTGAAAGAGCAGCCAGTGCTCTTAACTGCTGAACCATCTTCTCCAGTCCCTGCAATGTGTTTTATATCAGAAGCTTTATCATCACCTTCTCTGTCTTGTTCAAACAATGTATAAAAAAATGGATTAAAGTATCATCAGTGACTTGGCAATTCAAAATTTCAGTCATTTTTGCCTGCTGTATTACCGTTACAATCAACCTTATGTGGGATGAAACATGTATCATTATAAGACTTTGATGTTATAAACAGAGACTGTTCTGAACCTTCACAGTAGTAGTTTATGATAGTGCCAGGGCCAAACTGAGTCCATTCCCTGGGTAAGAAAAAAGAGGGTGGCCATGTACAGGGTGGACAGTGGCATTAAAAGGGGACTGATGGAAATTTACCCACACGTTTCAGAGGCGACTTAAGAAATGAAAAGCCACTAAATTCAAGAAAATAAGAATGGCAGGTTCTGTTTTCTGGTTAACTTTTGGAATCCAACCTTGCTTATGATCAATGCTAAAGCTCAATCCCTTGCAGATTTCTATAAAACCTTGATGCTGCTGAGGATAGTGGGAACTCACACAAATAAAAATTTTAGAGACGTTGGAATAAGGAGGCTTTGGAAGTTTTCTACTTCCCCCATTCTTTGCAAAGAAATCTTATTCTACAACTTTAAACAATGATAAAGGGACTCTTCTTCTTTCTATTAACTAAAGATATGACATTCTCTAAAAGTTGCATGTCAGAACACAGTAAAGCGATTCTTTCAGAAAAGCGTTATGCTGGATCAAAGACATGCTGCATTATTACACTGATTGACAGTGTAAAGTCTAAGCTGGTGTGTTACATCAATTATCCAAGAAAAATAAACATATGATTTTATTAGGACATACTGGAAAATGACATATTATTTGATGCGCCCCTAGATTCTTACGAGATCCTCTTCATTAATGAAATGATTTGGACGATACATATATTTAAGGTATATGTGTATGCACGAAAATGAGGAAGTGAGAGAGGGAGGAAAAGAGAGAGAACTTGAAATGTTTAATATTTAAAAATTTATGAAAATTCTATTACAATGTTCGCAGTATTTCTTTAAATTTAAATTGATTTCCAAAGTTTCAAGAACTTCTATCTTGAAAATTATCCTTGATAGGTCTCCAAAATTGAGATTATGCATGAGCAAAGATGATCATTTTGATCATCATTGCAAACAGAAATATAAAAGCACAAAGCCTATTTATTAATGCTCATTAACATTTAGAGACAGGTTCATGACTATTAATTTTTTTCAGCATTTTAATAGTAGGGACAGTACTCCATTTATATTAGAGAAAACAATAAAATTACTTAGTAGAAAGAAGATAGCACCATACATGGCATGCAGTGTGATCTCATCCTTCCTAGTCATCTGAGCACCAAAGCTCCTAAATCACTGTGATGAAGGATTTCTTCTCTTCAGTTTCTGCAATAACTTTCTCATTTGCATACAAGGAGCACTGCTTCCAAAGTGAGAAAATAATAATCCTGATATATAAAAGTAACATTCCCCAAAGCACTAGTATGTTGTAGTTGATTTCAAGTAATCTGGTCTCTGTTGCACACATCCAGAAAATGAGCAAGTTCATGTCCCAGAACAATTTAGAAATATTAAAATAGAAATGATTAACTCTATTGAATTTTTGACCACTTAAAACTCTGAAGGTGAACAAAATAAGGAAAAATTAAGTTTCAAGGATTGAGTTTTCTTATCAGATTATGTTTTTGAAGGAAATTTATTTACTGTCATGCTGGCCTAGCCTGTAATCTCAACCCTTGTAGACTGAGGCAGGAGGATTGCTGTAAGTTGAGAGCAGACTCAGCTACATATTAAGTTTGAGATACACTTGAGCTGCAAATTGAGAACCTGTCTCAAAGGAGAAAAAAGAAAGCAAGAAATACAGAACGACTAAGAGAAAGTAAGAAAAAAAAAAGAAAGAAAAGTGTATGAAGTAGTAAACTAAGGAGGATATTATTTTTCATAACCTGAGTATGAAGCTATCAAATGTACTTTGGCTACTGAATGGTGATCGTTTAGGAAATGAGGAAATATTTGCCATTTGCTCTTGTTGGTTCCATTTTCGCCACAACTCTCCACAGTAAGGAATCTCTCTTCAAGTAACGAAAAACATTATGGATATCCTAAGCTCTGCAAAGTCTAACATTAACAAAATCAAGGCTTTTCATCATGAAATGGACATGTCTCTCAGAAAAGTTACTCCATTATGTTGGGAGTATATCCTAAATGGAATCAAATAGAGTTTTCGACACTTCGTAGTAATTTTTAAAAGAATTGCTTTAAAGATGAAATTTCTTTATCTTTACCAGAAGACGTCTATGTGTTTAACTACTTTAAATTATTTCCAAATTAGTGTTGAAGTTTATTATGTAAATTTGTATCAAGTTAAAAAAAATCTGACCTAAAACAAACTGGACCACCATGCCAGCTTCGCCTTGTCTTCAGAGCTTTACACCAAAAGTTTACATCTGCTACATTTGAAGACTTAATTAGTGCTTAAACTACACAATCAACATGATGTCATGTCTAGACAACATGTAAATTAATATGAAAGCAAATGATTTACAAACTCTATACTAATACAAATTAATCTGAATTAAGCTTAATCTCTAGTTATTAACTGATTAAATGTGCTGTTGGTAAGTACAGAGCGGCGATTTCCATCTGTGATTCTGTGTAGAGACACATCCACAAACACCAAATGCGGTGAGGCTCCATGTCTGTTCCCTGAATCAAGAAGCTGGGGAAGCAAACTGCAATATATGATCTAAAAACATATAGGAATCTCTTCTTAGTGTCATAATTAACTTTTGGCAAACAGGATGTTTCAGGCATGTTGACTCTGGCTGTGACTGGCACACCATCTCTCTTAGAAAGTATGTTCATCTGTTCAAAGGGAGAACTTGATCTTGCTTTGAGAAAACATGAAATCAAAATTGCCAATATGCTCTTTCCTTTTCAGCAGAATTATTACAGTTTAATATGGACAAAAAGACACACTGCTATTGGGTACTAACCCCTGGGAAAGATTCCAGGGCTTTGGGCTAACAAGACTCTTGAGTCTTCAGAGCAAATCAACAGGTAATCAGCTCATAATTCCATTCCTTAAGTCTTGGGAGTGTGAGGAAAATGTTGTATCTGTCCCTTTTCCTGAGAATATATTTCTATTTAAATATTGTGTAACAATTTGTTTTTAAATATTTAAATATTGTGTCTTTTCCAAGATTGTTTCTTTCATATTATTTTTGTTTTGCTTTGCTTGTTTTTTAGTTTTTTTCAAGAATGTTTTCTTGCGGAGGAATGCTTCTTCAAGTAAAATTAGCTTGTACCACTTTACAGTTCTAAAAACTCATCATGGCAATCTTCAGACTACAACATTAAGACTGGTTTTCTTTCTACTAGCCAGTTCCCATAATTGCATTCATATTTTTGGTAATTAGAAACCAAGAACAATTGTTACATATCATGAAGATGTTTCATTCTTTTTGGCATGGTAGTCCTATTAATTTAGTTTTTCAGGAAACTCTATAGTTTATGTTGGAAATTCAAGAGTGTTTTAGGACCGTGATATGCATAGGTTTGATAATTAAAATGGGACTCTGTGATATCAAAATGAAGATCTCCATATTCACATAGAATTCTTCATAGACATCCTACTCATTGTCATAATAGCTGAGGCTGTGGTGACCATGGTTTGTGCCTCACATGAAGCCTTAAACAGTTCTGACAGGCTGCAGCTCATTAAGGGACAGTCATTCTGCTGAAATGTCTATCAGTTCGCAGGGATGCACCCAGATGAATAGGCCCAAAACAATAGGCCCATTTGTTAGAGCTGTAGCTTCTCTAATACATGATGAGACAATCAAGCCAAGCTGCCTTCCCACAAAGACATAATTAATCAAATGGACAAATGGTTCAAAAATTGCTCTAGTATATTCTGTAGTGGACAGAGGTTTCCATGGAAACATTGGCGTTTGCATCACAGTTAATGACCATTCTGTACAATGAAGTCTCCCCGTGCCTACTCACTCTGTCCTCTCTCCACTCGACCGCTTCTCTGCACTCTTGCAACCATTAAAAATATAACCTGAGAAAAACAAACAAAACAGAGAGAATCAGAAAAGAGAGAGAAAACCTTGAGTTTCTCCATTCCCTGTCAGAAAAATCCAAGAATCTAGGGGTTCTGTTTAAGCACCTATTAAACCAATTGTAGATTTTTCCTTATGTTTTTAATACTTAAAAATACACATGTGGAAAACTGGCCTGAAATTCTGAGTCTTAATTCCACTCAATAAATAAACTGACTTCATGGAGGATTTTTTAAGTGCAGCTTAGATTGTTGTAGTGATTTGAGAAATAATTGGAAAAATTTAAATTGTAATGCATAAATATTAAATGAAAATATAAAAATCTGTGAGCAACAGAAGCTTCTAGCTTCCAGGTTTTTCTAGAGTTTTATTATATAAAACTTTGCTTTAAAAGTAGGTTTTATCATGGTGCAATAGCATATGCTATAAGCATTGCTTTCTACTTTTCCTACCAAAATGGTCTATCAAATATTATTACTAAATCACAAATAAATACTGTTTTCTCAGAGATGTTTTGTTACATTCAATGTTATCATTCTTGATAGTGTATGAAGCACAAAAATATCTTAAGTGTGAACCCGACTGACATTTTTAAGGATCTTTTATAGTATACAGTCTTGGAAAATACATGGCACATGGCTGGAAATGCTTATTGTTTAATTCTTTTCCTCTTTCTCCAAATGTGATTCATTGTCTCTAAGACTCTGATGGTGTGGGTGGGAGACTGGAAGACTTTGTGATGTCCCTTGACATTGTCTCTTCCTTCTATTCTGCTCTGTATTTAGAGTCATAGTAAGTTGAGGACAAACAGCCAAGAGAGATGAAGTATTTTCCAAGAAAGAAAGAGGGCTGCTAGTTTTCCACAAATTACTACCTCAGGCTTCACACAGAATTGGTTGCACAGTGTACTTGGGAAAGAGGAAATAGAACCTCACAATGGGAGCAATGAGTTATTCATTTATGTTTGTCGTGGGAGCCTGCTTTCAAAGAGCTGTGAAGTGAACTGTGAGCAAGTCTACTTCCCAAGGGAAACAGAAACCTGGGGATCAATACATCATTTTTTTGCATCAAATTCCTGTCCAATTCTGTTCTGTCTTTCTAGAGACAACTGAGATTGAATTAATTAATTAGCTTAATATTAAAATGTATATGTATTGCATACTGGATATGTAGATTACATTTCTCATTGTCTTAGGGTTAGCTTTAGCCAAGGTGGAATGAGAATATCCTTTTATTTATACCAAAAGTAAAGGGAAGAGTATGACTAGACTTTAAGTGCTCAACTAAACCATCTGAGGGGCTCAGCCTTGGATAAAATCTTTTTGGCCAACACTGAAATACAAAATTCATAGAAGAAAAGTACAAGAAATAATTATAGCCCACAACAGACAAGAAGTTCACAAAACAGAGAATTACCAGTGTCTTGAATAGTCCCTAATTCGCTCGACTAGCTATTACTTTTCGGATAGTGCCTAATTCACTCTGCTGGCTATTTTCCAAAGGCAATAACAACCTGCACTTGGGATCACAAGGTTTAACATTATCTGTTTTAGATTATGGATTCTAAATGTTGTGATGATATTCTTCTAAGTACATTTCAAGCTGAAATCATTAAATATACAATTAAATTTAATAATATATAGATTAGAAGGATAAAAGACAAGCTAGAAGCTTCCAGGTGGGATGCTTCTGTTTATTCTGACCAGTTGCTGATATGAAACAGTAACAATTCAGTTTACTCCATGAGTAAGTCTACTGTCTCATGGAATCATTTTTTCAGTAATTCCAATTATTTGAAGAAGATACATTCTTTTGGGGGCCAGACTTCTTCAGTTGTAGGAGTAATGACAGCATCATGATGCTATCAGAAAATTAATAAAAATAACACAGACTATGAAAGCAGTTTGAAAACTTTAAGAGCCCCCAAATGAGGCTGCAGACAAATTGGTACTCTATTACCATCTCTGGCAGGAAAGTAAAACATCTACCATAATTATAGCTGCATTTTTTTTTATTTTGGTAATACTGATTCTGGAAGCCTGCCCTACAGAAACACTTTCGTGTATGACACAGCTTACACATACTGCCCCAAATTACTGAAGGAATATATTTGTGTTAACCAAGAATTAGAAGCACCTATGAGTAAAGTACACAGAATTGCAAGAACAAACAGCATATGCACATAGAGCAGTTCTACATGATTGTAGGAACGAACGAGAAAGACCTCAGTAAAGATTTCTAGGATGTATTTTAAGTGAACAAACCAGTATGAATGATAATCTCACATGCTATCACCATCTAAGAAAAGGGGAAGAAAGACATGTTAATATTTCTTTGTTTTTCAAAAAGAATCATGGAAAAGATAATCGTGACTATGGTAAAGCTCAGAATGAGCAGAAGAAGTTGATGTCAATCAAGCCAGGATGTAATTTTCATTGTGAACTGTTTTCTTCTTTGGTTTCTTGAGACAGTGTTTTGTGCAGCCCAGGTTGGTCGTAAATGCCTGATGTACACATATGGATGACCTTGAACTCCTGATCTCTCTTACTCCCAAGTACTGGGATCCAGCTATATAATCCTGTAAAATATTTCAAAATAGTGCAGGCTTAGAAAAGCCAATATCTAAAATTCCATGTCTTTCTACCAAACTTTTCTAAGTCCTAGTATCTTACCTTTTGAGGAGTACTGCTTATGTATCTTGAAGAATGTGCCTCAGTGTCTTATATTTTCTGCGAATTACTTGAGGACAGTTACTTTTTTGATAACATGTCTTCTTAGTTTGTCACATCAGGGCACATGATAAAGATGGTAAGCTTTCTTACTGATGATGTTAAATTTCATCATGAAGCTAAGGCTGGACAAGAAGACTTGTACACTGTAAAGCTGATATGTTCCATCTGTAACTGCTAGAGGTGTGGGCAGTCAGGATTGTTCTAGCTTACGTCCCTTCTAGCCATACATTTACATTGCTTTCTTATAAATTAAGTCATCAAAATGGACTTTGCTAACATTTCCAATATTCACTTATTATCATCTAAATATATTTTCAAATATTTACTGCTTTACCTGTACTGCAATTTTTGTTACCTTGTGTTAAATTATCTTCCATCCCTTGTGGCCTGCATGGTCTGCTTATTGTCCATATGCTTACACTCTAAGCATCCAAAATACTGCTGTTATTGTTTCAAACAGAGGTCATCTTCCAGATCAATTATGAAGAGAAGTGAGAGAATGTGCCTTCATATATTTCTCACTTTATATTCTGTATAAAGATAAACACAAGTGTCTCATCAATGTAATTTTCCTTTGTCCAAAATTTTTCTTTAAATATTTCAAACACTAAAGATCTGCTCATTAGGAATTCTCTTGTCTTTTTCTTATCTGAGAAAATATTTTTTTCACTTAATGTATTTTTATTAGTTTATGTGTGTGTGTGTGTGTGTGTGTGTGTGTGTGTGTATACTTGCATAGCACAAGTGTGAAGGGCAGAGGATAATTTATGGGAATTAAGCTCTCTCCCTGTACCACGTGGGTCCCCTGGATTAAACTCAGGTCCCCAGGCTCCAATGTAAGCTTTTAACCACAAGTCGTTTTGTAAGTCTCTTTTTCTTCGCTATTGACAAATAATTTAGCTGGAGATGGAGCTTGTGGCTTCATCTCTTAACGCTTTTCAGCTTTCATCCTCCAGTTTTTTTCACATATGGACTTTCTCCAGATAAGTGTGCTGTAGGTCTTATTCTTTAACCTTTTCATTGATCATGCTCCTCGGCCTTGGATTTCTCGAGAGTCTTCTTTGTCTTTGGATTTCTATAGTGTGAGCATATCTACCCATGTGTGTTACATTTGTGTGTTTATCTAGCTGATGCTCTCTAGGCTTCTTTGCTTTGTCTTGGTACCTGCCCTTAAGTAGGAGACTTCTCACATTATTCTGCCAATGTTGTTTCTGTTCCATTATCCGTTCTTCATTTCCTGACGCGCTGCTTCTGTCAATGCTGGACCTTGCTTCCTGGATGCTCTCCTGCCCTGTCCTGCTCTATTCTAGTCTATTTTCTATTCCAGCCTGATAATTTTTTCTTCTCCTTTTATTTAATATTGAGAAGTTTTATTTACTGCTATTCAAGCTCACTGATTCTTTCCTCAACCATGTCAAAGTTAAATCTGCTGATGAACTCATCAGAAGTAGTCTTTATTTTTGACACTTTGTCTTTCATTTCTAGACTTCCTTTTTTATTCTTCCTGACAATTTTTGTCTCTCTGTTGACATTCCATCTGGTCCTGCATGTTGGCTATATTTTCTATGACAGCCTTTGCCATAGTAAACATAGTTATTTTAAATTTCTTTTAAAATGATTTCAATATCTTTTTTATAGCCCTGTCTGATTCTGATGGCTGCTTTGCTTCTTCAGATGGTTTGCAGTCATCTTTTGAGTTATCTTATAAATGGTGAAACCAATTATTGGTTACCTACATTATATGTAATGATTACTACTGAAGAAACAAACATTTAATGTGAAAAATTATATTAATCTGGCCAGGAGTTTGAGTTCATTTAGTTTAACAAAGGAAGCAGAGGCTTCAAAATGTGGTGGTGAGCTTGCCTCCTCCACCCTGTCTGACTTTCATTTTCCCTTTGTGAATCCCTTTAAGAAGAGCCTGTGTCTTGAAGCTCTTTAAACTGTTCTTCATTTACTATTTCTGGAAGCTGTCACTGTTGTGGAGGTAAGGGGAGGGGAGTTGCTCACAGACTTCTGATCAAGCTTCTATTCTAAAGGCATGTGTCTATGGCCCCTATGAAACACACTCCTGTCCTAGTGTTTCTCACCAACACCCTCTTCCCTGCTCTCCACTAACCTCAACTACCTCAGGTCACATAGGGAGGTCACTTACTCCAGAGATGCAGGCTAGTGTGGGGTGCCTTTTAGGGAAGAGTTTTATCCCTCAGGTTATGTATTTGTTATAGTGGAAGATCTAGAAGATTTTTTTACCCAATGGGTACTCTTGTACTTCCCCTGTCAGAGCCACTTGTAAGCTTTCTCAGATCCTCCAGTAAAAACTTGGTGTTCCAGTCAGCCAGAGTCCATGAAATCTGACTGTCACCACATGAACACCTCTCCTAGTTCATACTTTAGAGATTTCCATTACTCACTGGGCAGGTGGGCCTTGACCCGTGCCTTGGACACAACTAAGCAGCTCTCAGGTGCGAATCTCTTCCTCCTGATTTGGGGAATACTCTTGCAGTCTTCATCCTTGACCTTGTCATTCTCATGTAGCTATTTCCTGTTATTTCCACATTCCTGAGAATTTTAATCTCCTCCTTTGTAAGTGGTCTACTTTTTCCTTTAGAGACATTAGCACATTAATGTCAGGGGTTTAAATTCACTCTCTGATAACACCAACACAAGGTCTTAATTGAGCCTGGTTCAAACAATTGCCCTGTTTATGGAGCTGTGCTGTTTTTTGTTTTTTTTTTTTCATTTGTTTGGTTGACTTTCTGGATGATTTCTAGTTTATTTTGAAATACAGATCTCTTGTGTATGGCCTGAAAGATCTATGTAGAAAATTTTTATGCCTCGAAATAGACAGGATCTTCTTCCATCTCAAATTTTAGTGTGTTCAGTGTGGGGAAACGTATTTAATCTGTTAGCTTAGTTTCAAGTTTGTTCTTGCTGTGACCACCCTCAGTCGGCTGTGGTTTCAGATTCCCAGTACTTCTACCAGGGCTCTCACAGGCCTTTTATTTGAATGCCTGCTCCCTTTTTGTCATTTGGCATCAACTTCATTAGGTGTTAGAATAATTGCTTATTGATGAATGTTTCTTTCTTAGTATTTCATTTGCTGTCTTTATTTTATGTGTATGACTGCATTGTCTGCATATATGTAAGTGCCTCCATGTCATGCAATGCCTGTGAAGGTCAGCAATGGGCATCAGATCCCCTGGAACTGGAGTTAGAGACAATTGTTAATAGCCATATGGGTGCTGGGGACTGAACCCAGGTCCTCTGCAAGAGCAGCCAGTGCTCTTAACCACTGAGCCATCTCTCCAACCCCCTAATGAATGTTTCTTATTCTAGAAACATACACTCACAGAAGGGAGGAAGGAAGAGAGGAAGGAAGACGGAAAAAATATAAGCAGGGGACAGAGAGGAGACAGAGAAGGAGAGCAAGAGGGAGAGGGAGAGGGAGAGCGAGAGAGAGCGAGAGAGAGAGTGAGAGAGAGAGAGAGAGAGAGAGAGAGAGAGAGAGAGAGAGAGAATCGTGGAAGAAGGGCTGCCCTCCTTTCTTTCTTCTGCCTGCCTCTGTGTCATAGATGCTATGTCCATTTTTCTCTTTGACTTGAGTTCAAGGTATTTCATGGCCTTCCTCTAGTGTTTGAAGTTTCTTTCCACCTGTTTCTTTTCCCTAGCTGCAGTTATTTTCTCCAGTGGACAAAGAACCAGGATGAGCTTACATTTCTTCCTTTTACATGTAAAGGATTTAGCAGGATATAGAAAGTAGAGACCTGCTTCAGCTGTGCTTCGTGATCCTCATGTGGTGACTCCTGTGCATCCTGTAAGTTCTTCCCAAGGTAATTTCTCTGGAATGTACCAAAATTTTCTGAGTCCTCCATTGTCAGATTGCCCCAAACTCCTTCCTAAGAGCTTTGTTTTCCCCTGTATACTCAGTCTTTACCAACTGGCCCAGGAGCCCCAGCTGAACCCTTCTCCTCACCCAGCTGCCTGCTGCAGGGTCAGCCTCTGCTCATGTGTTGTGCTTCCCTGCAGGCTCTAGTCTTTTCTTAGATCTTGGGCCAGATGGCTGCCCTGCAACTTCAACATGCCAATGGGCTCAAGAAAAGTTGAGAACTCGCTATTGTGCACAGGCCTTTTTATATCAGTGTGAATTCTAAACCACGTAAATGTTTTACTTATTCACACATTTGAAGGAAAAAAATCTAGGACAAACTGAAACCTACTCAAAACTCTTAACATGTGATAAGCAATCTGTTTAAAAGGTATGGGAATAATAAGTCTTCATAAGTCACTAATATAAGTGAATTTATTGCTTAACTATATAGAAGTTGGTAATGTTAAATATTGCCATTCCTGACCTTAGACTCTAAGAACCTCTCTTTTGCTAGAAATAAAGAACGGACAAAGGCCACATTTGTATTGAAGGGTCACAGTGGTAGAGCTGTTTCTAGGAGCAAATGGAATTTTGTAGTGCTCTTTGCTTGCAAGGTTTAAATTGGGTAGCACTTCTGTACTGAAACTACTTTTTTTATTTATGGCATGCATTAAGGGCTTTCCTACCTTGGCGTTATTCTTAGTCATTTAGCAGTATGGATTGTGATGTTTACTTTTTATTACTTCAAAGAGTCTTTCGGTGAACTTGTTAGTATTTTATTTGTCACAAATTTACTTTTCTACTAGAAATGTATTCTTATTTATGCACATTCACACAAAGTTATATACTCTCATCGAAACCAGTTTGCATGTATGCATATGTTTTTATATATGTATATTTCATAGTTTCCACTGTGTGATACATTTAGCCACACTAAAATTGTCAAATGTTATATGAATAATATGTTTCTTATCTATGTTTTCTTAAATAAAATTTACCATGAATGTGAACTCATTGCAGCTGTTATAATTTGGTTGATTCAGCTGTTTTTCAAGTGAGAATGTAAATGAATGAACCTAAACATAAAGCAAAGGCTTTCTGATACAATTCTCATTGAATTAGTTGAAAGCTAAAACCAGAATGCAAATATTTGATACTCAAATTTCCTGAGCTTTCCAGATCTGAGGTCTAATGTTCCTCCTGTTACCTCAGTCTCAGGCTAGGGCATTGAGTTTGGGACAACAAAAATATTGCTAGTATTGCTAGGAGACAATTCAGTTACTGAAAGAGATACATAAATTAATTGAATAGACCCATAAGCAGTATTTGTCTCTCAAAAATTTACAATCAAGTGGGCCTATTTCATGATAAGCAATATTGTGAATCAGACATATGTGTATAATTTTTTTGTGACTTCTCTTCCTCAAATTTAGCTACAGTGAGTAGAGTGTTTGTATAATAAAGTTTTCAAAGTACAAAAAGATTAAATGAAGGATGAACACTATGAACCCATCAAACAAATCAAATAAACATATACTAAACAAATTTATTGTAACAACTGGGTGAAGAATGCCTATTCCTCAATGTGGTGGCATATACCACCTTTTGCTCAGCACTCAGAAGGCTGAGGCAGGTGGTAGATCTTTGTGAATTTGAGGCTGGCCTGATTTACATGGTGAATTCTTGGTTAGTCAGAGCTACGTACTGAGACTCTATCTCAAAAGGACAAGATGAAAAAATAATCTATACTTACATCATCTCAGTTACTGCTCTATGCAGAAGAAAATGATGATGAAGGTTCTCTGGTGACACTGAGTCTAAGCATTTCTTCAAAGACATATACAGACAAATCCTGAATATTTCTGTGATCTGTATTAGCAGGAATATGCTCTGATTTCAGAGAGGATGATGAGGGAAATGGCTTCCACTCTGAGGTTTGTGGTTGCTTAGTTCTTACGCAGAGTTTTCTTTCATATGGAGACTTATATTTCATTGAATAAATACATTTACCTTAAAACATAAGAATGAAAAAAGAGCATTAAATGGAATAGTAGAGACTGGAAACATTCATTGCAGATCTTTACTATTAGCTTGGACACACCTTTATATCACAGAAACCCTCCAGACAGACCGTAGACACTGGATCAGAACTAGGTGTAATGTGCTGAATTTTGGCTGCAGAAATGAGGGGTAAAATATTTGTCTCCATGGGGATAGATCCATTACGGCACTTTTCAAAATGTCAAGGGTACATTTGAAAAGTAGGAGTAATTTTCTCCCATTTTATAAACATAATTCCCTGTTTGTACTTCACACATAAAAATCTGTGACTTAATGAAAAACTGTCTTCACAGTATTAGGATAATAATCCCAACTTAATGTGTTTTAGAATCTAGACACACACATGCACACACAAACACACACACATGTATATTTGGAATGTCTTTTTTAAAATCTTAAATCATGGGCAAAGCCAAAAAAACGAATATATTTGCCTTTAACATCTCATAATACATGCTTTTATTTTGTATGTCAAAATATAATGAAATGCTGATATCAGTCTGCCTCCACTAGGTTAACTTTTAAGTAAATTCTGATGAAGTAGACTTTAAGTCAAGCTAACCAGTACATTATATGTTAAAGTAATTATATCTTTAAGTAGTTAAGTATAGCTAAGTGTTGTAATATGTGAAAGTTCAATAATTTTAAGGATTAAGTTAAAGCTTCCATCATCATGTTAGAAATCAATAACAATAGTCATTTTTTATCCCAACTATTCATAAATTTATTTCTATTACATCATTTTAAAATCTAGTTTAGAACTTTGAAAAGAAAACATCAAGTGAAAGAGAGCGAGTCCACAGATGTCAGCATGCAGCGTGCTGTCTGCCTATAGTAGATGAGAGAGAGACAGACAGACAGACACACACACACAGAAACAGAGAGAGAGACAAACAGACAGATACAGATACACACAGAAAGAGAGAGACAGAGAGACAGAGACACACAGAAACAAAAAGAGAGACAGAGACAGAGAGACAAAGACAGAGACACACGCATGCACAGAGCATTTTCCTCATTTGTTCTGTTTAAAGAGTCCTCATTGGAATAGACATTTTATTTAATCTGTTCTTTATCTCATGACACACTATCATCATGCTGTTAGTCTGAGTGATTAGTGCTAGTCTCTTTCACAACAAAACATCTCATTACTATAACAGCTTAAATGATCAATCTTTATCCATGTCACAGTCTAGTGTAAGCCAGGCAGGCTCTGTTTGGTGACATTTATCTGTATGATGACCCAGGCATCTAAGTTCTTTCATTTTGTGCTATGACTAAATCATGAAAGAAGAAGAGAATGACAGGGTGGTCACAGAGGGGCAGCAGGGCTGGTGATTTGCCCGTATTTCCTTTCTTTGTCCTGTTGTCCAGAGCTCAGTCACAATGCTGTGGTGTGCTGCCCTGCGGTCTCAGTGATCTATACAGTGTAACTTTGTGCCCAATAGGATAAAAGGGTTTTGGTGAATGAGTCAGCTTTTTCCATAAGTACATATTCAAAAATAATTTCTCTGCCATTGTAATTTATGTCATTTCTCTCCTTCATCTCTAATGGAGGAGGGCTATCATCCTAACAAACCTCATAGTCACCTACTCTGTGATATTTCATTCAATGTACTTTTATTGAAAAAATGTATATAATATATATTTACATACATATTCAAAAATAAGCATAGCAATGTGCTTCAGATTTGCTTTTATTCAATATTTATATACCTGGTTTGGTTAATTCATGTATCTTCACAAGATACCAAAAACATAAACATTTTAATTACTTACTATCAAAATCTGAGATTGTGATTTGGCATTTGTAGATCAATAAATGAACACCCAATATAAAAAAAGAACTAAAAAAGAAAGGCAGTAGAACATTAAAAATAAACATTTTAAAGTAAAACAAAACAAAGAAAATGAGTTTTCACTAGTCGCTAACATGGGCAGTCACAATTAAGTATCACAGGTCCGGCTGTCAGAAATAACTCAGGAATCATCACTGTCACCTGTAATCTCCAGTCTCTGAGACTCCAAATTCTGCTAATTTGATTCCATTTGTATCCTCTTTCTTACAATATTCCTAAGAAAAATATTTCACCAACATATTTGATCAGTATTGTATGTCAGAAATATCATTGTTTCTCTCTTATTTCTAAAACATAACTAATCACTCTTTGTTTTTGAGACAGGGCCTCAAACTTTAGCTGAGAGTGAAGTTGAACCCCTGATCGCCCTGCCTCCACCTTAGTGCTGGAATTATAGTGGTACACAGCCAAGCCTGGCTCCTAGGGATAGCAATGTCTTAGCAAACTTGTATTTTTTAATATGTAAAATTATGTTATGATAATAAAACTAAAATAAAGTACTCATAAACAGTGTTTGATGATCGTAAAAATTTAGTCTTGAGAAACATTTCCCACATATTTTTATGCATATAAATGCATACATATACATTAAAGATTCAGATTCTTATAAAACAAACATATAAAATCTCATGCAAACTGAATAACAAACCATGAAAATATTTTAGGACACAATGAATGAGGAAAATTGAAAACATTTCCTCTAAAATCAGGTCCAGGATACCAGTGTCCATTTGTACATCCCTTATTCTCTTATTCTATAAAGTACTTGAACTTCTAGGTAGAGCAGTCAGGCAAGAAAACGTAATAGTAAATGTAAGCAACAAAGACAAGAAGTGTGTTCAATATCTTTAGCTATTACAGAAATCCAGATCCCTCTCCTGCACCATGACTATCAGAATAATACTGTGCAGGGTGTTGGAGGAGGCTGACATTATAGAGTGCTGCTGGGAATGTAAATCAACACAGCTACTACAGACAGAAGTGTGGAGACTTTTCATGAAATTCACTTGAACCAGTTATACCACGTTTAGGTATTTTTTTTTTTTCAAAGAAAACGAAGTCATCATGCAAAAAGATATTTTCATATTCATATTTATTGAAGCAAGCAGATGAATGCAGAAAGAAAATGGCAGAAACACACTCAATGGGGTATTCATCAGCAATAAAGATGAATGAAATTATGTCACAGGATAACGAATGAAACAGGAAGCACCGTGTTTAGTGAACAAAGCCACCCTCAGAAAGATAAGTATAGTATGTTGTTTACCTGTCTTTTGAAACAACAACAACAACAAAGTATTGAATTTTAGATGAAATCCTCAATTAGCTTGAAGTGTTCTTGTCACGTGTTTTTTATCTATTATTTTTATTTTATGTGTATGAATGTATCGACTGCTTGTATGTAAATGCGGCTGTGTTTTGCATTGCTCATGGAGGTCAGAAGATGGCATCCGATCTCTTGGAACTGTAGTTATGGATGGTTGTTAGCTGCCATGTGAGTCATGGGAACTGAACCTGAGTCTCTGCAAAAGCAGCTAAAGCTCTTAATAGCTGAGCCACCTCTCCATCCCCCTTTGCCATGCATTTTGTAAACCAAACAACATTATTCTTACTTTTCCCTGATTTCTAGTTTCTTGTTCTCTCTTTTTTTCCTTATTTTTTTTCAGTGCTAATGCTTTATCACTGAGCTGCATGCCCAGAATTTGTGTTTTTGGAGGCATCATTTAAGTTGCCATTGACAGCCTTGGACTCACTCTGTAGCCCACACAGTCTTTGACTTGACGGTCTTTCTGCTTCAGCTTCTGGAGAGCTGGGGTTCCAAGTATGCACCATCAGCTTGAGTGGCAACTACTCCATTCCCACCTTTGTCCTAGTGAACTGAACTTGTTATTAGGCTACCAGAAGCCCTTTGCAGAAATCAAGTAGGTGATAAGCAGTTATAAATTCATGGTAATGACAGTGAAGAGAGGCGATTTTTTGGTGTGTGTTTTCCTTATTCAGATTATACTTAATATTTGGATGCATTGGAGATCCACTATCAGTGGTGTCAATCAACGTATGTTCTGGTGTATACTTCTCCACGTTACTGGTTGCAAGTGGTGAGTACAGACTAAGTACATGTAAAGTAAGGGGCATTCAGCAAAGCTGATGAACACTGGAGGAATTGCTTCTCAAGATTAGGCTTCACATCAAGAAGACAACTGTATTGAGATCAAAAGAAGTGGGAATTGACTAGTAAACCCAACAGTTCTCCCCATTGAAATGTCGGGAACTTGGATAGAAATCCTTGTGTACATTGACTTTCTAAAGCTACATATTAAAATATTAAATGATCAGTGTAATGTAAAATGTAAAAAAAAATCTTGGTTGCAGCACTGTGTTCTTCTTTCTACTCTCATGAATGTGGATATTTGCTTCTGCATACTTAGGTTATATTCATCAGTATGTGAAAAGGGAGGGGCCAAGCCTTGGGCACATAAGTTGTAAGGCACCAATCAGATGACAGACATACTATTAAGTGAAATAGCAGAGGAGAGCATCCTCTACTTTTCACTCTCTTATCCTCAACTGTCAATCTACAGTCCTGTGTAATAATCCATCAGGTATAAAACTTACTTGCAGTGGTTATTTTATTTTTCTATTTTCAAAACCATGAAATACATTATAGCCTATAAATTTTAATATACATACATTCCTGGCCTGGGGATGTAGTCAGTGGCTTACCTGGCTCAGTCACAGTATCTGTTTCCATCAACGTCTATGGACTGTGTATGTGGTTTTTCTGTCAAATTATTTTATACATTTTGTCATGGCTTGTGCATCCAAATATGATATTTGAAATCCTTAGTATGCTCAGATTGTGACTATAACTGGAAATAGACTATTTACAGTGGCATTTGATTAAAATGAAGTAAAGTTGCTCCTAATTAGCTAATATCATGGAAGTAGTAATTTAGTAAAAGATATGTACCAAAAAAAAATGATGATGGGATGGAGGGAGGTCAGGGAGATTTGGCCGTCCACAAGCTGATGACGGAGACTGGTACACTTCTCTCTATCCTGTAGGAGTTAATTCAGCAACCCACCGTTTGCAAATATCTAACTTCCAAAAGTGTAAAATATAAAAATTTCTCATTCAAAAGTCATGCAATTTAGCTATTTTGTCATGAAAGAACTGTAGCAAACTTGATGAATTCTTATGTTAGACCAAACATGGTTACTAGACCCTGTGGGAAATCCAAGTACAGTTCACCCAAGTTTTACTTACTCTTCTCTGACATCAAGAAAATGTGCTTCCATGAACCTTGACATGATGTGCAATGCTGTAGCTTTGGGTGGGCATAGCATTTAAGACAGATGACATTATGCCATGAGTGTACCCTCAGAAACTGTTACTCGGCTATATGCTTACTTGTCTAAACACTCCCAAATCATGTGGTCTGAGGTAGAATGGAGTTCCAAAATAGACATGGTAAGCTGACCTGTTTGAGGCAGTGAGCACTAGCAAAAGAGCAGCCTTCATGTACTCAGGTCTGAAATTTAGGCCATTGGAAAAGTGAAATTCCAGGCTAGGTGGGGCCAATAAGGAGACTCTGTCTCATAAAACAAACTACAAATGATTAGCTTGAGATTGGTCCTGCTTTATCTTTTTGTCAGTGACCAACAAAAGAAAAAAAAATGAGAAACAAGACTAGAGATGCCCAAACTTCCGAGACATTCTTCAGCTCTTCTCTTCTATGGTGATCTCCAGAACCCAGTGAATAGGATCCAGAGAGCCTGATGCACAGATCACTTTCTTTTCTTTTATGCTTAGAAAGGGGATGTTGTGGTAGAGGCCATGTGTAGCAGATGAACTAGACTCTAGAGTAAGGTAAAAGAACGAATTCATGAAATGTATAATCAGGTTGTAACAACTAACTCATCTGTCGCTCCTTATTCAATGAAATACCTTCACCCAGTTTTCCTGATTCTCATTACTTTGTATGGCATCCTTTGTCTTCTAATTCTACTTTTTTCCTATAATCATATTGCAATGATAAAATTTTGTCTGTGTTCTTGGTATTCTAGGGCTCAACTGACCAAGTTCCATTTAAATTTCCTTCCTTCCTTCCTTCCTTCCTTCTCTTTTCTTTTTGGAAGTTACTTTTCTTCACTGTTCCCATTTTCCTGTGCCCATCTTATATGTTTCCAGATATCTTAGGAGTTACATTAATATATGTAATATATATGCATATATTACATATATATATATATATATATATACACTAAAATGTGTACCCTTTATTATGACTAAGTGCTTTTGTTTTGCTTGGCCTTTAGCTGTGCCCTAGATAGACTCTGAGTTCATTTAGTCTAGAGTCATCGCTAATTTATTGAAATGCTATGGTTCCAAGGTGGTGGAAAGCATGAAATATAATGGATAATAAATGCCGTTCAATATATATTGGAAAAGCTCCTTGTTGGTCTAGTGGTCAGAATGTGGCATTCTGCCCTCAGCAGACCATTTTATTCCTGGTGAAAGAATCCTTCCTTGTGACAGGGACTGCCTATAATCTCCACCTTACTCAGGAGACTGATGCAGGAGTATTGACTCATGCTTGAGACTGGCCTGGGCTACACATCAGTGCCTGGGCAGTCTGGACTATAAAGCAAGATCCAACTTAAGAACAAAATGCAATAATAAATAAATTAATTAATTAATTTAAAAAACATGCAAACGAGTTAATTAACATTACTTTATTTATTTTTTAAGTTTCTTTGATCTGTTTTCTGTTTGCTAAAATGGTGCAAGCTTTATTGCTGGTTTCCCAGATAGGACTCATATGTTACACTGCTTTTAAAGCATTTTTCTGTTGACTATACTTGGGAGAATGGAAAGGCTTTAGTCTAAAGTACACATTTTGTTTTCAATCTATAGCAAGATGCATTGCTTAGGCTAAGTTTTATGTCACCTTCAACTCATCCAGACCCTGATTTTTATTCATTTAGCGTGTGATTACTCTCTAAGCTATTTTTATTCTTTGTTACCAATATTTCAATGTCATGTTTTAGGTGCTATGAAGATATCAACACTCATTAAAAATTGTTAATGAGGTGGATAAGAGCACTGGCTGTTCTCACAGAGGACCCAGGTTTGGTTCTGACATGGATGCACTTACAGATATGCAAGCAGTACACTCATACACATAAAATAAAATAACAAATAAAAATTTTTAAAAATTGTTAACATTATTATTTGTGTGTGAACACCTATGTGTATATATATATGTGGGTGACTGTGTATGTTTGAGCATGTGCATGTTAGAATACGTATGTGTGTGTGTGTGAGCTTGTGTGTGTACACGTGTGTGTTTGACACTGTGGGGAGGGGTGTGCATGTAGGTGCACAAATCACAAACATAGCATATATGTAAAAGCTAGAAGATAACTTGTGGAGTCAGTTCTCTCATCTTTGCATGGGTTCTGAGGATCAAACTCAATTTACTAGGTTCAGTGATATGTGATTTTACCAACAGAGCCATCTCTCTGGCCCATAAAAATGATTTTTTTACTGAAGTCATCCAAGTATTTACATTTTAAATTATGTATCTGGTGAGTGCGTGTAATCATAAGTGGAACAAAAGTTGATGAGGACATCTAGAGCTCTCTCATGCCTATTTAATCTCGAATAGGCATAAAGAATGAGCATCTCAAAGAAACAGAAATACATAAATGTATAGTTAACTGTCTCCTCATAGATGGATTATAAAAAGAGTATAGGAATAAAAAAAAAAATCACTGAACAGGCAAAACCTCCACATTGCTATTGAATCAAGTGACATTAGCAAGCAGCTATCTTCTTTGTTTTGCTATTAATTTCAGAATATACCAATATTTGTGTGTTTTTCAACTGATGGAAAAGTAATATCCTAAACCTAGGTTTTCCATAACATTCATTGTGCTCGTTGACAAATACAATATCTTTAACATTACTTTTATTAAAGAACAACAATTTGTTAAAATGGTTCTCCCTAACATACATATCTGTGAGCTTCATGCCAGTTTGGATTAAAGACTGGTAGTTTCACTCTCAGTGCTGGTTTGCCTTTATTGCTTCAGGTATTGATTTGAAATGTTTAGAAAAGTGTGTTCACAAAATCTGTTGAAAACAACGACTCCATTAACACATGAAACAAACTCTAACCTCCACGCTTTCAAGACTTTTCACAGACAGGTGCCTGGAGGTTTTAGTGTCTCTTCAAAATACTGATGATGCTTTCTATTTGACAGCATTTATGATTCATGTGAGATTGGTATGAAAACACATTTAAAATCTAAGAATTTCAAAATCAAGGATTTTCATGGCAAAGAGAGGATGAATAGTGTTCCAAGTGCTTGACTGTCTGTGTCAGGGCTGCTTAAACTTTTGATTCTTACATGACCCTAGGAATATAGACATATGAAATTTATATGTAAATCAAGTATCTCCTGATAATAAATCACAGAGAAATTTTATTTTAAAATAATTCCTATATATAATTTTACCATTTTGAGGTAATTTGCATACTAATGCAATGGATGTACTCTTCTAACAGTTTCAGCATTTCATTAAGGCCGTTGATCCACTGCAAGTTGAATTTTGTGCAGAGAGATGGATAGGCGTTTAATTTCACTCTTCTGTTCATGGAAGTCTAGTTTCGCCAGCACCGTTTGTTGAAGATGCTGTCTTTTCTGCAGTGTGTGTTCAGGAACACTCTGTCAGATACCAGGTGACTGGGATTTCACTCACTTGTGCTTGTGTCTTCTTTTGGGTCCACTGATTTATGTATCTGTTTTGATTCACTCGTACTGCTCCTAGGCATCCAAAAGACTTCTCCTAAGAGACCTGTGTAGCCATGCCTACTGCTTCTCTTTTCACAATAGCTAAGACCTGGAAACAACCTAAATGTCCCTCGGCTGGTAAATGGATAATGAAAATATGGTGCATTTGCACAATAGAATTCTATTCAGTGGTTAAAAAAAAAGAAATCATGAAATGTGCAGGTTAATGAATGGAGCTAGAAACTATTATACTAAGTGAAGTAACAGACTCCAAAAAACAAAGTGATGTATGTTCTCTCTCATTTACGAATCTTAGCTCCAAATCCCTACATGTGAGTATAAGTCCTGATATAACCAAAGAAGCTAGGAAATGCATAGGAACCATGGTGATAAAGGGGAAGAAAGAGCCTGAGAAACGGGGATATTAGGGGACAGGAATTATCAAGGTGGAAATTTAACTGGGAAAAGAGGAGGAGAGAGGGGAACCATGGTGGTAAAGAGGAAGAAAGATGAGAGAGGCAGATAATAAGAGACAGGTCTGATCAGGGGGGAAATGCGGAAAATGGAGGTAACTTAACTGGGGAGGGAGGAGGCAGAGTCATCCAGGGAAAAGAGAGGAGAGGTAACTAATGCTTAGGTGGTGTTTAAAACTAGATGGAAATGTGTTAGTTCAATGCATACTGAACAATACACATTATGTATATATACATGTGTATAGCTGAAATCTATATAATAAGAAACACAATGCCAGACTATTAAGGAACAGGGCACAGAAAGATGGCAAGAGTCATCTTTTAGAATCCTAAAATCCTCTCTCTTTGAGTTGTTGGTCAGGGTAGTCCAAGAGACTCTCAGAGCAATGCAGGCTATTGCCACAACCCTTGATTGCCTCCAAGAACTTGAAGGTAAGACTAAGACAACAATGCTGAAAACAGGGCATATATAGGACACAGGACATGGAGCTGAAGCTGACATGAACGTCTCCTCCATGAAGATTAGCTTTTATAGTATCAGAGGATACTATGCAAGCTGCCAAGGGAGAAAATCAATCAATGACCAAATCCAACTGCAAAGTCTAACAACCACAACAATGACTGGTCCAGCAAACTATCTCTATTAGTGCAGTAGTGGAACGTTTATCTTGAGGATAATCAACAGCTGTGCAATTGGACTTAAAACCCACTCAGTGGTAGCAGACTTGTGTGTCACTGTAAACATAACCAAATACATATGGCTGGAGAGGTCATAGATCTTAGAGAAAACTCCAAGACTGCCACATCCGTAACTAATTTAATTCTTACTATGTGCAAAATATGTTTCCTTATGTTTACAGACAAATATCCCAGCCACCACTCATCAGAGAAGCTTCTTTTGCACCAGACAGAAACAGAAACTATAATAGAATATCACAGCTGTCATACACAGGTGGTGTCTGTGAATTGCCCAAGCCTAAGTGGCACATCCGCAATACAACCTATACACTTTAGACCCACAGAATATAGAACAGGGGCAAGAGGTCCCTAATGAAGCTCCCTCATGAAGCAAAGATCCAGGAACACAAAAGGTCACAAACAGCCAAACAGTAGAGATTAAGAATCTGCAGAATGCTGGTCTTTGTATAGGACTCCTATACTAAACTTCACCCACCCACAGCTCAGTGAGTCTTCAGGAAGAGACACAGAAAGATGGTAAGAGCCAGAGAGGAGGTACATGACCATATGAAAACAGAATCCTAAAAGCACCTGGGACTCTACTTATATGAGTCTACAACAATGGTTTTCGCTTACTTAAGAACCATGCAAACTCAAGCATACAAAAAACCAGCATAGAACTGTGGAAATGGACAAGAAAACCATTTTTTGCTCAAGAAATATTGACAGCTGACTGCTGTTGGGTGAAGGAGAGCTAATCTTCTAAAGCGAGGGACTCTGGATAGTTTGAATAGACCTCAGTGGATGGATTGTCTGGGGACACTAACTTGACGCAATTGGCCTTAACACAAATGATAGCATATGTGAATTCCATGGCAGGTCTGTGGGAGGGTGCCAATGAGGAAGGGGATATAAAAGTGATTAAGACTGATTGAGATGTTCTGTAGGAAATACACAAAATTCAATAAATAGAAAGTCAACAAAATATTTAAAAAGGACAAAACACCTACATAAAAAATGTCATAAAGAGCACAAATAAATGATCTAATTGTACAACTCATGAATCAAATGGCAAGAACAAACCAATCCAAGGTCCATCAGATGAAAAGAAATAACAAAAATCAGAGCAGAAATCAATGAAACAGAAACAATGAAAACAATACAAAGTATCTACGAATTTAAGAATAGGTTCTAGGTGCTAGAGAGATGGCTCAACAGTTAAAACACTGACTACTCTTCCAGAAGTCCCAGGTTCAATTCCTAGTCCTCAGATGGCTAAGAACTGTCTCTATCCCCATTTCCAGGAGACCCAACACCTGATTTCTGCAGGCTTTGCACAACATGGGTGCACTTATATACATGCAAGAAATAAATTCAAACACACCTACATGCAGAATATTCACTAAAATATTATTAAAAACAAGTGGTTCTTTGAAAAGATTTAGAAAACAGAGTCTTGGCTCAGCTAAACAAAAATAAATAAATAAAAATAAATAAAAAAGAACAAATCCCCCCAAAAAATCAAGGTCAGAAAAGAAATAATACAATAAACACCAAAAAAAGATCTAGAACGCTATAAGGAAATATTTTAAAAACCTATAGTCCATTAAATTTGAAAATCTAAAAGAAATGGATGAATTTCTAAAGTAGTTAAAGCTCTCTATGTTAAACCAAGAAAAGTTCAACAGCTTAAAGAGATCCATAACAAATTTGGGAATTGATATGGTAATACTAAGCCACCTGACTCAAAATAGCCCAGGCCCAGATGAATTCCCAGCAGAAATTTACAAGACCTTCTAAGAAAATATACAAATAATCTACTTAAATTATTCAAAAAAATTGAAATAGAGGGAAAACCCCTAGACTCCTTCTACTACACCTGTATTACTTTAATACCCAAACCAAGGAAAACCACAACAAAAAAGAAAGCTATAGGCCCATAACCCTAATAAACAGAGATACAAAAATTTTCAACAAAATTCTTACAAATCATATACAGACACACGTCAAAAAAGATATCCACAAATGATAAGAAGACTTTATTCCAGAATTGCAGGGATGGTTCAATATATGTCAGTCAATAAATGTAATGAATCATGGAATTGGACTTAAAGACAAAAATTACATGATCATCTCAATAGATGCAGAAAACTCCTTTAACAAAACCCAATACATCCATGATAAATGTTCTAGATAGGATGAGACATACATCAGCATAATTAATACTATATGCAACAGCCAATATCATTCTAAATCAATAAAAACTTAAAGCATTCCCTTTAAAATCAAGAATCAGACAAGAGTGTCTGTATCCTCACTCTTTTTAATCTAGCTAGAGCAATAAGACAAGAGAAGGAAATTAAAAGGTTACCAATTGGAAAAGAGAAGGTCAAGTTATACTTATTTTCAGATGATATGATATCATACATAAGAGATTCCAAAAATTCCACCAGAAAATGTTTAGAAATGATCAACACTTTAAGCAAAATGACAGTTTACAAAATCTGCCTACAAAAATCAGAAGCTTTTTTATGTATAAATAACAGGCAATGAGAGAAGGCGTTCAGAGAAGCACTTCAATTCATAAAGGCATCACTAGAAGAAAATAAATATCTAGGGACAAATCTAACCAAAGACATTAAAGACTTAGTGAAAAATCTAGATCTTTGAAGAGTGAGATGGAGGAAGACACAGGAGATAGACTTCCCATATCCATGGATTGGTAAAATTAATATAGTGAAAATGACTATCTTACTAAAAGCAATATACAGATTCAGTGCAATGCCAACCAAAATCCACATGACATTCTCCACAAAACTAGAAAAGTTCATCCTAAAATTATTAGGGAAACTCAAATGATCCAGGATTTCCAAAGAAATCCTAAACACAAAGAGCAACACCCCTCAATCTGTATTCCAGAACTTTGGCGCCATAAAAAACAACATGGTATTGGCACAAATCAGATATGTTGATCAATGGAACTTAATAGAAGACCCAGACATGAGTGAACACAGTAAAAATCACCTTATATTTGACAAAGGTGCCAAGAACACACACTGGAGGAAAGACAGCATCTTTAACAAATGCTCCTGGCAAAACTGAATCTCAATGTTTAGAAGATTGAAATTGAACCCATCTCTGTCAACTGAAATAAAAGTTAAACTCCCAATGTACAAAAATGAAGGCTTAAATGATGAAACTGTTAAAAGCCAACTTAGGCAGTACTCTGAGGTATAGGTGAGGTACAAAAGAACTTTCTGTATTGAACCTAAATCATATAGGAATTAAGGACAACAATTGACAAGTGGGACCTCATTAAACTAAAAGGATTCTATACAGCATAGGTAACAAGCAGTTGAATGAAAAAGAAGCCCAAAGAGTGGGAGAAAATCTTTACTAGCTGTACATCTTACATCACATTAATATTCAGAATATTTAAAGAATTCGTAAAACAAAGAAACAAGAAAACAACTGATGTAATTAAGAAATGAGTTATGGGGCTTGAGAGATGGCTCAGCAGTTATGAACCCTGGCTTCTCTTGCAGAGAACCTGGGTTAAATTCTCAGCATCCACACAGTGGCTAGCAATCATCCCTAACTCCAGTTCCAGGGGAATTCAATGCTCTCTTCTGACCTCCATGAGCATTTCATATCAGGGTGTGCCTAGATATATGCAGGCAATACACTCATACATAAGAATGACAATAATAAATAAAATACTTAAAGAAGAAATGGACTACTGATTCGAAAACAAACCCTCAACACAAGAAAAATAAAAAGTAAATAAATCCATTAAAGAGTGTTCAATACCCTTAGTAATTAGGGAAATGCAAATCAAAACCACTTTAAGATTTTATTTAACAACAATCAGAATGGCTCAGATCAAGAGAAAAATTACACTCAGTGCTGCAGTGGGTGCAGGGTTAGGCGCAGTCCACTGTTTATGGGACTGCAAACTGGTAGAGTTACTGTGGAAAGCAGTGTGGAGACTTATAAAAGTAAATAAATCTACAACAGTATCTGGTTATACCACTTCTTGGCATGCACTCAAAGGGCTCATCCCACTGCAGAGATACTTACACAGCCATGTTTGTTGCTGATCTTTTCACAATAGCTGAGAAATGAAAACAACCTAAATGCCGCTCAACTAATAAATGGGTAATAAAAAAATATAGTACATTTACACACCTCTCAATTGTGGATCTTAGCCCCAAGTCCTTAGAATTGTGTACATAGCCTGATGTAACTGCAAGAGCCAGGGAAATGAAAAGGAGCCATGGGAATAAAGGGGAAGGAGAAGTCCCAAAGAGAGAGACAGTATAGACAGGTGTCATCAGGGGGAACGTGGTGAAATGAGGGTATTTAATCGGGAATGTAGGAGGGAGGATTATGTAAGGAAGCATGGTGGTGAAGGGCAAGAAGAAGCTTGAGAGAGGGGCTAACAGGAGGTAGGTATTATTAAGAGGGAGATGGGAAAAACAGACTAAGGGAGGGAGGAGGCAGGATCAATCATGGGAGAGAGAGGAGAGATGAATAATGCTTAAGTGGTGTGAAAACAGAGGAGAAAGCATTGGATCAAGAGGTTACTGAAAAATCCACAGAAAGTATCTGTAGATGTGTGCATGTGTGTAGCTGAAGGCTGTATAATAAGAAACAGTGGCAGACAAGAGAAACTTCCCTTTACGTTGTTGGTCAGGGTAGTCCTTAGAGACTCCCCCAAATAATATAGACAATTGCCACAGCTCTTGATTGCCTTCCAGAACTTGAAGGTAAGACCATATTACTGAAAACAGTCCATAATTAGGGCACAGGACTTGAGGCAGTGGAGCTAGAGCTGACCTGGAAGTCTTCTCCCTGATGATTAGCTTGCATGGTCTCAGAGGATACTATAGAAGCTGCTAAGGAATAAAATCCACCGTTGTCCTATGCAGTTATAAAGCCTAATAAACAATAATGATTCCCCAAACAAACTGTTGCTATTGGTTCAATAGTGGCGCTCTTATCTTAGGTGTAATCAACAGCTATCTAATAGGAATTGAGGCCTGCTGAATAGGAGGTCGTACAATGGGACAGTAAACATAGCCAGATATGGATGGCTGGAGAGGTCGCAGAGCTCAGAGAAAAATTACTTTTGCCACATCCATAGATCATTAAGATTTCTTACTGTATGCTAAATATGTACCCTTATGATTAGAGACAAGTGTACCTTTTGACACTAATCAAAGAAGATTCTTTTTTTTGCCACAAACGAAGGCTATCACAGAGTTTCAAAACACATGCAGAGAATAATTGTCTGTGAGATGATTATTCGTAATTGAAACATTTTCAATGCAGTCTCTACACATAAGATGAATGTATCTTTCAGTCCTCACCAGAGAAGTTTCCTTATTCAGCAGGTGGTGATTAACACAGAAACCCACGGTTGGCCAATATGCAGAGAACAGGAGACTACACAGGCCTCATCCCTAGATAGGCCATCTGTTTCAAACTTCTGCCTCTCGAAGCTCAGGGTTGTTGCTGAGGAGGGCGAGAAATAACTGTGAGGGTCAAGGTAGTGGATAAACACAAGGAACACAGAGTTGTAACACAATAAAGAGCTGCAGCACCAGAAGAAGTCCGGCTGTAGACTCTTCTTCCCAGCGAAAGTCCTGGTCTCACCTGAGGGTCCCCACTGCATCACCGGGCTGGAGTTGTTGGGGCAGACTGCATGCCTGATCTCTCCAGGCGTCCCTCCCCTGCTGGTCGGAGGTTGGGGCAATCCAAGGAGGCAGAGAGGAACCCTGCGGACATTATGACCATCTTCTGCCGCTCCAGCCAAGGCAGGGGGAGCGACCACACCTCTGCACACAAACCTTAGGGATCTTCAGGGAATTAGTGGTGGAAAGATTCTAAGAGTCAGAGGTGGTAGATGATTACAAAGAAATAGTTTATCCCAGACACAATAAGGCAATTGCATAAATTGAACTCAAAGTGGTTGTGACAGAATGTACAAATCAGCAAGAATCCCAGCCTGGGGCAGGAGATGGTCAGACCGTCCCACGTCTGACTTAGAAGCTATTGGCAACTGGTAACTGTTAGGAGGAGAGTCAGTATTTTCTTTAAGGATATGGCCCTTCTTAGACCATGCTCCAGAGTATGGACCCACATCAAAGAAAGAATATTGGGGAAATGCAAATTAGAATCCATGGACTTTCAAAATGGAAAAAGAGGATCTAAAGTTGAGTGGGCAGGGAGGTTGGAATGACCTGGGGACGAATTGGGAAGGAATATGAGTGTGATCAAAATGCATTTTTACCCACGCCAGCAGGGGCTACAGGGAGACACTGTCTCAAAAACCAAAACAGCAGCAACAACAACAAAATCCAAATATGTGCCCCCACCAAAACATACTGTATGAAATCCTCAAAGAAGTAATATAAATATTACAAAAAGAAACTAACGGCATTGTTTTCTGACTCTAAAATTAAAATGAGTATTTTCTAAAATTTTTACATTTGGGGGACTGGATAGATGGTTCAATGGCTGAGAGTACTGGATGCTCTTGTTGGGGAACGAGGTCCAGCTACTAGCACCCAAATTACAACTAACAATCATCTGTAATTACAGTTCCAGGGGATCCAACGCTGTCTTCTGACTTCTGCGAGTATTGCACGACACAGGTACGCTTACATACACTCAAGTAATACATGGCACACACATAAAGTAATAAAATGAAATATTTTTAAAAGAAATGTTTACAGTTGATTTTAGGTTTCTTTTATATGTAATCGTGTTTTACTTGCATGTATGTAATCATGTGTGCACCTGTGACTTCGATACCTGAGCAAGTCAAAAGAGGGTGTTGGATGCCCTGAAGCTGGAGTTACAGATGTTTGTTAAACACTCTAAAGGTGTTGGGAGGCCTCTGCAGGAACAGTCAGTGTTCTTCACAGCTGACCCATCTCTCCAGCCCCAGAGCGTTTAGGCTGAAAATCAATAGTCTGAATAGAGCCTCACATGTAGCATCAAGTTGATAGAAGTTACGGTCATGCTAGGGGCCAGACACCTGCTGTCTGCCTCCTAGGCCTCTTTCGTGTTCTAGAAGTTCACTGTTGTTTCCTACACCATGGAAATCACCTGCCATATGTCTTCCTCATTACACTTTCCAATTAGTGGGCACATGTGGGAAGACTTTAGATCTGGACTCTACGATGGAAAATCCATTCTACAAGGTCACCACAGTAGAGACACACCATGACCTTATCACTGTCCGTTAGAATCAAGTCACAATTCCTCCTGATTTCTAAAGTTCAACAGTCCATATTCTCTAGATTAACACCAATGGAACACAGACAAACTTATTTAAAAGTGCTAGTTTATGTAATTGTAGTGATTGATCTATTTAAATACATAATCAAGTGGATATTAAAATGAGTATACGTTTCAGCCTTTTGGGAGCTGGAGAGATAGCTCAGTGTTGAGCACTGATTCCCCTTTCAGAGGACTGAGTTCAATTCCCAGCACCCATATAGCAGCTAATAACTGTCCATAACTCCAGGTCTGGGTGACCCAGCAAGTTCTTCTGACCTCCAATGGCACAACACAAGTGCACTTACCTGCATATAAGCAATACACTCACACTTATAAAAATAAATAAAATAGTTTTTAAAAAGTCTCAGTCTTTGGGTACAATTTCTTTTTAAAAAAATGTCAGCTCTCTTTAGTCACTTAATTGGATGAACTCCACCCACATTGTCCAAGTTATTCTTCTTACTGAAAACCAACTTAATCTCTATGTAAACACCCTATACAATGTAGTCACAACAGCATTTTTTAAATAATAAGGTAGTGCAGTATAGGCAAGTCCATATATAAATCTTACCATCACTGGGAGAGAATTATACAAAGGAATGAACACCAAGGCACAGAAAATCAGTAGGATATCCTGGGAACTTCCCATCAAAAAAGTGCCTAATTTTTTATTTCGTTTCATTATAATTATTTTTACCAGATAGGGAATGCACAAGTCCATTGATGGACAACAAATTTCCTCAGTGTTTTGGAGGAAGCACTTGTGGTTAACCGTTCTCAGACAACTATCGAAAAGTTAGGACACACCTCTTCCAGTTACCAAAATGGTAATTCTATAGACAACCTAGAAATATAAACTGATCTCTTTATGTTAACATCTGGATTTTTGAATCAGAATGTTAAAAGTCATCTGACTGCAAACTGTCATCTCACAACGAAGATCAGCTGAGGTGGAGCGACTTGAGCTATTTTTCAATTTTGTAGTGCCTTTTAAAAATAACAATTACAAGCTATCAAGGGAGATTGCCTCATGTGGTGCCTATTTCCCAAGTATTTATTTTTTATTTAGATAAAGATTTCAGTTTAATTGCATCGTGTGTGTGTGTGTGTGTGTGTGTGTGTGTGTGTGTGTGTACGCGCGCGCGGGCATAACGTATATACTTAAGTTTGAACAACAAACCTGTGTCACAGTACCAGTAGCACAGTTCAAGTTAGTTATGTCAGTTAAAGTTAGAGATAGTGAGGGAATCATTGACCGCTTGCTTTTATTCCAATGTCAGCATCTTCAGAGGTCATAGCACTTCAGAGAGGCTGCAAGAACACAAAATGTCTTTCTGAGATTAATGGCAGGGCTGAGCCAAAGATGACTGAAGGGGTACCCTCTGGCATGCTCATATATCAGGGATTTACTTCTTGGCTAATGATAGCAATAACAGTTTGTATCTGACAAACTCAAATGGTCATGTGGGGTGAGAAACTCTATATTTGAGGTTGGATTATCTTAGATCTATACAATTTCCTCAGCTATTGCCTGGACAGCCATTCCAGTTTCTGCTACAAATGTTTGTGCTTTAATTTTAAAAGAGACAAACAGTTATTTCTGAGGAGCTATCTTTAACACACATCTGAAAAATTATATCAAATTGACAATGCATATGCATGTATATCAACAGAGATACTTTTCATGTGCATTTAAGTTTATGAATGTATATAATGGTACAAGAAATAGAATTAAGATTTCTTAGAGAGTCTTAGTAACAGTATTATGTTTCCCCACCATTTCCTAATGATTGTTAGGCTGATTTTTTGTGTTACTAAAAATTTATTCTTGTAGAACAGAATCTTAAATATTGATGAACAAACTTGGTTGCTTCTAATCTCCCCGCCACCCTGTGGCTATAACCACTATTATCAGTATCTTTCACAGACTCTTAATGTACTTTTACATGTATGATCATCTCACTATGTATAGATACATATTCATATGTGCATGCACATACAATAAAACAATCTGCAATATAAAATCAAAATTTTAATGCATTAAAACTGTAGAGATAAAAATCATTTACTAGTTCACTTAATAACATTGCCTAAGAAGCAAAAATAAGATTATATATATAAATAAGATTATTATATATAAAACCTCTCTCACAACTAATTAAAGCGGTTAATGTTTTGGACCTTGAGTCCTCTACACAGGTCCGTGGATTAAAGGCATTGATCCTTAGGGTGAACTATTGGGAGTTGGTGGCATCTTTTAGAAGTTTAGTAGGAGGTCCTTACATCTCTGATGTTCTGCCCTCATAGGAGATTTTCAAAAAAACTTGGGTTTTTCTCTCCCTTTACTGAGTGCCTTTGCTCTTCCTGAACTCCTACCATGACGGGCTGTCTTGAGAATTTAGTGGTGAGTAAAGAACATGAATATACACTTAAGTAGAAAAGGTACAAAGGTGGCAATGAAGACATTCATCATTAATAGTCATTAGGTGAATATCAAATGAAACCATAATGATGTTCAACTGCACAACATGCAGAATGTCTTAAAATAGAACTGAAATCCCAACATTCTGGCAGTGATCCAGAGCAATGAAATTCTCATAGTATTGTCAGTATAAATGTAATATTACAGCTTTTCTGGAAAAGATCTGGTAATTTTTAGGGTAGCACAAATATCTTTACCATAGAATCCCACAGTCTTTTTAGTGGGTATCTAAAAATTGTTTTAAAATTCTGAGACAGATGTTTCATAGTGACAGTGTCCTTGTCTAGCATACATGAGACTCTGGTACTCATAATACACAGTACATAAAACACACACACATGTTATGTTTGCATGATAAACTATACGTAAAAATTTTTAAATTATTTTTGTGCATTTCATACGGCACATCTTAACCGTATTTAGAACCCATACCATATCTGTAATCTCTGATAACCCCTTCTGCTGGATTTCATGCATCCTGTCATGTATGTTAATGGTTATAGAGTCAAATTTTGTCCCCAGATGTCCCTCAATGTGAGTTCACTCACTGGAACCAGGTCAACCTATCTAGCATCACTCCTTAAAGAAGACCAAATCTCCGCCACCCAGAAGTAATTAGTTGCCATTAGTTCCTCAGATAAGGTGGGAATTTCTTGCCCATTTCCCCACGTCTCTGAATTTTTTTGTTCTGGTTTGAGTACACATGGGTCTTGTGCATTGCTGTAAGTTCTTTTGGGCAATTTCCCAGTCTCCTTAAATTTCTGTTTCCTTGTGGTCATCCACCACCCCTGGCTGATACAATCTTTCTGAAACCTCTTTCACAACTGTCCCTGAGCCCTGGGTGGATGAGATTTAATGTAGGAGTCCTGTCCAGGGACACGGACTCTGCAGTCTCTTAGCCTCTGCTTCTTGGCCAGTGGTGGCCTTCTGTGCAGATTACCATCTGTTGTATGAAGAAACTTCACTGTTGAGAGTTGAGAGATGTGTAAATATTCTCTCTGCCTCTTGTTCTGCCTTGTTCCATGAGCCTTAAGTATGGAGGTTCCATTGCAGATGGTCACTTAGGGCTGGGCTTCTCATAGACACTTATTCTCTGTGTGTGACCAGCTGTGGAACTGTGCAATTGTCTCCATCTGTTGCCAAAAAAAGCTTCTTTGATGAGTGATGAGACTTATACTTGTCTATAAACACAGGGATACATATTTAGCATAGATTAAGAATGTCCATTTGTCTAGGGTTGTGACAGACACATTCTTCTCTAGGATTCATGACCTCTCAAGCCACATATATTGCTTACATTTACAGTAACACACATGAGTTCTCTCCCATTGTACTGGCTTTAAATCCAATTACATGTCTGTTGACTAACCCAAAGATCAAAGTTCCACTACTACATTAATAGAGATATATTTTTTTGTGCCAATCATTGTTGTGGTTATTAGGTTTTACAGCTGCAGCTGGACCATTGATTGAAGAGTAAAATTTTTGGAATATGCAGAATTTTGGATAAGTGTCAAAGGCAAGATGTTATACAGAAAAGGTACTCTACGGGGCTGAAGAGATGGCTCAGCAGTTAAGAGCACTGGCTGCTCTTGCAAGAGGACCTGGATTTGGTTCTCAGCACCCTGTAGCACCTGACAACTCTCTATAATGCCAGTTCCAGAGGACTGACTCTCTCTTCTGACCTCGGGCATTGAATGACATGGGTGCATTTATGCACTTGCAGGAAATACACACATACACATAAAATAAAAATAATAAATAAATAAATTTAAATCAAGCTAAAAGTTTACAGATTGAGTCAGTTCACTCGTGTATTATGCCCAGCAGTCATTCATAGGAATATGGACATTCAGTGCTTTCTAAGGCTTATGAGAGAGAAGAGAGGGTGATTTTAAAGGAACAATAATTGAGAGAGGACATCCATGGAATACAAAGCTGTTTATTTTTTTAACCTCATTACAATGGAAGAAACAAAAAACAAAAAAATCAAATAAAATGTAAAGAATTGCATATCACAAAGAATAACTAATTTTATTATGAAATAATTTTCAAATGTAATTGAAATAAGTATTTTTTCAATCCTTAAATGAACTAGGATGCTCTTCTCTATTTTTGTAGGATTATTATGTGATGAGGGAAAATTTATATTAAGTTAATTCAAAGGGATGAAGAATTGCTTTATGGTCCTTCTATTATGAATAGTTTCGTGGACTCTATCTCTAAGAATTTCTTTTAATTATTATTTTTTATTTTATGTATAGAGGGGAATTACTTGCATGTAGGTTTGCTGAGCCATCTTTCCAGTCTCATATCATAAAGAGTTGTTACTTGTAGATGTGCAATGTGGGGATCTAGGATTTTTATGATCAATGTTATTAATTTTATTGATTCATAGCCTTCTGTGTTAGTTTTCTACAACTGTAACCAAATGACTGCGATAACTAATTTATGAACAAAACCGGTCTTCTTTGACTCAGTGCTCCCTATGGACAGACACCTGTCAAGTCAGCAGGGCAACACAGGTCAAAACTGTGGAATAACTTATTGGTTAAATACAAAGACTATTCATCTGAAGATCAGAAACAAGTTGCTAATATTTATTATAATCATCTCCATTCAATGTTCATTGGAAATTAAATTTAATTCAACGGGAAGAAATATGTAATACAAATAAAGAAACAAACGTGTCTTTATGCACAGATAAAATTAGTATGTAAAAAATTTAAATAATCTTTAGTACACAAAATTTATAAAAAAATAATAAAGTTACTGTACACAAAAATCAATAGATAAATAGCATGTTATTCTTTCTATGTACCAGAAATAAACCAAACATGAAATGAAAAGATTGATACCATTTGTAATCACATTACAAATTCACCTATCAAGGACTAGCTGTAATTCAAGGAATCTATCCAGGTACACTGAAGACAGCGTAAAGAAATGAGAGTTTGGTTACATAACACAGTAAGCATCACAAAGAAACTTGTTAGAAATACAGATTCACGGGCGTCCCCCTAGAGCTACTGAAATGGTAATTGTGAAATCAGTATCACTTATAGGTGAGCATACTCTCCTGGGATCACGATGCAGCAGAGGGCTCCTGGTCTGCAGGCATGAACACTTGTGCATGTAGAGTTTCCAATCTTTCTATCTGGAAATCTCACAGAGGCCGGCCAACACAAAGTTCGATAGGCTGGGTGTAAAGTAATACAAATGTATGGTAGATGCATAATGGTATGGATAAATATCACATACTTGTTGAACCAACAAGGAAAAACATAAATTATATCTTCCTATCATTTTTATTTACATAGATCTTGAGAGTCAAACCAGTATCATTTAGAGACACAATTGTGATAGAAGTAAAATAATAAAGCAAGGACATGTATATTTTCCTGCTTTTTCATATATATGTTATTTAAGACTAAAAATACATTACTAAGAAGATATTGACCTAACATAAGACCACTCCACGTCACTGAGGAGACATGCGAAAGGAGACATTTTACAAACTGGAGGTAACACAGAAAAGTAGCAGAGATCTCAGGAGTGCGGCCAAAAGGAAAAAGAAACCCTGAGTCCTAGCTCTGATAGCAGCACAGAAATCTAAACAGTATTAAGGAAAAAACTCACAGGAAGAAATGGAGAAATTTATGATCAGGAAAAGTAGGAGGTTCAGAAAGTCTCCAGAAGGAGAGGTGAAAATGGAGCTGCAAATAGAAGGTCCTACTGATTGATCGGTGATAAATGGGATATCTGATTTGACTGATACATCCCATTTATTCTCATCACTGTGATGCAAGAAGCCAATGGGGTTCACACAGCATCTACACTGTCAGCTCCTAAATCAGTATACTCCTAACTACAGCTTGGCTTTACCTGTGAAAACACTTAATCACATTCATTTATTTATTTCATGGGAGAAGGGTATTGATTTTTCATTTTTTTGAAGTCAGATGGGCTAATATCCAAATTCTAAAAATATTTTAATTAAGCTTTTGCACATTTCATATAGCAGTTCTTAATCAAATTAGGCCCTCACATCCATGTTCTCCCTCCGCCCGGCACACAGGACCATCTGGTCAAGCATTTGTTGTCCTTCAGTGCAAGTTCATCTACTAGAGTCTTATCAGACTATCTAGAGACCTTTAGAAAGAAGAAAGTTCTATTCTCCCTCACCCAGCACCAATCAGTCTCTGAGCAGTTCCCAGACCAGGACCCCCAGCAGCCCACTTCCCTCTCTCCTCTCTAATCTCCAATTTTTTAAAGGCAAGAATTAGAGCCCAGTGTTATATACGGCAATTAGTGAATTAATGTGGACACATTATGGACTGTTGCAGCAAGCTACGCTGCATACTCGGAAATGACTTCTCTCACTAGACTCTCTGTATATATTTTTGTATGCCTTTTCCTTGGGAGACTTGAACAAATGTCTATTCAGGCCAGGTGGGGCACTAACAGACCAAAGAGTCACTTCTAACCAAGTCTAACTTCACGAACCAGTGAGTTTATTGAATACTTACAGGATCACAGGTGAATTAAAGGCATCGACACAACTAAAAAGGCCCCAGGCATGAGTGACGACTCACAGAAGTGTTTTCACGGGGGTTCCCTGCACATCTTGCAGACTGCTCCATCAGAAGTCTGTCCCTCTGCAAACTAACTGTTTATTGCTCTCATCACTTTGAGGAGGAGCTTTCTGAGCCTTGCAAATTTTTAAGCTGAGTCATTTGAGTCTCAATCCTCTCTCCAGGGGGAACTATTTCAACCCCAATGAACAGCTATGCAATAGCATATCTTTACATAGATAAAATAAAATTTGAAAACAAGTTAAAAATAATATTGGCACCAAAACCCACAAAAATTCAATCAAAAAAGAAAAAAATATATATCATAAAAAAGAAAAGTATTGCCAGAAGGAACATTAATACAAAGTACTTGAAGGCTTTTATGCTCGTGATGCTGTTTGTGTAGGTATTAACTAGGGTGAGATGTGATTCATTCAGAGTTGAATCTGATTCCTCATTCATGAAAGGTTTAGTAGTCACAGACAAAAGATGATCTTTGGTTGAAGCCTCTGCTAAGAACATTTTCCTTTCAGACAGAATTCAAGACAAGGCCATCGACTGTATTCTACAGACATTGCTTCCTATTATAGATAGCGTCTGCATTTTTGCCTTGAGATGTTTTTCATGCACATGAATGAATACTTACTTCTCATCTCTCTGTGCCTTCTGTAGAATATCTTATTTTATCAGTGAGTAGTTCAAGATAAATGATTTTTTCTTTTCTAGAAGGTAAATAGGACTTGATTTTTTTTTATATTGAAGTAATTATTTGGTTCAAAACCATTACAGCTGACATTGTAATGGTAAGAAAAACTTTAGTTTTTGCTCCAGGATCTGATGCCACAAGAAGCTTGATTTGATTATATATAAACATGTCTGTTTCAAGGCTATTATGCAAGTCCAATAAAATACATTATGAATTTTCCACATTTGGTTGAAAATGTCATTTTAATTCACTTTTGGAACTTTCATGTTTTGAAGGAAAGATCAGTAAATTATTTGTTCATACAAATGGCTCACATATTGAATCTATTAGAAAAAGAGTAAGAAAGTCTGGATATCAAGTGATGACCTTATTTTACTGTGCCATCTACAAGTCTTCCTTTGCTGTATGGAAAATCCTTGTAAGAAAGTGAATAGAAGGCGAACCAAGTGGAAATTCATGCCTATGAAACCAGTCTGTCATCAGAGATATTCAAATTTAATTACTGGTGAAGGTGAATCAATCATCGCATGGACGGGGAAAATGGAATGGAGGAGTCAGTTATTCACCCTATTCTCTTGCCTGTTCAGAAACTCGAGCTGCCTCTTCATCATTTACATTCAGTAACACAGAGTAATGGTTCAGAATCTCTCACAGCAAAGTGATGTGATATGTTTTGGTCAATTATATATTTCTAAGATCTACATTAATTATATTAGAATATACTTTCAAAGAAATGAGGCTACAATGGAATCACATTTGGAATACCGGAGCTGTCCCTTGGTTGCTGAGAGGACTAGGCTTTTCAACACCCTCTACAAGTGAAGACTATTTTGTAATCTCGAGTTTGCTATGAGCTCTAAATGAACTTGATTTTAGTACTTGTCTTCTGTCTTGGTGGTCGCTCTAATGAAAGATGAATTATATTTTCTAAACTGTTGCCAGTTACTATGAAAATTCAGAGAGTTTTCTGTGTGAATCACATTATAACATTTTAGGGCAAAGTGAAAACAAAAATTATTGATTTTGTCCACTAGCCAATTTGAGGACTGGAATCACCTATCTGGAAAGCCTGCCAAGAAAAACTTTAAAACCATGTCTAACTAATTTGTTTTATGAGATACTAGAAACTGAGCTGCTAGGGAAACACTTCGTGTGTCGTGCTATCCTTTCGTTCTCTCTCACTGATGTCACACTGAGATGTCAATTAAAGATGATATGTGCAAATCATTTAAAGCCCTAAAGAGAAAAACGAAAAGGTTACAAGATATGAGGTCATGCCCAGGCGATTAAGGAAGCCATTAATGGGAGTTATGAATGGCAGGTGAACCAAGACCATAAGAAATGTCATAGGCATCGAACTTCAGAGATTATTCTTTAAGCAGCCTGCTGAGGTCCAGGCCCCCATGCAGACCATGTTGTGGTACTGAGTGCTGTCTTTAAAAATACAAGTATCAGATGCTGTATCATTTTTCTGCTTTATAATTTGATGCTTATAAATTTGTTGGTCTTTAAGTATCATTTTGAAGAATGACATTAATGAAAAGTAGATCTTTTGGAGTATGAAGTCTTTTTTTTTTTCAAGATTCAAGTCTAGTATATTCAAGATACATAGTAAACATATATCCCTCCTTCCTTCTTTAACTACAGAAGAGATAAACTCATATAACTTTTCAACTTTCTGCATTGTATTTTATTGGTGCCAGACATAGCCATTGATTTCTCTTTCTTCAAATCTGCATATGAAAACCAAACATTGGAAACATCTACCAAGTGTGTTTTTTCCCCTAAAGAGTCAAAAGAAAACCAGAATCCTACTGAATATTCAATTGATACTGTTTTACATCATCAATAGCTTCACATAGCAAAAGCAGATTGTCTCGATGATGTCATGATTTTAGCTTCATTTTTTAGTAACATGTTATTTTCCCCAAAACACTATGTGACACTGAAGGGACTGAGAGCATCGGGGCAGTGGAAAGCCAGTGTGCCCTCTTGGCATGGTCACGAACAGTGGTGCAAACTTCAGACCTTGAAAGGGGGACCAGTTTGTTTTTACTGTAGTTTATTAAGCGAATCAGACCTTCAAATGAGGTATCATCATCTAAAGGTTCACAAGCCATGAACAGCTTGTTGCTATCTAGGGGTCTTGATTATGTACATTTTTCTCTGCAAATTAAAGCATAAAAGGCAGGAGGGAAAAGACATAACAGAAATCAAGCGAGAGAGGAGAAAGGGGAGAGAGAGAGAGAGAGAGAGAGAGAGAGAGAGAGAGAGAGAGAGAGAGAGAGAGAGAGAGAGAGAGAGAGATCTCCACAACTGGAGAGGGGATTCAAAAATGAAAAAGTCCAAATCTCTTAGAGGGCTTGAGCCTTTTATGTGATTTTGGTGGCAAGTGGCAGGTCTCCCTTTGCTGATTTCAGATTGGTCACCTTAAAGAAGAGAATGCCGATAGTTTATAGCTCCAAATGGGGATGTGCCCAGGTCCAGCTTTGGTCTTAACTGAATTGGTCTGGGTCAGTCAGCCAGAAATGGGCTCTGCTTGTAATTGATGTACAGAAATGCTAGTGATTTTTGTGAATTGATTTGTTTCCTGCCACTTTGATGAAAGTGCTGATAATTTCTAGAAGTTTTCAGGTAAAATTTTGGGAATCTCTTATGTCTATTATAACATCTGAAAATAGGGATAATTTGACCTCTTCTTTTCCAATTATTACTCCTTTAATTTCCTTCCTTTTTATTGCTCTAGCTAGGGTTTCAAGCACTATATTGTAAAGGAGTAGGGATAGTGGACAGTCTTATCTGAGTCCTGATTTTAATTGGAATGCTTCCAGATTTTCTCCATTTAGAATTAAGTTGGCTGTGGACTTGTTGTATACAGTTATAAATATGCTGAAATATGTTCCCTCCAGTCCAATTCCCTAAAGGACTTTTATCATGAATGTGCATTGGAACTTTTCAAAGGCCTTTTCTGCATCTACTGAGATGATCATGTAGTTTTTGTCTCTAAGTCCATTCTTATGATCTATTGTATTTATTGACTGATGATACCATTCCTGCATCTCTGCAATAAAGCTAAGTTGATAAGAAAATGGTCCAGGATCTTTTTGATATGTGGCTCTATACATTTTGCTGGGAATATTTTGTTGGGAATGTTTGCATCTGTGTTCTTTAGGGATATGGAACTGTAGTTTTCTTTTTGTGTGTATGTCTTTTCATGGTTTTGTTATTAGAGGAATTCTGACTTCATAGAAGAAGTTTGGAAGTTTTCTCATTGTTTCTAACCTTTGGAATATTTTAAGTACTAATGGTTGTATATCTCCATTAAAGGTCTTGTACAGTTCTGCTATGAATCCATCTGGGCCTGGGTCTTTTTTAGTTGGAAGGCTTTGTACTACTCTTGATTTTCTTATTTGTTATGAATTCATTTAAGTTGTTGATCTCTTCTGGCTTTAACTTTTGTGGTTTCATTGGATTTAGGAATCCATTCAATTCTTTAAGATTTTCAAATTTAATATAGCATAGGGATTGTCTTAAAATGTTCTGTATTTCTTTTCTGTGTGTTTTGATGTTTCCACTTTCATGTCTCTTTGATTTGGAATTGCTCTTTCTTTTGATTAACTGGGCTAAGATTCTGTCTATTTTGATAAACTTTGAAGAGAAACAGTACTCAAATTCATTGATTTTTAAAAATAGTGTTTTTCATTTCTATTTCTTTGATTTCTCCTCTGGTTTAAAGATTTCTTCTCATCTTCTGGGTTTGGGTTTGGTTTGTTTCTGTTTTCCCAGATTCTTGAGTTTTACTATTAAGTAATTTATGTCTATTCTTTCTGATTTTTTAATATAGGTGATTAGAACTCTGAAACTTGTTCTTAAGACTGCTTCTTATGTGCCCTAAATATCTTTTTATTTTAATTTAGTTTCAGCAACATTTTACTTATGTATTTATTTATTATTTATTTACATGTATTTAATTTCTTCTGTGACTCATTTATCATTCAAGATTGTGTCATATAAATTCCATGAATTCATGTAATTACTAGAGATACTTTTGCTATTGATTTTAATCTTTATAGCTTTGTAGGCTGGTTTCACATTTTTTTTTAGTATTTCTGAGTTTGTTTGTTTGTGTGTGTATGTGTGTGTGTCCCAGTATGTGATCTATTTTTGAGAAACTTCCAGTGATTGTTGAGTAGACTGTGTATTTTTGGTTCCACTGACTAAATGCCTATGTTGTTATTGTAGCTTTGGGGGTTTAAGTTCTGTAAGGTTAATGATTACTTGTCTACCATGTAGTATATAGAAGAACTTCAAAAAAGATATCAAATAAAGATGAAACTTCAAGGTCAGCTTGATTCTTCTTGTTTGTTCTATAACTCATTTATGTAATGTATTTTCAATATGGTCTTACTGTCAAATTTTGATGAGTAACAAAGAGGAATAGCAATGGCTAGTTTAGTTTAAAGGTAGTGTACAGCCCCATTGGTCAATATATACAAAAGAAGCAATCCATTCCTGGCATTGAGATTTTTTTTCAATACCCTAAATGTCTAGAAAGGGAAATAGCCCACTGTTATGGGATAAGCTATTTTTCTTAAGTTTTGAATAATATTCCATTGTGTAAATGTGCCATACTTTCATCATCCACTCATCAGTTGATGGGCATTAAGGTTATTTCCTTTTCTTGGATATTATGAAAAGAACAGCAATGAACATATATGAACAGGTTTCTCTTTAGAATATTATAGAGTCTTTGGGGGTGTAAGCCCAAGAGAGATATGGAAAGATCATGTTGTATATTTATTTTTAGCTGTTTGGAAAGCTTTCATACTGACTTTCATTGCCATTGAACCAGCTTGCACTCCACCAGCAGTGAATAACTGTTCCTACACTCTTTGCCGACTTTGGACATTATTTTCTGGATCTCAGCCATTTCACTAGATCTATGAGAGTTCTCAGACAACAAATTACAAATGGCTTGTACTTTTTTTAATGTTCAACATCTTTATCGAGAAGAGAAATGCAAATTAACTTACAATGGAAGTTTCTTATAAGAAATTATGATGGTTGTCATTTCATAGGAAGCAAGTGATAGACTCCATATGAGGGGATATTTTCAAGGAAAGAGCAAAGCCATTGACCAAGTCTCTCATTACTCTGAGGTTGGTGTTCACCATAATCCTCAACATGGGTTCCCCTTTCCTGATGCTTCAAGCTCAGACACAAAACCAATACCCAGGAAAAGACTGTCCATTTGATTTCACACAAATGACCCCTTGTGACAGAGTCAAATATCTACTGGTAATGGTTGACAGCTTCACAGGGTGACTCAGCATTATTTATGTATGGACTGAGAGCTTGAGAGGTTTTAGAGTCCTTTGTAGAAGAAATTATACCTCATGTTGGCCTCTAATCATTAGACGGCAATGGCACATCTTTCATTTCTGAGGTTATATATGTCATATCCAAACTTCAGAGCATTTCTTACTGTTTGAAATGATGACTTCGGTCTTCAGGTAAGTTGAAATTAGACAATCTGTCCTTTGTAAATTATGTTACTAAACTTTCCAACATATTTCTTTACATTTGAGGAGGTTGTTTTCAATAGTCGTATTTAGAACCCAGATGATTTCAAAAGATTAACCCACATGAGAGTTTTTATGGGAAGCATTCCTTTAAACTCACCCTCTTGATTACAAGAAAGGCCTTGTTCTCATTCAGTTTGTTAGAGAATTGTCCCAGTTTCAACAGGCTTTCCAATAATGTGGGCAGTCAGCCCCAAACAGTTACCTTGATACCTCACCCGTGTTTTCTCCAAGAACTCAGGTTCTTGATAAACATAATTATTGGCACACTTTTTCTGTGGAGGACATCCAGAAGAATCCCTAACTCTGTTATTCTTTCCACCTCTACAGCCATCAACATTACTAAAAATACCCAGTGGGCTCACCTGTCATAAGTCAAAAACTGGCATCCCAAGCCAATAGTTGCTACTCACCCTGACATCTATTCTTGCTCTGCCTTCAGGAGTATATTCTACAAGTAAGTAGTTAAAATTATTATTGAATTTGATGTTTTAGAGGATTCCTTTTTATGGTACCTCATTCAATGGGAGACATAATTATGGACATAAGAGCTTATGTACTACCCACAGGATAGAATTGCTTTTCTTATAACTAGCTTGGAATCACTGCTATCTAAGTATGTTTAATTTGCTGCTTTGGGCTTTCCTGCCTGCCCCTCTGGGGAGGCACTCTCTCGCTCTCTTACTCTGCAGTAAAGAAAAAAGATGCTCTCATTTAGTGGTTTGAGTGAGAAGTGTTCCACAGAGGCTAAAGTAGTTGAATAGTTGGTATATGTTCCCCAATTGGTGGTGCTGTTTGATGAAGGCCATGGAACCTTTAGGAGCTGTAGCCTTGCTCAAAGAAGAATGCTACATGGGGCGAGCATTGAGAGTTCATAGCTTTATCCCACTTCTGGTTGCTCCATCTGCCTCCAGTTTGTCTTTGGAGGTGTGAACTGAGCTTTTGGATTCTGCCATCATGCCTTTCACTGCTGCTGTGCATCTACACCATGATGGGCTGTTGTTCTTCTGGACCTGTAGCCCAAATAAACTCTTCTGTAAACTGCCCTGGTTACAGTGTTTTATCACAGCAACATAAAAGTACTAATGCATCTTCTAACTGAACCAGTTGTTGAACATGCCTTTGGAGGGCTACCATGTTGCTAGATGAACTGGTTCATTGAACCTATCTCCATATCTTGGTAGATTTAATTAAGACTACTGATCAGCATTCTAGAACCTCTTATACTGTTTATGTTCAAGTTAGAAGGTGAAATCTCAGAGAAGGCATTGACCTATTTATCCTTGGTGATATCAGTCAGTTTTTGTAGAAACTAGGAGAGAAGTCTCCTTTTAACCAAAGGCTACATTTTGTTTTTGCCAGATTGATGAGAATTTGGGGAGAGAGGACCTAGTAGTGTGCAATGTAATCAGACTTTATTTGTTTGTGAAATTCCTTTAATGGTGTCCCTGGTTTGGAACCATAGAATCACTTAGAATAGCATAAACACTTTTATGAGTCTATGTCTGAACCCTTAAAGTGGGAAATAATGTTAGGAATATTTCCTGGCACCCAAATGCTTCCTGTTAAAACTAAATAACAATGAAAGGAATTGCCTAGCATTGGAAGCAACAATGAGTGTCTCCATAAGAGTGTCTTCTTTCCCCCTTGTGAGACTTTATTTGTGCTTCTCTTCTGAAATCTGGCCCTTAAGACTCTCACAATCATATGATCTATAACCAATTTTCATGTATAAATTATAATTTCACTGATGTCAGGCCAGATGATCCCCACCATGGGGGTGTACTTTGCCTTTGCTTATTTGCTTGATAAAATAAATTTTGGAGATGTGATATGTATACCCCAGCATAAATTCTCCCTCAGGACACAAAACCACAGCTACAGCTGTGATTGGAGGGAATTTGGAAGAGGCATTTCCCACCCATAATGGAATGGCTTGAAAATTATGATTCAGTGTCTGAAACTTCTCTGATTAAAAGAATCCCCTTTCTGGTCAAATACTTCCTTTTGGTGCAAATTATTATGATCAAACAAAGATACTCTAAGACATTGTCATGTATCTATTTGGATCAACATTATAAATTCTGTCAGAATGTAACACAAATCAGGTATACGTTTACTATGAATGGGTTGAGAGAAGATCTTCCTTGATCTAGTGCTGACATCGCACTCTTCCTCCATAACCCAATATGCCTATCTACTACTTTCTAGCAGTATGTGCCATGAGGTCCACCATTGTCAGCACTAACCAGATGGATTCTAGGTCACATAGAACCTCCTCTGGCCTCAGACTGAAAATAATGAATGAAAGGGAGATGATATTAACAAAATTTCCAGGTGTATAATATGCACTGCGACTTCAAAAGCACTGATTTAGCTCATCGAGGTAGAAAAGGAACTGTCAGCAAGGGAAGGAAACCTAATTTCCGAGTGTCCACAGAAAGCCTACTGTATACCTTTCCTCAGAAGCCCGTTCTCATTCCTGGGCATGTTGTGTAGTCCTTCTCTTACACGTTTCTCTCCACCCACTTTTGTCTGTGTGTGTGTGGTTCTGTATGTATATGCTTGTAGCATAAATGTGTATGTGGAAATGGTGCACATACATGCAGAGTCCAGAGGAGGTTATTAGGTGTTTTCTTTTTTTCACTCTCCATCTGAACCTCGACACAGAGACTCTTTGAATCTGAAACTCATTTTTTCCAGCTATCCTGGTGGCCAGCAAGTTCTAGTGATCCTTCTGTCTCTGTTCTCCCTCCCTCAACCCAGACACCAGTGTGGAATTATAGGTGCATGTGACTTTTCCTGGCTTTCGAGTAGATGGTGACTATCCGCACACAGGTCTTCGTATCTGCACAGCTTACTGAGGCATCTCCACACTTCTTCCTTCCTCTCTGAACACTGTCCTTCCACATGCATTAAAGCCTTTTAAAATAAACTGTGGTTTATTAATTGACTCGTTCTGAAGTTTGTTTTGCAATGTCAGCCAAGACATCCTCATTTACCTGAATGAAGTATCTGAAAAGAACTCATCTGGCTGTTAGATGATGCATTGAGCTATGTCTGCCTGCTCCTGAAAATCTTCCTTGGTGGCCAGTGTAAGAGTAGTTTACAGAAGTGTTGCCTCAAAAACATCCTGATGATAAGGTTACCTGCACTTTTCAACTGCTAGCATACGTCAAAGTTCTCTTTAGACTAGAAAGACATTTTCACTTATATGTAAATAATAACCCGAGGGAACTCACTCTAAAACTCAAAAGTTAAAATGAAAAGGATAGCCATCTTACAAATTTGGATGACACTTGATATTTTGACAGTTGCAGAAGGGGAGCCTGTGACAGTGTTAAAGTGGAATGCACGCATGTGCTTGCCATGTATGTACAGCAGACACTTTGGCCAATGTGTTCTCCAGTCCGTCAAGATGTATATGAGATTCTGTTTTAGGTTTTGATGATTAATTATCATACTTCTCAGATACTTGTGGTAAGAAAAGCCCTTTCTGTAATATTAGGATTAGTCATACTGCTCTTCTTTACAATTTATTAAGTATGAATGAAACAGAGATTTTTCTTCCAGGTTCACGTTGAGTATTGGTCCTCTACTCTCCCAGCCCAGCCTTCTTGTGTCATCCTCAGATCAGTCAGGTCCAGACGTTCCATCTCTGGAGAGGCATGGCCTGCATAGTTAGCTTGAGAAAACTTTAGAAAATGAAACCAGTCATCTGCAAAGGTTAGGATTAAGAGATTGATGTCTCTGGTGGAAAATTGAAGCAAAACTAACAAAAACATGAAAAATACAGACACATTGGAAAAGAAATCAGTCCCTCACCCCTGATGACTATAAATAGGAATGTCACAAAGATTACAAGCCATGCTTACAGCTAAAACACCTGCCTTAACTTCCTATGACCTCTACATGCAAGGGATTCTTTTGACCTTTTTAGTCTCTGATTTTGTATTATAAGCCTTTAAACATATAAAATGTACCAAATATGGTACTTATAATTTCACTTAGAAGAGAAATGCAAGCACCTTAAATAACGAAGTATTCCCAAACCTTTTTATGTATGTTATATATATATATATATATATATATGTATTTTAAAATATTTTTTAAAATGTAATTTCAAAAGCTATCAAAATGGCATATAGTATGATTTTAAGACACAAATAGAACTCTCTCGTGTGGCCCACGCCTATCCTGGGCTTTGCACTATTGCCCCCTGTAGGTTTCTTTCCTTTACTCTTAAAACCCACACTGCCATACTTACATTAAGATTTCCTTAATGAATTCCAACTTTGAAAAAAAACCTACAATAACCAAAAGGAAAAATCAAACAAACCTCCTCCTCTCTATTCCAGTCTTTTATATATTTGGCTTGTATTAATTCTTGCTAAGGATTTGGCAACAGTTTTAGACCTTTTGCCTTTTACCCTTATTTTTTGTTTTTATATTTTAAATTACCCATTCTTACCTACATGGGAACAGTAGATGTTTAAAGGGGGTGTATTTGATTCATCTTGAAAAGTGTCAGAGACTTGAAATGTGTTGATTTTTGCTAAGGGAAAAAACAAACAAACAAACAAAAATAAATAGATTCCAGAGGAGATCTCTATTTCTAAATACTAGAAATTGAGAGTGGTAAAAATAATAAAAAAAGTTATTTCAAGAATAAAGTATAGAAATGAAGAAAAAGGATAGCAGCAGAAAGATCAATGGAATCCAAGTGCTAAAATACAAAGAATTAGATAAGCCTTGTAGTGAAAAAGGATACCTCAGGAAAAATATGAAAAAGAAAAAATGCTAATAATATCCAAAGGGGTTTTCAAAGAAATAAATAGGGATTATGTATATACTAATTAACGAGAGGCTAATGAAACCCACAAAGACTTGGAAATGCCTAGGATATTGACCTGCTTTCTAAAATCATCTTTTAATAATACACAAATTAGAAAAAGGGCAAGGTAGGAAATTGAAGCTGATGTAATTACGTAAAGCAAAGATCTTTGTAAACAGGAGGATGAAATCATTTTAGAAATCAAGTCTTCTGTTTTTCTAGCACACAGTCCAGAAGGTTGAATAATAAAATACACACACACACACACACACATATACATTTATGTGTATATATATATATATATATATATAGAGAGAGAGAGAGAGAGAGAGACAGAAAGAGACAGAAAGAGATGGGTGTGTATGTATGTGTGTATTGATTTTGCGCCATGATTTTAAGGAAAGAAGAGAAAGACATAATCTATTTAATGAGTTATCTTTCCAGTGATGAACACAGCATTATTTATTTTTACAGGTAACTTGAGACTATAAGAGAGAAATCCCTAAGCAAACAAGGCTCTGTTTTCTTAAAGGGGGAGCACCTGTCATCTCAACTCTTAGTGAAATAAGAAGACAAATCTGAAGATAAATATTGGAAGACATCTAGAGGATCAATGTATTATGAAAAGTAAGCAGTATGGTTTTACTAAGAAAAAAAATCATGTCAGGCAGATTTAATTGCTTTTTTTCCCTTGTGGATCAAGTTGTGAGATTAGTACATGAAAGCAACAGTAGATGTGGCACATCTCCATTACTGCAAAACAGGAGCATGTCTTATAAGACTTTGCTCAAAAATTAGCTTAAGTTAGCTTAGTCTCAGTTTTACATAGACTAAAACTTGGTTGACGTATCATCACATGAAGGATGCCTTATGAAAAGCAGCTTTTCCAGAGGGAGGAGGCATCCAGGGAACTGCCAAAGGGGTTAGTGGTACGTCCAGCTATTTTAAAAAGATTCATTAATTATGGTAACAAGAAAGTAAATGACATGCTAATTAAATTCACAGGCCATGAAAAATTGGGGAATACTGTAGAAAACCCAAGCTGGAGAGGCAAAAATGAGCTGTGATGAGGTTTGATATATGATTGAAATTTTCTATCAATTTATCCAACTTAAAGATACAGTGGTACAAAAACTTCTTGACTGTATATAATTCTGAGGAGCAAAATTCTTGCAAAGGCTGTGGGAAAGTCTCTTAAGCATCCCTTACTTAAAATGGATGGAAACAGAAGTGCTTTGGAGTTTGGAATTTCTTTGATTTTGAAATATTTAATGGAAATTATTGGGACTGAAAGCCACATCTAAGTAAATACTGGGTAGTATTTCATAATCATACTCACAGTCTGGAGATACTGTCAAAATTTTTGATAGTTTTATTTATTATTTTTATTTTATGTATGAGTGTAAGCGCACTCGTGTCATGCACTGCCTGCAGAGGTCAGGAGAGGGTGTTGGATTCTCTGGAACTAGAGTCACAGTTTCTGCCTGCCATGTGGGTGCTGGGGATTGAACCCCAGTCCTCTGCCAAAGCAGTCAGTGCTCCTCGCCACTGTACTATCTTTCCAGTACCCCTGAAGATACTTTTAAAAACATTTTAAATTTGTTTATTTTTATTGAAATGTTGTGATTCTCATACAGCATCATTTGATGGTATTTAGATGCCCTCCTTTAGCCCCACCTTCCTTATTGTTCTCAATCCAGTTTAATGCACTCTAACATATATACATGGCTATAGAGTCTAATTTGTGTCCCCAGTGTCCTTCGGTGTGGGTCCATCCACTGGAGCCTGGTTAATCCACCAAGAGTCCCATGTTTGAAAGGGACTGTCTCTGTCCCTCCCAGCAGCCATCTGTTGCCACAACTTCCTTAGGTGGGGTTAGAGCTTCTTCTCCACTTCCTCATATATATGCTGGTTTTTGTTGCGCTGGTTTGAGCTTCCATGGGATTTGCGCACGTTATCACTGTTATTGCGAGCTCACATGTGTAACTGACCAACTATCTGCAAAACTCTGCTTCCTTGTGGTCACCCACCACTTCTAGTTCTTAAAGTATGGTCTTCCTGTCCCACTCCTTTGCAAAGATCCCTGAGTCTTATGGGGCAGAGGTTTGATATAGGTGTCCTAATTCAGAAATAAGCACTACACACCCTCTTGTTCTCTGCTCACTGACAAGTTGTGGATTTCTTTGTTAATCACTGTTGCATAAGGAAACTTCTCTAGTGAAAGCTGAGAGAGACATTAATTTATGGGTATAACTATAAATCATTAAGAGTCAGTTTAATACAATTTCTCAAAAACTAGTATGACCTTTGTGACATGCTTTGTTTCAGATTCCTAAGCCTGATATTAATGTCAATGCCAGGAATGGACTCCCTCTCTAGAAGCTGTTGACCAGGGGTTACAAAGATCCTCAGACAATATTGGCCATTGCCCCTGCTCTTGGTTAGCCACCAGAAATTGACAGTAAGAGCCTATTGCTGAAGACACTACATACATGAGCTGTAGAACAACCAATATGAAATCAAGCTCGTGCTGACTTCAAAGTTTATCTAAAATAGCTAGCTTTCAGAGTGCTGAAGGTGCTATGCAAGCTAGTGAAGGAAAAAAAAAAAACATCTTCCAGACTGAACTGTGAATCTTGTGAGCTGCAACAACTAATTTGTCAAGATATGCCCATGGGTGTAATTGTGGAACACATATTATGAGAGTGACCAAACTCTTTAACTGGATTTAAGGTTCACTCCCTTTGATGGACCTCATACTTGACACTGATATCAAGATTAGGAATTTGAAGATACTTTTATGTCATAGTTTTAGAGTGCCTGTGTTTTGATGTTACCTATCTTATGACCTCAGTTGAGCTTTTGCATTTGTGGTGCCATATCTACACTCAAAAGTTACTGGAAATTTTTACTTTTTAAAATTATTTTGAGGAATTCATATATTAGTAGGGTATTTGCATAATTTCCTCTCCTAATAATTGGTTGACTTCTTAATGAAATGGAATTCTACCTATAGCTATCCTGAACATCAGATCTCTAGATTTGTTAACATTTATCTACCACTTTGTATTTCCATTTTCTTGTCCAAAATTAGAGCCAAGTATGGTTTTATATATAGATGTGATCTATTCAAGAAGTATACAAAATTCAGAAGCTCCATCATATCATAAGACATTTTAAAGCCTATCTTGTTCCTTGACATGCAAGTGCTTAAAGAATAGTTTAATAAAACACAAAGGTTTAGTTTAGGCATGTCATTCTCCAGTAAGTGAGAAATGAGAAATAAAAGGTTCCGGCAATACTAACAAAGATAGTATAAAAAGCCTCCCCATAAAGAGGCCCACTAAGCTGATTTGGTTAGCATGCTAGCTTTGTTTGTAAATAAACTTCATTTACTTATGTAATCTGTTTCTTCTGAGTAGCTTTACTTGAACTCAGATTCTTTAAGTAAATGGTGAGAGATTCCCATTGTAGAGTATGACCAAACATAGTTATAACAGCAAACATTTTGAAAGCAGCTTAACATCAAAAAAGGCAACACTCACTGGATGTGGAGGCACGTACTTTTCAACACAACACTTGGGAGTCAGAGGCAGGCAGATTTCTGTGAGATGAAGGCCAGCCTGGTTTACATGGCGTATTACTTACTTTTCTGTTGCTCTGATAGAAACACTGACCAAGGGAACTTATAAAAGGAAGAGTTTATTTAGTTTATGGTTCCAAAGGGGCAAAAGTCCATCACGTGTGGGTCAGGATGGAAGGGAGGCTGCAGAGGTGGCTAGAGTGCAGAAGCTAAGCACTCACATCTCCGGGCAGACACAGGAAGCAGAGTACGGAGATCCAGCAAGGCTTAAGAACTCTCTAAGCCTGTCTCCTGACCTCAGCTTCTAAGACCTTCCAAATCATTGCCACCAACAGGGACAAAATGTCCAACTGCTTAGAGCCGTTAGGGGACATTGTCACTCAAATAATCACACATGGTGAGTTCCCAACCAGCTATAGCTACAGAAAAACAGTCTCAAAAAGATCAAGAAAACACAGCAACACCAAAACAAAAGAAAGAACAAATTTTCAACCATAGAACATAATTTGAAAGCATCACTGAAACGAATTTTCAAGTGAACAAAAAAGACATCAGTTCCACACAAAGTATAGGATTATTCCGAACCCTGAGACAACATACATATAAACAAAAACACTGAGGGAGGTTCAAGAAGACTTAAAAAAATAGTTTTAAGTGACTGCTAAATGTTTCTGGATTTTAATTTTATCTTCCTATTTCTTTAAAAATTAAAAATCTTTTTCATTGCTCTAAAAATGGAAATTTCATATAGTCCAATATAGAGGATGAGAATGCAAATTATAAGATGTGGATAGACAGAGGAAAAAATAGGAGATTAAGTAAAATATTTATAATTGAAACTGAAGCCATAGAACTTCAAGTTATTGTTTATGTATTTATTTTTTATGTATGAATGTTTTCTGTGCATGTGTATAAGTGAACTTGTACATGCAGTGTCCATGGGGACCAGATGAGGGTGTTGGATTCCCTGGAACTGGAGTGATGGATGGTTGTTAACTTCCATGTGGGTGCTGGGAACCAAACCTGAGTTCTCTGCAAGAACACCCAGTGCTCTGACTCACTAAGCCATCTCTCGAGCCCCACATGTGGCTATTACATTTTCTTTAAGAAACGATGTACTTATTTTCATATTTTATTGATTTTTTATAATAGTTATAAAATACAATCTATTTTTATCATATTTAGATACGCCTTCCTATCCTCATCTTCCATTATTATCCCAACCTGATTTCATATCAAATCAAATGCCCAACACTGGGAGGTCCACTCACTGGATTTGGGCTAATCTTCCTAGGCAGGCACCCTTGAAGAAGTCTGACTTTCCCCTGCCAGTAGCTATTGGTTGCCAGTCATTTCTCAGATGGGAATAATGATTCTTATACACTTTTCCACTTTTATGCTGAGATTTAATCTTTCTTAACATAGGTCTTGTTTACTCTATCATCACTGCTGTGAGTTCCTATGAGTTCCTATGAGTAACTGCCCACTTGTCTAGAAAACTTGGTTTTCTTGTGGTTATCTGCTACTTCTGGCTCTTGCAATCTTTCTGCCCATTCTTCCTCAAAGATCTCTGAGGTTTGGGAAGCAGAAGTTTAATATAGGTGTCCTATTCCAGGATAAGCCATCTTATTCTCTGCACATTGGTCAGTCATGGATCGACATATTAGTCATGATCTACTGCATGAGGAGGCTTTTTTGGTGAGAGCTGAGAGATGCATTAATCTCTGGTATAACAATAAGTCATCCAGAGTCAGTTTAATACTTTGTGCATTATATCCTGAGATACTGATTTTTCAATTGGAAAATCCATAAAGTCTAGGAAACTAGTAAACTACCATCATGGAGGGTGTGGGTGGGGAGCTTCATGGCATGGGAGATAGTGTGCAGTGACATAAAGATGTAAAGGCAAATAATGGAGTTGGAAGGTCAAATACAGTGAGGAATGGGAGGTTAGGGGAATAGAGGGAGTTCAGGGAAAGATAGCTAACACTCAAGCCTGTATGAAATGCCCCATGGAAAATACATACCACTATGAAAGTGTCTTAATATGTATCCAATGCCATGAAAAGACTCCCTTTTTAAACCTTTGGATCAGGGCTCCCATTGGATGGTCATTGCTCCTGCTCTAGGTTGCCCACCAGAACTTCATGGTAAGACAGTACTGCTTAATATACTACATAGAAGAGTGTTTGAATGAATGAGGAAACATCAAGTTGGCACAGACATCTAACTGTAATCTCTGCTGGCTTTCATGGTGCCGGAAGGAATCACCAGAAGAGAAAAGTACTCATCAGTCTTGAGCGGCTGTGAATCCTGAGAGCTACAGAACTGACCTGGCAAGATATGCCCACTGACACAATAGTGGAACAAATGTTATAGGCATAACAAAGCACTTTATGACTGGACTTAAGGTCTGCTTCACAAGTTGGAGATGTCAGCCCTAGGAATCTATGAATAAGCATGTCACAGGTCATGGAGGCGGGGAGCCCATACACAGTTATTTTAAATCTACACATAAAAGATAGAAGTGTGAATACAGTAAGGATTTAATAAATATGGCCATTTGATGACATGCAAAAACACTCAAAAACATGATTTTATCATGTGGAATGTACTTAATATGAATGATGACTAAACTTTGCAGTAAAAAGTACAGAGCAGACCCTGGGAATTTAAAGTTTAGATTGTGTGCTATCAGAGACTTTTGAAATGTCATAAAAAAGTGTGACGTTCCCTCAGTTTTTTTTACATACACAACAGTGTTAGAATGCATAAAATTTAAATGAACTAACTATAAAATTATAGTTTTATAACCAAATTTCTTAATACATTCTTTTTCAACATTTAAAGATTTCTGAATTGGTTTCTATAGAAAGAACTTTGATGAGAGCTGATAGGCTTTCTCATGCAACAGAGGTCAATGGATACTAATGTTACAAATGGCCAAAGCATAGTGAATAAGAGTCTGTGGACTGTGGGACCTTGGACAGGACTCCCGTATTAAACTCCATCCACCCAGGGCTCAGGGATCACTGCAGAAGAGGGAGTAGAAAGATTGTAAAAGCCAGGGGAAGATATGCATGACCATATGGAAAGAGCCTTACAGGCTCCTGGATCCTTGTTCATATGAACTTACAGCAATGGTGACAGCACGCACAAGACCCTTGAATACTAAAGCAGACAAAACCCCAATGGTTTTGGGCAATAGGCTCCAATCTTAGTTGAAGAACTATTGGGCAGCTGATTACTGCTGAGTGATGAAGGGCTGCTTTTCTTTAAGGGAGTGACTCTAGATAGGTTGACTAGACCCGAGTGGATGAATGACTTGACCCAATAGGCCTTAACATAAATAACAGAAAAAAAACTCATGAAATACACTGGAGGTGGGTATGGGCACCAGTTAAGCAGGGAGTATGAAGATGATTAAGATATTGTGTATGAAACACACACAAAATCTATGAAAATATTCAAAAAAGTAAGAACTTTAAAACTTCTACCTTTTTCCAAACTAAACATAAGCTTAAAGTCTAAGTTAATTCTTTTTGTGATACAAAGAAGATCACCTCATGAGTGTTTTCATTTCATCCTATTTAATATGTCTTTGCAGTGTGTCACGTCCACAGAAATGTGCTGACTATATTCATTATATAAAGGAAAATTAAGGATTTGTGTTTGGAGATGAAAACTTCTTTGTATTTTTAGATCTTTCTTTATTAAGATACAAAAACAGTGATGTGTATCTACTGTGGAGTGCGGGGCTGTTCATCGAACCTTCCCTAAGGGGAATCTTGATCATGAACCTAGTTTGTGCATATCTCTTGTAAGAATGCCAGCAGGAACTTTGCTGTTTCTATACTAATAGCTTAGGAAATAGAAATATTACAAAGACTACTCTGCATGAGGTAATCATTTTTGAAATACTGTAGTTCAGATATTCATATTGAGCTTTCAGTGCAATCTCCACTGCACCAAAGAATCAGAACAGCCACGGGACTGTATTCATTTATAAAATGACAGCCAGTTTTAGTGAACATGAAAGGAATTGTTTTCCTTGCTTTTATTTTGAAGTTGCAAATATTTCTTCAATTCTTTTTTTATTTTTGATATACATTATTTTGTATACTTGAGGTACTCAACATGATATTATGAAGCACATATAAATAAGAAGATGGTCATAGAGTCAAACAAATTATCATATTCCATATTGCACACAGTTACCTATTTTTGGAGTAAGAACTGCTAATATATCCTAATTTGCTAGCTCCCAAATAAAGTGCAACTCCCTGTATGTAAACACATATGTATATGTGGCTGTAATATATGTCACATCTCTGGATTTCCTCCCTCATGTCTGCCACGCTGAATCTTCTGACCTTGTGGTCATCCTTTGTTTTCCTCACCCTCACCTTCCTCGCCCCCATTTTCTTCTCAATCTTTAAAGCTTTGAATTTTAAATTCACATGAGTGAGATCGTGCAATACTTTTATTTATTTATTTATATGTCTGAGTTATCTACTGGCACAATGTCCTCTAGACACACTTCCCTTCTGGCAAATAGGAAGGCCTCATCTTTGGAGGACTAGTATTCCATCATCTGTATCTGGCGCACTTATGTTATACATTCTTCTAAGATGGACACTTGGTTGTCTGCATATCTTTTCTCTTCTGAAAAGCATTGCCATGAAAATGAGAAGGCAGACATTTTCAGGCCTGGTGAATTTTCTCGATCATTTCCAAGGAGCTGTGTATTACTTAGGTAGACACTATTATACATTCCTTTAATAATCTTATTCTCAACTATCCTGAAGCTGTTTATTCATTTCTCAAAATTTCTCCATATATTTGATATTTTGCAACCATAATAGAGACCTACACACTTTACTTTGTATTTATTAATTAACAGTATAAAAACATGTAATCAGATATTTGCATCCTAAGAGAAGATTCTTTTAGGAAATGTACAAGATTCTCTTACACCTAGGGTTTTCTCAATGTCTCCTGAAACTGCTACTTGGATGTTACTATAAATGTGACCCAGTTGGGCTTGCAAAAGCTTTTTCTTTGTGTATTTGATTGCTCGGTTTTTATACAAAGACCTTCTAATAAACTGACCTGGATTATGGCAATGACTAAAGTATTGATAAGAGCCATAAATACCTTCATGATATTAGATACCCTTAACTTCATTTTCACACATTAATCTCATTTATCTGCAAAATAATGTTAATGTAGTTCTGGAACCTATTATGACAACGATTAAAACTTTGTCCTCAATGGTTTATATCAAAAAATTATATAAAAGAATGTCATATACTACAACATTGAAAAACTAAATTTATCATCTTGTACTTTGTCAAAAACTTTAAAACTGGGACTGGAGAGATGGTTTAGCTATTAAGAGCACTGGCTGCTCTTGCAGAGGACCTGGGTTGAATTCTAACTATCTGTGACTCCAGTTCCAAGGGATTCAACATCCTCCTCTGACCACTGTGGGCACTGCAGGACATGGGTGCATTTACATGCATGCAGTCAATAGACTCATACACTTAATATAAAACAATAGATAAAGTATTCAAAAATTAAAATTGCATAGAACAAAGCAAATAAAACACACTCATGTCTGGGCATATGATAAATAGAACCATCCAGTAAAGTATTGCTTTATATCCTAGTCTAAATATTAGAACAGATAAATATTATTTAAGCTACTACTAATGATTAAATATCAATAATTTTTCATAAGGGACATAAATAAGAACACTCTCATATAATATGTATATCAAAGAATAGCCATAGCTTGAAATCCAAGTTGGTGTCTGATAATTTATTCCAATGGAACACATTGTTTCTTTTCTTAAAACAGAGAGCTTTTCTTAGAATTCATTTCCAGTTGGATGTTTTAAATAGACATGGTAATAGAATGCATGATGAATAACTTTTATAGTCTGCTAGTCCCTAAATGCTTTCATATCCTTTATGTAGCAAGTAATGCCACATTTTAAACAAATTTTAGCATTCTTATTTAACACTACCTTTGGTGCCTTTAGCGCCAACTCATTAGCAAGTTATATAATTCTGACCTACATTTCATTTTTCTTAGTTAAAGCCGTAACACATATATTTGCTACTAATTACAATGGCACCATTTTATTTTCTTTATTTTCAAGGAGTAAAGTTGTTTGTAGGATTCTGTTTGTTGATAAAATAGAATCAACTCACTGTCATTGGTAGCTATGTGCCAACTACCTCTATGGCTTGGAAGAGCAGTACAATTTTCATAATTGTTCTTAATATTTTCCCTTGTGCTCAGTGAGTATTTACTCTTTTCCAGAAGTTGCCATAATGGTTTAAAATTTTCATGTTATTTAATTCTCACAACCATATATGAACGATTTCTCTGATTGTTTTTAACTGCAATATTAACAAGAAGAGTAAACATGACCAAATAAACATTTGCCTCTTATCAATGATGATGAACAGAATAATCTGTGAGCTAAAACTTAAAAAAGTCCACATTACTAAAAGTGAGAACATAATAACTTGTAAGCAGATATCCAATATTAGTTTTTATAAAATAGATATATGAGGTTACACAGTAACAATCTACCACTCCATAATAAATTAATGAATTTAAGACCATAAAGAATTTAGTTGTATTTACTGTAAATTAATTTAATTGCATACATTAAAATCTACTTAAAATTGTACAAAATAGAGATACTCAGTGCAAGATAGAAGACTGTAGTTTACTAAGTAGAAAGAGCCCATTCTCAAGAAGTGAGAGAGGCTATTATAAGGGACAACTATACAGTGTAGGTAGACTTTGTATTACTTGTAAAGTCTCTGAGGAAGTAGCTTTCTTGAAGCCCCTTGCAGTCCAAGTTGTTGATAACCATGTTTGGTTAGACCCTTAGAAGGGGGCAGAGGTATGACTTTGTTCTTCTCCAGAAACATTCTCACAGACAGTACCCTTGTAGGGTTAAGAGCTCTTGGATCCAGGTTGAGACAGTTATACATTAGTTTCCTTCCAGGCAGTTAAAAATGCTTTATTTCCTCTCAGGGTAATAAATCTGACTCAGTCATCCTTACTGTGACCACTACTCAGTCTAACAGCTTCAATCCTTAGTTTTACAAACTGGGGATTAGTACGGAGAGTCCAGTCCTAATGTCTTCTAATTCTGTCAATATTTAACTACCTACCAATGTTCTTTTCTTTTTTATTTTATTTAAATATTAATGCGTCTCTGAACTCTCATCAACCAAACTCTCTCACACAACAGAGGTCTATGAACACAAAAGGACACAGATGGCCAAAGCACAGAGAGTAAGTGTCTGCAGATTGCGGGTCCTTGGACAGGACTCCTGTATTAAACTTTACCCACCCAGGGCTCAGGACCACTGAGGAAGAGGAGACATGAAGACTGTAAGAGCCAGGGGAAGAGGTACATGACCATATCGAAATAGAGGTCTTACAGGGTCCACGGATTCTCTTTAAACATCAAAAAGCTATTTTAAAAAACATGGTTTCAGGAGATGTGCAAATTATTAGCCAAAAACTGCAGTCCCTAGAAGCCCAACTCTTAATTTAAGATATAAAATCAACTTTGGAGACAGCAGAAATGGAACTATAACAATTTCATGGTTAAGTATATAGCATATTCATTCAACAGCTAGTATAGGCATTGTGTAAAACATGGGGTATTTAAGAAATTGTAAGTGGCAGGGCATGGTGGCACACACCTTTAATCTCAGAATTCAAGAGGCAAATGTAGACAGCAAATCTGTGTGAGATCAAAGCCAGCCTAATCTACATAGTGAGTTCCAGACCAGACCAGCTGGTGCTACAGGGAGACCCAGTCTCAAAAAAACATATAATAGCAACAACAAAAGGGAACTAATGTGCGCAGATCCAAGTTATAATTTTTTCATCTTGAAAAGCATAGTCATTCAAATGGTGCGAATCCTTTTGTTTTTAACTCGCAAGGAATATTAACTTAAAAACAAAAATGAGTACTATCAGAAGGAAATGTCTTAATTTTTTATTTTGGAAATATAGTTATTTAGTTCTCATGGATGATATTAATGCTCTGGAAAAGGTAGTAAACTCTATCAGAGAGACGAAATTAAACTTTTTCTTAAATGAAAAGCATAGTGTTCATTTAGTGAAGAAGCTGTTATTCTAGACTGAAGATAACATAAACAAAGGAAGAGGAAGGAAAATGCCATACCTGGAGAGAAAACTGTTTTTTGGAAAAGAAATGGTATACATCTTATCTAGTTAACTTAAAGATTATGATGAGCTATTTGTGATAAAGGGCACACTGAAGCTCCTTACCAGGGCAGCCTAGCCTTGTTAAGGGGAAAGTCCTGTGTGAGGTAAGCTATTCTCATCTGGAGATTTGGTTTTTAATTTCATGCCATCATTCATATAGTTTTGATAAATTTAGCAAATTGTGCAACCATCGTTGCTATTTAGTTTTAAAACAATTCTTACACCAGAAATATCTTTCTGTGATCAATTGTATGAATTTCACATAGCAACTATGATCACTCATATATTTTCAGTGTCAATTTATTTACTTTTATAGACTTTACATATCATAGTTAATCAATACGTGGTATTTTGTATCTGATTTCACTCATGTAGCACATTCTTTACTGTTACAGATCTTTGAGTGATATTTCATAGTATGAATGTACATTGAGTTTACTCATTCATCAATTGAAGAACTTTTGCATTTGCTCTCTATTTTGTCCAATATTTAATACATTGCTATGAGTATTCATAAATACATCTTTATATGAATATATATTTTCACTGATTTTGCAAGAGCTGAACTGTGGCATTATGTCATGTACTTATGTTTAAATGAGAACATAAAATTCTTCTTCATAAAAATTGTGATGGAGCCTAGATTATTCTATTTTTAAAATATTTTAATGAGCTTTTGTACATTCATTCAACTGTTCTTAATCAACTTTAGACACCCTTCACCATCCATGTTCCCTCAACCCTCCCCGACTAGAACATGAGGTCTAGTATTCCGCCATATATGGTAAGTCTCATCCCATCAAACATTTGTACCCAGATGTCCTTCGGTGGAAGTTCATTCACTGGAGTCTAGTCAACCTATCTAGAGATCTTAAGGAAGATCTACTCTTTCTTACCCAGAAGTCTCCAACAGTTCTAAGAGTTCCCAGGCCCAGTTCCCTCGTTCCATTCTGGGGACGCCTGATTGAACTGGCATGGGTCTTGTGCTCAAAGCCTCTATTGCTGCAAGTTCACATGTGCCCACTTCCAGTGGCCTGAAGGCCTCTGATTCTCTATGTTCATAGACCAACCCTGGCTCTTACAATCTTTCTGCCCCTTCGTCCACAATGATCCCTCAGCTATGGTTGGGTGAAATTTAATATAGGAGTCCTATCCAGGGACACACTGCTGAAGTCTCTTATTCCCTAAAAATTAGGCCCTCTAAAGTTGTGGTCTTCTGTTACATTGCACTCTGTTGTATAAAAAGTTTTGCTGGTAAGAGTTGAGGGACGCATTAGTGTTCTCTCCAGCCCTGTCCTGCTATGTTCCATGAGCATTAGGTGTACAGTTTCCACTGTACACCTAAGGGTGGGCATCTCTCATATATTCTCTGAGTGTGGCCAGTTGTGGAATTCTTCAGTAGCCTCCATTTGTTGTAAAAGGAAAATTATTTAATGAGTGGTTTATGGTATACTTGTCTGTAAATATAAGAATCCATATTTAGCATATGGATAAAATTTCATTTGCATGGAGATATGACAGCGATCGGGGTTCCTCTAAGATCTATGACCTCCCCAACCATGTATATTTGGCTATAATTACAGTGCCACTCATGAGTTCACGCCCATAAAGAGGGCTTTCATCCGGTTAGGTAACTGTTGGCCACCCCCAGACCACAGTACCACTACTGTACAACAAATGGAGTTTTCTGTGGCAGTTGTTATGGCTATTCAGGTTTAGGTCTGGGTTAGACCACTGATTGATTTTTTGCCCTTAGCACCTTGCAAAGTATTTTCTAGAACTCTGAGAGCTAGACTTCAGGAAGATGCTTCCAGGTCAGTTCCAGCTCCATTGTTTCAAGGCCTGTGTATGAAATATGCACTGTCTTCAGCAGTAGGGTCTTACCTTCCAGCACCGAGAGAGACTCAAGGGTTCCAGCAACAGCTTCTGTTATTTTGGGAGTGTCTTGGACTACTTTGACCAAACACTCGAAGGGAGGTCTCTCCTGCCTGGAACTGTACTCCTTGGCATACGGCCCCTAGGTATACACATGCACTAATGTTCAGACACCATGTGTGTATTTCGTGGGGGTCACCAGGGCAACATATTTCTCTCTGGCTTCTCACACAGCCCAGTTCCATTCATTTCTCCTCTTCCTGTCCGACCTTCCTCCTCTTCCCCAGTCCAAGTGCCCCGCCATTAGCCCCCTCCCCATCGCACTCGCCTCCCCATCTCCCCTCTCCTGATTCCCCTGCTCCTGCACTGACTCAGTCCCCTGCATGTCCCGCCCCCTGCGCCTTGGAGCCAGACACGCCCTCTTTCCCCATATCCTCCCTGGTAACATCTGTTCCCTGTTATCCCCTCTATTGGGCTTTTTCCTTCCCTCCGCCTCCACGTTTCCTTTCCGTTTTCTTGTCTCCTACTGTTACATCAGGATATATGTTCACATATAAGGGATTGGTGCTACACTCTGTAAATAAAAGAGCACGTATGTCATTTGCTTTTCTGAGTTTATGCAACTTCAGTTAGTATAATAGTCTCTAGTACAATCCATTTACCTGCAGATTTCATCTGTTTTAATTACTGAGTAGAACTCCATTGTGTAAATCTACTACATTTTTATTATCCATTCTCAGTTGAGGGACATTTGGGTTGTTTCCATTTCTTAGCTGTTGTGAAAGAGCAGCAACAAACAGGGATGTACAGGTGTCTCTACAGTAGAATGAGTCCTTTGAGTATGTGCCAAAGAGTGGTATAACCCGATCATTTGGTAAATTCACTTTTAGTTTTTTAAGAGTTCTCCATTCTGCTTTCCATAGTGATTGTATATGTTTGTACTCCTAACAGAAGTGAACGAGCATTCTCCTTTCCTCACATCTTCTCCAACACTTGGTGTCCTTCATTCTCTTGCTATTAGTCAGACTGACTGGGGTAAGATGGGATCTTAAAATGATTTCATCTGCATTTCTCTAATTACTAAAATATTGAACACTCTTTAAGGTGTGTTAGCCATTATTTCTCCTGTTTGAGAGCTCTGTGTTCAGACACGCAATCCATCTTTTTATTGGGTTGCTGATTCCCTTGTTTCTGTGGTTTTTTGAGTTCTTTGTGTATTCTGGATATTAATTTTCTGTCAGATGTGTACCAGGTGAAAATTCTCTCACTCAGGAGTTTCTTCTTCACTTCCTTGGTTGTTTCCTTTGCTGTGCAGAAGCTTTGTAGCTTAATGAATTCTCATTGCTGATTATTGACTTTAATGCCTGGGCACCTGCTGTCCAGTTTAGAAAACGCTTTCTTACACCTATATCTTGTAGGGTATTGCTTATGTTTTCTTCTAGGAGTTTCAGAGATTCACTTATTAAATTGCGGTCTTTGATCCACTTGGAGTTGAGTTTTGTGCAGGATGAAAGATAAGGGCCCAATTTCATTCTGTTGTAGATGAAGATCCAATTTTGCCAAGTCTGCAGTGTGTGAGTCCCTGGACAGGACTCTTATATTATGCTTCACACACTCAGGGCTCCGAACCGTTGAGGAAGAGGGTACAGAAAGATTGTGAGAAACAGGGAGGAGGTGCATGACCTCAGGGGAAAAAGAATCCTACAAGCTCCTGGGCCTCTGCTCATATGACCCCACAACAATGGCATCAGCATGCTCAAGACCCATGCAAACTCAGGCAGTCTAAAACTCAGCATGGAACTCAGGAAATGGGCAGTAAATTCCAATCATACTTAAAGAAAAATTAGCAGCTGATTACTGTTGGGTAAGGAAGAGCTAATCTTACAGCCAGGATCTGTGGATAGGTTGAATAGACCTCAGTGGATGAACTTGTACTGAGTATTTTCCAGGAACACTAACTTGACACAATAAGCCTTAACACATGACAGAGTGTATGAATTCTGTGGACGGCAGCAGGGTTGTGGGAAGGTGCCAATGAGGGAGTGATTAAGATTGGTTGAGATGTTCTGTATGAAATACACAAAACTTCAATAAAATTCTATAAAAAAAATAGACAAATTCATCCATTTCTTTTAGATTTTCAGTTTAATAGAGTATAGATTTTTAAAGTACTCCCTTATAAGCTTCTGAATCTTTTTGGTGTCTTTTGTGGTCTTTCCACTTTCATCTCTGATTTTGTTAATTTGGATTCGGTCTTTCTTTCTTTTCTTAACCGGCCTAAGTGTCTTTCTAATTTGTTTAGCTTTTCAAAGAACCAGCTCTTAGATGCATTGTATTGTTTTCTATTTCTTCTCATTTACTAGGTTTGGAGTTTGTTTTGTTTTTGCCTTTCCAGTGTTTTGAGTTGTATTGTTAAGTCATTTATGTGTTCTTTCTGAGGTTTCAATGTAAGCACTTAGAGCTATAAACATCCCTCTTAGAACTGCTTTTAAATTTTCCCAGAGGTTATGTTATATTGAATTATGAACTTCATTTACTTCCATTAATATTTTTGTTTCTTTCTTAATTTCTTCTTTGACTCATTTGTCATTTGGGAGTGTATTTTTTAATCTCCACAACTTTGTGCAGTTATTAAAGCGTTTTTTTGTTTTTCACTATAAGCTTAAGAGTGCTGTGGTCTGTTAGACTGCATGGGATGATTTCAATTTTGAGATGAGTTTCTAGAAGACAACACAAACATGAATTTCCTTTCTTAATCTGTTCCACTAGCCTGTGTCTTTTGACTGGGGAATTGAAGCCATTGATATTTATTATTATGGAAAGGTGTATTTGTTACTGTCATATTATTGGTTTGTGTTCTTGATCCTATTTTGTGTTTCTGCAATTAAATCTTTTTCTTTTCTTTCTGTAACCTCTTGGGTATACTCATGCTTGTCTTTGATCCTTTGTACTGCTTTATTTTCTGTAGGGCTGGTTTGGTGGACATGACTTCTTTCAGACTTTTAATTTCATAGAAAATTTTAACTTTGACTATGATAAATCGTATTGCTAGCAAAGTGTTCTGGATTGGCATCTATGGTCACTAAGAACTTGGAATATTTTGGTCCAGATTCTTCAAGCTTTCATAGTTTGCACTGAAAAGTCAGCTGTAATTCTGATGGGTTTTCCTTTATATGTAACTTGTTTTTCTCTAGCAGCTTTCAGTGTCATCTCTTTGTTCTGCAAATTTAGTGTTTTTACTGTGATATTACAGGGAGAGTTTTTGTTCTGTTCCTGTCTAATTGGTGTTCTGTGTGCTTCTTGAATCTGTATAAGTATGTCTTTCCTTAATTTAAGGAAGTTTTCATCCATAATCCTGTTTAAGAACTGGTCAATGCCACTGACCTGAGATTCTCTTCCGTCCTGTATGGCTATGATGGGTAGATTTTTTTTATGTTGTTTCACATTTCCTGCATATTCCATTCCTGTGTTTTAAAATAGTTTACATAGTCTTTCTTGAGGAGTCTAGTTCTTCAACTTTGTCATCTAGTCTTGATATTCTGTCTTCTGTTTCATTCATGCTACTTGTGAGATTTTCTCTTATTGTTTCAAATTGACTTATTCAATTCCATTCCCATTTCAGTTTGGGTTTTCTTCAATATACCTATCACTTTTGCAAATTCACTTTTCAAGTACTTAATTGTTTTAGTTATTTCAATCAGCCACATATTTGTATGCTGTGTGAGCTTCTGTCACAAGTGTATGCCCATCCTCTTTGAGTTCTTTGACTTGTTTGTGTTAGGTTCTTTTTTCATATTTATAATTGTTCTATTAAATTCTGCGTAGCGGTATTCCACATGGTGATTCTCATTGTAGTATGCTTCTGTAGACCTGGTGCCTTTTGTTGGGAACATATTCTCTTGGTTTTTCACATTATGTGAATTTTTTGTGTTGCTGTTTGGGCATATTGATTTCTTTTGTTGGTTGTGTGTTCTATAGGAAATTCTATTTTTCCTTGGTCTATCTGTGTTTGGGTTCTGTTTATATTTTTTATGTAACTGAGTTGCTTTTTGCTCAGGCATGACAGATTTGTTGTTGTGTTCTTCAGGTTCTCACAGGGTATTAGGCTAGTCTCAGTAGTAGGCAGGACAGGTAGTAGGCAGGCAAGGTAGAAGGCTGGCCTCAGGAATCCAAACCAAGGTGGGTGTAAGGACAGCTGGTGTAGAAGGCTGTTATCAAGAGTCCAAAGGTAAATTGGGGGTGAGGATAGCCTGTGGAGGACCTAACAAACTGAACAGTGCTGGGGATCAGATGCAGTGGACAGGTCTGGACTAACAGGGTGGTCCAGAGATCTGGAATGCAAAGAGTAAAAATGGTCAGATGCTTTAGCAGCTCCTCATTAATTTTTTATGTTTTTTTTTTTGCATTCAGTTTCCATTTGTAAATTTCCCTGCATGCTTTCCTTTTATATCCGTGATGTGGTGGTTTGAATTAGAAACATCCTCCATAGGTTCAGGTATCTGAACACTTGGTTCCAAGGTGTTGGCAGTGTGAGGAGGTTTTGGAGGTGAGACTTTGCCTAAGGAAGCATGTCACCAGGTGTGGGCGTTGGGAAGTTATAACCTCACCCACTTACAGATCCTGCTCTTTAATTTGTTCTTGCTGTTGAAGGTATGAGCACTCAGCTCCCTGCTCCTGCTGCCGAAGCCCACGACTTATTGCCAATGCCTTTCCACCGTGATGGACTCTTATCCCTCTGGAACTAGAAGCCAAAATAAACTTTTTCTTCAATTAGTCATATTGATCATGGTGTTTTTCTCTCAGCAACATAACACATGCTTATTTAGAATTATGTTGTTTAATTTCTAATTATTCACAAATTTCGTAATTTTATTACTGTCATCAATTTTTACTTTTTAAATATGGACATAGGCATATTTATGTGATTTTGATACATTTATGTTTTTTGAGTCTTGTTTTATGCGGTACCTGATTTTCTTACTAGAGAATAGTTCATTTTTTCAGAAGAATTCATCTGTTATTGTTGGGCAAATTGCTCTAGGAATGTCATAAGTCAACTTGATTGATCATGCCATCTGTGTCTGCTACCTTGCAGTACCTGACATTGAGAATGTTTTTATTGAAAGTTAGATCCTCTAGTGTTCAGCTATTAGTATTGAAATTCTCTAGTTCTCCTGCCAATACTGTCATTTTCTGCTTTGAGTTTGGGGCACTAATGTCAAGTGAGCCTAAGCTTGTAGGTACATCTTTCTAATGAATTGATGTTTTCATCATTATAAATATACTTCTTGGTTTCTAGTAAGGTGTTTTTCTTCAAAGGCCCTTTAGTCTGATATTAGGTTGTTCAGTCCCATTATCTAGTAGTTGCTGTTTGCACCCCTTGGATTCGTGTGTTTAATAACTACATTCACTTTTAGCTGTGAACAGCTCACTACTGTTTTCTTCTCTTTGTTAATAGGAGATACAGTCCTAAGGGACCACCCTTTCCTTCACCTTGGCACCAACCAGAACTGACAAGCTACATGATCAATGGACAAGTATAGGAAATGAATACAAATATTACACATTCTCACATGTAGGTGGATTCCGAAATAATCAAGCTCAGAAGAGCAGAGCCCAGTGTGGTGACTACTAGGGGTTAGGGTAGGATTAAGGGGAGGAATTGTGATACTGTAATTACTGTTTTATTTTTAAAATATATTGAATAAAATAGTGACTATAGTTAATAATCATGTAATGTATGTTTCCAAATCATTAGGAAAGTAAATGTCAGATCTTCTCACCACAAAATGCAAGGGAATTGATATATTAATTAGATTGATTTAATTGTTCTACAGCATATTAATAGCTCATATTATATGTACCTCATGATTCAGTTGTAACTCGTCATTTCATAACTTTACAAAGAGAGAAAATCTGAGTAATTAAATAATTTTATCTTGACGACTATCTTGATATTGGGGTTCAATGATTGGGAAAATGCATATAAAAGTAAAAAACAAATTTGAACAGTATTTAAAATTCCCATTGCTTAATCCATTAAAGAGCCTTAAAGGACATTAAAAATAACAAAATATATGAGACTTTAAAAATCATTAGCCCTTCACTACTAATGTTATTATGTATCAAGTTTTAGTTATTTTACATTATGTCATTTTTATAAAATTATAATGTTTTATGATTTTTTGTTTTCTATGGAAAACTTCTGGCAAGCATGTTTATAACTGCCTAATTTTATACTTATCTGTTAATGTGATAATTTATTGTGTATAATATTCTATCATGTAACCTGGCACGTATAAAGATCCCATTTTTCACATAAATGTTTTGATATAAATACTCCATATGTTTAGTTCTTTTTCAGTTCTCTTAAAAAGATTTTCTTATTAAAATTTGTGGATCTTTATTTCATGTCTGTACAGCATATAATTAGATAGTGCTCAAAATATAGGAAATGAATATCAAAATATCAAATTCAGTATGTATATATTTAATACTTACAGTAATATAAGCATATTTGCTATGTAGTCAGGCAAACACATGATACAGTAAACTTATCCAAAATGCCTGAAACTGTTGTGAAACAAAACATATTTGTAATGTATTGTCCTTAAAAACGTACGTCCACAGCTTAAAATTCTGTACTCTCATGTAGGTAGATACATTTTGAAGTGAATATATTTAAATTGCCATTTAAGTAAACACATGTATGATTTTTTTTAAATCTAGGGATGCAATTCTATGTCAAGTTCTAAAATCATCTGCAGCATTAGAAGTGTGAACATTTATGTGAGAAAGGGGCTGGGAGAAAGACTCAGTGATTAAGAATATTGGCTGCTCTTGCAAAGGACTGGGGTTTGTTTCCCAGTACCCACACGGGGGCTAAAAACCATCTATAACTGCAGTTCTAGAGGATCCAATCCTCTTTGACCTCCATGGGTATTGCACAACAGGTGTGCACTTATATACATTCAGTCAATACACTCATACATATTAAAAAAAAAAAAAAGAAAAAAGATCTGTGAGAATGACTTAAAGGTATTATATAGTATCTGCTCTAATCTACTTTTTTTTTTTTTGCTACAACTGAATACCTCAGACTCCATAAATTATGTATAATGAATAAGCTGAACTTTTGGAGACTGGAAATAACGAGGTCCAGGAGTGGCATCTACTGCAGACCTTCTTGCTGGTGGATACTCTTTGGAGTTCTATAGTTTCATTGTCAGTTTGATGGGATTTGGTCACTAGGGAAACACATCTCTGGATGTATGTAAGAAAATGTTCCTAGAGAAGTATAACAGAGCACTGAAGACTGACGAGTGTGGGTAGGGACTTCCCACTGGCCAGGATACTGGAATGAATAAAACAGAGAAACCTGATTGAAAACCAGCATTTATCTCTCTGCTTCCTGACTGTGGATGTGATGAAAAAGCCACCATGTCTTACCTGCCATGATGAGCTGTGAAACAAGTTTGTCCTTTCTTATTTCTTTTGACAGGTATTTGTCATAGCAATGAGAAAAGTAACTGATGCATACAGTGTCAGAGGGAGTCACTTGGTGAGAGTTGTATGTACAGAAACAAATCCAAACTGACTTTTATACAAACACAAGGAAGATAACCCATAAACTCATTAGCACATTGTCAATTGATCAATCCATCCATGGGAGTACAGCCATTAGTATCTAATCATGTCTTAAATGTGCCACAGATGATGGATTCATTTTGCCTGTGAATAAGGACCAATTTTTCAAATATTTTTCAAGTGCATTGAAAATATATTAGACTATGTACATTAGAAAATACAATTTTTGATGATTTCAGTCACATTATCTCTCTTTAATGTAAGAAGTAATATCTTTGATAAATAGCATAGAAAATAATAATCAGGATCTATAAATAAAATATTTAATCTGGAATAAAATAATTGGGAAGATTTATAAAAATTTCTTTTTCCATTGTCAAAATCTATTTAATGCTCACATTTACATATATGATTATTACTGGGTGCCCTGTAACAAAAATGGTAAAATGATTACAGAGAAACTATTGTGAACATAAAGAGGATGATTGAAAAATGAATCAGTAATTCACGTACACAGCAAGGAAAACTGAAATTATATGATTTCAGCACAACTGGGGCATTTTAGAAGATCAGATGATGCTATAAATATTTGACTGGTCTAATGGCTGCTCATTAAAAATGGTATCTTTTTACAAAGGAATTCATTTAATAAATAGTGTCACCACGTTAAGAAAGACATTGTTATTGGAAAGTACATTTTAATATCTTACATGGGGCTATGATTTAGTTAGGTTTGGAGTGAGTGTGTCCTCCAAGGCTTCCAGTATTGAAGTTTAACCCCCTCCATTGCATGGTATTCCAGGGTGGAAACTCATCTTGGCTCTGGTCCTTAGCAGCGGGGCCTTTGGGAAGTGATGAAGTTAGATCAGTCCATCAGGTAGATCCTCTGTGGCCCTATAACTTCAGGAGGCATGCTGGACACATACACATGAGGGCCACTTGCCTATATGCATATGATGTTCTATGTCATGTTTCATTTCTTCTGGCAAGAGTTACCACCAGGAACAGTCCTGGAACTTCAAATTAATTTAAGAGTCCAAACAAACTATTTTTTTGTGAAAACATGGTCTGGTATTGGTGCTTCTTGCAACAGAAAGTGGACTATCACAAGAATTTTAAGAGCAATATTTAACTATATACAAGAGTAGCAAAACTCTGGGGAAATGATTTTTATTGGGGGAAATGATTTTCCTTGAAAACTCTGGCAGAGAAGCATGGTGCTAATCTAAATAGCATCCCTGCACTCCGTCCAGATATTTGAAAGCAGTGAGTTCCTCTTGCTTTTCAAGTAAACCTGGTCATCTAAGCACACCAGGACAATGAGATACAATAAGGAGAAATGTATGAGCTATAGCACTGGACTTGTATTTTCAAATTCAATATTCATTTCTTCCTCTTGCAGTGACTGGGGGAACCCTAGGTTTAGATATAGATCACTCAAATACAAAACCGCTTATACCTCTGAATAAATGAAGGCCAGATGCCTGAAAAACATTCCTGTCTTTAATTGTTTTTAACAAATATTTATTTATTCATTTGAGTGTATGTATGCATGTGTGCAAATATGTGCCTGAGCTCATGCGTGAGCATGAATGACTATATGGAGGTCAGAAGGCAATTTTAAGCAATTAGTTCTCTCCTTCTACAACCTTTGTCAAGGGACTGAACTCAGGTCATCAAACTTGCAGCAATTGCCTTTATTGATTGAGCCATCTCTCAGCTCCTCAACAGATTTCTTCAAAATACAAAGAGCCTGGGTTCTGGGGAGATGATGATTCATTCCATAAAGTTCTTATATGAATTCTGAATTATCTTACATCTGAATTCTAATCTTCATATATAAAAAAAGGCTGGCACATAGGCTTGTGCCTGTAATTCCGTGATTGGAGAGGTCAAGACAGTCAGCCTCCAAAACTTGTTGGCCATCAAGTTTAGCTGAATCAGCAAGTTCCAGGTACAGTGACAAACCTGTCTCAAATAAGGTAGAGAGGCAGTTGAGGAAGAGCCCTATGCCAAACTCTGGCTTTCACATGCACATATGTATGCACCTTTGCATACTACAACCAATTAAATACAGATACACAGACACAGAACATGGGGTGGCTCTGACATAAATTCTACAGACTTCCTAAATTTCTATGTTGATCATCTCTTAAATCTCCCAAAGCTGAAACCACACAGGCCCAGTAATAATGAGCTACAATGAGCTTTCTTTCAAACTTTTAGGTGAATGTTAAAGTCAAGACTTCAGGCAGCATCGTTGCCATCACCATATTCTCCTTCCAGGCAACATTAGTCAGAGTTTATCAGACAATTACTAGGTTCCCTGATGTTGGAGGTGATTGGAAGGCAATCTGAACTGAAGATGCTAGTAATTTTGGTTGTTTATAGTCTCTGATGTTACCTTATTCTAGTTACTTGCATTTCTAAAGCTTCAGTCTTCATCTGTTTTACTCTATCTGAGCCTCTCTTTCCAAATCTTGCATTTATTATATAGTTGTAAAAATTCAGAAGCTGGAGAAGTGACTCAGCTGTTAAGAGTACTGATTGCTCTTGCAGAGGACCTAACTTCATTTCCAGCACCAACATAGTGGCTAATAACCATACATAACTCCAGTTCCAGGAGATCTGATAGTATGTTCTGGTTCCCAAGTGTATTGAACTCATGTGGTGTATTTACATATATGCAGGAAAACATTCATACATTAAAAATTAGAAAAAAAACAGATCCACAATTAATGTAAATAATGCCATACTACCAAGACCAAAGATCCAGGCAGTGTTAGGGAAAAACATTGTTTGCTTTAAAAATCTTCTTCTTAGCATACAGTAGATTAAAAGATGAGCCACATCACATTCAAAGCTCAAGTCTCATATTCTTTACGGGGCCATATTATAGACAACTGTCCCCTATTCTGTGCACATCACTGGGAATCAACAGGCCTTTTCTTCCATTCACGTTGTTACTGGTACTCCCAATTTATTCAAAAGTTTTCAATGAGAATAAAACTGGAATTCTAAAATTTGAGCAAGTTTTTTTGGTCCAAAGCAAAATCAAAATTCTTGAAGACCTAAAATACATTCCCAAGTACAAGATATGTGAAGATAATAAGGTATTTTAAAAACTATATTTCTTTTAAAAATATTCTGTTTTATAAATTTTTTGCATGTATGACCCTGTTGCCTGCATGCATGTAGTTGGTGTTGTGCAAGGCCAACTGGTGTTGTGCAAGGCCAAGGAGGTGAGAAGAAGGTGTCTTATCTCTGGAACTGGAGTATGGATGGTTGTTAACCACCAACGAGGTGTTGAGAACAGATCCCGGGTCCTCTGCAAGAACACTGGTTAAGCCAGTGCAGTTAACCATCTCTCCATCTCCCTTCATTTCTTTTTTATTAAAAAACTTCAAATAAGAAGGGAGAAAGCTTAGAGTATTTGCTATTTAACACTCAGATGGGAAAGATGGGTGAGTCTGGTGTACTGTCTCTCTGAGAAGTTTCCAGAGACAATTTTTATCCTTCCCTTCCTGTACAAGCCACTGAATACATTTTAGACCAGAGGCAAGGTATACAGAGACTTTGGCCTAGATTTTCAGTAGTCTCACTAAGGTATGTCTTTCCCTGTGTCTGTAAGAAGTTGGGTTGTAGTCATGACAACCTGATGGGTATCAGATGTAATCTCATCTTCTCTGCCTTCCTGCCTCTGTCAGCATGGCTATGATGACAACTCTGGGAAGGTTCAAGGAACTATTGATAGGTACAAGTTGCCAGCAATTTCTCAAGGCTCAGGAACTTTCCTTCTTGCCTTCTGTCCAAGGGCTTTTCTGAGAGAGACACCCTGTCATGGACATCTTAGACTTACTAATGTGCCAGAGAGCGTTAACACCCTTGGAAGCAATAATTAACTAAGGAAGAGATGGGGTTTTCTCTTGTCTCCTAGGTAGAAGGACATGAAGTAAATACTAGGAAACCATAGGATTTTGCAATTATTTACTCGTAAGGGTTTCAAATCAAGAATGCATCTTTTATTGAATTAGTATTTTATGTTACTTCCCCAAACGCTTACTTATGTTTCACTAACAAAACACATGCACTGGTCTCCCATCATGTACTGATAACATGGTTCTTTAGAGTTCATTTACATTTAATTGAAGATAATGCATTTAGAGGGTGACTAAAGCACCTGAATCGTATCGGGGCAAACTGATGACTGTTAGGAAGGTTAGGAATGAAAGTGGCACAGAGGAGATTTTCAGAATTATGTATGAGATTACTTACATATATATTCATAGGAAAACTGAATCTTGATTTCTAACTTACAGAAATGCAAAAATCAGCCCTGGAGGTAATGAAAATTAAGGTAAAGAAAAGGAAATCAATTTTTTCAGAAGAAAGCAGAGGAGAAAGTTCTCATATTCTGCATATGCTCACATTGTTTAAAGGGTGCAAAGCATAGTTATCATCAAAACAAAACTCATAGTTAGCCTATATTAGGATCTTGGTCCTATAGAATCAGGAAAATACTAGGTTTCCACCTGGAATTACACCTTTGTTTTCTTCTCTTTTTTTAGCTTTATTCATCTCTCACTCATGTACTTAACTCAAGAAACGTACTCAACAAATCACTAACACACAAATCGTTGTCACAGAGTCCGATTCTATTAACACCTGACCTTAAAAAGATAGGAAATGTGTTTAACTTAATGGTCTTATCAAGGAACGGGACACAAAAACTACAATAATCACTGCATATCCCAGAAAATAGCTAAGTTAAAAGAATAAAGTAAAAAACTCTGTATCCTACTACAGAGATGCTTGTTCATCCATGTTCACTGAGGTCCTTTCACAATAGCCAGAAAATGAAGACACTCAAGATGTCCATAAAATGATCAATGGAGAATGAAAGTGTGGTACACATTCACAATGGAATAATTATTGAGTTGTTAAACAATAAAATGGTAAAAATCACAGGTGGGTGAATGGAATTGGAAGAAAACATCTTGAGTGATAAATATTTCAATTGGAAAATCCAGAGAGACCAGGAAGCAAATAACTGCCTAAGTGTGGGGGCATTCCAAGGGAGGGGAGCCTGAATGTATTGATAGAAAGGGAGAAAGGGAAATGACAGACTATGGAGGGTTAATTGAGTGGGGATGGAAGGGCAGGTGGAGTAGGGGGAACAGCAAAGAACAACTAACACTAAGGACTTCAGAAAAAAATATGAAAATCTACCATTACAGAAGCTTTTTTAAGTATATGCATATGCATTATAATAGCAGATTAAAGGATTTATCTCATAACAGGGGACTTTGCCCGTGTTAGACACCATAAGCTAGCGAAGTGAAAGCCTTATGCCAGGAAAGGACTATTACCTCTTTTGAAGCTGTTGACCAGCAATTATATAGACCCTCAAAATGTTCTGGACATTGACCCTACTCTTGGTTAACCTTCAGAACCTCACAGTAGACCATATTGCTGATGATACTACATATATGAACTATATGGAAAAAGAAGATATCAAGCTGGAACTGATGTCAAAGCTTCATTTCTACTGACTGGCTTTCATAGTTCTGGAAGGTACTCTGCATGCTACTGGAAGGAAAAATTTAATCATTCCAGCTGTGAATGTTGAATGCTTCAACAACTGGTCTGGGAAGATATGACTTCTGGTGCAATAGTGACACAAGAGTTATGGGAGTAACCAGTCACTTTCTAATTGGATTTAAAGAATGCTTTGTAAAATGGAGTCCATACATGACATTAATATCAGGCTTAGGAACATGCATATGAGCAGACAGGTCACAGGAGAGAGCCTAATATTAATATTCTGCTAAAGTAGATAGCACATTAAAGTGACTCTTGATGACTTATTGTTATATCCATAGATTAATGCATTACTCAACTCTCACTAGAGAAGTTTCTTTATACAGCAGATGCTAATTAACATAGAAACCCACCACTGGCCAACATTCTGGGAATAAGACTGCAGAGTGATTATCTCTGCATTGGACACCTATATCAATCATCCGCCTCCATAGGGATCATTTGGAAGATGACTTCAAGGAAACAGAATATTCCCCATAGCGGGAAAAGTATTCACATGAACTCACAGCAATTATGGAAGCTCAGGTCACAGTCCCTACAAAGGAATTTTCTACTGATGTTTTTCTAAGAAGACATATAATCAAACTGCCATCTAAGAACTTATATACCTATAGCCTGGTGTTGCCATCCAAGTACCTGTATACCTATGAACTGGTGCTGCCTTCTAAGTACCTATATACATGTGGACTGGTGTTGCCTTCTAAGTATCCATTTACCTATAGACTGGTGTTGCTCTCAGGTTGGACCAGACAAGCTTCCTTTTCAGTGGGCAATGGTTATTTTAGAGACTCACAATTGGTACTAGTTCTGAGAATAAAATGACTGTTAAGTGGTTTTAGGATGAAAAAGAACGCTATGAAATGATCTCTTCATGTAACATGGCTGATGTGATGTCGTTAACACTCAATGACTATGTCTACCTACACAGGACCTGTGCATGCACACAAAGATATGAAAGTAAGAGTGGGAAGGTGAAGGGGGTCAGCAGGAGTAGAAGAGAGGTGTCAAAGGGTAACAATGGGGAGTGAATACAGTCACAATGCATATCCTGTGCATATATGAAATTATGAAATTTCAAAAGGGGAAAAAAGCAAAAACAAAACAAAGTGAGACACAATATTAGGTGCTGGTGGTAATACAGATCAATCAGAATTCCAATCACATTGCCAGGAAGCAGGGCTTTGAATAACTGTCTAAAATATATTTTATTTATTGGTTTCTATTTTATATTTATGAATGTATTGCTTGCATGTATGTAAATGCACCTGTGTCATGCAATTCCTGTAGAGGTCAGAAGAGGTCATCGGACCCCTTTGGAACTGGAGTTAGTAAGGTTGTTATCTGTCATGTAGGTGTTGATAAATGAACCTGGGTCCTCTGCAACAGCAGCCAGTGATCTTAATCAGTGAGCCATCTCTCCAGCCCCTGTACAACTATTTTGAAAAATATTCATTAGTACCTTCTGAAATAAGTCTACTGACATCCAATAATCTTATAACCCAATAATTTCACATTCAAGTATTTATCAGAAGTGTGTGTGTGTTCATTAAAACACTGAAAATTTTCATGGCAGTGACATGTCTAATTTCCTAATGATACAAACTATACTACATTGATTAATGACAAAAATATCTTACATGCTATTGAATGAATAGCACTTTATGGAAAGAAGTCTATATTGTAAAATTCTTTCTATGAAAAGTTCAAAAACAAGAACAACGGTATTAATTAGAAATAGAATAATTACATCCTGTCATGGGTTATGGAGTCCCAGAGAGATTCTAATTGTGATTGTGAACTGCTGACATTGTTATGATCTGTGATTTAGTGTTAAATATATAAACACCTTCAGATGGCAAACATGTAAGCTGTAAACATGACACATTGCTGTATATTACTACATGTGCTACACTTCAATAACAATGTAGTTATTAACGACAGACTACCTTTAGTCAAATGATAGTTCAAGTCATCTTGTGAAATCCAGAAGATATCTATGTGAGTAGATAACCTAACGAACTGTAGCTGCAGGTTAACTATGCTGAAAATTAAGCAAGCATTATAATGTTAAGCTGGAAATGCAGAGCCATAGCAGACACCCAAGTTTCATCCTTGACAGGAAGGAGGAAACACTCAGACTTTACATGTAATTTCTTTTTATACAACTCTAGGAATCTGGAAACACCAACTGCTCTGAGCTCTCTGGGCTAGCAGAAGTTCTGTCCCCTTAGTTGTGAAAAGTGGCATCTGTCCCTTATCTGAGTACCATGGTAGGATCAGCCTTCATTGTTAGAAGGGGCTCCTCAGGGTCTATTTTATTATTGCTCACTGTTAACAAGTTGAGTTCAACATCCAGCTTTAGTGGTCCTAAGAGTCAGTTATATATTCTCATCGAGATATAGACAGGGTGAAGAGTTACAATAAAACGGATTTTGCAATGTCTACAATATAGCATAAAATTTCAGAAGAACCAAGTAGGAGTGTTATACGCAATGTGAGAGACAAGATCCACACTAACTGATGAAGTACATCGGGAAGACCAGATACCATTTAATTCCCTAAGCTGGAAATGAAAGCACCTGTGAAGCATCCACCAACATCTTTCAAAAGCTTTAGCTTGAAGCGAGTGGCCATCGATCCTCTTTCATTCACTGTTTTCAGAGATATCCTAATCAAAACTTTAAAGGGATTTAATTAATGCAGAGAACATAAGTTCTATGGAGTACAAAAGGTTGTCTGTATTAGATGGCTATGTCTTGAAGTTTCCTCTAATTACAGCCCCAAACTTATTGAAGCCCCTGTTACAGTGACTGTTAGAATTTTCTCCAATCAACTTCATGTGACAAAATGTTTCAGTACCATGGTATAAAGTTGGTCTATGAACTTTTCAAATACTGTTTTAAGACTTGTGTATATATTCAGAAATCCAAATATCTTGTGAGACATGTCTCTAGAAGTAAATAACGTTAGTGATGGATAAATGGTCTTTTTCCAGGTTGGAACTTTATGGCACACATATTTCAGGAATCCCTTGCATTAAGCATAAGCATCTATTACAAAAGTAGTCTTTACACTGATTCCTTTTCATTCCCCATTTTGCTTCTTCTGCCCCAAATTTCTGAAGAAGTAGTCTATTTGCACGTAAACCTGTGGCTCAGGCCTGCAGAATGCAAGCTAAGTCAAATGTCAGTGTCTGGAATGGGTAACTAGATAAATGAGCACTAGACTTTACTCATAGAGTCTAGAGTGGAGTGAAGAAAACAGTCAGGCCCTCACTCAGCCATTCACAGTTGAGAGGGTTAGCAGCCAAGATTTTCCATTCAGTTAAGGAACACTGAACTGCTAAGAAGACTGTCAGATGCATGAACATTGGGAAGAAAACATACCAGCTTTGTGATCTTAACTGCTAGAAATCGTGCCTAAGCTAGAAATATTTTTTAAAAACATCACTTCAAAACAAGGACCGAGAAAGAACGAGATCTTTTTCTTCTTAACACAAGAACTGACTAAAACATTGGCTATTCAAATATCTTTAAGTATTATATGAAAATTTTAATCATGATTAAATAGCAGCAATATTGTTAAATAGGTACATTCAATGCAGAATTCATCTCAGAACTAAAAGACACTGATGGGTCAAAAGTTATCCAATTCTGATGAGCAAAATATCGTTTCCTGGTTCCTAGCAATGTTCCTAGCAGGTGAGTTGGCTTCCCAAGTCCACTGGGCTATGGCTTTAGGGAGTACAAAGTACTGACCGTAAGTGTGAGGCTGCTTTTACTGGTAGAACAACTCTCACTATTTTATCTGCATCTGTTATGAAGAAAAATATATTACCATAGATCTTTTAAACCCAGACCAGACATTTGAACTGTCATTTTCACCTCTGATTTCCATCAAGGTTCACAAAGCTTTTAAAGCCACTCAGTAATGTATCCTGTATATCAAGATCCACAAAAGGCACCGTTTCTGTTCTACAGGGGTGAGAGGCAGAGCGCCGGACTCTTTGTAGTCCACGACCAGGGAGTTCAAAAGCACCAACAAAGGACTTTTATGCAGCCAAGGACTTTTTTCTATGACTTTTATTCTGAGCAAAATGTATTCAGCCAAGAAAGAATGGGAAATAGTGGTCTTAAAATAATTTCTGTGGCAGAAACTGGATTTCAAATGATATAATGAACTAATGTGCAGGAAAGGAATAGAAATAATTAGCTCAGACAAGGCATTTGATAGAGTTAGCAAAATAATTGATATACATTTTATGTGGTTTTTATGAAAAGGACTGTATGGGGAAATTAATGGCCTTAGAGAATTTTATTTGAAAATGAAGGGGCTTGATAAATATCAGCCTAACATCTTGTTATATATTGGATGGGTTAGAATTCAAATCTTTGTTCTTCATAAACCTAAAAATTTGTTATTTTTTCATTGCAGAATTTTCTATTTTCCTCTGTAATTTGGTACAAAAACTTGTTTATAATTTCATAGAAATGCACACAAAATTTATAGACCTTAAATACAATGAAACAACATGTAAAACTTTGGAACAAAAATTTAAATATATTAATACTGGAAAAATTAAAGACTGTGTTTACCAACTTTGACAGATAAAGGTTGGAGCTGGTATCCCGACACACAACTATCATCTTAGCACTTGAGAGTTGGATGCATGAAGATTAGAAGTTCAAGGTCATCCTAGGACATGTGAGACCCTTTCTCAAAATTAAGAGTTGTGCTTTGGAAAAATTTTATGGAACTTCAGGTTATTTATTTGACTTGTTGTGTAATTATGCTGATCAGTCCATACTTATCACACAGACTATGTCTTTGGCATTAAGTTGAATTAATTTTGGGGGGTGGAAGCCACAGATAAACATTATTTCTCTATCCTGGTTCACTTTCTTTGATGAGTGTCCTGCATACACACGATCAAGTGCCTCTGAATTCTACTTGTATTTCAGAGACAACATTATAAAAGAAAATATAGCAGGCACCAAACTTGATGTAAGTCAATAATTAATTGGATTTGTCTACTCAATCAATATATTTACCCTTTGATTTAGAAAGGCTCAGTTGATTTTTCATTTGAATGGTAGCTCAGAGATGTAGAGACATAGCTTCAAAATGTAACTTGAGTCCTTTGAACATTATTTACTTATTCTGAACATGTTTTACATTGAATTTCTGTGTATGTCATATACAACATCTTAGCCCTCTTTAGAGCCCTCCCCCATTGGCAACCTCCAATACACCCTCAGTGGACTCCACACATTCTGTCATTTATGTTAAGGCCTATTGAGTCAAGGTAGTGTCCCCTAACATCCTTCAGTGCAAGTCCATCTACTGGGGTCTAGTCAGACTATCAAGAGTCATGCCCTTAAAGAAGATCAGCTCTTCCTCACCCAATAGTAATCAGCTGCCCAATACTTCTTCAGCTAAGATTGGAGCCTCTGCCAATTTCCACAGTTTTTTGCTGGGTTTTTGTCAGAGTGAGTTTGCATGGGTATTCTGCATGCTGTTACCATTGCTGGAAGTTTGTAGGAACAAGGTAAGACTCTATTTTCATATAGTCATGCACCTCCTCCCCTGGCTCTTACAATATTTCTGCCCACTCTTCCAGAATGGTCTCTGAGCCCTGCGTTCTTCATTGATGAGAGGCGAGAGATGCATTACTGTTCTTTCTACCTCTTGTTCCACTACATGAAACATATTTTTTATGAATTAATAGTTTGTGTACAATAAACTGAATTTATACTTACTTAAAAAGCTTTCTGAGAGCCAACATGTTAAATCTATAAGAAATAAATGAAAATAAAGCTACTTTATTAAAGTCCTTTGCAAAGAATTTGGTAATATTTTGCCAAAATTATAACAGTGCAGTGTTACAAAGGAAAAAAGAGGAATAATGGAGTAAGAAGGGTTAATGGGGGTTGGGAATGGGAGGAGAGGACAGAGGAGAGGGTGTGGGGAGGAACAGTTAACACTAAATACCTTAAGAAAAACCTGTGTGTGTGTGTGTGTGTGTGTGTGTGTGTGTGTATGTGTGTGTGTGTGTGTGTCTGTGTGTTCCAGGCATTGAACCCAGGGCTTTACCCTTAAATATTTTTTCTGTTGCTGTTGTAAACTCTGATCAATGACAACATGGAGAAGGAAAGAGATACTTCAGCTTCTACCTCCAGGTCCCAGTCCACAACTGAGGAAAGTCAGGACAGACACCGAAGTGGAAACCTTGGAGGCGTGGTGCTTACTGGCTCACTCCTCTGTCTTATTCTCTCTCTGCCTTGCTGCCTTTCTTTTACAGCCTAGACCCACCCGCCCAGGTGTCATACAGCCTGCCGTCCCACATCACTCATCAATCAAGGTAATTTCTCACAGACACGTCCTTAGACCATATCCCTCTTTCTGGGTGAGTTTGGGTTGTGTCAAGTTGATCATGAAAACTCACCAGGATAACATCTATCCCTAGAAATAATTTAAGTTTTGAAATATAGTATAATCAAAATCATAGATTTAAATGTATTTCTGCATTTTTACCACCAGCAACATTTTTACTCTTAGTCTAGCACCTAGTTTTCCTCAAGGCTTCTCTGGATTTTGACAGACTTTGCATTAAAATCCCTTAGATTCACCTTGAGCTAATTATATTAAGGAAAACCACCTTCTGCCTTCCTGCAGAATAACAGAAGCAACTAATTGGTGAATTAATAAATGATTAATATCTGTCATTTTTTAATTTGTAAATGATTTTTGAACACAATGACATTTCTCATGACCTGGTTAAAAGATAGATCCATTGCTCTCATTTCTTCAATTCCAAATCTCAGCTGTGTCTTGGGAATTAAAAGTCAGTGGTGATAAAAGAAATTTGCTGAAACTCTTATGGAAAATAAAAGCATATACACAATACAATTTAAAACTAAGACATACTCAACAATCTATAAGAATAATTGTAAACACAAAAGTTTAAAATATCTGTTAAAAGTTTGGGTTCTGTCTTCAAGTTCATTATTAGTCCTCACAGACAATTACTCCTTCTCACATACAATGAACCAATCATTTCCCACCTATACATTTTATCCAGAGTTGATATAGGTATCGGCAGAATAATTATGTTAAAGAAATAGGTCATAATTTAATTATCTAACAGGATAAGGTTAACATTTATTACAACTTTTTACTAATATGGCATAAAAGACTATAAGACTCTTATGAATGCAATTCTAATTCCATATTTCCAGGTATATATGTTTGTCAAAGAATTTATCCCAGTGTGCTATAATTTTCACTGAATTTTAAAGATCAAATGCAGTTTTCCTTGGGCTCAAGTAAATTTTACTGCTTATAGATAGATCTTAATATTATTTTGAAGATCATACAATTTAGGTTTGCATAATTGTATGTTTAAAGCATTACATAGAACAAGCTTTAAATAACTCATTATTTCTTTTGGGTTATGTTTTCCTCAACTCAATGAATCCCAATTTATAGGTGAAGAAACTAAGAACTGTCTGCTGGCTATGTAGGTAGTAAGAAACAGAAGGACATAAATCTGACCAGTCAGCATCAAGAATTTGCATCCTTACAAGGAGGCAACTGCTTGCTTTATCAAACATCTATGAATGGCATTAACATTTTGGGTACTAACTAATGCAGACTTCCCATCACTAACATGGTACTAAATCTGAAAGACACTTTTGACAGTTTTAATGTGTTAAAATGCACTGACCTGCCTTTCAGGATTTCTGTACTTCCCTTTTTTTGTTGTTGGTCTAAGAATGGGATTATTATGGGCTTGCTAAAATGGCAAGGGAACATATAGGATTCTTTTAAAGAGCTCTGACCTAGTTTTGTAAGTGTGCTATGTGCCGCTAAGGTTTAAGGTTAAGATAAGGATTCTTTGCTTTAAATTTGCAAATCTTTGTTAGTGAACCCCAATTATGGTCTTACTTCAATTGCTTTTCCACATATATCAGAGCCTGAAGAAAAATCTTATCCCCCCCACAAATTTAGAACTGGAACAATCATTTAAAAATTCACTCTAATATCCTGATTCATTATAGAAACATTTAATTGGACTGAAATCTATCAATCCAAGTAACATGTCATAACTGAAATTCCAAGTGAAAATTAGAGTAAATGTGCTTAAACAATAAAATCTCATTATTGTTTAAAAATAATGTTTTCTGAGAACCTCTATGCTATAGAAAATGCTACTGCAAAAGCACTAAATTGTTAATTTCATATAAAAAGAAATTAAATTTTGCTTTGACTCTATTAGTCCCTTAAATACAAAAATTTATATTGAGTTTATATTAAAGGATGAATCAATTTTTCAAAATTTCATTGGTTTATATATTCAGTAAGCTAATTGTAAATGTCTCTTAATTTTTGCAGATGTCTTACTTTAGAAAAATAGATTTTTCTCTTAAAATCATTAGGATTGGTGATACAACAATCGGAGTACATTTGTCCTCAGTTTGGAAATTCAGTTAGTTCTATCGTTTATGGCACATTTTACTGAATTTTAAAAATTTTCATACAATGTAGTTTAATGACATTTAGAGCCGCTTGTCTCCCCCTAATATATCGAGATCTCATTATTTATATGACCTATAGAGTACGACTTCTCCCCCTCTGCCCTTCAGTGTGATCTATTCATGGGATCCACCAAGAGTCACATCCCTGTAAGACACTGTCTTTCCCCTTCCCAACAGCCATCAATTGCCAACAATTCCTTAGGCTGAATGGGATTCCTTACCCACTTCCTGATTACCCAGACCCACTTCCTGGACTACCCTGACCAACAAATGAAACGGAAGTTTCTACTGCTTACTACTGTGCTTTTGCTATATATCCTTCAGCTCTCTATATATGTACTCATATATTGATTATATGTGTATTTTCCAGTAGGACATTGAACTAATCATTTTCCCTCTTGTTTTTCATACCATTTAAACAATATTTATGTCTCCTTTCCCACTTCCACATGACCCTCCCTACTCCGTCCCCAGTTAAAATACTCCTCTATTCACCATTTCTCCCTAAATACCTGTCGCCTACCATTCCCTTCTCTCCAGCTCATACTTCCCATTTGTCCCCATGATTCATTTCCATTTTCCTGGTTCCATCAGGGTTTATGTTCACATTTAAGGTTTTGCAGCTGAAAGCAGTAAATGAGAGAGAACACATGCCACCTGTTTTTCTGAGTCTTTGTTGCTTCAGCTATTATAACAGTTTCTAGTTCCATCCATTTGCCTGAAAATGTCATGATTTCATCTTTCTTAACTGCTGAGTATAACTCCGTTGTGTAAATGTACAACATTTTCATTTTCCATTGGTTGATGGGAATTTAGGTCATTTCTATTTCTTAGCCATTGTGAAAAGCAATAAATGTGTTTGTGCAAATATCTCTGTAGTAGGAGGAGTCTGGGTATATGCCAAGGCATGGTATGACTGGATGGCATGGTAGATTCATTTGTAGTTTTTGGTAGTTCTCCATACTGGTTTCCACAGGTTGTCACATCAGTAGTCAATCCCACCAAAATTGGATGAGGGTTTGCCTTTTCCCCCATCCACACCAGCGTTTGGTGTCATTTATTCTCTTAACCACCACTCACTCTGACTGGGCTTAGATCAAATACTTAAGTGACTTTGATTTGCATTTTCCCTGATTACTAAGGATGTGATGTATTTCTTACCCGTCTTTATTTCCTCTCTTAGAAGGTGTGTTCAGACCCATAGCACAGTTTTAAATTGAGTCATTTGTTTTGCTTCTTTGTTTTATGAGATTTTTGTGTATTTTGTATATTAATCTTCTCTCAGATGAATAACTGGTGAATGTTTTCTCAAACTCTGTAGGAGTCCTCTTCACTCAACTGGTTGTTTTATTTGCTGTACAGAAGATTTGTGTGGATTCACAGAATTCTTCCAACCTTCAAAGAAGATCTATATAAATACTATTTAAATTACCAAAGAATATCGACCAGAGGGGTCTCCCAAACTCCTCCTACCACCAGTATCACTCTCACCAAAACCAGGAAAGACACAACTAGAAAAGAAAACCATAGATCCTTCTCACTTAAAACATAGATGCAAAAATTCTCAACAAAATACTCCCAAATCACATATGTACATCCATCTAAAAGATCATCTAACATCATTGAGTTGGCTTTTTTTCCAGAGATGCAGGGATGATTCAATATATGTAAGTCAATAAACATACAAATCATATAAATGGACGTAAAGGCAAAAATCACATGATCATCTCCATAGATGCATAGGAGACTTTTGTCAAAATCTAACATGCATGCATGCATGATAAAAATCCTAGAGGAAACTGGGATGGATGGAACTATATGCAAGAAACCCATAGCCAACATCATTTTAAATGGAGAAAACTTGAAGTACCCCCATTAAAATCAGGAACCAATCAAGTCTGTCTGCTGTCCCCCACTTCCTTCCAATATAGTGCATGACTCTAACTAGAACTATAAGATAAGGAAGTAATTAAAGGGGCACTATCTGGAAAAGTCAAACTAGTCTTATTTGCAGATGATATTTAACATGAGATTCTCAAAGTTCGACCAGAACGCTTCTAGAAATTACCAACACTTTCAGCAAAGTGGCAGGTTACAAAACCAATCTACAGAATTGGTAGCCTTTCTACAAGCAAATAACATGTAACCAGAGAAAGAGTTCAGGGACACTCTTCCATACAGAAGAGCTCCCCCCAAAATCTAGGGATAAACCTAACCAACACACATCCAAAGACCTATTCAATGAAAACTTGAAACCTTTGAAGAAAGAGATTGAAGAAGAGAGGACGAGATGGAGAGACCTCCTGTGCTCATGGATATGTAGAATCAATATGATAATGACCATACTACCAAAAACAATTTACAGATTCAGTGAAATTCCGAACAAATCAACATGATATTCTTAACAGAAATAGAAAAATCTATCCTAAAATTCATTAAAAACACAAAAGACCTCAGATAGCCAAAATAATCTTGAGCACAAAGAGCGATGGGGTTATGTTAGATATAAATCTTTTATACCAGACATAAATCTGTTTTACAGAGCCATAGTCATAAAACAGCATAGTACTGACACAAAAACAGACTTGTTGACCCAAACATCTGTGCAACAATTACAGATACATGATGTTCCACAAAGGTGCCAAGAACACACACTGGAGGAAAGACAGCATCTTCAGCATGTGGCAGAAGAATGGAATTAGACCCATACTTACCACCCTGCACAAAAGTCATTTCTAAATGGATCAAAGACCTCAGTGTGAAGCCGGGAAACTGTTAGAAGAAACTTAGGCAGCACCCTACAAAAAAGTAGGTGTGGGAAAGGACTTTGTAAATTGAACACCAGTTGCTCAGGTATTAAGGTCAACAATGGACAAATGAGATCTCATCAAATTCTATTGTTTTAATGATCTGGTTCCCTTGTTTCAATGCTGATGATTATCTTAAGAATTCATTCCTTCTTCTCATTTCTGATTTGTACAGCTGTAAAAATGTCAAGGTTCAGCCAGGTAGATTTTTTTTCTTTTCTTTCTTTCTTTCCTGTTTTTGTGTGTGATATACAGTTGTTTGCCTTTGTGTTCCAAGTATGCTTGTCTACACACGTGGATGTGAGGGCTGGAGTTGTTTTCAGGCATCCTCCTCTACCACTCTACCCTCTGTTTGAGACAGGTTCTGTCTTTGAAACTGGATCTTCCTGTTTCACTTACACCCACTTGCCTCTGGCTCCAGGATCAACTTGTCTGTATCCTCAACAAGCCTGGATTTTTATGAGGCTGATGGAAATCTAAACTCAGCTCCTCACGCTGGCACCACAAACCCATAACCTGCCAAGTCATTTCCCCAGCACCAATAGAGTTTTTAGAGTATTTAGAGTTTTTCTAAATACTGTGTGACTCTCTAGTCAAATAAATACTCCCTTCGTCCGTACTTTGAAAGTGTTTAACTTTCCTTCTGTTTTCCATGGCATTTAACTGTAATCTCCTTGGGCTTCATTTCCAACTCACTTGAATACAGATTTCTTAGAGTATAGAACATCCAGCAGGCCACCAACACCTCCTTTAAGAATGAAATTGAATTTTAGAACTTGCTAATACATAGAATATAAAACGCAATATGAAGAAATATTATAAAACCTCATTATTAAGGCATTCTTTTGAATCTGGTTCACTTAGAACATATCACATTTTGTCATTCTTGTGTTGAAATTCATTAGGGAATTATTCCACTGTTAAATATCCTTTGATTTCATTTAAATTATTATTTGTATGTATTGATGGACAACAATATGATAATTTGATACATGAATATAATATGTAATGAATAAATCAAGGTATTTGACATTTCTGTTTCCAAGTATTTATCTTCTCTATGTGTTGGGAAGCATAAGATGCTTTCTAGCTTTTAATAATAAGTATAAAAAATTATTGGAATCTATAATTCTACTGTGTTATAGAAAAAAGAACTTATTTGTCCTTTGTAATTGTATTTTGGTTCCTAATATCAAAGCCCTTTCTCCTTCCTAGCCTGGAGCAACCATTGTTTACCATTTTTCTATAAGGTCAACCTTTTGGGTTTCTACATGTGACAGAGAGTGTTCATGCTCTTTGCTGTATGTGCCTGGCTGATTTTATTTAACACTGTTTCTGTCCTCCAGCCTCATCCATGTCCCTATGACAGGATTTCACTCCAGATTTAGGAAAACAGCAATTCATTCTCTATCTATCTATCTATCTATCCATCTATCTATCTATCTATCTATCTATCATCTATCTATCTATCATCTATCTATCATGTATGTGTAGCATTTCCTCTCTTCACTGATTTGTTTATGGAAGCTTGAACTGATTCCATGTGTTTGCTTGTGAACTATGCAGCAATAACTATAGGAAGAAATCCGCCTACAGATTTATATGTAGATAGATTACAGAAAGACAGTTAAAAAAAAAGATCTTAGAATAAAGAGATCTTATTCTTATAGCTTAAACTCATCTCAAATTTAATATTGTCTATGATTTTTTTTCTGAATCCTTTCTGCATTCCTTTCAATACTTGATTTCAGTTCCTTTCTGTTCTTTTGTACAAATTAGTCATTGTATTCTTTTCAAGTTTAAATAGTATCTGCAGCCTAAAGACCTGAGAGTAGTTTTACTCTTCTTTGTATATCAAAACCTGTATTTTCATTCACACAAATACACACACACACACATTATTTTTTGATCAAGTGTGGCAAACAGCTCATCCGTACTGTTCCTTTCATTCTGTTTCTTTGCCGATTTAGCAACCAGAATTAAACTTTTTCCTCACTGTGCCTCAGTTTATGAAATAGGACTTTTAATTTGAAGCTCCATGCAGGGTATCTAATCATATTAATTTCCATTCCTTTTACAGAACTATGAGTTTTTTTTTGAGGAGACAGGGGTCAGGAGAATAAGTATATAATTCCATGGGTAGCCAGTCTGAAAGCACAATTCATAGAAGCCTAGTTTCACAAAGGAAATCAATGTGCATGTGAGATGAATTGCTTCATAGAGTGACCTCTCTCTTGCAATATTATTTTCATTTACTTTATCTCATTTTTTTCCAGATCAGGCATGTATTCTACTGCTACGTTTCTTATTCTCAGAAACACTTTGCACAGTGCATCCTTTCCCTTCTTTCTCTGTACAGTATATAGTTCTATGTACCTTCCAGGGTATATTCTACTTAAAAACTTTGCATTTCTCATAACAGTAAATGACACCTAGATTTAAGTGAATTGTATAGATTAAATAAAATGCCCTTTTGGCTTCATATGTATCATCTGGGAAAGAAATTGCACCTTAGTTAGTTCTACTTGAAGATTTAGTATCAGAATAATATAAGTAATTGTAAGATTTAAAGAATCTTCTTTTGCCATAAAGTTTTCTCCTTGTCTGTTTGTGTTTGTGATGGTCTTCAAAGTCATTATAAGAGGGATCTTAGAATAAAACTGAACTTCAAACTGTCTTTCAAAGCTTCACAAACTCTTTTCTATGACATCTTACGCTGTTATGTAAAATTTATCCAAACATTTTACCCAGCACGATGGCAATCATTAACAATATATTTCTCTCAACTATTGACACAAAGCTATTATTCACGCAGGGTTACAACCGAGTTAATTTTTGGAGAGAGCTGTTCAAAGGGACCAAGAGCTTCAGCCTTTATCAACACCGCCTTTTCTCTTATTTGCAATTAGTGTGAAAGGTTCCAAACAGGAGTCAGCCCCACAGAAGTCTGTGCAGCACAAAGCAAGGCTTGTTAAGGGACACAGGAAACAATTTTGTTTTCCTGAATAAACAACTGCGTCACAAAGCCTTTTCATAAGCAGTACAATCTTATTTACCACACTCTTTAAATGTTGAATGCTGTTTATATGCTTCTGAGCTTTTTCATTAAAACTTAAAAAGCCTATTATTCTGACTCAATATAGATGATAATACGTTTTTGGTGTTTCCTGCAGCAACACTGTAGACTTCCCAAGTGATTTATTTTCTTTCTTTCTTTTTGTATTTTATAAATGTCTTCTAATCTTTTTGTTGTGTTTTGCTTTTGATGTTTAACTGCCCACTTAAATTTCATACCTTCTTATTAAAAATTTTGCATTCTGTAGTTTTAATATTCTCATAAAATCTGTTAATTACTTTTCTATAAAACGTAGCTTATGTTGTGTGACAGGTACTGTTTTCTTCTGGTCTAAATTCCCAGACCACATTGCAGGTTATACTTGCAAGCACGAAGAAGAGTGTCTTCTGATCTTCACTTTAGCTGTGTTAACTAGACAGGTACATCTTATCTCAAACCTATTTCAGCTTTCCCTGTCAGTTTTATTCATTGTAGATAAACCTGGGTCCATGACTGTGCATACTGTCAAAGTACACGGGTCTTCATCTTGGATTTTACTGAGTAATATTGTGTAAAATAATACAATTTTTCTTTCTAATTGGGGAAATGAAATATGTCTTAAGTTACTTGTAGCCTTCCAAAATGCACTGAGTATTTTTGAGAACAGTTTAAGTGTCCATCAAACACTTTCTTGAATGAAATTTCTCTTTTCATGCAAAGTAATATGCAAAGTTAATTTCCTTTAGGCAAATAGCTCTGAAATTTACCGACAAGAAGTTATGGTGGTATCACCACATTATATTTAATTTTTAGACATGGAATGCCATTCTTTGATATACTTTAAGGCACATGGGCAGTTTAGGTGCTTAGACTAGAGAATTCTTGAGAGACATCAAAATCATAATTCCTGTTACCTTGATATTGACATTGTATAGTTATACTTAGGCAAGAATCAGAAAATTTAATTCTAAATGTGTTCTCATGCTGAAGTCAATGGAAGTAATTTTGTTTTATTAACCAAAGAATGCTAACTACTGTGGTCTTACTGACGTTGTGAATAGAAAAGAGAAATGTATCCAAGAGAATGTTCATTGACGAAGTTAGATGAAAATGATAGACTCATTCTCTTCTTAACTCTTACACGATCCTTAATGCTAAAATACATTCCTTTCCATTCTCCCTAAGCATTGTCATTATCTTCTTGCCACATACACATACTAAAGAAATTAAGTAGGCATATACAAAAAAGGAACTGGTTATATATTTAAAACACATGCATACATATATAAGCACATGTATACATATTACAATTTATACTTTTGCATTAATTTGTAATAAACATTTCCCCTAATAACTTTAGTACATCATTTTTAAATTGTTTTTGAGCTGTATACTCGAAAGTAACAATCAAAATTCTGCTCAGAGAGCAAAATATCAACAAGAACTTGAACTGAAAAGTTTTTATAGTTCATGCTTTTTGTACAGTTATTTCCCAACACAAAAATCCCAATTCCTACAGGGTCTTTTTTTTTAATCTGCTGTGGAATTCTGAATAGTTTCAACACTGCACTCAGAGATCTATAAAAGATTTTTCTCCCATTAACAAAAATCACATTAAAGATGAGCAAATGAACCCTGTACATGAAATAAAAACTCGACAAATCAAGAATTTTAATTTATCCTGAAACTATTCAGCATAGTGTGCTTTCTTCCCAGGTCTTAAGATTTCCAGTGTTTGCTTGAAATCTCGATTTATTTCTTCGTCTTCAGCAGCTTGACTCAATCTCAATTTATTTCTTCGTCTTCAGCAGCTTGACTCAGCTACACTGCTAGCTCATCCTTTCATACTTTTCTTCTGTGAGTATAGATGTTCATGCATATTTGTGGGTGACTATACATCTGTGTGTTTTAGTCAGGAAGGAAACTTTCCTTTTTGTTTTCCTGCCCTCTTGTGGATTTTTATTATTATTTAATTGCTAAAATCAACGTGAAAGAGAAAAATCAGAGATCTGATTTTATTAACCTGAAACCCTGAATGCACAGCAAATGAAGAATGAATCAAGTTGCAGCCTAACATTCACACAGATTAAAAATGTTATTCCAGCCTCTGATTGTGCCTCCAGTGGCATTTCAAAGCTTGATTTGGGGTACTGTACAATTTACATATACAGCATCCTTTCCATCCACATAGCACGTGGAGTTTTGTACTATGTCACTTTGTAAAGTTGAAATTTAACATCAATTATAATAATATAGTTTTAATCTGGAAAAATAATTAAGGGAGCAAGAAGTGATTTGTTAGTCTTTTATATCACTGAGGAAGTCCTGGAATGTAATTTTAGTAAGGTGAAAGCATCCATTAATTTAAATTCCACATTAAAAGGGCAATCCTAGGTGAAAGTCAAGCACTGCATATCTTTAACATTGTCACAGTAGAGGGGTCATAGATGAAAGAGATACAGTGAGAATTCACCACCTAATGCTCCTCGCTGTACCATAGGATTCCCTTACCTGTAGTTAGCCTAATTAAACCGGATAGGGGACTGTTCTTAATTGGTTCCCTGCTCTATTAAGTAATGCAGATTTTTTTCCTAGTTGTATAAGGTATTTCTTTGGTCATACTCTGTATACGTGGAAACCATGTACTTCTGCAGTTCCATGCTTTTCTTTATTTGCATCTTTGAAATGAATGCTTTCATTAGTTACACTTTATGTAATCATTATGAATCTCTTCATCTATGTGAAGTTTAAAGGAATATAGTTACATCACATGCCTGACTGAAGAGCGTGGATCAGATTGTTTAATTTTCTCATTATTTTATTCTAGGCTTCCAGTATGGAAATAGCACTAATATAGTTTTTGTTGACCATGTGTATCAAGCTGGTACTGTACTGAGCTTTTTCTTATCCAGCTCCTCATTGGTTAAACCACTGCTGCTGCTAGTGGCCAGCATAATCCCTGTTTTACCTCTGGGTCACCTGAGCCCACTGCAATCGACATAGCTTTGTAATATGGCACACGAGCACATCATGAAAACTCTGTAACATCATGTTGTCTAAACAACATACTGTTAAATATCCTTCCACAGTGACCACCCCAAGGGTCCATCCTGAATCATATACTCATTCTTATGAAAACAACAAGCATTTCAAACCAGTCATTTATACCACTCCTTTTAACTCCTGGTTTCCATGTTGCTGGTTTGGGAAAAGGTGTGGGGCATTTTTATTGGATACATTAGAAGCCAGTTACGTTCTTCTGTTTTCCTTCTATGCTGTTTTGATTTTATTCATTAGCTTTGATAGCTTTATGACCTTTTGCTTTCTGCTTATAATCAAATATTTTGATAGCTTGATTTTAATATTTTCTCTCTTCTTTCTTTCTTCTTCCCTTTCTTCCTTCTTTCTTTTGTTAAATAAAATCAAAGATAGCCATTACTTCCAAACTGATGGTGATGATCAAATTCTGTCCCTTTCTTCACATAGTAAGATCCACTTCTTCAGGACCTAAACTCGGACTTGTAGCTTCAGATGCCAGACAAAGGACACTCTAGCAGGACTGTTTTGTTTCACATTTGTTTTCTTTACTTGGGATACGACAGCTGTTCTGTCTTCTTTAATTGTCATAACACCATGATTATCTATTACAAATCAATTTCTGGTAATTGATGTAGTTAACAAACTGCCTTTTATTGTGAGTTAAAGATTCCCAGACTCTCAGATCTTAAATAGATATTCATAATTGTTGTCTTCTTTGATATCCACACTTTAGGACCCAAATCCTATCAGCTGTGCTGCACAGTACTGTTACGTGTCTTACACGCTATGGTATAAGTGCAAAGAAAGTTCACATCTGAAATTCTTGCTCTTCTCCACGTTTCTTCTGTAACTTAAAACTAGAAAAATGAAATTTAGATAAATTTACTAATGCATTTGTAGTATAATTTTCTGTTGAGCACGTATAATTAGAAATGGCTCCTATTATAAGTACAAATTTAGTATTTTAGAATTTAAGCAAAATAATATCAAATCTTATTATTTTTAAAACTAAAAAGTTTTGAAAGGCCAGGAAATATAAACTTACACATGTTGCACCTGATTAAAACTTTGACACAGCTTCAAATTCTATACTATGAAACAAGTACAGAATGGCTTGTTAACTGAAAGTCTTAATATACTTGTTGCTTCTTGGGTCTTTTGGTTTCAATATTTAATATTCCTGGTAATTTGAATTTTTACAATTTCTTTTCAGTGAGTTGTCTTCATTTCTGAAACAGCTTACTGTGACATACGCTATTGTTATTTGGGCCTTTTATTATTTATTCATTGTGTTCAATAACTCTTTGGACAGTATTTAATGAGATAGATAGATCCTGCCACTGTTAGATTAAACAGACACATCTCCTGCCTGGTGCTTTTGTTTGTTCGGTGAGGCTCCAATTCACAGAATGTTCTCTAGTTTTACAATTAGATTTATTTGATGAGCAGAAGTACTCATCTGAAGAATCATTTTGTAAATAAAATGTGAATAGGAATAAAATCACTAGCATCCACTAAAATATAATATTACATTTGTTTGAAAACAAATAATGAATATTTTACTAAAATAAATGTCAAAGGTATACTTAACAAAATGTGCTTTGTTTTCCATTTGACTGTAGTAAAGGAAAGCAGAAATGAATGATAGAATGGAATATAGAATTTAAAACAAGAAAAGAGCACAAAGAAAGCCTATGGAAAAAAATCTGTACTTTATAAAAACAGTTTCCTTATGATACAATTCACACCCAAAATTCAATGGCATTAAATGATTTTAGATTTGTAAAATACAAGCTATAATTGCATGCTGGATTAACATGGTATGAAATCATTGGAAACCAAAGCTACCCAAGGAAAAGGAAAACAAAAACATTGTTTCAAGTAACCATAATGGAAATGGTAGATAAAAGAAATAACTTTATCTTACTTATCATTGATCTCACCACACAGCCTTGGCTAGCTGGGAACTTGCTTCAATCTTCTTACCTTTCCCTCTCCAGTACTGAGATCACAGTCATGTGTCATGTTACCTAGGGAGGAAAAAACACAACAGCATGAGATTACTTGCTTAATTATTTGGTTCTGACTTAAGCAAGGTACTCAGACTGCCAAATAATTGTTAATTAATGCTTCATATTCACTGTGGGCAAAGGGAAAAATACACACGCACACACACACACACACACACATATATATATATATATATATATAATAAATTACCAAGCTATGAAATGTGGCCTTAGATACAAGAAAGAAAATGAACGAATCATTTCAAGACTTTTATTTTTTTACCTAGAGTCCAATAGTGCTCAGGTATGAGCACATTTTTGTGGCCTAGATGACAACTGAGGTTGAATTATTCCAGTTCAGTGATTTATACACAGTCTATATCATTTATTCCAGATGGAAGAGTTCAAGATAATTTCCCATTCAATGACTGTGTTAACATCATAAGGGAGAAAAGTTGAGCCAGTTGCTTACCATAGACCAACAATGCAGACAGCATGCTCTCCAGTGCAGTGAGTAGGTCTCAGGAAGGTACTGTGTGTGACATTGGAGGACTATGAAACAGGCATGCTGAAGGCCTCCTTCAAAAATTATTCTTTGTATCTTGCTTAACTTAAAAAAAACTACATCAGAACAGCCAATTAATATTTGTGGGAACAAATTTCCAATGCTTGCATATTTTCTGAAGGCCACAGAGATAAATCACTGCAGATACTTGATAGCAAGTGTCACTTTCAGCTTTATCTCTCACTTTTAAAAAATATTTCATTTTTTTGTTTTGTTTTTTGTTTTTGAAAAAGGGTCTTAAATATTAGTTTTTGACTTTAGCAAGTCACTCAACTGCCAAATAATTCACTGTAGCCCCAGCTGGTGTAGAATTCAGTGTGGAGACTAAACTGACTTCCATCTCACAGAGATCCATTAGCCTCTGCCTCCCAAGTGCTGGGGTTGAAGACATGAGTCACCATGTCTAGCTTTGTATTGTTTTGAATTATGTATATGTGTACATGTCTGCATGTGGATATGTACTTGGGACTGCAGGTGCCCATGAAGGCCAGATGCACAGGATTTCCCTGGAGCTGGAGTTATAGGTGGCTATGAACTAACAGACACAGGTAGTGGGAATGGGATATAAGTCCTCTACAAGAGCAGCAAACACCGTCAGCCTCTTAGTCAATTCCCACTTCTCCAGCCCCCTTTCTTTATCCTGAGAAAACATATCCCCTCCTTCCATGTAATTCTTTACTTTTACTATATTTTGCTGTATTTGGAGTTTTAAGAAATGATCGAAGAGGTTAGAACAGTGGAGAAAAGAAGCTAACCCTAAACGTGTACACGGAAAAAAATAAAACCATGAAAGTTGATCCCCTTGGTGATCTAAATGGATCATTTGCTGAAAAACTGATTTGGCAGCCCTGTGACCCTGAAACTATTGTTCTGATATATCCCATAACACTATTTGATAAACTCAAATTTCTGAACACTAATTATTTTGACTGTAACATAGGAACAATTTCTAACAAGCCAATTATTAAAGGAAAGAACTACGAGAGCTTTTTCTTTATTTCTGTTGATTTTATTTTGGCTTCCCATTGGGCAGTAGAATGCTTTTGGGTACATCCAGGTTTAAATAGCATGTCAGGCATGCTCTGTTTTGTAAATCATGTCAAATAAATACATATAATGTGGCAATTATTGAAAACGGAATTATTTATCTATTAATAATGTGATATTATTCTTTTTATTCATCTACTAATAACATGTTTAATAGCAACTACTGACTTGCCGCATATGTATTGTTAGCTGGAGACAACTGATAATGGGATCTCAGCCATTTGAACATTTTACAATATATTAGGCTAATCATTCTTTATGAAATATTCTCTATGTAATATACTGTCATTTGCTATGCCATCATGTTTTATTCATTTTTAAAAACACATGAATCTGAAGTAAAGCAAGTTAAAATTTATATAGATGGTTGCTTCAAAGTTACTAGCAAGTCTTGTGTTAATTGAACTATTGCTTTTAATTATGATGAAAGCCTTATTCATTTATATGTTACTGTTACCCACAATTAAGAAAAAATGAAATATATTTCAGCTAAGTAACTTACCTAAGCTCACACCACTAATAAACTTATTCAAACTCAGACATAATTCAGAGAATAATATGACCACGATTTTATTTCATTTTTTTAGGTGTCAAGATCACCATTTTTTTTGTACTCAAAACAAACATGTTGTCAGTGTTTGTTTGAAGTTCAGTTGCAGGATTCTGGTAGGTAACAGATAGATGCTTACATCCCTTATAAAGTATGATCACATCTTCTCAAACATGTTAAACCATAGTAGATTACTTTCAGTACCTACTACAAAATAAATGCAATGTGTTGTATTGCATAAGGATTAATGGCAATAAAAAAGATGTTCTCTGTTCAATACAGTTGCAACCACGATAGATAGGCCTAACTACATTGCCCATGGAGGGCCTTGAATCCAAAGCTGTGGAACCTGAGATATGGAGAGCTGATTTGATATGCTTTCTCTATGAAAGTCTTTTCAGTATGAAATTTCACCTAATATTTGATGACACGTTACCCTAATTTGTTTTTCTTGCTGTTGTTGTTATTTTGAGACAGGGTCTCTTTGTAGCTCCTGCTTGTCTGGAACTTTCTATATAGACTAGACCAGGCTGGCCTTGATCTTACAGAGATCTGCCTGCCTCTGCCTCATGATTGTTGAGATTAAAGGCTTGTGCCACCATGCCCAGGTCACTCTCAAGCTTGAAGCAGAAAGAAGTAGAGTGGAAAGTATGTACAGTTTATCTTTTAAATGTGACTTCACTACTTTCATAAGAAGACAATTGCTATGATTAACAAAACTCAAACCCCAATGGCTGCACATTACACATTAAATCCACTTCAAGATGTTTATCATCTATTTAATAATATTTGTTTCCTTCAAACGCTTTAGACTTCCATATTTTCATTTTCTCTGGCTGCTTTATTTTTTTATTCACAGTCGACAGACTCGTTACAATGGAAATAATGCATCATATGCCTTTTTTTATTTTCCCATTTCCCCATTGATTTGGAACAGGTTACTGAGAATCAGTGTCACTATCTCCTTTTCAGAACTTACATGAAGCATCTTATAGTTTCCTGCGGGCGTTTTAAAATAACCATGCTGATTCCACCATAACTTCCCTCTAATTGTCAGCTATGAGTATGTACAAGTTCTCATCAATCATACGACCATTGTCAGGACAATTCACAGTCTCTTATGCAACTTTTTTTTTTCAATTTCCTTCATCCTCTTTTGCTCATCTGTGCCTGCTCTGATTCAGACATTGCTTACCATTTAAGTCTCATGAGAATTTTGAAACATTTGCTCTATACTGCCTGAAAGTCATCCAAGTCTTAAAATGTTGAAAGTTATGCTCATCCTCAGCCTTTAACTAGCTCATGATCAATTGGTGGTCCTTATTTTAGTTTTTGATAGACCATGGGCCTAGATGATCCAACTAAAAAGCCTGGAGGTGTCCTTAATACGCACCCTGCACATTTATACCCAATACATTTTCAAGTGCTGATGACTGTTTCACATCTCTCTGAGACTGGCACCACCACCTTACTATTTTCATAGGATGATTTTGGTGGACTATTTCCATCTTTCATCCGTTCTAATGCAAAGATTGTCATATTAGTTTTCCCTGCTATGGACAAACAAAGCACTAGGGAATTACCCGCTGAAGCAACACGTCTTTTAAATCTTTGTTTCTGGAGATCAAAAGTTCAAATAGGTCTTGCTCTTTGGTCCCAGGTTCATAGTTAAGCTATTTTTCTGCTATGGAACTCAGACTTTGTGTGAGCTTATTCAGCTTGTTGGAAGAACTCATGTTCCCGAAGCTTTATGAGAGAGTATTGGCTAGAGACATTCTCACCTCTTAGAGTCTTCATTGTATCTCTTTTACATATTTATCTCCACTAGCACGACATTCCATTTGTTGCTTCAAGGCCAGTATATACACAATTTGGATCTCTTTTTTGGGGAAGCATTGATCCTCCTTTTGAAAATGCATTTTGATATTATTCTCCACATCCACCAACCTCTCCAAGATCCATCTCCACCTTCTTTAGTTTTTTTTTTGTTTGTTTTCTTACAAGTCTAATTTGTATTGCCCAAATATTCTTGAGTGTGGGAACTGTCCTGGTGCATGGTCATCTGTGAGGTGCCACAGTTTTAAAGAAATTAACTCTTTTTACCATAGAAAACACAAATTGCAATGTCTCCTGAGCCAGAGGTAGGGTTTCATTCCATCTTCACGCTCCATGCTGGAGTTTTTTTCTGACTTGAGCATGGACAGGTCTTATGCATGCTGTCAGTTGCTGTGAGTTCATATGTGCAACTGCTCTGCCATCTAGAAAACTGTTTCCTGCAGTCCTCCACTAACTCTGCCTCTTAAAGTCATTCTTCCCCCTCTTTTGAGAAGATTCCTAAGCCTTGAGGGTAGGGTTCTGACATAGATTTCATTTTTAGACATGACTACTCCACAGGTATCTTATTTTCTCTATGTTGACTAGTGACAATTGCCTATTATTTCAACAAGAAGCTTCACTGGTGAGGATTGAGCTATGTACAAATCCACCATGGAGCAGTAAGTCTTTAGACAACATGATAATACTGTGTCCATTTTGTAGAATAGTGGTAGCAGGTTTTCCGCCCTGGTAACAGTACCTTTCATGGATTCTATCTCATGAAGAAGGCACTAAATCTAATCAGAGGCTTGTTGATTTCTCCCAGAACATTTGTACCAGTATTGTGCAAGTAGGCATATCTTACCAGGGCAATGTTTATTGTAGCAGGGGTCACAGCTAGGTAAGACTTATGACTGTTTTTCTTCTCTAGTAATATTCATAGCACCTTCCAGCACTATAAAACTAGTGAGCAGTAGGGATCAGGTCAGTACCTACTAGATTTCTCCATATTTATTCTAGATTTACTTATGTAGTAGAAATAGGGTCTTTACATCAAGTTTAGGAATGTAGCCGAGAGCATTGGCAATAGCCTGTAATATTTCAGGGTCAATGGGATCTTACAGGTTAACAACTCAAAGAGAGGCAAGCCATTTTTGGTACTGAGGTTTTTATTTGTGGGATAAGTTTTCTAGCTGGAGTGCTGTTCGTTGTTATAGGGTAACTATGCTTAAACTGCTTTTATATGTGTATATGTATATGTACATATTTTAGAGAGTTTCTGTAGAAGTAGGCTTACATATGATTTTTCAAAAGAATGTATTGTTAGTTATCCCTCTCTATGTCATCGCATCTACCCTGCCTTCGCATTCCCCAGTGCATTTGATCCTTCCTGTATCATTGTTCCCCTTACCCCTTTGTATCACTGTATTATACCTCCTTCCTTCAAAATATTCATCCATTCTCCATGATCTCTTACAAATCTCCTAACCTCAAGGGGCTTTCCAAATGGTACATGTATATCTAAAAAAAATCAAAGCTAACCTCCACATATGAGAAAAACATGCAATATTCATCTTTCTGAGTGAGTCTGGGCTACCTCACTCAGATGACAGTATCCAGTCCTGTTCATTTACCTGAGAATTTCATAGTATCATTTTTCTTCAGAGCTGAATAGTAATCCATTGTGTAAATACAGAGTGTTTATGTTGTTCATCCATCAGTTCACAGATATCTTGGCTGTTTCATGCCCTCACTACTGTGAATACAGCCACGGAGTGCACAGAAGAATGAGTATTTCTGAGATGGAAGATAGAGGCCTTTGGGAACGTGTTCAAGAATGGGATGACTGGGTCTTGTGAAAGCTCTTCCAGTTTTTTGAGGGACTTATTTCCTCAGTGGCTGCACCAGTGTGCACTTCCATTTACAGTGAATAAGTGTTTTCTTTTTTCACATCCATTTTTTATTATTTTTTAAATCTTAGCCATTTTTATTAGAGTACGATGAAATCTCAGTCATTTAAATTTGCATTTAAATAAATATTTAATAATGTATTTTTCTAATTTATCATTAATATTTTGAGAACTCTCTTTAATTCCATGCTTCATTTTTTAATTGAGTTGGCTGTTTTATTGATATTATCCTGTCTAGTTCTTTGTCTATTATGGATATTAACCTTCTACTTTGTATATTAGAGGAATATTCCCTTTCTGACTCTTCACTCAAATGTCTTTTGCTTACAGAAGCTCTTTAGTTTCACACGGTTCCATTTGTCAACTGTTGATCTCAGTACCTGTGCTATTGGGGTCGTATTCAAACACTTCCTATACCTATCTATCAGTTCAAATGTATTTCCTGATTTCTCCTCTATCAGATTCAGAATATGGAGTTTTATTTTGAAACCCTCTCTTTCATGTAGAGTTGACTGTTATGCAGGTGAGAGATATGGATCTAGTTTCAGTCGTTTGTTGTCTTTTCTCCCACATGTGTTTTTGCCTTCTTTTCCAAAAAGGTGTCTATACTAGTTTACATTTATGCTGGGTCCTTGGTTCTATTCTATTGATCAATGTGTCTGTTTTTAACACACTTTCATCACTCGAACTTTGTAACATAACTTAAATGCAGGGGTTCTGATATTTCCAGCAGTTCCTTGATGATTCAAGATTGGTTTGGCAACTGTGTTTCCATTTGATCTTTAAGATTATTTTCTCAGTGTCTGTGATGAATTGTGCCATAATTTTGATGTCAATTGCAATGAAACTGTAGATTGCTTTTGGTATGATGGTCATTTTCGTAATATTGATTCTACCAATCTATAAGTCCAGGAGGTCTTTCCATCTTCATATTTTTGTTTATTGGTTTTTAGACAAGGTCTCACTCTAGCCTCAGCTGGCATGGAACTCACTGTGTAAGCGAGGCTGACCTCAACCTCACAGAGACTCATATGCTTCTGCTTACTGAGTGTTGGGATAAAGAAGTGTGCCATCACATTAGGTTTCTTTCTATCTTCTGGTATATTCTTTGATTTCTTTTTCAATGTCTTGAAGCTTTTATTTTACACATTTTTGTTTCCTTGTTTTGATGCTTTTTTCAAAAATTCACTCTCTTAAGTCAGAGCCATGGAAATTTCCCATTTTCTTTATAAAAAAAAATCAGCAATTTTTTAGACATTATTTAATAATAATTATTATTTTATTATTATTATTTTATTATTTAATTTTTTTAGATATTATGTTTTCCAGAGCCATTCATCTTGGCCTTGTAGCATATCCCAATCATGAATGTGAAATCCTATAATATTCTCATCTTGCCCATATGCAAAAAAAGGGTGTATACATGAGGGAACAGAACCTCGTTGATTCTGTTAGCTGTCACTATTATAATGTATTTGAAAAAATAAACTAAAAAAGAGGAATGGTTTATTTTGGCTCACAGTTTCAGAGGTTTTAGTCCACAGTCAGTTGATTCTATTGCTTAAGCCTGAGCCTGAATAGCACATTATAGTTGAAGTAAAAATGGTTTCCCCATGAACTGGAAATCAAAGAAGAAGGGAGAATATTCTCAAGATCTCATTCAATTGCATGTCTCCAAAGATCTTGCTTCCTCAGGCAGGAGCCATCTCCTAGAAGTTCCACCACCTCTCAATCATGTTACAAGCTAAGGACCAAGATTTTAACAATAATCATGTCCAAACCATGGCACGATGCATCTTAGAATTCTTCACGATACAGCTGCCAGCCAGAACCACAGTTAGTGAGAACCTTTCCTCAATCCATTCTCTGGAGCTTGCAGGATTTTCTAAACTATGCTGCCAATCATTTTCTTCCCTAAATTAACCTCTTTTTCTGCTTCTCATCACTAGTGAAGTAAGAAAAGACAGTGAGAGGACTGAGCTGACTGGGCCCTCGTTACCTCATGCTGCTGCTTCTACTAGATTCTCTGGACTCTTATTTTGCTCTTCTTTTGGTTCCTTTTATATGTCATCCTTCTTCTTGCCACAGGCACATGGTATAATCTCATTTCTCTGCCTGAACCTTCCTTTTCTGTCTTTTAAAACAGTGATTACAACTTATCTTTCAAATCTTAGATGAACTGTCACCTTCATGCGACTAACCTCCCATCTGCCGACATAATTTGCACTATATAATTTCTTCATACCACTTTCAAAACTGAAATTTCTTTTTGTTGTGAAGTAAATATTTTATTTTTTTCTGCCAAGCTGCTTAAAGCAGAGACTGATTTGAGTTTTTACACCATTGTGTATTCCCAGTACTAGACAAGCAGCTAACATAATCTCAATGAATATACTCTTTTTTAACTAAATCCATTAGTGTTTCTGAAGTGATATCATTTCCATTGGTTTTGTAAAGAAATGTCATCTTTTACATTAATTAATCATATTTGTACATGTTTGTAATTTCTGTTGTAGAGCAACAATGATGAATTCTTACCCTTTAAAATAATAACTATGTTGAATACTGTGAAAGTGAAGGGGTTTGCAAATTGTCTTTGCACAAAAATGAAAGCTCAAATTTGGAATATTCTAGAAAAAATTATTTAATGTTTTACATTACTATAGAATCCAATCATTTTAAAGTATATTAAGATATTCGCTGAGATGTTTTAACTTAGAGTTTTTTAATGAACTACATTTTGATATACTTAGAAAATTTGAAAGGAATATAAGTAATAAAAATTGGAGATTAAAAACATATTTAATTATGGGGCAAGAGATGACTTCAAGTTTAAGAGAGTTTGCACCAAAATCCTGAAGACTGGAGTTTGAATCCCAGCAACCAGCAAGCAAACCACAGGTCCCCACAGATATCTGTAACCTAAAATAAGCAAGGGCAAAAACAGGAGGATTACTGAGAGTTCCTGCCTTCCACCCCAGATTCCTTCCCTATCAATGACTGATTATCGAAAGGCCCAGTCTCAGTCTTGTATATGTGTAGTGCAGGCAACTGCAGCTGCTATGAACTCCTGTTTCAATGGCTGGATGCTTACACATATTGTTTCTTGCTTTATAGATTTATTGCACCAACTACACATTACGCATTTAGACATTTGTATCTTTTCGTTGATATATGTATCTATATATGGCTATCTTTTAGGAAGTTATTTTCTAGAATTGTATCAGAAGTATATCACAGAATGTCATTCCTATGATATGTCAAGTTCAAAGTTAAAAACTATTGTTAGAAAAAAACTATTGATAGGTATCTACATAATAGTTAAGATCATTATATCTTCTTGATTAGTTGGTCCTTTGTTATGTATTTCTTCTTTATACTTGATATTTAGTGCCTTATGTCTACGTTGTCTAAATATTTATAGATCCACTTCAGTATTTTTCTGATTATACTTTTCATGCCATATCTTATTGATATTCTGTTTCTTATGACTTTACTTTTAAATTGGGTGTACTATAGACAATGCATAGGTGAGCCTTGTCATCTTAGCAAATCTACCATATTTTCCATCTTAATAGCAAAGTTTTGACCATGCATACTTAATATGATTATTAATATTGGGTTTAAATCTACCACCTTCCTAGTTAATTTCTAGGCATTGTATATATTTTGTATACTTCCTTTTCCTTCTTTTGAGTTACTTGCACTTTTTAAATTACTTTCTTTTTAGCATCATGATGGGCTTACTGTTTTTAAATACTTAATGGCTGTACATAGGCTTACCAATATAAGTATAACTTATTAAAGTCAATTTCAGTTTTTTTCCAATTTTAATATGTAATATTAGAATCTTAACAGAGGATACTTCAATTTCTTCTTTCTTAAGCTTATTATTGTCATACAATTTTAAATTCTTTAAAAAGTCATACTGATCATTCGTAAAAACAAAAAAAAATGGGCTTATATATACTTTCACTTTTTTACAAATACTAAATTCTTTATTTGTGGTATAGATACAGCCTGCTAGACTTTCTCTGATATTTCTAGTAATGCAGATCTATCATTAATTACTTTTCTCAATTTTTCTTTGCCTGTGACTAAGCTTGGTGGTGCAAGATTCTAATCATAGCCACTATTCCAAGGATGGGGAAACAGGTAGTGAATTCAAGGGCATCCTGGGCTACAGAGTTATTTCAAAGCTAGTCTGGGCAGCTTAATGATACTTTATCTCAAAGTAAAAAGTAAAACCCAACAGAAAAAGGGGCTGCTAACACATCTTAATGGTTGAGCACTTTTCTACCATGTGTAAGATGCTGGGTTCAATTCTCAGTATTGGGTAATAAGCTTCCTTTCAAGTCCATTCCTTTTTTTAATAAAATGTTGTTCACAAGAAGCATAGCTCTAGCGATGGTTAACCAGGGTTCAATATCTTCATCCAGCATCTGCTTTCTTGCTATGTGTAGTGCTCTGCTGTCCCAGAAACCGTGGCTCTTGTTTCATCAGTTTGTAATCATAACATGACCTAATCAACCCAAAGAATCTCAGACTGACCTGTCTGAGCACTTGTAAAAGAGATTATCTCCTCATTTTCCCTCATGGACTTGGATTACATCATATATCAACCTTTAAACAAGAGTATTGTTTTTAATGCTTTTCCTATAAAATTGTGCAGAAGAAACCCAGATCCTTCCTGACCTATCAGATGACCCAAATAATTAATATTAAATATTACTAGTATGAAAATTATCTGAGTGTAGACAACCAACAGAGCAACTCAGTCTTGATCCCACTGGAAAGTGTCAGCCTCCAAAGAGCTGTGTAGAAATTGCTGAGTTCAATTATACCTAGAAGAATTATATTTTTGAGTGACAATTGATATGAAGACAGTCTTCTTCAGTCGTTTCTAAAAATTGATTCTTGTTTGAAAAGTATTTTATTTATTATTTTTTATTATTTTATATGTATGAGTGTACTGCCTGCATATATTTGCAAGTGCACCCATGTTGTGCAGTGCTTGAGGAGATCAGAAGAGAGCATAAGAGCACTTGGAACTGGAGTTATGAATGTTTGATAGCTGTCGTGAGGGTGCTGAGAACCAAACCCAGGTCCTCTGCAAGAGCAGCCAGTGCTTTTAGCTGCTAAGTCATCTTTCCAGCCCAACCCTCTAAGATTAAAATATCTAATATTTAAAAAGTGGCAGAAGTGCTTAAAATACTAAACTCAGTTTCCAGTACCATAGAACCATAAATCATACCATGGGGCTAAGATTACTGTTATAAGCATTTGAGCTACATATTTTCATTAGGTGGACACACAACCTATGTCAAAAAGAAAAAAAAAACTACTTTATACATGGCCTATGATCACATACCAGTTCATTTCAAACCATAGCATTTCTTATTCTGAGCATTGCCTCTATGTATAGATAATTTGGAGCCATGAGTTTTACTTGTACACCTTGGATAGATAGTGCTGGAACTGGCCCCGAAGCACTGGGGAGCACCAAATGAACCTATTGTTTCTCAGTTCAGTGTCTGACAACTCTGCCTTGTGAGTGAAAACAAATTTCCCCTGCCTCACAATTGCTGTCACTATGGTGTGCCCACACTCCCACCTACATTAAATTTCTCTAATTTGAGTTTCATTATATATATCTATCTATATATACATATAGACATATAATCATATTCACAAATTATTAAAAAAATACCTCCCACCCTTTATCAAACAAAGAAGTAGATGGATTTATGCCTTGAAGAATATGGTGGTGCCAGAGTACATAAGGGTGCTCAAGGTGGCAGAATAATTGTCAGAGATAATTGTCAAGCCCAAGATAAATATGTGATAAATATACAATAAACAGAAGAGCTGGCAACTGTCGGAGCATATCTGTGATACAGAACTTAGACAAAGGTATCTGAAGAACAAAATCACCAGATCCAGAACAGCAAATGATGTCACTGCTCATTACACACTAGTTTGTGTGTGTGTGTGTGTGTGTGTATTCATTTACTATTACATGAATTATAATAAAATGTGAATGTATAATAAACTTAACGAAGATATAATAAATTTGACTATTCAAAAACAACTTACAGTGTTGAAAGTTTAGTAGAAAATGATTTATCCTTAAGTAATCTAAAATTATTAAGATTTCAAAGTTAATATTTGAAGGAAAAAATGCCATATTCCTAATAAACTTTCTATTAAATAGTCACTGACAAATATTTAATATTCTATGATAGTTCATAGTAAAGGTCTATTGCAAAAAATTTTACTGCTTTTTACCTTTCAGGTTTGAATTTTTGATTGCTATATGTTTACAGAAATAAAACCACCACGTACATTAAAAATCTTCATGCCTTCTAAAATTCGTGGGATTTGTTATTTTTTAAAATTCTAACATAAAATTATAATTTATATAATAGGCTGACAATATTTTAAGTTTTTTTTATATTCACAAATAAAATATTTATAGAGCAGATGTGCAATGTAAATTAAAAAATCATTCCTTTATATTTGGGATTGTTCAAAAGTTGAGTGTCTTTATTTCAAAACACCCATGAACACATTTGTACAGAAACAGACTTGACTGTATGCATGTTTGTACTGAAGGCTTGTCAAACCAAGTAGCCAGACATAGTTTCACTTTGTTGTGCTTTCAATATCATAATGTAGAATGTCCAAAACAATGTAATTTACTTATTCAAATTCATCTGTTCGGTGTTTATGAAAATCACTGTATTTTCTTTGAAGGTAATCTGGACTCTGCAGATGGATGGAGATGTGCTGAATATAGAAGATCCCTGAAGTCTCTCATCTGGGTGAAAACCTCCAAAAGGAGCAACTGTGAATAAAAGTTAAGCACAATTGTCTTCCCCATCCTGCTTCATGAGAAAGGGATAAAGAGAAAAAAATGCCTCAGACAAACATATTTCTGTATATGAATATACACCTTTCTAGTGACTGAGAGGGAAGTTTTAATTCCCACCCATAATGGCCCATTTGCCTCGAGTGTTTCCGAATGGTTCAATAATCACTAGCCATGTGTGTAGTTTGTTGAATTATTTAAGCTTATTTCCAGGGGGAAAAAAGACAGGGAGGAAAGCAACTGATTCAATGCAAATGAAAAGCTTTCGAAGCTCCCTACGGTGAAGATGTGATTACAGTCAGACAGTTAATAACCTAGACTTAGAAAAATCTGAAGGTTTTAAAACTGTCTGGCCAGTCAGTAAATGAGGTTTTTCCACACTATCGACCAACTGCCATGTGTTGTAATGGTTTCAGATCTGTATGGAGTAGGAGTGGACCCACAAATGAAGCAAAAATACCACCCCTGTACTTTCGATGATTAAGAAAGTAGTTTTAAACCCCAGTGGTTTTCTTTGGATTTGGGATTGAGTCTTCAGCACATACTGTTTATAGAGTCAGGCAGCAAGTGCCGTTGTCTGAAAACAGGCAGAGTGCTGACTGGAAAGCGCAGCTGTGTTGGTTGGAGCTCGTCTTCAACTGCCCACTGCTGTCTGCCAGTGGGCATTCAATCCATGTTGTCCAACTGGAGGGATGTTATGCCAGAGGAACTTCTGAACAATGGTGTTCCTTTTTAGTGTCAGATCAAGTTGAAATAGTAATGAAGAAACGTAAGGATTTATTTTAATAGAACTTATCATATTTAAATAGAAATAACAAACTAGACATATGAATTTTTAGTCATTCATCCAAATCCATTTAATCCATCTGTAAAACATTTTTACTTTTACAAACAGCCTGTTTAACTAGAGAGATGGCTCAGTATTTTAAAGTGTTTACTACTCTTCCAGAAGATCTGAATTTGGTTCCCAGCACCCAGGTCAAGCAGTTCACATCTGCTTGCAACTCCATTTCACAGGTGCCATAATTTGAAAAAAGACACAGAGAGAGGGGGGGGCAAAAATAATAAAAAGAAAACTTAAAAACTATTTCCTTAAAATTTATGGAGGACACATTTTGGAAATAGAGGTATCTGCAAAAATTTGATAATTAAGCAAAAGTTACATGATTGATGCAACTAATATTATGCCATGTAGACAGTGGTCAAGGAAAACTTTACTCGAAAATAATGTCAAATGCTTTTCTGTCTTTAGGAAAAATAATTATGAAATATGCTATAAGATCTGGGGATGAAAAGATCTTTTTAGAGTTAAAACCTACCTTAAGTATTTTCTAGCTTTCGAAAATTGTATATATTGAACCTTCCATTGTTTATTAGGATGAAGTAAGTAGAAGTCGTTTTTAAATGCTTTCCTTTATAGTGCTTTTGTTGTACTTTTGGGCAGGTTTCCTATTACAGTTACCATAGTTATTAAAACTACCCAGGGTACTGTCTCAGAGCCAATGGCAACCTACTAGAATGCAGTTATAGAAACTCCAGTGTGCATGTATTCATCTGTGTGCATGAGTAAATGTATGTGTATGTGAGGTGTAGTTTTTATGTGACCATGCGCACATATGTGTTTTCCTTCACTAAAACAAAAGAAAAACTCTGGAGGCAAATGGAAATTATTTTTCTCATTATTTGTGGAAAATTCTTTACCTGCAGACTTAAGCATTGAATTTTCTTCTAGATCAGCAAATCGGTGCAAGTTACTCAATCTTCTGTTCATAATCCCAGAAAAATTCATTGTTCACTTCACTTATAAGCACATAAAATTTTATCAATCATGAAAAACATCTTAATGTATAGAAACTGTATAGAAGATAGAGTAGGTTTAATTAATCTCTTTCATGACCTCCATCACATTAGATAATAGTGAGATACTTGCATGAAAAGATCCACCTTTCAAAGTGTTTTGTTTTGGATCAATAATGAATCTGACCACTGAATTTGGCTGGTGTCAGCTTTATGCTACACTGCATCATGAATTCCTCCAGTTTCTGATTAGGAGTAAAGTTTTGTGATTAATACACATATCTAAAACATAAAGACAGTTTTTTCCTCATTTCCTTTTCTTTATGTCTTTTGCTTCCTCTTCTTAAACCATCTTATAAAGAACGAAGAGATACTTCTCTCCTGGAAGTACATGAATTTTAATTTACCTTACATTCAAAATTTAAAACTAAAATGGTTTTTAATTTTCTTGATAAATAAGAAAAATTTTGAGTTAGGTAAGTTAATGCATTGTAGTTGTATAATGTAGTTATAATAAAGAGAAAAGTACTCATTGTGTGGCACAATTGGCAATATAATTTTATTTTCATAGTATTTGATAAGTCCATGCCTCCTTTTTAACTCTTGGTTTCAAACCCTAAACATTTGGTATCAGGCATCCAAAAGTTCAAGGTGGGACAAAAGCTCCAACTGTGGAACCTGAATTGCTAATGTCACACTTTAGAAACTGCCACATGAATAGTTCCTCCCCCACGGTGTTACTATTGGTCAGATTATGTCTACATAAGTAAAAGTAAGAAAGTCACCGCTTACAAAAGTATGTAATTGTGGTCAACTCAAAATGAGTACAACATTCTGCAACAAACGGGTACTGGCACTTCTGCTAATGATTGGAAAATTAAGACTTGCTCTAAGCAAATCATGAGATCTAAACTAAGGAGTCATTCAATAAAAATGCATTTGCCTATGTGACTCCAAAAACTCACAAAATATGTGTTGAAGTCCAGAGATTTAGATTTGGAAAAATAAAATAAAATTTTTAACATAAAGTCATGTTTGTAGGATCATATATATATATATATATATATATATTCATATATATATATGAAATAAATCAATGTATGTATATATATATAAACTGATAAGGCTACATTCCACAGGGAAACAAAATCATAGAGTATAATAAAGTCAGTGCAGCATCATGCTATTTCTCAAACTACTTAAATTTGAAAATTGGCTAACTTTTAAGGAGCTACAACTTCCAATGTTTCATTCATTTGGCTACACATGAATCTAAGTAAATGAAGGAAAGCATTTACAATTAAGATAAGCACAAACGCTTGAACCACTTATATAGCTACATACTGCAAGGTGTTTTCTTTCTCTATATGAGCTTCAGCACAAACATAACATTTTCTTTTCCCAACGTTAATGTGTTCACTCATGGAAGGTTGGTTAAAGTATTTGTGGAAAAACATAAGCTACTTTATGATACAGTTATTTATTGTTTGTCATTAATATGAATAACACCAGTAAATTAAAGATGGTATAAAGTATAGTAAAATATTTAAAGCACATGAAATTTTATTAGTATAATTCTTACAAACACTTTATTGATTTGGATAAAATTATATAATCTCATTCCCAAATATTTGTGATGTGGATAGTCCCCTGCTTAAAACTGAAATGAGGACTTTGCACCTAGTAATTCTACCTAAATCAAGTTAAATTCAGTTACTCTATGACTATTTGTTTGCATCTGTTTCTCTAACAAAATAAATTGATGAAAATACTTTATATCTTAATAATTTAATTTCAGCATATCTCAACATTGATAATAAAGGACAAATTTGTGCATCTCCTTCCTGTGAATTTAAAATGGTTGGTTCCTAGTAAGGAAATACACTCTGAAGAATACAACCACTGACAAATATCAGTTTTAGCATATCTGGAAATGGCATATGATTAAAAGCAAAAACAAAACAAAACAAGAAGAATCTATAATTCTGTCATCCAGCCTACTATTCGTGTAAAAATGGAAGTGTGTAGGGGTCGGAGACTACAAGACTTCATTTCTGGAATCCAGAGAGCTGATGAGGTCGACATTCAGAATACTCAAATTGTACATTCCAAATTCTCAATAAGTGAAAGAAATAAACCGGAATAACACTACTGTAGGATTTTGTCTTGTTTTGCTTTGTTTTGAAAATAATAAAAAGTAATTGTTTCTGCATTTTTGAAAACAAAGCAGTCAGACGGGCACATGCTTTGAGCATTAAAATGCGTCATTTGCCTTGTTCATTTGGGAAAGTCCCTATCAATAACAGGTGTGGCGTAACCACATTGCATTAAAGGGCAAAGATGTTCATTAATAAAGAGAGGAAGAATCCAAAACTGTAAATCAACAGGGCCTCCTGGGGAGTTCTATATTAGGCAGTAATTAAATAAGAGTTCGTGTTGCTTTCTTTCACTGGGAATGGCATCCTTTCCCCACTTCGCTGCTAAAGCAGAGACATCCATTACGACGAGTAGCTACAACACTTGTCAGATCCAATCAGCCCCAAAGAGCGGCAGAACAACTGAAGTGTACTCTCAGAAAGCAGGGCTGTTTCTCCCCCTAAAGCCCACTGTCCTTTCACGTGCATGCAGCAGTCAAAAGGGATCACATCACCTCATGAAGAAAAACAGAAGCATATGGTAGGAAGGGGCCTCAGCAGGAGGCGGCTGAAATGCCAGAGCTTGTACAGAAGCAAAATATATGCAAAAATGAATGTTCATAGAGCCTGTCGGCCACAGCTTTGGGAAATAATCAGCCTGCCAAGGAAGATAGAGTTGTACTGTGATGGCAGTTACCTAGCCGTCCGTATTTTTAGCTTAATTTTTTTGTTACTCCATAAAGTGTTACCCCCAGAGCAGGCTACTCCCAAATACTTAATTATGAATAAGCGGTTGCAAAGTTCAACTTTGCTGTATAATAGTGAGCCATGTATTCTGCACAGCGTGCCTTGCTGATTCCCACTGCAGACTTCCACATTACAGCCGAATTGCAAACTGTAAGTGACTTTGTTGCTGCTTTCCTTTTCCGCATCCTATGACTGTGAAAGGGCCAAGACTGGGTGAAAATCTTGTATTCCCTCTGCCTTTTCAAGTGGTACGTAAGCACACATCGTTCTAGAGCTGTATTAATAAATATTTTATATGTGCGTTGGCACATTGTTTCTCTCAAATTGCTTCTGTGCAAAGTGAATGGTCTTAATCAAAATCTTTTCTTCTGGAATGGCTGTGACAGGAAAACATGGCCATTCTGCTGCACCAGCCTTTATCATTTGCCTGTGCAGACACATTCTCTCCACCTTTGACTGCCAGCTTTTATACAGGGACAGCTCTGGTGCTACCACACTATTTAATCAGTTTAACTGGAACCTTCAGAACTATTTGTCCTTTTGTTGCGAACACTAATAGTGTGTGATTGTATTGTTAGAACTGGGGGATCTGCAAAGACAGACCTCAAAGACAGGATCCTGTGTAGTTTCTAAAACACAATTACATGTACTTCATGTTCTGATGTTGACAACAGATTCTTTTTTTCTGAAAAGCCAAACTAGTCTGAGCTCCCCTGTGGATTGTTGTAATTATGAAAAAAACTTCACTGTAGATCCTTTCGTTTGAGTTTTAGGTTCAAATTGCATAAATAATGTACCTTGCTCTATTTAAATATTTTGCATTATGTATGAGGGAGAATCATTCCTAACATAGCTAAAATACTTTTTCTTATCTTTAAGCATGTGTCGGCATTATTTTATTCAAATAAAACATTTACTCGCTTATCCATGATGTAATACGAAAATAGGCAAGCTACTTTTGATTCTTTAAGTTATCTTATTTAAACATAACTTAGAATTATGGTATTGTCTGCCATTTAGCATTTTTCTAAAACTAAGAACCTGATCAGTCATGTGACTAAACACTGGTAAAGTCTGGCCCCCTAGATGCTCCAACTGCTTCACACCCATTCATCGATCATTTGCTTCATTATTTGGGAGAAAATAAATAAATGACATGTGTGATCAATTTTCCATTTGGAAGTGATCCGAAGACACTTTCCTCATTAACCTTTGGCATAACCGAGTGTTGGACCCTGTGTCAGTTTTTACTTTGATCTAGACACCCCACTATAAGGTTGATAGCAACATGTAGGTAAATACCGTCTTAGACCGTTTCTAAAATACTTACTATGTTTTTTCTTGGTCATTTCATCTTCCAAATTCCACTTTTGGGAAATGAGGAAACTTGAAAACATACAGGCGGGGAATTTCAACTCCAATAAAACAAAGACTTTTAAACTACCACGATGCATCAAAACAAAGATGGAACCCAGACGTTTAGGGATGTGCTGAGTGTGGACAAAAACGATTGAACTTCAAGTTCTGCTCCCAGCAGGTAGGGCCTTGGGCCTCCTCACTTATATCTTGTTTACAAGCAAATATAAAGAAGTAGATTGACATAGTTCTAATAATCATTTTTCCTCTTTGACTGTGATTCTTCAGGTGAATAAGACTGCACTCCTTGACATGGGATTGTCCTAAATGTCCTTTTAATGACTTCATTGCAGGCAATGGGAAGTCAGAGCAACTACTGGCAAATATTGACTCTACAAAATATGCCTTTAATTCCAGGGCAAAGTTATTCTCTGTTCTGTTATGTTCTCGATTCATTTCTCAGCGCCTGTAGTGTTAGCAAAAGTTTGGTGTGTGTGTGTGTGTGTGTGTGTGTGTGTGTGTGTGTGTGTGTGAACACTGTTCCACAGTGTTGAGTTCAGAAGTGTAAGGGTAGATCAGCTCTAAAAAAAAAAAAAAAAAAACAGAAATTTCCCTGATTACTGTAGCCATTACACATTCTGATTTTTAAAGAGCGGACTGAGCAAATATCGCGCAGGAGAATCAGGCATCTGAGCGGTCTCTGGTAGACTCATCAGTGCTTGTGTCCTTTTTTCCTAACCTTCAGCAAAGTCTCTGTATATAACAATAAAGGCCAAAATGATGCAGATGTCTAATAACCTATTCACAAGGAAGAACAAATGAGTGAGATTATTAACATTCACAATGTTCATGAGTACAGTCTACTCATTATTTTATTATTAGTTAGATACTGGATAGTGAATTAAAAACCTTTCAATCACTATATGAAATTTATCAATGAATCTATGCTAAGTATTTGAAGAAACTAAGTAGCTGATTTTTTTCCATAAAAAGTGCTTGAAGCAGTAATATTCTTGGACATAACTGAATTATTGTTGTTTCCTAAACATGCACCTTTTCCTTTCGAAGTTGGATTGAAATTTGTTAGAAAAACCTGTCCTGGTATTATAAAACATCTTGAACTTGAAAACTATATCAACAACAAAAATGATTATTTTTAACAGTGAATAATTTGAATATAAATCTACATGTTTAACTGCATCTAAGATAGTACTCTAATTGCAAATTAAACCCATTTTTTCTTATATTACTTGGATTATACTAAATTCCACTGGAGTTTAGAAACACTGATTTTCATATTGTATATGATCTCATGAAAATGAGGGATGTGGCAGAATGCAGTGGAGCGTAATTCACAAATTCCACCAAATTAAGGACTTCATTTAATCCAAGAAGTAACTTCTCACATTCTGCTTTAGACATAAATCCTTTTTAAAAACTGTATTCTACTCAAGGCACCATTAGTTTGTATCTCAAGGCAGATGTGAACATATTAGATCTATGAATGAAATCCTACTCAAATGGAATAGATGAGACCCCGGGGCTTCTCCGCTTCTTATTTGTTTTCAGTTCTAAATCAAATAATGGAACAGAGAAACAAAGACTGGATAAGTGGGAAACATACATTAGTAGCTAGCAAATCTCCAGAAGTGAGCAGACAGGAAACTGAAGGACGCCTCATTGCTTAGGCATCTTACCTAATAGTGATCTGACTTGTAGAACATTTAGAAATTTTGAATTATTTGAAAAGTGGAGAAAAAAATAGACTGGATGCTAAGCGTTGTCTCTTGCCTTCTTCTGTACTTAGATTCTGAATGTTCAGTGCACTTGGTTGATCCATGCCCTGTTTACTAACGTCAGTGCAGCTGCTGCTACAGGGCTCAGGATGTAACTGCTGAAAGTTTATGTAAAGTCCCTAGTATCTAAAGTATGGAAATGTAAGTGTGATTAATCCTGTGGATCAGATGTCAGTGAGTGAGTTTAACTAACACAGTGACATGTCTCCATAAGAAAATACTAGAATACGAAAACAGAATAAAGAAGCCACATTTGACTGCTGGACTTCTCAATATATTTTTACATGGAGGTGTTAAAGTGGGGTGTATTAGATTTGTTCAGGTACAGAAACACAACAGCATGTGGGATTAGGAACTATATGTGACGTGATATTTTGCTTTATATTTTAGTAATAGTGTCAAAACATTTGGGGCTTCATTTATTTTTAAACTTAGGTGTTTTAGCAGTGACATATTTGTCAAATTCTAAATATCAGCGACTAAAGCACTCACTTTTTATATTCCCTAACAATATATATCATGTGGCTAATTGACAGATATTTCAATTAAGAGTCTAAGCTAAATACTGTTCTGATAGAGTGGCTACAAGGACTGATATTTTGGCATTGCCTTTCGAGGAGCTTGGCATGCTTTTTCAAAACAAATAAAATCACCCTCAGAATTGGGGCTGATCTTACTAACAAATACATACAAATGTGTCGAGGACAATTAATTTCCTATATGGATTTTGGTTTCACATCCTGAACTTTTTTCCTTTGACAGGTAAATGGCTGAAGAGAGAAGACTTATTATAGATTTTACATCCAGCCCAAGAGGATTTTGACTATTCCATTGAGCAGGCGCGGGTCAGATAAGTCCTTCCCTTCAAAGCATCATGGGTGTCTCTAAGCATCATTGCAAGCTTGTCCTGGCAGTAAGCCAGGCTTCAAAAGCCTTTCACCACAGTCACTGACTCACTAATGGGCAGCTGCAGGCTTTCTGATTTTCCTTTCGTTTCATGTGTTCATTTGACATAAATTTAATTAAACCAAATCTGGTGTTAAAGCAAGATGAGATAAAAGTGATATGTTTCAAATTAAAGAACTGTGAAAGACACAGGAAATAGAACTATCCTCTTCTTTAAAAAAAACCTGTTTCTGTAAAATATTGTCAATTTTTGTAGGTTCACTCCTCAATATTGGCAAAAAGGCAACACTATGCATTATTAAGAATAATGTGCATCCGGGGTTACATGGAGGGCTTGCCCCCAACTTCTCTGTAGTCAAACCTTTCATAGAAGTCTTATGTTTTCTTTCATTCTCACAGAGAGGTAGTCACCTATTCACAGGGTACAACCAAGCCCATCCTCCTCCTGACTACAGAGGTATCGTTACGACACAGCTCAGAAGCATACAACCGCAGGAAAATTAAAAAGATTATAGTTAATATATAAAATCATTTTTAAAGGTCTTTTGGCCTTAAGACTAAAGAGTAGATTGTAAGAGTGTCTAAGGACCCTGTTCCAGCTTTAAAACTTCCATTTAATTGTTCTAAATGCTGCCTTTGGAAACATCAGGTTTTTCTTCTTTTAAAAATCTCTGCCCATTCAAAGAAATTTCAGCTTACATATAGACTACCTGAACTGAAGCCAGTTTTGCTTTCCTCCTGAACAATGCTCTTACCAATCTTTCTTCCACTGAAATGCTGTCATTTCCTAAGACCACACTTCCCACCTCTGGACTAAATAATTAATCTGAGAGAATGTACAACTTCAAACCACTGACTTCAGGGTCTTGCGGATAAACAAGCAAACTGAGTTAGCAGGGCATGCCATCCAGGGAGATTAAACTAGAGCCAGACACAGAGTGTGGCACGTGGATACTCAGAGACTTTTGGTTCTTGACTATATGGCTGACCTCTTCCACTGCAAACTATGCTCAGACACCTCCTCAGCCGGCCCCTCAGGCAATCACTTTCTATAGAACCCTCTATGGCTTAGATGCTTAAGATTGAAAATCATGAAATTACTTGACAAATTTATTAAAGAAGTGAAAAATTTAAGAGACAAAAGGATTAAGTGACATGCAGGGTCATATACCTATTATTAACACAGTGGAGGAAAAATACACTTCTTTTACTTTTTATATAATTGTGTTTATTTTTATTTATGTGTATATGTTTCACTTTCATGTATGAAGTGTAATGTGCATGCAATGCCCAAGGAGGCCAGTAGAGGGCAACAGATACCTTGGAACTGGAGTTGCAAACAATTAGCCGCCATGTGGGTGATGGAAATTGAACCTGGGTCTTCAGCAAAAGTAACCGATGCTCTTAACTAGTGAGCCGAGTCTCTCCAGTCCCAAACCAGCATCTCTGGCAACACTCTGCAAATGTTAATTTTAAAATGTTATTTTGTACTTGGATTGAGTGTTCCAGTAAAACAGACCACTTGGATCTTTTTTTTTAATGAATCACTTTATCATTAAATAGACAAAACACTTGACAAATACTACACTTAGGATATTATGGATAACTTTAAAATAAATGATTCTTTGGAATTACTTAAATACTTAACAATATCTTGGTTTACTGAATTAAAATATAATAATTTTCACATAGTCAAGTTTCAGCCAAAACATTTGAATGTTAATTGCATTCAAAATATTAATGTATGGATGTTGATATGGCTTAAAAACTTTTAAATATAATTTTTGTGCATTTAATACAATACAATAAATCTTGATCATATTTGGACCCCGCTCCCCTATTTGCACTCTTCCCATAGCTCCCCTGCTGGATTTCATGCATGCTTTCATATATGTTAAGGCCTACTGAGTCAAGTTTGTGTTCTCAAATGTCCCTCGTGTGAGTCTATCCACGGAAGCCTGATCAATATCTAGCATCATTCCCTTAAAGAAAGACCAGCTCTCCCTCACCCAGCAGTGATCAGCTACCCACAGTTCCTCAGCTAAGGACAAGGTTTCTTACCCATTTCGTCACTTCTGTGTTGGGTTTTTGTCTGCTTTGAGTTCATACGGACAAGTTGCCATTTGCCTGGAAAACCCTGCTTTCTTGTGGTCATCCACCATCCCTGGCTCTTGCATTCTTTCTGCCCCCTCTTCTGCAATGGTCCCTGAGCCCTGAACACAAGAGTCTTAATAAAGGTTTAAAAAGAAAGGCCTTTTCATATTTAAGGGCTTGCTATCTCTCACCTAATAAGAAATATCCCTAGTAGTTTAGGAAGAAATAAATTAAGAACCTGAAGAGCTGTGTGTTTTCATCCTCTAGTCATTACTTGCTAATTGGTCAGTCCTTTAGTTGAAAGAAGTGCTGCAGGTACTGTTTTTAGAATGCAAGTGCTGGAGCAAGGCATTATGCATCAAAGCTATTTAGGTCACTAACATAACTGCAAAATAGCTTCCATTTCGCTAGCCCCCAAAGACAGCAATGATTTTCAATATTTTGTTCCTTAAGAAATTCTGTATACCTTTTACTGAAATGTAAAATATACAGATTCCGCTTTAGATATAAGATTATTGTCATTAGGAGAAAAAACAAACTCCTTTTGATTCTTTCAGGATGATGCTAACTCTATGCTGGCCTATTATCTGTGTCCATCTGTTTATCTATCCCCTCTACCATCCCTCCTTCCCCTCCTTCCCCTCTGGGTTTTCTCCTTTGTCATTATGTGTCCCTCTGCATAGTTCTAGCATAGATTCTACTGTTAATGAAGATAGCTTTCAATGTTTAATGAAACCTTGCAATGTTCATAATCATAGCATGGATTGATATGATTCTACCATATTTGTTTAAGCTATTAACTTCATTTAGCCAACCATTATTAATCAAAAGGAGGACTTTGTGGCTTATACATACAACAAAATGTTGAATGAATCACAAAACATTTAGTAATCACTACATACAGAGCCAAGTGTCAAAGTTATCTTATGATATACATTATATATTTAGGTAAACTTGCAGTGATAAATTTGATATATTATTTAAATTTTTGGTTGTTAAAGTTTTTGAATTCCTTATTTTCTTTTGGTAAAAGCTGAATGACTAGTAATAGATCTCAATTACAGAAGTTTGAGAAAACACTAAGTGATTTTAATATGCAAGCTAATTGAATTGGTTGATCAGAATGCAATTTATAATGCTTATAATCTTAAAATTCTGAACATTTAAGAAGCAATTTTAATATCATTAATAAATTTTAAATCATTCACTGTTTATTATAATTTCCATTAAACACAATTTTCATATGATAATAAAAATTATCAAATTTTTCTTCCTTACTTATAGAAAATATATGTATTTTGCTTAAAATAATGTATTTAAAGTAATAAAATAAAAATGTTCAATGTATGAAATATAGCATAATATTTCTGAAAACCTAAAATGATATATTTCCTGTCCAAAATAATTTTTCTCAATGTAATTTTGATGTTTCTTCACATATTTGATATTCACGGGTCCAGTGTTTAAACTTTGTATATTTATTAATGTAAAGAATTCATGCTCATGGCCAATCATTAAAGAACAAATGAAATGTGTCTCTTTGGTTGGGCAGGTAATAAAAAAAATTCTGATAAGATAATGTTATGAAATTCTTCGGACAACTATGATAAACTATTAGGTCTCCACTTTTTACTAGTGGTAAAAATAAATTATTAAAAAAAAAACTACTTCTGAAAAACAAGAATTCAGAGAAACAAATAAGAACGTGGAAAGTAATATCTAGAAAAGTAATATCTAGAAATCAGATTGTTAAATGTTCCCTCTGATATTTCATCCTGTTGCATTCGGTTTACATCTTTCCAATCGCCAGTATTTCATTTCATGCATTAGCAACCAATATCAAGAACTAGATCTTGAAAAATTACTAAAATGTGTAGGTTCGTTCGGGCATCATCTATTTCTCTCTGTTGAAAGTATTAGTAATAGCAATGGATGTTGATACGGTGAAGGTCTTCAAAGTGAGATTATAGCAAAAACGATCCAGTGTCAAAGAAGGAGATGAGGGTTAAGAGTGTATGATTGGGGCACAAGTGTAATAAAAGTACATTAAGTGTGAGACGTCATAATGAATCCCATTCTTTTGCAGAGCAAAAAAAAAAAATCTCTACTGAAATAAACATGAATTTAAAAAAACCTGTAACACCCATTATCAAAAAGCATCCAGCAAAACTAAAAACACTTATTTTTCTTATTGGCTGGCGTTTTGTTTGTTTGCTTTGATAGGGGATCGCTGGGGTTGAAGTCAGTGTCATGTACACATTGGAAAGTTCTAACACACAGTTATAACTCAAGCCCCAAAGGAAAACCAATTAGATCTGAAGAAGTGGCAGGCTTTATAAGACTTCATGGCTACCTGTTCTGAATATTATTTGCTATTATATAAGATGAAATCAAGCCTTACTCACCCTGGAAGTGTCTGGTCACTGTCGAGTGATTCAGTTGTCTTCCCCTACTGACAATCTCTAACTCGATAAATCTGGGTCAGTGGAAGTCATACACTGTCGACTCTACCTGTCCTCACAAATGTGACCAGAGTCTACTGCTGGTGTGTATTGTTTCTCAAAAGAAACATATTTTCTCATTTCAAAATTTTGCAGAACAGTCCAAAATGTACCCTTCAGTTGAACTTGCAAACAGAATGACAGTATTTCTCGTTTGAGAAAGCAAACAAACAAATAAACCACAACAAACAACTCTTCTCAATACTTTCACCCTATCATTCCTTCCTCCCACCCCAAATAAAAGCAAGACTCACCAGAATTAAAAAAACAAGATAAAAATCAGCCCTTGGATTAAATTTCTCCTCTTATGTCTAGCACAACCTGTTCTTTCTTCTCTAGCTTCAACTTCCCTACCTCCCCCTCATTATCTTTTTTCATATTAATCATTTTAATAAGAGCAATTGATAGGTAAAATCACATAACTGTACCTAATAATGGGTAATATTTAATATTGTATACATGAAGCCTCATGTGTAGGAACAACCAGGAGTCCATGCCTAACATATTATTGACTAAATATATTCCACAGTATTTCTCTTCTAGTGTCAAAGAGCATTTGGCAAAGAACACTGCTCTTACACAAGATTTTAGTAGGCTGTGTGTTATCTTTAAAAATGGTTGAAATATGAAATTAATACTAGGACCTAAATTCTATAGAGGCATCAGCAACGTCTTTGGTAAAAGATTGGGAAACAAATACTGCTGGTTTACTGGCCAGAGGGTTTGAGCTGTAGATGTTCAGCCCATTATTTACAGCATAGATTCCATCATACAACTTTGATGCTGTGGTTTGGATTAGCTTTGATTTTTAAATGACTGCATTTAGCACCAAATGACTACATATAATTAATTTTGTATTATTGATCTTTTTTTGTGAGCTATTCTACTTGCTCAAACTTTGTGTCCAAGATGACTTTGTCAGATGCCCTACCTTGGCCTTGAATCTGTTCAGTGTACTTTTAAAAACTCAGAATATATTAATGCAAATGCTTTCTGATAAAATTTTGTTGATACTCAAACTTGAATTCCATATAGTTTTCAGATGGTAAGAAATGTCATTGTCTTGGTTTTTAAGTATTTGAATTACAGAAACTATTATCAGTTTTCTGTTTGAATTTAATTTATAGCCAATAGTTTGTGAATCCTTGCCATGGAAATCAGATAAATTTTGTTTTTTTAAAAAATCACATTGTTTTAAAATATACTGATATTTTAAAAGGCTGTTAAATTGTTATAATTCTCAGAAGAGAATGAAATGATGCTAGGTGGTTATGGTGCTTTTATAACTAAAACGATAAAAAATATTAATTGGTGGTTTTACAATTTGTTATTTTCTCTGTCTCATTGAATCACAGTCTTTGAAAAACATGAATTCACCTTTTGTCCATTTTTCAGAGAAGTTCGTCTTAACACAGAATTTCAAGCAACAATTCCTTAGTCTTTAGGTCAGTTTCTTGATGAAATGTGGACAAGAGAGGGCATTCCATTGGCATAAGAAACATCCTTTTATTGTTTTTGAATGTTAATTTACAAATGTGTATTTGTAGGGCATATAGTAGATAAAGCTAATTAAGATTCAGATCCATTATGTGTATGTGGCATGTATGTGTTTCCATTAATACAACTTTTTGCATAGGTACAGAATTAAAAAACTTACTAATAGCAGTAAGAACATAAACACAAATCACAGATTATATGTTATAAAGTGTCTGAGTCTGCTCTCTATATATGTGTCTTAAGTAAGTGACCACTTCTTTCTCTGCTATTTGATTTGGAGACAAGTGGAAAACATGTTCATTGTTAGTTCCTTATGGTAGGACCACAAATTTAGTCACAAAGATCTTTAAGATCACTAATGTTATCAGTTCTATGATACAAATAGTTTTTGTCTAGATAGCTGTTAATTAATCACACTATCTCCAACTACTTTTTCTAGCCAAAAATGTATTTCGTATCATAAGTTGCTAACTTCCTCTCATAAGTTTGCTTCCCAAATTGTGCACTTAGCTTTTATACATGCATACAAAGTTATGCATGGCTTAAATGACATTGTAAATAATTAAAACATAAAAGATACTGCCTCTCCTGCTGTAGAGTAAACTACCAGTAGATCTCAGCCCATTTGGCAAAAGGATAATGGTTTGGAGCCATTCAAGTTTGAAACAGCTTCGATGGTACCATTTAAGCTTGAGGTATACTGGCAGAGCAGGGATGTGACTAGACGCGATTTGGCTTTCGCCCCTGTTACTCATCCTCTCTTTCTATTGCATTCACACTTCAATTAACAAACTGTATACGATACACACATATATTTATAGTTTATATTTTTTCCTGTGTTGGCAACGAAACTTTTTAAATTACCTCCTGAAAGCTGTGAGAATCTTCTATTTGAATCTGTTTGATAAGCTGAGCTTAGCCTCAAAATTGGTGGGTGCCACGGCTTTTCCTGCTTCTCGCAGGGAAGGTTGTGCTTCGCAGTACAACTCACCTCTCTCTCGTTTACACTTCCCACTCCTCTTCCTAAGTAGGATATGGTCATCTTCCGTATCCTTCTCACAGTAACTAACACTCAGAAGCGGAATTTGTGCCAAGTCTTTTTGATGTACTACTTTCCTGCGAAAAAATACGCCAAGATCTTAAAATCAGGAAACTCAACTACGGTGGTAAGCCTGGTATCTCCTGTGGTCAAATTTTCAGTCCAACTCTAATTCCAAACCTGTAATTTTATAAAGGTCAGGGTTTGGGGATATATAAGATACATAATTAAGAAGTACAGTAACCCCAGTTTTGACCGTCTTAAGTGCACAGTCATTGCCACAATCAACAAAAAGTATTTCCACCTCTCTAAGTGTCCCCTTGTGACTCTTCATGGTCAGTCCCTTAAACTTTTTTGCACAACACGTCATAACATTGCAATCATAGGATGCATGGGCTTTTGTGGGGACTTCTTCCACCTGACATAGTACTTTAAAATGCTTTTTCATTTTTGCTTGTTAATTTCGATTTACTGATGCGTGAAAGTGCATTGGGTGTTTATTCAATATTGAATGGGCATTTATTTATGTAGTATTCATCTTCTAGTGATTCCAAATAAATATAGTGTAACCATATATTTACAAATATAAATGTGGACATGCATTTTCATATTTGTAGATAAATATCTACAAATAAGAATAGAAATCCATAAATATGCCTTTAGGTATGTTGCAAGCATCAAAAGCTGTCAGCCTGTTTTCCAACATGACTGTAGTTTTCTCTGTTGTGTTAGATTCCTGTAAGCAATGCATGAAACTCCTGGGGCTCTGCATACTCATCAGCTGGTCCAGGAGCTGTGTATGGAATCCTATTGCTGCAATTTGTCTTTCTCCAGTCTGTAAGCACTGAGAAGCTTCACATGAGCCTGTTTATCACCTCCTCATTCTTTAGAAATGTCTTTCAAATTCATTTTCCCATATAAAGAAGTGGATTGTTTACTTACTGAGTTCTGAGGTTTTTTAAAAAGTATATTCTTAGTACAAATACTATGTCAAATTATATACTACAAATATTTGTTCCCCATCTGTGCCTTACTAAGGGTATTTTAAGTAGAATGCAAATTTCTAATTTTGATGAAGTCCAACTTATATATTTTATGTAAACTCTGGTGTATGAAATCTATGCCCAGCCCAAAGTCATAAACAGTTTCTTCTATATTTTATTTTAGAAATTTATAGTTTTAATTTTTACATTTATGTCTATGGCTTGTTTTGCATTGATTTTTGTTCAAAATATAGTAAGAGAATCAATATTTGTAATTCTGTTTTTTGGTGCTAGAGCCTAAAACTAGGGCTTCATACAAAACACCATCTTTCCTCTACAAAATTACTTTTATATCTCTGTCAAAAAAAAAAAAAGCCCACATCTTTAAGTACAATCTGGTTCTCTGATATTTACATTTCCATGTCTATACATTTACAAATATATACCATGGTGATCCTTAGAGCTTTCTTGTCTTATAATATAGTCAGATTTCATTGTTTTCATTTAAAGGATGCCTTAAACAAAGCATTATTGTAAATACTGAAACATATGGCCTAAATATTTCCATACTATGCATTGCAATTTCATTATTTTCAGACTTATTATTCAGTACTGTTTGCTCCAATAAGAATAAAATTTAAGCCATCCATGTTAGTGCATGTCTTTAGTCCTAGTAAAAGGAAGCAGAGGCAAGCAGATCTCTGTGAGATCCAGGACAGCTTGGTCGACATAGAGTTGGGGCTACAGGATGATTTTTGTCTGAAGAAGACCAAAGAAAACATAATAAATAAAAATAAAGTTGTAATTCTTACCAAATAAGAATGCTCATTAAGTATGTCACACTTTTCTGTAATAGTCTAAAAATTCAAGACTGTGACAGGAAGAATCAGTTTTAATATATCATCAAAATGTCCTATTAGGACAGTGATAGCATATTTTTAAAATCTGTATGGCTAACATAAGTCTCAAGAAACTGTTCAACATGAAATGATGTTTTACTAGTTTGTAGTTTTCATTACTTTTCTTCATAATTTTAATTGATTTTTTGCAAATTTCAAGCTACATATTATGATCATATTTAGATACATATCCTCTATCTGCATTCCTCTTATACCCTGCTCCTTTCTGGCTTTTGTGTGCACCTAAAGCTCAGGGAACATAGCAGAAGAGAGGGAAGAAAGAATATTAATGCATCTCTCAACTCTCACCAGCTAAGCTTCCTCATATAGAAGACTATGATTAACTCAGAAAGCCACAAGTCACCAAAGTGCAGAGACTTCAGAATGTTTATCCCCAAATAGGCCACCTATCTATCAAATCTCTGCCTCCCAGGGCTCAGGGACCACTGAGGAGGAGAGGGTAGAAAGGCTGTAAAGGCCAGAGTTAGTGAATCGCCACCAAGAAACAGTGTTTTCCAAACAGCTGGACGTTTTTTCAGATGAACTCACAGCAATGGTAGCAACATGCACAAGACCTGTGCACGCTCAAGCCAGACAAAATCCCAGTACAGAAGTTGTGGAATGGGTAAGAAATCCAGATCTTAACGGAGGACCTCTTGGAAACTGATAAGTACCAGGAGTGGAAAAGTTAGTTTTCCTTAAGAGTGAATGCTAGAGAGGTTAACCTGGTTCCAGCACATAGATGCACACAGACTGTCACTTGGGGTCACAAACTTAACTCTTTGGGACTAATACACATGCCAGTGGACTAGTTTATTTTTAAATAAATGCCATATCTTAAAATACATTTAGATATATACATATATTTAATAATATTAATATATACACATACACAAAATTAAAGTTATTCATAACATAGACACAAATATCTATTTACCCATATAAATTATACTCACATACTATTGTTCTTATTTTGTTTCTCAAAGAAATAATCCCCAAATACACTTCATAGAATAAATTGCTTCAAAGGCAATTTCAAAGCATAAATGATGTGGTAAAATATTACTATACTAAAATAGGATCATTAAAAATTTCAAGATAGAGCTCAGCATGGTGATGCATGTCTTTTAATCCTAGTCCTCAGGAAGCAGAGGCAGGCACATCTCTGAGATCAAGATCAGCCTAGTCTACATATGGAGTCCAGGACAGCTGAGGCTATGGGGAGATCTTGTCTCAAAAAGACACACCCCAAAACATTTCAAGATAGACATATTGATATTAAATGCAAAGTAAATACAAAGGAATGTCAATATAAATACGTTTGTGTTTGTGTATATGACAATGGCTACAGAGATCGATGTAGGTGAAAAGGTATACCCCATAACACATTTCAAAGACTTTGAAAAAATATAATTACTTCTGAAGTGGTTTTAAAGAACTCAGGATTTGTGAAGAATATAAGTTTAGGTAAGAAATTTATTCCTATATGAAAAGACATTCTATTCTAATCCAATATGATGAAGAAAGACAAATTACTGAGATATTGAAGGTAACAAGGTGCTTTAATAGTAGCTGAGTTATTGCAGATTGATACTTTACAAAAGCCTCTGCTCTGAAATCAAAACCTTCACAGGCATCATCTAATTTAAACATATCAGATTTCATAAATATGCAAACTGAAAGGTGATAATACAGAATTTATAATGTCACAGTGAAAGCTCTCAGAATCTACATAAAAACGACCAACATATTTTACTTCATTAAATTTAAAGGAAATGCTTATTTACATAAAATCTCAATTATAATTATGTACAAACTGGCAAAATTTTCCTTTTGCTCTCTATATATGATCAAGGAGTCATGATGTTTCATACAAAGAATAAATATAAGAAGAGAAAATTTTTACAAATCATAGGATTGATAAAATACTTGAAAAAGAAATTGCTGGGCTGGAGAGATATCTCAGCATTTGTGAGCACTAACTTCTCTCCCAGAGGCCCTCAGTTTGAGTCCCAGCACTCACATGGCGGCTAACAACAGTCTGTAAATCCAGTTCCAGGGGACCTGTGAGTATTTCATGTCACAGATGCACTTATCTACATGTAAGAATTACACTCATACACATAAAATAAAAATAACAAAAAATAGCTAAAGTAATTGCAATAACTAAAATACTGAGCAGTGTACACCTATATAATAATGAAAAGATGAGCAATTTTATCTTTTTTATCACTGACAAATATTAAAACTACTCAGTGCAATCGATGGCCATGGAAACATGTGACAATGACCCCATTCCATAAGGAAGACAAGGAGGCACTGAGTATTGTAATCCAAACACTCCCTCCGAGGGCACTGTGGCCATGTGCATCTTATGGCCTGCACTAACTGTACATTTTCTTAGATCTCCTATTATTAATTCTTGGACATTTTCATAGAGTGGGAATGTGAAAACTACATTAAAATGTTTGTAGAACTTTCATCACTAAAACATTACTGGATATTGTAAAACATTGATGCATTAATAATGTGCATTACTGTAATACAGCATAATATTGCATAGTTAAGAAGGTTATTTACATGTAGCCTTATTGCATGACTCAGAAATATCTTAATGTTATATTATTAAACAAAACTTACGCTGCAATCTGATGTTCTAGTATTAAATATCACCCGGACAATATTTATATCAAATATTATAATGAGGAATGAAACATGGCCCATTTGGGGACAAAAGTCTTCAGCTTGTGGTGCCTACTGTTATCTTCAGTTAGTTCCAAAACAGAAATGAAATCTAGGGTGCCCACTGCTGTAGCATTGCTGGTTTTTCCATTTGCTGGTTTTCCCGTGTAGTGGGAGTTTATCGACCATATTTCAAGTTGAGGGTGCCTGTATTACGACAGTACCTAGTGCAGTTCTTTAATTCAGAAATTAAAGGAAAGATTAATTAAAAAGAAATGATAAAACACATGAATTATAACTTTGTACATGTTTTAAAAATATCTATCTATAATAAATGTATTTATTATCTATCTTCACTTCTCAGAAGCATTTCTATTAGTTTCCAATTCATTATCTCCAACACTGAAAAATCATGAAGAACATGAGCCCCCCTGTAATGGTCTCATCTTGTATGAGTTCTTGTTCTTCAAGATCCTGAGATATTTTTCTTTCTGTCATGACCTAAAATCATATGTAGGAAATCTGCTTTTTGGTAAGGATGATTTTCAGCTTTGAATGTGGGATAAATAGAAACAAAATGTTCAAACAGTTTAATTGCTTAGAACAAAATCCACTCAACATGCTATGAAATGAGAAATGAAATTAACTTAATGAGGAAACAAAGCTATGCATTAAAGGTAAATAGGTAAATATCAACTCCTTCAGCCCATTTAAACTTTTACTTATCTTTTAAATTTTCGTAGCTGTATTTATAACAGAAAATTATTTGTGGGAAAGTGTCAATGACTCAGTTTAGTTTCATAAGTACCAACAGTTCTTGTGAGGAAACAGACTATATTGAGTAAGTGTAAATATGATTATTGTTCTTAATACAATATTTTTAAAGTGTTGGCAGATGGTGAATACAATGAAATATTTTGATAACCACTTGTTATATTTTCAGAGCTGGAGGATTAGTGAAAATATGAGACTAAATGTTTGTAGATCCAGATACTTTCTTAGATCAATAGGACCAAGAATTTTTAATTTCTTTTTTTTTTTTTAGAAACAACAATTTGGAATTAAAAAAAAGAAGGTGGAACTAAGAGTTCAAATGCACAGAATGGATTCCTGAAGGAAGTGCCTAGATCATCAGTCATTACCACTCATGGGCAATCTGTGCATCTTCTAAGCTGAAACTCCTTGAGAAGATCTTTTCTAAAACCACTGAAATAACTTAGGCCAAGCATGTCAACATTGAAAAGAATGAATTGGCTGGAAACGCTGTTGGATGTCAACCTTTATTTGTCCTTTAAAGCAAGAAAAAAATGAATAAAAATTTGCCTGTGGGCAAAATAAAGTCCCCTTCTCCTGTTCCCCTCCCTCCCAGTCTTCTTGTTCTCTTCTGCTTATATGAGATTTGTAAAATGAATTGTAATAGAAAGTTCAGACGACGAAAATTATAGTGGTGTGGCCAAGAAAGTACCCAGGGGGCTTTTAGTTTCCGTTGTGCCAGGAATGAACTATCAGATCAGCCTTCTGGACTCAAATGCGACATTGTCAATAAGGATACATCATCTTTTTTGTGGCATAGAAGGGCTGTCGGTTGTAATTCCCATTATTCCAAAGCCAGGATTTTCCATTAGTACAGCCACCTGCTGGGCAGCTCTACTTAGGTTTAATGGAGTCTGAATCTGAATTTATCACCATCTGTGGGAAGAAGTGAAATGAGGGGGCATCACTAAGTCCTTTCTTCATTTGCTAAATTGCGTTAAGTACCATCTTTATAAGGAGGCAGCAAATGCTGCAGACAGAGGTTGAGGTAGATGGAAGACTAATGTAGCTCCTGTTGACCTCAGAGCTCCAACCTAGGGGAGAGAGCGCTGGCTGTTCCAGGGCCAATCCCAGTAAAAAAAGAATGTTTTTATTTGTTATGTAATACAGTATTGAAACTGAGCAGGTTTGGGATATGGTTTCTGTTTCCTTTCCAAAATTTCAAAAGATTTTATCAGATCCCTACAGAAGATGAAAGATACAAGTACAAATCTAATTCACAGAAAATGTTCAGGATTCCTCATTAATACATGAGTTTATAAATTGAGTAGTCTAGACCATAGCTATCTATTCTATGTTGTTTCTTTCTTTCCCTTCCACACATTAAGAAGAAACTCTGTGGAGCACAAGGAGAGAGAAAGGTCGGGGAATTTCAAACCTAGAACATGATGCCTAGTATCAAAGGGTCACAGTTAAAAGTCAAACAAATAGAGACCAGTGGCTGTTACTTATCGACCCACCAGTGAGACACCATTGTCATTTCCAGTAATAATACAAAGGAAAATTAGGTTGACAGGAGAGTAAGCAGTTTTCAATTAATTTCTGTCATTGGCTAGATGCGAAACATGCAAGGCTGATCTGCCAGTCTTTTCCTCAGCTCATGCTGCTGCCTTCTCAACACTGCTCTCCAGACAACGGCTGAGAGGAAAGCTGAGCCACTTTGACCAACCACCTGCAGTAGGTGCCGTTGTTGCCCACCCAAAGGAAATTTTAGCCTGAGATAACATACTTGAAACGATGAGAGGGAAATGCTTTCTGGAAAGAAGAGTGCTGAAAACACACACACACACACCCCACAGATGAGACAGAGAGAGAGAAAGAGAGAGAGAGATCCAAAGAAACACTGTGTCTTTGTCTTTTTTTAGGAAGCATGAGTTCATCCCTTTCTCATGACTGTCCTTCCATGTTGATAATCTTGGATTAATGGCTCTGAACAGCAAGTGTTTTCTGAAGTCATGGGGTCAAGCTCTGTGGACTGAGGAGCTCGGATAATTGGAGGGAATGCTACTTATTACAGAGAGGCAACAACCACAGGGGAGAAGATGGGGCAGCACAACAGATCACTGTTCCAATGTTCGTTTAGACTGCAAGGAGACCTGCTTCCCATCAGAGAAGCTGTGAAGTCCGCACTGTGACAGAGCAGAACGCCTCCTGGGTGCTGCTTGTTGTTGATATTTAATCTGTGAGAAGATGGAAGAGGAAAACAGTCCCTTTGTTTCAGTGATCCATATAGTGGATGTGAAAACATGCAAAGATTTAAATTTAAATTCTGAGATAAGGTCCTGCATCTCATTAATATATCACTTAGAGAATTTCATAAGTTCTTTTCTCTTTTCTATGTGATAGACACAGCATATTTCTGCTTTCAAATGTGATTTGAATGAATCCAAGGGTTGTTAAGCATGTAGCATCTTATTAGTTGGCTGCTTTTTTTCTTTTCAGTGATATCATGTGATCTTATGGAACCATTTTGGTAAACAGCGGTCATAAACTGGGACCTAACTGTGGCTAGAATGCTCATTGGCCAAAAGCTGGAGGAAGTGTGGGTGGCTACCTTTAACACAGTCATCATAAGGACCTGAATGAAAAATAAAACTAAAAGCAAAAACATAAGCAGTTAATTTCCTTCTGCATGGCATGCTCTGGATGATGTAACACATATTCATACCAGGAGGACCAACTTCAGTGATGGAGACAAACTCTAGGAAATCTGTCAGCTTGGGTTAATGGAACATTGTTATTACCTCAGGTCAAGCAGATGGAGGGCAAACTTCTCTGCTGGATTCTGCCGCTCTTTAATTAATGTCCACATTTGTTATGTCAATATGATGCATCACATTTGTTCTAAAGGTTGTTTTACTTTAAAGCAAGGATTATTTCTGCATTTCATTTCAATATTTGAACACACGTACAAGATCTAGAAGGTATATGTAGATATCTAAAATAATGTTTAAATCAATGCATAGAAATGGGAATAAAAAGGAAACTGGGTAGTTTTATACATTTCATTCTTGGTAAGGAGATGGTATTCATATTTCTTTTATGTGCATTTGCAAATAAGGGATTTTGAGGGCAGGAATATGAATATATACAAAACATAAGAATCTCCAAAGAAATGTAGGCCTTATTGTTGAGTTATTCCTTCATAAAGAAATTAATAGCTGCAAGTCGTTTAGCACTGTGTTTACCCTTGTCAGGGAAGAAAGGCAAAGGGGAAAATAGCACAATAGAGATATTTTATCTTCTTTTGTAAACTTTCATTATCTTAGGCTTGCTCAGAAGGCACAAGAGACCCCCGGTGTCTGATACTATGCATGTAAAGCTTTAGTGTTAAATCTTTAGCAGAATTCAAAGAAAAGCTTATTATGTAACCACCAAAAAAGATGTGTGCCATAACTAAAATGTTCTTTCTTAAAGATGACAGGCTTGCATTGTTCATTTTGGGAAAATATTTTTGCAATGTTGGCTCCAGCTTCTAATTATTTAAACTAGTCAAAACTAAAATCATTAAAATGTGAACTATTACCTGGAATAACTCCAGGAGGAAGCAGTGAACAATGATCTGGCCCATGGATTTATCACTCAATTGCTGCTTAGAATTCTTTTAGATTATAGCCTATATATACTTTCTAACCAAAGCAAGTACTTCCTCCAGTAACTAGAAAAGTTTAGTTATTGATTCCATATAAGATTTCTGAGAGACAAGACTACATTGAATGCAATAAATTTTAATTTATAGAAGGTAATAACTGAATTAAAGTTGGGGTTATATCTAGGTAAATAGACTAATATGTGTCTATTTTGGAGAACCTTTATGTTTTGCATTTTTTTCTGTACCACACGCTTCTGATTACTACCTACTTCCAAGATTCTTTTTTAACCTGCATACAGGCTTTAGTAATAGTCAATTAAAAATGCACCGTAAGGGGCTGTTGTTATCATCACACATCTTTAAACTGAGAATTTAGTTCAGTTCTCAAATAGAGGTAGTTTTTTCAGCCAAGATACAGGTACTTAAAAAAAAAGAGAATCTGACCGAGATATGATGAATAAAAGCCAGGAATGTGTCTAAAAACTCACAAATCAACGAGACACATTTTAAAGATCAAATCATCTGTGCCTAAATGTTAATAATGCTGCTGTTTAGATATTTTAGTGTTTGTCAATGAAAACACATTGTCACTTCAAAAGTAACAAAAGAAAGAAAATGAGAGAGAAAGATAGATAGATAAATAGATAGATAGATGATAGAACCTGCTTTATGCAAGCAGGTAAAAATAGTTTTAAAATCCATGCGATTATGCAATTATTCCCACTTTATTTACCTTATGTACTTAAGGAAGAGATGAGCAACCTTGGTTATCTTTAAATAAAATTAAGACAATCACACATCCAACAGTCCAGTATGCAATAAATGAAAACCCCCCGCCTCTGTCACTGGATTATCTTGATCCCCTTTACTCCGTCCTCCTTCAAGTTTTATTATTTATATCTCATTTTGATTACTTGTCTTTCTGTTCTTTAAGGAAAAGCTTCTCAAAAAGTGTACAGATTAGTATACCATTATACCTAGGTTGGGAATCTTTCTCAGTTTTTCTGTCCATCAACAAGTGATATAAAGCATGTTCTTGGGAAATTTTTTCTGTTATTTGTTTGTTTTTTTGAGACAGTGCTCCTCTTTACTCCCAGATGCCCTTGCGTAGATCAGGCTAGCCTCAATGTCATAGAAATCCACTTGCCTCTGCCACTTGTGTGCTGGGATTAGTCTTGTGTTATCATACTCAGTTTCCTGTCATTCTTAATTAATAGAGTACTTTTTCATTCTACAGGTTTTTAATATTTGAATACCCATGTTTTATCCTATAATAATAATTCCTGTATTTGGGGGTTTATAGTTGAGGTATCCTTTTTAAATATACAAAAAGATTTCCTATTGTATATTAATATGTTTGTAAAGTATAATTTTATATTTTGTGAGAAAATGAAATTAATATTAAACACTGAAAAAATTTAAATCACTGTATATTTTCTTATCATATTACTGTGACTCTTCTGTTTGTCTAAAGTTCAAAAAATTGAACACTGAAATGCAATCAAGAATTTTAAAGATAAATTTCGTCATTTATTATATATTCATTTAATTCTGCCAATTTTTTTTTTTAAGTCTCTGATCTAAAACAAAGTCAAGACTGTATTTTGACCACAGTGGCAGACATGTAACAACTCTCCTCAAACACTGCTTTGCAGATGAAAGTGATGAATCTTTTAGCGGAATATTTTCTCATTCATAGACTGCTTCTAAAATTCATGACGTCAAGATTCTGCCTCATCTGTTTACAAACTCACCATGTAGCAGATATTTAATACGTATTTGTCAACTAAACGAATGTCTATCTCTCTACTCTGAAAGGCAATAGTACAAGTGACAGCATATAGCCGGTACTCCTTGTCCCCCTTTCTCTTCTTATTGAAATATGTTTGAAATATGCCAGAGAAAATGCTGTCTACCACCATCACATTTTCTGGGACATAAAGAAGGATTCTATTGCCTAACTTGTAAAGTTGGAACTGTGTAACTGATTTACTACCAATGGGAATGCAGAAGGGGATGTTATTTCTCCTATTAGAAGCAAGAAAAATTAGAATGGTTTGTTCACTTCTCTTTGTCTCTGTCTCTGCCTGCCTGAATCTCTCTCGTCTTTGAAGTTCAAATTGAAACAATGTAGGATTTGGGATGTAGCTTTGTGATAAAATGCTTGCTACCACATTTGATACTCTAGGTCCAATCTCCAGGATTGAAAACAGCACATTTAAAGTGATGAAAGCATAAGGCAGGAAAGAGAATGCAGAGTGGAGTTTTGGAGATCCCGGGACTATTGTAAGAAGAGAAGCACCGAGACAGCCACTTGATGGATGGTAGACTATATGGTCTGAGTGACGCACGTCGAGAATCTCTCTGAGATTACAAGAATTACTGTTAGTAGAGTCAGTGTGGTCATGACTCAAATACTGTGACACAATTTTTGCAAAGTATTTGTCCCAATTGTGTTGATATTAGAAGGTATGGGGAAAGATTTTTAGTAAAGTTTTTCAATCTGTTATATAAAACAAAAAATATAATAGATTTTATTTAAACATAGAGCACATCTATAAAGTTTAAATATATATATATATATACAGTTTATATCTAAGGAAATTTTTATATAAATGGGGAATTTATATATTTATTAATATGTATCATTAATAATCAATAGAAAAATCACATCGACTATTAAATTTTATATGTAAATTTTATTAAGTGTTATAAAGAAATGTCTAGAATCAAATTAATGAGGATAAACCAAATTAAATTTTATTTCAAGAAATTTCATAATTTCAAATAACTAATACACTTGTTAACTTAAATTTGTATATGTATTTTGCCTGCATCTAAATGTGCTTGTATAATTCAATGCCAGTGAAGGTCAGAAGAGGGCACTGGATCCCCTGGAACTAGAGTTACAGATGCTTGTTGGTCACCAAGTGGGTGCTGGGAACTGAACTAAGGTCCTCGGTTAAGTACAGCCAGTTCTCTTAACCACCGAATCATCTCTCCAGGCCCTGAACTGTAAATTTAAAGTTACTGATTTTTTTTTTTTTGAGTGATAGTAGATAAGAGTGTTTTCTCATGAACTTGCTTTTCACATTTGATGTGTTCTGAAGTTGTCATGGCCCCTCACATGAATTATCCTTCCCACATTGCTGTGGTTTTCTCCTCTACCATTCTATTTTGGAATAGTTTTAAAGACTCTGGGAATCTAGAACTCCAGCTTCTGATGGAGGACAGATCACCCTCTCAAGAAATTTCTTACTAGTAGCTTACCCCTGCTCCAGGGATTCACACTGAGCAACCAACTCCAACACAGTGCTTCTCATTTGACTTGAAAGCTAGCTGTAAGCCAACCATTCTCTGCCAACCAGATTTCTTAGCATAAAACATGTCCTTCACACTATCTAAGAGGGGAAACACACAAATATGAATTATTTCAATGAATTAATAAACATAGCTCCTTCCCTTCCAAGTGCATGGTATTTTATATCTTCTCTATTGTGACAATGTTTACAATATGGATATATCCATACACATGAATTTTACTTAACCTTGAAATCAAAATGTCAGTCGTTTAACCCACTCTATATCATAGACAAACTCACTGAGCCTTGATCTTCCCTTGTAACCTAAACATAGAACTCCTGATCCTGTTGTGGTTTTGATCCAGGACAATGTATGAATGTATGTGTGTATATATATTACAAATCAAGCACTGCTGCAAACCACAGATATTTGTTGGAATCAATGACATAGTTGCCCTGATTGTGTTACATACAACGGGTAAGACTGAACTGTTAACTTCTGTGTTTGTTTGTATGTTATCCTAGGTCAATAAAGATCAAAAGGAATATAATTCTGACACGTTTCAAAATAAAGCAATAAATTATATTTGCAAATAACCATTTTGGAAAATACGGGGTGCCATATGTTCATGTCAAGATATTCTGATAGTCTGGAAATAAAATGGTAGGTGCCTATACCAACCCCCAAAGGAAAATGAATTCTAGTAATGAATCTAATGGAGGTAAAAAAAAAATCCATTCCAAAATTAAAACCTGCTATGTAATAAGTATTGGTCTCTTTTTTATATTTCAAGTTTATTTTTTAAAACTTATACCTAGGAATGTCTCATATATTAATTTCAAAGTTTTTATTAAATGATAAAAATGCCAACTATAAGTTTAGCTATCATAATCACATGAAATTAAATATTCGTTGTTCAGAAATTCTTAGTTTTGTGTGAAACTCTTACTCCATATAGCAATTTTGAAAATTATTTAACATGTTTGTGTGATTATGTGTGTGCGTGTGTGTGTGTTTGTAGTTGTGATACTAATAAATGCATTGGTGCTTGCAATGCTAAACACTGATTATTTGTTTTGATTCATTTCTCCAAGAAGAATCCTGTGGTGTCTATGTCGCTGTGGTTGCTCATTTGGTGAGCATTTTCCTTAATGTTTTAATGTACTTCTTACTTTAAATATCAAATGTACAATATATCCGAGTGTTTATTTCATGAAACACAACTGACACTAGCATGTACGCTTCTATGGTGTTTCTTTATCTAGATTGATACAGAAATGTACTCAATGCTCAGACAGTGCCAAAAAAAAGGGCAGCCCACTGGTCAGTTGGTACAGAACATATTACATTTGAATAAAGTCATCATGGGTCTAGAAACTTCATTTCATTTAGGGATCTTCAAATTCAGATGTTGCCAATAAACATCCATGAAACTTATAAGCAAAAATGATGATTTCTTAATTTATAATGATATAAAATTCTATTAAGAGATTAAAATGAAAAATGAAATATTTCTTTCAGTGAACAAATTAAATAGAAATTAAGCTATTATTCAGGATTGTACTATGTGGATATTAGATTATAAGTTATGAGATTTTAATTGCTTCTTTTAACTGAAAATTGTAATGTATTAGATTTTATAACTAACTTGTCTGAGAAACAACACATTTTTTGTCTAATTTGTTATTTTATTTTATACCTTTGGTTTATATCATTTTGGGCAATTAGGTTCTCTGAAAGTGATCCATCTTTGAGCCAGATGTCCACTGTAGCTGCTCTAGATTCTATGGAAATTCCATTCCAGGGTAAATTGTTTCTGTAAAAAGCCCTTTGGGGGGTGAAGGAGAAGAGAGATGACTCAGTGATTAAGAGCTCTGGTCCTCGGCAAGAGGACAAACCAGCATTCACATGGCAGCTAACAACAGTTCATGACTCCAGTTCCAGGGGAATCCAGCACCGTCTTCTGGCCTCTGCGGGCATTGCATAACATGGATTCACTCACGTGCAGGCAAAATTCATACACATAAAATATTAATATTGAATAAAATCTTTTTAAAAAGTCATTCTGACTCATTGTATCATTTAGTGTCTAATTTCGTAAGAACATTTTCCTGCTTAAAAAAAAAAATCAGTTTGGAAGAATGTGCTCTGTGCATGTTATTTTTAGTATAATGACCATCTGTGCTGAGAGCTACCATTGATCTCTGTTGGCTATTGGATCTATGTATTAAGGATTCTTCTCATTTGTATATCAGAGAGATGAGCTGAGACCTACTGCTAGAAGGAGAAGGGGCTCCCCAAGATTCTGTCTCCTTGCAGAAGACCTAGTTCTCATATTGATCATGAACATGTAGGGCACATACATTTAGATAGCATCTGATAGCATTTTTAGTGCTGAAAAACTAAAATATCACTCAACAATTTGTTCAGTTAATCATGGTATTTGAGCAGTGAAAGGCAAGAAAAGACATTTTAGAATATTGGCCTTCGAGTGTCGGGGAGAGCCTGCATCAGAGTAAAAGTGCTGACATTCATGGTTCTGGTCAGCTTTTCAAGGGCATTTGTGTAGTATCAGGTTATCACATCTCTATGATATAAATGGAAGGTCCCTATCCAAACCAAAGATTGAAGGTTCATGGAGAAAAAAAGACAAAACAAAAACCAAAAAGCAAAAACCATTCTCTCAGTCTTATCTTTGTTTACTGTTGCTGTTTCTTCATATCACAAAGTTAATGAACTAAAGACAAAAATACTGCCACCAAATTCAGTGAAGAAATGGAGGAATTAGTGGCCTGAGCATCATGATAGCCTCAGAAAGGACAGCAGTCTACTCTATTCTAAGGTCAAAAGCAGAACCTGATTGCAGTTGTGTGTATGAACATCCCCCACAGAGTCCAAGTATTTAAACATTTTGTCCTCAGTTGGTGGCCCAGTTCGTGGCAGTTTAGGAGATTTGACCTGGCTTGAGAAAGCACAGAGAAAAAATTCTATGAGGTTTTCCTTCCTCTCATGTCTCCAATGTTGACCAGATCACCAACGCTTATTTTAGTGCTAGTGGAGACAACTATTCAAAGTAGTAAAGATACTTAGTTTGTCATCTATAAAATTAACATCTCCTTGACATATAGATGATCACATAGCTAACATATTTTATTTGGCCATTTGAACAAATGTTCCATGGAATGAGGTGAGGTGCTGAGTTGTGGTAGAAAATGCCATCATGTATAAATGGGTGGAATCGCTAGCTTCAAATACAAGTTTCACTAATTTCTGCTGTATGAAATTTAATGTATTACTTAAATTATCTAAATGTTAGTTTCATCTTTCTTGAATGATTGTATTGAAAAGAAGTCATGTATGAAATAAAATAATAAGGATAAACTTTTACCATCATGTACAGAGGACAGTAAATATTTAATGAATTTGGTTAATTTTTCATGGAATTTACAATACCATACAGAGTTATTAAAAGATGGTATTTTAACTGTACTTGACCATTCTCTTGCAGGACAGCTGAACAAACAGATGTGTGTCCTTTGAATTTTGGTTATGTATACTTTGTTTTTCCTAAAACATTCTCCCCTCAAATCTACTGAAAATAAACCGTTATAGTTGACCTACTACTAGGCTGTTCCATGGCATTTGTTGTGCTGTTTACAATTAGGGGAGTTATATTTTTCTGCAGTTTATTCTAATGTATACATTAGATGAATAGATTATGATTTGAAGTCTGAAAATAAAAAGCCTGAAGTAAAACAAAAATAAAAACTAAAGTAATTGTAAGCATTGCTTCTCTCACACCACGAGTATTTTTCAGTAATTACTCTGTACCAGGCAGGCATCTGTCTGATATTATAAGAAACTGATAACATATCAAAGGTGTAGCAATAACTAATGTAATCACTACTGCTTCTATTTACTATATATTTAATCACTAATAAACATTTTTGATAATTTATAAACTTCTAATTCATTTACAACACAGAGTATCTAATTATTTTATGTAATGTTACATAGTTCATATGTGGTAAAGCTGGGACCAAAAATTCAAGTTATTTCGATCCAAAATCATTGTTTTTAACCATATGAGGAGTCAACTAATAGGGAAATATAAGTTAAATATAGAAGAAAATGAAAAGGAATGCCCACAGATACTGCCGTGAATTTAGAGGAGCTTCCCAATTTTATTTTGAGAGATTTTAGTTTTTTTTTTTTAATTATGTGTTTGTGTGTGTCTATTTGCGAGTAAAAACGTGTGTGTTCAGGTGTCTGTGAGAATCAGAAAAGGAGTCAAATGTCATGGGCTGGAGTTACAGGCAGTTCTGAGCTTCAAGAGATGGGTGCTCAGAACTGAACTTCGGTCCTCTGAAAGTGCAATATGCACTCATAACAGGTCAGGCGTCTCTACGGTCCCTTAAGTTATTTTAAATTTCAAAGACGTTATTTTAAGTGCAGCCTCTATGTCTAAGGCCCAGGAAGCATCCCAGACGGGGAGGAGGGGAGGCAGACGTAGTGATAGCACCATTTGCACGTTAGTGTGAGTGAGGCATATGTCACAAGGCTCTTCTTCTAAATGAAGGGCTATAAGGCAGTCACTGGCTCTTGAGAGACAGTATCGATTTTCTTCAGAAATGAGCTCTCTGATGCGTTCCCCAACCTGAGTAGTCAAACATAAACTCATGTACACATGAACAACACTAAATGCACTTAGTATATTATATGTGTGCATATGCATATGTAACCATAATAATTGAGTAAGAGATGAGGAAATTGAAAGGGACTGACTGAGAAGAATCAGTGTTGTAATGGGAGAGGATGGGGTAAGGGCGATGTAAATACAGTGTCCATGTATGAAATTCGCAAACCATGAAAAAATTAAAAAGAAAGAAAAGGTAAACAAAATAAAGGATATAAGCCACATTAATTTATAAAATTGGTTTTTAAAGTATTATGCTAATATGTCAACTCATTCTAAGAAAACAATAGGGGTGTGGGTGGTAGCTTTTTAAGATCACAACATCGCTTACAGTAGTTAACGTTCTAGTTGCTGTTCCTGAGCTAAAACAAAGCGCTCACTCAGATCATTGATACAAACATTACATAGATTATGAGAAACAGATTTTTAGTTATTTTTCTTCAGTAACATGTATTTTCCATGTGTGCATGCATGCAGAATGCCTGTATATACATATATATGTATATATATATATATATATATATATATATATATATGTTCAGTGCAGTCAGAGACCATGCTTTTAATTTCTATGTTTAAAATGTTTCCTTATTATTTAATAGCCCCTATATGCCTAATTAGTGTGTTTCCACTAGTTTCCACTAAATCAATAAATGTTAACTAGACAGATCACCCTACTTGATAATAACCACGTTGCTTAAAAGTTTAATTTGAAGGAAGGAATTTAAACACCTTTAAAATGTGACCTATGCTTATGACTCAGTCACTCAAAATCTTTTTTATTTGGTTTCCCTGATACTGTGATTATTCAGAATGGTTAAATAATCTTGGAAATTACTGAACCTGATGATAACTTTAATTTCAGTCTTTGAGGACTCTCCTTGATACCTCACTACTTTATGGTATCTTCAAAGTTCACACTGTCTCATTTACAAAAATCTCCATGTAGATCTATTGCAAATTGTGTATCAGGTCTCCCGCACTCATCACGCTCTCATCAACATGTGCGAGGTTATTAATAACATGATAATTCTGAAGTGCTATGTAAAAGAAGAAACCTTTTATGTAAAGAAGATCACTTTAATTCAAACTGAAGTTTATGCAGTATAGGCTTAAGGGAAAAGAAATTTGAATGCAAATCAAATTGGATTTTTTTTTTCTGGAATGTTGTTTAAGTCTATAAGGAAACGACTGTGGCTCTGATTAAAATTTAGACACTTATTCTCTTATATTTGATTAGAAAAAAAATGTTCCTCTCCTTGTGGAAATGTGTTTGTTAAGAGGGACCTTTACAGCACTTTCGAATTATTTCCTTATCAATCCAGTAGACACTGATGTCATGTGATGTCGCAGTGTGTTCAGAACTGGAAGCATAGCCATACAGGAAGCAATCAAGAAACTGGATGAAAGGGAGATCTAAATAAAGAAGACTGTTTTTTTTTAAGAGTCCTGTGTCAAAGCATGCTGGGAGATTAGGGAATATTAGGGGAGGAGCCACATCCTGGGCAATAAACCATGTCAACATCCACTAGTACAGAAAGTTCATTACAGGAGCTTACCAGTGAAGAGTGGGGAATCTTCCTCCTTTGGTAAAACAGCATTAATGTTTACCTTTGCAAGAAAATTAGGGAACTATTCTCGTATCAGGAAATAGTTGTTTTCTTTTGCCTTCATTTTCTCTGAAGAAATAAATTTGGGAGCATCTGTTAACACAAGCAGGGAAGGGAGATAGACTGCTGTCAGGGAAAGAAGGAAAATGAATAGACAGGAGTCAGGGGAGAAGGGTGAGTGAAAGGTGATATTTCAGCAGCAATGTCAACCAGATTTTTGATCACTGTGAGGAAATACCTGAGAAAGTCAACACAAAGGCTCCCAGTCCCTGAAATGTCAGCCCATGGACTTGCTTCCCTGGACTTGGGTCATGACAAGAAGGGATACAACTGTTCTGTTTACCATGGGTTGGCTTAGAAGAGGAGAAAGACACACATGAGGAAAAGATGGAGGACTGGAGGGAGAGGGAACGAGAAAGAGAGAGAAAAAGAGTCAGTATTTCAATATCCTAACAGGGGATCATAGTCCTTCCCTGGGTTCTACATCCTAAAGTCACCTCCTCCTCAGGATAGCACCTAAGACTGGTGACCAGGTTTTTAACATGTAGGCTTAGAGGGCCATTTCAGACCTAACAAATGCAGCAAGCATAGTAAATGAAGGATCAGGACACATGACTGTCCAGCCAAAACAGTTTCAGGTTCAAGGAGCAGCAGAGGCGGTGGCCTGGTGGCATAGGTTCACAGACAGTCTACAGAGCAGTAAAGAAGCATTTACAGTGCATGAGAGAAAGTGAAGAAGGAGGTGGTCGGCCGCGCTGTGGATACCAGGAGGGAAAGCGAACATGGAAATTTAAACCCATTGCGTTGTAATTTATGATGAAATGAAGTCATCGGGATGCTTTGACAGGTGACCTGCCATGATATGCAAGGCAATACCTCTTAAGCTATTCCTACCAGCTGGGTGGTGAACAGAAATTTAGTGTGGATCAGATTAATTAGGGCCTTAGAGACCATGGTCAGGTGTTTGAAATTTAACACAAATGTATTTAAAAGTCATGGCAGTTGTACAATCAAGCTATAAAGTGACTTTGTTCATGATGGAAAATAATAATTTCAGAAGCTGTTTGGATAACATTTTTTACAAAAAATAGAAAGACCAATTAGGGGGTCATTTCAGTGACTTGAGCAAGAGAGTGATGAGATGACAGTTTGCTAGCATGTATGTTTTGATATTATAAACAATGACATGAATGAACTTGGAAATCTAAATGTTTGCATTATAAGCAAAGAAAAAGTAAAAAGCAACTCAGTGTTTATGTGTAAAACATTATGTAAGTGCTTCAGTAATTGGCAGAGATTGGCGAGCTGGGAAGAATATTTGTAAGCACAGCGAGTGAAGCATTCCATTTTGGACACGCTAAATTTGAGATGTTCTTGAACTTTTAAAATTCAGTGTGGAATTAGACATATGAATATATAACTTAAGAGAAGGTTCATTTAAAGACTGAAATAACAGAAGAATACTGGAAAGAAATACATCATGCTTTCCAGGTACATATTCTAATTTAATTTCTTAGGTTCCTGAGGCCAGGTGGGGCCTTGGAAGTAGACCATCATTCAAGAGAAGCTAGTCTAGCCTAGGCCATTTCACTTCTGGCTCAGGGTCCAGGTTTGTCCTTTTCTTTCTGCCAGTGCCTATTGACAATTAAAGAGAAGGTAGGTGCTTGCTCCCTCTGGGTCTGAGAATGAAAACAGCTCACAAAAGAGTACTCAGCTGACACACAGTGACACTGGAAGAGTGAGAAGCAGAACTTGCTGCTTTAGCCTCCTGAAGTCTGTGAGTTTCTTGGTATTGCACCATAGCCTAGCTTGTCCTGAATGGGACAGGAATAACTGAGTGGGACCTCCAAGGGAGCGAGTACAGAAAAAGAAAGAAAGAGCAGGGGTCATGTCAAGGGACTTCCTTCAGGCATTCCCTAACTGGGGAGAGGAAGGGGAGAAGAGTCAGATTCATTAGACTGTGGGTTATTTATTTATTTTAAATTGCTATTCTAACTATTACTACATATGTTTGTTTCAAATTGCTAGAAATTTAATAAAAAGATTTTTTTTTCTTTTCTGGATAGAAAGAAAACATTCTTTAAATACTGCTTTACCCAAATTTAGTATGCATTTGGTTGTATAATTGTGAAACTATTTTTACACCAGAGTAAGTTCAACTTAAAGCCTTTCTACCTTTCGTCTGTAAGGTTTCCTTTGAAACTATTTTGAATACTGAGTGTGCTATACCTAGAAGATGACCCAAGGCTCACAATCTATGCTTAATTTCTTATTTTCTTCAGTATGGTTAGAACTGTGATAAAACATTGTAACACGTTTTAGTATGGAGTATATGCTGGTATATCATGGTCGGAGAAAATGTAATAGTACATACCAAGTTATCAACTACATTTTCTATTCTGTTAATCACAAAGTCATATTGGTTTTTAAATTTATTATTATTGAGACATAATACTTATATACCTTTACTGATAATATGTACATATATATTTATAATGTAATAAATCAAGTCAGGGCACTAAGTATGTCAGTGTCTTTAGATTAATTGTTTTCATACATTGAGACTTCATATTTTCTTTATTTTTTATTTTTGAAATATACTACAGTTATTTCTAACCTACAGTCATGCCACTGTGCCAAAGAAGAACCAGAAAGAATTCCTGTTTTTAGTGCCTCAGATTGAATTTTGCCTTCCTCCTCCTCCTGTCCATCTGATTTCCACTGCATTGCAATTTTGCATGAATCTGACTTATTAATTTTGAAAAATGGATCAGAGCAAATATATATATTTGAGTCTGGCTTGAGTCTGGCTTATTTCACTTGACAGTTCCATCCATGTTGCTGCAAATAAGAGGTTTTTAGTTATTTTTATGGATGGATAACATTGCACTGTTTAATACCATTTCCTTTATTCATTCACCCACTGAAGAACACCTAGTTCGATCCTGTCTTTTAGATAAGGTGAATGATGCTTCAAGAACAGATATCTTTTAGTTATAATGACTTCATATCCTTGGCTGTATACCCAGTAGTTACATTTCTGGATCATATGGTAGTTCTATTTTCAGATCCTTTTTGTATAATCTCCATACTGGTTTCCATAATGTCTATCATTTTCTTTCATAATTGGATTATATATTCCTGAAATTCCATTTCACATGAACTTTGGATCATTTAAAGTGATGGATATTTAATGCCGGACTGATAAACCATAAACATATTTTTTTTGAACACCCTGTGATCTAATAATTTAAATATGATAATATGTATTGATGAATGTTTACATATTCCTTTTGAAATTTTGTTTTAAGATGGAATCGGAGATGTATTCCTCTAGGAAGTGTTTTCATGTGAACTGATAATAAAATGGAGTACATCTGCACTTGTGGGCCCTTTATGTGTAAGCTGTGAAATGCTTACAGCATGTGTGCCAGTGCCATCTTCCCACCACTAATTAATTCACATTAATTCACTATTAATTCTAAGTTCAAATCCGTTCTGCACTTCTTCTTGTACAAACAAAGTCATGGCAATGCTGTCCTAATTCAATCTATTTGAAGACAATTTGTACGGATGAAGCCAAATTCCTGTTAAAAACTCTCTGCTGTGATATTATTAGCAAAAATAGTCCTGCAGGGATGACCTCTGGATAAGCCGTGGATGTTCAGCATGGCCAGACAAACACAGGCGCCGACAACTGCGTCACAACATTCTTCTCTTCCCAGCAACGTATAAGTTTTCTTTTGACAGTCATTTTAAAATGAGCTCCTATTTGAGAAAAATTGAAGTTCTGAAAGTATGAACATACTGGTTTGAGTATTTCCCAGTCATTTCTAGCAGGTTCCCTTGCCCTTGACCCCTGGGATAGACCATGTCAGATTATGCTCTGTGTGTGTGTGTGTGTGTGTGTGTGTGTGTGTGTGTGTGTGTGTGTTATTAAAGTGCAGAGAGGTAAGTGTTGAACACATGTGTCATGGAGCACAGAGACTTATGACAACAATTTTGTGGTTGGAAGGTGACAGGTGGCCTAAGGATTAAGCAGCCCTTGTCCCTGGGAACTGAGAATAATAGACAGTGGAGAAATGTGGCCAGATAGCAGGAACTGGAATTGCACCCAAGGCTTCTCCAGGGAAACATGAATAAATGGAGCTCCTTTTTTTCATTTTGAATACTTTGTTTGAGTTTTGGGGCATTTCATATCATGCATCTTAATCAAATTTAGATCCCCCTTCCCGAACTCTGCTCACAATAGCTACTCCTCCAGAAAAGACACACTTCTTCTTCCCAAGGCTTAGGGACTGTAAGAGCCAGAGGCAGCAGGTAACTGCAGCAAAGTCATGTTTTCTGGGCACATGGAGGCTGCTGCTCACATGAATGCACCGGGGCCACGAGTGCATGTACAACATGTGCATAAGATGAAGCCAAAGGCCAAGCATGGATGAGGAAGAGTGCACGATGCCCCACCCCTAGCTATGGGGTTATTGGTAACTGATGGTTGGTGGGGGAGAGAAAGTCAGTTTTCTTCAAGGATGCAGCCTGATAGGCCACCATGTTCCAGCAGACAGCATTGCACCATGCACACACTGGCAGTGCTAGGTGGATTCAGTGGATCTCAAAAAGAGGGCACACATGAATGAAATTTAGGGAATAGCAGCAGCGGGACAGGGCGTGGGAGGGAATGGGGACTGGGGGTGGATCTGACCATTTATTTTTTTAAAGCATAAAGTTAGATACATTTAAAGAAATAATGCAGATATGAAATTGCTTACAGAAGATTACCTTTAAAGCTCTACAATTTTGTTTAAATATTGGTTAGATACACAAACATGAATAGTTTTTAAAGAGTTCTGATATTAGCAAGTCCAAATTAAAGTCATATTTTTCTGTCCTCAGTGTCTCTTCCCTGTGATGTGAAAACTGACCCACAGCTTTAAGATTCATTGCCCAAAAATTCAACTAGCGATGCTTCATATGCTAAGCACCTGTGAACTGTTTTTTTGGTGTTTTTAAGGGTTATTTTTTACAAGGTCATAACATTTCACGTCTGTCATAATTGTTGTTTATTACACCAGGGTATGCTAGATGATGAAGGAGGAACTACATGAAAGCTCTTGAGAGTATTGTCCAGTACAATCTGAAATTGATAGGTGTTTCTGAGAAGTCAGGATCTGTGGCTATGGGAGCAAAACTTTGAACTCCTAAGTAGTGTGAAAAAGTCATTAATTTTAATCAAAGTCTAAACCACAAAAGGAAAAGATGAGAAATAGTCTGAACTATTAAAATCTAAAGTCTGAAGAAACACACACACATATACACACACATATACAATATATATATATATACACATAAACATAAATATATACACACTCACATATATACACACACTCACACATAATTATACACACACAGACACATACATATACACACAAATAAATACACACACATACAAATATACACACACACATATATACACACATAAATACTTACTCATACACACACATACACACACATATATATATGCACACACATATATACACACACACATATATATATATATATATATATATATATATATATATACACACATATAATTCACAAAGACATCTCTCCATCTCTGGCTTGGAAATTTTGGTTCAGACTTTCCCTCTTGAGCTTCCACTCCATGAGGCAACAGAAATTCAGCCCCAGGGAACACAGACCAAGTGCCAGGGTGCAAAGTAGCTACAGGAAACGGGAATTAAATGAGGAGGCTATTGCACAGGTTCTCTGGGGAGCGATGGTCTAGTCAATAAGGGGATGTGGATGTCAGGCAGCGCAGCATGGTTTTCGGCTCTTCAGTCTCTGCTGACTTGAAGGGAAGATTCTCCAAGTGGCAGTTAGTCTGTTCAGAGGGCATTTCAGAGTACAGAAAAGAGGGAAACGACCTCTCCTGTCCATGCACCTCTGCTCCATTGCTTCCAGAGCTCTAGACCAGGAAGGACAGAATGTTACCGCAGTACAGTACTTTTCTTCCAACACACCTGTATGATTCAGAATCCTGTGCAGTATGAGAGCAGAACACATTAAGCTCAGGACCTTGGAGGTCTGCACTCAAATCACAGAGTAGTCACTGATGAGGAGAATGGCTTGTGCTATGTCTGTCTGCTCTGTTTCAGCTCTCACATGGACTGTCACATCGTGCACTATGCGGCATAATCGCTGTGGTGCGATTACTATGAGTCACTTTCACTGAGTTTGGAATGAATTAGAATTTGAATTTATAATATTTTAATGCTCACAACTATCATCTGTTTACATTCAAACCATTGGTTTAATATATTATGATTAAAAATAAGTAAATCTCACAATTTCACCCTCCCTACCTCAGAAAATATATAAAATCAACTTATAAGTAGCAAACTATCTCAGTCACACCTATTGAAAAACAAAGAAACAAATAAATTCTACCATTCTACCTTTGGGGACAGCAAAAACCAAAAATAGTGGTTTTTTCATTTCCTCCTCTTGAAATTGTCATTTCTGTGCTCATATTATGCATCCAAATAGGAGCCAGTTTAAACAGTTTAAATTTCTCTCTCTCTCTCTCTCTCTCTCTCTCTCTCCTCCTCCTCCTCCTCCTCCTCCTCCTCCTCCTCCTCCTCCTCCTCCTCCTTCCCTCATTCTCCCCATCCCCCTTTGGAGTACAAGGTCATTAATTGCTATTGGGACCTTCATAAACCCTAGTCTGCCGATGGGGTGAGAACTCTATTGTTAAATGTATTATGGCAGGACTGTCTTTGGAGATTGCCTGCTTGATTGCTTTGTAAAGGCCCAATGGCACACAGCAATTAAAATCCATAGACCTCTATAACCCCTCTGATGTTTTATGGGCCTTTTTGTGTCCTTCGGTAGAGTTTACCATTTGTGTATTTCCCACTGGGTCTCCCTTTCAAAACTCTAAGTGGGATTTTTTTTTATGCACTGTGATAAAGCTAGTTATATATCATGTAAAAGGTTAATGAATATTTTCCAAAGGAGCATATGTTTTAAGTCACTGGGAAAGTTATCCCGAAGAATGACTATATATAAACTAAGGGTGATTTTCCCAAACTCATTGGAGTAAATTTCTATAAATCTCACAAATACCTGTGATTCCTAGGAATAGCTTGTAAGATTGCAAAGTGTTCAAAAGTAAAGAAGTGTCTTGGCTGCAGGAAATCCCACAGATATGACAGTTCAACCACCAGCCTTATGCCATATAGAAAACAGACATTTTTTTCCTTGTATCAGTAACATTAGCAGTTTCACCTGCATTGAGCACTTTGTAAGCATATGCTTTGACTTTGAATTTTAAAATTATTTTTATTAGAGAATTTTATACAACCTATTCTGATCAGATTCAGGCCTCCTTCCCTATCTCCACTCCATAACTACTACTTTTAGCTTTTGCCCAGATGAGAGCAATCTGATATCATCATACTCATAGTTGGCAAAAGATGTTCCCATGAGGTGCTGCAGACATCAGAAGAGAGTAAGCCACAGTGCTAAATGTGGGGGAAGCCTTCTACTGTCAGCAGGTCTGCAGTTCTTGTGACCTAACAATAGGATCAGCAGGCAGGTCGTCTGACACCACCACTGTTCCTTCCTGAACACTTCTGCAGTACTAGTCATTTGACACTATCATTGTTCCTCCTTGAACGCTTCTCCCTACAACAATTTTTCTCACTCTTTACTTGCCTCTGGCCCACTCACAAGTTCAAATGACATGAGATATCTTCACTGGAAAATGATGTGTATAATTTCAAAGCAAGCTATTTGGTACCTGGGACTCTTAGAAAGGAAACATTACTTAGCTTCAGAAAGTAGACACTGAGATTCAGTGCTCTGCATGAAGTCTACATATTCCCTGGCCAGCAAAATACCTCAGTGGATAATAGCACTTGCTTCCAAGTCTGAGGACCTGCATTCAGTCTCTGAGAGCTACGTGGTAGAAGGAAGGAACCGACTCTCACACGTTGTCCTCTGATCTCCACACATGTGCTATGGAACCTGTGCCCCTCCCCACTGGGGTATTTCTAAGTAAAAAAAAAAAAAAAATATATATATATATATATATATTTTTTTTTTTTAAAACAAATTCACATATTGTAAACTTCACATCTTCTTCATTTTGGTGTGACTGGTAAATATGAGAAGAACCCAAGTCCCATATTATATATTGCTAAATCACATCCTAAGTAACATTATCTGCACTCTGGCAGATGAAAGTGATTATTCAGTGTGGACAGTGTGGTAGGGAGGAGGATGAATATAATAATAAGATGCTATTATTTAATGGGGAAAGCACAAGATCTTAATCCCCACCACCAGATGGTCACAGATCAATAGGAGGAATTCAGGAACTCTTTGTTTTAGCTTATTCATTGATGGATCAACGTACTGATGTGTTTTGTTTTGTTTTTTTCATTTTCTATTTTTTGTTTTGTAATGATATAAACAGTAAACAGTTCATTCTATTTGTTACTATTCTCCACAGCTGCGTTTACCAGAATCTATATCCCCTATGCAACTAGATCACCTGTCTGTTTTAAAGATAGATTCCCTAGGGAGCTAGGGAGATGGCTCAGCTGGTAAAGTGCTTTCCACGAAAGCATGGAGGCTTGAGTTCGAAGCCCAGCAGCCATATAAAAGGCCAAGACAGGAGGATCGCAGGGGCTCACTAGCTAGTCAGTTTAGTATTACTGGCGAGCTCCTGGTTCAGAAAGAAAGCATGTATCTAACATAAGGTAGAGAGCATTTGAGGAAGACACTCATATTTCCTATATACACACTTATGCACAAACACACACACACACACACACACACACATACACACACACAGAGACAGATGGATTCCTCTCCCTGTCTCTTAAATGGACAGTTTGGTAAAGTTCACTGAAAGCAATATCCTCATATAACCTTTAAGCATATGAAAATGTAGAAAATCCATTCTCCAACTTGAAGTTCCTAACATTTTAATTCAATAAGAATTTAGTGTTGAAAATGTTCATTATCTACACTATATGTTTCACACTTAGTCATTGCCACTTATTTAAAATTCACTATATTCTTGCCAGTGGACCTTATACTTTCTAATCTATATACCTTTACTATAATACTCTTAATATTCTTCATTTGTTATGAAATCTATTTTTGACAATCTAATTCCCTCTATGTTAGTCTTCTCCCTCCTCCTCTTCCTCCTCCTCCTTCTTCTACTTCTTTTTTGTCTTTTTGAGTCAGGCTATCCCTGTAGCCCCAGTTGATGTAGAATTTGCTACAGAGATAAGGATAGCTTGGATCTCACAAAGATCTGTCTTTCTCTGCTTCCCAAGTGCTTGCTGGGATTAAAGGTATATGCTACCGTGCCTGATTGTCTCTACACTCTTGAAAAATTATAAATAGTACCTATTTATCTGAAGAGGAGTGGTGAGTTTTTATTTTCTCATATTTTTATTTTGTCCTCTTAAAGAGTCTCAAATGATTAATTAAGGAAATACACATGTAACCAATCATATACAATGTGTATTATACATATGTTCATTTTATGTGTTTGTCATTATATTTTTCCATAGCTTGAAAATTCCATGTTCTGACATGATCATTTTAATTACATTAGTGATTTGTAAATATAAATGAACTTACTACATTTACATAAATATGCAAATAAAATATTTAGATGTCTTTGGATATCAGAAGGTTAATATAAGGGGTAAATTATTATTTTAATATTTTATTTATTTATTTTAATGTTTTATTTATTAATTTTATTTCATGTGTGTGAGCGCATTGCCTGCATGTGTCTAAGTGCACCTGTATTTTGTAATGCCTGTGGAGTCAGAAGAGGTCATTGGATTCCCCTGGAACTGGAGTTATAGATAGTTGTTAGCTATCATGTAGGTACTGGAAATTGAATCTTGGTCCTCTGCAAGAGCAGCCCTAGTGCTCTTAACCAGTCAGTAATCTCTCTACCCCTATGGAGTGGATTATTTTAATCTCATCTCTTCAGCATACATTTTAAATACAAATTGATTGGAATTTCTTATAACAGAATGGTTTTCTATTTTTATCACCTCTTCTCAATCCTTATATAGTTGACCAGATACCTAACTTATCCAAATCCCTCCATGTGGGACAGATAGATTGAGTCTACTGACTCACCCCACTGACTCTCCGTCGGGTGTTGTGTTGTCCACATACTTGACAATGACAATCACAGTATGACTCTAAGCACAAACTCTGGCAATTAGAATTCTATATGGAAGATGTGTTGAGGAAATTCCCTTGATCTCAATAACTGAAGGGGTACACAGTCCCTCTCCCTGGTCTGGTTCCCCATTCACTGATTCAGCCCACATGCCATTGGCAACTCTATTTCCAGTTGACCCAGAGATGCTAATGATATCTATGGTGAGTGCAGGATGTATGCTGTCAGACCTCTCCTGTTCACTCTGGCATTGTTGGCAAGTAGTCTACTCACATGGTGACCTTTCCTGATCTGAAACATACATCCTAGGCAGCCATAGCCACAGTGTCAGAATTCATAATGCTAGATTTTTTAGTTTGAGAGTTCAGTTGGAAATACAGCTGATCAATATTCTAATTATACAAATCTAAAACACTGATTTTAATTAGAAAAAAAATTTAATCTGAAACCGTACATAGACACATGCAGTTTTATATAGATAGAACTCAAATTCCTGGGCACAAAAGTGTAATACATATATCTATTCTGCATCAGTATCTATGTCTAGTAGTCTACATAGTCATTTAAGTTTAGGTACTCTCACACAATGTATGAAATTCTTAACATTTGCCATCCTAGGAAAATCTCCTCAAATGTCATGTCCCAAGGAAAACAAATTCATATTCAGTTCTATTTTATGAGTTTGGATATGGAACAAAGACAACAGAAAGGTTTTAAAATATCCTTCTATGTATGGTACAGCTTAAGCTTGAATATTTCACATCCTTGAAGACATAAACATATTTAAAAGCAGCAAATCAGAATTTCCCTTTGTATATGCCAAATTCAGACTACACTACATGGTGTGATGGTGCTCGCTTTCCATTCCAGCCTGAGGCAGAGGCAGGTGGATCTCCAAGAGATCCAGGCCATCCTGGTTCATGTAGTGACTTCCAGGTGGGATGAGACTACAAATACCTGTATAAAGAGACAGACAGAGAGACAGACACATAAACACACACAGAGGAGAGAGGGGGAGAGAGAGAGAGAGAGAGAGAGAGAGAGAGAGAGAGAGAGAGAGAGAGAGAGAGAGAGAAGCTCCACTGGGCTCTGTTAGTTCTCTGTTTTTATTAGGCCTGGCCTTCCCTGCTTACCTCTAATCCTAATTCATTCACAAACATCATTCATCATTTTGAAGTATGGTATCCACATTTGTGGATATTTTATTAAATAATAGCTAATACTCAGATGTTTTCATTCAGAAATATACATGTATACATATACATATGAAGCCCATATAATATATAAACTCTATAAAAATGTAATATGGAGGAGCCTTCTCTGAACATCTGCTGAAATGCAGATTTGTGTCAAGAGTCGGTTCTAACCATTGTTCTTCCCGGGCTTGATGGTTTGCTCTTTCCCTTGATTACAGAATACACTTAAAGCATAGATTATTTTGCCTTAAGTTCACTATCTTGCATTAAAATGAGATCTTTCACTTTTATATTAAATGAGCTATATCTCATGCTCAAAATCATATGCTATGTATCCTATACAAATCACACTAAAACTCAAAACATTCATAGAAGACGACCACATTGTCTTATGAAAATAGTATATTATTAACAAAAGAGTAGATAGCACCAATTCAAACAAAGATCCAATTAAATGGGGGAAATATACTTATATTTCCAGAAAATGTAAAGAAAGAGCATTGTAGGATTTTTAAAACTATTTTTTCAAACTGGAAAACAAAATGGAACTCAACTATAAGCCTAAAATATTTGTTATATATAAAAGAAATCCTACACAATGTTAATCATTGAGACTTTAGAACCATTCACACCCAGCCTGCCTCCTAATAAGCAATTGTTTAGTATTTAGCATCATATTAGAAGTCCTTCCTAGATCAGAGGTGAAGAGAGGTCTATAAAGCCTTCTATAAGTGTTTGACGGTTGATACACAGCATCCACAGATCTTTCCGTCTCACTGGCTTGTTCCCGTTGGAATGCTACATTCTTTCCAAGAACAGCAGGAATTGTATCAAGAATACCATACAAGTTTTTTCTTGTCTTCTTTTTTAAAATTTATTTTGAGACAAAGACTTCCCTGATGGCCTGGAACTTGCTTTGTACCACCAGACTAGCCCTCAATCTCACAGAGATCTGCTTGCCTTCACTTCCAAAGTTCAAGTTCTGGTGCTATAGGTGTGTGCCACTACCCTTAATACTCATAAAAATTTCTTAATAATGTATTTATATGTTTTTATTTCACTGAAGTATAACTGTTGCACCGTATCACAAAAAGAGACAAGGATAACTGTGTGAAAAAAGCATTGTTTTCTTTAAAATCAAATATGAGTTATAAAGTCCAAAGCGTCTGGCAAGTTTACAGCGGCTCCAGAAACTAGGTGTAGTATCTCATGCCTGTACTGCCAGCCCTTGGAAGGTGGAGGCAGCAGGATTGCCATGAATTTATGTTCAGCTTAGACTGCGTAGTCTGTTCCTGGCCAGACCTGCATACCTTGTCTCAAACAAGAGTAACAAAAATGTTGTTACATTAGCTGATTTTGTTTTGCAATGGCCTAGTAAATATTTACTTTTGTAGGTCTGAAATATTTTATTTATTTAAACAAAATTATCACTTTTCATTAATAAAAATGAGCAATAAGGGGTCTTTTAAAATTCGGATTCTGGTTGCTTTGTCTAGTCTGGGTGGGGATTTGCACAGTGTGACAATTACTGAAGTGATAGAAAACTGCTGATCATGAAATAAGGTTCCTAACAGAAAGGCCAAAAGATTTGTAGTAACAGAGTCATGACTGTGTCTGTTTGCCTGAAGACTTGTTGAGAGCTTTACTGATATTGAGAATAAAATCGGGTTAGTAATTTGTAGGGTTTCTGTTTACATGGTGGAATTGTTGCTCTTAATTGCCAATTTGATAGGACTTAGTATCAGCCTAGGAGACATCCCTCTGGGTGTGTCCACTATGTCAGCATTTCCAGAATGAGTCACCGAGGGTAGAAGACCTGCCCTCAAAGTGGACTTCAAGTGTCTTCCAACTGGTCACCCCAGAAGAAAGCTTCTCTTGACTGCGTACCTGTTTTTACTGAACATCTATCTGGTTGATACCTGCTTTGCCATTCTTTGCTACCATCAGACTCCAGCTGCTTCAGCTTTTCACTGTGAACAAAGCACTAGCAGCACTCTAGGGCACTTAACTCTAGCACTGACTCTGGACTGTTGAGGCATCAGCTTTGAAGCTGAGTAGCTACTGGGCTCTCAGGTCCTGCTGTGTGCAGATGCTCCTTGTTGGACTAACCAGCATGTAGAATGTAAGCCACTCTGGAAAAGCCTTTTATTACTTTAGAGAATGTGCCGAATGCACATAGTATTTGAAATTTTACTGTAATATAATTGAATTTAATAAGAAAAGAAAAGGAAGACATTTGGCTGTCCCGAGGGGAGTAACTGACAAGGAGGATCACCAGTGAAGAAGAAAGCAGGTACACCTTTGAATTATTAAGGCAATCATTTCAACAAATCAGCATGTCTATGTCTCTTAGTGTACACCTGTGTGTGTATCTAGCCCTTTAGTAATGTTCTTCCTCTTTACTTTTTTATAAAACTTCATTGTAATATAGATTTACTAACATAAGTCACAAAAGTTAGAAAAGCAAGTTTTATTAAAGGGTCATTAAATTTAGATAACTAAGATAGATATGATGACTGGAAAGATGGCTCAGTGGGTAAGAGCACAGGTTGCTCTTGCAGGGGACTCAGGTTTGTTTTCTATCATCACTTTGCAGCTAACAACCAAACATAAAGCCAGTTCCAGGGGATCCAATGCCCTCTTCTGATCTCCATGGGCATTGCACAACCACACATGCATTTACACACATGCAGGCAACACACTCTGCACATAGAAATGATAAATAAATAAAAATATTTTACAAAGATAAATTCATTTTGATTTACTTTTTCTCTTCAACATTTAATATACTGAATTTTTAAAAGATTTTATTTATATTTTTACTTTTTATTATGTGTGTAAGAATGTTCCTGAGCATGGGGTTGTGTACATGAGTACAGTGCAGTGGTGGACAGGGGAGTTAGCGTCCCTGGAGCTGGTGTCACAGAGGCCATTATGAATTGCTAAAATTGGGTGCTGGAACCAAACCCTGATTTTCTTCAAGAGCAGTAAATTCTCTTAACTGCTGAGTTATCTCTTGAGCCCTTAACTTCTTGTGTTTAGAAGTTAAGAAAAATTTTCTCAAATGACTGCAAAGAATTCTTAGACATCAGATATCTGTTACAAAATATAGCCAGCAGTTTAAATCTCAGCAATCATATACCATATGCAATTATTTCCCCAAATGAAATGATTCCATGAATTAAAATTCAAGACAAAACATTCTTTAAATGATACTGGAAGAAATATGAATAACATCAAATTATAGAATAGATAAGTTGTATAATGTAGTAAAAATATATAATATCTGTATTATGGACAGAACATAGAATGGGACGATTATAGAAAAGAATAAAGAAGTTTTCTGTAAACTGGGTAAAACCTTTGTATAAATCAGATAATTTTTCTTTTCAAAAAAGAAAAGGCCCTTTATATTGACATGTGACAGGGCTTCACTCGGGGTGATCAGACATGTTCACTGTGGAGCTTCATAAGATAATGAAGTACATAACAAGTACATAGACTGAGGCAGACAGAGGTAAATAATCATGTAAACTACAAAGAAACTAGGCTTGTATTCTGCAGCTCATTCTAGAGCATCAGAAAGGAAAATGGTTGTATTTTAACTGTACTGTTACCAGAAGTAGCTCTGTGAACCTATACATGACACCTGTCCTGTGGCTCAGTATATTCCTGCATAAAACAGAAAGTTGTACAGCAGTCATTTCTAAGATGTAAGTGTTATTAAGTTCTACAAGTTATTATCAGATTACAGGATTTAGGATTGACATCTGACAGCAGCTCAAGAAGTAGAATCTTGCATAAATTTAAGCTTATGATGACAATTATTAACTTCTATCACAAATTAGAAATATCTTTAATTTTATATCAAGGAGAAACAAAATCAACATAATCTGTCAAAGGAAAGAAAAAGGAAATAACTTAGTCATTTTTGACATCTTGAGGACAAGTCAGTCATCACTCCACTGTAATAATCAAGAGGGTCATCACCTCATTGGCCCATGCAGATTAAGGTTTGAGTGAGATTTAAATGGAGTATAGATTTGAGTATAGATTTAAAATAGAAAATAAATCTCAGCATACCTGTAAAAGATCTAAAGACTGATTAAAGAAACAAAAATATATGTATAATACATGCAATAAAATACTTTTAATAATGTAACAGAACATTCAAATTATAAAACAGTACAATTTCAGCAGTGTAAAAGCATGAAAATTCATATAATAATATATTAGAAATGAAGATCCATTGAGTGGTGAGTTTAATTGTTTCAAATTTTTATGATTTCCTGAATATTTCAACCATTCTGTAACAATAAACATTATGCTGTTTTCCATAATGCAAAGTTGTTTGCATTCAGAAAATTTGTTATCCCTTGGTTCTATTCCCATGAGAAAAATTTCAAAATAAATCTGTATCTTTAAGTAAATTGTTGTCCATTTCTTCATCATCATACCTATCAGCCCTCTCTTCAATTGCTGACTGAAACTCTTAAGAAACTGGTCAGAAAATTCTTTGTAGCTTTAAATTATAACTGAGGATATATAATCACTAAAGTATAGAACTGCCAAATAGAGAAGAAAAATATCAATAAAAGTTTAAGGTTAGAAGTACACAGATTACTGTGAATTTTTACAGAACCCATTAGATCAAACTGTTGAAGAGATATTTAAAGTGGTTACCACCAAAGTCCAATTATAAATATATACAACATACTTGAATTTGATCTGGCAAATACATTTGAAAATAAAATTGAGGTATGTCCACAAATGGCAGAAAAATATATAATATATGAGGTCAGCATCAATCCATATTTAATTTTTAAGAATTATTGCACCATTTTTTAAATTTTATAGAACCATAGCTTAGTAAGAAAGAGCATGTTTCAGTGTTTCAATATCGTTACTGTTTGTCTTTCTATTGTAATAAATTGCTAAAGCAGACTATGAAAACACAGCTCAAATGCATCTGAGTGATCTAAAGGTCAGAATTCTTGTTCATCTTCATTGGAACCACACTGATACTCCTTGAGGTTGCATTTCTTTACAAAGACTCTAGATATATTTCAAATCTCACAATTTCTAGATGATTCCTGCAGTCCTTGGGTTGTGGTCACATCTTTACTGCCAGCAAAATTAAGTTTTCTGGTTTTTCTTTCATTTCATTCCATCTAGAAAAATTTTACCCTTTTAAGGATTCATATAATTAGCTTAGAGTTTTCTGGATAATCTCAAGAGCCTAGATAATCAGAACCACTTTGTCCTTTGGGCTATGCAAGGTAGCCTGCTGAGGGAACTAGAGAGGGATGTCATTATTCTACCAGTCACTATTTGTAAAATCATTTCATGTGAAAGAAAATAAATTGTCATTAATTGTCAAATGAATGACAGCAAGGAAAAACGGAGTAGTCAATAAATTCACAAAGGTCTTGACCCTTCAGTCACCTTCCAACCGCCTAAGGATCCCCCATTACATGTCTCCCAACTTACTTTTATTTTTCTTAGATAGTCTCCATAGTAGCGACAGCTAGCCTGAAATTTACTAGACCAGGCTGGCCTTGATCTGACAGAGATCCTCCTGTTTCTGCTACGATTAAATGTGTGCATGATCACACTAGGCTACGTCCTAATAATCAATCAATTTATCAATCAGTTTTTAACCCTCTGAGTTCATTTGGTACTACTCATATATGCAAGAGAATAGGGGTCACCACGGGGCATAGGGAAACCTGACAGTGGCCATGCACTTAAAAGAATGATCCTTCCTTCCTTCCTTCCCTTCTTTCTTTCTTTTTCTTTCTTTTACCCCAAGCCTCAATATATTTCTTCTGTGATTTATAGTTTTCATTGTAAAGGTATTTTACATCCTTGGTTACTTTTATTTCAAGATTTTTGGGTCCATTACAAATTTCTCTCTACATGTCTGTCACTGATACATAGGAAGATTTTTGTATGTGAAGTTTGTGAACTCTCACTTTGCTAACAGTGTTTATCAAGTTGAGATTTCTGGTAGATTTTTTTAATGGCTCTTATATATAGGATCTTGTTTTCTGCAAATAAGAATGTTTTGACTTCTTTCTCTACTATCTGCATTCCTTTCATTCTAGACTTATTGCTCTAGCTAAGACTTCAACCACTGTATTGAATAGGAGTTGGGAATTTGGACACTCTTGTCCTGTTCTAGATTTTAACAAAAACGCTTCCGCTCCTTTTCCTTTAGTGTTAAAATAACTGTAGTTCTATTCTATAAAGTCGTTATTATACTGAGATTATCTCTAAATCACAATTCTCTAAGGGTTTTTTTTTTAATCAAGAAGAATTTTGAATTTTTCATATGCTTTTTCTTCATCTATTGTGATGATCATATGTCATTTCTGTCCTTTTTTAGGCTCTATTTGATTTATGTATAATGATCCATCCCTGCATCTGTAGATTGAAGCCAACTTGGTAATGTGTTGGTAATCTTTTTGATGTGTTCTTGAATTCAGATTGCCAGCATTTTATTGAGAAATTTTTATCTATGCCCATCTGGGAGATTGATTTTGCTGTCAGTGTAATGTTTGCTTTATAGAAATAGTTTGAAATAAACCTCCCTTATCTCTTTTCTGAAATATTCAGGGAAGCATTGGTTTTAGCACTTCTGAAATGTCTGACAGGCCTATCTTTGTATGAGTTATACACTGAATTGTGACTCATCTGCCCTGAAGTGTTTGTTAGAAGTTTTTTTGGTTTGTTTGTTTTTGTATTTTTAAATAAGGCTTCAGTGTTATTTCTTGTTATAGGCATGCTTATACTGTTTATATAATCTTGCTTTAACTTTGGAATGTCATACCGGTCTGGATAGTCATCCAACTTCTTTTAGAATTTCTAGTTTGTGGAAGTATAAATTTTTAAGGTGTGATCTTGCAATTTTCCAACTATGATTGCCATCTGTGGTTTTGTCTCCTTTTCCATCTCCAATCATTTTAACTTCTGTTTTCTCTTTCTTATTTTAAATTTAATGAAGAGTTTTTCAATATTGTTTAGCTTTTCCTTTTATAAGGAGTGTTTTGCATCTCTTACAACAGTTCTTAATCGAATCGAGACCCCTCCCCAATTCATCTTCCCTAATGTATTACATCATGCATGGTAAGTGCTATCCAGTCAAGCATTAGTGCCCAGATTTCCTTTTTGAAAATTCATCTCTTGGATCTGGCCAGGCTATCTAAAGATCTATAAGTAAGGCATACTCTCCCTCTCCCAGGAGTAATCAGGCTCCAAAAAGACCCAGTCAAGGTCTGGCCTGCCACCAATTTCTAGCACTTCACTCTGGGCCCTTGTCTAATTTGAGCTGGTGTGGGTCCTGTACTCAGGGCCATCACTGCCACATTTTCACATGTGCAGTCTTTCAGTAGGTTGAGAACTCCCTATTCAGGTCTATAGCCTATCTCTTTATTGGTTCATTTATTTTCTTATTTTTTTGTTTTTAAATTTCTTTTTATATTCTGGATATTAATCCTCTGTCAGATATAAAGTTGGTAAAGACTTTCTCTCATTCAGTGGGCTTCCTCTTTCTTTCCTTGGTGGTTTCTTTTGCTGTACAGAAGCTTTGTAGCTTAATAAGTTCTCACTTATTGATTGTTCACTTTAACACCTTATCAGCTGATGTCCAAAAGTCCTTTCCTATGCCTACATCTTGGAGAAGTGCTACCTATGTTTTCTTCTAGCAGTTTTAAGTTTTTCACCTTTATATTGAAGTCATTGATTCATTGGAGTTGCCTTTTGTGCAGGGGTGAAATAAAAGGGTCCAATTCATTCTTTTACACATGGAGATCCAGTTTTGCTAGCATCATTTGTAGAAGATGCTGGTTTTCCTCCACTGTGTCATCTTGACACCTTTGTCAACTATCAGATGGCTGAAATTGCATGTACTCATGTTTGTGTCTTCTATCATGTTCCATTGATCTACATGTCTATTTTTGTGCCAATGTCATGCAGTTTCTATGACTATAATACAATCTAATATCTGGTATAGTGATCACCCCCAGCATATTTTTTGCCCAAAGATTTTATTTTTTTTTGCTACCTGGGGTCTTTTGTGATTCCATATGAGTTTTAGGATGGTTTTGTTCTAGCTCTGTCAAGAAGGTCATGGGTATTTTTGATTGACATTGCATTGAATCTATAGATTGCTTTTGGTAAAATGTTCATTTTCAAAATACTGATTCCACAAATCCAAGAGCATGATAGGAACTTCCATCTCCCAATGTCTTCCTCTATCTCTTTCAAAGATTTGAAATTTTCAGTGTAGAGAGCTTAACCTATCACTTTACTGAATGTGTTAATGATTTTTAACATTTTTTCTAGTAGAACTTTGGGGTCTCTTATGTGCACTATGGTATCATCTGCGAATATAGAAAACTTGATCTCTTCTTTTCCAGTTAGTACTCCTTTGATTTCTTTCTCTTGTCTCACTGATCTTGCAAGAGTTTTAAGCACTATATTGAGAAGGAGTGTGGATGGTGGGCAGCCTTGTCTGCCTCCTCCTTTTAATGGGAATGCTTCCAGTTTTACTCCATTAGAATCATGTTGGCTATGGGCTTGTATATAGCTTTAAGTATGTTGAGGTATAGTTCCCTTCAGAGTAATTGTCTTTAGGATTTTTAATATGAATACATGTTGGATTTTGTCAAATGCTTTTTCTGCAACTATTGAGATGATCATGCAGCTTTTGTTTATTACAAAACAAATGGTTTATATATTTATCGACTTACATATATTGAACCATCCCTACATCTTTGGAATAAAGTCTACTTGATCATGGTGGATGATCTTTTTTGATGTGTGTCTAGATGCAGTTTGTGAGTATTTTATTGAGTATCTTTGCACCTATATTCATTAGGGACATGGGCCTACAGTTTTCTTTATTTGTTGCATCTTTTCTTGTCTTTTGGTATTATAATGACAGTGATTTCATGAAGGTGTTGGGAGTTTTCCATTTGTTTCCATCTCTTTAAAAAATTTAAACAGTATTTGTTGTGGATTGTTTTGACTGTCTGCTAGAATTCTCTTGTGAATCCATCAGGCTTATTTTACTCAGGAGGTTTTGTATTACTTTCAGCTCCTTGTTACGTGTCTGTTTAAGCTGTCAATCTCCTCTTGGTTTAACTTTGGTGATGTCCATGATTTTAGAAATTCATCCGTTTCTTTTATAATGGAGTACATATTTTTAAAATATTTCCTTTCAATGTTCAGAATTGATTTGGTGTATGTTGTGATGTTTCTCTTTTTGTCTCTGATTTTGCTGATTTGGATTTTCTCCTTCCTTCTTTTGGTTAACCGTGTTAGGGGTCTGCCTTTTCATTTAGCCTTTCAAAGAACCAGTTCTCAGAATGATTTTTGTACTGTTTTCTATGTTTCTATCTCATTAATTTCCGTTCTGATTTTTGTTATTTCTTCTTGTTACCCCTGGTTTTCCAGAATCTTGAGCTATACTCTCAAGGCATTTACATGTGCTCTCTCTGATTTTTTAATGTAGACATTAAGAGCTATAAATTTCCTCTTAGTTCTGCTTTTAAGATGTCCTAGAGGTTTTGTTGTGTTGTATTCTCATTCTCATTTAGTTCCAGGAATATTTTATATCTTTCTTAATTTCTTCTTTGAGCCATTCATCACTCAGGAGTGTTTTATTTGACCTCCATTAATTAGTGTAGTTATAAGAGCTTCTTTTGCAGTTAATTATAAGCTTTGTTGCACTGTGGTCTGATAGAATGCATGGAATTAGTTCAACATTTTCGTATTTGTTGAGATTTGTTTTGTGTCCCAGAATGTGGCCAATTTTGAAAAAATCTTGCATGGGCTGTTGAGTAGAGAGTGTATTCTTTGCTGTTTGGGTGGTCCATTTCATGCAAGATGCCTTAATTCTGATGTCTCTCTGTTTATTCTTTGTCTAGTTGACCTGTCTACTTAGCATCATGGGATATTGAAGCCACCTACTACTACTGAGTTGAGGTTAATCTATGTTTCATAGTCCAGGAGTAATGTTTTTTTATGAAATTAGGTGCTCCAGAGTTTGGTGCATATATATTTATGATTGTAATATCTGCTTGATTAATTGCTCCTTTGGTTGGAATAAAGTGACTCTCTTTATCTTTTCTGATTAGCTTTAATTTGAAATGTATTTTGTCAGATATTAGAACTGCAACACCTGCTTGCTTCTTAGAGCCATTTGCTTAGAATATGTTTTTCCACCCTTTCATCCTAAGGTAGTGTCTATCCTTGAAAGTGAAATGACTTTCTTGAAGACAACAGAAAAATGGGTTTTTTTTCTTGATCCATTTAGCTAGCCTGTTTCTTTTGACAGGGGAGTTGAGGTCATTGATATTTAGTGTTACTATTCAAAGATGTGTGTTAGGTACTGTCATATTAATTTTTGTTTATGGCCCTATTTTGTATTTCCATCATTCTTCATTTCTTTGTTTTCTTTCTGTAACATCTTGGGTATTCTCATTCCTTTCTTAGGTCCTTTGTATTCAGGGTTGGCATCCACGTTTGTTTACAGCTGAGAACACTTTTGTCCAGGCTCTTCTGGCTTTCACAGTTTGCAATGAAAAGTAAACTATAATTCTGATCAGTTTTCCTTTAACTGTAACTTGTTATATTTCTCTAGAAGCTTTCACCATCCTCTCTTTCTCTGCATATTTAATGTTTTTGCTATGAAATGCAATGGGGAGTTTCTGTTCTGGTCATGTCTAATTGGTGAGTTGTGTGTTTCTTGACTCTCTATAGTTAAGTCTTTCCTTAGTTTAGGGAACTTTTCTTCTATAATTCTGTTGAAGATCTGTTCAATGCCTGAGATTCTTCTCTTTCCTCTATGCCTATAATTCATAGATTTGGTCTTTCCATGTTATCCCACACTTCCTGAGTGTTATATTCCTCTGTGTGTATGTGTGTGTATGTGTGTGTGTGTGTGTGTGTGTTTAATTGTACATAATCTCTCCTTACAGAGTCCAAATCTTCAACTTTGTCATCTAGTCTTGATATCTGTTTTCTGTTTCATTCACTCTGCTTGAGATGCTTTCTGCTATTATTTCCTGTTGACTTGTTGGGGTTTTAATTGTCATGCTCATTTCCATTTGTGTTTTTCCTACAGTATTTCTATCACTTTTGTGCATTTACTTTCCAAGTTATGAATTATTTTAACTATTTCGTTAAACCTTACATTTGTATATTCGGGAGATTCCTTCATAAGCTTATGTCTTTTCTCTTTGAATTGTTCCTCTGTGTTTTCTTTAACCTATTTGACTATGTTTATGATTATTCTTTTAAATTCTACATTCTTGGGTTCCTCGGTGTGGTTCTCATTGTAGTGCAACCCTGTAGGACTAGTAGATTTTGTTGGGGACATAGTCTCATGGATTTTCATATTATTTGTGTTTCTGCACTAATGTCTGGGTACATGGATGTTCTTTGTTGGTTATATGTCTAGTAGGAACTTCTCTGTTTTTATTTAATTTAGTTCTGATTCTGTCTGTATTGTTTTTGTACCTTGGTTACAAAAAAGTGTGGAAAAGCACTTGTGTGCTTCAAGTTCTTGCAGGGTGATAGACAATTCTGGACTATTCTGGGTGGTTGGTAGGACAGGGTAGTGGACAGGCTGGTCAGGTTAATAGGAGGACTGGTCTGTGTCAGATAGATCACAAGCCATTGGAATCTGTGCAACAATGTTCAGCTAGTCTGAGTTAGAAGGCTAGTCCAGAAATCTGAGGGGGGAATTGGAATCCAGATGGGGCCAAGGCTAGCAGAGGACAGGTAAGGGTAAATCAGAGGATTAGAACAGAGACAGGATGGGTGGGATATGACTCACCAGACTGCTAGGAGGACATATCTGACAGGCTGATTAGGAGCCCTGGAAGATGGCAGTGTGGGAACCACTTCATGGCTGACTTGGGGACCTATGGCGGACATTTAGCTAGTATGGGTTAGGAAGCTAGTCCAGAGATCTGGATGGCAAGAACTGGAGCCTGGCTGGGGGCCAGGCTGGCAGGAGACAGGGTGGGCCAGAGGAATGGAACAAAGATGTAGTAGGCAGTATCTGACTTATCAGACTCCTAGGTAGAAAGGTCTGTCCAGCTGATCAGGAGCCAGGGAAGATGGGGGTGTGTTATCTTCTCAAAAAACTGACATTTCATTTCACTGTAAAAATATGCTTAGAATAGATCATGACCCATATAACCTAGTGCATATGGAGTTTTCAGATAAGCAGATAAGCTGCCATCATTATTGAATTTTTCTTCTCTTTAATTATCTGAGAATATATTAGGGACTCTATATAGCAATATTCTTCCTTTACAGACAATTAAAAAATTACTTCTTGCATTGATATAATTTGATTGCAAAACTCAATACGTATTTATAGGTTTTAAATATAAGTGTGATAAGTGTGGAAAAGTATCTGATTTTGGATTCACTGTTGTGCCTGTCTGCAGACAATAGAACTATTAACAATAAAGGTCTAACTTCTGAGTCCATATCTTCCATTAGAAAAGTCTTTGTACAGACAGCATTTCATAGAGAAGCTTGAAACTGACATGAATGGAAGAGATTTTGGAGGAAAGTGATGATTCCAAGGAATATAATGGTTATTATATCCTGTGGTTGGGCAGAAGGATAAAAGGATTTCCTTCGGCCCTGTAACAATGGTTATTGATTATCTTGAAAGGAAGATGCATAACTGTAATTCTTAGACACTAAGTACATATTTTCTTGTTATATTTCACTTTAAAAGGAATCTGTCTGCATGTGCTTATCAATTTTATTAAGTGTAAAAGAATTAGAATAACTAATTTCCTCTGAATCTTCTCATGTTTTGTAGGGTGATAATTAAAATGTTTATATTAATAATGCTGACTGAAGTACTTTAGAACTGGCTGATCTTTCATCTGGGTTATATCCCATGTAGTCAGTCTCTTTCAATAAGATCGTAATATCTAAAAACAGTACCTTTAGTTCTATCCATATTTTCAATCAAACACATTAACACTTACTCTAATTACACTCATTTATGTGTATATGGTTATGTGATAATGGCTGAAAGTTTTAGAAACAGATTGTAGACAACTGACCTTTACATCTTTTAGCAAAATGACCCTCAGTCTTAGCTTCATAGGATGATGAGTCATGCCGGAACAGGGCTTATATACATCAGACAGGAATCACTGTTTTGATGGGATGATTTCAACCCAAATAACAGGGAAGATATTACTTCAGACACATTGATGAAATGTTTCAGAAAATCAATAAACCTTGAATTTCTGACCCTTAGTTATCTGTGGAAAAAAATGCTTATCTAGGATGAACATAAAAAAGGTAGTTTTTTAATGACTCAAAATCAAACATTATCAATATAATCCTACAGTCTATGAACCATGTTTCTATTTATAATAGTTTATGGTGAGGATACATAACCATTCATAATTGAAGAAATATAGAGGTTTAATTTATATGATACCATTGATTACTAATTATATGAGAGTATTACTTTTTATTCATATTCATTCAACAAACATGCATTAACATATTGTACATGTGTATAGTACATATTTATGTATGTATATGCATATATGCTTATAATACACACACATATTACACCAAAGAACATAAGCGTCCAAGTGCCCTGTAGAAAGACCATTCTAAAGAACTATGTGAAACTGAAATTCTGTGACAAGTGTTTCATAGGTATTTGCAAATGAATCCAATATAGTGACAATTCAATAATATATGCTTCAGATGTATGTAAAAGTGATAAAAAAAGGAAACCAGCTTAAAATATTCATGTCTGGTATACTTTGAAGTTAATAATTGAGAAACAATGGTCAAAGGACCTACTTAGAGAAGGTGGCAAAGAAAAGCTTTAATAGGACATTGAGAAATGTAATTTGAGAAAGAACTAGTTAGATGAAGAACTTGGAAACCAAGTATTAAAGGCAGGAGGAAAAAACATGCATTCAGAGAACCACTGAAGCAGAAAAGAATTTAACAACACTGAAATTATCAGAGAACAGCACAGCTGGAGAAGAAGAAGAGGGAAAAGACCTAAAAATGACATCGGTGCTGTGTAGTGGCCGTGTCATACAGACTCTTGTCAGGCACAGTTAACAGTGTGGATCTTATTCTTATTGCAACATGTAGCCAGTGTTGTCTTTTAAGTATCAGAGTAGCGGCTTAAATAATCGACTCTGGATATCGTGTAATGAGAGCCTGCAGCAGAGATGGAGCAAAAGTGGAACTAAAAGGTAAGAAACTACAGTGCCGATCCATGAAGATATCACAGTGATTGACTGTGATAGCAGAAATGGAAACAGACAATTCAAACATGTAGTGGAGGAAAAGTTAGGAATAAGAGATAGTTTAGGTAATTTTTGACAAGTAATTTTTCAGTATAAATAATAATTGTTTAATATATATATTTATCTAACAATCTGAAAAAGTAGAGGCCACTATTTGAGAGCAAAATATATCAGATTTGTAAATGTATTTTTATATGTTCACAATACTTCAGATGGCAATCATTTTCATTGATGAGAAAAAACTTCAGGTATTTTACTTATATGTAAGGCTTGTATATATTGAGGTTAGCTTTTGATAACTGAGTTAATTTACTATCTATATTTTGCTTACATTAATAATAAAGTTAGTTGCCTTTTAAAATACATAAATGATCATGGGCTGGTGAGATGACTCAGTGTTAGGGTATTTGTTGCTAAACCTGAGTTTGATCACCAGGACTCACACAGTGGAATGTTAGAGCTGACTCCAACAAGGTGTCCTTGGACATCCATATGTGAGCTGTGGCACACCTGAGATCATACACATATAAACACAAAATAGTTAAATGTAATGTTTTTCAAAAAATATTCTGTATGTATACATCTGTGTATATTGTAGCTTGATAAAATAATTAATATTTATAAAAATAAGACATATAAGAAGAAATGAAGATGGAAATCTAAATATTTAAAATTCTACCAACCAAGCTCATACTTCAAAGTATTTCTTTTCATACACAGAAAGCATGCATGCACGATCCAAATCAGAATAGCTAAATAAAAATTAATATGATCCCAGACAAAACTGAGTATAAATACCAGTTTGGACACTTACCATTGCCGCATCCTTGGAAATGGTATTTAGACATTTTCCTTTTCTCCATTTCTCCTCCTTTAAGATTACAGGAATGATATTCAGATGAACAATGTGGCAAGAAACTACAAAACTGAAACATTTGGTGTGAAGAAAAGTAAATGAAAGATGTAAATAAAAGAAACCAAATCCAAAAGATGCATTTCTTAATTTCCTTCTAAGGGCATTTTCAAAGCATGACTATAGGACCAGAAAGTATACTAGTAGGTTCAGAGTGGAATATGAAGATGACTGACTACAAAGGGATCTAGAGCAATTGTTGAGGGATGAAATGCTGTAGACATGCCTTAGTTCTAAGGTGTGATGACTAAACAAGTTTATATTTTTCAATTCCTATAGACCTCTGTGGTAAATAATGTCATTTGGAATGCCACAACACGTAATTTTTAAAATGTTTGTATTAATTCTTTGTACACTGCTTGAAGGCATTTTGGTCATATTCTCTCTGTCCACCAACTGTGCTTAGGTCCACGCCTCTCTCCACCAACCCAGTTTCTGCTCTTTTCCCTCATCACATTCAGCTCGTGTTGCCCAAATTCTCTTGTGTGGGGAACTATCCCAGGGTGTGGTGTGGTCAACCTTCCAGAGGCAACAGCCTTAAAGAAGACGAATTCTTCCTCTCCTAGAAGCTATCAAATGGCAAAATATTTCCTCATCTGGAAAATGTGACTTCCTGTTTCATTTTAAGTGTCCATGCTGTGATTTTGTCTGATTTGCCTTGTGCAGGTTTTGAGTAGACTGACACTATTGTTCTGAGTTCATAGGTGAGACACCTCTGCCGTCTGGAAATTATAGTGTTTCCTTGCAATCATCCATGACCTCTGGCTCCTACAATCTTTCTGCACTCTCCTGAGAAGATTACTGATCACTGGGGGAAAGGGTGTGACACAGACTGGACTGAATACTCCCCAGGCTCTTATTCTCTGTACATTGGCCACTTGCAAGTCTCAGTGATAATTATCTTCTGCTGCAAGAAGAAAATTCCCTGATGAAAACTGAAAATTGCAGCCTAATTGATGAGGATAACAGTAAGTCATTAGGAGTCATTTTTAAAGTATGTCATTCAGAATATTATTAGTAGTGGTATCACTTCTAGGCTATGACCTATCTAAGCATAGGTTCTTGAACCCAATAATTGTTCCAGGTATAGGTTCCATCCCATTGAGTGGGCCTTAAATCTAATTAGAATGTCTTTGGTTACTCCCATAGCAAGTGTGCCATTATTACACTAGTGGACATATCTTGACAGTCCAGTCATCATTTTAGCTCATTGGATTCCAGCTGGGTAAGGGGGAGGATTATTTTTTTTTTCTTAATAGTGTGCATAACCTCTTCCAGCATCATGAATGCTATCCAGTAGGAATGAAGCTTCCAGGTCAAAACCTGATTGATTTCTCTGACTTTTTTCATTAAGTATGTGTTTTCTTCAGCAATAGGGTCTAAACACCAATTTCTGGAGGGCAAACAAGAGCAGTGGTAATAGCCTGTAATACTTGGGGGATCTGTGGAATCTCACTGGCCAGCTCCTTCAAGAAACATAACCCATTCTTGGTACTGGGTTTATTTCTATTGAATTTTACTAATTTTCATATAAAACAGTTTGATGGTATTTAGATCCCCTCATCTACCCACACCTCCTCCCCACCCCCACTACCAATATGCTAGGATGAAGTGTCTAGCTGGGATATTATTCCCCCTTTGTGGGGTATCTGCATTTAAATTCTTTAGATTTGGGTATATATTTAGGGAGCTTCTTCTATAGTAGTTTAAAATAGGCATTTCTGACCCCACTTAATCCTTCTCATTTCATTATTCCCTTCCTTCCTTTATAGCATCATCTTCAAGCTTTCATCCCTTAAAAGACTGCCCTCTCAGTCATGGCCTCTTACTAGTCTTTAACCTCTAAGGGTATTCCAGACGAGACACACACATCTGAAGGTCCAAAGCCAAGATGCACACATGAGAGAAGCATGCGTATTTGTCTGTCTGGGTCTGGGTTACCTCACTCGGGAAAAGTCCTTCCAGTTCCATTCATTTATCCATACTCATTTTTTTCACTTTTTTTTCTTGGATCATTGTGTATTTCCTACAGAATATCTCAATCAGTCTCAATCAGCTTTATAATCCCTTTACCACCAGCACCCCATAACCCTCCAACTGGAATACATACATTCTTTCATCTGTGTTAAGATCTCCTGTGTCAAGTTAGTATGCCCAAATGACCTAAGTGCAGGTTCATACACTGAGGTCTAGTCAGCCTATCCAGGTCCCTCACTTTAGGAAGACCAGCTTATCTTCACCCAACAGCAATCAGTTGCAATATTTCTTAAGCAACGGTTGGGATCTCCTATCCATTTCTCCAGTTCCATGTGAGGTTTTTGTCTCCTTGAGTTTTCAAGGGTCTTGAGCATGCCAAAGGAGCCAGTCCACAGCTACCTAATTGGTCTCAGAGCCCACTCAATGGGAGGAAACTCATGTTTGGTAATTTATTTTTTAATAGCTGAATAATACTCCTTTGTGTAAATGTATCACATATTTCTCATCCATTTATCAGCTGGTAGACATCTAGGCTATCTGTTGCCTCGCTGTTATGAGTACAGCAACAATGAACACGAATGAACAAGTTACTCAATACTAGGATATAGAGACCTTTGGGTATATACCCAAGTTGGGAAGAGCTGGATATTATAGTAGATCTATTTCTAGTTGTCTGGGAAACCTCCACATTGATTTCCATAATGGCTGCACCAGTTTTCACTCTGATTATCCTGAATGAATGCTTCCTTTTCCCACACTCCTGCCAGCACAGGTCATCATTTGCCATTTTGTTCTTTTGATCTTTTTTGTTCTTTTGATCTTAGCCACTCTGCCTTGGGTAAGATGAAATCTGTTTTAATTTACATGTCCCTAATGGCTAAGGATGTTGACAACTTCTATAAGTGTTCTAAGTTATTTGTATTTTATTGTCTATGAACTTTCTGTTTACAGTTGCATGCTCCATTGTTAATCTGGGTTGGTTGTTTACGTGACATTTAACTTCTAGTTCTTTCTGTAGTCTATATATTAATCATCTCTCAGATGCATAGTTCATGAAGAATTTTCCTATTCTGTAAGTTGTCTCTTCACCCCAATTATATATCTTTTACTGTACAAAACTTTTTAAATTTCATCTTTTCCCTTTTGTCTAGTGCTGGTCTTAATGCCTAGGCATTTGGGGTCCTGTTCAGAAAGTCTTTTCTTATGCCTGGGAGTTCCAATGTGTTCCCTATTTTATTCTCTATTAGATTCAGTTTATCAGATCCTGTGTCACAGTCCTTGATTCATTTAGAGTTGAGTTTAGTGCAGAGTGAGGGATAGTCATTGATTTTCACTTTTTTACGTGCAACTGTTCAGTTTGACCAGCAATATTTGTCTTTTTTCTGGTATTTAATTTTGGCCTCTTTGTCAAAATTCAGGTGGCTATTGACTCAATTGCAGGTCTTCAATTCTACTCCATTGATGAATGTGTCTTTTGTTACCCGAGTACCACATTATTTTTACTACTATAGCTCTGTTCATTCAGCTCATTTTTATTGTTCAAGATTGTTTTGGTTATCCTGGGTCCTCTGCGTGTGTGTGTGTGTGTGTTTCATGGATATTTAAGATTGCCTTTCCAACTTCTGGGAAGAATTGTATTGGAAATTGATGGGTTGCACTGAACCTGTACATTGCTTTTGCTAGGTTGACCATTTTCTCAGTATTGATCCTACTGATCCATGATTATGGATGATCTTTCCATCTTTTGATATCTTTTTCAGTTTCTTTCTTTGTTTTCTTAAAGTTTTTATTATTTAAGTCTTTTACCCTTAGATTTATTCAAAGGTTTTTGTTTTGAGGTATTGTGAATGAGATTGTTTCCCTGATTTCTTTCTTGGTAAGTTTATTGTTTGTATATATGAAGCCTGCTGATTTTCAAATGCTAATAATTTTGCATCCTGTTACTTTGCATAATTTGATAATTAGATCTAGGAGTTTTCTGGTTGAGTTTTCAAAGTCCTTTGTGTACAGAGTAATGTCATCTGAAAATAAAGATACTTTGACTTCCTTCCCTTTTTATTCCATTGGTCTTCGTCACTTATATTATTGCTCTATCTAAGACAAAGCACTATATTGAATAGGAATATAGAGAATGGGCAATCCTGTCTCAGCCTGATTTTACTGGAAATGTGTGACTTTTTCTCCATTTACTGTGCTGTCACCTATTGGCCTGTGGTACATTGCCTTTATTATGTTGAGATATATTCCCTATATTCATAGATTCTCCAGAACTTTTTGGTTTGGGGAGTTTTTTTTGTTTTGTTTTTTTGTTTTTTTTCTTTTTCTTTTTGAGATAGGATTTCTTTGTAGCCTCAGCTGGCCTGGCATTTTCTTTGTAGACCAGGCTCATTTCAGGATCAGAGAAATTCACTGGCCTTGGCCTCCCAAATGCTGGGTCTAAGGGCACTTACCAATACTCCCAGCTTCTCTGAAACTTTTATCCTGAAGAAATGGATTTTTTAAAAAGGCCTGTTTTGTATCTAATGATATGATCAGGTGGCTTCGGTCCTTGAGTTCATTTATGTGGTAGATTGATTTGCATGTATTGATTTATGTATGATAAACCATCCTCAAATCTCTGAGATGATGCTGACATGATAATGGCAGATAGTATTTTTGATATGGTCTTGTATTTGGATTGAAAACATTTCATTGCAAACTTTTGTGCCTATCTTTATCAGAAAAATTGGCCTATATTATTCTTTGTTTGCTTGGTTGATTGGTTCTTTCTGGTTTTGGTATCAGGGTAATACATGATTCATAAAATGATTTTTCAAATGTTCCAGCCCTTCTATTTTGTGCAATAATTTGAGTAGTGCTGGTATTAGTCCTGTAGTTTTTTCAATAAATAATAATTATAAAACTCCTGTGAGGAAATTAAAGGAACAAAGAATAACAGCCTCCTACAACAAAGCAACAACAACAAAAACCTTTAGCTGCCTTTGTTCTCAACACAGGAAATTCCAATATTGTCTATCAAAGCTGAGCTGAAAGTTTCTAGAGAATCCAGAAAATTCTATAAGACAAAGAAACTATTATACTGTTTATAAAGGTATAAATAAACCTCTGTTAATTGCAGACATTGTGATAGTATGTGTAGGAAAACATATAGACTTAGAAAAATGTATTAATAAGTGACAAAATTTTAGTTCTATAATGTTATAAGACATGAAATATTTTGCTTCTTTTTATAGTGTTAGAGATCAAGTTCAACACTTTCTATGCAGTATGCAAGTGCCCTACCACTAAGGTATTGCTCTAAGTTTTGATTATTGTTACTGTTATTATTATTATTATTAAAAGTAGGGTGGCACAGGGTGATACAGGATTTTGTTATTTAGCTCAGGACTGTCTGAATGTCACACTGAGCTGTCTGAGTACTAGGATTATAGGATTGCATCACCAAGCAAAGCTTGAAGTTTATAATATAAAAAGGTTTTAAAGAAAAGCCCACTATTTTCCATAGTCATTTTCATGAAAGCATTAACCACGAAAAATAAAAACATTATATCTGAGCAGTAAATTACTCTAGATATTGTGGATTTTTCATTTCTATAATTAACACGCTATTTTTTGAAATAATTTTGAATTAGCTTTTCATTCATAATGCTAACCTTTGTTTATTAGAGTAGAACTATAAGATTTGATTCATAACACTGGAGAATTTCAGAAAGAACCTGGACATCTGTGCTTTCATGCATGTCTGGAGAAGATCTACTTCAAGGCAGAAAAGTTGATTTTCTGGTAAATAAAAAAGTCATTCTTAATGATTTTAAGAAATGGAGGGACCATTTGTTGGGAAAGAGATGGTATAAAATGACAGGAAGACAAAGACGCTTCTAAAGCTCTGATAGATGCAGAATGTGACTCGCTGTCATGAGAAGCTCTCTTTCCTTTCCTTCTAGGATAACCCACTGGTAGGACAAAGTATAAAGAACGAGCACTATATTGATTACCTTTCTCATTACTGTAAGAAAACGTCCAACAAGAAGCAATTTCCATCATAAGGAAGTAGAGGATATACAGGAAGTACAGCTGATCTTCGAAACCTCATGCCTGTCTCTAGTGAGCTATTAATTTCAACAAAGCTCCATCACCTAAAGGCTCAACAACCTTTCCAAGCTGTGCTATCAGCTGTGGACCAGGTGTTCCAACACATGTGTCTACAGGGGACATTTCATATTAAAAACCACAACAAAAAGTACAGTCTCACACCACAAAGGAATAATCTCATAGAACTTGAGCATCTGATTTTTTTCTTGAGAACTCCATTATAGAGCACCTTTAAAATGTTAAATATTCACTCTTACATCCTTACTGATTCCTTGCCACAGACTAATGTGTTTTGAGTAAAAACTGTCCACATGTTGTGACTGTAAAGGAAATAATAGACACACACAATTCACAAATTATTTTCTTGTTAACGGATTTATTTATTTGCAATAAACAAGTTTTGTCCCATTTCCGAACTATTTTGATGACTATTTACCTGTTAAGTGTAGACAGATGAGTACTTCCGGTGGTAAACAGTACTTGGCTTGTGTAGAAAGGAAACAATGAGGAAAGGAATTGGGGAGAATCACTAGAGCAATAAAATCATCTTCAAAACATAGAGTGTGTTTGGATAATGTGTAAGAAAAAGCAGTCAAATATATTAGATAGCAGCAGGCATGATCTAAACAGTGAGTGTGAGTACCTTCAAATATTATGAAAAGAAATTCCAAATTAAGAGTTCTGAATCAAACATTAAAGATATCTCTAGAAGTACAGGAAAATCACAGAATTATTATTCACAGAATTATCTTAGTTTTTCAAATAATAATTAGAGATACAAAGAATATGCCTGACTTTTCTTGTGACTAAAAACTAGCAAAAGTCTTTTTAAATCTTCTAAAACCATGATTCTATAAGTTAAGTAATATATAAATATTAATTATCTTTGTCTAGAGTTAACATACAAAACAATATTATACAATTTCTTAGCATGTATTATCTACCTTTCTGTTGCTGTGATAAAAATACTTTGACCAAAAGCAACTTGAGGAGAGTGTTATTTGCCACACACTTCCAGGTCACACTCCATCAGAGGGAAGCTGGGCAGAGGCAAGAATGGGAGATGCTACTTACTGGCTTGTCTCTGGCATATTCCCTTACACTCAGCAAGCATTTTTATCCCCCGTGAACTTTATGCCTAAGTTTGGTGCACTCACAGTGGTTTGAGCCCTCCTATGTCAATCATCAATCAGGACAATATGGATCTGATCTGGGTAGTTCTTCAGTTGAGTATCCCCCTTCCTAGACATTTGTGGGCTGTGCCAAGTGGACAGTTAAATCTACCAGCACAGAGAGTAAAAGCTAAATAAAATGAAACATTGAAATGGAAAGGAATTATTTAAAAGAAACTTTTGTCAGATGTAAAGATCATATATTATATGCATCCATTGTATGAAGTGTTAAGAATGGGCAAATCCACAGACAAATAGGAAATTTGTGGATTCTAGAAGGAGCATCAGTAATAACAGATACATAGTTTCTTTTGTAGATGCCATGGTTGGCTTCTACTGTGAACTTGACACATCTGGGATGAGAGATCTTTCACTGGGAAATTTCCTCTATTGATTGGCTTGTGGCATGTTTGTGATGTGTCTTCCTTTATTATCGAGTCATGTGGGAGTGCACAGTCCACTATAAGTGGTGTACCTCAGGGGAACACCTGGGCTTGGGTTGTATAAAAACCAAGGTTGAGCACAGGCCAGAGTAGTCACTAAGCAGTGTTCCTCCATGGGCTGTACTTCAATTTCTCAGAGATCTCAGGGGCTAAGAGTAAGAGTGTGCGGTGCCCAGGGCTAGGTGGAGAACTGTAGGATGGGAGCTACATTCCTTGACTGAGTTCGAATCGGCAGAGGGAACAAATAAGACAGAGACACAGACATACACACTAGGTAGGAGGAAAGGAGAATGACTGACTGACTTTATTGAGAGGCAGCAAGCCTTATATACCCTGAGGTGGGGCTTTGCAAGAAGGTAAAAGTTCGGGTTCTCAGGAGACATCCTCTATTGATGACACACAGCTGTAAACAGGAAAAAGGAAGTTGTGTTCTGGCTAGCTTAAAGGTCAAGTTGTTTACTTGAGCTTTGCAATTGACAAGATCCAGCTAGCTCTTGGCCGAGAGCCTAGCACTAAGAGAGAAAGGCATGGGGGGGGTCAAAGCCCTACAGAGAACATTGTGTGGGTGGGGGAGTTCGGAGATGCTCGGGCTGTAGGGAGTGGAGGCTCAGTGGGAAGGATCAGACTTACCAGGGCAGAAGGCTGGTCTCTAGATTTCAAGGCAAGTTGGGATGAGGACTGCCAGGGCAGAAGGCTGGTCTCAGGAGTGGAACAGCAAGGTGAGGGTGAGGACAGCCTGTGAGGGCTCTCACGTACTACACTGAAAAATTAAGCTGATCTGAGCACAGGGGTTCAGGTTGCCTTGGGAAGAACTGGACTAAGAGGGTGGTCCAGGGGCCTCAAGTGCTAAGAGCACAGTGGGGATGTGCTCCAGGCTGGAAGAAGACAAATAGTAAACATTTTAGGAAAACAGTTCAATAATTTGGGACATGCTTCTTCGATCCTGTTATTAACACCACAACAAAGCCTAAAACATTTGCTTTGTCACTCAAATTTATACTATACCCTTGTAACCTATGCCTCCTCCAGCCCTAGGTGCCAGCCACCTGTCCACCACTGGTCTATTTTTAGTCCTAATACTGTGGACTTTTAGAACACATCTATGTGAAAAGGTATGCTATTTACATTACTGTTTGGCTAGTCAATTTTCAATTACTGCAATAAGTACTGAGATATTAAGCTCACAAAGGAAAAAGAGGTATACTTTGGCTCACCGTTTTAGAAGTCTTAGTCCATGTATTGGCTTCCTTGTTTTAGGTCTATAGTAGCATTTTGTGGTAGAAATGTGGTGTTGCAAAATTATTTACCTCATGGCTGTGAGTAAGAGAAAGAGAAAGGAATCAAGATTCTATTGTCCCTTCAAGACAAAGCCACAGTGATCTAAAGACTTCTCACAAGGCTCCACCTCCTGACAGTTCTGACATTCCTGGTGAGGCCATGGATTAGGGTTAGGGCATAGGCATATGTGTAAGAAGCCTGTTCCTTTTGTGCCTAAATTCCACACAATAGGTTTTCCCTATTTATTAGGTGAAGTTCATTTGGGTTGCTATGTGCATCTTTTTGTGGGAACAGTTTCTTACATTCATACAATAATGTCATGATTATGTCGTTGAAATAAATACATAGTAATAAGTTGTATCATATGGATAAATATTATATTTAGATCACAAGACTTTGTGCAACTGCTTTCCAAAGAAATGGACAGACTTGTACTCCCAGCTGTCCACATCTGAGGGTTCTGGCATCTCCACAATCTTACCAGCATTTTATAATGCCAAATTTCCTTAATATGATGCTGATAACATGCACTTATTTGTTTGAAGAGATTTTATGATGTAAAAAGTACAAAGGTCTTGTAGACATCCAGCTGATAGGTTGTGCCTACACTTTCAACTTCTGCTTTTATAGAAAACATGCAGTCTGCCTTTGATCATATGAAGATGTGCTGTTTAGTTTTAATTTTTAACTTGACACAACCTATAATTACCCGGAGAGTCTAAATGAGAAACTGTCTACATTTGGTTGGCTTGTGGACCTGTCTGTGGCAATTTTTCTTGATTGCTTTAACTAATGTAGGAAGATCCACATGAAATATGAGCCTCACCTTCTACAAGCAGCCGAGATAAAAGGACCTGGAATAAAGTTTTTCAGTTCTGCGTTCCTGTGGCATTCTCCCTTATTGGTCAGTTCATTTACACCTTCACTGTTGCTGTTGATTCCTTTGCTGACAGAAGCATTTGCAGGGTTCTACTTTGGACTGAAGACCAGTAGATCTACAGGCAATCTCTTACCCTTTGGCAACAGATTTGGACAGCTAAGGTGCCAAACCTAGAGTGCTCAATAGCCCAATACCAGGTTCTCAGACTCTCTGGTATGACAGGCATGATGGGTCTGCTCTGACCTTAGATTGTGAGTAGATCTAATAAGTTCCACCAGCTCTGTTCCTCTAGAGAACCCTGAACAATACAGATAGTAATACAAGAATAGAATATACAACTATACATATATACACAGAATTACTGTGAGGTCATCAAATTTGTCCTCACAATCAAGACTCAAATAAATCCACAATAGCGTGGACACAATTATTCTAGCACTGGGAGACGTTTGATGAAGGCCCAGAACCCATTGTAAAAGCCTCACTGATTCAACATAACACTCTGTTACTTTCAGGGAAGTTCATTATCGTATAAACTCAATTTCCTAATCAATAAAATGAAGATAATAACATTTACCTTATAGGCCTACTCTGGGGATCAAAAGATTTAATGTAAGAGAAGGCTTTTTGAAAATGTAAAACATCAATTTCTGTTATTACAGATAAGCTGATTTATGCTAATAAGATTATGTTTCAAATATTTCCATTGAGATAGGAGTCAACTTAGTCTTGAAGAATAAAATATAAGTATAATCATTCCTGTAAAAACTTTAGGCTACTGTGTCAGTTATTTTATTAATTAAAATATTTACAGAGAGTTACTGTATGTGACAAACATGGGAGCAGCATTAAATAAAGCAGATGTGAACCTTCCTACTTAAAGGTTCACAAACTGAAGAGTAAATAGCAAAGTTAGAGCAGAGAGGGGCATTAACGAGGAGGGTATATTATATTTTTAAATAGCGTTTTCAGAAAACAGTCTTTTGAGTGTGCCTCATCTAAAACATGCAGATATTGATGATTATTGTAGCAACATCTGTTTAGAAATAAGTATATGTTATGCCCAGAGAACGGCTCCTCAAGAACCACCACGGAGTCCAGAGTGTATGCAAAAAAACAAAGAGCCTATATTCAAGCTTAAGCTTGGTCCCCCAGACCTCACCAACACAGTGGATCTGTTCTGGGAGCCCCGAGCAGAGAGGTTAGGAGTCTTTTATAAGTTTGAGATAAAGGAAGGTGGGGAATAACAATGTTACATTGTTTGGTTATAGGAGCCCACACGCCAAGCATATTTTAAATTAATTGGTTGTAATAAGCTATATGCCAAAATTGGTTAACAGAGGTTTGGAGGTTTCTTATTGGTGGGTGCTGCCTTCAGGGCAAAGGAATGTGTTGATTATTATTCAAACCTTTTGCTAGTTTTTGTTTTAGCCTTATATAATCTTGTGGCCCTATGATTGCTTAGAAGGAACAAAGAACAATATGGAGTTATATTTATCCATTTTCTGATGTCCTATAGCCAAAAAGTTTTTACAGAAGTGAAGAGAGCAGTTATTGGGTTGAAAAGGGGTTCCAGGGGTCCCACAGTATACATAGAATCCAACATGTCTTTCTCTATTAGTTGCTTTTCTGTTACTGTGATAAAACACCATGACCAACAGAATTTATAAAACTACATGTTTATTTGAGCTTACAGCTCCAAAGGGTCAAGAGTCTATCATGGTGGCAGAGGTGGCTATAGTAGAAATGGAGTGCTCACATCTACAAGTAGGCTCGGGAAGCAGAGAGAAGCTGGAAATTCCACAAGGTTAAGACCTCTCTAAGCCCAAGGCTGGTTCCTTGGGCATGGCCACAGTTTCTAAGACTTCTCAAAACAGGGAGACCAACTGGGGACAAAATGTCCAACTACTTGATGCTTATGGGGATGTTCTCCTTCAAACCACCATACCTACATATGCAAAATAAAGTAAGAGTATGTGGCCTGCATTAGAGGCATCAAGAGGACTAGGTGTGTTGCATAGCATTTCTTGGAGAAGTCTGTTCACTGCAGATAATACACAGATGGCAGACCAATGTAACAGGTCTAGCTTAGCAAGGCACAATTAGCTTATTGTGCTTATTTATATGGGTAAGAGGTTATTTACAGGAGCATGCACGACTCAAACAAGGTTTTGTGTGACATAATTCTAGAGGAGACATGAACAAATATCTACTCACCCCAGATAAGGAACCAATCAGAGGACAAAGTAAGGATACTGCCCTTATCCAATTAGGTGAGCTGATGCAGTTTTACTAAGGATGTTTATAGGAGTTTGGGTGAGGTGTTAGAGGAGCAGAAATGATTTGAGAACTGCATCACTAAGAGTCCACCCCAATATGGCTGATAGCTCAGCCGGTCAGCAACTCAAAAGACTTGGGAGTATCCTCTGTATGTAGTTCATTTGCTCCAAGCCTCTTCAGGGCTCTCAACTGGCATCTGCATTCTTCAGGTGGCTTAGTTTATCTGAGTGTTTCTCAGCAGTCCTGAAGACGAAGGGGCCTAGAAAACACGATCAATTTGAGAGACTTCCTGAAAGTATTCAGCTGTTTACTTCCTGATCTTAATGGGCTTCCTTGCTCGATGGAATGATTCATCTCAGCTCAAAACATTCTGTTGTCTACTAGCTTCCCTCCAAAATGGAAGCTTTTATCTTGGTGGAAACTGCCACAGAGCACAGTTGCATCATCATGAGGTCCTATCACATCATGGATGACTTCATGGTAGTTTAACATGGAGTCCCACTTTCACCAACTTTCCATTTCCAGTGCACTCCAGCATCTTCCAAGTTCATTTGCAAGAAGGTAAGGCTGAAAGCCTAGGAGATAAGGGATACCCACCTCTCCCCTTCTTTCTGTTGGGTATTGTCGGTAGCCCCAGTAACACAGACCTAGGTAACCCAGTGTTGTTCTGCTTATTTCATTGTCAACGTTCAGTCCAAGAATCAAGAATAACTGGCACTGACTTCAAAGTTGGTTAATAAAACAGAAAATGTATTTAAAAAAAACAAAAATAACAGCTAGCTGGGCTACAGCTCCAAGCCAAAATGGAGGACTGCAGCCCTAAGCAGAGGGCAGAGCTAACTTCACAGGGCAAAACCACAGACTGCATGACCTTTAGTATGACTGGCTCAGGTATCAGCAAGATCACAGGGGCTTTTTTTCACTGGATACATTTTATTTAGAGGCTATAATTTTCCCTTTCTCCAATCAGGTATTTCTGAATGTGGTTGACTCAAGTTATGTAATAGTCATAATCTCCCTCTTCCCCACCTGAGGAATTCTAAATGTGGGTAGCTTGGTTGGGGCACCAGGTCTTTTGACTTCTGGTAACTCAGAGCACAGAGGTGGGGAAATGGAGACCTAAGGTCCAACATAAAATGGAGGCTGAAATTTTAAAATGGTGTTTGTATAGCTTCATCTATTTTGTTCATTCCCCGCTTGGAGTTGTGGGTGGTTTAAATCCTTAAGCTAAGCATGCTACAGAAGCAAAAAGGAGAAATTACATGGTGCATTTTTAGAGGGAGGGGTGGCAGTAGTGGTTTGGGGTAGTTCTATGTCATCATAGACATGAGCATCTGGGGACTGACTGAGCTGCGCAGAGTGAGTGTGCAAGACCTCAAGTTGCATAGACTGCATTCTGTCCCTGATAAAATTTGTGAATGCATTTAAGATGCAGGGGCCACAGGTCATTGCCATGAGGAATAAGAGGAGAGGTTTGGCTACGGCAGTGATAAAGGAAGTTAGCCATGGGGACCTTGAAACTAGAGACTCATACCAGTTTTACTGATTAATAGAATTATCTTCCTGTTCCTCTCATCGTTTTTGGATCTCAGCTAAGGACTGTTCTATTACTCCTGAGTGGTTGACCTAAAAACAACATTGTTCTCCTAATACCATACAAAGTCCTCATCTTTCTAGGAAGAGTAAGTCTAGCCCCCTCCTATTCTGTAAGGTTACCTCAGCAAGGGAGTACAGTGAATCCTCTAAGTGCCAGACCAGTTTTTCCAGGGCCTGAATGTCCAAGCCTATGGCCTGCCTAAGAGAGTAGTGATTCTGGTCTTGTAGGATAAGTGCTGAGATGCCCCAAGCTGGTTGCCGTGGTTACTCCTATGCCAAGTAGGGTAATTAGGATGATGGCTGCTATGCCTATGACTCGTCATGGCCTATACCATTCCGAAACTCTGGCTTCCATTTCTGTCTGTTCTATAGTACAGATGGGGAACTAATTGCACTAGCACACAGAAATCTCCAGTCTGTGTCAGAATGGAGGATTCAGGCAAGTAGTAAAGCCAGAAGTGCAGGCCTACCAAGTAGAATTGGGGGGTACTATGTATGGATGGGATGTCCTGGATATGATTTGAATGGGGTGACATAGGTGTGGTAAGAATGGGGAATGGCCCCATGTGTGGGATCACACATAGTCCGTGCCTCTATGCTTGGGTAAGAGTAAGCCCTCTCCTTCCTGTGGCAGGGGGTAGTCTACAGGAAGAGGGAACAGAGGTGAAGGAGGAATTCCCTTGGAGGGTCAGTCCATCCCATGGAGAACCAGCAGTGGGTGGTAAGATTACAGTTCGTATTGTTTAAGGCAGTGAAAGTAGCCTCCAGGAGACTTGTTAGCCTGGAAGGTAGGGGTAGGGGGCCTTGCTGGGGATAAACGGGTGAATGTATTAATGGGTTGGTTAGCCTGGCTAGGGGCTGACCGTTTGGCAGGCTGTTAAACTGCCAAGGCCAGTTTCACAAGGATCCCCATATCTGGCCCTATGTGAAGGCTGACAGAGAAGAGTATTCCTGGTTAGTTCCCGAGGCATATAGCATGAGTCCCCATGTCAGCCATTTAACCATTTTTGTAGCTGGTTGAGCTTCTTTCCTTCTGGAGTAAATCTTAGGGAGATGAGTTTACATTTAGGGGATGTTCAAGGTCCTTCCATTCTACCTGTCTGGAGGTTTTTAATTAGATAGTTTGAGCCTGGGCCTTTAGTTACCTGGATCAAATCAGTTGAGACTGGGGTAGTCCATCTTATGGCCCCAGTGGACACGCAGCTCCAGGAGGCACAAAAATAAGCTTTGGGGACCCCACAAATGTCTTTTCACTCACTGTTGTCTCCTGGACATATATAGAATTGATGACTTCACATCAGCCATTGGGCATGGGAGTCCTGGCATCTGTAATCCGCACCACCTGCTGGCATTGTATGCTCCCAAGTCCCTTCAAGTAGGTCACAGAGTTCAAATGTGATATTGGGGAACCAGGTTCCAATGGGTCCCAAGTGGGAGGAGATGCTCACCGTCTTCCCGGAGAATGTGTTACTGACTATCCAGGTAAGGTTTTTTAAGTTCATGGGGGCAGTTGGCTAACGTAGGTTCTGTGAAGAAACATAAAAAGGCAACATGGTTAGGGTGCAGCAGTAATTTTTACTTTGAGAGAATTGTCCTTTTTTATCCAGGTTGTCAGGTCTGGGGTCTGGTAGAGGCTTCAGATGTGTGTCTGAGCAAGGGAGAGATGTTGTACTGAACAGTCTGAAGTGCCTGAATGGACTTAAGAAATTGACATTCAGATAAATCAGTGAGCACATCAGTAGATAGCATAGGAAGCAGTGGTAGTGGATGCCTGAACATGATTTCATAAGGGGTCAATCTTTGAATATAAGGGGCATTTCTAACCTTATATTAGGCAAAAGGTAGGAGGCCTGTACAGTCATCGCCAGTTTCAAGGGTTAACTTAGTTAAGGTCGCCTTCAGACTCTGATTCATTCTTTCTACCTGCCCTGAACTCTGAGGATGGTAAGCACAATGTAATTTCCAATCAGTCCCCAAAGCCTTCACTAATCCTTGAGTAATTTTTGATACAATTGCAGGCGTGTTATCTGACCTGATTACAGAGGGCAGTTCATATCTAGGTACTAACTCATCTAGGAAATTTTTAACTACTGTAGTTGTGGTTTCCCCTTTTGTAGGGAAAGCTTCTACCCATCTTGAAAAGATGTCATTGAAAACTAAAAGATATTTATAGCCGTACCTGCCAGGTCTTACCTTGGTGAAGTCTACCTCCCAGTGTGCGCCCAGTATGGCACTTCTTTCTCTTTTGGCCTGTGGTAAATTATTCTTTGGGGGGTTAGTTACCTGACAGGGAATGCATTGGGAAAGACAGTCATTAATCATGTGGTCCGAATCAAATACCACATAAGGAGAGAGGAGTTCTCTTAGTTCATTCCTTCTAAGGTGGGTTCCCTGGTAGAGTTTATGCATCAATATTTTGGCAAATTGATGGGGCAAAATTATCCTCCCATTGGAGGTATGTCTCCAGTTCTGTTTAACTTTTGTATCTTGCAAGGTAGTCAAGTCCTGGTCATCCTGGGTGGAGTAGATCCATTCCTCAGGTAGGAGGGACTCTGGGAGCATTACCAGTAGGCTGATTGGTATCAAGTCACGGTGGGAGTTCCTTTTCCTGTAAATGGACCTGGGTGTTCATTTTACTTAACAGATCTCTCCCAATTAGAGGGTGGGGGCACTCTGGGACCACCATGAATGAGTGTGAAACCTTTTTGTTTCCTAGATTTACCATTCTTTTTTGTGGTCCAGGGGCATGATGCTAGCCCAGCAGCTCCTTGTACCCGTGTCCACTTATTAGTCAAATGCCCCATGGGCTTCTTCAGAACGAAATGTTGGGCCCCTTTGTCAACGAGGAAGCTGAGGGCTCGTCCCTCCACCTGTAAAGTTAGCCGGGGCTTGTGATGGAGGGTTTCCAAGCCCTGACCCCTTCAATGTTCAAGTCCAGCCAATTCTAGGACTTTAGAGGTTTCTTGGACTTCCCAGTATTTGCTCAGTTTATGGGGACAATCCTTAGCCCAATGGCCTTGTCCCTTGCAATAAGCACATTGGTTCTTTCCAAGCAATGGTTTTTCTCCCTTTTTTTGGTTCCAATTCATATTCCAGGCTCCTTCTGGTTTGGGATCCCTCCTTGGGGGTTTAGCCTGTTCAGCCAGTAGGATCTTTGCTAGACCTTCAGTTTGTCTTTCCTCAGGGGTCTCTCTTATTGAAAACTTTGGTGGCTACTGCTACAAGTTCAGTCAGGTTCTTGCCTTCAAATCCTTCTAGTTTTTGAAGCTTTTTTTTTTTTTTTTTTTGATATAAAGTGCTACCTGGTTCACGAAGGCTGTGTTAATGGCCATTCGGTTTTCAGGGGCTTCTGGGTTTAGGGGGTTATATAAGTCCTATAGGCTTCTAAGAGGTGTTCTAAGTATGCCCCAGGTGATTCCTCTCTGCCCTGAATGACGTAGCTAACTCTAGATAAATTTGTAGGCCACCTGGCGGCAGCTGGGAGAACCCACCTGAGAATCTGGCAATAGACTTTCAGATGTTCCCTACCTTCATTGTAGTCCCATCCTCTCGATGATTTTGTGAAGGGAAGAGCTGCGGCAATCAGGTCTTCATTGTCTGTGGGGCGCCAGTTGTCCCCTGGGACTAGGCGTCTACATTCTCTTTTAATTTGGTCCCTCTCCTCAGTGGTGAAGAGGACCTGTAATAACTGCTGACAGTCATCCCAATTAGGTTGGTGAGTGAATAGGACAGTGTCTAGGAGGGCTATCAGAGATTGGGGTTTCTCTGAGAAGTGGGGAGTTTGCAGTTTCTAATTATATAAGTCTCTAGTGGAGAAGGGGAAGTAAACCATGGAGGCCATCCTGTCTTCTCTAGGAGGCCCAATTTCCCTCGAGGGGAGAGCTTTGACTGTTTTTAACTATGATTATAAGATTATAATCAGGCACAAAAGAAAAGGGGGGAGTGTGAGACACTCTGTAAGCTACAAGCTTAGCCTCCCTACTAACACCCCACCCCCCACCCTAATTAGAAAATTAACCAGAAGTCACAAGGCTATGTGGAAAATCCCAGAGACCACAAAGGTCATGTCAACATCTCATGGTATGTGAGATAACGTCTGTGGTATTTACAAGAAGACCCCCTAATACCCCGTCTATAAAATTGTGGGTTAAATATTCCACAAGAACAGCCCCTAATATCCCATCTATAGGATGGTGGGTTAAACATTCAGTTAAGTCAACATCTTGTAAACTACAAAATAATGTGTATGGCATTTCTGAAAAAAGGTTGGACTATGTAAAATTGTCTTCTCTGTGACCCTGGTCTGTAGACCAAAAGCCAATCCAAATGTAACAAGTAACGAATAATAATACTGTGAGTTTCTACTATAAAAGCCTGGCCAGGCCGAGGTCAGTGGGGGGCTTGGCTTCCCAAGTCCCCCACTTGCGCAAGTGAAATAAACCTCGTGCTTTTTGCATCTGATGGTCTGGATTCTTGGGACTGGGGCTCCCTGACCTTAGTCGCCCAGGTGGCCCATTGGGGTTCGAGTCCCCAGGCTAAGAGTGGGGTCTAACAGTAGAATCATCCCTCAACGGCCAGCAATTGTGCAAGCTGCAACTACTAAAGGAACAATTAAATTCTTCCCCCATTCCCCCTCAGTCCGATTCCAGGTAACAACACAAACAAACAAACAAACAAAAATAACACCTTTGTAGAGCAAAGATCTTTTTTTTTTTTCCAACAACAAATGCTCTGAAATACTTTAACAGTATACCCTGGTTAACAAAGTCCCCAGCACATTTCTGTTGCTAAGACTGCACTTAGCAAAAATTTTACATTTCACACGTCCAAGAAGCTCTGAGGATCAACAGTCAATGCCTTTAGCAAGACTTCAGTTACCATCCTAGTTTTTCCCAGTAAATTACACAGGGTGGCATTAACTTACAAAATGATTCCTGTGACGGCCCACTAAAGTGAACTCTGCTAAATCTCTGATTCAAGAAAGGCGTTTAGGACCCAGAAATTTTTCCAACACAGCCTACAAGTCTCAACATACACCATCTACCTGAATGAATGAATTTTCAGCACTAATTTACCCTAAGTCCACACAGGAGCTCTTCAAATCCTTCCTTAAAGCATACCCTGATTCTACACATGTACTAACGTGCACCTAAACCACTGCACTAGTGTCCACAAGGAAAAGGTAGACAGGGGCAGGGAATCCGGACCCTTATCTACAAGGAGTTTTTGAAGGTCTCGGCGGACCTCCTCCCAATCAGAAACATGTAAGTCACCTGTAGATACATACCAAGGGCTTGCCTTTTCAATGGAGTCTAAAAATTTATCAAGAGTTCAGGTCTTAACTGCTGTTTCCTGCTCCTCTAGGAGCCTTTCAAGCTGATGCTGTAGTTGCGCTTTACCTGGCTTATTGCCCATTTTATCCTGTAGTAAACACCCCAATACGTCCCTGCCGGCCTAGGGACGACCCCGTCTGCTTACTCCTTTCAGATCCCGGTGGAAGCTCCAATTGCCGCGCAGGCCCTGGATCCCAGTATGCGAGGGACATTGGGATTAAAGAAGACACAGCATGCTCTTGGTCTGGATGGAAAAAGACTCTTTATTCCTTTTCTCTCTCCCCCTTATATGCCCCCTAGAGGGAGGAAGTTGGCAGGAAGGAACTCAAGGATGAGGTCTGGGGTTCAAGATAGGGTCAGGGCGTTCTCAGCCTGTGAGATGGAACTTCCTGGGCTCAGTCTGATAAACAACTCTGAGAACTGAGGTGAACAAAACAGGATGTGCATGAAACAAGTTCCTGCTCAGTAACAGAGGGGGGTTGTGTTGAGAGACCTTTTTCCCCACACTCATGGGGCACCAATGTTAAAGGAGGGCCAGTTAGTGTCACAGAGGGTCCAGAGCTGAGTGGGCTTGACATGGACTCCAGACAAAGTGGAGGCCTGCCTCTTGAAATCCTGAAAATGACTTAAAACCAAATCCAGGGGATCAGAGGACATCTGCTGGCCCATGATAGAACCAGAGGAGAGGAGAACTGTGAGAAGAAAACTGAAAGTAGCAGCTGCAGAGACAGAAAGTTTAAGTTTTATGTTAAGTATCAGGGATGGAGAAGGGAGAGAGGAGGCAGGGAGACAGACACAGCTCGTGGGTTCAGCTGTGAAAATAGCTTCTCAGGATACAGATCTGAAGAGATCAGGCCAAACGCTTATCCCTCCCCAGGAGTCAGGGCATTCCCTGATCTCCTCTGGCTCAGAGAGCTATAGTGTTAGGCCCAGAGAACGGCTCCTTAAGAACCACCACGGAGTCCAGAGTGTATTATAAAAAACAAAGAGTCTTTATTCAAGCTTAAGCTTGGTCCTCCAGACCTCACCAACACAGTGGATCTGTTCTGGGAGCCCCAAGCAGAGAGATTAGGAGTCTTTTATAAGTTTGAGATAAAGGAAGGTGGGGAATAACAGTGTTACGTTCTGTTTGGCTATAGGAGCCCGCGCGCCAAGCATATTTTAAATTAATTGATGTAATGAACTATATGCCAAAGTTGGTTAATAGAGGTTTGGAGGTTTCTTATTGGTGGATGCTGCCTTTAGGGCAAAAGAATGTGTTGATTATTATTCAAACCTTTTGCTAGTTTTTGTTTTAGCCTTATTTAATCTTGTGACTGCTTAGAAGGAACAAAGAATAAGATGGAGTTATATTTATCCATTTTCTGACGTCCTATAGCCAAGCATTTTTTACAGAAGTGAAGAGAGCAGTTATTGGGTTGAAAAGAGGTTCTTGGGGTCCCACAAATAGCACATTCATTTGGTCCCAATTGAGCCCTTGTTTGATCGGATTACCAACAGTCAGATCAGATAGAGATAACCCACCAGAGACCAAGGTCAATCAAAGGTATAGAACTGGAGATCAAGGTCAAACTGAAGTAGGAAACCAGAGACTGCAAAGAACAGGCAAAGGTGACTTACCGAAGCTGGCTTTGATGGCACGCTTTCGTGGATCTGTTCTAGTATTCTCGAATCCTGGACGAGCTCCCAAAATGTTGAGTCTGAGACTAGAGAATAACTTACACTGACTTCAAAGTTGGTCAATAAAACACAAAATGTATTTTAAAAAAACAAAAATAACAGCTAGCTGGGCTACAGCTCCAAGCCAAAATGGAGAACTGCAGCCCTGAGCAGAGGGCAGAGCTATTTTTACAGGGCAAAACCACAGACTGCATGACCTTTAGTATGACTGGCTGGGGTATGAGCAAGATCGCAGGGTCTTTTTTCACTGGATGCATTTTATTTAGAGGCTACAATTTTCCCCTTCCCCAACTGGGGATTTCCAAATGTGGTTAACTCAAGTTATTTAGAAGTCATAATTTCCCCTTCCCCACTTAGGGAATTCTAAATGTGGTTAGCTTGCTTGGGGCACCAGGTCATTTGATTTCTGGTAACTCAGAGCTCAGAAGGGTGAAATTTTAAAATGGCATGTGTATAGCTTTATCTATTTTGTACAGCTATGGCTTCCCAAACAGTTATCTCCATTCCATAGTGGTGATAGGATGATCATATTATCCTTGCAGGAAAAAGTTATACTACAACATGAGATGTAAAGTAGTTAGAGCATGCATGATCACACAAGACCTGAAAGCAATTACAACAAGGCCATCATTATTACTCCATCCTGGATAGCAAATGGTTGAAGTATCTCTGAGCAAATTGATGATTTCCCAGCTCTTATATGTTTCTTTTCTATAGCTGCTGTAGTAAGTATTCACAATATTAGTGAATTTAAAAGGCACAAATGTATAATATATGGATGTTGGAAATATGAAAACAGAGATATTAGAGCAAATTTTGTCTTTCGGAATAAGATGTATTCATTCTTATAACGCTGCAGTCTACCGTGCCAGTTATTTTATTAATTGCTTTAATTACTGAATAGCCACTATGCAACAAGCATACGCTGGTTAAAAGCAATATACCTTTGAAGGACCCAGAGAGCATCTGTGTCTTTGACTTATTAAGCTTTTAGTGACCATCTGCATTCACTGACTCAAGTCAGTACTAGGGCATCTTTAAATTTCTCTCAGACCTTTATCTCTCTCCATTAAGGGTCCATCCATTACACTGATCCTACTTACATAGCTGAAGTGTGTGACTCATTCACACCCAGGGAATTCCTTTAGTCATATAAATAGCGTATGTAAATGTTCTTAGGATTACTAAGTGTACATCTTTAAGGGGAAATTATTCTGAATCCCACAATAGGTCAGAAGATAACTTTTGATGTTTACTAATGTATGATAAGAAATGGTACTATTGTGTGGAACAAGTATAGCAGTGTTGACTTATGGTCTAGCACTATGAAGGAAAAAAGTAAGCCTAAGCTGGGGTGGAGTTCATATTAGTGTTTTAAGAATCACCTTCAATGCAAAGAATGAAGAGAAACAATTTAACTAGATGTTCCAATTAATAGGAACAGATTTTTAAAGCTTATTACATATTTAAAAGATTTTTAGTTGTGTGTGTGTGTGTGTGTGTGTGTGTGTATGTGAATGTGTGTGTGATGTGAATGCTGGTGCCCACAGAAAGTAGAAGGGGGTGGTCAGATACCCTGCAGCTAGAGTCAGAGGCAATCATGAGTCCTGTCCCATTGGTAGTGGGATCCAAACACGGGCCTACAGAGAGCAATAGGAGCTTCAAACTTTGATCCATCTCCAGATGGATCATCCAGAAGTGTTAACGGTCTGAAGTAACATGTAGAATCTGTGCTAACTCTGATGCTATCCATCCATGCACTGGTCTCAAAATCCATTTTATTAAAAATAGGCAAGGATTCTAAATATCTGGTGCTTATTTCTAAACATGTTTCTATATAAGTCAGCTGATTTTCCTCTTAATTAATTGATGTTGGTATCTATATTTTAGATACAATTTAGAGTTAAAACCAAAATCAAAATTATGAGTCTCCAACTACATTATGTATCTTGTGACTCAGTAGATTTAGACTTAAGTAATACAACTGTACGAGACAAATGTAATCTGTTCTTGACATTTCTGACATTCACTCAGTTTTATTGTCCTTCATGTAAAATAAAAAATAGTAAAGGATAACAGTTATTGATTGTGTCAGCATACTGTAAATATTGTCCACATGTGGTCTTTTATTGCAATTTTTGAAACAGAAATGTTTTTTATTGGGATTTTTTATTTTTTAATTTTTACTTAAAATTTCTCATTGGCATCTGTTAACTGGATTTACTGGGTTACACAAAATACTTTCATACAAGTGTATAATATATTTTGAGCAAATACCTCCTCCCATGTATCCTCACACATCCTCGTGTTATTCCCTTCCACTAGTCCCTTTTGTTCCCTTAGAGAGCTTCGCTACTTTGTACGTGTCATATACACATGAATCCATACAAAATCTAAGGCCTACAGATGAAAGGAAATATGTGATATTTGTATTTGGGGGATGGAAGTAAGTCATTTTTGATGATTATTGCCATTTATATTCATTTGGCTGCAAACATTAACTCTTTGTTCTTTATAGAAGTGAATTTTCATTGTGTATATCATTCACATTTTTTAAATCAGTTCTTCTATTGGTGGACACTTAGGATAGATCCATCACTTACTTATTGTAAATAGTGAGGCAGTTAGCACTGCAGTGCATATATCTGTGACATGTAGACCAGGAATCTTTTAGGTCAATATTCGGAAGCATCTATTTTTAGTTTTTTGCTTGTTTTCCTTAGGACTTTCCTTTGTACTTGGTAGAGACGGAGTCTATGAAGCTTCAGTTTGCATTGTGTGGCTGTCAGGTGAGTTGTCCTTTCGCTCATTCGTATACTGGCCATTTATACTTTGTCTTTTGAGAACTCTTTGTCCATTTCACTAAGCCATTTAGTTATTAAATTGCTGGATTTTTTTTAGCATTTAGGGTTTTTTTTTTTAGTTGTTTATATACACTAGATACTAATTCTCTGTGAAATGAGTAGGCATCAACAATTTCCTCTCATTTTTCTCTTGAATAGCATTTTTGCTCTGTGTAGCTTAAAAAAATTTTGATATGAGTTTTGTCAGTTGCATTGTTTCTCAAATGACTGGAGGCCTATTCAGAAATTCCTTGGCTATTTCTCTATCATGAAGTGTTTTCCCTGATTTTTCTCTTAATAGTTGCATATCTTACATTACTGTATCAGAACTGTTGGGGATGGTTTTGTATGGAATCTTGTTTCATTCTTCTGAATGTGGAGGTACTCTTTACCCTGTACAGTTTGTTGAAGATGCTGCCATTTTTCCAACGTATGTTTTGGCATCTTTGTAGAAATTACAATAGCTGTAGTTGCCCGGGGTGTCTGGTAATTCTATTTTAGTCTGTTGATTTGTAAATTACGTTGATTTGCCTGATTGTGTGCTGGTATGAGGCTGTTTTGTTACTACACCTCTGTAGTATAACCTGAAATCAAATAAGGGGCAACATTAAATTAATTATTTATCATAACTTGTTTTTAAAATTTTCATTTTAAGTGCATGATTGTTTGCCTGCATAGTACTAGGTGCACCACATGCATGCCTAGTACATAAAGATGCCAAATTCCCTGAAAGTGGAGGCACAGAGAGCTGTAAGATTCCACGTGGGTGCTGTGAAATGAACTGAAGGGAAAGCAAGTACTCTTAAATGTTGAGCCATCTCTTCAGCTTGCACCGTGTGTGTGTGTCTGTGTGTCTGTGTGTGTGTGTATGTGTGTGTGTGTGTGTGTATGTGTGTGTGTGTGTGTGTTGGTGTGTGTGTGTGTGTGTATGAGAGACACTTGTATGTATTAATTTTCCTCTTGGGACTGCTTTAATTTCTCCCCAGATATTTTTAATTCTCATTCAAGTCTTAGAATTTTAACTTTTCTTTCTTGATTTTTTAACAATGACGCATTCATCATTCATCAATATATTGCTCAGTCTGCACTAGTTTGTGTTCTCCTGCTGTTAGTATCTAGATTTATTCCATTTTCCTCAGGGGAATTTTAAGAAGGGACTAGGCTTTTATGCTTTTGCCAGGATTAGGGGAGGTCTTTATCTGGTCATCTGACGTGCTTCATTCTGGTAGGTCCTGAATGCCTCTGATGATCTCATGTTCATCACTCCCGTTGGTCCTGGATGGCTGCTAGGGCCTGAGAGCTGCCCCAGGTTAGGTCCCAGGAAGTGTCCACTGTTCATGCATGCTCAATATTGGTTCTAGCTGGTTTAGGCCAGCAGGCCGGGAGCCTGCCTGGCCTGGCCTGAATCATCCTACAACTAATCACAAAATCAAATTACTCCCTCCGTTCTGTCTTTGTTTACCTAAAGGGAAACAAACAAGAGAATGAATGTTTAAAATATAAACCTAAATTACTTATAACACTAACAGTGTTTTAAAAGTTATTAACAGTGACTTAATAATGTTCACACACACACACAGTGTTCATGGACAGGTGGGTCACCCTCTTCTGTCTTATCAGCATGAGGAAATATTTGTTTTATTTCAGATATAGAATGATACAATTTTTTGCTTTTGCCAGGCTTAGGGGAGGTCTTTATCTGGTTGTCTGATGTGCTTCATTTTGGCAGGTCCTGAATGCCTCTGATGATCTGACGTTCATCTCTCCCATTGGTCCTGGATGGCTGCTTTTAAATTAATGTATTTGACTGTTATATGTTAACAGTTAAAATAACAGTTAATAATGTAGATAAAAAATGAACTTTCCTATATGATTAAAACTAATAATAAAAGTACACAGAGTTGCATAACCAAGTAAATCATTTGTATTACCCATTTCACATTTATATGAAAGCATCCCAATAATTTTTATTGTGTATTCAGAGTAACTGGACCCAGGTTTAAAGTTCTTTTATTTTCCATTTATTATAAAAGGTAAGGGATAATAGTTGGTAGCTGTGTGGCTTTCATCTCTTTAAAAATGTTACAGGTGCTGGAGAGATCAGTCATTGTTAAGAGCACTGGCTGCTCTGGCAGAGGACCTAACTTTTGTTCCCATCCCTGACACAGTGGCTAAAAATCAAATAACTCCGGTTTCATGGCTCTGATGCTCTCTTCTGTCCACCGTGGGCATTGCACACATGGGTGCACTTACATACATGCAGGCAAAATAGTTTAGTACAAAAATAAAATGAATAAATAAAACTAAAAAATATAAAAAGGTTCAAATGTGATCTTTTTTGTTATTACAACCAGGAGATGCTTGATCATTAAAAAGGTAATTTGTATTATACTTGTAATATTAGCAAAGTATAAATTTGTGCTGAAGATTTCATATCTAGAAAAACAAAATGAGAAAAATATCTCATTTTCTTCTTTACTTTTCTTGCTTTCAGTGATTACCAGATAAGAAAGTGAAATTCTTATTTAGAACCAGGAGATAACATGAACAGTCCATTATTTGTTCACTCTAACATTTTAATTCTTTAAGGATATTTTTGCTCTGTGTAAAGCATTTAGTGATTATATAAACAGGAAGGTAAATATCATTCTTGAAGTAGTGATATTGAAATTAGAGCTCAATATTTTTCTAGCATTTTGAATTCATAAACATAATTAAGTTGACGCAAACTTCTCACTACTTCAGGTGATCAAATCTGTGGCAGTATAGGATCACTGGGCTTAACTGGCCATGCACTGATAGCATGCAAAGCTCTATTAAACCCAACATACATTTACTTTCCAATAACAGATTCCCATCTGTGGTGATCCAGCTTGTGACCTTGAATTTTAGAGCCATGTACATGGATCAGTGATGGATTTTATTATGTGGTATTATTGTCTAATCCATCATCACACACAGACTATATTATATAATGATTGCTTTTGTTTTAAATTGAGCAAGATAAAGAAAACAACATTACATGTAGTGACAAGATTGTACAACACTGACCTTTTCATGTTTGTCATGTGGACCTCTAATTGATAGCTTGACATTTTCATTTGAAATGATTGTTGTACTTTGGGACATTTTTAATGATCAAGTCAAAAGAGTTAAAAAGAATGTTTGCAATTACCTAAAAAGAGACTCATTTGCAGGAATAAGAAATATAAGCATTCATTTAGCACAATATGTTTTGAGAAACATTTAACACACTCAGATTTTGCCTTGCCTTTGGAAGTGATCCACTGGTTCTCTTGCTGTCATATAATTGCATTAAGAAATGGAAAAGTGCTTAGCATACTACATTTTAAAAGGTTCTGAATTGTTCACACAGAACAATCTCAATCAATCTTTACCATCTTTATACCTATTCCCCACCGATCCTCCTCATAGCCTCCAGCTGGAATCCATCCATACTTTCTTTCATCTGTGCTAATGTATATTGTGTCAATATGTCTTGTGTCAAATGTTCCTCAGTTCAAGTTTAACCACTGAGGTCTAGTCAGCCTATTGGGAGTCCCTCACTTTAAGAAGATTAGTACATCCTCACCCAACACTGATCAGTATTGCCAATATTTCTTCAGTAAAGATTGGAGTCTGCTACCTATTTCCCCAGTTCCATGCTGTGTTTTTGTCTGCTTGAGTTGCATGGGTCTTGAACATGCTGCCATCATTGCTGTAGGTTCATATGAGCAGGGCCTCAGGAGCTCGTAGGATTCTATTTCTGTATGGTCATGCCCCTCCTCACTGGCTCTTACAATCTTTCCACCCCCTCTTCCGCAATGGTCCCTGAGTGTTGGATGAGTGAGACTTAATATAGGAGTCCTGTCCAGGGACCCACACTCTGCAGATTCCTAGTCTCCATGCTTTGTCCATATGTGACCTTTTGTGTTATTGGCCCTTTGTTGCATGAGGTAGCTTCATTAATTGAGTGATTCATTAGTGTCTTCTTTTCCCCTTGTTCTATGTTGTGTGAGTCTTAAGTGTAGAGGCTGCATTGTAGATGTGCTGCTTAGGCTTGGGCAATTCACAGACAATGTCTGTGTGTGACCACCTGTGGTACTCTGTATTAGCCTTGGTCTGTTGCAAAAGAAACTTCTTTGATGAGTGGTGACTGGGATACTTGACTGCAGATATAAGGGTATATATTTTACATTTAGTAAGAAGTTAAAATAATCTAGGGATGTGACAGTCTTAGGGATTTCTCTCAGCTCTATGACCTCTTCAGCCATATGTATTTGGCTATGATTAGAGTGCCACACATGAGTTTCCTCCCAGTGAGTGGGCTCTAAGACCAATTAGGTAGCCATTGATTGTCCCAACTTGAAAGTGCCACTATAGTGTCATATGTTGGTCATGATGTGGTCATTTTGTCATGAAGCTGGTGTTGGGCCATCAACTGATGTTCTCCATTAGATGATTGCATAGTGATCTCCAGAACAAAGACAACAGGCCTTGAGAGGAAATGGCTTCCGTGTTCCAGCTTCATTGCTCCAAATCTGGTATCTGAAGCATGTCCTGTTTTTAGCAATAGAAACTTACCTTTAGGTTCTGGGAGGCAATGAAGTTCTGTGGCAACAGTCTTTGTAATTTTCAGAGTCTCTTGGACCACCCTGTTCAACAATCAAAGGAAGATTCCTCCTGTCTGGAACTATTTCTTGTTATGCAGCCTTCAGCTATGCACATGGACTCATGAAGAGATACCATATCTGGAATTCGTCACTAGGATGTTAGACTAACATGATTCCCTCTGATGTTTTACACTAGCTAGACGTTATTTATTTCCCCCTCTCCCCAGTCTAATCCTCCTCCCAAGCCTTCCCCATGAAAAGTGCCCCTATTGTTCCCCATTTCTCCCTTGATAATATCAGTCTCCTATGACCCCACCTTCCTTCAGCTCCTTCTTTCCCTTTATCCCCACAGTTACTTGTTTAACCCTCCCTCCCTCCTTCACTTAAATAACCCCATTTTATCTCTTTCTCCCCTACTAACACTTGCCTCCTACTATTCTTCTTCAGGTTCCTTCTTTCCCCGATTATTTATTTATTTATTTATTTATTTAGTATTTGTATGAGTGTTATGCTTGCATGTGTGTAAGTGCACCTAGTCCAGAATTGCCCTCAAAAGAGAGAGGAGGGTGTCAGACCCCCTTAGAACAGGAGTTATGGATGGTTGTTAGCTGCCATGTAGTTTGTGGGTTGAACCTTGGTCTCCTGTAAGAACAGCCAGTTCTCTTAACCTCTGAGCCATGTCTCCAGCCTCCAACATACCACATTTTGAATCTAAATATATTTTATCAAATAAGATTTAATTGATTTACCATATTATCAGAACTTTGTGATTCATAGCTGGGCATGGTGGCACCCAACTCTAATCCTAGTATTCTAAAGGCAGAGGCAGGTAGGTCTCTCTGAGACCAAGACAAGCATGGTCTACATAGTGATTTCCAGATCAACTGGGTCTACAGGGAGACCCTGTTTCAAAAAGGACCAAGAAAAATATGATGATTTTGTAAATTCTGCTTGTGTTCTCAGGCATCTGAAGCTCTGAATCTCTGCTCACTAGCTCTTATTGTGCTAGATGAAAATATGCTAGCTGCTAAGGGAGAAAATCAATCTATTGTCCAACCCAGCCCTCGAACCTAATAACTATAATGGCCAGCACAACAAGCTATCTCTATTGGTACAGTATTGACAGTGTTATCTGGGGGAGGAGGGAATAAATACTAGCTATTAAACTGCACTTAAAGACCTCTCAACGAGAGTGAACTCATGGGTGGCACAGTAAACACAGTCAAATGCACATAGTTGGAGAGGTCATAGATCTAAGAGAAAATCCTATTTCTGTATATCTCTAGAGAAATGAAATTTCATACCATATGATAAATATGGATACTTATATTTACAGTACACTACTCCTCATCAAAGAAGTTTGTTGTTTTTTTGTTTGCTTGCTTGCTTGCAACAAGTGGAGGCTACTCCATAATCCTACAATGGACCAGATACAGAGAATATACATCTCCTAGGTGACACCTTCAGCTGAAACTCTACATCTAAGGCTCACAGAACATAGTAGAACAAGGGCTAGAGGGAAAACTAACGCACCTCTCATCTCACACCAGTAACACTCCTTATACAAGAGTGTGATGTACACAGAAAGCCACAAGTAAGTATTCTAGCTGAGTGGACTCCAGTAGATGAATTTGCACTGATGGACATCTGGGCACAAATGCTTGACTGAATAGGACTTAACATGTATGAGGGAATACATGAAGTCCAGTGGGGGCTGAAGGTGCATGTATGGGAGAGGGGTCTAAATTTGATTAAGAACTGAGGAATGAAATGTATAAAAGCTCAATAAAATTTAGAAAAAAATGCCTTGTACTACAAACATGACCCAGAATCCATGGTTGGAGAGTTAATAGACCCTAGGAAGGGAAATATACTTCTAATCTTTTGCTACATGGACATTGGATCAAACTGTCCCTTAATATACATGTAGATTAGTGCAGTTCTCAGACCTCAGAAAAGTTTCGCTGATAGTGTTTGAAACACACAAGTAGTCAAACTGCAGAGACTGTGTGGCGCTAGGATATTATTCTCAAATGGGAAGGCTGTATTACACCCTTTCCCCAGAAGGCTCAGGGTTCATTCTGGAAAAGTGGAAAGAACTTAAGAGCCAAGCATAGGGGAAGGACTGGGGCAAAAAGTGTGTTCTGGACATGACATGCCTGCACCTCTCATTTACCTTACAGCAGATGTGGTTATGTGCACAGGACCTGAAGAAGATCAAGCCAGCCCACATTCCAGCATGAGGCAGGCAGGGGGTCATGGGCACACACTCCTAGTGGAAGACCTATTGAGTATGTGACTTCTCAGGGAGGGATAGTCAGTTTTCTTCAAGGTATGGCCCTTGGTAGGTCACCCATGCTCCAGGGAATGGGCCCTTTTAGGTACAAAGTAGCATCTGGAGTTAGATTGGATTTGAGCTTGCTTGATGATTAATGATTGTCAACATCTTTTTGCATACCTGTTGATACATTTTTCATTTCAGAAATCACTATTTAGAGTTCTGTTTGTTTGTTTAGTGAGTTATTTGGGATTTTTTTTTGTGTGTGTGACAGTCAGTTATCTTCTTGTAGGAACTCCTTATGTAGACCAGGTCAGCTTTGATCTCATGAAGATTCTCCTGCCCATGTCTCTCAAGTGTTGGGATTAAAGGTGTGCACCACCATGTTTGGCTAACCTATTTTTTGTAATATAATATTTTAATTAAGTTGTTGATAATTTCATGTATGCATTACATGCAAATTTATCATATTCATTATAATCCCTGCTTAGCTCCTGTCTGATAGACCCATACCTCTGACTCTTCTAACTCTGTCTTCTTTTTTTGTAATAACCCATTTAGAATTTGTTATAGGGTTTGCTATAGATAACTTTAATCATGTTGATGTTCCCTAGTCCAATTCCCTTTAGGACCTTTATCATGAATGCATGCTGGATTTTGTCAAAGGCCCTTTCTGCATCTAGTGAGATGATCATGTGATTTTTGTCCTTGAGCCCATTCTTATGGTTTATGACCTTTAATGAGTTTTCTGTATTGATTCCTCCCTTCATTTCTGAAATAAAGCACAGTGGATGATTTTTAGATGTGTCTTTATGCAATTTGCAAGTTGTTCGTTGAGAAGTTTTACATCTATATTCATTAAAGACATGGGTCTATAGTTTGTTTTTTGGTTGTATCTTTTTCTGGTTTAGATATTAGAATGAAGCTGGCTTCATAGAAGGAATTTGGAAGTTCTCCCTCTGTTTCTATCTTTTTAATAATTTAAATAGTATTAGATATAGATCTCCTTTAAATTTCTAATAGAATTCTGCTGTGAATCTATCTATACCTGGGCTTTTTTTAGTCAGGAGTTTTCATATTACTGTTTCAATTTAAGTACATGTTGTGAATCAATTTAACCTTTGGTCCAGGGTCTTCTGACTTTCTTAGTTTGCATTGAAAAGTCAGATGTAATTCTGATGGGTTTTCCTTTATTTGTGAGTTGCTGTTTTTCTTTTGCAGATTTAAGAATTCTCTCTTTGTTCTGTAAAATTAGTGTTTTTACTGTAATAGACCATGCTGAGTTTTGGGAGTTTCTTTTCTGGTCCTGTCTATTTGCTGTTCTATCTGTGTCTTCTATTTGTATGGGTATGTCTTTCCTTAATTTTGGGAATCTTTCTTTTACAATCCTGTTGAAGACCTAGCCCATACCATTATCCTGAGATTTTTCTCTGTCTTCTGTGCCTCTGATGCAAAAATGTGGTCTTTTCATAGTGTCCTATATTTCCTGCATATTCCACTTCATATTCTGCTCCTATTTCATTCATTCTATTGTTCAGCTTTTCTCCTGACATTTCAAGTTGCCTTGAGTTTTTCACTTTTCTTTCTTCTTTTCAGCCTGAGTTTTTTTTCAATATTTCTATATCTTTTGTGAATTTTATCAGAAATGTATCCCTATTTTCTTTTAGTTCTTTGATTTGTTTGTTGTTGTGTTCTTTAAATTCCTTGAATTCTTTGACCATATTTATGATTGTTCTTTTAAATTCTGTGTCCTGGGTTATTGCTAGAGGGTTTTCATTGGGGAACTCACATATAGAACTAGTGGTGTTTGGTAGGAACGTATTATTTTGTTTTTTCTTCTTATTTTTTGTGATTTTGGCAGGTGGATTTCTTTTATTTGTGATTCTGGTACGAAACTCAAATATTCCTTTGTTGAGTTGAAATCTGATTCTGTTTGTATTACTGATGTGCCTTGATTGTTTTCTTATTGTGTATTAAAAATGGTTGGTCTTGGCTTCTCTTTCTTCTTCTGATTTTATATGGGGAACCAGATGGCTCTAGTCCAGCTACTCACGAGCTCTAGCAGAGATCCAATACAGAGGCACCAGTCACCTGACTTTCAGGCTTCCCCCGGAGGTCTGGACCCCTACTAGTTAGCAGGCACAGCACAATTTTGGAAGCTTTCTAGGTGAAGGCTAGATTGAGGCACTCTCAGGCAGTCTGCAAAGATCTAGGCCCCTACTAAAGGGCAGAGAAGCCTAGCCCTGGAGCAATGGTAGGGACTGTAGGTGGTTCAAATGTAGGGGCATAGGCATGCTGTGATTTGGGAAGCTCACAATCATGGTACATACTAACCCTACTTAGACTCCCCCTGGTCTGCATGCCCTCTATAGCTACCCCACCAGATTCCATGCATTCTAGCATATATGTTAAGGTCTGCTGAGTCAAATTTGTGCACCTAGTTCTCTCTTGGTATGAGTTCATCCACTATAGCCTGGTCAGCCTATCTAGCATATTCCCTTAAAGAATACCAACCCTCCCTAGCCCAGCAGTGATCAGCTTCCAATAGTTTCTCAGCTAACATAGGGACTTACCCATTTCTCCTTTTTAAGCTGGGTTTCTGTCTGGTTTGAGTTTGCATGGAGCTTCTTTATGGTCACCATTGCTATAAGTTCATATAAACAAGAGTGAAGCTGCCTGTAATGCTCTGTTTCCTTATGTTCATTCATTACCCCTGGGTCTTGCACTCTTTTCACCCTCTCTTCTTCAATGGTCCCTGAGCCCTTGGGTGGGTGGGATTTAATATGTGAGTGCTGTTCAGAGACATGCATTCTGTAGTTAATCATTCTTTACACTTTGGCCTATTGTAGCTTTCTGTGTTAATCACTTCTGATGCATAAAGAAGCTTCACTGGTGATGGTTGAGAGATATATTAATATTCTCTGTACCCCCATTCCACTAATTTCTGTGAGCTTTCAGTGTAAAAGTTCCATTGTAGATGTGTCATTTAGAGATAGGCATCCCATACACATTTGTTCTCCATGTGTGACCAGTTGTGGGACTCTGTAATAGTCTCCATCTGTTGTAAAAAGAAACATCTTTGAAGACTAGCAAGAGATTTACTTATTTGTTAACATAAGGATATATATTTAGCATAAAGTAAGGAATTATGTTTGTCTATGGATATGCCAGATATAGTTTTAATTTTTTCTAGAATCTATGGGCATTTGACTATGTTGTCAGTACCACACATGAATTTTCACTTACTTATTGACCTGTCTTTAAGTCCAATAAGATAGCTGTTGATTACCCCCAAGTGACACTACTCCACCGATAGAAATAGTTTGCTGTGCTTAGCAGTATTGTGGTTATGAGGCGTTGTATCTGGAGTTGAACCATTCATTGATTGTTCTCCTCTAGCAGCTTCTTTGGTACCGTCTGAAAATATGAGAGCTGGTCTTTATGGAGGAGACTTGCAAGTTGGTTTCTGCTCCATTGCTCCAAGTCCTGTCTCTGAATTACGTCCTTTCTCCATCAAGAAGGCCTTACATTCAAATTATAGGAGGAAACATGTATCATGGCAATGACGTGTGCTATTTTGGCAGTTTCATGGACTACCCTGACCAACAGCTCAAAGGGAGATTTCTCCTGTTAAGTGCTGTGTTTCTTGTTATATAACCTTCAGCCTTCAGCTATACATAAGAACTCATACGCATATGTTGTATGTATATTTTTCAGTAGGATTCTTAATTCATTAATTTCCCTCTGTTTTTTTTTTCACATCACCCAAGCATTATTTATCTCTTCTGTCTCTCTCCCTATCTAACCTCTCTCCTCCATCCCAGGTTAAAAAACCTCAGTTTCCCCATTTGCTCCTTGACAATACCTGTCTCCTATTATATCCACTCTCTTGAGCTCCTTCTCTGCCTTTACATCCACGGTTCCTTGTGTCACCCTTCCTCCTCCCTTCCCAGTTAAATAGTTCAGTTCCCCCATTTCCCCGTTGGTGACACCTGCCTCCTCCTGTGCCTCTCTTGGGCTCACTCTTTCCCTTTACTTCCATGGTTCCTTTCCATTTTTCTGGTTTCTGCTATTACATCAGTATATATACTCAGTGTATCGGTATGTATACATATAGGGATTTGAAGGTAAGATCCAGAAATGGAAAAAAAAAAAAACATAAATCCCTTGTTTTTCTGAATCTGTGCTCGTTCACATGCTATAAAAGTTTCTCCCTTGACTGTATTTTCATTCAATCTTGAACTGTTTACCTTCATGATTTTGTGTCTTTTTTTCCATTTCTATTCTTATTGATAACCAGTTTTATTCTTTTTGGTCAGATAAAATGCAGAATATTTTTTCAATTTTCCTAAATTTGTTGAGACTTCATTTGCATCCTAATATGTGGTCAGTTTTGGAGAAAGTTCTATGACCTGCTGAAAAGATATTGTGTTCTTGGATGTTTGAATGTAATATTCTATCAATGTATGATGGTTCCATTTGGTTTATGGTGTCATCTGACTTCAAAACTTTTGACTTCAAAACTTTTCTGTGTAGTTTTCGTCTGGATGACAAACCGTTGCTGAAAGTGGAGTATTGAAGTCACCCACTAATGCTGTGTTTAAGACAATCTATGATTTTAGATCTAACAGTGCTTTTTTTTTTTTTGAAACTGGATGCTACTGTATTTGATGCATAAATTAGGATTATAGTATCCTGTTGGTGAATTTTTTCCTCTAATGATTCTGAAGTATCCTTCTCTATCTCTTCTGATGAGTTTTAACTTAAAGTCTATTTTGTCAAATCTTAGTGTACCTAGGCCTTCTTCTTTCTCAGTTTCATTTTCTTTGAATACCTTTTTCTGGCATTTTACTTTAAGGTGGTATGTAAGATTGTTGGTGAGATGAATTGCTTGGACACATTATTTCATGGATTCTGTTTTCAAATCCAGTCTTTTCATCTATAGCTTCTTTTTTAGTGAATCGGTATTGTTAACATTGAGAATTATTACTGACAAATGTCTATTAACTCCTTTTGTTTTGTTGTTTTGGAGTTACTTCCTTAGACCTCTTTTTGCTAATTGTTCTATAATTGTTTGTTTTTGTGTCCCCTTGGGTTGCTTAATATTTTTGCAGAGCAAAGTATTCCTTCTACTATCTTCTGTAGATCTAAACATACATTTCTTAAATTTGTTTTTTTCATGGAAAGTTTTTATTTTCCCTCCTTTGATTACAACAGATAGTTTTGCTGGATGGAGTAATCTGGACAGTTCAGGCCCCTCTAACTTTCACAGTCTCCATTGAAAATTTACACATTATTCTTATGGGATTGCCTTTGTTTGTGACTTGATCTTTCTTACAGCTTCCGAGATCTTTTATTTTGTGTATTTAGCGTTCTCACCCTCATATGATGTGCAGAGCTTATTTTCATATCTCTTTTGTGTTCTGTATGCTTCATGAGCCGTGACAGACAAATATTTCCTTTGATTTGGGAGATTTTGTTCTGTAACTTTGTTGAAAATATGTTCTGAGCTTTGACCTGGGTTTCCTCTCCTTCTATACCCATGATTCTTAAGTTTGTTTTTTTTATAGTGTTTCAGATTTCCTATATAGTCCGTTGTTAGATTAGTTTAGAGATAACATGTTCCTTGATTGTGTGATCCATTTCCTCTGCCTCGTCTTCAGGACCTGAATATTTTCTCTTCTGTTTGATCCTTCTGTTGGTGAAATTTTCCAGTAAGATTTTTGTTTTGTTTCGTGAGTTTTTCATTTTGAATTTTATTTCTGTCTTTTCTTCAGAAATCCTTCCTCTGTATTAAACTTTGATTTCATACCTGAAATTGTTTTATTTATTTCTTGTAATGGCTGACACTTTCTTGGTCTTCATTCAGTCTTTTACTCACATTCTTTTTAAGTTCCTTGAGCATATTCATAATTGATAGCTTGAAACCACTGTCTCATGCACCAGCTAGGTTTCTTTTCTCTGTAAACATTATATGTAAGAGTTAATTTCTGGCATGGACATTTTGTCTTGATTATTTGTAGTGACTTCCCTTGTCCTTTGTGAATAACAGTGCTCTGCTTACTAATAGCTAACAGGCTTCCTGTACTTGGCTTGCTAAAAGTTAACAGACTTGATTAGACTTTGTTGATATAAAGGCTTGAGGAGGGGGCAGTCTGCTTCGAGAACGCTGGGAAGAATACCAGACAGCTGTCCTTGCGATGTCAAGGCATGTGTAGTCACCCTTTTATATTTCTATAGAAATAAGAGAAGGGCCACTCTCCATGGTCTTGGGTGTCCTGTGCTTGCTTTCTCACCATTATCACACAGAAAGTCCTATGTGTTCTGTACTACTTGAGTACTTTTCATGTATAAAATCCATGTAAACTTCAAACATTAAACTTTCAATGAAAGCTCCCAAGAGGGCAGTGAAAGGGCCCTTGAGCAGACAAATTGGGAGGGAGGGACCGTGGTCTAATTTCAGGTTTTGGGGGAGGAGGTTGTGGCAGACTTCCAAAATTATTTATAGTTTGTTTTCTTTTTTTCCCATGGGATCTAGGCATCTGGAGTTATATTGTTGGTAGTGTTTTTGGTATGCATATCTGATCTCTTTGTTGACTGGGTGCTTAGATCTTTGCTGTTACCCCAACTTGTCAGGTTGTAGTTCAACTGACCAGTGTTTGATGTTCTGAGATGGAACCTCTGTTTTTCTGGGTTAGTCTCTACTAAGAATTTATCTAAGCATAAAACCTACAAAGTTTTTTGAGGAAACTAGGATATGATGAACTAGTCAGGCTCTCAGATTAGTGGGCTTTACTACCCCAGCTAGGCCAACGTGTAAGATTTTGAAGGGAAGAAGGAAAGCTTATATATCATTAACTTCAGATAGATCTGGAATTGTGAGATGGCAGAGAGGAAGAGTAATGCTAGGTTCTGTGGAACTTACAGGTCCTTTAAGACTCGGGGAGAAAGCCCAAATTTACTAGATTCCAAGCAGAAGGGTCTTTTCTTTTTTTTTTTAACACACAGTGAAAAGTGAGAAGACAAATAACATAGAGGAAGAAATGAAGCCATATGGACAGAGGCAAGTGGTCTGGGATTATTTAAGGTAGAATGGACCACCTTAAACATCAAGTTGTGCCTGGATTTCCTGCTGTGTTGCTCATGTGCATGAGGCCTTTTCTATCCAGCTATGGTGATGTGTCATGAAAAACATCAAGTTTTCATGTTTGTTCAATGACAGTAAATTTGAAAATAATCTATTGCCTTGAAAAATAGTCATTAATACAAAAGAAATTATTATTAGGGAAATTCAAAAAGCCAAAAGTTAGTCTTCTAAAAGATAACACTGACACATTATTAAATTATGAATGCAAGAAATGTAAAAAAGATATCAGAATATATTCTGGTTTCTGTATTTATATACTCTCTATATTTTCACAAAAATACAATAAAATTAATCTAAAAGTAATTCCTACTTTAAGTGGCATTCGTGATAGATAATTTTCAATGATATCTAGCTGCTATTTTATTGTCATGGTAGAAATTACCCTAAAGCTCTTTCCTATTATATTGTTGCAAGAAAATTTCAAGAGTAACATGTTTATTCAGTGATTTACTTGTTCTGTTTCAGTAAAAACTGATTGATTATCTGTGAGTTAATTGATTTTAAGAAAATTCCTAATCGACTAGTCATGCCTATGATAGGTGTCAAAACACCAAAAGCTGCCTGTCTTCCAGAGTCTTGTGTGTGCATCCTTGTATAAAGTGTTTGGTTCCAGGGGGAAAGCAAATCTCTACCCAGTCTTTAAGCCATATGTTCATCTTGTCTTAACTGTGCCCCTAACAAAATCATACTAGTGTCCTTTGCTCACTCAAAGGAAGGACTAGAGAGATAGTCCCTTGTACTCTGTTTCCATTTGTTGACATTTTCGTTCCTTTCTCAGAGCTGTGTTGATTAGTCTTATTTACACAACAGAATACTCTGTTAGGAAATGCTCATCATCTGAGGGACTAAAATGTCTTTTATAATTGATTTCTGGACTCCATTTTTCTAAGATATAATATACCTCATTCAAATGAGTCAGTCAATAATACTGATTTGTCAGTACCATCTTGTTATATTTCTTAAACATGATCCTGAATACTTTATTCAATCATTTTAATTATGAATGACTACAAATTAATTTCCAAAGTATCCCCATACATTAAAATTAATTTAATATATATTTATTTGACTAATATTGTGTTTAGCAATATGAACTATATATACATATAGAAAAAGTAATATAAGCCACTAGAAGAAATGATGTCTTTTAAAAAAGTATATCGAATACTTAGCAACCAAATGGAAAGGCATTTCTATTAGACTCTATTTTTAGATGAAGAATCTTGAATTTAGAGAGACAAGATGAGAAGCAGTTAATGTGATATTCAGTGATGAGGCTTTAAAGCTTCCATGGTCACCTACACAACAGAAGTGGATGAAAAACGATGCCAGACTGTCATGGTGGTACATGCCTTTAATCTCAGAACTTGGGAGGCAGAAACAGCATCTTCGTCAGCTCAAGGCCAGCTTGGTCTACATAGTGATTTCTAGGCCAACTGGGGCTGCAGGGAGACCATCAAAAAGACCATGAAAAAATAAAAGATGATGCTGTAGCTTCTGCTTGTGTTTTCAGGCACCTGGAGCTCTTAGTCTGTACTCACCATCTTCTCCTACCATTCCATCTGTTGGTAAAATATACTGAGCATTTATAGCTCTGCATTCTTCCAAGCACTTTAGGCAACTTAATTTTATTCCATAAACACTGTAAAATCACACATTGTGATGCAGCACATCGGAAAGAATGCCCAGTCTTTAATACACTTGCCATTATGGGTGAATTTCAGTAGCTTAATTCTGAGGAAATGAAGCCATATGTACACATTTTCATTTTCAATAAATAGGAAAATAGTGGTCTCTGCTGTTAGAAGTGATAGGACAGTGGGCCTAGGTAGATGGGTCCAGGGTTAGGCACTTGCTATCCTCAAGAGGAACTGTGCTCCATTCTCAACACCCACGTTGGGCAGTTCACAGCAGCCTGTAATTCCAGCTCCAAAGATCTAAATCCTCTTCTGGCCTTAGTGGGCACCTGCTTACACTTGGAATATATACAGACACATTTAAATAAAAAATAAATTTAAAAACTAAAAGAAGTTTGGAAAGAGAGGTGACAGGAAGGGAAACGCTTGTAGGATTCTGAAGCCATTTGATTTCTTGATATCAGTGCCATTTATACAGACTTGTTGATTCTAAAAGTCATCAAGTTCAGTATTAAAAATACTTGGGTTAAGTGTGATAACCGAGGCCTTTATTCTCAGTACTCCGTAGGCAGAGGCAAGTGGATCTCTGAGATTTAGACCAACTTGCTCTTCATAGTTAGTTCCAGGCCAGTTGAGATCCTGTCTTAAACAAAACAAAACAAAAAATTAGACTTTTTATTCAATAATTTAGTCCATTTAAATATTCAACATATAAACATGTGACCAAACACATGTATGTACAGTAAAGCTCTGAAAGCCCTGTGTGGCATCTGCTTTGCTGTGACCACTTGAGCAAATGATGGTACTGAAGCACAGAGATGTTAAGCAATCTCTAAAGCAGTCCTTAACTAGCAAGCAATGGAGCCCAGGTATTTTTAACTCAGTTTGCTGCCACAGCCCTCTAGGAGATTATTGCTAATCACACTTGGAAACCAAACCAGCACACTGTAAGTTTTAAAAATATATTTAAATGTTTCACTAATTAATAAAATACAGCCTTTCTGGTTTTGTTCTGGATATCATGAGAGCTTTACTCTTGGATATTTTCCATCCAAAATGATCAAAAATTCATTTTTAAGTGTATGTTTGAAAAATGAAAAGGGGGCCCTCTTACTAGAAAAAGCTGAGAGTCACTGTCTTAGAACATAAACATGAAAAATCAATTAAATCAATTTTTCATGAAGAGCCTTCAGAACTCTTCTGAAGCCCCAGAACAGCCTGTTTATTACACTGAGGACTAGAGTTTCGTCTGTAGATGATTGAAGTGCTGACTGATGTTACCAGTACTAATTAATACCTCACCCTGTGTGGTAGAGCTCCAGTTAAATCATCATTCTGCTGCTAATTTTACAGAAATGCTCGGCCCACCTCAACAGATGCTGCACAACTGTGGATATGAAAGGTGATGTTTCCCACCGTATGGGAGTTATTCACGCCATATAAGTCTTTGCATAATTCAATTAGCTGTCTTATTGAATTGATATATTTAATGTCTGTCTAGCGCCTATGTGGCACTTATAATTTCACATTTATGAGGGTGTTGTTGTTTCTTTACTTGTTTGAATATCAAATGGCACAAAATTTGCTAACCCCAGGGCTTCGGACACTGGTTTTTCATATGGCCAGTGTCTCCTTAATATTTGTTGTGATGGAGAATCAGTAATAGATGTTGAGTGGATGAATTAATAAGTGTGCCAGACAAATATATAACGCAGCTATAACGCACAAGCACCCTGTCTTTTCTCAAGTTCTCCATTTTTATTTTGGTTCTCATTATTATTTCTTTGAGCTAAGGTCTGATATTTCAGATTGGCCACAAACACCTGTGTAGTTGAGGAGATTGACTGTAAACTTCTGCTCCTCTTACCTCCACCTCTTGCATGCTGGGATTACAGGTATGTGACACCACACCTAATGTGTAACACAGCCACAGTCCTGGATATCAAACCCAGGCCCCTGTGTATGCTACGCAAGAAATTTACCAACTGAATTGTATCTTTAGCCACCCAAATGGTATTTTTAACTTTTTTAACACAGGACTTCACAATGTAGGTTAGACTGGCTGGTACTCACGGTGTAGATTGTGCTGACTTGTAACTTGCAGTAATCCTCCTGCCTCTCATTGGTACTGGAGATGTTAGCAAATATGCCTAGCTTCCAAGTTCTTTGAACTTGTTTTCCTCATTTATGAAGTAGTGGCTTCATTTCTTCTTCTTTGGTATTTTTAGGACAAAGATTCCCTGTAGCCACAGCAGGCCAGGAACTCGCCATGTAGACCAGGCTGGCCTTGGTCTTACAGAGACTTACCTGCCTCTGCCTCCCGAGTCTAGGATTAAAGGCATGTGCCACCATGCCCAGCATATATTACATTTTTGATGCATGTGAAATTTAAACCGAGCACTTGATAGATAAAATGATTATTTGCTTATTTTCACATGTTTGGGTCTAAATGGAGCTCTAAAGATTCTAGAGGTAGTCCTGACAGATGCTGATGATGTCTAACATGCCATTAAGTGTCTAACTGAAAAAATGAATGGAGGACCAAGACCAAGAACCTACTGCCAAGAGTGATGTGAGGTTTTGTCGATGATTTAGCATGATTAGATGTGAGGTAAACAATCTTTTCAGAGAATGACAGCCTGAAAATAGAGACACACAGAATGGAGGTTTCAGGATTTCAAAGAGTTGCTCCTAGGAATGACACTAGGTATAGAATTTTAAGTCCCAAGAACCTCATTGAATCAGGATAATTACTTTGATGTGAATAAAAAATTTTCAATACAACTATGAATAATGAAGATTTTATTATAATTGCACCTGCAACATGGCATACTTATAATTAAATTTTTCTTGATAGATTTGTGACACAACAGGTGTAGAAGACAAATGTACCCTATTTTATGCATTGGGATATTGTAATAAGAGATGTGATTTAAGTGGTTACACCATAACCATAATGCTACTCAAGCACTTTCACATTTTTGTTGTGATAACATAACCATATAGACAAAATACGCACAAATTATAAATGTGCCATTCTTCTGTTCAGGTGTCTTCAGCTATAACAATATACCTGAGACCGAGTGATGAAAAAAGAATGTAGATTAATGTTTGATCTCAGTTCTGGAAGTTGAGATTTCCAAGATCGTTACCAACAGTTCCACGATACATGGTGAGGAACTCCTGCTGCCTTTCAACATGTCAGAAAAATGGATGAAGTCACATGGTGAGAAGATACACGAAAGCACAGGAAATGCCTTGAAGGTATAGCAGCCCACTCTCAGGGTAATAGATCCCATGAGATGAGCACTGGTATCTCCTCAAAATCCTGGTTCCCTTTGAAGGTCCTGACACCATTCAATGCTGTTACACTGAATACAAGATATCACCACAGAGTTTGGGGGTGGGGCAAATATTATTGAAGACAAATCTCAGCCTTTGATTACAGGGTAAGATTATAAAATAATTATAAAGAAGGCACCTGTGTAAATGCTGCTGAGGTCACTGAATAGCTTGTTCCCAGGGTCAGAAGCTCATTGTTTTGTGACCCATGACATCTTCCTCCCCATTACATTTAAGCTTGGTTAGTTCAATAATTAGTATTTTGTCTCTTTATGGTTTTATGTGTATAAATGATCCTCTAAGTATTTAAACTTCTCAAATGTGTATAAATAGAATCATGTGGTATATGTATTTTATTATGTAGTGTCTTTAACTAAGAGAATAGAAGAAAACTGAAAAACACTATAATAGCATAAACATCATCGCAAGAATAACACTAACATTCTAGGAAAAGAGAAAATGAACATAATGTTGGGAGCTGACTACACCATCCTAGAACTAGACCTTCCAATTTGAGCAGAAGTTGTTCCTCTTTCACAGTTTGTTTTCCTTCAGGTCTCTGTCAGTGAGGCTGATAATGTTATTATGTGTCTTCCCAAGACATGAAGTTGTAGGATAAGGAATAAAAGGAAAAATGAGCACTATCATCAGTCTTTTCTCATTCCTATAGGCCAACCAAGGGGGCATCACTAGGACTCTTTCTTTGTACGCTTGGTTTGGAACACTGCCCCCTGGGCATAATGTTGCTATTGTCATATTGAACTGACAGCTGTGATTACCAGATCTGCAAAACATTGGGCCAGTTTATACTGCATCTTGAAGGGGTGTCATGAGACCATGTCCATTCCAGTGGATCTATAGAGTGAACACAGGCTAACAGAGAGGTGGTTATGAAGCCGTACCCTCTCCCTGAGAATTTATGGACAAATGACTTCTAGAGAGAAGAGGCTCACAACATTCCCCTTCCTGCATAGGATTTGAAGACAATTGCTGACCAATGGGAGAAAAAGAAGAATTTATGCTTTCTTCAGTGATGCAGCCCCTCATAATTTTCTCATGCTCCTGTAAAGAGTACCTTACTTGTTCTTTTATAAGAAACTAAAATCAAATTCATTGTTCACCAAGCTATATCTTCTGAAATCTGCTGTTGATGATGTATCTGGGATGAGTAAACAGTTGTCCACATCTCAGATAAACTTCACACCACAGCTACCCAGTTTCCACTCCTACTCTGACCAAGAATCCTGAAGGCAAAATGTATGTATTTTCATGATTTGGTTCCTGGTACTGCAAATATTGTTCTTCCTTAACTTGTCTGTATGAATCACTTTTCACAGAACTCAAAAACCACTCAACACATTTTATATAGGTATGTAATGAGAGCAAATCACAGGCTGTTTTTTGATATGTGAAGATTCAAATATTGTTTCTAAACTTTCTCTTTTTTCTTGTAGTTTATTATAATTTTTTTCTTTAGACAATCCCTAATTGTATGCGAAGTATTTTGGTCATCTCTGCACTCCCCTCTCCCTCTCTCAATCCCTCCCTTCTTCTCTTGCATTGACATCCCCCAACTATCACTCAACCTCACATCCTTTCTGGAGAGCGAGCCCAGTAGAGGCAACCTTGAGGTGGCAGGGGATCACGAGTGCAGTACCTAGAAGATAGCATTTTCCAAATTCTCCCTGTCATCTGCCTTTTGCATTTTTCCATCTCTTTTTCTGTGATGTTCCATGAACCATAGATAGGGTGGTATAAATGCTGTTTATGTTTAGGGCTTAGCATTCAGCTGCTCCTTATTCTCAGCAACTAATGCAGCCACAAGTCTCTTCCCTCACGTAATTCATTGTAAAGAGAATGTTCTACAATTAAGAATGAGAGAAACATTTGTTTATGAATATACACAACAGTATTTAGAAAGCAGCTCAATTTATCTATCAACAATGGTAAGCTCCCCATACCTGTGGCTTAGAACCTCTTCATCTATGGGGTTTGGCTTGCTTTATACTTCCTCTGGAATGTTTCTTAGATTTAATCAGAGACCAGTTGGTTAACCTGATAAGACTTGGGCCACTATTGCACTAGTGGGCACATCTTATAGGAAGGTTGGCATTGCCATTTCTATGGTCTACTGCTAGCTGGTTAAAAGTGTAGATGGCTCTTTTCTCTTGGGAGCCTACAATTGACAAATGGGATCTCATGATACTAAAAGCTTCTGTATAGTAAAAGAAACAGTTAATTCAGTGAAGAGGAAGCTTAGAGAATGAGGATTAATCTTTTATAGGTTATATCAGGCATGGGGTTTACATCTAGACTACACAAAGAACTTAAAATAAAAATTAAAAAAAGAAAAATCAAGAAACAAATAACCCAATCAAAATAGAGGCTACAGATTTAAATAAAGAGTTCTCAAGAAAGGAAATACACGTTGCTATTAAGAATTTTTAACAGCATGTAATACATGTAAACAAGCATGTATCTATATCAACATCCATCAAGGAATGGCAAATGGAATGCAAATTAAAACTACTGGCCTTATTTTCTGAGTGACTGCAGTTTTAATTAGAAAATCATTACTACGACTGGAGAGATGGCTGAGCAGATAAGAGTACTTGCTGTTCTTACAGAGGACCCAGGTTTAGCTTCCAGCACCACACAGTGGCTCATGACTGCCTGTTTTTCCAGTTCCAGAGGATCTACCATGCTCTTCTGACCTGGGCAGGCACCAGTAACAGACATAAATGTGGTCCATATAAATACATGAAGGCAAAGCACTCATGTACACAAAATAAAAGTAAAAAATATATATTTTAAAAGGAGATCCTCATCCCTGCTAGTATCTTGTGGCATGCTCTGCATTGTTCTGCAGCAGTTTCAGAACTTCGGAATTTACACTGACTGCTTTGATCCACTTGGCGTTGAATTTTACAGATCAGCCTTGTGTCCATCTAGCTTAGATTTATTTCATATTTGATCAGAAGCTGTGTTAAGATATGACAAGTGAGTAAAGCTTCCCCCGTTTGCTGACAGAACTGTCTGTGGCCGCGAAACATGCAGATGTGCAGGGTTTCTAACTCCTCAACTCATTTTACTTTCTGAGGAGCTCTCTGTCATCTCCTTGGGCAATGAAGGGCTTCTTAGGCTGGATGCACACTGTTGCTAAAATTCCTTGGAAGCTGTGAACAATGTCTGCCTCATCCTCCTTTGATTTCAATTTCAAACAGAGGTAAAATTCCACCAAGGTCCACTTTAGATAACCAATGACTTTATTGGACTTACAGAGCAATGGGTGCCGGTTTACTTACAGGAGTGTATTTTTAACCTAAGCCTGCACCAGAAAGTCTTAACCCAAGCATGGATAATGGTTCCCCATAGTCTCACATAATGTCCAGAGAGACCTTGCCCCAGTTTTCCTCAGCCTATATACTTGTGGCCACATGCCATTACGGCCAAATCACTCATCCCAGGTTGATTGGGAAGTGTGGCTGGACTCTCAGGCTAGGGTTCCATGACTCTCCATGCCTCTCCTTCGATGCAGGGTATGAACAGTACACAAGCCCAGCTGTGATGATCAGACCTACCTGAGCTGGGGAAGATGGTGTCTGCTGCTGGAGAACAGTTCTATGCAGCACACATGCACACACCCTCTGGTCTATCTAGATACATAGCTGTCTCACCTGCCCACTCATTTGCTAGTTTGTGTGTGCCTTTCGTACCTCAACAAGCTCATGATTTCAGAGGAATAGTCTCTGGTCCTTCTTTTCCCTGGTGTTAATCATAAGTACTCCCAATTCAAAGAGAATATGTAAAACATGTATGTCTTTCTTGGAGCCAAAATTATACACCTGTGTATATACCTGTACACCCTATATTATGATGCTGCCTGAGTTGAAGATCTCTGGGGAAGGTCTCAAAAATGCTGCAGACTTTGTTGTCCCTGCCAGAAAAGTATAGTCTTCATGAATAAAAAAGAAAATCTCATTTGATTGTATGCATTTGATAGAATTCTATAGCTCTGAAATAGTGTGTTTCATACTTTTGTCCTGATTTTCAACCTAACTCGTTCAACCATTGTAGATGCCTATTTATATATCTTTATTTATGAATATTTTCTATAAAATAGCTATACACACATATAAATTGTGTTATTTTGCTAGCATTAAGAAAGATAAAACCAAGAATCAGACAAGGATGTCCATTATACCTATTCCTTTTCAATATAGTGCTTGAAACCCTTGCTTGAGCAATAAAAGAAGAGAAGGAAATTAAACAGCGTAGTAATTGGAAAGAAAGAGGTCAAATTATCCTTATTTGCAGATGATATGATATTCTATATGAGAGACCCCCAAAATTCCAACAAAATCTTTTAGAAATGATCAACACTTTTAGCTAAGTGGCAGGTTACAAAATCAATCTGTAAAACTCAGTAGCCTTTCTATATACAAATGAGAATCAAAGAAAGAGTTCAGGGAAGATCTTCCATTCATAATAGCCTCCAAAAATATTTGAGGATAAATGTAACCAAAGATATTAAAGCGCTATTCAATGACATCTTTAAATCTTTGAATAAAGACATTGAGAAAGATACAAGGAGATAGAAAGGCCTTCCATGGTCAAGGTCTGGTAGTATTAATAGAATGAAAATGATTATCCCACCAAAATGAAGGCACAGATTCAATGCAATCAAAATCCCCATGACATTCTTCATAGAAGTAGAAAAATCCATCCTAAAGTTTATCTGGAAACACAGAAGACCTGAGATAACCAAAGCAATCCTCAGTGCAAAGAGCAATGCTGGGGATTATTATACCAGACATCAATCTATATTACAGAGCCATAGTTATAAAAACCGTATGACATTGGCACAAAAATAAAAACAGATTTGTAGATCAATGGAACAAAATAGAGGGCAGCACCTCATTAATACAGCAGCATTTTAATATCTTTGGTAATCATGAGAAACATAGGAATAAATCTAAGCGATAGGACAGAATTCTGTAATGAGAACTATAAAGTTGTAAATAACAAACAAACTAAAGGAGAGAAGCAGAATGTCCCTAGGTTTAAAGAAGCTACATTTTATGAGAGTTAGTTCTAACTAAGTTAACTTGTAACATAAATATTATTCTAGTAAAATTTTCAGCCAAAGTGTGTGTGTGTGTGTGTATGTGTGTGTGTGTGTATGTGTGTGTGTGTGTGTGTGTGTGTGTTAACTGGAAAAAATATTTCAATAAATAGGAAAGAAAATAGAATGGAGACATTGTACTGCCATACGGCAAGACACTTAAAAAAGCTTACATAGCGAAAACAATACAGAACTGCAGCAAAACGACAAACAAACAATCGGTATAAGACGGAGAGCTCAGAAATAGTATCTGTACATACAAGGGATATGCAACATATTCAATACTCCAATCAAATGAGGGAAGAGATCTTTCAATAATCATTACTGGTTCAGATAAGTATCTATTTGTAAACAATGCCAATCATTCCCATCTCACATTATACAGACAATCACTTCTAGATAATTGTCTACATAAATGCAAAGACTAACTAATAAGATTTGTGGAGATAAACATAGAAAGAAAGCCACAAATATTTCTTAAATGAGACACAAAATATACTATCTAAAAATGACTATTCTAGGCTATTCTAAGATTAAGAATCTCTGGTTATCAACTGACATCATTTGACTGTTAAAAGTAAACAACAGCATGGATTGGGAGTTAGTATATATCATTTGTAGCAGATAGGAAATTTAAAAATAAGAGAAACTCAGGAAAAGAATGCCAAAATATTTGACAGGTGCTTCATGGTAGCAGGCATGGAAATGGTTAATAAACATTTAAATGATCCAAATGCAATTTAAATGGTAAAGAGATATTTAAAACCTAGCATCACATAGCTAAAACACACATCCAAAGAAGCAAAATAAAGGAGGTGTGAACACACCGAGCTAGGGACAGAAAAGGAGGCTGTAAGGACGGAGAAATAGTAGAGAAGAGGAGAGAGAGGACACTCAGCCATAAATAGCAAACAAAATGAGAGGGAAAGCAGACCTCCCGCACTCCTCTGATAAAGGATAAGCAGTTGAACCCCTTTTAGAAAACTCCTGGGAAGCAATGCCAAGCCTAACCATATTCCAGACCATTCATCCCTTACAAACTATAACTCTAAAGTGTGTTACAAGAATATTTATGCTATTCCTATTCAATTGCCAGTCATAAATATGAATACATTTCATTTTGTTCAGGTGATGACTGACTGTGTAGTCACGAACACGTCATAGCTACTCCTAGAATTAGGGGTACTGTTCCAAACATAATTCTGAAAAGGAAAACAAATTATGAGAGCTTATATTGCATGAAATTATGTATAAATTTCAAAAGAGGCAAGATGAATGTAGTGATCAAATTCAGATATGGACTTCTCATGGGGTGAAGAATGGCGTGAGAACATTGCAAACCGAACTGGGTTTGGATTCACAAATGGGTTTAGTTTGTGGAAATTCATTCGACTTGTTCATTTACAGCCATTTCAAGGTTCTGTATATTTTTATAAATTCAGGAAAGTGTTTATGTAAATAACTGATGCTTACTTTGATTTTTAAAATGCAAATCGCAGTGGACTGAGGCCCACCACTGCAGAGCGTGTCATTTTTATTCACTTACATCGAACATGAAGGGAATGAAAACCAGTGCCACTGTAGTCACTAGATCACTAGCTATTAATTATTTACACTGTCCTCTCTGCCAAATCCCTTACTCTATGGTTACTAGGACTTAGGAGCCATTTAAATGAATATAAATTTTACATAACTCAATGTTAGAAGAGGCAAGAGCTATTGCTCTTTGCCGTGTAACATGGAACCACGCTTTTACTTAGTTATTGTATTTGGTTTGCCTTAATGATAATTGTAATTTTATACCATACTAGGTAGCACACAGTGTCAAGGTTAGGGCAAGTCAAATGCTCAGTGGATAAAGTACTTGCTTCCCAATGGTGAGAACCTGGTTTGAAGTACTAAGGAATGGAGACAGGATTCCCCAAGACAAATGATCTTGCTAAATTAGGAGTCTGTGAGCTACACATTCAGCAGGTGAGCCTGTGTTAGTAAAAGCAGACAAAGTGCAGAAAGCAATCATGGAAGACACCCAGTATGAACCTCTGGCCTCTACACACACACACACATGCATGTGCACCAACATACATACGAACATACATATATCCCAAATATACACACAAAGTATCACAGTTAATTATACTTAATAGAAATGATGATGTGTGAAGGGATCAGTTAATATTTTAGCCTATTATCTCCCTTTTAAATGACAGAAACTAAGCTTGTTAGGGAAAATATTTAGACATCAACAGTTTTACAGATTGCCATTGAGCCCTAAAATCTAGAATGCTGCAGTTCATCTCTCCATTAATCTATCATCTATCCACCCAACCATAAGTCAGTCTATCTATCTGTCTATCTATCTGCCCATCCATCTCTTTATCTCTTTAATCAATCATCTATTGGCCTATCATCTATCTTTCTAACTATCTCTCCTCAAGCAAATTCAACTTCCTTTTCTAGGGATGTACTATGAATGAGTGGTCCATCTTGCCTAAAGTATTTATGATAGTCTTTATTTGTTACAGTCCTGACTTTAATTAACAAATTTGTCTTTACAAACATAAACAGAACAGAGGAGCTGGAACTGACCTGGAAGCCTCCTCCCTGAAGCCTAGCTCTCTTAGTTCTAGAGGATATTATGCAAATGGCTAAGAGAGAAAATCATCAATGGTTCACCCCCAGCTTTAAAGCCTAATAATGAAACAATGACCGAATAGTAAGCTATAGTGGTGCAGTAGTAGCACTTTGAAGGGATAATCAATGGCTATCTAATTGTGACACATCTACAATGGAAACTATTGCTCATGGGATGTAGTGGAACAGAGTAGAGAGAACACTAAAGCAATCCTCAACTCTCACCAATGAAGCTCCCTCATACAACAGAGGGTGATGAACAAAAAAGGCTACAACTGGTCAAAGAGACTACAGAGTGTGTGGCTCTGGATGGACTCCTAAATTAAACCTCACTCACCCATGGCTCAGGGATCACCGGGAAAGAACAGGCAGAATGAGTCTAAGAGTCCCGGTTGGTGCATGACTGTAAGGAACAAAGTCTTCCAGGCCTCTGGTAACTTGATCATATGAACTTACAACAATAGTAAAAACATGCACAAGGCCCACGCTAACTCAATCAGACAAAAATCCAGCATAGATATGAGAAAATGGGCATGTTGCCTTGTAGTGGTTTGAAAAAGAATGTCCCTCACAGGCTCTATGAATTTGGACATTTTGTCCCCAGTTGATGACACTGTTTGGGGAGATCTGGAGGTGTGGCCTCGCCGGAAGAAGTCCTTCACTGGGAACAGGCTTTGAGAGTTCTTAAGGTTATTTGGGATACTATACTGGGATATTTTGGCAAACAGTCTGGCTACTGTCTGCTCACAGCCTAAGAGCTTGCCTGAGGTTAAGTTAAAAAGCAATGGGCTCATTTCTTTGGCAGAGGAAATTTCAAAACCTCCTAAAAATGACTTGATGGCCTGGCTGCTAAAGGTGAATATTATGCAGATCTACAGTGAAAAAAACACAAATGAGGCAGAAAGAAATGTGAAATGTATAGTTTAGGGAGAAAAAGAGCACTGGGAAGTTTAATAATGTTGGAGTCGAGGCAAGTGCTAAAGGAGAAGATTTCTTTGATCAGGAGATTAGAGTGATTAAAAAGAGGCCTAGAGATTTGCACTTAAACAATGGGAAGAGTATGTTGGTGGGCAGGGGTAGGCCAGTTAAGTGTTCACTTAACATCCAGTTAAGTGTTCAATTTATGAAAGGAAAGTGCTAGAGGGGTTTCTACTTCTAGAAATCCACAGCATAGAAAAGCTGCTGGTAATATAGATGAAGCCGACCAGAGCCCACTCCAAAATGGCAGTTGAACTTGGTAGTGTTGTTCATGTGATGTTGGCTTCAAAGGCATGAAAGAAGTGAGAATAAAGGAGTCATTGGTTCTTCCTCCACAGTTTCAGAAAGCCACTGTGGTCAGGCAGCAGGCCGAAGGGTTGTCCATGCATTAAATAAGCCCCTACAGGTCAAGAGACCCTGGTGGGCCACTGTGTGAAGGAGTGAAGGTGAAGCCTGATTTACAGAGGAGACCCCCCAAGAAGACATTTGGGATGCTTAAGGTGTGAGACATCGGCCAAGAAGAGACGCATACAGAGAGTGGTACTGGCCCATGAGAGAGATGTATGGTACATGAAGCAAAGTGCCAAGGGTTGGCCCTTTGGAAGTAAAACCCCAGAAGCTGCATATGAGGCTATTGGATTTGATGTTTGCCTTCTGGTTTTGGACTTGTTTTGGTCGAGTATTTCCTCCTTATGTCCCCATTCCTCCCTTTTGGAATGGTCATGTGTATTCAGTTCCATTGTGTGTTGGGAGTATGTCATTTTGATTTTACAAAGGCTTACAGTTAAGAGATGCCTTGAGTCTCAGGAGAGACTTGGTCTCTGTACTTTCGAAGAGTATTGAGACTGGCAAGACCATGAGGAGTTTTAAAGAAGGACTGAATGCATTTTGCATTCCATGCGGTCATAAGCCAATGGGGTCAAGGAGTGAAAACTGGCGGTTTGAATGAGAATATCCCCCATAGGCTCCAAGTATTTGGGCATTTTGGTGGCACTGTTTTGGGAGATTTTATGAGGTTTAGCCTTGCTGGAGGAAGTGTTTCCCTAGGGGTGGACTTTAAGAGTTCTTCAGCCTTGCCAGAGCTCCAGTCGCTCTGTGCTTCCTGTGTCTGCTTGAAGATGCACACAGGCTTCTTTCTGCTCCTGCTCCAGCCATCTTACCAGGCCTCCCCGCCATGACAGACTCCAGTCCCTCTGGAACCTGGAGCTGTAAGCTCAAATGAACTCTTCTTCCTTTAATTTCCTTTGGTCACTGTTTTCTCACAGCAACAGAAAAGTAACTAATAAAGGCCCACACCTTAGATGAAGAACTATTGGCTGATGATTACTTCTGGCTGAAGGGGAGTTGATCTTTAACAGGGTGAGTCTAGATAGTCTGAATAGACTCTTGTGGATGAACTTGTACTGGGGGACATCTGAGTACACAAACTTGACTCGATAGGCCTTAACATGTATGACATAATGCATGAAATCCGGGGGGAAGAGCTATGAGAGTACAGATGGGGAGGAGGTCTAAATATGATTAAAATGTATTGTATGAAATGAACAAAAATTCAATAAAAATACACATTGAGGTCAAAAGCAAATGGAATACAGTAGTTTATGTTTAGGCTGAGAGTAATACTCACTAATGGAATATAATAAGCAAAAATGCCTAGAATATCTCTATAAAGATGGCTAATATGATTACATACATCCAAAATTAAAATTTCATCAGGCTACTTAGGTACAGTAGTGTTTGATTTGGTTACATAATTTTTTCTATCTTGTTACTAATATTTTTATTTGTTTTATTTTGTTAGCTGTAATCTCTGTATAAAACACATACATATAAGTAAGATAAAAAGTCCAGTATGTAGAGAAAGCACAATACACAAACTTATCTTTATATGACTTATCTTTATATGACTCAAACTATTTTGACTATATGTATCAACATATATTTTCTAAGAATGAGGTCATTTTTCCATAATACATGTGATAAATAGCACCATCATACACAGAATATTCCTTATTTATAATATATACAGCACAGAACTTCTAATAAAACATCAAATCTTTTGAAGAAGAAACAATTATAATTGAGGTATCTTGTTGTAGGATACACATGACAATCATTTGTTTTCAGAGTGTCAAATAGTCACCTAATGTAAAACTGCATTCTGCTTGCATTTCTTCTCTCTTTTAAATGACAGTGGTATATTTAAAAACTCTTCCATCTCTGTTATGTCATGTCACATACTTGAATTGCTCACCTTCTCATGACTAGATCCAAGGTAACCATTTTAGTAAGAATACTATTTTATATATATATATGAAATTTGAAAATAAAAATCATATTTATAGGGAAATTTCTTTTATTAAATTCAAGGAACAAATTCATTAAAAGATGAACTATCATAATAAAATCAATTATCTGTGAATAATTTTGAAAACATTATTAAGTGATATGGTTTCCCAAATTTGAGGAAAGATAAATCAACATAAAAATTAAAGTCTCAGCATCTTGGCAGGAAACAGTGAAGGGAAGCAATGGGATTAATCTTCAGGTCCTGAGAACACAAATCCAAACAACCAATTTTATTCAGGTTGAGACGAGGGAAGATATGTAAACCTAAATTTGTATATGAATTCAAAGACCTACTAAGAAGAAGCTGTTGCATCAAGTTCCATTTCTTGAAGGAATGAGGAGCAATATACAGACAGATTGTGACCTACTATAATGAGCAAATTGAGCAAATTTAAAACTGTGGGTTTTTTCTTGTGATTTGCTTTAACTTAACAGATTCTTCAAAAGAAAATTAATAATGAAAGATGGAGCTCATGTGTTTAGATTACATACTACACGAAAGAGAGGGAACGTGTAAGTAAATAGAAGTATAGCCTCTAAAAATTATTCGTAAACTGTGAAGAAGTATGAATTTGAACTTTGAGGTTTCAGCTGCACATTGAGGAGGACTGAAGGTCCAGTGGAAGTCTAGAGGGCCAGCTGTGAGGTGAGAAGGAGCACAGAGCTGATACCACGACCTCGACTGTTACGTCAGCCTTATGGGACTAGGTTAAGAATGGAGACATAGAGGATAAAAGATGAAACACAGTGCACTATAGAACTTCTCCATTAGTCTAAATAGAGCAGAAAAGAACCAGAGAAGAGAGAGGAAGGATGGGGCAATCGCAAACAAACAGCATGGATTTTAGATTCGTACAAAGTGAAAACCATAAGGGTGATTTGTAAAAGAATGTTTTACATTCTATTGGCATATATAATTTGTACTGCTGAGTTAACAACAATGGCACTTTACCAATAGAGGGACTCCTGTAATTCTGACTATCCCAATGTCAGGAAGTTCGTAGTGGGCCTCTTATTTCCTATTATGTCTAATTTTTAGGCTCAGAGAAGTGAATGGAGTTATTTTATCAATGTCAAATTTGGGTCAACACAAATAATCTGACGCAAGAAATTCATTTCCTCGTCTAATATTCTCTTTCAAGATTCATTGTTGACAAAACTCCTTCCTTATGGGAGAAATAAACATCTATCCTCTCCCTGTCAGAGTCCTAAGGATAAATCATGGTACATCAAGTTCACTTTGGGGAACCAATGGGCTTCCATACAGGGCAATGGGTGAGGGGTTACTTATAGGACTGTGGGTGCTCCTCACTAAGGCTGAACCTGAAAGTCTTCACCCAAGCATGAATAATGGCTGCCCCACAGCTGCATAAATGAAGCCCCCTTTCTTTAGTCTTCCCCAGCCTATATTCTCCTGTTCTTTCCATGTGATCACCAAGGGTTGCGTGATGTTTCTGGATGCTCAGGTGAAGGTCCCCTAATCTTCCACTGCCCCTCCTTCTCTGAGGGGTGGCCCAGCAAACTGTCCATCCATGATGCTCTTAGAAGCTGCACAACTGAACTCTGAAAAGTGGTGTTTATCAAGCACCCATACAATCCTATGCAGCAAGCTCTTAATTGCAGTTTGTTTAATATCTATCTGTGCATCTATAATACATATGTGTGTTTATATATGTATATATACAAGTTTTATAGTGAATATCTTGCTCTTTCTTTCATTGACCTGAAGAACTGAAGGACCTCTCTAGATTTCAGATGCTTGGTGTCTAATCAGTGCTAATATACAATCAATTTAAGGGTCAATGATCCACCTTCTGGACTTATGCATTCTGAGATTTTGATATACAATAGTGATGTGAGTCTAATGTTCTTGCTAAAATAATTTTTTCAGTGTGTATTCATCACTAATCTTGTGTCTAATCCCTTGTTAGGCAGCCTGAAGGGTAATGACAAAATATCAGGTAATCCTGCTGCAAAGAAGATAATGATCCAACTGGAAAAAGATCTGCTAAAGATTTTTTGTGTCTTAAGACATCTACAAAAGAGTCATTTGTCAAAATGATATATTAAATTCTAACCCAGACTAGGATGCTAATGACAAAGGTACATTTATCACTTAAAATACTTGTGGGATTCCTCAGCTAATAAATCTATATTGGGATTTATTATTTTTGTGTCTAAGATGATACAAAGTTGGTGTTGTACTTCAATGACCATAAAAGATTTTCATGAAGAATTAAATGTAATGAATATGCCAATTTGATTTAATTCTGAATTTAAAATTACATTTGAATAATTCAAATATTAACTTTTCTCATCAAATTCACCATGCCTTCTTTTTTGGAACCCCCACTTTTCCATAATGGTGGTCTTTGCTCCTTGTGCATTTCTAGTCAGGAGATGTTCCCGAAGCTAACAAACTGACACTTTCCATTTATTCTCAAGGCAGATCACTGGCCAAGGATGGTCAAATGCAAAGTAACAGAGTAGCTATGGAAATACAGCTTTCTTTGAAGTTAAATTCAAGCTATTTCTCTCATCCCAAAATACCTTGTATGCAGTTTTATAAAATTTCCACATTCAGTATAAGCTGATATAAAAATATTACCATTATCTCACCCAGTGCATCATGTGATTGACAACATTCAACATTTTACAACAGATGGATGTATATTTACACCCTCAGAAGTTTGTCTCTTCCATCAAATTAGACTTATGCTTTCTCTTAAATTTCCCATTTTATCTGATTTCTTTGGTCATTCAGAGTCAAATTTGAACCCAGTAAAGCAAAGTATTAATATATGAATAACAGTCCTAGTATCTCCTCCTTGTAACTAAGTCACTTGCTGGAAGCTGCCTGAAATTCCTGTTCAGAAGTTTTGAATTATGATTAAATTAAAATTAAATATGGCTGACTCTTGAATGATTTCTTTTAGTAAACGTAGAAGAAGCTTTAACAAATATGAGCCAGATGAAAGGGAAAAGGTTTATTGAAGCAAGGAAAGCACGAATAACATTAAGTGTTAGTTTGTTGCTTGTTGATCCAGTTAGCAGTGGTAGGGTTCACAGTCCAGAGCATAACAGCTGAAGCAATCACCAAGTTGAATTTCATCCTTCAGCATTTAGGTAGTCATCATTTAAAATACTCTAGACCAGACAGAGAGATACTAAAATTCCTCTAAAAATGTCTCCATGTATAAATGGAGACTGCCGTCACGACCCTTCACCTGTCATGTGTGTCCTCAGTCGCTTTCCCACCGAGACACTGTCCATGGAGCTCTTTAATTTCTTTGCTCTTGCCAATTTTCTCTCTTAGACTTCTGTCTAAGCAGACTGTGTTTTGCAAGATCTTTACTGATTCAGCCTGTTACTTCTGCTTTATGCTTCTGAGTACCCAGGGCTATGATTCTAGCACATGGTGCATTAGTGTTCTAAATAGCATCAAGAAAAAAACAAGGTCCCGAAGGGTGAAGGCATCAATGGAAACAATGACCATCTCTGTAAGAACCCAACACATGGAAATTCACAGCTCCTCAATGGTACACAGCTCTGTCATTTGTAATAATTACTCCAAAGATTGACTAAGTCTTATAGGTTGTAAATATAGGTGTCTTATCTGTTCACACTAAATTCTTTACAAAGCAAAATATGGAAATGCTTTCTACTAATTTAAATGGTAAAAGAAGGCGAAAGACTGGAATCATTGCCATGTTCAGCCTTAAAACAGAAGATCCTCTGTTTGGGCAACAGTGCTGTGGATATAGCCAAGAGACTGTTCTGGCACAGCAAAGAATATATCAGCATTACCAGTGCCAGCTACATTCCACTGCCTTCAGTTTCCTGGCAGAGCGTGTCCTTACACTGGGAGGAGGGGCAAAGCAAGGCAAAGGCAGGATCTGGCAGTCTTTCTCTTCATCTCTGAAATGTCCTCTTTAGTTTTCACATAAGAACACACTCATATTTCATTATCATTTTGCAGTTATAACTGATGGGAATCCCAGTACTTCAGTATTGTTGAACATAGCCATTATCGTGCTTATCTACTGAAAAACAGTATGGATTTTCCTCAAAGAAATTTTAAATAAAACTAATATATGGCTATATATCCAAATAAATGAAATTTTTAGACTAAACGGACATTTATGCCCTAATAGGCAAGGGATGAAACCTACTCCAGAATTATTAGATGAATAAAGAAAATGTGGTACACAAAATAGATTATTGATCATAAGTAAAAATGGAAACCTCTCAATTGCAACAACATGGGTAGGATTAAAGATCACTTTGTTAAGAGGACTAAGCCAGACACAGTAAGACATACACTAAATGATCTCATTCAGATGTGGAATCTGAACAGTCTGATATCATAGACATTCAGAGTAGAAGGTGATCAGCAGAGGACAGAGTAGTACAGATCATGAGTAGAGAAGCTGAGCATCGAGGGCAAAGTTACAGTCAGATCACAGCAAGAAATCCAATATTCTATTTTTCAATAGGAAGAATATAGATAATAATCATGTGCAGCATGTCTAAAAATGAATCTGTTAACTTAAATAGCCAAGGAAAGACAAAATTTGATTCAATAAGAATTTGATGATTCTGAATTACAAATGATACTTGAACTTATGGTTATGTATTGCTCTGTTATAAACAACTGAAAAATAGTAATTTAGAAGAGTAATTTATTATAGGGGTCTGGAGAGTCTTCTCAGCAGATGAATGCTTGTTATCCTTGCAGAGGACTTAAGTTTGGTCATACCAAATGGCTCACAACTGCCTACAACTTCATCCCCAAGGGATGTGAAGCCCTCTTCTGGCATCTGAGGGTATCTGCACTGATGTGCACATACCCACACTCAGACACACTCACATGAATAATTCTACAAAGGATCTAAAAATCTTTTTAAAAAAAATAATTTATTATGCACAGTGATGAGTTGACTCATCAAACAGGACAGTTAGATAGGATCCATTCCATTGACTGACATGGATATATTTTAAGGTTTGTGAATTATAAGTCCAAAATATCTCCCTTGTGTAACTAGCAGTTGTTGCTGATCGTCTCTTAGGATCTCATCTAATTCTGATCACTGGAGCACCAATAAGTGGCCTTTCCCCACAGCCAGGGCTGCTCCTAGAAGGTGGGTGTGTCCTGACAAGGAAAATTCTCACCAGGAGCACTCCAAGACAGGGAGAACTGTCTATCTCTGGCCACACCTGAGAGCAAGGACAGTATCATTTCACTCTGCTTATTCAGTAGCACATAGCAGCCTAGCAATTTCTGAGTCAAGAAGAGACAGAGGGGCTTAGTTCACATTCTTGATGAGGAGAATGTCAAGGAGTCTGCAGCATATTTGCTATGGTTTAATTATTATTACTACATCTGCCAAGGCTCGTTTTCAGTAAATGACCAAAACTGTGCAAATCATTAAGATGTTCAAATCTTCACACTTAGGATTTGCAGAACCTAGACATAAAATATTAGTACCTACGGTCATAAAATTATAATTTTACTTATATTGCCATCTTTATTATCTTAGAGAATTTGTAGACAATTCAGGAAGTTTACCTAGAGTGTGCGAGTGCAAGTGCACGCATGTCACTGAACACATCTGGAAATCAGAGGAGAACTTCGGTAGCAGACCTTACCTTCTGTCCTTGTTTGAGATAGGGACCCCTGCTGCTCCTATTCCATACTCCAGGTTACTTGGCCTGTGGCCTCCAGGGATTCTCCTCCTCTGCCTCCCATTTGCAGGAAAAGCACTGGGATTGCAGTGCCCAGCTTTATAGTTTTGTGAGTTCTAAGAATTTGAATTCAATTCAGATCTTCATGCTTGCACAGCAAGTACTTTATACACTTAGCCATCTCCCCAGTCCCTTAAAATGCCAACATTCTCATGGTCAGTTATCCTACAAGCATATATCTGTTTTCATCATACTGTCACTGAGCTGATACTTTACAGAGCAAAGTATCTCAAATTGCCTACATTAGGAGAATGAGGGAAACACCTCTCTATATCCACACATTGCTCAGGAATCAAAATATAGTAATGTTTTAGTATATATAATTAGTAATATATTTAGTATATATAATTTAGTAATATATTGAAGAAATAGGCAAAACAACATAAAACCTGTAATTCTGGTTATGAACAGATAGAAATAAATGTTCCAAACAACCAATAATAAGAAAAGTATTAAAAAATAATAGAAGGAATGTGGCTCAGGCCTTTAATCCCAGCACTCGGGAGGCAGAGATAGGCAGATGTCTGTGACAAGTCCAACCTGGTCTACACAGCGAGTTACAGGCCAGCTGGGGTCACAAGGAGATCCTGTCTCAGAAAGACAAAGTAAAAATAAATAGAAGGATCAAAAGTAAGCCCAGTGAGAAGAAAGAATAAAACAGTTAAATATTTCCCACAGCATTTTACAAGGTGAAAATACCAACATATTTACCTCATCTTCTACATAGTCCTTTCATGGTCCTATCAATTTGACATTGTTTTTGGATGAACTGTTGCCGCAGCCTACCTGATTTTCCTCTTTGTAACAGGGAGAGACCGCCCATCTGCCTAATGATGACAAATAGATTTGATCTCATGTGACAACTCTAATCAATTAATAGTGGCTGTTTGGGGCTTTGTTCTCCAAATAGTTCTGAGGCTATGTCTGGAATCAACAGGACCAAACTCATTAACATTCCAAGGACACACGTAGGCGGGTGGGTTGCCAGTCAAATGAAAGGTGTCTGTCATCTCTGCATTTGTTGATGAGAGTCTCTTTGGTGTCTCAAAAGCCCATTGCTGGTCTCCTCACTGCTCTCTCCCTTACTGCTCATAAAATAAGTCTTCAGCAAGTGACTGCATAAGTGAACAGGTAAAAGAAACACTGGATTTTGTTATTCCTAAAATATTTATGTAATAGAAATGCAATGATGCCCAATTTATAGAGAAAGTAAAACAGGGCTAGTAGCCACATCAGGAATCATCTACTTGCTAGGCTCAATAACTACTGCTAATTCGGTCACCTAAACAAGGCCTGCATAATGACGACACCAGTTGACAAACCAACATGAATGGGTTATAAATGATATGAATGATAAATAACCTTGATGGGATGTTTTTCTTAGAAAATCATGATTTTAGTATTTTAGAACTGAGAGATTCTGAAATTTAAATTTACATTGATCTAATGTTTTACGTTTGTTCATCTTCATGAGCACAAACTGTTACTATCTTCTAGGTTTAGACCCCAAACCAACTTAATTTCTTACACACAGCCATGTTCATTAGTAAATATTTAATTTGAGGGTGTTTAAATGATTTCAACTTAGATTTATATAATCCTATAAGTGTAAGATATGAACTTTTGAGTCATCTCAGAAAAAATACAAAAAATAATTCACTTAATTATAAAAATTTATATTAATATGTGTTCTTGAAACACTTAAATGTTTCAAGTATTGTATATCTCAGCAAAAATCAAGTTGTTTTTAATGTAATAAAAATTACATAATTTATTTATTTATTGCTCTTTCTATTAACTTAGCCTAAAAGAATAAGGTTTTTGTACGTTATTTGTTATTTTACCTGTTAATCATCACTCCATTCCTGCTCCCCCTATCCTCCCTTCTGTCTTTCTTTAACTTGTAATCTGTTGACCTCTGTCTATTCCACCTCCATAAGAGTATTTCCTCCCTCTTATGATCCCCTTTATAGGTTGTGACACACACATGCACACACATAAACTCATACACATACGATGAGATCGAAGAACATATATACCATTAAAAAATTAAGTTCTACAAACAAATTTGATATTTGTTTCTCTGAGTCTGGCTTACTTAGATTAGCACAATGATTTCCAGTTGCATTCATTTTCCTGAACATGTCATGTTTCCATTTGTTTATGGCTGTGGAATCTCCATGGTTTATATGTACTGTATTTTTCTTATCAATTTATCTATAGACAGATATCTAGGCTGGTACTGGTTCCTGGATATTCTGAATTGTGCAGCTACATGAACGTGCAAGTTTCTCTGTAGTATTGTTAGAGAGCAAATAGCTATTTAGCTGGGATAGACTATAAATTCATTAGTTTATCTGTTGAAAGACCCATATTTCCAGTTTCATTGGTCAATCACCTGATTATAGGACCAACCTTAGGAAGGTGGGTTCACCTTAAGTTACGCTAAATAGGTGGGTGGAATACAGAGTGCGTTAATAAGGCAGTGAACTTTTCCTGCCGAGAATCCCGCCTGCCAGTGCAGTTCTTCTGACCCCGCCACAGACATGTAGCTCTCTGTAAGTCTGCCCGCTTTTCGTAATCTTTCCTTCTCTTCTTCACATCCCTTTTCTAAACACGCTTTCTCTAAGGCTTTGGGCTGCCCTAGCGTCTTGTATTTTTCTACTTTTTCTCTAAAGCTTCTCCCAGTTATGTGGTTTCCAGTCCTCTACATGTCTGAACTCCCTCCATTCTCCTCCTCCAGGCAGCTGCTGAGATCCCCAACTTGCCTGCCTTGAGGATTTTTCTTTAGATTTCAATAAAATTGTCCTAAAGCTTCTGATTGGGTCCTTTCTTAAATTCTTTTATGAATGAGACTAAGAACTCACTTAGGGGATGTACTCTTTCACCCAATTCAGTATGTTGATTGGATAATCTTAATGTATATACCTCCAAGAACAGAATATCTGACTCAAATGTGAGTTCTAATTGCAGCTTTCAGTTCTGATTCTCACAGTGGCTACACATGCTCACATTCCAACCATCAACAAATAATATTCTTCATTTCCCACTTCCTTGCCAAAATATACTATCATTTCCTTAAACTTGATGGTAGCCATCCTGATGGGGGTGTGATAGAGTATCAAAGTCACGTTGATTTCCTTTTCTCTGATGGCTAACAGCATTGAATGATTTTTCAAGTACATTTGGCCATTTGTGTTTCTTCTTTTGATAACTGTCTAGTTAATTCTTTAGTTTATTTATTATGATTTTTGCTATTTTTTGCATTTATTTTTGTATCTTTAATCCTTATTTACTGTATAGTCAACAAAGATTGTTTTATTATTATTCTTATCCTGTCTCTATAGTCTGGTGAGGTTTTCTTTGTTGTATAAAAGCTTCTAAATTCATGTAACCCTATTTTTCAATTCTCGGGATTATTTCCTGTATTGGAAGGAGTTTCTTGTTCAGAAAAGTCTTTATATTTGTCCATATATTGAAGTTTTGTCACCTATTTTCCTTTTACTCATTTCAAAATTTTATATGAAGTTTTAAAATTGATTTTGAATTGGTTTTTGTACAGAATGGGAAATATGATCTAGTCTCATTGTATCACATGTGTAAATCAAGTTTGCCCAGTGCCATTTGTTGAAGAGACTGGTTTTTCTACAATTAATGTTTCTAATTGCTTTTTCAAACATTAGACATCTCTGATTTTGGATGGTCTTTCTAGATTCTATTCTATTCTATTCCTTTCATCTATATTCGGTGTTTTGTGCCAATACCTGTTCTATTACTATGACTCCATGATATAGTTTGAGTGGGTATTATAACTGCAGCATTGCTCTTTCTGTTACAAATTGCTACAGCTTTTTGGAGCCTTTTGTCATCCCATATAAATTTTAAGATTCATTTTTCTACTTTTTTGAAGAACATCATCAGGAAGGAAATTGGGGGAAACTTCTCATTCACAATAACATCAAACAAAATAAAAACATGTAGGATAAACTTTTACCAAGGAGGTAAAAGTTCTCCACAATGAAAACTTTAACATACTTCCTTGAGGAAGAAACAAGAAAATGGGAAGACTACCCTTGCTCATGGACAAGTAGAATTAATATCATAGACTTGACTGAGTTTCCTTCTTCATATCTTACTCTGATTATTGGCTGTGTAGCTAAAGTATTTAGCATCTTGACTTCAGAGTTTCATATCAACTGGCTAGCATTCACAGTGGAAGGTGCTATGCAAGCTTCCTCAAGGAAAAATATAACCATCAACCTTACCCAACTCTGAATCCTGTGAAGTACAAAAACACTGGACCTGACAAGATATGCCCACTGCTGTAATAGTGGTATAAATATTGTGGAAGTAACCAACCACTCTTTAATTGGATTTAAGGTCTATCCCATAGGATGGTGCCCATAAGTGACACTGATATCAGGCTTAGGAACCCAAGCTAGATAAGACATAGGGGAAGAGCCTAACACTAGTTTTCTGCTAAGTAGTTATCATATTAAACTAACTCCTAATGACTTATTGCTATACCCATAGATTAATGTATCTCTCAACTCTCACCACAGATTTTTCCCTGTGTAACAGATTATGATTAATACAGATACTCACAACTGGCCAATGTGCAGAGAATAAGAGGCTGTAGAGTGTTTTTCTCTGAATAAGAAACCAATATCAAACTTCTTCCTCAGACTGATCAGGGAGCAATGGGGAAGAAGGGGCAGAAAAACTGTAAGTGTCAAAGATGATGAATGACCATAAGGAAACAGTTTTACAGACAGCTGATCAGTTATTCATATGAATTTCCTGCAATGGCGACAGTATGCATATGGCCCATGCAAGGTCAAACCAGACAAAAATCCCAGCATAGACATAGACATGTGGAAGTAAGTAAGAAACCCCAACACAACCTATGGAAACTGTGGCAAATGATGGTTGCTGGGAGGGGCAGAGACAGACTCTTTTAAGGATAGGACTCTTGGTAGGTTAACCAGGCTCCAGTGGATGGATGAACAGTGACAAGTAAAATCAAGTCAACAGAACCTAAGGTTCTTATCGACGCCTTCTCTCTAGCATACATTGAAGAAAACACAAATGAACAAATGAGCAAATTGGATTTTCCTCCTTTCAAAAGTTGTGTAGTAATGGACGTATTTTAAGGTGCAAATGGGATGGATGGAGAGGAAGATGGAAGGGAGATGGAGAACGAGAGGGAGAGGGGAAGGACAGCGACAGGGACAGGAAGGGACAGAGAGAAACAGAGGTGGACTGAGAGAGGATGTAAACATTTGCAGTCCTTCCTGTAGGAAGGCTTCCTAGAATCACAAAATGTTGGAGAAGATCAAAGTCCTAGCTCAAGCTTTCAAGCACAGAGATCTTTGCCTTTTTGTTCTCAACAGTTAGACAATGATCCTCCACTGAAGGAAGCAGGGAAGGAATATCTGCTTCACCCATCTGCCAGTTCTAGTACTCCAGTTTGGTAGCAACACTTTGACAGATATATTCAGAGGAAATCTATGACCATAATCAAGTTTCGAGAAGCTGACACCTAAAATCACCACCGTATCTTCTTTTCTGTGATTGACTGATATTTGTAACTGCATCAAAGAATGGTGCTAGGAATGGCTTGGTTTCATTTCATGTTGAACCTAGCCCACTAACTCAGGCAAGTTGTTTAAAACAGAGCATTGGTTACTATTCAAAGTGTGAGGTCCCAAACTGTTTTCTTTAGATTACATCAAATAAAATTTATGAATACTATCCTTTAGTCCTTCACAGTACATTTGGAAGACACATGCCCAAATGGAAAGAATAATTTACCTATTGCTTTTCTACATAGCACTTTAAGAAATTCAGTGCCTGGCTCTGAACTGACCTGCTCCAACTCTTAATACAATGTTTAATTTCAAGTTGTTTTACCTAACCAGCCATAGTAACAAAAATAGCATGATAGCTGGACCAAAACAGGCATACAGATCAATGGCATAGAATGGAGGGCCAACACACCTTCACAGTTAAAACCTCCTGATTTTTAACAAAGATGAAAAAAATAGTGCTGGGAAAACTGGATTTTCACATGTAGAGAAATGAAAGTTGATCCCTGTCTCTCACTCTGCCCCCAAATTCAAGATGAATCAAAGATCTTAATGTAAGACCTGAAATTCAAAATCTATTAAACAAAAATATAGTTAAAATATTTTAAGATATAAGCATCAATAAGGATTTTCTGAAATGAATTACAGGGAATAATCACAGGAATTGACAAAGGGAGGTTGTAAGCCTTCAAAAAAAATGTTACCTGTCAAAGGAAATGATCGACAGAATGAAGGTACAAGTGAAAGACAAAGCACTAATATCCACAGCAGTACCCATTAATGGGTGACACAGTGAGAGAAACAGTCCTCCAAATACAGAGTGTACAGAGGCTAGAGAGACTCGGTAGTTAGGAGCACTGGCTGCTCTTGCAGAGGATCCAGGGCTGGTTCCGGCTAACAACCTTATGTACCTCCAATCCTGGGGGATCCAGTGCTCTCTTCTGGCTTCTGAGGGCATTGTGCATAAGGTGAATTTACAAACACGCAGAGAAAACATTCATGTACATAAAAACATGAAATGATTTTTTAAAGATGAAGGACAAATGACCAATAAATATATGAAATGTGTTCATTACACTTATGCATCATGGAAATATCCTGAGTTTCCACCTCGCAGTGGTAGAATGGATATTAATAAGATCTGTATAAAAAAAAAAAAAAAAAACAGACAAAAACTAAGCATGAAGGGGGAAGGCTGGCAGAAAGCCCCAGCCACAGCTGAAGATCTATTGACAACTGATTCTTCTGGGAGAGGGAGAGGCTATTTTCTTTACTGGTATGACACATGATAAAAATGACCAATCTCCAAAGGGTTGACCCCCACCCAAGAGATGAGAGTCTCCAGGCCTTTCAAGAGGAAAACAGTAATAAAGTACATTAAGTCAGGGACTGGTAAGGAATGTGCTATTGTGCTCAAAATACATTGTACATTATTCTCAAAGAATCATTCAAAATTTTTTTATAAAGGGAAATGACAGCAAATGTTAGTGAAGATGGGATGGAAAAGGCAAATTTTATACACAGTTGATGGGAGTGTACGTTAGTCTAGTCATGTGGAAATCTAAAGATCTAAAAATAGATTTACCACATGGCTCAGCTATTCCATTTCTGGTATTTACCTGCAGGAAACTGAGATAACATAATACACAGATATTTTCTCATCCTGTTCTCTCAGCACTATTTACATTAGCTAAGTTATGCAACCAACCAAGTCTTATCTGTCAATATGAATAGGTAAGAAAGTGACATGCAGACATAGCTGCAGTAGATTTTGATTTAGCCATGAAGAAGAATGCAAGTATGTCACTTCTTAGAAACAGATGCAACTGAAGATTATCATATTAGCTGAAATTAGCCATCTTTGGAAAAACAAGTATGTAGATAGAAAGACAGACATGTATGTATATATATTTATGAATGACATGAAACATAAATGATAAGTGAAGCTTGGGGGAAGAAGGGGACTAGAGAGAGACAAGAGAGGATATGTAAGGATACAGAGTGATAGATGCACTCAAAGTACATGATATAGTTGAATAAAAATATTTGTATGAAAATCATCATATGTTCAATGATTATAGACCAAGAAAAATTGAAGAAGGAAAAATAATAAAATAAAAACCCCAAAGCAAGTAAAAGCATTAATTTCTATCCATACTGAACCTGACTCAGCTGATGTACCCATGCAATATCCTATGCTGGAAAGCCCTTTTCTCCCTTATATCTAACAATTGCTCTCCAGTTTCTAATTGTATTCCTTATATAGGCATTCGCCACAGTTCTAACCTTGGACCTCCTCTAGAGCAAGTGTGATTCCAGGCAATTGTCTATCTCAGTCAGCCCAGCCTTTATTTAAGTTACCATTACAGTGCTTAAATTTAAATACCCCTTCTGTTCGAAGCCACTGATCAGATCACAATGCTGTAGAAACAGAACTGAGGTGCTAACTTTTCTCCAGATTCCGTGGTTTTATGTATCAGTTGGAGACCTTCCCCGTGCTTTCAGCTTCCCTGATTGGCCTTCTGCAGTTGTGTCTTGCATTCTAAAATAATTTCTCTGTCTTCCATTCTTAGTTTCACACTTTTCAGTCTCTTTGTGGGACATACGTCCATGGAATCTCTCTAAATTAGAATTAATTATGTTTTTCTTAATGTGTTTCCATAGCATCTGTCTCTTTCAGGATGAGGCTTGTATTTTATAGTGTAAGACTTCCTAGCCTCTTTACACACTGCCACCAGCTCTAGCATCCCATACTGTGACAAGCACTCTGGGATCAGTCTGTGGCAATGTCACACTAATCCTAGAACTGCCCTCTCCAGGCCTTTATGTACTCTCCTTTGAATTTCCCCCTTTTATTTATTTATTTTTGTTTTATATTTATGTGTTATTCTTGCATATATGTAAGTGCACCCATGTTGTGCAATGCCCGTGGAGGACAGAAGAGGGTGACAGATCACACTGAGACTGGATTTATGGATGGTTATCAGCTGCCATGTGGGTGCTAGAATTCGACTCTGAGTCTTCTGCAAGAACAGCTCAGTGCTAACCACTGAGCCATCTCCCCAATCCCTGGTATTTTTTTTTTTTTCTTATTACTTGCACTACAAGCTTTACTCATCTAGTTCATCCTCACCACTTCCTCTCAAAGTGTGCCTCTCTGGTCCCTCAAACAAATTTGTCATCTTTATTATTGTTATTATTCTTTCTATCTTGCTGTGGTAACTGTTGTAGTTATCAATTCTTGAGCATTTAATATTTGGATTTTAAAGGTAGAAAACTGAAGCACAACATGGTCAGCTAGTCTAACCTCTGTATCTTAGAATTTCCACGTTAATCACATGCTCACCCATGCAGTCTAACTCCAGTTTTCCATCTTTTAACACATTCTGCTCCATGCTGCATCTAGAAGCCTAAGCACTTAGTTGAAAATTAATATTCAATTGTTTTCCTTCAATAATCTCCAAACCCTTAGAGACAGAATCACAGCCTTTGCTTTTAAAATCTGAATGCATGAATGTGACGAGGAAGGACATTCTCAGACAAGATTGAAATTTAGAGCTATCTTTCAGGGCTACTGGAGAGTAGAAAAAGAAAGAAGTGTAGACAACCTAAGTTTAAATTGTGATTAGTAGTGAACTCAATCAGCAAATGTGGAGTCGGTGCCACACCACGCAGCATGCTCCAGAGCCAGAGTTACAATGAAGTAGATAGCTCAATCACCAGCTGAAGTTTTCTACAGACATTGCACATTTATTTAGATGGACCATGCTGCAATATTTATTCTAGGTAAATGTCCTAATTATATATTTGTCATGAAATTCTCTCTAAATTTTCATGAATTGAACATGGGTATTTCTGCTCACAAATGGTGAAACTAGAGACTTAGAGAAATGCAGTGAACTGCTTAAGTTCACATCTTTACTGCACCACAGCACACTCAGAAACCAATAAAGGAGAAAGACTATATGTACATGTGTATGCTGTGTACAGGTTTATAGGTGCCCTTGAATGCAGGTAGCAGGTACCAGTGGGGTCCTGTATTTTTCTCAGCAGGTTTGGTCATCTGGAGGACAGTTTTTCCGGGTTCACTGGCAGGTAGGGCGGTGGAGAAGCCGGTCCACCAGGCCTCCTCCAGGGGCTGAACCGGTTGGTGAGTATCGGTGGCCTGGACCCCTCTCCACTCCGGAGAAATCACCACACCTAGCCGGGAGACCTGTCAAAGCAGGTTCTCGCTTTGTTGCGTCAGGCACAGTCTTATATAGGGTAGGGGTTGGGCTAAAAACATGGGAAGTGAAGGACCAATCATTTTTCACGTAGGCTGTAGCCAGGTAGGGGGCATTTTGTTATGCCTTGCTGAGTCACTCCTATGCGGAAGTGAGTGTCAGAGACAGGTCGCAAAACTCGAGTGAGGCTCAGAAAGCTGCACCAGGCCACATGTCTGGGCCCATGAGGCTCTACACAGTTTGATGGTGGTAGAGATTTTAAAAGATTCTGGGGAATGAGAACAGCATTTATGCTCTAACTGCCTTCGAACGAGCCGGACATAGCCTAATTCCCTACCTCCAAAGACACCACGGTTTCATTCCAGGCTGCTGACTGTCCACATCCGTCCTCACCACTACCCTGCTTAGTTCTCTGCAATTTCTCTGACCCATGTGGTTTCCTTCTACATTCCCTTTAATTAATTCCCATTAATACCTCTGTAAGGAATACTGCTGTTTTGAAAGTTCCATCTCTTTACTGTGGGACTGTGTGTTTCTACTGTCGAACTCTATATTCTGTAGCTTCATGCTAATGGTAATGCATCTCTGGTATGATGCACTATAATTCACATCATAATTGCTTGACTACACTGGAACTCACAAAGCAATTAGAAGCAAAGTATCATGGACTTTCTATTAAGGTAATTTTTCTTATTTTTACTGAATAAGCAAGTTATTCATATATCCTATGTCTTCACAGTAAATGTATTTCTAGAGGAAAATTTCCTGCAGTAAATACAAGTTTGTCTCCTTGGCTTTGAAGAAATCATGATTATTCCAACAGGAGGCTAAGGGAACAGGTATTGCAATTCCCAGATCAGTGGTGATGATAGCATACCACCATTTACATCTAGTTTTCTACTTAGCACTATCAAGCTCCTCATTGATTAAAACTCTTTTTTACCACCCTCCCATCCTTGTAAAGGAAAATTCCTCCCTGTCATAGGGAGAGAGTGTCACAGTTATAAACATAAGCAGATCAAGTATGATTTTTCTATTATGCTTAATTATTTCAGAGGTGCTAGACATAAAAATATTAGAGTCTCAGTTTCTCCTTTATTCACTAGTTATTTTGTTCCTATATAAAGAGCTTCATGATGTCATAACTCCCAAAGTCTGTTGACAACATAATTAATCATACGATCCTTTATAAATTTACATTTCAAATATATTGGCATGGATATAATTTGATAGATGAAAGATAGATGAACTGAATGAATGACTGTATGATGCTTCCTTCAATAAGAATTTCTTCATCATATATCTGGAATAGGAACTTATAATAGAATCATCTAAGCTCTTTTCATTAACCTAGAGAATAATGTGTTTTATTTAGTATGAGGTGTGATTTAAAAATAACATAATATTTTCCACAGTAAATATATAATTTGAAGGCTTTAAGAAACTTGATTAGAATATAATTGTTGACCCAGAGTAATGCAAATAGTAATAACCATTACAATAGCTTCAGTATATTGTTTGTGTGAAAGCAACAAAATGAGCTGTCTATCTTACTTTCTTCTTTTGCCACAACTGGATTTAATGACTTCTCAGTTCTCCAGATCTACTTCGCTTGCTAGGCAACAAATGCTTTTTACATCTCTTTTATTCTTCCAGCATAATTTTAAAATTGGACTTTTCTATTTAACTTGACTTGTTTGTTATTATCTGTCTTGTCTCTCCTAAGTATACAGATATCCCTATCTGGAAGATCTGTTCTCTTTGCATATTTTCACCTAGATACCTTAGATTTTGGATTTTGAGTAAAATTTAATTGCTTTCTGATCAAATATAGTAATTTTATGTAATGGTTACAAATATCATAGGAACATTACACAGAAGATGTAGCAGGACTTTACTAAAGGGAAAGTTTACACATTTCCTCTGTTACCTGTTTTTCACGAGGTGATCTTGCTTTGCTTGAAACTGATGTTTATAAGAATTGAATTTATAAAGAATGACTAGTCCACATTGTTTTACTCCCCCTGTGCAAATATTTAAATAGCTTGCACCTGTTGACTTAATTTGCCCTGGTCGCCAGGAACAAGTGATTCTCCATAAGGATTTCTTAGCAGATGTAAATGTTTTCACTGCATATTTCCCGTGACTCAGCATTTTCTTGTCACTGTGACACACTTCAGAGATCAGCTTTTTCATTTGTTACTGTGACCAGTAACGCTCAAGGTGGCCCCTAATTTCCAAGCCTAGGTTCTTCATTCATGACAGGAAGCAAATCCTTCTTTCTTGCTTGTAATGAGTTTATGACCCACAAACGAAGGTTTCTTTGTAGTTTCAAGTTATTAACATTTACACTTGTTTATTACTGAAAAGTAACTAAATAATACTGATACATAGGCAGAAAACAGAAAATCCAAGTAAAATTACTTTCACAAAAAAAGAGGTATTCATTTTGAAAGTCAGTACAGATGGAAGATATGACTTTTAAAGAAGAGCTAAAAGCAGGATTTAGGAAAGATACTTTCAGGGCTCATAAAAATAGAAAAGATGGGCAGGGTGTGGTGGCGCATGCTTTTAATCCCTCACTAGGGAGGCAGAGCCATGTAGGTCTCTGTACAACTGAGGTCAGCCTCATCTAAATAGCTCGTTTCAGACCATCTGGGGCTACAGGGAGTCCCTATCTCAAAAAAAGCAAAAGAAAACAAACAAATAAAAAACAAAGTAGAAAAGTTATATTCATACTGTCTGTATTTGAAATAACTACGATAGACCCCAGTGTCTAAAGTACTTTGACAGAGGTTTTAAAGGAATGTATTCAGTGGCACTGAGTTGCCTTCAAGTCACAGCCAAGTGGTTGTAAACCTGAATATGGAGGATCCTGTCCTTGAAGAAAACCAGGCACCTAAATTAGGCCAAGATGTGCAAAGACTCTTAGGTTACTACACTTGAGAAAGCTTAGAAATAATCATAATTTGGAGGGATGGCATGCTTTAGCATGTTGATACTTGACGCATCTCATTCATTCTTGATACTCATTTTCATCTTACTATTTTGGAGCATCTTTCTCTTTGGACTTTTGCAAGTTTATCACATGATTTCTTGGTAGTTTTTATTTTCTTATCTCATATGGTTAATAGTGATGGCCAAAATCTTTTTGATAATAGATGAATTATTTTGTGGGCATAGTATTATGAGTGGTCATATTAATTTAACCATGATGCTTATAAATCCAAACATTTTTAGGGTGAACTTTAAAAAAATTATATTAGAAAAATGTGCTACAATGTGTACTGTAAAATATTTAGCACTTGGTCATCAACTTCTATATTTTAGGCTTAATGATAATGAGGTAATTAGCAAAAAGACTTACTAGGATCATACAATAAAGAAGGCATAATAGAAAAATCTTAAATATTGTTAATAAAAAATACTTCAAATTCATTTCATTGGTAAAGATATATTAATAAATACATTACTTGGCATATATCATTTCCATAAAAACAAAATGGCTTTCAGAGTTATAAATCAACCTTTTATTCACAGAGTTATTTCAGTTTATTTCAGTGTTATTTGAGGCCCAGAGAAGGGAAAATCCTCTCAATTTTATGTCATTTTCTATTCGTTGACAAGAATATAATCTGAGCTGTCTGACATGCACATGGCTATTGTAAGAAAGAAAGGTCTTTCAGAGCAACCTACTTCCATAAGATCAATCTCAGTTAGTTTACAGTATTGTATCAATATGTATATATTTATGTATGTGTCTGTTCTTTTTTCTCCTCCTTCACTGGCACTTAGTTTGAGAAAACTGAGTGTCTTAATATTTAAAAGAATGAGAATTATTATTCTTTCATTTTTTTCCAAATTACATGAAGGCAATGATATTATAATCACATGTACCACTTAAAATATAGGTAAATATTACATATATTACTACTTAAATAAATTCAATATTGCATAATTCTTTTTATCTAGATAGCAAAAATTATGAATATATCTTAAAGTAGACTTTTGAAAACATCTCATGGAGGATCAAGTTTGGGAAGGTTGGAATGAGGAGGTAGCATGAATCAACTCCGTAAATTACCCAAATCAACTGGAAATTACAGAGAAATGACTGAACCATTATAAGACAACAGAGTCTGTGATTTGTTTTAACCTTTCCCCCAGCATAATTATGGCCTGTTGTCAGTTAAACAACAGAAAGAACTGAAGACTTTTGGAATGCTGTTAAAAAGTGCCATGTTCAAAAGCACAGACAATATTTTACTCAAAAGCCATCTCTGTTCTAGATTGTTATATTGTTATTTAGGTCATATCTTGACAGAGGAAAAGAATGGGAAAAGTTTTAAAATATTTTTATTAAGTCTTAGAGAATTTCATACAATGTATTTAGACCATATTTAGACACCACATCTCCAGTCCCTCCCTGCAACCCTCCATCCCACCCATAAATTTGTTCTCTCTACTATTATTATTTTCTTTTTTAAAGGCCTACCAAGGATACTTTGTGTTCCCCAAATGTTCTTTGGGGTGAATGGGAACTGGAAAAGCTTTAAGTACAGAATATGATGAAAACAGTGAAAGTTTCCTGGTCACATTACAACTGTCCAAGATTTTGACTAAGTTGATCAAGTAAGAGCTTGTTCAGGAGTGAAACAGCCAGAGAACTGGATGACCACAGTGAAACTGAAGTCACTGTGCATTCCTAGGTGCATATCCCCAAATAAAACTAACATACTTAAAGATGTAAATGAAATTATAATGAGTTCTAAGGCCAAAGCAATTATCAATTAAGACACATTACGGTATGGTATAAAATAGAAGTGTTGTAGTACAAAATTATGACACCACGTATTGCACACATAATACAGGAGTTAAATTAACATATCTGAGCTTCTGAAAAACACAGTCCGTGAAACTGATACACGAAGCAGAAGCAAAGAGTCGGAAGTCATCCTCTGAAATCTGCATGTGACCATCATACACAGAAGGCCTCAGGTCAAGAACAGTAAGAGAAAGGGAAAGAAAGAATGGACAAAAAGAAAGCCAAAATTCTTCTGAATTTAATGAAGGATATAAATATGAGCTTTCAAGAAGCCCAATGAATATAGACAAGGTGGTCTGAATGAGTCCACTCCTAGGCACATCATAATCAAAATCAAGAAATTCAAACCAAATAGAAAGTTAGAAAATCAGTAAGTGAAAAATAAGTTATTATGGATAATATTCCCTCCATAAGGTTAATAAATAATTTTGAGTCTGAAGCCATGGAAAACAGAAGAAAATGGAGTGATGTCTCCAAAGTGTTGAAAGAAAATGTCTACGAAGGTTTTTCTGTTCAACAGTCCTATCCTTCAAAAATGATAATAACTGTTTTAAACATCAACTACATAAAGGCACCCAACAGTTACAACGTGTGTTGACTGACTTCTGGAGAAGGAAGATAAAATCTTAATGGCAGACACACACATACACACACACTAACCAGAACTGTGTGATTTAAAAAGTTATAAATATTTATTGAGTATCATATGAAATTTTGTTGCATATATAAATTGTAATATTTCTTAAGGCCAAATATATTTATCTACTCTTTTATCTTTGATATAGGATTGAAATATTAAAAATAATTTCTTCTGGGTTTCTGAGATGCACAGAACACTGCCATTCTTATACAACCCTACGGTGCAGCACAGAAAAAATTTCTTGCTCCTCTGTGACTGTGCTGTGCAGCATCGGTCAGAATTTCCCAGTCTTTTTCTCTCAGATAACTTTCAGCTGAAGAACTCGTCAACTCGAAATCACCAAGGTTTTGAGTTTCTGCTGGGCCTGGCCCTGCCTGGAATGTGCTTTTATGTTTCATTCCTCTAATCCTCAGTTACTCTATTGCACATCTAACTCTGCTTTCGACTCTCAAACAAGCATGTAGCCTCTGAGCATGCCTCCATCTCTGAGCCTTTGCATTTTTCTAATCTTCATGAAATCCTCTTCGTATCCACCTCCTCATTTTATGTAGCTATCATTTGAAAGGAACTCCCTAACTTTGAATTGTCCTTAATCTGCATTCAGAATCAAATCATTTGCCTAAATTTGTCTTTCTTCTAGAATTTATTTCCACCTAAAATGTTATGTTTTGTTTGGTCCCATGAGTGTTATGTGCTTTGTGGAGTACAGTACAAATTTCACAGTGTCAAAGACTTACCTCTTTTATCCACTAACTGTTACATTCAAAGTAGGAAAACCATGCCTCACATACCACTGCCATAAAACAAAGAAGGAACACTTTGAATAGATATGTTAGCTAGTGAATAAATGGAAGAAAGGCGTTACAACTGTTTACAAATTAGGAATTGAGAATCACCCAGCAGAGAGCTACTTGAGGATGCTGAACTACTTTAATAAAGGAAGAACTACATCTCTTTGTTTTTCACCTCTCTTAAAACCTGAAACAGAGCCTTCCTTCCATGTAGAAATCCTTCAGGCGACTTCTATTCAGTAATGATGGAAGCTTTCTAAGCAGAACAGTGTGGCAGCACAGTGAATATCAGCTACTGGAAGGGAGCGTAATTAGGGATCTGAGTACCTATATATGTATTTCCTTATATTTTTGGCAACATAAACTGATCATTAAAAAGCTATTTTAATGAAGGCACCTTATACACATATCTTAGTGATATATATGTATCAGTTTATAATTGCTCATCTACATTTTTGAATACTTTGCTGGTTGATCTTTTGTAGGGTCTGTCCCTTAGAAGTGTGTCATTTATCATTAATACATTAATTGGTGTGTCCAAGAAAAAGAAATTGTCAGTAATTAATTTCAGTCATTTTTAAAGTTTGGTTTATTAGGATATAAACAGGTAGAGATTTTAGAAATAAAGCATAATATTTCATAAATATTTCCCTTGATTCAGCTTCACTATTTTTTTTTCTAAATCTTACTGAATTCACAGTTGAATGTATGATATATGGGACTGAAAATATAAACTGTCCCCCTCACTCTGAATTATTTAGTGAAGAAGATATATTTGTTCACAAAGCACAAAGACATTCACACAGCTACAGCAGACCACATTAGTTTAGATTTGCCAACACTATCAGTCTGTTTTGCCTGCTTCAGTCATAAGATAAGTCATTTATTTGAGATGACAGTTCTACATGCAGATGAAGGGGCCACTTCTAGTGGTAACATTCTTTCTGGCAGAGTCCACAGGGAGTGCTGGATGTCACATAACAAGAGACAGAAAGAACTTGCTAGACTGGTGTTATACCAGACCCCCTCTGCCCTAATCACAACTAGTATCCTAATCACAGAAATGGGTCTGTCCTCCTCAAGGGCAGTTAAGCATATCTGAAAGGTCCCTAGCAGTCTCATCTCTAAGTGCTTCATGGTGAGAATTATGTCATAGCATGAATTTCAAAGTCCAGTTTGGCCATCCACAGTCAGTTTTTTGTCAATGTTGTGATGCTTAATAAATTAAGTCAGAAAATATTTATTTCTGGAAACAGTCACACATAGTCTAGAACAGACTGGATAGACTTGGAATTGTTTCTTCTGTAAATGTTTGATAAAATTCACCAGCAAAGCAATTTGGGCTCTGTGTTTTCTATTTCGGTTTTTGTAAGTACTAATTCAGTTCTGTTCTGTTTAGCAGTACGTTACATCATCACTTTGTATAGCTGAGAACTTTGTAGATTTCTCACTGTTGTATCATCCTTGGAATCTGTAGTGACAACTGTTCTTTTCTCTTCTGAAATTGCCCATGTTGTCTTTTTTCCCTCTCTTCGGCTAGCCTGGATATTCTTATACCAATGTTACTGAACTTTTGGAGGAATTAGCTATTGATTTCATTCACTTTAATTATTATATCCTGGTTTTAACTTATGGATGTCTTTTGTAGTGTTATCTTTACTGTTACCTGACTTAAGTTTAGTGGTTCTTCTTGTTCCAGTGAGTTCATATGAAAAAGTACTTTACTGCTGTGCTTTGAGTGGATCACTGGGGGTGGGGTAGAGTGGATAGGTCCTGAGGTTTATAACCTGGTTGAGTTCCCTCACTTCACCCAATGCAGATGCAATGTGACCAGCCAGCCTTCTGCTAATGCTGCCACAATATGCTATCATGAAAGACTGTCCCCTCCCCACAGAAGCTCTGGGACGATAAACCCCTCTTTCCTTAATTACTTCTTGTAAGGAATATGGTCAGAGAAAAGAGGAAATAATTAGTACAGTTACTAATTTGCATGGATGCTTCTCAGAGGCCTTTTGTCCCTCTTCCATCATCCCCGTGTCTCTGCTACAGAACACTGGATCCTGCAGACATAGACAGAGCAGAGTTTACAGTCCTATCCTAAGTCGGAATCTGTGTGTCTTAGTAAATGCCTGTCACAAATATATTTCTCATCATAAAGTGGCATTTTCCGTACCATGGATTACCAAAATGGCCTATTCTGTGTTCCCACTGTAAGGTCCAGCAATCGGCCTGCAATGAACACAATCGAGATAGTATGCAATAGCAAGTGCACTTTGTTTATTCTTGAGAATCAACCAGCATGCCGGGGTCTACCATTCAGAGGAATGGCGACCATGAAGCAGTGAGTGGCTCACAGGCCTTTTAAACACAGTTAGAGGATTTCCAAACAGATATTGGGAAACTCAGGCTAGGACTGGATAATGGTTGGAGCAGATATATGGGCCTGTTAGAGACTGATCCTTAGTCTGACTCAACAGGTCTTTAGTCCATCTGACTCAACAGTTTTGACTCTAAGAGGGGATGTTTGTATAAGATAAGTTTCCCGTGGTTAAACTGTAATTGCTGGCTGGTCAAGGATGGGGATGGGCTGTTTTCTGAGGAAACTTTCCATGGGAAATGAAACTTTAGCAAGAAGCAAAACCTAAAGCTAAGCTAAAATGAAGGATATCATAAAATGGAGTTTGTTAGATTCCATCTGCTTAAGAATTGCTATAGTTTCTTCTCCAGGTACCATATTTTCAAAAGCTATTTATTTCTGGGTAAGATTGTTACCCTATTTTGAGATTTCAGTTTAGAAAAATAAATAAATAAAATACAAATAAACATATAAAAACATCAAAACAATGGTTTCTAGCTTCTCTAAAATATTTGGTTGCAAAAGCAAGTCTGATAAGTTCAAATGTGTTTTACATCCAGTTGTGAAATGGGAAGCTTCAGGATAGAATTAGAACCATACTCTAGTTTGGAGCTCCTTCTCTAAGACTGATCTTAGTTCTCACTTTCCTGTGTCACAACGATCCTATCACATTCCAGATCTAAATTGCCTAACTTGGGACACCAGAACTCAACCCCATTCTGCACCCCATCAAGACTTGTGGTTTGGAGCTAAATCCCTAATACCTCTCTATGTGCTGCCATCTGAGCTCAGTTCATCACAGTCCTGTAAACTCCCATCCTAACCCTCCAGCCAATTTGCTTATACATAAGCCACATCCCAACCTGCTGATCCAGGATCCTGTGCAGTCAACCCTGAATTCACATCTTAGAAGTTGCTTCCATCTCTAGCTGAACTGAGATCACTTTTTCATCCAAAATGTCCAAATTGTAGGTGAAAATACAGTGGGCTCAAACTGAACAGCAAATACTCCTCAGTAGGACCAAAACCTGGCGTTTTGGGGAAACAACAAATCAGATACAAATATTTAAAAAGGACAAGGTCCATTTTATGCATACAAAGGCACATTACCACACAAGTCCAGATGCCAGGCATCAGGGAGAAAAGCACAAACAACATGAATAACCAAGATAATATGGTTAATGCAGAAATTAACGCCATCATAAGATTTCTTGAGAATAACTACCAAGTGGACACACAAGTCAAGGATTTCAAAATAGCATTTATGAATATGTTCAAGGATTCAAAGAGGATATGATTTAAAGAACTGAATAAACACTGTGAAAATACAAACAGTTGAATGAAATCACTAAAACAATTCAAAACATGGAACTAGAATTCAATAAAGATATAGATGATCAGAACAAAAGTCAGTCTGAAATAAAATTTGAAGTAAAAAACTCAGCAACTGAAACAAAAAGTTTAGAAGAAAGAAACAAAGAGGAAGTGGAGAAATGAACAGAAAATCAGATCTTGAAGACACACTTGGAGACATGCATCACTTAATCAAAGACACTACCAAATCTAAAATGAGCTAGAACAGAATACACAGGGCTTATGGGACACTTTAGAAAGACCAAACCTGAGGTGAGAGTCATAGAAGAAGAAGAAATCCAGACCAAAAGTACAGAAAATATTTTTAGTAAAATTATAAAAGAAAAATTTCCACATTCAGAACACCAAGTAGACAGGACCAGAAAAACCAAACCAAACCAAACAAAACAAAACAAAACAAAAACTACCCACATCATATATTAGTCAAACACTAAACATACAGAACATACCGAACAAAGGAGAGATTTTGAAAGGTGTGAGAAAGGTCAAGACACATAGAAAGACAAGCTAATCAGAATAAGAACTGATTTATCAATACAGACTATGAAGGCCAGAAGCATAGACCAAATCATCAAAGAACACATATTGTAATCCAAATGACTATCAGCTGTAATTGAAAGAGAAAGAAAAACCATGCTAAGAAAATATTAAAGGAATTTAGGTCCACAAAACTAGCTCTACAGAAAATAATCAATTGGATACCAAGAAGACAATGGAATCATCAGAAGAGATGGAAAAGTCATGATCTTAAACACAAAGAAAAACAAATTGCTTCAGAACAGCCAACCAAAAGAGTTTTAAAAAACAAAACAAAACCCCAGCTCTACAGCATGGACAAATCAAAAGTTTGGGACACAATAAAGGCAGTCCCAAGAGGAAAATTTGTAGTATTAGGTGGCTACACCAGAAAATTAGATACTTATATAAATATATTAATCACCTGAAAACCATGGAAAACCAAACATAATCAGCACCTAAAAAGAATCGAGTGGAAAAGATAAATTAAAAATCAAGGATGAAATTAATGAAATAGAAAAGCTAAAAAATCTGTACAAAGAGTCAGTGTAATAAAGAGTTGGTTCTTTGTAAAGATTAACAAGATTGACAAATCTTTCACCAAATTAACCAAAAGAAAAAGAGGGTTCAAATAAAGAATCTCAGAGATAAAAGAGGAAACAGACCTGGAAGAAACATAGACCTGTAAGAACATACTTTAAAACCTAAAATAAATGGTTAGTTTTCTAGATATGTAGGCTTACCAAAATTAAATAAAAAAGACATAAATATTCTAAGAAGACCCAAGCAACCAGTGAGGTAGACTAATTAAAAATCTCCCAACTAAAAAGGGCCCAGGACCAGAAAGATACAGTACAGAATTCTACCAAATCTTCAAATAAGAATTAGGATCAATACTCCTCAAATTATTTTGTAAAGTAGAAAATGGAAAAAAAAAAAACACTTCTAAATCACTTCTATGAAACCAGTATTACTATAATATCAAAACTTGGCAAAGACATAAATAAAAAGAAAATTATAGACCAATTTTCCTGTTGAATATAGATGCAAAAATTCTTAATAAATCACAAACTGAATGTAAGAACATTTCCAAAAGTTTACTTATCATGATCAAGTTGGCTTCATTCCAGAGATGCAAGAATGGCTCAACACATATAAATTAATATATGTTATCCATCACATAAATAGACTCAAGGACAGAAAACAAATGATCACCATCTCATTACATGTAGACAGCTCCTTTAACAAAATCCACATCTATCCATGTTAAAAGTCATAAAGAGCCTGGCCTACAAGGAATGTGTCTCAACATAATAAAGTTCATATACCACAAGCCCATCATCATGCTAAACAAAGGGAAAAAGAAAGAATTTTCCTTAAAGTCAGGAACAAGACAAGGATGTCTGCTCTCTCCATTCCCGTTCAATATTGTACTTGAAGTCTCAGCTAGAGCAGTAATGAGGATACAAAATAGAATGGAAGAAGCTAGAGTATCTTCATTTGCAGATGATTCTACCCATAAAGAATCCTAAAGACTGCATGAGAAAACTCCTAGACGTGATAGATACATTCAGTAAAATAGCAGGATATATAATTATCACCCCAACTCAACTGCTTTCCTATACATAAGCAAAAAATATACCAAGAAATTCTGGAAACCATCCTATTCTCAATAGCTTCAAAATTTATGCAAAATCATGGGATAAATCTAACAAAGGAAGCAAAAGACCTGAACAACAAAAACTTTAAATTTTTAAAGAAAAAAATTGAAGAATATACCAGAAGACAGAAACATTGTCCATGTACATGGTTCAATAGGATTAATATTGTGAAAATGGTCATTCTCTCAAAAGCAGTCTATAAATTCAATATTATCTGTTAAAATTCCAACACAATTCTTTACAGAAATTGAAAAAGATAATCTCAAATTTCCCGTGGAAACACACACACGCATACACACACACACACACACACACACACACACACACACACACACACACAAACCCAGAATAGCCAATATAATCCTGAGCAATAAAAGAACTGCTGGGTGCATCACCATCCCTGATCTCAAATTATACTACAGAGCTATGGTAATAAAAACAGCACAGTACTGGTGTAAAAACAGATAAATTGATCAGCAAGTAGAATCTAGGACAGAAATTTAAATACACTCATACAACCCCCTAAGTTTTGACAAAGGAACCAAAAATATACACTGGACAGAAGACAGCATATTTAAAAAACGTGCTGGTCAAACTGGATACAAGCATGTAGAAGAATGAAACCAGATTCCCGTCTTTCACAATGAATAAAACTCAACTCCAACTATATCAAGGAACTCAGCATAAGACCTGATACGCTGGACCAGGAAGTACTGAATACACTGGAACCATGAATACACTGTAACTAATAAGCACAGGAAATAATTTTTTTTTAACAGAACTCCTATAAAGGAAACAAAGAACAACTGACAAATGGGATCACGTGAAAGTAAAAGTTCTGTACTTTTATCAAAGAACACCATCATTTGAGTTAAAAGGCAACCCACAGATTTGGAAAAGAAATAGCAGGTATATCTGTGACAGGCGGTTATTATCTAGAATATACAATGAATTAAAAAAAAAAAACCAAACGTCAAAAAAACAAATGACACAAATAAGGTGTTCCTTTGGGTAAGGAACTGCACAAAGGGTTCTCTAATAAGAAATGCAAGTGGCTAAGAGATGCTTTTAAAATGTTCAGTATCTTTAGTCATTTGGAAAATTTAGACTAAAACCACTTTGGGACTTCATTTTAGAGATTTCAAAATGGCAAGATCTAATAAACAGACAACGACAAATGCTGGAGAGAAGGTAGAGAAAGGAGAACACTTACCCACTGCTAGTGGGAGTGAAAAGTGGCACAGCCACTATGAAAATCAGTGTGGAGATGTCTCAGCCATGCCACGCTTAGACATATACCCCTAAGACTCTAAATAGTACTACAGAGATACCTGTTTGTCAGTGTTAATTGCTGTCCTTTCCATAAAAACCAGACACTGGAAAAAAATGTATGTCCATCAACTGAATGCTTGGCATATACGCCAAGGAACATTATTCAGCTCTTCAACATAATTATGTTTTTTTCAGGTAAATAGATGGAACTGGAAGTGATCATCTTGAGTGAGGTATTCCAAACTCAGAAAGACAAATATCATGTTTTCTAATTCATAAATGGATGCTAGCTTTGAAATCATAGCTATGTATGTTTCAATTTTAAAATTAAGAGAACTCAAGCAAACTAAATGGCCGTGGGAAGGTGTGTAGGATGCCTCTGGGAAGAAGTGGAAAGTGCATTGATTTGAATGGGGAGGGGGTACGAGCCCAAGATGATTCAATGGTCTGGGGGAGAATGGAAAAGCAAGGCAGAGGAAAGGTAGCATGGAGAGATATGTAAGAGTAGAAGCCTTTAGAAAACCCATGTATATCCATATACATCACAAAGTCAGACTAAAAGGAGTAGACCTATAATAAGGAGACACTGCCATTTCTAGGCATCATAAACTAATGAAAAAACAAAACCCAATGTCAAAAAATAATTCCTTCTCTAGAGTATGTTGACCAGGGGTCCAATACTGCCCATTGCTCCCGCAGAAACTGAAGGTAAGGCACCACACACATGAGCTATGGAACAAACAAGGAGAAATCAAGCTGGTTCTGACTTCAAAGCCTCATCTCTACTGTCTAGTGCTCATAGTGCTGGAAATTACTGGAAGGGAAAAAGAATCATCATCTTTATCCCGCTGTGAATCCTGTGAACTACAGTAACAACTACCCTGGCAAGAGATCCAGCAGTGCAGTAGTGGCAAAAATGCTGCGGGATTAACCAATCACTTTTTAGTTGGATTTGTGTTCTGCCTCCTAGAACGGAGCCCATATCTGACATTGATTTCAGGCTTAGGAACCTGAAGTTAAACATATCACTGGACATAAATGATTAGTTCTCTACTAAGTAGTTACTATTTAAATTGACTCTTAATGACTTATTATTATACCCATTATTAATGTATCACTTGATCAGAGAATTTCCCCTCTGCAACAGATGGTGATTAAAACAGAAACCTACAACTGACCGATATGCAGAGAATAAGAGACTGAAGAGTGCTTATGCTTATCCCTGAATAGGACACTTACTTCATCAAACTTCTGCCCCTCAAGGCTCAGTGATCTTTGCAAAAGAGGGGTGAAAAGAGTGTAAGAGCAAGAGGTGGCGACTTAGTACAAGGAAACAGTCTTCCAGACAGCTGGTCATTTACTCATAGGAACTCTCAGCAATTGTGACAGCACACACAAGTCTCAGGCAAGCTCAAATGACAGAAAATCCCAACATAGACACAAGATAGGAAACTTCAACCCCAACTAAGGAAATTGTAGTAACAGATGGCTGCTGGGTTGGGCAGAGACAGTCTCTTAAAAGGCTGGAACTCTCGGTATGTTAACCAGGCTCCACTGGATGGACCCACACTGAAGGATATTGGAGACATAAATTAGATTTATAATAAAAAATTCTACAAACTGTTCATATTGAGTAAAATACTATATAGTTAGTGAAATTATTCAAACAGAAAGTGTCCTTATTTTAATTATTATAACTATAAGATTATAATGCATCATTTATAATGAATATCATTTTCTAATTTTCCAATTTAAAATAATGCATGTGTGTTTGAAACCATCAACACTTCCAAATTACAGATTTAGAGTCCAATTTAAGTAGTTGCCAATTACCAGATCATGAAATATTTGCATCCAACATTTAAGACACAGCATATGAAATGTGTACATTTAGATTTCTTACAGCTATAATTGTGCCTAATTTTCTAAGTTTTAAAAAGGAAACAGCTTTCCATTCCTTCAAATTTATAAGGTTTACTTACATCCTTCAATGAGAGAACTCGTAACTTCATAGGAAGATTCAAACACTACAGCCGCTATTAGGATTTCTCTGTAATGAGATTTCCATCTTTCCTGTTTCCTACCCAGTTTCTTCCTTCCTCTGTTACAGGAAACGTAATCTTAGAAAACACAGCTGAACTTCATTCAAAAAATGTATTCCTTTGCCTCAGCTCTTAAAAAAATTCTGCTTTTCTGAGAAAATGTGTTTGTATCAGTACCCCCAACTACTTTGTTTTAGTTTTATTCAAACCAATAGAACTGATATTTTAAATTTAGCTTTTATTCAGTGGCAGACTCAAGAAGTGGCATATCTTTTGAAAATCATTGGCATCAATAGGATGTCTGTTATAATTTAAAAAATTTTATGATAAACATTCCTTGTAGTTTCAAGTTTTACATTTTAAGGATTTATTATACTATAAGGTAACCAAGTAAAAGCGAAAACTAATCAACCAAAATGTGTCATTTCATAAACCAGTGAAACTAAATTTGAGCCATCAGTTCCCGTCAATGGATGTTTAAGAGTCAACAAACCCTCCTGTGGTTAGGGAGAGGCTCAGAAAGTCCCACCCTTAATGCAGGAGCTATTGTCACCTAATTGCTGCTGGTGGGAGGAGAGGCTGCATTCTTCAGGAATGTGGTTTCTGGTTGGGTGTCCATGCTAGCAGTAAAATTTCACTTAAGGGGGTGGGGGGAGAAAAAAAGAAAGGAAAAAGAAGACATAAAGTTGGGAGGGAGATGTGTTAGGAGTGCTGAAAGAATTCGGGGGGTGGGAGACAGTTACAATGAAAATATATTGTATATATGTATGAAACTCTCAAAGAATAGCTAAAAATAGATTTTAAAAAAGAATGTTGGCAGCTTCCTAGCCAGAGAAGCCGCTTTCTGAAGTGGGTAATGACTCAGAAACTCCTAGTGGTCAAAGAACTGAGAATGTCTGTTAGTTCCTGAGGAGAATGTCGGTGTTAGTTCCTCCAGAGGCTCAAAGAATGTCACAGAAGAGGATGCCAAGAGAATAGGGAAGAGATCCTGGGTATTGTCTTGTAGATGTGACATGGCCTTTCACACTCATGGACTCACAGCGGATGTGTTCCCTCCAGAAAATCTGCACAGGCAACACTAATTGGACTCCGTGGGATACAATAAGTAAATAAATAAATAAGATATGGGTGGTGGAAGGGGGACATGTTGGTTGGTGTCCAGGGGCAGTGAGAGGGGACACTTAGGGGTGATAATAATCAAGTTACCTTGTCTACAGGTATGAAGTCATCAAAGTATAGATATAAATAAAAGATATCTTTTAAAAAGTTAGCATGCTGTAGTCTCATTAACAAATCCATTATTTTAAATAAAAGCTTTCTTTTGAGAAAGAGCCGAAGTATTCATACCTGATTTGAGACGGAGATGAGTCTGTTGGGAAGCTTTGTGTGGGGATTTGATGGGAGTAGAGAGACAACCAGAGCCAAACAGACATCTTAAATTTAGTTAAAAAACTTCTTGTTTGCATTCTCTTATTTTGAAGCTTTCAAGTTCTAATCTTTACCATATGGGAACTTAGTAAGAATTTTTTAAAAATTTCTCACAATAGTTATAAATTCTCTGAAAGAATTGGGATGGAAGAAGAGAAAACACGGGTAAGTATAACTCTGCTTTTAAGGAAAAATGCTTAATGGAAGGGCACATTTAATATTTTATACAAAATTGTGTCTGGCATGAAATCCTAACCATTTTAAGTTCAAATGAATAATGTTACTGCTTGGTATAAGTTCTGTGGTGCATTTATCTCTTTTCTAATATTATCAGTCAATTCATAGTGTATCAAGGAGGGTGTTTTCTTAGGAAACCTAATAAGAAACTTTCTCAAAAGTTTAAAATAATGTTATATTTCTCTTACAGAATGGCTTAACATTTCAATCTTTTAAGATGATGAAAACAAACTACTATAATGCTCAGAGAACAGACCCTTCAAAGACCACCAAGGAATCCAGAGTGTATGTATGCAAAAACAAAAAGTCTTTATTCAAGCTTAAGCTGCGTCTCTCAGACCTCACCAACACAGTGAGTGGATAGGTGCTGAGAACCTGGATCCTAAAGGGTGTGGGCCTTTTATTGATTACAGACAAGGAGAGGCGGGGCATTACAGGGGCGCATCATGATTGGTCAGGGGAGCCTGTGCACGCCAATATAATTTAAATTGATTGCAGGCCAGCTAAGAGGTTTCTTATTGGTGGGGGCTGTCCTCATGGTAAAGGAATGTGCTGACTGTCAGTTAGGCTCACTGCAGGGTCCTGCTTTTCTTAACATGCTGGGGTTTGTTCCCGTTCCCCCAGCCTTTGCAGCCAGAGGCTTGCAACAGCTTGAAGTGGGCAGTTATATTCCTCTTAATCTAAAGCCAAGCATTTTACTGAAAGAACAGTTAACCTAAAGGGCATGGGGTTATGGAACGGGAGGAGGATTCCACACTATCAAAAAGTCCTTACTGTTTCACTTAAAAATGAAAAGATGAAAAAGGCATAATAAGAAAGCTGAACCTTAGTGAGAAACTATACCTCCTCTCCAACGTAGGAAAAAAGGAGAATGGAGGGAAATCAACATTTTCATACGTCAATGACCAGAGTTCTAAGTGGTACTATACCTGCACAGAGAACACAGGTGGTCTTTATCTTTGAGCACGCAAATCGCTTCTCAGGATTTATCCTGGAGAGGATCCTCTTCCTACGAGATAACACACGCACACAGTTATCCACTGCCATTGTGTTTATATTTTGATGTGCTTTCTGTTGTGTTAAAACAATGACCAAATATAACATGGAATGATTTTTCTTGACTTAGACGTTATATTCCATCATCAAGGGAAGCCAAGGCAAGAACGCAAGGCAGAAACTTGTAGGCAAGGCAGTAGCTGCACAAGAGACCATGCAAGAATGCTTGCTCCCCAGGCTTGCTCACTTACGATACTCAGTCTGTTCACCTCCGTAGGGTTAGCAGGACCCACCAGCGGCAAGGCCCTCCTATATCAATTACCAGTAAAGAAAACGTCTAACAGCCATGGTCACAGGCCAATCCAATGAAGGAAATTCCTCAGTTGAAGTTCTTTCTTCTCAGTTTGTGGGAAGTTGTGTCAATTTGACAATTACTAACCAGCCTTGAATAACTGCAAAATAATCAGTATTCAAAACAGCTAAATTCTGGATGAATTGGTTCTGGAACGGAGTATTAAACTCAGAGGAAAGACAAAGACTTTGACAAGCAATTTGCAAAGTATTTCCAGCTATCCTAAGTAAAAACTCAGGTACAAAAGAGAAATGTTATATACCTATCATCTTCTGTGGAAGAAAGAATTTATAAACAATACATATATTATATATGCACCTTGACTCTGTTCAATAGACTGAGTAGTATTATGAAAGCGTGCTTGATGAATTACTGGTTAAAACAAAAAGCAGAATGAATAGAACACACACCCACTGACCTAACTTAGTGGCTTTTCCTCCTGAGTGCTAGCACATCTCACTTGTCATTGCCTTTCTGCTAAAGACAAGTCTTTAGCACAAAAGCCATGGGAGACATTTAGAATGTAAATAAAAGCAGGAGCAATTAAGATGCAAAATAAAAACGAGGTCAGACACCTCGTGGTGATTTATTTGATGTTATTGTATATATTATTCTTTTTTTTTTGAGACAGAGTCTCCTTTTAGCCCCAGCAGACTTGAAACTCCCTATGTAGACTAGTCTGACCTCAATCTCACAGAGATTCTCCTGCCTCTGCCTCCCAAGAACTGGGACACGTACATTTTATTTGAAAAAAAAAAAGTAAAAATTTGTGATTTTATATATGTATTTTTGACTATCATTATGTGTACATGCCCAGTGACACTTAAAAACTGACATCACAAAAATAAAGAGCATAGCTGGCCATGAAATCACACCTTTGTAATGCCAGCACTGTAAAAGCTGAGACAGTAACATGTCAAGTTGAACACAGGCTAGACTACAAAGAGAATTATAGGCCAGCCTTGGCTACAAAGAAAGACTTTGTCTCAAAACTAAACATAAAACTCCTGATAATAAAAAAGCACAACTAGCATCCATTGTAAAATAGCATTGTAAAAAGAAGTCATGGCTTATAGGAAGAACTATGCTCAAAAAAACTTAAAGCCTCTTATTTGGAGTGAAAATCATTTTTAATACAGTTCAAAGATGCATATGTATCATGTCAAAGCAAAGCTTAAGCTAGGTTTAAAGGGCTCCTTCTGGTCAAAGGGTAGATGAATATGTGAAATAAAAACAGATTGCAACAGAATGAATTTAAATGTGAGCATTCACACATTTATAATTATACCAAATGGACAACAGAAATAATAAAATGATCTAATTGAGAGAGGTAAACACCAAAAAGGAAGTCCTCTTTTACAGAAGAATTTCAACAGATGAAAATGGTTGGTCTGATAGAACAGAATACTACTGTTGTATACCCAAAACAGTAGATACACAACGATGCAGTGAAAGCCATTCAGTGAAACAGTGTCATCAAAGTATGAAATACTGAGTTAAAAGTGAGGCTTCAAGTCTCCAGTGCTCCAACATTAAAAAGAAAAAGAAAAGAGATACACAGAGAGACAGACAGATAGATAGATAGATCTGGTAGTCTCTGTCTTAATGAATCTTCATCAAGTATTCAAACAGCATTACATATGATGGGAAAGAAGGACTTTTGCATCCTAAGGGATGCAATGCAAGGTTGCATTCATTGCTTTGAAGTGAATTTCATCTTGAGCAAGGAGCCCAACAAGTCCGGGCTGTGGGATGATCTGGAGGAAATTTTCATTAGACTCTTCAGATAGACACTGGAGTGGAGCTGTGAGGCAGTCAGACACTAAGCCAGTCAGTAACCAAATGCACTGTGTAAACCATGCACTGCTCCTTGAATTGAATCAACCATAACTTATAACCGGTATGAATATTTGGACAGACTTGTTTATGAATGATATGGTGATTACCGTTGTTGAATTAATTTTTATTTTCCTAGTTAATGATGTGGTTATAACAGCAAAACATATTTGTTTTCGGAAAGAGTTTGCTAAAATATTTAGATGCAATGTGTTATGACAGCCTCAGACTACTTTTGTGTTTTGAGTAAAAAATGTGTATATGAGAATGTCTGTTAGTGTTAATGTGTGTATGTGAATGTGTGTGTGTGTATGTGTGTCGCAGTGTGTGTGTGTGAGTATGCAGATGTGTGTGTTTATAAGTCTGTATTGTGTGTATAAATGTATTTGTGCATGTGAATATGTATGTGTGTATATTTGTGAGTGTGTGAGCATGTGTGTGTGTCTGGCAGTATATGAATGGATGTGAAATGTATGAGTATGTGTAAGCGTATGTGCATGCCTGCGTGTCTGTGCATGTGACTTGTGTGTTGTGACTGAATATGTGAGTGTATGTGCGTGTGTATTTTTGTATGCGTGTTTGGGGGAGGGTGTTTGTGCAACTGTGTGGGAGACTATGTGAGTGTGACAGTATGAATGTTTTAGATGAAAAGAAGGGAAAAGATAATGAAAAGACTTTACCAAGAGACATATCATTTAAATGAAACTCCACTCCTAGGGCATCAACGCCCTCTTCTGTCCTTCACAGGTGCTACATGACAAGGGTGCTCTTACATACAGGCGGTCAGTCATACTCATAAAAATAAATGAAGCTATTATTTGGGGAGTATGGAGGCAAGAAAGACCACCGGATGCTGGAATACCGACTAATTTACATACTGGTTATTCAATATGTGTAACCAAACATCACAGATGTGTGACAAGGTAGCACAGAACATGGGTGTTCAGTGACTTTTAATGCATCATTCTAATGTTAAGTATGTTGTTTCCAAGGCTCAGGGACCATTGGGGAAGAGAGGACTGAAAGATTCCAGTTGCCAGAGGTTGGGGGGGACCAGAGAAAAGCCATGTTTCCTGGATGTGACAGGACCACTACCCTCCGTAAAGAAATGTTAATAGTCATTTACAACTCACTCAGAAATCTAAAACCACCTAAAATGTTTAAATTAATCTCAGTAATCTTTAAAAATTATACTATATCTGAACAAACGTTATGAAAGTAAGAATGCTCAGCTGATGTTGATCAGACATTATTTTCAATGTGCTTTTGGAAATGGAAAGTGAATGAACAAATGCTGAATGTTTTGTGCTCTGCTTATTAAAACAAAAACAGCTTTTGCATAAATATTTAATTTTAGTTAGGTTAAAAATAACCAGTGTCTTTTAAAGTAGAACATTGTGAAAATGTGTATGTACTGGATTGGGATATTTCCTAAACTGCTGCAATAACATATATAATAGAACCTTTTACCCATAACTCCATACAGCCAAACAAACAGCCGAATTTCACGCGCTGCTAGAATGGTACTGAGAATGCCGCTTCCAATTCTTCCCATTCAAACTTCAGATCCCCACCATTCACAGTGTGATCAGCACAGTTTCCTAACGTCACACCCATTCAGCCCTTTCATCTGTCTTCTGTAAAAAAGTGGGATACAAGAAGTTCTAGCCAAGTGCTCTCCATGTAAGAAGTGTGCCAATCTTTGGAAGAAGCCACTTTAATTGTTTTATTAGAATATATACAAAAGATGTTCCAAAGCACCAGATATAAAACCAGTCAATCAGCCACTGCTGCATCATCGATAACTAAAAGAAATTGCTTTATAAAAGGAATCCTTGTGAAGTAAGGTGTGGTGGTGGAGGCCAATAATGCCCTCACTTGGGAGGCAAAGGCAGGCAGATCTCTATGAGGTTGAGGAGAGTTCTTGGCCAGCTGTGATTACAGGGAGACCCTGTCTCAAAGTGGCAGGGGGCATTGTGGACTTTGAAAGAGAAATACGGCTTGATGTTCAAACATCTTAAGTCAGGAACCCAGTTTTTTTTTTTTTTTTTTTTTTTTCTTTCCAAGCTCTTTTTTGTTATGATTGCTAGTCAAGAGAAAATGTAAGACAAGAGGGAGTTTTAGGAAAAACATCATTTTAACCAAAAACAATAGAGTTATAGTTAGCTCTGAACATATCACTAAAAGGGAAATGGTCTGTTCAAGCCCACCCCTTAAATGGGCAGCAGAAAGAATTTCCCAGAGTGCTCATCTTCCATGAGATGACTCCAGACTCTCATCAAGTGCTGTTGTTTATTTTGATGTGAACATGGACAGAACAAAGACAACTCTGGTCAGAATGATTAACTGAGTCATTTGTAACTTCCAAAATTAGTTCATTTAAGTACTATTCTCGTTTTTATTACCTTTAGAAAACCCAACATCCTTGTGGTTTACAGAATTCTCTTTGTGTGGACAATAGTTCCATATATAGACACACACTGGGCTGCACCAGGCTATTTCCCTCTATTTCAGGGTACCTGCCACAGAAAGAAATTTATTACTGAGACTGTAACTTTAAAAATACTTTTTATTCTTTTTATTTTATGTGTCTGGGTGTTTTGCCTGCATGTATGTAAGTGCACCATGTCCATGCAATACCCCACAGAGGTCAGAAAAAGATCCCTTAGAAGTGGAGTTAAGGATGGTTGTCAGTCACCATGCGGGTTCTGGGAAGGAATCAAACCCACGTCTTCTGGAAGAATATCAAGTGTTCTCACTGCTGAGCCATCTCTCCAGTCAAGGAGATTATAACTGTTATTTAAATATCCATTTTCAGTCCTGATGTTCTGCAAAGAACAAGCACCTTTATTTATTTATTTATTTATTATTTATTGTAACAAAATTGTTATTGATTCCTCGAGAACTGCACGCATTTTCACCGTCTTCCCAGGCCCTCCCCATCTCCACCCCGCCGACCACTCCTGCTCCTGCCTTCATGTCAGTCGTCATTTTTCTTTTATTAAAGGTCTGTTCAATCTAATTTGTGTTCTTCAAATGCTCTTGGGTGTAGGTCCATCCCTTGGACTCTCGGCAACTTCCCAAGGCGTCATACCCTTAAAGAAAACTGGTTCTTGCTTTGCAAGCAGCTTCGTTACCAATAAATCTTCAACTAAGGCTGGGAATTTGATACTGGTTAATGAGCTGAAAAATCAGCTGCGATTAATTTTTAAAAATCAGGGTCACTAAAGTGAAATCTGAGAAATATTTTCTCAGGGTCAGCGCACTGATGTAGCAGCAGAGCAGGGCCCTCCTCCTGATGAAGGTCAAGACCACATCTCAAGCTAGCAGCCAAACTTGGAAATGTAAGTCTCCTCCACGCCAAGACGGGCCGGTGGCGAAGGTACAACCTCAGCTTCAGTGGAGACCCAAGGGTTCTGGAGATGCCAGAACCACAGGATGACCAAGGACAGTGGCAGATGTGGGGTGAAGCTGGCCTAACGACGTCAATGCGACCAGCAGTGTGTGGTGCTGATGGCAGAGTCAGAGAACCAGAGCTGCCCAGTCTTTACAGCCTAATAGATCATGGATGAGTCTCAGATGCTGAACGTTGAATGTTGAGATACAGAGTTTGATTTATACGGCTAGAGATTAAGTTTTGCCTTGGTGTGATGCCTGGTTCTTCCCTTATGGAATAAGAAAATACATGACTTCTTTTTTATTTTATAAGAGCCACAGTTAAGAGACTGGATTAAAAAAAAACTTAGACATTTAATGTGTAGAAAATTCTAAAGACTGAGATTGGACTGTGTTTTATATTATGTAAACATGAGATCTTGGAAACAAATGAGAAAAGAAAGGTCATGATTTGAAGTGATGTGTTTTTGTGTCACATCTGACAAAGGGTGGAATGTCGTAGTTAGCTACAGCTGTGAAATTGACCGAAACCTGGAATCACCTGAGGGAAGGGAATTCCCACTGTAAGCAGTCCTCTCCCAGAACAGGTGGGCCTGCTCTCTATGAGAAAGCAAGCTGAGCAAGCCAGTAAGCACTGTTGCAGTATGGTTTCTTCAAGTTTCTGCCTTGATTTTCTGCCTTAGTTTCCTTTGATGATGGACTGTAACCTATAATGTGAAATACACCATTTACTCACCCAGGGTGGTTTTGGTCAGTGCATTATTATAACCACAGAAAGAAAACTACAAGTGTCCTTTGGATTACATGAAGCCACTGAAGAATTCTTTCTTCACTTTATTATTTCCACTAAAATAAGATTCTATGACTATATGGATCCATCTTGTAATAATGCCAGAGGCAGAAACCTTTGAGTAAGTGCTATTACCATTAGAATATAAGAAGGGAGAAGCCAGGTGAGACCAAGAGGTTTTTTTTTTTTTTTTTTTTTTTCCAGTCCTGAAGCCCACAGAGTGACTCTATGTGGTGACACACTCTAGTGAGCCACATGACACTTGCATAACTCTATTAGTACATGTCACCCAAGTCTTCATTGTCAGACGTTGTTAACAGAGTTATAAAGTTTCAACAGTCCTCTGCCCATGGAACTAGATGTCACTGAGGATTTCAGATGAGAGAGTTAGAGAGAGAGAGAGAGAGAGAGAGAATGAATGGTTTCAACTCATGCGCCAGATTTGGAACAAAGGATACTGCTCGGAACACCAGTAGTATACTGGGAAAGTCACAATAAGAAAAACCTGTTCACTTTTTTTGGGCAGCAAAGACAAGGAACCCACCATGCGTCTGAATGGGAACTCAGAAGTTTAGTTGTGCTCTGGTCATTTTGAAGGGCTCTGTGTTGGGATAAGCAAATGGTGAGGAGGATTTTGACAACTGTGTAAAGTCACTTAACCACTATAATGAAAATATAACATTTGGAGAGGTGGCTCAGAAGTTAAGATCACTGGTTGTTCTTCCAGAGTACTCAGGTTTAATCCCAAATACCTAAATGGCAGCTAACAACCTTTCATAACTCCACTTCCAGGGGATTCAACACTCTCCGATTGCATCCACAGGCACTGCACACATATGGTGCACACACACACACACACACACACATATATATACATATATATACGTATATATATATACATATATATATACATATATATATGCAGGCAAAACACTCATACATAATATAAGCTCATACTCATACATAAAAATAAGCTCCAGGTGTCGTGGTGATGCATGCCTTTATCCCAACTCTCAAGAGCAGGAGGCAGGCAGATCTCTATGAGATCTAAGTAAGCGTGGTCTGCATAGTGACTTCCAGGTGGTCTGGGATTAGGGAGACCCTGTGAAAAACAATAACCAATTAAAATAAAAATAAAATTTACCTTAGTGTCTCCTTGCATTTGAGTGAGTCTGTCAGCTGACCCTTTCACCCACAGTCATGGTCTGCTTTCAGTCATGAAGCCTTTACCACTTTTGGAGTGGCTCATGCATGGAATAGTAGAGTATGTTTATGTTTTAATTCTTTGTCTTAACATGCTCCTCAGATTCATCTATGTGATTCTATGTACCAGTAATTTGTTCTTTGATATTTTTAGCATAACATAACATAATCAAATGTGCCTATCCATTAATTTGTATTACTTGGAGTTTGCCTGTGAAATATAACTTACAACTTTGTGTGGACCTCTGTTTGTTTCCAGGTGGAATTGGATCATATGACTCGAATACATCTTTATTTTTATGTTTATAATTAAATCTAATATCTATTGCTATTGTTCTTATTCCCTTACAGTAGAATCATCTGCTACCGAAGAAAGAGGCAAACAGTCCTATAAAATTAAATAATCCTCATACTGGTCCCTTTTTCCATTTTTTAAAAAGATAACAACTACTTAATCGATAGCAACAAGACAGTGGCTCTTTATTATTGGTATTGCAATATCACATTGACTCTCCCAAGCTCTTCTAAAACTGATAAAGATTTATTTCAATTATGATTTTTATATGCAAATTTACTTATTTGCTCTTGGCAAATTAATCTAGATTCCTTCAAATTTATAGTAGTAAATAGACATATGAATTTCTAATCTTCAGGAAAACATGTGAGATTCAGGAAAATTAAAAAATAAAACTAAGGTCAAATATTGTAACTTTTCTGTAAGTCTGGGAAGATATACTAAGGCTGACATTAGCATAGTATCTACAGTATCTTAAATCCTCTTAACAAATTTTCAAGGTGTAAGGAGTGAAAAAATTTTCAAATAGGCAAAAATTTGAAGTAGTTGGAAGAAAGGAGCAATAAATTTTACAACTTTCTTCCTTGTCCAGATTTATGTATTAAGTAATGATTCACATGGTTAAACAGGCATGGACCTTTATTACTGATTATGGTTAATGAGAATATCTGATTTTAGGCTGTTGGCTATATGGTATTGTTAATAGCAAGCTTCTGAAATAGATCTATTAAAACACAGTCCTAATTTGTAGTTTTACTTAAAGACTCAAGAAAAGACATAGAAAAGGCCCAAGTTTTCTGTGCTTCCTAAGGAAAGAGCAACAGAGAAGAAGGCTGTTTCTTCAATCAGGTGTTCACACCATCTCTCTTGCACCATCACCATCAGGGAAGGACGCCAGCAACCTCTCCTCTAGCGCCTCCTCTCCTGTGTCCTCCACAGTGTTACCGCAGGGACGCCCTTGGGTGCACTTTACATTAGCTTTGGTTTTGCTGCTATAACAGAAAGTCTTAGAAATAGATTTAACTAGGTCTTTTATAAATCAGCTACGAGATCTCTCTGCACACACTACACTGACCCTCCATTCACTGTTCTGGTTTTCATCCTAATTTCCATTCTTCAGTGCTGTTTGAGCTATTTTAAGAGGTCCATCCATTTCGCATTTGACCAGCTATGTGCTGGTTGCCCATGAGAGACAACACCTCTGCTCCCATGCAGTGTATTTGTTGTAGAAGAAAAATAAAATATATTTGGAAGAAGTAGATGTCAAATATCTCACGTAATGATCACTACAATGGAACAGAAAGAAAGAAGAAAAGAAAAAGTATGGAAAATATTAAGCTTCCTTGTCCAGGGAGCATTATTTAAGGAACATTTGAGCATAGAGAGGAGGGGAATTGTTGTGAAGGGCTTGTCTCAAGATGGAAGGAACAGTATTAAGAACCACAATGGGTGAAAAAGAGCACATACAGGAATAATAGGAGAGAAGGAAAGGAACCATAAGACCTCCAATGGGAAGGCATTTTATTCAAGCTCAGAAGTAACAGACACCTTCTGGCATGCTGGAAGAGAGCATGTCTGGGGAGAGTCAGTGGTCTTATATTGGCCAAAGCAGGGGGAAGCTGACACAGCATGCAGGGGTCTATATGTTCATTCTCCATTGACACTTGTTCAAAAAGGACACAGGTTATGTTGAGCAACAGCAGGTCCCTAGCCGTCCCAGAGGTAGATAAGATTAGTGGTGGTTTTTGCAGCTGGGGCATTCTATCAACAAGGACTCTGGACCATTAAGGAAATGACCAGATGGCAGGACTTCAATTTTAAGTGAATTGTACTTGTTTAGGTGGGGAAAATAGAAAGGAAACAAGGACAGGACTCATGGGATGCTATGAAAATTCTTGCCAGGATCTTGTGGCTCATGTCAAAGTAACCACAGAAGTGGAAAGCTCCCAAATATGTTATGAAGATAGAACAAAATATTTGAATAGAGTTTATGAAAGATGAAGTGAAGAGAAGACTTAAAAAGTTCTGGCCTGAGCTCTGAAGAAAAGAAGCTAGCACAGTGTGAGAGGAAATCTTTGGGGTGTTGTCCCGAGGGGATTTGTCAGTAGTTTCCTTTCAGATGTACATCGTCTGATATAGATCTTAAATGTCTACGTGGAGATTTTGAGGCGACAACTAGATAGACCAGGGCAGTAAAGTCACACCATTGGATATGGTAGGCCCACTGTCCTTATATTGTATTTGTCTACCAGCTTAAATTCTGATTTATCTAATGCATGCATAAGCCTAGAAAATTGAACACAGTGTAGAAAGAAACAGGAGCCATGAAACTGGTCTCATCTCCACTTCTGTTTATGAACTCAAGCAGACTGGTTAACAAAGACATACAGAGAAAATACATTGACAAAACACTTAAAAGTTGTCATTCATATGCTAAAATGCAGTTAATTCATTATTAAACTAAGTTAACTAAAATGAGTGATAAATGGACAAAGGGGTGTAAGGTTTAATCACACTGAGAATGGGAAGCACGCAGTTTCCCTCACTGTGGATTCTTCACTTAGTAAAGCATATTCTATTTCTTTCATATGTCAAGCACATTCAGGGAAAATAAGGAAACATTAGGAACCAAGATGAGCAGTTTTCTGACTCAGAAATTAATATTTATGAAGAAGAAAGGACGTGAATGAAAATGTATCAGAGTAAATGGGAGGGAAGTATTGTCTGAGCAATGTTTTCTTTTCTTTCAAAGGTATTGTTAGCAGCATTTTAGTGGAGGACACGGCCTTAGAAGAGAACATTTTTATTCGATGCACATGTGTTCACATTTCTAATGTGTTCGTTCTGTTTCCTTAGGGATAGAGTATGTTCATTCCAAGTTTTCAGAAGGATTAATATTCTGTTTTCCAAAACAGCTCTACTACGTTCACTGTTTTTATTTTCTTATAATAATGTTTATTGATAACTCCTGTTCTTTGATAATACACATGGATTCAATGCATTCTGCTTCCTTGCTTTCCACAAGTTCACTCAGGTGACTCAAACCCCAGCCAACCACCTTTCTTCCCTGCAAATATCTTTTCCATACTCAGAACACTAGGTATTTTACTTAGTTCTTTATTTATGATAGCTGTTATGAATTTCTTTTTCAGTACATTATTCTATGGTTTTTGCTACAATATGTTCCACTCTTCATTTTTTAAGTCATAGAATTAACTAAAAAAATTTTTTTATGTTCTTGGGTCCACATTAATAAGATCCTGATAAATGGTTCATGAAATGATTTTTTTAATTCTTGTTGTTATATTAATTGTTGAAATCTCCTTTTCCAAAATGTGTATTAATTACATTTCCACTGTCTTGAATCATTCAAATAACAGCATATATATCGCATACAATTTTTAATTATATACACACCTTCATTACATATACACTCATGTATGTATGTATATATACATGGATGCACATGTATATGAAGCTCTTAACTCACTGCCACACTCTCTCCCACCCAATCTCTTCCCCATTTCTCTGACCACTCTTCTCTCTGAATTCCATGTGTTCTTTGTTTAAGAGCCACTGAATCTGACTAGTGCTGCTAGTGTGTATAAGAGTCTGTGGCCTCTTAGGGGCTACAGCCTTGAGGAAGATGGCATCTTCTCCCCAGCAAGCATCAGTTCCTACTAGGTCCTCAGATTTTATGAAACTTCTGTTCTCCATGCAGGGGATATGTATAGCTTGATTTGTACAGATTTGGTGCCTACAATCATAGCTGCTGTGAGATCATATGTATCACTGCCTTGTTGTGCCAGAACACTGTTTGCTTGCAGTCACCCACCATCTCAGTCTCATACACAGATTTCTAACCCTTCTTCTGCAGTTATCTCTGAACAGGAGAGAGTAAGTCCCTTACTCTCTGTATGTTAACCAGTTGTGTGTCTCTATGTTAATCACCATCTACTGCAAAAAGTGCTTCTCTAATGAGAGTTGAGAGATGCACTAGTCTTTGGGTGTAACTGTAAGTCTTTTAAGATTTTTCCAATACTATGTCCATTATAAGAATAATAATAATATGTGCTCCCTTAGAGCCTCTGAGCTATGTATTCAGTGGTGCTTGGCCCAGTTAACAGTGTCAGACAGGAGGTCTGTCTTGCGGAACAGGCCTTCTATCCAATTGGAGAGTACTTAGTTAATCCTATAACATTCCACTATTGTACCAGAAGGTATTGCACCAGGCAGGACATTGTTTGGTCTCTTACAGTTTGTGGCTGGATAAGATTAATGACTACATTTATCCCATGGCAGTGCGCATACAACTTTCTGACATTATGAAAGTTAGGCAGTAGGGATAAGGTTTCCAGGACAGTACCAGCTTGATTTCTCCATATTCTAGGACTCATATGTGTGGTGTTTTCAGCAATAGGGTCTTATCAAGTTCAAGTGTGGGAGGGGGTTTATGACAGTGATCAATGACAGCTTGTAATGTTTGGGGATCAATGGGCCATATTGACTAACAACTCCAAAGGAGATAACTCATCCTGGCCAAAAAAACTTGAAAATTATAAACATAATTGATGAGTATTGTTTAGATGAAACATGTATTCGACGTCACTTCAAAAAATTGGAAAATAGGGCCTGGAGAGTGGTTAAGAGCACTGAATGCTTTTTCAAGAGGACCTGGGTTTAGTTTCCAGCACCCACATGGTGGCTAACAATTGTGTGTAACTCCAGTTCCACTGGCTCCAAGGCCCTCTTGACCTCCGTGGTATTGCATGACACGTGTGCACTTGCATCCATGCAGGCACTCATACACATAGAAATAGAAATTATAATAAAAAGAATGGAAAATGAATGCATAAGCATAATTTTAATTAGCCAGGTAGATTTTCACAGTTCCAACAGCTGACTTTTCCTACTAACTTTCTCCACTAAGAAATTCCTACTGCATCATTTACATTACTTCTCCAACTCAGCCACTTCCTTTACCTTCAATGCAAAAAAATCTTGAACTTTCAGAGACACCTTTAGTGAACTATTTGCCTTTTGATTGCTTATAAAATACTGTTTCCAATGATATCGTCTCTCTTCAGTTTCACAGTTTCAATTTTTCTTATTACATCATTTGTTTAAAGATAGTATCTGTTTAATAATTAAAAATGTTTATTACATGCATGATTTATGAACTGTGCTCTATTCTTAGGAGACAAGAGAAGTTCCTCAAAGAATTCACTGCTTAGTAAAGAAGACAAAGGAATGAAGGAATGGTTCACAGAAACCACTGTTCATCCATGTTCGTTGCTGCTCTATTCATGATAGCTAACAAATGGAAATAACCTTGATGCCCATCACTAATGAATGGATAAAAAAATGGTATGTTTACAAAAGGGAATATTATTCAGTTATTAAGAAAAATTAAATTATGCAATATGGAGGTAAATGGAAGAACTAGAAACAATTATCCTGAGTGTGATAACCCAGACTCAGAAAGAAAACCATGGAATGCTCTTTCCTAAATGAATGATATCTTAAAACCTTTAGTAATATGTGTATTGATTAGGAAATCAATACAGGTTAGGAAATTACCAAGGGGCCATGGAAGGGATGGATCTTGGCAGGCAAGACAAAATGCAGTACTATAAAGAGGAATTGGGATGACGGAATGAGATGGGCTAAATGCAGCAGGGAGAGGAGCAGGGCAGGGACAGCTGAAACTAAAGGCCTGCAGCATGACCACATCTACCTGCTGGCCTGTGTTAGTGAACCATGATTCTCCACTGTATTCTGAATAATGTCTATTCCATCTATAAGTGCACTTTTTCTGGTAACTTTTCCTGCCTATATTTACATTATAGTCACATGGAGAACTGGACTTTGGAACATGTGTGAAGCCAGCATATTCTGTACAAAAGTATTCCAAATGATTTCTCATAAATTCTAACAGACAATAAATTGCATCGCACTTTTAATTTCTTCTAATTTCAGTTGCAATTGCTACATTTCAATTACAGATTTAGAAACATAACATGCCTTAATAGTTATATAATTGACCAATTATATGTTGAGTTATTACCAAATTGGATTGAACCATTTGCCCCATGGTTCTTTTCCCTGGCACTATGAATGAAGAGTTCCTGCAGGACAGATCTTCCTAGGATTATACAGAAGTGATGTTTCAGGGCCCACAGGACTTACTCAATGCCGTAATTTCCCTGTGTTCCAAAAGATATTAAAATCCACTAAAAATGCATTTATTTACATTTTGAATCTTTTAGAGAAAGAAGTTTAATTCTCTCTACCCTTCATGGATATTGCTTTATTACTATAGAAAATCATGAGAAAAATATCAAAAGCTATGTTGATCACAGATATAATGTAAAAGCAGGTGTGATCTCATCCTATAAGACTAGCACTGAAGAGGCAGAGAGGAGATTCCCTTGGCAAGATTCCTAGTTAGACTATCTGAAATTGGTGAGCTCCAGGTTCAATGATAGACTTTAATTCAATCAATAATGTAAAAAAGCGATCAAGGAAGACACTCAGCATCAACTTTGGTATTCCAAATGCCCACGGAGACATGTGTACATGCATCCCCATGCACAGGTGCAGCTATATACATATGAATATGTATATATGTATGTATATCACACACATACATATGCAAAATTTGCAGTGATACAAAGGAAGCAGTCTAATATCCAAAGGGGGAGGTGCCAATGAATCTTTGTGGAAGCTTCTTTCCTGCCAGGACTTTAGCATGGAATTTATATTACAGTAACATTACTATGCTGCCATAATTAGCATGAACCACTCTAAGTTCCATTTCAATATTGCACTTCAAGTCTTTCAGGTTCAGATTGGCCTGTGAGCGTGTCTGTGTGGCACTTTCTTGATTGTTGGTTGATGTAGTAAGACTCAGTTCACTGTAAACAGTGCCATCCCTGACCAGCTGGGCCTGGGCTACAGTTAAGCAAGCCAGGGAGAATAAAGTCAGTAAGCAACATTCCTCTGTGGTCTCAGTTTCAGTTCTTTCCAGTTTTCTGGTCTGATTTTCTTCAGTGATAGATTATGACCTGGTGGTTGTAAGTGGAAATAAATCCTTTCTTCCCCAAGTTGATTACGGTTAAAGTTTTGTCACAACAACAGAAAGTAATTAGAACAGTGATGATGATGATAGTAATGATGATGATGATGATGATGATGATGATGATGATGATGACAAGGGAGAGGAGGAGGAGGAGGCAGAAAAAGAAGGAAGAGGAGGAGAGGAAATAAGTGTAAAATAGGGTGTTTCTAGTTGGGATGGCTAGAGACTGAAATTCTGAAGATAGTGAGGATGGAAAAGTTTTACACCTTCTTAGTAAGTTTGTTATAAATAGGGAGAAAAATTTAGATTTTTTTTTTGGTTTTAGATTTTAGTAACTTAGAAGAATGGTATTATCACTCACTGAAATACAGAATGGTATAAATAAAAAAGGAAATTTAAACCAGACTCCTTTTCTCTTTCTTGTGTAAGAATTTATAAAAGAATTCAAAGCTGCATATTTTTCTGGATTTCCCATGTCCCACACATCAGATCTCTGGGCTGGTTAGCTTCAGTTGTCAACTTGACATACTTGGGAAGAGGAAAATTCAGTTGGGTAATTTCCTCTTTTGGACTGACCTGTGGCACACCTGTGGAGTGTTTTCTTGATTCTTGAGTGATATGGGACTGCTCAGTCCACTGTTAGTGGTGACACCCCTGGGCAGGTGTTCCTGAGTTATGTATGAAAGCAGGTTGGGCACAACTAGAGGAGCCAGGCAGTAAGAAGTGTTCCCTCTTAGTGCTTCAGAACTTCCCTTCAGGTTTCTGCTTTAGCTTTCCCCAATGATGTACTATCACTTGGAGGAGTAAGAAGAAATAAACCCTTTCTTTTCCAACTTGATTTGATCACTGTTTTATCACAGCAATTGAAATCAAGCCAGAATAGTCTCCAATGATCATCTCCTCACCAGAGATGTACATCATTTATTTCCAATGAGTTGTGATGATACATTCTTCTCACCCACAAAGCCAGTTTGCCTTGAAGTTCACGCTTGCATTCTCAAATGGTTAATCTATTACCTTAAGGCTGTCTGCTGAATACCTACTCATTACTCCCTTTCAACTTCTGGCAATGACTCATCTTCATCCTCTCCTCATGGTTTTGCCATCTCCAAAATGTTGTAGGGTTGGAATCATCCACTATCCGTCTACTTCAGACTGGCTTCTTTCATTTAAACATTTAAATCTTCTCAAAACTTGAGAGCTCATTAATTTGAATACTTAATTACATGCTGTTGTCTAGATGCATTGCAGTTTACTCATTCATAAACGTAAAGACATATCAGCTGCTCTCAAGTTTGGACAGTTATAACCAGAGTTGCTGTAAATATTCATGTACTGGTGTGGTGTTTGTGTGTGTGTGTGTGTGTGTGTGTGTGTGTGTCCCTTGAGTAATTACCATAGACATGACAAGTGCATCATACGGTTAGAAAATGATAAGATTTGTAAGAAACTTCCAAATAGCTATTCTATTCTATCTTCCTACAAACAATAAATGATTTTTTCCTATATCTCTAAATTCTAGCCAGCTTTTATTAGTGTTACACATTTTGTTTATTCTTACAGGAATATCATTATGTCTCCATGCTGTTTTAATTTCTAAGAAGACATAAAATGTGAAAAATCAATTCATATTAACTTATAGCTTCTTAACAAATTGTATATAAATGTCTTTGAACCATCTTTAAAATTGGCGTTGTGTTCTGAGTATTGATTAAGATTTCTCTTTTTGATAGTGGTCTTCTCTATCTTTTACAAAACCTTTACAAGTTTGAAATTTGTCTTTCTATACTCTTCATTTTTATATTAATATTAAATATCATCAAAGCTTATTTGGGAATATTAATTTATATATCTAACTTGTCATTAAGAATTTAAATCCCTAAGATTTATAACACCAGAAAACATTTACTAAAAAGCATTTTCATGAAAACCTCGCAGACAAATAAGCAGCTTACCATTTTTTATGTCTGAGCAAGGTCACATGCTCCTCAAAATTCACAGGTGTGTCCCATGATCCTAATACAGAGTAGTTAGATGATGATGTCAAAGCTTTCCTAAATGCAGTGTTCATAAACAGGACTGAGAACTTTCGGGATGAATTATGTCTTGAGCTTTATATCTAAAAGGTAACAGAAATATCTGATTAAGACAGTTCATTTTCAAATTATAGTGATTTAAGATTTTTTTTGTTTCTATGGAGTTCACACTGATGTTAAGCATAGAAAGAGCTATAACAAATGGGGTTGGAGAGATGAGTCAATCAGTAAAGTGTCTGCAGCGGAAGCATGAGGATCTGCATTCAGTCCTCAAACTGGAGGTAAAGGCTGGCCATAGTGTCACCTATAATCCCAAAACTGGGGAGAATGAGATAGGAAAAGCTTAGGGGCCATGCTGGTAGCAACATAGCAATATAGCAGTCAGGGTGATATTGGTTCAGTTAGATATACTGCATCATAAAATTTGATGGAGAACAGATGAGAAAGACTCCTGACATTGACCTCTGTCCTCTTAATGAATGTGTGTCCAAACATGTACATATGCAAACAAACACGATTCATCCCAGACCAAGTACCAATGACATAACAAAGTAAAATAGCACCAAACTCCATCTTTGTGAACCAATTGGTCTTATAGATATAGCTGAGGGGTTATGTGCAGGATTGTGGGTGACGTCAACATCTGCATCCTGATAAAATCCCCCCTGCAATAAAGGATGATGACCTCAAGAAAGCTTCCTGGAGTCTGGAGTTCACCTTTCAATTAACTCTCTACTTCCTGTATACTCCAGTATTCCCCAAGATCATTTGCAAGTGGGAAGGGGGCAGGAGGAAGTAATGACTGGACTCTCAGGTTTGGACATTTCCTCTCCTCCATCTGCTAGTATCTGTATACAGTCCTATCACTGTCTTGATCTGCTATTTAGTTGCATGACTGTCTGGTCAACGTAGTCTGTAACCTAAGATGGAAATGTAGTAAACACTTTATGTTTGGCCTGGAAATAAAGGCCACCCTCCGACACTCACCTCTTTTGTCCTGCTCTTTCCTTCTTTCCATCCTGTCTTCTAAACTGTTCCTTGAGTGTTGAAGGGATGATATGTCCATGATCCTTCTTTTAGTATTGGGCCGTCATGCCACCTAAAAAGTTACTTGTTCTTAGCAGTTAACAAGCTATGAATCTCTCTCTGCCCACAGCAAGGAGTTCTACTCCACAACCTAAGAAAACAGGACAAGTAATCTGTGAGCACAAATGTAAATGTTTAAAAGGAAATTTGATAGGTATATTGTACCTGTTCAATAAAACAATAGAAGCTGCTTCTCCATTGGGGTCTGTGACCTCCTCAATCATAGACTTCTGTTCCGGTTTACTGTATCAAATATGAATTCTGTCTGACAAAGCAGTTGTTAAATTTAATCAGTTGCTTTTTTATCCATAACAATCCATGCGACTGCTGTAATAACTGGCACATGTGGCCTGACATGTTGATAGTTTAATATGCGTGGTCAAAATCTACATAAAACTGTTGGAGATATATTTTTTTTCCCCACAGCAGCCTGCAAAACAATCTCTAGCACTATAAAAGTCAGTCAATAGAGTGAGAGATTCAAGCTAAGTCCCGGTTTGATTTCTCCATATCCAACATCCAAAGTACGTGTTCAGTACTAGAATCTTACCATCTAGTTCTGGCATGCAACCACATCAGGTACTATAAGCTTTATCATTTCAGGGGACCTCGGTGTCTTTCCTAGAGAATGACTCATGTGGAGGTAAGTTTACTTGGCATCAGGATCATCATTTAACAATTTTGTGGGTTGGGGTATATATTTTCTCACTCATGCAAAATACCTTCTCTTAAATTCCCATTACTCTCTGTACTGTACTTTCAAATGCTTTTCCTAATCTGTGTGATACTCAAAACTTAGAGTTTCATATAATGAAACTTTCTCACAGATGGGATTTGGAATCTCTCTTAGCTCATCATTGTCCATCCTAAGCAGATGGTAGTTGATCTCAAGAATCATCAGCTAACAGACTACTAGAGTAAAACATTAGCATGGTCCAATATAGCATGAAAAGACTTCATCACTTGTATCAAAATGCTGGGGAGCATTGTCCTGATGGAAGGCACTATGTTATTCAACTCTCTAAAACGGAGGGACATTTTCATGAGTTTTTTGTCCCCTCAGTCTGTGGCATTCCCATCAGCTTTCCTAGGGCCTAAGATGAGCTGGCTCCTGCTTTTCCAACTTGCCCAGGACCAAGGAGGAATAGATTCTGGCTCTCTCCTGCTCTACCTGTCCTTCAAGCTGCCTCCCTGGATCTGACAGGCTCTGTCCAGCCACTGAAGTTGCCTTTTCCTTAGTCACACCTGATTGCTGAAAGGACATTGGGTCAGGGAATCAAGACCCGCTCCTCTCATACTTTCTTGTAAGAGGCAAACGTACAAAGCTTATTCTGAGGCATAGCTAGCTACCTACCACAAGGGCAAGTTTACTCTTCTATATATATTTTTTAAAATAACCTGCACTTTTATTTATTTTTTATCATTTTTATCTTCTCTGAACTGTTATTCATGCTTTAGAACCTTCCAGAATGTAACTCATTAGCATGACATTTGCCTTTATGCTGATTTTTAGCTTAAAATTTTGGTTCAACACAAATCTTTCCATATTTTCCTTCAGTTTTCTGGACAGACACCTTTTTAGCCTTGGCCTCCACCCTTCTCTTCGAGATTGCTTTACCATTTTACAAACCCAGTTTACATGATGGTCAAACATTCAGATCAACTAGAGCCTCTCTTACCCCCTAAACACCTCCATGAACCAAAGCTCTTAAAGTCCCATACCAGTCTTGAGGTCCTCTCTGTACTAATTGCTTTATTGACCCTCTGGCAAGCATAATATTTTCAAGCTCAGAGCTCTGGGCATCACACACTGCCTTTTGCATGCCCACTTTCCTTAGTAATGCTCTGTTCTCTTCTAGTCCCTGATAATCTTAGGATCTCAGCTGCCAATAACTAATTGTCCCCAATGGCTCATATGAAGCAGCTCAATAGGGACTAATTTTCCTATATTCCCTTGGGATCTGCAATCTTTGCTCAAGGAAGGATGAGTAGATACATTGCCAGTTTTTCCCCTTTGATAGTGCCCAGACTCATTCAATCTACCCAATGTTTCATAGCCTTACAGGCCAGGTCATGAGAGGTTCTTTCACTTCTCACTTTAAAATCCTTCTCATCTCAAGGGGTTGAGACTCAGAACACTTCTCTCAGTGGTTTGTTTTCTTGCAGTAGGCCGTTCTTAAGGTTGTCTTCTGCATATTGTTTCAGGGATTCCCTCTCTAGATTAAAGAACAGACATGATGAGTATCTTCTCTGACTTTCACCTTAATTCTTATTGGATGTTGCAAACTGTAACCAGTCCCCGCTGCCGAGACCCTATAAAAACTTCTTTCTAAGTATGATTAAGGTTCGCTATAAGCGGCCACGGCTGGTAGGAAATGAAATACCTTGCTATTCCATCCATGTGGTGTTGGCCTTTAATCTCATCCCATGCCACACCAATGTACTTTTAAAGTACCTCTGATTTATGGTGTCTGTTGCTCTGTCACTATAAACACTTTGTGAAACTGCTTCCCCCTTGTAACATGGAATTCGAGGCAACACAGATCTGCGTTCCTGGGTCATGGTCACTCCTGTTTGACTCCAGAGTAAACTATTTCTTATGCCCTTTATGAGAGAGTAATAGATAATTACTTTTGGTGGTAACTATTTCCCAATTATTAGATCCTTCCTGTGTTATTATTAGACTTGCTTTGATGGCCATAGAGATAAACAAATACACTACAAACACTTTTAAAACTAAACAAGAAACAGTATTTTAAGGGTTAGGTGCCCAACCCAAGTAAAACAATGGTAATGACAAATTATTTTTATGATTTATTACTAAGTAAGAATTCTATCAGAATTCAAAACAGATACATTTCTGTGAAATAATTAAACAGCTAGTCCCCTGCTCTAGTGTCCTTCACCTTTAATCTCATCATTTAAGAAGCAAACATATTTCTGTGAATATGAGAACAGTCCTGATCTACATAGTAGGTTCTAGGCCATCCAGGTCTACATAATGAGATTCCAATGTCAAAAAAAAAAAAAAAAAACAACAACAACAAAAAAAAAACCACACACACACACAAACCAAATAAACAAAATTTACCATTGACTTTATGACTATAGCACACTACAGACTCCTAACAAACAAAACCTCATTCAGAAAATACCGTTGACTTTATGATTATGGTACACTACAGACTCCTAACAAACCAAACCTCATTCAGAAAAATAAAACAGAAATGAATTTTCCTCCAGAAAAATGAAGAAGGCAAAACACAAATTGTTTTAGGATTTTAAATATAGCATAAGATTCAAAGGCCCACTTTTGACTATTTAGAGTGTAAACTGGAATTTATTGATTAGCTTCTCAATGGGTTTTGTTCCTAGTGTGATAGAGGAATTGAAACATAAAAAAGACATCAGTTTACAGAGGAAGACTGGGAGCCTGTCCGCCTTCTAAAGCAAGTTCAAAAAAGCCTGGGATGGGCAAACACAGGAGAAGAGAGTATATTTAAATTTCTTGTAAGGGTCATGGGGCTAATGGTCCAGTCATCTTGGGGATTTTCCCTTAGTTCATTATTCTACTCCCATTCTTAGAAGTGCTTCTCCTTAATATTCTATTATTTTTATAAATAATTTATTTATCTATTCATTGATTATTACTCATTCATGTGTTCATTCATTTATTCATTTACATTTTATGTCTATGAGAGTGTTCTGCTTGCATGTGCACCCGTGTCATGCAATGCCCACGGAGGCCAGAAGAGGGCATCAGATCCCTGGGATTGGAGTTAAAGACAGTTGTTAGATGTCATGTGAGTGCTGGGAACCAAACCTGAGTCCTCTGCAAGAGCAGTCAGTGCTCTTAACTGCTGAGTCATCTCTCCAGCTCCACTTCTCCTTTCTTAATCAAACAATTTTCTCTCTATTTCAAACATGGTATCCCCAGTTCAACTGTTTGCTGTTGAACATAAGAACCTAAATACTCAAGCAGATGCCCCCGGATTCAGATATATACCAGTTCACACAAGAAATATGGTATGGAGATCTTGTTGTAACACAGGTTTAGATGGGCAGCTCAGCTCCACAAGACTAGAAACTATTTGATGTGAGTTATGATAATTTTTCTATTACTTTTTAGCCTTATGCACACAATATTGATTTCAAATGTAACTACGTGCAAGCATCGTTGTGAAGATTAAATCTCTTAAAAGAACTGATTCATAATACAGGTCACAGAGGCATGGGACTCATTACGCACAGAGAAGGCACCCAAAGACTAATGTGGAGAAATCAGGAAATATTGATTTATGCTGGCAGACCCAAACAGGCTAATACTCTGAAGTTCTAGGCCCTAAGTCCCAGTTCCTTATGTTTTTTTTTTTTTTTTTAGTTTTCCCACACATTACTTTTTAGTTCCTATTGCATTGATGAATTCAAGCTGCAGCATGTCTGATCAGCAGTACTGATGCCTGTGTGTCCCCGGACCACTGAGGAGAAATTTTTTGTGGTCAGTTAGCCAAGCATATTTATAGAAGCTGATATTAAGCACAGAGTCTAGAACATTCTTTAACAGGAATAATTTTGTAATCCTTTAGCAAACAAGAACATGATAAATCATGGGTATGTATTTTCCCACTTCATAATAAATGAATGCCCAATGTATTCTTGCAATTGCTATCATTATTTTACCTTGAAATAATATTTATTTAGTATCTATAACCATAACCCAGAGAAAGTTTTACACTTTATGAATTCTTAACATTTGGAGAAAATGAACGTGTATCTTTTAGATTACCCAACGTTCACAGAAAACATTATTCGTATAGTAAACTATAGTTGAATGCATTTCAAATTTGACTATTTCATTCTTCAATTGAGAGTTCTTTCTTGGCCATGTTGACTGCAAACATGATAAAGAGGGTTACTTGCAGACAGTAGCCCAGTAGTCTGGAGGCTGTCGCTGAGTGGAGCCCCATGGCTCCAGGCTGTGTGCTCTCTACGGGACTGCTTTGTGCCAATGCAGAAGGGAGCTTGGCATGGTAATAGGCACAGGCTGAGAAATGACCTTGATTTTCCACTTTGTCCCAGACTCAGCAGGATACTTAATTTCGCTGTCCTTTTCCTGTTGAATAAACAGTACAAAATAGTGTTTTGCAAAAGTCTCACGATGTCATCATGAGTTTATTCTGACAAAATACTAAAAATTGTGTTTATTTTTCACTTTTAGTGTTTAAAGTTGACTTACTTACATGAGCAAATATGAGCAGAGCCTTAAAAGTTTGTTTTTGCCTAAATGAAATGTCACATAATAAAAGATATAATATATGATTCATCAAGTTGTATGCCTTTTTATGAGAAAATGAATTAAATATGACTTCAAGAGTCATTCCTGTCACGTTGTGTCTCGGCTTGGACAAGGTACTGAGAATCTGGTCTGTTTCTTCATTTGTTTGTTCTTTGCTTGTTTTGAGGCAGAGTCTCCCTGTTGCTCTAGCTAGCCTGGAACTTAATACATAGAGCAAGAAGACTTCATTTACTATGTTCAGATAAATTTTTGTTATAGCATCTATTGCCACCTTTACTCTCTAAATCTTTATCCTTGCTTGAACAGAAAAGTAAGCAAAGCACTAAGAACAATAAATAGGACTTTTCCTAAACTTGATCATCAAACCTAAAGTAACATTGGAGTGGATATTTATGAAGCACATGCTACTATTATTCACTGAAATGTCAGACATTTTGACAAAGAGAAGCAAGAGTACCCGGCAGGTGATGTGAACTGCAGGTCCAGGTGAGATAAGAGGTCGGCCTTGTGACAAGTTCCAGGTTGTGCTAAGTAGCAGACTCCATGCCATTCTGAAACATACTATTTTGAAAGGACAATTTCTACACAACTCTAATTCACCCCAGGCTGTACGGACTGCAAGAAAACTGAGACCAACTTTGTTTCTCTGTGAGATCAGTTACATTTTTAAAATGTAGCGGCTCATTAAAAAGTTCACATGCTGAAGAAAACAGAAGGAAATAATGAAGTCAATGGACCTGATGTAATTTACAGACTGCTAATTATTCATGTGAATCTACATGCATGAGATTATGCCTAAAGACACTCAGTAATTCAAAATCAATGAAATTATATTATCATATATTTTTGTAACTCAGGTCATTCCGTATTGCCTCTACTCATAGTGTTTCATTTTTCTTCCCTTAGCATTCCCAAAACATGGAATTACTTTATGAATATAGTCAATTTGAACTAACTTTGTTTGTATTTGTTCCTCACTACTGTGCCAGTTATAGACTTCATAAAGGTTATGCCAAGTTCTTCCTGTTACCGTCTACATTTGAGGCAGGGAAGCCTGGACAGTAAACATACATAATGTGGAATGATTGAATGAGAAAGAATATTAAGGATAAGGGACTCTAACATCTAGGATAGGCTCTAAAACAGCCTCATGTACATTTTTCTCATACATTTAATTAATTCAGTTTTTCTGTATGAGGAAATTATTGCAGAATTAATCAATGGCAGGATACCACTTCCTATGATTCTGGCTGTGCCAGCATCCTTTATCTGATTTACTTTGATGACTAAAGATTAAGAAGCCAAGGCAGGTACTGTGTTTCTCTTTGTTTACTTATAAAGGAAGAAGTTACGCCTAGATATCTCACTCAGTCTCTTCTCACTGTCTGCCTTACTTAACACACTCATTTTTAAAAATTTCTAACAAATGGTTACATTTACTTTTCTTCACATGGATAATTTCCAAAATGTTCATTTAGTTTCATATCCTTCATTTTATCAGTACATCAACATGGGAACTCCTTTGCTTAGCAATAGGAAAAATGGAAGATTGCATATTATTAAAACAAAGAAACAATAGAATGGATAGCATGATAAAGATCCGAGCCAAAATACAATTTCAGGGTACTGCTGATAGAACTGTGGAAGTCATAGGATATGCTCTACCAAATTCTCATATATGTATGTGTGTGTGTGTGCGTGTGTGTGTGTGTGCACACTTTCTTAGAACAGAATCACATGTGCAAAAATTCAAACTTTTCTCTCATTTTGTCGTAGCATAATGCTCATATTTCACTCTGAAAGCACAAAGTTATTGTATGTCATGCGATTTACAATTACCATTGCAGTAGTCATGGTAATTAAAGAATTCTTAAAGAATGGGGCAGAATAATGCTTAGGTTTTTTCTCAGGTCACGGAATCATTTGATGGTCATAGAATATGGTTCCTGATCACATCTTGGGAACTGAAAAAAGTGATATGTCTTCCATAGCTATTCTGTCACACCTAACAGAAGTTGTTCCTCTTCCCTCCTTTATGATTATTTAATGTAGAACATACTCCCACTAGCAAAACGACTGCTATTTCTCACTGAATATAGGGAAAAACATTCTTCTATAGCATTTGGATTACTAAGGAAGAGTCATCTCCCTGAAACTATAACTGGAATATATGGGTAAAACAATATCGGATACCGTGTACCAGGATGCCTTGGCAAATCTTTATTATCATATTGATGGCATTTAAATTCACCTAGAAGACACACCTCCAAGCATCACTGAGTGTGTTTCCTGTTAACCTGAGGAAGTAAGACACACCTTCTGTGTTTTGAAGATCATCTATGGTCTTGGGACTGAATACAGGAGAAGGTAAAGGGTGGAGCACAGGATTCATGTTGTAGACACAATGGTCAGTCGCAGTGTCTTCCTGCCATTATGAACTACATCCTCTCAACACATGACTCAAAATAAACTTTTCTTTCTTAAGTTGGCTTTGTCAGGAATTTTATCATGGCAGCAAGAAAAGCAACTACTATACAATTTAATTAGTATTTGATTAAATTTGTGTGATTCTTTCTATCCTTCCCAAATCCTTCAGCATTTCGAATATCAAAGCTTGTTTAAGATTCATAATATGAACAGGTAGGATAGTCCTAAGGTGTGAACCAATGAGGTTTGTTTGTATTTCATCTCCATTGCATCTCATTCCCTAAAAGGTCAGAACTGAAATTGCCATCGTTGAGCTATGATTTTTAGTTTTACAAGACCTTCCAACAATTCTCATTAAAAATATTTTTCTTACACAACCTCTGTCTTATGCCAGAGCAAACTTGCATTTCTATATTTTCATTTTTTAAATTTTAAAATTCTTTGACAGTTTCATCCGTATATGTAATTAAGCGCAGTCATTACACACACGCCTGAATTCCCATTCTCATCCCATAGCCATCCAACTGAAACTCTTCTTCCCAATAGGACCTTCTCCTTTTTTTCATGTCTCTTTTTGTGTGTGACCCTCTGAGTTTTTAATTAGAGTTGCTCGCATGAGAGTGAGGGGAAGGTTGTTTACTGGAGCATGGGCAATCATTGGAGTTCATTAAAAATATAATCTCCAAAAACTTTGTGAATGTAGGTACTCTCCACAGGTAGACAAAGCTCCTCCTAGAAGCCAAAAGTCATTAAATGAAAATGCTTAGGCATTCATTCCAGCTGTTGGCTAGGAAGGCCTCAGAGTCCCCCATATAATGCAAGGAAGGTATTGCCTTTTCTCTTGGATGCACACCAGAACTTAATGGTAAGATCCTCTTGCCAAAGACCCTACACACTTTGGTATTCCTCTATTTTCATGTGTTCAAAGTGAAGGACCTCAAAAGAATGCAAGGCATGTGGCTGTGTGGCCTCCATTGCTTTTGAATTGGGGATTATGCTTCCATCATAATAAACACTTTATTTAACTTAATCCTATTTGCTTATTGACTTCTCTTTTTAACAAGCACAAGCACATTATCATGTCAGAAATACACTTCATTAAATTCAGTGATTTTTAGCTTAAGAATATTTATATTGCTCACTAAAACCTTGGGATGGGATGAATATAGTATTTCTGAGTGCTGTCAAGGCCAGCTGGGACAGACTCTCTGAAACAGTCAGTATCGAGTATAATTTGTAACCTGAAAGCTCAGAATAATAGTACTTTGTTTTAGTACAACTGTGATGTAAAGTCCAATAATTTCGAATATATTTAAAATTGGATCCTAATTATCCTCAGTGATCTAGTCATATGTAGATATGTAGAAATATTCTTTCTTACATTTCTGATCTCTAGTTTGAAATAAAGCTGGAAACTCTGTTACACATAACCTGAGAGCATACATATGTTTTGTCTTCTGAAGTCAAGGTAGAAATAAGGAATCAACAGTTGTTATAAACAGAATTCAAAAATTCTATGTCACTGTGAATGAGGTGAACTTAATAAAAAACAGGATGATTCTCATTCACTTTGTAGACCATGCTCATATCTACAAAATCTTTGAGTGACATTTGACTAAATTCAGATGAATATAAATCTAACTTTTGCATTCCACATTTTACAGGGATATGTAATTCAAATTGGTTTTCAAGGAATTGTCAGGATATTTAAATACTGATAGGGAACTCATAGTCCTTTGAATGAATCATGAATTTTATTCCTGGATTTATATAATTTTAGAAAATCCCACATATTTAAAAAGACACTGTATTATCAAAAATGATGCTATCAGGATACAATATTTAATAATAAGTGACTTAATTTTTTATTGTTAATTACTATAAAACTACAGTACATAACTGTGCCCAGATATCCATAATCAATACAGTTTTATAAAAAAGGAATTTTGAAATGATAAATTGAGTGAAAAATGTGTTATGGCCTTAATATAATTGAACATATCTGTAAAATTTGAAAACACATTCAGATAATCAGTATCCTTGTACAGGGAGCCTCTCAGATCACACTAGATGTGACTAGTTCTAATGTGTAGCCAGTGTTAGCAACCAGTGACATATTACTACAGCATCACTGTTTGATGCTGGCTACTTTGCTATAGTCTAAACTCTCTCTACAAAAATCTGAAATAGCTGAGTATAGTTTATTGCAAAAAGGGGAAGAGTAACTAAATCTTCCTGAGAGTTCTGTACTGCATAGCTAGCTGCATTAGAGGGAATGAATCCCCGCAAAGAGACCTTACTTTTTCTTTCATCTCTCCTCTGGTTGTCTTTTCTTAGGGAGATGTTTAAACGTGTTGTTTAATTAGCATTTTTTATTGAAGCTTAGTAGTATTCCTGGCACACGATTCTGTGCCTTTCCGGTAGGTGCGTTAAGCAGTTCCTTCAATGTACTGGTTTATATGACCTACACTTCAACATGAAATGAAGCATACTCTTTGCAACTTGAATTTCAGTAGATTTCATAATAAAAAATCACATTGGAATATGTTATTACATGTATACTTATGTTAGATTATAATTTTCTGTTTCACAGCATTTTTCAAAACAACATTGGTGATCTAATCAGTAAACTTTATATGTTATAGTCATAATTGTGAAGTTTGATAAAAATTGTTAAATAGGTGGTTAACTGGCATGTTGTTACCATATTCTAAGATATACTTACATTGTAAGCACCGTCCCCAAAGACATATATTAGTTCAATACAGTGTAAGTGATGAAGGTAATTGCTCAAATAGTAGCGATACAGTAGCAACATTTTTTCAAGAAAGAAACCTCCAAAGATTAGAAGGGAGATCAGAAGCAATGTATGCCAAAATGCTAACAAAGAGACATCTAAGAAAACTAATTTTCTGTGATTTATTTATTTCTATAACATTAATTCTGTATCATTACACAATTTTCATTATTTCTTAAGCTATATGAAGTTTATAATAATACCATTCTGTATTATATCTGTCTCTTTCTTGAAAATGATTCTCACATGTTGCTTTGTTTAATTCAGATTAAAATATAAATAATGGTAAAGCGATTAAGCAAAGTTCCCAAACCTAGTATAATGCCTTCCTATTATTTTCTGAGATCAGCTTTCATCTATGGCTATACTACCCTGAACATACCTGTCACTGTCTGAGCCTGACTTCCATAACATGATTTACAGCAAAAAGTATTATTATTTCTCTTATTTACAAACACACATCAGTATGAATGACACTTCATAATTTTTATCAGCAGAGTGGATAAGAAAATTAAGGCCTTGACAATCATTTGTAATTTTCTGAGTTCTTCAAATAAAATGTTAAGCTAAATACGTGAGCATGTTTTGCTGAAGTACTTCCGATTATGATTTCGATTGGCTGTACGCTCACCAACAAAACATTGAGAGAATGAAAGAGAAATATACTAAATATCAGCATTGTAGTAAATGGCAGAAATATATGAGGGTAGCAAAAGCTATAGTAGTCTTGGCATGTTCCAAAATTTCCTACAGTTACTTGTGTTTTCAATCAAACGATTTCCACTCCCGCCCCATGGTAATATATGACTAATTTGTTGTTTTCCCTTAGGAAGTGAAGTAGGACTGGTACAAGTTATGGAAAGGCTTCAACTCCACCTGTTGTGTTCTAGATATGAACTGTATCACCCGCCTGAAAAGCCTCACATGTCTATGCTTTGAGCCCCTCTGGTGATGCTATGGAGAGGTGTTTAGATTATGATTGTTTTGCCCTAATGAATGGATTAATCCACTGATGGATTTATAATTTGATGGATAATTGGAGAGGTGAAAACTTAAGGTGGAAGGATGGACCTGGAGGAAGCATATCCCTGGATATGTGCCTTTAAAGGCATGTTTTATTCCCACTCATCCTTGCTTCCTGTCTGTAATGAAGTGAGCAGTTCTGCATCACCATGCCCTCTGCATTATGGTGTTCTGGTCACACTACAAATCTGGAACAATGGAAGCATCCAACAAACTCAAACACCTGAAACCTTGAGCTCAGATAAATCTTCTCTCCTTTTAAAGTGTTTACATTAGTATTAGTCACAGTCTTGAACAGCTGCTTAACATCATCTAAGAATAAACTTCTAAAATATCAGAAGTTTCTGTTTATGGAATGGACTAGTCTATAAGTCAAGAATTTGCACTTGACGAAGATGACCAAATAGAACCTGACTGGTGATCTGCAGAAACTATTTTTGAAGCAGGGTATTTGCAACAGTCATTAACTGAATACTTTTATTTTAAAAAAATTTTTTTGGCCAGGTGTTGAAGAGCATGTCTTTAATTTCAGCACTCAAGAGGCTTCTGCAGATTTCTGTAAAGTCAAGGCAGTCTCTTCTACAGAGCAAGTCCAAGGGCAGCTAAAGTTACATAGTAAGACCCTTTCTCAATACTCCAACTACTACTAAACTAAATATGAATCAATAAAGCCTTTTGTGTGTGTGTGTGTGTGTGTGTGTGTGTGTGTGTGTGAAGTTAGTGCTCCCATACAATCTTCAGTGCAGGTTCATCCACTCAGGCTTAGTCAGCCTATTCAGAGACCCTTGCTTTGAGAAGATCAACTCTTCCTTACCCTGCAGTAATCAACTGCAGTATTTCTTTAGATAAGATTGGGGTCTGCTGTCATTTTATTTTATTTCTATTTTATGTGTCTGAGTGTTTTGTATGCATGTATTTATGTGCACCCTGTGAGTGCAGTGCTCACAGAAGCCAGAAGAGAGCGTCAGATGGCCTGGAACGTGAGTGAAGGATAGTTGTTACTGGCCATGTGGGTACTAGGAACCGAAATCTGGCCCCCTGAAACAGCAATAAGGGTTCATAATTGTTGAGCCATGGTCCAGTTTCCAATTAGGATAAGTTTTATTTCTCCCTTTTTTACTATACAATAGGATTTTACTGTGAAATTCTGGGCCTGTTTGATCGTCTTCCATTCTCTGCCATGGCTGGAGCACAACAACCATGCTGGAGATGGAGACCCACCCACAGTAAGGTCCAGCATACAGTGCAGAAGAAAGGATGGTGAGTCTCAACCTTGCTTAGGGAAGCTTCTTTTGCCAGTGGGCAGCAGATGATTCAGAATCCTGAGTAGTCAAAGCACTGAGATTAGTGGAGTGTGAGTGCTCATCCCTAAATGGGACATGTCTGTCAGCCCCCTGCTCTGGCTCAGGAAACATCACAGAAGAAAAGAAAGGAGGAATGAAAGAGTCAGAGGATGAGGAAAAGTGCTTTGGAGTTCAGTCTTCTGGACGTGCCATGACCGTTACACTGTAAACTCTCAGCAGCTGTGGTTACCTGCACACAACCTAGCCAGTCAACATTCCAGCATAGATACGGGAAGTGGGATGTGGGAGCTCCCAAGACCCGACCCTCTGCTGAGGAACTTTTGGCAGGAAAGGATGGCCTGGTTTCTGATAGACACTTTTCTTTGGGGATGTGGGTACTTTTAGGTGGCTATTTACAAGTGATGCGCCCACATCTGTGCATTTATGGGAAGCACTGATTGAAGGCAGTGGAATGATAAAAAAATGAAGAAGAGAACATAACCCTAACCCTAACCCTAATCCTAGCCCTAACCCTAACCCTAACCCTAACCCTGGGGAAGGGAGACATGCTGAGAGTACCTGGGGTCGGTCAGTAGGGGCACATACATGTTGGATAGCGTAATAATACGTAATACAGTGCGCATGTAGAAAATTCTCAAAAAATTAAAATATCATTAATGAAAAGAATATGTACATTCAAAAAAAAGTCCATGTGAAGACAACGGTACATGACAGCTGTCTTTAAAGAATTACTTCAGGAGCTACCGGTGGAACCTGTGCACTGTTATCCTGTGCCTTCAGGGCCTGCAGCTGAGAAAAGCACATTAGTGCTGCCTAAACCACCTTGTTTGTGATGCTTTCTTATATGTATCCTACTAGCCTGTACGCTCCCTGCATTCATGATACTTGGAAAAGAAATGGCGCTTTAAGTCTAATAGTGCCTTCATAGAAAGGATCATAAATCCTACCACTTCATCACTGTATCTGCCAATTTCTATGTCACCGACAGTGATAAGAAAAATAAATAATCAAGGATTCTAAAGAGTTTTAATAGATACAATCGATTTCACTGAGTAGAGTCAGATACGGCTTTAAAAACAATAAAATAAGTATATATTAAAAAGCATAATTTCACCCCAGAAAGATTTAAGTACCAATGTCCAGAGACTGAATGCTCAAAGTGAGCATGCATTCTTTTCTCTATGATGGTTTTGATTTTTTGAAGAGATTTTTTTCATTTCTATTCCTCTTGTGTCAGATTGTTTCTATTTATTTTGTTTCCTAAGTTTTATATTCCATAGCTTCAAATGAGTGAATTTCAATGAATCTACTTAAGAGCTTTGCTTTTAGAGTATTGGGCCTATCATCATTGTTTAAACCAGTATTGTTCTTTGATATCTCCTAGCCATTCTCATACACTCTCAAATACTGAGTAATGAGTGCTATATAAGCATGTATGATATTCTTTGTACCCAATTATTTAGCCAATATAATCCATCTGGTTCCACAGTTTAATGGGTTGTGAGGTACCTGGACCCAAAAAAATCTCAGTCGTTACCTATAGTTCTTATTTATTTTCTGCTATTGTACAAAGACCTAAGAATCCTTTCCTTAACTATAGTAAGAAGGCAGCGTGCATGACTGAGTGATCATCTCACTTGTAAGCTCTTTCCAAATGTATCTTACAATTTTGGTTTGTATGAGTGTTTGCAGTTCACAGTGATTCTGTTTAAGAGTTTCTTGTTGTACTTGACTTTTCTTCTATAAAAACAAATTAGATGAAAATTACTACTTCTTATTCCTCACTCAAGCAGTAGCCTAGGGCAGAGTCCATTTCAGACATGATCAAAATGGTTTACCTTGTTAGACATCAATTACAGAGACTCCTGAGTTACTCTGAGCCTTGTGAGGACAACATGGAGCCCAAATAATGAAAATTCAATCTTTAGTCTCTGGTCATGATTGATGATGTAATGTACTCTAAATGAATTGAGCCCAAACCCCAAGTCTTCTGAGCCCACTGCTCTTTGTTTTTGTTTTATGACATTTCAGGCAGGAAACTAAATATGTTTAGTAACTTCAATCAAGTTCCATCTGCTTACCTTCATATATTTTTCTATCAATATCCTTTTAGAAAATTTGACATTTTCTTATCTATTAGGTTTTCTTTTAGATGTTAACATGCTCAAGCTTCCCAAAGCCTTTAAAACAACTTCTGCTCGGTGCAGCCTTCTCTCTAGACTCTACATTTCTCTTTTATTTGATCAATCCATATAAGCCCTACAACATTCTCAACATGCTTATTTCCTATTGAACTTGTTTATTTTGCCTTTTGATTAGAGAATGTTTGACAAATGATAAACTATTGAATTTACTTTCATGAGTTTTCTCAAGTGCCTACAATTGTATAATACTAACATCTGCCAAAATACAGAGTTACTCAGTTTCAAGCTAGTCCTTCTGAAATCTCTTTCTAGTCGATCTTTCTTCACCTTCAAGCAAAATTGTAATTTCTAGAAACACAGCATGGCTTTTCCTGTTGAAAACTTCAGTTAGATGGATCCATGTCAGAGCTGACTTCTGCATCTGGCTGTTTTGATTGAGCCAGTGCTTTTGAGATGCAGCTCTATTGTATCACTGGTAGCTACCATTGTATATCACAGCTGGCATTTACTGTATAGTTTACAGGTACCTGGACTCTTCTTAGTTTTACATATTATGCATAAACCTATGATGAACATGTATCCCAGCTTTTTCCAAAAAGATTTGTATATTTAAAAACTGTGTGTGTGTGTGTGGGGTGTGTGTGTGTGTGTGTGTGTGTGTGTGTGTGTGTGTGTGTCTGAGTATGACAGTGCAAGTGTCTGCAGAGTCCAGAGGCATCAGATCTACATGAAGCTGAGGTTATAGGCCATTGTGAGCTGCCAATATGGGTGGTGGGAATCCAACTCCAGTCCTTTGAAGGGCTGTATATGCTCTTAATCACAGAGTCATCTCTCCAGGCCCAGATTATTTATGTACCTGTGATGTTTTATTTTCCTGAGGTAAATACATACGAGTGAAATTACTGACAGCTGTATGTGTTGAAATGCATAAGAAACCCTTCTTCACATTGATTTTTATATTTTTGTTATATACACGATCTTCTTCAAATTGAAGTATATTTGACAATGTTTTACAAAACCAGAAACATTCTTCAAGACACCTTCATATGGAGATGCATCTACTACTCATCCATTTTGTAAGGTACCAAAGATTAGTGATTTGCAAGGTACCCACTTAGTGATTTATTTGAATGGCCCGACTTCCATCTGCTCTACTTGTGTATGCTATATACCGTCTATCACGTTTACCTCGACATGTATTCTCCCCTTCTTAGAGTATGGAAAACCAGCTTTCACTTCCTTCATTCTCAAATGTTTCCTTGTTCCTTTATATGCCCCATAACAGTTGGAATTACAAGGGATATCCTTAGTGCTTTGTTCTCTGCCTGACACTCTCTCTCTCTCTCTCTGTATGTGTGTGCATGTGTTTGAATTCATTTTGTTATAAATAATTTTTATGTGTATATAATATGTGGAAAATGATAATCTCATCTCAATATTTGCTTTGCAATCATGATGGATGCTCACCTTTAAAATGTAGACTCCAACCAATAAAAAGGATAAAGAGGTTGGCTTTAAATGAGGAGATGTAAGTGGATAGTCAGCTACTCTAATGGTTACACTGCTTCTCTGTTCGACGTTGGCTTCTGTCATCTAAAGACTGAAAATACTCCACTCATAATTAACTATCTTTTATTCTTTGGTTTATGACAATTTATATTTCATCCTAGTATATATAATGGGTACATTTACAAGGATTGGAGGTAAAAATAGAAATAGTCAAAACTGGTATTTTTGGGGGGGGTTACAATTCATCCATACCTCTAGATTGTTCTGAAAGACAGATTTCCGGTATCTCTTTGGAATGGGACGAAGACATTATTCTGCTAAGAAAGATATGTCAAAGTGTTCAAGTGTCAAATTCGTTTTTAGGAAGGAAGATTTCATACTGAGTGTTTGCGCTTAGCTGTCTGTATCTTGCTTGAAGGGCTTTGCAGATCATTGCAATGATAAACGTGTATTCTTACTCAAACCAATTTTTCTTGATTATTTTCTCACACAGTTCATCTATTTGGTTTTCTGCCTCTAAGTTTTTCTGGTCCCCTAGGTCATTTATAACTGTTAAATATCTGTTTAATTCCTCTGAAACACTTTAGTTCCATGTAACATATATGATACCTTGTCTACAATATTAAAGAAAAAAATAAACACTCCACACTCAGATTCTCGGTGCTTTCTTCCTCTTCTGCAATACATATTATGTACAAGCCAAACATTTTGTAACACCATTATAATGTGCCATGTCAGGTCTTATAGCTTCTTAGGTCATCAGACATTACATGGAGCTTTAAAGATACCCTGTTCTATTCTGAGCAGGAAATATTCAGCTCTTTGAGTGGCAGCTAAATCTGTGCCCAGTCAACTTCCTCTCTACACATGTTCCACATTCCTCAGCTAGGACAGATGCTTTCTCAGTACTCAAACAGCCATTCTTTCATAAACAGTGTTCGCCTTCTCCCGATTTTATATCCATGTGTTCAGGTTTCACACTGGGTAGTTGTACTGAGTGCCCTCAAAATTTTGACTAACTGTGCTAGGTGTGGTGGCCCATGCTTTTAAACCCAGCATTTGTGAAGCAGAGAAGGCACATCTTTGTCAAACTGAGTCCAGCCAGGTCTAAATAGTGAGTTCTAGCAATTTGTTTGAATTCATCTTGTTTTATGTTTTCTTAGGTCATAATCAAGGTTAGGTGACAGAATAAAGAAAAATGTGATGGAATTTGAAGTATTCTGATGGCTGGAAATTAGAGTGACAACAGATATTTAAATGGTGCATCTCATTAACACAGTTCACAATACTGGTGCCCAAAAATGTGAACTATAACTAAATCAAACTCAACTTAAAACTATGTCCTTAAATGCAGACCAAAGAATATTATAACACTAAAGTCAGCACCCAGCCTTTACAAGTCCCCAAACTACTTAAATGTTAATGAAGAACTTACTATATTTTTGCCAAAGTTGACAATTAACAATGGAAGGAAAACTTAGTGAATTTGATGGGTTTTCTACACCCAAAGTATAGCAGTAGCTGCCAGCAAATATAACTTCAAGCTTTTCGAAGATCAATCAGCTTTACAGGAAGAGGCAGCTAACGTGCTCAGCTCAAAGTGCTGTGGAGTTTAACGTGTTTTCCTTTATCTGCAATTCTTTTATTCCTAAAGGGAACATTTTTCAAATGGAGCAGGATGTACTTTCTCATTCCAGGAGTGAAAAAATGTATTCATGCTAAAGAGATGAAAGTGGCACTTTCCTTCTCTTTACTGCTTGTACATGGAGAAAATAGCATTTTGACCATTTTCCCTTTACTTATTTGTCTTTGACATCCTGCCAGTCTGTAAGTACATAGAGATTAAATGAAAATAAATTGGTAAACTGCTCCCCAAAAGATGTATAAAAGGATGTTAAAGTTTATATATACAAAAGGCTTAAGGTACTCAGAAATGATGGAACAAACCCTGTCTTCAGTTACAGGCATGGTGTCCAGTTTCCCATCAGAATCAAGAAGGGAAAAAAATTCATTTAAATTAAATGGCACTGTATTTGCAAACTAACTTATTTTAGAAACGTCATTAAAAATCTCTGAGGTTTGCAGCTTTAACAACATCAGTAAAATTTCTCCCACTCATCATCTAATTTATGCATTCTAAGAAGCCAAGATTTTAAGTCAATGTATTTTATTTTGTTTTTTATTTATTTACTTTTTCATGTATTTGAGTGTTTTGTCTGCTTGCATGTGTGTCTATGCATCAATGTCACTCAGTGCCTGCAGCAGTCATAAGAGAGTGCCAGAGACCCTGCAATTGGAGTTACAGACTGTCATTAGCCACCACGTGGGATCTAGGAACCAAGCACGTCTTCATCAAGAGCAGACAGTGCTCTCAATTTCTGAGTCGGATCTCCAGCCCTTCAATGCCTCTTAAAATATGAATTTGGATAAGGTGTTATATAAAAATTCAGCTAATATCTCACAGTATATTGAAACATATGGAACATTATAATAAACTATGAAGTTTTCAGTCAGGCTTGCTTCACACTAGATAACTAACTCAGTACACAGGAGAGGGAATGTCAACGAAGGGTTAGTTTTAGCAATGCTGATGAATGACTTCATTCTAAACTCTGGTCTCTGTTTTTCTTTGTTCATATCCAAATCCATTTTCTTGATTTCATTATGTCTTAAATAGCTTATCTATTGCTGTGACAAAATACTGAGCAATACCAACTTGGGTAGGAAAGGGTTTATTTGGTTTTCATCTCCCAGATATTCATCACTGAGGGAGTCCAAGGTAGAAGCTCAGGGTCAGGAACCTGGAGCACAGGCCAGGGAGGAATGCTATTTACTGGTTTGCTCTTTTGATCTGTGCTCAGCCCGCTTTCTTACGCAACAGTGGACCATCTGCCCAAGTGTGGCACTTCCCACAGTGCCTGGACCTTCCCACATCATTCAACAATCAAGAAAATATTGCATAGACATGACCATAGGCCAGTCCCGTAGTGGAAATTTCTCAACTGAGGTTCCTCTATCCAGGTGTAAAATGACAACTAAAACTGTCCAGCACAATTTTCCAATGCTCATCAACATAAAATAGCCTATCTTCAGGTGTCTTGGGGCCACTTACAATTTCTGCTCTGCAGAACACTAGTATCTGAAAATTAACATTTTGTAACTGACCATGAGGTAAATATTTTTTTAAACTATATGAGAAAAAGCATTTTTTTATGTTCATCCTGGTTGTTAGTTTATTTAACACAGTATAATATTTCTAATGAAAATAGTTCTTGTAGCTAATTTCATTTCTATGCTAATTTCAATGATGATCAGAATTAGTCTTCAAAACTACATGCTGCATTTAATTCGCTAAATCGCTAAGAATTATACTGATAAGATCTTTCAAAAAATAACTTATAACAACCTTTACTTTTACAATAAATAGCATCTTTTTTCAAAGAAAAGTCAGCTAGAAGTTGACTTTCTCTCTTATTCAGATTTGTAGTTGCTTTTATGGTTAATTTGGACATTTAATTGGTTACGTTTTTATTGGAGGATTTAGTTTGATGTTCTATTAATGTATAATAAATTTTCTTCTGTTATACTTTCGCTGAAATTGATTTCAATTTAATTTTAAAAATTAATAAGCAAGTCAATGGAACAATTACTCTAATTGGTGAGAAATAGAATAAATTACTAGATTAACACTGTCACTGTCCAACAATGTACCCATGTCAGTTTCCTGATTCAATATTTACGTACCTTTCCGAGTGCCAATTATTTGATTATTTGATTTGGGGGGGAAAAAAGACACAAATGTGAATCACTCTCTAAAACTCATTTTATAAAATAAGATTTAGCCTCTCCACTTTTCCAAAAACAAGCAGTAGTTTTCCTTGTTATTAAAGAAAATGGGCTAAAATAATTAGTATTTGTAAGCTATTATAAAAGAAAATGCACATTCTACTGCAGAAATGCTTGTATATATATACACACACATATGACATTATATTATTTGAAACTGAATTTACAGCTTTCTCAGAAAAATTTATAAAAGCTAAAAAGTAAATTTCTGTCTCACTATGTATAAGATTCACATTGTTAGCCCCTGTAGGAGCTCATGTTTGCTCGTATTTTACTTTAGTAAACTAAGTAACAAAGAAGAGAAAAATTCCATTAAAATGTTAATCAGTTTTCTTAAAAGACATTGGATGTTTAGAAATATTGGAAAATAAAATTAGGGTTAAAATGAGCATCAGATAAGTAGACAAATGTCATGATTTTCCACTGCTGCTTCAGCTTAGCATTTAAAAATCTCTTCACCAATTTTCCTTTAAACAAAAGTGAAAACATCAAAAATTATGTAGAAATAGAGATAGATCTTAATATTTTACAGTATTGTTTTTGGTCACTCTTTTTTGTTTATTTAGTTCATGCCTTCAGATAAAAAGTAGACTCATAAATTTATTACAGGAAGAAAAAAGTCATGATTGAAAATTCCAATGGCTACATAATAAAATAACTGCTATTCTCTTTTCCAAAATCCTCCTTAATTTTAATCAGAGAGTAGTGAGTGGTTTTGATATAAGGGACAGACAAAAGAATATATTGATCCAAGCATAAATAATCAATGAATAAAGACATAAATTATTATGAGTAACAATTTAAATAATTTTAATTTGAACTTTTCATGGCTTTAGAAAGGAATGCACCATGCAACTAACACTTTGAGGTTTTTCCTTATAACATTTTAGTTTTTTGTTGTTGTTGCTGTTAAAGCAAAAATTTGACTTTAATAAAGGACAATAGTTATTTAAATAATAGACAGAAATTCTGTAAATTCAAACATAAACGCAAACTACATATTGGAATTAAAGTTTATTTTACTTGATTCAAAGCAGATGCTAAATACAGGTTTGGAATGATACTGGGATTTTCACCAAATAATTGTACCCCATGAATTTAATACTAGGATGAAATAGTATAGACTACATGATAACAATTTTCTTAAAAAGAAGAAATGAAGGGCCAGAGAGATAGCCCAGTGGTTAAGAGCACTGACTGCTCTTGCAGAGGGCCTGTGTTCAATTCTTAGCATCCACATGGTGGTCAACACCTATCCATAACTCCTGGGGATCTGATGCCCTCTTCTGACCTCCATGGGCATTGCTGGGCATGAGTGCACTTACATATATGCAGGCAATACATTCATATATGTAAAATAAATAAATAAATAAAACATTTTAAAAAAGAAGAAATGAGCATAATTTCACTTTCTTAAGATCTGAAAATAAGATGTCTTTTCATCCAAAATTTTGGACTTTTCTTTAAGAAACTGATTATGATCTCACTTTCTGCTTTTATTTCTCTGATTTTTAGAGAAATCTCCCTAATTGTGTTTTATTGCAGTCAGTGTATGTATCACAGTTATTATTCCTGCATTTACAAACCATTTCTAATCATTGTAACTGAAAACAGTAATCGTTTACTATACTTAATTTTAACGTGCCTCATCTTAGTCATCAGCTATGAAGACACTAATATTTGGGGAGACCACCACATCCTAGACTGGTATCATCTCACTTTGTCACAGATCTAGACAGGGTGAATTCAAAAGTAGGACTGTGAAGAAGAGCACCTATGTGTGATGACTCCGTGGGACTTGATGTTCTCACAGAATGATGTCTTCAAGATACTTGACTTTTTATATGGTACATCAGGAGATAATGTATACACACACACACACACACACACACACACACACACACTCAACACAGGCCGTTAGATACATATAGGAAAAAGCTACGTTACTTTTCTTTTTATGTACCTGCCTCGGAAGTTGTACTCTGGTATTTCAATTGCATTTTATTTGTAGAAGCAACATATGCTTCTACATATCCAGAATCAAACTTACTGATATGAGCAATCTCTGAGAATGTTGAGATTAAGTTTTAAAACATCCAGAGTTTGCTTTCTGACTAAACACGAATTTCATTCCTTCCACATGCACAACACAGTAAGCATTTTATTTAGACCACCCAGGTTTTACCTGTTATGGTGCCAAATCAAAGTTCAAAATCTTGTCACTTGAATCCTGTCCACGTAAAGATGATGTTTCAGAGATGCAATTCTCTTTGTACAATCTTTCTGACTGCATGAATATGACAAGATGCATACTCACAGAAACATATCATAATGCTAAAACAGGGAACAACAGAGCATAATTACATAAATACATCTGTTCAAAATACTTAAAATATTACAGGTGGTAAAATGGACTGCAATAATTGTGAGATCTGGAGCAGTCTACAGCACCAGTGTGTTTACTGGGCCTTGTTTCCATCCTGTGAGTGGAGCTCTCTGTGGCTCCCCTTCTCTTCTATTCTGCTGGCCGAGTAAGAGAAAAGAAACCATGTCCCTACCATTCTCCATCAACTGAATTTATGTTGCCAATCTACTCTTTAGACAGTGCTATAAGAGAATAAGAGTAACCTGGTCCCATTCATCACCTACTTGCAAAACTCCTTCGCCACTCCGCTGTTCTCCATGTGACTCTTCATGCCACATTAAAACTCTAGAAACAGGGGTATACATCCACATCAAAAGTCACAAAAAACAAAACAGACTCTAGACACTCAAGTCCCATTGCAAAAACTCAAATAACACACAAAAAACAAAGACATGTGTTCCCCTAAAAATTACCAGTCCTATAGACTGAACCCCAAAGAGAACAAATTAAATGAAATACAATATATAGAATTCAAAAGAACAGTTGCAAACATGCTCAGTGAGTTCAAAGAATTTGAACTGCCAGAGAGATAAAGACCTGATTGAACGCCTAGACCAGAATAAACTGTTTGAAGTTCAAGAAAGCCCAATCAACTGGCTGAAATAAGGAAGACAATTCAGGATATGAAAACAGAATTCGTTTAAGAAATAGAAACACTAAAGTAAACACAAATTGGAATGAAGCTTTAACAGAAAAACTCAGTCAAATGAACAGCTTAGTGGGAAGTCTCACTGGCAGAATGGATCAGGAGGAAGACAGAATCTGGGCTTGAGGACAGGGTAGAATAATTGTATCATTCAATCATAGAATATAATACATGATTAGAAACCTGATGAGCTATGGACAGGTGTTAGCCCCTAGTTGAAAAAGAGTCAGTTTTTTTAAAGACTACAGCATCTGGTGGGTCAAAGACACTCCAGTGGTTGACTCCACACTTAAGAGTCTATGGGCAACACAAATGAGGCTTGATGTTTTCTTTTTTTAAAGAAATGGGGACCTTGGGATGCAGGGTTGATGTAGGAGGAGTAAGGAGGGAGAAGCATGAGGTGAATATGATCAAAATACATGTAGGAAATTCTCAAGGAATTAATAAAAATATGATATTCTAAAACATACATAAAGTAAACATGCAGAATTCTTTGGCATATCATGAAAATACCAGATCTATGGATTATAAGCATAGAAGAATGATATCTACAAGTCAAAAACATAGAAAATATATTCAATAAAATCATGAAGAGTTCCCAAAATGTTGAAAAAGGGAATCCCATACAAGTCTAAGAGGCCCACAGAACACCATATACACTGGACCAACAAGAAGTTCCCATGATACATTACTGTTAAAACTTTAAATACATAGAATAAAGTACATTGAAAGCTACAAAAGAGGAGGATCAAATGCAAAGGCTGGCCCATCAGAAGAATGGCACAGTAGGAACCTTTAAATACAGAAAGCTGGGAAAGGCAGATCTGAGGTCTGAAAAGAGAAAACTGGTGACCCAGACCATTATACTTAAAACTTTCTTTTATATAAGTAAAGGAGACATAAAATACTTTCATAATAAAGCAGATTAAAGGAATTTATGTCCACCAAATAATCTCTACAAAAGATACTGGAAGGAATACTCTGAACTGACAAGAAGAAAACACACACACACAACTACATGGGAAAAATAAATGACATCAAGACAGTCAATCAGAAGAGATCTAAGAAAACATGACAAAAATAACAAAAAAACAAGGAAATAAATACTCATCCTCAATGCTTTCAATGCCAAAGTAGAAAAAGACACAGACCAGGAGGTTGGATTAGAAAATTGGATTAATTTTTTTGCTGTCTTTAAGAAACACACCTCATCATCAAGGATAGACACCATCTTAGGACATTAAAAAGGTTCCTATGGGAATGAAACTAGAAAAAGAAACTGATGTAAATATTACTGCTGACAAAATAGACTCCAACTCAAAGCTGATCAGAAGAAGGCCACTTCATATGTATTAAGGGAACAGTTTGTCAGGAGGATTGTACAATTCAATACATGTATGCCCAAACACAGGTGTACCATGTTTTGTAAAAGAAATAGTAATAGGTCTAAAAGTAGATCAACTCCAAAGCACTTGTATCAGGTGAATTCAATACCCTACTCCCTCCAATAGACAGCTCATTTGGAAAAACCAGAAACATCAGAACCACACGCCTCCATACATCAAACAGACATAAAAGAGGTCAACCAAACAGTATCCAACATTAGAAAATACCAATGCCATAGAAATTTCTCCCTCAAAGTCATATATTAGGATATAAAATAATCCTTAACAAACATATGAAAATTGAAATTATACCATGAAATCTAAATGACTACAGTGGAGTAAAGCTAGATATTAGCAAGAGATATTGCAGAGTTCGATCACTCATGGTTATTAAACAACATACTATTGAATGATGAATGGGTCACAGAACTAATTCAGAAGAAAACTGAAACATTTTCTGGGATTAAATGAAAATATCAAGACCAATGAGATGCAATAAGGAAAGAACTAAGAGAAAAGTTTATAACATTAAGCATCCATATGAAAAATTCAGAGGGACAGGAAGAAATAATTAGGGTCAGTGTATTAATGAAATACAAACCAACAAACAAAACACTAAGTCAATGAAACAGAGTTGGATCTCTGAAAAAATAAACAAAACCCTTAAGTAAATTAACCAAGGAAAGAGATAACCCAAGTAATAAAATTAAAGAAGAGAAACAACATATACAAATGAAATCAAAACAAATATAAAAACTTACTTCAAAAATCTGTAGTTAACTAAATTGGAAAAACTAAGAGAAATAAATGTCGAGATATACACTACATACCCAAATTAAAATAAGATGTATTAAATAGATTAGGCAGAGCTATAAACAGCAACAAGACTGAATCAGTAATAAAAATTCTATCATACTACCAAATAATTTTAAACTGACTCTTAATGACTGATTCTTATACCCATAAATTAATGTATCTTTTAGATGTGACCAGAGGAGAATCTTCTTACAGCAGATGGTGATTAACACAGAGACCCACAACTGGTCATGCAGAAACTAAGACACCACATAGTGTTCAACCCTAAATGGGACATTTATATCCAACTCTTTCCTTCCAAGACTCAGAGATTACTACAGAAGGGGGGAGGGGCAGAAAATTGTAAGAGCCAGAGGTGATAGATGAATAGAAGAACACTGTGTTGGATGGACACTAAATATCTGCATTAAAAAATCAGAAAGAGAACATATAAATGACTTAACAGTAAAACTCAAGACCTGGAAAGTCTAGGGCAAACCAAATCCAACTCAATTATATGAGAAGAAATAACAAAAATCAGAGCAGAACGTAATGAGATAGAAACAAAGAAAGCAATACAAAAAAAAAATCAATCTAAGAGCTGCTTCTTTGAAAGGTTAAACAAGATAGACAGACCCCCTAGTCCAGTTAACCAAACTAAAAAAGAGCAAATCCAAATCAGCAACATCAGAGGTGAAAGGGGAAACATCACAACAGACACCAAAAAAATCCAGAATATTGTAAGGGAATACTTTGAAAATTTATACTACACTAAATTAGAAAATCTAAAAGAAATGGAAGAATATCTAAAATCATAGACATCACTAAAGTTAAACCAAGAAGTTAAAACGAAAAAAGATCAACAGCTTAAATAGGCACATGACAAAAAGAGTAATACAAAAGTTCTTGAAAAAAAAGGGCCCAGATGGATTCAGCCACCTGGTATTTGACAAAGGTGCAAAGAATCCACAATGGAGGAAAGACAGCATCTAAACAAATGGTGCTGGCAAAACTGGATCTCCACCTATAGAAGAATGACATTGGACCCTTATCTTTCACTCTACACAAAAGTCTTCTCCAAATGAATCAAAGACCTCAATAGAAAACCTGAAACTCCAAAACTGCTAGAAGAAAAAATAGGCAGTACCCTCCAAGATATAGATGTAAGAAAGGACATTCTAAATCATACATCAACTACTCAGGCATTAAGGTCAACAATTCGTATGTGGGACCTTTTTAAGCTACAAAGCTTCCATACAGCATAAGAAACAACCAAGGAAGGGAAGCAGAAATCCACTGAATGGGAGAAAGTCTTTACCAGTTATATATATGACAGAGGATTATTATGCAGAATATAAAAGAACTCAAAAAGCAAAGAAGTAACAAAATAAACAACCCAATGAAAAGATGAGCTATAGACCTGAACAGAGAGTTCTCAAACAAAGAAATAAAAATGGCTAAGAAGCACCTTAAAAAGTACTTAACATTCTTAGTAATTTGAGAAATGCAGATCAAAACCACTTTAAGATTCTATCTTACCCCAGTCAGACTGCAAAGATAAAGAGACTGAAAGACACCAAATGTTGGACAGAATGTGGAGAAAGCAGAATGCTCATTCACTTCTGGTGGGAATGTAAACTTTTCAATCACTATGGAAAGCAGTGTGGATAACTTTCAAAAAAAAAACTAACTAAAAATGAATCTACCATATGATCCAGTTATACCATTCCTTGTCATATACCCAAAGGACTCATTCCATTGTAGAGATACCTGTGCATCCATGTCTATTGCTGTTCTTTTCACAATAGCTAAGAAATGGAAACAACCTAAATGTCCCTCAACTGACGAATGGAGAATGAAAAACTGGTACATTTACGCAATGGAGTTCTACACAGTGCTAAGAGAAGATGAAATAATGAAATCTTAAGGTAAATGGATGGAACTAGAAAATGTTATACAAAGTGAAGTAACATCTGGGGGGTAATCAATAGCTATCTAATTGAAATTAAACCCTCTCAATGGGAGTGAACTCATGGGTGATACTGTGGACTCAGTAAAATAAATGGGGTTGGAGATTCCATAGATCCTAGAGAGAACGCTAACTCTAGAGAAATGAAAATTCTTACCATATGTTAAATATGGATCCTTATATCTACAGACAAGCATACAGAACATCACTCATCAAAGAAGTCTCTTTTTGCAGATGGAAGTTACAGCAGAATTGCACAACTGGTCAAACACAGAGAATATACGTCTGAGGGATGTCAATCCGAGGTGACATATCTACAGTTAGACCTCTACACCTACAGCTCATAGAACACAGTGGAACGAGGGATAGAGAGAAAACTAAAGAATCCTTCAACTTTCACCAGTGAAGTTTCCTTAAATGACATAGTGCTATGCACACAGAAGGTCCCAACTTGCCGAATTTTACAGAATAGGAGACAGTAGAGAGTGTATCTCCCATATTGAACCTCACCCAACTGTGGCTCAGTGATCATTGTAGAAGAGGTGACTGGAAAATTGTAAGAGCCAGGGCTGGTTCATGAAGTAGTTCTTTCAGGCTACTAAAAACTTGCATATGTCAAATTGTGTCAATGGTTGCATTGAGCACAGGATCCACACCAACTCAAATTAGACAAGGAACCTGAGTACAATGATAGAAATCGGTGGCAGGCAAGACCTAGACTGAGAACCACTGGGACCTTATTATCACTGGGAGAGGGAGAATAATCCTTATTTGTGATTTCTAGATAGCCTGACCAGACTCCAGTAAAAAAAAAAAATGCACCAAGGGACATCTGGGCACTAAGGCTTGACTGGATGGGACTTAACATGTATAGCAGAGGTTGGGGGAGGTGGATGTGGAGTAGGGATCTAAGATCTGTTGTATGAAATGTGAAAACAATTAAAAGATCCAAAAAATGAAAAATTTGGGAGACTAGAGGAGTGGATGAAGCATACTTGAACCTAATGAAGGCTCCATGTGACAAACCTGTAGTCGCATCACTGCACATGAAGATAGACTGGGTATTCCCACTAAGATCAGGAACAAGACAAGGCTTTCAACTCTCTCTGCTCCCACACAATATTTCCCTTAAAATCTCAGCTGGAGCAATTTAAAAAGTGAGGGAAGTAGAATGGATACAAAGAGGAAAATAAATTAATGTGTCTCCTTTTGTTGAGAATGTTGTAATATACTTAGCAGACTCTATAGACTCCATCAGCTATTCTTAGAACTGATAACCATCTTCATCAAAGTGACACAATATAAATTAATCCCCAAATCAGAAACCTTCCTATATAGCTATAATGATGAAAGGTGAGGATGAGTTGAGAGCAATCAGGATATATTATATACATATATAGAACTCTGAAAGAATAAATTTAATTAATAAACATACATAAGAATTGTTAATAATAAATACACCAACATTTCAGAGATGTTCAAGATCTTATGTGAGATGCTCATTCTGGATCATGAAAATAATTACTATGGATGGTTATATGCTAATGGCTCTGTGAAGTTTCTCCATAAGAAAATGTTTAATTATTTTAATTTTGAGTTTTTTTAAATGCAGTTTAAGCAAAAAAAAATCCATGAAACAATTTAGGAAGTACTGTAAAATCTGATAGAATTATAGAAAATCCTGCTTTTTGTTATATTTGTACACAATTACAAAATGATCTGTTGAAAATCTGTTTCTAATATTATCTAAAAGAACATTTTGATATCTTAGCATCTTTTGTTTGCTTTTGGACATTCTTGTTAATTGAGGACACAGTTGAGTTCATTCTTGACCACCCAGGTTATAAAATCACATCATAGACTGCTATGTACATTCTTCAAAATAAAGAAAAGGTAACAATCTGTTCTGAATGGCTTGGCCACAGAAGTTACTGGATCTCTTGGTTTTCTTCCAGTGCATTATTTTAGTGTTAGGAAATTTAGACAAATATTTCCATGTTGACACTTAGGGTGTAAATATACACTTTCAAATATGTCTTCAGTGTAGCTTTCTTGTCACTGTAAGTAGCATGTGATTCAAGCTCAGGCTTGCTGAGCTCTGCTTACCTTATTTTCTCTTTGGAGGGAAAGTGCAACACACATATTCCCCTTTAAAGGGCATTTTTATGTTAAGAATAAAATAAATAATCTTACTGTTCTTTTTCTCTTTCTTCATGCTAATGTGCCATTTCTATATGGGAGAAAATAAGTTTCACTTGAGACATTCTTGGTATTTGTAAGATGGGATAGATTACATATTATAATCTAAGATTCAACTTTGCCTTGATTTCTGAATGCAGTGTCCAATTTTAGTTATGAATACTTGACAATATCTACTCTGAACCTTTTTAAAATACATGTATACAGATGAATATATATATATATGTACTTATATATTTACAATTTTGTCTATTGCATTTTAACTCACGAGTTTTTTTAAGAGGATAGCACCTAAATTATTTGTTAAATAGAACTTCCTCTCCAGACCAAATTTTATGTCAAATGATTGCAGTTATAATCTTTTAGGTTATTTATATTGCTTTGGAATCTCTTGCATGAAAAAAAGTGGATCTCTATGAGACCCAGGCTGGTCTGGTCTACATAGCAAGTTCCAGGCCAGCTGGTGTTACAGGGAGACAGTGTCTGAAAAACAAAACAAAACAAAATAAAATTTATGTTTAGGGAAAATAGGAGAAACAAAATTTTTTCCTTAAGTCATGTCAGAAATCAAGGTGGGAATTGGCAAAGAATATAAAAGTAAGAAGGGCTAATATTCCCTGTATTATTTCAATAGGAGTTGGAGTGCAGACAAACCTTTAGACAGCATGTAAGGGGATGTGATGATAATGTCCATAATGCCAACAGATGTAGAGAGCAATAGGAAGCTTGGGAAAGCATCATGATTCCCTCTCTTAAATTTGATCCTTTTATGTAAACAAGGTTAATCTCTACAAGGAGTAAAAAGTTAATTCTATAGCCTACTAAAAACTAGAAAATAGCAGGACTCAGGTGCTGTATAGATTCAATCATGAATCTGTGGAACTATAATTGACACTCCCTTTCCAATGCACTATTAGCTTTGTATCTTTTCAAATGCTACCTTCTTTGTGCTTTAGTTGTCTATTTCATGTAACTTTACCAAATGTTACTAGCGATATTCCACAGCTGAACAAAGGATACTTACCAGCACTGAAATTACATGCTACATGGCAGGTTTGAAGCTAGAGTCCACACATCTCTTCAAAAGTAACAGCAATAAGCTGACGTAGGAAACATGATGGTAATTATAGGACTGGACATAAATAAAATGTGCCATTTATTTTAAATACTTCATTCATTTAATGATGATAACTTTTGAGGGAGAAAACCATCCCCAATTATCAGATGTCAATTACAAAATGATAATTTCCCCAACATAAAGCCTATCATCAGGCCTATCATTTTGGATTTTTGGTATGGAATTTTCAAACTTACAGTACTCAAAAGTAATAAGAGGCTATGTCAAGGGCTACAAGTTTTAATAGTAAAAGATGAGTTTGCCTGAGATTTGAAACCTATTCAGTAGGTCTATAAAGTTTCAAAGTTATCTTTTCATACTCTCAAGAAATGTTCATTTTGACAATTTAAGAAATAAAATGGGTAAGAAAAATATTCCAAAGTTTTAGAGACTCACCTTCAGGAGCAGCTGGTTACATTTTTCTCAACTGATTGATATTTATATTAGTTCCAGTTTCTTTTTTAGAAGTTACCACTAAATATTTCTTGCGCCTCCAGCCACTTAAATTTATTATTTTTGTCCTATAAAGTTAGAAAATAGAACAAAAGAAAGGAACAAGTAAATGTATCCTGTGATACGGGATACTGCTGCTTTGAACATGTTAAGACAGAATTTATGTGGAACCAGATTAATTTTAAGGAACTCCCCGTCGGTTCTGTTTGTTGTTTTGAATTGCTTTAATAGTAAACTTGCATTATTTATGTTTATTAATATTTAGAATGTACTCTGCAAGGATGATTTTCATCTGAGTTATAATTAGTCTCAGCTGATGAATGCAATAAAGTGATTATAAACAACGTTGTGAGATCATTATCAGCATCGTGGGAGAAAATGTTAAAACACTGGTTCAATGTTTCACCTTCAAAGATCTATGAAAGGAGCTTCAACCCACTTAAATTTTTACAAAGGTCACAATAAATTTGTGTCCTTCCTTATGAGATTACTGAAGCTTCTAAAACACAGCTCACAGTTCTTATGTCAAAGTAGTTACATATTTTGATATACATTACCTAATTGAAAGACAGTGTCCTTGTGAAATATTTAAGAAATGCAGTGAAATAAAGAATCAGATGAACATAATTCATATGCTCATGAGCGTAGAATGTAATTACTCATATTTTATCATAGTCTCATTAATTAGAGTGTGAGGTATTATACATGTTGATGTAATTTATGTATACATTTCACATGACTGAGTTTTTAACTGTGTAGTCATCGTTTTTCTCTAAACATTTGTGGATTCTGTCTGCCATTAAACAAAAGCCTCACTTTATTTGTATCACGTTAGTTTTCCATAACTGTATTAATTTTCCTTCTTGACTGTAACACGTTCTCTATAGTTTCTCATCCTTATGAAGGTATTTACAAATTCATGTTATGGTGAAATTCTAGGTCCTGTCTTTTTTACACTTCTCCCTGTGCTGAACTTGCCCCACACAGGGACACAGTGACATCAGTGTGTTTGTGACATTGCATTGAGCATCACAAATGGACTTGACATTTATATTTCGGGTATCTAGTCTTAATTTAAATCTCCAGGAGAGAATTCCTTATTCAGTAAGATGTTGCCATTGTTTCTTATGCTCCTTTTTCACCATCATCATTCTAAATGTTAGCATTATACTATCAATTTTACTACTAAAATGCTCCCCAATCTGTCTGTATACATCATTTTTAATGTCTCCTCTGTAGATTTCATAATTGATCTTGAGTGAAGTCACTACTATCCTTTTCAGTGCATTGGAAAGTTTGTTTTCCTTTTCTGTATTTATGATATATGATATTAAGGTCACATTCCTTCCCTGCCAGTCACCATCCAATGTCTTCTCTGTACATTTAGGATACATTTCAATTTTTCTCACCCTGTATGATCTAGTGCCTGCTTATTTGCCTCTCCTGGTTTCTTAGCCATTTGTTTTGATCTCAAGATGTTTTTGCTTTGTTATCATTCCTGGCCAGGTTCTTTCTTGCTGTCTTATCATAACCAGCTCCTTATCACAGAAGTTTCAGAAGAAATAGTCTTTTATTAGAGCATCACAAGTAGATTTCCTAGTGCTATATCTGCACAGTTCTGGTCATCAACTTGCTTCATTGTTGCTCATAGCCATTGCCACTAATTGAAAAAATTAAGAGTTCATTTAAAATTTTATATATCACATATTAAAATACAATTTAAAACAGATAAGAGGTTTGTTCAGATAGATTCTTATCCCTCCCCCGCACAAAAACCAATCTCAGATGTATCAAAGACCTCAACACGAAATTGGAAACTCTGAAAATGTTAGAAGAAAAGGTGCAGAGAGACTGTCATAGGTAAGAACTTTCTAAATATGGGTCTGGTAGCTCAGCTCAAGAAATAATGCAAACGAGTGACAAATGGGGCTTTGAGAAACTAAAGAGTTTCTATACAGCAAAGAGAATGACCAATCCAGTGGAGATGCAGCCATAGATGACAGAAATATGCTAACTATACATCAGAAAGTTTCTTCTGAAACTTATGTGAGAGTTGTAAGATGAGGAGAATGGTTGATTAATGCTACCTTGTGGGTATCACGAAGCCATCGCAGTCATGAATTCACAGCAACTGCACTGCGCCTGCATCAGATGGAGCATCCCACCATCAGACATGGAACTGGGGTGGGATGAAGGGTCTTTAATTTCTCTGCTGAACTATTGGCTACCAGTATATTCAGGGAATGGGGAAGTTATTAATTTTTGTTATGTACTCACCAGTGAGCCCTCCAGACTCCATTGGTTAGTTCCAAACACACAGATGACCCTAGCTAAATTCAGTGGCCCAGGGGCAAAACAATAGAAAATAATGAATATGTAAAAATTACTTGTAGGGAGAATTGGTGGTTGAGAGTAGGTAGGAGGTAAGAGGGAAGGAGATGGGAGTAATTATGATGTCTTATAGATGCTGGAATTGTTAAATAACAAAGTTAATTAATAAAAGTCAAGTAATAGGAAAAAGAACATGCAGGATAGATAGATAGATAGATAGATAGATACTTGAAAAAACCTGCAATATCCTTAATACAGAGTATAGGCCATCAATATGTGACAATATTTAATATTATTTTAGGTTGTTTTGTTTAACAGCTAACAATAACAATACTAACCTACATTTTATATATGGTCAATATAATTTTTGTACACTCTAGCTTCTAAGTACTTTATTTATTATCTGTTTATTTAGTTTTTCCTTTAAATGTCATTTTCCTTTAGGTGTTTTTTCAATTAGCATGCAATTAAATGCGTTTAAGACAATTGACAAGAGTTTCTGGTTTTTGAAGATAATTTTAAGCCAATTATATTCATCATCATAATTGATAACATCAAATTTTTTCAAGTTTTTAATAATTTGATGATTCTGTTTTGTTCCTTTAACCTGGCAATAAAAACATATTAATATAATTAACTTCTATGCATTTTCCTGGATTTATCTATTATCTTCCTTCCATTCCTTCAAAGTTGAAATTTTATCTCTAAAGTTACTCATGGTTATACATTCTGACATAAAAGAGAGGGATTTCAGGGCTATCTACTCTGCTGCCTCCCTGGCAGTTCTGTCTGGCGTTTTCAGGTGACATTATTGTTACATTTGTTACACTTTCTTATTCAGTAATTATTTCTTATTTCATTAAATAGCTACCATATATAACTATTTATCTACTACATCACATTAAAATTTGTTGCAATATTTAACTTCTAAGAATCACTTTATTATCTTTTTCTTTTATGAGAAAGTAATATTGATATGTATTGAACCAAATAAGATGTTAATTATGAAAGCAATTGTGATTTTTAACACTTATATAAAACACAAACTCAAATGCTAAGCACACAAATCTGTGAATTTAATTAATTATTAATGAAAACAGCCAGATATTTAAGAGAAATTGAAGATAAAACAGTAGACAGTCCATTTAAATAATCCATGGCAAACATTATCCACATTCAGAAAGGGACATGAACATCCATGTCCAAGAAATCTTGAAAATCACAAATAAGTTAAGGATGAAGAGCTAAGACATGCCTTAATCAAATTCTCAAAAGTCTATGACAAAGATGTGTACGCATGTGTGAACATCTGAGTCTGAACACATGTGTGTGCATCCATGAACATGGAGGACGGAGGAGAACCAGTGTCCAGTGCAATCATTCTTGAGACAGGGTTTCGCCCAGAACCTGGATCTAAGCTGGCATGTGCCCTCCTGTCTTTATCCCACACAGGCATGCACAGCAGGAACTGGGTTAGAACTCAGGTCCTCATGCTTGGTCAGCAACCCCTGCTATCTAACTAGTCAGCTCCTTTGCCCCAAAATAAGATATTGAACCTAGCAAAGGAAATGTGATTCACTTCTTAAAAATGAATTCCTATAGATCCTTTGCAGAAATCTTGATGCCTAAGAGGGATAAGGTGGCCTAGCCAAAGTGATAAATGAAAAACACAACTGTTAACCAGGAACAATATATCCATAAACATTGTTCTTTCCAAAGTGTATGCTACTGTACCCTAAATATGGATCCTTATATTTACAGGCAAGCATGCAGTACACCACTCATGAAAGAAACTTCATTTTGCAATAGATGGAAACTGTTACAGAGTTCCACAACTGATCACACAAGGGAATATAAGTCTGAGAGATGCCCAGACCGAAGTGACACATCTACAGTGGAACCTCTACACATAAGGCTCTTGAAACATAGAGGAACAAGGGGTAGAGAGAATACTAGTGAATCTCTCAACTCTCACCAGGGAAGCTTCCTCATACAGCAGAGTGTGAAGCACACAGACGGCAACAACTGGCCAAGTTTTAGAGAATAAGAGACTGAAGAGCGTGTGTCTCTGAATAGAACTCCTATATCAAACCTTACCCACCAAGACTCAGGGTCTATTGTCAGAGGGGGCAGGAAAATGGTAAGATCCATGGTTGGTGCATGAACATAAGGAAACAGAAGTTTTGAGGTCTCTGAGAACTTTCTCATATGAACTTGCAACAAGATCCTCAGTGACTCAATCAGAGAATAACCCAGCACAGAATTGGAGAAATGGGCAGCAGGTCCCAACCGTAGCCAAGGAACTACTGAGAACTAATTACTGATGGATGAGGGAGAGTAGATCCTCTTTAGGGGAATGACTCTAGGTAGGCTGATAGATTCCAGTGAATGAACATGAATGCTGAGGGACATCCAGGTACAGATACCTGATCAGACAGATGTTAATATATATATATGACAGAATACATGAAATCTGGTGGGGAGTTCTGGGAGGATGCAGATGGCTGAGGGGTTCTAAATATGATAAAGAGTTATTATATGAAATGCAAAAAACTCAATAAAATGGACATTAACAATAAAAAATGAAAAGAAAAACAAATAGTTCTACAAATAACATGAGAGGACTGCAATGCCTCTAGGGACAGTATAACCACAAGGAAATCAGTGCGATATAAACAGAGTCATGGAAGTGTAGGAGAACAGACATTGCTTTCAGGTACCCATGAAACACATTCCAATATAGATGGAACATTAGATTAGGCCAAAAACTGAGGCTTAACATCTGAGAGGAGTGAAGTAATGTCAGATATCCTTTCTACCTGTAGAATTTTTGAGTCATTACCAGGAAAAAGAAATCCTAAAAACTAGAGTGCAAAATATCATTAAACATGACAATGAAGATTTACATGAAAGCAAATTAAATGGGTGATTTCCTACAAACACACACTCTACCAAGAACAGAGCTAAACTATCTAAACAGATGAGCAGCAGGAAAGAAGATGAACCCAGGGGAAACGTTCCATTGGCGGACAGCCCCACGGCTTCTAAAATGAATCATACTAAACATCTGACAAGTTAGCAGCAATATATCTCAACATCTGTCAAAGAAATTGAAGAGTAAGAAACATTTTCAAGTGATTTCGGTGAGACTAGGGTTAGTTTGATAACCATGCCGCAGAAAGAAACTCCAAGAAAGAACACTGGAGGCCATTGATTCTAGTGAAAATTGTTTTAAAAGTTTGCAAATATGTTAGTACCTTGAGTTCAATAGCACCATAAAATGGTTTAAAACTATCACCTAACGGGAGTTATCCCTGGGGTGCAGGTGCAGCTTAACATTCAAATCAGTGAGTGTAATTTCTAGGTAAAGTGAACTAAAAATAAACAGAAATCTCAGAAAAAATAAAACAGGAAAATTTTAAGGAAGACAGTGAGTGTTCTCTCCATTGAATCTATGAACCACTGTAGGAAGATTTTGAAAACACAGATATAAATGGAGAGATGACCAGTGTTCATGGATCAGGCTCGGCATCCTTACACCAACCATACTGCCCATATCAGTCTACAGAGTAACTGTAATTCATGCCAAACTTTCAGTGGCATTTTTCACCCTAACATTTTATAAGGAATAAAAGAATCAATAGAAAATCAATGTGTAAACAGAGAATTTTGGAGGAATCACGTTACTTGATTTAAAGATACCTACGAACTATAGTCAGATTTTATTTAGCTTCATAATGTGCAATGTTTATACACTTAGCCACTCAACAGATTCTTTGCTGATGATTTTAAACAATGTGACAAAAAGATGTCATACAGAGAAAAGTGACTTGTACTTTAATTGTGAATACAGGGTTTTAGTAGAGATGAGAAATGACAGAGATTAATTGATAGCATAGATCAGGGATTACAGGTTTTCCTTCGAAGAGGTTATGTTCAGTTTGTGATAAATTTATAAATTCAGGTCTTATAAAAAGAGCAATACATATGTAGACTCGTGAGATTAAAGACATGGTTATTGTCTATATGGAGTAACAGTGGTAGATCAAACTTCTTTATCATTTTGCAGCAGGGCCAAGATCCCCGGAGTACGATTAAGAAAGGCCAAGTAGAAATTGTGAATCACTTTCATTTTCTAACCAATGCTTTATTGTTTGTGACATTCTGTTTTCTGCTAAGCTTCATGAGAAGTCTACATGCTGTGAGGTCTTGAGGGACGTGATGCAAAAAAGTGAAGACTCTGGTTTGGTTTGTAGGAATACGTACTCCAATACTCACCTCACACACGCAGAATGGTGTGTTCATAGGAAGCTCATGAGTCAGCACAATAGTTACGCAGTCAGCGGATCTTGGACTTTATTCCACCCACAGCACACCGTCACAGTCCGGCCATGTGTTGCTCAATGACAGGGTTGTGTTCTGAGAAATACGTCACTGCACAGTGCTGCCTTTGTGCAAACTGTAAGTACCAATGTTCCTGGAGAAACCTCTCTCCATGTGACCTGTTGTAGCCTACTGATGCAATCAAGAGACAGTAAACAGTAGGTTTAGGAGGCTTTCTTGGATGCAACATAGACAATTGCTAAGTAGTTAGCATTTAAAAAAAAAAAAACAAGACAGAGCATACTTTAAAATAACAAGGTAAGTCAATTCTAGCACTTGGGAGACTGAGGTAGGAGGCTTTCCAGCAGTTTGAGCCCAGCTTGAGCTACATACTGAGTTTGAGGCCAACCTTCATTTCAGTATAAGACCCTGTCTCAAAAATCTAACTAACGAAATGAATAAACAATTGAAATCATGATGCAGTGAATGTATGCAGTGGCATTAGCCTTTGTATTACTAGAAGTGGTGTGGAGTTTATGTGAGCCTCTGCGCAGTATATCACCACAAACAAATGTGTGCGTTGTTGCTCTGCAATGCCATGACAGTCATCCTGTCAGTACGCAGTAAACACTTCAATTCCATTCTAAACTAATGTGACCGTAGTCACATAACTTGTCCGTTATTGACCAAAATATTACACAGTACATGACTATACTTGTAAGATATTTGGAAATTAAAAGTCATTTTGAGATATTTTACCTAGGGTATAATTATAACCAAATTGCTTAAACAACCAGATTGTTTCTGCCTTCAGTTATAAAAATGCATTTATACTTCATATGCCACATCATAAGTCTAAAGTAATCTTTCTCTCTGAATTTCTACAAATCTCATTATCTTCCTTAATTTGTCATTAGACATTCATTAAATTGTAGTACTAGCTGTCTTGTCCTGGGTTTTCTTGTTTATTCAGGTTCACTGTTTATTGCCTTAGGGCAGAACATTTAGCTTTTTTCAACATAGATCTCTTTCCCTCAGTGTAGTATGTTCATATGGCATGGGCTCAGTGCTCAGTACATGACATTTGAATGATTATTACACAGAAATTGTCAAATGGGCCATTCAATATGCATAACAGAATTATCTGAATATCAATAGAAGTATGAAATATTTCATTTATATTTCATTAGCTAGAACATTATTTAAACTCAAAACTCAAATTTGGTGGTTATAAATATTCTCTCTGTTCACCTTGGAGGATGTTTAAAATAGAAGTGAAAATATATACAAAGCCCTGACACACATACACACACACATGCGTATATATATATATATATATATATATATATATATATATACACTGTTACTTAATTAGGCTTGCTTCCATTTGTTAAAACATGGCAAGATTTTTCAGTCTCTGTATACACACACACACATATATATATATATAGCAAATGCTTTATGTGTGTCTTTAATTTATAATCACCTTGAAATATAGATATGGCACATTGCTTTGCACTGACTTATTAGTATCAGATGACTAACTCACATAGTCTCAGATATGTAGATCAGTATAAAAAGGCCAGGCATCTTATTCTTTTTTAGTGATCTCTAATCCGATTACTACTTAGCTGACTTTCTCCCTACAGGTATATATTTGGGGCATTTGGTGTGGAAAAATGTTATCCTTAGCAATTTCAGGATCTACACACCTCTCCTGAATACCTCCAGGTTTTCATGAAGGACCTGACAGAGCAGATAAATTGTAGAATGTCTTTAATCCTTGTTGCATCCGTGGCCTTCATTCTTCTATAATCAGTCCTGCATCCTAATTGTTGAAGTGTGCTATTGTCAATCAGTATATGTTTCTCTACAAAATTTCTGGTTCAAATATCAAGAAAATGCATTTTCCTTCCTGTTTTTCATGAATATTCATGAAGCAGACTGAGTTCTTCAGTGATGGAAACATGAGCACTGGGTTTAGACAACATTTGCCATGTTTATACTTGTTATTGATGGTCACTGTGATATAACTGAAATGTTCTGTACTTATTATTATGTAAAATGTTCAGTTGTTCAGTTCTTCTTTCTTCCTCCCTGTCAGAATATAGTCACTATAGATGACTTGTGCCAAGAGTCAGCTACTGAGTATGAAAGTGCCCCAAGAAAGAGGAGCTGAGAGTTCATCATGACACAGAAGTAGTCCTCTGTCAATAGTGTGTTGCTTCTAGAGTCCCTTAGGAAGTTACTGGAAGAAATCCATTACTGATTGATTTCACTACCTTTTTCTATTTTCTTGTGTCTAGGCAGAATATCCTAGATTCAGAGGATAGCTAGAAAATAATTCAGATTGGTTACTCTTTCTTCATTACAAAGTTTCAATTTTGTTTATAAGTGGTCATAGCCAAATGTTTAGACAACAGTAAGAAAAGTATTTATCTTGTCATACAAGCAGCTTAATAAGCACTTAGGTTTGCAGATTATCTTCTTATTCCTTTAATTAGTCATTAAAACACACCTCAACACTATAGGATTATCAAGCATTTTCAGTGCAAAGAAGCAAGCCTTAAAAACCACTTGTCCCCCAAATTTTTGTAATAATATTTCATACATAAAAGAGATTAATTTAGGGAACATCAATTATGCATGTAAATTTCATAGCACAGTGAAAAAAAGCAATAACTAGACAGAATCTTTGAGATTCTGTTTTATCTATTATCTTAAGAACAAGTTGTTTATCTTAAAAAGAGATAAAATAAGCATAATACATAAAAACAAGCATAGTGTCCTGAACAACTAAACTAAAAAAATAATGACCTCAGCACTGTAAGAGGATTTAGAAGCAGTAAAATCAAAGGCCCCCCAAGCACAGAGTCTGGAAAGCCAAGCTTTGGCCTCTGTTGAATGGAATGTTCTTGGCTGCTTTGAGGATTTTTACCACTTTGTTCCTGAGCTAGTTAAGTCGAAGCCACATACCTCCCTCAGCATCTGGCAGGCAGGTTGCCTACAATGCTTCATCTGGATTTTGTATCTCTTCATGAATAGGTCAATGAGAGGACTGACATGCAACTCCTAGTGCCTTCAGAATAGTTACTTGAAACTATAATTACTTGAAACTATAATGAAAATTGATAATCCTGTAATTTACAGCACACCATACCACTCTACAAAGCAGAAATAACAAAGTTAAATATGAATTGTATTTTAGAAAAAAAAGCATACACAGATCATGCGCTGACATTTAAGGTTTTAAGTGAATACTACTCTGTTTCCCTTATTTTTTATGTAATAATGACATTTAAGAAAAATTCCATGATTATAAAGATAATATTTGTAAAGATAATAATTTTGAAGACGGGCGAGATGGCTCAGTGGTTAAGAGCACTGGCTGCTCTTGCAGAAGACTTGGATTCAATTCACAGCAACCACATGGCAGTACATATCCTCCTATAAGTCCAGCTCCCGGGGATCTCACACCCTCTTCTCACCTCTGTGACACTGTACAATGTGGGTGTGCTTACTCACATGCAGGCAATACACTCATACATGTAAAATTAAAATAATAAATGTAATATGAAAAATAATAATCCTGTGAAATGAAGACAATATGAGCTAAAAACAAAACATACAATTAAGAGAACAGCATATGCACCTTCCAATGCTCTCGTGGCCACTGAAGAGGAACTGACATTTAAAAACCATCAAAGGAGAGAGAATGACTTCAGAATTTTTCTTCAGTTGTTTTGAGACAAGTTTCCCTGTAGCCCCAGCTAGCCTGGAAATCACTATGAAGATCAGGCTGGCCTTGAACTCACAAAGATCCGCCTGCTTCTGCCTCCTGAGTGCTGGGATTAAAGTTGTACACCACCACGCTAGGCTCAGAATTTTTAAATATAGAATTGTATTGATTATTTAAGAATTTAATATATGACACAATAAATTTTGATCAATGCCCACGACCCTTCTCTAACTCCCCCCAGATTAACTCTGAATCTAATCTCTATTTTTATTTTTAATTACTCTGCTGAGTCTAATTGATTTTGTCTCTTTGTGCATGGGTATGGTACCATCATCTGGTTCGTGGGCTGGTTCATTGTTTTTTTCCACTAGATCCTTTCTCTTTTAGTTGATTAGTGCATTCATGTTGCTATAATAACATACCTAATGCTTGGGGATTTAGAACAAATAGAAAATACTATTTTTCACAGCTCTGGAGTTGGAAAGACCAAGTTCAAAGTAAAAGAAGAATTCCCAGTGTCTCGGGAATGCTGATCTCTTTTTCCCAATGTCACTTCAACTCCATGCTTTTAATAGAAAAGAACAGTTCTCAAGCCTTTATTAGAAGGATGCTAATCACACGCATGAGGACTCTCCTCTTGTAACTTAATCACCTGCTAAAGCTCTTCTTTAATACTTTCACTTTCATATTTAAAGTTCTAGCTTCAGGATTTTCAGAGCCACACTACTGAGCAAAGCAGTTTTCTGACTTTTGAGTTTAGCCAAATTCTTAGTGTGTTTTTTTCTCTTTACAGTAGTTGTCCTGGGGGCTGGAGAGATGGCTTAGTGGTTCAAAGCATTGACTGTTCTTACAGAAGACCTAATTTCAATTCCCAGCATCTACATGGGGACTAACAGCCATCTGTAACTCCAGTTCCAGGGGGATCTGCTTACTTCCATGGGCATTGCATGCCATGGGTGCACTAACATACATTCAGGCAATATACTCAAACATATAAAATAAAAACACTAACTTAAATAATTTTTAAAATTCTGTCTTTGGTTCTAATGAACATTTTACTGTGCACTGAGGGAATGAGGTCGTTTTTGATCTTTTCTCATTTTAAAGTCACTTGATGAGTGTTTTTATTACCTCTTAGTTGACAACCATATTGTAGAGTGGTATACAGCCCTGAAGATTCCTGTGTAGTGACGTCTTACATGATTATTTCTTTAGTACAGAAGAAGAGAGGGTGTGAGAGAAAAAGAGAGGAAGTGAGAGAGAGAGAGAGAGCAACTAACATTGTGTGTTCATTGCCTTTATCCCATGCCCTTACTCTGTGTGTGTGTGTGTGTGTGTGTGTGTGTGTGTGAATAAAAGTCTGCTGCCTGGTGGTTGTCTACCTTTCTTCCATGGTTTCTATTGCCATTTAGGTATGTTTGGCTTTTTAAAAATATTTGGACCTTTGAGGCAGAGTTCACTATTTGTCACAAGCTGACCTTGATCAAATTATCCTCTTGCCTGAACCTCCTGAGTTCTGGGATTGTGGTTGTTTGCAAAAATTTGTGATGTTTGAAACTTCAGAATCTATTTTCCACAACAGTTTCATTTCAGTTCTGTAAACTAGTTGATTTCACAGGTTTCTAAATTGTGAATTCATGTTCCAAGGGCATATACAAATTTGATATAAAACAAAAAAATGATAAACTTTGACACAAAGAAAAGGTCTTAGTTCATAGAAATACAAGCTGGCAATGACAATAGCTTCAAAAGTTAAACTTTCTAGGCTTCAGTAGCAATTTTTGTAATGTACAAAAGCAGTCTGCTTTATAAGTTTTAAGAGAATATACATAGTTTGAACAATTAATGTATCACATAAAATTTTGTCTAAGATTAAGAAGCACATGATGACTGAACCCAGATTCTTTGGCTATATTATAGTTTACCATTTAGGACTCTTCAAAGAAACAAGGACAAAGAAACACACACACACAAGGGTATATGTATGTTTATATGTATATATGCATATCTGTGTTTATATGCATGCATGCATGTTTATGTACATATGCATACATCATAATTAAAGCTGAGAAATTCTACTATGTATCATTGGCAAGTTAGAGATCTAACAGAGCTTCTGGTGAGGTCATAATCTGAGTCAGAAGCACTGTAATCCAGAAGAGCACATGCTGTGAACTCTACTCTGTGGTAACGGACTCTGGTGTCATAGCTTAACAGTGAAGCAGTAAATTTGCCTCCTACTCAGCCTTTCCTGGTTCAGTGTGACATACGCATTGGACTTCAGTCACCTCTCTCGATGTGATATGTAAAATAGACACATATTCCTTTTATTAACAGCATCCTTGAAATGAGATAACGTTACTGTTGATGTTACTATAGAAATAAAATTTAGAAGACCAAATGAAGGCAATAAAATATTTTGTTTAGAAGAATATTAAAGTGATTTCTGTTTTTGCATTATGTGGTAGAAACTATATGGAAATGGACTGAAAAATAGATATGATCAGAACTATGTGGAGATTGGGCAAAACTTGGTAAACAGACAATATTTTTCAGTACAGCCTTGGTGTTATAGAGAGTTCTAGAAATGCTATGAAAACCTCTTAATAGTAGACATAAACCTTCCCCATCACCACTGTATTGCATGCTGCCTCTGCATTTTAAGTATTTTTAAGATTTGATACAAATATGTCATGTACCTTAAACACATGCAAACAAGTTATGGTTGAGAGAGAGAGAGAAAGAGAGGAGAGAGGAGAGAGAGAGAAACAGTTTGCCTGGATTAGATATTTTTCACTTTCAAAACTGAGAGACTGTTAATGTGGAAAGCCACTCATTTTTGAAAAGGCTCATCCTCTGAATTAAAGCATTTGATTCTTTCCTGTAGATCTTAAAATGTTTTAACAGAAAATGCAACCTAAGCTAAGGATTTGAATGTCCCAGGGATATTGGGAATTGATCCTATTTTAGAAACGAGAGCTTGTATGTTTCAGATATCAGCTGAGATGATATGAATGAGATCCTAAAATACAAAATAGACATGAAAAGGCTGTGTAGACACATCTTCAGGGGTTGATCTTGGTCAGTTACTCCCCACAGAGATCAGTAGTTAATCATTAAGTATCTAAATCTAGGTGAAGTCTTTTCCTAAAGAGTTGGCCCTGACTCCTTAGTTTCTACAGACCTAAAAGACTTAGGGGTTTGGTCAAATTAGCAAACTTATATTGAGAAACTTAAAGTTAGAGGACACAAATATAATATACCTATTTATTCTGAGACCTGATACAAAAAAAATGTAAGATTAACCAAGACCCGTATCCACTCTCTGTGAGTGTGTCCATGGCCTTCTCAACCACTGTACATCCTTGTGATCTTCAGTAAACATCAAGTAGGATGGTAAAATTATTCACCTAATTGAAAGTGACTTCTCACAGTCAGAAAAGCAAATGGATTGCACTTCTGTTGGAACTGCGGACACTGGGTCATATGTAAGGACATAGGATGTGGGAACATTGAGCATAATTTGAATACTAGATGCGAAGATAGATGGGACAAGGCAATGAGAATTAAAAACTTAAGTATCATCATAGCAATAAACATATAAGAATCAAAATTAATCTGGAAGGTATTTTTTAAGATTGTTTGAACCATACAAACTAGAAAGGCCACACCACTGCTCTATATCCAGATAATCTTCCTTCACTAAATGTTACTATCTCCTAACAACTGACCTCTGAGAAACTTCTCTTATCCCTTTCTTTAGAGAGCTATCTTTGGCTAAAGAATTGCCTTCCTCTGTCAGGTATTCTAACCTCAGGAACATACTACAACTAACAATTGACCAGAGGCTAGGTCACAGATTTCTAAGGAGCTGACACATTTGCTGAGTTCTTTGCTTCCTACCCTTTTCAGCCCATCACTGCCCATCTCCTGAGAACATTCCCTGAGTAAGTGTGGGCACAGTAATTTTGTTGACTTTTGAGTGATGTCTAAAACATATCTTCTAGTCCATTCATGAGAACTCCTTAAAGAATCTAATAATAAAAATGAAACACCTTTGCATGATCTCAAACTTGTGAGTCCCCCCTCCCCACCCCAAACCTTACTCTGGTAATTCTTGCCTTAAGACAATCTAGTCTGTGCTGAAATCATAACAGTCAGTACTTTGCAATTCAGTGGTGAAACTCCTCTGCTGAAAAGTATATTCCTAAGAAGTTTCCTGTTTCTTCCTTGAGGCAAGACAATTACGTCCATTTAAAGGAGGCTCTCTCTATTAGTTTTATATCCATAAACTGTCGTTAGTTTAATTTCTATACAGAAACACCAGGTGTGGGAAAAAACATATGAACACGTTTTGAACATCGATGAGGAAAATGCTGCTTTTCATGAACTCAGCAGGGAGATGTTTCTCAGAATCCTGTTTTCCAGGAGAGTGCTAGCTGCCAAAGCCTTAATTCAAACTCTGGAAGCATGAAACGAAGTAAAGCTGCAGGTATAGGCTACAGCTTTGGAGTGCACGAAAGCTGCACAGGCACCTCACGCATGAACAGGCTCCTGACACGCGTTTTCCTCTGCCGATGGCTAAGCGCCTGGAACCGTAGCCTCTCCGGATCCCACTGCTTTCCATCTTTCCCAAGTGATCCATTTTGTGTCTTCAGTGCTGGCAAAGTGCATCCATTTCTCCCGAGTACCATTCACACAACAGAAAATGCTCTAGACTTCCGAGAGACCCACTCCGCCTGTCTAGTAGGATATCATTATGTAGGGTGGCAGGAACCTGGAGGCAACGTAACTACACTGGACCATTCCGCCATGGGAAGAATACACTTTTTTCTTACTATATTGATTAGCTATTGTGTATAAAATTCTTGTCTTCCTTGTTCATAGTTTTTCTTGTAAATTTTCCATCTTTAGTGTTACTGACTGGCTCAGTCATGATTATCTTACACCATGTAGGATTGTTTCTGAACAAGGAATTTATTTTCTAACCAAAGAAGATGTCCAGGCCTTCATTCTCTCTTTTTATCTTCTTACTGTCTTTCACAATTGAGTCAACTGCATTTGCAGTTGCAACTTAGTGATTCATTTCCCACCGTTCTGCCCAAGAGCCAGCAGATAATGTCTTTCTCAAATGGATGCAGAGATTTCTTTATTACTGTCTCTATTCCCTTGGCTGGATTTGCTGCCTCTTCGAACTGCCCTTAAAAACAGCACGTCTCCAGTGAATGAAAGAACAAAAATTCTAAGTCTGTGTAGAATCAAATAATTCCCTATGTGCATGAAAATATATGTTTTGGTTCTTAAGCATTGCATTGTATGTTTTTTCATTCTGAGCTGTGAATGTAAGAATTTGAGTAAGCCTTTATTTTTTTTTTAAAGCTTTAATATTTCATTTGCAGTTGTTATATACTTAGTTTTACTAAAAGAGTTTCAAGCTTAGTTTCAGTGCATTTTAAAGATGAAAAATGTTTTATCCTATTCAACAAAGTAGAGACAAAGTGTCATGAAACTGCTACTTAGGCAAGCTCAACAGATATACGGAATTCGTAAGAGTGTTGGCTCTTTCAAATCTTTCTCCTTAGAAGAGGTTGGATTATAGTGTGACCATTATTAAAAACACTGAAACATCACTTCCTTGATGAAGTAACACTTAATATCTCACTGCTTGTGCTATACACTTAAAATTACCTAGAATTACATTTGAGCAACTTGTTTTGTTATACTAATTCCCTTTCAAAATTCAGATGCAAGTTAAATAATTTAGGTTTAAATGTTTGCTTAGAAATAATAACTTTTCTAGATGCTAATCTAGCTGGTCAAAATATGAAATCCATTGCAGAAGAGGGGGCAGAAAGATTGTGTGAGCCATAGAAGGAGGTGTGTAACCATTTGGAAAGAGAGTCTTACCAGCTCCTGAGACTTTGCTCATATGGAATGTACAGCGATAGTGTCAGTATGCACAAGACCCATCCAAACTCAAGCAGAGAAAAAGCCAACATACAACTGGGGAGTGTTCAGCAGGCCCCGACCTTAGCCAAAGAACTATTAGCAAGCAGCTGATTACTGCCGGGTGAGGGAGGGTTGATCTTCTTTAAGAGACAGACTCTACATAGACTGACTAGACACCAGTGAATGAACTTGATAAAAATTATACCAAAATATTCTTGAAAGACACAATAGAAGCTGGCATTTCTTTGTTCAGTCATAAGATGTGTTTGAGAAGATATTGTTAAGTGACTTCAACAGCTTATGAACACCATTGTATGCTCATCCTAATTAAGAAAATTAGGTGATAATGTCTTATGGAACTGCAGTTGTTATAATTAGACCAGGAGCAGAGTTTTCTCTCAAGTAAATATACAGTAATTTATTAGGAAAGAATTTTTAGGACAATAAGTCGAGTATCACAATCATCTCTAGATGTGTTTTTTGACAATCCTTTATGAATCTACTAGAATTTGATCTTAAATAGTCTACTGTTGCTGGGAAGCCTTTAAGTTTAACTTCCATATTCTCCTTTTTCATCTTTATTGGGTGGTTATAATAATTAGCCAATGAAATTGATCTATCAGTAAAATTAAAATCCTAGGAGATACCATTTGTTTTTAATGATTATGTACAACCATGGCCATATAGAGAATCATATGAACACAACATATATTTTTAACTATGGATCTCAGTAGCTTTTCAGATAGAAAACAGAGTGTTCAGAATTTTTTAGTGAGAACACAAGTACACATTGCTGTAGTATAAATATTCAGAATTGAAAAGGTGAATTATATAACAGATATATGTATAATTTCATAAGAGATTCCTATATTTGTCCAGAATGATTTTATAGTGAAAAATGTTCATAATGAGAATTTAAAGATGTAGTAGGTACTTTTATAACATTAATTTTAAGAGAAAGCATGGTTCAGTCTAATGAATAACACTGAGATGCTTTAACTTCTCTTATTATTTTCACAAAAGTCAACTCTAAGCTAATATGAGGTCCGATATACTGGGCACCGTCAAGTTATCTTGACATATACATGTCCCTGGACGTGATTATTGTTCCTTTCTCTCCTCCACTGCTCTCCTTGATCAACACATTCCTCTGATTCCTTTTCTTCCCTCAATGTAGACACCCTTTTTTCTTTCTTCTCTAGTTCCTTCCCTCATCCATTGAGATAGTTTTATCCCTTCACATGATTATCTCGCTTGTTTAAAAAAAAGATTTTTGACTAGATTCCAGGGGATAAACCGTTTTACCTTTATGAGAGAAAACATGCACCATTTTTCTCTATGAATCTGGCTTATTTCTCTGAATGTAATGCTACGTAATGTGTCATTTTAAAAATGATTTAAGTGAATATTTTTTATTTTTACACAACTTAAATTGATTGTATATGGATCCCCTCTCCTCTTTACCTTTTTCTTTGTCTTGCCACCCAATTTAAGGTACTCTATTGATATATAATATATACAATATTATACATAATATAATACAGTATCATATAAACTATATGAGGGTCTGTACAGTTTCATTTGTGTCCCCAAATGTCCTTCATGTGGAGCCCGGTTAACCTACTAAGATTCCAATGTTTGAACAAGATTTTCTCTGCCCCTTTCGGTAGAAATCTATTGCCATAATTTCCTTATGTGAGGTCGGAGCTTCTTACTCACTTTTTGATTTCTGTACTTATGCTGGGACTTTTCTAGTTTGAGTTTGCATAGGGTTTGTGCATGCTCTCATCATTGTGGTATGTTCATATGAGTAACTGATTAACTGTCCCAGGAACTCTCTTTCCTTCTGATTATGCACCATCTCTTTCTCTTACAATTTTTCTGCACCCTTTTCTGCAATGATCACTGAGCCCTGTAAGGCAGAAGCTCAGTACAGTTGTCCTATTAGGGTTAAGCACTCAGCAACGTCTTTTTCTCTACACATTGGCCAGTTGTGGGTCTCTATTTCAATTACCATCTGCCACTGGTGAGAGTTGAGAGATCCATTCATTAATCTATAGTTACAACAATAAATCATTAAGAGTCTGTTTAATACAATAACCATTTAGTAGAAAACTAATATCAGGTTCTTCCCCATGTCCTTTGATATGTTTAACTTAAGATTCCTAAACTTTATATCAATGTCAGGTATGGGCTCCATTCTAGGAAACAGATCTTAAATATAATTAAAGGGTGTTTGATTACTCCCATAATATTTTTGCCAGTATTGTACTGGTGGGTATATCTTGCCAGAGCAGTTGTTACTGTAGTTCATAGTATTCACAGCTGTCTAAGGTTGATGATTATTTTTCCTCCTGGTACCATGTATAGGACTGTCCAGCACTATGACTGGAAGGAAGTACAGATGAGGCTCTGAGGTCAGCACTGGCTTGATTTCTCCTTGTTTGTTCTACAGGTCATGTATGTAGTGTCTGAAGAATAGCTCCTTACTATCCAATTCTGGTGGGTAACTCAGAGGAGGAGAAATGGCCAGTATTGATTTCGGGGTCTACAAGACTCTTAGTCAGCTTTTAACGGAAGTCCATTTCTGGCATTGAGATTTTCTTCACTAGCTTTTGATGTCTAGAAATGTCAGTGGTCCCCATAATAGAACTCCTTTTAATCTCTTTTCTACTGTATCTACTATCTACCTATCTATCTATCTATCTATCTATCTATCTATCTATCTATCTATCTATACATATGTATGTATGTATGTGTACACATTAAGAAGCTTCTGTAGTGATAGTTTTGATTTTTTTTCTAAAGGCCTTAAGTGTTATTCTTCCTCCGTGCTGCTCTCTGTCCTCATTCCACTTCACCATTCCTAGTCTAATGTTTCCCTTACCCCTTTCACATCACTACAGTCTACCACCATCCCAGGAAGTCTCTCCCCTCCACCCATGGATGTTTATTAATTTCTTGAACTATCTGATTTTTCAAATTGAAACATATCTAAGAATTCAAAGTTAGCATCCAGCTGTGAAAGTGAACCTGTGATGTTTGTCTTTCTGAGTCAGGTTACCTCACTTAATGATTGTTTCCAGTTCCATTCATTACCTGGGAATTTCATAATTTTGACTTTTTCTTCTTAAGAACTGAATAACATTGCAATGTGTATATGTATCATAGCGTCATTATTCATTCATATTTGATGGACATATAGGCCGTTTCCAATTTCTGGCTATTATGAAAATATTTTGGCAACAATGAACATGGGTGACAAGTAGTTCTGCAATAGGAGATAGAGTCTAGTTATATGCCCAAGAGTGGTATGCCTTTGACGGTTGCTGATGAGAGATCTGATATTATTCTGGTTCTGCCTGTGAGGATGAATTAAGATTTTTTTCTCAGAATTTTTGATAGTGCTTTGCACTTTTTGCTTCTTGATTATAATATGTCATCAAGAACTTCTTCTCTGGTCTTGTGAATTTTTAAATCTAAATGTGTCTAGTGTTTGAATATCTGTGACTTTCTTTCAATTTGGTAAATTTTCTGCTGTAATTTCATTAAGTTGACTCCCTCTGTCTTTGCTGTCTGTTTTTGATTCTGCCTCTCATGGATTCCCTGCTTCAGACTCAGGACTGTATAACAAAGTTCTTGAGTATTTATTTTGTTCATAGCCCTTTATTTTTTTTCTAATTGACATATTAACGAAATCCTTTCTCAAACATTTCCTCCATTTTTTCTAATCTTCTCCTGCTTGGTCAAGTCTATGGAATATGCTTTCCACTGTGGGTTTTTCATTGTTATTATTATTATTATTATTATTATTATTATTAAGTTTTTATTTCCAACATTTCTTTTTTCAAAATTCCAATTTCTTGCCTAATTTTGTTCTATTAAATTTTGCTCCATACTGCAGATCCATAATACACCTGTTTTGCTCACTTTTTTTCTGTGTGACGGACTTTCCTTTCTAGGGCCGGGTTTTAAAGCATCTGCTCTTTTGCATCTTCTTTCAGGAAATCAGTTATTTCTGTGAGATAGTATTTAAAATCCTCACTTGGCAGTTCACTCGTTTCAACATCTTTGAGTGAGGTGGTTTGCTACTGTTGTTCTAGATGCACCATATTGCCTGCCGTTGTCATGACTCTTGATTGATGATGTGGTTTGTCCGTCTGATGGTTTGGATCTATTTTTCTATTGTCAGTGGGGTGGGGAGCATCTTATTGTTGAGTAGCCTGCTTTGAAGGCCGAAGCCTGATTACCACCTGGCAAGGGAAATCAAGCTGCTGAAAAAGCAACATCAAACTATAAATGTTAGTATACAACTTCATCTAGCATCAGTTACAGCCACCCACATCATCAGCAATGAACGAAAGTCGGACAGCGACAAATCTAATGCAGAGTGTGCGTGAGGTTAAACGACATTCAGGATAAGTGAGCACATGGAAAGAAGATGAGATAAAGGATGTCTAGGAGAAAAGACAATTTGAGAAAAAGAGGAGCAATGTTAACAGAGGAAAGTAGAAGGAAATGGAGAGAGGAGAAGAACGGACCAGAGCAAGAAACAGGAGACAAAAGAGAGAAAAAGATTTCCCAGTAATGAAAATGTTCAAATGCAAAATTGGATAAATATGAAAAGTATTTTAAAATATAAGGTAGCAGTTTAAAAAAAAAAGAAAACCACGACAGAGATTTAGTGCATCTCTCAGCCCTCAGAAGGGAAGCTGCTTTTCTCAGTAAATGGTGATAACCACACAGACCAGCAAGTGATCAGCATATGAAAAATAAGAGACTACACAGTGCTCATCCCTCAGTGGTACACTTTTATCACACACCTGTTCCTCCCACAACTCAGGCATCATTGCAGGAGCAGGGGCAGAAAGTTTGTAAGAGTCAGCACCAGCAGATAACTGTAAGGAAACGTTTTCTGTAAGCAGCCTGGCGATTGCACAAAGGAACAGAGGATGTGACAGCAGAAAATCTGCAAGAACTCAAGCTGGACAAAATCTTAGCATCGTGGGGTGAGGTAGACATGGTATCCCGCACCTTGCCAAGGATATATTAGAAATATAGATAATGCTTTATGAATAGAAAGTTTCATTTTGCAAACATAACAGTACAATCTTTAATTGATGGAGTGCGCTTTGGGTTGTATTTCCCTATCGTACAATGACTTGCCTTCACCAGTTTCCTGTACAAACTCACATTGCATGGCAGGACAAACTGAGGCTACATTACCTGTGGTTGTTCCCAGGAAAAATCACTTTCACCAAAACTTGCAACTCGATTTAAAGTTCACAAAGGCTGTGCATTTTCCCTAGGAGTTGGACTGCCCAGCTTTCTTCCATCCAGTTCACATTATTGGATATTGCTTCTCAGCCCTCTCCAAATAGCCAGATAACTGGGATTGTGTTGATCCTGCTTATTTATGTCACAAGTCCTATTTTGTGCAATGTTGCCTTCCTTTATGAATTTCTGAAATTGTTCCTCTAGTTTTATCCTTGGGATAAAGTCTACTTTTTGCTTATTCTGACTTTCACTAAATTTTAGAGATGGTGTAGTTCACCATCTTCCCTGATTCTCTTAACACCAATTTTTAAAAAGGAGTTCTATTCTTTAAGGCTACTTTGCCTTTATTTCTTTGGATAGAGAGAGCTGGATTTTTAATTTCATGTGTTTGTTTGTTTTTAATCTATGCTTATTGACATTTCTGAATGGTGGGATTCTTTCACATCTAGGTCAGAAAAAATGTATTATGTCACCCAAGGTAATTTCCACAGAGCCATCCCTAGTCATCCATCCCCTTCTCTCTACCTTTGAGAGCATTCCAAGTCTTTCCCTGAGAGTTCTGTTCAGAGATCTTGTCGTAATTAGTGAGAGAGTTCCATGCTTGTGCAGATTTCATCTCCACTGGCCTAAAAACCATCAGACACTTATGTTTCATTTTCATGAATCTTGAGAAAACTCTTTAGAATTTAAAAAGTCAACCAACACAATCGTGTTGAAAGCAAATTGGTTGTAGATACTCTGTACCTCAGTTTCGGGAAGGAAACATGTTTCTAGCAGCATATGTGTCCCAACCTCTCACATTTCAGGAGTCTGCATTAGCAGCATTGAGCACTATGTGATTATATCAAGGGCAGAATAGAATTCACTTTAAGAATGAAAACAAACTTCCACATGGCTGTCTTTTTTCAGCTCTGCGCAAATTCACAATTTGAAGTTGCATTTAATTGAACTGAGAATGTGCCAGCCTCCCCACCCACATGCCCAAAAGCCGTTCTGCTCACACTTTCTTGTTTGGAGCACTATACTTTTATCCCCTGCTTTGAAGGAACTGGCAGGACATCTGTCAAATAACCTCACAGAAGATTTACACGAGGGTGTTGAAAATACTCTTTAAAAAATCTGTTCCAAAGCCACAATATTTTAAAATTAGCAACGGTAACTCACAATACATTGCCATTAATGTTCATTAGTGGGGTTTGGTTTGTCAATTTTACATGAACTCCCATATTTGTATGTAAGTTATTTAGGGGCAGTGATTTATGTGTAATGGTTGTATATCACACCCATCTCTTTTTGTAATTGTTATTTATCTACAATGTTTTTATAATAAAATAACTATTTTTTATAACTTTTTATATATAATATGCACAAAATAATAGTATTTGTTCTAATTACCAGTTGGTAAATTATACATTCTGGGGGCTTATAAAATACATATTTATTATTTAAAGAAGAATTTTATCCCAGTAAGATGGAACATTTTCTTAAAATGCAGATAAAAAAGTCACCTCGTACATGTACATGTATGTTTTTGCTTCTGTTATCATCCAAGTGTGACTGAAGCATAAAGGAGAAGAGGTGACCTGTCTTTTCAAAACCTGAGAGGAATGTGTTTCTTTAGAAGACACGGCATTTGCTTTTATGATAGTTTTCCTATCAACTATTTGAGTATGGCATGATTGCTTATAGAAATAAAACAGTAAAGATCCTATGAAACTTTGTTTTAGAGAAATTAGTTTCCTAGTATGCAGTTTGGTTATAATAATGAGATTTACCTTTTATCTCGCAGCCAAATCTACAAATAAAGTAATAGTGCTGTGATAGTGATGCCTGCTTGCTCTTCATTTGACTGGTTGCTTAATTTAAGCCATAGTACTTACATAGTACTTACATTTGAAATGTTACCCTATAAAAATATCTTGCTTTGTTTCAATTTATGTAAGAATCATATATTATGTGATACTTCTTTTCTAAGAAGTTTTGTTCCATAACACAGTAAAAGTAGGAAAGTTTGGAGGCTGGAGTCATAGTTCAGATGTTAAAAACATTTGCTGTGCAAGCATGGGGACTGGAGTTTGGATCCCATCACTCATGTAATGAGCTAGGCGTGTTCCTGCCATAATAATGAATGGGGCAGGGATAGGAAGACAGCTGAAACGTACTGACTTTTAAGCAATTCCTCCCCACGCCTGAAAAAATAAACTCAGGGAAAGACTCTTCTACAAAGGTTTAAAGTGGAGAGTTTTATGGGAGAATACCTACCACCTTCTTCTGGTCTCCACATATGTGGAGATACACACACATACACACATGAACATACAACATATGCAAACATACATACACACAGTATCAAACACACATGTAAGAAAGTAAGAAAGTTTGGTCCACCATACAACCAACTCATCCTAAATTCAATAAGTAGTTGCCTTCTTCCAAATAAAATCCCTATATTTTGAAAAGTTTTGTTTGTCTCTGAAGACAATAACAGTATAATATTATAAATAGAGTTCATGATTATCTGTCTTTTGAAATCTTTCTTTACAAACTATGAGTGGATTGTAATCACTTATGCACATATTTATACTTGTAGCAGTTAACTTTTCATGAAGCTATTTTCATGAATACTATTTTAAAAGTTGTTTTATTAAACAATCACCTTTCATATGAATATTAAAAATGAGTTAAATTCAGCAATATTTGGAGCCTAAAATTATGTTTCAGTCAAACAGGTAATTATCTTGCAACCAAATTTACAAATAAAGTAAAAGTGCTGTGATAGTGATTACCTGGCTCCCTATAATTTTGATTGGGGTCTTCAAGCTACCTGCCACTTCCTGGATCCTTACAGGCTTAGGAATTGTCATGTTTTTCTTTGACTATGGAATTTTGTGGTGATAGCAAGCGTTGCTTCTAGCAGAGACATTTAATTGAAATGAAATTTCTTTAACTGGAGGAACTTGGAAATATGGGTTGACAGAGGAGAACAATACTAAATGATCCCACAGACAACAGCTGATTTAGAAAGTCACACAGACCTATAAAAGATGTCTTGTGAGGCCAAAAAAAAAATTAGTCTCTGTTATTTCTAAGCAGTTAAGGGTTTCAAGGTTTCTTGTTACTGAGGAATAATCTATCCTGACTATACCTCTTCATTGTGTGGAAATTAGAAGATTTGCATTTATTGAGTGATCCTGGTGTTGGGTGAAACGTTTATAACAACTAGTCAAATGCTCTTTATAATAACCCACACAAATTTGGTATTACTACTATTTTTTAAATCGTCTGTCAGAAGAACTATGTCACAGAAAGCATTCATTCCACCTCAACTCCATTCTGATGGGTTCTATTTTAAGAAGAATTTTATCCTAGTAGGATGGAATATTTTCTTAAAATAGAACACAGACAAAAAGTCACCTCGTACATGCACATGTATGTTTTTGCTTCTGTTATCATCCCCATGGAAGGCAAAATGTCGTGCTTTGTCATATAAAATAATTGCTTAAAATGTATGACACCTTTTTCCCTATGATCTTTTCTTTTCTAACTGTTCCAAATAAATTACTCCATATAAAATCTATCAAGGATGTCTGTCCTCAGCTTAATATTTATTATAGTATCCTAATTAATAGGGATAAACAAGCACATGAATAAACAAGCCTATCTCAGTAAATCACATTTCTATCTCTAATATTATCTCAAAGTTTCAAATATTATTTTCCACCAGGGAAATGGGTTATATTGGTTAGATTTTTGCTTTGAGGCTAAGAGCAGATATCACTAACTCACACAGCCTCTACTTCAGGAAGCAGGAAGCTTCCCTGATGCTTATGTTTTTGATCTTTTCACCTTGAGAAGTGATGCTGTAACAGTTTTTTAAAGGAATAAGTTAATATCAGGAGCTTGAAACACAGGTTCATGTATTGGATATGATTATGTGCTACATGAGTGGAAAATAAAGTATGATGTTCTTAAGCACTTCTAATATGACAGTGTCAGTTACTTTTCTCATTATGCCATTACATCTTCATCATAACCCAGATACCAAGTTGCTCTTAAGATGATTTCCTCGATTACACATCTAGCATTTTGATATGGCAAGTAGGAGTCCGTTTTGTTCTCATCAGCTTTTCCTTACTTCAGAATTTACTGTCCTGAAATAATAGCAGTCCCAGAACTAGTAACCATTGTATATGAAAAGTCAGTAAGATACAGAAGTCTCTTAGTAATACATAATCTGTTATTAGATACAGAGAAATGACATTATGATGGTTAAAATATGTACTGATACAATAAGCTAGAAATTAATATAAAACAAATAAATCCAAACGGGCTCAAAAAAGAAATATTACAAAGCAAGAGATGAAACATTATAAGAAATATTAAAATGAAATAATAGCAAAGATGTGAAGATCACTTTCTTCTGATGGGAGCAGATGGTTTAATGTAGAAAGAATTTGGGATTTTAGCAACTCAGAATGATAGGTGGGATTTTGACAGGTGCCAAAGATACAAAGCACAGGGAGAGAAAGGAACAGCATGGTTAAAAAGGTACTTCAGAAACATACAAACCAGAGGAAAAATGAAACCAAGAGGCTTGAACATATGAATGATTTTTCAAAGTAACTACATCGACAATTATTCTCAGTAAACAGTCACCTAACTCCTATTTGTAACTGTATGTGTTAGTTATTTCCTTGTAATCCAAAAATCAGCAGATTAAATCAGTAAATATTTATTATTCACACATACAGCAAGAATTTCAGAAAGATGTAGTTGTTTTGTCTCAAACCCTCCATAAAATCACAGTAAAGTTTCAGCTGCGACTTCAGTGATTTGAGGTCTTGACAGGATATGGATTCTCCACCCCAAACTGATTCACTTACATGTCCATTACCAGAATTTCTTTGTTATATGAATCTCTTCATCAGGGTGCATGAGCATCTTTATAGCTCATGACAACCAGATTCAAAATGTAATTCAAGATAAAAGAAGATGGAACCCTTGATGTTTTCTAATTATTTAAACTCCAGAGTCACAGTAATTTTTCAATCACCTTGCCATCCTCTATCATTGTCGGTGATGAATCTCTGGGTCAAGAGCAAGAGCGGAGTGTCACGACATCATTACACAATAGTTATCTTTTGCTATAGCTATTCTTTGTGTTTAAAATAAAACAATGGGCCTCTATTAAGTATGTGTTACTAAAAGAAACCAATACTAAGTCAAGAATACTAATAAAGGACATATCTTGCAGAAGTATCTATCGGACAAACTCACTTAGGACGAGTTTGCAAATATCTAAAGTTTTCTTTTATAGATATATCTTTTTTCCACATAATGTTTCCCATCAAAGTTTTGAGAGAAGTCTGATTTTAGAATCATTGTAAAGAATGTATAGATTGAGATGCTACATGAAAAGTTAGAGGGTGCTTAAGCTAGGGGCAATTTATGAAGGCTCTTCTCGAAATGAATCAGGAAAGCAAGTACTGTGTATTGATTTCACCAGGTTCTGAGAACAAATTCAGCAAACAGTACAGGTGATGACACAAGGTAGACATTACACCTTACTAGCCTTTCCTAGCTGGAAATAGGAAAAATACAGCAATCCAGTACATGTGACCTTGCAGATTACTGTTTAACGACCTCAGATTTAAGTTACATTTCAAATCATAACTAGTTCATATGGCTTCATTTCGCTGCTCACGTTTATTGGTCCCAAGTTCAATCAAATGAACTGCTGAAAGTTAAAACCTGGAATAGCTCATCTGCTGAACAATGAACTCAAAACAAGCCTAGGGCAGCAAACGGGATTTTAATTGCTATTGCTATTTCTCCAGTGCTTTACTCTCTAGGTGATTCTGTGACAAGAAGTCTCACTGAATTAAGAATTGTGGGGCAAAATGCTTAAGCACAAATGATAACCACCCATGACCTTGATCTTACGGGCATGTCGTTCCTTAGCTCAGGTAAGGCTACTTAACACAGTTACCTGGAGGAGTTAAGAGATTATGGACTGCCCACACTTCAGAGAGCTCGTGAAGAGGCTTGGGGGGAAATAGTCACATTATCCTTGCCATTATTAAGCACTTATTGAATGCCACTGGAGGGCTCGCCATTACGAGAGAGTGTCCATTTCGCACACATTAGGAAACGCATGTGCCCTTTACCTCCAAAGCATATTAACGCCATTGCTCTTTCTGTCACTTTTATTTTCATTTCCTGTAGAATCTTTGGGGACTTCTTAGGTAGTAAAGGGCTCATTTGGATTGTTTTTCTAGGATGAACTTCCATCGTCCTTGTCAGCTCATCCCAGCTGGGAAATACGTCTATTCCCAGAAACGATGTCCTTCCTCAGCCATTTTTACATTGTCAGGAAGGCAAGCATTCAATTCAGTTTAATGAGAAGAGTAAAAAGTGGTAGAGGAATAACTGCTGCGTTTCCTTCTCCTGGCTTTGAAAGCATGTAATAGTTGAGTGGAGCTATCTTGGATCTTGTAGTGTCCCAAATATGTTTGTGTCAAGTACTTACTGAAGAGATTCACAATACCCAGCCATGCAGGGGAAATACCCAAGTTAAAAATGACACATATGAGATGCAGACATATTTACAACTTTATTCTGGCTTTCTCATCAGTAAATGTTGGAGGTCAGTTGAACCATGATACCTGCTTGTTGGCTATGTCCAGTTTAACAACTCAGTAGGAACCCAGAAATACAGAAATACGAAAATAAAGAGTAAAAGAAAGCTAGAAAAAATGAAAGAAAGAAGAGATGATACAAATGAAAGAACTTTCTACATGCAGTTTTAACATTAAAGAACATATATGAATATGATTCTGAATTTGTAAAAGCTGAACTTTGGTATGTTTGTCTGCAGTGTTATTACAACTAGTCAGAACAAGACAGCCTAACCTCACAATAGAGGAGGAGAAGTGGTGATTGCTGTTAGTGTGAAGGGACTCACTGATGTTTATAGTGCTACTTAGATCTAAACGCACACACAAAGAATAATTACTACTGATGCTTATATAGTTTACAAAATCAAAATGTATGTCTACATATTATACTTTAAAGTTTACAAGGTGAAATACACTTACATTTAAAGGACAAAAAGAATCTATCCAGCATAATAATCATTCCTTCTTTTAGATATATACTTACAATAAGGCTAAAATATTTTCAACTCAGAGTAATAATTTGTTCAATTTCCATTTTTTGTATTTGGTATTATACTATAAAACATTTTTTTCATTTTTTAGGTTTAAAATCATTTATTTTATTATAGAAATGCAAATGAATATTATGTTAAAATTGATATTACTCTTTAAGTATTATATATATATATATATATTATTTTCTGTGTATTAGTATATTGCCTACATGTCTGTCATTCAGGGCCCACAGAGGTCTGAAGAGGGTGTCAGATTCCTGGAACTGAAGCTATGGATGGTCTTCAGCTGTCATGTAGGGGCTGGGAATTGAACTCAGGTCCTCTTCAAGAGCAACCAGTGCTCTTAATTGTTGGGTGATCTCTCTAACCCAATTACAGATATTTTTAGATGACTAGTAGCTGCTCTATATTTTTAGTCACCTTAAATTTTTCCCCATAATATATCTTCAGTAACAGTCAAGAAATAAAAGTATTTCGTATGCATGAACATATATAATAATACTCCTTTATCCACTTACCAAAGTTACACATTTGATGGCAAACATTTCCTGGAACTGGTAAAGAAGCTATTAGGAAAAAAAAAACCTATATCTTTTTGATCATCAAAAAATAGAAACTTTGAACTACCAGAGGCTTCATATGGAAACTGAGGAAACAAACCAAAGCAAAACAAACAAACAAAAAAACAAACAAACAAACAAAAAACAAATAAAGCAACAAAAAAAAAGAACAAACAAAATTCCTACACAGTACAATAAGAGAAAATAAAGTAGTTTTTGTATTATTTGAAGCCTGAACATTTCAGTTGTGTGGTTTCAGTTTGCCCATATGTTGCTGGGTATACAACCTTGACTGAATAAGACCTGAACATCAATAAGAGAATGTTTGAAATCTAATAGGCAGGCCACGGGGAGGATGTAGATAGAGGAATCCAACTATTATTAAAATGAATTGTGTGAAATGCACAAAAATTCAATAAAAATGCCCTGAAAAGGGGGAAAAAGCACCATCTCCATCACGCTGTATGTACCTTAGAGCTCAATGATTTAAGTCAGCTTAAATCATAAACATTTTACATATCATTACTTCCAATTTGCCACAGAATAGTCCAAGATGTACTGGTTCTGAACTCACATAGCCAGTTTTCTGTCAAATAATTGGAATGATAATTTTTTTAAACTATTATTTCGTTGTAACATATACTGAAGTGACTATCTCTCCGATGATTTCTTGTAATGCACATTCCTACAGGTAAAATTGTTCCTTCAAAATATACGTGTACTTTCAAAACATTAAGCAAGTACTCCTCTTTGAATGCCTTTGAATTTTTTTTTAGTATTAAGATTGCCAATTTGGCCTCATTTCCTCAATATCTTTGTACATATTTTTGTTTTATACATCGAAATAATTTTATTTTCACTTAACATCCTGAAATCAGCAGAGTTACATTTTCTTTATGACTTTATTTGAGACTCTTAGTCTTCAAGAACAAAATACATTTTTGAATTGTTACAAAAACGCTCTCAGTTTTACTTCTACCGGTCCTGGTTCACTAGCTCTCCAATTTCATATTTTTAAACTTTTTGGCTTCATTTTTTCCCCATGTTTTCTATTTTTGTTACAGAACTCTGGGTTCTTTCTTGTCCTTAAGCTAGTCATTTGGAAGGCATACGTCTTGTTTCAAATTCTAGTAAAAAATACAGCCTTAAGAAATCATCAGACTAAAATTCCCTGTTATCTTTAATGCCAATGATAAGAAGGCCTGTGAAATTCTGATTTGAAAAAAATTAAAAGAATTAAATCGATTTTGATTACTTTTCAAAACTCCATATTCACGTTTTATTGAAATATTTTATATCTTCTTTTATTCATGGTAAAATGTTTTTTTTTAATTCTAGAAATTATTGGTTCCACCACTATTGTTATAAGTTAGACAGCTATTTCAATTTCAAAGTTGTTTCATTATGTTCATATGTTTTGATATTTTGTATGGTTATTTCTGTTAATTTTTTCCTTGAAAAAAAGAATATATTTCATTATATAGGTTACATCTTTTTCATGTCTGAGTAATACAAAATTAACTTTCATAAATAAAAAAACATAGAAATTATAATCATTGTCTTACTCAAATTCTCTGAGTACAATTAATTATTTTTAGCCAGATAAAGTTTTCATTCTTTTAATTTGTCTATGATACTAAATTTTTTAGATGTTGAAAGAAAATTCTAAGCTATTTCATTCTTTTGTCTATGATACTAAATTTTTTAGATGTTGAAAGAAAATTCTAAGCTATTTTTAAAATTAAAAATCATGAGTTTCATTATCACATTCACCACTTTCTGCCTCTTTTCTGTTCAGGATGAGGCTGTTCTGAGTCTCCGAAGTCATGCTTTCTCTCATAAGTGTCCGTAGACTCTTGTTCCTGTGGTTCTGCTGACTTCCTCAGAGGAGCATGAAATGATCTGGTCTTGCTGGTGGCTGTTAGGTCTTACCTTTCCTAACAGCTGTCTTTACTTTGTTCTTCTCTCTTCTACTTTGCATCTCTTACTTGTTCTCCATCTGACTGATTCTGTGTTCCTTTTTACAGATTTGAATCAACTGCTGTCATCTGAATTCTGCCACAGCGGTATCTCTTTTTATGCAGGCTTTCTAAGTCATTCTGACAGTCCATTCTATTTTTACGTGATCTTGCCTCCTCTCTTTTCTTTCAAAATTTTCCTTTAACTTTAGTGAACACACAAAGGTGTTGAAATACAAAAATATAAAATTTCTTCATAACAAATTATATTCAAAAGTTAATTTGCTCCCATATTTGAGCATTCTGCCTGTTTGCTTCTTTCATATTATGCATTCATCATAAATATCACTGGTTTTTATTCTAGTCATTTATACCTGAAAGAGATAAAATATATTTTAATATTAATTTGTACAAAATGATGAAAATCTGTCTTTCTGATGGCTAAATTAGAATTCTGATTTCTATTCTAAACTTTCACTGGAAAATAATACATTTTAATGTTGCTTTTTTATTTATTTATTTAATTTTCTCGAATGTCATACATTATATTTTGATCATATTTAGAAATCCTCCTCTGTCTAAACCCCCTGACTACCCTCTGCCTGGTTTCACGTACTCTACTATGTACATTTTTATGTTATATATGTATACATATATCATGTACTCTGCTATGTCTATGTCTGCATATATATATATATGTATATATATATATACATATATATATATATACATATATATATATGTCTATTGAATCGAATTTGTTTCTGCAAACGCCATTCGCAGAATGCATCCACTGGAGCCAGGTTGACCTGACCGGAGTCCTGCCCTGTAAGACTGACTCGCCTTTCCAGCAGCCACGAGATGCCAATCGGTCCTCGGCAAGGCTTGGCCTTTCATTGCCATTTCCTCAGTTCAGTGCTGGGAATTTGCCTGCCTTGAGCTTAAGGCACGCTGAGCTGACTCGGATGCATAAGAAAGGGAAGCACGGAGGGTTGCATATGTATTCTGTGAAATGTTATGACATTTCTCAGTTCGGAACATTTTCTGCAACCATTTGTCCCCTGAAGTAGAAAGATGCAGATTCCTCATGTAGTATCATATTGGTGAGAAGGACACATGCCATTCCAAAACTGTATTTCTGTACACCAAGGAAATGTATCGATTGAGGAAAATGTACCCCACAAACTCCATGTTCATCAGCTTTAACCCCCCTGGGAAGATGTTTGGGAGTGTACCTGAAATTAATAGAGAATAATATCAAATCAGTGACATCCTTATTTATGTGAAATTCCTCAGATGTTTTCAATTTTTCCTTTCTTTGCTAAATTTGTAAGGAAGATATTGCTTTCTGTGTGCAAAGTGAATACGTGCACTGTGTAATAGGTAAATTAAGCTACTTAACTTATTATGTATTAGCATATACACAATTTTAGTAAGAACACTGAAAATATAGTTAGAATGTTTTCAAATATGCCATGTACTGAAAATAATGATAATTACTGCCATAGATGGAGGAGGTCTTGAATTTATTCCTTCTATTTTGTGTCCTTTGACTACCGTCTCCTCAGTTTCCTTTCTTCCAGTATTGTGCAACTATCATTTAACTCTTTACTTGAACTTATTTGCCTTTTTACACTTGATGTATGAGCAAAATCATGCAAAATTCAGTTTAATATGTTTGATTTATTTCACTTAACATACTGCCTCACAGATTCACCCATATTGTTGCAAATTATAGGATGTCCTTATGAGTGACAGTTGAATAAGCCACTGTATGTAATATTGTACAGCATGTGCAGTTATTCCCTTTATTTTTTCATAAAAGCATGCTTTGATTCTGAACTGTGATTAATGCTGCATTGCACATGGGAGTGCTAGTCTCCTCATCATACAGATTCCAGTGCCTTTGGAAATATATTGCTGCCACTACTGGGATTGCTAGATCATATGGTAGCTCCATTTTTAAATTTTGAGGAAAATTTACATAGCTTTCCATATTGACTCTGAATTTACAGTCTTGCTAGTGTGTGCTCCTTTTTATCCACAACATTGATAGTCTTGTCTTTTGACTTTTTGATGGGAGCTATCTTAAGGCTGGGTGGTCAGATCTCATTCTTGTTTTATGTGCCTTTTCCTGCTGAGTAGTAATTCTTAGCATTTTTTATATACTTATTGGCCATTTCTATGTCCTTTTTCACCAAATGTCTATTCAGATCCTTCAATTATTTTTTAATGTTTACTTAAATACTTTTGTTATTTAGTTCCTATGAGTTCATTTTATATGTTGGTTTTGACACCATATCAAGTATATAATTTGCAAATATAGACTCCCATTCTGTACATCCATTTCATATCCAAGTAATTTACACTTATAATGATATTTTCTCTTCAAAACTGTAAGGACAATGCTGGTCAACTGCTGTGTTCTAGGTTATAGAAATTATTGTGCTGTACATAACAGCTTTTAACACTCTGAATCTTATGTTTTGGAGGTCATTAAATAGCTTGCAATGAATGGGGAATTAGGGCTACAATCTGCAAGTGACTGCATGTAGTTGTTTTCTATAAGAAAGCAAATTCTCTTTTAATTTTACTTTTAAGTTCACCCTTGCTGCTTGCACAAAATACAAAGCAAACATGTAAATGAATCTAAACCCTATACAGTGCCTGAATGTGGTAATGAACCTCACTTAGTGAACAACTGATATTTAAATCAGGATTTCATATATCATACTTTTCAGGGAGTTATCCCATCTCTTCCTTAACTTGACTGAATTCAATGGAACCAGAAAATTGAATTCCCATCCTCCCTTTAATATGTAAAACATATCTGGGCAGGCCATGTCTTGGAGACTTATGTCAAATTTGCCACTTATTGAATTATATAAAATTTGTAAAATATCTCGTAAAATCTCAAGAGAGATAAAATTTTTAAATAACAGAAAAGTTAAGGCCTGTGCCATAAACTTTTCTGGATAATCAATTGCAATGAGGTACATTTATGCAAAGTGCAGCACAAATTTGGCAACATTATCAGTATTCAATGAAGGCCCATTTCCTTTCCTTAGGAGACACAGCAGTCTTTGTTGATTCCTTACTTGCTCTCACTGATAATCCTTCTCAAAGGTTCCATGCTTTGCAGTCTCAACATTTTAACAATAAGCAGATTTAAGCTGGGATTATTAGTGGAATCTGAATTGAAATCTCTGTTCAATATTGGAATATATGTTGCATACATGGTATATGTGATATATATGTATGTGTGTGTATATATATGTGATATCCCATCTACTGCATATTCAAGAGATTTAATTGTCAAATTTGAATATTCTAAATTGTTGCTCAGTTATTAGGGCTGGTTCGAGTTATATAAAAATAAATTTTCTACTGATAAACTATATGCTAAGTTTTAAATATTTTGGTGTTTTCCATTGTTTAGTGAATACAAAATGTAATAAAATAAGACTCTCTTATTCATGAAGGTCCCTCATGCAACAAAGGGCCAATAACACAAAAGGTTACAAATGGCCAAATCATAGAGGTTAGGAATCTGCAGAGTGTGGGTCCCTGGGCTGGACCCTTATATTAAGTTTCACTCACCCAGGACGCAGGGATCATTGAGGAATAAGGGATGGAAAGATTGTAAGAGTCAGACCATGTGAAAATAGAATCCACAGGCTCCTGAGACCCTGCCCATATGGACTTACAGAAGTGCTGTAGAAGTGGTTTGTTCAAATCTACGCTGATTAATAACTGAATATCAGTTCAACAAACTACAACTTAAAAATATTTTTAAAAATATTTTTATTGAATCATTTTGTGTTTCACATAGAATATCTTCATTAATATTAATTATCTTTACACCCATTTTCCTACCTGCAAATCCCGTAGTCCCCCAACTGAAATCTAGACATTCTTTCATTTGTGTTAAGGCCTATTGTGTCAAGTTAGTGTCCACAAATGACCTCAGTGCAGGTTCATCCACTGAGGACTAGTCAATATACCTAGAGTCCCCCTCTTTAGGAAGACTAGCTCATCCTCACCCAACAGTCATCAGTTGCCAATATTTCTTAAGGAAAGTTTGAGGTCTGCTAACCAGTTCCCTGTTCCACACTGGGTATTTGTCTGCTTGACTTTGTAGGGGTCTTGATCAAGTTGAAACCATTTCTGTAGGTTCATATGGGCCATCTTCCTTGATAGTACCAGTCTCTTAAGTCTCCACCTCTCCTGAGCTTCTTCTTTTCCTTTATCACCATAGTTCCTTATATAATCCTCCCTCCCTATTTCCATTTAGATAACCTCCTTTTATCTATTTCTGTCTTAGTAATGCCTATTTCCTATTATTCTTCACTCTTAGCTTCCTTCTTTCCCTTTACCTCCCTGGTTCCTATCGATTTTTCTGGTTTCTGCAGTTGCATCATGATACATACTTACATATAAGAGTTTGGTGCTAGAATCCACAAATGAGAGGAACAAGTGTCATTTGTTTTTCTGATTCTGTGTTACTTCACTTAGCATAGCCATTTCTAATTCCACTCATTTGCCTCCTAATGTCATGATTTCATCTTTCTTTATCGCTCAATAGAACTCCATTGTGTAAATGTACCACATTTTCATTATCCACTCATCAGTTGAGAGACACTTAGGTTACTTCCACACCTTAGCTATTATGAAAAGAGCAGCAACAAGCATGGATGTTCAAGTGTCTCTGCAGTAGGATGAGTCCTTTAGATATATGGTGAGGAGTGGAATAAGGGGGACAAGTGGTAGATTCATTCTTAGTTTTTTAAAGAGTTCTCCATACTGCTTTCCATGGGGTTGCATGAGATTACAATTCCACCATCAGGGAAAGATCATTCCTCTCTTTCTCCAGCATTTGGTGTCATTTGTTCTCCTGATCTTAGCCAGTGTGACTTAGGTAAGATGAACTCTTAAGGTGGACTCTTAATTTGAATGTCCTTTATTACTAACGATGTTGAACACTTTTTAAGATGTTTCTTGATGATCTTTATTTCCTTTTTTGAGAACTCTCCACTCAGATCCTTAGTCCATCTTTTAACTGGGTCATTTATTTTCTCAATTCTTTGTTTTTTGAGTTCTTTATACGGTCCAGATGTTAAACTTCTATCCGATGTGTCAGTAGTGAAGATTTTCTCCCACCCTGTAAGTTTTCTCTTCACTTCCTTGGTTGTTCTTTTGATGTACAGAAGCTTTTTAGTTCAATGAGGTCCCAGTTGTTGATTATTGATCTTAATTCCTGAGCAACTGCTATCTGATTTATAAAGTCCTTTCCTACACCTATGTTTAGTAGATTACTGTCAACATTTTCTTCTAACAATTTCAGAGTATCAGTTTTCACATTGAGGTCTTCAATCCATTTGGAGTTGACTTCTGTACAAGGTAAAAGAAAAGGGTCTAGTATCATTCTTTCATAGGTGGAGATTCAGTTTTTCCTGCACCATTTGCAAGTTGCTATCTTTCCTACAATGAGTACGCTTGGCACCTCAGGTGACTGAAATTGCATGTACTAATCTTTGAGTCTTCAATTATATTCCTTTGGCTAATGGCTTTTTGGACATAGCCTTACATTGAAATATTTTCCCTAAGTCTAATTCCCTCTAAGACTTTTAACAGAAATGGATGTGGAATTTTGTTAATGAAATATTTTGCATCTATTGAGATGACCATGAGATTTTTGTCTTTAAGTCCATTTATGTGCTTTATGTTATTTATTGACTTACCTATAGTGAACCACGCATGAATCTCTGGAATAAAGCCAACTTGACCATGGTGAATGATCTTTCTGATGTGTGTCTGTATGTGGTTTCCAAGTATTTTGTTGAGAATTTCTGCATCTATGTTCATTAATGATATGGGTCTGTAGTTTTCTTTTTTGGTTGTGTCTTTCCCTGGTTTGGAATTAGAGTGATGTTGATGCCACAGTAGGAATTTATGAATTCTCCCTTTCTAGTTTTTGAATAATTTAAGTACTATTAAATATAACTCTTCTTTGAATGTCGGGTAGAATTCTGCTGTGAATCCATCTGGGTCTGGAATTTTTTTGGTAGGGAGACTTTGTGTTACTGTTTCAATTTCCTTGTATGATACTGCTCTGTTTAAGCTATTGATTTCTTCTTGGTTTAGTTTTGGTAATTTCCATGATTTTAGATAAACATCCATTTCCTTTAGGTTTTCAAATTTAGTAGCATATAGGTTTTTAAAGTATTCCTTTATAAGGTTCTCTTTTTTGTTGTCTCCTGATGTTTCACCTTTCATCTCTGATTCTGTTAATTTGAGGTTACTCTTTCTTTCTTTTGATTAACTGGGCCAATGTTCTGTCTATCTTGTTTACCTTTTCAAAGAACCAGTTCTTGGATTCATTGATTCTTTGTATCATTTTATTGTTTGTTTCTATTTCATTAAGTTCTGCTCTTATTTTTGTTATTTCTTCTTGTCTATTGGGTTTGGGTTCCGTTTGTTGTTGACTTTCAAGATTCTTGAATTGCAATGTGAAGTCATTTATTTGTGTTCTTTCTGATTTTTTTAAATATAAGCAATTGGAATTATAAACTTCCCTCTTAGGACAGCTTTTAAAGTGTCCTAGAGGTTTTGTTGGGTTGCATTGTCCCTTTTCTTTCAATTCCAGGAATACTTTTATTTTTTTCTTCATTACTTATTTGACTCATTCATCATTCAGGAGTGTGCTCTTTGTCTCCATGAGTTTGTGAAGTTACTAGGGCTTATTCTGGTGTTGATTTTAAGCTTTCTTGCATCATGGTCTGATAGAGTGCAATGAATTATTTCAATTTTCTTTTGTATTTCTTGAGGTTTGTTTTGTGCCCCACTAAGTGTTTGATTTTGGAGAATGATCCATAGTTTGCTGAATAGAATGTGTATTCTTTGGTGCTTGGTTGGAATATTCAGTAGATATCTATATAGGTCCGTTTGATGTTTTATATTGTTCAATTCAGATGTGTCTGTTTATTCTCTGTCTGGCTGACCTGTCTAATGGAGACAGTGGGGTAATGAAATCCCCTACTATTAGTGAGTTGGGATCAATCAGTCTTAATGTCTTCTAGGAATGTTTCTATGAAGTTGGTTGTACCAGGGATCAGTGCATATATGTTCATGACTGTAATATCTTCATGGTTACTGTTCCTTTCATCAAAATGAAGTGACCCTCTTTATCTCTTCTGATCAAACTTAATTTGAAGTCTATTTTTCAGGTATTATAATTGCAGCGCTTTCTTTTTTCTTTATGCCATTTGCTTGGATATTTCTCCCTCGTTTCACCTTAAGGTGATGCCTGTCTTTGAAGGTGAGATAGGATTTTTTTAGAAAACAAAAAAAATAGATGTTGTTTCTTGATCCATTCAACCAACCTGTGTCTTTCGACTGGGAGTTCAGCCCATTGCACTTTAAGTTATTATTGAAAAATATGTATTGATTCCAATGATTTTAAATACTGTTCTCAGCTTTCCTCTAACTTTGTGATTCCCCAGTTATACCTTCATTTATTTTCTTTCTGATGCCCCTTGAGTACAGTCATTCCATTCTTCAGCTCTTTGTACTTCTTCAAGGATTCTCCAAAGGGCTGGTTCACTGGACATGAATTATTTCAGCCTATTTATGTCACGGATGATTTTTCTTTCCCCTTCCACTATAATAGACATTTTTTCTGGGCAAAGTATTCTAGGTTGGCATCTACAGTCATTTAGAACTGGGAATACTTTGGTCCAGGTTCTTCTGGTTCTCATAGTTAGCACTGAAATCAGCTGTAATACTGATGGGCTTTCCTTTATATGTGACTAATTGTTTTTCTTTTGTAGCTTTCAGAATTCACTATTTTTTTTCTGTTTGCTTAGGGTTTTTACTATGATATGCCATGGAGAGTTTCTTTTCTGGTCCTGTCTATTTGGTGTTCTATGTGTTTCTTGTATTTGTATGGGCATGTCTTTCCTAAATTTGGGGAAATTTTATTCTACAATCTCATTGAAGATCTGGTCAATACCATTATCCTGAGATTCTTCTCCTTCCTCTCTGCCTATGATGCATAGATTTGGTCTTTTCATGATGTCCCACATTTTCTGCATATTCCATTCCTATAATTTTTACATTTTTTATAAACATTGCTTGAATGCTCTAATTCTTCAACTTTATTGTTCAGTCTTGATATTCTGCTTTCCATTTCATTCTGTTGGTGAGGGTTTCTCCTGTCATTTCAAATTGACTTACAGAGTTTTTCACTTCTTTCTTCATTTAAGCTTGATTTTTCTTTAATATCTCTATTCTTTTGTGAATTCAGTCAGAGGTTTATCCCTATGTTCTTTGATCTCTTTGCTTGTCTGTTCTTTAAATTCACTGACTACTTTGATCATGTTTATGGTTGGTCCTTTAAACTCTGTGTCCTGGGCTATCTCTGTGGGGTTCTTGTATATAGAATTGATGGTGTTTGGTGGGAACACATCATTTGTCTTTTTCATATTAATATATTTTCATTGTGATCTTGGCATGTCAATTTCTTCTGTTGCTTGTGATTCTAATGTAAGACTCAAGCCATCCTTTGTTCAGTTCTAGTAAGAGGGTAGTCGAAAGATCTGGGAGCTAAGAGTAACAGTGCACCTGCAACCAAGGCTAGATGTGGAACAGGATGTGGACAGGGGGAGTTTGAAGTTGTGGGGGTGATAGCGGTGTACAAACAATGGGTAGTATCAATTTTCCCAGGGGAGAAGGCTGGTCTCCAGAATATTAGACAAGTTGGAGTTAGGACTTCCAGGGTAAAGACTGATTTCAGGAATGCAATGGTAAATTGGGGTGGAGACTGCCTGTGAAGACTCTAAAAAAATTGACAGGGGATCTTGACACAGTTCACAGATCTGGACTAAGAGGGTAATTCAGGGATATGGGGGTCCTAAGGTCAAAAGCAGGCCTGTGCCTGAGGCTTAAGGCTATAAGAAGGATAGGATGTGGGGAAGGTGAAACTGGAGTTGCTCGGGTGGGAGGAGGCTGAGAAGGCAGTGAAGAAGGCTGTTCATAGAATCCAAGGCAAGGTGGGGGAGGGGACATCCAAGGAGGATAGGAGGTCTCAGGAATGCAATGACAAGTTGTGGGTGGGAACAGCCTGTGAAGGTTCTAGTAAACTGGGCTGAACAATTGACCTGGTCTGAATAAGAGCTTCAGGTAGTTATCTGAGGGGCTAAGAGCAGGAGTCGGCCTATGTCCAAAGCCAGACGAAGAGTAGGAAGCAGAGCTGGTAGAGACTGGAGAATAAACGATTAAGTAATTTTTAAAAATAAAATGTTAAGTTAATTTTTGAATGTTTAATCAGAAACTTTAAGTTTTAATGTGCAAAAGTTCCTGTGCATGTCAGGAACTCACTTTGGCATAAGTCTGCACTCTGATGACGGAAAGCAACAATGCTCGCTACAGCTGCTACCGTGATCTGAGGACATTCAAACACAAACGAACGAATGAACTTCGTATTTTCAATTACTTTATGAGAACAGACAATTATACCAATCTTTAGATTATGGCAAATATATGTGTATATATATATATATATATATATATATATATATATATATATATATATTGCAAAGTCAGTTGCCCACTAATAAGTAAGGTTAGGTTATCATAGTTTTCTTTACAAAATATACACTTGCTCATCAACACTTATTTAAAATCTTATTGTTGCTGTCAAATGACTGAAGCACACGTTTGATGTGTCTATACATCAAGAACCTTTGCTGATTGCCTAAGTGGAATAATTGAGTCCATGCTGCATGTGCAAACTCGGGTTCCTAGCAATTATTTCCCTTTAGGAAGATAAGTTTATTTATCAATGTCTACTGCTACACAGTTCAAATAAATCTTTTTCTAAGTGAAGCATCTGACTTGCAGTCCACGGCTATCAGGAAAACATGACCACTCAACCCAATCTAAGATTTACACTTTACCTCCAAACATGCTTGGCTGAAAGATACAGCCTCTAGTCTTAATGGGCAAAGTGTTGATCTTTAATTTAACATTAAAATAAATTATTGTGAAAGGGGAAGTGATGCGCTATTAAGGAAATTGTTGCTTTTATGTTCTGTCACATCAAAATGAGCTGGTGATTAATATTCTCATATTTTATTGTTAAAACATTTTAATTTCTTTTAAGTGTATATTTGGAGCTATGAATTATTGATGAACCCAATTCAGTCATTCTAATTTGTATATCAAAGATGTGGTATTTTGCCATCTACCTGTCACCAGTTACTGTACACCCCAAGGTATTCTCTGGCAAAATATTCTGTAATGTTGTCATCTAAATGAAGAATAAGGAAATATAATACTTAATAATTATTTAATATCTCTTCCAGAGTTGCTAATGTGATGATTATAAACAAAGAAAAGAAAGAAGACGTTTTCACTTTCTGGAATACTGAAAATAACATTCAAGTTTTTTGAGCCTAAATTTGTGGGTGACTGTGGTCCTTCCCCATATGGGATATATTCAAATTCTCCCTGAGTCTGTTGTCTTTTGCTCTTTTTATTTTCAGAAAAAGGAATTTCCAGCCAAAAGAAGATTCTGTTCCAACCAAGATTATACTGGGTATACTGGGCTAGAAAAATAAAAATCAGTCTGAAGTACCATTAATATCTTTCTATGCCCTCTGTTTCTAAATATTTTAAGTTAAACAGCTGCAGAGAAAAAAAAATACCACAGCCTAAAAACTTAGAAAATTGATCCAAAATTTATTCTAAAGAAAACCAGATTCTCCAGGTTTTGAACATTCGCTCTGACTCTGGATCTCTTTCGGAGGCACGTGTGTGGAAGTAAGGCAGTGGAGGAGGACATCTGCCTCTTTTTTGCAAAAATAATTGGGTCTCTTTTCACTGTTCTTCTAATGAACTTCAACCTTTTGCCTCTAAAGATACTACAGTGTTTTGAGGCTGATAGGTTTTAGTACAAATAGTCACTGTGCTATTTCTACACATATTTATTTATTTATTCATTCATTCATTCATTCAGCAGAGTACTAAATACTACTGTAGTGGCAAAGTGGTAAGCTGATGAATATTCGAGTCAGACTTACATGGTTGTAATGATTTATTAGCTTTGTAATAACACACAAACAACTCACAACATGAGCTATAGAATGAAGACATATTGCAAGTATTAGAGAGCGTTACCCAGGCAGAATACCAGGTGCATTGAGAGTCTTGACCATATTGTATGAGCTTCAAATAGTGCCTCTAAAATTAAGAGGAAAATTTTTACAGTAGAGAGAAAATGAGACAACATGTGATTTTCTAGTATCTTATAACGCTGGTAAAATAATCACTTGGGGATTTAGTTATACATGGGTTTGATGCTAGTTTTTAACCTATAAGTCACTGTGATAGTTGACTAATGTAGAAAGAGAAATCATCTATGATGTTCCTCACACTAAGCAGGTCCATAAGCACTTGTATCTGTGAAACATGATTGCTATTTGCAACAGAATGTGATGGTCACACACCAGGTAAGCAGGGATGGAAGTCTGAAAAGATCCAAAAGCAAAACGAGGAAGAACTGAGAGCACATTGGACACTTTCAGAGAAAATAGAAAAATGTTCACAGTGAGTTACAAATCTTGCATGGAGGTCTAATTTTAAGTCCTGGAACACACAGCAAACCCTGGACTCCTAGCAAGCCATTCGCAAGGCAGAGATGGGATGATATGGAATGCAAAATTCAGTTCAGTCATAATAAATATTTGCTTTCTGGGAGGCACTGACACTCTGCTGGGTGCTAGGAATGTAGAGATGTATTTTATTATCCTAAATGTGTTTCCACTGTACATTACCGGCGACACATATTCAAATGCTGGTTAGAGTTAACGCTGTGAGCCTGGAGTGGAGGGAGAGTACGAAGACAGAGAACATAATTAGATCGGATGAGGAGTTTTCCACAGCGTCAGTAAGGAAAGAAAGGAAGGTGTCCATAAACATAAAACAAATAAACTAGAAAACTGAAATAAAGGGAGATTTTATGTTATGTTTGGGGAACAGTTAAGAAGGTAGCAAGGATTCAGATTTATTATATTCATATGAAAATCTTTATGAATAGGAATGACCTTTGTAGAACAGTAAATTTCCCAAAGATTATTTTGATGATGCTAAATCAAGAAAGGAGTATTAGAAGACAAGGGATTCTCATAAGATGGCATTTGTTTCATAGTCTGTCTTCTGGTAAATGTGTCAGAAAGGTTCTCTGTGGTAAGTTGTAGATATAGGCTCAAGATCTTGATCATCTTCTACCTGTGCAATCAATGGTAAGAAACATGGCTATTTGTAGTTTTAAACTTGAGCATGTTGCTAAGCAAATGCTTTTCAATTTTCTCTATTAATAAATCGCTAAAGGAAACGATATTTGAAATTCCAGGGACTGCTGGAAAAATAAGCGAAATAACAAGGTAAGGGTCCTGTCATTACTTCTGATGACCTTGGGAACTGGTCACATTTGGACAAAGCCCTTGCATCATGCATTGATCTACTGCTTTTTTCTGGATCCAAGTCAGTCTTCTTGGCGATCTAAAATGTTCATGATTTTCTTTTTAATCCCTAATGCTTACTTCTTTGTTGAGATTGTTGGGATTTAATTCCAAACTTTTTGTGCATGTGACATCTGGACTCCTCATTTAGCTCTAATCAAAACCATTTGTGGATATAATTACCATTGCTAGCTGTTAGTCTCAACTTAGTTCCAATGTAACCACAACCTTCTAACTTGGCCTTCTCTCAGTAAAGGAATTTGGGCAAATTTTTAACCTTCCATTTATAAATTTTCTCATCTTAAAAACTACTAAAAATTCTGAATTTTTAAAATGATTTTAAATTCACAATACATTACTTGACTGCCTAGGTGTTAAAGCACAATGTAAAGTAGAATACTCATATTTAGTGGATGGGTCTCTAAACAAATTCTAATCAGCTTAAAGTCAACTCTTTTTAAAGTATGAACCACTTTACCATTTAGCTAAATATGCATCAGTGATCCACTGACATTATAAAACCTTCAAAGCTACAAAAGAATGAACAATGAAAGTCCTAGTACATTCCTATTACTGAACCCTCATCCCCTTTCGGTGGGGGGAGCAGTGGCAAGGGATCATTTCCACTTCCGTCACTGCTCTTTCAGCATGGCCTATGTGTGGGTAGCAGACACAATAGGAAATATCTGACTTTCACAAACCACATAGAGAATTTGTATTCTTAATTCTTCATCTTGTACATCTTGAATAGTATTTGTAAACACATCTTTTACAATTGCATAGTGTTCTAGTTTATGTGTTTCATAAATACAGCAATTAAATCATATTTAGGTGTGGCAATGTAAGAACTTAAAACAAATGTCACAATGGTCCTTTTGGTGTGCAAAGCTGAAAGATGTGTTGGGACGGTTGTTCTAGAAAGGGAGGGTGTATCTTCTTTTTCTTGTTCCTTTGTTATCTTTTTTCTCTTTTTCTCAGAGACCGGATTCAAACTAGGCTTGAACTTGCTACATAGCTGACAAAAACCTTGACTTCGATATTCCTGCCTTCATATCCCTATTGACAAATTTCTGTCTTCTAAATACTGGAGTGGAGAAGCAAGGCTTAATGCAGTTGAAATTTGTAGAAAATTCAACTCTAGCACACTCCAAAACAGAACATCTTAAAAGAAAAACAGGTTCACCTTTACCATGTGGCTTTTTTCCTAGAAATAGCAGTTAATATATGTTTATAATGTTAAACACAAATGATGGAAAAGAGAAGGTGCCAGACTGAACTGCTAATGATTTTCCTTTTAGTGAAACTCTCAGGAAATCTGTTTAGTACACAATATATTTTACTATAAACTTAAGGTTTAAATACATCTGTTTCTCTTCTTAAAAGTATAAAATGATAAATCTAACTAAAAATTATACACATAATATAGCATCACTTAATATAATATTAAAAGCTGTGCTTTTTTCCCTACTCTCGAGCATTGTATCTTATAGATATATCTTACGTGGACACAGTATGGCTTAAAATAATGTCTAACATACAAATCCCAAATAATCTTAACAGTGTTCATTATAATAACTGTTTTACAGTGCTAATTTTCTAGGTCTCACAACAGGATAAGATTTTTTCCATTAATTCTTTGCCTCCAGTTTATCTGAAACCATAATTCTATTTTACTTATTTTTTATTTTTTATGTGCACTAATGTATTGTACAGGTGTGTAATATATCATGTCATGCAATTCCTGCAGAGGTCAGAAGAGGGTGTCAGATCCCCCAGAACTGGAGACATGGATGTTTGTTAGCCACTCTGTGAGTGTTGGGAACTGAATGCAGGTCCTCTGCAAGAGCAGTCAGTGCTCTTAGCTGCTCAGTCAGCTCTCCAGCTCCTTACTTAACTAATTTAAAGCATCACTTTAGCACTAAGATAAGTATCATACTCAGGAAAAGTAATTTTCACTGTGGCTTGATAGCACATACCTTTAAATCACAGCAGTCAGGAAGCAGAGGCAGGTTGAATCTGTAAGTTCGAGGCCAGTCCGGTCGACATAGTGAGTTCCAGTCCAGCTGGGGCTACAGGGAGACACTCTCTTAAAGTAATCAAAATCAATCAATCAATTAATCAATCAATCAATCAAAAGTAAATAGCATAATAATAAAATTATAATAAAAGGAAAGAAAAGAAAAGAAAAACAGAGTGGCTTCTAATTTTCTTTTTTTGACATTTTGTCATTTACTATGTGTCTGTGTGTGTGTATATATGTCTGTATGTGTGCGTGCATGTGTGCATATGTATGTGCATTTCAAGGCCACAGCATACGTATGAGAGTCAGAGGACAGCTTGCAGGATTTAGTTCTCTCCTTCCACCATGTGAGTGTCAGGAACTGAACTCAGGCTATCAGGCCTGGCAGCAACTGTTTTTACCCACTGAGCAATTTCTGTAGCCTTAAAGTGACTTTTAATGTTGATGCCTACATTAAATTAAAAATTATGTGAATACATGAAAAAATAACAATTTCTGTCTTACAATGTAATTCAATGGCTGCTTGATTTGCCTACCCAGTACCCTGGGTTTAACCTGTAGCACTGATTACTCATAACAATAAATAATTTATTCCCTACCAATATTCATAAAAAGCTACCTGTTGTTTCCAAGCCAAATAACATAAACGAGGCATGCCGGGTCTATCTCATTTATTAAACCATCACTGGTGTTTTGTCAATACAGGCATGTTAATACAGCAATTGTAGAAGATTTGAAATATTGTCTATAAGCTCTTTCTCATCAATGTCTCCTTTCTACCATGCTCAAACACATACAGCTCACGATGCCTTAATAAAAATTTTCTAAATAAATAACTAGAGATAGAACCCAAACAAGCAAAAGAAAAAGGCATAAAGGTCAATTTATTCTACATTGACAAAGAATCACATGGATTTCTTTTTCTAGGAGAGATAAATTATGGGATTCTTTCACTTCAACTTTCCAAATTCAGACTTTTTATAGATTAATGAGTATATTTGGGTTTACCGTTCCAGAGGGATAAGAATCCATCATGATTGTGGGACATGGCAGCAAGTGACAGTGCCAAACTACCTCTACCTGGTAACAAAGCCGATAGAGATTCACTTTGATCACACAAATTGGATGCATAACTGTTAACAAAGGTTGTTTTGCTGTGCAGTAGCTCGGAAGTCAGCCTATGTCTGACCAAATACAGACTTTTACTCCAGCAAGCCTGAGCGGGTAGCTCGATGGAGAGAAGACAGATTAGAATTACATATATAGATGGAATTCAAAATTGATGTCAACACTGACAAATCGTCTGAGTAGGCTGCCACTTCAAGCCTAGGATATTTTAGTGGGGAAGGGGTTCAAAAAGACAGACCCCTATTCCAGGACCTTTGACATTTGTTGGCCACTGGGGTAGAGGGACTCAGAGTTACTCAGGAAAGTAGTATATCCTTACTCCAGTTGGTGGAGTCCTTGAGAGCATGACGGCAGCACTCTATTCAGGGGGATATGAAGAGAGGACTAGAACTTGGGAGGGGGACATAGAGGTGGGAGGTCGTGGGACTTGGAAGAGGAGTGGAGGGGGTGAGATACCAAAATACATTGTAGACACGAACTACTCAAAGAACAAAATTATATGTGTTTCAAAACAGAGTTGGGACAAAGCCATGGCTCTCGCACTGGAACAAGAGCCCCACTACGTACCTGAGTTCTGAAGTCTGCATCTCCTCATCAACTCAAACCTGACAAAAATGATCCCTCGTGGGCGTCTTTAAGTGTTCATTAAAAAAGAATACAGTCCAGTGAGTGTGGAAATCTATAAACTACAAAGCTCCCGTAACTGTTCTGTAGCTCTTTAATCAGAAAACGAATAGCAATGTTTTGATTTACAGGTTGTTGAAATGCAGCAGTGAGTGGCGGAGAGAAGCTGAGGCCAAAGAATCTGGGAACAAACATTCTGCATCCATTTGATCTCTCCCACACTACTACACTACTAAGCTCGTAAAATGTGGCCTCCAAAAAACCTGAATCAACTTCCTCTGTAAAGTCCCTCAGTGAATCCTACTTAGTGTTAGGTTTGGGCTCATAATTGACAAAAAGACATTTTGTGATTTGGCTCCCAAAAGCCTGCGTCTCTACTTTTAATATCTTATAAATGACGTTATTCTGTGTCAGTTTGTTCGTTGAAGCTGGTTCTTTCTAGCAGTCCAGTACGGCCTAAAGTAGAGACTCTTCTGCTCAGCTTCTTAAGTCCTGAAACACAAGCGTGTCCTCCCACACGCATCTCCCAGGGCTATACTCGGAACCTCTCCTGACGGTCTCTGAGGCTCCGAGGCTGTCGGCTGGTTCCACGCTTCCATCCCGCTGTGCACACTCATGCTCTTCCTCCGATTCCCCCCGTTTATTGTTCTTGAATGCTTTTTTCCCATCCTCTTTCAAGATTTGATTTTTTCCAGAAACCATCCTCTCACAGTTCCCGCAGGCTACACTACATTTTTTAAAGTGATGATCTTAAAAATATGAACTTAGCTCTGGCCAAGAATTTTTCCTTAATTCAGAGTTTGTTAACGTTGTCTTTCCGCACTGTGCAAAGCTGAAAGATATTGAAGGAGAAAGACTGAGTTCTATGTAGAGCACTGTCTCCCGGACGAGGTGATCGGAAGGTGTTTCCAAGATAATAATGAAAAAGAGCTATATTTTAAAATTCTGAAAATATTAATATCTTTGAAGCAAAAAATCTTTTTGTGAGGTTTGCACAACCATACCCCACAATAACTCCAGTAATTTTCATCCAAAATGTAACCACATACCCATCCGTTTTAAGATACACTTTTTTCTTTTATATTTTCTTTATTGTTTGTATTATATGTGTAGAAGTATATTGCTTACATATAGGAAGGGGCACCCACGTTGTGCAGTGTCCATAGAGGTCGGAAGAGGGTGCCGGATCCCTTGGAACTTTAGCTAAGGTCAGTTGTTAGCTGCCATGTGGGTGCTGGGAATCAAACCCAAGTACTCTGCAAGAGCAGTCAGTACTCTTAACTGGTGAGCCATCTCTGTTGCCCCCAAGACATGCTTTTTTCTAAGATCTGTTTTCCTATGATAATACCTGCCTGGAACTTAAGCTTGATATAGTGTTGAATGTCATTTTCTGTTTTTAGGAGAAAAAATAAAACAACTTTAAACTTTGAAGAGTGTCAGTGACTTGGAGGAGACTGTGAGACAGTTGTGAAACATCATTGTATTCTCTAGTAATAAGTGTTGCATGGAGGGAGTCTGGATGAGTGAGTGAGAAGCATTTGTTAATTAATGCTGAAAGTGGAATAGAAAGTTCTGGTGCCCAATCATACAGGCTGGCTCAGGGATCTTGCCTTGATGACACTTAGCTGTTTATAAATTATTTGTAGAATTGTCATTGGTGGGCGGAACACTGTGTTCTACAGGAAAACGTGAAAGGCAGAATTATGAATTCAAGAAAATTTTGAATGTAAATAATTTTAATTTCTAAGTCTAATTCATTTCCTTATGTTTTCATATGCTCAAAATTAAGATATATGTCTAAAAGAATGGTAAGTGGGTTCTTTAAGAACTATAAAACCTAATAAACAGTCTGATCTTTTTATGAAATATGGAATTCTAAGCAGCAATATCATTTTAATTTTGTGAAGTCAAATATAGAAATGAATACAAGTCATAAAATCTGAGCTCTTTTAATATTTAAGTCAGGTAGTCATTTTTACTTAGTTATCCTGAATATTGTTAAATTATTTCATCTGAGTTCATTATGCTATATATTATAAGCAATCCTTGACTGCTAATGTTTTGCTTTCTTTTTCCTACTTAAAAGAGGTGGAGATAATGTTACTTGGGAAATTTGGGGTTCCATCTCATGAACTGTTATTCTTGGTAATAAAGGAATTTAGAAGTGAACTTTGAAAAGAACTGGAGGATATTTTTGGATTTGAGAGAGGAATGACAGGATACCCAAACTGTAAGCCTTGGCAGCTTCCAATTAGGGGGAGATGAAGAAGAGGAAGAGAGAAAGCCATGCCTTTGAGGCCTCTGAGATAGGATTCGAGAAAGCTAGAATGCTCGGCACTGACACTCCACAAGTAGCCACAAGAACAAGTGAGAAAGCCCGAAATGTCCAGGATATCATGCCTCAGCTTTTAGCTAGTACTTGAAAGATAACAGAAAGAAGAAACCAAAGTTACTCTTCTGAGTTAGAACACAGAAAAGCAGGTGGACACTGGTGCTGTCGTGAGGCTAGATCTGTACTCAGCTGTGCAAGGCAGGGTCTTCTAAGAAGGATAAGCACATTATCTAATTAAGAACAATTATTCCGAGCAACTCTTGAGCATATCTTTAGAAGAGTCAGCTTCCTGAAGGTGGACTCCTTGCTAACTCATTGACAAATCCTGCTGGGCAACTCTTAAGAGAGGAAACAGTAGCATGGAAGTTTCTAATCTTTGGAACACACCAGAATATGTCAGGGCCAGAGGTAAATTTCATTCTTCTGATCATTAGGTACAGTTAGTTGCGATGTTTACCTTTGTGGGTTACCTGGGAAATGTAAGATGGGACCCAAAGCCAACCATAAGGGAGGGGTCCCTCCTTAATGGCCTCCTAGTTATTCTCCATGATAATGTTTGCTATACTTTTTATAAAATTTTGAACTTGTAGGAAAAAAAAAAAATCAAAACGGAGAGTTTACAAGTCAGGAACATGAAAGCGTGCCTGGTTTGTGGCTAGGAATCTACCTGGACCTGCTCATGCAAGTCAATCTCTTTGTTGAAATTTGTTTTCATTTTCTCATCACCAGGTGGTAGAGCCCGTTTTCTGTAGGCTTCCAATGTTCCTGCTTGTTTATCTTTGAGGAGCAGGGAAATTCACCAGCAGTGGGTGGATGGGGAGAAATCACTAGCATGTCTTCTGGGTTTAGGCTGCTTCTGGGACAGCTACTCAGACTACCTGAGGATGTAAAAACGAGTGACTCATACCATGCATTTGAAATAAACAAACAAGGAAGTAGACTTTGCTTCAGGTATAAAGGGCTGTGCATAAATTTTTGAATAAAAAAATGAAAAATACCCGTAAACCTCATTTGAGAAACCTTTGTTAAGGCACCTGTGACAGCGGTAGCTGTCACCTCTCATGGCTCTTTGCTCAAGTGTCTGTGTACTCAGACCTGTGTGACTGATGTTTCAAAGCTTATGTTAAGATAAACTTTACTGGATATTTCTAAATAAAGATAGCAGGTTCCCCAATGCACACATGTTTTCAATTACATGCCAGTATATGAATTAGATACAGTGAAAAGTTTCATTATGACAAATTCTGAGCAGGTGATCCATCCATTACTGCCTAGTGTTATTCCCATTTACCGCCATCTCCCTCTCTTCCTACCCATTCTCCTTGCAAATTACCAGTGGCTGTGCCACTGAACAAAATGTCTCTGCCTCCTCAACCACTGCTAACTGCCTATAACTAACTGTCACATGGCACAGAACCACCCCTTCTGAAACCTGTAAGAAGGAACCTCCACTCTTCCACATGGGCTTGGACACTCCTCAGAGCCCTTGTCATTCCGGATAGCTGTGTGTCTATAACTCTTCTATTAACCCTCTTACTCAAAAGGACAGTCTACCTCAGTGTTCCCTTATAACCTAAACCCCAAACCTCAGCACATGCCTATAATTCTAGCTCTTGGAAGATATAAGCTGGAAAACCAAGAGTTCAGTGCCAGTCTCAGTTACACAATGAGTTTGAGGTTAGCATGGACTATACAAATCCCTGTGTCAATAATAAATATAATAAAATTTAAAATAAATAAATGAAAAAAAGTCACCCTGACCATGTAAAGTGAGAATGATTTACTGTGTTTCAACACTAAAAAGAGCAAAGCCCCTTATTTTCCTTAATGGAAACATACATAAGAAGTAACAACATTATTCTGTGGGGAGTGGACATGAATTGGAATAGATAATGTGACGACTCCTGCAGAAGCCCAGATATGTAATAACAAGGATCTCAAATAGATAGAGGTAGGAGCGTAGATCCAGAAGTGATGAACTGGAGAATCCAGGCTAGTATGGCCACCAGACTCTCATAAGGTTTGTTGTGCTCTGCATGGGGACTAAAACACTAAATAGAAAGTGCTCAGCACTATTCATAGCCAAGACTCGTTGAGGGTAAATAATCTACAAGTTACACAAAAATCAGCAATGAAGTTCTGAATAATATTATAAGCTGTTAAAAATGAATTCCTATTGAGAATAGGAGAGAAAAATTTTCAGCACCAGAACAGAATTGTTTATTTCTGATTCCTTTTTGCTTCCAACCAGTGTACACAGTGTGAGTGCAATCATAACCAAGTGACCTGTAATGTATGCAAATCCACACTGAAAGAGGGTCATGGATGTTGATGTTAACAGAAGGCTCCCATTGCCTTTTCACAGGGGAGAGACTGAGGTTTATGCCGTTCCTAACTGGCATGCCTACCATTATTCTAAGGATGACTGGACACTTTCGTTGGACAAAAAGGCTGTGGAAGCAATAAACTGTCTTTGCATTTTCACAACAAAGCAGGTGTAAACAGAGCCAGATGGCTTAAGGTCTTCTGTAAGCCCCCCTTCTTACACTACCACATCACTCCACCACCCAGTCAACCTTGTTTGGGTATTAGTTAATCCTCTCAAATATATGTGGTTGAAAATATTCACAGTGGTTTGGATTTTTTCAGAAATACATGCTAGAAATATATTGTCAGTGATTTGTTCCTTCCCCAAATGCAATTTGATATAGTATCAAAGGAAAGAATGTCTCTTGTTCAGGAGTGATCTTCAGAAGCACCATGGTTTGTCATGCTACTAGGCACAAAGCAAGATGCAGGTAACACTGTCAACACTAAGAAACTGAAGGAAGGTGCCTGAACTTAAGCTTCATGGTGTTTTGAAATATTTATGCTTGAATCACATACTTCTTTGATTAACTTAAAGTTACTTGAAGTAATTGATTTGTTTATTCATTTATTCACAATTGCCTGGGTATAGTTTAAGTTCTTCAAATGGATGTTCATTATAATATAAAAGCCAAAGATTTTAATATTCTGTTTTTCTTAAGGAAATTCAAAATAGGAGAAAAGGAATTTCAGCACAAGTTTCTTTCCATTGTTCTATCAGCCAGCTGCTTTTATTATGCTAATGAAGCCAGGGTTCCTATAAAACTTACAGTGAGCATCATTTTGCCATAAACAGAAACAAAGTCTATCAGTTTTGGTACTTGTCATTTGGTAATCTCATAACAATAACAACAAGGAAAGGAAGAGCGAAGGTGAAGGATTTGTGATTTCAAAACTGTCTTCTTTGGGTGTTATTGACAGTGCACTGGTAAGTTCAGCGGACGCTGGGTCTCCAAGGCAAGTCTGGTAAATCAAGCTGCAGTGTCCCAGTGGGCCAGGCTGGGAAGGTACCTTCCAGCGGTGCTCTTTTCTCCTCACTAACCCCACCCTGGTGGCTGCCACATCTAGCAGCTGCTTTCTTTTTGACAATTCGTCACTCCTGAAAAATGTTTGCAAGCAGTTTGGATAATTTCCAATTCATTCTTGCAGGAAATGAGGATTTGCTCCCTCACTTGGGATACCTGCTGCTAGGTTTATTCACTAATAAGCATGATAAATGTTTTAGCCTTTGATCAGTGCTAATTTAACAAGTAAGCTCCTCAGGAAAAAAAAAAAAAAAAAGAAACTCTTTGAGGCTCAGGGGCTCAAGGCAACACGTGAGTTGGAAATATGATTGATTGTGTTGCTGTGAGAAATTTCCATAAAAAAACTTCTATCACACTGTTCTGTTCTGAACAATTAAATCAAAAAATGAAAGATAGTTACCCTCCAAAGAAGTACAGAGACAGAACAGCAAACTTCACAAGATATCATTTTTTAATGGACTCAGAAGAATTTTCCAAAGAAATGGCTTTCTTACTTACCAATTTCTCACTACAGAACTTTCTTCAGCAACATTTTCCTGATCCTTGTTCATGACCTTTACCTATCGGTTGTTTATATCTCTCCTTTACCAGACCTTTAAGTAGTATTTGGAATAAACCTTCATATGCAAGGTGCTATGGAAACAGAACAAAGCCAATGAAGAAGAAATAGATGCTTTTTTGTGTGAGTTTGTAATCTATTACTGGAGAAAGAACTCCATCACTATATAGTGCTTAAGGAATGGAACACCATGCTGTTCGTTCATTAAAGAGCAGTCAGCATAGTCATTTACCAAAGTAGACAGAAATAGTGAGAAAAGATGAAAATATCAGGTCCCTTGATTCGATAACAAACTTGGAATTCTCCTCAGTAGGTAGCTCCTGGGTTTTCCACAGTAAAAAGGGACCATGTTTACAGTTTATAATGAAGTATCACTAAACTTGTATTCCTTGAGTAAGTTCTTAGTATACTGAATGGTCTTTTATAAACTGGACTTCCATTCCACATATATAACTTGAAAAACACCAGTAGCAAAAGGAAATGAGTGGCTTCATTGCCATTCAATATACTCAGCATGGTAGTCCATGTGATGTTCTCTCTGTAAGACACAGATACTTGGGTATGGTTTTGAGTAGATATTTTTTGTTACTGTTGTTTAGCTTTATGCTACTGGGTGAAAAAGTTGAAATTTTCATATTAAAATGAATCTAAAAATGATGTCTTAGAAAACTGTCCTTCCTCCTATCTACGCCCTGAGCATAGATACGAAGGCAAAACAGTATGGCTTATAAATGGATATGATGTGTGCAGAAAACGTCTAAACAGCACAGAGCACAGTGGACTTCACACTGCAAAGCAAGAAAAGAGGAAGATAAGAGGAGAGTCTTATCAAGGATGCTCCATGCCTATCTCTGTTTTGTTAGAACAGTTGCAATGTTTAATGTTTCTTATGTTTTGATGGTAGCTATGAAAGTGCTCTAGAGCAAAACATAACACATATTTAATGTATTATACTTTGTAATTACTGTACACTGTAAGAAGAAAATGATTGTTAGCTGTTAAATTGGGGAATTCTCAAAATACATCTTAGTTTCTTAATGATATGACAACATGTCAAGATTTAACATTACCCCCTGGGTAGGATGGAAAACATGATGTTAAAATTTTATAAAAAGCTCAAAATAGCTGTATAATTTTACAATAATTGACCTAATATTGTGTGCTTGTTTATATATATGATCAATCAAAATGACATCTAGAATAATTTTTCTAGGATCCAACTAGAGAGCTGATATGTCATGAAATCATAAAATAAGTAACGTTTAGTAAATGGAGAGGTATGATTTGGAGTAGTGAAGAAAGCTTTATAAATAAGGACTATTAAGAAGACAAATTACAAATGTATCCCATCATTTCCCATCATGGAAATATACAGACATGTGAAGAAATTTTGGTACAGATAAGCCTGTGGTCTGTAAGGCAAGCATGGCCTGGTCTACCAACAGCCACAGTATCTTGCAATACCAGACCGGGGCCAGTTGCCAGGAAAGAATACTGTCAACAGAAAAAAATTTGAAGCTTCTCATCCCTCCCCTGGTTCCTCTTGTCATTAAAGTATCTGTGAAAATGCTGTTTCAGCTTTCTTCCTTTCATTCTTTTTGGAATAATTTATAAAATGCAGTTGATTCACATCAAAAAATTCTTTGTCAGGAGCAAGCTGTCAGTGTGGTTATGCAAGGCTTCCTAATTAAGAAAAGAGTCTGAAATAAAAACATCATTGAATTGGGATACAGGGAAGAAGATTAAGCCCAGCTTATTAGCAACGCCTCTTTAAGCGGGTCAGCTACATTCTCCATCCTTCAGTCTCTGACTCTGTGTATTCAGGCCTCCAGTAAGACTGGATCTGCGGCCACACATTCACTGTATGACAGTGCAGCAGCCTGAATACTGGACAAGGTGTTCCACATCTTTCTTAGGGGCAAAGCTGTTCCATTAGTGGTTCTGCTGGGTTTCTATTAAAGTACTCTTAGCATTGTTTTACATCTTGATAAGGAAGCCATTTACAGAACAGTGTCAGAACTTCCAGATATACAAATAACATGACTGCATATTTAAGGAAAGTTCCTCTACGGGGCTACACTGTGCAAACAGATGAGGCTTACACCTAAACTATCCAAGGGACGTCATCAACAAGGGGATACTAGTGATGACATTCCTTTCAAGTTAGAAATGATTTAAAGGTATAGCCATTAACGTTGCGCAATTCATGAAAAAGATATTTAGGCTTTACTTTAGTAAGAATAAGGCAATTTAAAGGCAAATAATAACTAGTTATTTCTCACCAGCTAGACAGGCAAAGTCCCAAAATTTGGGTTGGAATTCTTGAATCACAGCTTATTGATGTGTTAACTAACCAACTGTGGTTACAAAATATTAGGGGGGAAATGGTGAGTGATGGCAATACAACACAGTGAGCTTTGTACATAACTCTTATTTGTAATGCATTAGATATTCTAAGTAACTAAAGATGTTTTAATATAAGAATAAGAAAGGTATGTCTCACACTCAAATACAACCATTTTGCTCAAAACATTTTAATATTCCACGTAGTGTCCTGGAATGAAGGCTAGCAGGGGTGCTGACTGAGGACTATACTGGGGAAGGTGTGGGCATTCACATACACTGCTGTCAGGAGTGCAAGTAAGACAGTTACTATTGATTTCGATTTGGCATTATCTGAAACAGACGTGCACCTGCACTTACATCTGATGACGCGATCTTAGTTCAGGACCAGAGGTCTGGGTGGAATGGAATATGGAAACAGCTTTCCTCTATAGTGAGGAAAGGAGCAGGGTGTGTTCTCACTCGTTAATACATGTGAGCTGTTAACAATTAACGTAAAAGGAAGGTATGAAGCAACAGATAATTCATTTTTTTTATTTATTTGGAACAAGGCTTTTAAAAAGGCCAAGGTACTATTTTCAGAAAATTATGTTCAAATAGGAGCCCAAAATGGGGACTGTTACCTGATTAGGCAAGATAGCATGATGAAAACAAAAACAAATGCTGAGTGTAAATAGAAACATTAGAAACAAAGTGGCAAGAAAAGGATGATTTTAGCAATTTTGATATCATCACAGATCATTTTAATACAAATTTAATATTTTATGGTCTTCAAATAAAGCTTTTTATAGAAATTAATTAAATGTCATTTGAAACCTCATGCTCCGTGTTCCATACTTTATCTCATGAAAGCTAAAATATCTATCTAAATTCACAGAAAGGTAGACTTTTTTCTGTATTCATATTACGAGTATCATTAAGAATTCCAAGTTAAAAATCTTTTGTATGCCTGTTTAGTATTTTCATATAACTATAAAAATTAAATTTACTTGCTTATTATGGTTCATGTAAGAAAAATGGATATTATTTAATATTACAGAACTTTTTGGCATTATATACACCACATAAAGGAAAGCAGAAGTCAAAAAAACATTACCAACAAGAATTTGGGAGCCTGGGAAGATACCTCAGGCAGTGAAATGCTTGCCTTGCATGCAGGAGCATCTGAGTTTGGTACCCCAAACTTACATAAAAAAAGAGAGGTTGGGACTGGAGAGACAGCTTATGGATTAAGAGCACTGCCTGCTCCTGCAGAGGACCTAGGTTCAGTTCCTAGCGCCAACAAGGCAGGTAACAACCATCCACGACTCCAGTTTTAGGAGATCCAGTGCTGATTTCTGACCTGCATGGGCATTGTACCCATGTAGTATAATTGCATACGCATAGGCAAAACACTCATACATGCAAAATAATAATAAATAAAACTTTTTTAAAAAGATGGATGTGGCTTGTTATCTCAGTGCTGGGAGGCAGCAATAAGCTGATCTTCAGAGATAGCTAGAGATCCAGTCTAGCCTTCTAGACAAGCTCAAGGTTAATAAGAGACTCTAAAAAATAAATCAGACAAGTGGATAGCATTCTTACGGAGTGACAACAGAGGTTGATCATATATGAGCACCCAAGTGCACATGCGCCTGCACAAAGGATCGCCTCACATACAAAACATACAAAACATACACACATGCAAACACAAAAGAACATGATATATATCGTATATATGTCACATATGTATGGAGAGAGACAGCTGGGGGAATTAGACAAGTGTTAAATGTTGACTTTTTATTTTCAAAATAATTTTAACTTTGAACATGCTTGTATACCCATTATTATTAAATGATATTTTATTAAATCAAAGTATTTTTAAACATGAAAATAAATGCCTGTACTAATTCCCCACAGTACGCTACTTGGAGATGGAAGAAATTAACAGAGCATGGTGTACTGTTTGGTACTTGTATTTGAAACAGGACCTTTCATCACAATTCATGGAGCTGCTGAGGTCACATAATGCAGTCTGCTTGCTGTTGAATGTGCAAACATGACATCCAACTCCACAAGTAAAGTTCGATTACTATTTTGTAGCTGTGGTAATATCTGCTATCATTCTGTATATTATGTTAGTGCATTGATCAAATGATTCATTAACATTGGTTTCAGGTATTTGTTTTGTCTTCAAGGATTTTCAATTCTTTTGCCATTGAGGATTAATGTAAAAAACATTATGTATATCATGCCTGTGTTGTGTGTGCAATTTCTTTATGTTTTATGGTCCATGAGGCACTCTAAGTAAGCCAAATAGCAGATGTGCCTATTGTAACAAGGCTGCAGACAGGGAAATGATTTCTTTAGGAGAACTACAACATTTATTAATTACTGAAATGTTCTCATACACATTGCTCAATATGAGAAATATCAGTGTGTGAGTTATAGGACACATTAACAACAGTCTTCAGCAAAATGGCATATATAATTATATTTTCCATCACAGGATATATTAGTCATGCAGTGTTTCAGGAGCGTAAGCTATTTCAAGTCAGGGGAAGAGTGAGTAGTCAGTATACTTGTGAAATAGTTCTTCAGAGACACCAGCATATCTTTGACAGTTTGGCTGTGAACTTTTATTTCTACCAGGAAATTTGGATAAATGGTTTTAATATCTAATTTAGATATATTTTCAAATTTCCTGTAAAACAATAAATTGATAAGACTCTGACCTAATGTGTTAATTCATTCTACTATTTTAAACACTGAGTCATGTACTTAAACTTTGTTTCTCTTCATTGCAACATTCAGTTATATACCAGTTACTGCACAAATTTTAATGCCATTGATCTGAGTTTTATGTTCTTTCCTCTTAATATTTAAGCCTCTTCTGTAAAGCTAAGCATTAAAATAATTTTATAGTCAATACTATTGAAACAACCAAGAGAATAAACCAATTAAACCAAACACAAAGTCTTCCTTCCACAGAGTTTCTGTAGAAAACAGCCCTCTCTTTCATCCTTTTTTCATCTTTTTCTCACCCACCTTTTAAAAGTCTATTCTACGCTCCTTCTTTTTAGCTCCAGATACCGTAACTTCCTGTCATCTGTCTTCTGGCTTCACTACTCTATGAAAAAGTTTTTGAAGTCTATTAATGACTTCAGAAATCCTCCTGTCTTCTTGTGCTCTAACCGCTTCTGATCTTGAGTATTCCCCCCACTCTCTATCTCCTTGACCCCACACTCCGTCTCTCACGTGGTGGCATTCTCTTATTTTCTTCCATACATTTTTTGAACAGCTTTTACCTATTTCATTTGCTGCCTCGTGCTAGTGTCTTAAGCATAGAAGCTTTGTAAGCACTCCTCTTGAGCACTTTCGTAAACTTACAGGCTCAACAGTAGCCATCCTGTAAAGGAGACTATCTCACATGTAAGGCAGGCTGAGCTAGCCTTTCCCTTTCAGCGTGTTGTCCGGTGACACTGTATTTGCATCTCCCAAATGTTACCCATAATCTCCCATCCCAGAATGCGTGCTTTTAAAAATGAGAGCTTCCCGTAGTTCCGAGGAGACAGTGGCCCTCCCCACCCTCCTTCCCCAGCCTTTCCCACTTGCAGTTTGGTTCCTACTTTTCTTCCACATATTCTCACTGTCCAGTCCACAGTTTCTCACAGTTCAGTCCCATTCACCTGCTGATTTTTCTTTTGATGAGTCCGTCCTAATTTTTGCTAATTAGACCTTTTCTACTCCACTTTAATTGTAAGATTCTAGCATGGCAGAATATCTGCAAAATATTTCCTATTATAATTCCAAGTTGGGAATACAAGGTCTATTTTCTGTGTAGTGAAGAAATGGACAGTCCTTTCATCTAGTAATTAGCCTCAAGTAGTTTTACAAACATTTTTTTTTCTATTGCCTGACATATTACGAGTTGTCGTTTTTTCTGTCTCATGCCTTTGCCCACATGTTATATAATGCACTATATCCAAAGAAAATATCGTTAGTCCAAAATTTTTTTAAAGATACCAGAAGGAAGGAGTTTCCCCTTCCTGTGAGTCACCATTTATACTGTGTGTGTGTCTGTGTGTGTGTGTGTATGTGTGTGTGTGTGTATAAAAACTTCCTACAGTTTAATATGCTGATAATTTGTTTAGTTCTTGACTGGTATCACAAGTTTCTTAAGTGAAAGTGTCAATAAAGTGGGAAAAATACCAACATGTGAGCACTGTGGTTATAAAGTATTTGTGATCTAGGAATTAGTTTTAAAATGATTTATCATAATTAGATTTGACTTCAAAAAACTGTTACAATTTTATCTTTGATTTAAAAAAGCCTTCTGATTGGAGGAGGACTGAACATATTTAATCTGGCCAAGTTTGGATACAAGCCCTCCATCCTTATAGTGTGCAGCCGGACCCATGTGTCTGAGGCTCATTACATGAATAGTTCCCCATGTTCCCTGATCATCCTAGAAGCTCTGCAGCTCTGTGGCAAGGTGGCTAATCTCTCCGTAAAGGCTCATTGACTCCAGATGCTGCCATTGAAATGAGTTTCCAGAGGTTAATGAATTAAACACATACCTATAAATAGCATCATATTTTCCTTCAAAGACAGTTTTCTGGAGTGGAGAGACTGCAGATCAGGTCTTTCTGGGGAACTCCTCTGGTAAGTCTTCCCCAGGGTTTGCTTTCGTGGGGATTTGTTTTCTTGCAGCAAATATCCAATAAGAAGGAAGATTGTAGTGTCTGAAATTTTCTGATCCGTTCTCATTCTATGTGTTAAAAGTTCACCTCATAAAGGTCAAAGTCTTTGATTTTACCTCTGCCACACTACAGTTTATTTCATGTTGAGAGTTAAGAGTGAGATACAGTGATTCTTAAACCGTAGAGGGCATCGTGGATACCTGGAGGACTTGTGAAGATACTGCAGAGCAGAAAGAAAGGAAGGGAACGGTCCCAGATCTTCTGATTCAGAAAGTAGTCAGAGACATCTAGGAACTTCTTCACTAGACGCTGTCTCCTGTGGCATTCATGCTACGAGGGCCACGGACCACACACACTCTTCCAGTTCCAAGTCTCTTCAAACGACCTAGAGATTCAATGTCACCACGGCTACTGTCATCCCAGACATTTCCAAATAAATATGGCCACGCGGATTTTTCAGTTGGGTTAATCAAGGTTGAAGGTTCAATCTATTACACTAGCTTTGCTTCAATACTTATTTTAGGTAGAGATGAGGGTGGCAACTTTAGAGTTAGACGATATGGGTAAATAATGACTGAACAGGTCAAGAATACTGAAATGGCATGCTATGGCTGATACATCCGTGTGTGTGTGTGTGTGTGTGTGTGTGTGTGTGTGTGTGTCTGTGTGTGTGTGTGTCTGTGTGTGTGTGTATAGTACACCAAAATTTCTCAGTAGAAATACACAAAAATATGGTTACTAAGCCAACTTCCGATTTTGAAAATGATAAGAATTGTCAATGTGAAAAATATGTATAGTTGAAAAAAATTAAGAAGTCATATTACTATTGGAAATGTCTATGTTTGTTTTGGATTCTCTTTGCGAAAGCCTACATTTTTGAGAAGGGATAAAGTAGAACAGTGTCCTGGAAGTCAATGAACTGGGTTCTTGGATTCTGTTCTGCTTGTAATCAGCTCTGGTTTCATGTCTCTGTGTCTCCAACTTCCTTCTGTATGAAGTGAGAACTTGAAGCTAAATTACCTGCAGGATCTTGAATTGTTATCTCTGAGAATTTTATTTTATGTTTTCACTTGCAGCCATACTCAAGAGAACTGCATTTAAAATATCTGTCATTTGGGGCCAAAAAAGAAATAAGTAATAAGGTGCAATTACCTTCCAAATTCACTATTGTTTATCCATGACAGACAATGCAGTGCATTTATTTGGGGCTTTTTATGTAAAGATGGTGATATCTCAAGTTGTACTCACCACAGGCGAGCTTCTGGCCTTAGCCCACCTGTGATGTGGGGCAGCTGTTTAGCAACTGATTAATACTGACATGAATAGATAAAGAGTTAACATCTAGAAAATGCTCAAAGCCATATGAAGTAAGAATTAATATAAAAAAAAATCTTTAAAGTATGTACATATATGTATGTATAAACATTTTATCAGTTATAATCACATTCAAGACAGTCTTTGAAATTGAAATTTAATAAAATATATTCTTATTTGAAAATTCCTCTTTCCTTTTGAGAAAGCTAAGAAAGGCCATGAGAATGTTTTACCCCTTACTGGTGCCTCACTAAACATGCAGAACTGGATAAAATTTCCATTAATCTTCTGTAGACTTTTATTTTCTTAGTTCAATATGTGTCTCTATTGGAGTCAAAATGTCAGGGGAAAGGAAAAAGCAAAATAAAATCATCATTTTCTGAGCCTTCTGTTCTCAGTGCTGAGTAATCCTGAAATAATTCCCCTTTCTACTCCGAGGGAGAAGAAAAAGTTTAGTGGGCTGCTTTCATTATTTTTTCACATCCGTCTTTCTACCTTTTTAAAAAAGTCCTAGTCAGACCCTAAACTGAAATCCCGAAATACATCAAGAAAGGCAGGTCTGATGTGGGGAATAAGAAGCGTCTCTAAATCCTCACATCTCTCCCCACTTCAAAATCCCCTGCAACGCTTCCTTATTGCTTGGTCTTCTTTAGTCCCTTGAAGAATTTGGCTTCACAGTCTGAAGAATGATATCGAGGGAACTGTGAAAGCTTAGGCAGAATTGAAGTCCAATCTATCCAGCCTAAAATACCATCCAGAAGCAAAAACACTACATTTCTAACAAGGTAATCAAACTAGCAAATTAGTGAAAAAGTCATGATTTCTCATTTGTTTTCAATTTCTAACTATAAAAATTTAACACATACAACCTTGGGATCAGTAAGTTGAAATAAAGTAATGTAAATGTCATAATCTTGGGAGTTGAAGTGGCTTGTCAGGTTAATTTTCTTTGTTCCTTTTCTTTCCTGAGTTCTATTTGCTTAGCACCCAGAACTTAATTTATTTAGTTTTTAGTCCTCAGAGTAGAACCCAGGGTTTTCTTTAAACTCTGCAAACTCTCAACCTCCAACCTACAGGCCCAGGAGTATGGGGAGTAAGGATTTTTTTTTTAAACAAATTTGCTCATTGTGTCTCAAGGCCTTTGGTTTCCATCCAGCTTTGCTTTGGGCATGTCTCAAGTCTTTGTCAGCTTTACAAAGGTCTCACTTTCCTATTAGGGAAAAAGCTAAGGTTTGAATTTCCATACATATTATTATTGAATCTTCATGAAGTAATTTCTATATCCAGTGTAACAGATTGTTCTTGGTGTTTCATCAAATCATGCATAGTTTTGTTAATTTCTTTACTTTCCTCTTCTTTTTAATCAAGATTAGAATCTAGTAAAGTCAAGGTTCTTTGGAAGGTTGTACATAGGAAGCGAACGGATTGTCCTGTGAAATGGGTAAGATTTACAAAAGTGAATATTCTCAGGGAAGATACTCAGGAGCACAAGATATCTACCTTCACTCCCTACCTTTGCTCCCAGTCAGGGTGCTTTTTTTGTTTTTGTTTTCGTTTTTAATGTATGGACACCTTCACCTTCTGTGTGCTCTTTTTTAATGTATTGTTCTATTTTTAATACTTTACACTTTTGACTTTTCTTCAGAAGATGGCCCTTAGACTCCTTGAATCAAGTTGGCCTTCACTCTGCCCCAGAACTCTGCTGCTCTAAATGCGTTGGCCCTTAGATAAGGACTGCACATCAGGGTCATATGAGCTGGGCTGCTTGTAGTGGTGGTGGTGGTGGCACTTTATTGTTGTTGCTTTGTGTATGTTATTTTCACTATCTTAGTATAACTTATACTCTAAGGACACTTTCAGAATCAAGCACAGTCACTGAAAGATCATCTTGTCTTGACTTAGTACCTATTTGCATTAGTCAGTGTATTAGTCACTGTGAGCAAATGTTTATCTGAAACCACCTAAGGAAGAAAGGAAATGTTTACTTCATTCACAGTTTCAGAGAGATTTCAGTCTATCATGACAGGGAAGTTAGGCTTGAGAACTGTGTCTCTGGCTGGTGGGAAGAGGCTTAGCACAGGGCAGAAGACAAGACACTGAGGGCTAGACCAGGACCAGAGGTTACCATAACCATCATGACCCATAACCCTCATGACCTGTCCTTACTGAGCTACGTCCTCCAGTCAAGCCTCTCTTTAAAAAGAGCCCACAGTTTCCAAAATAGGGCCATAAACTGGCAATCAAATATGCAAAACATTTGATTGTAACCCTTTGTGCCACATCATTTTCAAAGGATATTACCTCCTTGTCCATCTTTCCTCACTATGAATATCATTTGTTCCTCAGGCCCTTAAGGTGTTAGTACATACATCCTCATATCAGGGACTGATAATGGCTTACCCTACAAAAGACAGACAAGGGGTTAAAATTTAAAACAGGTAACTGGGAAGAGGTGGACAATTTCTTCACATATAATTAATTGATAATTATAAATATGAAACATAAAAACATAATTGTTTCAAAATTGCATTCATCAGAGAGAAAGTGGTAATTTCTATCAAAAGTGACTTCAGTTGATAGAATTAGGAAAAAAGAGAGTGGAAACAACGAGGCACATTGATCTCAGTTGACTATCAGGAAAAGATCTTTAGAAGTCAGCTAAATACATGTTGGAAATAGGCATCTATAAAGCCTGGAGTCTCTGTAACTGGAGTTATTTATGGATAAAGTCTAAACATTAGGTATTTCTTATGCCATGAGAGAGAAGCTTGGATTGAACTAGATGTACGGGATGAGACTTTAGAGGACATGAGTCTCTATGGTGCTGACACAGGTAATATCTTAGAAGAAGAACAGAGAAGCTGAAAAGAAAGTATTTCAGATTGCAGTAAAAATGAAGGAAGTAAACAGAGGGAAGCTTGTTAAAATAATTGACTGATGTGAGAGGTTAAGTCATTTTGAAATTATGAGAAGGCAAAGAGTAGCTATAGATATTTACAGGTTACAATGTAAGGTTAGCATGCTTTAGTGCATTTGGAATGAAGAAATCACAGTAATCGGCCCGTTCCTCACTTCTGATATGTGATATCTTTTGTGATGAGAAGAGTGACAATGACATTAAAAATGAAGTGTGCCTGTGTCACTCAAGGCCTATGGGGATCAAAAGAGGGTGTCAGTTTCCCCTGGAACTGGAACTATGTATGGTTTGTAGCCATTTTATAGGTACTTGAAATCAAACCTGGGTCCTCTGCAAGAGCAGTTAGTACGCTTTACTGCCAAGCCATCTCTAACCCCAGAATTCACTATTAGTTAAGATTACTACACTATAACAGAGATCAAAAGCAAGTCAAACTCATTCTTTCTATGTAACTAAGGCTTTATTCCCTTCGAATATCATCTCCCTGAATTCCCATACACTCAGCTTTTGTTAATGATTATTAAAATCTCTCCTTGATTGCTTTAGATTCCACATATAAGTAAGAACATTTGATATTCATTTATTTGTGTTGAATTATTTCATTTAGCATTATTTTTTTCCAATCCATCTGTGTTATCTCATTTGATATTTTTTCCTTTTCAAAAGCTTAGTAGCAGGTGTGCGTGTGTGTGTGTGTCTTTCATTTTCTCTAATTATTCATGTGCTCAAGCACACTGATAAATTACAAATGGTTTATGTTAATATGCATGTGTATATGTATTCACCTGAGTGCATATGTTTATGTGTAACTCATGTACTCTGTGTTTGTGTGTGTGTGTGTCTGTGTATGTGTGCGTGTGTGTGTGTGTCTTTCATTTTCTCTAATTATTCATATGCTCAAGCACATTGATGAATTACAGATGGTTTGTGTTAATATGCATGTGTATATGTATCCACCTGAGTGTGTATGTTTATGTGTAACTGCATGTACTCTGTGTGTTTGTGTGTGTGTGTGTGTGTGTGTGTGTGTGTGTATGTGTCAATACATCTAGAGGGCAACAGTTTAATTTCAGGTTTTATTCCTCAGGAGCTGTCCACTTTGTTTTTAAGACAAAGTCTTGTCCTGGTACCTGAAGCTTGTTGATTAGAATGGAATTCCTGCTAGTGAGCCCCAAGAATCCACCTGAATCTGCCTTCCAATTACTGAGAATTCAAATGTGCACCATCATACCTGGGTTTTAAGTGGGTTCTGGGAATTGAATTCAGTTCTTCATGCTTGTATGGTTAATTCTTTCCATACTGAGTAGTCTCCACATTCCCTACCAGTCTAACATTAAGGCTTTCCCAGTTACCTCCCTGTTCAGAGTAGAAGACGTCCCTTATTCCACCTCTTCATCCCCTCTAGACGCATTGACACATACACACACACACATACACACACACACACAAACACACAGAGTACATGCAGTTACACATAAAGCATGAGATCCTTTCCAATGTTCATTCTACCCAATAATGGAATCTAATATTGGATTTACTTTTTTATTCTATTTTATTACGTGTTTATAAGTGTGTTTCTTGCATGTATGTGGGTGTACTCAAGTTGTGCAATGAGCATGAATGTCTGAAGAGGGCATCAGATTCCCTGATGGTTGTTAGCTGCCTTGTGGGTGCTGGGAACCAAATCCAGGTCTTCTGCAAGAGCAGGTCGTGAGTGTAACTACTGAACCATTTCTCCAGCCCCCTTTGGATTTAATTTTTATTTTCTTAATTATTATTGATACTGAACACTTTTCAAGTGTCTATTGAGCACTTATATCTTCTTTTGAGAAATATCTATTTAGATCACTTGCCCATTTCTTAACCTCCTTTATTTGTTTTATTTGTATAGAATTGTTTTATGTAACATTTTACTAAAAGTTCTTGCTAGAGCAACACAGCAAATGAACAATTTAATGACATCTGTATAGGAAGTGAAAAAATGAAACCAACACTAGTTCCTGACATGATTTTCTAAATTGAAAATCAAAAAAGAATCTACCAAAAATTCTTAGAACTGAGAAATAAATTCACTAAAAATACTTATGAATACATGTAATTAAGAAACTGAAACAGAAATACATCTAAAATTATTATTTAAATAAATGAAAGAAACTATAAATAAGTTGAAAGATACATGCTAATGGACTAAGACAGTTAACGTTGGTAAAATATCAAGTTTACCCAAAGCAATCTATAAATTCACTGTAATCCTTATCAAAATTTCAGTCATGTAATCTTGAATCTATTTCCTTCGAGAATAAAGAGTTTATATAGAACTAAAGTATTAAGAAATAAAAAGAATAAATCTTAAGATATCACAATTCCTGTGATCATGCTGTGCTACTTGTACTAAAATAGTACTCAAAACAGTCACATATTAGCATAGATACAATGACTAGTGCAACATAACAGAGATCTTAGAAATGAGCATTGCTTCTGTTAAAAATAGTTGTTATAATCTGTGTTAGTAATACAACAAAGAAAAGCAAATTAAACAAAACATAAATATTTCACAGTTTCTATAGAAAACGTTTATCTCTTTTCAGTTGAATTTCAGCAAAGTTGGCAGGACTGTATAATGTGAGAAAAAGATATTGAATATCTAGTTTGCCTAGCATGCTGGATTGAAGAAATTGTCTTATTTCCCATTGTGTGTTTTTCACAATACGTAATGAATGCATTATGAACAAACGTGAAGTATGCCTCCTCTTAATGTACATGTTAGTTGTCACGGTGTCTGCTCCCATCATGACAAAGTTATGCTTGTTTTCTACAGTCACTATTTATAGTATGGTCACAAGCTTTTCCAGGAGGAAAGCAAAAGCTGACTTCTTAAGACTGACCGTTGAGGACTGCTGGGTAAAATCATTGGTGAAAAGATTGATTGTCTCAGATTTTAAGTATTTAGTTATTAATATAATATTTTAGATGGTATAGAAATCAAGGGAAAAAGATAGAAAAAACAGCAATTTCAAATCAAATACTCATCAAATGTGTCTTGAAGCACATACTGAGATCAATTTGCCTTAAGAAAGTCTGAGTGAGTTTTCGACCCCTCCTCCTCTGTATCTTCCTACCCTTTTCTACTGGCTCTGGAACCAACATGAATTCTCCTCTATATAAATCATCCTCATTAAATGACTAGATTATGTTGATGAGTTCAGCTTGAACTAGATTTACAAAGTGTCAGAAAGTTAGAATTCTCAATGTGTTCTAACACGATGCATCATCCTCTAGGAGCAGTTTTATGAGGCAGTAATTGGCGGTCATTCAGTTCTCTCAAAGCCCCAGGAGCTTCAATTCCACTCTAAGAAAAGACGTTTAAAAAGCGGAGCCTTTTTATTAAAGGCATATCCTGAATACTAGTGCATTTGTTTTGCCTTTTTCTTTCAAAACTAACCCTAATACTTGGGAGCTTTTTGTACTTCTTTTTTGCTTTTCTTTTAATATTGTTCCTCCGTGAAGTACTGACTCATCAAAGGGTGGTCAGTAAGATGTTGAGCACTACTGGTCTAGCCAACTTCTGTACATCACTGATTACAGCCTTGATGCCTTCTTTATTCAGGCCCGGAAGTCAGAATCGCTTCTTTGTAAAGAAACTGCAGGACTGACAGCACACAATGAATCATGCCTAACAACATGCTGACAAGCTGGCAAGAGGCAGTCCACACGGTGACAAATACAGCTGACAGCAAGTGTACACATCTGTTTGGTAGGATTTATGAGAAAGGAATACAAACAAGGAGATGGGTTCCGGGTTTTATAAGAGAACTTAGAGGCTCTTTTCTTTCTATCCGAATAACTGCAGCAGAAGGAATACCTATCAGTCCTCAAGATTTGTTTATTACAAGCACAACTAGATTTCAAATGGTCTGTGCAGATTAGCATTTTGATTATCAAACTGCTGTTCCAAATATCTGATGAACAGATATTAGAATAGTTCTTAAACATACTGATTAAACACACATTGACGCTGCTATTTTTAACACTTGCTTATGTTCTGGTATAAATCAGCTTTTGTATCTTTTCTTAAAGCTTCAAGTGAAAAGACAAAATGTCTTTCTCAAAGAGTCAAAATTCAAACCACCATTTTTGATTCTGTGTTAGGAGCTAAATAATTAAAATTTAAAAGGAGGACAACAGATTTAGATATCTGTTGTCAGGTATTCAAATAGCCAGTAACCAAATTTGCCATTTCATCTGCCATTCTCCATACCTGCCTATTCTGCAACATAAATGTACTTCCATAAATATAATCCAAAACATTATTTTATGAGATTATTTTTATTTATTGCTTGAGAATTTCATACATACATATACTGTGTTTTGAACAAGTCTATCCCCCCTTCCTCTCCCTTAGCTTCTTCAATACCCTCCTAACACATCTCCCTCCAAGATTAATGCACTTTTTAAAAACAACTTTGAATCCACGTAGAACCACCAGTCAGTGTACAGATATAGGACAATCGCCTGGAGCATGGAAGCCTACCAGGGGCTGCATGCCTGAAGAAAACAGATTTTCCCTTCCCCAATTCCTATCAGTTGCTGTGGGTGGGTCTCCATCTCCAGCACGGCTGTTGTGCTCCAGCCATGCCAGGGAATGGAGGACAATCGAAGAGGACCTCAGGTGGCTCAGAGTGAGGTGGGAGGAGTTCCCTCCCAGGAGACTACGTCGGTGGGTAGTTCGGTTATTAGAGCCAATGCAGAGGTTTATATAGGGAGGCCTTCCTGACCGTTACAGAAGGCGGGAAAGTTAGAGGTGGGGTTTTGGGATAAAGGTGGGAAGGTTGTAGGGCTGATGTGGAAGTTCAGGAACGAGGAAATGAAACCCAAAAACCTGGTTCTGGTCTGGGGTCGGGGAAAGGAAGATTCATATCTACAGTAGCTTCCTGGGGCCAGGTTATCACATAGGCAGAGCAGGTCAGACACCTGCCATCCCTTTAGGGTATCTAGAGTTGCTTGCCTTGCTCAATACCCAGATCTCCACAAGTTGCCAATTGACAAATCATTCTTATTTTTCAGATTTAAAGAAAAAATACAGCTTATTTTTTTTTATCCTTATCCTAATAATAGTAACAAAACAGCAACAATACAACTTTTTGTGCAGACTCTGAGAACCCAGGTCTACCTCTCATATTTTTCATGGCTTAAGTGCACATCAAAAGAACCCTACTCAGCATTTGGACTCATCCAAATGGTAATGGTTGAACTGTTCAGATAATCTGAGTGGAAAAATGTTTAGAATTTTAGTTTTCTGAACCTTGCTTTTTAAAATTTTTCTTTTATTTATTTTTATTTTATGTATGTGTTTTACCTGCATGTATGTAAGCGTACCATATGCATGCAATGCCTATAGAGACCAGATAATCCCCTAGAGCTCGAGCTACTGACCATTGTTAGCAGCCAAGTGCATAATGTGAGTTGTACCTGGGTCCTTTGCAAGAGCAGTCGGTGCTCTTAACTGCTGAGCCATTTTTCTCTCCAGCCAGGTTTCTGCATTCATGTTATCATTTTTGCCTTTTTAATCAGGGCTGCCTTGACTTACAATTATAGATACTGACTTCCATTTTTTTCTATTATCCTGGAAGTACTCTGAAGGTAGAGTCACTGTTTTCCACATTACAAATCGTTATGGGTATTTTGTAAAACGAAATTAAATAGAGAAGAGTAAGATGGGACTAGACGTTCTTCCCTGCCACAACTTTGAGCAAAGGCCCCAAACATGCAGACCTTTCCCTGCTTGTGATAGAATTCCTCACTCTCAGATTCTCAGGAATTAGCTCCTCTGTGAAACAGAGAATGACTGACTATGCACAATAAGATCTAGACCCCTTCTTGTCCCCACATCACTTAGTCTCCAAATATTGAAAACGGGTGGTGGGGATTTTGCTTGGAATCCTGGATAATGTACAAATTTGTTATTTGAAACTTGACTGAGATCGGCCCCTTGAGACTCACCCACAATTGCCTGCACCCCGTTCTCCCTTACAGCCATGGTGGAGAAAAAGCAGCCAAGAATGTGGAATTTTGCAGTCCACTGTCTAGACAAAATACTGATTTATGTATTCACTTATATTTATGTTTACATACGCTGAGAATGCATGTTTCTGATCATAATTTCATAAAATCCCCATTCAGAGTCTAAATGAAAATGAAAAATAAGTCTCTTAATGTCAAATATACTGACCAGCATCTCTTAAGATAAAAAGAGAGTGTAGACAGAGTTTATTCCAGACCCTTCGATTTCCTCTGTCATATTGGCACATGGTTCTACATCCAGTTCATTTTGCTTTTATTAAGTGAATTGCAAAGTAATAGTTTATCAAATATCATATTTACATAATTAGCATAATTACATATAAATGCATAATTGGTGTAAATATATGTAATTACATTATTATAGCATGAAATAATCTTGTAAAAAGCTTTTTCTAACTTTTCATGCTTTGAACAAGCTTGAGTTTTTTTTTTAATTGAGTAACTTATTCTACCTTATTGATTTAACCAAATTTCAAATATGTATATATGTGTTTGTGTGTGTGTGTGTGTGTGTGTGTGTGTGTGTGTTTTAGACTGTTTTCCCCCTTTGTGGTCTAACATTTCAAGATTTTTTTTTTTTAGGAGAACAGCAGAAATCTTGACAAAGAATGGATTTTCTTTTTCTATCTTTTAATTTAATCTAGTATATAGAATACTTAATCCTTGAATTAAAATGGAAGTCATAGTTCTATTTGCAAACTTCATGTGGACATAAATAAATAAAAACTAAACTATCTCTTGGCTAATAATGGCAGTAATGAAAATCCAGCTGCCCCCTTCTTTCTACTTGGTCTCCAGGTGCAGCTGAGAATGTCACTGGTAATGTTAAATTCTAGAGCAGTCCTAGCAACATGGACAATAAGCTGAGAAACCCATACCTTAGGCCCTACATCCTTTCTTACTACTCTCCTTAAACAACTATAAATATGTTATGGAAATAATATCTTATATTGCCACATTCCTTGGATTACCAACTCAAGTATGTCTCTTTGAAACTGAAATTTGAATTTCTGTCCTTATTAATGATACACAGGTTCAGCTATTTGAGGATGGCATGTATATGGAATTATGAATGGCCTAATGATGCTGCTCCATTTGATCTGAGAAGTATCATTATACAACTTCACTGTGATATGAAGATCATAGAGTATGCACACACAAACCAAGATGGTACAGTACAGATCAATCTAACTATTGAGGAGATTGATATGCCTAACTGAATCTGAAGCTTATAATGCATGTATTTATCGAAACATCATGTGATACCCATGTAATACTGTAACCCTTGTGATTTTAAGCTCCAACTGAAAAATAACTTAAAAGTAAACAATATTCAAATAATAAAATATTTAGGAATAAATGTAACTAAAGCATATAAAACTTTCATTGTTCTGGGGCTGGAGAGATGGCCCGATGTTAAGAGCACTGGCTGCTTTTGCAGAGAACACAGGTTCAATTCCCCGCACTCACATGGCAGCTAACAGCCGTCTAACTCCAGTTTCAAGGAAATCTGATGCCGTCTTCTGACCACTGTGGGCATTGCACCACACAGGTGCACTTACATGCATACAAGTAATACTCTCATACTCACAAAATAAAAATAATAAGATATTAAAAAACTTTTGGTGTTCTAATGCTAAAATGAGTGATTTAATTAATTCTTCCACAAAACAGTTCCAGTCACTCTCACATACTTAATATTGTCATCCACTAATGATTTCTTCATTGACTTGTTTCAAGAGCCTACTTGCTGATTTCTTTTGAGATTTGTGTTGCTCTTATTTCATGAGATACCATGAAGACATGTGCCTGAACCCGGGAAGATAAAGGCAAAGGTCACTGCACACATATGCCACAGGAATCAGAATACGGAAGATGGTGCCTCTGGAATCAGAACTGGGCTCAAAGGCTCTTATTAACTTCAGCATCTTTGCCATGGCATTTGTATTATCAGAATCTCATTTTCCTTTCTTGCATATTGAGAATCTTTAGAATTTTCTTGCAAGATTTTTGAGTATTAGAATTAATTTGTGCAATGAGTTTTCTTTTGGGAACTCATTAACTGAGAATTGATTTTTATTGCTATTAGGAGGAGATTTCTTTACACTAGGCCCTGTAGAACAGTACCTCCATATACAGGCTGAGCACCTCATCCAGTTTCTAGTGCACCATAGATTTCAGCTATCCAAGAGCATTCACGCTTCATGCTCTATCTCAAGTCCAGTCTGGCTTGCATTTCTGAAATGCTGTAGGGAACTCTTCCTCAGACCTTCCTCAAATGCCATGTACTTTCTAATTTATTTCTTAATCTTCCAGGAAGCCACTCTATGTGTTGTCATCTCATTTGTCCAAATATTATTTTGTACATTTGAAATCATTTTATGTATGTCTACTGATCAGACTATATGCTTCTCTACGGAAAGAACAAAATGTCCTTTGCTTTTATCTCTCTGGGTTCAAGCCCTTTGTCTTCAATAATGAAAATCAGTTAAGTGTGGAGACATGATGGAAAGGTGAAAGAACAGTCCAGTAGATGACGTCCCTGCTCTTGTGGATCACATACTTTGAGGGAGTACAGTGCTTTTCTAGCATAAAGTAATAAAGAGATCAAATGAGTATTGATTTTGTAAGGCGGGATTTTGGTGTAAAAATACACACTTTTTAGTGTGGCAGGTTACATCTGAAGTATTTTTGAAATATGAATATGAGGAGTTGGCTTGGGCTCATCTGTGAAATTAGCTTGCACTTCCAAATATGTCAAATTATTCAGTGATTGCCAAGATCGCACTTAGTAACATGCCCTATAGTAAAGATTAAGAACTCTTATAACATTCATTCCTCTGGAGCCAATGAGTACGGCGGTGCAATGTTGAACTCCATGCATGCATCCAGAAAGAGGGAAACATAAGGGCAATGCTAATTACTTCATAATCCAGCTAAGGATGTATAAATACACCCGAGCTAAAAGCTCATATATATGAAAATCTGAAAGTGTTGACCTTTACCACATTAGGAAGTAGAGCGAGCAGGGTCTTCCGCCCGCTCAGGTAAAGGCTTGTTAAAGCAAACCACCGTTTAAAAGTGACCAGACTCATTACATTTAGTGAGAAGAATCAGCTTTTGATAATCAAAACAGAAATGCTTTAAAGAATCTACAGAAAAGATGAATGACGCCAGTACAAATACTCCATTTACAAAATCTTCCTCAACGGTATCATAACATAGTCTGGCTTTTTGAAGATTTTGTTGGTTATGTGGTCAAATAAACCCACATCAAACTATCAACAGCTTCCTCCAGGTGAACATGGAGAGTGGGCTTCACCCAACTCCTGAAGAAAGTAGTTGTTTGCTAAAATGTCAAGTAGTTTAAAGAAAACATTTAAAACACTTTCTATTTTAAGAATCACTTATATTAGGTAGAAAGAAACTATTTTAAACAACTAATTCATAATATGACAGTATCAACACACTGAATTGCTATTCAGAGCGATAATGAACACTGTTTTCACACAATGGGAGCTATTTTGATATTCCTTCCTTACATGCTTCTGACAGTTCACGTTATCAGCTAAGTTAGTGTTGCATGTGACTTTATTCATATATTTTGAATCTAGTTCTTAAAGATTAAAATAACTTAAATAGAAGAAAGGTCTGTCCTTGTGCAAAAAATAGGGAGGAGAAATTTCTCTAATATGAGAAATATTTTAAAGGCAAATTGATTCTTTAAAGTGTTCTTGCCATCCAGTACAACTTTTCTCTGATCATTTATGAATATTTAAGAAACACTGCAGCATTTCCCTTAATAGTTTGCATCTGAGAATGATCATGAACATGGGCTGGGAAATTTTTTGTTTTCCCACAACTAAATTTAGGTCAAAGATGGTGAGTTTTTACAATCTTCTTCCATTGAGTTGATGGTTGCTCTAAAAATTTATCTTTCTCTTAAAAAACATTGTATGAAAATAGTATGTTTTGTATATTCAGCATTTACAAACCTAGTAAGGTGGCCTTTTAAAATGCCTACTAGGAACAGAGGTATTCATAAAGATACAAATCTGCAAAAAAATAAAAGAGACAGAGGAGAAATATATTGGGGATAAATATAAAGAAGCAGCGGAAATCCAGAATTGTACATGGTTTCAGTGGAGAAGGATATTTCTTAGCTGAGTTGAGTTTAACAGCTGGACAACAACAGAGAAGCTGGGCAAAGTGACATGCATCTGTGATGTGCACTTGAGGAGCTGCTGGATGAGGAATCTGAGCTCCAGACCAGCCTCGACTGCATTCTAAGACTCCAACTTCAAAACAAACAAGTAAAATGAGAGAGACCAAAGTTCCAGAACAGCAAAGATGGCAATCTACTGTAATAAATGTATAAGCTGCTAAATACTAAAGCAATAATAATAATTAATAATAATATAACCACTTCAAAAGATCTTGTCGTGTGTCCAGTATCCCACATACTAGAATTCATGAACGTAATGACAATTCCGAAAGCATTCTTCAAGAAGTCATAGAAGACAGCCTTTTCTAACTTCCAGTTAATCTGTAGAGAGAGGGCGATCTAGGCCTCTGTGATGGAGAGCACAGTATCCTGTTTCAGTCATGTCTGCTTCTACATACTCTAGAGACTTTTCCCTTCCATGGAATTATCTTCAAAAGGCCAAAACAGATAAACTCTATCTCTATGGGAGAAGATGACTCAGAAATTGGAGAAGACTAAAGAGATGATAGAGTATTTGCCTGAAGTTGGCTATTAGCTTAGATCAGCCTGAATATGAAAATATCATTAACCAAGTGCTTGAGAATACTTTTCAAAATTGATGTTTGTGCCAAATAGTGATGTCAAATAGATGCAGAGTTGTTAAGAGTGATCTCTACTGGTATACAGCTAATTGGATTAAAACAGAATGATAGAATAGTTCCAATTTTGTGAAAATGATAATCTTTATTCCTAGTTGCTACTCATATAGATTTGTAGAAGTCTTCTCTTTAATTTAGATTATCAACATATGATATTTATAAAATCAACATACTTTAAAATGATTGTATATGCTTATGTCCTAGTTAGCTTTAACTATCAACCTGATATACCCTAGAGTGAGCTGAAAGGCAGTCTTCACTGAGAATTTTCCAGATTAGATTGGGCCTATGGGAATGTCTGTAGAGAAGTCCTTCTTTTTTAATTGACAAAGGAGGGCCTGCCTGACTGTCAAGGTTTCCACTCCCTGTGCAGGTGGTCCTGGGCTATATGAGAAAGCTAGCTCTGAGTGGCTTTATGAGTGTGCTAGCAAACAACTTTCCGACCCTTCCGCTGCAGGTTCCTTCTTGAGTGCAGGACTTCCTCAATGTTGTGCTGTGACTTATAAATGAAAGTAAAATCTTTTCTCCCCTAAGTTGTTTTTAATCAGAGTGTTTTATCATAGCAACAGAAATAAAATTAGATTAACTTAAACGTACAAAATACATGAATGAAAAACCTACCCATTCATTGATTAGATTTCTTTACACTGGGAATACTTGTCATGTCATTTTTTTGTGTAATTTTATAAGCATGTAATATTATTTTACCTAAATCAACAATATTAAACACTGAGAGGCTGAAAGGATATTCTCATGACAAATGAGTTCCATGTAGAATAATTGGCCATAGCATTGAAGTGCAAAATTGAAATGGCCTATTTACATTCTGGAATGCTGTACAAAGACACAGGTTAGCAATAGAAACATGATTATAACTATCATGAATGCAGTCTTATTAATGAACCAATTGTTTAAGATAAAAATCCTAAGATATAAATCAGCTTGAATGTTGATAATAAACTGTAAAAAATATGTTTTTTCTTCTTTAAATGCTATGACAACTATAAAAATTCAGTAGCACTAATTGTCCACAAATCTCAACTTAGGTCTTCCTTTTTTTTACTAATATCAGCCAAGTGTATCATGGACATGCCCATGGTCCAGTCAGTCTGATGATACCTGAGGAGGAATGCACAAGTGTTGAACAGATTTCTATTTTAGAAGAAGAAACAGGAGAGACTATGAAAGTGGGAGCAACAGAAAGAATGCGCTAGAGATGCTGAAGGTCGGGATGAACCCTTCATCTTTTTCATGAACTCACCTCTAGCTACAACAGAACAGATAAACCACTTGATTATTTCTACTGCCAATTTTATTGATAGCAAAGAAGATTGCCCACCCTATCGGTCTGTTATATCTTGGAAGTGAGATTTTGAGTGCACAAAGGCAGATAAAATTTTCCCTACCCATTTTCTACTCAACTCTAAAGTCTATTCTTAATGATCACTAATTAAATGACTAATTTAGCTAGACAAAATGGGTATATTACTGAAGTCTAAGGTTCAGTAAGAATAATTTCCTAGCTTTCCTGTGAATTGAAGGTGATCAAGTGCCAAGAGAGCAATTTTTGTCCCTCAAGACACAGTGTGAGAGCTCAAGCAAGGTTCACCTTTTGGCTTTGAGGTATGCTTTATGACAGTGTGAAAAAGGAAGATATCTGGTAATCATGAGTAGCTCAGGTTAATTTGTGGTCACTGAAATATGTTTTACACAGGTATGGCTTCAATGGGTCATAGCTGCTTCACCTACAAATGATAGTAGTAAATCCAGACAATACTCAGAACACAAGTTTTAGTAGTGCTTTGTGGTGTTCCTGGTGTAAAAATGCCATCATTGTCTATTGTCTATATTTTCCCACGGTCCTCTATTTGCCATGGACTTCTTGCTTGTTGGCATTTTCCATATGATGTCCTGACAACGGTACTTAGCGTCAATCTTTGCCTATGTCTTAATCCTTGATATGTAGACTATAAATCCTTAATTGTCCCCTCCCCCCCAGCTGTTTTTTTTTTTTTTATTTGCTATCATGACTTTTCCACTTTTTTCCGTCTTTGTTACGGAAGTCTTTTGATGTAAACAGTGTTGATAATTAATACAGTCAAGTTGATAGGATTAGAATTAGCTAAGTGACAAGACTCTGGACCTGCCTATGAGGGATTTTCTAGATCAGGTTAAGTGATTGGGAAGACCCACCTTAACTGCGGATAGTAGCATTTCACGGTCAGGGGTCCTGGACTGATTGGAAGGAGAAAGCAAGCTGAGCGTTACGTTCATCTAGCAACTGCAGTAGGAATGTGACCCGTGCCCCACACAACTGCTGCTCCCACCATGATGTACTTTTGTAAGTGGCTTACATATCACAGAAATAGGGAAAATAAACTAATACACGGTGCTTAATGAATATTGCCCAGTATTAGAACAAGACATTGTTAATGAATAACCAATTTAAGAACACACTTGATCTTAAATGGAAAGGTTTTAAGTTTTCCATTTCTGATGCTTAATGCCTCCTAACGAAATCTATGCGATCCACAGAACACTGCAGCCAATGAATTTATTTCTTCATATCTGATCCCCACCACAGTGGCAACCGACCCAAGGATAACTATTTCCTAGTTAGCTAGTGGCTTTTGGTAGGTTAAGAAATTTCTCCTGGGCCTGGAGAGATGGCTCAGCAGTTAAGAGCAGTGGCTACTCTTCCACAGGACCTAGGCTTAGTTCTGAGCCCCACATGGTAACTAACAATTGTCTGTAATTCTAGTTCTAGGGGACCGATGGCCTCTCATGACTTCTGTGGACCTTGCACGACACAGTGCACTTACATACATGCACATAAATTGAAAATAAAAAATAGATTATTTTAAAAAAGAAAAATCTCCCAGCAAGTAGTAGTAGCTTAAGTCACAATGGGTGAACAGAAATGAATAAATATGCAGATATAAACAACATGTCGATCATGAGCAGTAGAGAGAAACTTCACTAAAGGGCTCTGAAGTTCACGGGTTCAAGTTCGGCTCTATTTGCAGGGAAACTTTTCCCCTCTGTTCGCACTTTCCCTCCCACTGTTCACTCCCTTTCTTTCCACTCTAGAATTTTCCAAATTCCTTTTTTAATGGAGCTTACCTGACTGAGCTTCTACCTCTTAGAAGAAAATACACTTAACTAAAATTTTTCTGAATATTTAATTTAACAAGGTTAGTTCTCATTTCCATTTTTTGTATTTGACATATGTATGTGTGGTTGCATGTGTTGGATAACATATGTACATGGGTGCACCTGTATGTGACTGGTTACACACGTAACCAGTAGCTCAGCTACTCAGTGCTTTTCCTTTTTTGCTCACACTCCACATTATGTGTAGAGACAGGATTTCTCACTTGACCTGGACTCATGGGTTCCACTAGTCTAGCTTGCCAGATTGCTCTGGGGATCCCCTGTATCTGCCTCCCGAGTGCTGGTATTACAGGCAGTCCACCACACCCACCGACACTTCCATAATGCTGAGGAGCTGAACTCCATTCTTATGATTGCCCAGGAAGCACTTTACTCACTGAGCCATCTCTCTAGACTAAACAAGTGTAGTTTTTTTTTTTAAATAAATATTTTATTTATTGTGGGTTTTTTTTGATGTGTTTGAGTGGATTGTCTGCATGTGTATTAAGGGCACCATATCATGCAATGACCGTGGAGGTCAGAAGAGGGTGTCAGATTCCCTGGAACTAGAACCCCTACAAGTATAGTTTTTATAGCCACAAATTAGACACTAATAAAGATGTTGATAATTTATTCTGAATTATGTGACACTGGGTCAAGGACATATTTTTATTTAGAATATTATCTCAAAATCTGTGCACTTTTTGTGAATGCCCTATTAGATTTTTATGATCAGAAATGTCACCAAATTGTTCATATTAAAAGTTTTCATCCATGGCACAGTTGTCCTTCCCTCACAAGTAATTCTAAAAAGCATCGCAGATAGCATTTATTGTCCCCATCAGTTTCTCTCAAATGACTTTGCCCTGTGACTCAGCTCTTTGTCTCTGGCTGAAGATGCCCAGCTCAACCTTCTTGTTGTGGCCCACCTCCTCATCTGTACATCGTGGTTTCCTTCTGCCCCGTTCTGGTCTCCACTTGAGTCTCCACTGTCACTTTCTAGGTTTTAAGGAGATATGTAACTGGGAGGAAATGTCTGCAGCTGTAGCTAGCTCCTGCTGCTACAGGTCAATGACCACCAACTTAATGAATTAACTAATAGTATGTTTTAAACACCCATCCTGCACCGCTGTGGTGGCGCATGCCTTTAATCCCAAGGCAGAGACAGGTGGATATTTGTGAGATAGAGGCCAGCCTAATCTTCATAACACACTCTAGACCAACTGGGGGTCCAGAAAGACCCTGTATCAACCAAAAATAATGCGCATTTGGCCAGACTTGATGATGCATGCCTTTAATCCAAGAATTTGAGAAGCAGAGTCAGGAAGGTCTCTATGAGATTGAGGCCATCCTGATCTACATAGTGAGTTCCAGGCCAACTATTGCTACAGGAAGACACTGTCTCTAAAAGATAAAAAATGCCCATTCTTAGTATGATTTTGTATCCAATAGAATGTCTTTTGGAAAAAATAAGTACATTTATGAAAAACTCAATAAATTTGAAAACTGTGTATTGACCTAATGAAATTAATACAAATAATTCTATTTGTGTTTAAATCCATATCAGGCTATAAAAACTGTGATGAAGAAATCTTTGATATGGATGAAGATTGATGCACCCCCACCAACTGAACGTAGCATGAATGAATATTACATTTATAGAGTATAAGTTATCTCTAACAATGTTTGTCTAAAATCATCAAGTCATATATGTGACCTATTTTGATTCTGAGGTACAACTCGATAAAACGTTAGAATATTATGCTAAAAATCAATCTGAACTAATTCTGCCATTTTATATAGTTTTAAAAATAAGTTCTACCCTGTCAATAGGAAAGTATCAGCAGATTCTTATTTAACACAGTGTAAGAATATCCGATATGTGTATCTTGTGACATTCACTTAATTTAGCCAAGTTTAAGTAACATGTATCTTAGGGTATAGATTAAGAGAAACGTTTTTCATTAACATTATATTAGTATTTGTTCACTATTAAATACGTAATTTGTAGTTATAAGTAGCTATTTATTAGTGTAAAATATTCCATATGCTGTTTGAAATTGCATTTGAACCTTAAAGTCACCATTTTTTTATAGAGGAGAAAGAAAATCTTTTTTAATCTAGGGATTTATTGAGACAGAACACACTACAAAATGTTTTAATTTAAAAAACACTGAAACTTTCTAAACTAATAATTTCAAAGTAAACCTTTTCTTGCTCCAAAGCATTATTAATAAGGGGTGTGTCTATGTAGGAGAGAGCAGTACTAGACACATCAAATGCCATTTCCAGTTCCTGCATATGCTAACAGTCATTGCAAGCATTGTCACATTGTGATGTTATAACTCAGCAGGAACTAGCAGTGGACGTCTTAATCTAGTCTTTAGAATATATAATGAATAATCATGTTTCCTTTTTACTTCGTATGTAGTAAATCATTAACCATCCATGGATGACTAGTTATGGTGTGAAATAGTCCCATGATATAATAATATAAAATTTATGTCAGTATAAGGCAAAAATGGCTTTTAAAACTTCTTTCTTATTATAGAAGAGTTGAAAATGAGACTATATATTGCTCCCCAGAGTATTCATGCATGACATCAGTCTTTAGATTATTAGCACCATATATCATCAGTCATTAAGGGCATGAGTCCAAGGCCATTGAAATGTCAGAATGAGAATGGCAATGTAGTCTTGCTGCTCTAACACACTGGATCTGATCTAACCTTTAGACTTTTACAAACTTAAGCAGAAAATGGCCTACTGGGTTCTCAAAAATTTTAGTCAATTGTTGTTTTATGAGCATTTTCATTTCAGTGGAAGACTTTCATGTGACCTGATGTTCAGAAATGCTGCAAGTGATCATAAGCATGTGAAGAGCATGCTCACACCTCCAGTCCTGAATGACCTCAGCATACAAAATATGCAATAACAACTCCTTGCTCTCATCGTCTTTGACCAATCAACGAGAAAATTTCACCCAATTTCAAGATCCTTGTACTGCATTAAAATTGCCCAATTATGGGACTTTTCTTGGTTCAACTCTCTCTAGACGGTCAGTGTTAGTCTTTCACTTGGTCAGTCAACACCATGAACATTCTTCCTTTACTTCACTTGGGTCTTTGTAGCTGTCACTCTCCCTCAGATTCCACATTTGTGGATTTAAAGAAGTATTAATCAAAAATGCCTGAAAACGACCACAAGGAAATAGAGTCTTCCAGACAGCTGGACAGTTACTCACATGAACTCATAGCAATGGTGACAACAGGCACAAGTGCTATTCAAGCTCAAATCAGACAAGATTACAGAACAGACATGGAGAATGGGTAAGAAATTCCAACCCAATCTAAGGAACTTTTGGCTACTAATGGTTTCTGGAAGGGGGAAAGGCGGTGCCTTACAGGGTTTGCACTCTTGGTGAGTCTACTGGATGGGCCCACACCAAAGAACATTAGGGGACAAAAATTGTACTCTGTAAGCCATATTACACATATACATATATATATATATATATATATATATATATATCATATGAGTTCATTAAATTGGGAAGGGGCAGTAAGAACGTGTGGAGAGGAGAGCAGGTCTAAATGCCATCAAACTGTATTGTGTTTAAACCACAAAACTTCAATAATTTTTTAATTTGAAAATAAAATAATCATATCTCTATAGATCATGCTGTACCTTTGATATTATCCCCTACATAATATGGTATAGCATAAATTTACAGTGCTTGCAATTTTCTAGTACTACAAAGATCTGAGGATGATTTAAGTAGTGGGGGAGATGTGGCTGTGTGATATGCAAATATTTTGCCATTTCTATGGGAAACTGGCATCTTTAGATGTGGGAATCCATGGAACAGTCTGCAGTCAGACACAGAGATACTGAAAGGAGACTGCTGATGGGATTAGGAAATATTTGAATTACTTTTCATTTGAATCAGTATGGATAAAAACATGCTCATTAGAACTCTATGTTCCTGGTCATCAGAGCATGTCCTGGGTGTGTGAAGGAGGATGTGAGGGGGCTTCATATAAAAGATTCTTGCATGCACTCAGTTTTTATGAGGAGGCTAAAAAAGCCAAACTCTTGACTGAGCGGTAGAATGGCAATCACTGAGGCTGGTCAGGAGAACAGGGAGTGAGGAGCTGTTGGCCAAGGAGTACAGAGGAAAAATGAACTGTTGACATCTATTGCACAGTTTCATGGCTGCATTATGATGTATGCTAGTTTATTTACTGACCCAAAATAAGCAAAAAGAGGAACATCAGATAGGGCTCAACCATTAAGAGGACCTTAACTGCTATGACAGAGGATCCAAGATAAATTCCCATCGTGCATATCAGGCAGCTCACAACTGCCAGCAACTCTAGATCTAAGAGACTGGAAATCCTTTTCTGGCCTCTATATTTCAAGGACATACAGATATATACATTTAAATTCTTAAGAAAAGAAACAAAAAGGCAATAGAACATTTCAAATGTCTCACCATGAAAAATAAAAGGAAAGGTATTAGTTTTATTTAATCATCCCAAATAATATATATATGTATATATATATATGCATATACTCAAAACATCACATTGTATCCCATGAATATAAAATTATGTTTTCTTCCATTAAAATATTAATAAAATATGAAAGAGATTCATGTCAGTTTCCCATATATAGATCCTTGTGACACTGAAGCCAGAAATCCAGATTTTATTTAAGGGGCTAGAAGTCAAAACGATGTGCTGTGGGTTCCTTCTGCCAAGGCCAAATTCTTGTCTCACTCCAAATACTAATGACTGAGACGTCATTGGCTTTTGAGCACATTGTTTTAATTTCTGCATCCCTGGTCACATTGCTCTTTCTTCAGAGTCAAAAATCCCTCTGCCTCCTTCCTGTAAGAGCTCTTTTATTACATTTAGGTGCCTTGTGAATAATCTTAGTAATCTTCCTAATTCAAATGTCATCTGCAAAGTCCCTTTTGCCACTATGAAGGTCTAGGGATATTGATTCCTTCTAGAGATCATTATTTAGCTTACAATAGCCCCCAAAGTAAACAGCATCATAAAATGCATAGCAGAATCCATCAACAGAGGGTGAGGTGGCTGCCAGTGGTAATGGCAGCCGTAGTAATAACAGTAGTAGTGATAATTATGCAAACAAGGTTTGTAGATACAGTGCCAGGAATAGCAATGATACGACTAGCAAGATGAGTGCAGCTGCTCCTGGCTTGGTTGCTTGCAAATCTCATGCCCTTTACAGGGTCTATAAACATGCCTGACATTTAAACTTCAAGACAGTCCTAAGAAACATTACCCGATATTCTATTATTAGCCTCATTGTCTGATGAGGAAACTGAAACTTTCTGAAAATCATCTAATGGTGAGCAAAGTGTACATTTAAACACACACAGAAATCACCCTGCCATCTGGCCAGTCCACTGTACTTTCTGATCTTCATTGTAGTAGTAATTGCATGTCTTTTAAGGGTTATCTGGGCGCTGTTAATTCCAGTTGTAAAAAGACAATTTGACAACTTAAACAAAAAATAATTTTTTTCAACACATTTTTTTATTGAATGTTTGTGCATTTCATGTTCCCTAATCATAATAAGACCCTCTCCCCATTCTGTTTCCCCACAGTGTCCACTGGATTTCATGTATCCTGTCATATATGTTCAGATCTATCCAGTCATGCCCCCAGGTGACCCTTTTTGAGAACATCTACTGGAAACTGGTCATCCTCTCTAACATCATTCCCTTAAGGAAGATCAACTCTCCCTCACCCAGCAGTGACCATCTGCCAATGGTTCCTCAGGTAAGGTTGAGTTTTCTTGCCCATTTCTTCACTTCTATGCCTGGCTTTTTTTGGGGTTGAGTTTTCATCTGTCTTGTGCATACTGTCCCTATTGTTGTAACTTCATATGAGCAAGTTCCCAACTGACTGGAATAGTCTGTTTCCTTGTGGTCATCTACCATCCCTCATTTCCTCCACAGTGATCCCTGAGTCCAGGGTGGTTGATGTTTACTGTCAGTCTCCTATCCAGGGACATACACTCTGTAGTCTCTGCATTTTGGTCAACTGTGGCTTTCTATGTTAGTCATCTATTTAAAGCACGGGGAAACTTCATCGATGAGAGTGAGAGATGCATGAATAGTCTCTCTACCCCCTGTTCCACTATTTTCTATGAGATTAGGCCCAAGGCAGGAATAGGGACAGCTTGAAAAGAGAGAATGTAGATGGTCTGGGGACTGGGATATCAAGATGTAGTGGGCAGGGTGTGATTTTTCCAGGGTGGTGTGGAGGTCTTAGGTAGGAAGATCAGGAAGGGACCCAGGGCCAAGGCTGGAGTGAGGACAGCATGGGGAAGGTCTAACAAGTTAGGCGTAGTAGTTGTGGGCTCTGGAGAATGAATGAGCAAGAATATTTTATATAGTAAATAGTTTTGTAAATAAAGAAAAAAAAACCAAAATAAGGCCACAGGGAAATATTTCCCAAAATAAATTATTTGCATTTTGTCTGCAAATAATTACAAAAATTAAGAAAATATAAATGGCCATTAAACATGTTTGCTTTTAAAACATAAATTAACTTGCAGTCAGTTACTCCTCCTCTAAAACTTTAAAGACATTATTGAGAGAAATAAACAATAAATACAAACAAAATTCTTAGAGACAGCAAAGAGTAACACTGTTAGTTATATCAAAATTAGAAACTACATGAGTTAGTCTTAATTTTAAAAAAATGGGCCACAAATTCATTACCAAATAAAAATCAGTGGGTTCTGGTATCTACATGTTCCCTGTTTTTTTTTTGTTTTTGTTTTGTTTTGTTTTGTTGTTGTTGTTGTTGTTTTTCCTGTTACATGCTCAGATCCAGCCATTTTGTGCACCCTCAAAAGAACTTCGCTGGTCTTTATTGTCCTCACTGCAGGAAGAGTTTCCGCAGCAGGAAGACAAGAGTCTTCTTTTTGCCTTCCATTCTCCTTTCCTAGTCTGCCACTCACAGAACATCACAGGAGCTTCCATTAGTGTACTTTAAGTGTCTTGCATGCATGTATGTGTGTGTGTGTGTTTGTGTGTGTGTCTATGCACATGTGAGCATAAGTTTTCGAAAAGTCCAGAAGACAGAAGATGTTATCCGATTGCTTGCAGGTGGCATTGCAATTGGCTTCATGTTACCAGACCTGGGTACTGGGAACCAAACTCAGATCCTCTGCAAAAGCAGTACATGTTCTTAAACACTGAGCCATCTAGCCAATCTATCTTTTAGGTATACATTAGTAATACTAAATTAAATTACATGAGATACTTTTGAATTACGTCCTTTGGGTCTTTTAATGATATCAAAGAACAAGGTATAGCCAAAGCTTTGAGAATAATACAGAACAGATTACAGGATAGATCTAGCAATTTTCTTGAAGGCTCTATTCACGGGAACATCATGTGCTTATCTGATAAGTTGACAGAACTTTGCCATCACAACAGGGCTTCCATAACCACAGCTAGAATTAACAGAGGCTGACTCAGCGAGGCTTCTGTTAACATGACCAACTTGAATGCTTGCTATAAGGATTCAGAACAATAAGCATAAGTCCTATGCATAGTGCCTGGAATGTAGTAGTCATAAAAATGTAAATAGTAAATAATTGAAGGAAGGGGACATTGAAAAGGGGCAAGGTCTCGTTCCTTTCTTTTAGTAATAGCATATCAAAGTCTACCAAGATTAACTTAAGAGGAAACTGAATCATCGAATTCATCTCTTTTTCTGACTCAGCATTCTCCAGGCAGATAGTTTCAAGACAGGTCTGTAGATGAAGTAGACTGCACTGGAGCCATTGTAGATGTTTCTAAGAGGAACAATCTAAAGAAGCAAAGAAAACAAAAGTTGCCAAGTCCTTTCTCTGGTCATTCAGGGAAAGGAGAAAGAAAGTTTGAGGATCCAAAGATCCAAATGCAACTCTATCTATTTGCATGCTGGGAGAGAATTTCCAATCCAGCAAAATCCTGAGATCTTCCTGAACCTGCCCTGTGGCTTGAGTCTCCTCATTTCCAGGACACAGCTAGTGATAGTAAAGTTCAGTATCAAGTGATAGAGCACAGCTACTTAAGGACTGTTTTACTCTTGAAAAATAGAATTTGGATTTACTGAAATGTAAATTTATAATTTCCTACAGGACACATTTTTTTTATAACAAGATGGATTATTAAAGTAAGATTTTTAGTGCTCAAAGGTGTGAATTTTCATGTTTTAGTTTTTGAAATGAACAAAATGGAAAAACAATAAATGTCACAGTGCATTTAAAAAATAAGCAGAAACCTTACCATTAAGGTATGCATGCCTATATGTATACAAATATATCACTATATAATATATTTGTACGTATATACATATACAAAATTATACACACATATTCATATGTGCACATTTATTGTTCTCTCTATATACAATTTTGATACATAGATACATAAAATTCCTTCTAAAATTCTAACTTTGAAATTCACTAATGATGACAATATAGATTAAAACCTCTTTTTAAAATATTCACTAAATTGTTGGGTGAGAATGAGGTAAATCTTCCTAAAGGAACTCCAGATAGGCCGACAAGACCTCAGTGGATGAACCTGCACTCAGGAACCTGAGCCTGTCCTGAGACAACAGGGCAGAGAGCAATGGAGAAATAGACCCCAGTTCATACTCTGGCCTTCACATAAATGTGTGGATGCCTGGCCGCTCCCCACGCCCCCCACACACAGCAGTCACGCCCATGCACACATACATACACACAAACACACACACATATTAATTTCTTCTTTAATGATCACTATTATCCATGCTTCCAACTATGCTGTCTAAACCCCGTTATGTTTATTTGATTTTCCTTTTTTTCATTTTCTTTAACAGAACATATAGACCGAAAATATCCTATATATAATTAAGCCTCAGAAATGTTAAAACCAGGGTGCTAGTGATTGTGGTTCATTCTTCTATATTTTGGGTTGCTTTTAAAATGCTTTCCCTGCCACCTCCTCAATGACAGTTTTAATTATAACGTGCATATTTGAAGGTGTTATGTGAATTATCAAATGTGCTTTGGACTATCCCTTTACACTCATTGTGCAGTACTGACCATGACAGGGTATGTCCCAGTGTCAGAATTTTATGCAAACATCATTGGATTGAAATTTTCGTAACCACCTCATTTTATCTTTTGGCAGTGGCAATCTTTCTTAAATATGTGTCTTCTGAAATATTGTACCTTCCAAAATCTCACTACTTGTCCTTACCTGGGCAGGTCAAAAATGAGTTTTTAAATAAAACATTCTGAGCAAACGTTTCTATCAACAAAGCTATTTTTCAGAGGGAGTAAAGCATCTAAAATCATTTTGTCAGGTGGAATCAAAACTCCACGAACCAGAGCATTAAATGTTCATTTTTCAAAAAATCTAACATCCTTGGGAGCATGTATTCCTAAGGAAAAAAACGCATTTTATATCACTAAGGATGGGAATTCATTACCTGCATTAAAATCTGCTAACTAGATGCCTTAACTGTCCTGCTTATACGTAACATCATCTTCTCTGCTGTGCAGGAGTTCAATATCTGAATAATGGAATTTAACTAAAATTTCTTTTCCTAAGTACAAAAGTGTCACCTACTTGACAGATACCTTGAGGACAGAAGCACAGTTCACTTTATTCTCGGATGTGTGAAGTAGTGAACCAGGCTACATCACCACAAGACATCTCTCAGGAAGACATCATGTTAAAAGAAACTGATTATAAATACAACAGAGATTAATGTGAATAAAACAAAAGAAAGCAGGTTCTCGCTACTTGAGATCTGAAATGCAGAACTCACCTCTCTTCTGTTTCCTGCTAAAATATCTTAATCTCACATTGTTTCATCAAAGTTTTAGCTAATTTTCTTTTTCCTGTTTTCATTAGTCATTTCACTTCCATTAAAATGTCAAGAGAACACACAGGAGTCCTTACAATCTTCATGTGAAATGTTCAATATTCTTCACCTCTTGCTTCTTAGACCCGAGTTCATGGGCTCTTTTGTGAAAAGGCATGGATTTTCAAGATTTTTTTAGTAAAATAAATTTCAGAAGTCTGACCTTTTGAAGTTTGTAGGAATTTTTGTGGGTCATATGTCAAATCAAGATTTCTGAAGGCTATATCTTTTCATATCAAAGATAGTGAGATGAAAAATTACTGAAGTATTTTGGACAAAAATGACTTTAAATATATTATTGAGGCAATAAATCAATGCACTGAATAGATTTTGTATTTTGCATATGTGTATATGTCTGCTTCACATATCTATCTATCTATCTATCATCTATCTATCATCTATCTACCTATCTGTCTATATGCTTCCTAAGCTATAACTACTTGACAACAATAATCATACTATTTTGTGACTTGGGAAAGTATGTCAGGTTTAGCATTTTAGTCCATAAGTGTGAAAATGGACACCTGTTAGATGTATGTTAATTCTCCTATTCATCTTTGAAAACATGGTAAAATCTGTCCATCCAGTGTATATCTGTAACCTCAGTCATTGCATCATAGACACTAACTCTAGGTTTAATTTGGCTTTACAAGTAAACATGTTTCTAAACTGTACAACTTACTCCAAATAACTTTGTGAATCTGAATCTCAATTACTTTAGTTAAAATTAAGTTAGTTAAAATCTTCCCTTATGAGGGAAGATACAGTGAGACTATACTTTGTCCAGGTATACATCATTACTTCTTAACACTGTGATCTATAATTTAAGTACATTCATTGATCAAACAAAATATGTGAACAAAAAGTCAATTATACGTGTGGTTTTTGCAATGCAGTGGTAGGACCTAAAAGAAAGATTAAAAATCAGTACTTTTCAGAACAGCTTGGCATAGTTCATGCCTCCATTCCATAGTAACCTATTCTATCCAGATCATTTTCTCCTTCTCCATTCCTACCGAAGACTAGAGGGGCACTGATGCTCTTGTCAGATTATCTATTTTCTTCTAGGAGTTATCTACATGTATTCCACAGGTTACCCTGAAATTTACATCCTCCAAAAAAGGATAGAGTCTTTGAAATCCAGTCCTTGTGTGGAGAAAGCATGGAGTTCAGCAAATGCAGCTCTAGAAGTCATAGTTCCTTCACTCTTGAATGTTTGCAATAAGCTCAGCAATCACCACAACTCTACTACACGTCAAGTGTGTACAGGACTCAGGAAACAGAAAACACAATCCTAACCAAGGAAAAGCTGAGGAAAGGGTTTATGGACTGCACACAGACCGCAGTCAATGACTTTCAGAGGAATGCTTAATTGTATCTCATGGCCTCTAGTATGACTAATTGCCGGTTGGAAATTATTCGATAAAAAGCAATTGCTGACTCTGGATGCGGAGAAGATACAGCCAGTCCCTTATATTTTGTCCATTTCTTTTGCTTTCAGGTAAGTGGTGATTTACTTATTTAACAAAGTTAATGTAATTTACATGAAATATGTTTTTTCCTTAGGGTATTATACATTTCAGTAAAGAAATATCAAAGAAATTTAAATGTGTTCTCAATTAAATACAGTGGCCCAGATTCTGGGCTGAGCTGAATTTCTCAAATCATACTTTGGATGTTTCCATCTTGGAATGACTTTATTGCTCTGTGGTCATGTGCTAAGAGAAGCTTCATTACAGAGGACTTTAGTATTGACTCGCAGCTTCTGAATGACCACTGCCCTAAACAATGCTTTCGGATATGGAAGGACCAACCTGATCTTAAATCCCTTCACCATGAACAGATCAGAAGATTCCATTTAAGTTCCTCTAGAGAAAAATCTCAAAGTTCTAAAAAACAAGAATAATAATAATAACTCATGAGAAGTATGTCTGAAATATTTCATCTAGTAAGAACCATGACCTTGAATGGGAAAGTAGCTGACAATGTTTTCCTCTTTCTTATGACAATAAAAGTTTTTAGTAATCATTTGGAATCTTAAAAAATCACTGGTCAATATTCTTAATTAGCATTTGATTTAGTTTTAAATTCACGCATGGTCATTGCACTCTGGCTTCCTTCCTAACACTGCCACTTTGCTGAGCCTCAGCAGCCAATGCAGCCTGCTCATTATTCCCCGTACTGCTATTTAATGTCAGCATCAAAAATGGAAGCACACAAGGAAAGAAGTGCTCCTGCTGTGTCTGTCTTGTTTCCATCGCCTCACAGGGTTGATTCGTATGGAAATACAAACTGTAGGAATAATATTTCAGTGAGAGAAAGATGCAGAAAATCTTTATTGATGAGTAGAGTGCTAGGTCACTGCATTGACATACACCCCATTGCAAATGAAATCTGAAATTTAAATGACACACCCTATAAATCCAGTCATGCAGAAGCTGGGTGGGCAGATTCTGGCTACGCCATTGGGCGGGGCAGACAGCTGAATTTCTGAGTTGTTTTTCACCCACAGAGATAGCACCATAGTGTTTTATTTAATTGTTTCCCATAATATCAGCTGCCGGAAGGTAACACTTCCACATATTATGATAAATTATGGAGGGTACCATATGTGGTTAGACTAGCAATGTCATAATGAGCAGATATAGGCAGCAGGTATGTTAATACTACTTTATCTGTCATCCAGAGGGAAAAATCATCAGCCTTAGCAAAGTTTCTTGATGCAAACACTGCCTTCGTGTTTTATGCTTCTATGCAGCAGTAAATATAAATTTTGCTATCTTCACCTATGGCACTTTGCTTTCAACATGGTAATGTGTAGGCAAGCTTCTGTCTGTGAAATTTTGCTGTGAGATTTTTGTAATAACCAACTGAAAAATAGGTATGGCCCTAAAAGAAGGTCGCTAAAAAGGATGACAGTCAAATTAATGGGATGAAGAGTAAGAAGAAAGAAAATTCTCAGCACTTGTGCCATGGGAGCTATAAGTAAGAACCTAAGTGTGTTTGATCTTTCCTAAATCACCCATTACTTTGTGCAGTTGCCTGCTTGAATTGTAAATATCTTTTCATTCTTATGGAAAACCTCTTAGCAAAACAATAAATCATGCTAGAGTTGAACGTGTCACATTTCCACCTGAGTGTGTCATTTGGAATATTTGTCATCTGTGACGATACAGTTCCCCATATGGGTCCCATGTTTAAAAAATTGTGTTCAGTTAATGATAGTTCCCAAATTAAAGTAAATCATTTTTCCACTAAATGAGGTTTAAGAGCAAATACCTTTGGTGACTGCACTAGATGATCCTTCTGTCTCATTTTGACACAAAATATCCATTCTGAAAAAACAGAAACATGGCTACTAAATCCCTGTTTGCTTTTCCCCTCTTTCCGTGTCTGAGAGCTGAGCATAAGAAGGAAAAAGCAATAAAATGAAAGAGGTTTCAGGACCAATGGATGTCACCTGAAGTTTATTATTTCCCTAGGGATCCTCCTTTATTTTCCTTGTCAGAAAGCATGCAGGCATAGGCAAACCTAATTGTTCTATCTGGCACCTTTATGAAATTTAACATATTACCATGTCTGTGGGTACACAAGTAAATCCATCATGATAACATTGGCAACTGAAAGGCAGATAACTGACTGAAAATCAATAGAACAGACCAAATTTAGTTAGCAGAAAAGAAGATCAATTTGACTTAATATTAAATTGAATAATTAGATCAGAAAGGTTGCAATTAAATTAATTTGGCACATTTCACTTATATCAAAGAAATCTTTTGATGTGTGAAATTAGAAATCCTCTAATTTCTTCTGAAACAAATATATATGTATTTGCCAACTAATTTTAACGTAAAGGATAGACCTTATTCTGTTGTATTTTCCAAGATATAATGATATCTTCAGCATCTAAGTGCTCTGATATGGTATATGTTTTTCTGAAATTTTTTTCTTTGGATGTTTTACGCCTTGAGGTCCTCACACAGAGATACCATATTTATCGCATTTCCACCACTCACTTTGCATCCTGCACCTGTTCTGGGACCCATACTCTCATTTTGTGACTTATTCAGCAGTAACCGATGATGACCTGTAGATCTTCATCTGTGGGCGGGGCCGTGTGAAATTCCCCGGTACACATTGCTGTGTCGAGTAGTGTTGTCCTTGTGCAGTTCTTGTTTAGGAAACCACTTTTCTGAGACTTAATGGTTTCAGAATCGGTGTTACTGTCTAGAAGATACCCTCTAACAGCAGGTGTCCTCCTTGTCCTCTGGCTCTACATTTTTTCCACCTCCTCTTCCGCAGTGTTCCCAGAGCCATAGGTATGGGAGTTGCAGCATAGATGTATCAGGTAGGAACTGGAATCTCACAGTCACTTATTCTCTGCCTTTTAGCAAGTTGTGCCACTCTATAATAATTTCCATCTGTTTCAGAAAGGGTCTTTGATGGGCTGTGAGGACTACACTTATCTGTGGGTATAAGAACCAGCCTTTAGAATATAGTAAGACATTTTACTGCTTTAGCAAAGTGGCAGTAGCAGAATCTCTCTTGTATCTCCCAATCCACAATGTTTGTTCAGGTTTACAGTACGAGGCCGGAATTCCTTCCTGTTGAACCAGCCTTAATTTCATGTAGACAACTATTGGTACCACATTTACACCGTTAGAGATATTTGCATTGTGATTTGCAGACTTTACACCTGGGTAGGACGGTTGATTGCTTTTCTCCTTTGGAAACTTGCATAGTGCCTACCAATACTAAGAGAGCTAGTTCTCCGCGAGGAGGCTTCTAGGTCAGTGCCAGCTGTTTCTGCAAGTCCTATGTCTTAAGTGTGTGCTGTCTTCGGCAGTAGGGTTTTAACTACAGGTCCTGGGAGGCAACCAAGGGGAATCCCAATAGACTATTTTATTTTGGAGGTCTCTTAGACTAACCTGATCAACAATTCTAAGGGAGATGTTTTCGTCGAGTGTTTTCTCTCGGTGGCCTACATACACACACATTTATGTTGTATATGTGTCATTCTACAAGCTTACAATAGCTCCCTAAGGATTTTTCAGACACACTTATTGCTACTCATCGCTCCTTCCGCACTTTCTCTACAGTCACCTCGCTCTCCACCCCCGAAGTCTGCACCCTCATCCCCTCCACACCATCCCCACAGCATCAGTATCCAACTATCCTCCCCGAAATGCCTTCCCATCCCATGGTCTTCTTTTACTTTCCTGTCTTCAGCTGTTATTTCAGATTATATAGTCACATCTACCTTACGAGGTACCAGCCATAAATGAGAGACTATGCAGAGCTTCTCATTCTGTGTCCGGGCTCCCTCCTTCGGTAGATTTTCTAGGTCCATCGATTTTCTGCAAATTTCGTGATTGCGTTTTTCATTACAGCTGAATATTGTGTATATGTAGCATATTTTCATTATCTGTTCACGAGCTGAAGAAACCTTACACTGTTTTCGTGTCCCAGTTATTGTGAAAAAAATAGCGATGGACAGAGCACGTGCCTCTGCAGTAAGGTATCATGTGCTTTGAGGATATGCCAGGAGTGGTCCCGCTGGCTCACATGGCGGATCTACTTCCGGTTTTGTGAGTCCTCCACTCTGACTTCCACAGTGCTACTCCGGTGTGCGCTCCCACCTGCGCATCCCACCTGCAGTGAATCAGGGTTCTTCTTTCCTTGCACCCTCACCGGTAGTTGTTACCAGTTGTTTCCGTCATCTTCGCCATTCTGACACAAGTTGGAATTCTAAATTTGCTTTAAAATTTGTTTTCCTAGCTGCTAAGTATGATGAAATCTTCTTAATTTTTTTCTTACCCATTTTTAATCCCCCCGCCCTTGGAGAATTTTCTGTTCATACCTGTAGCCCATTTTAAATTGGGTCACTTACTTTCTAGATTTTTTTTAGTTCTTTGCAAACCCTAAATATTAATCTTCTATCAAACGTATAGCTGTCAAAAACTCTACCACTCTGTGAAATTTCTCTTTACTCTGTCAATTTTTTGTTGTTGTTTTTCTTTTTCTTTTTTTTTCCTATGGTATAGAGCACTGTTTTAGTTTAATGAAGTCCCATTTGTTGCTTGCTGGCTTTAGTTTCTGAGCTAAAGGAATCTTATCTAAATGTTCTTTCCTGCACCTATATCTTGAAGAATATTGCCTATGTTTTCTTCTAACATTTAAAAATATTCTTATTATTTTATGTGTATGAATGTTTACCTACATGTATATAAATGCACCACATGTGTGCAATGCTCTGTAGAGGCCAAAAGAGAGTGTCAGATTCTCTGGAACTGGAGTTTCAGATAGTTATTAGCTGCCATGTGGGTCTTGGGAATTGAACCCAGGTCCTCTGGAAGAACAGCAAGTGTTCTTAACTGCTGAGCCATCGCTCTAGTCCTCTTCCAGCATTTTTAATGTTTCTGGTTTCACCCTGATGTCTTTACTCCATTTTTAATTGATTTTTGTGCAAGATGATAGATATATGTCTACTTTCATTCTTCTTGTGGACATACAGTTTCTCAGCACCATTCATTGTACATGTTGTCTTTCTTTCACCGTATATTATCACAATCCTTGTCAGATATTAGGTTGCTGTCATGGGGTCACTCATGTCTGTGTCTTCTACTTTCTTCCACTGATCTATATGATTGTGCTTGTCCTAGAATCATGCTGTTTTTATTACTATATATTTTTAATATACTTCAAAAACTAGTGTGGCATTCCCTCCATCGTTGCTTGTCTATCTGTGGTCTTTGGTGCTTCCACATGAATTTTAAGGTGGCTTTTTGTTATTTTCGTTTTTGTTTTCTATTTCTGTGAAAGGTCTCATAGGTACTTGATTGAGATTGCACTGAATCTGTAAACTGCTTTTAGTAGAATGGTCATTTTCACAACATGAATCCTGTAAACAGCTGAGAATGGGAGTTCATACATCTTATATTGCTTTTCTCAATCTCTTACTTTAAAGATTTATCAGGGGTTTGAGAGATGATTTAGTGATTAAGAGCACTGACTTATTCTAGAGGACCAAGGTTGGGTTTCCAGCACCCACATGATAATAACAACTGTCCTTAACTCTAGTTCAAGGGGATCCATTAGTTATATTTATTCCTTGATTTTTTTTTGAGGTTATTATGATTGGGGAATATTTTCATGATCTCTTTCTCAGCAAGCCAGTTATTAGTATATAGAAAGGCTGCAGATTTTTATACATTGATTTTGTATCTTGCCACTTTATTAAAAGTATTGATAATTTCTGGAAGTGTTATGAATTCTTAAGAATGTAAAAGACAGTGTTAAAGTATTGTTTTAATTTGGGGCCTGGAGAGATGACTCAATGGTTAAGAGCACTGGCTACTCTTTCAGAGAACCCAGCTTCGATTCCCAACGTACACGTGGAGGCTAGCAATAATCTGTAACTCCAGTTAACGGGGATCTGACCTCCTCTTCTGACTTCTTCAGGCATTGCATGGCAGAGGTATACTACCTACATGCAGACATTCTACTCATACACATAAAATAGAAATAATAAATAAATTAATTTAAAAAATCAAATAATAAAATATTTTAAAAATTGTAATACTTAAAATATACACAGGAGCAATCTATTTTATGTGAAAAATACTCAGTTCAGATACAACAAAATGCACAGTTTAAAGGTAAAAATGTGTTAAATCATGTTCCTACCACTTCAGTTCATGACCACTCTAAGGATCAGATCTAGAAGAATGAGACCAGGCCTTTCTGTAGTTTGTCTCTTGATACAACGACCTGACAATCCTTCCTGCAAGCACACAGATCTCCAGCTCTCCACAGAGACAAAAGCTAGGTTAGCCTGCAGGAGTTATAAAATCCAGAATATCCCCTTGTTCAGGGGATTCCTCTAAACCTTCTTTCTCACTCTGTTGTCCACAGCAGCTATCTCTATTACTCTTTTCCTTTATTCTCTTTCTAAAGCTCCAGGTTTTGAAAGGAAGTTTTTCTTTCCCTTTAGGTTTGAGCACATTGTCTGATAGGATGTTCTTAATCTCAAGATCCAATCACGGTCCCCAGAATGGTGAGGCACTGTCTTGCCTAATGAAGTTCATTTCAGAAAGGTAATTGGTCTCAGCTTCCTTGTCCATGAACTCACCAAACTTCCATATTCATTCCTTTGAGGTCTTCATCACGCCTACCCTAAATTACACTCTTCATGAAAACTATCTCTCCTCATCTATTTTTTTTATTTAATTTTTTATTTACTTTTTTTTTTATGTTGTGCACATTACTGCATTGCCTGCATATATGTAAGTGTGCCCATGTCATACAATGCCCACGGAGGTCAGAAGAGGGTGTCGGATCCCCTAGAACTGGAGTAACAGTTGTTACAGATGGTTGTTAGGTGCCAAGTAGGTGCAGGGAACCGAACCCAGGTCCTCTTCAAGGGCAACCAATGCTCTTAACTGCTAAACCGTCTCTCCAGTCCCTATTTTATTTTTTAATTGAATTTTAATGAAGTTTATACAGTACATTTTAATTATATTTTAGACTCATAACCCCATCACGCTGGCATATACGTAGGCCTATCCAGTCAAGTTTGTGTCCCCAAATCTCCTTGGATTGCATCTATCCACTGAAGCCTGTTTAAACTAGCATCAGACCTTTAAAAAAAAAACAGCTCTCTCTACCCCAGTGGTTATTAGTTGGCATTAGTTCCTCAGCTCAGATTGGGACATCTTCCTCACTTGCTCACTTCTATGTTTAGATTTTGTCTGACTTGAGCTTACGTGAGTTTTTCTCATTGCTGTATTTTCATAAGAGTAACTTCCTTCCTGTCTGGAAAACTGTTTGCTTGTTGTCACCAACCAGCTCTGGCGCTTACACTCTTTCTGCTCCCTCATTTGCGATGGTTGCTGAGATTTGAGTGGCAGTTTTGATAATGGTATCCTAATAGGATGATTTCTCTGCCTCCTCTTTTGCTCTGCACTTTGGCAAATGTGGCTTTCTCAGCTATCATCACCTGTGGCTTAGGGAAGCTTACCTTGGGGGAATTGAGAGAATTATTAGTCTTTTTTTTTCTCGTCCTGTTCTACTGTGTTTCCCAAGTCTTAGGTGTAGAGGTTGAATGGTAGATGTGTCATTTAGTGCTATGCATCACACAGACACTTACTCTCTGCATATGACCAGTTGTGTGTATATGACCAGCTGTGAAACTTTGGAATAATCTCCATATGTTGAAAAAGAAGCTTCTTTGATGTGTGATCTATAAATGTAAGGATGAATATTTAGAGTACAGTAAGAAATCATGTTAGTTTAGGAATGTGACGAAAGTATTTTTTTCCCACAGATCAATTATCTCTCCAGTCATAGTTATTTGGCTGTTTATGGTACCACACATGAATTCACTCTCATTGAATGGGCCTGAAGTCCAATTAGCCATTCTGAACAGCCGTTGATTACTCTAGAAATAAAAGTATCAATACTATACCAATAGAGATAGCTTGCTGGGATGGTAAATGTGATGCTTCATAGACTTCATAGCTGAATGGAATCATCAATTACTTCTCTCACTTGGCAGTTTGCATAGTATCTTCTGGTACTAAGTGAGGTAGTGTTCATGGAGGAAACTTCCAGGTCAGTTCCAGCTTGATTGCTCAAGTCCTGTGTCTAAAGTATGGCCTGTCTTTATCAATACGGTCTTCCTTCAAGTTCTGGGAGGCCATCAAGGGCTGTGTAGATAGCCTGGGCTATTTTAGTAGTCTTTTGGGGTACCATAACCAACAACTCAATGGGAGGTTTCCCCTGTTTGGCAATGTGTTATTTGTTATATAACCTTAAGATATGATATATATAATGCATTTTCAGTAGACTTTTGAACTAATACATTCCCTTCTGGTTTTTCACATATTTTTTTTAATAATAAAATTAGGATGCTGAGTCCTATGCAACAGACTCATTTTGAAATTTCTGTGATAATGGGATATACATGATGTCTGTATTGTCTACTTATCAGACATTGGCTGCTTGTGTCTACCTTGCACTTCAAATGGGGTTAGTGAAAGTAAAGGACTGAAGTTTTAGTTTGGGTGAGTTAATTTTACTATTAACACATAACTAGCCATTGCCGCAATAGACTTCTAAGTACTTCAGGAGTCTACAAAACAGTTTACAGGGAGAAGTACTGAAGTGGAGAAAAACATCCACAGTGATCTGAGAAGAAACAGAAATGGCCTCCATGGACACAAATTAAGTATTACAGAAAGAAACACTTTCAGCAAAGAAGAAGAGAATCAAATCAGGGAGCAAATTACTATCATCTATTTCTATCTATCATCTATCTATCTATCATCTATATCATTTGTTTACTTATTTGTCTATTTATTTATTAGTTTTGTATATGAATGTTTTGTCTGCATGTATTTGTGTGCTCTATGTGCATGTCTGGTGCCCAGGAAGGCTAAAAGAGGAAGTCACATCCCTAGAACTGGAGCTACAGAGGGTTGTGAGTTATCTTATGGATGCCAGGAATCTGACACAGGTTTTCTACAAAAGCAAGTGCTCTTAACCGCTGGCTTTTAATCATCTCTCCAGCATCAGAATATTTTCAAACAGAGCCTCGAAACTTATTTTTCAATCTGAATGTCTATTCCAAGATACAAGTTTTAACAGTTGCATTAAGCTCCTGTCACAGAGTTATTCCTTTTTCTGCATTTTTCCTGGTTTGTATGTTTGTGTTTTCAGTGTTGGACTGCTAGGATCACCGTAGTTCAACAATGAGGGGCACACAGGAATAATTTAACTAATGCTAAAATATAAAAAAAAGAAAACAAGAAATGATTGGTTGTTTAAAGATATAATTTTGAGCAAAATTTGCTATTTAATGTACATTTTAAGATAGACCTAAATGAAATATCCCCAGGAGAGAGAACCTCTAGGACACAGTAGATCCAGCGCAGATGTTGTGAGAGAAGAGAGTGTATGGCATGCTTGAGGAGCATCAAGGAGGCCAATGGTGGCTAGAGAGGGAATGTGCAAAGTGATGACAGGCCTCTTGCCTTGCACTGAATGAGATAGGAAACCCCTTGAGGGGACGGTTGCAAGCACAGGAGTGACATGAGTTGACTTTTCTTAATAAATAGTTTTCTGTTTTAATTGATACATGATAAGTGTATCTAATTCTTGAGTACACTGATGTCTATATATGCAAAAATGTATATGTATTAGATGAGTGAAACGGCCATACTCCATCCTTCAAGCTTTTATCATTTCTCTGGGTTGGAAATAGAAAAAGTCCTCTCAACTTGCTATTATGACATAAATAAATAATTGCTGTCAACAGTAGCCATCTTTGGGGCTAGAGAAATGGCTCATTGACTGCTCTTTGGAACATATGGCTTCAAATCCCGGAATCCACATGGTGGCTAACAACTGTCTGAAACTCTAGTTTCAGGGGATCCAACGCCCTCTTCTATCCTTCATGGGCACTGTACAACATGGGTGCACTTAACACACATGCAAACACAACATCATACATATAAAATAAAATAAAAATAAATAAATAAAACATCAATAGCTATTCTACTAGAATTTCTTCTTCCTAAATTTCAGCATCCCTGTGGACACTAAGCTGGCCTAGAGTCGTAGTATCATGGGTAATTTATGTTGTGCAGAGGGTGTAGGAGAAATGTAAACTTAATACCATTCTAGAAGAAATGATGATGAAGAACTGTGTGAAATCAAGATGTGGCCAAGACTCAGAGGAACATTCCTGCATGTCAAAAACAAATGTCTTATTCTTTGTAGTTTATGGATCTAATTAAATATCAAATATGTTGGGCCTGTAAATACAAAGTCCTTTATACAGTTTGGAGTTCAGGATAGTGATCATTGCTCGCTCTCTCTCTCTCTCTCTCTCTCTCTTTCCATATATATATGTGTATGTGTGTTATGCATATATATTATAAATCTGTATGTGTACACATACATATATTTATATATATTTTAGACATAAATATATTTATGTGTATATTTTGAATACGGATGCTGTGGAATTCAAGGGAGTCTTATAAGCCCTCTCAGTGTGCTGTTTCTCTTACTCCAGATATGCCACAAAAATTCCTGAAGCATTAATGTATTCAACAGGTGCCTATCCAGAACGGATTTTATTCTCTGTTCACATTGTGCAAACGTGTGCATTGTGTATGCGTGTGCCATGCACACCTGTGGATGTCAGAGGACTACTTATAGGAAACAATTCTCTACTTCTGCCATGTAGATTTTGAGAACTGAACACAGACTGTTAGGCTTACTAACAAGTACATTTGGCACTGAGACATCTCACTGGCCTTAGAAGAATATTTAAAACAATATTCACATCTATTTTAGTAAAAACAAGAAGAAAATTCAAAACAAGCACAATTATTTTTACTATAACATGTAACAAATATCAGAGATGCATAGAAATCACAATACAAATTGGTCAGTATAGGATTTGCCATTTGGGATCTGACCCAATGTAATTTCAATGATTATTTATAACAAGCAATACTTTGTTTTGCTTTTGAGTATATCAGTATAAAATATATTTTAATTCATAATTTCAACATATATTTATTGAACTGAAAGTCTATTCATATTTCACATAGATCAGTGGTTTATAAAAAGGAAACATTAAACACAAAACTCTCTTGGAATTGAATACAGTGTATCAAGGGGAAGTTTATAATGAAAGCCTTTAGAATGTAAAATATCAGAATACAAGCAGCCTAATGTAAGTACTTTTGTGAATCACCATTCTGCATTCTTTGACTATTGAAATACAGTCTGTTTTATTGCTATGATGCAATAGATTTCTGCAAACAAGATTGTGCTGTAACAATAACTGAGTAATGATACCAGAAGACATGATGTTGAAACAATTCAGCATAATTATTCAAAGTGCTGACTATACAATATAATGGGCATCATTAAAATGTTCTTGTTCTATATTCTATATCAATATAGAAAGGGCTTTAATTTAGTTATTTCATTCTTTTTCTTCACAATAAGGATCAGAGTCCTATTGTTTCTTACAGCATAGAAGTCAACTGTGATATCATTTATATCACCCATTTTAATCCACATGGACATTACGTTTCATGAGCTGTGTTTTTGCATATCAGAATATGCTTACTTTTCCTCATGTCTCCTTGATAATTTCTAGGTCATATTTGCCTTCATTTGTCATCATTTATTCCACTCACAGGATAACATTGAGGTCAGCTTTGTTTTTATAGTTTTCTTGATTTTCTTTCTCTTAATTAATTTGAACTTTCCTTTTGCATTTAAATGCCTGACTTTCAGGATAACATAATCTGTATGAGATTTTTCTTCATGTATGTATTTATTCTTTTATTTTAAAAAAACATTTTTTATTTTAGATCAAATATTTAAAAATCATTTTTGTTTTAATTATTTTTAATTTTTTTATGTGTATGAATGCATTAAGTGTAGCCATGTAGAGCAATGCCCATGGAGGCCGGAAGAAGTTGTCGGATCTCCTGGAACTGGAGCTATGGATAGTTGTTATGATCCATGTGGAAGCTGGGAATTGAACCCCAGTCCTCTGCAAAAGAAGTCAGTGCTCTTAGAAGATGAGCCATTTCTCCAGCCCTCATTTTTTAAATAATGTAATAGATGTCTATCTATTTTCAGTCAACCTTTCCATTTTATTTCTACTTGTTAATCAAGGAGTTACTTCTTCTTCTATGTAACCTCTTTATTCTAAAGTAGTTTAGCTTTTGTTAACATTCTCTCACCTTTCTCTGAGAATTTGAATTTAAACTGGTAAGACTTGTCTTGGGCTAATTTACCTTACAAATTTCCTCTAACGTTATTTATTTGAGACTAGTTCCTTTATTCCCCTTTTTTAATGAGCTTTTGTAATTTTATACAAAAGTTCTCAATTAAATTCAGCCCCCCTCCGCCCTCCACACCCCCACAACCCTCAGCAAGACCCCACCTACTTCAGCACACATGGTAAGTCCCATCCAGTCAAGCGCTGCACCCAGACGTCCTTCAGTGAAAACCCATCTACTGCTGTCCAGTTCGTCCATCCAGAGATCCCAAGTATCCATATTCTAGCCACCCAATAGCAACTAGATTCAGATTTTTCTGTCTGGGGCCGGTGGCCACCCATTTCTCTTCTTTGGGCCCCTGTTTAATCGACTTGGAATATGTCCTGTGCTCAGCGCCACGACTGCCACAAGTTCACATAAGCAAACTTCCCGTGGCCTGAAAGCTACTGCTTCCCGGTGTTCATGAACCAGTCCTGACTCTTACAGTCTTTCTAACCCTTCTTCCCCAGTGTTCTCTGAGCTTGAATGAGTTTCATTACTGGAGTCCTATCAGGGGATACACAGTCTGAAATTTCTTATTGTTTAAAACTTGGCTGGTTGCTGGCACCTGTGTGCATCTTACTCTGTTAAATGAGGAAGCTTCACTGGTGAGGGCTGAGGTGTGCCGTATTTTTTTCTCTAGCCCTTATTCCACTATGTTCCTGAGCCTTAGTTATAGAGGTTGCACTGCAGATGTGTCACCCAGGACTGGGCGTCTCTCAGACATACAGTCTCTGTGTCTGACCACTCTGCAGCAGCCTCCAACTGCTGGAACAAGAAGCTTCCTTAATGAGCGATGTAAGGTGTGCTTGTCTGTAAATATGAGGATCCATGTTTAGCTTGTGGTAAGAAAATTAGTTTCTCTAGACATGTGACAGAGCTAGGGTTTTCTCTGAGATCTATGTCCTCTCCAGCCATGTTTATTTGGCTGAGTTTACAGTACCACTCTGATAAAAACAAAATTAAACCAAACATATGATCGAATCTGTTTCTTTTACATATTTACCTAAAATAATTTCCATCCAATAGGAGACAAAAGAAGGTTGTCTTACCAGAGTGATTCTTGTGACTTGGCTCCCCTTTATAGACAATGAGGAAGCTGGGGAAAATGCAGACTACTTGCTTTCATAGTTTCAAGTCTTGTTAATTATCCCTCTGCTGTTGTCACAAAATTCTCCAGAAAACTTACAGGAATAAATACCTGTTCTGACTCACAAAGTTTTACAAAGTTTCAACCCATGATCACATGACTACTTTGCAAGAGGAACATCGTGTCAAAACAGAAATACCATGGTAGAAAGGTATAAGAAAGGAAAGTTCCTCACCTCTTGTCAGCCAAGAATCAGAGAGCAAGACAAAGTGGCTCAGGCTTCCCAGTGTCCCTTCATGGAATAGTCACTCTGTGACCACGTCCTCCAGGTAGACCCCACCTCCTAAACTCTTCCGCCTCATCCCAACAGCACTACCAGTTGGTAATGTATAAGGGACTTCTCTCAAAGGTGGGTACTTCTGCTGTGTTTCACCCTAGATGCTTCTGTTAAGTTACCTATATTGATTTTTTTTTCCTTCCTTGATCTCTGTTACTCCTTTCTCTTGAGCTCCAACTTCTACTTCATGAATGTCCTTTCTTTACAAAACATCTGACTGATGTCTTCCTCAAGGTCAGGCCACCCTTCCTCAAGATCACTCTAAAATTACTGCATCCTGAGAAACTCTGACTCTTGTCAGCTACAGGTTTTTTCTCCTGGTTATTTATCTTGGGTTCCTCTTCATAGATCTATTCGTACGATATTGCCTTCCTTTCTTACAAAAATTCCCCAAAGTCTATCAGCTGCCATTGCCACCACTAAGGAATTTAACAATGACACAACGAATTTCTTGAAAAGATAATCATTATGAACATGTCATTGGTATCTTGAGAGAAACTATGAATGGTTATATTATCTCAATTTATTAGATTAATATGAATATATATGAATACATCCACATACAAATATACAAACAATATACCCATATGTAAGCATAAATGCATACATGTGAATACGAGCGCATGTGTATATTAGAGAACATACAAATTAATTTAAGTGAAATTTCATTACTTAATGGTAATATTCACTGGCAGGAAAAAAAGCATTTCACCAAAGACAGAATTCTCAAACCTTGTGACTCACAGAATCTAATTTTTGCATCACTTAAACAAGAGAGCCTATACATCAAGGTGACAGACAGAAGTGATGGAAACCATAGACCACATTGTAAAAATGGCACAAAAACAATGTTGTTGAAAGATATCCTGCATACTCTGAAAAATAAAAAAAGAATTTTAGCAATAAAGACAGGCAGAGATGAGGTACAGAGATCATAATATCCCATACCTATGAAGTTCAGTCTTGAGAAACTTTTTAATATTTTGTTTTTTTATTTGGAAAAATCTTTTAAAACAAAAGAATATAACTTTTGGTGGAATAAAATCCTAGTTCTTCTTGAGTAAAGACTTCAGTGCTATGTGCAGTTGTTCAGAACTGTGTGCGAGAATTATGTTTGCTCGAGATTAGGAAAGAACACCAAAAATGCTGATCTGCACAGTGTTGCAAGAAGTTTTTATTGTTTACTCAGTCTCACTGAATTGTTGTGCACATCTGTGCAAATGAATGTGCAAATTAAATTAGACTCAAAATGTGTTTAATTTACTACTTAATCAAATCCCTACATTCAGAAATATACCTTGAGGTGCTAGAGAAATGGCTCAGCGAACAAGATCACTGGCTGTCCTTGCATATGACCTGGATTCTAATCCCCAGACCCACATGGTGGCTAACCGCCACCTATAATTACAGTTCCAGAGGATCCGACACCTCTTCTGTCCTCTGCAGACATTGCCTGACATGGATGCACTTACATAACTGCAGGCAATGTACTCATAGACATAAAAAAAAAAAGAAAATTCAGCTCTGCTAGTGACAAATTTATGAACTTAAAGCTAAAACAAAAAATAAGGAGAGAAGAAGCAATGTGAATGTATCAGTCTGTAAGTCTAAAGATTCAGAACAAGTACTTAGATGTTCAGACTTGAACCCTTTTGGCTAGTGACCCTGCCTAAGTGACATATAGCAAGACTGAGAGTGTCCCTGTGATGTCCTCATTGGTTCTGTGTGTCTTAAGTGAAGATGTGCTTTTGTTCATGGTTGTGTAAAATCAACCTAACTTATATTATCCATCTTATCGTATGAGGTCATTTTCACATTCATATATTATTTTTGTATAGTTCATGTTAAATTATTTTCATTTTCTTTTATTCTTATAAAGTTATACTTAAAATTAAGCTGCTGTCAGTGCTGAGGAAATGTAGAAAAACTGAATTATAAAAAGCATGTCAATGAAGACCATATATACAAAGCTTAGGAATTATCTTTCCAAAATGCTTCTTTTTTAATGAGTCTCATATAAATTGCACAATCTTTCCCCACTCCTTCAGGATTTTCCGTAGCCCATTCATTATAAGCAAGGTTGCGACCATTAAGAACTAGGAGAACACTGTGCTTCCCACATTCCTCCTTGAATCTACAAAGTAGGTACTTTTACCAATTCTAATTATCATAACAGGTAAGTTCAGGGAGGGGCTTTCCATCATGTTCTCCAACCTGCTTCTCTCTCCTGTCATGGGAACAATGCGACTTTTCTGACTGGTACAGTGGGCAAAAAACACAGGTGACTCACTTTCTTGGCCCAGCTTGTTTGTCTCTTCCAAGCCGGTCATCAGGGATTTACTTTCCGACCACTCCAGGTATCACACAAGAAGCCCATACGATTCAGAAGATCAAGACTCACTGAGTTGACTTGCTGTGTTCTGTAACACATGAAATGTCTTTAATCTCTAGGTGATATTCAATCTTTTTAAGGTAAATTTCTGCTGAAGATATGCACACTCGCAACACAATTCCCAGAAATCAGTGGGGAAAGTAAGATGCCATTATATGAATGAACCTACAAAATTCTTCTTTTAGTGTAATCACAAATTCATATATCGATGGTATTTGGAGGGACAACCCTTGGAAGGTAACTGGGATTAGGAGAGGGCCTGGTCCCCTCTAATGGGACTGGTAGAGATTGCGCACAGTTGTCCGTCCTCTGCATCTCCCTGTGTGTTAGTTAGATGCAGGAGGAAACCAGTAACAGATGCCAGCACCATGTTCTTGAACCTCCTAACCTCCAGGATTGTGAATTAAATAAATCATTGTTCCTTATAATTTACCTTGGTTTAGGAATTTTGTTACTGCAAGAGAACCCAAGACACAGGAAAAAGCAGAAGTCTGATGTTATTCTCAAAGTATTAACTTCTCTGATTGCCATATTTATAATAAATTAACTATTGTATTTTAATACTTATTATTTTTATTTTTTCATTTTTTCTCAGTTTAGATAAAGCTCCTAAAACAAAACTATAGATATGTCTTAACCTTAAGGATCCTTAATAATCAGTAAGAGAAGAGAAATAATGTTAAAAAAATGAAAGCAAGAAAACAATCTTTAAAAAATTCTTTGTAAATTCAAAAAGAAAATATCTTCTTATATAACTAAAAGCAATGTCCTAACTAGAAGCACATATAGTTTTAAATCAAAGGTCAAATATCTCTACTGAATTTCAGTTTTCAAGATATGCTGATAAAATTACTTCTTTCAGAAGCATCCTTGCCTGGTGGAATTGCTTCTTATTTGGATTAGTACAAGGGAAACAAGATTATCCTTCTGCAGATTCGATGCAGGCGAAAAGTACTTGGTTTAAAAGTACAATTATTTCCCCCTCTTTGGGAATCAAACGTGCTGCATATAATCACTTTGAGGGTTAAAACTCCAATGCTCATTTTGCTGTGCAAGCTTCAAGAGCCTTTTACAGACCTTCTGCCCATAGGCCAGTATCTGATAGAAATCTTATGCTTTAGGGAGTTTTAAATGTGTCCCTGAAACTTTCTGCAATTATCCCTTGTTGAATTAGCAGAACAATAGGGCACCCAAAGAGGCCCTGGTGAATTTCTACCTTTTTTTTTTTTCCATGCTTCTTGAACTTTTCAGGGTTGCTTAATCCTGCACTTTTAAAGCTAAAATGGCTGTAGTACATAGTGCAGTGTTGTACAATGCTTTTAAAGTCTCTGACAACTAACTTTCTGCAATGTCCTTTGTTTTATTAACCAGACCACTGGGGCTATCTCACTTTGTCCCTACATTTAGTATGCTTTCCCTGTAGGCTCAAAGGCAGTCATTTAAGACATCCTTAAATGTTTCAATTATACAGAAGACCCACTTTAGCTTTGAGGTTGCAGGATCATCAGCCTTTCCAAGAGTTGACAGGGCTAGAGACCAATCAGGAAGTCACAGGAGAGAACAGTGAGAGGTTGCTAACTCAGCAAGAAACAACTGTGAAACAAGGAGTTCTCTTACCTTGCTGGTCACCTCCTTTTCCTTTCTTGGATTGCATGTTTCTTCCTCTTCCCCAAGAATGTTCAATGTAATGTCCTGCCTTGGATCCTTAAGCATTTACTCATAATTTTCACACCTGCCGATCCCATGGCAGGAGATGACCTTAGGCTTTTACAGAGCTGCTCGGACCCTTTGTCAGAAAACTTCTGAAGTTTCATTTCAAATGCCCATCATATCAGTCCTGTCTTCTTGTACAATGTTCCAGAATCGTATAGCCCAACACATGTAAAACCTGAAGATCTGAAGCGCAGAAACAGAGAATGAAGTAATGGCCGCATTCCCTCTTAGTGAGCTTAACTTCTTCCATTTCTCTAACCCAACCCGTTCTAGACCAGGACAAGGCAAATCTAGTGCTCTCACATTTGGCTTTTACAGTTAATTTTACAAAGTAAAATTCTAAGAAGACAAAGTAACTTTTACAATATTTCCCATTCATAACTTGAGTCAGACAAATGTTTTATTAATTTATCAGCTACTAGATAAAATGCCTTAAGGAGAAAATATCTCCATTTAGTGCCATAAACCAGTGATGACATTACTATTTCTACAAGTTCTTTCCAAACCTCTAGAAAGCAAACAAACTGCTTATTTATTTATAACTTTTATTTATCTAGCATGTGAGTTTAGAGAAATGACATTTGAATAACCTGAAGCATTCTATGGTTTTCAAACCTAGTGAACCTTTCAGAACACACAGAACCAATGTGAACTATGTGAAATTACTCAGGTGACAGAGTTGTCTTCTGTTCTAAAGGCTTGCAGAAGTTCCTGGTTGATATAAATTCACACCTGCGACATTCTTTTTCTTAATATTACCTTATTGCATGTGTGTTTGTGTGTGTGTGCAGCATGTGTGTTAATGTTCTTGTTTAAAATCTACCTAGTAATCAGGTGTAAAGTTATTTATAATTAAAGTTATTTATAATTATTCTAACCAAATTAGCATTACAGAAATGAATTATGATGGGAATCAAAAGATTTCTGCAATGATACATCTTTTAATGTGAATGTAGTTCTTCTAAAATCATACGCTCAAATTTCGTTTTAGGAGATGAATTAGTCACTAAATCATCATTTTCAGGATTTTAAAATATGCAAAATCCCAAGTACCATATTAGTTTCTTTGGAATATCTCAAACCAGTTCTGGGACAACCATAATAATGCATATCCCAATTCTGAGGAAATCTGCCCCACCTCCATAGCACTCTTTCTACAGTACTTAACACTTTGCATTGCTTTATGCTGTAATTACCATTTACACACCTATGTCCCTGTCAAACTCTAGATGGATGTGAAATGGAATTAGAGTATTATAAGCATACAAAGGTTTCTTTAGTTGATGATTAAATGAAATGTAATTTATTTCTAGTGTCATAAATTTTATGTGCATTTCATGTCATCATTATTTTCACATTGTTTTCCTTTTGTGTTGAATATCATTACTATTTTATTTACCAATGTATCCTACATGACAGGGACACACACATATTCTCAGAAATAGGAAGATTTTTGCCGATACTTTTACCCCAAAAGTTCCACTTACTCTGCTCTCTTCACGACCTGCTTAACTCATCAGCCAGATTCACTGCCAGATTCAGTATGCACCTTATAATCTGTTCCCCCAATTACAAAGTGACCTTTGAAAGTCTTTTCTGATCCACATGTTTCAGAAGTATCATATGAATTAATGCATTTTTTTAATCAAAGAAGGGTCAGCAAGATGGCTTGCCAAATAAAGATATTTGCTACACAAGCCAGCACCCCGAATTTGATACCCCAGCCCAAGTAAAGATGGAAGGAGAGAATTAACTCTACAAAAATTATCCTCTGACAGCCACATGCAGATAAGAGTGCACACGCACATACGAACACACATCAAACACATGCGCACATCATGTAAAACAGAATAGCAAATAATAATAAATAATTCAAGAACGCCTTCACATGTCAGTAAAATATCCCTTGCTTCCTTATTTTAAACTTTTTTACACAATATTTGCTTTTGACTCCTAACGTTCACTGGTTTTAAAGTGTTCATTCCTACCATAACTCTTCTATAGCTCTTACTAAATTTTGAGACATCTACCACATGTTCTTACGTCATATCTATCACATATTCTAAGTGATATCAGTAATTTCTAACAGTTGAATGACTTGAACAGAAGGAATATAAGACTGAATCATGTGAAAACACTATTTTCTATGCTTAGTGAACAAAGTCAGCTCTCTGTCTATGTCTCTGTGTGCTACTGTGAAGTTCGAGCTTCATTATCAATGTGGCTGGATTTAGAATCACCTAAGAAATTGCTGAGGTGCTTTTCTTGGCGCACGTATGAGGACATTTTCAGAGAAGATTAATTGAAAACTCACTCTGAATGTGGACAGCGCCATCCTAAGGGCTGGTGAGTTGGACAAAATAAAGGACAGAAGTGAGAAATCCAGCTGAGCCCTGCTGTTCGCTTCTCTAGTCTCGTCCGTGATGACTTGAAGTGCCATGTTCTACATGGACTGAGCATTCTCAATAGGGGCTAAAGCAAACAATTCTTCTTTTAAATTCTCCTGTCAGGTATTTGATTGTCATAATAAGAAAAGTAACTCATGTAACTCTCATATTTTAGAAAGTTGTTGGATCACATGGTTTTTCATAGAAATTTAAATAAGCATGTACTATCTGCACATCTATTTTTCTACCTGTTTGATGATTAATTATTATTTTAAGATAAAGTAAGAACAGAGATTTTAATTTTTTTATCTGGCCAAACATAGATGCCCACTCCCTAGTGTATGTAGTCTGGCATTCTCGGAAGGGTCCCACACAGACTTCAGGGCTATCTGACTGGCACACTTCCTGCTTCACTCTGATGCCACTTACCATGAATGCCTCTTAGGTCCCTTTTCAGCCAGGAATACCTTCTGTTTAAGTGTTATCTCAGTTTATGGGTTTCTGTGCACTGACAATACCACCCTGATCTCTTTCCACCAGAGAAAGTCACCTTAAGTATCCCCCCAAGATACTTTGATTTTGTCCTGGGCCAGGGGCTGACCTTCTGGTGGAGGGGAAGGAAGTCTGGATGAGGGCTAGTTGTAAATGTTTTTTACTAACATTTCCGATTTTGAACTCCCTGAGTCTTATTGGGAATTTTCTTCACATTGTATCTTAAAAGACTTGGGGTTCATGTTTAGATTATGCATTTGTGATGTTCTATGGTGACCGCAGAAGCCTGGAGCACTACCTTCAAATAAAATTGCCTAGCCCCAGAAGAGACTACAGTACCACATTCAAATGATCATTAGAGATATGGGTGAACCTAGTTAGTTCTTTTTCTGTTTATGTTTGTAATAATGATTTTACATATCCATCTCCCACATTAAACTCAGATAGTATGTAAAAGGAAAAATACCTAGCATGTAACAGGCATGTAATGGTTTCTTTAGTCAATGAATAAATGAAATATAAAATGTATATACCATTTTACATTAAAAGTTCAAATACTTTGTGCTGATTAGTACACTAGATAGCTACATCTTTTTTTTTTTCTTTAACATTTGCACTGTACAAAAGAATGCCAAGAATGGTGACCCACGCCTTTAACCAGGCACTCAGGAGGCAGAAGCAGGCAGACCTCTGACAGATTGAGGCCAGTCTGGTCTACATAGTGAGATTCAAGAGGAATGGGACCAGGGACACCCTATCAAAAAAGATGAAACGTGAGTGATATAAATGCACTTGTAGGTTGTAGGTAGGAGAGATTGTATATTCATATGCTTTCCAAGAAGCAGCAGTGAAGGAAAGGATCTGACTTGCCCCGCGATACCACACATAACCCATTTTTTTGTGCATAATATATAATCTGTTTGAGGTGAAATAAACATATAAAACTAAAAACACTAAATGTTTCAAGATATGAGGTGTTTTATAATTTTACTTACTCTGTTGGTACTTTTCTCCATGAAACCCATATTGTAAACAATTTTAAACAAGATATGTCAGGAAAATGACAGGAATGTGAGAGTTCTCTCCTGCAGGAGATTATCTAACCTAAGCACCTCAACTGTGAAAACTGCAGAAGCAACTTTGAGAAAACATTTTGAATGTGACAGCAAAATTACTTTGTGATGTTTATACATTTTTCATAATGTTGTTCCCAGTAGAACGGATTTCTATATTTCTTACAGCAATGGTATGAAGAATCAGCCTTTTAAAGGATCAGGATTTGCTGACATTGCTGTTAGAGCCCCTTGTTAGCTAAGAGACAATGTTGAGCTAAATGCACCAGAGTGAAAACTTTGAGGCACTAAGAGGTTTCAAAAAAATTAGCTACGTGACCCCATGTGCTCACGCTTGTGAGATAAAAGAAAGAGGAAAACACCGCGACAGAAATGAAATAAAACAGCCACCGTAGAGGACTTGGACAATATGCCACTGAGCTCTATAAACCTGTACTTATTTTTTACATCTTGCAAGGTCATAGATGACGCTGACATTGGTTTCCTAGCAACCCACTCTACTAACCTACTTTTGTCCTAATCATTAAAGAATGGGCTCGGTAGGCTCAACTATATCTCAAAATGAAAAAGAAGCAATCAAAGTGGCACTGGGCAAGTGCAGATGAGTGGAATACAGGTATGCGTGCACAGATACGTTAAAAATAAAGGTGCGCGTGGGTACACAGACACATCCCACGCATTGTCTCTCACCTGAGTTTACAGAAGGAAACTGTCCTTCCTGAAATTTCCTAGAATTAAGAATCGATATTCAAAAGTCTCAGAATCATCACACTTTGTAAACTTTTTAAATTTATTTTCATTTGATGTGTATGAGTATTATGCCTGCATGTATGTAAAAGCATCTATGTCATACAGTGCTTGTGGAGGACAGAAGAGAGCACTGGCTCACCTGAAACTGGAGTTACTGATGGTTGTCAGCCATCACGTGGGTGCTGGGATTCAAAACGGGTCTTCTGTAAAAACAGCCAGTGTTCTTAACACCTGAATCACTCCAGCCTAGAATCATCACAATTTTGAAGTGCCCAAATACATATTTTGTTGAACCACATGTGATAATTTATGACATTTAAATTCAATACTTTAAAAATATTCTGTATGTAGTAACAAAACTAATGACCAGGATAGTTTTGAAACAAATAATTGAGTAAAAATAAGCTAAATTAATTATTTAAATATCACTTTAAAATCATATATAAACTTACTGTTATAAGTTTCTTAAATTGTATATGAATATATATATATATGTTCATATAATAGTTTAATTGGAATTAGTCTACAGAGATTATTTATGCTCATTTCAGATGCCATAAGTCACCAAATATAAAGTCCAATACTTCCCGTGGAGTTGTGGATCACAGGTATCTTGGAAACCCCTCAAAACAACAAAGCTAGAGTCATTGCCTTTGGTGGCAAAAGAGAAGTTGATGTTAAGATTCTGCTGCTGAGGACACCACACACTTTTGTCATAGCACATGGAGAAATGAAGTCGGTACCGATCAGGAAGCTTCCTGATGTCTGGTTAGCTCTTAGAGACTGGAAAGTGCTACATAGGAGGCATAATAATCATGATCATGTCCTGTCCAGCTATGAAGCTGGGAACTTTAATGACCTGCATATGGCAAGATATGTTCATGACTGCAGTTGTGGCTCAAGTGTTAGAAAGATTTAAAAACAGCAAAAAAAGAAAAAGCGCCTTCTGATTGGATTTAGACTTGATCCAGAAGAGGAAGCTTATGCTCCATCCTGTAAATCTGGCCAGGAACCCACAGATGATGCGTTTGCAGGCCCAGGGAGCACACTTACTACTGTTATTCTACCAAATGCACATGTTTGCAAAATGTCCTTTAAACTTGTATCTCTCTTCCTATGGATTAATGTGGATCTCAGACCTCATCAGAGAAGTTTCTTGGTGAATTAGATAGCACTGAATGCAGATACTCACTAATCACAGAGCACAGGATAAGTATCAGTGGAGTGCTCAGCCACAAAGGGGACAGCTGCATCACACAAGGGGACAGCTGCATCACACAAAGGGGACAGCTGCATCACTCCCTTTCAAAGTCTCGGGGAGCATCTGCAGAAGAGTGACTGGAAAAGTCTGGAAGAGCCCGAAGTAGGGAAAGACCAGAGAGAAACAATGTCTTACGGACAGGAAAGGACCACCGCACTTCTGAACTGCAGTCACCACATGGGAACAAACTCGTTCGCACTCTAGAATGGAGAGAGAAGGGGTTCACAAGCTCCCGCCTTTAGTTGAAGAGACGGACAGTTGATGGCTTCTGGACATAGGGAGAAGTCGGTATTCTATAAGGGTATAGGTCCCTGGACATTTGGACTTGCACCCACAGATGGCTCCGTACCCAGGAATATATAGGGGCACAAATTGGAGCTGATGTGTTCTTAAATAACAAAAACACCATGCAGTTTCAGAGGTAGGAAGGTAGGGATGGATGTGGGAGCAGTGACTGGGAAGAGAGGGGATGAAGACGACTGAATGATACTATATGACCATCTCCAAGAATTAAAAAATATTTTCTTAGGCAGCAAAAAGTTTTAACCAGGTATGGTGCTGCATGTGTTACTTTCAGTACTGGGGAGGCAGAGGCAAGCAGATCTCTGTGAGATTAAAGCCAGCCGGTTCTATGTAACAAGGTTCAGGCTAGCTGGAGTTTCAGGAAGACTCTGTTTCAAAAACAAGCAAACACACACAAAAAATTTCAGAGCAAATGTTCATTTTTCACACTTGGTCCTTTAGGTCAGAGGCAATGTTTTCAGAATTTGTTTTTGTGGCTATAAATTTTAGGAAGTGTTATTTTTCTGAGTTCTCTTTTTGTCACTTAAAAACATGTAACTTTTTGTCTGTTTTTTTTCATAACTCTCCAGTCTCTAAAATTCTACCGTCATTTTTTTCTCTACTTTGAGGAAATAGATTCATAGTCTTTGTTTTTCTAAGGAAAGGGATTACTTGGCTTGTACATCCCAATCACAGTTCATCTTCAGGGAAGCCAGGGCAGAAATCAAGGGAAAGAACATGGAGGCAGGGACCGAAGCGGACACCACAGAGCTGTAGTGCTTCTGGGCCTGCTCTTCCCATCTTGAGGTTCAGATAAATCTTGGACTTTGGATATTTAGAGTGTTAAAATTGTTCAAAGATTTGGGGAGCAATGAAGTTGGACTGAATGCATGCTGCATTGTTTAAAGGTCAGGAGCAAACTAGGGCAAAAGGCATAAATGTTCAAAATGATGTGTTTTGATATCAAGCTGACAAGGGGTAGAGCTGTGATGGTTAAAATGTTTAACTTGACAAATCAACAAGGAGACAAGCATCTGGGAATGTCTGTGTTGCATTACATAGATTGGGTAAACTGAGGGAGGAAGACATGTCTGAAATATAGGTGATTTTATTCCCTGCTTTGGGCTCCTGGACTGAATAAAGAGAAAGCAAAGGCTGTTGCTCAGCAGATAAAAGCATTTGTGCAAGACTGATGACCCAAATTCAATTCCTGGAACCCACAGTGGAAGGAGAGAACAGACTACGAAAAGTTGTCCTCTGACCTTCACTTGCACAATAGGGCATGTGTGTCTGGACTCACATATGCATGTTATACACCCATGCACACTCACACACATACACACACAGGTACATACACACAAACTAATGGGTTTTAAAATAGCTAAAAATATCTGTTAAAAACTGAGAAAACAAGCTCTCCCTGGTGGTAAATAAAATGTAACCAGTTGCCTCAAGCTCCTGTTGCCATGATTTCCTTGCTCTGATGGATAGTACCCTTATACTATAAGCCAAAGTAAATTCTTCCTCTTTAAACTGCCCCAGATATACTGGGGCAGCAACTAGGAAAACAATTGCTGCAACAGTCAAATGAGCTTTAGCAAGTGTAGCCAGATGATTGTCTTAAACAAATGTGAAAATTAGACCTTTACCAATAGTATATAAAATTGTTAACTCAAAATTGATATCCAGCCTCAATATACAAAGCTCCCAGAAGAAAAAAATAGAAAGTTATGTGACAACAGTTTCTTGGTTATGATACCTGGGAAAAGCAAAATTATGTAGGATTCCATTTAAGTAAAATGTTCAAAATAGTCAAGTGCATGAAAGCTGGCAGTAGAATGATGGCTGTCAAAGATGAGTGGGTCTGGGGCAGGGGAGAGGAGTTTAGGGCCACTTTGGGGTTGGGATAGGGGAGAGGTACTTGTGCAGCTTTGCGGTTTCATATTTGTAAGATGAAAGAACAGATCTGGAGATCTGTTTCACAAAGATGTAGATATATTTCTGGTACTATTGAGCTATTTGTTGTTATTCTGTAGTAAAAGTGCATTGGCTGCGTATTGATATAATGAAATGTCTGTTTTAGGTTTTAAACCAAAAATCACCTCTGTTAAACTTGTAACTTGCATGTCTCAATAAACTTGTAGGAAAGATGTATGTTGATAGTAACTATAACCTCCTACATAAAAAACAGTATTTCTTGTTTTCTATAAGAAAAGTCAAAATGCATAGTGGTTCTTTGATTTGATATGTGTGTATAAAACAATGGTAGAGCTATCAAAACAGCATACTACTGCATAAAAGTATCTTATTATACTGAGCAATGAAATAGGATAGAAAGTTCAGAAGTCATACAACATATTTATGGTCATTTTTTTTTTTACAAAAGGCATCAAGAATACATAAAGAGTAAAAGAGTTTCTTCAACAAATGATGATGTATTTAAAATGGTAGTTGTTAGAATTAAACAAGATGTTTAGTAAAATGCACAATAAAGAACATAGCATAAAGTAGATGATGAAATCGATTGCTTTCTTACTTGAAGATAACCTTTAGGAACACTGTGGAAACAGTTGGTAAATTATTTGGTCTCCTATTTTATAATTACAAAAGAAAATAAGTATAATACCATCATATTCAGAATGTGGTCAAAATGCTAATAGTTTCACAAAGCTTTATAGAGGGTCTTGTTGGTCTTGAATGAGATTATTAGTGATTTTGTGTGTTTCATGACACCCTGCAGAACTTCAGGCAACTGCTGAATTCTAAGGGTGGAAACAGCCAGTGTCTTCAATTATGAATGCAATGATGAGCTCATTAGGTAATAAGAGAAAGTTTCAAACAGAAAATATTGTTTAACATCAATCCCAAAACAAAACAAAAGACATGAATGTGAGAAAAGGGACTTGTAGGGAGAAGGGTGAATGACAGGGATGAGAGATAAGAAAAGCAGGGAGAGCGCCATCCGAAAGCACCACATGCACAACATATGAAACTGTCAAATAATAATTTAATCAATAAAAAGTTTTAAACTATTAGTTGTATTGATTTGAATATGTGCATTAATGAACACTGATGTCTACATTAGTGACACTGTTTTCTGTTTTGGCACTCTTAGAAAGTTCCTGTTGATTTATAGATCACAGTATTGAATAATGAAACTTTAAACATAGACGTTTAAGTAGACATTAAAATGACAAGCACATACAGGAGTGTTTAATCGACATTGAAAGTCGGAGATGAAATATTTAACTAGAATAGCTAAAACTGAATAGGATTATTTTAGAAACGATGAAGAACTGTTCTGTAATACTGAGGAAGGAGCCAAAGAACGATTTAATGTAAATTCTGTTTCTAGGATCTGATTCAAATATCTTTGCAAATAGAAATAATCATTAAATACTTTGACATTTTAAAAATAGGCCATTACCTAGCCTATAAGAAAGGACAGATAATCTCTGATAAAATAAATTAGGATGTTCTAGTAAATTGATGAGAATTCATGTGAAAAATGAATGCCTTGAGATGATTCCATCAACTAAACCACCTATGAATTAAATGCACACCCAGTTTATTAAGGCATGATGTAACTGATACATCTAGCACAGAGTATTTTTAAATTCTTATTTAAATAAATAATTTTGTGATTGATTTTCTCTTTTTATTTACTTGAGGTATAAAACAACCCTTTAAAGTAGAAGATAACTTCAGAGACATATAAAAATAAATCTATCTCACCAAATTGTATATAGTAAGTATATGTAGGTTAGTGTATAGTCATTATTACTCAGTAAAGATATTCAAGAAATTATAGATAAAAATCTTTATAACTTCTTCAAATAAAGATATTGCATTTCCTTAGTTCAGTCTCTATGGTCATAGACATTCGAGCGATCTTATATTCATAGAATATATGAAAAAATGTTTAAGTGTGTGTGTGTGTGTGTGTGTTAGCATGCGCACATGTGTGTATGTGCAAAATGTCCATATGCATGCCATAGCATGAGGGTGGAAGTCAGGGGGCAACATTGTGTAGCCCATTCTCTCCTTATTCTTCCTTTCCACGTTTACGTGGCATCTGAGGATGGAGTTCAGGTCATCAGGTTTACAAGGCAAGTGCCTTTACCTGCTCAGCAGTATCTTTGGTACCAATTTCAAATAATTAAAGCAAGATAATAATCTATGTTACCTAGACATAGCATGCAATTTAATAGTCCTATGCAATGCTGTAAATGTAGCTGTGTCTGGAAGGTAGAAGTTTTTTAAAAAACATATTCATAGAATTTTAATTTAATCATCAATTTAATGTTAGATATGTTTGTAACATTTTAAATAATAATGTCCAGGATTCTGAGCCTTCCCCTTATTAAGATTATTCAGTAACTTGTTATATTGGCAATACAAGAAACTATATTTGTATATTGTTGGATAGCTTGGTCTTTGTTTTATATTAATTTGCTTATGTATCACCAAAGATGACATAACAACAACTATGAACTCAAATAATATTTTCTATAAGAAAACTATTTGACAATTTATGATGCATTTATTTTTTTAGAATTTAATTAATATGTACTGCATTTACTTCATTTCCACCCCTTTTCTCACTGGTCAAACTAGTCCCGTGCCCTCTACTCCTCTCAATTTTGTGACCTCTTCTTTAACTAGTGTTGCACAAACACAAAATCATACAAAAGAAAATTGAGTTCATTTAGTGTTTCTCATATGTGTATGTGCTTAGACTGACCGCTTGGGACTAGGAGTTGATCACTGGAGGACACTGATTTTACCTTCAGTGCCTACATAGCTCTCTATTGACAGGTGGGTCATTGTGAAATTTCCTTCATTCACGTTGGCATGTCAACTGGTATTATCATTATGTAGGTCTTGTTTAGGCAACCATATTGTTGAGATTTCATAAGTGCAGCTTCCATGTCATGTCCAAAAGATGTCCTCTAGCAACAGGCCTCCCAGTCCTCTGGCTCTTAAAGTCTTTCTGCCCCATCTTCCTCTGTGTTCCCTGAGACTTAGGTGTAATGATTGCATTGTAAATGTATCAACTGGGGCTAGGCACACCATGGTCACCTCTCTGCATTTTGACTAGTTGTGATTCTCTGTAACAGTCTCTGCTGCAAAGTGAAACTTCTTTGGTGAAGACTGAGTGCTACACTAACCTGCGTGCATAAGTAAGTGTTTAGGATTCAGCTAGAAATTATATTGGTTAAGGGAAATGGCAATAGTATATTCTCCTTTAAGCTCTATGATCTTAGTCACAGGCTAGGTTATATTATCAGTTATGAATGTCTACTCATATATTGAGCAAGCATTAAGTCCAATGAGGTAGCTGTTGTTTGATCCCAAGAAAAAAGTGTCACAGTTGCACCATTAGGGATATTTTGCTGGGCTATTAATTGTTGTGGTTCATAAGCTTTGCAGCTGGATGTGAATCTTTTCTCCCTTGGTAGCTTGAATAGCACCGTCTATGAGAGTTGGCCATCACTGAATAGGTTTCCAGGTCAATTCAAACTCATTTTCTTCAAGACCTGCAAATAGTGCTTATCTCATTGCAATCAGTGGGAGAAAGTGATCACCCCTTTTTAAGACTGCATGTGTGTTGGCCTAGGTTTAAAGATCAGAAAAGATAAAATCCTCTGATAATAGTCCAACAGTTACATCTGCATTTCATGTTGAATATACTGTTTCAATACAACAGAGGGAACCCTTGTTTGGGGCACAGTTCCAGGAGAATATTAAGAAAAACAGATTTTTTCAGTAGTTTAGATTCACTTTTCCCTTAAAATGGATACTAAGACCAGGCATGGAAACATACAGCTTTACTCTCAACAGTTGAGTTGCCAAAGACTATGTATCTCTGTGAGTTTGAGGTCAGACTTGCCTACATAGCAAGTTCCAAGTCAGTTAAGGCTTCACAGTGAGACTCCGTCTCAAAGCACCAAAATAAATAAATAAATAAATACATAGATGTTAAGGCTGATTTTAACAATAATGTTCATAAACAGGGAAGATTTGCATAGATTGTATATATAATTTAAATCTAAATTATGTATATGTGAGGAAACATGGAGTAATTGTTTTTTTGACTCTAGCTTATTTTGCTTAACGTATTGATTTCTAGTTCCATCCATTTTCCTGCTAATGTCAAAATTTCACCTTTATGACTAAATAAAATTCCATGCATATATGTACCATATATACCCAATTTTCTTTATTTGTTCTTCTGTTGACAGCTAGATGGGTCATTTACTTGCTATGGTGGAACCAGTTCTATGGAGATTACTTGATGGAATATTTTGGTCTAAACAGAAGATTAAACGTGGGCAAGAGGGCATAAAGAATAAACTATTCAATAACATTCAACCAAAAGAGGTCTAAAACACAGCAGTACAACATAAACATAACAGGAATTAATAAGCATTGATCAGTAATAACTCTCAATATTAATGACATCAATTTCCCAGTAAAAAGACACAGACTGATTGATTAGATTAAAAAAGGGGATCCATCAATTTACTGTCTCCAAGAAACACACCTCGTCGACAATGATTGATAACACCTTAGGGTAAAAGAATGGAAAAGATATTCCAAGAAAACTGAGCTACTAAACAAGCAGTTGTAGCTACTCTAATATCTGACGAAATAGACTTAAAACTAAAGCTAGTCAGAGAGACAAGGAAGGTCGCTTCACATGTATTAATGGAAAATCCGCCAGGAAGAATTTATAACCCTAAACATATAGACTCCATATACATGGTCATCCAATTTCATAAAAGAAACTTTATTCCCTCTGAAATAAAACATGAGCTCAAAACAGTGATAGTGGGTGACTTCAATACTTCACTGTCACCAATAGATATATTAACCAGACAGAAACTAAGCAGAGAAACCCTGTAATTAAACGGCACTGTAAATTTAATGAACCTAACAGACATCTTCAGAACATTCCACTTAAACACCAAAGAATGTAGTTACTTCTTAATATCCTATGAAACTTTCTCCAGAATTGACCACACATTAGGACACAAAGCAAATCTCCACAAGTTTATAAAAATTTCTATCCAACCACAAAAGAAAAAGCTAGATATCAACAGTAAAAATGAGAAATAACATTTCTTTTTCATTAATTTATCCCTGATCTTCCTTAGTTCTCTCCATCTCCCCATTTCATCCATCTTTTGATGAATTTTGTTATCTAATACCTTAGGAAGCATCATCATGTATTTTATTTTAAATACTTTAACTTAAAAAAAAATTAGGCCCAGAGAGCTATAAACGTCCCTCACAGGATTGCTTTTCCTGTGTCTCATAGCAACTCACATATTCTTCTCAGGACCTAACAGCATTCACCAAAATAAACTAAGCAATGTTTTACAAAACAATTCATGACACATTTAAAACAATAGATAACATAAATGATACCATGATAGAATTAAATTAGAAAACAATAACAGAAATACAGCAAGAAAAAAAATCCTTAAACTTTGTACCAATTAACCAATGTTCTACTTAATGTCACAAAAGTAAAAAAAAAAAAAAACATGTCTCAAGAAGAGTTTTGAAATATTTTGAACTAAAAAAGTAAAAATACAATTTATTCAGTTTCTCAAAAATGGCAAAGAGAATGCTTACCTGGAGATGTGAAGCACTTAATTAATAGATCTGAAAATAAGCAAGGTTTCAAACCAAGAACTTAGTGAATGACTACCTTAGAAAAGCAGAGAAAAAACAATTTGAGGTGAAAACAAAATAAATAAATAACCAAAAGTGTAATAATAGCAGTGACATTGATAAAATATAAATTAGGAAATCTATTTAAACTAGATTTTTAAAAATTGCTTTCTGAAGTAGATAAAATGACATTTAACAATGACACAAAGTAGTAGAGGAAAGATGTATTAAATTTCTTTATGAACAGCTTATATGCTGTAAGTGCTCTCTGTGTTGAACTCAGACTCACGTAAGTGTAAAACTTCACAGCTGTCCTTGAATAACACCCTGCCCTATATTGATAGACTATTTTGAAAAGTCTTTCTTCCCTTTGTTATTTCTCTTCATTTTAGAAGATTCAGTGAAGTGCAGTGTCTTCATGGTGGAAACCTGAAGAGATGTCGTGTAACAGAGGCTCTGAGGCTCTATGAGCTAAGGTGACTCTGCCCAGCCTCTCACATTTCTAAGTTTTTGTTCAGAATACTTTTCACTTCTGAACATAAATTATGGATTCCACAGTAATGAACATTCAGGTATATGGTTTTGAACGGATTCAGTGTTTAAAGAGGAAACGTCTCCTCTCATGTGCATCAGGACTCCCCGCCCACAATCAGAATTCCTCATTGGTGACTTGTTCACTTCCAGGCGTAGCACATATTTTGTTATCAATAGTCTTTTTTGTTTATATGCGAAAGTGTAAGCTTTTATATTCTGTTTCTAATAACCGATACAAAAACATTTTGGAAAGGAAAATATAGTAGCTAGCCATAAGATTAAATAATTTTAACAATAAAACTTATTCCTCTTTAGTATCACCAATTCTCACTCTTGTTTTCTTTATGGTCCTTTTGAGACAGGTCTTTGTAGCCAGAGATGATCTGGAACTTACTATGTAGACCAGGTTGGCTTCAGTGTCTCAGAGATCTGTCGACCTCTGCCTCCAGAGTGCTGGGATGGGATTAAAGTTGTATGCCACCATGCTTAACTCACGTAAACTGAATTTGAGCGTTTCATTTTCCTTCTTATATTTTGTTTTGTAGTAACACACACACAAAAAAATCAGACCCAAGCTTCATACATGCATAAATCAACATCGCTGACATATTTTTCATAAGAAAATTGTTTGTGGGCATAGTCATTGGCATCACATTTTTTAAAACACAAGGCTTCAGGAAGACCACTGTGGGAATTCCAACTTGGCTTCGTTAGCTGTCATCTCTGCCTCTGTTTGCCAGACCTTGATGCTACACATAAATATTTTATCTGATTTACACTAGATCATACAGCCATTCCATAGATATGAAGACATTTAAAACTGGGATACTTAGCTAATGCTCTGATTTCTGGTTTCTATTGAACAGTGTGACACTTGGCACAGCCTCGACAATCATTCCTGGCAGCCGTCACCCCGTTTAAATGCTGTTCTGTCCAAAGACCCTTCATCTCTGGCATGCCTCCTCATTTATGTTCCATTCATGGCCTGCAATCCACTTTCTACCTCTGCTGCAGGCTATTTTTGCCAGTTTCAGTTTTGCTACTTTTGAGCTGCCTTTTGGGAATCTAGAAATAAGTCTGAAGAATCCCAACAACCACCAAGCACACCATCACATGACTGCTGAGTGAAAAGTTCTTTGATAGAGCACTTCTACTGAAAGCAAAGGATCTATAGGAAGGTACTGCACAGGAAATGCAAGCTAACATCATGCAAAGTCATATCACAGCTCTTCCACCACAGAAATGCTGGAGTCTTCACATTCCCTGACCTATTAGAACCATAGATATGTAATGAATTGCCATCATATCTGTGCTTTGCATTTGAATGATACATTCATTTTTCATAACATGTGTGTGAATGTTCTAAAGCATATTCCAAATACAGATTTGCTGTACTTTTTAAATTCAGTTAATTTAGTGGTAAGTGAGCTGTTATATAGACCTCGTCAATAATTACACAGAGGGTCTGTTAGACTAACAGATGCCATAACAGTATAAACAAAATGTTTTGTTTGGAGTTCTGTTTAACTTTACATATTTAATTTTAATAATATTTTTGTTGAGTTATCATCATTTATAGCACTGAAAATTTAGTTTAAAACACACACAGCATGAAATTTTTATAGCTCTAAATGTATAATGTTTTAGGGCACAGTTATCCATGAATTAATTAGCTATGGGACAGAAAATGCCCTTCAATCAGAATACAATCTGAATTTCCAGAAAGCTAGAAAGGCAAATTAGATGCAGATTAACAAGCTTAATGTACATGCATCTCTTTGGTAAAACCAAGTTGTTGGAACCAAAATTATTATGACAACATATTTTTAAAGAATATTGCTCTTTAAAAATTTCTATGGCTGATTTTTTCAAAATAATAAATCTTCTGATATGACAAGCTATTCAGTGTTCAAGTGACCTTCATTTGGGTTACTGACTTCTACCAGAATTACAGAAAAGGTCATCCTTTCAACCTACAAGTAGAATTTTGAATTTATTTTTTCTATCCTGTGCTATATTGCATGTAGAACCTGCACATCTTTGGACACTAATTAGAAATAATAGACTGTTTTGTGGAAATTCTCTGAAGCAAAAGTTTATATATTTTGCCCTGTGGGCTCTATTTGTCTCTAAATATTGTATCGTGTAATCTCATAGCATCTCAAAGTGATTTTGAAATAGTTGTCAATATTTGAGTATTTGGAGAATTCTCAAAATATTAAATTTATGTATTGAAATACTTTATTACCCAAACAATAGCAATGATCACCTGGGGGAACAGTTAAAATGTGTGAATTCTCTTTACTCAACATGACAGTAAGTTAAAGTCTCAGAGGAAAGAGGTAGGGGATATACTGTATGCTTTGTAGGTGATTCTGTTGTTTTATTTACTTTGAGAAACACAGTTCTAGCACTTTATGCTAATGTTCCAATTCATTTGATACCCAAAGTACGGTTGTCCGTAGCATCTAAATCTCTTATGAAAGTATTAAAATGCAAACCCCAGAAGTCATTCAGATCTACAAATTCAAACTTCATGGGCGAGAGGCCCAGGAGCTCTAGGCAACGTCGTTTCCTGGTAAGTGTTACTTACCCTTAGTCATGACAGCGCAGTCTGAAACAAAGCAGAACGGCCTGCAAAATAATCTCAGCTCTGTCCTTACTCTGCTAGTCACCATTTTTCACTAAACCTGTGCAAAGCTTTAGTAGCATTCCTCTCAAAGGAATCGTCTGGTTTTAATCCACTCAGTTCCTACAGAGTTCTGTCAGTGGCAAATAAACTGATAGCAGTAATTCATAATTATGATATAATTATCTAGGTAACACTTGTAGGATATTTAAATTTTCAAAGGGTAGTTAATACAGATAAAACTCAAAATCTGGAAATTTAATCTATCATAATGATAGTTTGTTGAAGATCAGCAGGATGTACAACACATTTTCCATTCCTGCCTAACCCCGTACTGTCAACTTTGAATTATATATTACCATAATTATTAGGTGAAATAATTTCCTAGTCCAGCTTCAAACTTTGTCTAAATCCTAAACCACACACTTATTCCAAACAGTCACCCCCTCACATACACATGCACCCACACACATGTGCGTGCGTATATATTACACTGTTTTCTGCTGAGCTTTCTCTTCACCCCATGTGACGATCATTAAGATGTTTCAGCAGGTAAAAGTGCTTTCTCCACACACCTGACAACCTGAGTTCCATCCCTGGAACCCATGTAAAGAAGACAGCATGTTGTGGTGTGCCTCTGTAATCATAGCCTTCCGACAGTGAAAAAGGACAGTGACAGAGAGCAGAGAACACCAGCCAGCTGGCCTGGATTATGTCGCACAGAGTTGTAAATAAGAGAGATCCTGTCTTGACAAGGTGCAAGCCAAGACCTGAATCCAGAGTTTTCCTTCTCACCCCCATAAGTAAGTTATAGTACACATGCCACACACCACCATATGCAAAAATGATTAATTAAAAAAAAAATAAGTTCACTTACAGCACCAGGGACACCATGCACAAGACCCATGCAAACTCAAGCAGACAAAACCCAGGATAGAACTAGAAATGGACAGCTGGCCCCAATCTTAGCAGAAGAACTATTGACAACTGATTACTGCTCAGTGAGGAAGAGCTCAGCTTCTTAAAGCAGAGTGAATCTAGACAGACTCCAGTAGATGAACTTGCACTGAGGGATGTCTGAGAACATCAACTTACCTCCATGTACTAAATATAAACATCAGCCTGCATAAAATTGAGTGGGGCATTGGGAGGGTGCTGATGGGAATGGGATCTAAAGATGATTAAGATGCGGTGTATGAAATACACAAAATTCAATCAATCAATAAATAAATAAAGAGAGGGAAAAATTAAAGTCCCATGCAATTCTGTTACATAAAAGCATTGAAAGAGAAATTAGTGGATCCAGTATCAGGGACGTGGCACACTGAGTTCCTACCTTTTGAACTTAGAATTTCTGATAGGGAATGGAAAATTAAACTGGTTTTGGAATAGAAACCCTTTACATTCCAGGTTCTTTTATAACTGATAAAAGTTACTTTATATGTATTTTTACCCATCAAGAAATCAGATTAGACTCTGGCATGCTGGCACATGCCTTTAATTCTAGCATGACCAAGGCAGAGGCAGGGGAATTTCTGTGAGATCCAGGCTAGCTGGGGCTACAAGGAGATCTTGTCTCAAAAACAAACAAAAAGAAATTGAATTAATAACTTAGTATTGATTATTTAATTATTGAAATATAATAATTTTTAAATTATTTAATTTTTGAAATATAATTCAAGAAATAATTTGTGAAAAAGAATGTCTTAATAATGGTTCTACACTGTTAATGTAGGCTGTTGAAAGTTATGAAAATATCACAGGATTCTTATCACTCCTGAATTATCTCATTTTCCTGAGTGAGGTCTTATAGCTTCTTTGAAACCCAAGGGTCTGTAGAGCAATGTTAATCTTGTTTCTGATATCACATTTAAAGCCTGGCTACATGGTATTGTATACCAGGAAATGCAAAATGTTTCTGTACACATTTAAGCACTCTTTTTTGTGATCATCTAGTTAGTGAAGGGTCTGAAGGATGTCTTGCTATTCCTATGTAGTATGGTGAAGATCCACAAGGGAGGCACAAAAGTACACTTTTAATACTTTCTGAACTTGTTTTCCTACTCATACCAAAAGGCACAATCTTTACTTTAGCATTTCAAAAATAAAATACATTTGTAAGCACAATAATATTTTCCACACAAAGCATTTGTAATATGTTTTTATTTTCCATTTATTTAAGTTTACATATTTCATATTGTCCTGGGAACTTGAACATAAATAAAAGTTAAACATTTCAACGTTATTTTGATGTTATTCAGTGGGAGAAAAACAACACAAAATTTGTATGACTAATATAATTATTAGAGCCTTCTTAACTTTAGAGAATTACTTACAGAATTGGCATATGCTTAACCCAAAATAAGAATTTCTTTTAGTTATTGGTTGGGTGATCTATATGATTTATATGTGAAATAAAGTATAAAGTATATTTTGGTATTGTCAATGATGTTAAATTATGAAATGCTAAATTTCATTTGTAGATTTTTTTCCCTCAAAGCAAAACTCAATGTTTCTGCTTCTATACTCTTTAAATGTTAAATTAATAATTCTCACAGATTGAATATGTAGGGTCAAAATAAAATGTCACTTTCTAGCAGGGTATGGTGGTTCAGGACTTTAGTCCCACCACTTAGGAGGCAAAGGCAAGTGAATCTTTGTGAGATCAAGGTCTGCCTGGTCTACATAGCAGGTTCCAGGCTGTCTGAAAAAAAAAAAAGACCAAATAAAAATGACACTTTCTGAGTGCTTGAAGAAAATGGAGCTACTAAATATTAAACCTCAGAGTATTATTTGAATAACAAACATTTATTCTAGGACTGGAGAGATGGTTCAGTGGTTAAGAACACTGGCTGTTATTGCAGAGGATCTTGGTTTGATTCCCAGCACAGACATTATTGCTAACAACCATCTTTAATGCCAGTTCCAGGAGATCTGACATCCTCTTCTTCCCTCCATGGTCACTGTATGACATGAGTACGCTTACATACATGCAGGAATTGCACTCATAAATATAAAAAATAAAAATAGATAAACCAAAAAGTGAATCTTATAAAAATAAATATCTATTTTATAGTTTACAAATATGTTTTATCCTTTTTAAGAAATAATTATTTTAGTTTTAAATATGTGTATGTGTGTGGATCTGTATGTGGATATGTGCACATGTATGCAAATAACCTATGGAGGCTAGAGAGATGTCAGATCCTCTGAAATTGGATGTCGGGCATTTGTGAGCCACCCAGCGTGGGTGCTGGGAACTGAATTCCAGTCTTCTTTGGAAGGGCATTAAGCACTTTTAATCACCGAGTCATCTCTCCAGAAGCAAATATATTTTATCACTCATAATTGAGGCTTGATGAAGAACTCACAGAAAAATATTTCCATGAAGTGGGAGAAATATGTTAATGTGTTATGAGCTAAAGTATGAATAATATTAAATTTAGTGGTACAAAAGCAGAAATTAGAGCATAGCCCAGTGTCAAATAAACAGCAGTAAGGATACTGAACTGTAAAATGACTCAAAATACATCTCAGTGTACCTCAGGAATAACTGAAAAATAGAATTCACACTTGAACATTGAAAGGAGGGGAGGGAAAAGGATAGAGCCAAGAACACAATGAATTACAGAGACAATAAAGAAATATGGGTAAAATGATAGAAAACAGAAAGTTTAGGAATGAAAAAAATAATAGGTATGTAAGATAATAAAGAGATTTATGTATTTGAACACATAGAATCTGTGCTGAAGCAACAGAAATATGTATTTCAAGAAAACATTACTTCAAAGCGAACTGGCAATGTAGTAGAAGTGGTAATCTCTATCCAAATTGAAAGCGTGAATGTATAATGGAATAAGTTTACCATGCCCCAGTCTTTTATAGGTAAGTGTTCAAAATACAATAGTTATATAGAGAAAACATTAAATCAGTATCTTACATTTCATCAGTAACATCAAATGAAAGAAATCAACGAAACAACGGCTAAAATATTAAGGCAAATGAAAGGATTCACCTTCTTGGCCAAATTATCATTTAAAAACACTAACAGTAAGCAGACTTGAGCGTACACGTGCAAGAACTGATAGAACAACATTCCCAGGAACTCTACTTAAGGTACTGAATGCAATCAACCATAAAATAATTCAAAACATTTCCAGAAGGAATGTTAGTGAGCATCTGTTTATGTGTAATGCTAATAAAAATAAAACTACAGTGAGAAATATTCAAACAAATGAACCTTGGCAGCCAAAAGGAGAAAAGACATGAAAGGAGTGAGATTATCTTGTTAAAAACCAAATAAACTTTATAAGTCTACAAATTAGTAAAATAATTTTTAGTGAAGTTATAGACTAAACTATTATGAACAATACAATAAAACTGTTACAGAAATAGGATAATTTGAGAAGGATGAAATATTTAAGTTTCCTTGCTGTTTCTGGTAGAATAGCTAGCAATTAAGCCACAAAGGGTTCAACTGTATGTAGCTGTATGTACAAGTGTGTGTGCATGGGTTTGTGTGTGTACAGTGTTTCTGGGTGTGTGTGGGGGGGGCATGTGTGTATGTGTTCTTAAGGAAATAATAAAAAGTAAACCAGGAGAAAAAAAAGAAAACTTTTTCTGTTGGGCATAAAACCAAATGAGTAATATCAAAAGGTATTTAAAAGTCCATCTTAAAAAACACGTCTTAAAAAACATGTCTTAAATTACAGAACAAAGGAAGCATAGCTCTTTCTGACATTTTATAAAATGATCTATGGTCCACAAACTTTCATTGTGAAGAACTATGTCCAGAATAATACTACGTCGAAATGTTGAAAATTTAAGGACAATCAAATGATAGATAACACATAAAAATAGGCTACATCCCACTTTATGCTATCATGAGTAGGATTAAGGATATATAGAAAAGTATTTAGTTAAGCAAAGAAGGGATTTAATAACATTAATCATTTCAATTATTCATGAAGACACAGCAGTTAAGATTTCAATGCCATTAAATATAGTATGAGTTTTCATAAAAGCAAAAACTATAGGAAGTGCAGAAGAAACTGACAGAAACGCATCAGTAGACAATCACTCAAATAATCCAGTACATACCATATGAAGTAAAAAAGATAAGCTAATTAGCCTTGTCTGATGCAGCCCTGGAATCCCAGCTAAGTGGGAAGGATCCCAAATTTAAGCTAGAATCCACAAACTAGTGAGATCCTCTTTAACCCAGGAAAAAGAGAGCTGGGGTTGTAGTGCCATTTTAAATCACTTGCCTAGCACCTGTGAGAACATAATTTCAATTCCTATTTTTTTAAAGAAAGAACATTGGAAAAGATGATGAAAGGTAATATAATCGATAATGCTTTGGTCAGCTACAATAACAAAAAGTCACTGGACTCCCGGGAATGAATTTGCAGTAAAGGACACCAGGGTACATATGCTTGACTGGAAAGGACTTAGCATGTATCTCGGAACGCATGAGGTCTGGTGGGGTTCCGGAGCAGCACGGATGGGGGAGGGGGTCGAAATTCGATTAAGAACCATTCTGTGAAATATATAAAATCTCAATACAAATTTTTAATAATAATAATAAATCACATTGTCTTAAATGCACAAATAATGAATCTTGCATTCGCCACATGTTCTTCAAGAGCCGGAGAGGGTCAAACAGAGAGACAAAGCATGGAGGAGCAGTCAAGAGCTCTAACACTGCCAGTCATGTTCCTGATGGGAAAAGGGCACTCTGGTACCCCTGATGCTATCAGTAAAATGACATGTCTCATTTGTTTTCCAGTACATTCCATTTTCTACTTTCAGCATTGTGATTCTGAATACAAAGAACGGCAATTCTTTCCTGGATTCATAGATGCAGCCAAGCAGAAATATTTATGCTAAATTTAAAACTACGCTATAACTAAAAAGTAAAATTTGAGAGACAAATGTAAGTACATTGTAGATGTGGATTAACTGAGATCATATTTGACCATAAAGCAAATATAAAATACTGCAATTACATGAACACAATCCAAAGATGAAAAATTAAAACCACTATTTTTCTATAGTGTCCACTACCAAGTATCTATCTACATATATTATCTATATCTAAATCTATATCTATCTATATGTATCTATTTATATCATATATATATATATATATATATATATATATATATATATATACACACACACACACACACACAGAGAGAAAGAGGGAGAGAGAGACTCTGGAGCACTGGCAAGCCTGGAATTAACTTTTATAGGCCAGGCTAGCCTACAGCGCATGGAGATTCACCTGCCTCTGTCTCTCAAGTACTGGAATTAAAAGCATGAACTGCCACCATGCCTAGCATAAATATATTTTTTTAATATTTTAAACTCCAAAACAAATTATTATGATTGAAATTCATCAGCTAAATGTGAAGTGGTGTGCAAAGGAAATTTTCGTTTTAAACAAATATATCACAAAATAAAAAGTAGCATAAACATTCACGTAAAATAGAAAAAAGAAAAATTCATCAGATTCCCCCCCGCAAGCTGGAATTCCAATAAGACACCACCATGTCAAATAAAGTTATATAATAAATATACGGGTGTTATGTATAACATATAAAAGTTACATAAGTTATTTGGGGAAAGGGTCTTTTTGAGACAGCGTCCAAAAGCTTCAGCTGGTCTGGGAATTCGCTATGTAGAAAAGGCTGGACTCAGTCTCACAGAGATACACGCCTCTGCCTCTTACATGCTGAGATTAAAGCAAGCCACCATGTCTAGTGGTAAATTCCTATAAAACACAAAATGCGTAGGATTAAAATATTTTGCAGTGTAATTGTGTTATTTAAAAAACAAAAGGCAATTAAAATGCATTGAAATAGTTTCAAAAATCAGAAAAAGAAATTTGTCTAGAACATTCTGTAATTCAAATTATTTTCAACATACACTTACTGTATACACCAGTGCTACATAAGGACGTTGTACAGAAGTATCATTACGCACTGAGTGTATTACCTCCCATGCTCCCCTTCCTATTCCTCTCTAATTTTAGTCCTCTTTGTTTTCCTGAGTTTCGCTTTCATCTTCTTGCCCTCTACACACACAGTTTTCTCTGTCTTATAAAATTCAGGAACCGTAAATAAGAGAAAACACTATATTTGTCTTCCTAAGAGTCACTGAGATTATTTAGTATGATTATATCCATTTGCATCCATTTTTCTAGAGATGGCATCACTTCTTTATGATGAAAAAATTCAATGTGTATATACAAATTTTCTTTATCCATTCCTGTTTTTGATTCCAAAACTAATCTAATATGAGTATTTTGCAATAAACAATGCAATGCAAGTACTCCTGTGATAGGGAGGGATAGCTAACCCTAAAGGCCATTTGAAAAAGTTCTATGGCAACCTACTAGTATATAACCTTCAAAACATATTCATGTACAATATAAAGAGAATTTAAATGTAGTTACCCTATAATGTGGGTTCAGTGGCCCTGTTTGACATCACAGACTAACAAATACAAAGTGTAGTGCCAAGCGTAGGTTACCTATTTTGTAGCTGTTATCAAAGAAGTCCCATAAACCTCAAACAATACTGGCTATTTCTATTGCCCTGATTTATTTTTAAGCATGCTTGTCATTGTTATATACAGAGGTTACTTTTTAGTATGTTAGTTTTGCATACTGTTTCCTTGCTGAAAGTGTTTATCATATCCAATAGTTTTCTAATGGGCCCTTCATGTTCTTTATGTATCTGATCATATGCAAACACCATCATATGCAAACAAGGATAATTTTTCTTCTTCCTTTACTTTTTGTTTCCCTGTTATTTTCATATCCTCTTACATTGTTCTTTCTCAGGCTTCAAGAAATGTATTGAATAAGAGCAGATAAACTATACAATCATGTCTTGTGCCTGATTTTTGTGGAAATGTATTATTTCTCATTTAATATGATATTGGCTCTAGGTTTATTGTGTAGAGTCCTTTTTATGCTAAAATATATTTCTCTTACAACTATATTTACATTTCTTTGAATATATTTATATGATGTATTACAGGTATTACAGTATTACATATATATATATAAGCATATGTCCAATCATATCTATATTACAATAGAAAAATCAATTTTATCATGGTGAATGATATTTTTGATATTTTCCTAAATTGAGTTTGCAAATATTTGAAGTTTTGCTTCGATGTTTGTCAAGGAAATTGAACTGTAATTTTCTTCATTCTTGTTGTGTCTTTGGTTTGGGTACCTGGGTAACACTGGCTTCATAAAAACTGCTCTGGTAGTGTGTTCTTCCGTTTTCTATTTCATGATGTATTTGAGGATCACATGTGCTGCTATTTCAAAGGTTTAGTAGAATTTAGCAGTGAATCCTTTAAACCTGAACTTATTTCAGCTCTGAGATATTTTTTTATTGAGTTTTGAATCTCGCTCCTTATTGTAGATCTGTTTAAGCTTTCTCATCTTAACTTTGTAACTTGTATACATCTGGACATTGATTCATATCTTTTAGATTTTCAAATTTAATGAGCTATGTGTTTAAGGTATACACTAAGGATTTTCTGAATTTTATTGCTATCTTTTCATCTCTAATTTTCTTAATCTTCCTTTCTTTAGTTTGACTAAAGTTGTTGATCTTATTTCTATTTTTTTCATTGATTCTATTATTTTCTTTATTACCTCTTAATATTTTCTGCTGTGATCTTAATAATTTCTATATACTGATTGCATGTTTTGCTTGTTCTTGATCTACAGCACTAACCTGCATTTAAGTTATTTCCCTAATCATTTGTTATGTAAGTGTTCATTGTGTGCACATGTGTGTGAGTGAACAAAAATATGTTTGCACACATACATGCATTTGGAACCCAGAGGTCAGCATTGGATGCCTTTCTCAACGACTCCCCCTTATTTTATTGAGACTGTGCTTACTAGTTTGGCTGTTACTAAAGTAGTGAGTCATATACATTGAGTGGCTAGCAAGTCTCAAGAATCTCCTCATTTCCTTCTTCCAAGCTCTGGATTATAGGCATGCACTGATGCACACTGTTTTATACGTGAATGCTAGGATCCAAATTCAGATCTTACCTCTTGAGTGCCAAGTATTTTAATGACTGAAACATCTCTTCTGCCACTTTTTCTGACTTTTGTTAATGAAGGAAATTATATGTATGTTTCTGTCTTAAAAATATTTTCATTGTATCCCAAAGGTTTGGGAACATTCTGACTTCATTTTCATTCAATTCTAGGTATTTATTATCCTCTTTAAAATTATTCAATAGCTCATTAAATATTCAGTATTTTGTTCAATATCCATACGTTTGGACATGTTCTGTAATTTCTCTTACTGTTGATTTCTTTCTGGTTTTATTCTTATGTGGCCAGTGAGCAAAAGTTTTTTATTTCAAATTATCATTTATGAGTTTTGTACTCTATATAACCTATTTTAGAGAAGGTTCAATGGGCTGGGCTGTGAGGAAGAATTTGCATTCTGTAGTGCTGTGTTCAAGTGTTCTGTAGATGTCTGTTAATTTCATGTGATCTATAATGTCACTTAATGTGGATGCTTCTCTATTTCTTGTCAGATTGAAGCATCAATTGAGAGAAGATATTGAAGTCACCCACTATTAATATTTGAAGGTTAATCTACAACTTTACATCTTTCTTTGAGTATTAATGCATAAAATTAATTAACCTTTCGTTAATATATGTTGAAATTTTCAATATTCTTTTAATGAGTTACTACTTTAATCAGTGGGAAATGACCTTTATTACTTCTGATTGGTCTGAGGTGAGTTTTGTCAGATATGAGAATAGTAGTATTTGATTGTTTCCTAGTTCCATTTTCTTAGAATACTTTTTTTGCCATGCTTTAAGCTTAGTGGTGCATCTGTCTATGGTGATGAGGTGCATATTTTGGATGTAACAAATACATGGACCCTGTTTTTTAATCTTATCTGCTAGTCTGGGTCTTTTGATGGTATAATTGATACCATTAATATTCAGAGTTATTACTCAATGTATTGTATTAATTCCTGTAATCTTTTTGATTTTCTAGTGTTCTATGTTTTCTTATTCCATATTTGATAAATTCTGGTCTAGTATAGTATATTTTGGTATAGATCCTTCATATAGTCTAAAGGAATCATGGCAGGTATTTTGAATGGTTTTAGATTAGTGGTCATGAATCCCATTTGCATTTTTATTGTAGGAAGTTTGTCTTTCTACTTCAAGTATAATGGAAAGTTTTCTTGGGTATAGTTTAGGCTGACAGTTGTCATCTTGGTTTTTTTCTGTTGAGAAATCTGCTGTATTTCTGAGGGGCCTGTCTTTTTTAAAATATGCTATTTTATTGAATCTTTTTCTATTTCATATAGAACACCTCAATCAATCTTAATCATCTTTATAATCCCTTCACCACAGGTACCCCTCACAGCCTGCCATAGAGTCTTTCATCTGTGTTAAGGTCACTTGTGTCAAGGTAGTGTCCCCAAATGTTCCTCAGTGCAGGTTCATCCACTGTGATCTAGTCAGTCTGTCTAGAGACTCTTATTTTAGAAAGATTAGCTCATCCTCACCCAACAACAATCAGTTGCCATTCTTTCTCCAGCAAAGGTCGGGGGCTGCTACCCATTTCCCCCATTGACTGCTTGAGTTTGCATGGGTCCTGAAGATGCCAAAACCATTTCTGTATGTTCATGTGAGCAGGGTCCCACGAGCTTGTAGGATTCTATTTCCATATGGTTACGCATCTCCTTGCTGGCTCTTAAATTTTTCTATCTTCTCTTCCTCTATGCCAACTAAGCCCTGGGTGAGTGAAACTTAATGTAAGAATCCTTTCCATGGACCCACACACTGAAAATTCCTGATCTCCATGATTTAGCCATTTGTGACCTCTTGTGTTACTGGCCCTTTGTTGAATGAGGGAGCTTCATTAATGAGAGTGATGAGATCCATTAGTGAATTCTTTATGCCTTGTTCTATACTGTGTGGGCCTCAGGTGTGAAGGCTGCATTGTAGATGTGCTTCTTAGGCATGGGTGATTCATAGACAATATGTGTGACCAGCTGTGGTACTCTGTATTAGTTTCTGTCTGGTGAAAATAAAACTTCTTTGATGAGTGGTGACTGGGATACTTGACTGTAAATATAAGGGTATATATTTTGCATTTACTAAGAAGTTACATTAGCCTAGGGATATGATAGCTTTGGGAATTTTTTCAAGATCTATGACCTCTTCAGTTATTTGTTTTTTGTCTGTGTCTATAATAACACACATGAGTTTCCTCCCATTGAGTGGGCTCTAAAACCAATTAGGTAGCCATTGACTGGCCCCTAAATAAAGGTGTGCCAATGTCAATTGCTGTGCCAGTCGTCAATGTGGTTATCTGGTCATGAAACTAGTACTGGACCATCAATTGGCTAAATGCATAGTGCACACCAGAGCTATGAAAGCTAGCCTTCAGGGGAAGTGGCTTTCATGTAAGTTCCAGCTCCATTACTCTAAATTCAGCCTCTGAATTATGTCTTGTCTTCAACAATCAGGTCTTACCTTCAAGTTTTGGGCTGTGGCAATAGCTTGTGTAATTTGGGGAATCCCTTGGACCTCACTGGGCGGGGGAGCTGTTTTTATTTGTGACTTGGTATCTGTCTCTTGCAGTTTTCCTTGTTCTGTATATATGATTTATAACCTTGCTTGTCAACTTGATGCATCTGGTAAAACAGAACCTCAGCTGAGGAATTTTCTCTATCAGATTGGCCTGTGTCTGTGTGCATGTGTGAGGCATCTTCTTGACTGTAAATTGACGTAGGACGTCACAACCCACTGTGATCAGTGCCACCCCTGGGCAGGTAAGACTGAGCTATATAAGAAATGGAGTTGTGCAGGATGGGGAAGCAAGCCAGTAAGCAAGATTCCGCCATGGTTTTTGCTTCAAGCTCCTGGTTTTGATTCGTGACTTGGCTTCCCTTGATGGCAGACTGGAGTGTGTAAGTTAAAATAAAGTCCTTTCTACCCAAAGTGGGTTGTGGTCAGTGTTTTATCCCAGAAATAAAAAGCAAACCCGAACAGCATATCTGGTGTTTTGGGTATAACGTGGAATGGGATAGTCTTCTCTGCTTCCTGTCCCCCAAGATGGGTATCACTTTAGTTGGATTTGAGAAAATTCTGCTATGATTCCATGGAAGTGTTTTCTATGTATTTAGTTTGAAATTGTTTTTCTTCTCCTTTTATGCTCATGATTCATAAATTTGTTACTTTTATAGTATCCCACGAAACTTGAATGTTCTGCTTACACATTCTTAATTTATGTTTGTTTCTGCCTAAATGTTCTAACTCCTTGACCTTGTCTTTAAGGCCTGATATTATCTTGCCCTTGAATCATTTTCTTGGTGAGGCATTACATGGAGCTTTTGATTCTACTTATTGAATTGTTCATTTTCAGTATTCAAGCTTATGTTTTTATCAGTATTTATCTCCGTATTGAATTCCTATTTTATGTCTTATATTTCCTGAATTCAGCTATTTGTGTTGTTTTTGAAATCATTTAGTTTATTTGTAGCCCCTGTTTTTTCCTTAGCATACTTACAATAATTTCTTTGAACTATTTGATATTTCATTTAATTCACATTTATTGGAGGATGCTACTCTGAGACTGGTAATTTTTGCAGGAATAACGCCTTGGTTTTTAAGTTTTTTTGTGTGTGTTTGTGTTGAGACTTGCATACCTGGAGTGTGTCACTGAATGGATTTTTTAAAACACTTTTCTCTCAAAAGAAAGGTTTGCAATCTTCAAGAGACACTAGGTTGTAGTCAAGTTGATGTGTCTTTTTTCTTTACCTTGCTGGTGTTTAGGGAACCGATGCTCTTCTGAAACTAAAATGCTATCTCCAAGAAAGAAATTCACTGTTCAAATGTCACCCACTATGAAATATTGTAAAAACCAAATAAGAAACAGTTATCACTTAAACCATAATAACCATTCTAGAAAGTAAAACAACCAAGATGGTACAGAATAGTTAAGGAATTAACAACTGTTTGTTTGAGAGGGGACAATGTAAGAAAAGTGAAAGCAGTGGATAGTATTGGGTTGATAAAAAGTAGGGAAAAAAGTAAATAGAGCGGAAACCAAAGTGACAATGGAATGAAGAAGTTTTGATTAAAGTTAGAATGAAAGAGAAATGTAAAGAAACGCAGTCAGATAACCCAACAGTGTTTCTGGGCTCAGGTGGCAGATAACGGAAGAATCACAGACAAGGCTGCCACACGATTCTTGAGAAAACCCATCAAAAGGAAAATTAATGAACTATAGAAATTATCCTTGAAAGTATAGTTTTACATGGAGAAATCAGGCTGGTACTGACCTCAAAGCATAATCTTTAAGGTCTCTCTTTTATAATGCTAGAAGTTGCTATGCATGTCACTGGAAGAAAAAGGTAAACATCAACCTTACCCAGCTGTGAATGCTGGAAGTTACAATAGCTATTAGCCAGGTAAAATAAGACCAATGGTGCCATAGTGCCATGAATGTTATGGAAGTGACCAATCAACTCTTAACTGGATTTAAGGCTCTTCACAAGGTGGAATCCATACCTGACACCACTTTTAGGACCAAGAACCTACACGTAGAACTGTCACAGTCCATAGGTAATAACATACTACTATCATTTTGCTAAGCAGAAATAGTATTAGACTAACTCATAGCGACTTACTGTTACTCTCATAGATCTGTACACCTCTCAACTCCCACCAGAGAAGGATCTTCTTGGAGCAGATGACAAACAGAGAAACTCACAACTTCAGTGTGCAGAGAATAAGAAACTTCAGAGTGTTCAGCCCTAAATGATGTATCTAGATCTTTCCAAGAACCATAGATGGTTGTGGAAGAGGGTGCGGAAAGACTGAAAGAGCCAGAGGAGGTAGATGAATACAGAAAATTGTGCTGTCTGGTACCACGTGTTCCTTTCACATATGAACTCACAGAACTTGTGACAGCATGCACAAGATCTGTGCAAGCCAGAACCAGACAAAAGCCTGGATGGAAGAGGTAGGTGGACAAGAATCCTGGCCCTAGCTGGGGTTCGAGTAGCGACTGACACCTGCGTGGAGAGGCAGAGTCAGTTTTCCTTAGTGGCATGTTGCCTGGCAGGTTGACCAGACTCCACGGGATAAACCCATGCCCAAGAATATTTTGGAAACACAGGTTAGACTGATAGTCCTTAAAAATAAATAATAACAGACATGAAGTTGCAGCAGTAGTAAGCTGTAGGGACAGCAGGCAGGGAATCCGAATATGATTAAAATATATTATGTGAAATGCTTGAATCAATACAAACTTTTAAAAAAGAAAAATGAAAATAAATGAGAAGAGAAATTGAAACACAAAGGGGAGAAGAGAGAGAAATAGAGAAGAAAAAGAGGGAGAGAAAGAGACCGATGACAGAGCAGGACAGAGTTAGCCTGCTTAATTGACACTGGGTATTAAATAATGGAGGATTAAGTGTTAAAGAAAAGAACTGGATTTGGACATAGAGCCTGAATGCTGTGTGCACTAGATAGCATTAGTTGTCACCTCGACTCACCTGGGAAGAAGAAACCTAATTTGTGGAATTTCCTTCTCTAGTGGATTAACATCTGGGCATGTCTGTGAGGCTTTTTGTTGAGTGATGTAGAAGTGTCCAGTCTAGTGAGCGTGGTGTCCTCCCTTGTCAGGTGGTCCTGGAGTGTATAAGGAAGGCGGCTGAGTGGAGACCAGGGAGCAATCTAGCAAGCACATTCCTGGTCTGTGCTTCAGTTCACGCTTGCAGGTTCCTGCCCTGAGTGCATGCCCTGTCTCCTGTGCACGCTGTAAGCTGTAAGGTGGAATGAACCTTTTCCTCCACAAGTCATTTTTGGTCAGTGTGTTTATTCACAGCAATAGAAGAAATTAAGACCCAGCTTTTGCTGATTGCTGGTAGAAGACTCAACTCTTAAGTTCCTTCTGGTCTCCAAGATATCTGTCATACTCCTGGTCAGTCCTTCCTGGAAAAAGTCAAATGTGTTGGTCAGTATTCTGCATAGTTTACAAGGGTCCTATTGCAAACGCTACACTCACCTGTGAGTGGTTTCCTGTGATGTCATAAATGGATCATAGATGCTGAACCTGTCAGTGGGTGGTCCCTCACATTCAGGTTACAGATGTCATCATGCTTCTACAAGGTCCTTTGGAGACCAGTAGTAAATGTTGGACTTGTCAGTCAGATGTCCTTCTGGATATCAGGCATGCCACTTTGGAATCTTTGTCTAAGTTCCCCTTCAGACTCTGACTCTGATCAGGTTTTCATTTCATTGATTATAGAGTTATGATGGTGTTTCTTCACTGTAAACTAGAAGTATTTTGCTCACCGTATTAGCCCACTAATACTCTGAGTTTCCTGAAAGTCCCCTTTACTAAGAATCTGGGCAGCCAAATCACTGACTCATCAATGGTAATTAATCACTCGGGGTAAAAGCCACATTTTTACATTTTTATTCACTAAAAAAATAACATTAATGCAGTGATAAAATATAGGCAATTTTTAACATTTAATATAATTCAGAATTAAGTTTCATTTTTACATTGAAAAATGTTACATTTTTATTCATTAATATTTAAAAACACAAATTTTCACTAAAATTGTTATTTTATATTTCTCTGAATATACTAATGCAATCATAGAAGGAAGAGGAATAGTAGGAAGAATTAATATACTTAGCTTCTGAAAAAAACACTACTTATGATTTTCTAATTACATGAGGAAACCAAGAAAGTCAACTCAGAATAATATTAATACACAGAAAATATGACATTTCCTATATAATCACCAACTAGATACAAATTATATAGTCTCAACTCAAGTGAATAAAATATTAGATCCTAAGAGCCAAGGTCAGTGCATGAACATAAGGAAACAATAGCTTTCAGGCCTCTGGGAACAGCTCATGTGAACCTGCATCAGTGGTGACAGCGTGCACAAGATCCATGCTGACTCAGTCACACCAAAATCTAGTATAGAACTGGGGAAATGGGCAGCAGGCCTTATCCTTAATCACGAAATTATTGGCAACTTATTACTGTTGGGTGAGCGAGAGTTGATCTTTAAGGGAGTAACTCTAAATAGCCTGACTAGACCCAAGTGGATAACTTACACAGAGGGACATCTGAGTACAAATGCTTGACCAGATAGGCCTTAATTTATTTGACAGAAGGCATGAAATCTATTGGGGAGGTTATGGGAGTGTGGGTGGGAGAGGGGTGTCTAAATACGATTAAGATATATTGCATGAACACACAAATAAACAGTAACAATATACACTTTAAAAAGGCAGAGAAAGTCATCAAAAAGAGAAAAAATTTAGTTGAGTACCAAGCAACCAAATTATAAACGCATTTGTCATGTACTTTTTCAAGACCATGCCTAGAAAGCACCCTGTCATTCTGTCTGTGTCCGTGTGAAATGATGCTCCCTGGACTAATTGGATTTACTATGTGCAGTTATGGCCAAACTTGCTTAACCCACATCTGCTGGAGCTGGTGTGCACGGAAGCACTGTGCCTGCCCTCGCTGCATGGTGTGCCTGCCATGCTGGCAGTTGTTACATATGAGGAACGTTATTCTTCATATTGCAGCTTTATTTATAGTAGTCAAAAGTGGAAATGACACTCAAAATTATTCACCACTAGGAAAGGTTTAATTAAAACCCTGATGAAATTCTATCACACCGATAATAGAATGACACTAAAATATTCCAAATACGGTCTTCTGGAAAGAATGCAAAATAACATTTCTGCAGGATGAAGGAAGAGGAAGCCACTTTGGGAAACAAAGTTCCCTATACAGTTAAACACACATCAAGAGCCCTGTAACCACACTCAAAAAAGAATTAAAATGTATATTCAGAAAAAGACTGTATGAAAAAATTTAATATTTGTTTTTAACGTCCACAACAGAACACACTGAAAGGTCCTTGAATTAATCAAGAAAACACTGGTATACCCGAGAAGTGGAATACTGTGCATTTTAATGGCGATCTATGAACTTTGACACAGTGTATGTTACTAATTAAAGCAAGAAAAATACTTGCCTTCTTACACACACATAATAGACAAACATGTCCAGATGGGGCAAAGATGCTTGTAATACAGCATGTGAGTCTCACCATGATGCCAAGGGATCCTGTCGCGTCTTTGAGCCTCATCCTTTCTTTGCTGCCCACACTGCATGGATCTTTTCTCTTTACAAATGCACCTGAAGTGTGCACTTCCAGCCCTCGTGTACATTCCAGGTCAGAGGAACGAGAAACCTCGTCAAGTCTTACCTTGGTTTGTGCTTGCACTATACCTCTGCCTGGGGGTTAACCTCAGCCATGGTCGGCAATAACTGTAGCAGTAAGCTTATCTCCAAGGCCTCTTGTCACATTTTGAGGCAGTATCTCACCTCCTTTGCTCAGACTAGCCTTGAGCTCATCTTGTTGTAGCCCTAGGAGGGAGTAACTTGTGATTTTTCTGCCTCAAGCTTCTGAATGTCTAGGATTATAAGCCTGTGATATGAGACACCTCTCTCTCTCTCTCTCTCTCTCTCTCTCTCTCTCTCTCTCTCTCTCTCTCCTCTCTCTCTCGGCATCTTTTTTGTATAATTTAAATGCCATGAAACTGATCCATTTTTAACAATATCATTTAGCATTTTTAGAGAATTGGTCAAGAATATTGCGCAATAATTACTTTAAACATTTAAAATATTTGCTTCACTTGAGGAAAATTCTTTATGCTCTTTTCAGTCAATCCCCACCAGCAACCATACTCCCAGGCAATTATTAATATTCTATGGCAGTAGATCTGCCTTTTCTGGGCATTTTAATAAACAGAATTATACAGTATGAAGTTTATCCCTTTGGTCTTATAAACTTAACATAATCCTTTATGTTTAATCTGTTTTGTAATGTGCAGCAGAAAGACAATGACCAAGATTCAGAGATCCATTTTTAAGGTCAAGAAAAGCCTAGTGGGGGAAATGATTAAGACCACAAGGGGTGGAGTGAAAAACAGAGGAAAGTGGGGCAGAGAGCATGGGAAGTGCTGATAAAGAGATATATATACTGACTGCAAAACTATTGAATTCTGAGCTCTCCCAGAGATTTCTTATTATATAGAACAAGCACTCCTTGTAGCAAAGGCAGCAGTATAAAAGCACATCACTGTGTCCTAAGGAAATCCTGAGCCTCCCTGGGGTGATTGACTGAATACAAAGCAAGTTTATTCACACATAAACAAGATGCACAAAGAACCAAAGAGCAGTTTCTGAAGTCCTTCCTCCCAATACAAGTACACCTTGAAAGGGCAGCAAAACAAAACCAAACTCTCTTTGACATGTATATGTCAACATTATAATTTCTCAGGTATCAGAAATTAAGAGGGAACTGACACTTCGGATTGCTGAATGCCTGAATAGTTGGAGTAAAATAATTCACAATTCCTGAAATAGAGAATGAAAACTAACCCAACCTACGTATATTGAAGTATTTTGCATTGATTAAAGGAAAAAAAAAATAAGAAGTGATCAGAAAAATGAAAGCATAAATTACATGAGAAACTCAAATAAATATGGGCTCCATCACTCCTGTACCAACTAGAAATAAAACATATGGGAAAACTAAAAACATAATTACTGAAAGAATCAAAAGCACAAAGACTGTCTTACAGAAGAAACTCAAAGTGAACAAGAGACAATAAAAAATGTCGAATAAAAACCTCATTAATCCAAGATAGGGAAGTAGAAATTAATAGGGTGATGGGAGAAAATGTGAACTAAATTTGTAGAAAGAATAACCAAAATATTATAAATTACAGTAAAAACAAATGGATTTGATAAGTTTCTTAAATTATAGGTTCTTAATCTGGAATAAAATAAAAAATTTATTTAACTGAAGAATCTGAAGAAACAAAGTGTGTAAAATTATTGGAAGCTAAATGGGGCAAGGAGGTGTTTTAGATAAATATTAACAGGAGATGTAGCATAAGAAACTTGTAGACTCCATATGGTAAGGAAATGTGCTTAGGTAAACAGAATATCAACAGAGACAATAAGTTCTTACTCTTACATTCAAAAGTTATCATTGCAGACCATTTCAAAGTGCTTGCATTTATTTTACTTTCTGTTAAATCATGTGTCCAGATCATTATTAATACTTGAATCTATACTCAAGCTAATTATTTCCCTGAAGATTAAAATAAATGTTTTCTCTACTCTAAAATTTTATAAGAATTTTGTATATATTTGTGACTTTAAATTGTCATTTTTTCCAGACATGTTTTTCTGAGTTTGTGATGTGCAAACTGTGTTTGTTCATGAAAATGAGTTATATCCTACTGGTGCCTGCCAGTAGCTAGTAGCTAGCAGCTTTATTTCAAAATTGATAGCTATGTTTCTTATGTTAGATAAACTTGGAATTGTAGAAAATAATTGAAAATGTAAGAGAATTCACAATTTTGAGAACTTGGGTGTTCACATATCTGCTCATCTATTCAATATGGATTGTGTCCATCATTATATGTTGTAACTCAATGAATTAAATGTAATTAAAATCGATGCCTGTTCCTTAAACTAGAGAAGTACCAGAGGAACAAAGAGGGATTTGCTGGGAAAGACAACGGACCTGATTTAATGCCACTATTGGCTAATCAATTTGTTTCCAAATTTCCTTACAAACAAAAGAATATATAACATTTTAATAGCTTTTAATTGTTACAGAAAAAGTGATTTATAGTGAAATTTTACTAATTAAAGGATTGTATGATTAGCTAATTAATGGGTGACAAACAGGAAATAATTGTTCTAGAGATTAGTTCTTAGAAAAATATTCAAAATGTATTGGTTATTTCTGGTTAATGATTTATAAATAGTGTAACAGACGGTTTTGAGCCAGTGTTCATGGGTTTGGGGAACTGGACAGAGGTCCCCTGGAAGAGCAGGAAGAGCTCTTTACTGCCCAGACGTAAGCCCTCCAGGTCTAAAGAGTTTGCTCATTTGTTTTTGAGACATAATTTCATGCATCCCATGTTGGCCTCAAACTTGTTATATAGCTCAAGATGAACTTGAGATTTTGGCCTCCCTGCCTCTAAATCCAGTGTTGAGATTTGAGGCATGCAGCATACCTCATTTATGCAGTGCTGGGCACAGAACTCAGGACATTTTGCATGCTAGGCAAGTGCTTTCTTTTTCATCTTCTGTTCAAAAAAGAATTCGTTTCCTACCTATTTAGTAAAACGATAAACATGGGTAGCGTTTGAAGTCTCTTGATGCTTTACAAATCCATAAAGCTATCAAAATTCTAACCAGCAGGCTGGATTTTGTCCAACAAAACATAAAAATATTAATTTACTGATACTAGAAGGTATTTCAATCTGTTCAGGCACCTAGAACCCAGTTAAAAAGGCCTGGTCATGGAGGAAGGGCAGGAAAACTTCTGGTAACTCAGGATCAGCCCACCCCATCTACTTGGTAAGCTCTAAGCCAGTGAGACACTTTGCCTCAAGAAAAAAAAAAAAAAAAAAAAAAAAAAAAACTTTTTGAAACAAAAACACCTGAGGCATGACACTCAAGGTTGTCTTCTGACATCCATTCATGTGCACATACGTGCATTTCACACACATGTACACAAAATGCATAAGCACATATACATAAAATTATCCATTTGCTCAAGAGAAAATCTCTACTCCAAAGTACCAGGTTTCCTCACTGCACTTTCATGCAAGCATTGTTTTGGTGGACTCCCACCGCATCTGTCCTCCATCTCTCTGCACCTCTGTTCTATTCAAGGCCTCTCTGCCCTGGTAATCCCCCTTACACTTTTTAAATCACATGGGTTTTATTCACCTCCCAACTTTTCTACCTTAAAAACGTCTTTATCTCCTTCCGTAGGACTAGGGACAATGCTGGCTTTGGCACGATGTTGAGTAACAACACTTACAGAGTATTGTGGAACAAAGGGCCTGAATCCAATATTGTTTTGTCCAACTAGAATTTAAAAGAAAATAGAATTGGTGATACAGCAATATATTTAACCCATTTATTTCACAAACTTAGCTATATCCTCTTAGAAAATTACTATTAAACTACAATGAGGCACATGGGTGAGTAGATCATGAATCTTAAGGTTTTTTACTCATTAATAATTCCAGTTCAATGGCTCTGGTTAAACTAGGTGGATCAAAAGTCATAAATCTAAGACATGGACTGGTGAGGGGAGGTTGACAGGTCTATTAATTACTTTTCCATTTTGGTGATAAAACACCATGACCAAGGCAACTTATGAAAGAATTTATTTATTTATTTTCTTATAATTGTTTATTACTTTGTTTGTTTGCTTTTGTCTTTTTGAGACAGGTTCTCTCTGTAGTCGCAGCTGATCTGGAACTGGCTATATAGACTAGGCTGGCCTCAGACTCACAGAGAGCCACCTGCCTCTGCCTCCCAAGTGCTGGGATTAAAGGCATGCCACCACATGAGGAAAAGTTTGTATTTTGACTTAGGGTTCCAGAGTGGGATCCTGAGAGCGCACATCTTTAAAGACTGCTGAGAGAGCGAACGGGAAGTGGGGCAAGGCTATGAAGTTCACACCTCCTAAAGATGCCCTGACCTCCCAAATAGCACCTTCCACTGGAGACAAAGTCTTCAACTATTTAAGCTCACTTGGGGACATTTCTCATTCAAATCACAATAGGGATGGGAGGGAGCTAAGAAAGAACTGGAAGCTGGGTAGCCAGAATGTATGCATGAAATTGTCAAGTAACAAAATGAATCAATAAATAAAACTCAATACGAGCTAATGAATACTAAAGATGTGAACAGCAGGGAGGACGGCTCAGTGTTATAAACTCAGTTCAGTCACGGGATAGGCGAGTTCAGTATTCCTCACTCCACTGGTGAATGCATACACTGTTTGAGCTTGCTGAGATGGTGACTCTGGAATTGGGGCTGCTCCCGCCCCCAGCATTTCAAACCTAGGCATTTTTGTCTATGCAGGAACTGGTCCTCCTTGCTCTGTGACAGGGAGGGACAATTAGAGCATAACAGCCAAATAGTAGCAAAAACAGTGTGCCCTTGAAAGAGCTGGGAGGTCAATTATTTCCTGCGGAGATTGCTGTTGTTGATGCCATGATATAAAAGTGACTACAGTAGGAATAAGAGTCCACAGGTTCAGCCATGGGAAGTTCATCCACAGAGCAAAGCCCCACAAAAACTACTGTTGATTGCCTCAACTTCCCCTGTAGGTTTCTGTTGGATGTTGTGAGAACCTGATGTGATGTGTTTCTCTCTCTCTCCCCTCTCTCTCTCTCTCTTTCTCTCTCTCTTGTTCTCTGTCTCTGTCTGTCTGTCTGTCTCTCTGGTGCTATTTACTTGGAAGCTTCAGCATACAGGATACTGCAGTGCCCAGTAATCTTTTGGGAACTCTGACAGCCTTAATAAGGATTTCACAGATTTCCGCTGTATGTTTCTTTGTTTTTTATTGTTATTGTTGTTTGTTTGTTTAAAATAAGGTCTCCATGTAGCCACAGATGGCCTAGAACTCATCTGAAACAGACTGGCCCAGATCTCACATAAATCTGCCTACCTCTGCCTCCTAAGTGCTCGGATTAACAGTGTGTGCCACCATGCCCAGCTTTTCTGCTGGATGTTCAAGCAGCCACTTAGGTGACCATTTGCCATCTATTTATCTTCTAGCTAGCCATCATCTAGCCATCATCTAACTATTTCTGTGTCTATCTGCTACATGTTATTTACTCCATTAGCTAATTACTTAAGTCTAATCATTCAGTTCTGAAAATGTGGCTATAATAGATCATTTTTCAAACCACACAGAACACTGAGATTTTAATACATTCTAGTCCAATATAACATACTCATCTTTCTGAAAATCTGTAAGCATATCATTATTTTGCAAATATTAGAAGAGCAAAAGGAAGAATAGCCCAAAATTCAGGTGCAAGGACTTCATTTGTTCTGCTTGGTCCATTTTTGTTTTGGTCTATCTGCTGCTTACAAACATCTCTTGGGTAACTTACTTCAATAGTTGACCAAATCTGTTCTGCCAAAACTACCTTTCTTACCGAAGCTTGTTATATCCTTTCACATGTGTAACTTGTCCTTCAAAATGAAAAGTTAGCAGATCCAATTTTTCTGTATCTACAAAAGAAAATGGGAAATCATTTGTCTTTGTTAGAACTAAAGTATTGTCACTTATCTGTTCAAATGAGTTGTACATTGTTTGTTTTGTCTGAGCAAAAATTGTGTGAATTTTCAAGCACACATGGGGCAGCTGGGCTGAACTGCTTGATCATCAGGGGAAACATTTAGGATTGAGCAATACATGACGATGTTTTCCTTTAGAGTGGAAAAGAACACATGGAGTGACACCTATTTCAAAAGTCCATGAAAAGTGATCTCAACTGAATAATTAGTGCCTGTGATGACACTTCCGTTTGCAACCTAATTGTTTATTTGACTGCTGGCAATTTTCTTTCTCAAGGTTATTAGCTCTTTTAGAATCGTATTTTAGAGACTGCCAAATTAATCATTAATTTAATCATTGGTTTCCAAGGACCAGGTTTCTAAATGTTCTTTAAAAGACAGTATTAGAACTGAAAGTCAATGTAAACATTGAAATAAGAACTGAATAATACATTATCCTATCAGCTTTCTAGAAAAACACTTTGTTCCATATTTCTTTCTTGTCCTGTGCCTCACTTATAAATACACCTTCCTTTCCCTAATTTTTCAGTTACCTACAACAATCCTCACCTTTGTCTGTTTTTCATTGATAATTCCATTTTGTCACATGGTTCTGGATATCTTTTCAGGCTCCAATATTCTTCTCTACTTACTACCAATGTTAATGTTCTATAATTAAAGTTTTTGCATTCAGAAAGTATATTTATAGAAAGATCAGCTCAAAAGCCTCAGAATGGTTTCCATTGACTTTCTAGTTAAATAAGAAATATCAGGTCAAAGAGCTTTTTGTGTGAGTTTAATGTTCAAATTTACATGGATGATCAACAGAGGAGACGATGTCTCTACTTCTGCCGAATTGGGTCCTCATATGACTTAGTTTTCTTGAGCAGCAATTTCCCCTCATTTTGGGGGGAGGTTCATGTTCATTTCTGTTCTCTGGGGTATAAGCACAGATCATGGTAAAACAGGGCATGCTTTTTCTTCCTTTCTCACGGAAGTTGAAAGGACTCCAAATTTCTAATCAATGAAAGGAAAATGAAATAAGACCAAAGTGTTAGATTGGACAGAAACATTTGTAACTCAGAACTGGAAAGTTTGGAAATAAGGTGTGGTGCAACCTCCATAAAATGGGGCTGAAAGTTCGTGCATTCATGCCATGAAAGGAAAGTAATGGACTTCTCAGGGACATGAGGGCCTTTGAGATTTGAGTGCGCCAGGAGAATCCTGTGAGTGATCTTAAAAAAAGCACAGAAGCTCACAGAACTCCAGAGACACAAATACAAACAGACTGGAGCAGTAGTAGAATATTCCAAGTTTCTCTGTGAAACACTCTCCTATGGCTTGCAAGAGGAAAAGGAGCCCCTAATGAACACCACATTATTCTTAATTTTCATTTTCAGATTCAGATATTACCACCCTCCCCTTCTGATGCTAGAAGCTTTGCCTGGGGAATGGCCCTTGCCACACCTTTCAGCACAAGTCAGTTAAAAAAGCCAGAAGAATGATTAGAGACTTGATGAGAAAAGTCACTACACAGCAATGCGAACACCAGGATGTCAGCACATCCTGGAAGACGGAAGCACATCTGTCTTGGAAAAAAATACAGACATTGCTTTAGTTGAAATCGTCATTCATTGCTATGCATTTGAGCTTTCTACAGTCCAATGGGAGTTTGAAGCTGTCAAATTTGAACTTCAGGATCTTTCATCTTGTGAGAATTAGTGTGAACCTCTCAGAACTTTTATTTTTGTTGGCTATAAAGACATGATGCTCTGTATCAATAGGTTTGTCATTCATGCATATAAGAAAAAATACTGTGGGATATATTGAAGATACCTAGCTTAGAGAACTCATGCATTTATATGTGCTTAGCTTCTTTAAATGTCCTAATGATCTTGATCGTTAAGCAAAGTAGCCAAGATTATTATGCTAACTTTTCTAATGGAAATCAGGATCTCACAAATAATGCCTTTTCCACTACTCTGTATTGGGTATCTACACATCTCCCCTTTTAAAAAAAACACAGAGATGGGGGCCAAATAAACTAAAAGGCCCTTTATGCTAACATTTTATAAAGCTGAGGAAGACTTTTATATGAGGGGAAGAGTCTTTGAAAAAGTAATTAATTAGAGTGAATTTTCTTTCATGTTTCTTTCCTCAGTTTTCCCTATCTTAGATCCATTAGCTTGTGGCCACTCTTCACTGTAGACTGTGGAGACTGAGCCCAGTGTGGATACGAAGGGAAGCAATCACTGACCACATCATCAGTCACATGATATTCTCAAGACAAAGGAAAGCTAAGCCCCCAATTTTTCACTAATTCATCTTTGGTGAATACAGAAATAACTTGGAAAAAGTAAGTTCAAATCGGAATCCATGATGAGGAAAAGTCCATTATCACTCCAGAAAATTCACATGCGTTCGGAAGGTGTTTGGGGATGGAAGTAAGCCCTCTAATTATCTTTAGACTGCAGCATATTAGAAACTGAGCTCTATTCCCCCCTGTATCAAGCTCTCCGGCTGTTAGCTGCTTTGGGAGAAGTGTTAGCCCTTCAGGGTCTCCAAGTTTCTATTTTCAATGGATTGACAATCAGCTGCAGAAATCACACATTTCAGATGAATAGCTCTGGGTATCTTTCTTATGTCTATAGGTTATATGTGATGCTTTCTTCCCAATGAAAAAGATGATAGAGATGATATCCTCTCGTACTTTCATCAACACAGGAATCCTGCTACTGATGCTCAATCATTGTACTTTATTAAGATCTTCTCTTTGCACTAAACAAAAATCCAAGGTCAAGTTCCCTAGTCAAATAATCCTTTCCCATGTAAAAAATTGAATTAGATTTTCCCTCTGCTGAGTCTTTTCTTTGAATCCTTACATTATAGTGGTGAATGGGAAAAATCTATCTTCTCTTGAACTTGGTGTAGCAAATCTGAGTACAACTGTCCCATTGCTAGCACTGCTGAGCTGGTGTAGTCAGGATGCTTTGCCACATGCTGCCTTTAATGTCTGGTACCCTATTACACAATAGATCAAATTGATGACTGCAATTATAGCAGATAGTTATAGTATACTTCCTTCAGGATTTATTTCAGGTAATAGCATTGGAATATTTTACTATTTAGAAGACATTTTTAGGTAGTGTTATAAAATAGTCAAAATGTTGCAATATTTTAAATAAAAAGGTGTGTGCAATCATCAAGAAAACACAGCTTTATAAAAACTTGTACTATTGCATTCTTTGAATTGTAAAACAATTTTCCTACTCAATGTCCTGATGCTTCTTTGGATGTTAGTTTTTTTTCTGAAACGACTCCTTTCTTGATGTCATGATTTCTGATGGGGATAGTCTTATTTTATTAACTCTCTGTTTAGTGAACTTACTGAAGCCTCCAAAATTGCTACACGTAAGTGACAGTTCAACTTTTGAGTTTTCTCAGAATTCTGGAAAAATTGTTCAGGATAAAGCCTTTGTTTCACTGCACTGTTTTCAATGTATATTTTTATTAATTTTTGTGCATTTCATACAAAACATCATTGTTGGGGGTCCCAGCACTCAGGGCCAGCCCGAGGGGGACCGAAGGAGCCGTAGGTGAGGGGGTGAGTAGGCGTGGAATCAAGACACCAACTTCCAGAGTCTGCTGCAAACTCATTTATTCAAGAAAGAGCAGAGAGTCTTATAGGTTTGTCAGCCAATAGCCTTATGGGGTGGGGTCCTGACCACAGCCAATCGCAGTTTGTTCCCAAGTGGATCAGGTTCCCTCCAGGTGCTGGGCAGAAACTGGCTTTACAACCAACCGGTGTAGAGCACCACACCCACGAGAGCCATTCCTTCATTCCTCCTGGCAGGTGGCCTAAGCCCACCCTGCATTATGCCCAACACATCTTAATCATATTTAGATGCCCTTCCCCCATCTGAACCCTAAAACCTACCCACTGAATTCCATGCATTCTATCACACATGTCAAAGTCTATCCAGTCAAGTTTGTGAACCCAGATGTTCCTCAGTGTGAGTTCATCCACTGGGGCCTGTTATGTCTGTTTAGTCATCTTCCCTTAAATAAGATCAACTCTCTTTCACCTGGCAGTAGTTCCCAGACTAAGGTTGGGTCCTCCTGCTCATTTCCCCAGTTCTTTGCTGGTTTTTATTTGATTGAATTTACATGGGTCTTGTGCCTGCTGCCACCCTGAAAGATAGAGAGAAAAGCTGAGATCAGAAGACACTTTCTGTTTGTATTATGGGAGTTAGAGATGAGACTATATGAACAGAAACTACAAAGACAATAGCATTATTGAGCTCCAAATTCTGGTAAGTAAAGACAGCCTCACAGCACTTGAGGCAGCTGCAGTGTACAGCTGGAATTTCAGATGGAAAGTTGCCTAGGAAATTATTTACTAATCACATACCACACAAGAAAGCTTTTGATTTAGTACTTTAAAACCAACCAAGCAAATTGTGACAGTGCTTTTTAAACTTTTTCCACTTGCAGTGCCTTTTGTTGAGAAATGTTTATGCAATCCCAGGTACATATGTATATAAGAAAAGTATGAGAATTAAATATTTACTGATAATAACTCATAGAGGAATTGACTTTTAAGTGTTTTGGTATGCATATTATTGTGTCATTTATTAAGGATGAAATAAAATTGGCATACTAATGGGATGAATGGCCTTATTTATTTTACATAAATAATTAAGTCTTCAAAGATTATTTAAAATTGCAGGATGTTGAGCATTTTCAAAGTTTTCCAATATTGATTGATACTTTGATTTTTACATTTTTGATGTGAAGAATGCAACTTTGTAACATTTTTACACCATAAAGTAGCAGAAGTCTGCTTACAACCATTTCAGAAGCTAGTAGACACTCTGCCTTAATTTCAAGCCAAAATTCTTTTACTGATGTTTTTATAATATTGAAGGCAGAAAGCCATGCAGCAGTTTCTAAAATCAAACATCCTAAAACAATATGCAAAAGCGCACTAATGTGACACACAATGAGAAATGATGGTGGGAAAATATTCTTTTTCTCCATGATGAAGTATTAGGTTTATATAAAGACAGAAAGCTTCTTAGGTATAGTACAAACCTATAATTCCTAATATGGAAGCTTCTGTCACAGCCGAAGCACTTCCAGAAGCATGCATCAGAGCCACAGAAGATGTTGACCTACTTGGTGCAAAGTGTGCATTTTGTGTGTATTGAACCAACGGTGTTGTGAAGCCACATGATGCAACACCAGAAAACCTTTCTAGAAACACTTCAGAATTACTTGTATTGGTTTTTTTAAATTAATTTCGGTCATTGGATTCTAAGAAATTATTGCTGTTGTCAAATTTTCATGAACCCTTTAACTTTTCCACTAAGAAACCAAATAAGGAAGTACAGTCCGTAGTTTAAGAACTGGGTACTGTACAAACTTAACACAAATAGATTTGACTTCCTAAATCAATGCTCACCTAATAACTGAAGTCTTGAAAGAGCTATGAATCCTGTGATCCTAATGACTGTGTGTTCCCCATTTCCCATCTCAAGACAAAAATGTGCTCACTGAACTTTAAATGAATTTATAGCTAAAGTAATAGAAAACAATGTTTTCCAGCATTGGTGATTAAATGCAGGCTGCTCACATGATAGCCAAGTACTCTGCTAGAGACTTACCCAGTAAGGCAACTACAGAAGAACAGTAGAAAAAGAAATATAAAGCTAACATCAGCCATGACCTAAATCAAAAGGACTTTGTGCAGAGACAATTATGGTCAAGAGAAAATTACAAAATGGTATGAATTTTCAGATTTTTGCTTTATGAAAAAGTTTAGGTCAAATTTGTCCTTAAGATATGGACACAGAATGAGAATAGCTACATCTTCACAAAGTAATTCCAGAATACAATGATACCTAAAATTTACTGAGCATTCATTTTGTGCCTGGAACATAATAAATATCACATAATATGCTTTAAGGGAGAATTCAAGCATACATTGGGGTGGGTAATCTCTTTTCTTCAGTAGACCCTGAAAAACTAGTAATTATTTTTATAAGGCAGTATGAACTGCTCAAATTTGCAAAGTAATCTTCAACAAGTCCATTTGTTTTAAAACAAAGATAATATTAACTAACTTGATAGGACACAGCTCTGAATTTCAAATTTGTTTCAGAGCCCTAGATACAATGGAGGAAAATGGGACATGTCCACAGTCCTGACCCCCAACTCCATCACCTGCACATGACTGTGATGGAGCCCTCAGAGAAACACCTCCTCATAGTCAATCATAGTCCCTGATCGCAAGCAGTCTTTGGGTAAACCTGAAAGAGTCTGATCTATTTTCATATCCAGTTTTACTCTTCCGTCATCCAGATGGCACATCTTATATATGAGGCCACTCAGAGCCATTCATAAACATTCTCATCACACAGTGGACTCTATAAAGGTCATGTACAAACTCTTCCCATTCTTCCCTGCACTTTGTAAGATAAAGCATGTATTATCTTAAGGGAGTGGAATCCACATGATTTGCAGAATAATGTTCTCCCAGTGAGAATTTCACAAAGTAACTATTGATACATTTAAAAAATGTAAATATCTGGGGATGGACCAATGACTCAGCAGTTAAGAACACTGTCTGCTCTTGCAGAGGACCTGGGTTCCATTCCCAGCACCAGCATGGCAGCTCACAACCGTCTATAACTCCAGTTCCAGGGGAATTCAATCCACTCTTCTATCCTCTGCAGGCATCACATGACATGGGTCACTTACATACATGCAGGCAACATACTCATACACATAAAATAAAAATAATAAATAAAATACTTTTTTAAATGTAAAAGTAAGAAAATTAGCAAAGAAGTTTTAAAAGTTGCCTAATTACATCAGGTAGCTAACAGAAATCAGAACTGACCTTCAAGTGAAGTCTTAAAAACACTTTGTGGTCTTCCCCCCACCTCCACCAGTCCACAATGATTCTATTGGCTTTGTGTCTCCTCTAGGACATCAAAGGTAGACTTCCCACAAGTGAATATTATTCCAGAGCTGTAGCAGAGACTGGTTATATGGAGTCAAGTTTTTAAAATTATTTGGTAATCATGAGGAATTGTAGAATATCATCAAATTCAGAAGTAGTATTTTATTCATAGGAAAGTTTGTGCTTAACAAAATTGTTCATTTTCTGTTTCCAAAATGGACCACCACTAAAGATTTGAGAGTTAGCATTTTACTCTCTATGTTCCATTTGCATGCTATGTGTGGAACTAAACTCTTTGGAAAACATGACTTTTTGTATTTGCAGGAAGTTTATACTACTTTATATCTATACTTATTTTATACAGTTCTGCTAAGTATAATCAAAAAATGAATGAATTCTCTCATTTCACCTTAGCCTTTAAAGTGTACACTATTACTAAGTACAATTCCATATTACAGTAGTTATTTCATCTTCTACTCTGAAGTACAGTGTTATGCCTATGTATGAGGTACAATGATGTGATGAGACTTGGGGGAGTACTGATGTATAAAATACCTGTGTGTTATGTTGTTGTTATCAATGATGAATTATGTCTTTGAAGTAGGAATCCTGAGTCCTTGAATCTGTGGAAATTTCAGCTAAATAGAATTCCTGGATTAGTTTTGAATAATGTTGCAGCAATTTTAAATTTCAGCAAATAATGGAATGGATAACTATTGTTGTTGCCTCTCGTGCAAAGCTGATTGTAGTACTTTATTTAAACATTTGTCATTTCAATGTGTATATGAAACTGACACCCTTATTTCTGCATTTTTATTTTAGTTTTTCATAACCACCACAATTATTCTTATGTTATTTTCACTTGGTTTTGTTTATGTTATTTCCCATTGATATATATTCATTTATCTAGGGAAACTGTATAATATTGTCATCCCTATTTTGAAGTTTCTAAAATTTATAATGATTAGTGAGTCATGTGTTTTGTAACTATACTCATAAATATTTGTCTTTTAGTTTTATGTTTGCATTTAGTTTTTCTTGTAGATATTTTTTCATGTAAAATACATAAATATTTTCTGTATTTTACAAAGATCAACCAGGTAACGACTACAGGCCAGCTTGTCATTAATTCTTGCACAGTAAATAATACAGTCATCTCTGACTTTGTTCACATATATTTCATCAATTTCTTTTTGGCTATTCTTCAGTTTAATTGGCAGTATAATACTAAATATGTGGAGCTTTTTAAACCTGCCATATTACAACATGATCCAGTTTCATTTTGGATATTTAATCTTATTCTTTACTAAAACCTTGGAAATGATCTAAACTTTTCTTTCTAAATTATTCCTTTCTGCTTTGCAATATTTTCAACATTGAGTTATGATTTTTGTTTCAATTTTGTTTACCTCACCTTATATACATTCAATTGCTCTATAGATTTGTATTTATCTTGTGTTTATTCTATGTCTGCTTTTCTGGATTCATCAACATTCCTTTCCATTCCCCATATCACTGTCAGTTTTAAGATATGTATTTTCATATTAACACTGAGTGATAAATTTGTCTCTTCTTTAACATATATCATTTATTGTCTAATATCCTTGGGCAAGAAACCTATCATCTCCTTCAAACCACTCACATATAAGACTTATATGCAACTCTAGAGTCCACCAACTATTCTGTTACTCCTTTAACATATTCAAGCATCTCAGAGAAGAGAAAGGACATGCATGAGCACAGAAATGTTCTCTCTCAGACCTTAACATCTTGTTCATTTTTAAAGGAACGATTTAAAATAATTTTAAATCAGATGTTTATTTGCATAATTTTGCATTAACTACTATAAAGCACAGTTAATTTAAGAATCAATATTTTATTTATTACTCATCCCACAACACATATTCAAGGCACATCATGACACAACACCAGATACAGCAGATTAAAATAAAATTAAAAAATAATCTCAGGGCTGGGAAAATGACTAATCAGGCAACATCCTTGCCAGCAAGCCTGAGATCCAGAGTTGGATTCCTCAGAACCCATGTATAATTTGGATAAGCATGACAGACTTCCTATAATCCCAGAATGCTGGGAGACAGAGACAGAAAATCTCCAGGTTAGGTCAGATTTACAGAAATGGTGAGCTCCAGGTTGAGTGAGAGACAGTGCTTCACATGTAAGGTGGAAAGCTGTCAAGGAAGACACTTGTATGTGTTCCTACAATGCACTCACATATGTGAGAATATATATGCCTACTACATTCATACATAAAAATCAAGACAAAAATAAATAAAAATTTCTCTCTTACTATTTGGAAAATAGCTGAGACAAAATTATCAAATAATATTAATATGTTAGAATGAGTGGTTTCTCAAAGTTTTATGTATTTAAGATTATCCACACACAAAGAAATTATTTCTATGAGATAAAAGAAAAATTGAACTAAAATAGATGAATGGAATTTTTAAGAATTGGTTTATTCATGGACATGATACTTTCAACAATGTTACAGTGAATAAATACCTTTTTATAAAAACATTTTTTTATCTCTGTGCCCCTCCAGTCTTGGCTGGGTGATTTCCTCTGCCATCTCAGGTATGAGGCCAGCTTGGGATGACAGTATCCTTCCTCACCTCAGACTTGTACATCAAATTTCGGAGTTGCAGGTCTATCCTATCAGACAACCAGTTCATCTAGCAGATCCCAATCCACATGCAGATCCAGGACACTGTAGAATCAATCCGGGAACTGCAGTTCGCATGTTATACCTATCTTTAGCTGAACTGAAACTATTTTTCACTCCACTTGCCTTGTAACTGAACACCAAACAATGGTCTTCTGGGCCATAAACTGACAGGTTGAGGAAACAGCAAACAAAGATACAACAAACATTCAATAATGACAAATCACTCACCCATACAAAGACACAACCACATAAGTCCAGATGCACAGAACTCAGAAAAAAAAAGCCCACAAACAACCAGAATAGCCAGGATAACATGTCTTCTACCCAAATTAGCAATTCTCCTGTTTCCTGATAATGACAATCTAGTGGATTCACTAGATAATTATTTCAAAAGGGCAATTCTAAGCATGTTCAAGGATGTCAAAGAGACTATGAACAAAAAACTGAATGAAGACTGTGAAAATACATCAAATGAAATAAATAACTCAAAACTTGAAAAGTAGAATTGAATAAAGAGACAAAAATCTCTGCAGAAAAATAAAACTCATCAAACTGAGAAATGAAAAATTCAGGAACTGAAACAAAAAGCTTAGAAGAAAGAAGAATAAAAAGACATGGACTAGGTAGTATCAGATTTTGAAGACAAACTTGAGGAAATGGATTGCTCTATCAAAGGAAAGGCCAAATCTAAAAGAGCCCAGGTACAGAATATGCGAGACCTCTGAACATTGGCAAAAGATCACATTCCCAAATCATAGGCATAGGCTCAGGAGCCACTGCAGAAGAAGAGGCAGGAAGACTATAAGAATGAATAAGAAGGTTGTGACCATACGGAAATAGAATCCTACACGCTCCTGGGACCCTGCTCATATGAACCTACAGCAATCTTTTAAGCATGCTCAAGACCCTTGCAAACTCAGGAAAAAAAAAAAAAAAAAACAGAATGGCAATGGGGAAACAGACTCCAACCTTTGCTGAAGAAATACTGGCAGCTGATTACTGTTGGGTGAGAATGAGTTACTCTTCCTAAAGTGAGAGACTCTCGGCAGACTGACTAGGCCTCAGTGGATGAACCTGAACTGAGGAACATCTGGTGACACTAACACAACACAATAGACCTTAACACAGATGAAAGTGTACGGATTCCAGTTGGTGGGCTATAGGGTGGAAGCTGGTGGGAAGGGGTTACAAAAATGATTAAGATTGATTGAGATGTTCTGTATGAAATACACGATTCAATTTTTTAAATGGGAAACAAAAGAAAGTTTTAAAAATCATAGGAAGAAATATTTCCCAAATCTAGGGAGGTATATCAAGGACAAGAGGCATACAGAACATCAAGTATACAGGACCAGAAAAGAAAGTTCCTTGTTATTTAAGAGTCAAGACACTAAATTTATAGGAAAAGAAAATGTATTAAGAGCTATGAGTAAAAAAAAATCAAGTCACATATAAAGACAGGCCCATCAGAATAAAAGCTAACTTTACAATGGAGATTATGAAAGTGAGAAAGACGGGCGTGGCCAAGTCTTCACATCATGGAAGAGCCCAGACTACAGCCCAAAGTACTATAACAAGAAAACTGTCAGTTTTAATTGAAGGAGAAAGAAAAGTTTTTCCTGATAAAAAGCAGATTTAGAAATTTGTGGCCACAAAACCAGCTCTACAGAGAATTCTTGATGAAATAGTGGGTTAGAGAGACTATTGAACAGTCCCAAAAAGGCACAAAGAATAAATAAATAATTCCAAAACTGTAAATAAGAAGTCCGAATAAAAAGAACTATAACATCAAGATAACAGGAATTTAAAAACACTGATTAATATTAATTCTCAATGCTCATGGACTCAAATCACCCCAGTAAAAAGACACAGACTAATTGAATTTTCTGCTCCAAGAATCATACCTCAGTAGCAACAATAGATAAGAATGAACAAGGCATTCCAAACAAATGGAACTAAGACACAAGCAGGTGGACCGATTCTAACAGCTTCAAGTAAAACTAGTCAGAGGAGACATGGAATGTCAATTCCTACACATTGCAGGAAAAAAAATCCATGAGGAAAATATTGCAATTCTAACCATATATATACTACATAGGGACACAAATTTCAAAATGGAAACTAAAGTCTCATATTAACACCAACACAGTGATAGTAAATTCTATGTCCCATTGACACCGACAGACAAACCAACCAGACAAAAGCTAAGCAAAGAAAGCCTGGAGTTAAATTATACAATCATCCCATTGTACCTTATAGACATCTATAGAACATTCCAACTGAACACGAAATACTACATTTTCCTCTCAGCATCTTATGGAACTTTTCCAAAATGACCAAATATTAGGACACAAAGCAAGTCTCCATAAATTTACAAAAACTAAAATATCATCATGCATTCTATCCAACTACAAAGTAATAAAGTGAGATATCAACAACAGAAATGGAAAAAAAAGTACACAAATTCATTGAAGGTAAACAACACACTACTGAATGAAAATGCATTGTGGGAGAAATCTAGGATGAAATTTTTTAAACTCCTAGAATTGAATGAAATGAAAACACAACACATCAAAACCTATGGGACACAACAAAGGCTGGCAATGAGGAAGATTTATAGAATTACAGGCTTACATCAAAAATTTGGAAAGATCTCATATAAATAAATTAAGGATAAATTTAGAAGCCTTGGAAAGACAAGAACACTTAATAAGTGTATAAGGGAAGAGATAAATAAAATCAGGGCTGAGATTAATGTACTATGAATGATGACAACAATTTTAAAAAATTAATGAAATGAAGAGTTGGTTCTTTGAAAAGATTAATAAGGTTGAAAAACATTTATGCAATTAAACAAAAGAAGGACATCAAAGGCCCAAATTAACAGAATCAGAAATGAAAGTAGAAACATTATGACAGACCTGGAGAAAATTCAGAAAACCTTAAGTATATTCTTTAAAAATCTATATTCCATAGAACTAGAAAAATCTAAAATAAAGGGACAAATTTCTAGATATATATGGCCTCCTAAATTAATCAAAATTACAAAAATAAAATAATTTAAGCAGATTGATTACAACCAATGAGTAATTTAAAATCTTCCAGCTAAAAAGAATCCTTCATGTGATGGTTACAATGCAGAAATCTACCACAACTTCAAAGAAGAACAGATGTCAATATTCCACAAATCATTCAACAAAATAGAAAAGGAAGGAGCAACCACAAATTCTTTGTGTTAATCCAGAATTCCTCCAATACTAAAACCAGAAAAGACCCAACAAAGAAGTTCAAATATACACCATTTTCAGATGAACATAGATCCAGAAGTTCTCAAGGGAATATTAGCAAACTGAATTAAAGAACAAAGCAAGGAGATCAGGTCGGCATCATCTCAGAGACCAAGGGATGATTTAACATGAAGAAAGATAACCCACCACATAAAGAGACTCAAGGACAGGAAGCACACGCTCATCTTAGATTCTGGAAAGACCTTTGACTAAATCTGATATCCATTTATGATAAAAGTAACAGCTTGGAGTATCTAAGGATATAAAAGACATATCTCAACATAGTAAAGGGAACATACCACAAGTCCACAGCCAACATCATGCAAAATGGAGAAAAACTGAAAGCATCCCTATTGAAATCAGGAGTGACACAGGAGAGAACACTGAAGTTCAGTGCAGTTCTTGAAGTATTATCTAGGACAATAAGACAAAGCAAGCAAAGGGAATTAAAAACTAGTAAGGAAGAAGTCAAATTATCCTTATTTGTAGATGATATGAGACATAAAATACCCTAAAGACTCAAACTCCAGCTCAAAAGTCTAGGCTGATAAATGCATTCAAAAAATAGCAGGATATAAAATCAGTAGCCTCTGTAGATAATCAACAACAAAAGTACCAAGAAAAACATTCAGCAAAGTAACCATTTACAAGGGCTGCAAAACCTGTAAAATATCTGGAAGTAAATCGAATAAGAAAATAAAATACCTATAAAATAAAAACTTTAAGATATTGAAGAAAAAAAACTGAAGAAGATATTAGAAGTTGGAAAGACCTCCCATGCTCCTGAATCATTAAGGTTAATATTGTAAAATAGCATCTTACAAAAAGCAATCTACACATTCATTTCAATATATATTAAACTTGAAAAAAATTTATTCACATAAGTTGAAAAAATAATCTAAAAATCTCATATGAAAGCACAAAACAGATACATTGATCAATGGAATAAAATTGAGGACAAAGATTTAAATCCATACACTTACAGACAGTAGGTTTTGGACAAAGGAGTCACAAATGCACACTGGAGAAAGGACAGAGAGTTAAACCAGTGGTGCTGGTCAAACTGAATAGAGGCATGAAGGAGAATGAAAGTAGATCTCTGTTTATCACTATGCACAAAACTCCATTCCAAATGGATGGAAAACCTCAAGCTAAGACCAGATATTTGAATTCTCTGCCAACTTGCAAAAAAAACTAATACTTCAGGTACTTGTCCATGTAGAGGATGCCTAAATCAACCTACCAACACTCAGAAATCATGTGGAAACGGGAGCAAAAAGATGGTAAAAGCCAGAGGTGGTGAATGATATTTCTTATTAGGAGAAAATAGGAAATACAGTGGAACTTATATGCACAGGAAAGGGCTTTCTGACTAGGACTGTTGCAGGGCTGGCAAATAGGGCCTTATGAAACTAACAATATCCTGTACATCAAAGGAAAACATCATTCACGTGAAGAGGCAACTATAGACTGGGAAGACAACTTTACCAGCTATGTCTCTATCAGAAGGTTAGTGTCTAGAATATACAAAGAACTAAAAAAATACATCGTAAAAACAACCTAATTAAAAATGGAGGCAAGAAAATTAAACATCTAAGCATGAGACACCAGGGCTGAAGAGATGGCTCAACGACTAAGAGCACTGGATGCTCTTGCAGAGGACCTGGGTTCAGTTCTCAGCACTCAAATGGCGGCTAAGAACTGTCCATAACTCCAATTCTAGGAGATAGTAGGTCCTTGGTGGTCATTGTACACAGATGCATTTATACACATGTGGGCCATATACCATATACACAAAATAAAAATAATAAATAAAACATAATTTTAAAAAGATGAAACACAAATGCTTGAGAATTAGTTCTTTAAATGTTTAGCATATTCAGTTATCTATGGACTATAAATAAAACCATTTTGAGATGTCACCCACTCAGAGTGGCTATCCCAAAAACCAAACAATGACAATGCTGGTGGGACTGTAGAGAAAGAGGAAATTCTTATTCACTAGGAAAATTGTATGTAATTATCTCAAAAAGCTAGAAATTGATGTAGTCTATGATTTAACCACATCACTTTTAAGCATATGACTTTCTTTCTGCTTCAGAAATACTTGTTTAATACTGTCTTTTTAATAATAGCCATAAATGAAAAACAACTTAGATGTACATCAACTGATGAGTGGATAATAAAGGTGTGGTACTTATACACCATGGAATATTATTCATCTGTTAAAAATGAAATCATGAGATTCTCAGGTAAATAGACAGAACTGGAAACATAATTCCTGATTGAGGAAACACAACCCAGAAATCAAATGACACATGGTTCCTTTCATAGCAGAATGCTATCTTTAAGATCATAGATACACATGTTTCAATTTGAATATGCAGAGAACTCATGACATCAATAAATGGCCATGAACTGGAGATTTCCATGTAAAACAAGTGGTAGAATGCAGTGATACAAAAAGGAAAAAGAGAATAAATAAGTAGGAAGCCTTAATAAGGATGGGGAATGGAGAACAGGCCAGAGGAGGGAGTATGGGGCGAGATAACCAGTATTAAAGGCATGTGGAACAATTACGGAAACTTACTATAGAAACTTCTTAAAGTAAATACATATTATAAAACTACAATAAAAGTGGGTAGACATCGTCCTGCTAGTCACCAACAGTTGACAAAATAAATCTCCAATACCAGGAACGAGCACTTGAAGTTGTTAACCAGGGGTCCATACACCCTTAAACAATAATGGCCATTGTCCCTTCTCTTGATTATGCATGAGAACTTCATAGTAAGATCCTATTGCTGTAGACACTAAATTCATGAACTATAGAATAAACAGGAGAAAACAAGCAGGTACTGACTTAATGCTTTCTCACAAGAACCCTGTTCAAGGAGTGCTTTCAAAAAGCACCCATCTATTCCAGCATTTTCTCTACTTTCTCCTTAACAGATCCATGGAGTTTATAGCAGCACCCTTTGTTGAACTTTTTGTCTTTTCCCCAGTGTATATATTTGTGATTAATTCTTTTTTTCAAAAAGCAGACAGCTGTAAATGCTTGGACTTAAACCTGGGTCCTCAGTATTCTATTCCACTTATCTAAGATTTATCTGGTGTAGTCTTTAGGGACTTTTATGTACAGAATCATATCATCTGAAAATAAGAATACTTTGATTTCTTCCTTTCTAATTTCCTTCCCCATTAACTCTCTCATTTGTCATATTGCTCTAGCTAAAACTTGAAATACCGTATTAAATAGGAATGGAGAAGTGAACATTCTTGTGTCATTCCTGATTTCAATGAGAATGCCTTGAGTATTTCTCCATTTATTTTGATGTTGACTGTGTACTTTGGTATACTGTCTTGTTTATGTTAAGAAATATCCAATGTATCTCTAGATTTTCTTTGACTTTCATCATGAATGTACGATGGATTTTGACAAAAATCTTTTCTGCATTTAATGAGATGATCATGTGGTTTCTGTTGTTGGTTCTGTTTATGTATTCGATTACATTTATTGATTTATGTGTGTTGAACCATTCATCTCTGGGATGAAGCTGACTTGACCATGATAGATAATATTTTTTATATGTTTTTGTATTTGGTTTGGTAGTATAGGATTTTTGGATCTATTTATCAGAGAAATTGACTTATAATTTTCTTTTCAGTTGGGTCTTTCTAACTTGGGGTATTACACAATACTAGACTCATAAAATGAATTTGAGTGTGTCCTTTCCTTTTCTATATTACAGAATAATTTAAGAAATAGGTGTATTAGTTCTTCTTTGACTGTTTGGCAGGTTTCTGTGTTGGATCATTTAGGGCAATTTTAGGTGTAGAAATTCTTAATTACTACCATCTCTGTCTCATTGGTTTTTGTGGATCCTTTTAAATTATTTATACTATTTTTCTTTAACTTTGGAAGAACAATTCTAGAAATTTATCTATTTCTTTTAGACTTTTTATATTATTGGAATATATATTTTCAAAGCATGCCCTTAAGGTTTTCTGAGTTTCCTTCAGGTCTTTTACAATGTCTCCCTTTTCATATCTCAGTCTGTTAACATGGTTCCTCACTACCCTTTGATTCAATCTGCCTAAAGGGTTTTCCATCTTTTAAGTCTTTTCAAAGAACCAACTTTCATCTCTTTGTGTTGTTTTCTTTGTTTCTCTTTAATTTCAGGTCGGTTTTATTTATATCTTTTATTTATATCTTCCTGTATATTCCTATAATTTTTGTTTGCTCTCAATTTTCTAAGGCCTTCACTTGCATCTTATTTCTTTTATAGGAGGAGTTTCTGATTCCGTGGTGTAATCTCTTAATGCCATAAATTTTCTTCTTAGGACTCTTTTCCTTGTGTGCCAAAGAGGTTGGTATGTTTGTTTTTATTCACATTCAATTCTAGAAATTTTTATATTTCTTTCTTATCCAAATTTCACTCACTTGTGAATTGCTTAGCTTCCATAGCTTGTGTATTTTCATATTTTTATTTTTATTAGCATCAAACTTTATTCTTTTGTTGTCAAACAGAATACAGAATGGTATTTCAATTTCAATTTTCCTAAATTTGTAGATCATTGCTTTGTTTCCTAATATTTGATCAATTTTGTAGAAAGTTTATGGGCTTCTCAGAAGATAGGGAACTATTTAGTGTTTGGGTGGAATGTTCTGTAGATGTCTGTGAGGTGATTTGATTTATTGTGTTATTTAAGCCCAGGGTTCTCTAGTTAATGTCTGATTGATCTGTCTGTTGGTGACAAGGGGGTATTGTTGCCACCCACTATCTCAGAGTTGTAGTCAATGTGTTGTTTTAGAGCTAATTAAGTTTCTTTTATGAATTTTTGTGTCCCTGTGTGCAGTTTAGATGTTTATTACATTTTTATGATAGCAGTATTTTCATTTTTTTTTCTCTAGTGAGTATGAAGTCACCCTCTCTCTTCTGATTAGTTTGTTTGACATCTATCATTTTGATATTAGATAGCTATACCTGCTTGTTGCTTAGTTCCAGTTGCTTGGAGTACGTTTTTCCCCATTCCTGACCCTAAAGTGGTATCTATCACCCTAAAGTGGTAACTATCTATCATTGTTGCTGAGACGTGTTTCTTGGAGGCACCAAATTGATGGACCCTATTTTATAATTCAATGAATTATTCTGTGTTACTTTAATAAGTAGTAAAGGCCATTTTGTATTGAGAGTTTCTGTGGACAAATGTTTATTAATTCCTATTATGTTGATGTTAATAGGACTTTTTGTACTTAGGTGTTTTTTTTTGTTGTTGTTGTTTTTTTTTTTTTTTTTTGGTTGAGTGTTCTAGAATAATTTAAGTATTCTTTGTGTCTTCTTGGGATTGTTAATGCTCCTTTTTGACCAAAGTATCCCAGTTAGAATTTACTATATGGCTGGTTTGTAATATAAATTTATTGGTCTGTTTATAACATAGAAAATTTATGTGTTTTCCGATAAATGGAACTGATAGATTGGCTGGGTATAGTAGTCTAAATTAGAATCTGCGTTCTTTCATGACTTGAATATTTGTCCAAGCCCTTCTGACTTTCGTATTCTCCAGTGAAACATCAGCTGTTATTTTAATGGACAGCCCTTTATATATGATTTTCTCTTTCTCTCCTACAATTTTCAATGTATTTTCTTTGTTCTGTACATTTTGTGTCTTGACTACTATATGACATTGGGAGCTTCTTTTCTGGTCCTGTCTACTTGGTGTCCAGTTTGCCTCTTGTGCCTTGGTTGGTACCTCCCTAGATTTGGGGAACTTTCTCTTGATTTTGTTAAAAACTTTTCTGTGTGTATGGCATGGGTTTCTTCTCCTTCTAAGCCTTTGATTAGTTGGTTTGGTCTTTTTACAGTGTCCCCAATGTTTTGCATAATCTCTTTCTGGCTTATTTTGTATTTGAATTTTTTTTTGATTAAGCTATTCATTTCTACAAGTTAGTCTTCAACATTTGATATTCTCTCTTCCATTGCTCCCTTTTTATTCTTTCCTCTAAGCTTTTAGTTTGAGTTCCTGAGCTTTGCATCCAAGTTTTATTTCAGTTTGACATTTCTTTAGATAATCAAATTAAATTATCAAATTTCAAATTCAAAGTTCATGTTTGAATTATCTTGGTTATTTTAATCAACCGTTTGTGCTTTCATGGTCTTCATTCAGGTTTTATTTGTATCTTATTTGAGTTCCTTGAACATATTTATAATTGTTGTTTTGAAATCAATGTCTTGTGCATCTGCTAGACTGTCATTCTCATGACACTTTAGAGTGGGGTGGTTCATTTCTATAGTATACACTCTATCTTGGTTATGCACTTTTTTTGTTTACTGTTTTAGTGAGACCTAGGTATCTGAATGTCTGTCATAGGCAATGTTTTTCATATGGGTAGGCCACCTTATCTTTGTCCAATGCTTGGTTGTATCTTTGTTTACTGTTTCCCAAATTTGTCATGTTGTAGTCCAACTGAGCAATCCTTGGTGCTTAGTTTGAGGACCACATCATGCCAAAGTGCAAATGGGGTCTAACAACTGGTCTCAGTTAAGCTAGAGAAAGGTATAATTCATGAATGAAGATTCCAAGGTTGACTCTTCCTGGTCCAGAGCAGATCTGGGAAAACTCCCAGATATGAGGGCATGCAAGATTCCTAGCAGAGCTGTGATGGCAGGGCACATCTTTTTGATTTCAGGTTCAGACAAAAAACATTATCTAAAAGGATGATGTTCAAGTTTATATGAGCAAGTAGGAGAAAGGCCCTTTGAATTTCCAGACACGTGAACTGTTTCTGTTCATCAACTTCCTCCTGCTTTTTCAAAGGTCTTTTGGTTATTTTCTTAACATTTTTAGCTCATTCAATATTTTTATATTCTTGGATATTCTGGTTGACTTTCTTCTCCTTTTGTTCCTCTCGGATCTTCCTGGTTTTCTTAACTATGCTCTTATGATATAAATAAACCATTAGCTAAATAAACAAATTTCCAGGTCAGTCTTATATCTTCATGCATATAAAGATGTGTCCTAATCTCAATGGTACAGTGAACACAAACTGAAAGAGCGTGCTTTCCCTTCTCATTTCTGTAACAATTTAGACAGACACTGCTTTTCCTTGCTTCCTTGTCATAAAAATGAAGGAAACATTAATACCTGTTGGACTAAATAAGTGAAATTAATGAACATTCTTTAGAAAATATAGCCTTTGACTTAAGTGAAGTAAACAGTTATTCTTTCCTTAGAAGGTACTGGAAGAGTAGAATTCACAGTGCTCAACAAATTCTTGCTAGCCATGCTTCTGACACTGTCTGCCTTCTTTCCTTACCAACTGTTCCTTCAACAGTTCATTCGGTCAAATACTAATGGTGACAGTTTTGTTAGCCTGTTAATAATCCTCCTTCCTATTATTCAAATCAATGTGCCATCGATATTGTCACATTGCACACATTATCATCAGTTGGGTTACTTTTTCCACCTGTTTGCCAATATAGTATCTCGCTGAGTCCAAAATATCACACGTGCACAATTTGGAAAGTATAGTTGTGTCCGTTACCATCGTGTCTCATGGCCACGTGACCACTCAGGGCCAGCCCGAGTAGCCTTTGGGAGGCCAGCCCGAGGCGTTGGAGATGAGTAGATGCAGAGTCAAGCCACAGACTCTGGGAGTTGGACGTGAAGCAGGCCAAGCATGTGGTACTGCATACTCATGTGGCACTGGAAACTCGTTTATTGAACAGGTGCACAAGCTCTTATAGATCTAGATAGCCAATGACCTTATGGGGTGGGGTCCCAAATACAGCCAATAGTAAATTTGTCCCCAGGTAGGCAGGTACTTTCCAGATGCTGGTCTCACAACTAGCCAGAGCAGAACGTCACACCCACAGGAGCCATTCCTCTATTCCTCCTAGCAGGTGGCCTGGCTAGGGCCTCCTTGCATTATGCCCAACAGGAAAGCATCCAAGAAAGTCTAGAATGTTGAATTATATTCTCTCTAAGCTAGTCCTTTTGGTAAGGTACTAATGCGTTCAAGTGTTCTATTCTGTTGGTTTTCCCCTCTGTACTGTGAATTTTTTCTATCCATACTTAATCATTTTTTTGTGGAAGTGCATTTGTTCCTTTGAAAGTAATATCTCTTCAAAGTTAGGGGTTTTCCCTCTTATCTCGGAGTCTTACAACTTTAATGTATCTGTGTGTACAATATACAACATTTTAACACGTTGGTTAAAGTTATTTTATTAAAAATATTTTATATTATGAATAATATAAAATATATAGTAATTAATATATAACATACAGTGGGAATTTTTATTTTTTTAAGAATTTCATGCATGAATATTATATTGGCTTTATTCCCATTCTTCCCATCCCATCTCCAACTGGTTACATGCTCCCTCTCCCTCTCAATTTCCTGTCCTTTTCTGTGCTTATTATTGTTATGTGTTTATATATATATATATATATACATTTATAAATATAAATATACATACACATAATATATTGAGTCCATTAAATGATGGCTCTGTGTACAGTTGTTTCTTGCTGCCCACTTGGGATAAGATAACCTCTCAGGGCATTAGTCTTGGGTGAAAATTGACCCTCCCTCATTTCATCCATTAATTGTATATAGCTCTTCATTTTGAGGTGGAATCCCATGGAATTTTCCCTGTTTAAATTGGAATGTTGACTCTCTTTCTAATCTAGGAAAAATCAGTAAAAATTTGTGGAAAAATTCTTGTATCTCATAGCTTTTTGGTATTTCCTTCCTTAAGAAGCATATTCATATTAATTGCAAATATATTTTAAATGCAGAGAGAAAATATTATAAGCTAGACTCATAGCAAAAGTGATACAATTCATCTCTGGAGACTGCTTAATTCTTTCCAGAATACTGATGTTGCACTATAAAATATGACCTGATAGAGCAATGTAAATTATGGAATTATGGTCTTATGCACTAAAATGTTACAGATGGAAAAATCCAAGAGATAATTTCTTCTAAGGTTCATATTCAATGAATTATGGGATTGATACACAGACAGGTTGATGTGTTATGAAGTATATCACATTCTGCTCAGAGTTCCCAGTCTCTAAAATTCTATATTCACATAATTCAAAATATAGACCCTTCTTTCTCTTCTGGATCTTCCAACGTATATATTTTCATAGTTTTATTAATCTTATATGCGAGTTTCCTTCATTGATATAGTTGGATCAACATCTATTCAGTTCTGTTTGCCTACTTTATACGCTTGAAAGTAAGTGGTTTTTCCTTTCATTATACACTAAATACTGTAGGAAAGTGGGTTTATCATATAAAATAGTAAAGTAAAACTTGATTTTAAATAACCCATTTACTACCATAATATGAATAAGATCAAACAGAAGGATCTGAGATTTTGAAATTATAGCATAGTTTTGATTCATATACGTCCCTCAGAAATCTCTACCAACAATGTCCTTTACTGTTTTATTGTTTTAAATCAATTCCAATAACAAACTAGGATACTCATTTCTAGTCATTCTTTCTTTGCAGAACTATGGCTCATTTTCAATGTAATATTCCCAGTGAATTTTATCTTCTCTACTTTATCCCACTCTTCTAGAATAGCCCTTGTATACTGTATACCTGGAGCCCTCACATGCTCGCCGTTAAAGAGGTGCTTTTATTGTTTATGGCCTCTAAAACTAATTGTCTGCTGTGTTTGGGACAGAGAGCTCCTGTTATCAGAGAGGGAGCATGACTACGTGAAGGGTACTCGATGGTGGTTTGCGTCAAAGGAGAATGTGCGAATGCCACCTCGTTTTTAAGCACAAAGGCTGTGGATGGGATGGGTTTTGTATAAAGAATAAAGCTCTGTGTTTCTATTTTATGATTTTTTTATGCTTCTAGATACATTTATTAGATTTTTCCCAAGAGTAAGCATACCCAATCAAGACATATTTAATCAATATGTGGTGATGTAGTTGATAAAAAAGGATAAATTTTGTGTAGTTGTATAATAAAATGTTTTAATTAAAAAATACAGATCTTCTGAGAAAACATTCTTAATCCATGTGTGGCATTAAAAAAATTCCCTTTTCCAGTTTCCTCTTTCAGGAAGATGTACTGGATAGCTTACTGTCAGTTTCCAGAATTTTGGATTCTATAAAAGACTGCTATAATGTAAAAATATGATTATTTTGAATGACTTTAAAATTCTATAACTTTTTATCCCTGAATAAATGATAATAATAATACTAACAGCAATTTTAGTGTTATAAGACATTTTGTTTATAAACTTGTTTATATTAACAAATTGAATAATCTAAATTAATATGCATCCTGCATTTGGACATCACAATTTCAAGTATTTCCCTGAAAGAAATACATTGTCAATGGCAGTGATCTACTTGCTTGACTGCTCTCTGCTAAGAGGACTGAGGTGTAGAGTGTGAAGATGATGTTAGGCATGAGTCTCAGAACTTGCGTGAACATCTTATCAACCTATGGAGAATGATAGGCGAGATGGTGGGCTAGTGTGGGTGCTTCCCCAGTGAGATGCCAGGTCATGAAGGATAACTTAGAACATTGAGATGACACCACTTCCAGTGATCACCATTCACAAAGTGTGGAGACTGAACTCAGGGAACCCTCCCTAGATAGCACTGCAGGCTGGTCCCAGATATGAAAGGAAAATCTTTAGATAGGCATTCTAAAATTTAGGACTCAGCTCTACACGGGGAGATGCAGAAATTATAGAGTAATGGCTATCAGCATCTTCATTTCACTATATTAGATACTGTCATGATTTTTGTTGTGTGGCAGGAAGAGTTTTGATTTCTTCATCGGTGCTGAGGTGATGGGACCTTTAAGACAGGTGTTTTAAGTTTTTAAGAAGGAATAGTGCCTTTCCAAAGTTGGTGTATTTTCACTCCTAGATACTAGATTAATTCTTTGAAAAACAGGTCATTACACATGCTCCTGATATCTCTCCCAAACCCCCATTTCATGTGGCTTATTTTGTCTGTTCCACACACATCCTTGCCATCATGAATTCCTGTTAAGCTGTCATGCCACCAAAAGTCCCTTTCTGAATCCAGAACAGTAATGCTTGGAATTTTTAGCTACCAGATTTGTGAATCAAATAAATCCCATTCCTTTATAGTTTTCTAAATATCAGATGTTAAAAGAACACAAAATGGACTGACAGAATCTGTCAGCATGTGTTCATCAGACAATTAAAAGCTTTGTGGCCCTTTGTACCTTGTCACATCAATATAATATGCTTCTTCCTCATATTGTCAAGCTCTAAAATATCATTTTAATTTTCTTTTAATTTGTCTGATTATTTACAATAATTACTAAATAGCTTCCTATTGAAAGAATTAAATTTATGCACCCTTCATTTGTTGTCTAAAACTTTGGGAAGAAAAAATACCAGAGACAAATGAGTATTGCTGTTCACTGCTTTTATCAAACTTTCAGCAGGTAACTATGCTTGAGTCCCACTGATTTCTTTCTTCTTGTAACTTTTATTTATACATTACTTTCCCATTATAGCCAAATACAAGACAGCACACTCATATTCTTTGTTTATTTGTTGAGATAGGGTCTCCCTGTAGCCCCAGCTGGTCTGGAACTTGAATGATCTCACAGAGATCCACTTTCCTCTGCCTCCTGAGTGATGGAATTAAAGGCATGCTCAAATTAGATATTGACATTCCTTTAAATTTATCATGTTGTATTAAGATTCCTTTAGTGTCTAGTCTAGTTTGTATTTAAATATGGTACATTATCTGTTTTCAGAGTTCACTTTTGGAAGGTACTGCTTTCTTTATTTTTGAGATTGCACTCTTCCTCTGTAAAGACCTATATCATATGACTCTTGAAGATAGCTAAATCATATTCAAAATCACGCTTTCATGCAACTAAGTTTAGCCAGATTCCCTTATAAACTCTCCATGTACATTTATACATTTTTCCTGTGGATTCTCAGGAATAAAAACATGAAAAAGAGCTGACAGAGAACAGACTTCAAAGATTTTGTCCTCATACAAATTGTTGGTTGGTAACTGAATTTACATATGATTAATCCTCTTGAATAAAAAAGGTAAAAATGACTCTCCATTGACTCTTCTATGGACTTCTAATTCTTCTGTCTATTATATTTTATGACAATCAATGTCATCAGTGCTTGTCTATGCATAGTGTATGTCTATCTCATGTTGTACCAGTAAATATCATCTGAACTATGATAATGCCTTGCCGGTGTCTTCCCATACTTTAAAGCATCCTTACATGCAGTTCTGATTTTGATGACCATTGTACTTGCACTATAAGAACACCAGATTCATCACATCATTTGCCATTTGGAACATTTTTGTTAAATTTCCATTTCTGTCCAATAAATTATGATGTTCTGCCCACTTCACTCCAATGTGTCCATCTAGTTGAAGACACATCGGTCTCTCTTGGCTTTTCAATGACTCTGTGTCACACCTTGTCCTTTCCCGTAGTTGAGGTGATATATATATAATTCCCTCATTCTTAGTACAACAGCAACAAAAAAGCCACCATCTGAGTCTTTGCTCCACTTTTTCCTTATGAAAATGTCTTATTATTGAACACAACTTCACAACTTTTAGAGTATTTCAAGGGCAGTCTCCATTATTTCTTTAAGCTGATATAAGCAGGAGCCTTGCAGATGCTGAGGCCTGTGGGGCCTTATGTGTTTGGATTCATGCTGACATCACCTCTCTTTCATACGTTCTGTACAGCAAGCATATTGTTTATTACAATAATCATTGGACAATAATTTATTTTTACATAGCTAAGGTGATTTTAATATTTTATTTATTATTTTTATTTTTATACATATGAGTGTATGGCCTGCATAATATGTAAGTGTACCCTGCTGTGCAATGTCCAGCAGTGGTGAGAAAGGGCATCAGATTCCCTGGAACTGGAGTTACAGACAGTTGGTAGAGGTCATTTGGATGCTGGGTATCAAAGCCAGTCCTCTGCAAGAGCAGCAAGTGTTCTTAACCACACAGCCACCTATGCAACACTGTTAAGTTGATTTTTATATGTACTTATTCATCATTGATTTATCAAGATATTATAACACGCCAAGCCTATTTCTGAGCAGTTGTTCTACAAGGGGTTTATTGATAAAATTTTCAAATAGAAAGGAAACCTTTCATGTCTATTTCCCCAACAGTGAGTAGTCCAACTGTAATGTAACAGTTATTTTAGAAAAGATAAATCAAAAATATAAACCATTATTTTCTTATAATTACAATCACAGCTTTAAATAGAAAATGCGTGTGCACTGAAAGCCAGTGCTTTTCCTCCCATGCTGCATGCAGCTTCCTTTATTACCTCCGGCTTCCAAAATGCATAGTAAATTTAAAAAAAAAAAAAAAACAGCAGCCAAACCTTCTAGGACTTATCATTCTAAATGATTATGTCTAGGCTACCATTACTGTTAGGACTGAAAACATTTTTTTAACTCTAAAATAATTATGCTGAATATTCAGCATCTTTTGTAAGGCTAATTGAGAAAAATAGAATGTTAAGCTTCTGTGCTGTGCGACTGCAGCCATTAAGATGTGAAACTGTTGTCATTAGAGTCTCGTTGAGCCTCAGTAGAATGGATGGTGTAAGGATGTGTTTGTGTTATTTAAACACCTGGGTTTCAGATACCAAGTTAGTTCAAATTTAGCTTGAGGGTGCACTTTTATCTTCAGGATACTTTATGCTCACAGAGAGTGACATGCTTTTCCCAATATAGAACAAGAAGATTTCTCTAAGTGTCTTATACATAAGAGATCAACAACTTGGTGAGGCGTGTTATCCAGACGGGTCTGAGCAGGACCCTGGCAGTGCATGACATCAGCCCCACATTTGAAGAGGAGGTCTGGGATCACGATCTTTCCTCCATGCAAAAAGTTATGAAAAAAGTGAACAGGTGACCCCCGAGACCTCCACAGAGTGCACAGGGACTTGTTCTTTGGTTAGTGCTTGGGGCCACCTCTTACTTGCAAGGTCTTTGAGGCTTTCAACTTTGTTTGCAACAGTAAAAGCATGACCCCTTTTCCTACAGTGAGTTCACTCCTCTCTGCTACAAAGCACACAGGACTAGAGACACCACTGCACTTCTTCCCCCAAAGCGCTAGCTAGGAAAAATTTTGTGTGATGAATTCGACCATAATTTCTTTTTTTTTTTCCTGATTTCTTTCAATTCCCAGTGCTGCAGGTTTTCAGAAATCTTCTTACATAAGTAACATAATTTGCCATGTTAAACATTTGGTTCATTTTGAGAGATTTCCTCAGAGGCAAATCAGAAGAGTAAAGCATGTTCAAAAAGTTTGGTTTTTAAAAGTGTAAAATAGGAGGCTGTGTCAATTTAGATTTGAATGGACCTCGGGCACAAAACAGAAGTCCCCTTGATATAAAAGACTGTAAAATTTGTGTTCTACTTTTAAGATCTCCTGGTGCCTAAGTGCCCTAGGGTGATCTAGTTAAATCTGAGAAGGCTCAATATCAGAAATGTCTTCAATTATTATGTAAAGGAAGGAGTATCTCTTCACTATTCCATATTTCTCAGTGCACACATTATGCATGAAGAATGCTGTCCATTAACTGCCCAATGCAAGCGCAAAGAAACAACCTTCAAAAGAGCTGTGCCTTAGACTCTTTTATGAAAGGTTACTTGGCATCATTCTGGGCAGCAAACCTAATGAACGCCAATCTGTTCCTATATGCGTAGAATTATCAGGAGTGTATATACTGAGAAAGTAGAATGACTGCAGATATTGTTTGGGAATGTCACAGCTGCCTCGCATGGGTAAAGCTTTGGGTTCAATCCAAGTCCTGGAATTAATATTGAAGTTCTTTTTGCCTTTCTTTAGCTTTAATATGTAGGAATATTTAGTCTTTTATTAATGTCAGCAATCTGATTACAATTAAAAAATCTGACTCTGCTCTTAATGAAAACTCCAGTTTTTCATGTCTGATTAGAAAATAATTTCAATAATTAAAACTACCCATACTTTAAATAAAAACCAACCAATTTGCCTCATTTCTTCATACTCATGATAAAGAAAGATTCATTTCAATGTCTTTTTTCCTGGTGAGAATATATAACACATGGAAATTCAGGAACACAGAAAATCCTGAATTTGCCAAGCAACGGGCTTGAGGGAGTCTTTTCACTCTCTACTTCCCTGCTCTCCACAAGGGTGAGAGGCTTTGCAGCCGCTGTGCCCAGGGTATAAACCTGTAGAGGTCTGCAGCTCTTAACGGAGCAACGCTCAGAAGTGGCGTGTGTTGTAGGAGTCAAAATGATGACCACTCCTGCAGATGTTCTCACAAATTTCTTGGGTAATTTCTAATATCTCATATGAGGTCATTTTTTAGATGTCCCACTTAGTGAGACTTCAATTGAGTGTGGCTGCCTTGCTTTACAAAATGTAAAAAATTTTAGACAGGAAAATAATTTCCCTAAGCCACAGTAAAAGATGTGGCAGTGCAGTGAGTGGGGAGGGCTGAGAAGAAAAGAGACAAAGTAAGCCTGGGGAGGGGAGGAGAGGGGAGGGAGGGGGAGGAAGTTATTGAACTGTATAGTAAAGGAAGGAAGGAAGGAAAGGTTAAAAAAAGAAATCACTGTCACTTTTAGTTATAGCCATGTACATTAACTCATCAATTATTACAATTCATGAAGTGGAGGAAAATGAGATTCAACTAAGAAATGAAGAATAAGTTTGGGGGGCTGGAGAGATGACTCAATTATTAAGAGCACTGATTAAGACCAGGGTTCAGTTTCCAGCACCACATAGTAGTTAACAACCCCGTAACTCCAGTTCCAGGGGTCTGATGCCCTCTTCTGACCTACGTGGGCATTGCATGACATGAGTATACTTACATATGTGCAGACAATACACTCATACACATAAAATAAAAATAATAAATAAAATGTTTTTGAAAAACAAAAAGAATAAGTTTGTAGTTGATAAGATTTGTCAGGTCTCATATCACAATGGGCAAATATGTCACACCCAGAAAAAGTTGCCTCATTCCAATAGTTTTGTCCTCTGAGACATGAAACAACCATGGGCTATACTGTCTCAATCTCAGCACCACCTTTAAGTGTTTTTTGTTCTTTTTGTTGTTATTGTTGTTGCTGTTTTGATACTTGTTTACTTGTTTTGGGACAGACTCTCACTTTGCAACCTAAGTTGGAAACTCACTGCATAACATAGTGGAACAGAGTCATTTCTATCATGCTCTGACCAGGAAACAAAGAAAAGGACATATAAGAAGAAGTAAGATATGTCTCTTGATAAGTAACCCTTAGGACCAACTTCCTCCAGAGCCTCCATAAGCTCGGGAGAGCTGTTCAACACAGGACCCTGCAGAAGACGTTTGATACTCAAGCTAGGGCACCATTGTTTCTCCCCCAGTGCACCCCCTTTTATCTGCCCTTTTCACTGAAAACCTGGGAAACCATTGTCAATCTTGTTTTCACAAGTATTGTGAATTGATGTTTTAATACATTATGGATCTCTGGTTTCTAGCTTGCTTTAAATTTGCTACACTTTCAGCAATGTAGTTTGGGAGATCCAAAGAATGAACGATAGAAGTACATATGTATCAATCAGCTATTACACAGATGCTATTCATTTACCCATTGCACAGCCTTTGAAAAGAGACGAAATCAGCCATAATACTCTATGCATAGGACCAGAAAAAAGTCATTATTTGCAATGACTTTCATCTCATAATTATGTAATAGGCTTGATTTATTTACCTTAAGGAAAGGATAAAATGTTTAAAATAATAACCTGATCTTATTTCTCCGGCTCTGGAAAATCTTTACTTTACTCAGTGTACAAGAATAAGCATTTTCTTTCAGGTTTCTTTATTTTCTGCCTTTACCTAAGACATCTAGAGAAAATGGAGCTTGTTATCTTTATCTCAGTTTTGTGTGTTGACCTTGGTCTAATAATTCAGCCACAGATTGTCATATGTCAGCCTATTTTTCTTCATATGTTTTATAATTAAAAACCAATTATATATTTGTTTAAGAAAATTGATGAAAACCTCATGAAGTGTGGAACCAAAAGCAAATATATGTTCATATTTTCAACACCTAGAAATACTTGATAACATTTAATTATGTTTGTGCTTAGCCTTAAAACAAAAGTAATACAAAATGACCATTTTCTCATATTTCTTCTTCTTAAAATTATGTGACCATTTTATACATTATTGAATCCTCTTTTATACTATTGACATTCAAGCAATTAATTCTTTTAGTTCAGGTTATTGACTGGCTGTCAGCTTACCGTTTCTCAGGAATTGTTGTCAGGTTTTTATATGAACTGCTTTGTAGAATTTTCATGAAAACAATGAAAATTCTATTATGATATTCACATTCTGGGTAAAGAAAAACTCACAAAGTCAGTTAAGTCATGGTCACACAGCTAACAAGTTGTTGAGTAATTGTATGTCCTTTGGTTTAAAATATATTTTAGTGCGTAAGGGAATAGTAATCGGGTACATAAAGGTGAGGAGTCTAAATATGATTGTAACATATTGTAAAACATTCCCAGAAACTCAATAAAGTGGGAAAATCATTTAAGCTCAGCAGTGTTGCAAGTATTCTCCTGACATTTACTTAATATCAACATATATTAAGATTTAGAATAGGTAATTGATCTATAATGATAGAAATCAAGATGCCTCAGGCCAGGGAAGAGTTTGATTGGACAAGAGAATTGAAGAGTATGTATAATAATGGCAGTGTTCCATATATTGATTGGTGAAAGACTAATGCCTGCCTCTATTCACTGAACTGTACATGTAAGAACTATGCATTCTATTATCTGTAAAAACAAAAATATTTTCTGCAGGAAAAAACAATTCATTCCTTCTGCCTTGGTTCTGAATCATGATCATAGATCATGTGCAGGAAAGCAATGACAACTAAACATTTATTGAGAGAAGCCACTGATATTGTGGAGCTAATTGTTAGCTCCACAATTTGCTCCATTTTTATTGATACATGGATTCACCGCCCTATTAGCACATTAAATGACTGAACAGGTTTTGGTAAAAAGAAAAATAAATAAATATTTTGGGTGACTGGAGAGATGGTTTGGCATTGCTACTTTTGCAGAAGACGTGAATTCAGTTGCCAGAACCCACATGACAGCTAACAACCTTTTGTAAAACTCCAGTTCCAGGAGTTCTCTGACCATCTTCTGGCCTCCATGGGCATTACAAAACACAAGTACACTTTCAAGGCACTCACAGATGGTTTGCTGACATGTAGCTCAGGACCTTTAGTTTTTTTTGTTCAAAAAGCAGGAACTTGATTGTTTAGAAAACGTATTGGCTGTCATTTCATCATTTTGGAGTTTATAGAAGAGCACATTTCTACCTGCTTTTTATCCATGACAGTCTTATCAAACGTCACTTCCTGATAACTAGGCAAAGCAAATTCATTTAAGCTACTACTGTTTTTTTTTAGAGCATTGAAAAGTATTAATTTTTGTGCTGGTATGTGCTCTTTGACCAACACTCTGTAACACTCTGAAAGAATATGGAATATGCATGGGAATTAGAGCTTTGCCACTCTGAGAGGAAATATCTCAAATTATATTTTGTCATATTCATTGTATGATTCATTTATTTACTTATTTTATTTTCATATTTTCAATTGTTTTGATATAATTTATTTTCTACATTAACTTTAAAGAGTTAATTTTTTTCCCGTAGGGGACAACCCATTCGATTTCCTCCCGGGATCAGAGAGACAGCTACCAGTAGGGGAAGCCAGGCAGCTTTTATAGACAGTTAGGGAACTGGATAACTTCTTAGTCTGGAATTGGTTGGTCTTCTGATAAGCAGAGGGACTGACCTGGGTTACGCTCACTCCACCATGTTCGAATATTGGGAGCTGTGCCACCATTTTAGGAATCTGCTCCAACCTAACAGTCTAGACTTTTTTTGATGATAGGGGGCAATGGCAGTCTTTCTTTAGCTACTTCCTGCTGGACAGGGATGTTCACAAGGAGGGGTGGTCTCAAACATTGATCTGAAGAACGGGGTTGGGTGGGCAGGCGGTAGTGGGAGACCAGAGAGACTTCTGGTGAAAAGCATCAGTTTCACTGAAACAGATTTTAAACCCATTGATTTTTGTCGTGAAAAAGTTTAAAAGACATTGGATAATCAACATTATGAGGAAGCTGATGTCAGTGGGCCGAGGAGAAGTAAAGGCAGGAGGAGTGATCAGGCACAAATTCTAGGCAGGGAACCAGGAGACGTCAGAACAGGGTGAATTCTAAGTGTTTAATCAGAGTTTCTTGAGGGCTTCTACCATCTATTGCATTCCCCCCCCCTTTTTTTTTTTTTGGATGTCATGGCTGAACTCAGGATTTGCTTTTCAGGCACTTTGATGGTTGTTGGAATGACTAGAATCATTGTGAATTCATTCCCAAATGGACCCGAACTCTGTCAGAGGGAGAATACGAAGACAGACTTGAAATTTCAAGCCAGACGTGGTAAATGGCTCTCAGGAGCTCACAGAGGCAAGATGGTCTATGTCACAGGAGTGTTTGGTCAGTAGTTTGGTTTAGGGGGAGGAACTGGGTCCTTAAAGACCCAGGAGTCCCTCCTGGATCTCTGCACCAAATGTATGAAAGCTTGCAGTTGTAGACCACTGACCAAGATAACTCCATGGGGCACAGTAGTTTCTTGGGGGACAGCCTGGACTGCTTCCTGGGATTAGAGAGACAGCCGAAGAGTTGGATATTTTAAATTTGTTTACTTGGAATTTCTGTCTTATTGATCTTCATGGCCAAGTATGTAAGAACAAATACCACAGCAGGCAGCATTTGTGGAAAATGAAAAGCAGACAGAAGTCTTACTCGATGTATTAGTTATTTTTTTCTCATTACTGTAACAAAATGGCAAACAAAAGCCTCTTAAAGGAGTTTGACTCACAGTTTTAAGGTACAGTTGCGTGTCAGCAGGGGCATGAGGTGACTTAGCTTCTGTGGCTAGGAAGCAGAGAGCGGGGAATGCTTGGTTCAGCTGATCTACTTTTTTTCCATTTTTTTGCAGTTCAGGTCTCTGGACTATGAATGGGGCCATTTACATTCAGGATGGGTCTTTCTTGTACAGTTAAATCTCTCTGGAAATGTCTGCATAGACACATCCGGTGTGGTGTGTCTCCTAGGGGGATATCAAATCTAGCAGAATTGACAATGTCAGCTAACCATCACACACGCAGGAGGGTGTACAACTCCCTAAAGAGTGGACTGTGGGGTGGAGTTTTAGATCTCAGATTCTAGGTCTGGATTGAACTTTTCAACAACAACAAAATATTCGACAGTGATATTGACAACATTTAAAGTGACCTATATCTGGTTCTCTAATTTTTGTGGCTGCCATGCAATGACTCTGGTAACTACACATGAAATTTTAAAAATGGACTTTAGGGAAAATCTAAGGTCTTCCTTTACTAATAATTGTTTCAATAATTGCATATGTTATGCAGTGACTCACGTGTGCAAGAGCTGAAAGGAACTGCATACTTTGCAGTATTAAATGCAGGTTTATACTCAGCAAGCCGTATTTATCTCACTTATTCCTTTTTTCTGGTAAGATATGCACTCGGAATTCACTGTCTTCTTGCTTTGCTGTAGTCCTCTTTCACTGCCCCTGGACATAAGAATGTTTAACTTTTTTTTTCCTGCTGATCATTTTGTTATACATCTTCTGGTTGTGTTAATGGTGGCTTAATAACACTTTTCATGCTCTGCTGGTCTAGACAGGGCTGACTAGTGAAATTAGTCATAATAAGGGCTATAGATCAGATACAGTGCGCTTTAATGCCATTGAGAAATTACTCAAACTAGATTATTAAGTGTGATTACCAAACACTCAAGCAGCTAAAATGTTGTCTTTGAGAACATAGCCACTGGATGTCTACTTATGGATGGAGACATCAATAAACTGTACTCTCTTCAGAAGCCAAGAAAGCTGCGGAAACTGTCTCAAGGAATTGGATTTAAGTGTGCTCTTTGAAGCTGACAGGAAGTGGTGTTCAGTGTGTGCCAAGGTTAAAATGCTCTTACTCAAGGGTAAATTGGATGTGGTCGCAGTTAGTGAAGGCCATTTACAATCATTTATGAACATTTCAGATCTTTCCATGGGCCACTGTTATTTGAAAAACCAAAACAACAAAGAAAAGATGAGTAATATAAACAACTCAGAAAATAGTAACTTTTTAACTATTGCTTACAAACTTTTTAAATGTCAAATTTACTTGTTTTCATTTGTCTTATTTTTTCAGGTTAATAATTTTTATTTTAGATATATAGTAAAGATGATGTTCCATTTCTTGAATTATATTTAAGACAAAATTTGCTCTAAAAGAATAGGTAATACAATAAAAATGAAATCTGAGGCTTTGAAAAAAGAAAGAAATTTCATGTTCAAATTTGATGGGATATCAGATTCTTCTTTCATTTATTAACCCTCTACTACCATGCCACAAACCACCATTAGCTTAACATATTGGTGAGAGAATTAAAGTAACCCTTTAATACAGCATTAAAGCACTACAAGACACTTGTTTATAGGAGATGTAGTACTTATGATTAACAAGCCAACTATATCTCATAGGATGTTGAACACTCAGTCAATAGCACTGAGGGCCAGGCAAAGAAAAGGGCACAATTTCATTTTCAAAATGAAGAGGCAGAAAAGTAAAACATTAAAATTAACAGTCTCTAAAAGGAAACAGGTAAGTACTCATATGAATCTTTTATAGTGACAAATCAACAAAATTATAATAAACTTCATGTGTGTGAATATATTTACCAGTTGAAACGTCACTCACAACGTGAAATTTGATGCTTGATGTTGTCCCAAGAAGAATTTACCCTTCTTATTCCTTTGGTTTAATGGGCTTAATGACTAACTGCAAATCCTCCAGTTTTTCCAATATGCTGACAGAATTAAATAATACCATCTGATCTCTATGTGAAATTTACATATTGACAAATGTTTCTCATGTTTTTCTTAGTCTTCCAGTATTTTAAGGCCATTATCAACCTCATCATCTTCCATCATCATCATCATCATCAGTCATCATCATCATCTAATAGATAAGTTGAGAATTTGCCTGTTTCAAGTCTCATTTTTAAAAAGGTCAGAATTTGAACACCTAAACACAAGAACTCAGCATCAGGTCTTAACGTCTCTTTGATTTTGTATTGTTGTGTATAGGCAGAACAGTAAGTAAATTCTAGGAGTCATTAAGAAAGTTTTAAAAATGTAAACTTATAAGTTTCTCTGCTGGCCACTTGTTAGATCTCTTCAATGCTAAGCATTCCAGCTTTCCTTACTTATCACTCAAGAGCATAACTTTTCATTTTCCCTCTATTTCTTCAAATATCTACCTTGTTGTTTTGCCCCCTGACTCTATGAAATGCTCCTTGCCTTGTACTTAAAACAAAAAATATACTATGTGATATCCATTCAAATCATTTGATTTTATGTCTTTGATTTTTGTATTGACCTATGAAACACCTTAAGAGAGGGGTCATGTCTTAATTTGTCCTAAATATTTGCAATCATTATTGAATTCTGATGATACCAAACAATATCGACGTTTGGATGGTTTGCAAATATGCTTGCTCTATAGGAACATCATGAGGTCAGTCCTTCCTCATACCAGAGCATCCATGTGTTGGGAACTCAAGACTGCCTCTGTGACATTCCTGCCAAATTTGTGTGATATAACCTAATCTTCAGGAAACACCAGATAAATACAAACATCCTGTGACATAATGATTAAATAAAAATACGGCTCCTAAGGTTCAGCTCTAGTCACAAATGTTTTACATAATTTATACATTAACTGTGCCATAGCAGACAATGTTGTGACTTGGTGCAAAATAGACTGTGTGTGTCTTGATGAGGGTAAACACAATCCTTTATTTTTAAGAGGTTCTCCTTCCTGTGGTTGGTGTGACCACCCCTTTTTTTTGGTTCTGTAAGAAGTCTTTCTGGCTCACTTTGTCAACCAAAAGGAAGAAACATTCTTGTTATTTTCCTGGTAGTGCAACATCAGGCTCACCTGAAAGTTGGCTCCAGTGGTATTTTTTCTCTTTCTTTAGCAGTGAAGCTAAGCTAATAACAAAAAAGTAGCAATGGCAGTGGAGCAACGTGGCCTAGAGTTACCCTTAATGTAACAAGAATGGAGCGGGGCAAGACAACAAATCCCGAGTCCATCGCCAGTGAAGTACTTTCTCCAGCAAGTCTCCACCTACTAAAGTCAACTTTCCAAACAGCGCCAGCAACAGAGGTGACGACCACATGGTCTGAGACATGAGTTATGGAGGATTCAAACCACCTGATTCCTAAACCGTTTATATATATATCATGAAATGACAATGCGACGAGGTCAATACGATTGTCACAGCCTTCAAACACAGAGCAGATATATGTAGGTATAACAGATATTAAAAGGAAATTTTAATATATAGCTCGTAATAAATGTTACAGTTGGAGAAAATGCCATGGAAGGACACGATCATGACAACAAGCCAAATGTCATTGGGTAAGGAAAGAAAAATGACACAGGCTGTCAACCAGATATTAAATAATTCTCTAGGTACCAAACATTTCAGGCTGAGGAGGATATGCAGGACAAGTCAGTAAGTTACAAAAGCAGCACGTTTGGTACATGCATTCATGTGGGCGGGAGTGCAGGGTGGTAGGGTTACCAGACACCAAGTGAACATGGACTGGCATGTTGAGCTGAAGGGCCTGGGTTCTGCGGACAGTGAGGAAATATGAGAAGCCGTGAAAGTGGAGTCATACCCACCTTTGCAAAACTGCACTGCAAAATAGTAATTCGGAATCTTTATTTTTTTTGAGAAATATTTTAAATAATGATATATAATCCTTTCAAAATTCCAGATCCAGGTACAATTTAGTATCCAGAATGTGCTAGACATCTGGGGAAGTAATAAAGTCTTTGGATATTGTGTGAATCCTGCAGAAGAGTCTGTTATAATATTTCATAATCAAATACATGAAATTATCGCGATTAGAATATATGAATTTTTCACTTTAAATGGAACTAATCAGTTCAGATCAAATTTATCATTCAATGAATTAAGATGAAATGTAGGTTGTCAGAACATTTTAATTTCAGAATTGCAGATGAGAGATTTTGGATGAATATTAGGTATATTAGAGGCACACATGGAAACAATGTAAGTCTAAAAGCTAAAGCAACAAATTCAATAACAATTACGATGTTGACATTACAGTAGTATAACAATGATTTACAATTTCTAGAAAAACATCCACAGACTAAATTTGATTCATTGGCCGCCCTTCAATTCTGTGTTACTGTTGAATATATTTTGTTCTCCTACTCCACAACAGCAGACTGTTTACATATTTTAATGCACAGTAGAGCTTTCTGTGGTATAAATTCTATTTTACACTCTGACTTGGAGAAAGTTGCACCCACAGCTCTTTCTGTGACCTGATCAGCATCATGTCAGAATATTTTGGTAATATATTTTGAAATCTCCAGTTAAAGTAAAATTCACACTGCCATTAAAATCTATCAACAAACCTATGAATAGTTGGAATTATATTCTATAACATAGCAGTTGAGCTAAAATAACCTCTGGGATTTAAAAAATTGGATTATCGGAAGGAGTAAGAGTCCACTCAGGAAAGCTAATGAGGAATAAAGAACAGTATTCCCAGATCAGGTGATGACAGCCTCATCTGGGAGACCAAGCTCGGTCCTTTGACCTTGACACTCAAGTGTATTCTGTCCCATAACCTTACAAGTCAGATTTTTAAAAATTACTGAGTGTATCACCATTTTGTCACTGTGCTAAATGTTATGACCAAGGCAACGTATGGAAGAGAGTTTATTTTGACTAATAGTTCCAGAGGAAGAGTCCAGAATAGCAGGGGAAGCCTGGCGGCAGAAGATGGTTGCAGCAGACAGCTGAGAGCGCACAAGGACTCAAAGAGAGCAGCTGAAAGTGGAGGGTAAAGACCCCAGTGACGCACTTCCTGCAGCAAGGTCACACCTCCTGGAGGTTTCAGGACCTTTACCAAACGGCATAACCGACTAATGAAATGTTCAAAGACTTGCGTCTACCGTGGATGTTTCTCATTCAAACCACTCTACCGATCCTGGAAAGGAAGAGTATTCATGTAGAGTCATTTTGGAAGGTACTTGAAATAAGAAACATTTGTTCTGGATGTTAAAGGACATGAATATTTCTTTCCATGAACAGAAAACATGAGGTGGACCTTTCAATCTAAGGAAAAAAAAAAAAAAAAAAAAAAAGCATGTGATATGCCCCAGTGAAGTTTGCACAAGGTGAGGATGTAATTACTGGGAAGTTTAACAGTCTCATTAAGAAATATTATTTTGTGGCTGGAGAGATGGCTCAGCAGTTAAGAGCACTGATTGCTCTTGCAGGGTACCCAGGTCAATTCTCAGCACCCACATGGCAGCTAACAACTGTCTGTTACTCCAGTTCCAGGGAATCCAATACTCTCTTCTATAATCTGTGGACATTGTACATGGAGAAAATATACTCATACACAGAAAACAAAAATAATAAATAAGATATTTTTTAAAGAAATTTTATTTTATTCTGCAGGTATATGAGGACTGATTATCAGTTGCAGTATAAAGGTTAGATAAAAATCCAGGAAACAGGACTGGAGATGTAACTCAGTATCAGACTTTTTGTCTCATATGTCCTATGCTGCATCACCATCAAGATAAAAATCAGAGCCGGAAGGGGAAACATCAGTCGCCCTTCCTTTCAGCTTATGAGAAATTATAAATAAAACATTCTGTTAAAATTTCAACTTAAAATTCAGTGACTCTCTATATGATTTGGTCTACCTATATAGTGTAGATATTTATATATGTATATTTATATATAATATGCATATATTAACACTATCATTTGGAATTTAAAACCTCATTTCAAAAGGATTACATGTGGGGTTAGAGAGACCACTCAGAGATTAAGAGTACTGGCTGCTCTTGCAGAGGACCTGGGTTAGATTCCCAATGTGCATATGGCAGCTAACATCTGTCTGTTATGCCAGTTCCAGAGGATCTGATGATCTCTTCTCTCTTCCATGGGCATTGAATGACATGGGTGCAATGCATTCATACACATAAAAATAAAAAGTAGTAAATAAAATACTTTTAAAAAAACTGTCTCACACAAAACAACTCAAACACAAAACTTTTACACAGTATGATGACCCTTCCAGTCATGAAACTTTTCCTGTCATTCTCTAAATCAAGAACAGCAGGGTGATGTCCGTTTTAGGTTCGATGGGTGAGAAAGTCTTATTTTAGACTACCTGCTAAATTTCTCTGCTTTCTTTCTAATGAACACACTCATTATTTTTAAAGTTCTTGAGTCAAACACTTTCCCTTCAAGGTGACATAAAATAATAACAAATATTTTTCAGGATGACTGTCATTTACCCTTAATACATCAGTCAGAGCATGTTTCAGGACAGTGTTCTGAGTATTTCAAGCCAATGATCATAGATGAATCAGTTTTTCTTGGGTTATTATTATGTATAGTTAATTTTTCTTACTTCTTTTGAATTGACAGGGATCAGTTAATTTAACCCTCTAGACTCTATCAGAAGCTTCATGTACGTATACTCTGACTTCTAAAACGTTCTGACATCATACTTCCTCAATGGATTGAGATGAGGTAAGAATTTAGGGTGCCTGACTTGTACTCTAAGGTTATCATCTTATCCTTTAGGATGAGTGACCCACCATGGGCCACACCCTTAATGTACATAGCACAAGTGGGATTTGATGGGGTTCTTGTTTTCAATTTTAATTATTTTTAAAGATGACACAAAGTTGGGTCAGTAATGAATAGAATGTGGATCAGAGAGGAGTTGGAGAAGGAGTGAATATGTTCAAAATACATTTTATGAAATTCTCAAGAAAAACAAACAAAATTGAGGAAGAAGAAAGGATTATCAATATTTTAATCTTATTTTAGAATACTGCAGGTAGAACTGCTAGTTGTCACCAGAGCACAGATGAGCCTAGAAACTAATTACAATCAGTCTCACTACAAACACATAGAAAGAGCTACAAAATGGGTTTTGAAAGAATCCTGAGTTGTGCTGGACATCATAAACTGGCATCAGTTGGCTAAACATTGGTTAGCTATGTAGTAGATTAAGTACTGAGAGGAAACCGAAACCAAAGGCAGTGGCTGGCATCCAAAGACAAATCCAAGGGGGCAAGGACAAGGCTCAGAGCACCAGAAACTCATCATTCTATCATCTTGTTTAATAAAATAAGTTTAAACTGTTTATAAATCAAATAAATTATAATTTCTCCATGAAGCCTTCCAGAAATAGCACTTGAAAATGTGCAGAGGGCAAGCTCATGTAAAATGAGGACCTTTCCATAAAGCTGCTGTGCATACAAATGCTTCTTTCAGAAATGGCCAGGCTCCAGTCACACTGAGTTTTTGATCTAATCTCTCGTAAGGTGCATTGTCGGCCATATATTCTTCTGTACTTTCATCAGATCTGCACTGTTGATTGCCTCCTTTATTGGGCAGAAGTCTGGTATTTCATGCCTTCCTTTTTGTTTGTTTTTCATTTTATTTGCTCAGCTTCTAAGACCAGATCCCCACCAACAAAAATTAGTTTCACAAAACAATGAGGTTTTCTCTGTGCTTTCTACTAAGAATATACCTTTGTAGTTTCAAGTTTTACATAATCTATTTTGACCAAGCTTTCATCTATGTTTTAATGAAGAGTCCTGATTCATCCTTTTACATGTGGTTAGCCTGTTTCATGAACATTATTGTTGGAAGGGATCACATTCTCCCTATTGTACTTTTTTGGTGAATTTACAAATGAATAGTTGACCATAATGTCTGAAATTAATGTGGACAGTCTCTACACAGTTCCATCAGTCTTTGAGTCTGTTCTTATGTTAGGATCGTGCTGTCTTTGCTTTGTAATTACTGTTGCTTTGTAACAATAGTTTGGAATCATATATGAAGTCCTCAGCTTTGTTCTTACCTGCAAGTTTGCCTGGACTATTTAGGATCTTTGTGCTTCCATATTTATCTCTTCTTAGTGACACTTGCTTTGCCTTTCTTACCTGATGGTAATATATTTTCTTAATATACCATATTTAATTGAAACTTCTAAAATATTTATAAAATACTACTTATTATTTCTTTGAGAATTTCCTGGGTAGGTTTTGAACATACTCACCCTTCTTTCCCTGATTCTTCCCAGATCGACGCCTATTCCTTAGGCACCCAACTTTGCATCCTTTTATGAATAAACAAGTCCAGGACTCGAGTTAAGAGTAAGACCCAGAGGTCTTGGGTTCAGTTCCTAGTACCCACATGGGGGCTAACAACTGCCATTCACCCCAGTTCCAAGGGATCCAATGCCCTTTTATGCCCCCTGCAGGCACTGTAAGACACAGGTGCAAATATATGCAGATGATATCTCACACAAAAGTAAATAAATAATCATGTCCAACTTGTGCTGTGCATATACTCTTTGGTGTGGCGCCATCCACTGGAGGATGCTGGACCTACTATGCCCATACTCAAAGAAAACAGACTCTCCTTTTCCCATCAATTGCTAATACAGCCTCAACTAGGGGTAGGACTTTGTGCTTACCTCCTCTGCTATTGGTTCAGACCCTGTCTACCCTTGAGCAGGTCTTGTGCATGCTATCACAGCCACAGTGAGTTCATGTGTGCAACTTCTCTGTTGTATCTGGTAACAACCATCTTGTCACAATTACTTAATTCCTCTGGCTCTTATGATCTTTCTGCCCGCTCTTTCACCATTGATCATTGGACCTTGGGAGGATGATTGTGTTATAAATATCCCATTTACAGGCTAGCACCACAATCTCTCACTATCTGTATTTTGACCAGTTCTGGGACACTCTGTTATAACCTATACATCCAGATGATAAAGTTAATATTATTCACAGATAATTGTCAATCTATCTTTCTACTTCTATAAATATTTTAAAGTTATTCAGTAGTTCTTATCTAAAATTTTTAAGTCATTATTGAATAGTAAAATACTTTATTCTTATCATGGTACAAATATTCTTAATATTCATGTTGTAGACAAATTATTCCTCAATCAACGGTCCAGGGAAATCAAATTTTAAAACTTTTTACATTTAAAAAATACATTCAGCTATCACAAACCACAAATTGTTGAAGCCAAAATCAAAAGGTAAAGGCAAACATCAAAACAAAAGCCAAAATCAGAGGTCCCCAGTGAAATCACTTGATAGAATCAAAAATAAAAAATAAATTACATGGTTCTTCTCAGTTTAATATCAATTTTCCAATTAAAATAATTCATTGTCATTTTAGTGTAAAATTTTGTACATATGCTTGCTTATACACTTGACTGTATATACAAGGAGAAAGATCTATTATTTGCATGCAGTTTTGAACACATGTATATAGGCATATATTCAATGTTTGATCCTTGAGAAAAAAAAAGCACATTTAAATTTTGATATGTCTTGAGTATTAACTGTGATTTTCTGCTATTTAGTAAATCATATTGAAATGTCAGAAAGTAGAATAATGCTTTTACAGCATTTTAAAAATGAATATCTTAATCACATTCAATTATTATTTTGATTATTATACACTGATTTTACCACTGTCACCATGATTTCTTACCAAGGAAATATCTTCCAAAATAAGAATATATCTGACTATATAATAAAGGATATAGTAACAGCAGAACACACACACACACACACACACACAAGATATTCTTCAAATTTTCTGTGTGAAACAGAGTCTTTGACATGGCCTTTGTCAACAATATTGATCCACAACTGTTCTTTATGAGATATTCTGCTAATCAAATTAAGAATTCATTTTATTTTAGTTAAGCTGTTAGAAGTAAATCTTTCAGTCTTAGTCTTTTGGAATTACCTGACTGCCTTCTCTCAAGCCCCATCGTCTCCTGTATTCCCATGGTTCTTCTCCATTTTCCTGGCTCCTGTAGTCACATAAGGACATATACATGCATCTAGTGTTTTGAAGCAAAGATTCACAAATGAAAAAAAAAACTTATGTCGCTGAATTTTCTGTCTGTATTACTTTACTTATTATAACACGTCTTATTAAGGGGGAATGGGGAACAGGATCTTAGACTCTACATGTGCATTATATATGTAAGAGAGTACATTAAATTGGCAGGAGGAAATGGGTGGAGATGCAGAGAGGGGTCTCAATACCATCCAACTATATTGTATAAAATTCACTAAAATTCAGTAGAAAATATTTTGTCATCAGACTTGCGTGAATTAAACTTGACTCCATTTAGGCGGTCGGTCTTTTATTGATACTGTTTGTGTGGATGGAGTTCATGAAGGAATCTCTTTTCCTATGATACTCTTTCAAGAGCAAAAGTACACTAGAAAATTTGACTTTTTATGAAGAATTAACCTTTCACTTCTGAGGGGCTCAAATCTATTTAAATGTTCATAGGCAATTTAATTCACAATGAATTCACAGTAAATTAGCTTGAAAGTTTGAAAGTAAGTAAATTAATTAAATGGGTGCATCTCCTTTCACTGTTCCTTGAAGCCCTTTAGATCTTAAGGTTCTAATGCTACTGGGAAAATGGTCAGGGCAGTGACTGTGTAATAATAGCTGTGTTTATTTCCCTAGTATGTTTAGTACCACTGTCATTCCACTTCACTGGAGGCTTTCCAAGTCAGACTTAATTTTTTAATTGAATTTTTATAGTATTTTTTCCAGGGACAATGGCTTCTCCTTTTTGAAAGATCATAACATTATACTGACTTATTGTTCACATTTTACATGTAGGTTTCATTAATTGTAAATCAGATAAACCACCTGTCACTAAGAAGAGATACTAATAGAAGCAATTTTGGGTCATAATGTTAGTTTTCATCTCCTGAATTCTGTTTCTAAACACAATCAGGATTACTTTATTTCAAAAAGTAGTCCACATAAAACAAATCAAAAGGAATAACCTTATAATGTATGGGCCCATTAATGAAAGGTTAGCACCCTAAGCCACTCCTCCCTCTTGGTAGCTCTTGCTTGCTCTGTTTCTACTGGATACTTCTAGTTCTTTGATCACATGTCACCAGGATGTGGTTTAGGTAGTCAAGGTTTGGCTGGCAGCTTGAACTTGGGGTAAGTTCATACGTTAACCCTGTGATGATAATGTGAGAAACCAAGAAAACATAAGCTTCTAGTATATTCTTAAGGGAAGTGAATTCACATAAGAGAAGAAAGTAAACCTAGCCAAAGTAAAAGACAGTGTATACTGGAGGCTGAACTTTGCTGTAACTTGTGTTGATGAGAGCAGTGACCATTCCATTCGGAAAGTAGATGCCTTACGCATGCAAGTTTACACTATCTTTGGGCCAATTATTTTACTGGCCTAAGAACTTATGAATCTTAGCATCACATGATATCAAAATTGCTTTTAACTGAGAGAATTAATAGTATAACCAATAATACAAATTAAATTGCACCTTTTCTTGTCTTGTTCTTAAACCTGTATCAAACTATTAACACTGATGATTCTCTGCCCACATACCTCATGGAGATTTTACTCAGATAAATCAGTTATCTTTTATTGACTCTGAATTATTTCCATTTAAAAAAATACTGACAATAATAGCATACGGTGATGGAGAAAGAGGAAGAAAAGCTGTTTGGCAATCGCGGTTGATGACTAAATTGTCATTGGCTAAAATGAAGACAGAATTAAAAATTTTTTCTTTTCATGTTACTTAAGAAATCTTTGTGGACATAATTTTGGAGAAAATCAAAGCTTTCTTTTTCTTGTTGTTGGGGAGGGGGGTTTGGTGTTGTTTGTATGTTGTGAGACAGGGTCTGCCTGCAGCCCCAGCAGGCCCAGAAGTCACTTCATAAAACAGGTTAGCCTTTATCTCACAGAGATCTGCCTGCCTCTGTCTCCCAAGTGTTGGGATTAAAGGTGTACTCTGCCTTTTCAGAAAAAAAGTGTTTTTTTAATACATTATTGATAACAAGATTTTAATTTTAGCCTGTGTTGTAATTACGAAAAATTTAAACAGAAGGTTGTTACCTGTTGCTTTTCTATTCAAAGATACTACAACTTAAGTTTAGAGGAATATTAGGATTTCTTTAAATCTTTAGAAAATAAGCCTCTGTGTTCAAAAGTCTAAAATTCAAGGAAATATTTTTAGTATTTCTTAGCGTTGCAGTTCTACATTTAAATTGATAAAATCTGGAGAAAATGCGTATGTTTTAAATGTTAGATAATATATCTCATTTCATGGTTTATGAGAAGATTTTTACAGAAAGATATTTTCATCTGTCCAGTATTTGAGAAAGTATTTTCTCAATTCACTTTGATTGAAATAATTCCTTTACTATTTTTGCCCTGTGGTTTCCTTCTTTAATTCTGCATTAATAATCCCACCTCTCAGTTCTCACCAGTTTTTATAGCCATGTGGTTTAGCCTACCTTTCTTTCTAAAGCCAAATCTTCCTGATAATTTTCCTCTTCTAATTCTTTTACCTTGACCTATACCTCGAAACGTATCTCCCACTTACCGTGTGCAAGAGCATTTGGACCAAGGGAATCTGCTAAGGGATGAGAAATAGCACTTAAACTCATTAAATAATCTTGGGGTTCCCCAGTGGACTATCCCATTACCCAAGTTTGATTAAAATATGTATTACATTTTGATTATGAACCTGAAAGTAAAGGAAAATTTCCAGAAATTCCAGAATTATAGAGTACACAAGTCAGAGTGTAATCTTGGATGACCTGAAACTGATAGTAAATTACTTTGATCCTGAATTTAATCTTAATGACCAATTTATTTTTTATAAATTTTTGGCCTAAAATATGATTTGAAACCACAAAAAGGGAGGAAGTTTAATGTTGACTTTCAGCAATGTTAACACTCCCTCCCGTTACATCATCCCTGACTCCAAGAGTGTGGCGTTAGTCATTCAATTCTGAGTCCTAACTTTGAAGTAAAATTTAACCAGACAACTGAAAATTGTATATATTTATGGTTAAGAGCAAAAATGTATTTTAAGAGAAAAATGAGCACTGAATGTCCTTTTGCCCATTAAATACAGCACAATGTAGAAATATTGTTTAAGTCAAAAGCATCATTTAAAAATATCAAAGAGGAAAATCTTTTATGATTTTCAAGAACTTTTGGAAACATTCATTTTGATATTTCACACGGAAAAAAAGTACACCAAGAAAAAAGTGTTATAGATTGCAATGTGTTTTGAATATCATGACAGAATTTTCACTTGTATAGGAATGTATGAGGAAAAAAATGGCTTTTTTCAGTTCTGCTATAATTTATTTTCAAGAATATAAGTGATGCAAGATAGTAAAATCATATCTAGTTGCACAGTACTCAAACATTTTTACTATGTACCTATAAATATTTTTATGAATAAATTTACATTATTTAAAGAATATCTGGTTATAAATTTGCATATAGCAGTCTCCGTGGGTTAATATGCTGTTGAAGTAGAGAATGAATATAAAACACAAAAGCTGAAATCAGTAATCTAATCTTATTACATCTATATTATGCTGCTATGCTTTATTGTGCAGTATTAAGCCAAGAGTATTTTTGAGATGTACTTGCAACCAGAGAAATTGTAACCATCTACCTGAATGGGATCAGTGTGGCTGTCTCTAGCTTTACCCATTGGCACCTGAATTGGAAGCTTTATGAATCCTTGTACAACTTGTATAATACAAACTCTTCTCAGTTTATAAAAGATTATATCCAGGTCAACACACCATATACTGAAAACATCATAAATCAAAAACTGTGCTTGATATGGCAAAGCTCCTAAACACAATGGCTTAGCAACAGAACTCTGTGCAATGCTAGTTCTTCACTCTGGCCCTTCTGTGACTGCTGCTCTTCCCCACATCAGAGTATTACATGACCCAGCCCAGCAAAGGGTCAAATCTAATGCAAGATCTTTACTAAATGCTTATTATTTCCATGGCATCAAAAAATAACTTATTATTTTATTTTACTTTATGAGTATGAGTGTATTTCTTCATGGATGTAAGTGCACACCTGTCATGCAATGCCCATGGAAGGTGTGGATCCCCTGGAACTGGATTTATGGAAGGTTTTTAGCTGCCCATGTGGGTGCTGGGAACCAAACTCTGGTCCCCTACAAGAGCAACCAGGGCTCTTTACCACTGAGCCATCTCTCCAGCACAGTAATCAAATTATTTTGTTGATTTTGAGACAGCATCTCCTTATAGCACCAGCTGGCCAGGAACTTGCTGTGTAGACCAGGCTGATCTTGATCTCACAGAGATCTGTTTACATCTGCCTGCCTCTACCTCCCCTCACTCCTAGAGCTGAGATAAAAGCATGTGTCACCACATCGGGCTTCTACATCATTTTGTGAGTTAAAAAAAAAATCACAAGCTGGGGGCCCAAAGGATGGCTCAGAGGTTAAGAGCGCTATCTGCTCTTTCATAGGGCTCAGGTTTGATTCCCAGGACCCACATAGCGTCTAACAATGGTCTATAACTCCAGTTCCAAGGGATCTGATGCTCACTTCTGACCTCTGCATGACATGGGTGCACTTGCATACATGCAGGCAGAGCACTCATACACATAAAATAAAAATAAATAAATAAGTAAAATTTTTAAAAAATCGTAGGTTGAACCAACATAAATGTCAATGTAAGTTTTTTTATTTTTGTATTATTTAATGAATTGTAGATAAAACTGGAATCTTCAAAAGTCATGTTCAGGCACATGAAACAGCATGTTACCTCATAATAAGCACTTATATTTAGTTTTCATTTTTAGTACCTAAATTAAAATTTAGTACCTGAATTAAAAATTAACTTTAAAATTCTCTGTCAATTGTGCAACTGTTTTACTTCAGTAGATATTATTCTAAGAGAAATATGACATTATTGCATGTGAATATATTCTATTGAAATTGTTCGTGATTTTAAAATGTCTTTCCAATAGAAAAACCAAAGTTCAGTGCTATTCATGTACTTATGGGAAGTGTGTGGACCATCTGAAAAGCAAATGAGCTCTCTTGTTTCCCATGAAAAAAATAGCTTCATCTATCCATACGTAACATGATGGCTTCCAGACATGCGGTCAGTCTTTAAAATCTGAGAAAACATAGTCAACCCAGAGAAAGGTTTGTTAAGAACTCTTCTCTCTACATATGTAGATAGAACTCTTGGTCCTTATGGTACTTTAAAAGGAGTCTTCAAAAACAGTCATACCAATTCAATGCCCCGGGTTATGTCTTCCATTAAGGACAAACAGAAATGGGAGGAGGGTTTGTGTTTTAAAGGTCCCTAGCTCCTTTTTCTTTCTTGGGGGAGACTACATACTTCAAAATTCACAAGCTGGGATATTGTAAGATAGAGTGTTCTATTTTGTTTTAAACCATAGTTATTAATTGGCTTACAAAGGTAGTGGGTTCCCATATGACTTTTCATACACCCTCCACTAACATACCCCCTCCATCCCTGCATGGACACTTTCACAGCATGTTCCCTCGTTTACTTTCATATCACAGATACAGATGTTCTTCTAACTCCCTTCCCTTAAGACAACCCCAAGTGGCCCCTTTCTAGTTCCCTGACTTCTACATGTATTTCAAGTAAAGTTCATAAGTAATTGATAGCTAGGATCCACATATGTGAGAAAGAGTACAGCATTTGAATCTGGACCTACGTTACCTCGTTCAATATAATTTTTTTCTAATTTGATCTATTCACCTTCACATTTCATTTTTCTTTACAGCTGAAAACAATTCCATCGTGTGTATGCACATTTCCATCATCTGTTCATGTTGGGGATATCCTGTGCTGCTCCTAAAAGCTGTTAAATAGGAATCCCAGTGACAGAGTGTAGTTCTTTGTGCACTGTTATTTAGAGACCCTCAGAGGCCTTTAGAACAACATGGGCTGGGTTTTCCCCAGGTTTTCCGTGCCGTACAAGAACAATACATCTGCACCTCATAAATAAAGAACAACTGGGCATTAAATGTTCGGTAATCACTTGGCGTTCTTCCCACTCTGGTTAAGAAGAGAACCATCCTTCATTCATCTTGTGCCTTCAAGAGGAATTCTCTGGTTATCCTTTTAGGAGCTGAGTATTAAAACTCTGACTTTTGGCTTAATGTTCTACTTCTAAATCTCCCTTCATGAGCATAGCCACAGAGACATGTTCCCTATTCAAGTCTAAGAATTAAATTTAGATATCAGAGAAATGAAGTGTCTCCTATTCTTGGGAAATCTGACTTGCCAGTTCACAAATTCACATCTCTAAAGCTCAGTATTGGGCTGAATATTTAGTTCAGTATAGAGTGCCTGCTTATCACTCAAAAAGATCTGATTTTTTAAAATTCAGTTTTTAATCTCTATTTACTTTTTCTCTTTTTTCTTCTTAAAATGTTGGTGCACATTAAACAGAATTTTATTTTGAGGTTTGAGATGAGGTTGAAGGGTAGAATAAGGCTTGCCTAGTATACATAAAACCATAAATTTCATTTCTGACACTGAATTATTTTCCTTTTTTCCATTAAGAATTCTTAAGTATTTGTAGTCAGAAAAATAATAAAATTAATTAATTATTCCATTTTATTTCCAGACAAGAAAGTATTTTTGAAGCACACATGGGTGTGTCGGGTCCTACTTCATTTCTTCCATAACTTACTGTTCTATCAGCATAATTGCGATCTCCTTAATGTAAGAAGATAAAATATCCTGCCTTCTAGGGATCAGCCTTCAAATGGTCTCCTTCACACTACGTGCTTGGGCATAGAACACTTCTTCCCGGAGTGAGGTATTTGAATACACCCTTGAGGTTTTGTGTTTGCCTTCTCTAACCAGCACTCCTCCCTCACTTCACCCTCACTGCATATACACAGCACATATGACTTCAAGTCTTATGTGTGTCTCTAGTTTTATGTGTTCCTTAAAAAATCTTGAATAGTTCCTACCAGGTGAGCTATTGCTTTATAAATGATTTTAGCATCCCATCCCATAGAACTCAGTGCCAATCTTCTTTAATTGTACATTTTAAATTTCGCTTATTACCTCTATCAGCTTCTTCAGTGTATGTGCATTAAGCATCTATTAAGGAAAAAGCCTTATTTTGGTGAAGAGACAGCATTAAACAAACCATCTACAAGACTCACTATGAGCAGAGTCTCATATTCTTTATTTGCCAGGGTAGGTTGTCATCATTTCAGAGAGTAACTAGTGTGCAGAAACACTCGACATCTGTTCAGTGGGTGATTTAACCAAGCATTCAGTAAACATATGGAGTTCTGAAGTTTGACCCCATTGTCATTACGTACTGTATCTGTACAGGAAGAACAGGAACATAAAAAATAGTAAATCACAACACATTCTGTAAAAATGTTTAATAAACAAACTACCTTCAGAGCTTTCTCAGCTCATAAAGTCAGTGAATTTACCAGCTACAAACAGCATGTGATGATGAATTTAACATAGCTAAGAGGTGATGGATCAGTCACCAAAAATCACCTGATAACATTTGGACTGGACTTCTGAGATCCAAACCCTTGAAATGTACACTATCATTTACTTCATTGCTATTTTAGTTTGGCGATTCATCACCATAAATCTTTTCACATTTGTCCTCTGCTCTGAATCTCCACTTCCATCAACCTTTGCTTTCCTGCTCTTCAGTTTGGGGGGCTGTTTCTAATTTAACTGACATGGTCTGTATTTAAAGTCCCTTTAGCAGCCAGATAATCTTTTTGGCAACTAGGGAGAAGTGATGTCTCGCAGATTTGAGTTTGGCTTTTCATTACCACTTCAGTCAAATTTGGTCACTAGTTTTTAAATCATCTGAAGTCCATTCAGCCTATAATGGGCCCTGTGACCTGTGGAAATGCAAGTCCCCTTAGAGTAAGCCACCATTGGAGTCGGAACACAGATGAAGTTATTCCATTCTCACTGATTTCTAGACCTTTTCTGGAAACCCACAACCAGAAAAGGGGAACCAGTAACTGACCTGAGTAAATCATTCTCTTTATTCACACAGAGAGTTCCACTCTTCCTGAACCTGTTGTGATTTCTCTCATGTGTATAAAACAAATGCAGCTATTTTCTACGTTCTTGCAGCCCTGGGATGTCTGGGGAACTACTGACTTTTCTGTTTGTCACCACTTCCTGCATCTAAATTGCTTTAAATTTTTGCAAATTGTGTGTAGTGACAACCATGGCCAGCCTCTAGTTTGTGGTATTCTTCCCAAATGGTTTGAAAGCGTCTTTGTTAACCCTTTCTATGCCATGAGGGTGACTATCTCACCTTTCCCATGCTTTGGAAACAATCCTTGGATGAGGCCAGACCAGACCCCTGGGTGTGGGACTGCTGCTCTCAGATTCTGATTCCACAGGGATCAGACTCTGAAGGACGTAGTGCCCACCTTTAATTCATTCTTTTGAAAATTTGTTGGAAACATCTAAGAAAATTCTGTATATGTAAATTTTTCTACGTGCATAAAAATAACTACATATGTGTATATATAAGATGATTATATGGAGAAGTTTACTTACCACCTGTGGTCCTTTCTTCCAAAGTGTCTCAAAGCTCTGTTTATCTTCTCAGTCTGCATCTGATATTTCTTATTCTTCTGAGAACTCTGTGTTAAGTTGGAAATGCTAGGGTTCTTTCCTGATATCTACCAACCCAACACCTTTATGCTTTATAAATATTCTTTGATTTACTATTGCTAATTTCATCTCTTTTACTCTTTTTTTTAATCAAAACATCCTATTAATATTTTATAGTCTGGAACTTTTAATATAGTCTTTATATCCGTCAAATCTACTCTCTCAGTCTATAACTTTATTTAATCATTATTAATGATGCCTTGGCTTTTATGATCTCTTGGAGAGGTGCAGACAACCACCACTTTCATCACTCCTACCATTTATTTCTACCCTAACTCACATTTACCAATACTCCACCAGCTGATCAATTGCCTGCTTTGATTACAGATCAACACAAGTGAAGTATTTTTTTAAATTTTATTTACTTTTATATTGGGTGTGTGTGTGCCTACATACATGTAGGTGCACCATGTTGCCTGATCCCTGTGGAGGGCGGATGATAGTGGAGGATTCCTTGGAATTGGAGTTGCTGGAAACTGAATCCCAATCCTCCGCAAGAGCACCATGGGCTTTTAACCAGTGAACCATCTTTCTAGCCCTCAGATGACTTTAAAATTGTCTTCACATGTGCTTCTTTGCTGGGTTTGAAAATATTTCATTTCACTTCTGTTAAATAATCAAAATTGTTACTGTGTACACTTAAATAAGTGACTTTCAATCTGCGTAAACCAAGTAAAATATGTGATTTTTTTAAAAATTACTTTTCTTTTGTGTGTATGAGTCTTTTGTTTGCACTCATATAAGTGCACCATGTGTGCGAAGCCCACAGAGATCAGAAGAGGGCATTGGATTCCCTGTAACTGGAGTTATGAATAGTTGTTGGCTGCCATGTGGGTGCTGGAAACTGGTCCAGGGTCTTCTGGAAAAGCAGTCAGTGCTCTGATCCGCTGAGAATTTCTCCAGCCTTAGACAATACCAGGCCGAGGTTGCTCCAGGTTTGGATCTCAGAAGGCAGGCTTCCCAATATCTTTTCTGCAGCACTCTGAGCAAATTATGATAGTGTCACTGCCGTGGCTTAGAATTTAGGCTTTATCCATTATATCACTGAAAGAAACATTGAATTCAAACAAAGGTAGAAGGGATATCTAGAACCAGATCCAAAGCTTGAACATCGACTGTCAAAAAGCTAGACATTTTTTTAAAGGGCTCATCAAGTCCAATATGTGTTTAATGAAGGACATGAAGTTGGGAAGAAGGTGATGAGGTGAGGTGGAGATGGGGAGGTGGAGATGGTGGTGAGGTGGAGATGGTGATGAGGTGGAGATGGTGGTGAGGTGGAGATGGTGGTGAGGTGGAGATGGTGGTGAGGTGGAGATGGTGGGGAAGTGATGACAGGAGATGGGGGAGTGGCTTGGAATATGCTCAAAATATAATGCATGAAATTCTTGAATCAATAAAATATTTTAGACCTAATTAAAATAAATTATGTGATTTTTAAAATAAATTATATATATATATATAGTTTCACTGTCCTTTTCTGGTTCTCGTGAATATTGTGACTTCTGTGAGTACATTTAGTGAAAACTGCTTTCTAATAGTCATTCACCTTTCATGCAAAGTGTCACTCTCAGACTGTTTTATTTTTGAGGGTTCTCTTTATGAAATTATATATGTTTTACCATGTCTAGATTTAGGTAGTATGGTCTAAGGAGAACAATATGCTGAATGTTTCACATACTCATATATATATCATAATATCATGATTTCCTTGCCCTTGTCCATTGTTAAGGGAGAAGGGATCCTCAGTCCTATGACTTATAATAAACATTTCCATAATATGAACAATCCCCCTCCCTTTATTGTGTCAGTCTTTTCTTTTAGCCCAGGTTGTTCTTAATTTTTTTTCTTGCCTCAAACTCCCAAGTAATAATAAGACAGTAATGGGTCACCCACAGTCTGCTTAGGTAAGCCATTTAAAAAAATAATATCTTGTTAATACTAAAGGAATTTTATAAAATGCATTTAGAAACTTAAAAAGGTTTCCATCTAATAACATTCATCATTCCCATTTCCTCTCAGATCTAGCCCACCTCCCTACCACGCCGTGACTTCATGTCTTGAGAATGAGTAGAATTTGCACACTGTTAAAAACTCTGGGTGGATATGTACAGATGCTGTTTGCTTGCAGTCATTCGCCACCTCTGGCTCTTACTGTCATTCTGTCCTTTCTTTTGCCTTGTTCCCTGAGAGCAGCACCAGCTGCACTTCTTCTTGGTTCTATGGCTCATACATGTCGTGTGTTCAGCAATAGGGTATTGCCTCATGTTCTAGGGGGTAACCAAGAGCAGTGACAGTAGCCAGTGATTTTTGAGGGTCTATGGTACCCCCTTGGTCCACAACCCTAAGAGGTAACATATTTCTGGCATTCAGCTTTTCATTTATTAGCCTTTGGGTTCTGTTACCTTTTATAGGGTAACACCATTAAACTGTTTTTATGCATGTATATTAGGAAGTTTCTACAATATTAGGTTATCTGTGTAACTTTTCATATTAAAATAAACTTTTCAAATTTGGGTGTACCATAACTAAAATCCTCTATTTTCTAAAAATGTTTGCATTTTAAAATGTGGCTCCCTAAATAGTTGAGTGACTTCATTATTTTTATGATATATTTTTTACCACATAATAGGTTGTAGATTCATTGCATATCCCACTTCTTTTCTGTGTTCTTCTTAGTTTGCCTAGAATCATTGGTCTTATTTTCCTCCTTATTTGAAATACCATTTTCTGCCTGCCATTTCAAAAACTTGATTGCTGGAATCCAAACACCTTCTTTTGTGGGGTGTCTTCATAACAATTCCTGTCCTGATCCTCCTGGTTCTCTTGCTTTCCTCTGTCCCTTCATCCCCATCCCTGCCGCAATGTCTCAGGTCAGTCACCGTGTTCAGTCTTCTGTCCTTCCTGTCACAGAGAATCGCAAACTCAGGTGTTTCCCCTCTTGTAATTTTTTTCCTTTTTTTTAAAATTAATTTTTTGCGTATTTCATATACTACAGCTTAATCAAGGTTAGACCCCTCCCCATCCCCTGTTGCCCTCAGCACTGCCTCCCACCAGATTTAGAGTGTTCCATCAGATATGTTAAGTCTTATCCAGTGCAGCATTTGTATCTAGACGTCCCTCAGTGCAAGTTCATCCACTGGAGACTAGTCAGCCTATCTAGAGCCACTCTCTTAAAGATGATCTACTCTCCCTCATCCCACGGCAATCTGTTCCCAGTAGCTCCTGGGCTAGGGTTGGGGTCTGCTGCCCACTTCCTCGTTCTTTGAGTGCTTTTGTCTGATTGAGTTGGCATGGATCATGTGCATGTTGTCACCTTGTTGAAAGTTCATAAGCAAGTTCCCAGAAGCATGGAAGCTTCTGTTTCCTTATGTTAGTGTGCAAAACCTAGCTCTTTCATTTTCCCGCCCCCTCTTCCGCAATGCTACCTCGGCCACGAACGATTGAAGTTTAGTATGGGAGTCCTATCCAGGAAACAGACGCTATGATCCCTTACTCTCTAAAGATTGGCCCCTTGTGGCCTGCTGTGTGCTTTTGTTACAGCTTGATCAGGAGTAATTTGCATGTACTAACCCTCATCTCACCTCAAAATCTGTAAAAACTTGAATTTTTAATATTTTAAAGGCAATTTTTAACATAAAACTAATTTCTCCTGCTCCCTATATACAGCTTATGCTTGAATTCAGTATTTTATATATTAGTTATAATGATCACTCGATTATAAAACATACACTTATTTATTATGTTGGAAGCCTTTTCACTGTACAGAATACTGTTTATAATTATATATCAATTATTTTTATTCATTAATATTTTATTCATTAATTCACTCTGCATTTAATAATTACTAACATTTATTAAGTGATTAGGATATTCAGTCACTACACAATTTTTTTATTTCACATCTTTTAACCCATTTTATGATCATGGAAAACCTATAAATAATTATTACCATTATTCTCATTGCTGTTTTCAAGTAATCATTTGTATGTATTTTGAATACATTTTGCATGTATTCTTTCCTTCCAATTTACCTTACTCTTTTGTGCTCTATGCCTTTATTTCTTATACCCATAATAACCAATAGCTCAAATTTAAAAGTAGATTATCCTCTTAAAATCTTTCATTTCTCACTGCCCTGAACATCAAGAAACTCAGCTTTCATCTCTGACATATCTCCTACGACTTCCACATCATTCAATTACCACTGTCTCTGTTGAGGCCACCACACCTGAGCAGAGAGGTGCAGACAACAGAGATCAGCCCTCTTTCCCTCGAAGCATCACATTGAGCTCAGGAGTGGGCTCCATGGTGATAAAGTCCTTGAGGACTCTGAATGTATGCATTGGATAATTCCTCTGCTCGTGTCATTCAGAGTAACTGCTGCCTTTTAAACAAACACTGCTGTGTCTTTTCCCAGTAAACCCAAAGTTTCATCATCTGGGCTTAGGTCAAAAGATCAATTACTGCTGAGTATTCCTGTCACAGCACAAGATAACCTTCTGATTCCCTGGAGATAGAACTTTCTCAACGATGAAGTTTTGTGATCAAAACCAACAGCTGATCATTTTGACATCTATGTTTATAGTCAGCTGAGTGAAAGTCTTCATTCTCCTACCTGGTGATTCTTCTCACAGCAGCCAAGCAACGTATGTACATAAGACTCCACAGCAAATCAAATTCACACATACGCTGGGCAACTGAATCCCCCAGAAACATCAAAAATAATAAATTCTATCATAAAGTTTGTACTTTAAATAAATGACTAACTATCAAGGTAAATTACAAAGTAACAAGTATTTTCTCAATATATGAAGAACGGTATGCTAGAAATGATCTATCTTCTAACTGCAAAAGTAGATTATTTGTTTATCCATTTATCTTGCAGTACTGGCGATTAAGTCTATACGTCTTGTATGTGCTCGGCCACTGAACTGCTTCTCTTATCCTCCCTTATACTGGCTTTTTAATTTTATTTTTCACTTCAAGAGCACTGATCCTGTTAACATATTATATACCCATTATATTTCAATCATTTACCAAATGTCTTTGAGTATGCTAGATTCCAAATTCTAACCTTCTCCAACCATAAAGTAGAACATTTGGAGTAGTTTTAGTTAATTATTTCTTGCCTTAGCTCTCTGTTTAATCCTGTATGTTTTTTTGTTTTTGTTTTTGTTTATTTGTTTGTGTTTGTTTAAGTGACAAATATCTCTATTCCTGGAATAGTAAACTTACAATAATCTCTTATGATTCAAGTCATTATGGATTAAACTGGAGACAAGAGTTGCGAGGAAAAATTATCTGCAATTTATTCGGGCAGTTGTGGTTTCTGATCATTTCCTAAGATACCAAATAAAGCGCATCTTCTGTCAAGCTACTGATAATTGAATAAACTCAAATACAACATCAATTGAACACCTAAATCAGGAATTCTGTTTCATAATTTCCTGGAAGCTTCTTGTCTTCATAAAAGAAGTCTGAATCTTCTGAAGCATTCTGTACTTCTTGTTTTGTCTTTGGTTTGTCTTCCATCATCTGCTTATGGAATAAATAAGCAGGTCTTTTTCTGTTTTTGAATTTTTCACTGGCTTGTTACTCCTTTCTTTGACTATTCCTAACCATCAAAGCAGTCACTCATGCTAATCACAGAATATATAGCTACATAAAATCTCATGTGACAGAGCAAATATTCAACTTCAAATTTACGCTTACTAGCAACATAATTTTTTTACTTATTTCTTACTTAACTTTAAACTGTCATTCCTAAAACTGAATAGCATTGCAATATGAGATTTTGTATTAGGTCTTTTGACACGTATCTTCTTCTACAAGGCCATCTTTCTGGCTCAGAAATTTGTCTTTGACAATTTAAGGATATGAGAGCATTCTATCCGCCTTGAATAAGCAGTTGACTGAATACAAGGGCATTAGTCCTAAAAGGCCACCAGAAATTTGAGCTGATCAGTTATGACTGTAGTAATAGAAATGAATGTTTACTTTTTTTTGAAGAAACTACGAAAATTAATTCAACCTGAACTCATATTTGGTGGAAGTCCATGCCTATGCTCCCATTCCAGTGTGTGTGCATGCCCGTTCTCTGTTTTGATCTGATTTCCCTTCCCTGTCTTACTATGCTCAGTTTTTGTTTCTGCATAATAAATTACATGTCTACAAAGTTAGAACACATTTATGTAGGTTCCATGGGTCAAAGAACTGGGCAGTTTCTCTGTGTTCTTTGCATGAGGTCTCACCATCCTGTAACCAAGATGTCAGACTAATTGAAATCTCATCTAAACATTCACCTAGGGAAAAATCTAGGTTCATTTGGATTACTGAGTGAACCAGTTTCACTGGGGCAGAACATATGGCTGAGTGCCCTGGATTCCTACCCCACAGTTACCCTGGGTCCCTATTATGTGATCTTCTGTAGAGACAATGCAGAGCATGGCTGTCTTCTTCAAGAATGACAATGGAATTGCTTTTTCCAATCTGCTAAGGCAGATGGATACAATTTACTTAAGAGTGCCATACCATCACCTTTACCAAGTACACCCAAGAGAGGGGACATGCACGGGACATGACTCAGTCTGTGGAGTCTTCACCTTTATCTATCTAGTAATTTGCCTCATGCTTTTTTGTGATATCGTCAAATCAATTTCTTCCCTCAGTCTCCAAATGTGCAGATGTACCTGCATTTCTTTACCTACAATGAGGAACGCACTTTGTTCTGAAGATGGTTCAATCAGAGAGACTGACTTCACCTGCACAGAAGCCATGGATCCCAGTGCTACCATGGACCCTTTACCCCAATCCTTTCGCAAAACCTCCTTTTCCTAAGGCTTGCAGTGTCTGCCTATAGATAACTCATCCAGTTCTTCTAATTTTACTTCTCAACTATCTGACATTTCACTTATCGAAAACTTCAAGTGAGGCTTTGTTATAGCTATAAATCTGCCAAAACCAGAGATTCAAAGTCTCTATTGAGAAAGCCTAGAACACCATCCAACCTGATTCTCAGAACGCGTTATCTCCAAATGTTTTATTCCTCACTCTACCACATTAATTACACATTGTCTTTTTTGTCTATTTGTAACATTATAAATCTTCCAAAACCTTGTTCCACATTATTGACAACCACTTCTTTGTTTCTTGTTCACTTAAACACAGTGATGCTTTCTCCAATATTCTCTCGGTCCCTTGCTCATGCCTGACTCCTTATCATTTACAACTTCAGAAACTCTTTGAACAGAGAAGTTCCTCTATTTTTCTAAATTGTTGTATTCAATTATTTCCATTATAATGATAATATAATGTAATTATTTGTTAGCTTACTACTTTTCACAGTTGCTCTAATTTAATAGCTTCAAACAATCTTAAAGGCAGTGAAAACTGAAGCAATATTTATTACATCTTTGTCAGATCATATCCATACATCCATTGGTAGCACATAAACAGAAGAAATGAGAATCTATTGAATAAATGAATGGATATATCAGATGTTATAGCAAGAATCAAATAAAATGGCCTTAGCGTATAACAGCAATAGCAGTCTCTTCTGCTGTTGTTGCTGAAGCAATTGAAAGCATGTGCTCTAGACCTTAGAAGTTTGAGTCATTGCAATATTCCAGAAGCTGGCAAAGACACTGTGTATATTATCTCATTTTCTCATCTCTGTAGCTGCATGAGATAGATAATATGGTTTTTCTTGTTAGAAAGATAAAGAATCCAAAGTGCTTTCAACATGGCCTAGACAAAGGTAACAGAGGAGGGAGGACAGACTGTGTAGGATCTAGTCTAATGAACATGCACTAGACTACTTTCTACTCTCATTGTGATGTACAGAATAATGCCTAAATACTAGATAGATAGCATATGTTTATGTTATTGTCTTTATGAACAAAAAGCAGAGAAACATCACATGCCCATGGTCAGATGGGTTGTTAAAGGCAGGCATAGATTTACACTTTACAGATATTTTTTACACCACTTCCTCAAAAAGTCACCTCTACCATTGAGGACCAGCGTGTATATGCACATAAATATCCACAACCATTCATAATTCAGATGGAATTAATTATACTTAATTTCCTGAGTGTTGATTATTTTATCTTTTCGTTGTTATTTTGTAAGTAGAGCAGCATGCTTGATCTCAGTAAATTAATGTACAGCACAAAAATCTAGTCTATGAATACAGAACGATTTGGGAAAGCTCTAGAATGCTGCAGAACTGGAACTTTATACCAGTTGAACATCATCTTGTCCTTCCTATTGGAAACCAACATTAGCTTCTTAAAGAGTTTGAATATTTTAGACTCTACATATAAGCTGAATAATGCATCATTTGTCTTATGATTGATTTCATTTGTGTTTTGAGTCCATTGTATGCATACTCCACATTTTCCACACACAGATAGCTAATTAACACTAATTATTATTTCTGTACATTGGCCTATATGGAAGATGTGTCAGTGTGCATGATGATATTTCTGAAAAATCCCAATCTGAATTCTTTGGAATAAGTATGCAGAAATGGGACTGTGGGTCACATGATAATCTCCTTTTTCATCTACTGGGGAACCTGCCACATGTTTTCTATGCAAGTTGCACCATTTTATAATTAAACAGTGCCTGACAACCTCAGTCTTCACCACGTCATTGACATTTCTTACTTTCTGTTTTGACTGCATTTTCATGACCATTCTGAAAGGTGGAGTGACAATTATGTTTTCAGTTCTAACTCCCCTGATAATTCATAATAGTAAGCATTTTTCCACACACCTATTCACCATTTATATGTCTTCTTTGGAAAAAATATCTGTTCATGCCTCTTTCTGTTTATAATCAAATATGTTTGCTTTGCTATTGAATTGTATATTCTTCTTTGGTATATTCTTCATATTAACCCATAGCAGATAAATGGCTCATGAATATTGTGACCCTGGTACCCTTTCAGTCTTTTGACTGGCTTTGCAGCCCTGGTGTTTTCATTTGGTGTAGTCTCTCATTTACTTTCTCTTCCTTTTTGTGCTTCTGATGTCAAGGTTAATGCTGAGAAGTTTTTCTCTGTTTGCTGTTTGTAGGTTTGTGTTTGCAGATTTCATACTCAAGACTTTATTCAGTCCATTCTGATTGGATTTCTCTGTGGTGTGTTAAATGACCAGTTTTATTCTTCCCATGTGGATATCTGCTTTGCTCAGCACTACTTGCTGTGTGTGCTGGTTAGTTTGTTTAGATTTGGTTTTGGTTTTGGTTTTGGTTTTGTGTGTGTGTGTGTGTGTGTGTGTGTGTGTGTGTGTGTGTGTGTGAACTTGACACAAACTAGAATAGTCTGGGAAGATTTAACTTAAACTGATAAATTTCTTCCATCAGATTAGCCTGTGGCCATGTCGATGATACATTTTCTTATGCTAACTGATAGAAGATGGCCTAGCCCACTATGGGCATTGCCACCCCTGGACAGTGGGCCTGAGCAGCATAAGAAAGGTAGCTCTGCAAGCCAGGAGAAAGGAAGTCTGTAAACAGCATTCCTCCATGGTCTCTGCATCAGTCTCTGCATATAGGATCAGCCTTGGCTTCTCTCAAGGATGGACTATGATCTGTATGCCTATTAAATGCATGCCTCTTAACTTGCTTTTGGTTATGGTGTTTAACACAGCAAAAGAAAACCAAATTAGAACAATGAGACTGTCATCCTGTCTCCGTTGTATGGTCGCATAACCAGCAAAGACAGCTATAATATATGCACAAATTTATTTCTCAGTTCTTTGTACTGAGTACTGGAGTATGCATTTAGCTTATTACAGTACTATTGTTGCCTATTAGAGTTGCCATAACCAAAAAGAAAAACACAAAGGATTAAGTGGATTAAAAAAAGAAACATTTATTTTTCTTTATCACAACTGTGAGAATGAAGACAGTCCCACTAGCAAATTCAAAACCAAAGCACTGAGTGATTCACTGTGAGAATCTACTTCTTAGCTGTCATATTTGATTGTGTAAAATGGCAGCAAATGGCTGGGAATGACTTTCTGGAAATAAGGTCACTAAAACTATTGGAATACAGTACACTCTCATTATTTATAAACCTTTCAGTGGCCCCACCTCTAAGATCAGTCCATGGGCTATAAAATTTGAAAACTATGATTTTTCAGAAGGACATAAATATACAGTCTGTGCAAGCACCATGCTGTTTTATTACTGCAGCTTTGGAATGTATTTCAAACTTAGAAAGCATGATTTGTTCTTACTTTCTCAAGTCTTGTAATCTAGTGAACTTTGTAGTTTCACATGCATTTTGGATTATTTTTAAGAAGAGACTCATTGGAGTTTAGGTAGGGTTTCATTGAATCTCTAACTCACTTTGGACAATATGGACATTTTATTCATATTAAGTCATACAATTCATCTAATCCATTATGTAAGAATTTTTACATTTATTTTGGTTTTTTCTTTCATTTCTTCTATCGGTATCTTGAGGTTTTCAGTGCACAATTATTTTTCTCTCCTTAGGAAAGTTTATTTCTACATATTTTGTTCTTTTGATGTTATTTTTGTGTATGGTTGTGTGCGTGTCCAGTTCTGGGGACTGAAACTAGGACTAGTACTCTGAAACTTATCTGCTGTCCCAGCTCTCTTTTATCTATTTTATTTTACTATTTATTTTGTTTTATTTTTCTTTCTATTAATATTTTATTGAATCATTGTGTGTTTCATATAGAACATTTCAATCAATATTAATCATTTTTATACCCTGTCCCTGACTGGCACATCCATAGTCCCCCAACTGTAATGTGTACATTCTTTCATATGTGTTAAAGTCTACCGTATCAAGTTAGTGTCCCCAAGTGACAGTAAGTTGCCCAGGCTAATCTTTAATTGTGATCCTTTCACCTCAACTACCCACGTGAGACTGGATAGTTACATGGAGAATAATGAACTAGATCCTTATCTCTCACCATACACACAACTCAACTCCAAATGGATCAATAACACTTATTACCTTAAGTCTGATAGAGGAAAAAGTAGGAAATGCATTGGAACTTTTAGGCACAGGAAAGGATGTTCTAAAAAGGATTGCCATAGTACAGGATTAAGACTAACAGTTTCCAAATAGGACTTCATGAAACTAAAGGATTTTTGTATAGCAAAAGACATCATTTAAAGAGACAACCTACAGAATGGGAAAAATTTTTTTCCAGATATACATCAGACAAAGGATTAGTATCTATAATATACCAGGAACTCAAAAACTAATCAGCAATAAACACAAACAAACCACAAAATAATTAAAAATTGGGCAAAAAACTAAACAGGGAGTTCAGAGAGTTATCAAATAAATGTAAAATATAAATGACTAAGAAATATTTTTAATGTTCAGTATCTTTAGTCATCAGGAAAATTAAAACTAAAACTACTTTTCTTCATTTTACTCTAGTCAAAATTGCTAAGATCCAAAAGACAAATGATGGCAAATGCAGGTGAGGATGTGAGAAAGGAAAATTCTTATCCACTCTGGTGGGAGTGCAAACTGATATAGTCGTTATGAAAATAAGTGGAGTGTGCAGATTTTTCAGAAAGTTATGAATAGATCTACCACATGATCCAATTATACCACTCTTGGTCATATACCCAAAGGACTCTACATCCTACTACAGAAATACCTGTTCATCCCTGTTCATTGCTGGTCTATTCACAGCAGCCAGGAATGAAAACATGCTAGAGGCCCAGGAAATGATGAATGGATAATGAAAATATGTTACATTTTCTAGTTGAATATAATTCACCTGTTAAGACAAATGAAATAAAATTCACAGATAAATGTATAGAAATGAATTCAGTGATTTTGAGTGTAACCCAGACCCATAAACACAAATGTCACATGTTCTATCTCATATGTATGTGATAGATTTGAATCTTTAGTTCAGTGTTTCAATTGGAAAAGTGATACAGATTAGCAAAGACAGGAGCCCTGGGGAAGGGGTTGTTTTTGACAGGGGAGATGGAATACATTAACATAAAGTAGGAGAAGGAAATAAATAGGAAGGGTTAAATAAAGTGGGGAGAGAATATATATATATATATATATACATATACATATAATGCATGTGAAACTACAAAATTCACTACATCACCATAAAAACTTGAGAAAGTAAGAACAAATCATACTTTCTGAGTTCAAAATACATTCCAAAGCTGCAGTAATAAAAGAGCATGGTCTTTGTTTTTAAAGTATTGCCTTATAATGGGGGAATAGGTGAGCAATCCCTCTACCAGACACCACAGGCTAGCAAATAATAAGCCCAATGCCAGTAATGTATTCCCTGTTTTGGTGTTATTGACTAGGGGAATGCAAAAGACCCTCAGACAATAATGGCGATTGGTATTGCTCTTGATTACCTTCAAAACTTGATGGTTAGACCATATTGCTCAAAACAGCAGGTACCTGAAGTAGAACATGGAGGAGTCAACCAGGTATTGACTTTGAGGTTTCATCCCTGCTAGGTGTCTCCCATAATGCTGGAAGGCCCTGTGCATAGTACTACAAAAGAAAAGAAATCATCAATCTTATCCAGCTGTGAACCCTGAGAATTACAATAAGGACTGGGTTTGCAAGATTTTCCCAGTGGTGCAAGAGCAGAACTCATGTCATGGGAGTCACCAACCACTCTCCCATTGGATTTAAGGCCGGCTCCAGAAGCTAAATTCCAAACCTGGCACTGTTAAAGGGGCCAATAACCTGTGGCTAGAAAGGTTATAGGTCCTACAGGGATACCTAGAACTGTTTTTTATTCTTTTTGAGACAGCTGTAGTCCCAGCTGCCTCTCACTATGTGGACCAGGAAAGCCTTGATATCACAGAAAGCCACCTGCCTCCAAACCCTGAGTGTTGGGGTTAAAGGTATGTGCCACCATGCCCAACTTTAACCTAGTACTACTATTCTGCTAAATGGACATATTATTTAACTGATCCCTAATGATTTATGATTATAGCCATGCATAGACCAGTATATCTCTCAACATTCATCAGAGAAGCTTCTCCTTGATGCAGATGGCGATTAGCACAGAGACTCTGATCATTGATCAGTTGATCAATGTGCAGAGAATAAAAAACCTCAGAGTGCTAAATGGGACATTTATAATATACCCTTCTCCCCAAAGGCTGAAGGAGAGTCTCAGAAGAGGAGCCGAAAGATTTTTAAGAGCCAGAGGCCATGGATAAATGCAAGGAAACTGTTTACTGGACAATAGGGCAACTGCATAGCATAAGGGATGTAACAGAGTACACAAGACCTACTGAAACCCATGCAGGCTAAACCCCAGAACGGAAGGAGTAGTTAGGGATAAAGTCTCAGTCCTAGGTAAGGAACTGTGGCTGAGAAATAACTGTCGAAAGAGGGAGAGTCAGTTTTCTTTAAGGAAGTGGACTGGATAGATGGATCGTGTTCTAGGGGAAGCACCCATACCCAAGTATTTAGGGAGCACAGATAGAACTCAGTATTCCTTAAAAATAGAGGCCAGGAAGCAGTGGGTAAGGATATTGGTGGTAGACCTAGGAGAAGATGGGGGAAGGGTCCGAGCATGGTCAAAACATTTTATTAATTTCTCAAAGAATTAATAAGAATATTATTAAAATGTTTAAATTCTTGATCTCAAAAATCATCTAAAATATATTTGGCTTCATACATTACTAAAAATGTATTCATGACTCCTCTTGTCCCTCCCAGAAGACAATATTAGTTTTTCCATTTATCCATGGTTATAATGTTTAGTCTGTAAAATGTCTCTTCCTTTGCACCAGGGAGATAGCTCAGTGGGACAAAAGGCACACATAACCAAGCCTCATGACCTGAGTTCAACCCCCGGGACTCATAAAGTGGGAAAAAGAACAACTTTTTTTCTGACCTGCACATGCACATTGTGGCAACATGGGTCCCTTACCTCCCACATATGCACACAGACACAGACAGACAGACAGACACACACACACACACACATGCACACAGACAGTCAATGAACAAAAAATAAATGAATTAGTTAAAAAGTAATGAATTTAAAAATAAATAAAATGTTCCATTTTAAATTGTAATTAGAGAATTCTGAAATTATTTCCCTGTTTTCTTATTCGAGCATATATTTTCTAAGGTAACAATGATTAACTATGTTGTAGAAAAAATTTCAATAACTCGCTTTGACATCCCTGTCTCTCTGAAAATTGTCTGAAGCAGAAAGAGGCACCATTTCTCAGACAGAATGCATTGTGAATTTTCCTTTGTCATCCCTGGAGGTGAATCCAGGAATGCTCAGAAATAACTACACATCAAGAACTTAGTGAATTATATTATTTTTCTAGATCTTATGAGACGTAACTTTAAAACATGTGGGAATTACATATGCAGAATATGATTGTGCCTGTCCTGTTCCAGGTCACCTTAAGTTGCCTTTGTTTTATTTCGCATTGTTTTGTTTTCCTTTCTCTGTCAAGGATCCCTTCTAAGGTATGCCAATCAGATGGATAGGAAGTGCCATCTACTGACTGCTCCACTTTTTAAGTTGGAGCACTTTTATACATCAAACAATATACAGCATAAATAACACCTAGGGAGAACACCAAACTATTACATTTAGTGGATTTAATTTTTTGATTAGTAATTACCTTTTATGATTTTTGTTTACAGGGACTCAAACTTAATAAATAGAATTCTGTAGCAGCTTTGTTTCAACTTTGTAACAAGGCCTTGAACCAGGGATTTTTTTTTTAAAAAAAATTTCACTTAAAAAGAGAGCAGAATTGTCTATTACTCACTTTGGTTCTTTTGAAGCAACAAATAATAGTCTTGTCAGTTTACAAAATGTGAACATTTGAATAGTGTATCAATATGGTTAAATAAGAGGTTACTACATTAAATAAGATGACCTTGCTACCTTTTAGTCGAAGTCTTAGAGAGCAAACTTGTTTTAATTAGCAGTCAGCAAGCAGACTGTAACTTCACTGAAGGAGCATTGAAGAATCACTGCCTATTAACAACCCAGCGGTAAGTAAGCCAGCACAAATACTTATAACCAAATAGTGTGCATTGCAGAAGTGGAGAGGATTAGCTATTGGGCACACAACACAGTGGAGGAAATTGCTTTATTCCCAGTACTGCTGGGTACCAGGAGGCAATCACTGTGCCTCCAGCCCATTAACAGCATTCAGAGTGTTGCTTCCCATAGAAGGGGTTATTGGCTAACCACTGGGTGACCAATTAAATGCTATGAATAAGTCCCAAACCCAGCAGCATGGGGCCTGTTTGTGGCACAGTGGTATCATTACTAAAGTGAAAACTTGATGAGAAAGGAACATATTTAATTATAGAACTATACAAATGGCTAATTAGGACCATAAAGTGAAATGAATGACTTTCCAGTGGATTTTTGAATGTTACTGATAACTGCTCAGCTTCTTTGGAGACCATCAAAGTGATCTACAGCTAGCGCTTGCATGTCATGGTAATGGATGGATCTTCATTAGAGAAAGTGTTTTTGACCTGGTTGCTCAGGTAGCATGGGTTCTAAAGACAATCCTTGATTCCTTTCACTGCAAGGGTTCTTCTCCTTCAGCCCCCTGGTCTCTCATGAGTTCCGCTTGTGTTCACAATAATTCTTATGGGTTTAAATGTACAAGCATTATCTACAATAGTTATTCTCTATCAGTTAGAGAACTCAATCGCAAAAGGATGCCACTAGTTTATGGAAAATACTGATCCATGCTCAGTTTTGCTTATGAACTCTAGGAATAATCTGAAAATCTTCTGTTAGACTTTGTTAATCCAGGTATCACAATTGTTAAAATGTTGTAAGGCCTTTAGACAAAATTGCAATTTAAACTGTGTTTCCTAGTGTCAATGTGTCTAAGAATGAGAGCGTTAGAAATGTATCTGAAATCAAAAATGGGATCAGACAAATCGATTTCTGGCTGTGAACTGTTGAAGCAAACTGTCTCTGGTAGTTTGGGCACTTTTTCTTAATTTTTAAAGTGGGTGTTTAACAAAACTAATTCTAATTTAGTCATCGAAAATGTAATAAGTACTTACAATGTATAAATGTACTAAATATGTATAGAAAAAAGTCCTTTCTTTGTAGAGTTAGTTAGCCAATAAAGAATCATGCACATCCACTCAGGTAACCAGAAACTCTGAACAAGCAAACAAAACCCCACATATCTAATACTATCATCTTTATTTTATTATATTTGTAGTTTATTTGAATTTTATGCAAAATATCTTGCAATGTTTTTAAATTTTAAAGCGGTAAATGTAATAAAGCAGTGCTAACACTCCAAGGTATTCTTATCTAAAGTCATTGATCACTTGATTGTGACCATCAAAATCACTTTCCTGGTGATCAAGGTTTAGTAAGAATCACTGCCCTAGCTGGGTTTAAAATCAACGCCACTGGGAACTTTAGTGGAACTGGTACAAAATTTTTACCTTGGGAAATGTAGTTTATATTCCTTTATGACTTCATTCAGTATGAATAGCAAGTTCCAAATACATATGGACCCCTCGCTTTCTGAGAATGACAGTAAAATGGCATCATAAGAACATTGATTGGTATCATTTCCATAATCATAAAAATTCTGAATTTGCTAGCCAACTGTTTAATCAGAATTCATATGAATGTCTCTTTGATAGTGTAACCTGCGGTCTCAAGTTAGATAGCTCTAGCGTGTACTGGAATGTGGACATTTCTATCCACATTACACTCTGCTCACTCGAGAATGTGATGACTCCGACACTTAAATGTCACCAGGCAGGCAGAGCTTGTACTCTTCTGTGAAGGCTGATTTCCACTGAGTTCACACCTGTGGCCACAAGCGCATTCTTTCTTTTAGCGTCGTTTTCTCTAGTGAACATTTCAGCAATTTGTCAACATCAGTCCTTATTTTGATGACAGAACTCTGCAAACATTTTCCCCAGTTAAGAAGAGGCAGGACTCAGAGCACTGATAATTCTTAAACTTCTGTTCTCCAGAAGCTAGCTCTTTCAGTGAATCACTGTTTCCTGCTTCTCTCTCCTATTATTCCTTCAATCAAAGTTACAGATTTTGACACATACAGACTATAAAATGGTTACACACTAATTATGTACCTCTGATACTTAACTCATTTCTTTAAAATTATATGTCATGTCAGGTACATTTCACAGGACATGTAGCAAAAGAAATGTCTCTACTTGGTTACACAGCGATTCTTCTCTTTGCTTCTGTCTCTGAAAACTGAATTTTTCTTTGTTGGATGTGTCTCCATTCTGTTATTGATAAAGTTTCTCCTTTTGACCAATTGTTTTATTTCATTTTCTCTAAAACTATTTTTTTTTATTTCTCCCAAATAATTTTTCACCATATAACAAGAGGCCCTAAAATTACCAAACACAATGACCCATATATAAGACAGATGAAAAGACAAATCATTTGTGTACTTATATTTCATATAGATTGTGTCATGTTAGTATAAACATTAAAGGTAAACTAATCTGTACACACATTGAGGGGATATGATCAAATCATGAAAGTCTTAGCTAAAAAGAGTGTAATCACACAGATGAATCTTTACAGTATATTACTGTTAGGGATATCAACCAAAACACTTGAAATTTCAAAGCAAAAATAATTACTTGGAAACTTTGATACATATTTTATTATATAACATATCCATAGTATTAGAAATGTTCTTGGGAGTGATGGTGGAAATATTGGTGGTGTGATAACTGTACTGTTCTACCACTCTGTAATACATACAAATATGCACACCAAATACACACAAAAATTTATGGGAAAGGTAAGAAAATAACAAAAAATAATAAATATAAATATGGATCTAATACACAAAAGTATAGAGAGATGTGCAATACAACCCTAAATCTCTCAGTAGTCAGAATAAAAGTTGAAAAATGGCTCACAAAATCTGTAGCTTAATATAATCATCAAATATTATAAATTATTTTCTTAAGGGAACACTAATCCTAAAAGTAGGATAAGATAAAAATGACTCTTGCATATGTACCAGGGAGATGGCTCACTACATAAAGATCCTATCTGTACAAACGTTACAACTTGAGCTCAACTCCCCAGAATCCACTAAGCAAGAATGGTATCATTCATAATCCCCGTGCCCCAAAAAGAAATGCTAAGAATGCTCTATCTCCTCAAATCTCACAGGTCAGCTACTCTTATGTACACAGTAGCAAAAAAATCAGGACAATTGGGTTCAGAAATAAGGTGAATTGGGCAAGGTGTGGTGGAGCAGGGCTTTAATCCCAGCACTGAAGAGGCAGAGGTAAGTAGATCACTGTGAGATCAAGGTCAGCCTTAGATGGTCTGCAGAACATGCTCCAGGCCAGTTGGGGCTATATGGTGAGACTCTCTCAAAAAATACTAACAGCAAAAATTCCCCAAAGAGTTGAAAAGGTGAGTACTAACTCCTGAAAGCTGTCTTCTGACTTCTAAATGTGCATTGTGGCAACATGTACCCACATTTACATACACATACCCCCACATATGTGAACCCCACCCCTCACATGCACACTAAATGGTTAAATTTGTGTTTAATAGGTCACAAATCCTATAAGCTCCATGGTTCCAGGAGCTTATAGGATTCCATTTCCATGTGTTCACGCACCTCCTCCCTGGTTCTTACAATCTTTCCAACCCCACTTCCAAAAGACACTAAAGACATTCTGAACAGCATATATTTCCTATATGTTTTCTACATGAACGTTTCATAGAGTTTACTCAATTCATTCTATTAATTACACAGAAAGGAAAATTAGAAGAATGGGAATCGGGTGCATTGGTATTTGATGAAATGGAAATAAAGCACAAGGCTTGTACATGCAACCAATGGCAATTGTTCCATTTTAGTACAAGAGACAGTGAATAATTTCACATAAATAATTAGATATAAAAACTGGACAATCAACTAGATTTCATGGGTATTAAATACTAGCTATTTGTATTTCCCAACAAGCGTGTGAGATATCCTCTATTGTCTGCAAAGTACAGGCCATACAATTTAAAAACGTGTGAGTTTTGGCATACAGAAATGAAAATATGGAGTCTAGCAAAGTGGTATTCCTTTTGTTTATTTTTTTTACCTTTTAATTTAAACATTATGTATTTTATACAGAACATTTCAATCACTCTTAATTGTCTTTATTTTCTTCTCCCCACTGGCACCCATACTGTAGCCCCCAAAAGGAATCCATACATTCTTTCATCTGAGTTAAGGTCTATAATATCAGGTTAGTGTCTCCAAATGACCTCAGTGCGGGTTCATCCACTATGGTCTACTTAGCCTATCCAGAGTCCCTCAGTCACCCAACAGAAATCAGTTGTCAATATTTCTTAAGCAAAGGTTGGGGTCTGCTCCCTGTTTTCCCAGTGTCATGGTGCGTTGTTGTCTGTTTGAGTTTGCATGGATCTTGAGCATGCTGAAACCCTTGATGTAGGTTCATATGAGCAGAGTTCCAGGAGCTTATAGGATTCTATTTCCATGTGTTCACGCACCTCCTCCCTGGTTCTTACAATCTTTCCAACCCCACTTCCAAAATGGTTCCTGAGTCCTGGGTTAGTAAAACTTAATAGCAGAATCCTGTCAGGTACCGACACTATGTAGATTCTTAGTCTCCATGATTTAGCCATTTGTGACCTATTGTGTTACGGGCCCTTTGTTGAGTGAGGGAGCTTCATTAATGAGAGTGGTGAGATTCATTAGTGTCTTCTATACCCTTGTTCTATTTTGTGTGAGCCTTTGGTGTAGAGGCTGCATTGTAGATGTACTGCTTAGGCAGTCTATGAATGTCTGTGAATGACCATTTGTAGTATTCTGTATTATTCTCTGATGCAAAATAAGCTTCTTTTGTGGTGACTGGAATACTTGACTATAAATATAAGGATACATATTTCACATTAAGTAAGAAGTTATGTCATGTGCATTTAGCTATGATTATAGTACCACACGAGTTTCCTCTTACTGAGTGGGCTCTAAGCTCAATTAGGTAGTCATTGTTTAATCCCAAGGTAAAAGTGCCACTACTGCACCAGTGTCAAATGCTGTGCCACACATTTGTGTGGGTTATTTGGTCATGAAGCCAGTGTTGGGCCATTGATTGATGTTCCCTCTGGGCTACTTGTACAGTGCTCTCCAGAGCTATGAGAGTTAGCTTTCCAGAAAGTGGCTTCCATGTCAATTTCAGCTCCATTGCTCCAAATCCAGTCCCCAAGGTATATACTGAATTCATCAATAGGGTCCTACCTTCAATTCTGGGAGGCAATCAAGGGCAGTGGCAATTTGGGGGCTCTCCTGCACCTCCCTGGCCAACAACTCAAAGGAAAGTTTCTCCTGTCTGTCACTGTTTCTTCTTATGTAGCCTTTAACAATGTACATGGGCTCCTGTGAAGATACTGTATGTGGAATTTGTCATTAGGTTGTTAGACTAATAGAATTCCTCTGGTATTTTACACTAGTTAGGCATTATGTCTCCTTTATCTCCTCCTCTCTAACCTTCCCTCCATGCCGCCCCATTTAAAGTGTCCCTGTTTCCCCCACTTCTCCCTGGATAATACCAGTCTCATAAGGCTCACCTCTCTTGAGCTCCTTCTTTCCCTTGCTCCCCACAGTTCCTTGTATAACCCTCCCTCTGTCTTTCCATTTAAATACCTCCCTTTTAGCTATTTCTCCCTTTTAACAACTGTCTCCTATTATTCTTTTCTCTTAGGTTCCTTCTTTGCCTTCACCTCTCTGGTTCCTTTCCATTTTCCTGGTTCCTGCAGTTACATCAGAATACATACTCACATATAAGGATTTGGGACTAGGATCCACAAATGAGAAAATCATATGTCATTTGCTTTTCTGATTCTCTGTTACTTCACTTAATATAACAGTTTCTAAATTCATCCTGTGGTAGAGATATTTGTACATCCAGGTTTGTTGCTGCTCTTTTCGTAAGCTAAAGGATGGAAGCAACCTAAGTGTCCCTCTACTGACAAGTGGGTAATGAAAATGTGGTACCTGTACACAATGGAGTTCTACTCAACAGTAAAAAATAATGAAATCATGACATTTGCAGATAAATGGATGAATCAAAGTGTTATTCTTAATTAAGTGAAGAAATATAAGCATTATAAAGCAAATATATCTGTATACAAATACACACTCTTTTCCAAGAGAAAAGCATAGGGCTATGAAGTCTGCATCAACTGAGAAGCAGATCCTAGGACAATATCAGCTTGCATAAGGCATGTTTTAAAGACAAACAGTGGAAGGCAAGAGAAAAGTTCAGAATACTGCAGACCCAACACTTACGTAGGAGAGACAAGTCACAAGGAACAGATAGGAAGATTCTTCGACCAAAACACAAGCTAGGGAAATGTGACAAGCTAATTAAGATTCCAAGAGCTAAATGTCCCATATTCTATATATATAGGCCCACACTGGTATTCTTACAATACTCGGAAACAGGCAGGATGTTATCTGTAAGAAAACTATTCTCAGTGAAAACACAATCAGGACACAGGGCAGCAAGAAGGACCTTTGGTCAGCTCAGCTCTCTGTGTCAGGGCATAGGTGAAGGCATGTTCTAATCCCAAATATGAGACCAAGAACCCAAAATAATTGGCTTTCAGTTTAACTATACTTTTTGTATAGTAAAGTAAATCTTTAAAGAGGAGTTTAAAATGTTTGGGGGGGGGAGATAATTTTCTTAAGTAACTAGATAGAGGAAATGTAAATCTTCTATGAAATGATCTGACTGAAAAATTCAGGTGTTATTACACTTTACTGTAAGATACATTAGCCACATAGTCAAAATTTCAAGGTACAAGAACAAAAAGAGAATCATGAGTACAGTCAACAGAAGCAAGAAACAGTGACAGACATTCAAATATTATTATTCTCAAAGATAGGATAAAGACAGACTTTGTGGGGGCTGGACAAATGGCTCAGCAGTTAAGGGTACTGGGTACTCTTGCAGAGGACTAGGTTTGGTTCCTAGCACCCACATGGTGGCTAACAACCATTTGTAACTCCTTAAATGTTCAATAGCCTTGAAAAACAGCACCAGAACATAAGTGTGTTCAGATATATGGGCCTATGGGCAGTGATTCTCATTCAACTATCATATCCAGCACTTGGCCCCTCATAGGCTTATGGCTCTCTGCTTCCAAGTATTTGAACATTTTTTCCCCAGTTGGTGTTGCAGTTTTGGGAGATCTTAGAAGGTGTGGCCATGCTGGAGGAAGCCAGTCACTGGGGCAGGCTCAGGCAGTGGTTAAGCCCTGTCGGATCTCCATTCAGGCTCTGATTCCTGTGTCTGCTTGTGGATGTGAATGCTTAGATGCTGTGTATATTGTAGTTACCTCTGCCTCCATGCCTCCCCACCATGATGGACTGGTGCCCCTTTGGAACCATAAGCTAAATACAGTCTTCCTTTTATAAGTTCCCTTGGTCAGTGTTTCTATCACAGCACAGAAAGCAAAATAATACACCATCATCTCATGAGGCAAAATGAATTTCATCCAACTTCAAAAGTGTCATTGTCTTTAACAGCTTCAACACTGCTTTAAATCCAAAGTATCTTCTGAAATCTAAGGCAATCTCTTAACTGTGACCCCCTATAAAACAAACAAAAAATAAATATATAAATTAGATACTTCAAACATATAAAGCCATCGAAAATATATTACTAGTCCAAAAAGGAGGATTGGGGGCATAATCAGGAAAGACTGAGCAAAAACAAACTGAGACAACAGTTCAAATCCTGAAGTTCCATGTCTGTAAGCTGAGACTTCATCTGCAAAGGACTTAGATGACTCCACCCTTCCAGCTTTCTACATGTAACATACATGTCTCTCTTGGGCTTGTTTCACTCTGTTTGTTCAGATTTCCTTAGGAAAGGTCTAAATAAGTATCATATGCATGACACTGCCAAGATCAGCTGTCAGCTAGGAATGGACCATCACCACCACCTTTGGACCACATTAGCAGCAGCTGGTGAGGAGTTGCTTTCTAGGATCTGAAAACCCCCTAAGCTCTTTCATTTTACAAATGGAGCTTTAGGTGGGTGGGATTGCTTGCCTTCAGAGCACCTTTTCTGTTCCAGGGCAGACTAGGAAGCTTTTCTTTAAAGACACTCATCCTGACAATCACAGCCTTTTTGGCAACATGTCACTTAGCTGCATCATTAAGCTTCCTAGTGTTCTTTTACTATCCAAATATGCAGTTGTTATTTTGCTCCAATTGTTCTTTTTCATCATGGACCTATCTAAGAATAATCAGTATTAACCATACCACAGACTCAAGGTTACTTTGCCTGGAAATTTCCTTCACCAAAGGAATTTGTTCATTCCATTTTAACTTAGCATAAGGCAAGTTCTTAGGACACTAGTGGAATGCAGACAGATTGTTAAACTCTAACCGGACTGGCTTCTAGTCTAGGTGCTAATAGAGTTCTTATCATTTCTGGCCTCACATGAGCCAGGCCTCTAATTCCTACATTATTCTAAGTAATTGTCTTTCAAGATCCTACTAGAATGGCCTGCTAATTAACCTCTGCTTCAGCATTCATTGACTATTCTTTTCCAGTCTTCCAAAGTCTTCCACATTCCTCCAAAACAACCTGATCAGTTCTGGAACCTGTTTGATATCAGTTACTTTTCTGATGCTTTAATGAGATGCCACGACCGAAAGCATCTTGTGGAAGAAAGGGTTTATTGGGGCTTATTTTTAAAGAGAGAGAATTCATAATGGCAGGGAGGGCATGAGAACAACTCCAGCAGCTGGAAACTGTTTGATTCCACTTTTATTCACATACTAGAAGCAGAGAGAGAGAGAAAGAGACAGAGGGACAGACAGAGAGAATTTCTCAAATACCACATATTTTCAAGGGTTTTAGATTTTAAATTATTAGATAATAAAATTATTATATATGATAAGCTATGGAGGAGGAAGGGGAGTATATGGGGTTGAGTGTCAAAGGACATGATGGATTGAGAGAAAGTTTATGAAACCCATTGCATTACATAACAACTAGTGCATGCTGATAAGAAAAATTAAACATATGCTTAAGTAAAGTTTCAAAGAGGAATATAAATAGAAGAAAATTAGAGAACAGGACATATTCAAAGAGAAAACAGTGAAAGGATTTTGTTTTGTTTTTGAAAAATTGTTCAAAGTAAACAATCCTTAGATCTATAATCCAAGAAGTCACAGGAACATATATCAGAGATCACCAAAGCCAAAATATCTTTGAAACAAAGATAAATAAGAGATCTCCTACAAAGGAATGGTAACTTGACAGATGAGAGATTTCTCAGGAATAATAAATAAAACCAAAGGAAGTAGAATAATTACCAGATACCAAGAGAAAATATCTGTGAATATAGAATTCTCTATACAGGAAAATTAACTTTTGTTAATGTATTAGTTGCTTTTCCTCTTGGTATCACAAAATATTAGACAAAAGCACCTTAAGGGTAGATGAGTTTATTTTGACTCACAGTTTGTGGCTACAATTAGTAAATCAGTATGACAGAGAAAGCCTGGTGGCAGGAGAGTGAGGTGAAAGCTCACATTGAATCCACAGTCAGAAAGCAGAGAGAAAGGGATGTCCAGGGAAGTTCTTCTCCCCCATCTTCTGAGATATTTCCTGAGACTTGGGGGAAGAGTATGATATAGATGTCCCATTTAAGGCTAAATACTACCAGTCTCTTATTCTCTGCATATTGACCAGTTGAGGGTCTGTGCATTAATCACAGTCTGCTTCAAGAAGTTTCTGTGGTGAGAGTTGAGGAGTGAGCTACTCTATGGTATACAACAGTAAGTCATTAGGAGTTGGCTTAATACTATATCCATTTAGCAGGATAATAGTGGCAGGTTCTCCCCTGTGGCCTGTGACCTGTCTAGGCACAGATTCTTGGCCTTGATAACAGTTCCAGGTATGGGATCCATTATATAAAGTGGGCCTTAAATCCAGTGTTTAACAAATTGCAGAAGATGGGTGGTAAATAGGCTATGCCACAGTTCAGTGCATTATTATAAAACAGATGGTTCAGAAACCACAGTGTACTTGGAAATTTATGAAACATACTTAAAAGCAAATAAAAATAATAAATATTCCAAATATTTAAAACTAAGAGAATATTTTTCACATGAATAGTTTTATGAAGTATATTAAAATGACCATAATAGTGTGTTCTTTCTAATATACACAATTGCTTACAATAGAAAGTTATCAACTGAGGATGATTTGTAAGCACAGTGGAGGTAAGTATTGTAGAATCTTTTATGACAACTTGACTATATAATACCCAAAGGATCTATTCAGGCATTGGAATGGCATTTCTAAGACTATCTTCTCTTACAAATATAGACATGTTTCTTTTATAAACCATACAAAGGGTAACTGTGGGAATGACTTCTACCTAATCTTATAACTAAAGTCAGTCTCAAGTTTTCAGATCATTTAACACTATCGCAGTTTATTTATAATGTAAAAAAAGCTTATTAGGCCTTGGGCTAATCTAGTAACCATACAGCTTTAATCCTTCATGATCCTTCCTTGCCCTTGACCCAGAATAATTTATGCATGTTTTTGTTGTCAGTATATTAAGCCCTGCAAATAGTGACTATTGAAAGCAAATAATTCTTCCATTTGTATTGTAAACAACAGTGGGGTTAAGTTGATAACATCTCTTTGTGGTTGTGTGTGTTGTTCTAGGTCAGTAGTAGGTTAAAATGAGAACATCCCCTGATTAGTGACTATTATTCCTTTTCCATTTCATGATGGATAGATGACTTCCATATAGAGAAAGTAAGGTTTTTTGTTCAAGAGAACAATTGTGATAACACATTTCTGGGAGAAAACTGAAGAATCGGGTTCTCAGAACACATCAGGCCTCACTCAGGCTTAATGGATGTGAAAAGCCATGCTGATTTTGTTCAGGCTCCACTTCAATGTGACGCTGCATCCCCACACTCAGTCTTGATGCATTTCCAAATTTTTACAAATATTTTTGTAAATAATGTGCCTAAACCTAGGATTATTCTGCAAAGATAAGCCACTAGACAAAAGAAGCAATTTAGGTTTAATTTATAATTAATTAAAACCAAATGTAAATGTCACATACAGATTCTTAGTCACATTTTGCTATTACATTGTCACATTTGGTGAATGTCCATTTCTACTACCACAGAGAATGCTATCGAACATTACTGACATAGAAATAAGATGGTGAATTTTTCTCTGACAAGTGTCGGAGGAAATATACTACACTATTAGCCCCCAAACTGCTACAATTGTCCCAACTCTCCCAGTCTGCTCTTATAAAGGTAGTCATTGACAATGCATAAATGAAAGGAAGTGGCTACATTAAAACAAACTTCATTTCCCCAAATCTCAGCAGCTCACAAATTCCTGTGCTGTCTTTGAAAGATATCAAGGAGGGAAACGATTTACCTTAGCTCTCATTGTTACAGATAGGGTCTTGCATTGCTTACCTAACACATCAAGAGACCCAACTCCCATATTTGGTTCTTTAGATGACATACACCACTGGATATTGAGAAAAATGCCATAAACTGCTCTACTGTCTCTTCTCAAAAATTATTCCTAAAATGGATGCTTTTTTAAAGAAATAGGTCTCAAGGAAAAAGACTCCCTGAAAAATTATCTAAACCATTTCATAATTTCCCTATTCTTTTTATAATATCTTCTGCAAATCCAAATCAAGCTCAATTGTATCTCCTTGGAAATTTAATTATCCTTCTTTATCCGGATCTTGTCTCTACATTTTTTTTAACAAATGTGTGTGTCTTCTCTACTTAATGATAGTACACTAATACATTTAGCTGATGTAAGTCTCAGCATGTTCGGACTTACCCTTTCTCTACAGTGATAGAAAAAAAAGGAAGAAAATATGAAATGTAAAACTATAGAGGTATCCTCTGAGAATGGGTCTATTTGCTGTATAGTGATTAATACTATGGTAGATCACTGAACCTACAGTGAAAATTATTCCTTATTAGTATGGAGAAAATCTTCTGAAGTAGTTGAATTAAGCCTGTTGCAGTAGGTGAAGAACAATATTCTGATAAATTAATAAACATTGAAAAGATTCATTTTCTTTGAGATCTGATAGCCTTTCCAAATGATGGTCTGTGAAGGTTAATTTTGTTTTTCGACTTTACTGGGATATGAAACGTACCTAAAATCGATAAAGCAAATGCCAGCTTTGTCTGGAGAGTGTTTCCAAGGATGATTGTCACATGAGTCAGTGAACTGGATTATATAAAACCTGTCCTGAATGCCAGCTTCTCTGTCCAATCATTGGAGCTAAACCAAAAAGTTTGCCTTCAAATGCCTATGGAATTCTCTCAAACAGGTGCGATATTTTTTTAAGCTGCTGTCATCAACTGTGAACACTGAATTCTCTACACTTCAGACTTTGAACATGATGTATACCAGCATCTCTTTAAGGGCTAGAGAGACCAACTTACAGGCCTTATATGTAAGACTGGAACACTCGTTGATCCCTCTTGTGCTGAGGCGGATGGTGCTTTATCTAGTTCTCTAGCCTACAGATAGCCCTCATGCAACTTCCCAAACTAATAAATCACCTCTCATGATTACAGAGCTAGTCTGTTAGTTCTGTCATCTAGAGAATGTTCACCAATGTAGTGGCCTTAAGTCGTGATGTGGTTTTGGACACTAAGAAGATAGCTGATCGCCTATTTTCTTGACTGCACCCAACTTCAGACATTTAATAATGTGATTCTAGTTCCTGCATATCTCCTTTTTTCAGAATTTTGCTTTCTCCTCTTAAACAGTATTGGGACTCGTATTACCCCTAGTTTCATTTCACAAGAGCAATTGGACACTTTCTCTGAAAATTGATAGTGCATTGTTATTTACTTAAAGTACATCTTTCCCTGGACCTGTTATTATTTCTACCTATTGGTAATGACTCTTCACTTGAATAGTGTAATTTTGTAAGCAAACATATCAACATTAGAATATTACCTTTAGTAAATTTTTCATCAGTGCCCAGATTCCTACCTAACTCAATAATTATGCATGATGAAATAACAAATAAGACAACAAATATTCATTAATTTGTAAATAGCTGCTACTTCTTTATAGCCTCAGCTTCCTTTATTTTTTTTAATTTTGTTAGAAGTAACAGCATGTACAAGTAATTGTCAGTGCTGTCCCTGAGTGTGTCCACCGGTGAGAGCAGCGAACTTGTTACCACTGACTGGTGAAATGGAGAGAGGCTTTCCCCCTTCTGCACTGGCTTTCTCTTTCTCTACATGGAGCAAATGCTACTGTCATCATTGTGGGAAATATAAATAGTCTTTATGTTTGAAAAGGATGATCAAAAATCCAAGGTCAATATTCTAGGTTGATATAATTCATTTTAAAACTTTATGTTCCTCTAGAAGTCTTATTTTAAGAAAGTTGTTGAAAGTTGGCATTCAGGTTCAAGACTGTAAAGTCTAGCACCAGGTTCAAATTTTTTAAAACATGCATATCATAAGTTTCTTTCCTGTTATTTTATTTTTCAACATTATTTAATATCCATAAATTCATATAACGCTTTTAGATCCAATCCATCCCCAGTTCCCTTCCCTCCAATTCCTTCCCTACCCACCGCTTCCCTCCAAAATAAGTCAGGGTTATCTAGGGTAAAAGAATTACAGAAGATATATTTAATATATTAATTAATCAGCTTACTTTCACAATAGCTGAATCATACCTGACAGGCTGAGGATCCCCCAGTAACTTCTCAGTCCATTGGGCTTAGAACCTCTGTAGTCACAATCTGACACCAAAACCTGGAAGCTTCCTTAAGAGCTACTGGTCCTAGCCAATGATGGAAACCTGAAAACACTGGCTCTGATGTCAGAGAAGGAATCCACAAGAGCCATAAAGGGATAAATAAAATTCATGGCAAGGGGAAGCTAAATAAACAAAAAGCAAATAACCTTTCTTCTGCTCTGGCCATTTTTATCTGGGAGCTCAGCAGAGGTGCCTCCCCCACGTAGGGTGGGCCTCCGTCCATATAGTAAGGCAATTAAGAAGGTGCCTCCCCCAAGGCAATTAAGACAGTTTCTCAGTTGAAACTCCCTGCACAGATTCTAATTCATGGAAAGTTGATACTAAAACCAGTCATCATCCTGGGCATGTCGCTAAATGTCTTTAATTCCAGCACTTGGGAAGCAGAAGCAGGAGGATCTCTGTGAGATTCAGCCAGGCTAGCCTGATCTACAGCCAGGCTAGCCTGATCTACATAGGGAGTTCCAGGTCTGCTGGGCCTTTTGTTTCTCAAAAAGGAGAAGAAAAAAGAGAAACAAGGAACAAACAAACGAAAAAAACAAAAAAAACCCAACCATCGTGCCTCTACGTGCTTGCTCTCACTCTATTTCTACTTAGTACCCACTGAGCCAGTTGAGTGCTCTCTGTATGTGCATTAGTTTGAAAGGATTCACTGGATGACTAGCCTATCAGGGTCCACACTTTGGACAAAGTGACTCTCCCTCTCCCTGTAGCCATCAGCTGCCAATAACTCCTCAGATAAGAGTAGGACTTCATGAGCCCTTCCCCCATCCACGCTGGAATTTTGGCAGTCTTGTGCACATGGTCCCCAGCCTTTGTGAGTTCATGTGTGCAACTGTGCTGTCATGTCCAAGAAACACTGTGTTGCTGCGGATGTTTACTATCTCTGCCTATTATCTTTGCACACATACACCTCTTCCATGATGAGCCCTGAGCTTTGCAGGGAGGGTATGTATTATAGATATCCCATTTGGAACTGAGCACTTCAGAGTCCCTTACTCTCTGCATATTGACTGGCGAGTAGTCTCTGTGCTAATTGCCACTAACTGCAAAAAGAAACTTCTCTAAGGAAAGTTGAGAGATGCGCTAATCTATGCACCTAAGAACCTAGGAGCAATTTATTACCAGGTCCATTTCGCATAATAATAGTACTATGTTTCTCTCTGGGTTTAAGGCCCAGTTAACAGCACCAGGCTTTAAAAGACCACAAACCGACCAGTTTGTGCTTCGATATTTTCAGAGGTTTCTTTGAGTTTAGTTCTTAATTAATATTCTGCAGTCCTCGCTTCTTTTTGAACATCTTTTCAACTTTTAAGGTGCCTTTCAGCAGAAGTAGTTTTCTAAACATACATCTATGTGTTTGCTTAAATGTACCTACATTCCATATGTCAGGAAAAACTGGTAAAAGCAGAGAACTTCTTCCTAAAATGTTATCTTATGCTTATCAGTAGCTAATTCAAAGTTTGGATTTTCCTTTAGACAATTACAGTCATGAACAGAAGGGAATAGTCTGCAATTCCTAACAATATGGCCCTTTCATTTTTCTTCAAATGAATACTTTTTTTTCCACAAAGCAAATTTACATTCTTCAGAACAAATAAGAACAAGCCCCATTAAATTTTAGTGAAGAAGACAACATTTAATATTCTCTAATGCCGCAGACAGTGATACCTTCAAACAGTGAGCCAAAATAAACCTTTTTTCTTTGCAATTTTCTTATGAAATAGAAGGTTTTAAAGCAAAACAGAATGTCAATCATATAGAGACTAATGTGGTGAATAAAGCAAGAGTTATATTTACCATTAATGAAGTGCTATGAGCTGTGCATTCTTCAATAGAAACACTGAGTGTCATTTACATTTGATTAGCATTATCATATTAATTTCAAATATTATCTAATGTCATATTATTATCAATGCCAAAACATATGCTTAGGGCCCTACAGATTCTTAGGATAGACCTAGAATTATTGCAGAAATATCTGGAGACTGTTAATAAAATTGATATATGTTCAATTCTAAAAAGTTATGAGGAAGCAGAAACACGTTTAATGTGTGAGTAGGACAAAGTGAAGCCAACATCTGAATGTCATCAGTTTTCATGAGGAGAAGAATCTCAGTGCTGTTAGCACTCTGCCACCAGTCAAACATGGTGGTCCTCTTCAAGTCCTGGATTGAGTCTATCTGACTGCTTCTTTGTCTTTCACTTTCATGATGTAGCTCATGTCTTCATATTCGTCTTTCCCTTTATCATCACAAAATTGTGTTTCATATTATTAAGTGTGTGAATTGAACTGTGTCCTTAACATTGGCATATATTGACATCCTAATCTTTAATCCCTCAAAATGTTACTGTATTTGGAATCACTGTCTTTAAAGAGGTAATTAAGGGTAAATGCATTCACTGGGGATGCATCCTAATCAAATATGACCAGTATCTTTTAAAAAGACAGATATCAAGGAAGGCAAATGAAGACACAGAACAAGATGGTCAAATCCATTTCAAAGAGAAATAAATATAAAAGATCTTCTCTTGTGGCCCTTAGGAGAAATCATCTCTGAAGACACCTTGATCTCAGACTTAGGCCTTTCAGAACAAGTATATATGAATAAATTTTGGTTAAAGACATCCATCTGTGACACTTTGTAGCAGTGGTCCTAGAATACTGATGTATTTGGCTTTCAGAATTAATTAAAGTGTTCATGCCATAAGCTGCATGTCTAAGAGTATCCTGTTGTCACAATTGGCCTTGATTTCTGAAAGTGTTGGGGTTGAATTGGAGTCTGGAAGCAAAGAGTGGTTTGGGGCAGAAGGCAGGATTTTACCCCCAGATGGACAGATTCTATATGTCATCTGCTATGCGAATATGAGAATGAAAAGCTGTCCAGGGGATAACTAAAATAAACCAGAAGGTTCCCCATATGTTCCTATTACAGATCAAGGGAAGATGTCTTCTATGAACCCAAAAGGAGCAAATCCTAACAAGAGCAGTTCTGCATGTTTCCATTGTTGGATGACTTTGAAATGAATATATTCTCAACCTTAATGAATGGTAGATCTGAAAAAAATGGCCAGTCAGTCCGAATAAATTTAAACTTGCTTGCTTTTTTAAAATAAAGAATGCAGGACATCTTAAATTTGAGTAAGTGTTCAAAAAGAGATCCTATTTGTCTTTTTATTATAGCAATTTAAAAATCAACTTGAAAATCTGCAGAAAAGAAAATAATTAAGCAAACCAAAAAGGTCACTGAAATATTCAGTGGAATAAAACATGTTTATAGCCAGCAATTACCTCTCTATCTCTAGTACAGAAGGGAGACTTCCCTAAGAAGTCTTCTAAAGTCTATTGGTAAGATAATGTATTGCTCCATGACTTTAGAGGCAACTCCTAACTTTTCTGCTACTTTCAAAACAACTAGCTGTAGATTTAGCTTATAAACACAGGACACATAGCCAAATTCACATTTTGAACAAACTATGAATAAATGTTTAATCTAAGTATGTCCCATGAACTATTTTAGCCACATCATTTTCAGATTTTTGTAGGCACTTTGATATATTCTTTGTGCAATGAGATATGAGACTACTACTTAGTCTTTTCTTTTTGCATTTTATGTGTATGAGTGTATTACCTGCATGTTAGTGCACCCATGTCATGCACTGCCCAAGGAGGTCATAAGAGGGCATCAGATCCCCTGGAACTGGAGTTACAGACAGTTATTAATAGCCATATGGCTTCTGGGAATCAAACCCAGGTCCTCTGTAAGAGCAGTCAGTGTTCTTAACCAGTGAGCCATCTATCCAGCCCCACCCCCCACTTAGTCTTTTCTTTTTATGGTGCCACTCTTTTATTCTAGCTGAAGATTTTTCAATAACTATTTTACTGATTCTTTCATATATTTCAAATATATTCCATACAATATACTTTTACCTCATCCAGATGCCCTTCCGACTTAATACCAAGCATTCTGCACCCCCACCAGACACCTATCCCCATTTAATGCTGAGCTTCCTATGCCCCCACCCCTGACTTTATGGCTTCTGCCGTTCTTTTTCTTTTTATACAAAAGGCCTACCAAGTCAAATTTCTGTTCTCCAAATGCTCTTGGGTATGATTCTCTTCCTTGGAGTCTGGTCTACCTACCATTCTTCAAACTAGTAAAGCAATCTTGCCTCTCCCAGAAGCTATCAATTTCCAACATATCCTCACTTAGGTCTGAGACTCCTCGACAACCTCCCTCGTCGATGCTGAGTTTCTGTCTGGCTTGGACTCGCACAGGTCTTTTATATGTTGTCACATGCATTGTGTGTATAGATAGGCAAATGTCCTGTGGTGTTCAGACAATATAGTTTTTTTAAGTTTTATATCTTAAATATTTATAGACATTCAGGAAGTAAGCAAATATCATTCCACATTACCAGAATATTAATTAGTTATAGTATGCCACATTGAAATCAAGGATGTATTTCCTATCAAATAATCAGCTGGTTCATGTCACAGATCTTGAACATCACACACAATAGTTCCTTTTGTTGACTGAACCATCAAGGGATAAAGACTTGGTTACCTTTCCGTCTCTTACTGGTCCAGTTTGTCGATTAATAGAAATCTTACCTACCCATCATGTCAATGTATAAATCCAAGGTAATAATGAAAACTGTTCACCCCACTACGTAAAAAAATCACCATCATGAAAGCACCTTTTTTTTCTCTTTTGGACAGAGTCTTCCTATAGATACAACTGGCCTGTAACTTCTTATGCAGACCAGACCAGGCTGGCCTCTGTCACACAGAGATGGGATCCTCCTATCTCTGCCTCCAAAGTACTAAGACTAAAGGAGTGCAACACCATGCCTGGCCAATCATGGGTCATGAATGAAGATTTTATAACCCATAAGAATGTACATCAAAAGTATTTTTTCATGAGCTACAATGGGGCAAGAATCCTCTGTATCACGTTAGGGCATACTCCCCACTAGCTGTGTGATGGTCTTTTTACAGTTTACCTCCGAGTTCCTTTATAAAACAAAAAGGATGAAAATGTGAGCTTAAATATACAATGAAAAGTGTTCCCAGAACTGTAGTCTGAAATAGCCATCTCCTAGTTCCATTCTACACGAAATGTAGCTCTAAGGCCTGGAGAACACTGTGTCAGACTGAAGACAGCTCTAATGCAAAATCCACAAGAGGTTTAGGAAGTATGTAGTACAGTTTTGTTATTTTATTTAAAATAAAATGAAAGGGAACAAGAACAAGGAACCAAGAAAGGAATGTAATCATTATTAGAAAGCACATTTGCACATCATAATAAGTGAAATAAATTGGGCAAGGAATGGCAAATAGCATGTATTCACACACACGGAAGGTACAAATGTGAGTTCTTTAAAATGGAAACAAGAACAGCGGTCACTGGACGGTAGACTTAAGAGGAGCAGAGACAGAGGGAGGTTGAATAACGTGTTCTAAAATATATTTGGCAAGAATTCAATCTATGGTTTTAAGGAACAATGCAGTAACTATAGTTTATGAGCATTTATTAGGTACTGTAGTAAGAGCACAGTCAGTTAAATGATTACCACACGAGCATTAGGACCTGAGTTTGGCACCCCAGCACCTGGATAAAAGCCTGGCATAGTGATACACATCTGTTACCCCAAGGTTGGGGAGTCAGAGACAAGAAAATATTTGGGACTTATTGACCATGTCTAGCCAAATCTTTGAACTCCATGATCTCTGAGGGACTCCATATTCAAAACCAAATTATGCTGTGCCTGCTGGCTAGAGGGACGAAACCCTAAGAGAAAGCCTGGGAGCATTTTATGCTCTCTTGACTTGCACCTCTGCAGAAACTTCTGAACAGTTGGACTAGAGCCATCTGGACCCTTCTATATAAAATCAAAAACACAGAACCTGAAGCCTTGACCAATCAGCTTTTCACACTTAATAAGAAAACAACAATGTTACATCAAATATACAAACAGAATCAGATTTCAATTCAACAAAAGAAGACTTGAGTCTCATATCAGAATCACAATCAAGAAAACAAATAAACATGCCAAGATCACAGTGAAAAATAACAATATGAAAAACCCAAATAATATGTCTCCATCAAACATCATCCATCCCATAGAGGAATTCTACAACAAGAACCCCACAGCGATAACCCACGACACAGGATTTGAAGGAAAATCATAAGCATGATCAACAAAGTTAAAGAACATACAAAAAACAAATCAAAGAACTAAAAGAAGATAGGGATAAACTTCTGACTGAATTCACAAAAAGATAGAAATGTTAAAGAAAACTCAGGCTGAAATGAAGATGGAAGTGAGACACCCAATAAGACAATTTCAAATGACAGAAGAAAGCCTCACCACCTGAATGAATGAAATGGGAAACAGGATGTCAAGCCTAGAAAATAAAGTTGAAGAAATGGCACACTCAAGCAAAGATTATGAAAAACTTATACAAACAGGAATGGAATAGGCAGGAAATGTGGAACACGGCGAAAAGACCAAATTTCTGCAGAAGAATCTCAAGATAATGGTATTGACCATATCTCCAACAGGATTGTAGAAGGAAATTTCCCAAAGTTAAGGAAAGAACTTCTGAACAGACTTCATTTACATATATATGAAACATATAGAACACCAAATAGGACAAAAAAAGAAATTTCTCATAGCTCATCATAGTAAAAATACTAACAAGGCTGCCCATTATCTCCTTCCTTTTTAATATAGTGCTTGAGACTCTTGCTATAGCAATAAGACAAGAGAAGGAAATTTAGGGAGCCCTCGCTGGAAAAGAAGATATCAATGATACGATATTATACCCAAGATCTGCCAAAAATTCCACAGAAAACTACAACAAATGATCGTCACTCAGTAAAAGGTAGGTAATAAAATTAATCTACAAAAAGCAGTAGCCTTTCTATATACCAATAACAAGCAATTGGAGAAAGAGTACATGGAAATCCTCCCATTCACAACAGTCTCAAAATAACATCTTAGAGTAAACCTAACCATAGATATTAATGATCTCTACAGTGGCAAATTTAAATCTTTAAAGAAAGAGATTGAGGAAGACATCAGAAGATGGACAGACCTCCCATATTTATGGGTTGGAAGAATTAATATTATGAAAATGACCATCCTATCAAAAGCCATGTATAGATTCAATGCAATGACAATGAAGACCTCCATGACATTAGACAAAAAGAATTAGAAAAGAATTAGAAAAAAAATCCTAAAATTCATATTGAGGCACAAAAGACCGTGGATAGTCAAAGCAACCCAAAGCATGAAGAACAGTGCTAGAAGATTACTATATCAGATTTCAAACAATATTACAGAGTTATTCTATTAAACACAGCATGATAATAGACAGGTAGATCAATGGAACATAACTGAAGACTAAAACATGAGTAAATGCAATTCTACCCACTTGATATTTGGGAATGGAGCCAAGAACACTCACTGGAGGAAAGACAGCATGTTCAGCAAATAGTGCTGGCAAAACTGGATCTCCACCTGTAGAAAAATGAAACTAGACCCTTATCTTTCACCTTGTGCAAAATTTAACTCCAAATGGATCAAAGACCTCAATGTGAAACCCGAACCCCTGAAATTGTTAGAAGATAACATTGGCAGTAACCTATAAGACAAAGGTAGAAGAAAGGACTTTCTAAATCAGACATCAGTTACTCAGAAATTAAGGTTAAAAATCAACAAATGTGACTTCATTAAACTAAAGCAAAAGAAACAACAAAGGAGGTGAAGAGAAAACCCACAGAGTGGGAGGAAATCTTCACCAGGGACACATCTGGCAAAGGCTTAACATTCAGAGTATATAAAAAACTCGAAAAACAAAAAAAAATCAAGAAAACATGTAACCCAATTAAAAGATGGGTTAAAGATCTAAGCAGACAGTTCTCAAACCAAGAGATAAAGATGGCTTAAGCAACGTCTTAGAAAGTGCTCAACATTGTTAATAATTAGAGAAATGCAAATTAAAATCACTTCAAGATTTCAGGATACCCCAGTCAAACTCACTAAGATCAAGGGAAAAAATGATACTAAATGCTGGAGAGGACATGGGAGAGAGAACATCCATTCACTACTGGTGGGACTATAAACTTGTGCAACCCCTATTTGACCCGGTTATACCATTGCTTGGCATACACCCAAAGGACTCACCCTATTGTAGAGACACTTATATATTCATGTTTGTGGATACTCTTTTCACAATAGCTAAGATATGGAACAACCTAACTGTCCCTCAACTGACAAGTGGATAATCAAAATGTGGTACGTTAGCACAGTGGATTTCTACTCGGCAGTAAAGGAAGATGAAATCTGAAGGTAAATGAATGGGACTAGAAACTGTAAAGCTAAGTGAAAGAACACAGACTCAGGAAATCAAACCACGTGTGTTCTCTCTCATATGTGGATCCTAGCAACAAATCCTTATATATGAGTATGTATCCTGATGGAACAGCAGGAATCAGGAAAATGGAAAGGATTCTTTTAACACTGTATAGCCATGAATGGAGGAAAAGATAGTACAAGACAAAAGTAATTTTCAATTTTATCAAAATTATTGAAAGACATTGAAATTTCTAAAGTCCTTATTCAGAGAGATGGGATGCCTAATAGACATGCTAATAGCACAGTACAGGTGTCATTTGCTCGGTATGAAACACTGGCTGAGAGTCCTATCCCAGTGCTACTCTGGAAATAAAAGGTTCAAACAATCGGCTCATACACAAATTCTTGGTATTCATTCTATATTTGAAGCACAGCCTGTCTTCCATTTTCTCTTTTTATTCTTATAAATTACTTGAGAAAGGTTTGCATGCACATGAATGCTACTTTGTGGAGACAGAAAGGAACTTGTAAACGTTTGTTTGTAAGTATGATGAACATCATAGTATCTATAACCAGAGCCAGCCTGGAATTGAATTATGACTCTACCCTTTATTTCTGTGACTTTCAACATGCTCCTGAGAGACTTCTCATACTAGTCAACTCTTCTTATAAAGTTATATAAAAATGCAATGAGTAATTATTGGTAATTTTAACAGTACCTATACATAGCAAATTCTATTGAATGTTAATTAACACTACTGTATTAGCTGTAGTTGGTGCTGCTGGTTGGGCTTATTTCCTGGGAGTGAATCAGGAAGTGTAGACCAAGATGTTTGTACTTATATCCTGCAATCTTCTCTACATTTTTGGAAAGTGTTAGTTGTGCTGCAAGATCAAGAAAATTCATATGTTACTTATTTGCATATGGAAAGCAATGAGAGACAAGTAAACCAACAGTTTAGGATTAAAATGCCTAAAAATAGATTTTGTGTTCTCAAAATTGACTTGAAGATAAACTGAGAAATGAAGACACTCCCTCCCATGTCTTGAAGATACAACTTTCTTTAGCTTAACTATTTTCAACTTGCATCTTTTGATACAGAGACAAATACCCATGTTCCTCTTATTTAATCCCACTACCCAGGGCTATATTAGATTCTGTTACAACATATTAACATTAGTTTGTTATTAGGAAACTTTCAACAAAATGAGAAATCAAGGCAATGTTTTGTATACCTCTAAATTCCTGCATCTGATTAATGATGAAAAACGTAGACATCTTTACACACTTCCTTGGTATATGGTGATTTTTCAAAGGATCTTACTTCACAGACACTTGAAATTATGCATTAGATATCAACAAAAACCCAATTTTGCTTCTGTCTAAGAGCAAGCTTTTTCTCAGTATGTGATGCTTCCGTTAGTAAGATAACAGCAGTTGGTAAAATATATGCTTGTGGCTTGCCTAAGGTGGTATATTGAATGAGAAGCTATTCTGCCTTGTTTGCGATTGTTTAAATATTGTACTCCTCATCTAGACCTTTTCTCCCTGAGCCTCTACTTCATTGTGGTGATGTAATTGACACTGGATTGTCCGTAAGGAGCTTATCAAATTTTTTTCATATTTTATAAATTAATGCTAACATTGACATATGAAAACAGAATGCCTAAGTCTGGTTTCAGACCCAGCATGCCAGAGATGGAGAGATGGCTTAGAGGTTAAGAGCACTGGTTACTCTTGCAGAAGACCCAGGTTTGAATCCCAGCATCTATATGGCAACTAACAACTGTCTGTAACGCTAATTCCAGGAAATTCGATGCTCTCTTGTGTCATCTTTGGGCACTGCATGACGCAGATGCATTTGTACACATGCAGACATAACACTCATACACATAAAATATGAATGAATGAATGAATGAATAAAATCAATCCCATTTGTTTTTTAATAGAAGTGGCTATTAGTATATCAGTCTGTGATATATTTCAATAATCATAAAGTCAACATCTTCTGATGCTTTGGGATTAGAGATAAAGTACTGGTGTGCTTTACCATTGACTCCCCAAATAGCATGATTTACTTGATAACATGGACACTTAGGCTTTGCAAATTGCCTTTTGAAAACTTACATCAATATGCACTTAAGATGAATTTAAAAGGATTTTAAAATTCTTATATTAGTATTTGATATTAGATATATGGTATCATCTACTATTTATTTACATACTTCTTGTACTAAATTCCAGCATACCAGTTAATAAGACTAAAACCTCACCAATCCTCCTGACTCTTGCTTTTAACGGATAATACAGAGAACCCCCCTAAATAAGTTCCTGATATTTATTTTACCTGAAATTCAATTTTCCAAGGTTAATATTCTGAGTTATCTGTTGCTTGATGGTATATGATAAATAGAGTTCATGTACTTTTAGTGCTCTTTAACTTCGAATGCAATATTTGATTCAAAGAATTACCTCCAAAAATGATTATACTGATCTACTCAAAGTAGATGTAATACTGTAACTGGAAGATGATTAAAAAACAAGTTGAATAAAGATTGAGACTTTTTTTTTTCATTTTGAGAACAAAAATAAAAGATAATAGGTAAGCTGTGGTGCTTGAATATTTGATCATTTATGAATGTACACAACTCTTTTATTTTGGCTATGCTGGTTTGTGAAAAAACTTCCACATCAAAAAGGAGGGTAGCACAAGGATACTGATAGCTGAAAAACAACTCTCCCATTGAAATAATTGGAAACCTGAGTGTTTATCTCAAACCAAACATGACAAGTTAGGCTTCAAATTTATTCTATGAAAAGCAACTTCTTATGTTCTGTCACAGAAGGACATTTGGAGAAAATAAATATACTAAATACCCGCTGCTGTCATCAGCCTATGCCGCACTTGCAATGTTTCAGTGAGTAGAGCTTAAAGGCCTCAGGGGAGGTTCTCAGGAAAATGACTCTTGACCATCAGCCCTTGCATTGTCCTCAAGCATCTCTGCTTATAAAATTGCTTTTGTTTGTTTTTCCCCCCATGCAACTCATGTAACTGTCAGAATTCTTGGTTGCCAGATATTTTGGTTCCTTCCTTTTGTAATGCAAATGAAGTTTTATGCCCCATATTGAAATTATGTTGTTATTGGAACTCAAAATGCAGAACAATTTTTGTTTTCTAACAGAAAAATAAATGACCCTTTCAATTATGAAGTACATTTGTCTCCTCTTCTAAAACAAACTTTAGAAATTTTCAAACATAATTTGAAATTATACATATGCTGTGTATTATCCACAGATCTTAAATTATCATATTCAAACAGGGAAAAATATATGTAAGTTACCAATTAAATTGCTAGTACTTCTGGTTGGCTTACAAAACTGAAAAACTCACGTCTTACTTCTTTACTCCTTCCAGTGAGGGGATTTTATACTCCCACTACGTAGATGAACCAGAATCACTTCCTACCAAACAAGGTAACAGTGTGAGTGCATTGAGTTGGGGTTTCCTACCCACTTCTCCATGTCTGTGCTGGGATTTTGTCTGCTTTGAGGTTGGATGGGACTTGTAGATTGGTATGAGTTCATTTTTGTAACTGAAGAACTGTCTCTAAAACTCTGTTTTCTTGAGATGATTTACCACCTGAGATCTTAAAACCCCACCCCTTCTGCAATGATCCCTTGCTGTATGAATTCTCGGGGGAGAGGGGAGGCTGTGGGAGGTGCCAATGAGGAAGGGGGTATAAAGGTGATTAAGACTGATTGAGATGTTCTGTATGAAATACACCAAAGAAATCAATTAAAAAATCTTTCTGCCCCCTCTTCTGTAATGATCTCTGATCCTTTGGAGGCAGAAATTTGATACAGGTGTCCTTTACAGGGCTAAGTACTCTGTAGGCTCTTGTCCTTGGCACACTGACCAGTTGTGGGTTTCTGTGTTAGCTGCACAATGAAACCTCTGGTGAGAGTTGACAGAGGCATTCATTCTTGTATAGAGGTTTTATTGAAGATGTGTCACTTAGGACTAAGCATCTCACAGACACTTATTCTCTGCAGTGGATCAGTTCTGTAACTCTGTAATAGTCTCCATCTGATGCAAAAATTCAATAGTTTTTTTCACTGAATAATGGCCAGGAGTGTTTTTCACTTTGTAATAACATGCTTTCTTCCTTCTTACCTGCAAACTAACCTCATGGTAATATTTCTGTATTACTGCTTACAATGAAGTCAAGAAATGTGCTTGCCTCTGAGAAGACTTGAGATCAGTGCATATAGTTGTCTGTCTATAAATATAGTTATCGTCTATACATTAGCTCTTATTTTTACCTTTTCAAAAAATAAATATTGTTTTTATATACTATGTGGTGAATTTTAAACAATTTATAGTGAATTAAATATTTGGAATGTAGAAAAGCAAGGTAAACTCAGCAAACCGCTTCTTACATTGCAAACTTCATCAATATTTGAGTTTCACGTATGTTTTAAAATAATGATAATCAGCGAGGCAGAAATTACACATTGGTGCAATCATAAGCTATCCAAGGAGATAGGTGGTTCATCTGCCTTAGTCTATATCTAAATGCAGAAAAGTATTTCCATGATAATCTATATCCAGCACCGACAAACAGGAGTTTTCACTCTTTGCCTTAGATTCATCAGAAAAGTATGTCTTTGGGGAGATTATAAAAGTCCAAATATGGTGAGTGTAAATCACTAATATCAAAACAGTGTAGCAGGAAAAATCTCTTGAACCAAGTAGGCAATCAGCATTTTCCAATTTGTGTGAAGACAGTGATTCTTCTAACAGGACAGGACTCAGCTGAGATCTGTTCTTTTCTTGTGGCTGTTGCCAGATTGTTTAGAAAGTGGGAAGGTGTGGCTACCTTAGGGCCAGAGCAACGGTCAGCACACAGAGCATCATTATGTGTTTATAGTGGTGGAATAAGACTTTACAAATCCATCTAAGACAGATTTTCTGCACTGCAATATGATTAAATAAAGACAATCATAAAGATGGTTTTAAAACCCTTTCTTTCTACCCAACAGCTAAGTGATGGTGACAGAATTGGTCTGTCTTGGGCTCAGCTGAAATGTGAAGCATAATTCCTATTAGTCTGCATACAACAGATCCCAGCCTTTGTTTAACATTGACATAGTTTGGATATTAAATGACTCGAAAGGCCATGCAATATAGGCTTGATCATTAACATGGTGAGTATTGGGAGGTGATGAGACTTTGGGGGAGGTAGAGCTTAGCCAGAGAAGTTTGGCAACTTGGTACATGCCCATAATGATGGATATTTGAGAACCACAAATTCTCTCTCTCTCTCTGTCTCTCTCTCTCTCCCTCTCTCTCTCTTTCTCTCTCTCTCATCAGGTAGTGAGTAGCTTTATTTCACTTTTAACTCTCCATCATAACATTCTGCTTTCCCACAATACCAACAGCAACATAGCCAAGTGACCATAAACTGAACCCTTTATCCTGAAGCCAAAATAACATCCCTTCTCCCTGTAAAATTTGCTCTCAAGTATTTTTTTCTCAGTGATGGAAACTAGACTAACACAAAGGTTTCCATTGCTGATAATTTCATTTCAGAGATGAAGAAACTGAAGTAAAGCGATAATGATTATTTTGTTTGATATACTAAAGTTGTAAAGTCTGAGGTCGGATATAACGCAGGCCTTCATCACTTAATGCTGTTCTTTTCCGGTGCTAATGCACTATCATTAACACGAGTTATGGATGAAGACGACAAGGCATAAAGGAAGTAGAGGTACTGCTTAAACTTAGAAATGTCATGATCATGGGATACACCCTCCCTTAGGGACTAGAGTGTCGTTCACCCTTACTATTAAATACTGTAGTATAATAGATTTATGGAAATGGGCAAATTATTTTGCCTCTTATGACCCAGATCCAGGAAAGATAAAATCAGCAATCTTACTTTCTGGTCTAGCTCTCAGTCTAACTCTGTTGAAGGATTGCATGGCCCTTACAATCACAATCCTGCCCTCATACACACTGGGCTGAGAATGTGCTCATTGAGCACCATGTTCTTGTTACATGAGAGAAGAAAAAACAAGATTAATTTTAATTATATGCCAAATAATTAAAATTACTTCAAGGTGGACTCAAAACTTGTTTTAGTTTGAATGTCTTCCATTTACCTATTTTGGAGTGGAATTCTGTTCTTGGAGACTTGTTGGAGTTACTAAGCATCCAGAATCACTTGTAGTTCTTACATGCCATGACACCCTGCTTCCCTTTGATTTTTTTGGTTTCAACTCTGGACATGTCCAGTTGGGATGAAAAGCCTTGGCCCTTACGGTCAACAATTACCACTGATTCTCTTCTCAGGTTGTAAATTGCAATTTTTGTTGGATGATTCCAGTGACTTCTTCGGAAATCCCCATATGCTTTTCCTTTGCTAGAACTTCCTTTTGTTTGCCACAGAGGAGAGAAATATGTCAAAAAGACTGTTAAAAAGGCTAGTGTATCCAGGCATAGGTTAAAAAAGATAATGCAAATCATTTATGTCAAAGTAATTATACAGTGTGACTCCCTACTGACCCATTGTTTTCAAGTTGAAAATGAATTCTTTAGTATGGACAGCCATATTTTATTACACATTAGTTAGTTAATAGCATAAAGGGATTTGTACTCTATTAAAATGAGACTTTCTTTTCTTGATAAGATAAGGTCATATAACAAACAATCATAAGAAATCAGCCAAGAGACAGAGACAAAATCCCCTGCTTGTGGGGATTTTAGGCCACTTTCTCTAGCCATTATTTACCTACAGATAAAATCTCCTAAGAATATTACCTCTTTATATGGGAAGAACAAATATTAAGTGCAATCACTTTCATATACCTTATCCTCATTGAATCATCATGCAATGGGACTGTAAAGCTTAACACACAGAAAGTGGCTTATTAAGAGTCCGGCCATCACACAGCATTCCTGCGCACTGACTTCTTAATTTTGTTGTCGCTCTCGATTCCCTTTTGCATATGTATTTGCTGAGAAAACCAATTACCAGATGGCACATGGTTATTTTTACATTTTGTATGGAGGGCTTCCAGCTGATAATTATGACATTACAGGAAGACTCCTGTGCTTTGCTTTGAGGAACCTTGGCAGAATCTGTCCTAAGCTCTTCCATTTGACTTTACACCTCTTGACTGATCGATATTTATAAATTATTTGTACATGATTCTCCTGAATATCAGGAAAGAATCTCCTTTCTCACAAATGGGGTCCCATAAGCATACTGCCCACAAAACAACAAACTATGTCTCCATCAGTAACCAGTAGATATTTAACATGTTCTAGTTCAAGGTAACACAGGACAAATTGTCACAGCCAGTGCATATCAGAAAAGCAAGAGTCCAGCAGCCCGTGCGTGACTAGGGCTCTCAGACCTGTCAGGGGGCATCTGTGTTATAGTATCCAGTTCCTTTCTTTTTTTCATTAGCTCTCTCGCTTTAATGCTTCTGAGGGAGGCTTTAAGAGAGAGAAAAGAGAAGACTGAAAGCAAAGGTAATAGTACAAAATGACTATAATTACAATTATGTAGTAGTAATAAATCCAGAATTGCGGTGTAACACACCAGAGTAGAATCCAGCCTTAAAACACATTAGAATTAGAATTAATAGGCTATACTTTTCTTAGTATACCAACCCTCAACCAAAAATGCACCTTTGTTCCTAGAAAAATACTGTGTTGTGTACGTGCTAAGCTACCAACTCAGACACTTCTTTATAATTCTTTAATTATATTATTTTAAATGTAGATGTGTGAAATCCTTTGTTGAATGCCACCAATGTTTTCTTTTTGATCCACTTCAGTTACAAGAAGTGCGTATTTCCCTAAATACATGTAATATTGTTGCTGTTTTAATTTTTGAGTGAAAATGAGAGATGACCATTACAGTAACAATAAACAATATTGCTTGAGTGTACTTTATGCTTAAGGTAAGCATTTCCCTGATATTAGTATACAGTGTTGTTTGAGAGTGAATGGATTAATTAAATTTCAGGAAAATCTTCAAGCTTTTATTTCTATTTCAATGATAAAATAAAATGCTATGTGAGTGATATGAACACTTTCCCCTAGAGAATAAAAGAAGGGCTCAGTAGACATCTCTGTTTCCAGACTGTATTTCCCTGCTCAGCCTCAGCAATACTGAAGCATGAATAATTTGGCACTGCTGTCTCTGAATTTGCATTTAGCACACATACATTAAGCTAATTAATCATGTTGTGTCCTAACCCTCTTCAGCAAATTAATTAACTATTCGGTTAAGTGATAGTAAAATATTCCTTAAGTAACAGCCACATCCAAAATAAAACAGATTCCAATTGTATCTTAGTAAGTAAAATTTTTTGGTAGCTGATGCTTTTTTCTAGAATGACCATCCCCTTTCTCAACATTTCTGTTTGATAAATATGGTAAAATGGTAAAATCTGAGCAATCTGATTACTCACAGTATTAAAACACTTCTTTTACATAAAGAAAAGTAAGCAGATTGCTTTTAATAAGCAAAGCTCTTTGACAAATTGTAGGATTAAGAAAAAAACAGAAGGCACCGGGGTCATGGAGAAGAGACACATGGTTGAATTTGTCCTTATACTTTCTGATGTTAAAGTAACTTTAAGTTACTCTAAGATAATTGCACATTTTCTGTGGCTTCCTTCAATGAAATGTGGTAGATATACTTCTTTTTCTCACTGTTCTGGACTGATTCTGAAGATTAGTATTTGACATCACTGAGGCATTGGGTTAGTCCGGTAAGTCCTACAGTCAGTGACTTAGAGCAGGATTCTGATAGTGTGGTAGAAGGTCAACATAATCCTTACAATTTCCTGACATTATCTCTCTCACAGTTTCTGTTAAGGAGACAGTCTGATTGCTACAGACGAATTTACACAGGTCAGTGTTTGAATAATTTCTCCATAACCACGTTAATGGAACAAAATAATGGGGAACCAACTGAGGTTGGGGCCTAATTTAGACTCACTTTTCCGAATTAAGACTTAGCCTTTCCCCGGTAGCACCACAGGCTCTTAATCATCTTTTTCAGGCAACTTCTGTAGAGCCTCAAAATTTTGATATCAAAGCACCAAAGATAAGCAAATTAAATAAAACTTGGAAGAATCTTAAAATATGTGAACAACTTGGATAATACATTTCCTAAAAGGTGGTGATAATAAGAAAAATCCCTAGTTATTTTAAAAGAATTTGCTCTGCTTACTAAATATTGAAAAGGAGATAGGTAAGCAATTATCAGTTACTACAATGTTCAGAAAGTAGTGTATCTCTAGTATTCAGATGAGTGTGTTAAACTTAGGTGGACAAAGATTTTTTTTAATTAGAAGAAATAAGGCTAGTCGTTCATCAGTTTGTAGCAGCTGAGGACACCCACACAAGATACATCTAACAGAAATTCTGAGATAGACGGACAATGTGCTCTGCAGGTTCGTTCCTTACTGAGAGCTACAGAAGTTGGGAAAGGAGAAGCATTCTGTTGTAAAAGTGTGACCACTGCTCATTTTCCCATTGCTCCAGTGGAAGGCCACAAGCCCTGTGTGTTCAGGCAGTACTAATTGGAGTTAGTAGGTTATCAAAAAAAGCATACATGAACTTTGGAGGGAACTGTGCTGGGGAGTGATGTAGGAGGAACTGAAGGGTGAAAGAGAGATAGATACAATTATATTTCTTTGTATACATGTATGAAATTCCTCAGAATAAACAAAAATATTATTCAAAAATAAAATTGTAGTGTAAATAGAAAAAAAAGAAAGGAATTCCAATGATTATTTTTTCCTAATTATTTTTTGAAAATTCTTGATACAAAAGTAAACTTTAAAATATTTCATTTATCATTTTCATTATTTTATGTGTTTGAGTACATTTCTTGCATGCAGATAAATGCATTGATGTATGAAGCGAAAGTTGACTTCCCTCAAACTGGAGTTACAGACGCTTGTCAGATGAACTGGGGTTCTCTGCAAGAACAGCCAGTGCTCTTAACTACTGAACCATCTCTCCAGCCCCACAAAAGTAAACTTATGTCTGTCTTATTATGGTTAGACAATTATAAGAAAAATTCCACAACGTAGTGACTTATGACCATATAAATTTATTCCCTAGTTCTACAAAGTAAAAGTCACTGATAAAGGTAACTAGGAGATTCAGCCTCTTGTGAAGGCAATCTTACGGTTCAAAATGACAACTCTGTCTTCAGTTGAGGAGGACCCTCATAACCTAATTGCCATCCGGCTAGCATCATCTCTTGATTAGGGTTCAATTATAAGTTTTGAAATTCATAGACATTTGTACCATGCATAAATGTGATATGTTGAATGAATCTGTTTTCTTACCATTGACCATGGTAAATGGTCAGACCATGCCTTCTTCGATAGGCATGTTGCATTAATCCATACATATGACATATCCTATGATGTTTTGATTCATATACAACTTGCATATTTATCAACTCAAGTTAATCAGCATTCCCTTTACCTTTTTCATTACTTTGTGGTTAGTACATGCAAATTTCACTTTTCTTACCATTTAGAGATACACAATGCATTATTGTTAATTATATTAATGTATTTGAGTAGTAGAATAGCAGAAATGATTTATCCTATCAGACAAAAGCAGCACATTATTGACAACCTCATCCTCTTCTCTTCCATACCCCCTGTTTTATGTGACAGGATTTTAGTACATAACATGATCTAGCCTCAACCTTACAATCTTCCTGACTCTTCCTCATGGGTGTACTTAGTAGCACCATACCTGGTTCTTCAAATTCCTTTTTCTGCACTTAAATCCGTTTAGAAAGTGTTTGGTTACTCCTGTAGCATTCACATCCTTTTTGCACCAAAGGACATGTCATGCCAGGACAGTCATAATTATAGCTCATCGGGTTCACATTTAGGTAAGACTAATGAGAATTTTCTTCTCCAAGTAACCTGTGCATCACTCTTCAGCATTAAGGAAGTTAGCCAGAAAGGATGAAGTTTCAAGATCAGTACCAGCTTGACTTTTCCTTGTTCCACAGTTCACGTGCACAGTGTCTTCAGCAATAGGGTCTTACCATCAAGTTATGGAGGGTAAAAGCAATAACAATAATGTTTTGAGGTGTAAGGGACCCCTATTGTCTACCAACTCCAAAAGAGGTAACCCAGTCCTGGAACTAGGCCTTTTGTTTGTTAGCCTGTGGTGTCTAATACGGTAACCCCATGACAGGGTAACATTATTAAACACATTTTCTGTATGTATGCTTATATATTTTAGGAAGATTCTAAAGTTGTGTGTTTCTGTGTAACTTTTTCAAAAGGCTTTTAGTGTTGCCTCCCCTCACACTCCCTCCTCTGCGCTCTCAACCCATTCCTGTAGTAGTTGATGATGGAGATTCGAGAAGATAGGAGACACAGAGGAAGTTTTAAGCAAAGGATCTGAGACTCATGGTCCTTAAGTACAGATCCTTCTTAGTCCTGAGTTTTTATTCATCACCAAAATAATAGATGAGTTGAGTTCATAGGGAATACTGTGCCAAGAACAGGTAAGACTTATAATAACAAGAAAATGAATACAATATATATAAATGTTATCAAGCAATATGACCTTTAAGCTAAACTTATTTGTTCATCAAAATGATTGCTTCTTGGAATAGCTGAGGCCCAACCAGAGTGTTTTTCAGGTACTTAAGAACACGTGTTTTGCTCCAGAGGTTTGCCTTCTGGGTACACTGCTTGCAGTGATCACATAGTTCTTTTGTCCAGTCATTGAACATTAACTCTGAAAGTATGCCACAAGCCATGAAGTAACAAGACATATTACATCTTCATGAAGTGGCTTGCTGCTCATTCCCATTTAACTCTTCCTTTGCCATTATTTCCCTTCCCCATTTTTATCACTGAATTCTGTCTCCCCTTCCTTGAAATCCCCTTCTAATTTCCTGATGTATACGGTTTTTCCTAAACACTCTTCCAGAAAACTCTAAGAGCTGATAAACACATTCCTCAAAGTAGATTATAAAATTAACACACAAAAAAATCAGTAGACTAATATTATGGACAACAAACACAATGAGAAAGAATTCAGAAAATGAATCCTGTTCTTGATTGCCTCAAAACCTATAAAAATATCTTGGAATAAATCTAATCAAGGAAGTCAAACTTTAAGATACTGAAGAGATAAATTGAAGAAGGGGCCAGAAGATATAAAGACAAAGCTCATGGATCAGTAGGGTTAATATTGTGAAAATCGTCATCCCACCAAAATCAATCTACAAATTCAACATACCTCCATCAAAATTCTAATGCATCATTCACAGAAATTGAAAAACTGAACTCAGAATCTATAAGACAGACAAACAATTTGACCAATAAAAGAAGAGATGGAGATATCATCATCCTTGATTTTTAGAATTAGCTCAGAGCTACAGTAATAAAAGCAGCATGATACTTACACAAAATCTGATTTATGGACTAGGCTTGAGGATAGACATATGAGTTCATGCACCTATGGCCACCTGATATTTTTTTACAAAGAGTTCAAAACTGCACAATGGAGAATACAGCATATTCAACAAATGGTGCTGGCCAAACTGAATGACTACATACAAAAGTATGAACCAAGATCTCTATCTTTTGCCATGTACAAAACTTAACTCCACATGGATCAGAAACTTAACATAAGACATGATACCCTGAATATGACAGAGTAGAAATTAAGGAAGAGACTACAACTTTTATCAACAGCAAAGAACTTTCTAAGGAATTAAAGGCATTAAGACCCAAAATGAACAAATGGAGTCACATGCAATTAAAAACTTCTCTGTACAGCAATAGACATCATCATTCAAGTGAAGAGGAAGCCAGATGAATAGGAAAAACTTTAATAGCTGTATATCTTACAGAGAGTTAATATCTGAAATACACAGAGGACTCAAAAATCTAAACATTAAAAAAAAAAAAAACCCAATGAAAAAGTAGGTCAAGGAACTAAGCAGAGTAATCTCAAAGATAAAGCTGGTGAATCGCCTATTGAAATCAGAGTGGATCTTCCTTCAAAAGGTAGAAATAGACCTACCACATGACCTAGTCTGCCACACCTTGGAATAAACCCAAAGGACTCTGTGTCCTACCAGAATCACCTGCCCCTCCATGTTCATTACTGTCTTCTTCACATTAGCCAGGAAATGGAAACAACCTACCTGTCCATCAACTAATGAATGGACAGATACAGCGTGGACGATTACTCAGCTTTTAAAAAAAAATGAAGCTATGAAATTCATAGGGTAATGGATGGTGCTGGAAACAATCATCCTGAGTAAGGTAACCCAGGAAAATAAATCTCACGTTTTCTCTCATATGTGAATGATAACTATATATCTTTAGGTATGTATACTTCATTGGGAAAACCCTTTTTTAAATACAAATTCCTAGCTAATAGAGCCAACATTCCAGATCCTTAACTTTGGAAGAGTATGTAGTTACCAAGCTATAAAATCCTACAATTTTTTCAGGGATAATAAGGGAACGGATTTCTCTTGGTCTCTTAGTCACGTCAATTCCTTCATCACAGTGAGTGATGCCACTGGATGACTGTGAGCTTGCACTGCCCGCTGTGCCGTTTCCTAGTGCCATGTAACTGTGCTGCCTTTTACACGACAAGGGATTCCCCCACGAGGTGCTGCTAACGTGTCTACCTGCGCTCATGCCTTACTCATCTTCCTGCCTGAACCTTGTGGAGTAGAGATAATGTATCAGAGGCAGCGAAGTACTCAGTAGTAGAATGGGATGTGCAAAGATACAGTCATGTGCTTTTGCCCCAATTTTGGGCACTAAAAGGGCACTGTGCCAGCACTGCCAAGGCTCTTGTAGAGGTAGGATGAGAGTAATCAGTCCAAGTATTAGGGTCAAATAAAAAGAAACTATTTCTTGCACTCCTGTTGTCGCAAACGGATGGCCATGCATTTTTGTTTGTGATAGTTTAAAATGTAACAGAAGAAAATATGATCTCGGGATTTTCCTCAAGTATAAAATAACTTCAATGCAGAGGGATAGCTTACACTCAACATTGCAAGAATCCATACATGATTTCAAAGACAGAGCATATATTCTTGAAGAGATGTAGCTTCTTACTTTCTAGGAGCTTGAATTGGAGTGTGGTGAAAGAGAAGAGGAAGAAAAAGAAATATTCTGAAGACATCTGGTTTTGATTTGAGATACTCCTTGTGAATTAGTACTTTATTTGCTTTAGGTGACAGTGAGAACAATATGACTCACTGTCTCCCATTACTTTGCTATATCAAGTCATTGATGAACTAAAAGCAGCTGTTGCAGTTAAGTCACTAAGTCGTAAGGTAAGACTATGAAGACGAGAGAAAAGATCGTCACTCCTTTTGTGTCAGCAAAGCACTAAAATTTATACTTTATATACTTATGTGAAATTTTGCTAAAGAAATCTTTCAAAATATTTATTCTCTTCTCTACTTTCTATAAATACTGAGAAAATTCAAAAGAAAAATTGAGATTAAATAGAAATTAGATTCATGATATCCCATGCTGATTATAATTGTGCTTCCATTTTCTGTTCTAGCAAACATCAAATTCTCACAGAAAATATTCACAATTAATCACAGCAGATGCTTGGATATCAGGTAGAAAATGAATCAAATACTGCTAAAAATAGGACTAGTTTCTAGTAGCTAAATTTTTTATGAGATAGAGGATGAACATAAAATGGAGCTGTAAATACAGGAGAAGGTAAAACACTAAAATTTAAAAAAAAAATTAGTCTGCCTCAGAATATATGTTCCAATTAAAATGGAGCATTTCAGCCAAATCATCAGTTTAAGAATGTGTCTTTTTCCCTTCAGAATTTATTTTGACATATTGCCAAATAACTGTGCTTTTCCTACTGAACTGACCAGATTAACTAATCTCTTCAACTTTACAACTTTGGGGGAAATGATTTAGCATATGTTAATTGAGGAAGGCAATGGATTTCTCTGTGATTTCCAGCAGGTTGGTGAACATTTACAGGTGGCCCATTCTACTGTCTGTCTGCTAAACAAATGTGCTGAACATCTTGTGATTTGCTCATCATGTTGTCTGGGCGTTCTTTTTTCTTTCTGTCTTTAATTGATTCTTGAGCTAGTCGATATGTAGTTCTAAAACATCACCTTAAATCAATTTTGGAATTGAAATCTGGACTGAATGCCATATATTGACTATTTTTTGTTTGGTTTGGATTTGGCTTTTTTCCAGTCATTCATTTCTCCTAGTTCTATTCCAAGATGTCCCGTCCTGACTTTGAAATGCCCTGTCACTCAGAGGGCTGGTTCCTCCTGGCTGCTGTGACTCCAAAATGCTACATCTTCTGGTTAGCTGCAAGTGGTAGGCTTTTATACCTTGACATGTGCTGTATGAACAGAGCAGAATTACAAAAAAAAATGTAGTATAATGTTTGTTAGTAGGAAATAAACATATATGCAGAACTTATACAGAAACCTTAACTAAGCTGACTTTTTTTTTATAAATAAAAGTGTAAGGTTGAATAGCATGGGTAATAGTCCTTGATGTCCTTCATGATTAGTCAGTCAGAACACCTCATTGTTTACCTCCAGCAGTTGGAAGGTACCATGCTAAGATCAGCTTTTCCTGCAAAAGTTCAAGGAAAATGTGGAAAGTGAGAAGTGAGGAGACTGGTTATTGATAAATTAGAGAGACATCTACTTCTTGACCTTGGTTTTGTCAGGACCAAGAAGATAACGCATGTGAAAGTGTGCTCAGAGTAGTGAGGTGATAGTCTACCTAAGAAAGTTATTTTTCATTGATATTTTGAGTCAGTGACACCAATCCTATGTATAAGAAGATTTTTTGCCGCAAACTTGGCAATACCCACTAGACTGAGTGGCAAAAATATCAAAGACTGTCAAAGTTCTGAGGAGAATAGTGAACAGTGTGCCCTTGATTGAGAACATTAACACACACACACACACACACACACACACACACACACACATGAATTATGAATATAGACCTAGGGCCATAAAGCACCCGACATGTACACATCACTTAATCAACATGATAAAAACTTACTAAAGAAGAACAACTGTTTGTTAGAGCCAATAATGTTAACAGGGGAGCTTTCAGATGCAGTTGCACTGTGGGAAAGAGTCACTTAATCTCCTGAATATTCATGACTACTTCAACACAGTGAGAAAGAAAGCAGGTCATGGTTATGTCATCTGTTCCTAGTGCTTTCACAAGAAAAACAGAAGATTCATGTGTATTTCTGAGTCCGGTCAAACACTATCATCTTTCATAAAACTACTTTGAGCCAGATGTTCCAATGAAATGTATGAAACACATTTGCAACAGGAGAAAAGTGGGGAAGAAAAATATGAAAGAGACAAGCGCCAACACTGACTCTGAGGTGGGGTCTGCCTTTCACTACCTGTGAACTTGAGCAGGATAGTATGTATATTCCTCCACCTCCATATTCTCAGTCTGAAAGAGAGACAGAGACAGAGACAGAGACAGATAGACACAGAGAGAGAACGTGTGTATCCACACACGTGTGCATATGTGTGTGTAGTATGGGTACACATACATGTATGTGCACACATGTAAAGCTCAGAAGTCAATATTAGGTGTCTTCCTCAATCGTTTCCACCTTACTTTTTGAGATGGGGTCTCTCACTGAACCTGGAACTCATCAGTTAAGCTAGATTGGCTAATTATCAAGCTCCAAGTTTCTCCTGTTACCTGTACCCTGGGGAGTCCACCCTTCGCTTTCTGCGTGGATGCTGGGGATCTGAACTCAGTCCTTTCTGCTTGCATAGGAAGTACTTTATTCACTAAGCTATCTCATCATTCCTTAATTTTCTCATTTTTAAGAAAAAGAGAATATTACCAACTTCACATTATTTGTATGAAAATGAAAAGCTCTTGTAAAAGTATCTGGAATGGGGCTGGCTGAAAAGATGGCTCATTCGAGCCCCAGCACCAACATGGTGGCTAACAACAGTCCTTAACTCCAGGGGTTCTGACGCTGTCTTCTGACCTCCGCGGCACCGCACAGCACAACGTGAATGTACTCACATATATGCAGCCAATACACACATAACACATAAGATAAAAACAATAAACAAAATGTTTCTAAGTGTCTAGAAGGTTACCTTTTCCGTCTTGCAGACGAGCACATCAAAGCTACAGGAGTTTCACTATCTGATTAAAGTTTCAGAAATCACATAAATTAAAGTCAAACTGAGATCGTTCTGCTGCCTCCTTTCTAATGCTGTGGTTGTCTGTCTTCTCTGAGATTCAGTGTTTTTTCATGAGAATATAAAATCTAGGGAGCCATCAAATATATTGTCTATTTCTAAAGAATCTTCGCACACTCCCTACCTGTTCTTGAGATGTATTCCACCACACATAGTGGAGTTACCAGAGGTGATAATAGCACACATTTACTTGGATCAATATGTTACAAATCAAATTTTAAGCATTTTCACATTTCCCTATTTTTTTAAAAATCTCAAAATCACCTAACAAACAAAAAAAGAATACATTAAACTTCCTTTATCCTAATGTTTATAGAGTCTTGGTGCTTCCTGAAAAAAAAAAACTATTTTTCATCCTAGATTACGTGAATTACAATTTTTTTGAAATATGCATTTTTACCTTTTATAAAAATGTGCTGGTCATTTAAGAGTTAAGATCTCCTCCACTTGCAATTATGACAGTCTGTGAATTTCTAATTTAATGTACGGTCATCCCAAGAGAGCAAAGGTGCCATTAGTGAATGTGGAGCGACTGCTGAGGAAATGCTAAATAAAAATTAATCTCTTCAGATTTACTAACTCCAAACACACACATATTCCCTGAGCAAGTGACTGTAAAGAGACTCTGGGACTGAACTTAAAGCCCTGGAGATAACAGTCATGCACTATAAAGGAGATCACGATTTAGAAACATCTGGTCCTTCTGTTAAGCTGAGAAAGGTAAAGAAGATGAAGGGAGATGCAATTATGTTTGCTATGCTGAAGTTCATTGGAGAAAGATGACTCAGCAGTTAGGCTTGTTTTCTTGAAGATGTCTATCTCAATTAGGCTTCCAGTGACTAAGGGGAGAATAAACCAGGTTCCACTGCCAAACCTCGGCTGTGACTAGAGGTAGATTACGCTCTCCATTAGTATCTATGCCGGAGGGGCAGAGATACAAAGAGCAAGCTCCTATGGGAACCCGTCTTCTACCAGAGCTGTGGTAAACTCCAGCTGGCAGTCTGGAAGCTGAGGTAATTTTCCAAGGCTTTAGCAAATTGCACTCTTTCTTTACTCGGACTGGGGATAAACAGCAACAGAGAGGGCCTCTGAAGGATTCCTTCTCCACAGTTCCTCACCAAAGACAGCGAGCAGACCTCGAAACGGAGGCGTTCTCAACAGTGACCGTTTGGTTAATTACCCTTGTTAGTCGCTTCTAACCAGTCCTGCCGGTCCGTTCCTTACATTCTTCCAAGCAGAGACTCCGCTGCCCAACTCATGCGGTTGTGCCCATCTTCTAAGCTTCTTCCCAGATCCCATAAGCTTCATCGTTTACCAGTGAGAAACAGTGGAGGTTATAAATAAACTGAAATCAAATCATGCTGTACATATGCAGGATCTAGTGACTTGGGTGTAAATTGCGCACAGAGAAAGACAGTCATGCTTCATACTCAGTCTCTGAAATCAGACTTAAAACCTGTGCCCCATGTGCAGTCCACTGTGTGGAAAGGCCATCAATTCAAGATCCTTTAGACCTTCTACATGAGCCTCATTTGTTTTTTTTTTTTTTCTTGTGTGTGTCAGTTATATTGCCTCATCCTTTAGTAAAACGTGAGTATTCTCCACAGCTCTTGACAATTGTCCAGTCCTGGACAGGATTCTTTTCCCTCAGGTGTTCCAAGACCTAACAATGAATAATACCAGCCATGTATCATTGACTAAGTGTGATAAATCTTATTCTCTTATGCAATAATATGTGTATAAATATTATTTGTTAAATTTTGCACATAAGCAAAGGGTAAAGAGTATTAAGTATGTTGTTATTATTGTAAACATTCTATTTTCATCTTTGTTTCTTTAACCTTTTATACAAAATTTTCCTTGCTTTCAAGGATTTCATACATGGCTATTATATTTCCATTAATTCCAGCCCCCAGCCCCCCATCAACTCTTCTCATCCCTCATCCCACATTTCCTGTCCTTTTTCATGATTTATTATTGTTACATGCATACATGTGTATGTATATATATATATATAAAGAGAGAGAGAGAGAGAGAGAAAGAGAGAGAGAGAGAGCCCACTTTTTAAAAAATTTATTTAAGTGTATGAGTGTTATAGTTTGGTATTCTTGTTTCCTTTCTTTCTTCTATACAGCTCCTGGGATATTTAGCTGATATAAATCTAATCATGTCATTCCATATTTAAAAGTCCAAATTCTCAACACATTTTGAAAGTAACAATATCTTTTTAACCTGACGCCCAGTGCTCTTTGACCCCACTTTTAGGTCTCTTGCCGATGTGTATAATTTGTGTTAGCAGAACTGGTCTCTCTCCTCCTAAACCGAGGCCGGGCTTCCACTGCTCTGCTAACCTTGGGTGTTTTTATTTTAGTCCTCTGAAGCTGCTTCAATCAGTCATTCACATCTCAGCTCACTCAATGCATTTTATAATGACATTCCCTGAACCAAGCAGTGAACCCTTGTCAGACCCCATTCTAATTCTCTGCTAGAAATCTATAACATTATGAAATGGATTTCATCACTCTTGACTTTCTGGATTTCGTCTCTGTGTGAGTGGAGCTCTCACCTCTTTTGTTTCTTAGGGATGCCTGGAGTCAAAAGCTTAGAAATAATTTTTAAGAAGTGAATGAATGACTCCTGGTTAGAGATAAAAATGTGCTAGGCTAAAAAGAAGGTATCTAGATCTATGAAAAGTAAGTGAAATATATTGATGACATTTGGGGGAAGAAAATACTCTTCTTTAATTAGAGGTAAGGAAATACAGACTGCTTTCTAAGGTCATATCTAATTTTCAAGTAAAAAAGATCTGCTGGAAAACTCTTAATACACTTGTACAAATATTGAATTGTAACTCTCTCTCATATCTACCCCATATTCTTCTATAATTTTCCTGAGTTTGCAACACACTTGAATAAGAGACCACCCAGATGCTACACCAGTCTCCATGTTTACCTCTAAGTTGTTCTCAGAAATTATTGTTATGTTAACGTGCGTTTTGGAATGGAAGGTCTGATCAGGCCTTTCCAGCACTCCCAAATTACTGCATTATGAGCATGTTTTACAATATAAAACCCACAAAATGCCAAAACGTAAAATAATATGCAGACATGTAATTATCTTCCTTTTCCTCTTGCAGTCCTTATGTATCTATCTAGAATTAAGTGTTTCAAAAGTCTTGAGCAATACAGTGTCTCCTAAGATATTCCATGTTATTTCAATTAGGCTTATGATTGTAAAAGTACACATGATATAGAGTTACTCGAGAAAGTGGTTAGACAATGTTTCATAAACACATTGCATTTAATGAAATAATTCCTTCCTCAGAATTTAGTGTAGAAAAATCAAATCTCATGTCCACGAAAACTTATGCAAATGTTAATAGGAGCTTAAGTTATATCTCTCAAAAAACATGTTAAATAATATGTATCCCCTGCCAGTCTTGACCACAGATCTCTGAACTAGCTCCTAATCCAGACTAGCTAAACAGTCTAGAGTAGATACCTAAATCCTCCTCAGGCAGTTCCCCTACTAGGGAACTCCATCAGCCAGAGAGATTTGCCCACCTAGGAGTCTATTAAGTCACATGCCTCCTATTCATCCTATACATGATCTCTATTCATCCATACCCTGTACCCTGCCAGCCTTGGCCCCAGGCAGGCTGCAATACCTCCCCTTCGTATCTCTAGACTAGCTTCCTAACGCAGACTAGATAAATTCCCTAGCATAGGCTCTTAATCTGTCTGACATAGACCAGCCCTCCTAATAACATACTACCCTGTCTCACCAACAACCCAGAACAGTCTACTAGCCTGAAAGAACCTGAAACATACACCAATTTAGTTTCCATTCCTAAACAAAAGCAACAAAGCGACATAAACAATACAAACAGAAAAAAAAAAAAATTTAAAAGCAGAGTAGAAGTTCTTACCAGACACATAACCAACAAAGAACGGTAGACTCAAACAGCAGTGTAGAAGTACAAATAATATGAAAATCCAAGATAATATGTCCCCAACAAAATACATGAGTCTTACAGAGGTGCATTACAATGAGAGCCACCCTTAGGTATCCCAGGATGCAGAATTTGAAAGAACAATCATAAACAGGGTCAAAACACTTAAATAAAACACAAACAACTCAAAGAACTAAAAGAGGAAAGGCATAAGCTTATGTTGGAATCCCAAGAATACACAAATATGTGATTTAATGAAATATTAAAAACCATTAATGACTTGAAAAGTAAATTCACAAAAGAGGTAGAAATGTTGAAGAAAACCCAAATGGAAATGAACAAGACGTTGAAAAATTCAATAAGCCAACTGGAAACAGCAGCAGAAAGTCTCAGAAGCAGAGTGAATATAATGGAAAACAGAATATGAAGACTCAATGACAAAGTTGAAGATACAGACTTCTGAAGCAAAGACTGTATAAAATTAAAAAACAAAACAAAACAAACAAAAAAATAGGAATGGAATACTCAGGAAATGTGAGACAACATGAAAAGACCAACTCTCCAAATGATGAGCATACAGGAAGAAGAAGAATCTCAGGTCAATGCGTGGAACAGACCTCCAACAGAATTATAGGGAAAGATTTAGCTATAGAAATTCAAGAAGTCCAATTAGACATGACCAGAACAGAAAATCCCCACAGCAAATCGTAGTAAAAACATTAAATGTACTGAATAAAGAGAGGGTTCTGCATGCTGCTAGAGAAAAACAGCAATAAGAATGACAGCTGGCTTTTCAATGCGAACTATTAAAGCCAGAAGAGGCTGACAAAAGTATTCCCACATATAAATGGACATCAACCCAAATAGTTTATCCAGCAAAACAATCTATTATGGTCTAAGGGGAAAGGAAAATTTTTCATGTTATGAATAGACAGAATTCAGGTCTACCAAAGAGCTACTTGAAGCTATACAATGTAGCAAAGAAATAAGTATACCCAACAGAATAAAGGAAGAAAATAAAAAATATTTAGTAATAGAAACATAAACTAGGGGCACAAACACAAAGAAATTAAAAATCAGGGTATCCAATACACATCATATAATAGTAACACTAAATATCGATGGTTTTAACCCCTGTCAAAAGACAAACTAGTGGAATGAATCAAGAAAGAAAACTCAGCTTTCAGTTGTCTTCACAAAATTCATCTTACCTTCAAAGATAGACACTACCTTAAGGTAAAAGGACTGAGGAAAAAAAAAAAAAAAAGAAGGGATCAACAGTTTAAGCAGAACCATAAAAATAAGGAAATTGAAATAGTAATACAGTAAAAAATTCCAGGCCCAGTTGGATTCACAGCAGAATTCTACCAGAAATTCAAAGACAATCTAAAACCAATACAGCTTAAATTGTTTAAAAAGATAGAAACAGAAGAACTCCCAAACTCTTTCTCTGAAGCCAGTATCACTCTAATACCAGAACCAGGTAAAGACACAACCAAAAGAGAAAACTTTAGGCCCATATCCTTAATGAACATAGATGCAAAGATACTCCACAAGATATTCTCAAACTGCATATAGATACACATCAAAATGGTCATCCACTATGAGCATTCCAGAGATGCAAGGATGATTCACTATACATAAGTCAATAAATGTCATAAAGCATATAAATTATCTTAAAGACAAAAACCAACATGATCATCTCAATATATGCAGAAATCACCTATGACAAAATCCAACATGCATTAACACTAAAAGTTCTAGAATGAACTGGTCTGGAGGGAATACACCTCAACATAAATAAAGCTATTTAAAACAAACCCATGGCCAACAACATTCTAAATGGAGAAAAACTGGAAACATTCCCATTAAAACCAGGAACCAAATGGGCTGTCCACTATCTCCATTCCTTCTCAATACAGTGCTTGAAAATCTTGCTAGACCAATAAGACAAGAGAAGGAAATTAAAAGAGTACTAACTGGCAAAGAAAAAAAAATTATCTCTATTATCAGATACTATGTGATTCCACATAAAAAGTACCAAAATTCTACCAGAAAAATCTTAGAAATTGTTAACACTTTTAGTAAAGTGACAGGGTATAAAATCAACTTACAAAAATCAATATTTTTTCTATATACCAATAATAAGCAATCAGAAAAAGTATTCAAGAACACCGTCCCACTCACAATAATCTCATAAAACAAAATAAAATATTTAAGGAATATATCTAATTAAAGACGTTAAAGATTTCTACAATGTAAATTACTTGTCTTTAAAGAAAGGGATAGAGGAAGACACTAAGATGGAAAGACCTATCGTGTTCATGGGTTGATAGAATCAATATTGTGGAAATGACCATCTTACCAAGAGCAATCTATAGATTCAATGCAATGCCAATCAAAATACCCACAACATTCTTCACAGAGCTACTAAAGAAAATGATCCTTCACTAAGACCCTAGATAGACAAAGCAATCTAGGGTAAAAAAAAAAAAAAAAACACTGGGGAATTACCATAGTAGATCTCAGATTATATTACAGAGCTATAGTCTTAAAAACAGCCTGGCACTGGTACAAAAATAGATATGTAGATCAATGGAATATAATAGAAGACTGAACAGGAGTACACACAGTTTCAGTCACCTGATATTTGACAAAGGTGCCAAGACACCACATGGAGGAAAGGCATCATTTTCAACACTCAATGGTGGCAAAACTGGATCTCCAACTGCAGAAGAGTAAAATTGAACCCTTATCTTAAACCCTGCAGAAAAGTCAACTGCAAATGGATCAAAGATCTCAATATAAAACGTGAAACACTAAAACTCCTAGATGAAAATGAGTCAGTACCCTCCAAGATGTATGTGTAGGAAAGAACTTTGTAAACCAGACATCAACTACCCAGGCATGAAGGTCAACAATCAATAAGTAGGAAGTCATTAAACTACAAAGCTTCCGTACAGCAAAGAAACAACTGAGGATGGGAACAAGAAACCCACTGACTGGGAGAAAATCTTTATTAATCTGACAGATGATTAATATCCACAATATGTGAAGAACTCAAGAAACAAAGAAATAAGAAAATAAATAACCCAATAAAAAGATAAGCTATAGAAAGTCAGTTGTGCATACGATTGTGGGTTTATTTACAGATCTTCCACTGTATACACTGATCACATCTCTTTCCGTATACTAAAAATTACTGTCTTAATACAGAAACTATAGAGTAATATTTAACACTTAGATATTTCCCTCTTCATTATTTGCCATTCGAAACAACTGATAAATTATTATAGCACCTTTGCATGCCCATTAATGTTTAGAATAAAAGTTTAGTTCTTTTGCATGTGTTTGTGAGAAAAAGAGAATACATGTAGATATGCAGGTGTACATACATGCGTATATGTGTGCCTGAGGAAGCTACAGGTTTAGATCAAGTGACTTCGTCAATTACTTTCAATCTTGTTTTTTGAAATGGAATCCCTCACTGAACCTGCAGTTTGGCAATCTGGCTAGACTGGCTAGCCAACAAGCCCCAGATATCCTCCTGTCTCTCTTTCCTGACCACTGTAATTACAGCGACATGCTGTCATTTTTTTCTTGGGTGCTTGGGATCAAACTCTGGTCTTCATGCTTATATGGCAGATGCCTCACCCTCTCTCCGAACCCAGATCTGTCTATTTCTAAAAGAAAAAGCCTCTTGGATTTTATATAAATCATATTAAATTAATTAATTAATTAATTAGGGAGAATACTGACATCTTCACTACTCCTAAGTTTTCCAGTTGATAAACACATCATATATATTTAGATCTTCTTGGAATTCTTATCCTTTTATTTTGCAGATTTCACTGGCGCTAATATAAAAGTTATGATTTCAGTTTCTACATGTTCAATCTTTACAGGACATTATGCGGGCTGGACAGATGGCTCAGCAGTTAAGAGCACAGTTAAGAGTTCGTTAATAGGATCTGGGTTCTAGCATTATAGCGGCTAACAACCACCCAGGTCCAGGGGATTCCACAGCCTCCTCTGACTACCATGGATATTGCATGCATGAGTGCACTTACATGCAGACAAAACATTCATACACATAAAATAGAATAAATAAATAAGATATTAAGTTTGATCTTTTCAGTTTATTTTTAACTGACAAATACATAAAATGTGCACATGTGCTTGGCACATGATGTTTCCATACATGCCTACATTGTGAACTGTGTAAATCAGGTTAAATATAGTTGTCTCCTCCAACATTTCTTATTTCTTCATAGCGAAAATTTTTATGAATCTTTTCTTCTACACTTTTGGAATAAACAGAACATTATTTCTAGAGAAACACTGCTATTTATCATAAACATATCGTAAGTTTTCGCTCCTAACTATAATTTAGGACTCCATGGTAAATTCAGTCATTTGTAAAATCTTCTTCATCACTGTTTATATCAAGTCTTTATTTCTACTTTGTGGAGAACTTCCGTCTTGAATGAACACTGGATTTTAATGCTTTTTGCATTAGTTGTTCTAACTGCCATTGCATCTGTCCTTTCGCGATCTGCACGTGGATGCCATTGACAAATTTAAAGTATTATCTCATTCTCACAGAGCTGAAATAAAACTCCTTGATCTTCATATGATAGTCTTTATATACTTTAGTGGATTTAATTTCCTAATACTTTGCTAATATATTCCAATTTCAGCTTTTGAAAACATTTCTATTAATTTCTTTTTCTGGATTTCATTATTGGGAAAATTCTAGTCTCATACAAATCATTCTATCAACAATTTCTAAATTATCCAGCTTGGAAATACACTGGCTTTGAGCAGACTATGTCAACTCTTTAAAATTAAAAATGTCTATGTTGGCTCTATCTCAAGACATGCAACATTTTCGTTTTGCCAGTGCTGATTTTAATTCTAACTAGCATTTTTTTTCTAGTTTCTTTTAGCAAGTTTATTTTCTCACAGCATGTCAACAATCATGTGATGCTATGATATGTGTTGTTGACCTGTTGTATGTAACACCAGAGAGCTATATTTTAGAGGTATATAAAATACTATCTTTGAAATCTTTCACCAAGAAAATGTTGAAATTTTGTTAAGGATTTAAGAGCTCCATTTTCTCATGCCATCAATTTTTATGACAACGTTTTCAAGTTCTTATGTCCTCAAAACAATCGCTGGCATTGGGATTTTTAAGGAAAGTGTGTGTGGCGTGAATGTTTTATTCAACACATTGAAGAATACTCTATATTGTGAAAGAATATTAAACAAAAACAGGAGTTCTTGTCCCAGCTCTACCAAGCAGCAGTGACACAAGACGGAAATATTGGCAACTGATTACTGTTGGATGAGGAGGAGCTAGTTTTCCTAAAATGAGAGACTCTGGATAGGTGGACTAGACCTTAGTGAATGAACCTGCACTGAGGAACATTTGGAGACACTAGCTTGACACAATACACGTTAACACAGAGGAAATAATGTATGGATTCTATTTGGGGTGCTACCGGAGGTGCTGGTGGGGAAGGGTTAGGAAGATGATTAAGACTGACAGAGATATTCTGTATGAAATACAGAACAATTCAATAAAATAATCCCCTTGTCACAGACATTTATTCTTTCTCTGTGATCAGTTGTGGAACTCTGTAATAGTCCCCATCTGTTAGAAAATAAACTTCTTGCTGATTGGTGACTGACATACTTGTCTGTAAATATAAGGACCTATATTTAGCATATAGTAAGAAATTACATTTGTCTGGGAATGTGACAGTATTGGGGTTTTCTCTAAGATCTACGACTTCTCCATCCATTTGTATTTGGCTATGTTTCCAGTACCACACATGAGTTCCTTCACATCGAGGGCTTTAAGTCCAATTAGGTAGCTGTTAATTACCCCCAAGATAAAAGTGCCACTACTGGAGCAATATAGTTTGCTGTGACAGTCACTGTCATGCTTATTAGGCATTAAAGCTGGAGTTGGACTGTTAATTAACATAGTCACAAACCCCAGCATAGAACTGGGGAAGTGAGCAGCAGTTTCCAGCTTTAGCCAAAGAACTATTAGTAGCTGATTACTGCTGCATGAGGGAGAGTTGATCTTCTTTAAGTGAGAGACTCTAGATAGGCTGACTAGACAGCAGTGGAAAGAACTTGTACTGAGGGACGTCTGGGTATACTAACTTGACTAGATAAACCATAACATATATGACAGAATGCATCTAGTGGGATGGGCTATGAGTGGGACTGATGGGTGAGGGAATATAAAAATGAATAGGATCTTTTATATAAAATGCACAAAAATTCAATAAAAATAAACACTAAAAATAAATCCCTTTTTCCTATGACTCCAAATTTAACAAGCTTTTTGAAGATATTTGGAACACTGATATTGACGTACAGAACATAATATTAATATATTTGCACTTCATAATGAGCTTTTCAAAAACTGCAATTTGAGAAGCCAAAATACTATGGACAATTTGTCTTTTTATAAAAGGAACAGTGTTTCCCATTGAAGAATACATCATTGAAAATTCATTCCAGGGGCTCAATGGGCAATCCATGGCATGGGTATACCTACCTACATGCAGGCAATATACTTACAGACATAATCTAAAAATAGTAACTAAAGTATTTTTAAAAAGAAAAGTAATTACAGAAAAATAGAGAATAAACAAAAGTTCTAGATTTTTTAAATGATTGTACATTTTTAATGATATCAATTTCAATAATTTGTACTACGTAGTACTCAACAAACTCTTAGTGAAATTTTGAATTAGTAAATCTTATTTTAGCCAACTGCTTAACACTTGTGTAACACAAAGTTCTCTTTTAAATATATAACAAAACTATTGCTCAGTGGTTAAAAGCATTGGCTGCTCTTGCAGAGGACCAGGGTCTGGTTCTAATCACCCACATGTGAGCTAACTCCGGTCTGTAACTCCAGTTCCAGGGGATCCAACACCCTCTTCTGGCCTCTGTGGGCTTTGCACAACATGGATGCACTTACATACATGCAGGCAAAATGCTCCCACAAATAAAAGTAAAAATAATAAATAAAATAAAAAATATAGCAAAATTATATACAGCTGTATTTTCCATAAATCTACTTGGAACATTCAGTAACATAATACTTTGCTCAGGGGAAAAGTGAAACAAGAAATCAGTTCAAGAAAGTGGTATTTGTTAAAGAATAATATTTTCTTTCTAAAACAGAAAGAGAAAAAATTAAATAACTGAACTCTTTGAGTTTTTTGTTTTGTTTTGTTTTTCTTTTTAGTTTGTTTCTTTGTTAAGACTAAGTCTCACTATCAAAGCCCAGATAGTCTTTAACTCTCTATGTAAACCAGGCTGTCCTCAGACTCATAGACATTCATGTGCCTCTGCCCTCTATGTGTTGGGATCAAAGGTATGTGCCACCACACCCAGAATGATGTTTGCAAATTTTAAAATTTGTTCAAAAGAAAGATTACACTGGCTTATTTAAAGTGTATACTATCTAGTTCTTAAAATATCCCAGCTTATTATATCTTAACATCTTCATATGTCTATAAATGTATGCATGTACATACATTTGCATCATATAAAATATATGCTGTATTACTTATTTCACAGAAACAAAGTAATCAGGCATTGGCTACATTCAGAGACTATATCTTCCACAGCCACCCTTTTTTCTGCCAAAAACATATGCCACATGAAGTAACCCAAGAACCACAACAATAAAATTAAGGTTAGCTTATTTTAATATCAGTAGTCCTAAAACTTTTTACTTCAACAACCATGAATAATGGCCTGGGGAGAGGGCTCAGTGGTAGAAACACTTACTGTGCAATCACAGAGATCTAAATTCAAGTCCCTAGACTCCAAGCAAAAACATTAGTGACTGAATTCTAACTGTAATGCTGGGGCAGAGGTTGGCAAGGAAAAAGGAGAATCACTGAAGGCTGCTGGTTGGCAGCCTAGCTCCAGGTCATGGGTGCATATAGAAACCATATAGACACACAATAAAGAACATGAGAAGTTCATAGGTTAGATGTATCACTATCTGAAAACAACTTTGAATTTAATTTAAATTCTATAATACTTTATGATCAATGTTCTAATAGTATATGGAATTTAGATATGAAATTCTCAAAAAATTTAAAATTAAAAAAGATGTGAAAATAGAAAATTCAAAGAATATTTTAAAAAAGAATTTAAATCATAAGATCCATGACATTTTGCTAATATAACTATTTGCTAAATAATAAAAGAAAATAGAAAAATGAAGTTAAACAAAAAATGTTAGAGTACATGATGGGGTCTGAATGCTATTTGTCCCCTCAGATGTAGTCTCATTAGGAGATATTCATAGGTGGGAAGAGCTGAGACCATTGGGATATGGTTAGGGCTCTGCCATCCTCATGGTTCTATCAATGTGATTCCTAAACCACTGAAAACATAGGTGATCATGAGAGTGAGCCTGCTACAAACCCCTAGCCAGACTCCCATGCTACGCTTCCTATTTCTTGTCATATGACACTTGACTGCTTTGTGATTATGCCAACAAGAAGGTCGGCATCATGTATGGCCCCTTAACCTTGGGCCAGAGTGTGAATTAAAATAAACTTATTTTCTGTATAACTTACAAACTCTGTGGTAAGGTAATTTATTATTAGCAAGCAGTAGAACACAAACTAAGACAGCGGTATAGATTTCTTCTGTAAAATGACTGTGTAGGCCTTAGAATAAACACTCATAAGTTTGTTATCCTTATTTACCAACAACCCCCTAACAACTCTGCCACCACAATTCTGATCAATGTAAATATGATTCATGGGATCAATTGTACGCACACACAAACACAGATACAGACACATACACATATAGTAACACACAAACACACACAAGCTACAACCAAAAATCTATTTCTTTGCATGAAGGAGATGTTTGTTTTTATAGGTTTCCTAAAGAATAGTGTATAGCATACTTAATCTACTTCACTGGCTACTTAGGGAAAATTGTAGGTAAATATAACTATTATATTAGTGCTTATGCACTGAACCAATTTTGAATCCACTACAATGTCAGATGTCAATCTGGCATATATTAATAATGAAAAGTTAGTTATTTGGGCTGCAATAAAATTGTAAATGCAGTCTATCTGTTACATGTGTATTTTATTGTATATGATACTCCTTTCAAATCTTAAGGTCCATCATCTCTTCATGGATATATGTAGTATTTACCAATATCTAACTCATTATATCTATCCATCTATTTATATCTAATGTATATGATATATCTACATCAGAATGACATACATTTTAACAGTATTATTTATAGCTTTATATAAATGTATGCAGAAATATCAAGTGTAATTATATAACTAGTATTGATAAAATTTTCTTGGTATTTGGTGAAGAACCTCATTAGTTGAGTCATTGATCTAGAGAAATTTCTTAAGAAATTGTTAATGAAATTTTAAATGGATTGGCTGGAGACTGTTGAACAGGAAAACTGAAGAGAAAATATCTTTCACTATATATAAAGATGTTTAAGTTAAATTTTTCAAGTTTATAAATACAATGATAAAACAGATTTTATATTCAGAAATGAAGAATATCATATTATGTATTGCTTCTAAATTATTCATCATAATTTTAGAATGTGCATAAAATCATTTTGCTAAAAGATTGTTGCAGTCCTTTATTTTATCCTAGTTTTTGAGAAAAGTACAACCTAGGGTAGCCTGGGACTCACTAAATTATTCAGACAGTATTGAAGGTCCATCTGGTTTCTTGCTATTAAGAAAATAATGAAAGAGGCATGGAATAAGCTAAAGAAACAGTATTAAGTCAAAAGAAACCAGCTCTAGCTGATTTTGAAAATTCTCAGTCTCCCCACTTGGAAAAAAATATAAAAACCAAGAAATGTCTTGCAAATAAATCTTAAGAAATCATAATATAAAGATAAACATGTTATGACATAAAAGCATTTGTCAGACCTCAAAAATATTAAAGGTGATACTTTAAAGTCAATGAAATGAAGGCCCTCTACATATTTTAATTATATTACTAATAGACTAAATTATTATTTTAAAATGCACACATTTCCCTTCAGCAGAAGCCCAAGTGATAGAAAGGTTTATTGCTAAGAGATATGTGGTTATAGTTTCTGCTGAATGTATTCTACTTAAATAAGATTTTAAGAGACCAATAAACAGTGCTGGTGAGATGAACTCAGTGGTTAAGAGCACTGGGTGCACTTGCAGAGGACTCGAGTTCAGTTCCTAGCACACACATGACAACTAACCACAGTCCATAACTCCACTTCCAGGGATTCCAACATCATCTTCTGGCCTCTGTGGACATGGCGCACAAATGGTGCACTTACATATATGCAGGCAAAACACTTACACACATAAACTGTAAATAAATAAAACTTTAAAGATTCATCAACCTATAATTCTGTTAACAGAAATTCTGTTAGTTTTGTCTGAAGGAAACAACATATAATGTAAAAAATGATTGAACTTCTAAAAGTCTACTGACAAAAAGCAAAGTGAGAAACTATTCATGTACTGATACGTTTCCTTCCCTGGGGAGAAAAAAATCAATAGCTTTGGTAAATGGGGAGATGGGCCAATAGCCAAGAATGATGGAGAAAGAATAGCTTCATGAAGGGTGGCAACGAGCAGTGGAGAAATCATTCTAATATTCGGAAATACCACCTCTTTCTTCCCTCTCCTTTGAGAAAAGCCTGTGTAATTATTCAGTACCTTCCTAATCATATTGGGTATGTATAGAGAACAAAATTTGTTTCTTTAGTTCATCAGAGGAGACACATGGATGTTGAATCTAATCTAAATGATAAAATAATATACTTTGAGCTGATGCTTTAATGGAATGCCTAGAAATTTTTTTGAAGCTATAACTATCATTTTCATATGGAAACAGTATGAATCATAGCTTTCAGGAGAATATTTTACAGTGAGCATATTGTAAGATGTCAACCAGTGTGGTGGTTTGAATGAAAATGTTCCCCATTACTCCAAGTATTTAAATATTTTGTGCACAATTGATGAGTACTGTTTAGGGAGATTTAGAAAGTGGGCATTGGTGTAGGAAGCATGTAACTGGGGGTAGGCTTAGAGAGTTCTTGCAGGATCTCCAGTCAGTGTCTGCTTCCTGTGCCTGCTAGAAGATGTGAGGCTTAGCTTCTGCTTCTGCTCTGGCCACCTCCTGCCAGCATGCCTCCCAGCCATGGTGGTCGCTAATCTCCTCAAATAAACTCTTTCTTTTACAAGTTCCTTTAGTCACAGTGTTTCATCATAGCAACAGAAAAGTAACTAATATATCTAATAATGATCTCTGTATCTTCTGGTTGAGTATAGACTCGACTAAATAACTCTATTGTAAGGATTATAAAAATGGCAGTGTGCTACTCACAGAGACAAGGTCATAAAAGCCAGTGTGGCATTTCTCCCTCTCTTCCTCTCCCTTTCCCTCTGTCTACCTCTCCCTCTCCAACTTCAAATTCCTTGTCATGGTCATTCCTACAAAGAGGACCAAATGACAACAAACTGAGGTTACCAGTCAGTAACACAAGGGAACAGGGAATCTGAGCCTACAGGGCTGGGCAAAACTTAAGATGACTGATATCCAAACCATTAGTTTGGTTAGAACACTGTAATAGACACTGAATCCAAATCACCTATCTTAACTAGTCCTCAATTGATCTTAGAATAACTACTGAACTAAAGACAATTGCCATCACAAGGACATTTGAGAGAAATTTGTTATGGAAGCATAGATAATATGACAATATAAACTTAACTGAAGCAGAAAGATTAGTAGATTTAAATTTCCAGCCCAGCAGAAAGTCTTACATATTTTGATAGCTATCATAAGCATCCAACCAATGAGAGGCTGTTTTTGAACTACACTTAACACTCACAGCCAATGGATCCTAGTTTGTAATATAGCAAGTATTTTCAGCTTATAAATGTTTTTAAATATTAGCCTGAATTATTCTTGTCTGTATGCTTTTAAGTGTGTATTCCAGTAGACAAAATTTTGTTAGAGTGTCTGAAGAAATACGTATGAGTTTCAGACTTGAATACTGTAAAATGTTCAAGAAACATGATTAACAGAAATTAATGAGAAAGAGGATGTTTGACAGTACTATAGCCCAAAGAAGCACAGCATAAGTCAAGGGCATTTTGTGCTGTAAAAGAAAACACAACATGTAAATGATTTCACATGTAATAACTCTAGGTGGGGAAGTGTAAGCTTTTACTATCAGTATCAGTTTAATCACTCAGGTCCATAAACAGAACAAGAGTTCATGTAGATAAAATCTCCTAAATGTCCATGAGCGTTATGCTTTCCTTGTGAAACAATGCTGAAGACACACACCTTTTCAAATCATTCAGCATTGCCGCACCGACCCTGACCATATCCTAAGAAAGGCATGATGAAAGAAAACATTATTTCCATGGTCCTTGAACCTTAGTACCTGGGTTTTCTTCTTCTTAACAGGAAATCAGCAGTATTTCATTATGGCTTAAGTTTCTTGTTAGTCTTAAGTGATGTGCTCTGAAGGTGATAAATCCCAAGACTCCTGAGCACCCCCACCCCAAATTCCTTGCTGGCTTGCCCTCTCATTCCTCGCCCCATTTACATATTCCTGTGTCATTCTTCCACTTTCCCAGTTATACCATCACATTCCACTGACCCTCCCAGGAAGCCTTGCCTCTCCACAACTGTGGCTATTTATTTCCTGATTTCTTTGGATTTTCAAATTGAAGCATGCATATCTCAGATTTCAAAGCAAGAATCTGGCTAGGAGAAAGAGCATGTAATGTTTGTGTTTCTGTATCAGGGTTACTTCACTCAAGATGATTGTTTCCAGTGTCATCCATTGACCAGAAAATTTCATAATTTTATCATGTAAGAGCTGAATAATATTCCAATGTGCATATGTACCATGGTTCCATTATGCCTTCATCAGCTGATGGACACTGAGATTATTTCCAATTTCTGGCTATTATGAAAAGGGCATTAATGAGCACAAATAAACAAGTATTTTATGCCCAAAAGTAGTACGGATAGAGCATAAGGTAGATCAATTTGTAGACTTTCAGAGAACTCCACACTGATTTCCATAGTGGCTGCACTAGTTTCTACTGCCTATGTAGAGTGATTTGTGTCCCCAAATGTCTTTCAGTGTGGGAAGGCTTTCACCTTCCCAATGTCCATCAATTGCTAAAAGTGCCTTTGGCTGGGATAGGCTTTCTTGCTCTCATCACTGTCTATGTTGTGATTTTGTCTGGGTTGAACTTGCATAAGACTTGTACATACATTTGAACTCACATTTGCTGTGAGTTCATATGTGTAACTGACCAGGTGTCTGGAAGACTAAGTTTCCTTGTGATCATCTACCCCCTCTGATTCTTACAATCTTTCTACCTCCACTTCTACAATGATACCTGTGTCTTAGGAGGCAAAGATTTGAAATAATCATCCTTTTCAGGGTTAAGAACTTTGGCCTCTTGTTCTCTGCATATTGGCCAATTGTGGGTTTCTGTGTTAATCACTATCTGTTGTACAATTGACAGTTGTGAGATTTATTCATTCTATGAGTACAGTTTGAATTGAAGATGTGTCACTTAGGGTTAAAAATGTCACAGGCAATTATTCTCTGCATTTGATCAGTTTCAGAACTGAATAATAGTCTCCATTTGTTGCAAAAAGAAGCTTCTCTTCTAAGAGGTACACTTCTCTGTAAATATAAAAATGCATATTTAAATGAAGTAATAAATTACATTGGTCAAGAGATATGGCAAAAGTAGATTTTTCTCTAGGATCGTACCATTTCTCCAGTAATATGCATTTTGCTATGTTTACAGAACCTCACACAAGACTTCTCCCACCGAGTTGGCTTCAATTCCAACTGGACAGCTGTTGATTACTTCCAAGATAAAAAATGCCACTACTGCCCCAATTGCAATAGTTTATGGGGTCAGTCATTGTTCTTTATTAGACTTACAGTTGGGTAGGAGCATTGATTACCTTTTTTCTTTTCCTTGACAGCTTATATAGTATCATCTGATGTCATGAGATCTAGTCTTCAGGGAGAAAGCTTCCAGGTCAGTTCCAGCTCAATTGAGGGAAGTCTTGTGTCCAAAATAAGACTTGTCTTCAACAATAGGGTCTTGCCTTCAAATTCTCAAAGGTAATTAAGGACTGTAGTCATAGCCAGTGTTATTTGGGGCTTTGTATATTTTGTGCTATATTATTTGGGCTATATTTTGAGTAGTCTCTTGGACTATACTGACGAATAAATGAAAGAGAGGTCTTCTCCTGCCTGGCACTGTGTTTTGTTATTTATCCTTCAGCTATATGCTTGCATTCAGTGGTAAAGAAAAACAAAATCATGAAATGTCCAGATAAATGGATAAACCAGAAACTGTTTATCTTTATTTGCAGATGACATATTATATATGAGTTCACAAAAATTCTACCATAAGACTATTAGAAATGATCAACATGTTTAGCTAAGTGACAGGTTACAAACTCAATCTATAAAAATCAGCAGCCTTTCTATATATAAATAACAAACAGTCATAGAGAGTTCAGAGAAACACTTCCATTCACAATAGTCTCAAAAATAAAATATTTAGGGATAAACCCAATGAAATACATTAAAGACCTCTACAATAAAAACTAAATCTTTGAAGAAGGAAACTAAAGAAGACACAAGGAGATGGAAAGACTTCAGAATCTTGTAGACTGATAGAATCAATATAATGGAAATGAACATCCTACCAAAAGCAATTTATACAGAGTCTATGGAATCTCAATCAAAATCTCCATGAAACAAAATAGAAGACCTGAACATAAGTCCACGAAATTAGTAACCTGATATTTGACATAGGTACAAAGAATACACACTGGAGGAAAGATAGCATCTTCAAAAAAATGGTGCTGGCAAAACTGGATCTCGAAATGTAGAAGAAAATAGTTAGATCCATAACTATCACCCTATATGAAAGTTAACTCCAAGTGCATCAAAGACTTCAATGTGAATCCTGAAATGTTGAGAATATCAGAAGAATACATAGGCAGTATTCCAAAAGATATAAGTGTAAAAAAGGACTTTTAAATCAGACATCTGTCACCTAGGAATTAAGATCAAAATTGACAAGTGGGAAAAACTTAACAGAATCTGTCTGTACAGTGAAGGAAACAACCAAATGAGCAAAGAGGATCTTTATCAGCTTTTATCTGATAGAGGATTAATACCTAGAATATACAAAGAGCTCAAAAAAAAAAAACAAGCAAGCAAGTAAACAAATGACCAAATTAAAAACTAGGCTATGAATCAGAACAGTGTTCAAAAGAAGAGATAATAGTGGGTAAGAAACAGCTTTAAAGTGTTGAACATTCTTAGTAATTAGGGAAATGCAAATCAAAACTTCTTTAACACTTCATCTAACCCCAGTCAGAATGACTCAGATTAAGAGAACAAATAACACCAAATTCTGGTGTAGACTCAGGGAATGGGGAACCCTCATCCACTGTTAGTGTGATTTCAGTATGGAGAATTCTGAAAAAAAAAAAAATGGATCTGCCATATGATCTGGATATACCTCGGCAAATATCCAGTAGATTCAGTCTACTACAGAGATACTAGCACAGCCAAGTTTATTGTTGCTCTTTTCATAATAGTTAAGAAATGGAAACAACCTTAATGTCGGTCAAGTCATGAATGGCTAAGGAAAATGTGGTACATTTACACAGTGGAGTTCTACTCAGTGGTTAAAAAGAAACAACCAAAATCCTGAAATCTGCAGGTAAATGACTAGAAGTAGAAACTGTTATACAAAGTTAAGTAGCAAAGACCCAGAAGAACATGTTCTCTCCCATTTCTGAATCTAAGCTTCAAACCCCTAGATGTGAGTATATCTCCTAATGTAACTGCAGGAGCCAGGAAATGCAAAGGAATCCATGGGATAAATAGAAAGAAGGACTTCAAGAGAGAGGGGTTTAGTAGGAGACATGTGTTATTATGAGAGAAATGGGTAAAAGTGCTACTTTAACTGGGGATGGATTAGAGAAGGGTACACAGGGGTGAGGGTGTGAGAGGAAAGGTAATGTTTAAATGGTATGAAAAAATTACAGAAAATGCATTCCTAGAGAAAAATACACATACAATAAGTACACACATCTATGTGCATAGCCAAAGACCATATTACAGAAAACATAGTGCCGGGCATGAGAAACCTCTCTTTGAGTTCTTGATCTTGAAATTTAGTTTTGGGCTTTTTTTTTTTTTTTTTTTTTTTTTTTGTAGTTCTTTGTATATGCTAGATACTAGCCCTCTGTCAGTAAAGGTTTTTTTCCCATTTTGTGAGTAGCCTCTGCACTCACACGATGGTGTACAGAAGATTTTTAATTTCAGGGAGTCCTGTTCATGCAGTTTTTCTATGATGCCTGGGCTATAGCAGTCCTGTTCATAAAGTCCTTTCCTGCACCTCTAACTTCTAATGTATTTCCTACTTTCTCATCGCTCTGATTCGGGTTTTCAGTTCTTATGTTGAAGTCCTGGATCCATTTGAAGCTTATGTTGAGAATCAGGGTTCAAATTTCAGTGTTCTACACTTTGACCAGCACCGTTTATGGAACATGCTGTGTTTCTCTAGTGTGTATCTTTTATTCCTTTGTCAAAAATCATGCAACTGCAAATCTGTGGACTTTAATCTGATCTTAAATTCTGTTCCAATGATCAATGTGTCTTTTTGTGCCAGGAGCATTCTGTTTTAACCAATAAAGCTCTGTAATATAATTTGAGATCAAAGCTGGTAATTATTCCAGCCTTTATTGTTTAAGATTAATTTGACTAGTTTTTTGTGTGTTTCTATTTGAAATGTGATATATTTTTTTTTGTGATTTCTGTGAAGAACTGTGTTAGAAATGCGGTGGGTATTACATTGAATTTGTGTATTGTTGTCTGTGGGATGACCATTTTCACATTATTAATTCTACCAATACCTGAGCATAGAAAGTCTTTCTGCCTTCTGCTATTGATTTCAATTTCTTTTTTCAGTGTCTTAAAGGTTTTATCATAATAGTCCTTTACTTTCTTTGTCAGATTTATTCTAAGAATTTTATGGTTTTCTGAGGCTATCATTAGTAGGATCATTTCCAGGATTTCTTTCCAAGTATACAGAAAGGCTACAATACTTGGTATATAGGAACGCTACTGATTTGCGGTTGTTAATTTTATGCCCTGGTATATTGCGAATGTGCTTCCTAAATCCAGGAGCATTATGGCAGAGTATTTAATGTCTTTTATTTACAGAATCATTTCACCTATAAATAAGGATATTTGAACTTCTTCCTTTCCACTTGTACTCCCTTTTTTTCTCTTCCTTGGTCTCATCGTTCTAGCCAAGATATCAAGTACTGTACCGGACAGGAATGGAGACAGTGGTTAACTTTCTCTTGCTCCTGATTTTAATGGGAATGCATTCAGGATTTTTCCACTTAACACGATGTTGGCTGTGGAATTGTAGTGCACTGGCTTTATCATACCATGATATTCCGTGTAGCCCTAGATTCTCCCTGACTTTTGTCATGAATGGATGTCGGATTTTCCTCAAGGCTTTTTCTGCATCTACTGAAATGACCATGCAGTTTCTGTCCTTGAGACTGTTTATGTGGTGAATTACATTTATTGATTTCCTATGTGGAATATTCCTGCATCTCTGGGATGAAGCCATATTGATCATAGTGGATCATCTTTTCAATGTAGTCTTGCATTGAGGTTGTATTTTGTTGAAGATGTTTGCATCTATGTTCATCAGAGAACTTGATCTATAATTTTCCTTTTTTATTGTATCTTTGTCTGGCTTTTAAATTAGAGTAATGCTAGCTCCAGAGAAATAATATAGTAGCATGTCTTTTCTATTTTGAGGAATAATTTGAAGAGTATCAGTATTTTTTCTTCTTGAAAGTTTGGTAGAACTCTGATTCTGTGATCTTATTAGTTGAGAGATTTTTAAATTGCTGACTGATAATGAGTATGTTTAAATTGTCCATGTCATTTAGATTTAATTTTGATATGCAATACATATCTAGAAATTTATCCATTTCTTTTAGGTTTTCTAGTTTTGTTGAATACAGATTTTTATTGCTGTCTTTATATGTCTTTACTGTTTTCGGAAGTTCTTCTTGGTCTGCTTTAAGTCTGACTTTTTGGTTCTGAGTTTGTTAACTGAGTCCTCTCTCTCAGTTTTGCTAATTTCACTGAAGGCTTGTCAACTTCACTATTCTTTTCAAAGAACCAAATCTTCACTTCGTTGATTCTTTTGTTTTTATTATGTTGTTTTCTCCATTTCTGTTTCACTAATTTTAGCCTCACTTTTATTTATCTTTTCTCACCTGATCATTTTAGGTGTCAGTTTTTCATGGTTTTCCAAGGTTTTCAGGTGCATCATTAGTTTATCTGAGATGTTTCTAATTTTATAGTGTATGATCTTAATGTTATAACATTTTCCTCATAAGACTGGCTTCTTTGTGTTCCAGAAGATCTGGCATGCTGTATTTACATTTTCATTCAATATTAAGAAAATTTTAATTTCTTTCTTGGTTTCCCCCATGATTCAGCTTTCATTCAGTAGTGTGTTGTTTAGCTCCCATGAATTAGTATAATTTTTACATTTTTATTGTTGCCAACGTCTATTTTTTTTTCCTTTGTGGTCAGAGTACAAGGTGATACCTTTGCTTTTGCATATTTGTGGAGGCTTGTTCTGTTTCTTAAGATGAGCACAAATTTTGGAGAAATTTCATGGCCTACTGAGAAGAAAGTGTATTCTTTGGTGTCTGCGTGAAATGTTCTCTAGATGTATGCAAGGGCCATTTGAGTCATGATGTCTTTTAACTCCAGGGTTTATTTCTTTAGTTTTTCTCAAGTTAAATTATCTATTAGTGTCAATGAAATAATGGAGTCACTCATTATCGTTTTGTTAGACTCAGAGTGTGATTTAAGATACAATATGTTTTATTATTATTATTATTATTATTATTACAGGACTGGAGATATAATTGTGGTTAAGAGTACTGGTTGCTCTTGCATAGGACCTAGGTTGCCAGCCCCACATGGTGGCTAAAAGCCTGTCCTAACTCCAGTTCCAGAGGCTCCAACACCCACTTCTGACATCTGTGGGCATTTCACAACACAGGTGCACTTGCATAGATGCAGGCAATACAGTCATACACATAAAATAAAAATAATAAATAATAAATTTAAGCTTCTTTAATTAAATTTAATGTCACTGTGTAATGTACATGTGTGTTTAGGAATATAAAAACTTCTTGGTGGATTTTTCCTTTACTGAGTATGGAATAGCCATCCTTGTCTCTTCTGATACGTTTTAGTTTGAAGTCTTATTTTGTCAGCTATCAGAGTAGGTGCAGCTACTCATTTTTCAGTTCCATTTGCTTCGGATATCTTTTTCCATACTTTGACCCTAAAGTGGTGTCAATCATTGTTGATAAGATACATTTCTTGGAGGTAGCAAATTGATGGAGCCTGTTCTCTATTTCAGTAAGTGAGTCTGTTTCATTTACTGTTAAATTGGGACCGTTAATATTGAGGGTGATTGCTGACCGTTGTTTATTCATTCCTGCTGTGTTGGAGTTGTAGTATTGTTTTCTTAGACCTCTTTTGGTTGACTGTTCTGGGGGTAATTTATACATTTGTTTTGCCCTCTCTAGAGTGTTTAATTTTCTCTTTTGCCTGAAGTATTTCATTTAGTATGGTCTGTAGAGCTGCTTTAGGGAACATAATTTCTTGAAACGGTTTTATCGTAGAACATTTTTCTTTCTCCTTCAACTACAAATAAAAGTTTTTCTGGATATAGAAATCTGTGCTGGAATCTGTGCTTATTCATGACTTTTAAGACACTGGCTTATGCTCTTCTGATTTCCATCAAAAAATCAGTCGTTAGTCTGAAGGGGCTCCCTTCGTGCAGAACTTGACCTCTCCCTCCCTCTGTACAGAACTTGACCTCCCCCTCCCTTCATGTGGAACTTGACCTCCCCTCCCTCTATGTGGAACTTGACCTCTCCCTCTCCCAGCTTTAATTTCTTTTCATTTTGGAATGCATTCAGTGCTTGGACTATTCTCTGATGTGGAAGTTTATTTCTGCTCATGTCTACTTGTGTTCTGCATGACTCCTGTGGTTTGGGCAGTTTTCTTCTATGATTTCTTATAACTGTTTTCTGTGCTGTTGACTGGGTTTCTTCTCCTTCTTCTATGTCTATGACTCGTACTCCTGAATTTTTACAGGGCCCAAGAGATCTTGTGTGTTATGTTCCTGGGTTATTTTAGATTTATCTTTTCCTGGACTCAATGAACCATTTTCCCAAACTTGTCTTCAAACTCTGATATTCTATGTTCCACTTCCTACACTTTTTGCTTTTTCCCACTAAACGTTTTGTTTGGATTCCTGAATCTTTTATTTAAATGTTGTTTATGTTGTGCTTTTCTTCAGAGATTCTCTTTATTCTGATTTCATGTTTTGAATTGTTAAGTTATTTCATTCTATGTTTTGCGTTTTCACAGTCTTCATTCCGTTTTGATTCACGGCTTCACTGAGTTCTTTGAACTTTGGAATCATTGCTTAGGCACCCACTAGGTTCTTACTCTCAGGAAACATGACAATAGGGTTGTTAGTGTCTGTACTAGCCCATATTATCTACATTTTATTGTTTGTGTTTTTCAAGGAGACCGAGCATCTGGACTTGTAGAGTGCTGTTCTTGGTATGCATAAGTGAATACATCTTTTCTGAATGCCTATTTGTTTCTTTGTTTGCTGTTTCCCAAGTTTTCTAGCTATATAGTACATGTTATTCATGTGAAGGCCACTTTATATTGTTGTACATATTGGGTTGGAGAAGTGGTTTCATTTCAGCTAGATATAGTAGCAAATTTTGAATTGAGATTCCAGAAATGACTCTACATGGTCCTAGATCAACATATTGGCATGGACATTGCCAGATGAATCAGTTGACTGATAGGTTAGTTTGGACACACTTAGGTCTGGGACATACAAAACTCGGATCATGAGGTGCTAGGAACAGAGCTCAAGATCACAAGATTAAGGTTAGGAGGAGGGTCATCCTGATTGTGGATGAGAAAGGATACTGATGACCAGGGATGTCCGAGAACTAAGATGGAGGACCCTAGGGAGTCTAGGGAACCAAGCTCAGGTACAATCACAAGACTAGTGTTAGGAGAAGGATCATCCTGATCATGGATGAGAAAGGATACTCATGAGCAGGGATGTCTGAGAACTAAGATGGAGGACCCTAGGGAGTCTAGGGAACCAAGCTCAGGTACAATCACAAGACTAGTGTTAGGAGAAGGATCATCCTGATCATGGATGAGAAAGGATACTCATGAGCAGGGATGTCTGAGAACTAAGATGGAGGACCCTAGGGAGTCTAGGGAACCAAGCTCAGGTACAATCACAAGTCTAGGGTCAGAAAGGCTCTCAGACACCCATGTTGGCCTGAGGGCTAAGATATTTGAGGGGACTCACCCTGCCAAAACTGGAGGGATGGCAGATAACAGCAGGACAGGATGTCAATGACACAAGTGAAGCCTGAGTACACTGATAGAAATAAACATGGAAATATTTCTGTGAGCAAAAAGGTTAAGGTCAGATATGCAGTCTCTACATTCACTATGTTATGGAGCAACACTGCAAACTCAGTGCCGTCTCACTGCCCACACTGCCTCGTTTTACCCAATCTCAGTACAAATTCCAACGCTCTGCAACCATTATTCATACTCTTTGAATTTTCTCTCTAGTCCTTCAACCTTTCCTCAACAAGATATGCACTGGCCCGAATTCCTGCTAGAGAGCAAAGAATGTAGCTAGTAAGTGTTGACTATTGCACTACATAAATGAGCTGTGTTACCCTTTGAAGACACAGCTGATTTACATGAAATAATTTTCAAGGAATTGGTCGATTCTGATTTTTACAGTTACACTCAGATTTTTTAAAGAAGTCACTGAAAATATTTATGAACATAGTGTTTTCTAAATTTTCATACTTTTATGAAATTAAATTGTGAATAATCTCTGAATAATGAAGGATTCTAGCACATTGAGCTATGACATTAGCTCTTAATTTCTCTTGTTCAGCCTCGAAATGATCAAACAAGAGAAATCAGCATTATTGGTGTGAGTAAGACTGGCTAAATGAATGTCTGTGCATCTGAGAGTTCGAGCCACTCAGAGTCCATGTACGCATCTTTTGGAAGACATTACTCTTAGACACTTGGTTTCCCGATTTCTTCATGCCTTTAGTAAAAGTTGATATAGAAAATTGGATCTCAAATTTTAATGTGTATACTTATCAATTATAGAATTTTTTGCGATTGGTTTCTTAGGCGCAGACCTTAGAAATTACGATTCAACATGTCTGAGGCATGAGCAAAGAACCTTGAGGTTTATAACTTCCTTGGAGAATGCCCTTGGATAAATGGTGATCTCCTCCTTCTTCCCTTTCAAGATGGACAAGTAGCAAAGCAGTGATTTCATGCACAGCCCCGGTCAGCTTCCTTTGTGCCATTGTCTTGCCTCAGGTCCGGTGTAGCCGTCCACCACAGCAGTAGCTTGATGGTGCAGCTGACTTGGATTTTGGATGCATCTTCCAGCAGCAGAGAAAAGCCTACGAGCCATTAGCAGCTCAGTTCAGATCATCTGCTCTGTCATCACTCATTTTCTCCTGTTCAGATCATTGCTTAGGCATGAACTTGATTATTTTTTAAATGATGAAATGAAGGGAAGAAGGAAGAAAACGGTATTTTTCAAAGTACACCTCTTATATATCTTTTGGGCAGTATGGATTTTTTTTCAAATCCTTATGCTTTACGTTTTTTATTTATTATTTTTATTTTATGTGTACAAGTGAATTGATGCATATATGTAAGTGTATCCATGTTGTACAATGTCTGCAGAGGTCAGAAGGTGTCAGACACTCTGAAACTGGAGTTACAGGATTGTGCCACCATGTGAGTAGTGGGAATCAAATCAGGGCCCTCTGCTCTTAACAGCTGAGTCACCTCTTCAGCCCCTTTTAGCACCAAGTTATCCAGCTTAGCTCTAGTGACCAAAATGTCCTAACATTCTGGAGAGAGAGTCATAATAGGAAGGAAAATATTAGTCAAATTATTTCAGCTTTCTAAAGCATTTTCTTTAAAACAGTTTTTGTGACTATCATCTTTAGATTATCTATTAAATTTTTGCTGAGTAAATGACATATAAATAATACCTTATGATCTTCATCACAATTAGAAATAATCTTACCAGATTTTACTGTTACAACAATATTAGAAATGTTAAAGTCAAGTCCAGGGAAATATACTGATGTTTCAAAACCCAATGTTATCAGCAATAAGAGAGAAACAAAACACAGAGGGAAGATGTGCTTAAAGTTCCCAAAGGACAGTCAGAAAAGAAGAAACTAACACTTTCTAAGACTTGGTGGGCACAGATTATAAGACATTTTAATACCCAACATGAATCCTTTCAACTGTATCTAAAACCCTTGTGTTTTGTCAAAAGGGATGAATTTTTATCTCTGTCATACATTACAGAAGTAACTTTAGGAACTTTGTGCCTCAGAGTCTTCCTTTCCTCGGAGAGAGCATGTAGATGACTAAGCTTTCTGTGCAGCCTTCTTTTGATGACTGAAGTGATAACATTAATGAATGTCGCAGTAACAAGACATGCTATGAGCACAATGCCGCTGGTTCTGTTGAGTGATGGAGACAGACAGCAGCTTCTGAATGCTATCAAACCCAAGAGAGTGCGTGCAATAACAAACCTGTGAAAATTTAAGTTCTTCTGTCCGGCATAATGCAAGGTGCGCTTACCCAGGCCACCTGCTAGGAGGAACAGAGGAATGGCTCCTGTGGGTGTGGCATTCTGCTCTGGCTAGTTGTGAGACCAGCACCTGGAAAGAACCTGCCTACCTGGGGACAAACTTACTATTGGCTGTATTTGGAAACACCCCCCCCCATAAGGTCATTGGCTATCCAGGCCTATAAGAGCTTGTGCACCTGTTCAATAAATGAGTTTGCAATGCCACGCAAGTATGCAGGGCCACACGAGTTGGCAGTGCCATGGGCTTGGCCTGCTTCCCATCCAACTCCCAGAGTCTGGGGCTTGACTCTGCATCTACTCACCCACAACCCCTCGGGCTGGCCACCCAAAGTCCACTCAGGCTGGCCCCGAGTGACAAGACATGAGGTAACGGAAACGACTATATTCTTCCTTCTTTTTCCTTCTTAAACCTTTAGAACCAATGTAATAACAAGAATAATTTAACACAGTGATAAACATAGCACTAATTTTGGTGGTTTAAAGAGGGTGTCGTGGCACTAGTTTGTTCCTAAGCACTGAAACAAGTGCAAAGGAGCCAAGTCTCACCCCTAAGGAGACTCAGACTCCTAAAAAGGTTAAAAAGCTCTGTTCATTGAAAAAAAAAGAAACCTTGCAGGGATGGACACTGGACAAAACATGCCTAGAGATCCATTTCATTATCCCCTCGCACCCAAGTCTCTCAAACAGCTGATTCATTCTCTGTACTCAACACAGAATTCAGACACGTGTGGATTTTCTGATGAACCGCTAGATGGCGGTTTTCATTTGACAGGAAGAAGTGGGAGGAGCTTATCAAAATCCACTGGGGTATTTTCTCAAACCATCAAGCATCTTATGCATCTTTCCTCACCTACCTGATTTTTTTTCCCTGATTTTCTAGTGTGCAAGGAAAATTGCACCTGGAGAATACTTCACACAGTGAGCGTGTCCTGTTTCTCCTTCATGCTTTTCCACAGGCTTCGTTCCCACTCGGATCTCGCATGACTATGTGCTCAATTCTCTTTGAAGGATGATTCCTAAAATCAAAATGGTATGTTTTCACAAAATATAGTAGTGTCAAAGCAGTACCAATTATTTTTTTAATGAATGCCTGTATCATTTTAGATTTATAAAGGCACAAATGTATGAAACTGTGAAATGTGTTTTGACATAAGTATATGATAAACTTGACAGATGATAGATAGATATGTAATATGTATGTTTAATTCAGAGACAAATATATTACAGTTGTATAACTACCTCAACAGAATATATATAATTTCCAGTATATGAGACCCATCTTTCACTAATATCTGTGGTGGAGGTAAATCAGAAAGAGTTTCTAAAAATGAAGGTGAGAGAGAATAAAATACAAGACATATAAATATTAATAAAAAAAGAAGAGCCATGTAAATAAAGCGAAGTTTACATTTATATAAAAAATGTACTGCACCTTAACTAATATTAATTGTACATCTGAGGAGGCCATTTACCTAGACTAGAAATTTGTAGTGGATTTATATGAGACTTTCTTTTGAAAGCAAAAGGGAAGATTGCTTGAGATTAGGGTGGAAACAAGCATGAGCAGAGGCTGCTTAGCAGAGGCTTCTTAAATATGTGCTACAATCTCAGGTACATTTGCTATCCACCATAAAAGTAACATGGACTGACTGACTGTCGGAGAGAAGAACCTGGGAGACAGCTAGTTCACACCACTGACCAACAATACCCAAGCACTTTCTGTGAATGAGACAGTGCTGTAAAAGAGGACTAAAAGTTAATTGGAATTGTCCAAATATTGGGATTCAGTTGCCATAACACACTTGAGGTATCATCATGGAACTGAGTGTCTGGAGGCAGATTGAAGATGTGACCTGATGCCCTTATAGAGCAGTCCTCCAATTCCAACCTAATGAACACACACTCATAATTATTTCTCAGATAGATTTTATCTAATTTTAAAGTGGATAATTTATACCACTTGTATAAAAATGCATTAAGTTTCATTAAAATATTCAGCATTAGTAGAACTTTGAACAGAATATATTTCTTAGTTTCATAGTCATACATATTTATAATATTAAAACTCTTCAGTTGCTTTAATAATAGAATTCCTATACCATAGATCTGAATACTAATTTTAATATGCTCCTGTAGTAGAAAGCTATGTGCACAAGAAAATGCATTTGCATTTTATGCTTCCTGGGTTTCATATTTAATACTCATTTATTATACTTTCTTTTAATTAAACTTTGCTTTTCATATGAAAGGATTTTTTTTCTCTTTATTATTTCTTTCTCTTTTCCTTTTTTAAGGTAAAAACACAAGGTCTTAGGAGGCATTCACAACATTCTGATAGAGTCAGGGAGGATCTCATTGCAGCCTTCCAGTGCACTCTGCAATTATTTGGCGTGGTTTTGCTTTGTTTCAGGGCTTTACCTAATGGGCATTCATTTGGACAATGCTAGCATTTGGGAATAAGCGGAGATACTTGCCTGTGCTTAGCTAGTCTACTGTGACAACTTGGTAAAGAAATAACATAAGTTAAAGCAGGGAGGTGATATATTTCATACATTGTGTTTCACAAAACAGTTATCTGAAAGAACTATGCAAGTGGGGACATAAATATTGACAGTCCAGTGTGTCATTGTCTGACTCTGGTTGGTACACATGTTGAAAGATTAACCCTCAGTGTGGTGATTTTAAGAAATGGCATGATGGGACCTTTATGAGGTATGATCTAGCTAGAGGTCATTACTGGCCCTTCCCTGACTCTGGCATCCTCCCTGGCAATAAATACCTTCCTCTTACATGCTATTACCTGACTGATTGGGTATTAGGAGGCCCTTGCCAGAACTGGTATCATGTTGGACTTTCAGCCTCCAGAATTGTATGTATAGGTGAACTTTATAACTCATATATTCCTTTGTAATCACAGAAAACTGATGAATAAGCGATGACGGTAGCACATGGAACTGACGTCCATGTGTATCCATTTATTGCTGTAAGTAACTCTGTACTTATAATCACTCCCAATGGTTTGAGAAGCAGGAATCTCTTTAAGGAAGAAATATGCACCATAACACAGACTCTCTTTCCTTCAAGGTGCTGTGAAACTTTAATTTCTGGCTCACATTCCTAAATTAGAATGTAGAGTATCTCTCCCTCTCTCTAAAACAATCCTGAGACCACATAGATCTTCTTATTCTGATCACCAAGAAACCCAGGTATTAGAGCTATTAAATAAGAATTTCCAGGTATCTTGTGAAGTAGATATCTGGTGGATAAATGTGCATAATCATTAAAACTATATGGTGAAATGGTATTTTCTCCCAGGCTTGTTAATAATGAAACTCCAATACCATAGGTTTCACTCCTACCCTTCAAACTGAGATTTTAAAACATCTAGATGGGACCGGAAAGAACTAGAGACAATCCAATTTTGCAGATCCTTTACTCCTAAGCAATCTCTGCCAATGACTTTGGGGAATAAAGGATTAAGTTGGCCACTACAAGAGGAATTGGAGGTTTGATGGAGGATTTACTTAAGGGACTTTTGAAGATGAGGGGATTTCTTCTACTCTCAGAGAATAGAATGGAAACTTTGTTTGACCCCAAGAATACTAAGATATATTTCTAGAAGACAACATACTGGGTGTGGTATGTATTCCTTGGGGTTTGGAGAATACTGAAGGTTAATATTAGCTTCTGAATGAAAGATCTAAAAGGGAAGCATGGTAGCCGTAGCTGCTCAGAGTACTAAATAAAAACAGATCTGATAGTTAGTCAAAAATACCTGATAACTTTAAATCGAGAAACCAGCTAAGTATGGTTACCTGAAAAGATCAGAAAACCTCACTAAACAGTGTCTGGCTATATGTGCCAAACAGTTAGATATGAGGAAGGATGAAAAGTTACTAACTAGAGTTGAAGTGTTCACCTACTTCAGATGATTTTCAGGTGATAATTTCCAAAAATAGATGGTGTGATCATTATGTGTCAAGGTGACTAAGGTAATCTCAGATTGTGGACAAATACTGTTTCTGGGTACATCATGAGAGTATTTAAAAAATATTAGCATTTTTATGAACATACTGAGTAGAGATATGACTTTCCCTGGGAACATATTCATCTAATCTATGGAGAGCCTGAACAGACTAGAAAAGCAGAGAACCAAGGAATTTTCTCTCTTCCCGAAACAGTGACATGCATCTGCTCTTGACCTCAGACACTCAAACTCCTGAAATTTAAGACTTCAGATCCTGGAACTTATATCAAGTTCCCAAGTCTCACTTCATTGCTTAAGGATTCAGCCTCAGATTGAATTACCCCCTCTACCCCAGGTTTATTGTTCCTTAGATAACAGGTCATGGACTTCACAGAATCCACAAGCTATGAGTTATTGCTCCTTTATACAAACTAAGTCCTCCTCTTACATATCTCTACCCATTCTTCTAATTCAGCTCCACTGGACTGTTCTGCTACAGCATCCATGAGAATGCTGATGAAGGAAAACATTGTTCTAAGCACCTTCCATAACCACAGGAAACTGATATTAGACAGATATTGTCCAGGGCTACTAACCAGTTCTTATTTCCTTAACCTCCTCCTTTCTTCAACAATGGCAGATGTGTAATCAAGCTGACTGAATAAACTCTACACAAAAGAAAGAAGACATCATCTTTTTTTTTTTCAGTACTAGCCAGTTGATTTAAGTTGAAGCATTTTGAATATGACACTGAACTTGACATTCCTAAGGTCATCTTATGACTAAAAGTATCTGGACTTTTGAAAATTGCAAGTGGCAGGCTGACCCTGACAATATCTGATTGTAACTCCAGCACTTGGGAGGCTTACACAGTTGGGTGTTATTTTTGTTTCCAGTCTGAGATATAAGGCTAGCTCAAGGCCAACATGGGCTACATAGTGAGATGCTTTTTCAAAGAAAAGGAAAATCTATGAGTGCCTAGGGAATTTATTCCTGCTCTGGGTTTTACTCAACACTTAGAAAGGAACCAGGCCTTGAGAAGCACATTTTAATAGTGGTATAGGAGAAGAACAAACTTGTCTTCTGTCCTGTGTGTTCCTGTCAGTGAGTCCGTTCACAGCATTTCCTCCCCAGCAATCCCAGGATTATTTTGAACTCACGATGACATGGTGATTTGAAAGCACAGAAGAGCTATAAAATCCCAGATACCCTTGGGATAATGTTGACAAGGAGTGGTAGATGCTTATTACATTTAAAATTTTAATTATCATGAACTGATTTTGCAAAAAAAAATTTTTTTTCCGTGAATCCGTTATTATAGGGAATCCAAAGAAGGCAACAATGAGCGATGATTATTCAGTAAACTCTAGAAGAGACTATTAGAAGACTGTTGGAAGGTTTTGCTTGAATTATGGTTACAACTGCATCTCCACTGACTTATATCGGATGAGAGGAGGATGTGGTCTGCTGTGCAGGGACACTTTCAAACACTCTTTTCTAGTACTGGGTCAGTGTGAATGTGAAGCTGATATTTTAAGTCAGGTTTATTATTGCCATTGTTTTGAAAAATGTGTTTTTCTTGTTCCCTGTACTTGAGATGGACAGCTACTTTTGTCTCTCCCTCCTCTACCACAGGGTGTCTCTTAATCCGACTTGCAGCTTTTGCCACTATTCTAGACCAAAAGATGAAGTACTTTTATATGGAAATCAGTTTGGGTGCAGAAACAGTCAGTGTAGAACTATTTTTTTTGTCATCTATGTGTTAGGATCATGTAGGATCTGTCTAGCTAAGGAACCCTCCCCTTGTAGTCCATGTTGCCTGTGGATCTCCATATTGCCAGTGTGATCTCCAGATTACTAGTAAAAATTGCCTTTCTACACAGAGAAGATCTTCTATCAGCCGACATGTACAACTGGTTCCAAACCGGTCATCAGGATCTTTCTGTGAGAGTTAGAACCCTTCCTTAGGGGCAGGAAAATGGCTGTCAGTAAAGTGTTTGCATGAAGACCTGCGTTCAATTCACCAGCAACTACATTTAAGAAGCTGTGCCATCTGTAACTCATGAGTGAGGAGACAGGTAGGTCACCAGATCAGTGACCAGCCAGACTATCTGAATCAGTAAGCTCTAGGTTCAGTGACCGTCACTGTTTCAAAAAATTAAGATGGAGAGTGATAGGGGAAGACACCTGGAAACTTGCCATCTACCTCTGCTCACGTGCACGCGCGTGCACACACACACACACAATATATACAAATGGACACATAAAGCACATAAACATACACATGCATTAATCATCAATGGTACTGTGGACATGACGTGGTAAAGAGTGAAAAGAAAGGAGCTGGAGAGATGGCTCAGACGTTAAGAGCACTGACTGCTCTTGCAGACTATGCAGGTTTGATTCCCAGCACCTACATGGCAGCTAACAACTGTCCATAATTCTAATTCCAGGGAATCTAATATCTTCTTCTGACTTCAGGCCATTGCACGACATGGGTGCACTTACAGACATGCAGGAAATACACTCATACACATAAATGTTTTTTTAAATAAGAGTCAAAAGAGGAAAATAATTGCTCTTTATAATTTTTTCTCAGTTTGAGAAGTCAAATCATTTCTAACAAGTAGGAAGATCATGAAACTCAAATGATCTGTGAAGGGAAATTTGAGGGACAGAAGGAACATGGGTTGCAATGTCCATTGACATCCAAGTGTGAATTCAAATATTATCATCTACTAGCATGATGAACTTGTGTTAGTTAATTCAGTTCTTTGAACAGTGTTATGGAATCTAGAATGTGTGAACTTGATAATACAACATAAGACAGATAGCAAAATAGTGCCCAGCACAAACATAGTGATCATAATCCAGCTGTGTAACTAACTGCATGTATTCAAGGTCATGCTCGGTCTGCAGTAGAGAGATACGCTTTCTTTCTCCTTTGTTGGACATTGGACATGATATGAAAGCGCTATGTCTCCAAGCAATGCTTTCTGAAGGAAAAAGCATATGTGCATAAACAGTTCTTCAGAGCCAAGTACAAAATGCATGTGCTTTGAAATCAACATTTAGTATTTCTATCACCTTGAGTGAATCAATCTGTCTTGGTCTTTTTCCTCCATCATCTATAAAACAAGGCATAAGAATACATTTTTTTCCACAAAATTGAATGATTTATATAAAGCATGTTACACAGTGCTTGCCAGGCAGAAAGTTCTCAATACAAGCTTTGTTTTTCTTTTTGTGGTGCTGATGCTGGTTAAGGAGGATGGGAACACAAACTAGTTTGAGAATACTCATGGTAAAAAGACTACCAGCTAGCTGTGGATGTGCCTTAATTCTTCTCGGTATGCTACGAGGCAAAAAAGTAATGCTTAGAAGGAGGAGAGATAAAAAGTAGATATGTCTGCAGAGGAAATGCTATTCCAGATTGGTAGAGTCCCATGATTAGCTCCAAAGCATTAAAAACTAATGTGAATCAATTTTCTACACAAGTAAGACAATATGCTATATAAGGACCATAACTATAACTAATAACTATAAAATTATTCCTCAGTATATATGCTTATGTGGATTTCAAATGACTCTATTCTTTAAAGCTGAGTTTTGTCCAAAGTATAGCATGCTAGGAATGGAGAAGGACAGGGATTGTAGAGACTCACTTGGGAAGTTTCCAAATGATAGACAGTCTGCTCCGTGGCATACTTTGCAAAAGAGAATTGTCAATGTCACTGAAACTTTCCCTATAGAGATGAGGGGGCAAAAGTACATTATCTTTGGCTAGCAATTGTCAGTGAGGAGGCTGCATTCAAACAGAAAGCCACAGATAAGCTTAAAATGTGCTTTAGGACTGAATTAGCGTCTTTGTGATTTCTTCCAAGCCAATCACACTTTAGTCCAATTTGGCAAAGGGATGGGCACTTATAAAATATCCTTCCTTAGAAAATAAAAGTACTAAAAAGCTTTCAAAGAGCATATGGAAGGAAATCGTTATGAGTGTATATAATACATAAATCCAGTTCCACTAAGCACAGTTCTTATAGCTACTTAAAGACATGTGTTCAAACATTGCCACTATTTTTACTTGTTTTTCATAACTATTCTCTAATTAAAATGTCTTCTTTTATTAGAAGAAAAATGTTGAAAACATACAAAAGCTGTTTCACTTTCTCCTCTCTGTTTCACCAAGCTAACTAACACATGTCTTTCTCAGAACAGAGTGAGAAGTATGGATTCCTCAATATTTACAGAACATACATATTTCTTCAAATTTTAGCAGTTACAGAGATTGAAATTAAGAAAATAAATATTTTATTCTTTATTGATATTTTTAATTATTTTAAATGCATGAAATTTCTATGTTTTGTTTGACAGGAAATATTACCAGAAAAATATATGTATGTATTTCCTCAACATATTAGAAATAGACCCAGATAAGTCGAAAGGAATTTTTGCCTAAGAAGACTATAAATACATCATATTTTGAAAAATAATTTAAATACGAACATTAAATTTGGAAATCTAAAATAATCCAATTTCCCCTGAATAAGAGAGTGAGACCTAGAAAAATTTAAATGGAGAGGCAATATCACTGAGTCTGGGAGCTGAATGGGAGTCAGGAGAAAGGAAGAGATCCAAATAGGAGCAGGAGTTTGTGGCTTTTGATTAAGGGAAAAGAAGATTTAAAATGGTGTTCGAAGGGAGATTTTGGGGACTAGGAGGGTAAAATATTGTAATCTGACTAACTCCTATCTTCCTTCTTCTTTATGAAAGAGTTTAAAAAACATCTGTTTTCCCCTGGTGCGTAAGTCTATCTGCTTTGAACAGAAATGCTGAACACCGTGGGGCCTAATGTCATTCACATCAAAAATTAGTTCCATTTATTCAAATATTATATGTATAATCATTTCAAAAGAAAGAAGCTACTTCTAACTGCTGTTGGCAACGAAGTTCAGGAGCAAAAGACAAGTTTGGGCCACATGAATATAAATTCCAATACTTTAGTTGGAATCTCCATGCAGCAACTAAACATGTCCTTGGTACATCTCTGCACATGTTTTGAGCAACTGCTATGTATTGACCAGGAGCACTGTAATGAAAACCACTTGAAGGATTTTCATTTTTGAATCTGAAGCTATAATTTCTTAAGAAGCATAAGAATAATACTTATTACATATTTTATTTTTCAAAATTAATTTCCCTAATACAGATAATCTAAATATTTTCCAGAAGAAAATGCCACACCTTTTTGGCCTAATTTTCAAGATTCCAAATTCTTCCCCAGTATCAACTATGGAGATGTTTTTCTCATTCCCTGCCCTTCTCATTGTAAAATACTTCTCTAATAAGAGAAAAGGAAAGCATTCAAAGAAATGCTAGAGGGGGCTGGTATTTGACATGTGTTCAGAACGATGTCCATCTGGGGCAAACATTTGTTACAAATATTCTATTCCTGTGGAACATGGAGTCTCGGGAGAAGGGCAAACATCTACTGGGAGCGATTCAAGGCAAGACTATGACTGCATCAAGTTGAATGCTAATACCCTGAAATGTAAAGTAAAGAAAGAATACTTTCCATGAAAAGCAAAAAATAAATAAGCAAACAAACAATTACCTTTCTATAGGGCATCAACATCATTACATCTGTTTACCAGAAGGCATTTATGAAAGGTCTGATGAAGGACAATGAGTCCTAAAACAGATGCTTGATAGAGAACCTATAAAATACCCCAGACTATAGGAGAACCAATACTAGAATGAAAAGAAAGAGGGTGCTAAAGATAGAGGATCACTAATAATTGTGATGGCAGAAAGTGGAGATTGAGAGAGAAGTTGCAGAGAACAGCTTGAGCTTGCTGGGCTGCATGGCAAGGCAGGCAGAGATCGTTGCTGAAGAGAGCTTGCATATGGTTGTGAGGAGGAGGGGCTTCCATGGCGAAATGCAGTCTATTCACACCATTTCATTTCTAATATAAATGTTCTGCACTTAAAAGTTCTGAGAAAAAAATTTAACCTTTAAGATATCCTGTTTGTAAAATAAAGCAGCTGTTGCAACTAGTAAAGAGTAGATTTCTGAATCTGCAAAATTTTATTTTCTAGGGGAAAAGTTACTTAAAAATTCAATGCTGCAGGAGAAAACAAATTAATAATCGACAAAATAGACCAAATTTATCTTATTAAAATGGATTTTTAAGGGACTTGAGAGTAGTTGTCAGTGATGTGCTTGCCCTGAAAACAAGAGCCTCAGCCTGATCACCAGAACCCACATAAAAAAATAGCCTGTTGCACTTGCACTGGTGTGTGCTTGTAACCTTATTAATGGAAGTGTAACCCAATTAATGGGGAGCTGGGTCAGATGGAACTCTGGGGCTTACTGGCAAGCCAACTTAGCCTTTTTGGTGAATTTCGGTACAGTGAAAGACCGTCTTTAAAAAGATGGGTGGTACATAAGAAACAAAACTCGTCTGTCCTCTGCCCTCCAGAAGCATGCGCTAACATGCACAGCCACCATGTGCACTGCACAGAAACAAACATGCACATTATGCACACATAAGCACACAAACACGGGATTTCTAAAGGTAGGGGTGCAGCTCTCCAAGCATGGGCAAGGCTCCAGCCCAATTCCCAGTACTGAAAAAACAGACCTACAAAATTTCAATACTATGGCTACAAAGATTTTGTATCATGCACATATATTTATATTTTTTACCCTAAAATGCCAATTGCTTTCTATATTTCATTTTAAAACATCAGATAAAAGTAGTTTTTTGAATATGATGTATACCTGTGTTTAACATCCACGGCCTTTTAGATACTAAATGTGTTAGGCTATAAATGACTACTGATGTTTCCTAACACTTGGTAGCTCTCTAGTTGATTTTGCTTTTGCGGTCAAGAATAAGACCAAGACTGCGTTTCCTAGCACCTAAAACTCAAGTACAACACCACTCACATTTCCATTTGAGTCACGAGACAGCGACGCAGCCATCGTTATTCTTAGTTGGGCAATTAGCATTCTAGTGTTCTTTCTCAATAACCAGGCTGAGAGCTGTTTCAGGACAGTATCAGATTTTTTTGGAAAAAATTAATATGAGACTTTGCCAAAGCCGTGGTGTGTGTGTATGTGTTTGTATATGTGTGTATGTGTATGTATGTGTATGCATGTGTATGTATGTGTGTATATTCATGTGTTTGTGTATACATGTGTTTTGTGTGTGTATGTGTGTGTACATATGTGTGTGTGTATGCATGTATGTATTTGTGTTTTATGTCTGTGTGTGTATGTGTGTAGGTGTGTGTATATGTATGTGTGTATATGTGTGCATGTATGTGTGCATGTATGTGTGTAGGTGTGTATATGTGTTTATATGTCTGTGTATGTGTATGTGTGTAGGTGTGTATGTATGTATGTGTAAATATATGTATGTGTTTGTATATATGTGTATATGTATGTGTGTATGTGTATGTGTGTATATGTGTATGCATTTGTATGTGTATATGTATATGTATGTGTGTATGTGTACATGGGTATGTGTGTAGGTGTGTATGTGTATGTGTGTCTGTATGTATGTGTATCTGTGTGTGTATGTCTGTATGTATATGTGCATGTGTGTATGTGTATCTGTGTGTATGTGTGTCTGTGTGTATGTGTATGTATATTTGTCTGTATGTATATGTGTATATGTATGTATGTGCATGTGTGTATGTGTATGTGTGTATGTCTGTAGATATATGTGCATGTGTGTATGTGTATCTGTGTGTATGTGTGTCCGTGTGTATGTGTATGTATATTTGTTTGTATGTATATGTGTATATGTATGTATGTGCATGTGTGTATATGTATGTATGTGCATGTTTGTATATATATGCATGTTTGTATATATGCATGTATGTATATATATGTATATATACATGCATATATGTGTGTATGTGTGTGCATGTGCACAATCTCATGTACTCTGCACTGCCTGACAACTGATATATAATAAATACTAAATAAATAACTTACTTGCAAAAAATTGGACATTTCCATTTTTCCTCCTAATTTCAAAAGTATTTCTCCGTTCCCTTGCAGCTGAAATCACCAGTTGCTCTCAACGGCAAGAAAAGTCCCAAAAGGACACACAAAATCTATTTTTATCACACAAAATCTATTTTTGTCACACAAAATCTATTTTTGTCACTCTTTTGTTAGCTCTTAACTGCCTTGAAAACAATTTTAAACAGATTTTGTCTATCTCTTATAAAAAGATGTCTGCAAATACCACAAACAGAAGTTCTGGGGTTTGTTTTGTGTCGAGAGTTTCTGCCTTTGGTATTGGGCTTCTTTCCCTACTTCATATATCTTGTTTCTGCTCAGTCATAAAGGCTATATTCACTTAACCAAGTGAGCTTCTAGCAGCATTTTTGCATCTATAACAAGTTCTTTATTTGTGTATCATTTCCAGCTTAACATTTCATTATTGTTTTACTGTGGTAAAGAACAGCTGTAACAGCTCCCACATTGTTCATGACACGCTTTATATATTTGATACTGAGAGGACACTAATTGATCTTAAGGCTCTACCAGTTTATCAACATGGCCACAGATTATGGAGTCACTCAGAAGAATGATCTTAACTGAACACCGTCATCAGCATGCGCACGGGCACAGACAGCTCCTCAGCTCCAGCTGATTTGACTGCTAAGTACTTGGCAGCAGGTACATGGCAATTAGTTGATCTGTGTGGTTTGATTGTTTCTTTCCTCACTTGTACCTCTATGTAGCTTTTTGAAATGAAGACCTGCTGGATAATGACAAGATTTTAATATTTTAGACAAAATCCCAAAGTATGTACCATGTAACTTTAACATTGCAAGAAAATGGTTATGAATTTAAGCCTTTTCTTAACAAATTCATTGGAAACCTTCCAAGATGTATTTATTACTGGTGGGTATTCCAATAAGGCAGTCTACAACTATCTGGAGATTTAATACCATTGAAGTCTTGGATATTATTCATCTTCACAGAGATCTGAGAATAGCTGAGAACCTATGAGAATGAATTAGTTAAAACACTGGTAAGAGAGATGTAAAAGAAATCGTTAAGTTGATGAGTATGGGGCTAAAAAGCCAAGTATCCCATATGGAATAGGGTCTAGCAAGCAGGAATGTGGGGAGGGGAGTGGATCGAGCAGAGAAAGTCAAAGTAAGAAACTGGCAAGGGTGGAGAATATATTACTAATAAGACACATTTCCTTGCAAATTTTGTAGTCTGAGCAGACTATAAATAATGTGTGATCACAGAAATTCTCAGAAAATGAACCTATAGCTTTTAAGAAGAAGTGTAGTGGCAGAAAATAAAGGCTAAATTTCAAGTCAAATAATTCAGTTATGCTGCTAGGATTAGTGTGACCTTGGAAGGGTACTTGATCCCAGCATTGCAATGTCCTCAGCTGCATAAAGCCAATTTAAAAGATGACCAAAATTCTTCCAAGCTAGTACAAATATTTTATGATGTTACGCTCTTGAGCCCTTATCTGATAAGAGCACTCAGGGTAAACGTCAGATGACTCCAAGCAAAGTCTCAATGCAGAACTGCCACACAAAAATCAAATCAATCTGGTATAGGATTTTCAAGGGTTCAAGAATGCACCTACACTTTTAAACCTACTATGATGTTCTGTTCCATCACCATGTAGTAAAGGTTACAGTGATGCAGCCCTTCTCTTGCGGTGACGTGATCTGGAAGGAGCATTACTGGAGTGCGTTAGTACTAAATGTATGTGCCACAGACATTGGTCTCCCTTCTGAAAAATAATATTTACATGGTATGAGCTGATGTTTCCTGGTACTCTTCTAGTCTTTTATTTGGTAATTGCCTATGAATTCTCCCAGGAGCTTTCTCTGGTTTCTTTGTGTGTGTGCTTAACTTGTATTCAAGACTTTACATTTGAAAAAATACCTTGGTAATGCATGAGCTAGAAAGAAATCACTTTATTCATTATTTGTTCTAATACCTGACAGGAAGTTGTCAAGTCCTTGTCATAACCCACTATCCTGGATGACTCATCAATAAAATAAGTGAAACCCATACACTTAAGTGAGACTCAGAAGGGAACTGAGAAAATAGAACATTTTCAGAAATACATAAATCATCTTTAAGAACTTTAATGAGGAGAGCTGAGGAAACTAAATTGATTTTACTTTATTTAACAATTTAATATTTTGATTAACAAAAGTAATGTTTGTAGCAAAGTCTTTCATGTTCTTGACATAGATTATTGTGCTTTGTTGATTCTTTTTAGTCTATTTTCCAGTTGTTTCAGATTTCTAAACATGGAAAATGAAGCAGGACATTAGAAAACAAACTGATGAACTGAGAAAGTAGAGAATAGTGAGAAGAGGACTTCAAGAGGAACCACAGATGCAAAGGTAATACGCTATATGCTATATATTGTATTCTGAAGCATAAGAGAATATGGTAGATCAAATAATATGAACTTTTAGTGTGTTATTTTATTGATACAGGTAAACTCATGAAAAGACACGGAATTTACTTCCCAGTTAATAATCTAAACTGTTAAAATAAAAAGAAAGTATCAATGGAAAGAAAATCTAATCTGAAAATATGGGAAATATATCTAGCAGCAACAAATGTAGAGTTGTGAAAACACGAAGCATGAAGAGGTGGCCACTTCTTCCCACATGCACCTTACTCTTGCTGTGCCTCAGTTAATGGAATTAATAATAGCACCTACATTTACAAGGAAATCAAAAGTTAACTTAGTGCATATAAATCTTAATGTTCTTGACATACTGATTTCATTTTTACCAAATGAAGTTGTTGCTGTTTTTAATTGAGTGATTCACCTGTTTATTATCATCTTAGGGAAGAATGAGTAATAGACCCTCCGCTTGGAAATGAAGCATTTGTGTTTTGGGATGGTCTTTGTATAAAAGAGATCAAAGGACCCATCAAGGTTAATCAGAAGGGCATAATAAAGGGACTTTTTTTAAGTGCAGTTAGGTAAAGTATTGAAGAAAGTATTGAGAAAATTCTACTAGCCCCTGAATGTCAATACCAAAATACCTATTCTTTCACTGCCCGAAAAGGGGCCACAGGAGGAAGTAGCTGCCAGAGTCCACACTGTTAATCTATAGGAGAGAAGTAAGCACCTGCTTCTTACGAATGCTGTGGAATGATGGAGATAAGACACAACAAAGTGTCAGTGAAGAATTCAGGTTAGTAAAGCTACAAACTGACATTTATTCCCATTCTTCAATCACATGTAGGTGCCTCTCATTGACTATACCTGACTGGACACTAAAGGATAAGTGGATCCTTTCTTATTTTCTCTAAAGATCATCTCTCTCCAAACAAAATACCATGAAGAAGGACAGAGGGACAAGTAGGAACTAGACAGAGCAACAAGAAAGACAGAGGAAATTTAAAATGAATTTAGTTGATTCCTATTAAACCTTTAATACCTCTGGATGTGTGATCTACTTAGCCAAGTTTTAATATTTTAAAGTGTCATGTGACAAAATGTGAACTTATTGGTGAGGAAGATTGAGAGTAAAGACTCCAGAGAGTCCACTCACGAACCTACAACAGTAAGAAATCAGTCATATCTATACTAAATAAAAAACAACTGATCTCAAACCCTTGTTTATAATGTAGTATGATTTGTGTGCTCTATGATATATGGTATGTTCACTGTGCAAAGGAGTGTTTGTACCTACAGACAGGTCAACAACACTAGAATGGAAGACTTAACAAGAGATCTGAAGACACCATGCAATACTGACCCCTTCCTTCTCATCTCTTGATAAGCTAGGTTTTCAGAGAGATAGCTAGAACCAGTACACACTGCTGCCATTCCCATGCTCACAGTCTTAGCTGTGACTGACCATCTCAGACATTAAAGCAGCCTGCAATCACACCTCTACCTCCAATTTCAGAAGTAAGAATGTGAAACACAGACCAAACAACAATTCTTAGTGGTCAGAAATCAACAAAACTATGACAATAATTTTTAAAAAAAGCAAAATTCCACTCAACAAAGGCAGTCCAGAATTTCATATCAGACACACAATGAACAGAAGTCCATATGCCCAGGTCACATGACAAAAATTTAAATAACATAAAAAACAAGATAATACATTCCCATCAAATATCACCTGTCCTATAGAAGTGTTCTATAATGAGAACTACACAGAGGAACCTCAGGACATAGAACTTTAAAGAACAATAATAAAAATGATCAAATAATTCAAGGATCTGAAAGAACACACAAGCAAACACCTCAAAGAAGAAAAAAACATCAGAATAAAGTCCTGGTTGAAGATTAAGGCACAGTTGAAGACTAATTAAAGATTAATTAATTAAAATTACTTTTAAGCTGTTTACAAATAAACAGCTGAGTGAAATGACAAAGACAATTCATGATTTGAAAATTGAATTCAGAAAAAAACAGAAATGTTGAAGAAAAGTCAAGCAGAAGTGAAGACGGAATTGAAAAACTCAATAAGCCATTTAGAAAAGACAGAAAGAAAGTCTTACCAGGATAATAGATCAAATGGAAAATAATATGAAGACTTAGCAATAAAGTTGGAGAATTGGTTTTCTCAAGCAAAGATTATGAAAAGTTTAAAAGAAATGAACAGGGTTGAACCATGCAGGTTCTGTGGGATCCGTGAAAAGATATAATCCATGTGTCATAGGCATAGAGAAGAAGAATCTCAAGTCACTGGTAATGATGACATCTTCAACGGGATTATAGAAGAAAACTTCCCTAAATTAATGAAATAGATACCCGTTGAAATACAAGAAGCACACAGAACACCAAGTAGGTCCAGAGAGGAAATTTACCATGCATATCATAGTAAAAATATTAAATATGCAGAACAAAGGGAAAGTACTGAAAGTTATAAAAAATAAGTTATATAGAAAGAAAAACACATCAGAGTTACAGCTGACTTTGCAATGCAAACTATGAAAGTCAGAAAAGCCTAGAGCAATGTATTCCAAGTTCTGAATGAACATAGATGTCAACCCAGACTTTTTTATTCAGCAAAGCTGTCTATTATAGTCAAAGGAGAAAGAATAATCACTCATGATATAAATAAAAACAACATCCATTTTTTGTCTTTAAGAAGCTCAGGCACCAGGCACCACCTTATAGAGAAAACATGGAAAAAAAATAATTCAAGCACCAAGAACAAGCAGGCATTGCTATCCAATTATCTGACAAAATCTGTTTCAACCTAAAATTAATCAGAAGAGATAAAGAAGGTCACTTAATTCTGATCAAAAGAACTATCAACCATGAAGACATTATAGTTGTAAACATGTGTTCACCAAACTCTGGCACATACAATTTAATAAAATAAGTACTCTTTGACTTTAAGGCACAAATTAACCCAAAATCAGTAATAGTGGGTGACTTCATTAACCTACATTCTCCAGCAAACATGTCAACAAAACAAACAATCAGCAGAGAAACATCAGACTTTAATGACATCCTACATCAAATGGACCTAGCAGACATCTATGGAATATTCCACCTAAGTAGCAAAGAATGCACATTACACTCAGCAACTGTTATTAAAATTTCTCTTTGGGAGAGGCAGACCAACTTAACCTGCCTCTCTCTCCCTGCCTTGAAACCCAAAAAATTCTCCTCATGCCTTGCAACAAACACACAAATTTCTCCACTCATCGTTAAACAGACTCTAGCTAGTTTACTTGGGCTTACTAACAACAATGGGTAAGGGGTTACTTACAGAACAGGGGCGCTCACCCTCCCCTACGCAAGTTACATTAGTAAATCCACGAGGCCGGGATCTTGCAACTTCCTGGTGAACAGATCCAAATGGCCCATGGAGGAGGGGAAAAAAGGACCGGTCTCCTGGCACCCCCAGTTTAAATACTTTTAGGCCCTACTCTTCTCACATCCAAGGCCAATGGACAAGGTGGGTGGGGCATAGGACTTTCCCAGCTCCTCGTCTTTCTGCTCAAGGTGGTCCTGGGTGATACCACTCTGAGAGGGATGTTTGTCCACCTTTTCCCTCGAAGAATCAATCCACTCTACAGCAACCCATTGAATTTTCTCTAAAATAGAACACATACTGGAGCACAAAGCAAATCTCAACATATACAAAAAGATAAAGAATTCAATGTATTTTATGGGACCACAATGCAATAAAATTCAAAATCAATAGCCAAAGAAGCTCTAGTAACTATATGAGCTCAGAGATTAAATAACACAGTCCTGAATGATAAATGTGCCAAAAAAAAAAAATCAAGAAATAAAAAAGTACTCCTCATACTATTTGAAAAATGAAAACAACAAAACAAAATCTCTGGGACACAATAAAAGCAGTCCCAATAGGGAAGTTTTTATCTCTGAATGCCTATATTGAAACTCAGAAAGAGCACTTAATAACACAACTCAAGAGTTTGATAAAATGATAGCAATCTATATCCAAACCCAGAAGGTGAGAAGAAATAATTGAAATAGAAACAAAGAAAGCAACACACACAAAAAAAATCAATGAATCTAAGGCCTGGTTTCTCTGAGAAGATAAACAAGATTGACAGATTATAAGCACAGTTAATCAAAAGAAAGAGAGTAGAGATGAATCAACAAAATCAGAGATAAGGAGTGAAACATGAAGAAGCCAAAACAATACAGATCACTATAAGGGAATACCTTACAACCTATGCTTATTAGAAAGATATAAAAGAAATGGACAAATTTCTGAATTTGATGAAACCACCAAATTAATCAAGAAGAGATCAACAGGTTAAATAGAACAGTAAGACACAATGGAGGAAAGCTAGCCTCTTCAGTAAATGATCTGGGAATACCAGATTACCAGATCACTACATGTAGAAAAATGCAATCAGAACTATATTTAACTTCTTGCACAAAAATCAACTCTGAAGGAATAAAAAACCACAGTGTGAAACCTGAGACATAGACAGTACAATATAAGATATAAGTACATTAAAAACTAAATCAACTTCATTTGCTCAGGAATTAAATCTATCAATTGACAATTGACATTACTAAAAAGTTTCTGTGTAGCTGAGTTAACAGTCAACCAAGTGAAGAGGAAACTCACAGAGTGAAAGAGAATCTTTTTCAGTTATACATTGACAAAGTATTAATTTCCAAAATATGCCAAAACTATTTAAAAAAAGAAAAAGTAAATATATGAGCCAATGAGGAGAAGGGCTACATCTCTGTACAAAGAGTTCACCATAGGAGAAATAAAAATTGCTATGAAATATTTTTAAGTTGTTCAATATACTTAGTAATTAGTGAAAAACAAATTAATACTATTTTAAGATTTTATCTTATTCCTGTCAGAATGGCTAAGATCAAGAAAACAATAACCACAAATGCTGGCAAAATGTGATGAAAGGGGAACCCTCATTTACTGCTGGTGGCATTGCAAAATGGTGAAGCCCTGTGTAAATTACTGTAAAGAACTCAAAAACTAAGTAGATCTAATGTATGATCTAGCTTTATCACTTCTTCGCATACATCCAAAGAACTCAATATCGCACATGGCGATACTAGATCAGCCATGATCATTGCTTGTCTTTTCATAATAGCTAGGAAAGGGAATCAGTTTAAATGTCCCTCAACTCATGAATTAATAATGAAAATATGGTACATATACACAATGGAGTCATGGAGAGTGGTGAGAATAAAATAAATTATAAATTTTTCAGTTAAATGGATGGAACTAGAAGCTGTTTGCTAAGTAAGGTAACCCAGACCCAGAAACACAAGCGATTCATGTTCTATCTCATTTATGTGTTCTAGCTCCAAATCCTTAAAGGTATTTATCCTGATGTATCCAAAGGAGGCAGAAAAATGGAAAGAACTATGGGGGAGGAGAGAAGGAGCTTAAGAGAGGAGGGTAGTAGGAGATATTTGTTGTCTAATGGGAAGTGAGGATAATCGGAGAGTAATTTAATTGGGAATGGAGAAGAGAGGGCTATACAGGGGAAGAGAGGAAAATTGATAAATATTGCTTAGGTTGTCTGAAAAGTCAAGGGTAAATGTTTGTTTCATAATCTTCCTGAAAATTATACATATATATGTGGGCACATGTGTATATCTATATAATAAAAATCACAGTACCAGGCAAGGAAAACCTCCCTTTGATTTGTTGGTGAGTGTTGGGGGTCCCAGCACTCAGGGCCAGCACGAGGGGGACTGAAAGAGCTCTGCCATAGGGGAGGGGGTCAGTAGGCGCAGAGTCAACACACAGACTCTGGGAGTTGAGTGGAAAGCCAGCAGTGGTGGTCTCCTGCAAAATCATTTATTCAAGAAAGAGCAGAGAGTCTTATAGGTCTTGTCAGCCGATAGTGTTATGGGGTGGAGTCCTGACTACAGCCAATTGCACTTTGTTCCCAGGTGGATCAGGTTCCCTCCAGGTGCTGGGCAGAAACTGGCTTCACAACCAACCGTTATGGAGCACCAGACCCACGAGAGTCATTCCTTCATTCCTCCTGGCAGGTGGCCTCGCTAGGCCCACCCTGCATTATGCCCAACAGGTGAAAGTAGTCCAAGAACTCTCAAAATAATACGGGTTATTGCCACAACCCTGTTTGCCTTTCAGAACTTGAAGGCCAAACCCTATTGCTGAAGACAGGACATATTTCAGACAAAGGTCTTGGAATATCGAATTGGAACAGACCTGGAAAGCTCTTCCCTAAAGACAAGCATGCATGATATCAGATGATACTGTGAAAACTACCAAGAAAGAAAACCAAACAAGGATCCTACCCAGCTATAAAATCTATGAACCACAACAATGACTGGCCCAGCAAATGATTTTGATTTGTGCAATAGTGACACTTTTATTTGGAGGACAATTAACAGCTGTCCACTCAGTTGGAGGGAATTCATGTGCAGTTGTGTGGCACTGTAAACACAGACATGTGCACATGTCTGGAGAGGTGTGATAACCAGAGAAGAATCTATCCCTGTCACTTTCCAAGGCCATGTATGGCACAATATAGGATGGACCTTAGCCAGGTCACCTGCTATGAGGAATAGAGGAATGGCTTCTGTAGGTACGATGCTCCGCTCTGGCTAGGCCAGCTTCTGTTCAGCATCTGGAAAGAACCTGCACCAAGATGATCTACTTGGAAACAGATTACCATTGGCTTCAGTCAGGACCCCACCAAATAAACTGTTTGGCTAACCAGACCTATAAGCTCCCTTGCACTTCCTTGAATAAACTGAGTTTGGCTGCAGCTCGCCTTTGCATGCTTCCCACACCGCTCCCGGTGTCTGTTTGTTCACCCCACGCCTAGTCACCTCCCCACGGTGGAGACCCTTCATCCTCCTTGGGCTGGCCCAGAGCACAGGGGACCCCAACATCTGGTGACCCAACAGGCGCTCCACCCCTTGGCATTTGCAAGACGTCCGGGTCTGATAATCAGTGGGTAGGCTCCTCTGTGTTCGGTGTGCAGAGGATCCCTCCAGAGTGAGGGTGTGACCCTTCCTTGTTCCCCTTTCCTGTGTTTGTCTCCCTATCCCAAAGGAAGCACACCTCGCCACACAGTTCCTGAGATCCGTGCTGGGCCCTCCCTTTTTGATTCAGCCCGGCAAAATCACATGAGGGCTTGACCACCCCAGATTTCGGAACCAAGGCAGGCTATCAGCCAAGCTTTTCCGGGGACACTGTGTGGGCAATCGGCTGTGGGGAAGGCTGATTTTCCCATCTTTGATTCAAAAAAACCTCCTTCCTGCCAGCAAGAAGGCTCAGACCTCTTAAGTTTTAAGTGCCCCGCCCTCTTACTTTCCGGATGGACGCTAACACTCAGTGCACATTCATGGGCAAAAACAAGTTCCCAGGGACAACTAAGTGTGAGTTGTCCATTACAAATGCTCCCTGTGGGACAGACAGGCTCCAGACTCTAACATTTACTAGAGCGGAGAGCTGCACAACTAAGGAACTTTTAAAAGCTGGCTGCAGCCCGGACAGTGCCTTAGGGACTGCAGTTCAGCTAGCCGCTGGATTCGCTTTGTAGCAGATGCTGGGAAGCTGCCCTGCCGTTTCTTGGGTGCCGCTGCGGAACTTTTAAAAGCTGGAGCGCACCTCCTTCACTGCTTCTTGGGTGCCACCCGTGGGGATCGCACAGAGGCGGGCGTAAAGACCCACTGAGGTCCCCCACTAAGCACGAGACAGTTGGGACCCCAACATTCTGTCTATATGTCGAAGCTGGCCCCAAGAATAGGTCTTCTGATTTATGTAGTGATGAACAATCTCCCCTCCCACCAAAAAGCATCAAAGCTGCAAGCTCTTAAAGCCCTTCTCCTGCAGCTGGCTTGAAAGAAAAAGTATAAAACAACACCCACCCCTCTCCCAACATGGACTGGAGAACCAGCACAACCGTTACTTGCTCAGGCTTTTCTTAGTCCTTGGACGGGGCTTCAACCGCACTGTCTGCTGCCCTGGGTACTCCCTGCCACCCGTTCCTCCCACCCCGCCCTGGGCATTTCTGTGGACGTGGTATTTGAATGTTTCCTGCTGCCAACCAGGATTGGCATCTGTGGTGGCTCTGCCCAGGCCAGCTCTGGGCTGGGGTAGGTGGGGCTACAGCTTCCCAGTCAGGGGTGGAAGCCCTGAGGTTGCCATGGGGCACAGGGGTCTTGGAGGTGGGGCCGGAGGCTGAAAGGGGAGAGCCAGGGCTCTGCCCGCAGAGGGGCCCTGGCCTGCTGGGTGCACAGTAGCACAGCCCAGCCTCCTCCCTCAGCCACTCCGCACAGCCAGGCCTCGCCCCATAGTCTATAAAGTCTCCAGCATCAATGAAGCTCAATTACGACTCTCTTATTACATCAAAGGCCTATAGTCACAAGCCTTTCTTAATTACTCCTTGTCCCTTAATCACCAGATTGATCATATAAATTCCACCTGAGTCAGCCCAATAACTTCTATGAGTTTTGGGCAAAATTACTTAATAGGATTTCAGCTTTTCTTTGCTCCTCAATTTGGTGGGCTGAGGATACAGCTCAGTGGTAGCATGCTTGCTGGGCATATATAAAGCTCTGAGTTCGATTCTCACCCACAACCCCCATAATTCCCCCAACTTTATCATCTCAAAGTAAAACAAATAAGTACAGATTACTTCAGGATCTTCACCAGGTCAACAAACATATGAAAAAGATGATTTCCTTTCAAACTGGCCTCCCCCATCCCAGAGCCATTCCGATTAAGTATCACAGAGTCATATTAGACATTAAGGACTGCTGTTTCTCTATCCCCCTGATGGTCAAGGCCAGGCAAGTCTTTGCCTTTACTGTCTGGGAACCTAATCATAATGTCCCAGCTAAGAGATGTCAATGAAAGGTCCTCCCTCAGGGCATGAAAAATAGGCCATACATCTGTCAATTGTTTGCATCAACTGTCATGGAGAGAATTAGATCAAAATGCCTTGTAATACATTACATGGATAACCTTTTAATCACTCACCCTTCACGAGTTGTTCTCGTGGATCTCCTCAAAATACTTCTTGAGGTCCTTAAAAAACTAGGTTTAACTATAGCGAAGGAAAAATTTCAAACTGTACCCCCTTTGGGGGTTTTAGGGTTTAAAATTCCCACTGATATTTGACCCCTCACTCCAAGCCTTCTAGTAAAGGGTAAGTATTCTCTCAATGACCTTCAAAATCTCTGTGGCCAAATTAACTGGTTTAAGCCTTTTTGCCCATTCCTCCAACTAAATTCCTTCCCCTCTTTGATCTTCTTAAAACCTCAGATAGTCCTTCCCAGAAAAATCTCTTTGACCAGACAAGCAAAAAGACTTTTACAGGAGATATCTCACCAGTTCTTTTCAATTACCCCAGCAAGAGATGACCCGTTCATAAACCAATAGATATTGCCATTAATGCCTTAAAGATGTTCATGGAAACTAGACAGCATCTCTGGTTCACTGAGCACGTACGCTCACACACTGGTCTGCCTGGCTTCATCGCTGACGGGAATGCACAGGTAGATAAATTTATTGCTGTCGCTTCCTTGTCACTCCTAGAAGAAGCTAGATGCTTACACCAAAGATTTCATCTCTCCTCCTCTAATCTGTAGGTCCTCTACCCTGAGCTTTCTCTTAGCCAATGTAAGCACCTTATCTATATGTGTAAAACCTGTGCCCCTTTGGTCCACTTGGGCCCACTGCAGCCATAGGGAATTAACCCTAGAGGCCTTGCACCAAATGCCATCTGGCAAATGAATGTCACACACATACCCTAGTTTGGCAACCTTAAATACGTCCATGTCATCGTGGACACCTACTCCAAATTTATTTTTGCTATAGCCCTTTTGGGTAAGAAGGCATCCCATGCCATTAAGGCAACAAAAACTGCTATGCCGCTATGCTGGTCATGGGTGTACCCCGGGCAATTAAGACAGACAATGGCCCGGCATATACATCTGCCCAATTCAAGTCTTTCATAGAATCCTGGGGGATTAAACACTTCACAGGCATCCCCTACAACCGTCAGGACCAAGCCACAGTAGAGAGGACTAATAGAACCCTCAACTCATTGTGAAGCAGAAAACTGCAGTGACACCCAGAGATCCCCATTTGACCTTGGTGGAAGCTCTTTTCATCTTTAATTTTCTTACCTTGATGAAGCAGGACTCTCTCCAACCTACAAACATTGGAGATCTCAACCAGTCACTACCCCTTCGCCCCTTGTCTGCTGGAGAGACCTTCTCACAAATGAATGGAAGGGTCCTCACCCATTCTTAACACAGGGTCAAGGACACGCTTGTATCTTTCCAAAACCTCATCCTCCTCCATCTGGATAACCACCAGAAATGTCAAGCCTGCCACAAATGCGTCTGCCTGCACAAGCAGATGCCCCCACCACTGTGAAATCACGGGTACAGGGAATTAATGGGACCTGGTTCTTGGGCCTTAGCCAGGCCACCTGCCATGAGGAATAAGGGAATAGCTTCTCAACGGTTACCTCTGTTTTTCCCTTTGCAGACCTTCCTCCCACCATGCATGGCTTTGAAAAGGCAAAACTGACCCTTTTAACACAAGAGAGTTCAGCACCATCTACTGAGACAAATATGATCTCATTTTTTCACTCCTCAATTTGGTAACTTGAGGAATTTTTGCTGTGGCCTTCTCGATAGCGCTGCTGACCTTTTGTTGCCTTTGGAAAGCACTGCAATCAAAGTGTAGTTTCTCAGACACTGACACTACAAATTCTGTTTAACTGGCCACTTAGTAACGCCACCTTCTTTGCAATACTTAACTCTTCTCACTTCTTCCTGAGTCTTCTACAGGGCACAAAAGCATTCGTCTACAAGGACTCTTGTGCACACCACAGGATTCTTCCTGCCATCCTCCCACGCCATCTTAATTACCCTCCTGAGTGACAAGCATCACCCATTGAGTTCTTTCACCAGAATGGTGAGTAGCCAATGACGGGTAAAACCCCAACAACCAGGATGACCTTAACAGGCCTGCTGATGGAGGTGAACCTCTTAGGCTATTTCACCAGGATGGCAGGTGGTCAATGATGGGTAAGACCCCGACAGCTGGGGTGACCAAAGACAGCCACCATTGCCTAAGGTGATTCCTAAGGGCCTGGGGCCAACAATGGCATGGCAAAGAATCATGCCACCCAGGATCAATCAATTAATAAAAACAAAAAGGAGGATATGTATGACAAAAAGCAGAATGGACCTTAGCCAGGTCACCTGCTATGAGGAATAGAGGAATGGCTGCTGTGGACATGACACCCTGCTCTGGCCAGGTCAGCTTCTGTCCAGCATCTGGAAAGAACCTGCACCGAGATGATCTACCTGGGGACAGATTACTATTGACCGCAGTCGGGATCCCACCCCATAAGGCAATTGGCTAACCAGACCTTAAGACCCCTTGCACTTCCTCGAATAAACTGAGTTTGGCTGTGGCTTGCCTTCTGCATGCTTCTCACCCAGTTTCCCGTGCCTGCTAATCCCCCCAAGCTCAGGGGACCCCAATAAGATCAATATAATTTCTTACTATATTCTAAATTTACAAACAAGTGTTTACCCCCCGCCCATCAAAGAAGTTTCTTTTTGCAACAGATGGAGAGTATCACAAAGTTCAAAGTTCAACAATTTGTCAAACAGGGAGATACTAATTATGATGAGTTGGCTATGAGGTATCCAGCCTAAGTGATCCAGCCACAGTACAATTTCTATACCTAGGGCACAGGGAACATCAGGAAAGAACAAAGGAAAGAGGAAAGAATATAAGAGCCACAGGGACAAGGAACCTTCTGCTACTTAATGCATTCTAGACGCAACATGGAATATACACTAATGAAGTCTCCACAGTATGACAATCCCACAAGATCTGCATAATGCGGAAACCAGTTGGCATACCAAAGTCGATAAGGGAAATCTCATAAGATCACATATCAGAGATATAACCTCAAGTTGAAGTGCTACAGGCAATCGCTTGGTGCTGAGTGAAAGAGAAACTGTTCTGTCAAGGGACTAGCTCCCTGAGAGGCTATTTAACACCCAACAGGTAGCCCTTGACACATGAGCACCACTAAATGTACTGAGTCCATTATATCCATAATATATATTTTGGTGTGTGTGTGTGTGTGTGTGTGTGTGTGTGTGTGTGTGTTTGTAAATGTATGATGTATGTGTAGTTAACATTAATAATCAAAGAAATTGAGAGGGAAATGGGGGACACAGTAAACCAAAAAAGGGGAACTGGGAGGGATGGAAATAATACAAATACAATGCTCATGTATGACATTCTCAATAGTAAAATATCTTTAAAAATCATTTTGAACTATAAAGTTTTATTTATTTATATTATATCTAGCAAACATATTAGTGAGAAATTGAAACTGAGAAAATTAGCAATAACCAATGTAATGTCAATGTCTAGTGTGCATTTTCTTTAAAGAATTACTGTTGTTCCAAGATAGAATTGTACTAGGAATAAGTTTTACCTTTGCCAATTTTGTGAAAGTCAAATGCTGTAGAAGATTTTCCGCACTGTCTCTGCTTTCAATCTATTGTGTGGCATTGCCTTGGTTAAAGTATATGAAGGAAAACATGGCCTCACATGGGCACTTTTTGAAAAGGTGAATATTTTAATAAACCTTTCAGGTGACTATTAATAATTTTATTAGATAATATACCAAAACCTGAAAAGTATACTTAAAGGCAAATGTTAAGAAGGCTAGTTATAGCATATATAATGTGAATTCTGAAATTATAGAGGACATTTTCACATTTTATTATACGTTGCTCTTTGGTTCTGAATTTTATTGCATTGGTCACTTAAAATACAAGTTCAATAAATTAGGAGCATGCTGGTTATAGGATACAAAGCATCATATTTATAGCTTTCATCATTAATCTCATCATCTCCTGCACTGCCAGAGGAGGGATTAAATAATGCTTAGGTGGTATGAAAAACAAGACGTAAATATACTAGTTTAAAGTCCTACTGAAAAAAGCACATAGAATAAATATCCGAGTACATGTGTACAGCTGAAGAGCATATAACAAAAATTACACCATCAGAAAAGAGAAACCTGCCTTCAAGTTGTTCATCCAGATAGTCCAGAAGATTCCCCAAATAACAGACTATTGCCACAGCCCTTAATTGCCTCCCAGAACTTGAAGGAAAGACCCTGTTGCTGAAGACAGCCACACTTCAGACATGGGGCATAATCAATGGAGCCGGAACTGACCTGGAAACCTCCTCTCTGATGACTAGCTCTCATGGTATCAGAGGATATTACACAAGCTGCAAAGGGAGAAAACTACCAAGATGTAAACAACTTGCTCAACAAACTATCACTATTGATAAATTAGTGGCACTTTTATCTTAGAGGTAATCAACTGCTGTCATATTGGAATTAAGGCCTGCCCGTGTGCAATCCTGTAAACATGCCAAATAAATACACATGGCCAGAGAGATCATAGATCCTAGAGAAAACTTATTTTGCCACATTCCTAGACCAACTTAATTTACCTTATTCTAAATATGCGCCCTCATATTTACAGTCAACTGTACCTTTGTTCCCTCAGCAAAGAAGCTGGTTTTTTTGTTGTTGTTGTTGTTTGTTTTTTATTTGTTTGTTTGTTTTTGTTGTTGTTGTTCTCAACAACAGAGAACAGAAGCTATTACTAAGTTCCAGAACTGATTAAACACACATAAAAAATTGTCTGTGAGATATTTAACCCTAAGTAGAAGCATCTTCAATGCAACACTTAAACTTAGGATAACTGTATCTCTTAACTCTCACCAGAGAAGTTTATTTATACAATCAATCATGATTAGCACAGAAATCCACAACTGGCCAATTGACAGAGAATAAGAGGCCGCAGAGTGCTTATACCTGAATAGGACACCTATTTCAAGATTCTGCCTCCCAAGGCTCAGGGATCATTCTGGAAGAGGAGGAAGAAAGATGGTAAGAGCCAGAGGGATTGAATGACTCCAAGTAAAGAGACTTGGAGACAGCTGATCATTTACTCATGTAAACAAACTCACAGCAATGGTGACAGCATGCACAAGTCCTATGCAAGCTCAAACCAGACAAAATCCCAGCATAGACATGGGGAAGTGGGTAAGAAATGCCAACTTGATCTAAAGAACATTTGGCAATTGATATCTGCTTGGGAAGGGAAAGACAGTGTCTTACAGGAATGGTACTTCTGGTGCGGCCACACTGAAGGACACGTGGGCACACAAATCATACTCAACATCATATATATATATATATATATATATATATATATATATATGTGCAACCCTTAAATTTAGAATGCATCTCTTAACTCTTACTAGAGGAGTTTACACACACACACACACACACACACACACATATATATGTGTGTGTGTGTGGAGAGAGAGGGAGAAGTATTTATATCTATCTATTTATCATCTATCTATCTATTTAACGAATGTACACTTACAGCCCCACTGGGTGGGGGGCTGTAAGGGGTTGTGTGAGGAGGATGGAGGATCTAAATACCAAACTATATTGTGTAAAAGTCACAAAACTTCATTTATTAAAAAGAAAGAAAAAAGAATTCATCCTTTTTCCATTTAATTGCCAAATCATCAGTGCAAATGTTCACACAGTTACAAAGAAAAGTAAAAGGTAAATCATAAAGTGGCATCATAAGAATAGTACTATTAATAAATATAGAATGCAAATATGGTGCATTAGAAAGAAGCTGGAAGACACATTAACATGAGATTTATATGATTTCAGTCTATTGCAAATCAAGAATTACTTTTATTTTCTCTCACTGAAAATTTTAATTCAATGTGTATTTTCTGAAATACAAAAATAATTTCTATCCTTTCAAGGGTTTTGTATATATATGTGTGTGTGTGTGTGTGTGTGTGTGTGTGTGTGTGTTAGTGTATATAGTACTAATCTTTGTACAAAAATAAATAGTTCAAATGTGTTTTGCAGAATGCTGCACATATTCATTTAATCTATAAGGGGCATTTTAAACTCTAGCTTCATTTACATTGTGGATCTCAAGCATCATGAACTTGGGCACGTTCCTTGTTACAGTTTCCGCTGCTTCTGGCAGTTTCATCTTCTTTCAGATGCCCGGCTGGTGTTCTGCCTTGGTTTTGGTGCCTTGCAGGAAGTTTCTCTAACCTCCCATTGTTAGATTAGCCAGTGCTCTTTCGGCTAATGATAGTGTTATAAACTGTCACTTTATAAATAAAGTATGACCTTTCTCATCACACTTAAAGACATTTCTGTGATTATAAAATTAATAATTACATGTTACCTAGTAAGTCCCCATGGTATAAAAAGAGTAAATGAATACATTTTTTAAATCTTCTTTAACAGTTTGCTCATATCTGCTAATGTATAATCTAGGAAATTTTGGTAAGTATAGTTTATCCCAAATTACTAATGACTTATCATGTGTGTGTGTGTGTGTTTGTGTGTGTGTGTTTCTGTGTTTACATGGATTTAAATCTTACCACATTTACTCGTGTTTGGTGGTTTTCTTCTTTGTGCATCCTGCTAGGAAGTCAGGGCAGGGTGTGGTACAGCCAGTAGGGCAGTGCCCTAGTCAATTCTAACCCAAGGCCCACACAACAAGCAGCAAGATGCTAACTGCCCTGCCCTCCAGAAGAGGAAAGTCTCTACAAGGCCAGGACTTATGGCCCGGTTTGTTGAAATACGGCAGGTATGTCTCCTTTCCTCTTTGATGCTACTGGCCTGTTCATTGTAGGGACATAATAATTAATTTCCTCAGCCAATGGCTGAAAATAGCCATCAGGGGACTATAGAGATGGTTCAGCCATTCAGAGCCAGTACTGTTCTTGCAGAAAACTGTGCTGGTTTCCCAGCACCCACATTGGGCAGCTCTCAACAATCTGTAACTCCAAGCCCAGGGGCTCCAAAGCTCTAATATGGCCTTCACAGGCCCTTCCACTCATACACAAACACACACACACACACACACACACACACACACGGAGTTATTTTTTAAAATAGAGTAAATCTTAACCCTTGAACCTATACTATTTGGGGTGCTTGGCAGAGCTATGTTTTATAAGTAGAAGAAATCCATACAGGATACTTTCTATTTGTCTTTGGGCCTGTCTCTACAGCTCTGAAATATTTCCTCCTTGAGAATGAAGGCATTTCACAGATGTTAGAGCTGATGCTGAGTATTAAAAGCAAAAGGAAGTACATAAAAGAGCTATACGTGAACCCATAACTCCTGTAGATACTAATCTTACTTTATAGATGAAGAATTTTGGATTTGTTTTTCAGACTTCAGAGATGTAGAAAAATCAATTTCCAATCCTATAAGGAAGGATTTTTTCTGACTATTCAGACTTAACAGACTTCTATGCCTCTATTAATAAGGTCAAGTCTGTATCCCTTTATTAAAAACATGTATATCAATATGATAATAATAATAACTGATCTTAGAAAACAGAAAATAGCCATTAGATGTTCACTAACATGTTAATGAAGCAGAGTTCATTAGAGTCCACAGATAGTTACTGAAATCAGTCTCTGAGCTAGGGCTAGTAGGGCATAGATTCCAAATACACAACAGCCCCTATGCAGAGGGCTAGATGTGATGTCTTGGGTTTAGGTAAACACTGGAAAGAAGACAAGAACTAATTCAGGAGACAGCATCAGGGCATGAGGATGCAGGAAAAGGACAGTTCCTCAAGATGGAGAGACACCTGAACCTATGGAATTACTATCTGCATGACAATGAAGGTATTTCAAAGGGTAAACCTCAGTAGCGGGATAAAAAGACACTGATTTATTATGATCCAATCCCAATCTCATTTACAGAATTCAACAAAATTTTGAACTTTCATATCAGATCACTATTTTTTTATTGCTGTTATTTTGTTTTCCCACAGAAATTAATATAATGATTGATTAAATGGTTTTAAATCCAGCGGAATCTATAAATTTACTATATGAGAAATTTCTCTAAATTAAATATTTTCTTCAGTCAAGATTATCACATATTTAACTGAGGACACTCTTTGTATAAAGACTTTCCAATCAACATCCTTTAGTTCTCAAGATCAACAAAATAATTTGGGTTTTTGTGGAGAACTTGACAAGAGTCAATTTACTAAAAGTTCCCAAACCTTTCTTTTTTCTGGTGGTAGTAGATTTTGTGGAATGTGAACTAATTAAACCATTTATATCCTTCCTTTATCACTTGTTGACATGAATTATTATTGTTCCCCTTAAAATATATCACAGGGTAGTTAACACTATGTCAAATTACCTCCAAAATTAATTGCAATTCATACATGTATATATGGGACAAATTGAGTTTTAGACCTCTTCTTTAAATTAGCATATAACAATGGTTTAAGTAACATTTGTAAGATGTCAGTCAGGTAAAGTAATAAACTAGGTTGGCCTCAAAGAGCAATTAATAAGCGTTGATCAATCTCACTCATTCATTTCACATTTGCTCTTCTCTTTCCTCAGAAGTACACTTCCTTAAGATTTCTATATTCATTATTTTATCTATACAGTTGCTACTGTGGTTCTCAAATGTCACTACCTGTATCTAAGCAAAGTTGTCATTCTTTAAGAACCAGGCAGAAAATTCAGTACAATTGTCAAAATTACCAACACTTCGTGATGACCCAAGTGTAGATCCACACTCTAAAACCTCCGCTTCTAAGCAATCATATAGAAGAATGAGCATCTTAAAAATAGATCACTCTCTGTAGCAGTAGACACTCAGATATGATCACTAGAAGCAGCTAGAGCTTATAATATGTTTTGCTACATTATTTTCAACTAAAAGTAATCTTTTAAAAATGCATTTTAGTGTCCCAGATGGAAAAGTAGAAATGGAAAATAGGAAAGATATTTCACTTGGTTTTGGAAGGAAAGCACATCAATTAACAGATTTTAAATTATTGGCCTGCTTTCACAAATTAATGTATTTTGAGGCAGTGTGTATATGCAAAAAAGGAAGTTTCATAGTATCTGTTACTATTCCTTTAAGAACTGTAACTTCAGTGAAAAAAAGTAATGAGTTGAAAGAATTAGGAAGACATCAGGGGCCTTCTAACAATTAGAAGGATCTGTTAATTAGCACAGAATATGAATTTTAAGCTGCCTCGCTCATCAAATCATTTATTGTAATGAAGCAGTGTTGATCAGAAACCTTACTAACACAAGAAATAATTACAAGAAAAAAATTAAATAGGCAAAAGCATTCTGAAGATTATGGTCCATGGGTACAAATGAAGTTTGCTTAAAATTGGATATATCATATCATGCACCTTTATCTTGGAAGCTTTGTCAGAATTAGTTTTGGGGAATTTTTCCTTATAATCGTTAAGGAATAGCACATTCTCCATGCCGAGAAAGGTGTGAAAGGCCCGGGATGCTTGTACTTTGAGATTAGAAAGATGGGACTAACCAGGGGTATTTAATAAGGAATTATGAAAATTCACCACCATTAATTTTTTGATGAAATTAGGACCCTTATAAAAACCATTCCAAGTTTATCAATTCATATTTTACTATATTTAAAGGATTAAATAGGAAATAACTGAAGGCATATTATTGGATACAAAGCAGGCTCAGAAGATATGAGAGAGATTAATAGCATGTGTATGTGGGACCATAGGGATGTATCATACATAGACTTATTAGCTGGTCTTGCTTTCTTCTGGGCATTCATTTTACTTAATAGACTCATTATATTATCTCTTTCTATTACCCCAAAACACAACTGTGTTTGTTCCTCTCTTATCAGTGCCCCTCTAGACTTTCATGGTCTATGTCTATTTCTAAGTGATTTTTTTTCTCTCTCTTTCTCACTCTCTCTCTATATATATATTCACTACAAAATACTAACTGCACTGTTTACTTACTGAATAATAAGTCTCTGGAGACTTTCTATTTTTAAGCAGTAAAGATTGCTGCATGAACCAGAGTTCCTCACCCAAAAGAGATAGAAAGACACATGGAAACATAGGTGTCCAGAACTTTATAAATATTTTTGCTACATCACAAAAATAGCATTTAGCATGGAGAAATGTTGTCTTATGTATAGTTAATATATGTGTATTTACACTGATATGTCATAATATGTACTTTTCATTTGTTCTTTAACTTTTGTAAGGAAGAAAGAGGCATAAAATTCATAATGCAGCCCTTACTGGGACAAAAAGCCAAAGAGGATACATTTCCACTAGAGAACATAACTGTGGCTGAAGGCTAAGAGGAAACACATTATGATACTGTGTAACAACATTAAACTGCCCTCCAATCAATAGAAGTTCAGAGAATGCTTCTTTTCTATTCATTTGACCATCACTCAACTACAATTGGTTTTCCTAGTCTATTTTAATAGAGTTGCATGTAAAATTAGATGCAAAGGCAAGCTAAAATACTATTGGTTAAAAATTACTATTACTTGTATTCACTGAATTAGCTTTGGATTCGTTACTTGATTTGGCTTAATGACCCTATGGAACATTGATTGGTACTGCCAACCCTTCAACTAACTGAATTTTATTACAAAAATACTAGAGAGATGAAGTGATCTCACCTGTAATAGACATCTAATAGATTTTTTCAAGATTTCAGAAGAATTCCATATTCACATAAAGTTTTAAGTTTACTATTTGTTTTATGACTGTGTATTTTACTTGCATGTATTTAAGTATATTACATGTGTGCCTGGTGCTCTAGGCCAGAAGAGACTATCAGGTCCCCAGAACGGAAGTTACAGAAAGTTGTGAATGGCCATTTAGATGCTGTGAACGGATCCTGGGTCCTCTGCAAGAACAGCAAGTGTTCTTAACAGTTAGGCCATCCTTCCAGGCCCAACTGTTCAGTTTTTATTGAGATTACCAAAAAATATTTTAAACTAGAAAACTTGTCTCATCTATTGATATTTATTCCTCTCAAAGTTATTTTGAAATTTGCTGCTTAATTCTAATGGAAATTTAAGAATATTTAATTTCAAGCCACAAATATGAAATATTAAATTAATGAAACAGTCACTCTGGAAGAAATGTAAATTGGTATTTCTCCTGTGGATGGCAGTTTAATATTACCTAGTAAAGCTGAACATATGTACATACCCCAAAACAAAACTCTGTCCTTCATATTACCCAAGGACAATGGATTCACTGAAATTCTCAGAATATTCGAAACTGGAACCATCACAAATATCCGTCCATAAAGTATAAATAAAGTATGATTTTTTATACAACAGAGTGGTATATTCTGCAATGAAAATGAATTAGATAAAGTCACACACAAACTTATAGATGAGTTTTACAAATATACCATGAATGAAAGACATAGGACAAAAAGAATAAATAACACTGTTAACTCCATTTACATAAACATTAAAAATTAAACTGTCACTCTGGAAGCTAAGAAGAGAGACTGACTTCTTGTGTGAGGATAGAAGAGATTTTTATTTCAATGTATAACCAGATGCCATCTAAATTCTAGAAATAATTTTTTGTTTTTACTTGGGGGTAAGTTCACTACTGTGCTTACTTGGTAGATTCTTGAACATGGATTTATATACTGTTATTAAATATTCCATATTTCAGTAAAGAAATATTTTAAAGGTAAACTTCATGATACTAAATTTGTATTTAATACACTATAATTAGTGCTATGTTCTAATAAAAAAATAAAACAAGTTGAAAGAGCTTCTCTGATAAGGCTCCCTAACTTATAGAGGAAATCATGAAAAAGAAAGTCACTGTGAAGAGTTCTAATAAGACTTTTCAAAGATAATTCAGGAAGTTACAGAATTAGGATAGACCTCTGAGATGATAAAGGCGATATGCAAGACTGAAAAGCAGTGCAGAGGACTGCTTTCTTCAAGAGAAAAATCTGTGTGTTCCCTCTTTAAAAAATTAGTTATCTATCACAAATTTCTATTCTAATTTAATTGTGGAAATACATGTAGTTTGAAATTTACTAAATTGTTGACTTTCATTCTGTTAAAGAAATTATATATTAAGATTATAATAGTATATGAGGAATAAAACTATTACCAAAATAATCATAGAAGTTTAACTGAACGGGTAGCTTAGTGCTCTAAAAGTCCTATTCGACAAATATTTATATCTTAGTAGCTCTAAATAGTTTAATGTCTTCTGAATTCTCCCTGACACATTTTGGTCTAAAATAGATGAAATAAGTGATAAAATCCATGCTGGGCTCTCCTTTAGTCTGCATGCTACTGAGCAATCATCAAAGTTACCCAGTAATTTAAGGGATAGATCTATTATTACTTGCCATTGATTAGGTCAGATCAGACAGGTTGTAATCCTCATTAGTGATGACAAGGGCCTCTATGCCACTGCCCCTTAATAACTTACAACACAGCAATGCTGGGGATATTTAATCAATTTGTGAGCTATTCCTTTGAGGCCAGCCACCTTTCTCTACAGAATGAGCGACCTGCTCTGCTCAGCACAGCCCCTTTACAAGGCCCCCTGCCTAGCAGCCTATGTAGGTTTTAAATAGAAGACAGATTTTTCTGATAGCATCTCATCATCACCTGGCCTAGATGATTCACATAGAACTGTTCAGAAATAAAACTGTGGAAGTATGACCAGCTTGTAACTCGGGATATAAGTGTCACATTTCAGCTCCCAGATGACCTGTCTCTTCTTCAAAACCAAATATACAAAAAGAGTCACGTATCTTCTTGCCAAACACTGGCAGTGTTTGCAAAAGGAGAAATAGAGAGAGAGAGAGAGAGAGAGAGAGAGAGAGAAGAGAGAGGCATCTGAAGTACATGTCCTCCATACCTACCTGCCTACCAGCTCTTAGCTGAGATCTTTATTTTCGCTGTGGATCTTATTTCCATATCCCACAGAAACCCATTATTTCATCAGTATTTATCATATCAAACACCTCCTTTTAATTTTGACTTCAATAGATTTCCCTTTTTTTCTTGTTGGTAGAGTAGGTACATTCCCCTCCCCTTCTGCTTTCTTTCCATCTATTTTTATAAAGATATTTACAACCTCTGGGACAAGAGGAAATTGTTTACACATATAATTGCAGCTAAAAATCAGACTACTAATTTACTGTAAACTGTTTGATCCAGTACATTGTTAGAAATTTAATTACTTGTCAAAAAAGTAAAAATCCTTTTTTCAGTTCTGGGTCCATTAGGCAAGCAAGGCCTGCCAGCAAGACATGCAGACTCTTGATTGATAGACGCACAAGAGAAGAAAATGTGTAATGACTAAAATAAATTCAACAATGATGCTTGTCTTTCATGAAGTTTTAAATAAAAAAAAAATCAGTGGTTAATTTACACAGAGAAGGAAAATTGCACTTCCTCTGATTTGAGAAAAAGGCCAAAGTCTTCATTCTAGAATCCACAGTCTTATAATAATGCAGCATTCCATACATGATATATACAAATTGGATATGTACAAAACAGATTATAGGCTTAAATGCAACAGCTAAAACTATAAAACTCGTATAGAAAAGCATGGGGTAAGCCTTAGTGATCATAGGTCTGTTAAAGCCTTCTTTAAAATGACAGTAAATGCACAAACATGATACAATTAATTAATTAATTAATTAATTAGACTTTACCAAAATCAAAACATTTCTTGCTTGAAAATGACACCAGCAAGAAAGAGAAAGTCACTTTAGACTGGGTAAGGTGGAGGTATTGTGGAAGTGCAGGATGGGGAAGAAGGTTAACCAATGCTAAGGATGCATAGAAAAGTTATGCAGAAACCTCCTGCTTTGTAGATCAAAATATATAGTGAGGCCTTGTCTCAAACAAAACAAAACAGAACAAAGAGCTTATAAATAAGATATCTTTTGTGGGGGACTTATGCTGCACTTGGAATTCATATTTTAAATAAAAACCTTAGTGCTGTGTGATGGAGATCTCCCTATGTGTTACTGGCCTGAGACACCCCATTGCCTCCTACCGTATTGGCTATTCTCGTTGCTCTCAGTTGCTTACCAGAACTAGATGGTAAGACCATATTCCTGAAAACAGCATGCATACAGGAGACAGAGCATGATTGCAACAACACCCACATGTCAGATAAGATATGCAATAGTGGCAAGACTATTTCGGGGTAACCCATCAATTTAGGATTGGCCCAGAACCTGCCTCCACCAGAGGAAATACACATCTAACACTACGAACCTGGTCAAAAGTCCTAAGTGAACCTGTTGTTAAACTTCCTTCTGAATGTTTACATTTAGACTAGTGCAGCTCTCAAGTTGGGGCAGTGAAGTTCCATCAGCAGAGGACAATAGTTAATGCAATGACTCAAAATGGCAAGAATAAATTTCACCACTTCTCCCCAGTGTCCAAGAAATATCATGGAAGAAGGAACAGAAAGAATGTAAGAGCCAGGAGACAGGGAGGACTGTGAGATACAACAGGGCATCCCTGCCCATGAACGCAGACCAGCAATGTATATCTGTACAACACCAGGCCCTGCACTATTCCATCATGGACAGTGACGGTGTCCACAAGGCCTCTTCTCTTTCTGAGGCACCACTGACTGTTAATGGTTGCTGTTGCTGCTGGAGAGAGCATAATTTTCTTTAGTCGTTGTTACTGAGGAAATAGTCGAGAAGAAGAATGGGCTCAGACGGAAAGGAATTGGGAAGACTTTGAGTTCTAAGGGAGAGTAAATGCAATCATATGCATGGCACCATCAAAAATAAATAAAAGGAAATCAGACAGAATGGAGAAAATGAATCAAAACCTAAAGTAGCATTAAATCTGGACAGAAATGAACATTTCTCCAAAGAAGACATAAAATTAGCACATAAAAGATGTTTAATACAATTTAGCTGTTAGGGAAATAGAATGATGCTGTCAGTCAACCAAGCCGGCTTGGATAGAAAAGAAGGATGACAAGATGTGAGACAGGCATGAAGAGACTGGAACCTTCTTCACATATGGCCGGTAGGAATGTAGACCAGTTCCAGGTAACTTAACATACTGTTTGACAGTTTCTTAAAATAAAATAAAAAATGATTTATCAATTCTACTCCTTAGAAAATAATCAAGGGATCTACCTACAAAGGATCTTGAACACAGTGGCATTATTTAAAGAGTAGAAATATCTAGATGCCATCAACAAGCTGGTTTTGGTCAGGGTATTTTATCACAGTAACAGAAATGAAACGAGAAACCTATGTCATTTAGGTCTGTTTGCTGCCCCTGTTCATTACCAGCATATCAGCACACAGGAGGGAGTGTGGGAAAAAAACTAAAGCATACTGTGTACAAAGTTCTAGAATCCTGCTACGGGACTTTTGTAAGACTCAGAAGGCAGTGACTTCAGAAGACTTCTCAACAGTGCAAATGCAGCAGGGACAAGAAGGGTGAGCAAGGATCAGCAGGTGACCACGCCAGGGACCAGGCAGTGCCAGGGAGAGACTGTAAAGAAAACTTTGAAAAATTAATTGGAATGAACTCACTACAATATTAAGCAAGTACTCTCATGACAAGGTGTCTTCAGAAGTTTTGTTACAGTCATCTGACAACAGGAACTTGGAAGATGTTTGATTTCACTATGACGGCGCCTTCTGTAACCTGGGGCATTGGGAATAACTGCCAAGCACAGAGTATGCTCTGAGCCAACTCAAGTAGACTTTTGGTTTTAATGTTTATTTTATTTTTCATCTGTGTGTGTGTGTGTGTGTGTGTGTGTGTGCGCGCCCCCAGAGTTCAGAATAGAGCATTGGATCCCCTGAGGTTGGAATTATAGACAGCTGACTAGCTTGGTTGCTTTCAATCAATTTGGGTCCTACAGAGGAGTTAACCACTGTGCAATCTCTCCAGCCCACTTTAAAGGACTATTTTTTATTTTATTTTATTTTTTATTATGTTTACATGAGTGAGGGTATACAAAAGCAGGTGCCCAGGGAGACCAGAGGTATTAGATTCCCCTGAAGTTGGAGTAACAAGCAGTAGTGAGTCACCTGAGGTGTGGGTCCTTGACAAAAGAAAGAAGTTTTCTTAACCTCTGAGTGTCTCTGCAGCCCTTAGGTACATTGCTTAAGTCACAGTTGCTTCAGGCCTCTCAAGCTGAGAATGAGACAGTAACACTATTAATGACTATAAACAATCAGTTGTTTTCTCTAAAGTGATCTAACTGAGGAAAAAAATTGTAATTCACCTTCACCAAATAAAATGGAAATTTCCAAGTTGCTGAGAACTTCAGGGAGATTGTATTCATGATGCTGTCAGCTAAAGGCTGTAAGCAGGTGAGGAGGTGATCTTTTAGGGTGGAGCAGATCACTTTGGCTACTGCTTTCCTAAAAGTCCGCCTCCAATGATTGTAAAAGGGCAAGACGATGCAGAGCCCAAAGAAAGGAGCTGGCTTTTAATTTTGCATGTTTCTTAAATAGTCATAACTGTTAACCTGTTTTTCAACTTGCAAGCTTTATGAAAATACCAGACTTTCATTCCTTAACTAGAATATTAATTCAATTATCTTAAAACTCGGAAGATACTACATAGTGAAGAGTGGCGAGTACTGGAAATCAAGAATGTATATAGCAATTGCATAGGTAGGAATAACTGACATTATCTTATTTAAACCATTCTCATAAAGCTCTATGTAATTATAATTATTACCTGGATTTGGAGACAATAGCGAAAGGTCTTATGTTAAATTGATTCACGTTGACTTCTGTAAGTGTCCCATAGCCAGAGTCCATCCATCAGGCATAAAAGCAGGTAAGGAAATCTTTAAACTAAAGGGAAATATAAGCACATATCATCACTTCCTTAAAACATAGCCTAGGGATATTTTGCTCTGCTCTCAGAAGGGATGCATTATCGCAGTGAAAGGGACTGCTCCATAAATAGGAGACATTTAGGCACTAGAGTGACATTTTGTTCATTATTTCATTTCATGTCATTTGCCACATGTTTGTCTCTAATCCCGTGCGCATTCCTGCACCTATGTAATATTCAGTGTGAAATTCTATGTCAGTATATTTAAACTTCCAAAAGTCAGTAGGTTCAGAGTTGTGATTCCCATAGCAACCATAATTCTACCCCTTTGTTTTTATATAGCATTTGTATAACTGGAGAAGTTGTTAAGTTTTATATCTTAATATAAATATGCAGTCATGTTGAGCGTCTTTTTATAGTTGCTGTAGGAACCACAATTTAGAATTTTCTGATTTTCTTTGCATTTAAATTCCCAATCAGATTATTGCAATCACCAACATCTCTCTAATTTTATTGAAAAAGAGGAAACTGGGAAGCGGGATAGTAATTTTATTATAAATTCCTGTAGTTTTTATTTTAAGATGTCCTTAACTGCCAAGAAGAAATTTTTTAAAGAAAGAAATAGCATATTTTAAAATAAAAATATGACAGGAAGGAGTACTGTGGTAAATAAATGTGAAGTCTTTTAAATCTGCATCATTTCCAAATATTTGGGAATAGTATCTTCTTATGGTCACAGAGTCATAAGGGCTAAATGAATAGACTGAGGAATTTTCTCAGACACTGGCACATGTGATACAACTGAAGAGTGATGTGGGTGGATGTGGGGGAGTGTGGTGTTTGTTTTTGCACTCAAAGGAAGAGTTGAGTAGAATTCATCTCAATACATACAATATTTACATGTGATTCAATATTCTTAGAAGTCTTGCACAACTGTAACTTGAATGTGTGTTTAACTCAAGAAACACTTAAGCATTTTATTTGTTTTTTGTTTGTTTGTTTGTGTGTGTGTGTGTGTGTGTGTGTGTGTGTGTGTGTGTGTGTGCAGATGTATGCCCAGAGGTCAGGAGAGGGCATGGGCTCCCTTGGATATAGTTATAGGCATTTGTAGGAGAGCAGGATTGTTAAGTGTGTATGGGGACTGGAATTTTCATCTTCATGATTGATAGGCAAGAAGTCTTAACCAAGAAACACTTTTAATAAACAAGAAGTATTAGAATACAGTACTAAAGCATGTTTCCTGATTGGAGAAAGGAGTTCTAAGTTAGGATGAGGGACCCAGAAAAATGCGGTCAAGGAGCTCAACCTATAGCAGTCCCTTTCCATAGCATCCTCAAGGGGTTTGTATTTGTTGTATGTCGCAAGCATAAAACTGTACAAGCCACAGTTTAAATGTCACCAATGAAGAAACATACCGACAATTACATTTTAGTCAAACTATGTGATGGAGAGGTTTATATATGTAATTTTCTAGATGGAATTTCTGAAGCCACGGGTAATATTTATGATGACACCCCATGTTTTATTTTAAAAAAAAAAGGGGATGAGGAAAGGAGATGATAGTTTAAGGGATAGTGTTTTCTCTAGGATAACTGGAAGGAAAGAAGAAAGGAGGGAGGACGTAAAAGAGGGAGGGAAGAGAGAAAGGGTGGACTGGAACAAAGAAAGACAGGAAGGGGAATTTATGGGATACTATCTTCTCATACTTGAAAAAGGGTTTTGCAAATTATCAAGTCATATCACTTAGCTATATATTTATTTTTAAAATATTTCCTCACAAAGCTCATATAACCAAACTTTTATAGCTTTTTCACATTTAGAAAGGAAACATATAGAGCTCTCTGACAGCCATGGCAGGAAATGAATAAGCCGCTACTTTATTAAGATCAATTCAGGCAAGATCTGTCTCTAGTACAAGCTGAATAATTTGTCCTCTTGCAATTCAGAGCTGAGGAGACTGAAGTTTATTCAGTCAACCTATAGGAGGTTGAGATATAGACTCTAACGAGAGTGTATTAATTTTTGTGAAAGTATGATTTCTAAGCCATTTATAAGACCTGTGCCTTTTTAGGTAGCATTTTTCCCATGTAGTGAATCTTTCCAGGGAGGCTCATTTTCATCCAAAGCCCGGAATTGCAAGTTATAGGGTCCTTGAACAACTGAATGGTGTTGAAGTTGTTTATTGCTAAGATAACACAAAATTCAAATTAATCCCAAAGGCTTTAGTGAACAAGAAGAGCTTTTTCTAGGCATAAAACAAATGCCAGAAATAGACCAAATAGGTCCTGCTTCTCCTCCAACACCCATTACAGCCTCACAGCCAGCAAGTCACCCTCATTCGGGTATCCTGCTAAACCCAGTGAACAATTTTCTGACAGTGGAAGGAAATCAAATATATGCACAACTTTAGCCACATGGCCAGCTCATCCTAAGACCATTGTGTATATGGACACCTCGCCATTACTCCAGACCACAATTACCTCTGTGAGACAATGCACTTCACTAGGCAGAAGGAACTGTATCCATGGCATCACTCGGGGCACACTCACAATGCTAGATACAATGAGAATCACAATACTGTATGTAAGATGTGACTCAAAGGAAACCCCCCAACAGCTCCAGGAAACAGGACTGACAGACACCTTGGGGACTCCAGCCAAACGTCCAGAATTCACAAGCATCTGTGAAAAGGGATTGATTTGCAGCTTCCTGACAATATAAGCTTCCTGATACCAGGTGTTAATTATCTCCTCTGAGCATCAATCAGATGTTATCAGAATCCCCTCCCCCTCCATAAAAAGCCTAGTGGGCAACTAAGCTTTGCTAGTCTCCTCATTCTGACCTGGGGAGCCTAACCCTGGGCTAGTTTCCTTATTTCCAGAGACCTGGGCACACCAGCCTGGTCCCCCAAGATGAGAGGCTAAAGATGAGAGGCTAGCCTCATTTCCTGACCTCAGGAAGCTAGGCCTGCACCAGTTTCCTCATCTCCAGAGACCTGGGGAGGCTAGCCCCCAAGATGAGCAAGTCAGCTTCCTCACTGGCAACCTGAGGAGCTAGCCCCAAGCCTTTAATAAAAAATGTCCTGTTAATTCCCAAGCCAGAGTCTCATTTGTTTATACTGTGTCTGCTTCATAGAGAAGTAGCAGACTTTATACACTGACCACTGTAGAAACACTGGCCCATCCTTACAGACTCACAGACTTCTACCAGGCGCCATCAGTGAGCCTTTAATACAATAAGATCCACTTCAAGAGAACAAAGCCAGGGTTTCTACAGAGTACAATGGCCCATATCTTGTCTGCTAGATTTTCTAATGAACTGTGTTTCCCAAAATTCAGCAAAGCGAATGTTTTCAAAATGCTCATTGCTCAGTGGACATCAATGTAATCTGTAACAGGCAGATTGAGCTTCTTCTCTGAAACATGACACAGGACACAGGAGATGCAAGTACCACTGTTCATAACAATCATGCTTTACTTTTTAAATGCATGTTTTAAAAATACATGAATGATGTCAGGTATACGTTGTACCGTAAATCTGTTTGGTGGTTTCTTTCTTTCCTGCCGACTTTCCCCTCTTTGTGCGTGGCTTTTCCACGTCGACATCTTACTACTTTTTTTGTATATTACCGCCTGCTCTATATTTTATGATTCCATGTCACAATAACAGGTTTGACTGTTGGGTTTACCTCCATGGAAATCTTAAATTAGAACTGAATTGAGTCCACATAAATTTTTAATATTTGCTACCCCTTGAGAATTTGCAGGAAAAATGGTTTGTCCTAGGCTGATATCATGAGCATCCGAACTCTCGTCTGACAACCCACAATCAAAGTCACAGTTGCTCCGCAGCATTCTGGAAACCAGTGGATCCTGGTGCACTATTATCTAGTGAGTTCAAATGGATCTTATCTCTCTGGCTCCCTTTTTAACAGCCAGTGGCCTGTGGGAGAAACATAATCACAGTAATCATGTCTGCATTTCAGGGGAAAAATAATAAACTCATCTTTTAATTTTCCCATACTTTAATACCCAAGGAAACTGAGAAGAAATGACTAAAGCAAGAAAGCTTTCATTAATGTGATCGTAAGTTTTGACACAGAAAAAAATTGCTGTTTCAAAAAGATAGCGATATTGTTGTAAAGTTGGACAAGCTACAACAGGAGATGGTGTCCACTTGGAAGATTGTCCGGAAGGACAACTTATGCTCTTTTATGAGAACTGTTGCTCTGCGGCAGGGCAGCATACTTCCTTCAAAGAAAAGACTATCAGAAATGCTGCCAGCAAAGTTCAGTTTATCTGGGACCTGTTGTAGTTTATTCTATAACTGAAACTCTTCTGTTTTTATAGTGTTTCATATTCCTTCTTTAATTCCAATAAAAATTCATAATAAAATACCCCATCAATAAATTATCAGGCACACGTCTTCCTGCTGTTTCGTATTTAATCTACATTTCTCTGACATTCTTTTTTTGTCAATATCTATGTTTATTGAATTTTTGTGTATTTCAAACAAAATATGTTTTGGTCTTTTAAAATATTTATTTATTTATTTATTATTTTTACTTTTTGCGTATGATTGGCTTGCCTGTATACATGCAAGTGCACCTATATCATACAATGTCCATGGAGATCAGAAGAGGGTGTTGGATTCTCCAGGAACTGGAATTACCAAGGACAACTGCATACAAGGAGGGGTACCAACCCCAAAACCCAAGGAAGAAGTATGTGTTGCACTCAGCAAACTTGGAGGGGCTGAGATACCTAAGTCCTTTGCAAGTAAAGTCATGGAAGCTGGGCATGGAGTTTCTGGATTTGGTGTTTGACTTACTGGGATTCTGTCTTGTTTCAATCTGGAATTTCCTCACTCTGCCCCCATTCCTCTTTTTTGTAATGGGAATGTGTATTCGGTTCCATTGTATGTTGAAAGTATATCATTTGTGTTTTGACTTTATAGGGCTTTACACTTAGGAGATTGTCTTGAGTCTCAGAAGAGGTTTTGAACTCGACTTAAATAGACCACCTCCTACCACCATGCCTCTCTGCTATGATGGTCTCATAAGCTCAAATACACTCTTCTTTTTATAGGTTCCTTTGATTGTGGTGTTTTATCACAACAGAAAAGTAACTAATACAGCTATGTAACAAATTGTCTGGAAAGCCAGCTGATTAGCAAACACCATCTCATAGAGTTTCAGAGAAGAGGTTAAGGGAATGCTGGTAGTCAAACCTCTTAGTCCAGATGTAGTCCAGAGCTCCAGTTAGATACAGACCTGATTAACTCACTTCTGGGCTCTCTCACATGGGTGGAAGGCTTGGAGGTCACTGAAAATGTTGACTTTAAGGAGATACTAGGTAATATTTTTTTGAGCAAAGGAGAGTAGACAAATTATGGCAGTAAATATATGAGGACATGTATCAAGAAGTACACAGAGGATGTGCTTTCACTGTGCTTGTGTCCATCAGGGCTGCCCTCCCCTTATTCATCAAAGCTAAGACCCCAGGGCTTCTGCCCTGAAGAGACCAAGCCTGACATGACTACAGCCATCTTGGCCACAACCATCCTGCTAGCCAGGTGACCCTGTAGGACAAACGGCAAGTAAAATTGGCAGCCAAGCATTTCATGCCAAACACCGATGCCTGGACTGGTCTGACACGGCATTCACCTGGTGATCTTTTTGAGTCATGTTAATTATGCCAGCTTGGCTGTGATCACTTTGGTCCATCTCTTACCATATGAACCTCTTCCTTGTTCTTCAACGTGCAGGAACTATTCCTGTGTATCTTCTGCTTCCCAAAAACTTCTTTATATAATAGATACACTTGCTATTTTCCAAAAACAACTCCTTCAATTCCAATGTCAACATTTCATACTTTAAAATTCAACTCAGGCACCACTAACTGGCTCTCTGAGGAAAAGCAGTCCTGAGCAGCAGTGTGCAATTTCTGATATAAATTCTCCCCTTATGCCTGATCATGAGAATGCTTGTTGTAACAGAGAACACTAAGAACAGGTATGGGACATGGCCAGCATACTGTTGAATGTATTCCACAGAGTGAGATCACATGCAGGTCTTAAGTAAGTGTTTCACATATGAATAAGAATTATCATATGCTTCTGCATATTTATTTTCCAAGCACACACTTTATCATTTATCAAGAATTTTCTCAGGGCTAAAGAGACGGTTTAGCAGTTAAAACCTGTGACACAAATCCAGGTTGGAGTCCCAGCAACCACATGAAGACTAACAACCATCTGAAACTTCAGTTCCAGGTGAACTGACACCCTCTTCTGACCTCTGCAGGAACTGCAGACATTGGTGTACATGCAGACAATACACTCATACACACAAAAATAAAAATAATAAATAAAGTATTTAAAGAAAAAAAATGTCTCAGCAATCTTAGAATTACATTGAAGCAGACATCATCATTTCTTCCATACTTAGAAAATTGAAAACCAGAAAATATACTGGTGCTTATAGATATTAGATTACTTGCCAAAGTTTACTAACCAATAATCATTTATTATATGGTCATGACTTGACCCCTTAACTGTGTTTTTTACCTTAAACTGAATGAATCGGTCTACCAACCAATAATCATTTATTATCTGGTAATGATTTGACTCCATAACTGTGTTTTTAACGCTACAATGAATAAATTATTTTAACCTGAAATTTTCAATGACAGCCATCCTTGCTGTTTACACATCATCATTGTATAGTTATTGATTAAGGTAATGTGGCGTTGTTTTAATTAAAATAATTTCTATGAGATAGCATCAGCTAATGTGCCCCATCCTGTGACACAAGGTGAGATTTTGTTCTCTTAAGAACTTGATGAATACCACCCACCCACCAGTTCCTAAAGAATGACTTTACTGCCATTAAAACTCAGCTCAGACCTCAGCTCTTCAGAGAATCATTTTCACATCTTCACCTAGGCAGCTCTCCTCTGAATGTAGCAGGTATAAAATGCAATGTTGTGCTTGCCAACATGTGATAATCACTTCTGCACAAACCTAAACTTATAGTTATGTGAGATAAAGTTCATTTTGTTTCCTTTTCTCTGTTAAAATAAAATTCATTTAAAGTTTATTTGTATCCTAAGTACCTGGTATCAGATATAAAATGACTTTTGGTTAAACAAATAAATGATTAAACAAATGAATGTAAGACAGGGAAAATTACAGTGTGATAAGTTGGTATTTATCTTTACTGTGAAAGACTGGGCAGTGTCTTGTCAGAAGTGCTTGAGAGCACTCCAATCATCAAGTGATGAAAACGAGAACGAAGTAGTCCTAAACGCTAGGCTTATATAATGAAACTATCTGAATCTAATTTTGCTTGTAACATTTTATTGTCTGAGAATCTGATTTCATCTTTCTAAGCTCCATTTTCTCCATCTATAAAATGAAGGTGACATTTACAAATTAAGTAAGCTGTAGAAAAAGCTTAGCAGCTAGTAAGTACTTAATAAAAGCTAGTTATCATGGTATTGCTAAATAAGATGGTAAGCATAGAACACAATTAATTAAAGTATGGTTTAAATAATAGGTAAGGATAATGGTTATTTTGCTTAGCAAGAGACTTATAATAATTAAAATAACTACTATCATTTATTTTCCAAAATCCAGTTTCACACTACCTATTTTCTCTAAAAAAATGTTTGGAACTTAAGGCCAATAGAACATTACGGAGCTTGTTCTTTAAATACTGACATTTTAAGGCAAAGAAAATTTATGTGAATCGGGATAATTTTTCAAACCAGTTTATGCCAGGCCACCAGTCAAAGCCTACATGTCAAAATATTGATGGACAGAGCAAAGGGACCTGGCTGCAGTCAGTGTCCTGAGACCCATCATGCACAAATACAGTCTTTTCCTGATGTTCTTATTTCTCAACCCTTCTTTAGTGGGCTTCAGCAAAATTTGATATTAAAAAATCCATAATTTTGCAGTCTTTTAAATGAAACACATTCTATTTTGAAAATCAATTTCTTTATTTTTACAGATGACAGGGTTTTTTTTTTTTTTTCTGGAATTTAGCATGGCTACATTTTGTTGGTCCAAATGGAACATAATTTGGTTTTAAAACAACTTATTTTCTTTTCTTTCTTCTTGAATGAAATTTCATGTGCTCATATGAATCATAGCCCAAAATTATGGTGGTTTTACTCTACACTCAAAATTTTTTAAGATTTGCTGTGGTGCTCAAGGATTCTGAGGTTTCTGTGTGCATAGAATTCAGTTAAAATTGGGGCTTCTTCTAGCCGTGGGAATAGATCCACTCTTGTTCTTAGCACAGCAGATCTCTAGACTACTCTTGTAATTGAGACCACCCACTGAGTCCTGAATTTCGGACTCGGTCTAGATATTTAGACTTCCATAGGCCATGCCCACGCCCAACTTACCTCTGCTGACCCTAGACCCACCACAACCTGCCAAGGATTTCTGTGAACAGCTTTCTTCACTGGCAAGTCTGACCGTCCAACTGCCTTTCCACTCCCCTCCCACCTGAGCAATTCCATTCTCCCCCGACCCACATTCTCTTCTCTCTCTTGGGCACAGGCTCACTCTTGCTCTTAGCACCCTAGATCTCTAGACTACTCTCTTAGTAGTTCAGACCTACTGTGTCCTGATGCCCCTACTCAGACCAGCACAATTTTTCAGTCTAGTTTGTTAAAGCCTTCACAAGTTGTTCTCACCCTCAGATTTCCTGGGCTAACCCTAAACCAGTCATTTACCTCCGCTGTTCCATCCCCAACCTGTCTTGGACTTCTGTGAGCATCTTGCCTCCTTGTAAGTCTGATCCTGTCCACTCCTTCCACACCCTCCCATCTGAGTAACGCCATCATCCTATTCTTCTTGAGCCCTAAGCCCAGGGAACACACCGTCTTTGGATCTTAGCACCCCAGATCCCTTTCAACCTCTTAGTCAAGACCGGCTCACTGCAAACCAAGGCCCTGTACTCCGATCAGCTCAACTTTTCAGTCTACTTTGTGATAGCCTCCATGGGCTGTCCTGGCCCCCAGTTTGCCATTGCATTCCTGAGACCAGCTTTCTATCATTCCAGTCCCCACCCCAACTGGCCTTGGATTCCAGAGACCAGCCTTCTTCCCTGATAAGTCTTATCCTGCTCACTGCATCTCTGCTCCTTACTGCCCCAGCAACTCCAAGCATCCCTACCGCACACCCTGCTCTCCACCTATCCTTGGGCACAGGCACACTCTTAAAATTAGCCCCCAGGTCTCTGGACTATCCTCTTACCCCTGCCCAGATATGAACTGCCCAAACTGTACAATGCCCACCCCTCTACACAGGCGCCATCTGCAGCCTCTCCCACTGCTGAAGGGCTAGGATTCTTTGCCACTTTGTAGGGGTCCATATCTTGGCAGACTGCCTGAGAAAGCCTGAATTCAGCCTTGGCCTAGAAATTTTCCCAAACTGTATTGTGCCTGCTACCTAGAGGGGATCAAAGCTCAGTGAGCTTGAGAGCATCCAACCTCACCTAACCTATACCTCTGAGGGAACTCCTGAGCAGCTGGACTAAAGCCATCTAGTACCTCTAATACAAAATCAAAAGAAAGAACCTGAAGCCTTGACAAACCAATTTTTCACACCCAATAAGAAAATAACCAAGTCACATCAATTATACGAATAGAATCAGACTGCAACTGAACAAAGGAAGGCTTGAGGCTCACCTCAGAATCACAAACAAAAGAAATTCACATGCCAAGATCACAATGAAAAAAATAACAATATGAAAACCCCAAATAACATGTCCTTAGCAAACATCATCACTCCTATAAAAGAGTTCTACAATGAGAAAGAACCCCATAGAGATAACCTAGGACATAGAGTTTAAAAGAACAGTCGTAACATGGAGAATTCAGTGAATTCAAAGAATACACAAACAACCAAATCAAAGAATTAAAAAAAGATAGGATAAGCTTCTGACTGAATTCACAAAAGAGATAGAAATATTGAAGAAAATTCAGGTTGAAATGAAGAAGGAAGTGAAAACATAAGCCAATTTGAAATGATAGGAGAAAACCTCACCAATAGAATAAATGAAATGGAAAACAGAATAGCAAGACTCTACACAATAAAGTTGAAGAAGGTGAGACTAAAGCAAAGGCTATGAAAAAAAAAAAAACACCAGAATGAAATATTCAGGAAATATGGGACACCATGAAAAGACCAACTTAAGTATCATAGGCATAGAGGAAGGAAAAGAATCTCAGACCAGATCCTCAAGAAAATTGTAGAAGAAAATTTCCCAAAATTAAGGAAAGACATGACCATACAAATATAAGAATCACATAGAACAACAAATAGACAAGACCAGAAAGAAACTCCCTACAGAAGATCACAGTAAGAACACTAAGTGTACAGGACAAGAGAGAAATCTGAACGTTTCAAATAAAAAACAAATCACATATAAAGGAAAACCCACCAGAATTACATCTGACTTTTCCGTGCAAACTATAAAAGCCAGAAAAGCCTAGACTCAAGTATTCCCAGTCTTAAATAATCATAGACGCCAACCTAGAATACTTTACCAAGCAAAAATGTCTATTATAGTTGAAGGGTAAAGAAAACTCTTCCGTGACATGAATAGGGTGAAAGAATTCATGTCCAGAAAACCAGTCCTTCAGATAATAATTGAGGATTACGAAGAACTGAAGAAAGGAATGACTATCCCAAGGGGCAACAAAAAGGAACTAAATGAAAGTATAACTGGGGAACTACAAAGTTAGACTAAAGATGAAAACGGAATTTAAAATGATGGCAATCAAAACATCTTTCAATAATAACTTTAACTATCTATGGATTGAACTCCTTGATCAAACGACACAGGCTAGTTGAATGGATCAAGAAGAAAACTCCACAACTGGTCACACACAGACATTGTCTATGAATACCCATGCCTAAGAAGCGCATCTACAATGCAACCTCTACACCCAAGGCTCACCCAATATAGAGAAATGGCTAAAGAAGACACTGATGAATCTCTCAACTCTCATAAATGAAGCTCCCTCATGCAACCAAGGGACAGTAACACAAAAAGTCACAAATGACTAAAGCATAGAGATTAGTAATCTTGAATGTGGGTCCCTGGACAGGACTCATATTAAATTTCACTCACTCAGGGCTCAAGGACCATTGTGGAAGAGGGGGTGGAAAGATTCAAAGAGCCAGTGAGGAGGTAGGTGTGGGAGTACATAGCAATAGAATCTACAAGCTCCTGAGACTCTGCTCATATGAACCTACAACAGTGGTTTCGACATGCTCAAGACCCATGCAAACTCAAGCAGACAAAAACAGGGGAAATGGGTATCAGACCCCTAACCTTCGCTTAAGAAATATTGTTAACTAATTACTGTTGTGTGAGGAAAAGCTAATCTTCCTTAAGCAAAGGACTCCAGGTAGGCTGATTAGACTTCAGTGGATGAACCTGCACTGAGGAACATTTGGGTCACCTTGACACAGTAGACCTTAACACGGCTGAAAGAATGTATAGGTTGCAGTTGGAGGCTATGAGGGGGTTCTGATGGGCAGTGGGGTATAAAGATGATGGATTGAGATGTTCTGTATGAAATACACAATGATTCAAAAAAAGTATTTTTAAACATTAAATACATTTCTAAATTTTTGATTTTTCACATAAAAATGTGTAGCAATGATAAGAATTATTTTTAAAGTATTTCAATAATTATCTGCCTTCATGATATATTTTTTCTATTGAAAATACTTCAAAAATAATTCTGATCACTGTTACACATTTTTATGTAAGCAACTCAGATAATTAACTAAATTCTGTGTACACCCAGAAAGTTTGGTTGGCACAGCATAAATATTTATAATAGAAATATATCTCAACCTGCTCCTTCAGTTTTGCCTATGATGTACAGTTCTTAATACCTGATTTAATAATGATTTATTATAAACTATATCAAAAACAGAAACACAAAAGAGAGGTCTCAATAGCTGTAAACTTTCCCTTGGATATGGCTTTCTTTTTCCTTTTCTATTTTTCTTAACATCCTTCCAGAAAACATTTATATGAAATTCAGATTCTTCTGGGCTGATCTTTAACCCCAGGCAATAATCCCACTTGTGCACTTTTCCTCTTACAATATTTAGTGTCAGCTCCTTTGCTAATGATTGCTGAGTAGAGTGATAAGACATAGAAAAGCAAGATTTGCTTTCATTCCTTTCTAGAAAAAAAAAGCAAGTTGTTTATGCAAGAGAAGGGGTGGACTCGCTATTTTCCAGTTTCGTTGAAAGTCTATAGTTAGACACGCGTAAAACTAACACCACTTGACAGAATTTTGCTGTACTGAATCCTGCTTTTAAAAAATGGACTAACTTGTGTAGCGCATATTTTTAGCACAAGGCTCTCCAGAACACCTCTGCCCAGCCGCTATTCCCAGCACTGCGGCCGTGTGCTGGATGTGTGCGGCCACATTAATAGAGGACATCAAACCTAAGAGAGGCGTGCCAGGGTTCTGCAGAGTGTAGATTATTAAGTCGGGTATACAGGAGAGGAGCAAACGAGCACGCGAGGCGGAGGCATTGTCTCACGCTCTGTTTATATCTGATTCTGTCTTTGTTTTTGTTTTCATACCCTGATGGAAACCAAGCAGGAATGCTAAGAAGAAATTTCAAGCAGATAAAAGAGAATTTTAAACTGTTGCCATCAGTCTCCACTTCACTCAGCACATGAAATAAACAACTTCAAATGAATTAAGGAACAACAAGACAAAGGATGTGGCTGGGAAAGAAGTTGGTTTCTGCGCTGTTCCTCCAGTCATCGCCAGGGCTCAATTAACCGAGTCTTACATTCAAGAGAGCAGAGCCCCGGTAGCGCCCTTATTTCTGCTCCACTTGACAAGAAATCTGAGGGCCTTGCAGACAAACTGCCTTGAAAAAGTCATGATTTCTCATCACGTTGCTTTTCTCATGAAATGCAAGTTTCTTTATAAAGTATTTCATTCTCAGGATAAAAACAGAGAATAAACTGTGAAAATTACTCTTACTGGGAAAATTAAGGCCAGTCTGAGTATTTTAATTGAGAAGTTGCTTAAAGCAGTGATTCATACAAGTAATTCACATACAACTTAGATGTCTCAGGAATATATACATATATACATATATATACATATATATATATACACATATATATATGTTTCACTGCCTTTAGATACAGGTCCAAGATTTTAATTTTCCTCTCATTTCATATTATGGATATACCCATAATGTCTACTTTATGATTTTCAAGATCATGGACCAGCCTTTTGAAAGTGGAACTAGAATTTAAAGGCAGGTAGAGGCAGATTGGTTGTTGTTTATATGCTGAGTAGTATAGCTATAATAAGTGAGTGTTATTTGTGCCTTGTTAGGAGCAAAATGTTTTTAATATCATCTTTACCTACAAAGCAATAGAAGTAAGACATTCATTTAGAATAGTGGGATGTTCTTCTCCAATAGTGTATAATTATTTCATTTATATTAAATTTAACTGTAGTCTTTACAACTTAAATTTATCAAATCTTTTCAAAGTAGTCATCTATTTTGATAGAAACAGCTATCTACAGTTCTATTTAATCTACATATATTTAAACAATATAAACACAGTAATAATCACAGCATTGAAAAAAAGTCTGAAAATAAACCACTGGCTCTTGTTAGCATGTGTTAAACCTGTAAGCATGTTCCTGACCTAGAATACTCCAACATAATGTAAGCACTTGGTTGTCACAAGCCATAGTCAATATATGTCATAGCAAGATAAGGAAACATCAGTTAGTCAAATCAGTTACACTGAAATTAAGTGAGAAGATAATTTTATTGTTACAATCATAATTCTAAGTCAGAAGCATCATATTTACATATCATTATATACTAGGATGTGAGAGCATATATATTATTACTTAAAATAGAAAAATTGAAGTTTATACTCATCTTGCCTTCATGACATTAGATTATTGAATAACTGCTTCATGTACATGATAAAACTGAAGTACAGTGTTACTGCTACTTAAGATAAAACAGTAAATACATTTGTAAAAGTAAAGGTAATGTATTTTATGTTCATTGTAACAAAGCTCTGTTTGTTCTTATGCATTAAATGCGTAGTCTTGGCTCCTTGAGTAATTCCTAATATTTTTGATTGTTTTTGATATGTATGGACAATGCTAATAAAGCAGGACACATCACAGTGGGAATACTTTCAACATGGTCCAACCTGAATTCCGTGCCCTAGGGGTAAACAGTCTCTCTGAGTTATTCATTCCAATTTTAATCTAGCTGTTGTTTTGAAAGCATTTTGTAACTGTAATTAAGGTCCAACTTAATTATCCTTTAAAAGGCAACTCCATTTGGACATATGTGACCTAATCACATGAAATCTTTAAAAGCAGAAACCTCACTGCCTAAAACAGGAGACGTGCAATCCTGCAGGCCTGTGAAAAAGCTGATATCCACCTCACAAGGAATGGTGAAAGCCATCTCCAGAACTGCTGGTGGCAATTTTCTGCCAACAGCCAGCAAGATATTTAAAGGACCTCAGTTGCAACGGCCACAAGGACCTGAATTATGCCCATTGCCAGTGACATTAAAAGAGGACACTGAGCCCTAGATGAGAAATGGAGAGTCTCATCACCTTGAATTAGCCTGCTGGATTAGCTTTCTTGAATAGCTGTAACAAAGTACCACAAGCCCAGTGGCTTTAAAAATAAAAAACTGTCCTGTGGGTACCCAAGAGTGGGGCAATGGCCAGTATTGCTTAAGAGTCTATGGGACCCCTGATCAACAGCTTCTAAACAGGGAGTCCATCCCTGGCATTGGACTTCTATAGAATAGGTTTCTATATGGCTTTTTCTAATGGCCTCCCGTGCTTCCTCCTCTGCCCTGACCTCCCAATTTCTCATTCTGTTTAACTCTTCTTACTTTAGCATTTCCCTTTCCCAATTTATATCACTGCATTCTATCTCCCCTCCCAGAAAACCTCTCCCAACTATGAGCTTTTATTAGTCTCCTAATCTCTCTGGATTTTCCAATAGAAGCATGCATGTGTAAGAAGTCAAAGGTAACATGCAGCTGTGAGAGAGAACATAAGAAGTTTGCCCTTGGATCTGGGTTACTTCACTGTTCCATCTATCTATTTGTGAGTTTTATAACTTACTTTAATAGCTAAATAATATTCCATTTCATAAATGTATCATACTTTCATTGTCCATTCATCAGTTGATTCCTGACTATTATGAAATTGGCAGCAATGAGTATGAATGAACAGGTATCACTGTGGTATGCTATAGAATCTTTGGAGTACATGAGCGAGAATGCTATTACTGTAGCATATGGTAGATAAATCTCTAGATTTTTCAGGAATCTCCACACTGATTTCCACAGTAGTTGTCTCAGCAGAGGTTAAGAGTCCCTCTTCCTTATATACTCAGCAATGTCGGCATTGTTTGTTTCTTGGATCCTAGTCATTCTGAGTGGAGTAGGATTAGACCTCAGAGTGGCTTTAATGCATGTACTTGATGAATAAAGATGTAGAACATTTAAAATCTTCCACAACCATTTGAAGTTAATCCTCCAGTACGAGTCCTGTTCAGAAAGCCCTTTCCTATAGCTCTGGTTTCAGTGTCCTCCCTATTTTCTCCTCTTTCAGAATGAGAGTATCAGGATTTACAATGAGGTCCTTCATCCATGTAGAATTGAGTTTGGGGAACAGTGAGAGACGGGGATCTAGTTTTGTTCTTCTTCATGCAGTTATTGAGCCTGGCCAGCCAGTTTTAATCTGCTCTATTTTCTCCAGTGTGTATTTATGGAACATCTGTCAAAAATTAGGTTGTTGTAAAAGCATGGATTTAAGTCTGGGACCTAAATTCTATTCCACTGATGACTTTTTCTGTTATTTGTTATTACCATCCTGTTTTATTGCTGTACAAGAACATGAGAAAAAGACCTTATTGCTGAAGATACTACATACATGAGCAAATTGCCACCATGTCTGCTATTGGAAGTGAAAATTAATCATCAAACTTACATAGCTGTGAATCCTGTGAGGGTCAATAACTGGCCTTGCAAGATATGCTCACTGGTGCAATAGTAGCATGAATATTATAAGAATTAACCAACCACTTTTTAATTGCAATTAAGATCTGGTTTATAAGATATCAGGCCTTAGGAAACTGTAACTAGAGAGACAACAAGTGACAAGGAAGAATCTAATAGTGATATTCTGCTAAATAGATTACAATATTAAAGTCATGCCTATAAATTAATGAAACTCCTAAGAAAGCCAACAAAGCTTCCTTAATGCAGCAGATTGTGATTACATAGAAAATTACAACTGGACAACATGCAGAGAATAAGAGGCTGCAGAATGCTTAATGCTGAATAAGATGCCAGTATTAAAGCTTTGCCTCGCTGGGCTTAAGGATCATTGCAGAAGAGAAGGTAGAAAGATTGTAAAAGCCATAGGCAATATATGACTACAGGGAAACAATGTTTTCCAGACAGCTATGCAATTACTCATATGAATTCACAGCAATGGTGACAGCATGCCCAAGTCCCATGCATGCTCAGATCAGACAAAACCCCAGCATAGATGCGGGAAGTGGGGAAGAAACCCAAATTTAGCTAAGAAACAATTGGCAACTGATGCTGCTGGGAGGGAGAGAGTTAAAGTTGAGATTCTGGATAGGTTGACGAGACTCCAGTGAATAGATCCGATGAACCAACACAGAAGGGTGTGCAGACATTTAATTGAAAATCTTTTAGTAGTTTACTCACTGATAATCCCATCCTGCTCCAATGACTACTTCCAAACCAAGGGTTGTATAAATGGGCCTGATTGACCCACAGTGGAACCCACACAAGCGCACACACACTCACACACACACACACACACAGATGTGGGAAAGGGACTTGTAGGGGTGGGTAATGGGATGGGAAGGAGATCAGAGAGAATGAGAGGGATAATAGAAAGGATACACTGTATACTATGCACAAAATTGTCAAAGGGTGAGGCACAGCAGATCTTTAGGAGAGTGTCTCTAATAGGCTGACTAGACTCCAGTGGATGAACTTGCACTGAGGGACATCTAGGTACAGATGTTTGAGTGGATAAACCTTTGCATATATGACAGAATGCATGAGACCAGGTTGGGGAGTTTCACTGTGGATAAAGTGAATAAACCAAAGACTTCCCTTGGATGTTTGGTTCTATGATACATATATTGTATATAGACAAAAAAAAATAGTCTAAGTTGGAGAGATGGTTTAGTAGTTAAAACACTGACTGCTCTTACACAGAACAAGGGTTTGAAGCAGCATCCACATGGAGACTGACAAGCATACTTAACTCCAGTTCCAGGGGACCCAGCACTCTCTCTGACCTCCACGGGCATTGCACAAAATAGTTGCACTTCCATACATGGAGGCAATCACTCATACACATGAAATAAAAATGAATAATTCAAAAAAATTAAAAACTAGTCTCTGAATTCCATGATTTGCAATTAGATCCTTACTGATGATCTTTTTTCTATATTCTATTGAAGTAGCAGAAAATCAGTTGAAACCATAGCTGCTCATAGATACGGATCAACCTTGTTGGAAAGTGACTTTCAAAGATGACTCTCAGATTAGGAACTCAGTCTTAGCTGCGAATTGTTAGAATACAAACGCTGAGCTGCCCGGACCTCCCCATTCAGACACTCCAAGAGCTTGGGAAGAAATGTGTCTTAATAAGTCCTGTGGGTAATTTGATTCATGATCAAATTGAGCCTCAGTGCCGTGGAAGACCCTGTCATTACTGTATTGCTATCACCCCGTGGTCTGTTGTCATACCCGCCCTGCAAGGTTGTTATCAACCTTGCACACTGCAATCATCATCTATACATATCCATGTTATGTGCATTTGTCACATATACTCCTGTCCATAATATAAATAGATGTGATACTGCTTAGAGAATACAAATATTTAGACTGCAGCTTAAAGTATTTTTTGAAGAAACTTATACAAAAACATGTTAGTAATTTGAACATTCAGAAAGCTGATAACACCTCCAGTCATACTCTTTTATCTTTCTTTTGTCTTGATAAGAGAGTAGCTGTGACAGGAATAATGATAATCACATTATGAATAGCATAGAATTTCTATGGCCACTACTTATGCGTTGCACAGATTTGCTGCTGTATGACACTTTGCAACCAAATAGATACCAGCATCTAAAACAACTCATATAACCATACCACGTGTCTACAGACTCATTAATTATGAGGAAAAAGGATAGAAGATAAAACAGGCATGGTACATAAATGTTTAACCATCAGACAGAGGCTGAAAAATTAATGCAATGATACCCTTTAGTGCAGAGTCCCATATTTTTCAAATGTAAGTACACTATTTCAATATTTAAGCCAAACTAAGTGATGTAGTTTCAGAATAAGAACTATATGTCTGGGCAGTATGATGAAGAAATGCTTCATCATAATAAAATGGCTTTTAAATGTGAATTGGTCTCATAAGATGTAAGAATTTCCCTAACCAACACAATTTATTCAGAGTAAGATTAGCAAAGACAATTTTTGAAGCTATAACATTCATTACCTCCGTATTTTATAATCATGCTAGTTCAGTGTATCTGAAGTGGTCCAGTGTGTGTAAGCTGAACTTTCATCACATCTAAACAGCATAACTGATAGTTACTTGATAACTCTTTTATGAAGCAATTTTTAATAATGCTTTCATATTTCTGGTTTATGACACCATTAAAGTCATCATTTGTCACATCAGTAATAGAGAGATTCTTAAAATATCCCTACTAGCAATTCAGGATGGCTTTTAATGTCAGCATAAATTCTGGGATTGCTAAACTAGCTATTTGAAATATTAACAGTGCTGCTGGCAATTTTAAAATATATATGGCAACATAAGTATATAACACGGATCCCTTAGGTCTGGTAAAAACCAGTTAGCAAAGTAAAGTTATACACTAAACTAGATTGACTTGCTCTTGTGTATGAATTAACAGCAAAGAAAAATTCCCTTTGATTGTGGAATAGATCCGTGACATTTCTGATCTAGAGTTATTTATTTTTCACACATTAAGCAATTTAAAATGGAGAGAGGAGAAAAATGCAAGTTATCCAGAATGCTACCTAATTATGAAGTCAGCAGTGTTCAGACTCATGGAAACATCCCAACAATGTTTAGCAGAAGTTGAAACACTAAATGCTAGGCTTCCCCTCAGCTCACACCACAACTTGTTATAGGGGAAGGATGTCTAGAGGCCCATGCGTGAAGCTTCATAGCTCTAAAATTGGACTGTACCAGCTGTGCATCACGGTGTCCACATGTGGCACCAACATACCACTCTTTCCACTGCTTCAGTTTTAGAAACAGAGTATCACTGTCCAAGAAACCCACCGCTGGGCTCTGAGAAGGCAAGCCCCACACATTGTGTGGCTCTTCTCCATGCACACTACGTCACTAAGGCAAGAGGAGAAGGGCTTCATCTCTTTCTTCATGAGTGTGTGAGGGCAATGGCTCTCATCTCCTATGAGGAGTTTTTCTTGACAGAGGGAAGCTTAGCTCTTTCATTTGGTATGTAGAACTGAAACTTGCCCCAGAGCATAAGATATGTACATATAGCTCATGAGAGAATTGTGTTTTAAAAAATAATGCTAATTAGTCCTTGCTATTCTTTGAAATTTTCATACAGTTATACATTGTATATTTATTATGTCTGTGCACAACTACCTCTTTCCATGTCCCCTAGTGCTTCCAAATGGTATTCCTCCCAACTTCCTGTCCTCTTCTTAACGTTACAGTAATACTCTGAGTCCAATTAGTACTGCACGTATATACATTATGTGGTCAACCTAGAGGAGCTAAGTTCCCAAATGAGAGTAACAACTACCTAATTGAACTACAGTTCTGTTCAATTGGAGGAGATCCATGTTTGTGTTATAAACATAGCCAAATACACATGATTGAAGAGGCCATAGGTCTTGGAGAAAACACCAAGACTGTCATATATCTAGAATAATGTGATTTCTTACTACGTGCAAAATATGTATCCCTATATTTGCAGACAAATAGCCCAGTCACTACTCATCAAAGAAGTTTCTTTTGCATTCTAGACAGAGAGTATTAGAGAGTACCACAACTGATCACAAACAGAGTCTGTGAATTTCCCACACCTAAGTGGCAGATCTATAAAGCAACCTCTACACCTAAGACCTACAGAATGGAGAACAAAGGGTAATTAATTTCTCAAGTCACATTAAAGAAACTCCCTCATACAACAGATGGCCAGGAACACAAAAGGTCAAAAATGGCCAAAGCATGGAAATCAAGAGCGTGCAGAATGCTGCTACTTGAACGTAACTCCCATATTACACTTCACCCACCCAGGGCTCTGGGACCACTGTGGGAAGGAGAGCAAAAGACTGTAGGAGTCAGGGAGGAGGTGTGTGACCACACGGACACAGGGTCCTGCAGACTCCTGGAGCCCTGCCCATCTGAGCCCACAGCAATGGTGGGAGCATGAGGCAGCAAACTCAAGCAGACCAAAATCCCAGCATAGAAATGTGGAAATGGACAACTGACCCTAATCTTAGGTGAAGAAATATTGGCAGTTGACTACTGATGGATAGTGAAGATCTGATCCTCCTAAAGCGAGGCACTCTGAATGGAATGGCTAGACCTCAGTGGATGACTTTGCACTAGGAACCAATGGGGACACTAACCTGACAAAAAGTCCTTAACACAGATTCCAGTTAGGGGACTATGCAGGGATGGCCATGGAGAAGGGGATACAAAGATGATTAAGATTGATTGAGATATTCTGTAGGAAATACACAATGATAAAATTTTTTTAAAGTACAGCAAAAGAAAAAGTGAGTGAAAGGCAGATAACTAAATAGGAGAAAATCATTGCCAACTATATATTTGACAGAGGATTAGTATCTAGAATATACAAAGAACTTACTAAACAAAAAATACAATTAAAAGTGGGCTATGGAACTGAACAAAAAGTTCTCAAAAGAAGAAATACAAATGGATAATGAATACTTAAAATACGTTCAATAGATTTACACATCAAGGAATTGCAGAGTAAAGTTGCTTTAAGATTCAATCTGACCACTGTCAGAATGATGAAGATCAGTCATACAATGACAACAATGGATGTAGTAAAGGAGTTCTCTTATACACTACTGGGGGAGTGTAAATTAATAAACCACTATGAAGACCACTCTGGAAGTTTCTCACTTCTCAGCATATACACAAAGATATATACTACCACAGATATACTTGCATTCCCATGTGCATAGTAGCTCAGTTCACAATAGCTAGAAAATGGAATCAACTGATGCCTGGATAAGGAAAATGTGGTACACAGACAATGGGATCTTACGCCTCTGTAAAGAAAACCAAGATAATGAAGATTGCAGGTACGTGGAGGAAACTAGAAAAGCTGTATATTAAGTGAGGTTGCCAGACATAGAAAAGACAAGCACTGCATGTTCTCTCTGACATGTTGTTCCAGCCTTGAAGTTTTCGTATGTTCTCCCAGGAATACCTGTGAAAACTAGGGAACTGGAAAAGGATGGCTCATTTAAAGTAAATGCTTGAATGGAAAAGTTCCATTTATTAGGAAAATGGATAACAGCTGAATCCTACTCCCTTTTCTGAAAGTATAGAATATTTTTTCCTTGATCTTAGAATGTCAATAATTAAATCATACAGAGAAAAATATTAATATAGTTGAAGCACTATAATAGAAAGCAGAATGTTCTTGTGTCGAACACTCAGTCCTGCCTACTATTGCTAATAGGCACTTAGATCAAACTATAATCTTCTTGCTCCACATCTTCTTAATTTCTATAATTACTAATAATAGCTGTTTATTTCCCACAAACAGTTGTAAAAGTTATTGAAGATGTGATAGGTGAAAGCAGAATAATTAAACTATACTTGAGATTTCAAAATATTGGTTCATTAATACAACTATTTGCCCTGGATATACCTATTTTTCAGGCATATACCACTGTTACAGAAAAATGTTTTCTTTTCATGTCTTCTTGGCAATGGGATAAATATAGGAAGCATATCACTGTCAGTCTTCTGCGCCCAGGACATCATGTTATATCTTATTCTAAAGTGTTACCTTATAAACTGCTGATTATTTTGAGTGCTGAAACAATCTTTTTATTGAAATAATTTTTATTGGAGTCATTATATACTGGGAATACATCGTAATTCCCACAAGCTTATAAGTTACCTATCCCTAGAAGTTGATGATTTGATGAAGAGAACAGTTTTCATGATGGAAGGCGTCAAATGCAAATACACAAACTCATCAGTACCAGAGTTATTCAATAAAATAAGATCAGAGAGATCTATGTACATATACAAGAGAATGAATGTGTGTATGTGTGTGTGTAGAATTGTATGTCGCTGTTTAGTTTTGTTTCTTGTCACTGGCAAAAAACAATTTAAGACAGAGAGGATCTGTTTGACTCAAATTTGTAGAATATAGTCTAGGAGATAAAGTCAAGGTATCAGGAACTTGAAGCAGGTTCTTTTACAAAGAAAGCTATCTTAAATAATACTTTAAGGAACATGAAGGACAGAGCACATGTGCTCGTGATGTGGGTGCTCTGCATTCTACTTAGGGAAAATCATATTATCAACATTTGTTGCATAATAACATTCTGAATATTTGTATTTACATGCAGGATAGTAAAATTTAGTAAGTAAAAAACTGGTAACATGGTGTGCTATTTTTTAATTGATGATGTACCAAAGTACAACAAATTTAGTATCTTAAAATATAAATTTACTATGTCATAATTCTCTAGGCTACATTCTGACATTGCTCTGAAAGCACTAAATTCAAAATGTTGTCATAGCTGCATTTCTGAGAGATAGCAGGCAATCTGCTGCTGTCCTTCTTCTAGTTTCTATAGGCTGCTTGCTGTACATTCTCTCTGACACAGTTGCTAAAAGTTTACTTACTTTTATGGACTTCTCTGATTAGATTTAGCCCATGAAGATGATCCAAGATAATCTCTTTAACTCAATGAACTTTGGTTTATGACCTAAACATGGTCCCTTTTGACATGCAAGAAAAGGTGTTTTCAAGTTTCACATATTAATATATAGACAACTTTAAGAGTCATTATTCTTCCCAATGGAAGGTATAAAATTACTTCAGAACTACATTATACAACAACATCTTGAACCTGGGCCCACATTAGTAATGACTGATTGTGGTTCAGAAATATTTTCCTTTCAGCGCACTTCTTTTAAGACTTTTCTAAAGAACACTTTCATCAGAACATGAAAATGTATAACTGACTTGCTAGAACTTAACATGTAAGAACCTGTTGAATCCTATAAGTATGCAATTGTGGGATAGAGACAGGGGAGGTCTAAATATGATTAGGATGGATTATATGAAATCCATAAAAATATGCATTAAAATGTCAAAGTGGTATGCTCTCTTGTGGAAAATTTAGTATAGAAGTGTCAGTGACTGCTGTAGAATGGGTTATCCTCTTTAAATAGGGAGGGTAGATGGATGGTGATGTCCAGGTTACAGTGCATAAAAACTGACTTTAATAAAACAAATATCTCAGAAATAATCAGGCTGCTACACTGAAGGACTCCAACAGAAAAGACTGAAATGCCTGTGTCTGTGAGCACTTTCAATAACTTATGAAAATGAAGAAATACAGACTCTAATAAAGAGGAAGACAATTTTAGTAAAGGAAGGTGGCCTTGGTGGATTGCATTTTTCTTACCGATGAATGACAGAAGTAATTAATTCTCCTTGACTTAGATGTCATAGCTGGTGTACACCTGGGAGGATTCCCAAATACTGGAATATTCTCTGTGCTGGCCAGTTTCTCATGAAAAGTCGATGAATACAGATTGTGTGCTGACAGCACAAAAGCCTGAACTGGGAGGACTGTGTACAGAGACTTCATACAGTTCTCAGTGGCTGGCCCTGGGTTTGACAGGAGCACATAGCCATCAACTGTCCTACCCACCTGAGAAACCATGAATGAAAACAACCAGCAGAGCGACACACGCCCATGGGTACAAATGTGGAACGAATGTTATAGGGGTAACCAACCACTTTCTGTTTGGATTAAAAACCCCCTCCACAGGAGGAGACATATCCCTGATATTTTAAATCTGTCCAAGAGCCCATGTTTAGAGCACTCATAGGTGGCATGCAAGAATCTATCACTACCATTTTGTTAAATGGACGAGGTGTCAGACAGGACTCTAAATTTTTATTTTTCTTCCCCTATGTTAGTCGTCAGACATGCTCAGAACAGTTTCTTTGTAAAGTGAAAAGTGATTAGTGGAGAAATTCAGAACTTGCCAAAGTGCAAAGTCCATATGTCTTTGGAGACATCTAAATCACCCCTACCCACAAGGCTCAGGAACTAGCTTGTCAAAAGTGGGCAGAAAAATGAAAGAGCCAGAAATTGGGGAGGAACAGAGCAAAACTGTGTCTTCCGGATTTGATAGGACTGCTTCACTTTTAACCTCATGGCAAGTGTGATGGCCTACCCAACACCAAGTAAATCAACTTCAGCACTGATAATAGAGAGGGTCACAAGTCCCCACCCATAACTGAGGTGTTGTTGACAATTGGTGGCTTCTGGAGAAGCAAAATGAGCTTCTTTACGGGTGAGGCTCCTGGTAAGTGACCATGTTCCAGTGGTTGGGCTCACACTCATTATTATGTGGACAGCATAACTATTAGACAGTTATAAAATTATATAAAAAGAGGCCACAAGGAAGGTTGATTGGTAGAGGGTGAATAAAATAAAGTCACTGGATAAAAACAACAACCAAGAAAGTTATGTATATCATAGAAAAAGATTACTTAGTTTGTATTAATTTCTAATGGAATATCTTCTAGCGACTCACCATCAAAGCATACTATAATTATCTCTATAAAATATTTTCTTTAAATACAGTAAGACTAGTACAAATGAATGCTATTTGGTTCTAACAAAGAGAGAAATTATCTAACTTTTGACATAATTTATGAGTTCAGAACACAATATGTTGAGAGAATTCAGATAGACAGATTCCTTGTATTTGAAATCCAAACACAATTTGAACTTTCAGAAACACAACCATTACTAAATGATGGGGAGATGGAGACTGGAGAGATGTTGGTCAAAAGACAATGCTTTGATTGCTAGGAATAAGTTCTGGTGATCTATTGTACAACACGGTGTCTGTAGATATAACAATGCGTCATATTTAAAAACTTGGTAACAAAGAAGGTGTTAAGTAGTCTCATTGTAAGGAGTTATGTGTTAATTTGATTGATGGAGTGAATTCCTGCATTGTATATATATTTTATAGCATGATATACACATGATAAATGTACGTAATTTTGTGTCACTTAAACTTGGTATTGAAATGTTATTAACTGAAGAAAAGGTAAAATCTTTATTTTATACAAAACGTATCGACAATATTAGTTTCTTTAATCGGGGAAAATAGGAAGAACTCATATACTTTTGTATTCTACTTGGAACCAAGTATACGTTTGTGGAGAAAAACAAATTTGCAGTATTAACTACATATCTTAATTAATATTCCTTCTTAATTACTAATAAAGCAGTCTGAATTGCAATCCAGATCAATTTTTCTTCATTTCAAAAAGCATTTTCTGCACAGTTGTGGCTTGATAATTAAAACATTTGTATCTAGGGACCATCTCCTTCTAAATCTGAGTCATTATTGTCTGATGAAGTTGTTAGCTCAGATTAATTGGGTAAGAGTGATAAAATAATCTGTGAATGACTTTAGCTCTTAGGAGAGCACTGGGAAATGATGTCTGCTACCTTTTGTACAGTATGTAAATTTAAGATCCATGGTATGTAGTTACTATATCTCCTCTTAGGATAATGCCTATAACATACTAGATGCTGAACAGATACTCTGAAGAACAATGAATGAATCAACATATTGACCAAGAAGTATTGAAATATTGAAGAATGCAGCAAAACATACTAAAAACACAAGGCATGCTTTGAAGTTTCACATTAACTCCTTTATTAATTGTCTCCTTCCTAAGACCATATTAGCCAGTGTAAGAAATTGAACTTTCAAAAGATTTAGATGTGGAGTACCGATTTATTTTCAATGTCCTAGTAATTGCTGTTAAAAACATATTATAAAGAAATATTACAATATGCCAAGGGACTTCAGAAACAATAATGCAAATAAATAAATCAGACAAAATCAAAAGTTATTCTGGTGCTCCACGGTTAGAAGTGGCAGGAAACGCAATGTGCTGTAAGGAGGAAAGAAAACACTCTGAGGTTCAGAGAGGCCAAATGCTTACTGATTTAAAAAAAGGATACCATGACTAATGGAGTGGACTTATCATACACTAAAATCAGGACTGAGGCAACTATGTCCACTGTCTCCATTACTGTTCAGTATTGCACTTGAAGTCTTAGCTAAACCACTAAAAACCTGAAGATGATAAAGGGGATCTAAAGAGGAGACTAAAACCTCTACCAGAGAACTCCAAGAGCTGATAAACACACTCAGGAACACGGCAAGATAGAAAATAAATACACAAAAATGAGTACTCTTCCTATACACAGGTGACAAACATTCCAGGAAAGAAAGCAGGGAGATGATCACATTCATTGCAGCCTTTAAAGTAATTCTAACTGAGGAAGTTAAAGGCTTGTATTATGAAAACTTTAAACACTGAAGAAATGAAAAAAATACCAGACAACAGAAAGACCTCCCATACTCAACGGTAGGAAGGGTCAGTACTCTGAAAATGACCATCCTACCAAAATCAATATAGAGATTCAATGCAACCCTCACTAAAATTGTGACCCAATTCATTTTTTGATCTTTTTGAGACAGGGTCTCTCTGTAGCCCCGAAGGCCTGGGATTCTCTATTCAGGCTTGCCTCCATATCATAGAAATCCATCTTACTCTGCCTCCTGAGTGTTAGAATTAAAAGCTCAAACTGCCGTTCCCAGATCCAATGCAATTCTTAACACAAACTGAAAATTTATTCTAATTTGATGTGGAAACACCAAAACCCCAAGGTAACCAAAACAATCTTGAAAAGCAAATGAAGAGCTGGAGGTATTATGACCTGGGATTGTCAGTTACAATGCTGAGCTATAGTAATAAAAATACACTGTAACTGGCTCAAAAACAGACACACTGAAGAGGCCCACTCTTGCTCTCTAGACTATTCCCTTAGTCTAGACCCATCTACTCAGTTCAGCACCTCAGATCTCTAGGCTACTCTCTTGGTCCAGACCCATCCACTGGGTTCTGAATGCCGTACTCAGACAGCCTCGGATTGTCAGTCTAGTTTGTTCAAGCCTTCTCAGGCTGTCCCTACCTCTCGAGTTCCCTCTGCCCACTAGACACAACATCTACCCTGGCTGTCTCCCCGACAATCTGCCTTGAGTCGCCTGCTTCACCAGTAAGTCTGATCTGGTCCACTCCCCTCCCACCTGTGCAACTCTTTTCTCCCCCTGCCTTACGACCTGTTCTCATGCTAGCCTTGGGCACGAGTCCCAGTCCTGCTTTTGCTCTTAACACACAGATCTTTAGACAACTCTCTTAGGCCAGACGCACCCAATGCATCCTGATCCCCTGTACTCAGACCAGACCAGTTTTTTCAGTCGAGTTTGTTAGAGGCTTCAGAAGTTGTTCCCACCCCCAGCTGCCCTATGCCTGCCTTAGCCCAGCCAACTACCCTGGCTATCCCCTACCACCACCTCCCTTGGATTTCAGGGAGCTTCCTTCTTCCCTGGTGAGTCTGATCCAGCCCCTAGCCTTAACACACCGCCCCCTACCTGAGCAACTCCACCCTCCCCTGCCCCACATGCTATTCTTCTAGCCTTAAGCGGTGGACACCGGCCCAACTCTGCTCTTTGCACCCCAGATGGCCCTAGCATTCTGCTCCTAGCATGCCAGATGCATGGACCACGCTCTTAGTCCGAACCTGCCCACTGAAACCTGATCCAGTGTACTCCAATAAGCTCAGATTTTCAGTCTGGTGTCTTAGGGTCTTCACAGGCTGGCCCCACAGCCAACATGCCTTGGATTCTGAAGCTAAACCTTCTTCCCCGGAAAATCTGATCCTGCCTACTGTGTCTCCCCTCCACTAAGGTCACAGCAACCCAAAACTCCCCGACTCTACACCCTGTTCTGCATCTAGCCTTGGGCACAGGCACACTCTTGCTCTTAGACTTCCAGATCTCCGGACTATTCTCTTACTTCTGGCCGTCTGTGAGTTCCCCAAATCACCCCTTATCAATCCCCCTATGTACCCTCTGCAGCCGCTACCACTGATCAGGGCTAGGCTCTGTGCCTTCTTGTAGGGACCCAGACCATTGCAGACTACCTGAGAAAGCCTGAATTCTGCCTCTGCCTAGCAAGTTTCCCAAATTGTGCTGTGCCTGCTGGCTAGAGGTACCCAGACATTAAGAAAGAGCCTGAGAGCGTCTGCTTCCACCTGATATGTGCCTCTGAGGAAACTCTGGAGCAGCTGGACTAGAGCCACCTGTTCCCTCCAATGTAAAATCAAAAGAGAGAACCTGAAACCTTGACAAACCAGCTTATTATACCCAATAAGAAAACAACCGACTCATATCAAGTAGACAAACAGAATCAGACTATAATTGAATAAAGGACAGCTTGAATCTAACATCAGAATGACAAAAAAAGAAATTCACATGCCAAGATCACTGTGAAAAAAATAACATGAAAACTCCAATTAATATGTTCCCAGCAAACATCACCATCCCTAAAAAAGAAATTCTACAATGAGAACCTATAGAGATAACCCAAGACAAAGAGGTCAAAGAACAATCATAAACATGATGAAAATAACTCAGTACATTTAAAGAACACACAAGCAAATCAAAGAACTAAAAAATAAAGACAGCAATAAACTTCTGACTGAACTCACAAAAGGGATAGAAACATTACAGAAAACTCAAGAAGAAATGAAGAAGGAAGTGAAAAACTCAGGAAACCAATTTGAAAGACGAGGAGAAAGCCTCACCAGTAGATGAAGAAAATGGAAGCAGAATGTCAAGACTGGATGACAAAGCTGAAGAATCTGAGCTCTCAAGCAAAGATTATGAAACATTTTCTTAAAACACAGGAGTGGAATGTGCAGGAAATGTGGGGCACCATGAAAATACCGAATTCATGCATCATAGGCAGAGAGAAAGGAGGAGGATCTCAGGATAAAGGTATGGACAAGATCTTCAAGCAGATTATAGAAGAAAATTTCTCCAAATTAAGGAAAGACATTCCCATACAAATACAAGAAGCACACAGAACACCAAATAGACAGGACCAGAAAAGAAACTTCCAATGGCATCTCATAGTAAAAACCCTAAACATACAGAACAGAGAGGGAATTCTGAAACCTGCAAAAGAAAAACAAGTCGCATATAAAGGAAAATCCGTCATAACAGCTAACTTTTCAATGCAAGCTATGAAAGTCATAAGAACCTGGATCAAAGTATTATATGTTTAAATGATCATACATGCCAACCTAGAATATTTTACCCAACAAAAATATCTATTATACTTGAAGAGAAAGAAAAATCTTCAACCACATGAATAGGCTGAAAGAATTCATGTTCAGAATAGCAGCCCTTCAGAGAATTCTTGGAGTAATAGAGAGCTAAAGAAAAGAACGACTATACCCAAGGGGCAACAGAAAGAAACTAAACGACGGTATAACTGGGGAACCACAAAGTTAGACCAAAGATGCAAACAGAATTTAAAATGATGAGAATCAGTACACATCTTTCCATAATAACTTTAAATATTAACGGACTGAACTCCTCAGTCAAAAGAAACAGACTAGCTGAATGCATCAAGGAAAAAAAATCAACCTTTTGTTGTCTACAAGAAACCCATCTCACCTTCAAAGACAAGCACTCCCTTAAGACGAGAGGATGGAAAAATATTCCAAGCAAATGGAACTAAGGAACAAGCAGGAGTTGCCAATCTAATGTCTGACAAAATAGACTTCAAACTAAAATGAATCAGAAAAGATAGAGAGGGTCACATACATCAAAAAGATGATCCAATATCATCAAGTTGGCTTTATACCAGAGATGCAAGAGCTTTCCAATATATGTAAGTCAGTATATGTCAAAAAATACATAAATGGACTCAAAGACAGAAATCACATGGTCATCTCAATAGATGTGGAAAAAGCAACTTGGATTTATGTTAAAAGTCCTACAGGAAATTGAACTGGAAGGAACACACCTCAACATAATTATATTCTACACAAAAAACTCATAGTCAAAATCATTCTAAGTGGAGAAAAGCTTGAAGCAGCCCATTAAAATCAGGAACCAGACAAGTCTGTCTACTATCCCCACTCTTTTTTAATATAGTGCTTGAAACTCCTGGTAGAGCAATAAGAAAAGAGAAGGGAGTTAAAGGAGTGCTTATTGGAAAACAAGAGGTTAAATTATACCTTTTTGCAGATGACATATTATATCCAAGAGATGCCAAAAATTCTACCAGAAAAAAATTTAGAAGTGGATAACACCTTCAGTAAATGGCAAGTTACAAAATTAATCTACAAAAATCAGTTGCCTTTCTATATATCAATAACAAGCAATTGGAGGAAGAGTACAAGGAGACCCTCCCATTCACAATAGCCTCAAGAAAAAGAAATCTCGAAATATGCTCGACCAAAGGCATTACAGTCCTCCACAATGAAATTTTAGATCTTTAAAGAAAGAGATTGAGAGGACATCAGAATATGGAAGGACTTCCTATGCTTATGGATTGGAAGAATTAATATTTTTAAACTTATCATCCTACCAAAAGCAATATATAGATTCAAGGTAAATCTAATAAAAATCCCCATGATATTCCTCACAGAAATAGAAATATCTACCCTAAAATTCATATGGAATCACAACAGACCCCAAATAGACAAAGTAGCCCTATGCACAACGAGCAATGCAGGAGATTACTATACCAGATTTCAAACTATGTTATATAGTTATAGTAATAAAATTACCACAGTACTAACACAAAAATATACACTGAATATAACTGAATACAGAAACATGAGTACATGCAATTACAGGCACCCGATTTTTGACAGAGGGGACAAAACCACCCACTGGAGGAAGCAGCATCTTCAGCAAATGGTGCCAGCCAAACTGGATCTCCACCTATAGAAGAATTAAACTAGACAATTGTCTTTCACCTTGTACAAAAGTCAACTCCAAATGGCTCAAAGAACTCATTGGTGGTAAAGAAAGATGAAATTTGCAGGTAATTGAGTGGAACTGGAAACTGTTATGCTAAATGAAGTAACACAGAATCAGGAAAACAAACGACATATGTTCTCTGTCATTTGTGGATCCTAGCACCAAACTCTTATATGTGAGTATATAACCTAATGAAACTATGGGAACCAGGAGAATGGAAAGGGACAAGGTGCGTGAAGGTAAAGAAGGAACCTAGAGAGAAGAATAATAGGAGACAGGTGCTACTGAGGGAGAAATAGATAAATGGGAAGGGGGTATTTAAATGAAAGGGAGGAGGGAGAGTTGTACTAGGAACTGTGGGAATAAGGGAAAGAAGGAGCTCAAGAGAGGTGGGGGCTTAGGAGACTGATATTATCAAGGGAGAAATGGAGAAAATGGGGACACTTTAAATGGGGAAGGCATGGAGGGAGGTTAGACAGGGGGAGAGAGAGAAAGACAGAGAGACAGAGAGAGAAGAGATAAATAATGCCTAGGTATTGTAAACCACCAGAAGGAATCATGTTAGTCTAACAACCTAATGACAAATTCCACATGCAAAATCTCTACATGAGCCCATGTGTATAGCTGAAACATAACATAACAAGAAACAGTGCCATACAGGAGAAACTTTCCTTTGAGTTGCTGGCCAGGGTGGTCAAAGAGATTCCCCAGATTACAGAGGCTGTTGCCATAGCCCTTGATTGCCTCCCAGAACTTGAAGTTAATATTCTATTGTTGAAGACATGACATACTTCAGAGACTGGATTTGGAACAATGGAGCTGGACCTGACCTGGAAGCCACTTCCCCTGAAGGCTGGCACTCACAGCTATGGAGAGCACTCTACAAGCAGTCAAGGGAGAACATCAATCAACTGCCCAACACAGTTTCATGATCAAATTACCACACTGATGACTGATGCAGCATTCAACACCGATGCAGTAATGGCACTTTTATCTTGGGGCCAATTAACAGCCATCCAATTGGTCTTAGAGCCCACTGAATGGGAGGGAACTCGTGTGGTACTGTGATCATAACCATACACACAGATGAAGAGGTCATAGATCTTAGAGAAATCCCCCAAACTGTCACATCCCTAAACCAACATAACTTCTTACTAAATTGGAAATATATATCCTTCTGTTTATGGTCAAGCATCCCAGTCACCCCTCATCAAAGAAGCTTCTTTTGCACCAGACAGAAACTAATACAGAGTACCATAACTGGTCACATACAGACATTGTCTGTGAATTACCCGTGCCTAAGAAGAACGTCTACAATCTAGAACAAGGGTAAAGAAGACACAAATGAATCTTTCAGCTATCGTTAATGAACTCCTTCATGCAACAAAAGATCACAAATGGTTAAAACATTGAGATTAGGAATCTGCAGAGAGTGGGTCCCTGAACAAGACTTCTATATTAAATTTCACTCACCCAGGGCTCAGGGACCATTGCAGAAGAGGGGGCAGAAAGATTGTAAGGGTTAGTGGGGAGGTGCTTGAGCACATGGAAATAGAATCCTGCAAGCTCCTGGAACCCTGGTCTTATGAAAGTACAGGAATCCTTTCAACATTCTCAAGACCATGTAACTTCAAGCAGGCCAAAACCCAGCTTGGAACTAGGGAACTGAATAGCAGACCCCAAACTTTGCTTAAGAAATATTGGCAACTGATTACTGTTGTGTCAGTATGAGCTAGTCTTCTTAAAGTGAGGGATTCTGCCCAGACCTCAGTGGATGGACTTGAACTGAGGGCACTTGGGGTTACTACCCCGACACAATAGACCTTAAGCATTGATGAAAGAATGTATGGATTTCAGTTGGGGCCTATGACATGTGCTGGTGTGGAAGGGGGCATAAAGATGATTAGGATTGATCGAGAATTTCTATATGAAATACACACTTCAATAAATAATATTTAAAAAACAGACACATGGATCAATGGACTAGAACTGAGGACCTGAATATAAGTTCACAGACCTACAGTCCCCTGACTTTTGACAAAGGTCCAGAAACATGCAATGGAGAAAATTCAGTGTCTTCAACAAATGATGCTTGACAAACAGGATAGCTGAATAAAACTACATCTTTTATCTCACTCTGCCCGTAACTCAACTCCAAATGAATCGAAACATCAGCATAAGACCTGACGACCTAAATATGATAGAAGAACATATATGGAGTACACTGGAACTTATAGGCACAAGAAATGATGTTTTGAACAGGAGTCTGATATAGCAACAATTGACAAACAAGCCCACATGAAGCTAAAGCTGAAGAAGTTCTGTGCAACAAAGGACACTATCACTAGGTGAAGAGGCAGCCCGCAGAGAGGGAAAAGTATCTTTTCCAGCCATATGTCAGTTAGAGAGCTAATATCAAGAATATACCAAGAACTGTAAAACCTAAACATCAAACCACAAACAACCCATTTAAAAAAATGGGGCATGAAACTAAGCAGAGATCTCTCAAGATGTGAAATACAGATGGTTGAGTACATTTTTTAAATGTTTAGTATCTATATATATCTAGGAAAAGCAAATTAAAACTACTATGAGATTTCATCTTATCAATCAGAATGTCTAAGATCAAAAAAAAAATGATGAAAAACGCTGGCCTGGGAATGGAGAAAAGGGAACACTTACTCACTTGTGATGGAGGCAGAAACCACTGCATCCACTACTGAAATCAGTGTCGAGAGTCTTAAACAGCTAGCCACAGTTCTACCCACCATCCAGCAGTACTTACCTTAGGCATATTCCTAAGGAGGAGTTTATACCCTATTCGTGTGTTGCTGATCTGTTCATCAAAGGCTGGAAATGGAAATGGCCTAAATTTTCATCAACTGACAAATGGTGAAGAGTGGGGCAAATTCACACAATGGAATATTATTTGGTTGTCAAAAAAGAAAATTAAAGCTGGAAAGATCGTTCAGTGGTGAAGGTCACTGAGGCTCTTGCCAAAGACCTGGGTTCATTTCCACATGATTACTGACAACCATCCATAATTCCAGATTGAACAGATAGGATACCTTTTTCTGGTATCTGCAGGCATTGCACAACACAGATGCATTCACATACATGCAAGAAAAACACTTATACACACAAAATAAGCTACTTTTACAAAGATATTAGCCAGGTGTGGTTGTGCATGCCTTTAATTAAAGCACTCAGGAGATAGAGGATAGAAGATATCTATGAAATAAAATTCAGTTTGATCTACATAGCAATTTTTAGGCTCTACATAGCAATTTTCAGGCTAGCCTGGGCTATATAGAGACCCTGTCTCCAAAAACATTTATGAACTTTTCAAGTAAATAGACGGAAATAGAAACAATCTGACTGAGGTTGCAGAACCCTAGAAAGACTAACATCACGCGCTTTCTCTTATCTGTGGATATTAGCTTTGAATCAGTAGATATCTGTGTTTCTTTGGAAATACACGTAGAGGTTAGGAAACTAGTAAGCACACCCTGGGGTGAAGAGGAATCTTTCAAAGGATGGGTAATAGAATGTACTAATATAAAGAGTGGAGGGGTATAACGGATCAGGAAAAATCAATTGGGATGAGATGGGAGAGGAAGGAATACGAGGAGGAATAACTAACACTAAAGGCCTTCTGAAAAAAAATATGGAAACCTACTACCATAAAAGCTCTGATATATATATATACATATACATTTTTATATATGCATTTATAGAAATATATGCATTTATATACATACATATTTTAAAAGACAATTTAAGTGGAGTTATCCTATAATGAAGACACACTATCCCAACTAGACACCTCATTCTAGTAAATAAAAACCCCAGTACTAGGAATTGATTATCTCTTTCTTTTAGTTTTTGCCAGTGGGAACCCATACAATCTGAAACATTATAGGTTATTGTCACTGTTCTTGGTTACACACCAGGACTTGACTATGAGACTCTATCACTAAAGATAATGTATCGTTGACTCATAAAATCTGGAGAAATCAAAACAGTACTGACCTGGAAGCCTTATCCCTATTGGCTAGCTTTCTTAATGCTGGAAGTTGCTGTGCATGCTACTAGAGAAGAAAGGTAATCATCAGTCTTTGTGATTGGAAAACACTGCGAGCTACAATAATAACTGGCCTGGCAAGATATGGCCACTTGTGCAAATAGTGGCACAAATGTTATGGGAGAAAGCAACCACACTCATATTGAATTTGAGACCCATGCCCAGAGATAAGACCCATATGTGGCGTTGTTATCAGGGCTAAGGACCTGTGGCTAGATAGTTCACAGGTCCTAGGGCAGACCTACTATTACTAATCTATTAAGTGGACAAACTATGAAATGACACCTGACACATTGCCATGCCCGCTAGTGGGTGCATCTTTCAGTCCTCATCAGAGAACCTTCTGGCAATAGAAAGCTATGAGGACAGAGAACCACAACTGGTCAACATGCAGAGAATGAGAGAGTGAAGAGTGCTCAGGCTCAAATAGGATGTCTATGCCGCATTCACGCCCCTCTGCAAGGCTCAGGGATTGTTATAGGAATAAGAGGTGATGGATGACTACAATGAAACAGAATGTTCCAGAGAGCAGGGCAGCTCTATATATGAACTCACAGTAACTGTAACAGCATTCACAAGACCTTCTCGTCTTAAGCCACACAGACTCCCAGCATGAAGAGGATGGACACCAGGTGCCACTGAAGAGCTATTGACGTTCAACCCGGATGGACAGGGAAGTGTTACAGAGGGAAGAATATGACCAAAGTAAGTCATATGAAGTTCTCAAAGAATAAGTACAAATACTTGTTTTAAATAGGCTTGCGTTCAGGCCTTAAAATCATTTTCTACTGAAGCAAGCCTAAGGAAGCAAAATCTTAGAGGGGAACTAGACAGCCCTGAGGTCTATAACAGCTAAAGCAAGGAGTTAAACATCACACAGTATTGGTGTTTTCTGTAGCATTTGGAATGAAATGGATTTTCAGCTGCTCACTAACATTGTCTTGATAATTACTTTCTGACAATAGCATATTTTAGTACTGAGTCATCTACAGTATGAATGTGAATGATTCAGCAGTGAACCCCAACATAATTAACGGGTCCCCCTATTTCATGGGAACTTTCATTAATATACTACACATTACATGAAATATTCATGGGTCAAAATTAGGAAATACTTGGGAAGAGCTGAAATAAGCTTTGACAAAGAAGATATACAAACCAAGAATAAACTCAAGCTTGAAGCCATGTCTAACTTCCTTTAGCCCAACTGAACATACCTGAAATAGAGAATGAGCAAGGGATTTCCTGTGTTGTTTAATGTGAGCACCACATAAAATTATATCTAATGTGCTTAATACATTGAGGTTCTAGACCATTCATCATAACTAGTATCAATACTGTTTTGTTCCAAATAGAACCATAGTCCATTCTCTAATGCATGCAAATAATCAGACAAAGTAGACAATTTATAAAAGTAACTTCATCTTGCTGAGTCGTGTCTCCTTGCTGAATTAACTGTAAGAATCTCAGAGCACAAAGGCACAAATGGTTCATAAAAGTTAGAATTAATATCTTATTGCAATTTATGATCCAACAGATTGTATAGTATCTATATTTAATATTTTGATTATAAAATAATTTTAAATAGCTGATAACTGTGTTCAAAACCAGGATTCAATTCACTAATGGCTGCTACAAGATTTTCAAGTCCTCCGCTCTGAACATGCAGTATACTTTGATTATATTTAGAAATTCTCCCCTAATTTCATCCTTCCTATTGCCCCCTACCAGTTTTCGTGCATATATATTAAGGCCTATTGAACCACATTTAGAGCCAAATGTCCTACAGTGTGTGTTCCATCCACTAGAGCATGGTTAACCTATCTAGCATCACATCCTTAAAGGAAAACAACTTTCCCTCTCCAAGTAGTTATCAGTTGCCAATAGTTTAGATACTAAGATGACAAATTCTTATCCACTTCACCACTTGCATATTGGAATTTTGTCTGCTTTGAATTTGTATGGATCTTGTGCATGCTGTTACCATTGCTGTAAGTTCATATGAATAACTTGCCAGCTGTCTAGAATACTGTTTCCTTGTGGTCACCAACTACCTCTGATTTTACAATCTTTCCACCAAACTATTCCACAATGGTCCCTGAGCCATGGGTGTCAGAGGTTTCATAAGGATATCCTACTCATAGATAACTTCTCTAAAGTCTCTTACTCTCTGCTGTTTGGCCAGTTGTGGCTCGCTGTAGTAATAACGATCTATTACATGAGGGAGCTTCACTGGTTGAGAGTTGAACGATGCAATGATATTCTTACATCCTCCCAATCCACTCTGTTCCCTGAGTCATAGTTGTAGAGCTTGTATTGTAGATGTATCACTTAGGTCTGAGAATGTCACAGACACATTCATTGTGTTTGGCCAGTTGTGAAACTTTGTAATAGTCTCTGTCTGTTGCAAAAGGAAGTTTCTTCAATGACTTGTCCCTGAGTATAAGTAAACATATTTAGAATAGAGTAAGAAATTATATTGGTCTCATATTGTGACAAAAGTAGGTTTTTCTCTAGTATCTATGATCTCTCCAGCCTTGTGTATATCCACTCACGTATAAAGATTTGGTGCTAAAATCTGCAAAGGAGAGAGAACATACATAACATACATCACTTTTTTTCTGAATCTGTGTTACTTCACTTAGTCTGACAGTTTCCAGTTGCATCCATATACGTGCAAATTTCATTTCATTCATCTTTCCCACTGAGTAGCACTCCATTATGTCAATACATCACATTTTCATTATCCATTCATCAGTTGAGGGACACTTAGGTTGCTTCTATTTCCAAGCAAGACCAGTAAAAAACACGGTTGAGCAAGTATCTCTGTAGCAGGGTGTTGGATTCTTTGTTTACATGGCAAGGAGTGGTATAACTGGATTATCTGATAGAACTGTTGTTTTAATTCCTCCACACTGATTTCCACAGAGGTTGCTCCAAGCTGCAATCTGTCTGCCAGTGAACGAGGGTTCCCTTTTCTCTGTATGCTTTGCCAGCATTTGTTAGTGTCATTTGTTCCCTTGATCTTAGCCATTCTTTACTTGCATTTCCCTAATTACTAAGGATGTTGGACACTTTTAAAGGTATTTTTTAGCCATTTTTGTTTCTTCTTTTGCAAACTCTCTGCTCAGATCTATAGTCCATCTTCTAATGGGTCATTTGAATTCTTGACCCATTATTTTCATTCCTTGTGTGTGCTGGGTACTAATCCTCTAGCAAATGTATAGCTGGAGGAGATTTTATCCCACTCTGTGCTCTTTCTCTTCACTCAGTTGTTTTCTTTGCTGTACAGCTTTCTGCTTAATGAAGTCCCATTGTCAATTGTTGACCTTAATTCCTAACAATTGAAGTTCAAGTTAGAAAGTCCTTTTCTGCCATAAGTCACTGTCTAGGCTTTCTTCTAACATTTTCAGTGTTTCAGGTTTCAAACTGAGGTCTTTGATACATTTGGATTTGACTTTTGTGCAGTGTGATAGATTTGGGTCTAATTTTGTTCTTCTATATGTGGAGACTCTGTTTTGCCAGCACCAGCTGTTGAAGACTCTATCTTTCCTCTAGTATGTGTTCTGGCATCTTTGTCAAATACTAAGTGGCCAAATTGTTTGTACATATGTTTGGGTCTTTTATTTTTGAGACAGGTCCCAGGTTTCCTGGAACTTATATGCAGACCGGGCTGAATTTGATAACTGAGATCTGCCTACGTGCTAGGATTAAAGTGTATACAACCATTCCTGGCAAGGGTCTTCTGTTTTGTTCCATTGAGCTACATGTCTTTTTTTGTGCAAGTGTCATGCTGTTTTTATGAATATAGCTTGAGATCTGGTATGGTAGTGTCCAGCATTGCTCTTTGTGCTCAGTATTGGTTTGCCTATTAAGGATCTTTTATGATTCCATATGAATTTTAGGATGGCAGTTCCTATTACTCTGAAGAATGTCATGGAGATTTTGATTGAGATTGCATTGAATCTATAAATTGCTTCCTATAGGATGGTCATTTTAATAATGTTAATTCTATCAGTCTGTGAGAACAGGAGTCTCTCCAGCCCCTTGTGTCTTCTCTAGTCTCTTTCTTAGAAGATGTCAAGTGTTTACTGTCATTGGTGAGGTTTATTTCTGTATATTATTTTGAGGATATAGCTTAGTAACATTGTAGGCACTGAATCTTGGGAACCCCCAAGTTCATTCCTTAAGAAACCAGTAAAACACAAAAGACCACATAGGTCCTGATTCAAAATTAGTGGGAGACTTCAATGCCCCACTCGCGTATCTAGAAATGTTCTACTACTAAAAAAAAATAAATAAATAAAATAAAAATACCTGAAAGACAAATTACACCATAGACCAACTGGACCGATATCTAAGGAATATTCTACCCATGAGTGGGGCACATACATACTTCTCAGCAGCACATCAAATTTTCTCTAAAACTGATTAAATTTTAGACCACAAAGAGTTTAGCAAATATAAAAAAAGTTAATAATTTCCTGCATCCTGTCAGACCACAGGAGAATCAAATTAGAAATCAAAAGCAAGACTAACAATGATCATTAAAGAAGTCAGAAAAGACACTAAAATATTTTTAGCATCAAATGACAATGAGAGCACAATTTCTCAGAACTTACAGCACACAGCCAACTCAGTCCTAAGAAGAAATTTTATACTTGTAAGTAAGAACTCACCAGGACTGGAGAGATGACTCAGCAGTTAAGAGCACTCTTTGCTCTTGCAGAGGACCCAGGTTCAATGCCCAGCACCTACATGGAGGCTAACAAAGGTCTCTAACTCCAGCTCCGGGAGATCTGATGCCCTCTTCTGATCTTCATGAGCACTGCATGATATGGGTGCACTTTACACAGATGCAGCCAATGCACACGTACACAAAAAATAAAAATAATAGAAAAAATAATTTTTTTAAAAAAAGAACTCACATTTTTGAAAAATCAGGGAGAGCTCGGCTAAGCAACCTAACAATGTGAAAGTGCTAGGAGATCAAGAAATCTGACAAAAACAGTCACCTGTGGAAAGTTTACAACTATGAATGCTCACATTAAAATGTGCAGGGATCTCAAACAAACCACCTACTGATGCACAAATCCCTAGAAAATTAAGAAGTCAAATCCAAATGCAGCAGACAGAAAGAAGTAACAAAAATCATGGCAGAAATTAATGAAATAGAGGCTAAGAAAACAATATATTAATCATACAAAGATTTGGTTCCTTTGAAAAGATTTACAAAACTGACCAACTCTTAACTAAACTAACCAAAAATTTAATAAAAAAGGACCCCAAAATTAAAATAGGAGATAAAAGGGGCATGCTACAGTTGAGACTAATGAACTCAAGATGACCATCAAGAAGCACTTGAAAATTATATTGGGACAAATCTAGAAGTGAATAAATTTGTAAGTTCACAAAGAATAGTCCAGAGCCAGAAAATTTTACAGCAGTATTCTGCCAAAATTTCAAAGGACATCTAATAACAACACGTCTGAAACTGCTCCACAGAATATAAAAAGAAAGAACATTACCTAACTCATTACCACCACCCATTGAGAATGGCTACCATGAAGAAAACAAATAACAAATGTTGGCAAGGATGTGGGAGCAAAGGAACTGTATTCACTGGTTTATGAGCAGTGCATCTACTATGAAAGTCATTGTGAAGACTTCTGAAAAAGACTAGGACTAGAACTACCATGTGACCTAGTTATATAACCCTGGGCATATACCCAAAGGACGCTACATCTTACTACAGAGACACTTTCATATATTTTTTTTTGCTACTTTTCTCACAATAGCAAGGAAATGAAGTAAACCTAGATGTCCCTCAAAAGGTGAACAGTTAATGAAAATATGGTGCACACATATACACAGTAGAATTTCATAAAGACAAATGAAATTTACATGAAAATGGAAAGAGATTATTTTATGAGAGATAATCCAGGCTCAGAAAGACAAATACCTCATATCCTAACTGCTAAAATATTCATTCATATCCACGTAGGAGGAAATATGGGTAAATGCCAGAAAACTAAAGAAGAGACTATGCAAGTACAGAAACAAAGAAAAAGAAGGGGATGTGAAGGAAAACGCAGCGAAGTGCCAGCAGACTACACAGGGGCAAGAGGGTCCCCCGGAGAGTGAGGGGAGCGGGAGGGAGGCGGTAATCAACCAGAATCAAGTATGACAGTTAGAAACCCGTCACTTCCTAAACTAAATTAAAACTTCAAAATTAAAACAATGGCTTAATTGTAAAAATGTTAAAACTATAGAACCAAGGAACAATATTAAAAGCAGTGAGAGAAAAAAACCAACTTACAAAGGCAAAATTCCCCGGAACTCTGCGAAAAAATGCTGACAGCCGGGAAAGCCCCAGAGAGGTGAGCTCCAAACGCCAAAAGAAAGCAACTGTAGACCAGGATTTTATGTAAGCAAGCACAGATATCCTTTTAAAGTGATAGAGAAATTTATTGAAAGAAAATCTTCAAGCCAGTGTTACAGAAAAAGCTCAAGGAACTTCATCAAAGAGAGAATGAGGGATAGTCATAGCACAGACCACAGGAAAGACTACATCTCATGGGGAAAACAAAATCAATATAGGAGACCTGGAAAGAATCTGACATAACAACTCAGTAAGTCAGAGAACCCCTAACATAACCAGAGAGAAAAAGACGAGCAAGCGGTATGAGTACAACCAGCTGAAAAATATCAGCAGAATTAACAGGAATCAACAAATGTTACTCCATAATAGCATTAGATGTGGACGATCTCAGTTCTTCCACTAGACGGAGAGCTGCTGATTGAATCAAAATACTAGACTGAATCATCCGTGGCCTGCAGGAGACATTCCTCACTGCTAAATATTCATACAGACTAAAATTCAAAGGCTAAAATAATATATACTAAGCAAATGAAAGTAATTAATAAATCAAAGTGGCCATTCCCATTTCCAGCAAAACCTACTTCAATTCAAATGTGTTCAAAAGATGTAAAAATAGTATGTAAAGATGGTATGTAAAGATGGAATACTGCATATTAGTAAAAGGCGTACCCCATCAAGAAGATATAATGATAATAAGTCCATATAGACCAAACGCTGCTGCACAGAACTTCCTAAAACAAACTGTACTAAGAATAAAGGTACTGAAGCAATAATAGTGATTTCAGTACCTCACTTTCATCAAGAGATTGATTGCACAGACAAAAGTAGACAAACTTCAGAGCTAAATTGTATCATGGATCAAAATGGTCTAACAGATATCTACAGAGTATTACCTCCAACAGTTGCAGAATACACATTCTACTTATAAGGGCCTAGAGTTTTCTCAAAAAAAGACCATATCATGACCATAAGTCAAGTAATAACAAGGACAAGAGTCTGTTTCATCTTAACAGATCAAGAACAATAATAAGAGTAATTATGATAGACTAATTCAATGACAAGAGAAGCCACAAAACTGCATAACACATGGAATCTGAACAAAACACTATTGAAAGACAAGCAAATCATAGAAGAAATCAGGAGATATTTTAAAATTTCTAGAGTCAAATGAAAATGAAAAAATATGACTAGCTAATCAGAGCCCTCTCGCTTTGTCCTGATCATGCTGCCTTGGGCCTAAGCCCCATCACACTACAGGAGGGTGAGAGCCTGTCCACTAGATCTCCATCACCTTGCTTTGGGACCAGCCCTGTTCAAGCTGCTCCAGGTTGGACAATCACTCTGCTTATAGCTAACCAGAACTCACCTATTTAGTCACCATCTTCCTGCTTCGAGACTAGGCCCATTCCTGCTGCTGGAGAGCTCCTGACTAGCGCACCTGGAGGCATACCAACTGAAAATACAAACATAAATCACAGACCAACTAACTATTCATACTTGATCAGAAAGCAATGAAGCTACACCAATAATAAAACAGAATCAAATTTTAACCTAGCAAAGATTGGCTAGATGCTCATTATTAGACATACAACCAACAAAGGAAGCTTGTATGCCCAGGTCACAAGTCAAATCTCAAATAACAAAGGTATGTCTAAAGGGAAAATGTATAGCTTTGAATAGCTACATCAAAAAACAACAGAGAAATCTACAATAAATGACCTAATAACATAACCCAGGGTCTTAGAAACATGAGGAAGAAAATCTGAAATGAGTACATGAAAATAAAGATGAGGGAAGAAATTAATAAAATGCAGACTAAAGGAAACATGAAACAAAGGCCAGGTTCTTTGATTTAAAAAGAAGATTGACAAACCATTAGTCAAGTTAACCAAAAAAGAAAAGGAAGACTAAAATTAATATCGTGTGATATGAAAAATGAGAAAGAATACCAAAAGTTAAAGATCTAAACAGAGATGAGAAGAGGAAGGGGAGAGAGAAGTTAATCACAACCAAGAATACAAAAAAAAAAAAAAAAAAGCCTTGTTAAAGTCCACTAGGTAGAAAGCTATTTTTAAAATACTTTTTAAAGGGTTGAAAAGTGGTACCCCAGATGATTGGACAATCCTGCTCCCAGAATTACTGAAATTGCAATGACACGCATGGGCTGCATCTTTATAGGTTACTGTTCTTGGGGGCCCCTGAGGTCTCTACAGCAAGACTTGTCATTTCGATTGTTCTTGGTTACCCACTGTGATTAGGTGGAACAACCCTATTGCAGAAAACACTGAACAGTTTGGCTCCAAGACATAGAGAAATTAATCTTTAACTGACCAGGAAACTTCTCTCCTTTCATATTTCCAGGCATGCTCTGGAGGCTGCTATGAGAAAAAAGACATCAATGATCTTACCTGGTGATAAACTCTGTGTGCTAGAATACCAACCTGTAAAGCAAAATGTAGCAACTGGCCCAGTGGTGGCATGGTTCTTATGAAAGTAGCCAGCTGCTTTCTGATTAGATTTTAAGCCTGTTCCACAAGAGAGAATCCAAGCCTGGGACTGTAAACCCAGTCAAAATCCCATGGTTTGTATTTGGGAGCAGGGGTCATGGACCCTCTATTGCTACTTTGCTAAAAGGCCATGTTGTCAAACGTCTCCTAAATATTCATGTTTATATTCAGACCCGGGGATGTTCTCAATGTTGCACAGAGATGCTTCTTTATGCAGTGGGCACCAGTATATAGAGATTCATACCTGGTCAAAGTGCTAAGAATAAGCAACCTTGAGTGTTTAGCCCTAAGAGGAACATCATTATCCAATTCCCCTCACCAAGACTGCTCAAGGATCATCATTGACAATGAGGCAGGAATAATGTAGAAGCCAGAAGGTGGAGAGAAGGGCTGTGAAATGCGCTCTTCTAGACATGGCCTGGTACTCATGAACTCACAGCAGCTATGGTTATCTACACAAAACCTACACAAGATCAAGCCACATGAAAGGGAGGAAGAGATATGTGGCCCAACTCCTAGCTGAGGGACTAGTATTGTCAGTTGATGGCATCTATGAAAGAGTTATTTTTCTTTGGGGTTGCCTCACTAGTAGGATATCCATGTTCCAGTGAACGATGTCACATACATGTTTACACTATTTGGATGCAGTGAGGTAAAAATGTTTTAAACATGAGGCTATAAACAACCAAAACAGTCCTATAGTTGGCCATAGGATAAAAGAAGCAACATTCTCCCAACTGAAAAATAGCTCAGTACAAAATGAGCAAGAGGCTGAATCTTACCAGGTATTTACAGGAAAACTAATACCAAGTTTCTTCAAATAAGTACAAACCATAGAAAGTAAATTAACACTACCAGATAACTTCACAAATTCAATACTATCCTGATACCAATGGGGAATAAGGACAAAAATAAATAAATAAATAAATAAACAAACAAACCGGGGGGGGGGGGGAATCCCTGAAGAGGATTGTAAAACTTCTTAGTAAAATAGTCATAGACTATTAAAAAGTCATATACTGTGATCACCAGGCTTCAGTATATGAATGCAGGGATGGCTCAAAAATTCAATAAATATAATATACCCTATACATAAACTTAAAGATAGAACCATATATTATATTTATTTATGTTATATGGATATTCTGTGAGGTCGTTCTCATGAAGGGATGTCAAAGGCATGGTAACAAGGAGATGGCACTGGTATAAAATCAGACACCTGGACAAGTAGAATAGAATACAAGGCCGAGAAAGAGACCACACAGCTGCATCTACCTAATAACATGTCACACGTATACACTGGACGAAAGTTAGTATATTTAAAAATGGTGATGGGACACCAAGATATAAACATGTAGAAGAGTGAGCCCAGCTGCCTGTCTCTCACCTGGAACATAAATCTATTCAGAATGCATCAAAGACCATAATGTAAGACCTGAAACCCTGAAACTGTTAGATGAGAAATAAACAAAACAAAACTGCAGGTAACAACTTTCTGAAAAGGGAATGGTAAGCATTGACAAACTAAACTGCATAAAATTAAATCTTTGCACAGTAAAGGAAACAATTAACTGTATGCAGATACCACCTGTAAAGTGAGAGAAAATCTTTACTAGCTATATATCTCACACGGAATTAACATCTAGGATACAAAAAGCAAAACATAATGAATGTGATAAAAACCCTAAACCACCAAACCAATAAATGTGCAAACAAAATGAATGGATACTTCTCCAAAGACAAATCACATTTTGCAGGTGCATCTACTGAAAAAATGCTCAATGTCCTTAGCCACAGAAATTCAAATAAAAAAATACATTAAGATTCCACCTCTCCTCTATTAAAATGGCTAACAGTTAAAAAGAATAGAGCAAATGCTGATGAAGATTCAGAGGTACCATAACTCTTAAACATTGTAGGAATGAAAGCCAGGGTAGCCAGCATTGAAAGCAGGATGGACGATCCTCAAAAATCTAAAAGTAGAACTTCCGCATGACTGCACTGTGCAACTCTAGAACATATACTCAAGGAGATCTAAGTCAGCACACCACAGAGATACATTTGTGTTTTTTTGTGGCATTGTATGCCCTAGTTAAGCTATTGAGTTATGGAATGAGTGTCTATGCATCTATTAAATAAACAGGTAAAGAAAAGAATGTGGAACAGAAAAATAACAATAATAAACCAATGTCCTCAGCCGAGAGGTAGAAACTTAAGAAGTGTGTGATAGTGTCATCCACATGGAAGATGGACTACGGCACTGGGATATGACAGAGGCCAGGTGACAGCTGGCCAGGGAGAAGCAGAGCCAAGACTGCAGCCCATCGGTTCATATGTGTACATAGTATAGTCAGAAGCTTATATGAAATGGTGCTGGTGTTTTCACAGATATCCCCCCAACTCTATGGAGAAAGATGAGGAAGTGACCAAGAGTGGGTTAAAAACAGAAAGAGCATGAAATTAAAATTGGCTATAAAAGTAACTGGATACTGGGCAGTAAAAGTAAAAGATGCATTTGAGTCAATGAAAATCAGATGGAATACCAGAGCATGTGTCCTGAAAGAGTCCATAATCGGTGTAGAAAGTGAAGCTGAGATTCTGGGGGCTTTCAGGTGACTGGGACTACATCTGGTCTGTAATGGGCGTGGTTAGTAAAGGACAAATGGGCAAGGAGATTAAAAGCCTGAAGACTGCTGCTTCTTGAACAGTACTCCTATATTAAACTCATCCACCCAGGGCTCAGGGACCATTGCAGAAGAGAGAAGAAGGGGCAGAAAGATTGTAACAGCCAGGGAGAAGGTGCATGATGCTATGGAAATAGAATCCTACAAGCTCCTGGGACCTTGCTCATATGAACCTACAGCAATGCTGTCAGCATTCACAAGACCCATGCAAACTCGGGCAAACAGAAACCCAGCATAGAACAAGGGAAATAGACACCAGACTCCAATGAAGTAATATTGGCAACTGATTACTACTGGGAGAGGGAGAGCTTATTTTCCTAAAGCGAGGGACTCTAGATAAGCTGACTAAACCTCAGTAGATGAACCTGCACTGAGGAATGTCTGGGGACACTAACTTGACACAATAGGCCTTAACACAAATGACAGAATGTATGAATTCTAGTGGGGAGGTCTATGGGAGGGTGCCAGCGGGGAAGACGGTATAAAGAAGAGACTGATTGAGAGATTCTGCATGAAATGCGGAAAAATTCAATACAAAATATTTTTAAAAGATTTGGATGGCAAGAGGCATAAATTCTAGGGGGCATCACAAAGTACTTCAGTACTTGGTCAGTGCTGAGTGATCCTGTCAGAAGAGGGACTACATGTAGAAAAGAGCCTCAGTCGTAACGATGACCTTTGATGTGTGGCTTGCCAGGAAATAAGGTTATTAACCGTGGTTTCAGTTGATGAGAGCAAGCCAGGGAGCCCACTCAGAGCAAATAAAGTTCTGGGTTCACTTTTGTAATCCTGCCAATAGCAGGGTATTTGAAGGAAAAAGACTAGACTTTGTGAGGTTTTATAAACACGCACACGCACACACACACACACACACACTTACAGAGCATTTGAACTTTAAAGTGACTGGCTACTTACATAAAAGGGTCTTAAAAAGTGGAAGGCACTGAGCTGATGACATAATTTTCAAATTTAGATTTCATTTGGCCAAGCATAGGAATGGGGGCACATGAAAACTTTATTTCAGTTATAAAATAATATAGACTCTGTCCCTTCTTAATGAGCACATAAAAAATAATGGAGAAATTTGATTACTTAAACTTGAAAGCTCTTCTGAGATTTAAAATTCTGTTTGCTCTAAGGATCTCCATCACACATGGTTGCTAACACATGGACTGTGAGCAGACCATAACATTAGCACAGGAGTTTTCCCTCAGAAGGTAGGTCAGATCCTAGACGTATTTGAATGATATGACCAGTGGAACTTATTGATAGATTAGATGAGTTTGGGGATCATGAGAGAGAGAGGTCTGGATATGCCAAGGATTTATTTGTCTTGAGGAATGAGATCGAGAGATTTGTCCACATACTAAGTTGGAAAAGGTCAAGAAGAGCAAGTAGATATGGTCACTAGGAGTTCAATCCTGATCGAACACGCTGTGCTGAACTCCTAAACAAATATTCAAGCAAAGACTCCTGATTTTGAAGAAAAGTATGATCTAGGGGTATAGCATTATAATATGTATTAATACACATATGTACACAGAGAGCAATTCAAAAGAAAGTAGACATAGGGCAGAGAGGGACCTAGAAAAGAAAGATCAATCCTCAGTTCAAGTCACAGACAAGGGCTGGGAATCATTCTCCTCAGTAGTAAAGCAGCTTTGAAGTGTTCAGTTGATGCCCCAGCTGTGAGTGAAGTACAGAGCTGAGGCGGCCAGAAGAGAGAGTCCCGGCATGATAAAGACTTTGAGCCTGAGGATTATTTATTTATTTATTTATTTATTTATTTATTTATTTATTTGATACAATATCACTGTCTAGTTCTGGCTAGCCTGCAACTCACTAAGTAGACCAGCCAGGCCTCAAATTCACAGAGATTCACCTGCCTCTTCCTCCTGAATGCTGGGATTAAAGTCATGGGCCACCACATATGGCAATGTATTTTTTTTTTCCATGGGTATGAGCGTTTTTACTGTAAGTGCACACATGCAGTGCCCATTGAGACCAGCAGAGGGCATCGGATGCCCTGGAACTGAGTTATAGATGGTTGTGCAGCCACCTGATTCTGGGACCCAAATCACGGTCCTCTGGAAGAGCCCCTAGTGTTGTTGACCACTGAGCAAACTCTCCATGCCAAGCCTAAGGTTTTAGAGAGGAAACCAGTGGCATGAAGAACCCAGGCCTATTATGATATGAAGATACGATATGAAATGAATAAAACTTAGAATACTATGTGCCCTGCAACCCCAGTTGTATTTGTATATGTATTTGAGTATGAATTTCACTATTTTATATGTAATTATTAACAGCTATATTTAAGTGAACCATATTGAAAATTAAATATTAATTTGAAATCTTAACTCAATTTCTTTTGGGAACAGCCATTTTATAGTAACAGAAAACCTGACATATGTTGTTTCATGACATTTTAGCCAGTTTTAATTTAAAATTTCATCTTTTAGAAGTCTTTATCAGAATTCAATTGCAATTATTATCACAATTGTTATTTAGTACTTTTTCTATCTTTCTACTGCCAAAGACAATTCTCCAATTCTCCTGAGCATTTTTTTTTCTGAAATAACATAACTTTAACAATCAAAATAAATTTTAAATGGGTCAAACTGCTTGCTCTCTCTTACACAGTTGTTATGGGGATTAGAAAATATGATGTGTTAACATTTTGGAAAACTGTAATGTGTGCTTTAAATATCTCACATTTTCAGCTCATTGGAAAGTACTAAACAATTATTTCAATTTCTAGTTACATTTTAAAGACTGTGATGATCAATATTGTACATGTTGGGAGCAAGTGTGAAAATATGCTTATGTGAAGAAAAGTACATCTCTAAATGTATGACCAACTTGAAAACACAGAGTTTCTCTCAGGGAATGGTATCACAGAAGTTCTCTGAAGACGAGATACAGGGCAGGGTACATAGTTTGAAAATCATTATAAACAACGCAGATACAAGCCTCATGTCCACTACCGCCCCAAGTAAGAATCACTTTTCTCTCTTAATTGTGTTTTGTTACTGTATTAAATTGGGTCATTGAAAAGAAGCATGACTGCATTATCGTCTCAGTCCCCACAGAAGTGTCTTTACCCCGTGTGATTTCACTTTGTGTCAGTATTTATAACAGGAGCCTTGTGTACATGCTTATACAACTGCTGTGAAAATGCTAAATATGATTTTATTCAATACCTTTTACTATAAAAACACAAGTGTTAGACTTTACCACACAAATGAATTACCACAAAAATTATCTCTACCGAAGCATCAGTCATCCTCAGATAATTAGATGTTTGATGGCTAGGTAATACATCATCCTATGTTTACTCCAACTTCCAGAGGGTCAGATTAAATTTCAGGCATAGCTATAGACTCTCTCTCTCTCTCTTTCTCTCTCTCTCTCTGTGTGTATCTTCTCATATCTTTGACATATTTCTCAATATTTTAACTTTCAGTTAGCTAATAGTGTTATAAGCATTTTTTCAGTTGATTCTAAAGCAATTGGGACATAAGTTATAAATGAAAATGAGTAAAGTCTGAGAACACTGGGAAAACTGAACGAAATGGAACAATGGAGCGTGGGTCAGGACAACAGAGGGCCAGGGCCACTCTGTAATGCAGCAGCAATCAGGACTGTGAGCTGTTTTCTTGAGTTTTAGTTGACCCTCCTCCAGCCCTTCTCTGTCTCTCTCTCCTCCGCTTTAACCTTCCTGCCCCCTGGTGTTTTCCTTTCCACTTTCAGATCTCAAGTGTTGATCATCCTGGAGCGCTGATGAATAAGACAGTAGAAGGGAGAAACACGGAGAGAATGAAGAACTTGCAGGACCTCTGATTACACAACTGAGTAACCTCGTGATTTCCTGTCAACTGGAAATGAAAGCGGAAAGAAAGAGTAAGTTCGTCATCAAAGGCCCAGCAGTGAGGAGCACTGGCTGCTCTTGCAGAGGACTTGGGTTGGATTCTCAGCACCGACATAGTGTGGCTAACAGTCATCCTTAACTTCAGTTCCAGGGAATCTCTTGCCCTCGTCTGGCCTCCACGGGCATTGTACAACATGGGTGCACTTACACACATGCACATACACTCATAGACATTAAATAAAATAAATAAATAATTTCATTTTTTAAAATTCAGAATCAAAATCTGAAGCTTTCCAAGTTTTTTTTTTTTTTAAAAAAAAAAAAAAAACATGTTATGAAAGTAGAAAACACTTGGTAGCCACCCCAGAATCTCAACAGCCCAAGGCAGTGTTTCTTTGGGGATGTCCGAGACTCCTTAATATAAAAGGAGCCTAACCCACAAAAACTACACTGCTGACCTCACAGGAATGCTAGACGGCCTGTCTCACACGGAATTCACTCAGACCTGACCTGTACTAAGTTATCAGCTCGCTGGAAGATAACTATCTGAACGGCTATGCAGATAGCTCAGTAACCTACAGAAAAGGAGTTTCTGCATGCTCCGACGTCAGCTCTTTCTGAAACTGTGAGGAAGTTATGAAGTGATGTCATTAGCTGATACATCATGAAGGGGTTTACAGTGTCCTGGCGGTTCCCTCCTGCTTGCCTCACTGAAGCTGCTATGGCGGCCGCACCTGTAACCTTAAGGTGTAAATGCAGTCCATGGTCAGGTAGCCACCGGTTAGCTCCAGGACAATCTATTTTCCAAAAGAGTCAAGCATATTTAGTATTCACATCTACCAAGCTTTTCATAATGAACTCTAAAACCCCATGGAAGCCTTAGAAAGCTCAAATTAACACGTTTACAGGGAGCTCCGGCCATGCTCATTGTGGACAGTACTCTTAGTTTAAGAAGTTCTTACTGTATTTTCTTATCACTTCAAAACCCTAAAGAAGTCTCTGTGTACTCAATTAATATGGTGCTAAAATTACTTTCGTAGTACACTTTTTCTTAAGAGGGTTTCTTTTATATGCCAGACTAATTTGGAAGATAGTTTCATACAATATATACTTAGAATTTACCTGCCTCTTACTTTGAGAAAACAGGATGAGTTTTAGAGAAAGTAAGGGCATAATCTTTTTTTGGATATTTTTGGCTGGATTTTATTGTTAGAAAATAAAAACCAAGAAGAGAAGCAGCAGTGTGAGAAAACAAGCAAATATTTGCCTTAAAAACACAGAAGTGACAAGCAGAATTGGTCTCATCAACTTCTGAACAGGCTTCTCCGATTTTGTTTTAAAGTTTGGCAGGACCATTGTTACAATTACACAATGCAGAAATAACTCAATGAAACTGCATAGGAAACCCTTATTCAACACTTTGCTTTGCTCACCCCGTTCTTTGAGTAAATCTGACGTTATAAGCATAACTGGTCCTCTGTGGACCTCTTAAATAATTTAAAGATGCTGAGCTTCATATTCTACTGCACAAAGATGCTGACATTATTTTAAATTAGGTTTTTACACTTAAAACGTATTGAAGTGCATTGGGGGAGATGAAGTTTCGCTACCTGTGCTTTTTTTGTGTGCGAATTCTTCAGCAGACAGAGTTGGAATAAAACAATATCTTCATGGCTGGTGTTTAATTCAATACCTCCGGCCAAATGACCTGTGCTAAAGCAACAAATAGTTAAGAACCTGACAGGTTTAGAATAATTTATGATTCAAATAGACTTGTTAGTATTTGGTGAAAACAGAAAGCTTCAAATATTTTTCTAACAACATAGAGTACTCTTACGCTGTCTCCCTGTTACATACATTCATGTTTTCCTGCTACTCAAAGGATGTGAAGCCCTGTGTAAGAGAAGGGATCTCTGAAATTCCGGAATGTGACGCTGCCTTTGCCCCAAGGCACCAATCCGAATGTAGTTCAGCTGTGTCCAAGTCACCCCAGACCCAAGGGGTGCCCTCCTTGCTGGCACTTTGTTCCCTCTCTGAGTAAAGGCTTCATCTCATTCCTACACGCAACTGTCACATGTAGTATTAAAGTCCCCAGGTTCTGTGTATTTGGGTCAGAGGCAAAGCTCAAAGTTGAACTAAGGGATTCATTCAATCAGAATTTTTCTTATGTGATCAGGCATGCTCCCAGTTGCCATGCAATGCACATTGGCAAGAGAGAAGGGGAGCAAAAAATATATTTTATTTCAACAAATGGGCACCTTGCCAAGTTTTCATAGAGTGAAAAATTGGAGCCCCGGAGAGAAGCAAATGTTGGGAACCGCTAACCCTTCTGGCCTGTCACATTCCAAGTCAGTCAGATGGTCACAGCCAGCTCTGCCAAAATGCAACATATTATTGAGAACAGAGACAGGTTTCTAGCCTTGAAAGATACCATGTGCTGGGCATTCATGATTTCATATCCAAGACTCCTTGTTGCTTAGCCTGATGCCTAGGTTTTGAAATTTGCTTTCCCCGCTTGTTTTTGGTCCTAGGGGTATTTTTTGTCCAGCAGAGATTTTATATGTCACTGGAATCCCAGGACTTTGTTCCCCTGAGTGTAGTGAATTTATTTTGTTTGCATGATAAAAATTCATGACTATTTATCAAAAGTTTGCTAAACGAAGATCAAAACTCACTGTGTGTAGAGAAGAGAAACATTCCTATCAATAGAAGAAAAAATATCAGAAAAAGATTTCAAACATACTTAGATACATAGGTACATCAATAAATTATCTTGGAAAAATCTATAAGCCAGAAACAGTAGAAGAATTGAAGATTTTTTTAAAGGAATTATTACACTGAAAAGATATCACCTTTCAAACAGTCATTGAAGGATTGTTCATAATGGTCAATGTATGAATTCAATTTATGTGTCAATCAATGAATGACTACAAAAAGAAAACTGTGGTACCCAGACATAATGAAATACGATTAGGCCTCAAGAAAAGAAGGATATCCTGTCATTTGCAATGATACAGATGAATCTAGAGAACACTGTTAACTGAAATAAGCTAGGCACAAAATGACAAATATCACATGATTTTACAAGTGAATCAACAAAAGATAAAATCATGGAAGCAAGAGAGCAGAATAGGTTTCCAGGAGATATGGTAAGAGGGCTTGGCGCTGTGGTAGTGAAAAACGTAAACCTTGGGAAGATAAGGAAAATAGGTTTAAAAATATAAAGTATAATATGGTGACTATAATTAATGATAATGGATTACATTGTTGAAAACCGTTGAGAGATGTTCATAGCATCAAAACAAAGTATTTAGTATTTAAAGTGATAATTAATTCCACACTGTATGTACATTTTAAAATGATTTCTGTGATACATAAACATTTTAGTTAACTTAAAAATAAAATACATATATACATAAAACAAAATATATATCAGATATATATGCTTATGTATTCATTTTCTAGAGGTCTAATTTTGGTAAAATCACTGAAGTTAATTTTTATTTGCCAGTGTGTGGTTTAATGGCTCATATGTTCATGTTAAAAAGTTTTTAGCAGAAAATAGACGAGCTAGCACATAATAAAATACTGTTCTGTTTTTGAAATATAGGAAGCTACATGAAGGTACTGGACCCCTTTTCCTTGGGGCCCCGTAATGGCACGAGTCACCATTTTTTCAACTAACAGTTCTTGACTACCAGTTAGCACAGCTAGAATTGGATGCTTGACTAAACACCTTTACCAGGTTCTGATTTGGGTGGTTTTGGTAGTTCATCTTAGCACCTTAACTGGTACATGCTTGTAAAATTCACCCATTTTAACAAATGTTTGTTGTATAATTACAGAATTATGTTACTATCATCACTGTCTAGTCTTGGAACATTTCTGTGTGTGTGTGTGTGTGTGTGTGTGTGTGTGTGTGTGTGTGTATGTGTGTGTGTGATCTTAACTGGTGATTTCTCCTAATCCTCTACTAGTGAACCCTGTTCTCTCAGCTCTAGGCGCCCAATAATTAATTACAAATCTCTGTGGATTTATTTGTTCTGAACACTCATAAAAATGGAAGTCACTTAGTTTCTGTTCAACCCAGAATTTGAGTTGATGCAATATTTTTGTCATAATGAATAATAATTCTATGAAGATTCTTGCACAAACTTTTATGTAGGCATATGTTCTTATTTCTCTTTAGTTTGTACCTAGAGGAAGAAGTTTTCAGCTATCTAGCAATTCTATATTTAAGACTTTGAAGAATTTCCACACTGTTTTGTAATCAGTCACATCTGTTTGTTTCCATAAGCAATGAACATGTTTCTAATTCGTCCACATCCTCTGCAATAATCAATATTACCCTTTAAAACCATGATAGTTAGCTTCTTATGTGGGAAAGATTATCACTGTGGTTTTGATCTCAGGAACAGAGCCCATCCTGTCTTCACGTCACGGTTATCAATTTGGATGTCTTCCTGGGGGAAATGTCTGCTCTCCTCATTTGCCTATTTTGCGTTTGGATTGTCTTTTTTCAGAAATTAAGTGTCAGAGGATTTCATTTTGGACAAAGTCCCTCATCGTATGTACCATTTGCCAGTGAATTCTTGCTCTGCATGTCGTTCTTTCCTCGGATTTGCTTCACAAAATTGTTCGTCTTCAGGTAGGACAAATTACTGTTGTTTCTTGTGCTTTTGGAATCAAATCCGAGAAGTCACTGCTGAATTCAAGATGAAGAGAGTTTACTCTTATGTGTCCTTTTAAGAATTGTGTTGTAGCTTTCACGTTCAGCTGTTTGGTATCTTTTGAACCAATTTGGTAGATACTTTGAAAGACATTCAGTTGAACTACTTTGCATATGGATATCTAGTTCTCTTTACCTGATCCATTGAAAAAGATATTTTGCTCAATGTATATTTTTATTAAATTTTGCATATTAAAATTTGTGTGTTTTATATAAAACATCATAATTGTCTTTATACACCCAATATCCATATACCCCCTACCAGAATTCATGAATTCTGCCATACGTATTAGGGTCTATTGACTCAGATTTGTGTATACAGATGTCCCTCGGTGCAAGTTCATTCACTGGAGTCTACTCAGCCTATCTGGAGTCCCTCCCTTAAAGAAAAAACTCTGGGACCACTGGGAACTTTCTCTTTTGAACTTGCATCAATGGTTACAGCATGCACAAGACCCAAGCTCACTCAACTCAATCAGACAAAAACTCAACCAAGAATGAGGGAACTGGGCAACAGTTTGCAACCCTAACATAGGAACTATTGGCTACTGACCACTGCTGGGTGACAGGGAGAAAATGTCAATTTTTAAGATTCCTAGATAAGCTGACTATACTCCAGTGGATGAACTTGCACCAAAGGACATTTGAGTAAAAATACCTGACGGGATAGGCCTTAATGTATATGACAGAATGTTTGAAACTTGTTGATGGGGTTTATAAGGGGTGCAGTTGTGGTAGGATCTAAATTTGATTGAGTTCTATTATAAAAAATACACAAACTCCAACAAAATTATATTAAAATATAAAAATTAAATTATTAAGAAAGATGAACTCTCCCTCACCCCGCAGTAATGAGCTGCCAATAGTTCTCCATCTGAGGTTGGGGTCTGCTGCCCAGTTCCCCAGTTCTATGATGTTTTTTATATGATTGAGTTTGCGTGGATCTTGTGCACACTGACAGAATTGCTGTAATTTCATGTGAGCGAGTTCCTAGAGCCCTGGAAGGATCTGCTGCCTTATGATTGTCCACCAACCCTAACTCTTATTATCTTTTCTCCCCCTCTTCCTTAATGGTCCCTGAGCTGTGGGTGGGTGAGGTTTGATATAACAGTCCTACTCAGGGAAATGGATTCTGAAGTCTCTTATTCTCTACACTTTGGCCAGTTGTAGCCATCTGTGCATATCACTCTGGAAGGAAGCTTCACTGATGAGGATTGAGAGATGCATTAGTATTCTCTCTACCCCATATTGTACTATGTTCTGTGAGACTTAGGTACAGAAGTTCCATTGTAGATGTTTCACTTAAGACTGGGCATCTCACAATTACTTATTCTCTGTGTGTGACCAGTTGTAGAATTCTGTAATAGTTTCAATCTGTTGCAAAAAGAAGCTCATTTGATGAGTGATGAATGGTATACTTGTCTGTATATATAAGGATCCATATTTATTAAATAAGAAATTACACTAGTCTAGGTAGTAACAGAGGTAGAGTTTTCTCTAGAATCTGTTTCCTCTCCAGGCATGGTATTTGCTACTTTTACAATGCCACATATGAGTTCTCTCCCACTGAGAGAGTGTTAAGTCCAACTCCATAACTGCTCATTATCCCCAAGATAAAAGTGTCATTACTGCAACGGTACACTGTAGTTTGCTGTGCCAGTCATTGCTGTGGGTGGGTTCAAAGCTGGGGTTGGACCACTGATTGATTTTCTCCTTTTGCAGCTTACATAGTATCTTCTAGAACTGAGAGCTAGTCTTCATGGAGGAGGCGTCCAGGTCAGTTCCAGGGCCATTACTCCAAGTCCTGTGTTCACAGTATTTCTGTCCTCAGCAACAGGGTCTTACCTTCAAGTTCTGGGGGATAATCAAGGACTATAGCAAAAGCCTGTGTTATTTTGTGAGTCTCTTGAACTAATCTTACCAACAACTCAAAGGGAGGTTTCGCCTGTCTAGGACTGTTTCTTTTTAATATAGCCTTCAGGTATGCACATGCACTTATTTTCAAATACTGTATGTGTATTTAAAAATTGTCATGGCACACTTATTAAAATTTAGTTGACAAGAATTTCTAGAATTATTTCTGGATTTTATTATATTGCTCTGAAAGTCAATTTTCATACTGCTAAGCATGGAGCTAGTTTTGAATTTGAGAAGTGTAAGTCCTCCAATTTTATTCCTTTTTAAAATGATTCTTTCAGGCCTGGAGCAATAGCTCAGGATTTAGGAGTACTGGTTGCTCTTGCAGAGAACCAAGGTTCATTCTGCAGCATGCTTATGGCTGCTAATAATCATCCATAACTGCAGTTGCAATGAATCTGATGCCCTCTTCTGGCTTCAGTAGGTATTGCATGACACAGGTGTAGTTCACATACATGTAGGTAAAGCACTCGTACATAAAATTAAAATGATAAATAAAATTTTTTTAAATTATTTCAGCAATTATCATTCCTTTAAATTTCTTTATGAATTTAAGGAATGACTTGTCAACTGTGACAAGGTAATTGGTTCAACTTTTAATAACATTTGGATTTAATCTATGGATTAATTTGGGAGCTGTTTATGCTGATTATTTTTAAATTATTTCAACAATGTCTTATAAATTCTATATTCAAACATGCAAATCTTGAACTTTATTAAATCTATGTCTGAAATTTTTGTTCTTTTAATATTCTTATAAATGGAATTACATGTATATAATTATCTATAAATATAATTGTTTTTCATGTGTCATAACATATCCCAAATCCTAGCTGACCTTATTAGTTCTAGTTGTATTTAGTCTATTTCTTAGAATCTTTTATGTGCATGATCACGTATCTGCAAAGAAAAGTTTATATCTCCTCTTCCACTTGGGATACTTTCCATCTCTTCTTTAAAACTGATGTCTAACCAGCAAAATCCCAGCAAAAAATTAGGAAAATGGGTAAGAAGCATCAACCTTAGCTGAGAAACGATTGATACCTGATGTCTTCTGGGAGAGGGAGAGTTGGTTTTCTTTAAAAGGGTGATTCTAGATAGGTTGACCAAGCTCCAATGAAAGGACTCACACTAAAGGACATTTGGGAACATAAACTTGGCTCAATAGACCTTAACACATATGACAGAGTACATTAACACCCATGGAGGGCTATGAGTGTGCAGAAAGGGGAGGAGGTCAAGATATATTATGTGAAATTTGCTGATGGAGGAATTGATGTTCTTTAAGGTAGTTACTAGACAGGCTGACTAGACTCCAGTGGATGAATTTGCACTGAGGGACATTTGGGTACAAAAGATTGACAAGATAGACCTTAACATATATGACAGAATATTGAAATCCTGTGGGGGACACTATGAGGTGGTGCGAATTGGGGAGGGGACTCTAAATATGATGATGATTTATTGTAAGAAATGCATAAAAACTCAATAAAATGTATTAATTAAAATAATGAATTTTTCTAAGTCGAAAACAAACGTGTACTGAGAATTTTTAAAAATAAATTCACGTAAGTTCAATTAAAAAGTAATTTTTAAATAAATTATAAAAACTAATGTTTAATATAACAGGAACTATTTTTAGAAGAGAAATCAGAAGGGGGACGCTGATGGCAAGGAAAAGGAATTGGTCCACCCCTTGAGTCTGCACTGGTTTGGTTGCTATGCTTGTGTACTTGACTTGGTTTCCACAGGAAGTCTAAAGCACCTAACCTCCTAACCACAGATGAGAAGGAAGCCACACTGCAGGCCTCCTGAGGCCCTGGTGTGAGTTGTGATGACTACTTCCAGCCACTATGATTTTATAATTGTTCAGTTAAGGGGTCCTTAACATCTGATACCAGAAAAGGTAACTGCATGGTGAAAACAGAAACTGCATGAAAGAAGCTAAGCTTAGTTCTTCATAAATTCAAAGAAACCTTTGGAAGAAAAAAGATGTTTAAAAAAGTCTGATCTGAATTATCATAAAGTAGAAAAATCATAGGATAATAATGAGGAATGAAAACGGTGTTTAAAATTTTAAGATTTTATTTTTATTTCTAGTTATGTGTATGAGCGTTTTTCTGTTCGAGGGTAGATACGTGGGAGTCCAATTGCCTGCTTGGGACAAAGGCATTTGATTTCTAGAGTTATAGTTGCAGGCAGTTGTAAGCTGCCCAAGGGTCATGGGAAATGAACTCAAATCCTGTGCAAGAGCAGCAGGAGATCTTAACCTTGAGCTATCTCTCTCACCTAGTAATTCACTTTTTATTGCTGCATGTTGAATTGGAAGAAATCCTCCAATTTGTCTTAGTTTATGAGTTTAATGTACTTGCAGCTAAGTGGTCGAACACTCACAGAATAAGAGTCTGTACTCACCTTTTTCTTCAACATACGTATTTTAGAGCACAAGTATATTATCACAGCAATAAGTGAAGCAAAATTAATGTGTGGAATAAAATAATTCTCATTGTTCAATGATATTGAATAGTGGCTGTGAAATTGATTGTATCTGGAGTCACGGAAGAGACAAGCCTCTGGACACACATGTGAAGGATTTTGGATTAGGTTAAATGAAGTGAAAAGACCCATCCTGAATGTGGATGGCATTGTCCAGGGACAACCCAGATTGGAGGTTAGCTTTCCAGTATAGCCTGAAGACCAAGGTTCTCCAGGAATCTTTGGCAGCAGAGTGGAGCTCCTGAGGTGTCCAGCCTTCTGGAATGAGCAGCTAATGGTCCTCCTGTCTCCGTTGTGAAGACAGTAGCTTGGGCCTATGCAGATCATATCATATGATCCAGTCTAATAATTCTGCATGTAATATATATATATATATATATATATATATATATATATATATATATATTCACTCTCTTGCTTCCGCTCTTCTAAAGAACCCTGACTAAACACTGGCCTCTCCTTCTACCACTGTCATGGAACGTTCTGACAGCAGACTAGTGAGAAACTCTGAGTTCATACAACAGCTTCCCTATTTGTATGCATATTCAAAAAGGCTGTTTTCTACTTTTCAGACGGGGTTCTATAAACAAAATTGAAGTAAGGTAAAGCACATTATTCAATTTTGTTTTGTCATTTATCATGAACAACCTTTGACTCGGGATTTTATTTTATTTAAAGTTCCTCTCAATTTTTACATTTAAAATAATATGGCAAAATCATATTATATATATTCTTAAGATTATTTTGTTACATATTTAGTACATTTATCTTTCCAATTACTCATTACCTTTCATGTAGTAAAGATATTCACTGTGTCTGTTATATATTTTTTATTTTTGCTCACATTCTTGATCAGCTTTTAGCCTTTGTACAATATTGTCTTCATACCGTTTTAAAAGTTTGTTTATATACTTACATGCATCACCTCTTTTGTGCCTTCTAGATTCCCTGACTATAATATGTTATATTGGTAAATTGCATGTTCTTATTGTATTTGTTGAGAGCTGGCTTTGAGAACAACAAGAGATCAACCACCCTGTTTCAGACTCAAGCATGCTTACTTCAAGTGTCTTCCAAAACTCCCTGTGATAGGAAGGATAGAGGATAGCAAACAGCTAAGGACATTGAGAACAGGTAGACTATACACCATTTCCAAAAGAGGTTGCTATTGTTTTTCTCACCTCATAATAGTTTCTGCAGTAAAAACAAGAAACTTGAAACTCCAACATGAAAACACTCCTGTTTTACCCAAAGACCTCTTGATCTGGCCTCTAGCATGACTGTGTCAACAAGACTAGTTCTGTCATTTCTTCTGAACATTGTTAATGCTTGATTTGATTATGTTATTATGTGCTACTTGCTATTTGGTCTATTACTTTTGCTTCCTACATCCTTAATAAATTCATTCAAATCCAAAAGTGGGGCTATCATAGATCATCCTCTGTAGGAAGCATTATTGATATAATCACCAGTATTTATGAGATGCCATTTCCATTTTGAAAATCTGCTATCACAGTGAGTGGAAGCTGAAAACTGAATGTGAAAAAGGGTATATCCAGAAAGAGCCACTGTGGGGTCAGACTGAAACCTGCCACATGCAATGTGGTGTGAAATAAGATGATCGGTGATGAACGGACTGACTTATGACTGTCATGGAAAATTCTCTCCACAAAACACCGCCAAGCATAAAATATGGATAGGCAGATAAATATATTTAGATCTACACATAAAGGATCATCTCTAATGAACTATAGAAACTTTGGATTTGGGAGAATCTGTGGATTTTTTGGTCATGTCTTCCCCAGATACATATGTTGAAGAACGCTAATCTTGTGGAATATTTGAAAGTAGAGACTTTGGAGTAATTAGAGTTAGATTGATTAGGTTATGAGGGTAAAACTGTTTTGAAGGAATTAATGTCCTTCTAAGAAGAGGAAGAAGTTCAATATTAGGCTATTTTTATTGCTATAGGTGTGTAGTATAATTTGAGATCAGGGATGACAATTATTCAAAATTGTCTTTGTTATCCTTGTTTTTCGTGTGTTTCTGTGTAAAATTTGAGGGTTTTTTTTTCAATTTCTGTGAAGAATTGCATCGGAATTTTAATGGGGATTGCATTGAATCTGTAGCTTGCTTTTGAGTGGATGACCGTTTGCACAGTATTAATCCTACCCATCCATGAGCATGGGAGGTCCTCCTGTCTTCAGGTGTCCTCTTCAACTCCTTTCTCCAGTGTCTTAACAGTTTTATGATACAGCTCCTTCCCTGGAGCCAGACAAGTTCCCCACATCCTAGCCTCCCCCCTCACCATCCCAAATGCATAGGTAAGAACCCCACAGATCAAGTCCTCCTAAAACCTGGCTTAGCAGCAGATCTCTAAATCTGGCTGTGCATCTCTGTGAGTGCATGGAGTCCAACATGGAACAGAAGAGTAGACCTAAGACTGAACTCCAGTCGTCACTCTGCTGCTCCACGATCCGACGAGATGAGATTAGATATCCATAAAGCAACACTATCAACAGTGTAATCCCCAGCGCCTGTGTGTGTTTTTTTTTCTTTTAAAGGGGCTTACAGCTAAGAGATAGTCTTGAGTCTCAGGAGAGACTCTGGACTGTGGACTTTTCATTAACATTGAGACTGGTAAAGACTATGGGGACTTTCGAGGTTGAACTAAATGCATTTTGCATTTTATATGGTCATGAGCCTATGGAGGTCAGGAAGTGGAATGTGGTGGTTTGAACAAGAATGTTCCCCAGGGTTCATTTTGTCCTCAGTTGGTGGCGCCATTTTGGGAGATCTTAGAATGTGTAGCCAAGCTGGAGGAAGTACATCACAGGACAGGTTCAAGCCTTGAGGGATTTCAAGTCACACTCTGCTTGCTGTGCCTGCTTGAAGATGTCAGCCTTGGCTTTCTGCTCCTTCTCCAGGCCCTCCTGCCATGATGCCTCCCTGCCTCAACAAACTCTAATTCTCCTGGAACCATAAGCTTCAATAACTCTTCTTTCATAAGTTCCCTGGTCAGAGTGTTTTATCACAGCAACAGAAAAATAACTAGTACACCTACAATGACACTTTTTTTTCTCAAGTTAATATCAAAGACATCACACAAAACCATGGAACTCATAAAACAAGGGTCTGGTTGAGGAACTCCACATACCAGTCTAATGGGTCTGTCCATTTCTTGTGTGCTTAGGAACTGTAGCAGGGAGTGCTCCCAGTGGGTGCTCAGGCACAGTCACAGTGGTCACTACTCAAGACATCTATAGCTGGTCAAGCTCACCCTGAAAATAGCTGAGCTCTATTTCAGGGATCTTTCCTAAGACTTAACAGAGTTTTATCATTTATATTTCTAGATATTTTATTTTACTTTTATTTCATTTCCTTCCTTAATATTACAGTTGCTCAAAATGATTCTTTAGTTCCTTCTCTTATTTTGATGCTCTAGTTTTATATTTTTTACCATAGACAGAAATATTCTTTGTTCTATTCATTTCCTGTTTTTTTTTTATTTCCTTAGTTACTCTTGAATTTATAAAAGTAAACAGTTTCCTTTTTGATCATAGGTCTCTTAGTAAAGAAAGGATTAAAATTGGCTATTATGACATGAGTTTTAATTTCTTATATGATATAACTTATTTTGTTTTGTTTGCAATTAATTTCCATCATACAGAATGAGAGAATGTCAAGTATCTTTAAAGAGAGAGAATAAGGAGCAGTTAAAAGTGACCACTACCTCAAGTCAAAGCAGCCACAACAAGCCCTTGGTCTCCAGGGTCCCTGCCCCGCCCCCCAGGACTGTTGAATCTCACTTTCACAGAGTGAGCATTTCTCTGTGATTTTCAAAGACTTTTTCCATTCTGTGGCCATTCAGGTTTAAAAATTCCAGTTACTTTTCTGCCTTTTCACAAGACACAGGGAACTGGTGCACACAGCCTTCGCATATCCTACCGAGTGGAGGGGGAATAAGTAGAGCGAAGATCAGTTTCCCAGGAGTGTCATCCCTCAGTGGAGCACGCACAGCCCCATCCTGTCTGTGCAGTGCTCCTCAATAACTATAACTCTGCTCTGTCTGAATCGATTCTTCTCGTCCTTCTGTCTTTTTACTTTCACATTTGCCTGTTATTTTTAAATCATTTTTCTATAGTTTGACTTTTCTCTGCCACTTTATTTGATGTCTCTGCATAAATTCAATACTAAATTTTCTTTGTTGGCTCTAACAATTCTGATTATTTATTTGACATAGAAATTTCCCAAGTTGTGAAGCTTGGATATTTTCATTCTATTTTATTTCCCATTTAACATTTAAAATTTAATACATTTTATTTCCTCTTCTTTACCTTCATTGATTTTTGCCAACTTAACAAATTCTTCCTTTCCTCTTGTTGTAAATTTTACAGTATTTCTAAGGACTTACATTTTTCTAGCAGTTCTAATTAAGTCTATTGCTCCATTACTTAAAATAAATAATGCTGCCTTTTCTTTAAAATATTTTGTTTACTTATTCAACCTCTCATAATTTCATTGAATTAACTGTTCAGCTAAACTCTTAACAAAGATTTCATTTTGACAGAGCAGTCTGAGATAAAAGAAAGGTCCCTCCACACATTTTAAAGCTTGTGTGTGCTTAAAAATAAAAACTTCCTGCTTTATAGGCACTTAGAAAATGTAGATGTAATTATAGGTACTGGAATGAGGAGACTAAACTAGCTGCTTGTGGCCCACATGCCTGAGAATTCAATATTCACTCGAGCAAGCATGCCTGGAACACAGACTTGCCATCCATAATGAGCCGCAAGCACAAAGGCCAGGTCTGTTTCTGAAAAAGGGAATTGAAAATGCTACCTATCTGCTTGAAAAAGTAAGGTGAAAGCGTCTTTCTTCTCTTGGACATGGGTAAAAATAGATTTATCTGTTAGAAATTAGAAACCCAAAGAGATACCTCTACTGAAGAGTTCAAATTCGATAAAAACCACCTGCAGTTTCCTTAAAATTCAGGCCCTGATTCAGTAGGGTTCAAGAGACGCAATTCCAACAGGGCTCCCTCACTTCAAGCAGCAAATGTGGGTTTGTGTGAACTCTACTCTTAGCAGAGAACTAGCAAAAGAATCACTGTAAAAGCTGAAATGGGTGAAACCTATATAAACAAATGTCAAACTATCTTCTAGGGTTCAAAGGACATCCAGTTCAAGCATTCTGTCTTGTTCAACTTGAGTTCAAAATCAAAATAACGTAACACAGTAAGAAGACGTTCAGTTAGTATGCTAACATTCCATCACTTTAACAAATAAGTCATAGAGAAGCAGTTATTTGATGGTAGCTTTTGGAGGATTAGTTTATGATTGATTGGTCCCAGTACTTCCCAATAGCAGTGCTTGTCAAAAGTGCTTGTCTCATAGTTGAGTGGAAAAGGTAGAGGAGAGGTAGAAAAGAAAGAAGAGAGGGAGGGAAAGAGGAAGAAAGGAAGGGAGAGAAAGAGAGAGAGAGAGAGAGAGAGAGAGAGGAGAAAGAGAGAAAGATTTACTGTCCTACAGCCCCTTCAAAGATACGCCCCATGACCAGATGACCCCCAGCTAGATCCGTTTCTTAATGTTGCCACAACTTTCCAATAGTGCCAACCTGGTTCAAGCCTTTAACACATGCACCTTTGTGGGACAGTTCTGGTCCAGATCCAGACAGCAGTAGCACATCTAACAAGGGATGGTTAGGTATTTCAAAAACTTGGAAAGCAAAACAAATTGAGGATATTTTGTTCAAAAGCATTTGAATGTTCAGAAAGCTTAAAGAGGAAACAGAAAGAAAAAGCACTAAAAAGATGATATAATAATAAGACACATGGATTAAAAAGCCAGTATGAGTTTCAGTTCCCAGCAACATCCATGTCATCCTTGGGCTTTGTTTTTGGACTTTAGGTCCTGGTTCAATAAATCAATTATGAAATCGCATTCACGAAATAATCAAGAAAAAATTAAACTGACCAGTTAAATATTCATTCCTAAGTGTGAAAATGGATAGCTATCGAAAGCTCTTACACCTAGCTTTTTAGAGGGGATCTTAGTAATATATTTGAAAATGTCTACAAATAAAATTATGGGATATTTATTTGCTTTAAAATACTAAAGTGAAGATGAAAAAGAAGTTGGTATTATACACAGGGTCTTAAATTCAAGTTCAACTATGTTTAGAAACAACCTAGAATAGAGGTCATAAGACAGAGAAAGGAGTCTGAATGGAAAGGTGCGGGGATATCCTGGAGAGCAGTTGTTAGAGTTAAGGTCAAAAGAAAGGGCTGCCTGGGAAATGAGGTTTCTTCAAAAGCAAAAGTCAAGTGTAGCAAAGAGTACGTTAACAGAGTTAATATGAAATAATGTCCAAAACTGTATATAGCATTCAATAAGGGCAGCATAGTAACAAATTAGGAATTAGGACTAAGGCACTACTGATATAATTTGAGAATTCATTATCTGAAAAGTTAGGCACCAAGAGTGCTTTGAACTTCTGATTATTTACTTTGTGTTTTGCAGTATTATTTGCATACATATACATATAGATATAATGAATCATATATGCCTTAGATACATATTTTGAAGGTATTTTCTGTAATTTTAGTAGCAATCATGTTTTTTAGTTGTGACCCATTGCATCAGGACAGATATATCATTTTCTGTTTGTGGTGTCATATAGAAACTCAAAATCTTTCATATTTTTGAAGCATACTGGATGTTGGATTCTAAGGTTTAAGATACTTAACCATATATTCAAAATCTGAACTTGTTTTCTGAAATATTTTTCTTTGTGAAATTGTGTGAGCCATATAAATACTGGAAGAAACAGACAAGTAGCTTAAATAATCAGTTCAACAATTACTTAAAGTTCCAAAGCTTCTAGGGTAGATTAGACAGATTAACCCAGAAGAACAGTACCTTGAGGATTCGTGGTTTCCTCTCCTTGTTCTTCCATCCTCAGCAGATAGACACTGCTCTCCAACAAAGAGTTCGCTTCATGGTGACTAGAGGCTACCTCCATTGTAAGCTGCACATGTACACTTAGAGTGCCCAAATTGCAAAAGTAACAGAAGCACAATTTTTCTCCCATGTCTTTCTCCTTCATGAAAGAGGAAAATTTTGCCTTGCAGTGCATGAAACCACACTGAGAGCTCTATCACATAGCTCCAGAGAATCTGTCATACTGCAGCAGTCACTGGTAGAGGAGAACGGTAATACAATGCTTAGCTCAGATTCTTTATGATTCACTTTCTAGGGTTACAGAAGATAATCTCTGAGGACCCCCATTCTCTGGATCACTTGTCATAATTACTCAGTAACAGGAATGGCTATTTGTTCTCTCAGGTCCCAGTATACAAGACAGGTTTGAAAAAAAAAAAAAAAAAGAAACAAACAAACAAAAAAAAAAAACCAACCTTATAGCATAGAGATCATAATCTGCAAATTTTGTATTTCTGAACTGACAATGGCAAAATAAAAAATGCACTATGCACTATTTTAGCATTATTTTAGAATGCCAAGGTATAGATGTGATTTTGATTAAATTTCAAAAATTCTATTTTCTATATACATTTTATATGACTTCTGTTTTCTTTCTGATAGCTTTTTATTGGAATTTTGCAATCTTTATGCAATATAGTTTCATAGTATTTACACCCCCATATATCTGCTTACTTCCCTCCGCCAAATTTAATGTGCTCCATTATATTTATACAGTCTGTAGAGTCCAATTTGTGTTCTCAAAAGTCCGTCAATGTGGATCGATACGCTGAAGCCTGGTTAATCTACCAAGAGTCCTACGGTGGTTTAAATGAAAATGTCCCTCATAGGCTTCAAAAATTTGGACATTTTGTTCCAACCAGGTTTTGTGAGGTTTTGGAAAGTATAGCATTAGTGGAAGAAGTGTGTCACTGAGGGTAAGCTTAGAGAAATGTGTCACTGATGGCAGGCTTAGAGAGTTCCTAAGACTTGAAGGATTCCAACCGTGCTCTATGCTTCCTGTGCCTGCTTAAAAATGTAAGATGTAAGCGCTTAGCTATCTGCTTCTGCTCCAGTAGCCTCACCATGCCTCCTCACCATGACAGACTGTAATCCCTCCAGAACTAAGAGGGAAATTGGTAACAAGAGTGAGATGTTGACTGTGAAGAACCTGACCATGTAGGTTTTGTAAGGAATGTGGAAGACTTTGGAAGTTTGGGCTTGAAAAGCAGCTGATTGCTGTAAGAAAAGCTTAATGGGTCATTTCTGGAAGAAAGCAGAGATGAGAAAAATGTAGTTCCAGAGGAAAATAAGGACTTAAACAACAATTGGAATATTTTTGGCAAAGAGTATGCCCACAGTCAAAAAGCTTCCCTGAGGCTAAGTTGAAAAGCAATGGTCTAATGGAGGACATTTCAAGGCAGTCTAACATAGAAATGGTGACCTGGCTATTAATGGTGAATATTATGCAGAATATACAGATTGGATTGAAAAAGAGCACTAGGAAGATTAATGTGGACACCAAGGCATATGCTGAAGGAGAGGTTCCCTTTGATAAACAGATTAAAGTGATTAAGGAGAGGCCTAGAGTTCTGCATTTAAAGAGTGTAGAGCATTCCTCCTGGGCAAGACAATACCCAGCTAAGCCTCCAGCCTGTGAAAGGAAAATGTCCCAGGCGTTTTCTGCTAGAAAACCACTAAAGAGAAAAGCTTCAAAAGTGGATGAAGAAGGCTGGATCAGTTCCAAACTTGCGGCCAGACTTTGCAGTGTCCTTCACCTGGTGTTTGCTTTAATGATATGCAAGACATAAGAGTGAAGGGGTCATCTGTTCTTCTGCAGTTTCAGAGACCCACTGAGGCCAGACAGCATGCAACAGGGTTGTGGTCGTCCCTGAATAAGGAAGGCCCTGACAGGCCAAGAGGCCCTAATGGTCCATTTCATAAAACTGTGAAGATGAAGCTTGATTGGCTGTGGAGACCCAAAAAAAATAAATGTTCATGATGCCCGAGCTGTGAAATATTTCTGTCAAGGAAAGATGCGTACAGGGAGAGGTACCAGTATCTAGAGAGGTCACAGGCCATACTAATGTAGTAGTATGTAGTAGACTAATTAGTAGTAGGTCACAGAACCTGCTACTAATATTCTCCTAAATAGACACAGTATTAAAGACTCCCAATGGCTTACTATTGAACCCATAGATTAACATATCTCTCAGTTTTCATCAGAGAATGTTCTTATTGGAGCAGATATCAGTTAATACAGAGTGCTCTCCTAAATGGCAAATCTAGATCATATCCTCTCCTCTCAAGGTTCAGGGGTAATTGCAGATGGGCTGTAAGAGTCAAAGGTGGTTGATGAGTACAATGAATCCATTCTGTCTGGACACCAAAGACTAACTGTACATACAAACCCATGGCACTTGTGACAGTATATACAACACTTGTGAAATCCCAAGCCAGACAGAAACCCAGCATGGATGGAGGTAGACAAGAAGCCCCAGCTCTAACTGAAGATCTGCTGGAGAAGAAAGAGTTAGTTTCCTTTACAGTTTGACACCTGGTAGGTCTGTCAGACTTGAGAGGATTAACACAAATTCAAGAGCATTTAGATTGGATAGGCCTTTAAAAAAGAAAAATAACAAAGACCATGGAGTGAGCAACAGTGCGCTGGGTGTGAGCAGCAGTGTGCTGAGTGTGGAGATACGGGAGGGCTTCTGAATGTGATCAAAATTCATTGTTGGAAATTCTCAAAGAATAAGTAAAAATATTTTAACCAGGCTCCAGTGGACAGACCCTCAATGAATGACACTTGGGGACCCAAATTAAACTCTATAGGCCTTATTAGATTGCACAGGGCAAAAGCAGATAGTGGAAGAGATCTACATACCATCAAATTTTGTTGCATGAAATTTGCAAAATTCAATAAATATACAAAAATTCAAAATTAAACAGTCAACAAAGAAATATAACAGATTTGCTTTAACATTCTAAATTACTTTTATTAGTAATTAATTAGTTGAAACTTCATTTTATCTACATGTTAGGTAAAGCTTTCCTGTGTGCCTAGCTAAACACTCAATTTTTATAAAATAGTTTTAACAGGACAAAAAAGAATAATAGAAAAGGCCAAGTCACTTTCCTTACAAGGGTCAAAGCTAAGATTTCCATATCATGTCAGTTAAAACAAGCCTATTCAAGAATGATTTCTTCAATGGTCAATTAACTTTAGTGTGGAGATACATTCGGTACCACGGTGACTCAATTTTGGTTGAAACACTTCCATGTGGTGCAGAAACTCATTCCAAATCAATGTCTTTCCATAAATTTTATTTTAACTGAAGAATATATATATGAATGGATTCAATTTATTGGCAAAGAAACATCTAGAAAAGGATGGATTCACGCCCTGGTTTTCCTCAACTTTTAAGAGAACCAAAACAGCACCGCTCCTCAAAATATAATATTATAGAGAAAAGGAAAGAATTAATTTTATAATTCCAGTATTATCCTGATACCCAAACCTATATAAACATAGTAGTAAAGAAAGCGGTATAAGTCAATAATCTGGATGAACATAAGGAAAACAACCTTCTATATATTATTGGAAATCAAATTCAATAGGCCACTGAAAAGATCATACATCATTAAAGAATAATTCAATACATGACCAATAAATGTGAATATCAGGAATTAAACTAATATTATCTCAACAGATGAAGAAAAGTAGTCTTTGAAAAAACTTTTAACATCCCTTTGTCTTGAACAAAATAGGTATAGAGGGACCATACCTCAACACAAGACAGATTGTAAGTGATAAACCTACAGGCAACATCATACCAAATGCATTTGCTCTAAAATCATGAGTAAGACAGGAACTCACGCTCATTACTATTTCTCAATATAATTCTTCAAATTTTTTAAGAGTTTTAACCCAAGATGATGAAGACGCAAGTCTCTGTTCTCTACCCCTGTTCCAGCACCTCCACCACCATGCCTCCCTGCCATGGTGGACTCAACTCCCCTGAAACTGTAAACTCAGATGAACTCTTCTTTATAAGTTCCTTTGGTCAGAGTGTTTATCACAGTAAAGTGACCAATACAGGCCCCATCCTTGAAAGTGACTGATTCTTTGTTCCCAGAAGTCATCAGTTGCCAACAGTTCCTAAGGTTGGGTTAGGGTTTCTTATCCATTTCTCCACATCTATGTTTGGATTTTGTCTAGTTTGACCTTGCATAAGATCTGTGCATGCTATCCCCATTACTGTGAGTAACTGACCTTGTGGTCATTCACCACCTCTGGCTTTTACAATCTTTTTGCCCTCTCTTGCACAATGATCTCTGAGCAGTAGAGGGCAGAGTTTGACATAGATGTCCTATTCAGGGATGAGCACTCTGCAGTCTCTTGTTTGCTACATCTTGATCAACTGTGGGTTTCTGTTTTAATCACAATAAGAAATTTCCTCTGGTGAGAGGTGAGCAATCCATTAATCTATGGGCATAAAAATAAGTCATTGAGAGTCATTTTGATACTGTAACTACTTAGTATGCCCTTTGACCTGTCTAGTCTTAGGTTCCTAAGACTGATATCATTGTCAGGTATGAGCGCTTCTGAAGGGAACCTTAAATCTAATTGTAGTGTTTGTTTACTTCGATAACATTTTTGCCATTATTATGCCAGTTGTGTATATCTTGCCAGGCCAGTTGTTATTGTAGCTCACTATTTTATTCCTTCCTGTAGCATGCATAGCACAGTCCAACACCATGAAATACAGCCAGGAGATATGAGGCTCTGAAGTCAGCACCAACTTGATTTCTCCATCTTTATTCTATAGTTCATGTATATAGCATTTTTAACAATAGGGTCTTACCATGGAGTTCTGGTGGGTAACCAAGAGCAAGAGCAATGGCCAGTATTAATTGAGGGTCAATGGGACTGATGGTCAACAGCTTCTAGAGAGGGAGTCCATTCCTGGTATTGAGGTTTTATTTTGTTAGCCTATGATGCCCATAAAGGCAATATCTTCATGTTATAAAGCAACTCTTTTAATCTCCTTTTATAATATATATTGCATATTATATATGCATGGGAAACAATTTTCTTTATAAATGAATTTAGTAAGAATATTTCAAGCAATCTGATATCTGTCCAAATCATTGAGAGTTAGTCTAACAAGAAATAAATTCTGGTAACCAATCATGTGTCTGCTAAATATAATCACTTCATTAAAATACTATATCACAAGAGAATTTTTTATTTTTTACACAATTCATATAATCTATAGAAAAATATAAGATTAAAAATCTTACACAAATGATTCAATATGGTGACAGCATGGTTAGTGAGATGTCAATATATTTTGTTTTCTACTTGTTTTTCAGAAAAAAAAAAAACCCTACTTCTGAGAACTAGAATTTAATGTCAAGGGAAATAAAAAAAATTTAATGATTCTATCCAGAAAGAGAGAGAGAGAGAGAGAATCTCATGTGTATGTTTTCCTTCTGCTTTGACATGAGTCACAAAGGTCATGAAACCTCAGAGACATAAAAGATTAAAATATTCCAACTTGTTTATTTGTTACTTAAATAAAAACACTGGATAGTTCCTAACCCTTTTCAATGTGACAACCCTGCTTTACAGATTAAATGAGTAATAATTAGATTTGTTCAGCTTCTCACAATTGTTACATGAATAGACTAAAATAAAAAAATAATAATCCAGACTCCCATCCTTTCTGTGACATATTGTCTCCTTTGATTGTCATCACAAATTTGAGTTGGCTGAATTTCTTACTTTGTTGAGGTGTATAAGGAAATAGATTTTCAGATCCAGGGGAGAATAAAACAGGTGGCTGTTGTTACCAAAGCTGGAATATGTGTAGGCTGTGGGTGGAAGTCAAGCAGAGGATGCCATTCAAAACACAAGGTAGAATTTGGGGGAAACTACAGGGGTACCTACGCATATGGCAAGTAGTCAAATGCATTTATGGAAACCCTACAGGACATTGCCCATAACCCACTGTCAAGGTTTAGTAGGTCAGTTCTATGAACATATTAGATGAAGAACAATGCTTTATGCTTTTCCAAAAGATTCAAATTTGGTGTTTTTGATTATCACTGCAGTCAAATAACAATTAATTATCAATTCTTGCTGAATGTGTTCCCATAAGTACATCCATCCTGTATGAAAAGCTCCTTGGTCATACACAAATATTTGAAAATTAAGGAAATCCTTAGAGTTATGTTCTACTTTACACTTTTGGATAGTTTTTTAAAAACTGAAACAGAAAAGTAGCTCTATGTTTATTAGCTTATATCTTAGCCACTGTGTTATAGAAAAGAGAAAAGTGGGGTTCAGGTTACAAATTAAGTATTCCAATGTGACACGGATAAGAAGTTAAAGCCAAGGATGAGAATGTCAAATCCTTTCAGTTTAGAAAGTGAAATTTCAGTCCCCTTGAAAGTGTCTTCTGTGGTGGGAAAACATGCTCTGATTCCACAAGCTCTAGCCAAGTGCCAGCAACCACACAAGTGCTTGTGCGTGAGGATGCCTCAATCTCAGAGAATCTTGAAAGTCTGAAGACCAAATGAAGCAATGCCAAAAAGCAGGAGTGAGTTAGAGCATCTCTAACAGTTGAAGACTGTTGTGGGGTCAGACGTAAATCATTAGTAATTAGAGGGAATCGTCGACCTTTTAAAACTAAACAGATCATTTACATCGCTGTAAATTTCTTTCACTCTGGTTTGAGCTTGCCTTCTATTGGGTAGGAAAATACCCCAAGGAAGAGTTTATGTTTGGGAAACTATAATCTCTGAGGCCACTAGCGTAGATGTACAAACACATAGGTACACTCTCATGCACATATCAGGTACGTCCGTACACATACTCAAACACTGAGCAGCCTAGGTCAAATCCCTTTGAGACAGTACAACTCAAGTTAGCTGCCTTCAGACTTTAAACTTTTAATTAGAGGAGAGGCTAAGAAGCCATGGTGCTGTTTAATAGAAGTCATGTGGCCCATTACCTTCAGTCATCTTGTACTCCACTCTCATGTGGAAGTACAAAGCATTATCTCTAAAACTCAAGAGAGTAATGAAAGGTCCCAGAAAACCATAGAACTTAGGGAAGAATGGCAGGGAATAAAGGTAGAAGGCACCCCAGAGATTAACAGAGCTAACGAAAGAGAGCAGAGAAAGGCTTCGCTGAGGCTCGACTCTACAGGAGGACAGTAGGAGAAGCAGGATAGTAGAACTTGGTGCTGGAAACAGAGTTCATCTAGGGAATTCTGGGTCTGTTGTGCAGAATTTACAGTACAGTCATCTGCATCTCATTAAAAAAGCAGGCAGGAGTGGTAACTATCGACAGTAAAAATAGACAGACAATAGACCTTCCAAGTTAAAACAGGAAATCCAAACAAACAGCTTATTGAGAACAGTGCAAAACAACAAATATGTCAGAAATGACGAAGAAGGCAGATGCTGAAAACAATGGACTAGACCCTTGCGTGCATTTTTAACCTAAATATAATTAGGTTGAGAGCATAAACCAATATTTATGCCAATTATGAGAAAGGGGAAAAAAGATTGTAAACAAATATAAACCAAAAGGAGTAACTTTATTTTAGCAGTTTTAGAATGAGTTTCCCATTATTCGGTATTTCTAATATTTGCTTTCAATATAACGTTGAAGAAGTAGAGTTAATGACAGTCCAGACTCTAGAAGAGTTGCTCTCAGAGAGTGATTTTTAGGTTTGGAAGTTGGTTAAAAATGAAACTTCTAAGAGTCCTCCCTTCAAAACCTAGAATCATAAACCCTGAAAATGGGGTCAGCCTCTGCTAAAGTAGGCTCCCAATGATTCTATTTATTTTAGGGTTTACATCTCCTTACACGTGTGGTTTGTACATCTTGAAAGCAACCCTCTGCCAAAGAGCTGCTGATGTTGCTTCTCAGGATGAAAATACAGTGGAGGCCAGGGTGCAGAATAGAGGTGGTAAAGAATTTTAAGAGAAAAGGAATACACCCGCTATCGTTCCCAATATAAACCTTTAATGAACTTTAGCAAGAGAGAAAGCAAAAGAAAAAACCGAAATATTCATTTGTTTAAGAAAGGTGACTAAGCCTTAAGGTTTGTTCAATAACCAACTATTAAATTAGGCAAGTAATTAATTATGCAAATGATTTCATTTCTTTAAGCCATAATTTATCTGTAAGATGGAGAAAATAATTTTGTGTCAAACATTTCTGTGGGGCTTAAACAAACTGAGAGAACAGGCATTTGGAGTGTCACTTGCTCTTAGGAGCATCAATAGTAGCAGCGCTTACATATGTAGTGAACAAAATTTAGCTCTGTTCCCCCACTCTACAGCCTTCATCACAGTCCTCTGAAGTATGTACCATTATAATCCCATTTTACTGGTGAGTATACCGAGGAGTCTATTGAACCACAGCTGAACCTTTACTCATAAAACCAAGATTTAAACAAAGCAGCATTTCCATGAAAAACATACAGTTGAGGCAATTTCGTATAGCTCCCATGATGATTCTAAAGGCAGTACGAGGTTCCTATTATGATTCTTCTGGACTTTCACTCAATCTATGCTTTCCAACCATATGTTCTCCGTGGTTTGGTTAGAGACAGTGGACCACCCACTCACTGGGGATGTGACACCAAAGTCAGAGCTCTTCTCTTAAAATACATGAACACCACACACACACACACACACACACGCACAAGATTTGGCCCCATAAATGTTTAAGCTACGTCTCATTCAAGCCTCATTTGTCCTGATCTCCATGTAGTGTGTTCAACAGTAAGTATCTTTCCAATACTATCTGCCATCTGGCTGAGATGAATGACCTCTCAGCTCCAGATCCTCAATTCCCTTTTTGCATTGTTCTTCCCTTGCATACAGAAGGCAGAAACTCATGCTTGGATACATTCTTCCTCCTGTACTCAACAGTTTCACAGAGAACTGGTAGACATGGATTCAACTATCACAATGCAATACATGAAAAGCATATTACATATAATACATGAAATTAACATATTAGCAAACATGTGCTTAGTGCACAAAAGAAGATGGTAGCTATGACTGTCACTTGTCAGTTTTCTTAGTTGTCAACAATGGTTATTTGAGATGCTGTCTGTATCCCTCCCAGCACAAGACTACTGCATGGAAGGATTCCCTCAGCTTCCTTCTTATAAACCAACATTTTGCTTGGGTCTACACCTCCAACTGTGATTTGTTTCACTTGGAAAGCGATATCTCTCCTTCCACTGTTAACTTGTAATGAGCACTCAGATAATCTGGTCCTAGAACTTCTTGTCTTTTCAAACCTTCATTCATTCAGTCATCCTTTCTTTTTCTCACTATTTCAATCTTAATTATATTATTGAAAATATATTCTATAATCATCAGAAAATTTTCCTAGGTCATCAACATCATTCTTTCATAAACCAGTATAAGCTGGCTTTTGTTCTCCGAGAGCACCCAGTAACTGATCTTACCAAAGTCATCCATTTTTTATAAATGTCAATGTGTAATACAGAAATTTTCTTGAAGAAATTACACAAAAGGTGGAGGTCACACAGTTCACTAGATAATCACGGAGGCATATTTTAGAACATTAAAGTGCACCATGTGGGTCTGGAGAAATGGCTCAGTGGTTAAGAACACTGGCTCCTCTCGCAGAGCACCCAGATTTGATTCCCAGTGCCCACATGGCAGCTAACAAGCATCGATGACGCTAGTTCTAGGGGATCTGATGCCGTCTTCTAACCACTGTGGGAACTGTATGACATGGGTACACTTACATACATGCATGCAATACATTCATACACATAACGTTTTTTAAAATAAATAAAATATTTAAAGCAAACCATGTGTCCACAGGTGCATATTGTTAGAAGCATAATCTATATTTACCTAACTGAAAACAAAACAGTGCTTAACATGCTTAATTCTAGGTCAGTGAAGCAACATAATCTTTTAAAATAGTAGTTATACTGAGTTTAATGAGGAGGAATAAAATTATGAGTGCCTTTCGATTTGAAAATTGGAACATGTCATTGTAACAAAACACAAAGAAAAAGTCCACAAATATTGCATTTGGTTTAATGTTTGCCTGTTGGATCATGATTGATATCTTCCCCTCTGTTTGCCAAACTCCCTGTAATGTTGTGACATTGTATTTACAATTTTAAAATAAATGTCTTTTTCATAGAGCAGACAATGCTTACATAAGCTGTGACATCTCAGGGAATCTGCCAATGTTGTACAATCTCTCTCATATCTAACAAAGATATTGAGGTACTGCCTGTCTTTAACCTGAAGATGGTTGCTGGGGTGGTAAAGAGCCTCTTTTTTTCCTTTTTTACTAGACATGTCTTAAGCTTATTCTGTTTGCAGAACTCTCTGTCAAGCTTTGGACAAGTCAAGTGAATTACACTGATTTTGATTGACACCAATACCCCATACCTCTCCTTAGACAGCTGTCTAGTCACACAGGATTACTAAGGTATCTAATGTTAATGATATCCAAGTTCAAAACCTTGCATATTAAGAGATAGAATTTAAAGACATCCTCTGAGAGTGAAAGCCTTATTCAGTCTGCCCTCACAATCACAAGGTTATAATGTGCTTATTCATTAATTAGTATGAACATATTTAAAGAAAAATAAATTCCATTTTATTTTTTTAAGTCTTTTAAAATGTTTATGTACCATGTAGTATTATCAACATTCTGCTCAATCAGGAAGTTAGGAGAGGTCAAAAGGATGAACTATGTGGAGCATCATGCCCATTAAACTAAGTCCACACAAGGAAAGTGGTCTCTTGTGACATACAGCATTGCTTCATAAAATGTAACTTTAATATCCACTTAAATTTTTAGAACTACTTTGTCTTTTCTTCTCTGAGTCTCCAATGATGAGTAGATTATTGGACCAAGTCCTTTTTATGGGCTCATAGTCCATGGATATTATTATCTAGTTTTTATATTTATATATGAAAAGAGAGAAAAATCACTTATTACTATCAAATGTCTGTCAAGCTGTTGGTCAGGGAGAACGAAGATGCTCCCAAATATTACAGGCCATTGCCAATGCTCTTGGTTACGTATTAGACCAAGTTCAAAAGACCCTATTTCTGAAGCCACCACAGACTTGGGTTGCAAGACACTGAGAAATCAAGCTGGATCAAAACTGGATGTTTCCTCTCTGCTGACTAGCTTTCACAGTGCTGGAAGGGCTAGGGAAGCTCCCCAGAAATGCCCACTAGCGCAATAGTGGCACGACCGTTGTGGAAGTAACCAGTGAGTTTCCCACTGGATTTGAAGTCCATTCCACGGGTGAGAACTCGTGTCTATCGCAGTAAATGTGGCTAAGAACCTGTGGTTGGGGATGTGAATCTGTTGTAGATGTCTCATTAAGTATACATGCTGTCAGTTGGCCTTCTAAATACTTATCTTTGTACAATAGGTTAGCTCTGTTCTCAGCTTTCATCAGAAAAACTTCTTTTTGCAGTGGGTATCGGTTAAAACAGAGACCCACAACTGGTTAAAGTACAAAGAAGAAATACCTATGGACAAGGAGGGCTGCTGATAAACAGTCTTCTAGACAAGTCACAGCCACTGGCCCAGTGGACATAGAAGGAGGGCTTGTGGGGCCCCGCACCTCATTGAGGGATATAGACAAAACAAAGACATGAAAATAGTAAGAGATTGTTGGGAAGAAGGATTTCAGTGGGAGAGAGGGGGCATGTTGAGGATAATACTGTGTGGAAATGCCCAAAACTTGGTATTACAAATTTCACTAGCATATATCCCATCCCTGAAATCACAATGCACTCATAATTTATTCCTGCTTATTAAAGTCAGTGTAAGTAGGAATTTTAAATATGTGTCACTGAATTGATCTACAATCAAACATGCTAAAAGTTGTATTGTTTCTAATAGTATGTACCTGTGGGCACACAGTTTACATTTAACAGTAATTAAGACATGTTTCAGTGACCATGTTGTGAACATTATGTTTTCCATCTTTCATGTAATTTCTTTAAGAAAGGTTCCATACTATACATATGTATGTATATATATTGAGCTTGAAATTATCAAAGAAAGACAATAAAAGTTTGCATATATCTTCATAAGAAATATTGGACTCTGTATTTCCCTTTTAGAGATGCCAGTGACATGGTAAGTTATGAGAATGATGTAAGCCTAATAAAATGATTGGATATATTTCCTCTTCCTCAGAATTCTGGAAGAGTTAGGCTAGAATTTATTTTATTTCTTCCCAAACTAATTGAGAGAACTCACTAGTAAATTCTAAAAGTTTTCCACAGAAGCCTCGAGTTTCTTTGTGGACATGTATTCAGCTACAAATTCACTTTACTTAACAAATGTAGGCATGTTCCAGTTGTCTGTTGCTTCTGGTAATATGAACCTTTCAAGCACTTTGGCCATTTCATTGAAGCCATCAAACAATCAATTTGTTGGCATAATTTTTTCATAAAATTCCATTATCATATATAGCAATATCCCATTTCTTATTACTGATAACATACAGCTCCTATTTCCTGATCAGTTGGCTTAGCTTTTTAAGAAATTCATTCAATTGCTTTCCTTAAAGAGCCAACTTTTTCTTTTAGAGTTTCTCTGCTATTTTTCTATTTTCTATTTCAGTTATTCTCTCTATACTTTCATTATTTTCTTTCTTCAGCTTACTCCCAGGTTTAACTTAAGTAAGGTTAGTGACTTAAGTCCTTTCTGTTTTTCTAATAAGCATTTCATGAATAAATTTCCCCTTTGAAACATTTTACTACATCACACACATTTTTAAATATTTTATGTTAATGAGTATATTGCCTGCATGTGTGTAAGTGCACCCCTGTCATGCAATGCACACAGAGGTTAGAAGAGGACATTCGATTCCTCTGGAACTGGAGGTATTAGGCTATTAGCCACCATGTGAGTGCTGGGAATTGAACCCAGATCCTCTGCAAGAGCTGCCAGTACTCTTGACCATTAGGCTATGTTTACATTTTAATTTTTAACAATTCCATTTTTAACCTCCTGTTGTTCCATAGATTATTTAGAATACGCTATTGTTTGCTATTATTTCTAGATTGCCTAGAGATTTTTCTGTTAATGGTTTATGCCTTAATGCTGTTTTATTAAGTTTTACAGAACAGCTCTGAACTCTAAATTAGTGTTGGAGATGGGGGTCCAATGTGAGAAGTCAAAAGGGGAAAATAAGATTTTGCATGGAATTTTCAAATGACATCTCTCACTGCATCTTCTTATTTATTCCAATATCCCCAGTTCACTGTTGCTTCCATAACACCAAACTGTTCTGCAAGGACCTCATGCTCACATGGTAATGGCAGCGGACAAGAAGTTGAGAAATCCTGCCATTTAAGACACCAAGAATGCAACTTCTTGTCTACCACAAAGCCTGGAGTACTGAGGATGCTGAGTAAGACAGACCTGTGTGGAGAGAGCCCAGTTACTGAAGACGATTCTGAACAAACGGAGGATGATGAAGATTGGATGAAATGTGACTTTTATTAAAACATAGGCACCATTTCTTTAGAAGCCATGTGATAAAACTCATCCACTCTGTACTGTTTCATTCACGGGAACAGCAAGCTGAGTAAAGAGACAGAAGAAAAATATCATTAAAAGAGGATGAGGGACTCACAGGGTAAAGATGCCAAATTCCAGGAGCTTTTTCTTAAGCTTTATGCCTCTGCTACAACAAAGCAGGTGCTGTAGTTTGCACAGTAACAAGAGCTCGACTGTACCCCATAGTAATGGTCAGCAACATCCAGGTCATATTTTAAAATTATTTATTTACTTATTTATTTATTTTTATGTGTATGAGAGTTTCACCTGCATGCATATAAGTGGATCCATGTCGCACAGTGCCCACAGAAACCAAAAGAGGGTGCTGGATCTCTTGGAGCTGGAGCTATGGACAGTTGTTAGCTGCTATGTGAGTGTTGGGACCAGAATCCTGGTCCTTAATGAGTTCAATAGGGTTTAAAAGAAATTATTCAAGCTTAGGTGGGTAGATTGCTAGAATGACACTTGGCTTTCTTCAGTTTAGAGGCTTAAAATGCAAATTAATGGCCTTTGCTTTCCCAGTTTCCAGAAGTCGTGGAGTAACAGCTTCCTCTATCTCTACAATTACTAAGCAGTTTATAAGTCCCATCAGCTTATAGTCAATGCCATCGTTCTTCTGTTATATATGATTCTACCCTGAATTTCATTGGTAGTTATTTTTGTTTATTATTTTATGTGTACGAGTGTTATGCCTGCATGTATGTAGGTGCACCTATGTCATGCAATGCTTGAGGAGGTCAGAAGAGAGTGGTGTCAGATTCTCTGGAAATGGAGTTATGGACGGTTCTTAGCCAGCATATAAGTGCTGGGATTAGAACCTGCAAGATCAGCCAGTGCTCTTAATCATTGAGCCCCTCATTGGTAGCTACTAATTAATATGCCTCTTTCTATTTTATTGCCGTAATGTATCTTAACTACTGCTATTAAGTCAACTTAAAGTTGACTACCCACTTAAAGTTTGGGTGTTGAGGCTTTTCTGCTTTAAATGCTTCATTCATTCCTGTTATCTTGGAATTCTTTCAAAGTATACACACTCAGAACCGTGAACTAAAAGTCACCCATGATCTCATTTTAATCTTCTTTTCTAGAGCTATTTTCTGCTACTCACATATAAGCACATATGTGTCATTCTTCTTTAAACTTAGGACCTCTATAGCCTGGGCTACAGGACAGTCATTGTGTCCCAACATTATTAGATCTTCCTATGAACAGCTGAAGACTTTTAAACGTGAAATCAATTGTGTTTGTAGTACTGAAAAGACAAAGCATTGTATCAGTTATTAAAAAGAATGTCCCATCTCTCAAGACACCCTACATCTATTCTCTGCTACACTCGCCATTTCCTCTTGGCAATCAGTGTACTCCACAGGAGTTTTTAAGAATCAGTGTTGTATGCGTAAGTTCCTGTAGACAGTTACCCTGTGTGCGGAGCAGTGCATTTCCTCGGCTGCCACTAGCTTTCCATCACAGGCTCCACCCCCTCATCCTCCTTTGCATGCACCTTGTTTCTTTGCCCAAGTTCCACTGCAGGTACATTATAAAGTCCTACCTATTCTTCAAAGTTCATCCCTAAAAACTTTTCAGAAGAGCTTGTCAAGCACGTAGCATCCCCTCTCACACTTTTAAAGAATTAACCCTGTTGTCTTTCCCCTTAAGGAAGACACTTATTCCTTAATTCTGTCAAGAGAATCATGAGCATTAAAATCCTTGAGAGCAAGATCTCCAGGATTTAAAATGTTCTGCTTCTCCAATAGCATGTAGCATAATCGATGCTCAGTAAAAATATTTGCCTAGTGGTGGATGAGCCAAACATCACTTTGGGTCTGGATGTCATCATCAGGTTAAGATTACTTTGTCTTAAAAACCTGAGGTTCCTTTTTAGAGGACATATAAAAAGCATATTCATCTCTATTCTGAGTACCATATCATGAACCTCATTGAGTCACTAAAATGTGACTGACTCTGTGGGTATGTTTGACATTTAGTTCTGAATCAAAGGTTCTCCCAAATCTTCTCCTAGGTCAATGAGGCAGCTGGATGACTCTTTTCGACTGGCAGTGTGCCATCCCTCCAGAAAAACATATAGCATTCAATGACATCTTTCAAAGAGGCGTGATCCTGGTACAAAAACAATACTGAAATATTTACTAGAGCTTGAGGCTTTTCATGTACCAAGGAGAGCATTTGTGTGGGGTGTCTTTGCAGCACAGCTGTTGGGCCATTTCAGAAAATATGGGTCTGACAGATGGAGAGAAATTAGAATGAAACCTGCAGGTATTTCTTGTTCTTTCTCAACTCATGTTTATTTTAATTAAATTAGGGAAAAGAGAGTCTCAGTTCTTCAAGGAGAGGTCTTAAAGGACTTTCTTCTCCCTATGATTTCTTTCCCCAGAGTATTCTGAATGGGGGCAGGGTGGGGAGGATGCCTCTGGCGTTTTGTGATTGGAATGAATAACTTTCAAAGGAAATAATATATTACTTTTCCTGGAAATGTTTAACAGATTCTGCTGTATAAGCCATTATAGTAAAATGTCTTCAATTTGGAGGTAAAACACAGAGAGAAACATGTAACTAAATTAGGTGTCAAACTAATTAGAGTCAATCAGTTCTCCCCCATAAAGCCTGAGTTTGTGCCTGATGCCTGGGACCCACTGTGTTATTTTAAAAAATAAATTATCTAATTATTGTAGCAAATATGAATTTATAGGTACTTTGACCCACATGTGAAAATGGATTTATAAACACCCATTTCTTTTGATATCAGGAAACAATTTCACCAATTCAAAGTCAATTTAGTGCCTTCAAGTTCTAATTTCATTCCCGCTAAGTAAATATCCTTGGTATTTTGAAATATAATTCAATATTTCCCTCCACCCCCTGCCAAAAAAAGAGATACTGAAAAAGGATTACCTGAATTTCCTAAGGTCTCACATTTTCTTCAACAATCATAGTCAATAATCACTTTTATAATAATTATATGACAAGAATTGTTTAAAGTATTTTAAAACTTACCCATTTTACAGATTGCAAAAAAAAAAAAAACCATGAAAGGATAGAGAGATTTAAGAAGTAGTGCATATCTCACAATTTAAACCAGTGTTAGGAAACAGGTCTCTGATATTCATCATCAGCCTCCTTATAGCTCGTTATTGCTGAAAACAGCCACCTCTGCTCTTTGGTACCCAGGCCTGAGAGACCTACAGCAAAGCTTCAGCAGCGCCTTCTGCTGGTTAGTAACAAGCTTTGATCAAGGCACAAGATGTCCCATTTTTCTTTACTTAAAACCTTCCCTGCTCCACTCGATTAAACTAAGAAAGGTTAGCAGCTACCGATTATTTTAGAATTTGAAAGTGTGTATGGCTATCAAAAAATTACAAGGGATATTTATAAAGATGAGTCACTTCCACATGACTTTTTTCTCTAGTATATACAAATCTTAGCCAACTAGCAAAAGTGGATTGAGTTTTCCTGTTAGGAAGAGGGTGCTTATTGGTGAGAGTCATTCATGGTCAGCCAAGGTCTGCATTAAGCACCTAGTATTATCAGAGGAGTGACTGGAGAGATGGTTCAGCAGTTAAAAGCACTGACTACTCTCACAGAGGAACTGGGTTCCCAACACCCATATAGCACTAACAACCATCTGTAACTCAGGGAATCTGACCCCTCTTCTGGTTTCTGTGGGCATTGACATACTTGGTATACTTACATACAGGCAAACATGAGTACACATAAAATTATAAAAAGTAAATAAAATGAAGTTACCAGGGGGACAAGTGCTTAACCAAGAGTTAATTCTATTTACATGTTTCAGCAACACTAGGAAATTGTTTTCAATTTGGTGGAAATGCTCTCTTTATGAAGACTAAATCTTTATAGTTAATTCCTTCAAGTGTTTAAAACAAATAAATGGCATCAAACTCATTCAGTTGCTCTATGGACTGAATACACAGATGCTAGAACCCTCTCTCCTGGCAACAGCCAGCTCACTCCTATAGAATGAGCTCTGTGTCTTTCTTTAGAAAGGTGTCTCCTGAAAATTGACACTAAGAGTGTCAAAACACAATCACATAACAGGTTTAATCAGGCATACCAAAATACAGAGCACGTAACTTCTGCCTCAAAAGGATAGAGGATTCAAAACAAGCACAAAATGATGACTTCAGCAAAATATCTTAAATATTGTCCTTCACACTTCACAGAAATGACAAAATATTTTGTAACTCCTAACAGGATGATGCTTTCAACATCTGGGAACCAAAGCAACATCTTCTGGGGAACAAAATAAGGTATATGGCTAAGAACTAAGTGTGGGAATCTGAAAAACTGAAAGAATAGTTTGAATGTGGACCATGGCTGAAGGGCATTTGAAATTATCTTAAACATTCTGAATCTGAATAAGCGAATAATCTGAGTCAGGAGAAGAGGAGGTTCTTCAAGGTGGTTTCAGTGGAACATGGAGGTTTTATGGTTCCTGAAGGTTGATTCAGGGTGTACAGATAGAAATAGTCAGGGGCTGGATAGAAGGAACTGACTAGCCTCACAAGTAGGCTCCCATACCTGGAACACTGGGGGACATAGTTGGTGCTGGAATTAACACTTTGATTGGCACATACTGATACCCAGAAGGAGTTGTGCTGAATGCTATTGGAGGATGCCCTGGTGGTCACCACCCGCAGAGAGAATAGGACTAAGCAGATGGAGAAGCTGAGCTGTGATGTGGCCTCAAAGAGAGCTTCAGCCAAACTTCAGGAAATTCTGTCAGAAAACAGAGACTAGACTTTTATAAATTCCCCCTTCCTGCTCTCTTACATACACACCTGGCAAGGGGCATGACCTTGGGGAGATAAGTCAATTTCTTCACTTGTGGCCTGAAAATCTTCTGAGCATCAGGACACAGAGCCTTAGAATGAAAAGCACGATATCATTTCTACAGCGAATCTAGTGTGAATTAGACAGGCAGGAATTCAAGCTCTCTTCACTTCCCATTCAATGTCAGAAACTGTTTCTTTGTGAAGAGTTCATATCTCATTTACAAAAAAGGCTACAGATAAGTAACTCCAAGAATGCAAACTATAAGTTCTAGATTTGGATACCTGTTTTTCTTTCTGTTGTTACTTGTCTTTTAACCATCAAAACTTTCTTTTTATTACTTTCCTCCACCAATGAGGAAACTCTAAACTATCTATGGTCAGTCTGCCAGAGAGTTACATACAGGACAATGTGGAAAAAATGTTATTTAATTAGTCTTGCAGTCCTGTGATACAAACTAATATGTGAGATCCGGTCAGCTTTAATGTCTGGAGGACAAAAGGCAAATCTGGGTTACTCCTGTCTATTTTTAAGAGTCATTTAAGTAAGTAAATCAGACACGCTTAGGAAGGAGATATGGTATATGGGAAGATTAGCCAAGACTTGCCTGTTCCCTTTTAGTTTATTTTAGTAACCTTCATAAGTCCGTCATAAATAACTTAATTTATCTGGTTAACTGTTAGAAAAAAAAAGAAATCTTTGAGCATACATTAATCCAAAAAATTTCTTGATCAATTCAGTTCTGAATAAGTACTGGAAAAGACCCACTGAAATCAAGCCAGATTTTTAAATAAAAAACCTCAACTTTCCTTTCATTCCTTAGTCTCTGGGTTCTAACTATTGGAACAAATTGTGATTATGTACGAAGGTTAAGGATAGAGAGTCCCTCAGTAGGCTGTAGAGAAAAAGAACAATGGGAAGAAGCAGAAATGATTTGCTCTGACGGCTTCAATTAAGTTAGACCTTGTGCCCAGAGTTCAGTGTCTTTTGCTCCCTGTTACAAAAACGTCCTTCTTTTGACATCAGTATTTCCTTCCCAGGCAGAAACGTTCCACTGAGATTTGATGCTTCTCATCACCGCCATTCTGTCCTGTGCTAAGCGTGCTGTTAGCAAAGGTTTGCAGTGTGTGGAAGCTGGAGGGTGATGGTCAGGCTCCTCCAGCAGCTCAGCTAGTGAGCTGGCATCTCGCCAGCTTCTCGGCTAAATACATAATTAAATCTCACGGTCGACATGGTGTGATTCATTCCCATAAAGTGTGAAAACAAACAACTGTGCATGTGCCGTCCCCAATTTCGGATTCAAAACAAAAATATCCTGGAATCTTCTATTTCCCTGAAGTTCCAAATGTAATTAGATGGGTTTTAAAGACAAGTAGTCTTCCAGCTTCCATGTGTTAAATCCAATCTGTCAGTTACAATTGGGGGGAGCTGGGGCAAACGACTGTGAAATGTAACATCTTGATTTCCTCTCTTTATAATCAAGTGTTCAATTTGACTTTCTTCCCCTAGAATTATCAAAATGTCATTGCTCTCTGGTGCACAGCCTTGTGTATTTACCACTTTACAGCCAAGAGCAAATTTTCACAAGTGATCAGATACTCAGAGAGATGTTGACTAATGTACATGTACAGACTAAACCCATGTGTGGAAGGGTGGAGCAGTGCAGGTTTGAGCTCTGCAATCAAGGAGCTTGAAGAAGATGAACAGTGCCATTACTGACTTCTTCTGTAGGGAAACTCTTCCTTCTGTTCTTCATAAAGATCTTTGCACATAATAAACTAGATTCTTCCACATGGATCCTAGAAGTCAGTGCCGGGGTATATGGTAAAACTTTCAATTTGCAAATAAATATTTACAATGTGTTGTAGGTAGCATTCAGAATAAAGCCAGAAATGTTTTTGGATGGGTGAAAAGTCATGAGTGCATATTTTGCTCAATAAATAACAATTTCGTAGTACTAGTTTAAATTAATAATCCAAGTTACCAGAATACAATTTAGCTAATGTATGAATATAAATTATGGAGGTTAAGTATACTGTATGCATATATGAATCATAAATAAACAGAATGTGCGAACAGCTGTCAATGATCAGTAATTCTCCATTGCATTATCTACTGTTTTTCACTTCTGGTTTTATCCTACTCTATGTATTTTCACGCACATGCACACACACACACACACACACACACACACACACACATTAGTGTCCCTAAGTGCTGTGACAAAACACTCCAACCAGGACCAGCTTGGGGAGGAAAGGGTTTATTTGGCTTCCATCTCTCAGATCACAGTTCATCACTGAGCGAGCACAAGGTAAGAACTTAAGGAAGGAACCTGGATGCAGAATTTGAAGCACAAGCCATAGAGGAATGCTGCTTGCTTCTTGCTCCTTTGGATAGTGCTCAGCCTGCTTTCTCATACAACACAGGGCCACCAGCCTAAGGGTGGACCAGCCCACAGTGGGCTAGGCCCTCCCACATCACTCAACAATCAAGAAATGTGGCACAGACACGGCCACAGGCCAATCTAAAGGAGGAAATGTCTCAGCTAAGGTTCCCTCTGCCCAGGTATGTCAAGTTGACAACTAAAGCTGTCCAGCACACATCCCATTCTTAAAGCTCTGCAGCTCCATTCCTTAGCTGAGAATTCTGTTCCACAAACTGACAAAACAGCTCCCTGATAGTTCACAGCCCAGCACAAATGCCATTGACAACTAAATATCTGTCTTCCCTTAACCCTGTATAATATTCTGCTTGTGCTTCTCTAGTGGCTTAGTGTAATTTCTGGGTATATTGGTACATTCCTATTCTATTTTTTTCTTTCTACCTATGAAAAATTATGAAGAGGATTAAAAAGAATGTTTCCTTACCTACTTTTAAAATCATTTTTAGAGCCAAAAGCAGAATTTTTAAGACAGTCCTTTTCCAACAAAAAGAGTTAACTGAATAAAGAAACAAACGAGCTAAAACCCTACAAAGTTCACTGTGTAGACATCTTTTGAAAATGTAGAGGAGCTGGGCACGGTGATGCACACATAGAACCCTAGCGCTCAGGAGACTCAGAGAAGAGAATGATGAGTCGGGAGGCCAGTTTCAAAAGCAAACCACAAGGAGGGAAAAGAACATAAATGCCCAGAGTCCATATGGGTGCCTTTTGATGCCTCCCTTGGTCGAATGTCATGAGGAATTTTACTTACATAATGTAGTCTATTTCTCAATGCACCACATTTGCTATTATGTTTTATTAAATACCATATATGTTTTAATATTACAAGGTGTTATCACACCTTGAATTTACTGTGTGAATTTGGGTAATTCTTTACTGTTAAATGTCTTAATGGATTCTCATTCACCTGACTTCAGAATTCATTCTCCTCAATGTTCTGCTCCCCTTTTTTGTAGTATGAATAATTCTCCACTCCATCACTCAAGTTACAGACTTTAACGTAGCCTGTCTGCTAGACTTCTGCAGTAGCCACTAACTGGTTTGTAGGTTTTTCATCTGCTTTCGTTTAAGATTCTCAGTTTAGCACGAGAGATTCCGTCATGTGGCAGATCATGTTTCTCATTTAGTGGGAATCTTCTTCTGATTATCTTCCTGTAAAGAAGTGTACAACTTCAGTGTAAAATTCAAAGTTCTCTGACCAGGCTGTCAAATTATATTCAATTCTATTGCTAATTCTATTGCTGCTCTCTCACTCGCTTTTCGGATTCAGTTTATTACCCCCCACCCCCACCCCCGCCGGGTTCGCCACACTAGTTAACCCTCAAAGCAGCTCTTCTGCTTTGAGTCTCAGGTAAGTTGTTAGTCCTTTCTACCCCGCCCTCACTATGGTTATCTAAATAACAACTGCCTCACTTCCTCACTTCCTCTCCATGGCACGTGCCCACCTGCCCACGTGAAAGCATACTCACACTCCTCCACAGTCTTTCACATCTTTACTGAGAGGAATGCCTAGTGAGGTCTGAAAATTGCCTTCTGCCTTTCCACCCAGCTTTTCTTTTCCATTGGTTTTCACTATCTAATTACTTCATTTGTTTAGTGTCTCTCTCCTCGGATTGTGTATTCCAAGTTTCTTAAGGGTAAAGATTTTATCGGCCTATTTACGTTGCTTTAATCAACACATAATTGTACTTTGCAATGTTTATTGCATAAATGAGTGCTGTGATGAATAGATTCTAGCTAAATCTTTGCCTTTTCAAGATTACTGAGAAGAAATTGTTCTTATCCCAACTTGATTATCTACAATCATATTGTAAATCCCAAGAACTGATAAATTAGGGTTATCATTCCACCTCTAAAATACATGTCTTCTTGATCACTTTGGGTGGTGAGCTCCACAGATGTGCTCTCAGACTCTTCTGCTTCTGTGAGTCAGCCACATTTCTTCCCAAACATGTTTATATTATATTATATTCCATTTCACTTGAATAATTACCAACTTTCATAAACATTATTAAATCAGTACAGGGTGATTTAATACAGTTTTATTGTTATAAAGCAATATTGACTGTTTCAGTAAGACTCATTAAAGGCAAGTTGCTTAAAAAAGAATGCTATATTATAAAAATAAAATATTTGAAAAATATTTCAAATATTGAAAAATAACTTACCCTCTTCCTAAAATAAAAACTTAAAAGTATGCATTCAGTGAGAGTGATTATATAAAATATAAGAACTTCATATTATAAAGAATATATACAAACAAAATACCCCACACTAAGGATGAACATTTATATATTGAATTTTAAATAAACTATTAAAGTGTATATATGTATACAATGTTTAAATTTAAGTTAACTTTATTGTTAAACAGATTTATCAACAGAGTTAACATGATAGATGTATGTAATCTTTCTGCCTCTCAATTTTCTTATCAGTAAAATGAAGAAAATTCTAGCTATCTTGCCTACAACAAAGATGTTACAAAAATACAATAAAGTTCCATAACACGAAGTACCTGAAAAGCTATTATACATGTAAGCTGGTGTCATAATTAAATGGATCTAAGAAAAAGCTGAAAGTAATAAAAGACACCTTTACCTCTTCATTCCCTTTAGACATATTCTTTTCTGGAATTATCAGGGCCTTTTCACATAATACTATTCTAAACTTGAAAATTCAAATGCATCAGGCATTCCAAGCATAACTGGAACAAATTCAAATGAACATCAGATTTCCATTTAAATCCAATTTTCTCCATTTCTCCTTCCTCTTTTTCAAATCTCAGAACATTCATTCCTCTTACAGCTGAGCTCATATCTCAAGAGTCAAGGAGCTCACTCAGGGCAAGTTCCTACCTGAGGCACCAACCTGCTCAAGGAGCTTCAGCTGCCTGCATACCAAGGAGATGCCACCCAGAGCCTGAAGGTTTGCTGAGTGGAATTGTGAAGTTCTGGAAGAATGTGACAAGAAACCAGGTGATGAGTAAGAGGGTTCTGACCTCTAGAAGCCCCAACTTGACAAACTTTCCATCCACTACCCGCACCCTCGACTAGGGGAACCAGACCCTGCTTTGGCATCCAGCATTCTAGGGGTCCTTCCCACGTGAGCCATTTTGTCTGCAGTGTAACAAGGAGCTTTGGTTGTTCTCGGGTTCTGCGTGGAGTTGTATAGCTTCGAAAGAATGCAGCAGAACCTGGCAGAGAGGGCTTCCAACATGGTTTCACCTTACTCCTCATCAGACCGTGATTTGCTGCAAATTAATTAAAGCTTTGCAACTTCCATTTCCTCATTCTCTTCAGAGTGAAAAGTTCAGTACTTTTTAATGATTAAAAAATATGTATATGTGTATATATACAGATATTAAATTATATATATATATATATATATATATATAATTTAAAGCACCAATCCAATTTGCCAGGACATATAAAGTATGTACATATTACATAGTAATAGTAGTAATATGATTATTAAAAGCTCAAAGATTCCAAGGTTTACTTAATTTGTGTTATTTCAGACACTATGAAGAGGCTTCTCTTCTTTCTCTTTCAAATAAGGAAGAACGCTTTTCTTATCATTTGAAGAAAAGTTTATGCTCTATTCTGCACACTATCCCACCTAGGGACATATGGTTGTAGCCCTGCCTGTCACCACCAGGTAAGCACAGTCTAACTGCCATAAAACTCTTTAATAATAATAAAACAGCAAATGTGACATTCACATGTGGTACAGCTTCTTGATTTTAAGTTTTCCCCTAAGGTTCCATGACTGCCAGATGTTCAAATTACTCTCAGAGAGATTTGTTTTCTAGTTCTTTCTTAGAAATAAAGACTTTCAAATAAGCAGAGACTTGAATAAAACACCCTCAAGAAATATCTCACCAAGATTCAAGACTCTTCGTTATATTTTGGATATCATAAATATCACACTTCTCGATAATTATATTGGAATGTTTTTTTTTAAATGATGTCTGCTTTTAACTTATCTTTAAAGAGATGTCAATAGTACTAGGTTTAAGAAATAGTAACAAATCATTATGATACATAGTAATTCAATTGTATATATACTCTTGATACGTAAGTTATCTGAGCTCTTCATCACAGTTTTTGTTAAGAAACATTCACCTTCTATTTTTAAGTGACTAATTAAAAATACTTATAAAATCGCCTCCCACAAGAGACAGAAACTCTAAATATGTTTTTAAGCAGAAGAAACTTTCATTGGCACAGAATTTTAAAAATAAATATAACAGCCAAAGTAAATCATATATTAAATGAGAGAGAAAACCAAACCATAGATTGGAAAGACCTTGTGTGGTGCATCAGATATCTAATTGTCTTCTGTACTACTGTTAAGCTGAAAATGGTCTACTTTCATCATCAGATTGTCCAAAAATTCTGGCCACATACAGACCTGGTAACTTGGCTGTACAACTGATGTGTGGTGCTCCCTTTGATGGATCTCACTGCTTTCTCTTCAAACCCTTCTACTCCAGATTCCTAGATCTCTCTCTCTCTCTCTCTCTCTCTCTCTCTCTCTCTCTCTCTGTCTCTCTGTCTCTCTCTCTCTTTATATATATATATATATATATATATATAGTCTATGTAGAAATTATTATAGAAATAAAAATGACACATAAAGCCTGGATGGTGGGGTGCAAGCCTTTAAGCCCAGCACCTTGGAGGCAGAGACAGGTGGATCTCTGTGGGTCTATGTAGCAAGTTCCAGGGCAGCTGGGGCTACAGGGAGAGAAGCTGAAAAAACTGACTCGTAAAAGAAAATTAAAGGCTGGAGAGATGTCTCAGCAGTTAAGAGCATTGACTGCTCTTGTAAAGGACCTGGGTTCAATTCCCAGCACCCACATGGTGCTTAACTGTGTGTAACTAGTTCCAGGAGATCCAATGCCTTCTTATGACCTCCACGATCAATACAGGACATGGGTGCCCTTACACACATTCAGGCAATACCCTCATACACATAAAAAAATTTTTTAAAAGAAAATTAAAGACTTTGGAGAAATGACCTTTTGGGCAGAGTATCAATGCATTCCTGTGTTGTGAGCAAGGAAGAACTAAGAGGTGGAGCAGTGGTCATGACAAGCCAACTGGGGAGCACTGATTCCCTAAAAACTGTAGAGCTACCTTATAGGGCTTCAATTAAGATTCCTTTCAATTATTTGGTATAATTCTTCACAGAATTTTTGGGTCTGTTTTAATCAAGTTACCATTTGTAAAGGATTTGTTCTGCAACCTCAAAGTCATTGCTGGGCTGTATGAGGCTGCATGAGATGATTTGGGGAAAGATATTGATTTTCTCCTATATATTTTTATCTAAAGCTTAAAGAACTCAACCAGGCTGCCATTGTTAATACTGCCCAGCTTTAGAAGCCAACATGGCAAGGCAGAATTTAAGGGAGCCATTTCTAGGTATAACAGGAGAGTAGGAGAAATGCCACTGAACAAATCTGAGCTACACAAGCCTGAGGATATGCCATATGTTAAACTTCAATTAGATATGAACTGAGTGACACCTAGAATATTCTCAAGTACAGCTCCGATGATTCCAAAAGCTTTTCCCGGGAGAAATCATGTGTATCTCTATAACTAGGCCAGAGCCCGGACCCTGGGACGCTTAGCAAGCAGGGCTCCGCCACCCATCATCAATAGGTCAGTTAAACAGGGAGTGGTGAGATGAAGAGAAGGGAGAGTCATCCAGTGAGACCACATTGGGAAGAAGAACAAAGAGCTCCAGTAACCCATGCATACCCCTGACTGTCCTCGGGTTCTGACATGAAGTTTAAGTTTAAATCAAAGGCAAGAGTCATGCATGGCTAAGCAGTTGGGGTTAAGGTGTGGACACCTATGATCACTGTTTTGGCTCCAGTCTGTCCTCTCAGGAAGTCCACCAAAACTGTGAAATCTCTTTCCAAAAGAGAAACTTCCCCTCTGGTTGGACCAGGGCCCCAGCTTTTGCCAGCATGAGACTACTGGGGAAATTCCAGTGTCTTGGGGTTCATTATCTTAATAGTCTAAAAGCCAAAGGGAAAGGCACAACTCTATCTTTAGAATATTTTCACTTTTGCCTCTAAATATAATATTTTAACTATTTATAGTTTTGTGTTACTATTTATTGATCACTAAGTAAATGATTGTGTAGTCAACATATATAAAGCACTAATGAAATTATAAAGGAAATATAGACTTCAGTTTGAATACATTTTTAGAAATATAACAGTAAAGTACTATAACACATGCATCAGCAAACACTACGTACTTTATTTTAAAAAAGAGATACATCACTATAATTTAAAGGTGCAAGTAACACCTACAACTTTCCCAGGGAAACATGTGAATCCTTAGAAAATTCTTCTGTATGTTCAAAGATCCATGCCCACTTAAAGTTCATGAAGATTGACACAGTGTTTTAAAGATTATTGGATCCTCAGTACATAGCACATAGCCAAATAACAGTCATCTGATTAATATTTATTAAATCATTAAAATGATAAATTAGCCTATTCACATTTCAAAATAACAGTAAGAGTAGAAATTGCTTTCAAAACAATTTCCCAGGTGAACCAACAAACAAAGAGATCAGGTTGGGAAGAAGACTAGTTGGTAGAGTGCTTGCCTCTCATGCAGGAAGGCATGGGTTCTGTCCCCAGCAAGGCATAAACCACATGTGGTAAGGCATGCCTGCAATCCCAGCACTAGGCAGGTGGAGGCAGGAAGATCCGCAATTCTAATGAATTTAAGACTAGTCTGGGCTACAGAATACCTTATCCCACGCCCCCAAAATAAGAGAGAGAGAAAAGACAGAAAGAAAGAAAAAAGAGAAGGAGAGAAAAACAAGAAAGAGGGAAAGAGAAAGAGAGAAAGGAGAAAGAGAGAGAGAGAGAGAGAGAGAGAGAGAAAAGATGAATGAATGGTTAAGTAATCTGCTTGAGAAAATATAGATAGGTATTAATGACATTAAACATGAATCTAAACGGCTTTGAATTTCTCGTTTAACTGCTGTACTGTGTTCTCATTATAATACTTAGCATTCCCTTCTGTCATTCTTTGTATTGGAGCTACATGAAAGCAAAAACACCATCTTTATAACCTTAACCAATAGGACCTTACAAGTAATAAGCATCAGCAAATACTTGCTGTCAGTAGTAGAATTAATGAATGAGTAAAATATGCTAGAATCTTAGAGATGTCATGTCCTGTCCAGTTGCATGGGGTCAACCAATAACCATGAACCTAGCCCCTGAAACTTAAGGCCAAAACTATTCCTCTTTCTCTCAGGTTGTTTCTCTCAGGTATTTCCCAAGTGACCCAAAAGTAATTGATTTATAAATGTGATGTTTAGGGAAACTGCCTCTAATACCTCAAAATCTTAGAGATGGTGACCCTGGACTAGCCAAGTTTAGTGCTTATATATTCCTTCCTTCTTGGAAGTCTGAGTGATTAAACCCTCTTTTCAATGGAAGCCATCATATCATGCCTGAATAAAGAGAAAATCCACACTAAAAATAAGGATTCCTTTAGGCTTGGGTTGCTATACACATTCATGTGCAGATTTTCATGTGGCTGTCGTACTTTTCACTTCTCCAGAATAATGTACAGGACCACAGTTTGTGGTCACATGATAGTGTCATGAACAGGCTATACTTAAGGTCCTCCTCAGAGTAATTCTAATAAGAATAAATATTTTACTTAGTTTTACAATGTGCTAAGTCTTTCCCAAGATGAGAACACTGTATATCTTCACAGTATCTCTGAGTTTAGCAGGGTAGAATTTAAAAATGAAAGATGACTGGCATTTAAGTAAACTTAAAGAATGCATTGAGCCTATTTGTGTCTAAGGAGCCACAACATGATAGCCTAAGGAATAAATTTTAACAATGCTTAAGTGGACTTTATAGCCCATCTCCATAGCAAAAACTTTCAAATGCCCCATACTAAAAACATTCCATAGTAAATAACAAATATTACATTATCTTAAAAACAAAAGGAGAGACTGTGACCCTCCATGGGAAGTGTTTGGTTTCTAGGTCTCATGTCAAGTTCTCTCAGTTACTTCTATTATTCAGTCATGAAAATGTCCCCAGCTGAATCCAAGCAAAAAAGTCTCAGATTAGCTAAATCCCTGATATTTGTTCTCCCCAATGTCCAGAACTAATAGCTAAAGATGAAGGCTTCCATTCCACTCAGATCTGCACAAGTGCTATAAGAACGTATTAGAATACTGACAGAGGGAATTGCTTTACAGTCAAGGAGTTCTTAGGACTGTAAGGACATTTTCTACAGAAACTGAAGACCGAGCAGCTCAGGGTCAGTTTTAAATGTCTTCTAATCAGAGATCACGCTGCTGTTTTGTTTGTGCAAAATACCTGGCTCTCTAAAAACATTTCAAAATGCCTATTATTTCAGGCAATTAAAAATCTTAGGTACTAAAACCTTGTATATCTTCTGCCAGCTCATAATATAAAGCTATAATTTTGACTGAAACCCTCTATGCATTCCTAAACACTTCACTCTTCTTTCTGAGAAGCATATTCTTGAATATTATCATTCAAATATATATATCATTACTCTTCTTTGTATATGCATATATCTTTAAATAGCAAATGTGCTATATACATATGTGCATTGTTTCCTTCTCCCCATGTCCTTCTACTGCTTGCCTTCTATTAGTTGATTTTACTCTCTGACAGTTTCCTGCCTGTATGTAATACATTCTGATGACACTCTCCCCCGGCCCTCTTGCACCCGCTACTCATCCCCATAAGCACTCAGACTCCCCCTTCCGGACCCTGTCCTAGAATCAAGACTTATGGTTTGATTTTGTGATCTGTTTCAGTTAGTCTGTGCTATCTGTGTGACCACTGGATTGGAACTGTCCTTCAGACCCTGGTAGGGCCAGCACAGGGTGCACAACTGAGGGCAATGATTCTCCCTCTCCTAATGAAAGTCTATTTCTTGTTTTCACCATAATTGTTTCAACTGTACTTCTTTCATATTCACTACTTTTATTTTTTAAATGTTCTTTTACTGGGTTTTATGCATTTCATACCACTGTTCTTAATCTAATTTAGACCCCTTCTCCATTCACACTCCTCCCAGCTCCCACTAGACCTCATGTATTCCTTCATACATCTCAAGTCCAATCCAGCCAAGCATTAATGGCCAGATGTCCTTTAGTGCAAATTCATCCACTGAAGTCTGGTCAGGCTATCTAGAGATCATAAGTAAAGCATATCTCTCTCTCTCTCTCTCTCTCTCTCTCTCTCTCTCTGTGTGTGTGTGTGTGTGTGTGTGTGTCTCTCTCTCTCTTTCTCTCTCTCTCTCTTATCAGTAGTACACAGGCTCCAATAGTTCTCAGTCTAGGTCTGGCCCACCACCAATTTTTAATTTCTATCCCTCCACTCTGGGCCCATGTCTAATTTGAGTTGATGTGGGTCCTGTACTCAGTGCTGTCATTGCCACATTTCACGTATGTAAGATTCCAGTAGCCTGAAAGACTCTGCTTCCCTAAGTTCATAAACCATCCCAGCTCTTACAATTTTTCTGCCCCCTCTTCTGAAATGATCCCTGAGCCACAGGGTAGGTGAGGCTCAATAAAGGCGTCCTATCCAGGGATACACATTCTGCAGTCTTTATTCTATAGAACTTGCCAGTGGTGACCTTCTGTGTGAACAGCACTGTGTTGTTTGAGAAAGCTTCACTGGTGAGAGCTGAGGGATGCTTTAGTTTTCTCTCTAACCCTTGTTCTACTGTGTCCCATGAGCCTGAAGTGTAAAGGTTGAACTATAGATGTAGATGTGTCACCTAGGACTTGGTATCTCTCAGTCATATATTATCTGTGTCTGACCAGATGGGGAGTTCTGGTGTAGCCTCCATCTGTTGCAAAAAGAAGCTTCTTTGATGAGTGGTGTACTGTATGTTTGCTGTAAATACAAGTTTTCACTGCTTTTTCAATACATTGTCTATCTCAGTGTATTTAGTTCATTATACTAGTTTTGAATACTGAAATTAAATTTGGCTTTTAGTGTCATAAACAGTGTTTTAATAAACATTCTTACATAGATGATTAGGCCAATGTATTGCAAAGAAACTTTATGATTGTTGTTATTGAGTCTCGGATATGCAGTTATTCAACTTTCTCAGAGTTAAGACTTAGGGATACTAGCAAGAATCACATTCAAATCAGAAAACTTAAGTGAAATATTATCTATAGGCAATATTTAAGAATGAAAGCACAAGATCATTCACCATGATCAAGTCAGATTTATTCTAGAGATCTGGGGATGGTTCAATATACCTAAGTCAATAAATGTCATAAATCATATAAATAGACTCAAAGACAAATATCACATGCTCATCTCGATACATGCAGAAGAAGCCTTTAGACTGGAGGGAGCATACCTCAACACAATTAAAGTTAAATTAAAAAAAAACTTACTGCCAACGTCATTCTAAATGAAAAAAAAAAACTGGAAATATTCCCATTAAAATCAGGAACTGGACAAGGCTGTTCACTCTCTCCATTCTCCTTTAATATATTTCTTGAAACACTTGTTAGAACAGTAAGACAAGAGAAGCAAATTAAAGGAGTACACATTAGAAAAAAAAGAAGTCAGATTATCTCTTTTTATAGATGACATATTATGCTTAAGAGATGCCAAAAACTCCACCAGAAAACACGTAGAAATGATTAACACTTTCAATAAAGTGGCTTATCTACAAAAGTCAAAAGCTTTTCTGTATACCAGTAACACGCAGTTGGAAAAAGAGTACACAGAAACCCTCTCATTCACAATAGCCTCAAAAAAAAAAAAAAAACCCTCAGAATAAGCCTGAACAAAGACATTAAAAATCTCTATGATGAAATTTTTAAATCTTTAAAGAAGAGACTAAGGACAACACCAGAAGATGGAAGGATCTCTCATGCTCATGAATTGAAAGAATTAAGATTCTAAAAATGAACATCCTACCAAAAGCACCATATAGATTCAGTGCAGTCCCATTCCCAATTCCCATGGCATTCTTCACATCACAGAATTAGAAAAAAAAAATAATCCTAAAATTCATATGGAAGCACAAAAGACCCTGGATAGCTAAAGCAACCCTGAGCACAAAGAACAGAGGAATGCAGGGGGAATTACTATACTTGATTTCAAACTAGATTACAGAGTTATAATCATAAAAACAGCATGGTCCTGGCACAAAAATAGACCCTTAGATCAATGGAATATAAGTGAAGACCAAAACATGAATAAATTGAATTTTAGCCACCTGATATTTGGCAAAGGGGCCAATAACACTGGAAGAAATATAGCATCTTCAGCAAATGATGCTAGCAAAACTGGATCTCCACCTGTAGAAGAGTGAAATTAGCCCCTTATCTTTCACATTGCACAAAAGTCAACTTAAAGTGGGTCAAAAGCCTCTATGTGAAACCTGAAACTCTGAAACTGTTATAAGAAAACATTGGCAGTAACCTACAAGATATAAGTGTAGTAAAGGATTTTCTAAATCAGATAGCAGTTGCTCAGGAATTAAGGTTAACAATTAAATAGTGGGACCTGATTAAACTAAAAAGCTTCTGTACAGCAAAGGAAACAATCAAGAAAATGGGAGAAAACCCACAGAGTGGGAGAGAATCTTTACCAGCAATGTATCTGACAGATAATTAACATCCAGAATATATAAATAGTTCAAAAAACAAAGAATCAAGGAAACAAGTGACCCATTTAAAAGATGGGTTAAAGATCTGAGCAGAGAGTTCTCAAAAGAAGAAATAAAAATGGCTAAGAAACATCTTAAGAAGTGTTCAACATCATTAGTAATTAGGGAAATGAAAATTACAACCATTTTAAGATTTCATCTTATCCCAATCAGACTGCCTTGGATCAACAGAATAAATGACACCAAATGCTAGAGAGTTTGTGGGGAAAGAAATATGCTCGTTTACTACTGGTGGGACTGTAAACTTGTGCAACCCATATGGAAAGCCATGTAGAGAATGCTTAAAAAACTAAAAATTAGCCTATCATATACCCAGTTATACCGCTCAATGGGCATTTACCCAAAGGACTCACCCTACTTCACAGATACTTGGACATCTGTTTCTGGCATCTAACTTCAACTCTGTTCTCACTGAATAGGAGACAGTTGTCTTCTTAACAGTCTTACGTCAAAGGATCAAATGAAGGAACTATAAACTCTAGAGCCATGGAAAGGAAGAGCTACTATGCTGGGAAAAGAATCCATGAATAGCAATACAATAAATTATTTTGGCTACATTAAATATATTTCTGTTTATTCAACAACTGAACAATAACTTTCAGAATGTCAAATAGTAACTATGAAGTAATCAAAATGTTTAAAAGCAAAATTCTTTCATTTTAATTTCAGCCACTGAAATAAACAGCTAATGATATCTTAAGAAGACGTTGATCACAAAAGCCTCTGATCCAATGCTTAACAAGCCTTAAAAAATGAATTTTTAATGTTTTTGTTCTTCAAGTGCTGAAATTTCTGTTACTAAACAGTAACCCAGCTCACCAAGAAAAGTAATAATGTTCCATAAAAATCACATGTAAGTTGGTGACTTATTTTCAAATAAGGTACTCTTTAATTAGTTTAAAAAGCATGTCACAATGAAAGCATCATTACCAGAAAGATATGTTGTGTTTCAGACTTTTAAAAGAGCCATTTGGCAATGCCCTGAAAGCATTTCCATGGTATGTATTTGAAATATCAATGCTATAATTAAAATATAAAGTGTAATATTTTATCAGGAAATCCAGTAATATAGCTGTGATAGAAACAAAAGTTACAAAAATAGGACAACAGACGCTAAAGATCCGTAGAAGGAAATTTATATCCTACAGCTTTACAGAAAGAAAATGTGAAGTTAGTGATTTATACTTACATGTTAAGAAGTGAAAAATATTAGAACAAATAAAATCCAAAGCAAATAGAAATGAGATGGCAGAACATGAAAATAAAGGTAGAAATCACCGATATTCAGAGAACATAGGAATCACTTGATATAGTGGACAGAATGCAGAATCATTAACTATTCAGTGATAGGAATCATGTGATACAGTGAACAGAATGTAGAAATCACTGATATTCAGTGAACATAGAAATCACATGATACAGTGAACAGAATATAGAAATGGCTGATATTCAGTGAACATAGAAATCATTTTATATAGTGGACAGAATGTAGAAATAGTTAAACTCAACAGCATATACGTTGAAAACAGAGTTTATCACTGAAAGAATAAAAAACAAAATTCCCCAAACCAACATTTAACGGACTGTCACTAGAGAACATTTTAAGCTTTAAGATTACAAAAGGAGGACTGGAGAGGTGACTCAGCAGTTAAGAACACTGGCTGCTTTTGCAGAGGACCTGGAGTTGATTCCAAGCACCCATCTGATAGCTAACAACCATCCATAACTCCGTTCCAAGAGGTCCAGTGTCCTTTTCTGTCCTGCTTAGCCAATGCATGACATGGTACACCTGCTTCCCTGCGAGCCATATGCTCATACACATAAAACAAAAAGCAAAAAACATTTAGAAAAGAAAAAGAAACAAATAAGGAAGAAACACATACCAACTTTTTCATGAGAGCAGAATAATTCTGATGTCAAAAAACAAGCAGACATATGAAAAGCATAGAACCCAGACTTCTTAAAAAAAAACATTAGAAAATCAAATACAGGGAGCTGGAGAGATGGCTCAGTAGTTAAAAGCACTGACTGCTCTTGCAGAGGATGCAGGTCCCAATCCCAGCACCCCTAGCTAACAACTCTCTGTAACTCCAGTTCAAGGGGATCTGAAGCTTTTTTCTAACCTCCGCAGGCATTGCACATCATGGATGCACTTACACACATGCAGGCAATACATTCATGCACATAAAAATAAATAAATGAATAAAATATTTTTAAATGAAATCAAATACAAAAAGTATAGTTTAGATGATATTGAGTATTAATCTTAAAGTATAAGATTAATTTAACATTTTAAAATAATAAAACAGTGTTCATGATTTTCATAAACTAAAAGAGAAAAATCATGTAATGAACGTGGGAGAAGCACTTGACAAAATTCAGATTCCATTTATGATTTTTAAAAACAGTGAACTGGCTATATTATGAAGAAAACTTCCTAAACCTCATTAAAAATCTATATAAAACCTATAGGCATAGTTGCATTTACTCATTAAATATTAAAATCTTTTTCCCTGTGATCTGGATTAAAATAGAAGTGCTAAGGCCGGAAGTAAGTTAAATACATGTTTAAAAATGGAAAAAAAAAGATGCAAAAGTGTCTTTATTTAAAGATAGCTAATGGGAAATGTCACAAAGAATCTGTTTCAACAGCTCAAAAGCTATTAAATAAACCTAACAACATTATGGTGTATAAACTTTAGGGAAAAAAATAAATTGTAATTCTAAACATTAGCAATGATGAATTAAACAATGACGTTAAAACGATAGCATTTATAATTGAGCTGAATTGATTCAGTTGTCTACTTGACATACGTGGGAAGAGGGAGCCTCCATTAGGGAACTGCTTCAATCAGGTTGGCCTCTGGAGTGATATGGGAGAACCCAGCCCACTGTGGGTGGTGCCACCCCAGGCAGGTGGTCCTGCGTTGTACAAGAAAGCAGACTGAGCAAGGCCAGTGGAGAAGGCCAGTAAGCAGCGTTCCTCTGTAGGCCGTGCTTCGGCTCCTGCCTCCTGTTTTCTTTCCCGCTTAACTTCCTGCCTTGGTTTCCCTCAGTGATGGATTGTCATTTGGAAGAGTAAAATGAAATAGGCCCTTTCTTCCCCAAGTCAGTCTTGGGATATGTTTTATCACAGCAACGGAGAAGCAAACTAGAGCATTGATCAAAATATAAAATACTCTAAGAAAAAAAGACAACGTGTGACTTCTGCAATGAAAACTACAAATGTTACTGAAAACTCCGAATGCTTAACAATATAAAAATGTATTCACAGATTCAGAAGGCTCAGTACATTGTCATCAAATCCTTCTATAATCTTGTATTAGTCAGACTTCTCTAAAGGAGCAGAACTCATAAAGCGAATATACATGCTAAAAGTAGATTTATTATATTCGCTTACAGGATATGGTCCAGTCATTCAGCAATGACTGTCCCACACTGGAGAGACTGAGAATCTGGTAGTTGCGCTGTCCATGAGGCCGGATATCTCAGCACTATCAGTCTGACACCAAAGACCTGGAAGATTCTTGGATAGCTGCTCATCTTCAGTCTACATTGGAAGCAACAAAAGTTAGTTCTAATATTGGCAAAGTATTGTCAAAGTAACAAGACAAACAAACTCTCCTGTCAGAGTAAAAACCATCCGGGAAAAAGCAAAAGCTCCTTCTGTCATGTCCTTTTAACCTGCCCAAGTTGCTACCCACATTTAGAGTGTATTTTCTGGCTTCAAATAATCTATTTAAGTCCCTCACATTTTAGTTAGTGCTAGATCCAGTTAAGTTGACAACTAAGATTAGCCATCACAATTCTCAAGGTAATCCTGAGCAAAATATCAGCATAAAACTTGTAGCACTTGAATAGCTTATTCTAAATTTATTAAGAAATACAAAGATCTAAATCCATCAATGCCATATACCTTGTTAATAAAAAGGAAAACAACTTCTGGCAAAAAAGTGGAAAAAATACTTAGACATATCACAAAATATGATGATATATTAGTTGCCAGGGTACATATGTAAAAAGGAGTCACTTGTCACCTAATATCACTCAGTTTTGTAAAACTTACTTTTTGAAATATGTAAACTATAAATACACTAAAATTAACTCACAGAAATTGGTTGAAGATGATCAGAATAAATTATTTCAAACAAGGATGAAGTAAAATTTCAGATCCTTCTGCTATAGATATACCATTATTAACTTTAATTTATAAAATTGGTTTTGAGGTTCTTAGCAGACTAAAGAAAAACAGAAGACACAAAAACTTATATAACCCTCAATATTTTCCTTTAAAATGTACAGTTCCAAAGGGGAAGCAAAGCTTTTTCTAGCAATTAGTCTTGTTAAATGAAGGAAAAAGGACAAAAACATCAAAGAAAGAAGACTCCAGTGGCTTATAAGAAACAACAGTAAACTAATATAGACTTGTTCTAAACCTATAAAGACAGGTGAACACACTAATTCCCCAGCAGGGAAAGGACACAAAGCATACACAGACTGACTGCAGATAAAAGGGGAGAGGGTGAAACGCTCCAGGACTGCACTGGGATGCCCAGCGACTCCATCTCAGCAGGATGGTTTGTCGACAAATGCAGCCATGGTACGTCTACTGCCCCAGGGCAGTGGTTAGGAACAGAATATTAAAGTAGCATTTTGATCTAACTTTTATATTTGTAGGGACAATCCTTAGCCATATAATATACACCTATATTATACATTATACATTATGCACATTAAATATAATTACTGGGAAGTATATAATTAATGCTAAATATGTGTTTAAGCAGGAAAAGGATGAGTTACTGAGTCAGGAATCAAGGGCTTTTGGAAAAAAGTTCAGTGTGAATTTAAGAAATGTCTGACTTTGAGACAACTAGTCCCTGAAGATGGCACTTGCAGGAGTAGAAGCAAATTGCTGCTCCCTCCATTTTTGACAGGAATATTTTAATTCAAATTTTAAAAAACCATTGATATTTTAGAAGTAGTGTACAAATGATAGAAAAGTATATGAGAAAACAATATTGTTCTTATTTTATTAATAAAATATGCAGTTACCACAATGAAACAATCATACTTAAAAATCCATGGTCCAAATGTAAGCTGTAAGTTCTGTTAACAACAGTTGAAATAAAAACTAAAGATCACTTTTCAATATGGATGATGTTGCTATCAATATTCATCTTTAAAAACTAAAATAAAATGACGGTCAGATAATCAAAGCTAAGTTTTGTTACTACGTTTTTCTTGCTCTGGATTGACTTTTGTAAGCCTAAATTCATTAAAATTGACTTCAAGCAGGCTATATGATTTGAAGAAATACAGACAACTGATACAAATTTAAGACTTTTGTCATTGTTTAAGTGCCAGTACTCCATACTAGACTAATTCTATTCCTATCCAGGATGTAGTATCTAGGTTTCACTTAAAAAGTCTTGATGGGAGTAGAGATCACCCTGTTGGCAAGTAGTAACACTTAACCTCAAAGCTCAGTCGAATTTTTCCTGTAGCACTCGAGATAAAGCTGAGCGCCTCAGGTGAAAGTCATTTTGTGAGGATTTTAGACATTTTGAGGCTCGGCCATATGAAGAAAGTTTCAAGCTGGAGCCACATTCTATAAGACAACTATTACTAGTTTGAGAAAAGAATTGTTTTGCTCTTTTCTAAAATGAAATTATTTCTACCAACATGTATTTACTACCTCAAGAAATACTAACCCACATTTTTTATATAACTGTTCACCTCTGTTATCTTTACAAAAATGTAAGCGAATATTCATGTTAACTTAATTTACCTGTTTACAAAATTCTTCCAAACTGAAATGTGTTTCCATCCTTTAATAATAATTATGTGAACTTCCGTAATCAAGTAAACTTGCCCATCTTATACCGGAGATTTCCTTCATCAGCAAGATAATATCATAAATTATTTCTTTTCATCTTTAGCATACCCTTATGGAAACTATCTTACTACATATATGTATTAGTCACGTTTCTGTTGCTGTTATAGAAGGAGGAGATTTTTTAGCTTATGATTCCAAAGGGGCAAGAGTCCATCATGGCCATGGCAAGTGGCATGGTAGCAGAGAGGAGCATAGTTGGCACAGAAGCTAAGCACTCACATCTTCAAGCAGGCACAGGAAGATCTGGCAAGGCTTTAGGACTCTATAAGTTCACTCCCAGTGACATGCCTCCTCCAGCATGACCACACCTTCTAAGACTTCCCAAACAGTACCACTCACTGGGGACAAAATGTCTAAATACTTAGAGCCTATGGAGGATATTCTCATTCAAATCACCACAATACACTTCTCCTTGAGAAGTCTCTAAGAGATAAGGCAAGAGAAACTGAAAGAATTTATCATGCAATGATGGAATTTGTCTTTTGAAAAATTTGCCTTATTATCTCATGAAAGTAAGCAAGTTATGCCTTTATTGACTTATAATATTATGTAAATTATAAGTATAGAATCATATCCTTATAATATTGGTATTAAAGAATATTGCTGTATCCTAGTATCTTAAAAATGTATGCTTGTCTACAGTCTATATCTATAGAACCATTAGAAAATAATTTAATTATGTAATAAATTAATTCATAGACTAGAAGTATATCTTTATTGAACTTCTGGGGATTTCATACCATACGTCTTAGTCATATTTAGACACCCATCCTTATCTGCACCCCACATGGCCCACACATAGAGTTTCATGCATTCCGTCCTATATGTTAAGGTCCAACGAGTCAAGTTTGTATACCCAGATGTCCCTCGGTGTGAGTTCATCCACTGGAGCCTATTCAACCTGTCTAGCTGACCCCCTTAAAGAAAATCAAGTTTCTCTCCAATACTTCCTCTGCTAAGGCTAGGGTTTCCTGTCCGTTTCCGCAGTTCTGTGCTGGTTTTAATACACTGTAGAAACAATGATCAAAAATCACCAGGTATGTCGGTGCTACCCTTGTTTTCTCCATCATTCTTACATTTAAGTTGTGTTCATAAACTAGTTTTAACTAGAACATGATCAGTTTGGGACTATAACACCTAAGACACAAGTAGCATAGCTCTGCCTCTGAAGACCTAACTTAGCAGCAGAGCAGAGAGAGAGAGAGAGAGACAGAGACAGAGACAGAGAGAGAGAGAGAGAGAGATCTGTTACAGAAAAATTGACATTACCACAGTACATAAAGTGTTCAATCTTAATTAGCATTCATATGACAAAATTTGAGGAAGCTAGGGCAGATGAAAGGAATCTAAAAGCATAAAGAGAAAATGAAGGACTGTACACACAGCCGCAGTCTGTGAAGCCCAGTCACCTTGAAAGTCAGGAGCTCAGTGACAGAAAAGAGACAGAAGACTAGGATTAAAACAAAATACAAAATTCAAAGAATTGTTCTGAGATTTTCTTTCAATAATGGCATCGTTGAACAACTTTGACTTACACAAAGTTGCTTTCTGCACACAATACTCAAAATAACTCAATCCTGAGCTGAAGAAGGGACCTAGGAGTATTTCTGTTTTGAAAGCCCAAACCACACCCATATGAACAGGAAAAGACAAAAAGGACACAGCCAGCAAGACCGAGGATGCCACTGGGTGGGCTGGATTGGAGCAGAGTCTGCTGCTGTCCAACCTGAATTTGAATCCCAGGTCCACCGTTAACACTCATGTGACACTGGACAAGCTGTTCAAGCTCCCAGGGGTTTATGTTTTTTCTTATATAATATGAAATTTCTAACAGTGTCTGTTTCACAAGACCTGTGTGAAGACCAAATAAGTGAATTTGCACATAGCACTGCCTTTTAAAAGTTATACAGCTCAGCAGAATAAAGATGCTGAGCATCAAATTCTATGAGAAATCATACAAACAACCAAACAAAAAAGAACGATTTACTGAATTTTAAGCTATGATTTTGTATTTTACATAGAAAGAAATGTTATCATAGGCACGACCTAGAACAATTCGTGCTCTTCGTTCATCTCTCAAATACCTACATACGGAGGCTTTAATTGTTAAATTGGAAGGAGAAAGGGTTAATTCATTTCGATCTTATAGCTTAGATACCCATGTCAAACTTTTTATCACTGTGCTACAGTGGGAATTATTTGAAATGAAATATTACTCTTATTTTAGAGCTATTACTCAACCTTAGATCAGTGGTATTAGATATTTTATTCCATGTTAAATATGGAAGTATAAGATAGTGATAGATGATTATCAGATCTGATTTCCATTCTGGATCTACAATAATTTGAAAAGAATGAATCAAATGAGAATGAAACGTACATCAAAATAAAGAAGTCTGTAAATGTTTGCCATATTTCAGCCACATCAAATTACCCCTGACAGAAGAAAGTTGAAGGCTTTCTCCTTCTATAGCAGTGATTATTTTGGTATTCTTTGTCTTAAAAATAATAGCTGCCAGATATTTCACAACACTCTGGGTGGAGGGGCCCCTCAATTGTTAAAGATTTCATCATTTTTCCATTAACTAATAATGAGGATGCTTAAGCTCCAACTTAACAATCATTAGAAAGTGTTATTTAGAAGATGCGCCATGCAGATTGCAAATTGACATAATGAATTCTAATGATATTTTCCTCTTGCATTGAAGCTTAATCCCTATTCAGAGTGGATTAGTTAGCATTTAAGTTTATCATAAGATCAAGAGTGATTAGTGCCTATCATATATAAAAGAATCCCATGAAAGTCATGGTTCTTTACCACACGCAAGACCGGTGGTGAGTCAGCTGAAAAGTTCTGAGGATGGCGTTCTGTAGTGACATCTCACAAACGATGCTGCTCCTGAGCTGTTCTCCAGAAAGATGCAGTTCAGGAAGAACCAGGTCCACTTGTAGGAAGAATTCTCCCCTGCAGAATAAAAGCAGCATGCTAATCATTTGTTAGATTCTTATTATCTGCATTCTATGAACACTCAGCTTCACAAAGAGTGACTCTAAGTCTCCTTTGCCTGCAAGATTTTCTAAGTTTTTGAAAACAGCAAAGCTGACGGACTTTAAGTTTCAAGTCTCACTGAAATGATTACACCAGAGATATAGTTCAGTAAGTGAAATTGCTATTTTCCTGTGATTATGTTTGTGTATTCCCAGGATAGATTTAAAAATGAATTAGGTTTGAGTGTACCTATTGCAAAACTCAGAGATACCAGAATAATCAAAGTAATAATGATATCTAAATGCCTTTCTGACTTAGAACTGTATTTTGATTCTGGGAACATAACTGATAAATGTATTGAAGTAGATCAGAGTTGCTCTTTCAAGCATCATAATAAAAAGTCAAAGTGACCTGTAAGGCATTTGTTTTCCCTTAGGAAACAGAAATGGAGACTGCTCACATAGGCCGTGTTTACAGCATAGTAATGCTCAAGGAACATACTGGTATTTTTTAGGTTCATTTTTGTCTCTATAAAACAAAAGGTGTCAACAGTGGTCACATGAATCATACTTCTGCCACTCTGACCAAATATTCAAACTCCTTACAGACCTTACTGGTGGCAGTTTCGAGTGTTTGTTAAATGGCCCTTCATTGGAAATGGAGACGTTATAAGGTCCTGGTTATCAAAATACCACACTTCCTCTTGGCTTCTGAATCTGCTCATATTAGCAGAAAATTTTTCCTCTCTCCACTGTCTTCACTAATGTAATTTTTCAATATTTAACATTAATAAAATTATACATTTTTATCATGAGGATTTTAATACATGCTTTTTTTCTATTCCCAATGTCTTTTCTGCTGTCTTACCATTTTTACTGGGAAGTGGAGAACACTGATTTTTTTCTATTTTGCCCATATTTTAAAACATAATTAGTTATATGATATAAAATAATTAATGTATTTTACATTTCTAGTTTTGAGGTTAAACAGCATTCCTGTCCATAGCATTAATGACTTGAGATTATGCTTAACTTCTTACAGAGTCTTTGTAATTTAATAAATACTACCAACATCTTTTCTTTATTGTGTAATAAATGAATTGCCCACATAGTCTAACACAGGCTTTCTGTTACTGAAATTATTAACACATTGGGCCTGATGACGCTATATTGTAGACACTTGTCCTGTAATTTGCAGGATAGTTAGCAGCTTCTCTCCATTAGATTCTAGCAGCATCTGCTAAACTGTGATAATCAAAAACATTTTCAGGAATTCAAATTTCAAGTAATAAAATTACCCCCATTTGAGAGTTTGATGTAATAGTAGGTGTGTTCGAAACATCCTTTGTTAAAAATGAACTGTGAAGATTAATAAGATTAACAGATTATTGTTCCTAGCTAAGATACGGAAACCATATAAAGGTCCCTCAACTGACCAGCATACAGTAATTAAAGGTATCAGATTGGTGGAATTAACCTTATGGGTGTTTAACAACCGTATTTATAGGCCTATACTAATCTGGTCAGAGAGACTTAAAGGTACAATTTTTTGTCTCTTGCCCTCCAAGGTCAACTAAGTTCCAGGGGACTATGGGGCATCTCTTGAAATGTCCTGTATCTGTGATGAGTCACCTGTCCTCCTGTTCAGGGAAGTTTTGGAGACCCCACTAGAAGGACTTGAACCAGTGTCCAGTCTGCAAAGAGGAGAGTCAGCACAGGAAAACATTTCCTTGATGCTTCTATGTGAAGCCATGTTCTAGCAAGACCTTCTTACTTATCTTTACATAAATGGAACTGGTAAAACAAAGGCCTACAGAGTCAGGGGCTCCTTCCAAGCCCATGGGACCCCCCTGAGGAACAGATACCCAACTGACCTTAAGAATAAAAATAAGTTGGTTTATTTGGGCCAATTGTATGATCTTAAACACCCAACAGGAAAGTACAACTAAAGATTCCTACTTCAACACTGCGGTGCATACCTGCTGTCAAGAAAGTCAAGCCCACTACTGTTCTAACCTAATCATTAAAAGTTGGCTAATTTCTTTACTTTCCCTCCCTAGAAGCCATTTGGGAGGGAACTTACATTGATTCTAGCCACTCCAACAAGCTATCAAAGTGCCTGAAAACAAATTTTGACTTCAAGTCTCTCAAGTCCAGCCTTGACAAGCAAAAGAAAAAAAGAAGGGACACAATAGATAGATGATCTTGGAAGTCCTAAGAAAAAATTTCTAATGGACTTTAACATGGACATTTGAAATTTCCCTGTCTGACTTTTCTGGTCCCTGTTTAGAATGTATAATGTGAACTGCTCTGGCCTTTACTTCTTCTCATCACCCAAGCACCAGTTAAAGACTTTGTTTTCCCGCTACAGATAACAGTTATGCAATTCAGGGTTTTTTTAGATAGACTCACTGAATAGATACTCCAATTTGCCACAATCTATGTCCATTTTCAGCCTCGACGAAGTTAGAGCGGTCAGTGCCCCAATTCCCTATTGGAAATTGGGGTGACCTCTTCAGAGGGTGATGTAATAAGAATAGGAGATAGAATTTGGCTAGGCAGTTTAGGGAAGAAAGACCCCAAGGAAAAGTAGCCAGTTTCCTTTTTGGATAAAAACCAAAAAGGAGGATATGTAGGGCATAATGCAAGGTGGGCCTAACCAGGTCACCTGCTATGAGGAATAGAGGAATGGTTCCCGTGGGCGTGGCGCTCTGCTCTGGCTAGTCGTGAGACCAGACTCTGCCCAGCATTTGAAAAGAACCTGCCTGCCTAGGGACAGACCACTATTGGCTGCAATCAGGACCCCACCCCACAAGGCCATTGGCTATCCAGACCTATAAGACCTTTTGCACTTCTTTGAATAAACGAGTTTGCAGCACCATACGTGTGCTTTTCACTCAGCTCCCAGAGTTTGTGTCTTAACTCTGTGCCAACTCGCCCCCACCCTCACGGTGGAGACTCTTTGGTCCCCTCGGGCTGGCCCTGAGCACTGGGGTATCTGACAATGGTCCTACCCAGGTAAAAAGCCTAATAAAAACAATGACTGGCCCAGAAAACTTACTATTGATGCAGTAGTGGTAGTTGAGGATAATCAGCAGCTGTCTAATTGGAGTTAAGGCCCACTCACTGAGAGGGAATTCACGTGTGGTACTGTAAACATAGCCAGATACACATGGCTAGAGAGGTCATAGATCCTAGAGAAAAATCTACTTTTGCTACATACCTAATATGTGGCATACATAACATAATTTCTTGCTATCTTCTAAATATGCATCCTCATATTTACAAACAAGTATACCTTTCACCACTCATCAAACAAGCTTCTTTTCTGCAACAGATGGAGTTTAATATAGAGTTCCACAACTGGTTAAATACAGGGAATAATTGTGAGATGCCTAGCCCTAAGTGACTAATTTTCAATGTAACCTCTACACATAAGATGAATGTTTACTTCAACACTCACTAGAGAGGTTTCCTTATGCAGAAGATGGTAATTAACCCAGAAACCCACACATGGCCAATGTGCAAAGAATAAGAGGCAGTAAATGTGCTCATTCCTGAATAGGACACCCGTATCAAACTTCTACCTCCCAAGGCTCAGCAATCATGGCAAAGTGTGGGCAGAAAGATGGTAAGAGTCAGAGGTGGTGGATGACCAAAAGGAAATTGAGTCTTCCAGACTGGTCAGTTAAACATATGAACTCACAGCAATAGTGACAGCATGCACAAGTCCTATGCCAGCTCAGACCAGACAAAGCCCAGTATAGACATAAGAAAGTGGTTTAAAAAACCTCAACCAACCTAAGGAACTTTGGGTAACTGATGACTGCTGGTAGGGGACTAAACAACTGTTTCAATGATAGGACTCTTGGTAGATTAATCAGGCATTGGTGGATGGGCCAAGTCCAAGGGACACAAATCAGACTGTACAGGACAGATTGTATATAGAGTAGAGTACATTGAATTGCTCAGTGGGCAGTGGGGGAAGGTGTGGATGGGGGAGTCTATCTCAATGCCATCAAATTACATTGCATCAAAATCAGAATAATCCAATAAAAAATTTTTAAAGAAAAAAGAAAAGGGGAGGGGCATTGAATAAGGTACAAACAGTGTTGGAGAGTGACAGCCTACTAACCTGTTCTTGGGTGTTCTCTAGATAAGGAATAGTTGTAGGAGAGAATGAGAGCTGGGTGGAGATGGAGGATAATGTAATCAACCCGCACGAACAGATACTCTGTGCACAAATAGATGTGAATAGATACTCTGTCCTGTCCCTACTCCAAGCTCTGTTCCAAACAATGCTCCGTGTTAACTTTCACCTGTCTGGGTTTCCCTGGGAAATCTTCAGTTCTTTCCTTTCCTGGTAATGTTGTGTTCCCTGTGGTGGCAGCAGGCCATCCAGCACTGAATGTTCAGATATCGCTGCTTTTGTAGCCCATTAGTTTGCAGCGATCCTTCCAGAAACAGAAAGTCTGTTGTGCTGAGGGAAAACAACCACTTCTGTATGCAGTGGAAGGCTTCACCATGATATGGGTGGACAGGGGCCTGTGGTTTCTGTGGTTCACTATCAGAGGGAAGGGATGACTTTGTCTTGTGTTTTCTGGCACCACAGCCCATGTCTGTACTAGATGGTGTATCTCTTTGCAATTCTTAGGCTCTGGTGATATACCACATCTGTTTATGTATTTCTGTTCCATGAGCGAATTAATAAGATGATGAATGAATAAAAATTTAAGATGTCCATTCTCACTGAATGATCCATATAGTCAATAGAGTGAATGATGTACATAAATTTTTAAACATATTGCTCCACATTTAAATGAGAATACTAAGACCCAAGAGTAACTTGTGAATTAAAAAATGTTTTTATTTATCTTCTGTGAATCTCAAGAGAAATTTTATAATAATTCAATAAAATTATTATTGAGCTAAAAATATTTCAAAGGAGAAAAGATAAGTTAGGAATGAATACTTCTACTTTTGATAACAGAACTAGTCAAAGAACAAAACAGAAAAAGAAAATGAATAAGATCATAAGCCAAGTAAAGCTCCAAGGCATCTAAATCACACCCCACCCACCAACCGTGTGCACTCGTCTCCCAAACACATGGAGCAGTCTTCAAAGGGTGCCATGTGTTAAGCTTCAAAACAAACTTTAGTGAACTTAAAAGAGTGAAGCAATACAAGGTATGTTCTCCAACTGTAAGGGACTGAAATTATTATATAAAACAACTGGGGTAATAGATATGTGACTGAAGATGAGTAGGAAGGGGAAAAATGCTTTGAGATCCAAGACATTAGAAAGATAAAATGCAAACAAGTGAGCTGAAAAGGAAGCTTCTGGCTCCGTTCATGCTGAGAAGGAAAAATATCTCAAGTCATAAACCTAAATCAACCGAGGAGACAGAGGGGTAACTCAAACATGAATCCAGATGCAAAAGAGGGTACATATGTGTGCATGTGTGCACAAGTGTCCACACATGTACATGTGCACACATATGCCGTGGCACTCATGTGGAAGTCAAAGGACAAGTTGTAGCAGGTGGTTTTCTCTTTCTATTGTGTGGATCTGAGGGACAGAACTCAGACCATCATGCTGACCCATCCCCTCAGCCCAACCAGAGCTCCCATTGGCTGGCAGGAGTGAAAGATTTAGAGGGACCACTAAAGTGTATAGCATTTCCTTTCAAAGGAATAAAAATATTGTAGATTTTGGCAATACGTACATATTTCTTGTAATATACTTGATAAACCACTTAAAATGGGGAAGAACATCATAGATGAACTTTCTATTAAAGCAGAGATAAGTGAATCTTTCCTTTCTTCATTGATCTCTATGTGTTGGAATATTTTAAATACTGTTTCAGGTCTGCTCTTAAGAAGGTCTCTGAATATGTCAGTACTAGGCTTACCCTTAACACAAGAAGACATTTCTGAGTCAAATGTTTCAGCAAATAGCCTACCATGTTATTTTTAATGCTCTTTAGCTGAAATGCTATTGTGTGACTTTTCCTGGGGAGACATAACAAACATGTACTCATTCCAGATGGGGCACTAGAGACATTAAACAATGAAACAAAAAACTCCAATCAAGTTTAGCTTAGTAAACCAGCTAGTATATTGGGATCATTTGCAAGAGTGTGGGTTAGGGTCTTCAGAGAGACTCAGCAGGACTCAACATTACTGAGCAGCCCCTGACAGGAGGAAAGACACCTCAGAACAGCCACCTCCACGGAGCTCCTTGGTGCAACACAAAAAATGTTAAGATACAAGTGAGTGGATTTTCCTTTTATTTCTCCTCAAAGTGAAACCCGTTTGTAAATTTTGTCTCATTTATACAACTATGTGACAAGGAGCCAACATTTTGAAGTATCTATGTTGAAGATGGATGAAGATAGACAAATAGATGAATAGATGATAGATGATTAGATATATAGATAGATAGGTAGATAGATAGATAGATAGATAGGTAGATAGATAGATAGATAGATGATAGACAGCTATATGTGTTAGCTTTATTCTGATCCTTTGGCGAACTCTGGCTAACACAACTTTTAAGGGGAAATACTATTTCACAGATGATGCAATGTATGCAACATGAAATAAAGATTTTAGCATATTGGCTTCCTGTATGTATGAGTATATTGTCTGTATATATGTAAGTGCACTCATATTGTGCAGTGCCCACAGAGGTCAGAAGACAGCATTGGTTCCCCTGGAACTGCAGTTACAGACAGTTGTTAGCTGCCATGTGGGTGTTGGGAAATGAACCTGGGTCCTCTGCAAGAGCAGCCAGAATCCTTAACCATTGAGCCATGTCCCCAGCCACCCTCGAGCAATCATTCCTGAGTCCTTATCACATCACAAAGTGCTCACTTCTCTGCCATTATTCTTCATTTAAAGGGTCTTTGTGACTGAACCCAAATCAATATAGGAAACTCTCCTAATATCAACTAATTTACAATTTTAATTCCATCTACAACCACAATTTCTTCTTACCACATAAATTCTTAGGATTAGAACTAAGACATTTTTAGCAATTCATTATTTTGTCTGTCAAAATTGGCACATGAAGACAAAGTCATTCAAGAAACCTTTGTGTGAAGAATAGAGATAGTAGAAGAAGTAACAAATGAGTCAAAGAGACAGATTAATGCACTTTATGAGAAAGAGAGTCAATGAGTTTTCTGAGGCAAGAGAAGCAGTGGTCCTATTCAAAATAATCGGAAATATTGTATTCAGCAGAGAAAAGAAGAGTTAATGTGTGTGGACATATTTTTGTAGGTATGGTGTTCATAAGTCTAATTCATTTCTTAAAGCTTTTCTGTGGAATGGGAGAGAAGTTGTCTCTTTAAAAAGGAACAATTGATATCTGTGAATTTGTGAGAAATGAATAAATTGGGAACAGGACAGCTTAACAGTGACTGTGGCCCACACGAGCAAGGTCCAGAAGTGCACAGCACAACTGTCCATGTGATTTTAAAGTTTTCACAGGCAATAGGAGCTGGTCTGTGGTGAATAACATGGACACCTGGTTTGACTGAGAAGCTCACTCAGATGCAGTTACCTGGAGGGTATTCGCTTCTGTTTGTTTCCATAAAGGGTCACAGTAGTTTGATAGCCTCTGAACCATATTTTAAAAACCTACCTTGTTATGAGAACAAAAGCATTCTTCTCCTAAGCATTCTTCACTTTATCAAAATGATAAAATGACGTGTGTGTGTGTGTGTGTGTGTGTATAATAATCAAAAGGGACAAGAAAATGAAAGGGTGTGGGAGGAATGTGGGAAGAATTCAGGGGGACTAGGCGGAATCAAATATTTCAAACACAGTGCTCATGTATGACATATTCGAAAATAAAATAAAATTCTAAAAAATTAGGTGACAGGCAGGCATCTTTCAAGACCAGTATGGTCTACATAGTGAGTTCTAGGCCAGCCAGAGCTATATAGTGAAACTCTGCCTCAAATTACAGACATCTTCCAAACAAATTCAATAACCACAAAATAAAAGCAAGAGCATAGTCCTTATCACAATGGTAGATGCTTGCAAGATTTTAGGTATTACTGAAAATGGCATTTTAAAATTGGACCAACAATTTTTTCTCACTTTACATATTATTGTTGGCTGTAGCATACATCAAAATAAGCCTCAAGGAGAATGTAATGAAAATTTCTAGAAGGAGGAACAGTAGAGACAGAGACAGATCCACACCTTTTGCCATCTTAGTGGATACCAGTCACCTTCTCAATGCCAGTTTTTCAGAGGACCTTTCTCTGGCCATTCACACACTGGTGTGGATTAGTGTTTAAGTATTCCATAAAATGTAATTACTTCATTTTCTTCCCTTCATTCTTTTTCTTCTCCTCTTCAGATATAGTCTGTATTTTGGAAAAGAACTGATATTCCTAAAGGAAGCCAAACCTACATTGTTGGTTCTGCCGATAACTTAAGGCAATGCTTAGCTTTGAAACAAAGCAAAAGACATGAACAAAACAAACTTATAGCATTAATAACTTGATAAAAGTCATGGAACCATCTTTGGAAGTTTTCTGATACCATAATATGTAAGTCCATGAGCAGTTCTATTCAGCCATGCTAAAGATCCAGCACATGGGTGGCCTAGGTCAGCACCTGGAGACCTTGCCACTCTGTAGACAGGAATAATATTAACTAGCAGCAAGCTAGTTAATAACCATAAAATTCAGGTTGAGCTTGCTTTCTTCTGCTTATTAAATGATACTCCCAATTTCCAATGTCAATATTCGTTTTTTTTAAAAAGCTCAGGAGCCATTGCAGAAGAGGGATGGAAAGATGGTAAGAGCCATGGTTGGTCCATAATCACAGCTAAACAGAGGCTTTCAGGACACTGGAAGCTTGCTTTCATGAGCTTGTGGCAAGACCCAATGCCAACCCATTCAGACACATGCAGCAGACCCTGGTCTCAGCCTAGAAACTGTTGACTGTTGATTATTGCTGGGTGAGGGAGAGTATCTTCTTTAAGATCTCTAGATAAGCTGACTAGACTCCAATGGATGAACTTGCACCAAAGGACATCTGGGTACTAATGCTCGACTGGATTGGATTTAACAAATGAAATGCATGAGGTCTGGTGAGGTGAGGTATGAGGGGACACGGATGGGGGAGGGGTCTAAATTTGATTAAGAACTATGGTATGAAATGCACAAAAACTCAATAAAAATATTATTTAAAAAATCTTTCTTAGCCAGGTGTGGTGGCGCATGCCTTTATCCCGACATTCTGTGGCATGGAAGCCAGCCTGCTCTACATAGTGAATTCCAGGTCAGCTGTGGCGACAGGGAGACCTTGTCTTGAAGAAGTTTCCACTTACTTTTGAAAATTCAATGTATGTATATGATGAAATAGGATCATTTCTTTCCTCATTTTCACCTCCTACTCCCACATGTCCCCCAACATGCCCCACTCTCAAATTCATGTCTTTTAAAAATAATAAACCAAATTCAGTTAGGGCAGCCCATATATGCAGTGGAGCCCGAGAAACCTACCAGTTACCATATCCTCACTAAGAACGATCCTCCCGCCCTCAACATCTACCACCGATAGCTCCTCAGTATTGGATAAGGCCTGTACATCATCTACCCCATCTAAGCCAGGGTTTTGGCTGGCTTGATCTTGTATAGGTCTTGTGCAGGTAAACACAGCTTCTGTGAGCTCATGATTGTGGTAGCCATGGCATGCCCAGAAAACAGCATTTCACAGCTGTTTTCAGCTCCCCATTCTGCAGCTCTTACATTCGTTTACATCCTCTTCCAAAATGTTCACTGAGCCTTGACGGTGGTAGGGTTAATACAGATGCTCTGTTTATGGCTGAACCCTCAGTCTCTTTTGCTCAGCGCTTTGAACAATTATGCATCTCTCCATTGACTGCTGCCTACTGTAAAAAGGAGCTTCTCCGGCCAGGTTATAGGCATATAAATTTAGAAGGAACCTCGGCAGGATGAGCATTGAACAAAATAACAGTGTGTTCTACCCTAGGGCCTATGACTCGCCAAGTCACAGATTTTTGGCAAGAATTACAGTGTCAGGCATGAAATTCTCTCCTGTGGAGTAAACTTCAAATCCAATCAGAAAGCAGTTAATCACTCCGTAACAGCTGTGCCATCGTTGCACCAGTAACCACCTCCAACCTGGCAGGTCAGAAATGTAACATGCAGAATGAAGAGCTGGTTCAGACTGTTGATTTTCTCCCTCTGCAGCCTGCATAGCATTTCCCACTACTGTGAAAGCTAGTCAGAAGTTTTCTGGAAGACTTGAGATTTAGTTCCCTATATCCTGCAGCCAAAAATGTATGATTTGTTCTGCAATAGGATCTTAGCATATAGTTGTGGTGAGTAACAAATACCTTTTTAGAGCCTTACCTTGAATTAATCCACTCACTATCCCCATCTCTCCCTCCTGCCCCCATCACTGCATAATCCTCTCACCCCCAGTCTCTCCCATCTCCTTTCTTTCCACGTGGATGCCATTCTTCAACATTTTTAAGTTGGGTTGTGACACAGTAGGCATTTATACGACTGTTTATACTCGCTTCTGTTTGGTTAGCCTTCCTCTTTATCCCTCAATTTCCTCCTCACTCCTGCACTTTACTCCACAGTGAAGAGCAGTGCTCTTCCTCGCTGCTTTGATTTTATGTGTTGCCTACTATCCACTCTCTGTTAAAGTGCCCCACTCAATGGCCTCTTCTGCTTTCCTGCTTCCACTTGTTCACCAAGTTAAATATACAAAATGAAAGATTTGAAGCTAAGATTTAGATTTGAAAGAGAACACACGATTCATCTTTCTGAACCCAAATTATCTCTGCAGTATAATTTTTTCCAGTTCCGTCCATTTACCTTCATGATCACATTTCTCTTCACAGCTGAATAATATTTCACTGTGTACATGTGCCACATTTTTCATATCCATTCATCTATTGATGGACAGTTATGTCAGGCTAGGTCAGTTGGGTTCCAATATTTCCTTGGAATTTTACATTGACTGTAAAAATACATGTACATTAGGAGCCTAACAGAAGATTGTCTTTATAGGACATGTAGATTGCTCAGTGAAGTGAAGAACGATTGTGAACTACTGGTCACATGTAAATGGCTTCCAACATGCTTCTCTGAGAATTGAAGAAGTGAAAGCATATTCTGCATTAAAGACAGGTATAACTGTGGGTCCCAGCAACTTACACACAGGAAAATAGATTCACAAGTGCCAAAACGTATGAATAATGAGCCAGAATTTCAATGTAAATGATAAAAGATGTTTGGTAGAATGAGAGCTTCAACTCAGGATCCTCGCTCAAAGCACAGAATTATAAATTACACAAATTGGAAAGGGCCTTGGAAGCCATTGGTGACTGGGCTTATAGACCCATGTCCTCCCTTCTTAATGCAAAGCGAATCCCTCACAGCCGGACTGAAGTCTTCTCACCCTTCCCCTACGGTCCCACCCACCCACGCAATGCTTTCCAGAATCAGGAAGTCACTGTCTCTGTCTTCACTTGTTTATTTCTTTTAAAATATCATTACTATAAATCTCTATCTTTAGAACCATTTTACCTTCATTTACTATATAATTCATTTGTGGGGTTCATAACACTTTCTGAAATTTTTTTAAAAATTTATTTTGAATAACAATTCCTAATTTTTTATTTCTGTTGAATATTGTAGTCCCTTTCTACTGCAATAATAGAATACCTGAGCCCAGGTAACAACAATACATAGTTCCGGAACTTCTAACTGCCCTTCATCTGTTTCCCCGACTATAATGCAATCGTTTATGTTTATGTGGTGCTACGGATTGAACCTAGGACCTCATGCATGGTAAGTATAAGTTCTATCACTGACAGGCACTCTCAGCTTCTGAAATGCAATTGAACTAATCAGTTACATGAGAATTTTCCCTAAACTCTCTCAGTATTAGTCCTGGCAACCCTTCTGAATGGTAGGCCTGAATCCCGGGTGCCTTTTATTTCATTCATTACTCAGTTTTTTTTTCTTTTTCCTAAAAGCATCGTTGTCCAAATTTCTGAATGTAAACCCTTCATTGCCTGTGTGATATCTTAGATTCCTGAAAGGGTGTGAGGCTTGTGCCATTTCAGCTACAAGCTAACATATAGTCTTGATATCTATAAGACTAATAATTAGCATCTCAGATCCAGCATGAAACCTCTCTCTGAGAAGTTAACAGAATTTAAGTATGAGGATTTTTTTGCTTTGAGCTGGAATTATATTCACTCTGTGTCTTGGATAATTCATTTGGAAATTGTCTTGAATTATTTAGTAATAAAATGAATTAACTAACACAATATCATCTTATTTAAAGGATATAACAACATTAGGTAACATAATACATGTGACATTAGGGAAATGAAATTATTCCATTTTAACAGGCTATATAGATTTTCAGGAATGTTAAGAATATCAATATAAGTTCACCTGCATGTTTTCATCTCATAACTAAAAATTTAAATAACTAAAACAAATATCATGGTGAGGATGATACCTTTATTTCAAAGTCTGAATTAATGCCTGGGATCAGTTGGTAGTACTAAAGCAGGAGCAGGGTTGAGCCAGGCCTTTAGAGATCCCAGAGCACTGGAATTCAAATAGGTGAGTAGAGAAAAGATATGTACCAGAAACATCAAGAGTGAAAAGCCAGCTTTGGTCATATAACAGCCTTTCAAAAGGCCAACCAGACAAACCAGGGTTAAAGCAATCATCTTGTTCCTGGTTTGAGCAAGCAGGCTTCCTTTGCAGATGTATCATGTTAGTTTGCATAAATTACTTCAGCCTGGTTACATAGTAACACCTTGACACCACAGCTGGCTTTGCTGCAGCTGGAAGATGTTATGGATTATGCTGTCTTTTGACCAGGTTTTAATAGAGCTCTCCTCAGCAACCCACAAGTGATTAATGAGATGAGAAAATAAAATGCCTGCCTGCTCCAGAAGTCCAAAAATGGAATTAATGAGAGAGAGAGAAAGAGAGAGAAAAAGAGAGATCTGCAGCAGGTTTGGTACACTGTACAAGGCAGATCAGCTGTTTGTTTGGCTTGGATTTTAATGATGCTGTTTGGAAATGAATTAGTGCTTTCTGAATTATTGCACCAGTAGCAGTCAATTTAAAAGGAATTATTTATCCCAAAATAATTTTCATGTACACCAAAAATATTTACCTGGCTATAGTACTGTGATCTTGGGAGGGATAAAATCTTTTCTTCAGCTACTCCATAACTAAATAAAATAAATTCACTATAAAAATTAAAATAAGAAAAAATTTAAGAAGACTCACTTGATGCAGATCACAGACAAGCCATAGTAGGCGGTAGACATTCATATTAGGATTTTTTTTTAAATTTCTCAAGAAGGACATCAGGGAGTACAAGAAGAGTCACCAGTTCCATATCAATGCAGGAGAACAACTCAAACAGAAAAGCATTTTCCACGTTACATGAGTAAGGAGTCTTCGTTTGAGAAGACATGCATGCTTTCTTGTGCTGTGTGTTATTTCCTTTTATATATTTAATTTGCTATTTTTATTTTATGTGTATGAATGTATTGCCCGCATTATGTAAGTGTGTCAATATCATGCAATTCCCCAGAGATCAGAAGAGGTCGTTGGATTCCCTGGAACTGGAGAAACAGACAGTTGTTAGCTGCTGTGTAGGTAGGTACTAGGGACTGAACCCAGGTCCTCTGCAAGAGCAGCCAGTGCTCTCAACCACTGAGCCATCTCTCCAGCCACCGTGTGTTATTTCTAATTATGAATGTCTTTCTGACTCCACTGCATGGGCTTCATTCTAATAGTCTGAAAGTTTGGTCCAATTGTGAACTACAAGACAATGCTCAAAAGTTAGAAAAGGTACCTCCGCAAAATGTCTCTCTCCTCTTCCCATCACCTGTGTCGTGGGTAAGGTACAGCAGCCACCATCATCATGAGCACTGAGGCCAGTTGGGGAGTAGACAAGATAAGGATAAAGACTTTTTGAGGATGTGACTCAGAAGTCACATGTTCCAAACAGTTCTAACAGAGACCTGTGTTGCTGTGTTGAGGTTGCTTTTCTTTATTTTGTGACTAGGCAAGCTGAACTCTTCCATATTTTGCTTCTTTGCGTAGTTAATTTAAGATCTACAGCAAGCCACTTCAGGGTCTTCTGTTCTCCACGTGTTCCTAGCACCTAGAAAAATGAAGAAAATAATGAAAATTTTTGTATGAATGATATTCTTTTATATGACTATATAACCTTTTCTATTATACTCTTTATACTAAAACAAGTGTGTGATAGAATGCATACACACACACAAAAAGAGAAACATACAGAGAGAGAGAGAGAGATCCTTAGAAACATGAGAAAATGGACAATTTTCAAGGGAGAGCTAAGATATACCAGGTTCCTTATAGAATCACCTGGAGATTACAAGATCTCACTATTAATACTTGCTTTTTGCTAAGATTGGGTAAGACGGAAAATCAGTGTCACGTTATGATGTTTTAGGGTTTGGGAAAATATTTAGTATGGGCAAAATCCGAAGATTCATTTTGGGCCCAATGTAGTTTACTTTGGTCAATAAAAACCTAATAATACCTAGTACGGTATGTCAGAACCCAAGGTAAGATAGATGAAATATAAACACCTCCTTGAAGCCCAACACCTTTGACAAAGGTTCTGCAAAGGCCTTTCTTCTAATTGGTTATTTTAAACTTAATAATATTGCCAAGTCGATTTTTATGAGCGTTAAGGGATATGTGGGATTTATGAAGACTGAAAAACATGATTCAATTGTTTTAAAATAAAAAGTGAGTCTTAGTTATATTTTATTCTTAATGGGAATCCAAATAAAAGAAAACATATTTTTATAAAATGTTGCTTCTTTTAGGTATAAGTCAAGTCAACTTGCTTTTAATTTAACCTCAAAGCAAAATATTTACCATAGGCAATTTAAGAAGTGTGTGTGTACGTTTATGTGGTTTTTGATACATACTGCTCTTGAAACTAGAAAATGATACTTGCAGTGATGTTTCTATTTGTTTGAGTTAATTATAAACAAGGGTTCCAAAACTTTTGCATTTCAAAAAAGTACGTGGTACCCTAATTTCCAAGATCCCCAGCAGATTCCTGAAAACTTGAGTGGTCCCAGTTCTTAAAAATACTATGATTTCCTATACGTGGACATTTATTTAAAAAGATAGATTTGTTTGAACACAGTGAGGGATTAATAATAACAACTCTCAGTGAAGTGGGATTGTCTATGATAAAATTTATCTAGGAATCAAAATATGGGCTACATGAGTGCATTTGGAGGTGGGTAACTGTCACCATGAAAAACAAAATAAGGAGGTCTCTGTTCAAATAGAAAGGAATCAATATTCCTCCAAATTTGACACTTAAAATTTGGAAAATTTAGTTGACTTAGTGTTTTATCATCTTGTGGTAGAGATGAGAATATTTTTTTCTTCCAGGACAGTATCATAGTATTCAGAATTTTTACATCAGAATTTTTACTTAGTTTTTATTGTTAGTCCAATCTATTGCTTTCTTTGTCCCTCCCTATCTTTACCAATACCCAGTCATCCCTCAGTTTGATGTAGCTCCACCGTACTGTAGAATTATACAAGACTTACGATATAAGACTTGCTGCATCATTTGCTATAAAAAAGGAATTAGAGGCATATATCCCACTATTGCAGTGCCTACTTTGTGTGGAAACCCACAGAAGCCACCACGTCCAGCACTGAAGTACAGTGTTCTACGCTACCTCTACAAAACTCTCTTTTGTGTTCACTGTGCTGTCTTAAACTAAAACTAATAAACTAATAACATTAGTCTTTTCAATGCAGTTGAGCTAAGTTCTGCCTGTGCAGGAATGTAGTCTACATTCAGTGTACCCTAGTTTTGTCTTCCAGTGTAATATTTTAGAGCAAGAAGAGACTCAAGACTTGTAACTGGAATGAAAAATGCTGTATTTGAGACAATTAGATAATCTAGATATTTCTGGACTCCACATACAAATAAAGCCACTACTGACCTGGAAGCTTCATCCCATCCCTATTGGCCAGCTTTCTTAGCGCTGGAAAGTTCTTTGTCATCATCAATCTTACCCAGATGCAAACCCTGCCAGCTACAATAACAACTGGCCTGGCAAGATTTGTCCACTGGTACAACAGGATCATGAATGTTATAAAAGTAGTCAACCATTTTCTGGTTGGAATGAAAGCTTGCTCCAAAATACAGAACCCATTACCAGAATCATTAAGTGGGCCAAAAATCTGAGACTTACTAGGTCATAGGCCCTAGGGGAGAACCTAATACCATCATTCTGCTAAATGGAACTAAATTGTTCCATATGTTATTGTCTTTATGCCCATAGATTCATGCATCTGTCAAATAAACGCCTTTTTGCAGTAGGTAGCAAATAGTTCAGAGACCCACAACTGGTCAACATGCACAGAATAAGAGCCTGTGGATTGTTCAGCTCTAAATGGGACTTCTTTATCATATCTCTCCCTCCATGACTGTAGGATCATTGAGGAAGAGGAAGTGGAAAGATTGTAAGAGTCAAAGATAGAGGACCTCCACAGACAAGTAGCATTTAACAGGTACTACAGGGCTATTGTTCATATAAACTCAATGTGATTGTAACTACATATTCAAGACCTGCTCTAAAGCCAGCCAAATTCCCAGCATGAGTGGAAGAGGGGCTCCTGAATTCCCACCCCTAGCTGAGGAGCTCCTGGTAATTGATGGGCTCGAGGAACGGAAGTCAATTTTCTTCAAGGATGTTGCCCCTGAGAAGGACCCATGCACTAACTAGACTCTGTGTTACATGCATGCACTAAGTGGACTCATGAAGTTGGGAGAAAAAAGTGTTGGGGAATCATAGGGGACGAATCTGAGGGGTAATGGAGGGCTGAGAAATTGATCAAAACACATTATACAAATGAATTTGACATTTGACAAATGAATTTGTCAAAGAATAAAATGTAAGCAAATAAATAAATAGAATCCTCCAAGAATTCCTAGTTAGTTGTAATTTAGGAATTATAAAAGCTTCATCAATAATGTGAAAAAACAGTGATCCTTAGCTCTTAGTGTCACTAATGATGTTTGATTATGGAAAATATGAGACACAATTAGCAAGATGAATAAAAAGTACACTAATATTTTGAGTGATAAGACTAGCTATTATCCAACTTTCTGCCTATCATGTTTCATTTTCTACAAATTGGAAATTTTAGAAGTTTCAGAATCACAGTTTACAAATCCTCTCATAAGAAAACATTAAAGCTATGATGTAAAGACAGTCCAATAAACAATGCCTGGGTTTGAACTCTCAGGTCACCTCCTCGTCTGTTTCCTCACTCTCCTTCCTCCTGAAACTTCTTTGAGTTTTCCAAACTTTGACCATATTTTTCTTTTATTATCTTTCAACTGCCACCCAATCTATCTCTTAAGAACATCTCTTATTATTCTTAAACTGATTGATTGCAAAGAAAATCAGTCTCACACATTCTACGCTTTTATCTCAAAGTTCTCAAACACAGACATTCAGGTAGGTCCTGTTGCTGAAGAGTAGAGTTGTAGAGATACAAACATTCAAAATTATAATCATGGAGGGATTATGCATAATTTTTGCTTCTCCTAATTGTTCTTTTTTGCTTCTTCCTAATTGTTTCTAAAGATACCGAAGAAATTGCATCATTTAAAAATAAACGAGGTGGGAGGCTGGAGAGATGGTGAAGAGCACTTGTTGCTCTTGGAGAAGACCATAGTGTGGTTCCCACCCACGTTGGGTGGTTCATAACCCCCTTAACTCCAACTACAGATAATCCAACACCTTCTCTGGACTCTAAGGTGTGCTCACAAGTGCACATAACTTTCCCCCTACACACACACAACTACGTATAATTAAACATAAACTAAATCTTTAAAATTAAGCAAATAAAGTTTGGATTAGAAAATACTAAATGTTCGTGTTATTCAATTGACAGTAGACTCTGCTTATAAGACTTTGACTGTAACAAGCCAAATAATTCCACGGAGAATTAACCTTTCTGGCTCCCATCATTTGATTTCTCCTATTTCTGTGGAAATTAACAAGATCTGGTGGACTAAGGCAGGAGAGGTTCCTGCCGCCCCCATGAATTGCCAGCCCAAAGCATGGCGACAGAGTTTGTTTCCTCCAAGGCATCATTCTGCTATTCAATTTCTACTTCACAAGAAAGAAAAACAGACCATTCACAATGGAATTTGTCATGGTTTCTCCCCAACACCATTAAAAATATTGCTCATTCTTATCCTCCATTGTAAGAACAAATGATACAAACACAGAATTCTGTGTTTATAAATGACCAAATACTGCAGCACTTTAAAAGACACCTGTAAGCCTACTGCCGTGTGGACCTGGCTTGGGGTGAGATTTCTTTGGAACTTGGAGTACATTCACTCCAGAGCCTTTATTATCATCTGGCTGTCAGATGCTCTACAAGAAAAACCTTCATAATGGTCACAGAATACTAATACTCAAATTCTAGTAGAAAAATATTACTTTCCTATTTCTAATCCAGTCAGAAAACTATATCTAAGTTTCTTCTTATAACTAAACAGATGGAATACAAGTAATTGTATCTTCCTACAACTTCTTCCTATAGCTACACAGAGCTACTGTTCATCATGTCTTCCATCACTGTTATCTGGGGAGTGGAGTAAAACAGAGTCAGGTATTCAAAGTAATGGAAAGATATCTTTCCCATAAAACAGAAATCTTGAAGAAGTGATAGGTGCTTCATTCTGGAAAGCATTAGCCTTCAAGATGATAGTGAAAATTTCCTTTAGAAAATGTCTGTGTGGGGCTGGAGAGCAGAGAACCAAGGTCCAGTTTCCAGCACCTTCACGGTGACTAACAACTGTCTGTGAGTCTAGTTTCAGGGATCCGGCATCCTCTTCTGGCCCACTGCAGGCTCTACACATATATGCAGATAAAACACTCATACATACAAACTAAAATTAAATAAATATGATTAGGTGTATGTGTGTACATGCCTGATGCCTGCAGATGCCAGAAGAGGCATCACAACCCCTGGAACTGGAACTGGAGTTTGGAGTTACAGGAAGTTGTGAGCCAACACGAGGTGCTTGGAACCAAGTCCTGGTCTTCTGTAAGAGCAACAAATGCTCTTAACTGCTGAACTGTCTCTCCAAGACATCCCCCGGCCCCTTTTTATTCCTGTTTCTCTCATACAGAAAGACAGTTAACAATAGAAACTCATGCAAGATTCTCTCTAAAAGATGATAGAACTTAGTTTTTGTTTGTTGTTTGTTTGTTTGTTTATTTCATTTTAAGCTTTCTCAGTTATTGCTGCATGCATCTGCGGAGCTCAGCATGGATTTTGAAGTGCTCATGACACTGAGAGAACAAGTTTCAAAGGAAAGTATTGGACAATACTGAACTTCTCAAGTTCAGTGATTTTAATTTATTCAGATACAATTTTGTTAGCTTACACAATTAACATTCTTTAGTAACAGTGCAAAGGTCTACAAAAAATAGCTGATTGGAATTTATCTATGATTAAGAAATGTCAAAGGGAATAAAGAAACACTGGGAAATGTAGAAGAGTTGTGAAATGATTACAATGCAGAGTCTCAGAACACAGGAGGTAAATATAGATCAGAAAGTCTTATAGAGGCTTCATGCTGTGTAACATGAAACAATTTTGCTTATGAACCAGTTGAGCATCACTGTATATAAAATGATAACCGAGGGGCTAGAGAGACTGTTCAACAGTTAAGAGTGCTGGTTGCTCTTGCAGAGGACCAGGGCTCAATACCCACACCCATATAGCAACTAATGACCATCCCATCTGTAGCAGTTTCAGAAGATCTGACTTCTGGCCTCTGAGGACACTGTATGACACAGGTACACTAACACTCAGGCAATGCGGTCATACAATTAAAATAAAAATAAAATATTAAATGTCAATCAAAACAATAATTCATATTGGTCAGCAGAGATTGAACATGTTTTGTTCTAGCATCAATACTCACGTGTTAGTACATAGCTCCTGAGGTCCTGAGTATCCCAGGAAGAAGGCTGAGCTTAGGAAGCTTTGCTCTGTTCACTCCAGTACCTGCTTTTCCCCAATCTCTTCCAGACTTGAGATCCAGGAGCCTTAGTGCCGCTTTTCTAAGACAACCATGACACTTGAACTCCCTATGGTTACTGGCACTAAAAATAAATAAATAAATAAATAAACAAACAAACAAATAAATAAATAAATACAGAAAACACACAAGAGATCTGATTGGAGAGATTACAAATAACTTGTCTTCCTTTAGCCAACTCTTCAGTGGGCTTCATGAGAACCTAATGTTCAAATGTAAATAAGTATGGGCTCAAGGTACCCATGACCATTTCAGCCTCACCAGGGAGTCCCAGCTCCTGAATGATTCCAAATTCCTGGCATTTGTGGGGACCTGGCACAGTAGAGGCAGTAGAAGCAACTCTGGCTAAATAGAGGCAAAGCCTAGGGACAATCAATGGCTTACATCTTGAACTTTAAAGAAAAATGGTTTTATAGAGTCCCCCTTCTGCCCTCTGCAAATTGTTTTCAGGATTCTCCAAAAGTCTCTACAGGATTTGTTGGATTGGAACATCTCTTCTTGAAAATAAGTGACAGGGGAGTGCTCAGCCCTCAGTGGGACATTTGTATCACACACCTTCCCAAGTTATGAAACATAGTGGTAGAAAGATTGTAAGAGCCAGGGGATGGGGAGGATCCCGCGAAACGGTGTCTTCTAGACATGATAGGGTGGCTGCACTCAGGAAATCACAGCATCTGGTGCTGCCTGCACAAAGTAAAGTCAAGTCAGTAATGGTTGGTGCAGGAGCACACACGACTCCATCCAGAGCTAAGGAGCTATGGCAGTTGAAGATTACTAGGGAAGAGAGAGTCATTTTTCTTCAGGAGTTGGATTGCCCATGCTCCAGTTGATGACCCCACACCTATGGGCTTAGAGGGCTTTCTTAGTTAGACTTCCTGAATATATATGAAGAGGACTTGAAGTTGACAAGGAGCTGTACTGAGGAGAGGATCCAGGAGGAGTTAACGAAAAGGAATCAGGGGTATAATCAAGATATCTATGAAATTCTCAAATAAATAATAGTATTATAACCGAAAACTCTCTCTGATTAAAATATCTTGAAACACTCTTATTTCCTAGTTAAACATTTCCTGAAAATAAAAATAATCAGGGGCTTATTACACAAGTATAAGGACCCGAATTCAATTCCCAGAATCCATGTAAAAAATCTGAGCATGGTAATGTGAATTTGTAACTCAAGCACTGGAAGGTAGAGGCAAGCAGATCCCTGGAGCTTGCTAGCCAGCCAGCCAAACTCAATCAGAGCTTCTGGCTAGAGGGCAGCTGTGTCTCTAAGACAAGGTAGATGGCCCATAAGAAATAACTCCCAAGGTTGACCTCTGACTTCCATATACACAAGCACACATGTGCACCTGTCCATGTGTGAACACACACACACACACACACACACACACATACATACACACACATACATACACACAGCAGGACAGTATGAGGACATTGAAGAAGGAGGAATGGGAGCTGTGAATGTTGTGCCCAGATGCTTGATGTCAGGAAGAATTCAGTTCTTAGGACCTATAGAGAACTCAAAAATATATCATACTCACAAGTGTCTGTGAATTCTCAAAGAGAGGTATATGCTCCTCTATAACTACTGAATAACCTATCAATTTCCCGAGGTTTTACTGAACAAACAATTCTTCAGATAGATGCTTTACAAATTACAATTTTGTGAAAAATTTTAGAAATGTTCCAAATATTATCTTTATTTTGATTTAAGGCTCATTGGTGAATTAAATCTTGAAGCAATAAATCTTCCAGAATGTTAAGGTGATAAATCTGCTTAGCTTCACTCAATTCAAATATTTCTTACTTTTTTACGATATTAATATATAAATATTATTTATCTGACTCTGTCTCTGCCTTTGTTCCTCTTCTCATAGCACCTAGTAGCATCCCATCTAACACCCCGTGAACGAGCACTCTGCCGAATGCACTTTGGGAAAGTCTACTGTGAGGGAAGCTGCCCATCTGGTCCGTCTATTCTGGACTTTCAGATCTCAACTGCAGTTGGCAGAGCAGCACACTTTGACCAGATAGCTATATATAAAAACGTTCTGGAAACTTTGAAGGCGACAAAAAGATTAGCGGGAATGATTAAATCAACACTGGGAAACAAACGATCTCTAGTTTAATGGTTAATTAGCTTCCACAAATACGTGTGGGTTCATATGCACACACACAGCAATTCATATCGTACTGTATGTTCATTTACTTTGTTCTCTCCGTAAATATCGAAGTTACTTTTATTCATTATCTGGTCTTGCTAGGTGCTAGGCACTTAAAGATAAATAGGATGGAGCCACTGCCACTAGCTCGGGAAGGGAAAAGACAAAGCGTATGAAGAAGGAGTTGTGAAAGCATGTGTCTAGGAGAGGTCCAGTTATCAGTGACGGAGAACAGCAGTGCCACATAGCCAGACACCAAACAGCTTGTTTGTGTAGACTGAAGTATTTGGGAAGAAGAGAGAGTGACACAGGAAGTATGTCCAGATGAGCAGGGAAGTGGGAAAAGGCCTTTCTATACTGTTTGCATGGCAAAAGAGAAGTCAAGTTACAGCGAGGAATAGCATCTCTAGAAAGTGCTTCATTCCTTTATCCTGTTGATAGAGGAAAGCGAGACAGACACACAGGTGATGCTGAGCTAAGAAAAGAGGCATTCTCTATGGATTTCCTCTTTTAATGGAAGACACAGCTTAATTCAAAGAAATAAATTCTGTATGAAAGACTTTCTAGTATTAGACACAGGTATTCCACTCCCTGCATGCACCTCACCCAAGACAGACCAGGGAAGCTATGACTTTCCTCTTGGGGTGTTTCAGTATTTCAAAGTAAGATAAGAAACATTTAAAAGCACAAGTGATTTGTGAGAAAGAAGTATTTGCACCAATTATTCTCTGAAAAATTTATTCATTGTGTTGGCATCCTTAATTTCCTCTTCCTCAGGTCCAACCAACTAGCTCAAGTATATCTGAGGGCATCTAAAAATTCCACATGATGTTTTACCCAGGCAGCAGGAAGAATTTATGTGCTGTGTATAGAATCAAAAAGGGAATGGAGAGGCTTATAAAAACTGATTTTGATGAACATTAAATGTGAATAATGATACTTATATTAAGTAAGGAAATAAGTAGACATCGACGCAAGGTCTCTTCAGCGAATGGCAATCCCTGAGCTCACTGAGGCCTGACACTACTCTAGAATCATACCTACACAAGAATAAGCACATGTGCTTAAAAACATGGCCTTTGTCTTTATTAAAATTGTAATGACTCAGATATTAAACTTCTAACCCACAAAGACTTTCATAGACCTAATAAATAAAGAGAGATTTAATAAAATCAACTCAGCCTTCACTAATAGAAATGCAAGGAAGGTTTATAAAACAGAAAGCCTTGTCAAATGATGAATTGCTCTAAGGAGAATAAGTATCCATGATATAGCATCTATACATAAGGTGATAACTGACCTAAGACATCAGGAGTATGTGCTACAATTTGTAGTATACTGAAAAACAAGTGTAAATTCTATGTGAATTCTGGAAGGACTTTGAGAGATTATTTTAGTTGAGTTTTTATTTGACATATACATTGCTGAAGGCCACAGAGCCAAGACTCCTAGTGAGGGTCATTGGCAGTACACACACTGGGACTGGTGTTTCAGCTCCCCTATGGACTCTAAGGCGCTCTCCAGAGGTGTCATACTGTTGAGCGACAGATCACTTCTCAGTACAAAGCAGCAGTCAGACCTCCTACTCCCACTTCTCTTTTGCACAGATATTACCATTTCAATGTGTGGCTTCTCATTTTGCTGAGAGGTTTTTTCTTCCTCACCCACCCCCTCCTTAAATCAGGCAAGGAGACAAGTAACTGACTTCGGTTTTCAAAAATGTAACCCGCAAGTGCATAATTCTTCCTGTCAGATTTCCTTTTCTGTAAGTTGGTGAGTTTATTGTGGTAGCACTCAAAAGGCTGAGCCTGAAAAGTTCTATAACATATGGCATACATTTAACATGGCTTGTGAATTAAAAATAACAGCCTGCCATCTGCCTCTGCAAGTTGATTTTATCAAAGTCTAAATGAGAAGCTCAAAGACGTGAATGTTGTCAATTAAAATAAGAAATACTCAAATTCAATACAGTGACCAATCCATGTATTTTTTTGGCATTGGCATAGTTATCCATCCCCTATACTCCTGCAAATTCAAAGAGCTGCCCAATTTTCAATCTCCATAGCCATTTTATAACCCTTACATTTTATTGCTTTTGTATATTCTGAAAACAAAAACTTCTTTGTCACAAAATTAGCTTCAAAATGCCTTTATCCAGGAATAGATTGTATTTATTTTCTTTTTGAGATTACTAGACTCTTAAGCCACTGATTGCAATTCATAAAATCTCCCCTCCTGTAATATTTGACTTATCACCTAAACTTGAAAATCAATTAGTAAATGTTAGAAGGAAAGGTTTGATGATTTTTCAACATTATACATTTTTAAATATTTCATTTTTTTATTTTATGTCTATGATTGTATTACCTGCATATATGTAAGTACGCCTATGTCCTACAATGTCATGGAGGTCAGAAGAGGGTGTCAGATGTCCTGGAATTGGAGTTATAGACAGTTGTTAGTCACCGTGTGGATACTGGGAATTGAACCTGTGTCCTCTGTGAGAGCAGTCAGTGCTCTTAACCACTGAGCCATCTCTCCAACCCCCAACATCATACAAACAAACCAAAAAAACAAAAAAACAACAACAAGTAATTATGAGTCTCTATAAAGATTTCCAAACTAAATGTCAATAATCAAGTTAGACTTAAAACTTAGGCCTTGGGATTTTGTTTGTTATTGTATACCTCTTTATAGTATCTGTGGTTGTGGGGTTTTTCCTTTATATTTAACACTTTGCATTTTTGGTTGTTACACATCCAGCATGTTTGCCAATAATAAAATGGACAAATGTGTCTGTGCAGCCACCTGCCCTTAGACAAAGAGTAACCAGGAAAATGCGAACTTCCCACAGTGCATATTGCTTTTATGGTCTGTTTAGCTGTACAAAGATGGACATCGTATCAAGCCAGTTCTTGAGTATAAGCTTATCTTCTCATATACGGGCAAATGTTCTTAAAGTAACAGCAATCTTAAACTCTTTCACCTACCATTGTTTCTTGGGGGATGTGGTCTTGGTATATTTGTTTAATAACAGCTTTCTCTTTAAGAATACCAGTTGTTGAATTATGAGTCCTTCCTCAATCCAGAATGATTCTATTGCTAAATCTATAACTTAATTAATCTGCAGAGTTCTTATTTTCCAAAGAAAGTCATATTCAAAACCATTTGAAAGAGGATGTAAGCATATTTTGGGGGACAGAACACATCACAATTTACTATAAGTGTATAAAACTCTTTGCTTCCAAATTATAGGTTCTAGAAATCTGAAATAGAAGGTAGAAATCTTATATACCAAAGTTTTTATTGAGAATTTTAAATAAATACACATAAATGACTGCAGGCTTCTTTCTGCACAAAAATTACCTATAACACATATAAACCTGTATATATGTAAATGCATGATATATATTCCTGAGTCTGATCATCACATAGGAAAGAATTCACTTATTCAAATGACTACATAGACTGATGATTCAAAATTTGTTTCAAAATGTAGTATAGACTTTGGGATGTACCAACGTGAGTTTGTTCTACTCAGTGTTAAACCCTGAATAGTCTGCTTCTAATGCTGAGTAGAGAGGTGTGAATGAATTGATAATCACTAATATCTAGTAAACAGCCATTCAAATGCTGAGAATAATAACATTCATTAAGTACTATCACCAAACTCAGAAAATCATCCAGTGATCCACATTCTGTTCCTTGAAAGACAATATTTTTTTTTGCCTAATCAAAGAAAGGCCTTTGGAAAAAATCCCTGCTCAAAATCCCATTGATGGCAATGTAAGAGATGGTCTAAATGATGAACTGTGTCCATTTTAAAGTGAAAACTCACACCACAGGAACGCCCACAGAGCAAATAAATCAATGTATGCGATCAATCATCTTAATGATAGCCTGTAGTAAGCAGGTGTAAATGCCACTCTGATCTCCCACAATTACAAGCAAAAGCCCTGGTTCTGGACACAAGCAATTCACTGTGGTTCCACACAAATCAACCTCAATAGCATGAAGTAAATGGAAACATAATTGGAGTTGTTTAAACATTTACAGTCTCCTGATTTGTCTATCAAAAAGGGAGGAGAGTTAAAAGGATTTTCCCACCAGTAATTAGATGCTTTTTCCCCTAAAAAACCATCAATAGCAGTTTCAGACTAAATGCTGCCTTCTATCCAAATGACTGCAGTTAAGTGAAAAAAACAAAGTAGAATGAGAATAAACAATAACGTTGAGATCATAGCAAGGAATCCAAGTTTAAACCAAAATTCTAAGTTCCCCATGTGTGCTATAAGAATGAACTATGCGTCTCCTGTTTGAGACTCTGTAGACCTGGGGTTGTGATTAGAGTGACAATTGAGTACGCAGGATAGGGGTCTCTACTGTGTAAGGCGTCCCCCCTGTACCTGGAATTACTACAAAATATATACTATCACCAGATTCATCTGAATCGAACTGTGGTCATCAATAAGCCCTTCAGGCACCTGGAGGTTATACAAGAGTATACCCAAGTAAGGTATACTCTCCCCCACCCAGCAGCAACCAGCCTCCAACATTTCTCTGTCTTGGGCCAGCCTGCCACCCATTTCTCCCTCCCCTCTGGGCCCCTGTTTAATTGAGTTGGCCTGGGTCCTGTGCTCGGTGTCCCCATTGTCACCACGATGGTGTGAAGGGACAAAATTTCCTACATGAGGTAGTAATAACAGCAACTAAACTTCATTTGCTAAGTCACAGCTTAGATATTCTGTGTCACCAAGGCTCTCAGTACTGGGATTTACACTCATAACCCCCAGGAAGGTTTGGTGCATTATGTACAAGACTTGAAAGTATTGAAATGGAGACTCTGTAACACCACAGGTGACTGTGTCTTAGGTTTCGAATGTCTGCCTTTAGCTTGTGGTCTTCCACTGATCGACTATTGGTGAAGGTTCAGCAATCTTTAATATGTGGAGCCTAGATAAAGGAAATAGGTCACCGTGTCTGGACCTTGAGATTGTGTAGCTCAGCCTCACTTCTGTTTGTCCTCTGCTTCCTGAGTGAAGATTCAATGTGACCAACAAGCTTCCTGGTCCTACCATCTTGCAGTGACCGTTACTACAAGAGACATGTGTAATACAATCAGAAAGCCACTATTGGTGGAGAAGAATCAAGGCGGGAGGGTGAGAAGAAGAAGAATGAAGTGAAGAGAATGCTATCTTACTGAAAGCTCATTATAAAGACAAGGGATGAAAGGAAAACATGTAATTTGATTGCATAAGGTTTCAGAAAAGCTGCCTTCCCTGAGAAAGCTAAGTTAACAAATATACAAACTGTAGTGGGCTTTCTGGAGCCTGCTGCTTCTCTAAGGAATACTTTACTTGACCCAATATTCTCTAAGGGAAGGTCCTTGAAAAGTAAATGCATCACGGGACATCTCCAGACTTGAAAGTTATTGAGCCTCCTGGCTCCAAAACTGGCAGTAGTTCAAAATGCTTCTTTTTTGGCAATCATATTCTAGCCAGATAAAATTTTGTCCAGGATGGGAAAAGACAAAACAAATGGCACAAAAATTTTGCATTGGAGATGGAATGCCATGCCAGCTGCAAAGAGAAAACGAAGCTTGTAGTAAATCCAGTGTGAGCAACAGCAGTAATGCAAGACACACTCAAAGAATGCAGTCTCCAAGGATGAGTGAGGAGGGCCATTAAACTATGGCTCTAAAAGAGCCAGGAGAAACAGGTGTTTCAACCTTGGAGTTCTTTTGGAATTTTCTATTAGCCAAAATAATATCTAAATGAATAAATTCCTCAAATGATGTTAAAACTAGTAAAAGTATTACCAAAGCATCTCTGTAAATCATTACTTCAAAGACTGTGTTCAGCCTTGTGGGCAATATAATCTATGTTGCAGCTATTATGTTGCTGCAACACTATAAAAGGAAGGAAAATATCTGTGTTCTAATAAAACTTTATCTATAAAAATACTATATGTTTCAGATTTAGCCACCTAGATATAATTACTACACCTAGAACTAGAACAAAAATGGACTCTTCTGAAGTGTGTATCCATACTCTGACATTTTTTGTAATAATGCAGAAAATTAGATTTGTGTTTCTTACAAAATTAAAAGTATTATCAGGTAAAAAAAAACCTACATTTTGCTTTTTATTATCTAATATATACATATCCATGTAAATAATTATTACAGTCTAAATGTCAGCTAAATCATAACACTATTATTTGTTCATAGGAAAAATTTTATAAATATTTTATATAACCACAATTTCTCACTGGGAAAACACTGATATTTTTAGCTTTTATTAACTCTCTTCATGAATTGAGTCTTGAAGCAAAGATTTTTATATGTAATATTAATTTTAAAATTGTAACTCTAGATGTATAATACCTTTTGACAGAACAGTACATCCATGGAAGCACTTTTTAAATGTGAAGTGCAAAAATAATCCTGCTTGTGAGCATCAGACATCTACTCAGGAGGGCAAAAGTTAGAGGCAAAAGATCAATAAGAATGAGCTGGAGCAGCAGAGAGCTGGAGTGGTCCAGGAGCTCCTCCCCGCTTCAAGGTATGTGTGCAGGTGATCGGCTGAGATTCATCACGCTGCTAAGAAGCAGAAAGCCCAGAAGAACAATCACAATTATTAAAGGACTGAGCGAGGGGCCTTTGTTGGAGCCCAGATGTGGATACAGAGAAAAGTTCAGAAGATAAGTGAGGTAAAAGAAAGGAGAGGGAGCGCTCCATCCCCGGTTCACTGCAGTGTCTATTGAACTCTTGCATAAGGAAAGAGATTAAGAAATAAGTAGAAAAGCTCGGAAAACCAAATAGATTTTCAACAATTTCACAGGGATAATAAAGGAAAGAAAAAGATGAGAAAAATTACTATAAGAAGCAAAGGCCCATTCAAACACATACACAAAAATTTGGAATGTAAATGATTAAATCTAGATGGGCATGGTGGTGCATGCCTTTAATCTCAGCATTCAAGAGGAAGAATCAGCCTATTCCTATGAGATAGAGGCCAGCCTGGTGTACATAGCAAGTTCTAGGTCAACAGGGCCTACAGGAAGACCCTGCCTTAAAAAAAAATGAATAAATAAACAGACTTCGTCTAAGGAGTGGAACGCTCTAGAGGTAAAGGCAAATCATAGACTGTACCTCAGCCTTACTTAGCTCACTTTCTGAAAAATAAGTTCATCTCACTCTGGCTCTCCCTGATAGAACAGATGACCTCCACTGGAAAATATCATCATCAGAGCTACTACAATTTAGGCAGAGTATTAGCTATTAAGAAATTAATGGGCACAGCAAGGTGAACAAAAGCAGACAATAAGAACTACAGCCAATTCCCAGCTATGAAACATGGGATTCAAATGTGACTAATGTAGTTAAGAATATAAGCAAGATTTACATGTTCATAACAAACTATACACTATAAAAAGGAGTCAAATATTAACACAGACCAAGAGAAAGAATGTAAGCTAGAAGATGTGATAGTAAACACAGCAAGAAAAAAGCGTGCAAAGTGAAATATGCAGAAAGCACATGAAGAGAACATTTATAAGAGGCTGGAGAGATAGCTCAGTGGTTAAGAACACTGGCTTCTCTTGCAGATGATCCGGGTTCGAGTCCCAAATACCCACATTGAGTCTAACAACTATTCATAACTACAGTTTCAAGAGAATTCGATGCTGTCTTCTGCCTCCATGGGCAATGCATGATGCAGGTGTATTTACATACCTGAAGGCAAAACACTCATACACATAAAACAAAAAATAGTATATAAAAGATTTTTAAATATTCATAAAGCTGGACTGGAGGCATGGAGCTGGAATCTCAGCAGTGGGGGCTACAGGAACAAGGCCAGCCTGAGCTACACTGTCAGCCCACGTCTCACAGATTAGAAGAGAGAGTACAACATGGTCTAAATGGTCTAAAATAATGTAATTTGGAATCACAGAATATAAAGAAAGAGAGTAAAAGTCAGGAAAAATATTTGGAGAATAAACCAGAACATTCCATAACTGATTGAGAATAAGGCCCAGGTATGAAAAACAAGCAGGAAACATGAAAAGAAAATCACATCTAGGAGCAATATACTAGCACTCCTGAAAGTCGTCTGCAAGGAAAAGCCTCATGTTAAAAAGCAAGCAAATCTAACAGTTGACGTCCCAAAAGAAGCAACAGAAATAAAATACAGCCAAGTGACACCTGGAAGCATTAAAGGAAAATCACTGTATGCCCGGAGGTCTATAGTCCATTAGTATCATTCAAAAAGGAAGTGAACAAAAAGTTCGTGGAATGTTTAGCAAGAAAACCTAACTAAGCCGACATACTCTTTTGTGAAGAAAAAAATGTATTTTTGTAATTATGTTAGACATTCCAATTAGAAAATTAGGTCATAAGACTGTGGTAGAAACTAAACCTTGATTGTTAGCAGTTTACAAATCTTAAAACTATGTCCTAAGAACGTAGAAAGTATAACAATGGGAAAAATGGGCCAAGAAAATGCTACAGAAAAGAAAGCCAATGAAACTGCACCAATGTCCATTAAAATAGACATTACCACTAGCAGCCTTATTGAAAAAGAATGTGTTATAGTGATTAAAAGGAAGAGGTTCATTATGGAGATTTTTAAATCTGCAATTACACAAGGACTATAGTTAATAATGTAAAGTAGTGACTCTGGATAGACTGACTAGACTCTAGTGGGTGAACTTGCACTGAAGGACATCTGGGAACACAAATGTGACTCAATAGGCTGTAACATACATGAAATCTGGTGGAGGGGGCTAGAAGGGTGCAAGTGGGGAGGTATCTAAAGATTATTAAGATGTTTTCTATGAAATGCATAAAAACTCAATAAAAATGTACATTGGTAAAAGTAAATCATTTAAAGAAAAAAATAATGTATTCAACACTGAAAATTTGCTGAAAGTGTAGATATTCTAAACACAAAACTTGGTCATGAAAGGTGTTAAATATATAAATTTGTTTGATTTTAATAATCATTTCACTTTACATATCATAATGCCATTTTGTGCACCTTAAATAAGTACAAGTAAACATATATTTTTAATTATTAAATGCACAGGGCACTCAGGGCTAAATGGAGTGCAGAATTGGAAAGGTACAGTAGGACGTATTGGGAGGGCTAACACTAAAGACCTTTGAAACAGTCATATAAAACTACTACTCTAGGTCCTCAATATATATAAGTAATATAATGTAATTAATACAATACAATTAATATAATAAATTTAAGTGGAGTTACCCTACAACAGGAGGAGCAGTGTCCCTGCCAAACACCAAAGGCTAGCAAATAAAGGAACATGGTGCCAGGAATGGACAACCTATTCTGGACTTGTTGATTTAGGGGGATGGTAGTCTCACAGACCCTCAAACAATACTTCCTGCAGTCACTATTCTTGGTTACCTGACAGAGCTTACTGGTAAGACTCTATTACTGAAGATACTACATACATGGTCAAAGAGAAAGCATGGAAAATCAAGCTGATACTGAGCTCAGACTTTCATCTCTACTGGCTAGCTTCATGGTACTGGCATGTTCCCTGCATTCTATCAGAAGAAAAGAGCATTCCTCATCCCTACCCAGCTGTGAACACTTCAAGTTCTGGGAGGCCAGCAAGGGCTGTGGAAATTGCCTGTGTTGTTTTGGAAGTCTGTTTGACTACCATAACCAACAAGGGAAGGTTTCTCCTGTATGACACGGTGTTTCTTGTTATATAGCTTAGCTACACACATGCACTTGTATATAGATATTTTATCTGCATTTTTCAGTAGGCTTTTGAACTAACGGATTTCTCTCTGTTTTTTTTCACACTACCTAAGCGTTATTTATCTCTCCCTCCTCTCTCCCTGTGTGACCCTCCTTCCTCTCTCCTCCACTAAAGTGCTCCTGTTCTCCCCATTTCCCCTGACAATACCTGTCCCTATTATCCACCCCCAGCTCCTTCCTCCCCTTCACCCCATGTTCCTTAGAGCCCTCCCTCCTCTTTTCCCAGTTAAGTACTCCCTGTCCCCCACTTTCCTTTTAGTGACATCTGGTGCCTACTACCCCTAAAATCCTGCGTCCTCCGTGGCATTGCCTTGACTATCCGTGCTTTTAGGTTCCACATAAATTGTTGACTTGTCTTACCCAGACCTATGAAATATGACTGGAATTTTGATAGCTACCACATTGAATCTATAGATTCATCTTGGTAGTGTAACCATTTTACAACATTAATTCTGCCAAGCTAGTAGAATGAAAGTCTTCCCGTTATCTAGTATCTTCTTTGATTTCTTTTTTAGTGTCTTCCTTGTCTTTGGTTAGGTGTATTCCAAAGCACTTAATTTATCTGGTGTTGACCTCAGTGGAATATTTATTTTTCCTAATTTATTCCTCTTAGCGTCTATTGTTGAAATATTTGAAGAATACTGCTTTTTAATACCGATTTTGTATCCTGCAACTTTCTTGTTTCTGTTAGATGCAGGAGTTATTTAGTAGAGCCTGTAGGGTCTTTTAAGTACAGATTCATTTCATTTGCAAACTGGAGACATTTGACCTCTGTGCTGTTTTAGCAAACTTCATGCCTTTCTCTTTTATAACTGTTATAGTTAAGGCTTCATGCACTATATTTAATAAGAGTGGGAGAGGGAGCACCCTGATTTTAAGGAAATACTCTCAGTTTTGCCCTAGTTTTGTGGTATATAGTTTTTATTGCTTTGAGGTAAGCTTTATCTATTCTTAATGTCTCAGGGACTTTTATCATCAAGTCATGTTGAACTTCATCAAATGTCTTTTGGGCATCAACTGAAATGATTATGTGGTTTCTCTCCTTATTTTTGTCTGTATGGTACATTGTGGTTATTGATTTACATATGTTAAACAAATCTTGCCATTTGGGGATAAAGTCCACTTAGTTTGTGTTGTTTGAATGTCCCCCGTAGGCTCCAAGTTATTTGGACATTTTCCTAGTTCCTAGTTAATAATGCGGCTTTAGGAGCTCTTAGAGGCTGTGGCCATGCTGGAGGAAGCACATCACTGGGTGTGGACTTAGCGAGTTCTTAAGCCTGCTGGATCTCGGTCACTCTCTGCTTCCTGTGCCTGCGTGAAGAAGTGAGAATTTAACTTCTGCTCCTACTCCAGGCATCTCTCCGGCCATGTCTCCCTGCCCTGATGGAATCTTGACCCTTGTGAACCATAAGCTAAATAAACTCCTCCTTTTATAAGTTCCCTTCGTCAGTGTTTCCAGCACAACAACCAAAATGTAACTAATACAGTCATAATGTATAATCTCCCGAATGTGTTCCTGAATTCTGTTTGAAAGTACTTTACAGAGAATTTTTGCATCTACAGTCATCCAAAAAAATGGACTATAACTTTCTTTTTTCAATGTGTCTTTAACTGGTTTTCAGTATAATACTAAGTATAGAATGAATTTTGTAATGTTCCTTCATTTTGTATCTTATAAAACAAATTGAAGAGAATTGGTATGAACTCTTACCTGATAGAATTTAGTATTGAATCCATCCAGTCCTTAAGGGGATACTTTTGAATATAGTTTCCATTTCTTTGCTTATACTGGGTCTGTTTAAGTTATTTCTATCTTTTAGCTTTAATTTTTACAGATAATGTGCATTTAGAAATATTTCTACTTCTTTAGGTTTCTCAGCTTTTTACAGAACTATTTTACAAAGTAATCTGTAATAATGTCTGTATCTCATTGGAATCCTTTGTAATGATACCCTTTGACTTCTGGTTTTGTAAAAGTTTATCTTCTCCCTCTTACTTTTAGTCAATCTTACTGACTTTTTCAAAGAATCAACTCCTTGCTCAGGTGATTTTGTGTAGTCTTATTTCAGTCTGTTTCATTATTTTTTCCCTAATCATGATATTTTCGCTATCTACTGGGATTGGGGTTGACTGCTTATTGCTTTTCAAGACTGTTGGTTTTTATTTGCCAGTTTTCCGATTTTTAACGTGAGCACTTACTGATATAAACCATCTTCTTAGGACTGTTTGGCTGCATCTCAGAAGTTCTGGAAAGCCCTGTTCTCATTATCATTTGTCTGCAGAAACTTTTTTATTTATTCTCTGATTTCTTGGATGATCCATTATTCTTTCAAAAATGTATTGTGGAGTCTTCAAGTATTTTTGTATTTTATGAAGGTTTTTAATGTTAATGCCTACTTTTAACTCAATGTTTTTGTAATTGTTGAGACTTCCTTTTTGTCCTAGGATATGTCTGATTTTGGAAAAACAGAGTAGTACAATGGAACAGAGGAAAGGACCCAGAAAGAAACAGACAAAGCTATATCTGCCTAATTCTTGTCAAAGGAGATAAAAGCATGCATTGGAGAAATGATAGCCTGTTCAATAATGAGGGCTGGCAAAACTGGATAACCACATACAGAATAACGAAGTTAAACTCATGGACTTCAGCTTGTACCAAATGAAAAATCAATTTGGAGTGGATCAACAATTTTAATCTAAAACCTGAAACTTCTAGTCAAAACCCCAAGAAATATTCTTTAAGACATAGAGGTAAGCAAAAATTTCTGAACAGAACACCAATAGCACAGGAACTAGCCCAAATTATCAATAAATCAGACTATATTAAATCTGGAAGTTTCTGCACAGTAAAGGAAAATATCAGCAGAACATTCAGACAATCCACAGAATGAGAGAAAACCTTTACTACCTATACCTCAAATAAAGATGTACAATCCAGTTTACAAAGAACAAAAGAAATAAATAGTAAGGAAATTAAAATTTGAACTCCACACTCCCTTATGGGGGCAAAGACTAGGAAGTTCGCTCCATATTGTAGCATAGATATATTTACATCCCCATGTCTATTGATGTCATACTCAGTATAGCAAGGAAATGAAAGCATTCCTATTGCCCATCAGCAGATGAACAGATAATTAAAATCTGATATATATATATATATATATATATATAATGGAACAGTATTAAGCTCTAAATAAAATAAAAACACAAAAATTTCAGGAAAATGGATGGACCTACAATGTATAATATCAAGGTACATTATCCAATCTCTTGGAAAAAAACATGATCTCCCTCACATACAAATCCTAGTCTATAATGTATATACAAACACATGTAAACAATGTGCATGTGAGTATAACAATTAGAAACGACAATTTTGAAAAGGTATAGTAATGAATTCATTATATATAATGTATATATTACTTTGTAAGTCCTCTCAAGATATAACATATTTTCACTGCAACGTAAGTTCTTAAATGGGCATTGTTTAGTCTACTTGGGGAGCTGTTAGTCCATGAGGAGCTGTTACTTGGGAAATATGAATTTTAAATTATGTTTCTCATTGTTCGAAAGCTCCTACTTGGAATTTTACTGGAGGTGCCCTCAACCTCCAACCTATTGCATGGGATTCAAGTACCTGATTGTCGTTGTTGTTGCTGCTTTATTTTATGTGTATGATGCATTACCGGCATCTATGTAAGCTCACCCATGTCCTGTACCTGCGAAGGCCAGAAAAGGGTGTTGGATTCCCTGGGAACTGAAGTTATGGGTGGTTGTTAGCCACACTGCAGGTGCTAGGATTTGAACCTGGGTATTCTGCAAGAGTGATCAGGGTCTTAACATCTGGGCCATCTCTCCAGCCCCCAGAACCTGTTTTAAAGAAAAAATGCAGTATAAACAATGGGGCAGAAATGTTGAAAAAGCCAGTAAGTAGTAGACTGCCAAGGTCCGAACTTGATTTACATGAGAAGAAAATCTAAATATTGTTCAAACCACTGCTATTTGGGAATTGCTACTAATTGTAGTGAGCAGAATATTGACTGCCTGATATGTGACCCTTTGTGATAATACAGTTCAAGAGTTCCATAACCACGCTCCAGACCAATGTTGCTGGCCAGCACCAATTGCTCACTGGATGACTGATTTTTTTCTTTCTTTTCTTCTTTTAATTTCTTAACATAATGTTGAATTCTGGATAAGAATCTTAGGGACATTTTCAAATAAATTGTTTCCTCTACGTTTTAAACCACTAGGATAACGACTTCAAAAGAAGTTGTTAAATAATTTAACTGAAATAACTGTGTCTACCTTTAAAAGTGACCTCTGTAGAGGCAATCCTCTCCTTATCCTAGGATCCAGATGGGGCCTAGCATCAAGTTCCATGAGTTTTTGGTTCTGGCATAGAAAATGCAGAATAGATAAAGGTTGAAAGATCACTGAAAGAAGACCATATGCCCAAACATTGCATACGCATTGGCAGAGAAAATGTTGAGTGTTAAAACAGATCATATTCTGCCAAAATTATATAAAAATAATAAATAGCCGTTATTGCTTGGGTCAGGCAATTTGACAGCATTTCCCCTATAATTTAAAAAGTAAATTTTCCCAATAGAATCTTTTTCTTCCTGTTCCTGCTACTACTCTCTTACACTACTCTGGTGGTCATAAAGAGAAGATTCTGAATGTCTTGAAAAGAATAAACTTACTTCTGTTTATTAGCACAATATTATAAGTACCTCAAAAATACAATGTGTTGGACTCTACCAAAAAATATAATGCATTGGATCACTCTATTTCCACCCCAGTAAGCCAGATTTTCTTTTCTAAACTAGCCCATGGTCCTTGGGAAGAATGACCCAGGATTTCAAATTATCAATGAGATTTATTTTTCCCATTGTGTGACATATCTCAATATGACAGTTCAAGTAGATAATAGAACATAGCCAGTCAGTACCTCCTAAGGGAAGTGTTTTTCTTTCTAAGCCAAGTTAGTAGAAGTGAAACTATAGGTAAAATAATTGAAATGGAAATTACAAGCATATTCACAGAAAGAAACATAGCAAATGAAGAAGTCAGGAACTGAGTTTAAATGAGGGAGTCACTTTGAGTCCTTCAATCAATGAATAAAGTCCATAAAACAAATTCCCTTAGAAAACAGGTGTATGTGTAGACAAGAGAGAAAATTTACAGCATTAAGTGCCTACATCAGAAAATCAGACATTCTTCATAAAAATTAATGATTCATCTCAAGGCTTTGAAAAACCAAGAGCAAGTAATGCTTAAAAAGAGTAGATGAGAACTTAAGAGATGGCTCAGTGGTTAAGAGCACTGGCTGCTCTTTCAGAGGACCTGGGTTTGATTCACAGCACTCACATGGTAGCTAATAGCACATCCATAACTCCAGTTCCAGGGGGATCTGATGTCCTCTTCTCACCTCCACAGGCACTGCATGACACAGGTGCACTTACACATATTTAGGCAACACATTCATATACACAAAATTAAAATAAAAACAGAGTAGATAAGAAGAAATAAAATCAAGACTGAAATTAATGAAATGAAAACAAACAATGAATCAATAAAATGAAGAATAGGTTCTTCGAAAAGAGTAACAAAGACAAAACTTAAGACAAATTATACAAAGAGATATGATGAAAATTAATAAACTCAGAGATTGAAAAAAAAGTATTACAACAGGCCCTGATGAAATTAGAAAACCACAAGGACATACTTCAAAAATATATCTTCCATTAAACTATAAAATCAAAAAGAAATGGATGGATTTGAAGATACTTACAGACTACCAAAGTTAAATCAAAATGACATGAACAATTTAAACAGACCCATAGCAACTAATGAGATAGAAGTAGTAATTAGGAATCTCCCAACTAAGAAGTGCCTGGAGGAACAGATGTAGGCAACATAGGATTTTATTCATCTATGGAAGAAATAATACCGTACTCCTCAAATTATTCCATAAAGTAAGAAAAGAAAGAACACTCCCAAATTATTTCTATTAAGCTAGTATTATTCTAATACCAAAACCAGAAAACACCCAACAAAAAATAAATAAGTCAATCTCTTTAGTGAATAGAGACACAAAAATTCTCAATAAGAGACTCAAAAAGCAAGAACACAAAAAAATTATCTACCATGATCAAGTTGGCTTCACCCCAAAGATGCAGGGAATGTTCATCATACAAAAATCAATAAATATAATGTACCACATAAACAGACTCAAAAACAGAAACCACAGGACCATCTTATTAGGTGCAGAAAAGGTCTTTTGACAAAAGACACAAAGATAGGAATAAAAGCATGATCCTGGAATAAAAACAAACACATTGATCAGTGGCTAGAAGTGGGACCCAGATTCAAATCCACACTACTAGAGTCACCTGATTTTTAACAAATGAGCCACAAATACGTACTGGAGAAGATAGCATGTTCAACAGTGGCACTATTCAGTCTGGTTAGGTGCCTGTAGAAGAATGAACCAGGATCACTATCTCTCACCATGCACAAAACTAAACTCCATATGGGTCAAGGACCTCAACATAAGACCCAATTCCCTGAATTTGACAGAGGAAATGTAAGGAATATGCTAGAATTTTAGCTACAGGAAAGAACATTCTGGACAGAACTCCTATAGTGCAAACATTAAGTTCAACAGGAATGAGAAATAGAACCTCATGGAATTAAAAAGCTTCTGTACAGTAAAGGACACCATCTTTTGAGTGAAGAGACGACCTACATAACTGGCTATACCTTTGACAGAGGGTTAGTGTCTATACATAGAATTAAAAAACTAAACATCCAAAAACCAACAATCAAATCAAGTGGTAGAAGGAGATTTGGGTGGATGACCACGAGGAAGTTGGGTTTTCCATACAGCTGGTCAGTTATTCACATGAACTCACAGCAACGATGACAAGTCCCGAGTGTGGTCAAGCCAGACAATATTGCAACATAATCATGGAGAAGTGTATAAGAAACCCAAGCCTACCTGAGGAACTAGTGACAACTGATGGCTTCTGAGAGGGGGGATGTCAGGTTCACTTAAGGGTGAGGTTCTTGGTAGGTTTACCATGCTCCAGTGATGGCTGGACCACACCAAAAGGAATTTGGGGACACAAAATTCACTCTATTGGCACAAATACCTGAAAATCTGAGTGCATGAATTGTACAGGGAGTGCAGGCAGGTGAGGGAGCTAAATATGATCAAAATATATTTTGTGAAATTTGCAAAAATTCAATTTAAAACTGTGAGGAAAAAAAGGAAAACTTCATCACATAAAGAGGCAACCAGCTTCCACACCTTAACTTTGAGATGTGCACTAACCCAAAGAAGGAAGGTGTATAAAAACTAAGATGTTAATGAATTGGGCACACATCCTCCTTATTCAGACTCTTCAGGGAAATAAAAGGTTGTAGTTTGAAAAAAGAATCACCTGTTTAATTACTAAAGACCTTGTCTTCTAAGAAAGCTAAAATGTTCCAAGGAACGTTAAACAAATTAAGATGGACCCAGGAAGAAGAAGAGAAGGAAGAAGAGGAAGAGAGGGAGAGGGCAGGAGAAGGAGAACGAGGATAAGAACAAGGACAAGGAGGAGGAGGGGGAGGAGGAGGAGGAGGAGGAGGAGGAGGAGGAGGAAAACAAGGAGGAGGAGGATGAAGACAAAGTGAAGGACAATAAGGAGAAAGAAGAGGAGGAGGAGGAGGAGGGGAAGAAGGAGGAGGAGGACAGGGATGAAGGGAGGAGGGGAAGAGGAAGAGAAGAGGACTGCTCTGTAACTGCAGCAGCTGCTACTGCTGCTTTCAGAGAACAGCCTGTCTGCTAAGCTTCTCCTCCACATTCATAATCAGATAAGAAAAAAAGTCATTGTATACAAAAGTCTTCTACTGAAAATGAGGCGGAATACCCTAGTGATAGTCTGGGAACTGGGTCTTCTGAAAGGTGCTAGAACCATGACATGATTTGTATGTGAAACTCCACAGCCTCATCTGCAGAGCCATCTGCCCATCTGACCGCACTGCTTTGAACAGGGCTAGCAGCAAGTCTCTTGGTCAGGTTTTCCTCTCGGCCCCTTCCTGCCCCCTCTGCTGTGTGTCTGTCATGATATGAGTTGATCTGTGTATCCCACCATGATGAACTGAGTCCTCTGACACTCTGAGCAAAATAAAAATTTTCTTCTTTAAATTATACTCTGAAGTGTTTTGCTCATAATGACACAAAGTTTGATTAATAAAGAAGTATTTTTCATAGTTACCTGTTGAAGTTCAAGAACAGCCTAATCGAACAGTTAGATGGCAAAGTCACACAACAACCATTTGGTCATCAACTTTGCTATGATATGCAAAACCCTAGGTAAAACTCTTGAGATAACTAGCTTTATCCATTATGTAGGAGTACAAAATGTAAATTAAAAGCTCGTCTGCAGCTTCAGATTAAACTCTCCACCTAGATAGTCTGGCAGTTATGGATACAGGTTAAGCAATATGTGTGTTCCTCTAAGTCTCACAAGAAAAAAACATTGGAGCTAGAGAGATGGCTCAGCAATTAAAAGAACTTGTTGCTCTAGCAAAAGGATCTGGATTCAGTTCCCAGCACCCACATAGCGACTAACAATCCTCTTTAACTCTAGTCCTAGGGAATATGACTCTCTCTTCTGGCCTCTGAGGGTATTGCACATATGTGGTACCACTACATAAAGTATTCAACAAATAAAAATAAATAAAACATTTAAAATAAATAAGTAGTAAGTAAAATATTTACAACTGGAGATGCAGTTCAGCGTTAAAGCACTTGTCTAATGAGTAAGGTACCAGGTTTAACATTGAGTATCACAAAAAAAGAGAGAAAAATTATAAATCTAATAAATTTACATTGTGTTTTTCTACCTCCTAATTTTTGCTTATATTGATTTAATGTAAAGTAATAAAATTAACATCTATTACTAGAGTTAATAAGTTTAGACAGAACCTACTGAATCCTTACTTGAGAAAATAATTTTTCTAGTACACTTAAACTTCCTTCCTTCAATCTTGGCTTTCTCCAAATTTGCCACTTATAATGTTATCTTTCAGTTGCCAAGATATATGAAATATTCTCTTCTCTAGCAATAACTGTTTTCATGGTCTACAAATTACAAATCAAATAATTGAATAAGTTAATATTTAAATATTATGAATTTATAAATGTTTCAAAGGCATGAATATTTAAACATAAATTTAATAAAGTGATAGTAAACAAAAACAATTTCATTAATTTAAAATAATTTAAATAATGAAACATTGCCATGAGATTTAAGATATGGAATAGATAAGGTCAAAAAACCCAAACTGTTAAATATATATTAAATACAATGGAATATATATGTCCAAGTGTGATATTAAATAAATGGAAAAGAATTTTCAATTATATAAGGAAAACAAAGATTAATATGCACAAAACAATTAACTGAAGTTTCAAAGGATGAGTATCATATTCCTATGTTACAATTTATAGCAAAGATCCATATGTGTTAAATATGTATATAATGTAAAAACAAAGAATTAATACTAACACAGTAAAAACAGATAATTTCAGCTATATTACATTGAGTAAGAAATTCAAGTTTTATAAAAATACATAATGGGTTATTTGAATAAAATTTACTCTTCAAATAAAATATGCAATGTTAAATACAGTATTTTATATTTATAAAAATATATAGCACAGCTTAAAGGAGAATACATGACTTAAAGGAGAATGTACAAGAACAACAGAAAAGCGATTACATGCAGTTTGAAGAAAGATGTGACTCAAGAAATAAAATGACCCTGTTCTGGGTATATTTCTTAGATTGTGTGGTTGTGTGCATGTGGTGTGTGTCTGTACAAGTTTGAGTGTGTATGTACATGTGCATGCAGATTTGTACAAGTAGATTCTCGGCTTCCTTCGTACTCTGTTTTCTCACACAGAGTCTCTTGCTAAACTGAGAGCTCACCTATTGGCTAGATTGGAGTCCAAAGAGAACCAAGTATCCTCCTCTTTCCATCCTGCACTCCCATTGCTGGGATCACATGTGCCTGCTTGTAATGCTGCTTTTAATGTAGGTAGAATCTAAACTCAAGGCCTCATGTCTGTGTATGATCCACTTCACCAACTGATCCATCTCCCCAAATCCCTGTACATATTTGTTAAAGTTAGGACATCTGATGCAAATTTGGACAAATGTTAAAGTTTGTAAAAATTGGGGATTAGGAATATAACAGAGTTATTAGAGTGTTTGTTAGCATTAGGGATGCCCTGTGTTTGACAGTCAGTACCTCTTAAACTAGGCATGATAGTGCACGCCTGCAATCACAGCACTTGGGAGTTAGAGGCAAGAAAATCAGAAGTTCAAGGTTATCCTCAGGTACACAATGAGCTCAATTCTAGCCTGGGCTATGCAAAAGCCTTTATCCAAATAATAGCAGTAAAAATACTAATAAAGATTTGACAGAATTGAGTACTGGGTACATAAATGTTCATTACTACAACTATCCTGATACTTTTATGACATGTATTTGTGCATGTATGTGTATGTGTATTTGCCATAAAGCACATACAGAGTTAGAGGAGAACTTATAGGAGTCAGTTCTCTCCTTTCACCATATAGGTTCTGTGAATGCAATTCAGATCCTCAGACTTGGCAGCCAATACGTTTGCTCTCTGAGCCATCTATTTGGCTCTATCTTTATATTTTTAATAATTCAAATAATAAAACATATGCTGAGAAAATATTAGAATAAAGCATTTTAGTAAACCACACTTTCCAATGTACTTATTTTCTTCAAACAACTTGATTGTTTTGTCACTGTCTAGCACTGAATTAGAAACTATACTCACATAGATGTAAGTTCATAGAATTTATAGAGTATATAATCTACCTAAGGATAAGTAGCCTCTTATCAAATTGATGTAGAATTTGCATTTATAAAATGTTCTGTAAATGGCCTTCCTTGGAAATGTGCAGCTTTCCAGATATGATACAAAATTCAAAACCTGTGACGTGAAAGAGTGCTACATTGACTGTACAAATACTTAAATTCCTGTACGTGAAAATTATCACAAGCAAAGAACTAAAGGAGAATGATTATCCACTCTTTAAAAACTCAGCTTTACTGAGATTTAAACTTCATAATCCTGCAGCTCTGGTGTTATGTATCCAGTCCACTGGGTTTTATCAGCCTCAAGCCTTTCCACAGCCACCATATCCCGACACTTCTCTGTCAATCAGATTCCTTTGTGCCTTTTCCCAGTTAATATCCCTTTGTCCTGATCTCTCCCCACACAACACTGGCCAAATAAGTTACTGATCTGCTTCCTCTTGTAACAGGTTTCTCTTTCCCAGACATTCGTATCGCATACTGCATGCTTAGTCTTTTGTATCTTGTTTCTTAATATTTTTAAGATTCATCCATGTTGCATGTATCAGTAGGTTTTATTTAATTTCAGACAGTGGTTTATTACTGATACTATGATGCACGTATTCACGTGTTCTGACATTATAAGTAAAACAAAAATATTATAGTGCAGGACTTTGTGTACACACATTTTCATTTATTCCAGATTAACATCAGGGAAAAGAAGTAGAAAGGCTTGTGTCAGGAGTGTGTTCAACTGTGAGACAAATGCCCAGACTACTTAACAAAGTTACTGTGCTACCCAGAATTTCCACTAGCAATACAGAACTCTAGTGATTGAACAAACTAGATATTATTTGGTATTGTGAGTTTCTCTAATTTAGTGACATTAATGAGCATGTATGGTAACCACATCTAACTGTGGTTTTATTTGGCATCTTTCTGATAATCCAGGGAAGTAAATATAATGTCCTGTCACTGCCCGTGTGTAGGTCCCTTCTGAAGTCCTCATCATGCTAGCAGATAATTCATCTCGTGGCTGACATGCCAGGGTTCTTTATATACTGTGTATAGAACTCCTTTATTAGCACGAGTATATGCTATCTTTTCATTTCTTAACACTGATTTTCAGAAGGTAGGTATGTAACTTAGAAAGAGTTCTTGTTTTGGTTTTTTAAACAGATTTTTATTTTTCCTGTAAATAGAAATCCATGTTGGTGAGTTTTCCATTAGAATCTTTAAAACTTGCCACTGTTTTTGTATTATGGATTCCAATGTTTTTGAAAAGAAATCTTTAATTTCATGGAATAGTTTTATTATTTTCCCAAATAATTTCTCCATCATGGTTTCTTATCAGTTTCACCTTGGCGTGCTTGGCTGAGAGTTCTGTGTTTCTCCTCCCTGGAGTTTACTGAGGTCCTTGGATGTGCCAGGTTACCATTTCACCACATGTGGGAAATGCTTTAACCGTCCTGTACTCAGATGCTTCATTCTGTTTTTGTTTTTTCACCTTCAAAGTCTCCAAAACATTTCCCAATAGACTGAGGCTCCGTTAGTATCAATGGGCTGTTCTCTATGTTCTTTAATTAGTATAGTCTCTGTAATTCTGTTCACAAACCTGTCAATATTTGCACCTCTGTATTATCTAATCTACTGCTACCCTCACCTGAAAAATTATTTCAGAATGCCCCTCTAATTTCTGAAGGTTTTCTTGAGTTCCTTTTCATGTGTTTCCTCTTTGGCCATTTCTTCCATTAAATGCTTAAAATTCTGAGTCTCAATAAATGTTCCAGGGCTTTGTCTGCTAATTCTTCCATTCCTGAATTTCTCGTTCTCTTTGTAGTGACTAATCTTTCTACTGTATAATATAATGTTGTATATGTGTCTCATATGATCTTTTTCTTAAATGGGGATTTGGTTTTTGTTGTCTTTTTTGTGTCGATGAAATATATTATATGATAAATAAAGGACTTACAGATCATTTACTTTATTAGAGTACTCCAAAATAACCTTTATTGTAGGGAGAATATAGTCCTCTCTAGAGAGTGAGAACTCTTTACTCTAGGGGATGACTGGAAAATGGTTTCCCACTGTGTGAGTCATGGGAATTGTTCATTTATTGATAATCAGTTATCCTTTGAAAAAGTTTTGTGCTAGTATTCAGTAAAGACTAAAATGTAGGTTGCTATCCAAATTACCAAAGTTCTTTTTTTGTTACTGTAGATAAACTTCCTTTTGAGAGGGACAAACAATGTTTATCCCCCTCCTCTCTCCTCTCTTGGTCCCTACAACAATCCGAGGTACAATTTTTGCCAAACTACAGTCTGGGAAACCAGTGAGATTATTGGGCTCACTTACATAGCAATGGGTGAGAGGTTACATAGTAGACTGTGGGTATCCCCCTCCTAAGGCCACAGTGAAAAGTCTTCCCCCCAGGCATGGAAGGGACCTCCCCACAGCAACACAAAATGGCGAGAGGGAGGGTCCCTACAGCTTCCTCCACTTATGAACTCTTAGTCTCTCCCCTTCGTGCAACAAGGGCCCACTGGTTGGTTGGGAAGCATGGCTGACTATCCCTAACCCTCCTATCTTACAGAGCATTAACAGTCAACAATTTTGTGATGATCCAAGGCAAGCAGGTGCATCCAAGCTTGGGAAGAAAGCATTTGTCCTTAGCTTGCTGGTCAAAGGACAAACCTATGCAGCACTCCACCCCTTCCTCCAGTTCTCACATCCTTTCCACTATCTCCTTCCCCAAGAGACCCTGAGCCTTGGAGGGGGTCACATAGATGTAGGATAATCTTCCTCTCCTTGTGGTGAGATACTGAATCCTTTTTATCATGTTTCCAAGACATGACTGATGACCCATCTCAGTGGTATTCCTCCTCTATAAAAGCATAAATTAAAAAAAAGCAGGAACATTAAAAGGAGCACTGACTCCTATAATAATCTAGCCTATGGGTGTAAACAAAATGCTTAGAAGGTACCTTAGCAGGTGCATCACATCCATCTAATGAAACAGTTACAGTGGCCTATAATATTCCCTGCCATCAGGAGTTGGCCTGGCTTGCAGAACCAGATGTTTGTTCCTTCACAAGGAGCAGGCCTTGAATCCAATTAGAACTCTGTTAGGTGTACATATACTAGTCACTCCACTATTGCACCAACAGGCACATCTTGCTTGACATGTTGATAGTGCCGCAAGTGGGTCCAACGTTAAGCAGAATTCATAGGGATACATTCTCCTCCACCACCGTCATAGTGCCCTCTGGCATATGAAGGCCAGTCATCTTGGGGCAGGGAGTTTCCAGCTTAGTCCCAGCTTCATTTCTCCCATTCCTGCTCTCACATCATGCAGCATCTTCAGTAATAATGTCTTACCCTCTACTTCTGGTGTGTAACCAACATTAGTGACAAAAGCCTTTTTACTTTGGGAACCTTCAGGGCCCCCCAGGCCAATAGTTCACTGGGGGGAACCCACTCCTGATACAGGGATTTTCATTTAACAATTGTGCAGTACAGTTTTGGGGAGCCTCTGTCTTTATTTTCATAAGATATCTGTTTACTCTTTGGCATCTACAAGCCCAGGCTCTTGTAGACTTTTCCCAACCATCCCAACAGATATCATTTGTACCTTATCCTACCATAAAGCTCCCAAGAATGTCACAGCTATACAGTGATCCTTGTGCCCTTTGTGAATTTCTTTTCCATTCTTATTTCTTCAGGTGCACTGGATATCCCTCAAATGAGTTCCATAGCTTCAAAACACTCAGGGGTTAACCCCTCTGAATCCAACATAAACAAGGTCTAACACAACATGGAAAGATTTTATCCATTTGTATCAAGTATTTTCTCAACAGATCCATGTTGGGTACAATATAAATAAGAAGCATTTTTTTGAGCCATTTGGTATCCTGGAGTTCTTACATGGAATTGCTTTACCCTTGATAAGCTTGTTGGAACTGGTTCAAGCTACCTAACCATGTACAAAGCCAAGGATCTTTCATTATGCTGATGTGTTGATTTGATGGGTCAGACAGGCCCTGGCTCTGACCTATATTTACAGTCACATCAACTGTTATCTCTCCATACCTTGGTGCAAGAAGAGACCCTGGCAGGGAAACTGCCACCACCACTAGCATCATCTTCTGTAGGAGAGAAATGTACCCTGTTAATTTGGGGAAATAATTATCCATCAAGGGACAATTTTTATCGTCTATACTTGTATTATTTTTTCATGGATGTTTTTGTGAACTGTTCCTCTGGTTTTAAGGACTTCCAGAACCCCTTTGCACAGAATTTGGCTTTTTGTCACACATTCCTATTCTCTATTTGCAAAGATTCAACTTTATTCCATTCATTATTGAAAGCTAGGAAGTATAGAAAATTACTGTTCAAACTTTGGCCACAAGTTACCTGGATTTAATCATTACTCATGAAAAATATTCCAGATACAAGTAGGAACTGGAGGAGTTTAAGAAAGCACTCCTGTATTGATTATTTTCCTGTTGCTTTGATAAAACACCATGACTAAGGCAACTCATAGAAGGAAGAGTTTATATGGCTTAAGGTCACAGAAGGGGAAGAGTCCATCATAGCAAGGGAAACAAGGCTGCAAAGACACCCAGAGTAGAAATTCAGTGATCACATCTTCTGTGAGGAACAGGAAGCAGAGAGCGACTGGAAATCTGGCAAGGCTGAGAACTCTCAAAGCCTGCCTCCAGTGACCTGCTGCCTCCTGAAAAGTTGCACCTCCTAAAATTTCCCAAAATAGCGTCACCAGCTAGGAATGAAAAGTCCACATATCTGGAACCAGTGGGGGACATTCTCACTCAAATGACCACAACTTCTGATTCAGTATTCATCCAGCCATTAAAGTATATTTTGTTTTACTGAACTTCTTTTCAATAGACCAGATTTCATGGATTAGTTCTTTCTTTCCCCTCTGCCCTGTGCATTGTAGTCACCTCCTCTACTAGCACATAATTTAAATGCATTTCCATCTAATTGACTCTCTTCAACAAGTCTAAAAGCCATTGAGACTGGAACTGAGACTGGGAATGTAAAGCAATCCAAGCTATCACACAATTGATCCAATTTTGGAACTTGGAAGATAAACAGGACTTACACGCAAGTCTTCCTTTCATTTCTTTGTTTGCAAATACTTATATTTCCCCTACTCTGTTCTAACTTTCTTTACATTTGGGAGACATTGCCTTACAGATTTTTATACTCTTCAGTTACTTGACATACACTAAAGGACTAAATAAAAAGTAGATATATGTGAATGCATTTATCTTGCCAATGATGTTTTACAAAAGTGTCTAAAATTTAAGAGAAGGCAAAAAAATTAAGGAAAGACAAGACTATCTATAGTCTATAAATAACACACATCAGAAAACCATGATGGCATTTGCTGAATTCCAATGAACTTTTCACAGTCCTCAAGCCATGGTAAGAAAGCAGGAAAAGAGAGAGCACTCAGGCATGAAGTTAAAAAGAAAATGTATAAACCCAGATTCTAATATTAAAAAAAAAAGCCTACAAGAAAGCTATAAGCAAAAAATATGACCACTGGCACTTTGTCCAATGGGTGTTGGAAGAAAAATCGTATGTGTTGATGTTGGTTTTCAACAGGAAACAACATGAATGGAAATCTAAGAAAATTGGAAAGATCTCCAAGAAAGGACTTTTTTGTTGGTGGGAGTTGGAAGGAGAAAGAATTGGGAAGAGGCACTCAAAAACATCATAATCAGGAGAAATGTTTTAAGGATCTAATTGCACAGAAGCACAGAGATATTTTATATGCTTCTCTGCAGCTGATATATTTTATGAGTTTCTTTTTCTATAATAAGTATTTAGTTTAATAAATTCCTTAAGATTGTTAATACAGCTCATCTCTTGTCTAATATGTGCAAAGTTTTAGGTTTAAAATGGTATTCTCCAATTTTCCTAAAATGATAGAGCATACATATATCAATAGAATGTAAAACCAAGACATTAGTTTGTAATAGAGAAGGAACCATTTCCAGTACAAAGTTAAGCTTATTACATTTATATGCCAAGTTCTTAAGCATTTACCCATATAATCTCCAAAATACTACATTTTGAATATTTGTGAGATCCATGAAAAGTCCTGATTTGAAAAAAGAATTTCCAAAACTATGCTTTCCCTAATTTCCTGCAAAATGTCTAGACTGAATCACGAAACATAGAATTTATATTCTTCATATAAAGACAAATCTCCGAGCAATATAAGGAATATAAGAATAAATCATTTCAATAGCTACACTTTTCACAATGCCTTCACTCTAGTGGGGTATCTACAAAAAGAACTTTTCAGAATATTCACAGACTAGAAGGAAAACATAATCCTTATATACACAGCTAACTATAAATGTTCATTGCTCAAGAACACTTCAAAAATATCTTTTTAAAATGAATTTTAGTGAGTTTTTAACACTGTCATATAATACAGTTTGATGGTAGTAAGATCCTCCCTAATGCCCCGACCAAAGAGATATTCACATCCCTGTAAGACACTGCTTTTCCCTTCAGCATCGATCAGTTGCCCAAAGTTTATTAGGTTGAGTTGGGATTTCGTGTCTACTTCCTCATGCCTATGCTGGGATTTTGTCTGGTTTGAGCTTGCACAGGACTTGTACATGTTGTCACCTTTGCTGGTAGTTCATATGAGTAACTGAGCAGATGTCTGGCAGACTCTGTGTTTTCTTGTGGTCATCAAGCACCTCTGACTCTTTAGAGTCTTTCTGCCTCAAGAACCATAAAGATCCCTGAGTCTTGGGAGGCAAAGGTTTGAAATAGGTGTGCTCTTCAAAGATAAGCACTCTGCTATCTCTTGTTCTCTGCACATCGTGGAGTTCTGTGTTAATCAGCATCTGCTGCATATGGAAAAATCTCTGGTGAGAGGTAAGAATGCATGCATGGTGTGTGTACAGGTTACACTGAAGATGTGTCACTTAGGATTTAGAATGTAAGAGGCACTTATTCTCTATGGTGGACCAGCTCTGTTACTCTGTAATAATCTTCATCTGCTGCAAAAAGAAGCTTATTTGATGAGGGATGAAAGGTGCACTTTCCTGTAAATATGAAGATACATGTTTAGAATAAAGAAGAAAGTGTGTTGGATGCGGCAACAATAGGTTTTCTCTCGGATCTATGACCTCTCCAGACATGTGTATTTGACTATGTTTACAGTCCCACATATGAGTTCCCTCCCCATTGAGAAGGCCTTAATTCCAATTATCCAGTTATTGATTACCCCAAGATAAAGTGCCATTACAGTGCCAATAGCAATAACTGGCTGGGCCAATCATTGCTGTGGTTATTAGACCTTGCATCTGGGGAGAACCACTGGTCTTCTCTGTTGGCAGCTTACCTAGTGCCCTATGATTCCATGAGTGTCAGTCTTCAAGGAGCTGAGATTTTTTTGGTCAGTTCCAGCTCAGTTGCTCTACTTTCTATGACCTGTTTTCAGCAATAGGTCCTACCTTCATGTTCTGGGAGGCAATCAAGGCTGTGGCAATAGACTGTGTTATTTTGGAAGTATGTTGGACTACCCTCACCAAAACTCAGAAGGAGATTTCTCCTGCCTGGCACTGTATTTTTTGTTTAATCGCCTTCAGCTATGCACAGACACTTGTGTATTTACTGTTTGTGTATTTTCAGTACCAGCCCACCCTGCTCCCATCGGCTCTCCTTGGGCCTTGGTCCTGTCCTGTTGTGATGGCTGGAAATTGCCTGACTTAGTTAAAGCTTTCTCTGCTAGCTAGTAAGAACCAGTCAGCCATGTTCCTGTCTGCTCTCCTTTGACTTTGGTCCCATACCTCTAAGGCTTCCTAAGAGCACCTGACCAGCCCAGGTGAGTTACCCAAATGCCACCAAGGCCATCACTCTTTTGGGGGACCATCTCAGTCCCACTATTCCAGAGCCCAGGCCTTCTCTGTTAGCTATTAAGAACCAGCCCGTTCAGACTATCTTTATTAACAGATGATCCATTTGGAACTGAATTTCAATGCTGTGGCACACACAATGCTGTGGCACACACTTGTCCTTTGTTGTTGTTGTTTAATTTTGGTTTTGTTCCTGTAGCGTTGAGTGCCAGTATTTCCAACAACAATTTGAACAAGAAAGTATTCTAACAATCAAATGTGCAGCTATTTCAAAAACAGGAATAGATACTGTTTTAAAAAAACAAAGTAAATAAGATTCAAAACTATCTTAAGAAGCTTATGCAATGATTGATTCCCTAATGGCTAAAACATAGAATGAAATATATATTTAAAAGCCCTGGTTTAACTACTGTTATTGTAAATAATATAAAACAATCAAATATTGTATTATTTAATAGAGCAAATCTTTACAGTCCCTAGGCCTGAACTGGTGTTATACCATCTGAATATAGTTAATAAGAAACTCAGTTAGCTAAAAAGAAAGGAACAACAGTGTGCAGGGAGAAGAAATGTGAGCATGGCCTCGCACAGCACACTTAACTTCTCTGGGTTTCCATTTCTGTTGGATCCGACTTTTTTTATAATACAGAAGTTTCTTTCAGTTACAAAACCCTTATCTGTCAGATCATTCGGTTCCATTGCCATAAATGTACTTGAGTTAGACCTAGAGGTCATAGGCTGTTACCAGGAAGAGAGACAGAACAGAGAGACTCTAGAAACCTCGCGATCCAAAGATCCACTGCTATAGAACCCTAGGACACTGACTTGGTTGGGAAAGAGGCAACAACTTTGTTTTTCCCTCTTGAATACTGAGATATCCTGCAGAAGAGAGATTATTTTCTCTGCTTACAGGTAGATTTTGTTTTTTGCTGCTGTCACTACTGAAAAGCTTGTGCACAATGGCTAGAGATATACAAGCAAGAATGAGATTAGTCTGCTAAGGATATCATAAAATAAAAACATAGATTTTTAGATGAAATGGCAGGTTAAATCAGATGACCTCCAACATCAAATTCATTGATTCTACTCAAGAATAAAGAATGTCAAATAACCAAAAATGATAGATGAGGAGATACTATTCCCAAGATAGTCTTTAGTATCAACATGCAATCTCTGTGTTCTGATTTGCCCTAAATGTCAATAGAAAATAAACTTAACTTTCTGGGACCTGCCAAGAACAGCCATAAATTCTCCAATTCTGTGACTTATAACTCATATTCTATCATGTCTATCACTAAGAAAGGGATTCAGAGGTAAGGACCTTAAACCTATAGAGGGTGATGGTTATCCACCCAGCCCCATGTCTTTCCTTTCTTCACAGTTATTTTAGTCAGGAAACTGGTATCGACTATTGTACAATCAAAACAAACAACACTTATAGTTACAGGAAAGATGGACTTACTGGAGTCAAAAAGAGATGACGTCCTCAAACTGACAAGTGTAAGTTGAAATAAGGGCTTGCCACAACATTACTGTTCAAAACAAGTCCAACCAAATCTAATCCCTTCATCGCTGTGCTTGACCTGCTGCTCACCCCTTCTGTGTGTCCCTCTTACCTTGTCTCAGGGAATTTCATTTGAAATAAAAAAGTGAAATACAATGTTGGCATCATATTTGTGAATGGTTGCAAGAAGTGTTTTCAAGAAGATGAACATTGTTCCAACAGTCTGAAGTTATTTTGCTATGAACAGTTCATGATTAAGAGGTCAGTTCTTACCAAAGGCAGCAGCTGTTGGCATCTTCTGGTTGGACTGTTCATTGTCTGCAAAGTTCCCATTAAAAAGAAAAAGTTCTAAGTGTGTCTTTCCAAGAGGATTACATTCATTTAAGTTTTTATTCTGGATTTTTTCAATAAGATTTGGAGGTGTTATACAAATGTATGTGGACATTTTCTCTTCCCAACCGATGCCATCATTAAGTTGCATAAGAATTTGTAGATATCTGGAGAAATTGGATCATGGCACCCAGAGTCTTGTTACTTGAGTCTGTAAACAATCAGCCTTCTTTATTATTTAACTAACAAGAGGAGCTTTTTCCTTTCCTGTAAAAAGAAGATAAACTTTAGAATAAGAATTAGATAAAATAAAGTAACCTAAAATGTTGGGTCAGATCAAGACTGAAAAGCAACACACTCTTGTCCTTCGCAAAACGTAACTAAAATAAATGTTAATGAAACCTCTTCAGCATAAACAGTGAGAAGCGGAAATTAAACTACTGCAGTTCTGAAACACATGGGCCTTAATGAAAGTGTGTACTGCATGCTTGATTACTGACTAGTCTCCATCCCCTGGTATGCTCTCTGACCTCTTCTGGAAATAAATTCCTCCCTCCGCTCCTTCAGCTTTCCATACCACGTGAATGTCAAGATTGCCTGAAAAATTAAAAACAATTAATGTGACGTGAGGGAAAATAGAATAGTCTCATTAGGTACCACATATTTGGGGAGGAAAAATCTTTCTTTCTTCTCTGTCTTTCTGAAAATGTATCCAGAGGATAAAATCAAGATGAAATACCATGCAAGACCTATGAGATTAAAGTCTATTTCAGACTCTTGGCAATGATTATGTCTGCCTTGCTCAGAACAGACAACAGCACTGAAGCTCTTTGGTGACTGTACATAGGATCCAGCGGGAAAAGCAAACTAGCCTGGGGTCTGATAGGATGGACGAGGGCGTTCTTCAGCTGTCACTGGACAGTGTGGCAGCGAGGAGAGGACGGTTCTCACGCAGTGAGGCTTCTCTTCTCGATTCCCCTGTACTCTACTTTCCTCACCTGAAAAGGGTTAAGAAAATGAAATGAAGTCTCACAGAAACTGTGACAGATTCACTCTTTAGCTCTTGGTCAAGTTCAAAGTTACAATTGGATTTGGAATCACCCTTGCCAAAACCTGGTTCATGTAAAGAAGTAGGCTCACTAAATTTTGGTACACAGAATGGACAGAATCAGAACTCTGGAAGAAGAATTTAAAATTTAATTTTAATTATTTAACAAGTGAGTATGCTGCTAATGATCAAACCAAATTTTTTAGCAAGTGGTTGATCACAGATGTGGCAAATGTGAGTAAAACTGACCCTTACATTCCCTGCTGAGCTTCTTCTCAAAGGCAAAAGGCCAGTGAAGACAGGTTCTTCATTCAAAGCTGTTTTATAAATCATAAACGTGAAACAGTAAAGCACTATTTTCAGCTCAGGCTGATGATCGTTCTAACTCACATTCTCTAGCCTACAGTTCTAAAAGCTTGCATCACCACGGACGTCTGCCACGTACGTTTGGGGACAATTGAATATATTGCTCAAAAATGTGCTTGTAGAAGATCTCAGTCAGGAGCAATAAGATTATTCTTATTATATCCTATGACATTCTCAACTGGTTATTAATAACATTCTTCAGTCTTCGCATGAGCTATAAATTAAGACACTGATTTCTCATTTAAAATATTTTGCGATTAAGAACACAAGTCTTATAGTGAACAGTCTATAGTCTGATACTGATTAGCTATGTGACTTTAAGTAAATTATTTAATGGCTATGTGCCTTGATTTCCTCATCTATAAAACGAACCATAGTAATATCTACCTATATCTGTGAGACGAAAAGGCATCATTAATGTGAAAAAGCGTTGTGGAACTAGTAGCACGTTCTGATTGTGAAATGGTGGTGGTGGTGCTGGTGATCAATATAACACGACTACTTGTGTTCTGTGATTGATTATTCAGTAAAACTACTGATCTCAGGATATTGCCATTTCTCTACTAAAGTAGCAGTGAGCCGCCCTTATCACTGCCTGATTCACATTTGACTCACAGCTAGGGTTTATATATTACTTTCTATTTCTTAGGGTCTAGAATCTTCCTTGACTGTTAGATTTCTGTGATCACAATTCACCCCCATACACCTGCATTCATCCAAATGTGAACTGGTCACGTGCTATAGCCTAAGGAAGATCTGACTAGATTTCCATGGATACACACAAGCCTTTTGTGCTGCTGTTTACATTTGTCTTTGAGCAAACAATCACCCAGGATTGATGGGATGACTGCTAACCTTCACCTAGCTCTTCACAAAGGGTGCTGAGGTAAGAGATGACATAAAAAGAGGATTTGGTTGCACAGAAATCTTAACTGTGCTTTGTAAAGAGGCTGAGTCACCTATTTATATTTGTTGAAGTGAGTGAAATTACAAACAAAAGTGTTAGCCACTTACAAGTTAGTAATGTTTTGGGGAGTTAAAGCTCTGGAAAACGGGAACTATGACGTGAAACACCTCATGAACAGAAAAAATTCTGTGTCACGAGTCCACAGTTTAACAGCAAAGAGAAAATCAATCAAGTCTCAACCCTGAAAACCAATGTTTTCCATTGTCCTCCACTTTAAAGTTTTGCTTACGGAAAGTGCCAACAGTTGTTAAATCAAATGCTTAATATTATGGAATGCCCAATGGACTTGCTAGGTGAGTCCAACGACGTTAGTATAAAGATACAGACTTTTTTCTCAAGTCACTTATGAATTCAAGATTTAACTTAGCTAAATAAGTAGCCCCTTTTACTTTCACAAATAAATACTTCAGAAATCAGAAATGAATTGACAAAATGGTATTTTCTCCAGAGAATGTCAGTTGTGAGGGACACACAGTTTTCAAAGCCCATGTGTCTATAACTTGGCTTTATGTCTACTCTGCCTTGTAATTCCCATCATCAGAGAAAGCAATAGTGTTCTTCCAAGCTTTTTCCCATGACTGGGGACTTTGAAACTGATAGGTCGTACATTATGGCTCAGATATTAAATGACCTACAAAGTCTTGAGTTCTAAAGTATTGGTCCTAAGCCTCTATTACTATTAAGAGGTGGTGGAACTGTTAGGAATTGGGATCTTATGGAAGAACAGCTGCTTGGGATGTGCCCTTGAGGGGGACAGCAAGACCTCAGCCTTTCCCTGTCTCTCTCTTTGTTTTCCCTCCCATGAAGTGAACAGCTTTGTTTCAACAAAGGCAACTTTCCATGATGTTCTTTCTGTCTTGCCACAGACCCAAAAAAGCCACAAAGTTAAACGACTCTGGGCTGAACCCTCTGAATTGTGAGCTTTGTTTCTCTAAATTGTGTAGGTAATGTAGTTGTACAGCAATGGAAAGCTGACTTGAGTAAAATGTTTACATAAGTTTTGGGTTAAAAAGATGCGTGCAGTTTAGCGGCTGTTGCTGGAATTCTTGGTGCTTCTCTGGGTAACTTTATGACCTGAGCAAATTTGTGAATCTTGTTACAGTAACCTATATTATAGATTATAGTAATATCTCTGAAGCAAGACAAATTTCCCAATTTCCTTCAAACTGAAAAAAATATATTTTATTTCCTTAAGTTTGCAGTAATCCTCTACAAATTTAACCAAGAACAAATTAGCACTTACACAATAGGTTCCCCACTCTCCTTTTTTGTTTTATATTGGATGTTAAATATATAGTCTCTCTTTGGAGACTTGCTTTTTCCCCACCCTAGTCAAGCACCAGTCTTCATCGCAGAGAGATGGTATCTGATCTGTGTTACTCTTCCACTACCTGTTTTCTACTCCCCAAAATTCCTGCATTAAAAACTCATCACTAAATGGTCAGCAATAAAAATCTTATTTCCCAAAGGCCCCCGAAGGGTTTTCCTTCACAAAGTGATGGCTTTGCCATGCAGAAACATGCAAGCTGTACATGGAGATTTTCCTCAGGAATGGGTGCTGATGCTTATGGTGGTTCTCAGGTTTCTCACAGATAACCAACTCTGTCATTGTCTCATTAAATAAATGCACTGCATCAACTAGTATTACTCACCTGAAAAATCGAAATGCTTCATAGATATGAACTTCACTATATAAGAACATGTAATACTGATTAAATTAAGATTTTTATCAAAGAGAGAAAGTTAGAAACGAAGTAAATAAGAATATGTCATTATAGCCCCGTGGTTAAGAATGGATCATACAGTCCTTTACATAAAATAGATTAAACACTTCAATCTGTGGACAGGAAGTAGAAAAAGATGTTTAAAATTCATTCTTTGTATAAGAAATGACTGAAGTTCATTAATAATTGTACTTTTGTGTGTCTTCTCATTAAATACAAATGTATGATCATCTTGAGACACTATTTAACATATCATTGAGAGAATTTTCCACAAATGAGTTATAATTGCAGCAGCCATATGCAATACAAGAGTAAACATTTCCATTTGCTTATGTTCAGAATGTAACGACTGCCTTATGTGGTTCTATATGTGTTTTCTATAGTACAAAAATCATGAAAGACCCAAGTATCACTGGTCCCCAGTTCTTGCCTGGACCTAGAGATTGTTTTATCCCTGTCAGCTGCTATACCTAAAATTCAAATTTTGTGCTAGGAAATACTTTCCTTTTGGTGTCAACCATAAATGTGCTAGAAACAATATTTTTTGCTACGTTTAAAAATTGTATATGTATACATATATTTGTGTGTGTGTGTGTGTGTGTGTGCACGCGTGCTATGTAAGTGTGCTGGCATGGGCACACATGCCAAATCTACTCCCCTGTACCTTTATCTCACCTTGGGTCCTATGTGGCAAGCTTACAAAGCTCTATAAATATTTTGATTCCTTTAAGAGTATTTTTAAATATTGTGAACAAATTATAAAGTTTTCCTTAGAACAAAATCCCTTCATTGCCTGCTGAGGTGTAAAGTGTAACTTCCTCTACAGCGTTCTTTATGCCCCTCTCTCTGTAATGCAGAAAGAATCGTTTTCCAACAAGAGGTCAGAGGATTTTTTTATGTTATATACATAGACCTTTATAGAGAAGAGATGATATCAATTTTATATTTTTAATCAAGAAATAGAAAGCAACATATGCACTTGGTTTTGTCCTATTCTTGCAACTATTTTTCACCATCTTTGTTAATCTCTTTCAACAGTCAAGTCCTAAGAATCCTACTGAAATAGTCAATGATGGAAAAGCATAGAGAGAAGCACAGTATTCTCTTTAACAGCAGTTTCCCAGTCAATGTTCCATCATATACAAAGCATTTTGTACTACTGTGATTTTGCTTTGAGACTATGACTACTTTGCTATATTTTTGAAAGCACAGCTTTCATCCACAAAATGAAAACTTTAACAAATCATGATGGATATGCAGATAGGTCTTTCAAGATGAAAAAAAGGCATCTTTAACTGAAATGTAGAAGGGGCAAGAAAAGGGCTTGAGAGATGGCTCACTATACAAGGACTAGAGTTTGGTTTTCAAAACCCACAGAAAATCTAGGCAAGTATGGTAACTGCCTATAATTCTAACACTCAGGTGGCAGAGACACAGAGTAAGCAGGCTAGCTAGAATTAGCAGGTTCCAGATTCAGCCAGAGGCCTGCCTCAATTGATGAAAATGCCTGGTATCAACGTTGGGCCTCCACATGCAGGAGCATATAATTGTATACACACATACACAAACACACACACACGTACCCACATACATGAAGCATGTATATATGTATAAACGGCACATATACAAATATATGCAAAAAAGGAAAATAATAAAAAGGAAAAGGAAAATTTGAAATTACTAATTGAAATAACAAACAGATCTAGATTTTTTGTTCTCACACACTGAAATTATATATGTTTTATTACAAAATAAATAGATAGATATATAGTCAGAAAGACGGACAGATGATAGAAAGATACACAAATTTCTCTATCCTGCCACAAGCCTGAGATAATCTGTGAAACTTTAATTTAAACTCTCTTTAGCATATTCTCTCCTCCAGTTTTATTCTTCATCAATTCCTTTTAACATTTTTATTTTTATTGAACTTTTGTGATTTTCATACAATATAATTTGGTGGCATTTAGATCCTTTCCCCTCTCTGCACCTACCTCCTCTGCTTCCTGTCTAATTTAATGAACTTTCCTCTCTCTCTCTCTCTTTCTCTCTCTCTCTCTCTCTCTCTCTCTCTCTCTCTCTCTCTCTGTATATATGTGTGTGTGTGTGTGTGTGTGTGTGTGTGTGTGTGTGTGTGTAGTATGTAGTATGATTTCTATCTCCCAATGTCTTTCAGTGTGGATCTACCCACTGGACCCATCAAAACTCTGAACCCTGTAAGACACTGTTTTTCCCCCTCCCAACATCCATCAGTTTTCAAAAGTTCCTCTGGTTTGGTTGGGATTTCTTAGCCACTTCCCCGTGTCTATAGTGGGATTTTTGTCTGATTTGACCAGTACACATGTATAGCTGAAGGCTACATAACAAAAAACACAGGGCAGGGCAGGAGAAACCTCCCTTAAAGCTGTTGGTCAGGGTGGTCTGATTTCCAAAATAGCACAAGCTATTGCCATAGCCCTGAAGACAGGCCATACTTCGTATACAAGACTTATAGAAATTTAGCTGGAACTGACCAAGAAGCCACCTCCTTGCAGACTAGTTCTCATGGTATCAGAAGAAACGATACATTTGCCAAGGGAGAAAAACTAGTCAATGGTCCTACCCATCTGTGAAGCCTAATAACCACAACAATGACTGACCCAGCACTATTAGGGCAATAGTGGCATTTTCATCTTGGGGGTAATCAGCAGATGCCTAATTAGAATTAAGGTCCTCTCACTGAGAGGAAACACATACGGTACTATAAACAGCGAAGTACACATGGCTGGAGATATAATAAATCCTGGAGAAAAACCTACTTTTGCCAAGTCCATAACCAACATAATTTCTTACTTTATTCTCAATATGCATCCTCATATTCAGACAAGAGTACGTTTATCCCCTCATCAAAGGTGTTTCTTTTTGCAACAGATGTAGACTATTACAGAATTACAGAACTGTTCAAATGCAGACAATAAGTGTGTGTGAGATGCTGAACTCTAAGTGATGCATCTTCAGTGAAATCTTTATATTTAGGATGAATGCATCTCATAAATCTCACCAAAAATGTTTCCTTATGCAGCAAATAGTCACTAACACAGAAACCTGCAATTGACCAATGTGCAAAGAGTAAGAGGTGTTCATCCCCGAATAGGACAGCTATTGCAAATCTCTGCCTCCCGAGGCTCATGGATCGTTTCAGAAGAGGAGGCAGAAAGACTGTAAGCCAGAGCAGACAGACGATCACAGGGAAACAATCTTCCAGAGAGCTGGTCATTTACTCAATGTGAACTCATAGCAATGGTGTCAGCATGCACAAGTCCTATGCAAACTCAAATCTTTGATTCTTAGCATCTAAATTTCATGATAATTATAAATATTCTTTGGTTTTACACATTAACAGTAATTCTCTACTTTGAATAAAAACGAATCATACATGGATAGAGACAGAAGTGAGTCTTTGTTTGGATAGGTTAGATGTGCTATATTTAAAGATATTGTGAGGCAAAAAGTACTCAGAATTAAGTAAATCCAATCACAGACGTCTATGGTCTATTGACTCACATGGCCCAGAGTGCGATATACCAAGAACAGGTATTTAACTTTGACAGATCTGTGCTTCTGATACTCTGAATTGATAACTTGAAAAATATTAGGGCTCCAAAATGCAATGATGGTATGGCTTTCTATGATCCTCCCTTATTCATTTTGTTGTGTTCCTCAGCGCTAATCAGTTATGTGTGACTGCTGCCAGATTGAAAAAAAAAAAAAAAAAGTCAATCTGTGTGAATGTAGGTTATGGTATCTTATGGGTTGTATCTGTGTGTATGTGTGTGTCTATGTGTGTGTGTCTATGTGTGTGTGTGCATGTGTGTGTGTGCACGTGTGTGTATGTACTAATACTGTTAACTGGAGCATGCATAAGAGCAGGAGGGAAAGAATCTTAAATTATAATATGGGATAAAACTAGAATTTCATCTTTAGTGAATAAATTGAGGAATAAGAAAACATAAGGAAAATAAAATAATTAAAAATAGTACAATTTAAAAAGCCATAGAACCAGACTTAATATTTACACTTCCGTTAATTTCCAATGTCTTACGGGCTCATCCAAGTTGACCCATAAGAAAACAACAAGAAGGGTAAAAATAAACACCACCATCTGCTAATAGAATGTAAGTGGGATTTTTCTGATGGAGCTAGATTGTAGTAAAGCTTCACCTCTTAAACTTGCTGGACTTTGTCTCATGAATAAACACACCTGAGTGAAAGATAGACTGTTCTTTGTACCTCTCTTATTGATATGGGTCTGACCAAACAGAAATTCTGGTCCATTTTCCTTTTTGTTTCCTAGTGATCTGAGACCGCTTAGACTCACTAGGTTAGACCTCCCTTTCCTCCCAGACCTTACACCTAGTTCTTAACTTTGCTGACTCACTTAGTAATTCAAAAACAGTGACTACTTCATTGATGTTGACAGATTTAACTGTGTAAACAAGTTAATAAATAGTGGCTCACTTTAATTTTAAGGAAAAAAATGAAATCTATTCTGTTATTTAAAGATGGTATAATTTTATTTCATACTAGTAGTGGCCTAGATCGCCAATCCTACTTGCTGATTATTGCCAACATAGGCAGAGGGAAGTTATTCTAAAACTAAAGTTGTTATTTTTGGAAGTCATTATATTGCTTTTAATTGGTATATAAATGACAGTCCCACACAATGAATTACCTCATTTAGTTATTTTTGTGCCGGTTCACTAACAGTTTATCTCAGAGAGTACTGTAGGAAACAGCACTACTGAAAGCTTAGCATTTTCTAAGTGCTTTATGGATAGTTTTACTCTTGGTCAGGAAAGCATATGATTTCACCTGCCCTAAAATTCTTCAGGTATAATTATTTCTACAATGAAATATAGAATATATGTTGAAAACTTTTATTATCCATTTGTGCAGACACTGAAACCAATTGGAAACAATTTTCTGTGCAGACTCTTGGCTCCCTGGCACAACCATACTCAAGCAGAATAGCATGCATACATTTGTACTAGATTTCTTACTTTCCAGAAGTCAGAAAATTCTACCCAGAATTTGATTATCTTCTAGAAATTCTGAGTTTATACAACTGGTAAAAAAATCAAGGAGTTACATTTAAGTATTTCTGTGGGTCAATATCTGGAATTCAATGTCAGGTATAACCATTTTGAAATCTAATGGAGGTAAATAAGATTTAGGAACAAGTTTTAAGACACTCAAATAAAACACTGTCTTTTCTATACTTGTGTATGAAAGCACATTAGATGCCTACATACATAGGCTGGTACTGTCCATATACTGGTACCATATTCATGGTCCTGTCCTATCCCCATCGTGAAGAATTGCCTCTGTGTTAGCCTAATGCATCAGCATATGGGAAGAGGACTTATGATAAAGCTATAAGGAATATGTCATATAAGTGTATCACTACATTATCTTGTATATTGTTCATTAGATTACTATAGTTATTCCTCATTATAAGAACCCATAAAATACTACCAATTTCTTCTCCATTGGCTTTTTTCAACCCTTTTTTTCTCATTTGTCTTATTAAGAGAAAATGTTCTCTATAGTTCAATAAGGAGACAGGACTGACCAGCTAGATGTGGAAAGATGTGTCTTATCTACATGTCTCCTAGAGCACAAAGACAGAATGAAGTATGCCACTGAAAAGAGTTTTGAGGAAGTTTAATTCAGAGGATCAAGAATAAGGAAAAAGGAAAGTGAGACATGCAGGACATAAAATGATCCTTCAGCGGCACACATCCGATATGGACAATTACATCTGTTAACTGCATAGAAATTCTCCAGTTAGAGTACAAAGAAACCCTATGCTCCCGTGTTTTAAAAAATTCCATGGGATTTACGGAGACCACAGGGGAGAACAGACTAGGCTTCCTCCATTCTTCTGTAGCTCATTGGTCCAAGTTACCCTGGAAGAATTAACTATGTGTGAACTTCATTTGGCTCCACTGAGAACCACTCAGAACTCCAAAGATTGTACCTTCTGATATCTTGTTCCAGCTCAACTCAGATATAGTGAGAGATAGCTCAGTAGTTAAAGGGTTAAGGTTAACAACCAAAATGTCAAGAGTTCAGAGATAGTGAGAGAACCCAAAGCTTTAGATACAAAGTCCGAGTGATCATTAGAAGAGGAAGAAAGAGAGGCCAGCTGAGGGCAAAGGACTAGGCTTTCCTACATGACCGATTGTTGAGACAGTACTTAGAAAGGGAAAGGTACATAACTACAGACACAGGGGAGAGACTCTACAAGATGCAGAAGATACGTGTGAATGCAGAAGTGATGTACGTACTGTCCTCAGCAATGCCTTAAGAGAAAGCCACCTTCCTTCCACATTCCAAACTGACCTCCCTATAGGTTAAACATTAAGTATAGTGATAGGGATAAAGAAAAACAAAACGCTGCTCAGTGGATGCTCTTGCATTCATCACAGCACAGAGCTGCTGCCTGCCTTTACCTACCTACCTATCTCTAAATTATTTCACTAGAGATGAATAAACAAGTACTGAATGGCGTTAAAGATAGACCAATATCTGTGTCATCTGTGAAGTTGTACAAATGGGTCATTTGATTTCAATAACATCAGTAATTTTATTTTTTCTTTCTATTATAGTTTATCTTAGTCATCAAAGGACAGTCAACATATTCTTTCCTTTGGAACTGTAACTTACATTATCTGTTTATAATCCAAATATAACCCATACATCACTTTCCATTGATGATTGACATCATCAGGCTTCACGGCCTCTAGATAGATTAACTATAGGATCTAAATGAGAAATCAGAAAATAGGGAAAGAAGGAAATTATGTGTGTTTTCGTCTTGCATCCCCTACCTCAGTGTGAGTCTCTTCCCTCCGGGTTCTGGTATCTCCTCCTGCATTCCGCATGGCTGCAGCAGTTCCCTAGGTACACAGGCCTAGAATTCTATTTCTTGTATTAGTTTACCAAGCCCACATGTATGTAATTGGTCCTGATTTAAATAAACTTTCATGGAATATTCTTAACTTGTGTTTGACATCTCTTTTATGTTCAGACCCTGGTTGGAAGAAAACAAAACAACATGTAAACAACATAAAATTCTTAGATAGCTTTCCTATCTGTTCCATTACCACAACAGCTTCTCTTGTCTTTATTGGCATTTGATGGATGGCAAGTTTAAAAGTTTCTATCTTCTGTATATTTTTATTGAATTTTTATGCATTTCATACAAAACATTTTAATCGTCTTTAAACTCCCTCCCATCTGTACCCCAGCATAGCCCCCCACCAGATTTCATGCATTCTGTCATATATGTTAAGGTCTATTGAGTCAAGTTAGTGTACCCAGATGTCTCTCAGTGCAAGTCCATCCACTGGAGTCTAGTCAGCTTATCTAGAGTCTCTCCCACAAAGACCAACTCTCCCTCACCCAGCAGCAATCAGCTTCCAATAGCTCTTAGGCCAAAATTGGGCCTGCTTCCCATTTCCGCAGTTCTATGCTAGGTGTCCGTCTGCTTGAATTTGCATGGGTCTTGTGCATGCTGACACTACTGTTGCAGGTTCATATGAACAAGGTTTCCGGGGCTTGTAAGACTGTTTCCATGTGGCTATGCACCTCCTTCCCTGGCTCTTACAATCTTTCTGCCTCCTCTTCCACAATTGTCTCTGAGCCCTCACTGGGTGAAAGTTAATATAGGAGTCCTGTCCAGAGACCCACACTCTGCATGCAGACCCTTATTCTCTATGCTTTTTCCATTTGTGGACATTCATGCTCATTGCCCTCTGTTGCATGATGGAACTTCACTGATGAAGGTTGAGAGACGGTTAGTGTTCTCCCTGCCCCTTGTTCTATGTTCCATGAGCTACAGATGTAGAGGTTCCATTGTAGATGGGCCACTCAGGGTTAGACATCTAACAGACATTTATTCTCTGTGTGTGACCAGTCGTAGAACTCTGAAATGCCCTTCATTTGTTACAAAAGAAGCTTCTTATCTGTAAATATAATGATCCATATTTAGCATATAGTAAGAGATTACATTTGTCTAGGGATATGACAGCCTTACAGATCTAAGATCTCTGAGCTCTCCAGCCATGTGTATTTGGCTGTTTCCAGGACCACACATGAGTTCCCTCACACTGACAGGGCTTTAAGTTCAACTGGGTAGCTGTTGATCATCCCTCAGATAAAAGTGCCACTACGTTCTGGTTCTGAACTGCATTAGTCTTTTCATTTTTTGACTAGAATTTCATGTTGGCACATTAAAAATCTTTACAGGAGGGGTCTCTCTCTGCATTTTCCTCTTTGACAATCCCCGTCTCCTGTGACAGTCTCTTTTGAGCTCTCTCTTCCCTCAACCCCGTATGTCCTTTTATGACTCTGCCTCTCCCCTTCCCAGCTAGATCCCATCTCACCTAGGTCCTCCTGGGTAACATCTGTCTCCGACTAGCCCTTCTCTGCCTTTACTTCCCTGGTTCCTTTCCATTTCTGGCTCCTGCACTTGCATCAAGATACATACTACAGATAAAGATGTGGTGCTAAGATCCACAAACGAGGGAGAACATGCATCGTGTACTTTTTCTGAGTCTGTGTTACTTCACTTGGTATAATAATCTCTAGTTTCATCCACAAATGTCTGTAAATTTCATGCTTTCATCTTTCTTCACTACTTAGTGGATTCCATTGTGTAAATGTATCACATTTTCATTTTCCATGCATCAGCTGAGGAACACCTAGGTTGCTTCCATTTCTGAACCTGAAGGTCTAGCCAGGTACTCTTGGGTAGTCTATTTAACAAACTTTAATTTTTTTTTTGTCCTCTGTTGGTCTTTAACACCCATTTACTTATTTGTAAGGAAGGTAACAGCCAAAAATATCTTCAAGAATTTTTCAACACAAAATGCTTATTTTTTAATTTTTTTTAAAAACTGAAAGAAAGTTGAATACATTTATTTGACAGGGTTTTATGTAAACTTTATAGAAACAATAAAGATAGGAATGCATGTGTCTGTGGTTTTTTTTTTTAATGATGAAGCAATATGTGGATATATAAAGTAATTTTCTGTATTTTTGAAGTCAGTACTCCAACAATATTCTGAAGCAAAATTTTATACCCAAATAAAAATGTGAAGGCTCACAAACCCCCACATATCATTCTAAAAGAACATCATTCACTCAAAAACTGTTTTCAGTCTTTGACTGCCAGTAAAACCTGCTCCATTAGTCATCCACCAGCCAAATGGGGCCCAGCAATCCCACCAAGGACACGCAGTCTACTACATGACTCTGTGAACTAAGAAGAAAGTGAAATGCACTCAGAAGTAAATTCCCCATTCATGTGTCCATATGTGTTTATCTGTGTGCAGGTGCATGTGTGCATGTTTGGAATATACATGCAGTTGTGTAAGTACATGAGAAGAGCCACTGGTGTCTTCCTTAGGTGTAGTCCTTTTTGGTTTTGCACTTTCAAACAAGTGGGCTCGGCTGGCTGGCCAGCCACCCCCAGGGATCTGTCTGTACCTCTCCAGAACAGTGCTGAGATTAGAGGGACACACACCTCTGTACCTGACATTTTTTAAGGATAAATGTGCTTTATTAAAATTTTATTCTGTTAAAAATCTATACGTGTATACAGTGTGCCTTAGTCATATATTCGCATGAGCTTTTATTAAGCATGAGTTCTGGGGACTGAACTTCTTCATGTTTGCTAGGCAGATAGTCTACCAACTGATCCATCTCTCAACCCCAATTTCCTATTTCATTTTTTAATCCATCAACTGGAGCAAGTAGAGGAGTAAATGACAATTGTTGAATATCAACATGATATAACCCCTCTTGGGAAATAATTTGAAGTGATTGACTAGAAATAATGAAAACTGATTAATTTGCAGTTATCAAGCACAACACTCACAAATTGCTAATCTCTCTAACCCACCTAAACACTGTATTATTACCATGTCCGAATGGTTGTACTGTTTGCTTTTCATTATGATTATAGCGTCTAGCACAGCAAATAACCACTGGAAAGCATGCAGGCTTATCCTGGCAAAAAAACACATGGCCAGGTAAAAGAATGTGTCTCTCTCCAGCTACTTAGACCATATGTAGCAAGCATTGATCTATCTACCTAAAAAAAGTTCTAAAAATTTAAATTCTTAGTCTTATATAAATGAACATAAAATTAGTGATCTAATTTTCTAAAGTAAACACTTAATTGTTCTACAAAATGTATATCCAGATGCAACCATGTAATTGCATATGCAAAACAATAATTTGCAAGTAAAATTACTTGCTTAAATGTGTGAGGACATATTTTACAGGTGCAATTTAGGTGCAAATTTCTGGAATTTTGAACCCAGACATTCAATCCATCTAACACATTTTTGCTGTTATGTGAGGTTTAATAAAATGGGAAAGCTGCTTTGGTTCTGAGTATACTTGCACTAGACTGCTATATCAAGCAACTTAATGCCTTAGGGTATTTGAGCAAGGGGAATTAAAAATAATAACAGAGTTATTTCATTTGGGAATGTGGTTCTTAACTCAGAAGTTACATCAGGTTTAAAATCCACACTTTTCCCATCAGCTCTACAGTCTCCTGGGTTTGTCTGCAGGCAAATCAGGAAGGGAAGAATTTGTCTCAGGGCTCCATATTTTGTCTGTTTTTGTCTCCTTTCTCCCCAACTCAGTGTCATCCTTCAATCTGAAAAGTTTCTTATGGTCTAATAAAATAGCTTGTTGTCATCTGTGGTAATTCATATTTCAGGTGTTTTGACCCTAAAACCCCAAATCAGAATCAATTTGTCTTCATACATAAAAATAATGTTTGACAATTTTGTTACGGATAACAATTTTTGGAGAGTTTATTATTAATATGGAATCTTCAGCCCAGTTACCGAAGATGTTGATCCTGTAGGGCTTTGGTTATGTCCAAGATGAACTGTTTTTAATAACCAGTTCAAGAGATCATGGATTAGACCAAATTTTGACAAATATTGTCCCAAAACTTTGGCTTTTACTTCCCAAATTCACATTTGACCATAAGTTGTTGAGTTAAACTTAAAAATGCCCAATATTTAATTCACATTACTAAGGCAGTTCAGTGTAGTATAAGGAACTCACATGTGAAGCAAGGGAATTTTGCTTTGAAAATGTGTTCCTCTAGTTAAAGAATACATGACAGTCAGCAAGTTCATGAACTTCCTGGAGCTGCAGTTTCTTCATAAATTCACTTAACTAACCCTTCCCTCCAAGGTAAGTATTGAAAGTCGGCAAAGGAAGGATCTGCCCAGCAGTGCACATGAAGTAGACCTTTCTTCTCTTTCTGGAAGTAAGGATGTGTGCTGAGAGCCTGACGGTGTCAATGACCTGGTCTCAGATTCAAGTTTTGTAGGAAGAATGAAGGAGGTATGACTGTGAGCTGTGCAGATCAAACCCTCGGGATCATACCTGTGTAAAGCTATGCCAGATGTCAGCACTCAGGGAAGAAACACAGAGTTAAGTCCAATGCCTGGTACTGTCTAAAGCATTCTGAATCAAAACCTGGAGAAAATAATAGAGCATAAATCTGATATTATGTATATATAGCCTAGTGAAGTGAGGATTCAAAGTACAGATTAAATTCAATTCTAGAAAGTATGAGAAAAGTATTATGTACCTGAGGCTTGGAATCAGCAGATCCCCTTTCATGTGTAATATGACTGACAAAAGGTTTAACTTGGAGCATGTGTCAAGAACTGACAGCTTGTTTCAGCAACCACCAAAGGCAAGCAGTTCTGGCAGCAATAACAACACAATATAGGGCATCAGGCTGAGTGTCCAATGCACGGGAGCATCAGAAAAACATCATGAAGGAAGTAAAATGCATGATTTTGTGCTGACTTCTATAACAATTTTATGCAATATGGTTTCTGCTCTCTGAAAATGAATCAAGAAGGAAGACACCACCAGACTTTGGTGATTGCTATTGGTCAAGGCAGCTTTCGGTGGCAAATGAGATCATGGAAGGAGAAACATTTGAAACTGCAAAATAATAGGAGAAACTAATGGGACCTTGGTGTTGCATACCAGCTGAAGGATAACGAAAGCACTTCCTACAAAACTGTCTGCCACCCAGCAAAGCAAATCCCCAAAACTAGACTGCATTTCTGATCCTCTCCAAAGTCTGTCAAAGACATAAAAGAAGCTGATTCTAGGGGCTGGGGAGATGGTTCAGCAGTGGTTAGGAACACTTGTTCTTCCAGAAGACCTGAGTTGGATTTCCAACACCCATATGGCAGCTAACAACCATCCATGACTCCTGTTCCAAGGGCTCCAACGTTCTCTTTTGACCTTTACAGACATTGCACACACGTGATGCACTTACATACATGTAGGCAAAATACTCATACACATAAAATTTAAAATAATAAATAGTTTTTTAAGGAGCTGATTCTGAGTGAATAGGTCCTACCTCATCAGTTGTTCTCTATAGAGCTTCTCCCATTGGCCCTGGCCATGAGCTACCCCATTAGCCTCTGTTTCTTATTCCTTCAACAAGGCTGATCCTACTGTTCCCATTTTACATAAGTAATGTCTTGTGCAGAGAAGTTAAGGCTCTTGCCTCAAGGCCCAGAATAAGTGAAATGCCTGCAATTCGTCTGACCCCAGGTCTACTCTTCTCTGCTGTCTGTCCCTGAGCCAAGGGCTGAGGGTCAAATATCTGCCTCCTTCACAGCCTCTTCATCCTTTCTTCCTTGTCATCTCAAGACACACTCTCCACCCTCTTCACCCAGTCATGTGCCCGGCCACTTCTGTTATGCATTTTTTTAAGTTAAAACTCTGAAAACAAATATTTAGTTCAATGATTTCCCTGCAAATGCCCGGTATTTTTTGTTCTGGATTGTTCCTGAACTTACTGAGAAGTAGCCTATGGACACACTCCCAGGCCCACCCTTTTCAGTTTCCTTCTTTTAACCTTAAAACCCTACAGACATGTATGATTGTAATTTAATAAAAAGAAAAAAAATACTTATCTTTTGACTCTAAGAACACAATACCAAATATTGTCCAGAGTGCTGAAAATAGAGCACTAAAATTAAAACTGCTCTTGCTACACTTACAACCTCTGCGTTCTGACACAATCCTGCACAAAATGTGCCCAATTCTGGTTGAAATATCTTTTTCTCTTAGTATGTGATTTAAATTGATCTTTTTTTTCTTCTATGAATTTTGCTGAGAGAGATATTATAACTGAATGTTATATAACAATAGTCAAAAGTATCAAATGTCTTTCATCGTCGTATCCAAGCATTTGACTGTCCCAAGATAAATCTGCTTTTTATAAATGAAAAATTGATGCTTAGAGAGGCTCATCCATCTCGCCTGAGGCCACATAAAGCCTGCATTAGAACTACAAAGTTAATTGTGGAATCAAGTATTCCTCTGTCCCTGGAGTTTACTCTTAGGTATCTCAACTCTTACAACTAGTATTTTAAAGAAGAGTTTTTATTGAGGACACATTTTCTCATACATTTAGCATTTTGTTGTTAACTTTTGAGGGCAAGAGAAATTCCACTGATTCATGGTGGCTAACAAGATGTTCCTAATGGGGTTATCTGTAATTATGGAGTTATTCATATTCTCTTCCCTTCTTAGAAAGTGTTTAAAGAAGCATATAAACTCTACAAGTTATCATGAATCAAAAGCAAAAGTGAAAAATGAATGCTGTAGATGTGGGAAGCAAGACGCACAGTAAAGCCAAGGATATGGCTGAGATGCACTAGCCTCCTGCAACAGAGCTGCAGATCCCACAGGTCCTTCTCAACTCACTTACAGCAAACGAGAAAATGGGAAATTGAGCTGTTACCACTTTGGGTCTCCTTCAGAAAATAGCTGCTGTGGAGGAGAAGACACTGTCTTTATATTACGGATGACTTCAGAAGAACTGTTAAATTAGTGTGGCAACAGTGATGGACTTCATTTGCTTTATTTGCTCATCTTCTATGTATCTCTCTGCCTTTGGGAAACTGACAAGTCAGCTTACTAATAAAATTTTAAAACTCTAAACAATTTCTCTTTCTCATAAATTTGCGGTTAGCAATATCAAATCACATGAGTATAATCCTCCCTGGGCTAGGATAAATAAACGATGGTCTCTATATCGGCTACCCATTCCTCTCCCAATGTGTGTAATTCCACAGCTCTTTCTCAGGCTTTCCTGAAAAACTGGGGCTTTTGGAAAGGTAGGCAGCAGTCGGGAGAGAAGACAGTAGAACCAGCTGGTGCTCCAGGAGACCGGAGTTCATGCCCATCTGTTATCCCCACTCCTGCCCCACCCAAAACTTGACAAAAAATTGTGTATGCCAAGCACCCTGCTCGGCCTTCATCGTTTATCCCTTGGTAGGCAGCCTCATGCCCCTCCATGTGTGTTTTATCAGATTTCACTTGTAAACAGGTTGAACGGTACAGGGAGAGTCACACAGTGTAAGTAGCCCTTTAATCCTGACTGGTACCAACTCCAGTGTTAAATAAAGATGTAAAAATATTTATTGCATTTTTGGGCATCGAACATTGAAAGGATTCCAAATATCGAGGACCAGGGAGGAAGTAAGCACAGATGCCGCCATTTGGTGGGTTGTTGTTGTTGTACATTTTAGAAACAAAATACAGTAAATGTTTTACAGACATAGTTGCATTACTATGCGTCCCCTGACATATTGTGCTTGTCACTTTATTATTTAGCATTTATGCTGTACTTTTACTTCCCTATATTATCTTTCACAAGTCTAGCAGATAGACTAATTCTATTCCTATGTAGACTCTGGTCACCAATGGGCAGACATGTTAAAGTTCCTCCTTAGCCCCTGGAAAGTTCAACCAAAGAGATGTTCAAGGCACTTTCTAGAAAGCAATGTTTTCCATTCACACAATGTCTGGGAACAACCTAATACCAAAGAAGGAAAACTGAGATGGAAAGTGGAAGTCTACCTCCTTGGAGCTTTCTCTCCAGGATGTCCTGGTGATTCCTAAGACTAGAACAAAGATTGACCCTACAGTGTGAGAGCACCGATGCTAAAACAGAAACGTACCAGAGTAAGAGAACTGCAGTTGGAGACACGGACCACTGAAAGGATTGCAAATATCAAGGTCAGGGTTGGAAGTGACATCAGGACCTCCATTTTATCAGATACTTTGCTGCCTTGCTCGAAAGAGTTTAATTAACGTACACAGAATAAAACACAAACATTTAACTCACTTGTCTGAAAGTATGACATGGGGAATGAGAGGAGAGAGAGAGGCTTGTTAAATGGAAGATGGCCTTAGGAGTTCTCCTGGTCATTCTCAGCTACTCAGGACTACGCTGCTCAGAGTGGAACATTCAGTACCTGTCTAGCCCTAATGACATGATAGTTCTTTAATTTATATTTGTGTGTGTGTGTGTGTGTGTGTGTGTGTGTGTGTGTGTGTATAATCACAAGCCATAAGTTAAACATAAGCCAACTGCTTTGCTGATACTTAATTAATGAAAGCACAAACTGCTCAAACATCTGAGGAAAGAAGTGCTGTGTGGAACTCAGCAAGCAAAAGCCGTCAATCTCTGTGGTGTCATGAACATGACTTCCATAATCTACTGGGCAGCCATTTTCTAGGATTTGCAAAGGTGATGATGACGATTTGTAGTTTCAACTTTGCTTCCTAATTTTCAGTCTCTAACACCCAAAGAGTGTTTGGTGTTAGATACTTAAGTTGCTCTGGGCAAGGGTTAAGGTGTGACAACTTGCTTATCTGTGTCAGGAAGAGTCTGACAAGAGAAGCAACCTTTAAGTTGAGTCTTTAAAATGACTAGGATTTGTCCTGTAAATAAAAAGAATAGTTCATTCTAAACCGAAGAGACAGCGATGTGCAGAGGCAGGAACGCTTGAAGTCCTGGCATTTTCTAAATACTCTAAGCAGTTTGAACTGGTCAAAGGTAGTGGTTCAGGTGAAGAGTCCTGCTGGAACCTTGGGTTTTATGCATTGGGACATCAGAGATAACCGCCTAACAAAGAAGTAGCCTAATTATATTCTGGAAAAATAAAAGGCTGTCTGGTAGCTGTGTAAAGACAGCATTTGAAGTGACCAAGCAGAAGCTGAGATAAATTTGGAAGCTCTTGCCAAGGTTTATGTGAGAAACAATGAGAGATTAAACTGAGACGCTGGCAGCAAGAGGGAGGAGAATGCACAATTTTTAAGCAATGTTGGAGTCAAAAATGACAGGATTTGGTGACAGATTGGATGCAGAAGATGGCATGGTTCCCAATTCAAAGCTATCTAAAAAGTCGATTTAGCCAAGCCTTAGAAAAATGAAAAGTGGTTACATATTTATAAACTTGTTCCTATTGATAAGGGGGATATGGAGATTAGAATTGCACGCAAAGCCAATGATCACCTAATGATACCATGGAAAATTATTGTTATTGATTATACAGTTTTTACTAGAAACAATCATACAAAACATACCCCACATTCGTAATAAAGCTATCATTCTTAAAAACATCACATATAGGACTGGAGAGAGGGCTCAGCGGTTAAGAGCACTGACTGCTCCTGCAGAGGACCCAGGTTCGATTCCCAGCACCCACATGGTAGCTAGCAACCATCTTTATCTCCAGTTCCAGGAGATCCGACACCCTCTTCTGACCTCTATGGGCATTGCATGACATGAGTGTACTTACACACATGCAGGCAATACACTCATAGACATTAAAAAAAATTACCTATAGCATCGGCCAAGATCTTAATGTGAAGTTGCACCTGAGAAATTATTATAGCATATTTTAGAGTTTAATGTGTGGAAAGTGACATTTACTAAGAATGTTATACAGAAAACACAATGCTTCTCTTTTTTCTTAACTTCTCAGAAAATTAAATTTAAAATTAAAATCAACTTTAAAAGTTTGATTAACCATAACTTGACTGGTTTGCAGTAATCAGATATGGTCAAACATTATTCTAGATATTTCTGTAAAGATGTTTTTAGATGATATTGATACTTAACTCAGTAGACTATGAATGAGTTAAACAGATTACCTTCCACAATTTGTGTGATTTTCAGTTGAAGACCACAGTAGAAAACTCTTGCCTCCCTGAGGAGGAAATAATTCTACCATCAGGTCATATTAGCACTGGAACTGTGAGTCTAGGCCTCCATCTTTTCAGGATTCTGCAGAAATTATGTGTGTGCTCATGTGTATTGCATACATATTTGTGTGTTTTTGCATAGATTTGTGTGTTTGTTCATATTTACATGTGTATATATGTGTGTGCATATATGTATTTGCATAGATGTACATATATATGTATAGGTGTGCATATGTATGTGTATGTGTATATAGTTATGCCTACAAATATGTTTGTGTGTATAGACATGTATATATGTGATGTATATGTATATAGATGTGCATACGTATGTATGTATATGTCTATAAAAATGCTTATATGTATATACATACATTTTCGTATATGTATATATGTATAAATATGCATATATGTACATGTATATATATGTCTATGTATGTGTAGGTGTATGTGTATATGTATATATGTGTGTGTCTATATGCATATACATTTGCATATGTATATATGCATATATGTGTGTGCATGCTTTTATAAGTTTTTTGCATAATATGTGTATATAGATGTGCACATGTATGTAGTATATATGCATATAAATAGTTACATGTATTTATATGTATAGTTAGTTAGTTCTATTTCTTTGAAGAGTCCTGACAAATACATTTACCAATTATAGTGGCTCTAATTGATATTTCAAAATTAGAAAGAGTATTTTGAAATTTGAACCCAATGAAATCAGAGTATCAGATATTTTTTAAATCATGTCACTCCAGTCAGGCTTGGTGGTCCATGTCTTTAATCTCAGCACTAGAGAGGTGGAGGCAGGCTGACCTCTGTGAGACTGAGGCCAGCCTAGCTTACATAATGAGTTCCAGACCAGCTAAGGCTACAGGGAGACCCTGTCTCAAAAATACAAAACAAATAAATAAATTAGAAGACATATTACTCTTTAAAATAACTATGCGTGATAAATTTTATAGCCCAAAACCGAAACAAAGATTACTTAAATGGCATTTCCACATTCAAAGCCTGTGATCCGATTCCAAATGACTACCTTCCTTATAAATGCAGTCACTACAGAGAAAAGTTAAACTTCTCCAGAGTCGCAAACTCCATAGGCCTCTTCTCACACAATTTAAGAGAATTCTCTTGTGACTTAGTGAATCATTCTATTTGCAAATCACAACTTCCTACAGCTACAGAACATCTGCAGCATTCCACAGCATTCTATAGAGTTTTAAAGCCTAGACCGGGAGTACAGGACCCTGTGTAGTGAAATAATATAACAAGGTGTCAGATAAACAAAGGTAAAGCTAAGGATTTAATGAAAGTGATGAGCAGTTGAATATCATCAAGAAATCAGAAAAGTTGAGCACGGGGTTTGGTTCAGATGAGCTACGGAGGAGCGGAAAGAGAAGTTAGCCGGCGTGAGAAGCCCAGACACGTGCCTTACAAACTTCCAGTGGAACACTAGGAAACACATCAGCAGAGGGAGGTCCGCAACTCAGTATTAAAGGCAGTTGCGGAATACAACTGCCCTCTATTTCTTCGAAGGCTTTGTGAAAATGTCTGCCATTGTTTATAAAGCTCTGTCCAATGGATGGGGGTAGGGAGTGGTGCCTTATGAGTTCTCCTCTCTCAGTGAGGCCCTTCATTCAGCCCCACCCCCCTAGGTTTAAAGCAATTGAGTGAAAGGAGAATGCTCTCTAATGGAGAAACCAGTTTATCCCAGGCTTTATCCCACCCTTTGACGGCATGTGTCCTAAAATCCTACTGCCTGGTCCCCATTTGCACTGACACAGAGATGTACAGTTAAGTCATTTATTTGTGCTCTTTCTGATTTTTTTAACATAGGCACAAAGAGCTATAAATATTCCTCTTAGGCCTGTTTTTAAAGTGTCCCAGAGGTTTTGTTGTATTGTGCTCTTATTTTCACTTAGTTCCATTAACACTATTATTTGTTTCTTAGTTTCTTCCTTGACCCAGTCATCATTCAGAACTATATTGTTTAATCTCCATGAGTTTGTGTAATTACTAGACCATCTTTTGCTGTGGATTATAAGCTTTATTGCTCAATGGTCCAATAGAATGCATGGAATTATTTGAATATTTTTTGAGGTTTGTTTTGTGCCCCAGTATGTGGTCAGTTTTAGAAAAACGTTCATGAGCTGCTGAGTGAAAGTATATTTTGGTACTTGGGTGGAATATTCTGCAGATGTCTGTTAGGTCTGTTTCATGTAAGATGTCATTTAATTCAGATGTCTCTATGTTTTGTACAATTGACCTGTCTTTTGAAGATAGTGGGGTACTGAAGTGACCAAGTGACCTGCTGTCACTAAGTAGAGGTTAATCTGTGTTTTACAGTCCTGGAGCAAAGATACTCAGCAAAATTTGCAAACTACACACAGACACACATCCAAAAGATCATATACCACAATCAAATTGGCTTTATTCCAGAGATGCAGGGATGGTTCAATATCCATGACAATAAATGTAATAAAACATGTAGAGACATAAAGACAACAATCACCTGGTTATTTCAGTAGATGCAAAAAAAAAAAAAAGGCCTTTAACAAAACTCAACATGCATTAATGTTAAAAGTCCTAGAAGGAACTGACCAGGAGGAAACACACCTCAACATAATTACATACAACAAATCCATAGCCAACCTCATTCTAAATGGAGAAAAACTGGAAGCATTCCCGTTGAAGTCAGGAACCAAACAGGGCTGACCACTATCTCCACTCCTTTGCAATATAGTGCTTGAAACTCTTGCAAGAGCAATAAGAAAAGAGAAGGAAAGCAGAGTGCTAATTGGAAAAGAAGTCAAATTATATCTATGTGCAGACAATATGTTATATATAATAGATCCCAAAAATTCCACCAGAAAACTATTAGAAATGATTAACACTTTCAGTAAAGTGGTAGGTTACAAAATCAACTTATAAAAATCATTTACCTTTCTATGTACCAATAACAAGCAATCAGAAAAAGCATTCAAGGAGACTCTCATTAACAATAACCTGAAAAAAATTTTAGGAATAAACCTAACCAAAGACATTAAAGATTTCTACAGTAAAATTTTCAAATCTTTAAAGAAAGAGATAGAGGAAGACACCAGGAGATTTAAAGACCTAACTTGGTATTGGTAGAATCAATACTGGGAAAATGACCATTTTACCAAAACTAATGTATAGACTCAATGCAATGTCAATCAAAATACCCATGACATTCTTCAGAGAACTAGAAAATACCATGCTAAAATTTATATGAAATCACATAAGACCCCAGATAGCCAAAGCAATCTTGGGCAAAAAGAAAAATGCTAGGGGATCATCATACCAGATATTAGATTATATTACAGACCTATAGTGATAAAAACAGCATTGTACTGACACAAAAATAGGAATGAGTGGAACACAGTAGAAAGACCCAAACATGAGTGTATGCAATTTCAGTCACTTTATCTTTTACAAAGACTCCAAGAAGACACAATGGTGGAAAAAAAAAATCTTCAAAAAATGGTGGCATTTAAACTGAATCTCCACCTATAGAATGCTGAAATTGGACCCTTATCTTTAACTCTGCACAAAAGTTAGCTACAAATGGATCAAAGACCAAAAGAGAAAAGCTGAAACTATGAAAGTGCTAGAAGAAAACATAGACAGTACTCTCCAAGATGCAGGCATAAAAAATCAGATATCAGCTGCTCAGGCATTAAGATAATAAGTAAATCATTATTTAAAGTTATAATTTAAAAAAAGATAATAAGTAATAAATAAATAAGTGGGGTCTTATTTAGCTACCAAAGATACAAACCTACTGGATGGGAGAAAAATTTTACCAGCTACATATCAGTGAAAGAATTAATACCCAGAATATACAAAGAACTCAAAGAAACAAGAAAATAAATGACCTAATAAAAAGATGGTCTATAGACCTGAACAGAGAGTTCTCAAATGAAGAAATAAAAATGGCTAAGTGTTTAACATCCTTAGTAATTAGACAAATGCAGAAAAAAAAAACGCTTTAGGAGTTCATCTTCCCTCAGTAAGATTGGCTAAGATCAAGGGAATGAAAGGCACCAAATGCTGATGAGAATATGGAGATGACCAGACTCCAGGGAAGGAATTTGCATCGAAGGACATCTGGGTACAAATGCTTGACTGGATAGCACTTAACAAGTATGACAGAATACATGAGGTTTGGTGCGAGGTTGGGGAAGCGTGGAGGGGGGAGGGGAATCTAAGTTTGATTAAGAACTGCTTCATGAAGCTCAATAGAAATTATTTTAAAAGAAGTTAAGCCAACATGGATAATCACGAGGCAAACAAAGAAATCTTGATTTCCTGCTTCTTGCAAAAATCCGGATCTGGCTTTCATGAGCTATATATTCCTGATTTGCTTCAACTGACCCTCTTTGCTTATTAGGTTATCTGCTGAGAGAGCCATTTGACTTTGACTACTGACTGAACTCTGCTTAATCAACTCTCCTTTTAGAAACCAATCTGCCCTACAAGGCAGCTATTATTAGACTCTTCAAATTGTTAAGTTCTACTTTTCAGAATAATGAATAAAACCCTATTTCCAAGAAACATAACTGAATGTCCAAATGTCCAATTTTTTTGTTTATTTTTTACTTCTAAAATATAAATTGTATCATTTAGGTTTGTAGCAAGGAATTGAAAGCCTCCCCACATTTTTTTTAATTCAGGCTATACATCAAAATCATTTCATCATTTCCATCCATGCCAATTATTCCCATTCATTTTCCCTTCTGGTTACTTTCTTCTGAATATTATATAGACATTGGATAATATCATCACTAAATCAGAATTACCCCAGTCTTCTGTATCATGATGAAATTAATATACATACTAAACAGCAAAGAAAGCCATAACTTCTTTCTTTTTCAAAATGACACTTTTTCTATTTTGATATTATGGACATTTTGCCATTGCTCCCTCTTGGAGAAAATCAGATATGCCATAGAAATTATGACCATCAGGTATGGGATCCATAACACACCCCCTCTGACCATTCTGCCCTCATGTGAAGTCATCACAATGTGCCCTCTGAGTGTTATAAGTACATAATTAGGCAATGAAACACTGCTTGTATATTGTTACATAAAGTGGGACGAGTTGACAAAGCTGAACATAATGAATTTATAAGAACATAAGGAAGCCTCTCTTTTTCTCTCTTTGTGTGTGTGTGTGCACACTTGCACATACACATGTACACACAAATAGAATAGCATTTCCTTTACTTTTTAGTATAAATTTTGTAGACATTTAGAAAATTAAATGTTAAATCATACGTGGACTTAGATTAATTAAGAAAACGACAGCTTGAAAGCATGAGTGACCTGCCCACTGCCGCAGAGATAATTACCAAAAACGCAGATATAGAGAATCCAGGTTTCTTGGCTTTCATTTCCTTTCTTTCCTAAATAAAAATATCTGCTTCTATCTTTCTTAGTACTTTGTCAAGATAAATGTATAATTAATGTACGTTTAAATATGTTGTATATTCAGACATTTGGGATATAAAACAAAATTAAATCTAACCTTTTAGAAACCTGGGTCCATTCCGGTAAGAATTTAATCAAAATTACTTTTTTCAGACAGGGTCTCCCTATAGCCCCAGCTGACCTGGAACTCACTATGTAGACCAAGTTGGCCTTGACCTCACACAGATCAGCCTGATTCTGCCTCTTGAGTGCTTGGATTAAAGGTGTGTGCCACCATGCCAGGCATTTATGAATCATTTTTATTCATCAAACACTCATCTACTCAAAGCTCAGGAGAGCAAGTATACACTGTCTGAGAGGACTTAGCCTGGGGGAAATGATCCAATTGTGGTACCATTTTTATTTCTCAGTTCCCCAAAAGATGTACATTAAGCATAACTCACTGTATTTCATATGTTAACAGGTCAAAATCATGCCAAAATGTGAGTGAACTTTTAATTTCCTGAAGAATTTCCAGGCATTTTTATCAGTGCTGCGGAATTCTCACAGGCATTCCTCCCTAACTCAGGAGTTGCTTTCAAGCTAGTGAACCTGAAATGAACATAAATCTTTTCTTAAAGATCTGTACTATAGTAGCATATAATTGAGATGTATAGATTCCTGGAATGAAAAACTTCAAGCAATTCAGATTCGCTCTGAGATATGTAATTACAAGGCAATACCAAGGAAAAGTAAGTTGACTCTTTAAAAGAAAAGAAAAAAAAAAATCCTGCTCTACCTCAACAGCTGAAGTCAATGTAAATCTGATGAGTACTGTACTGTGTCACTGCACATCCTCAAGGTCTGCAGTAACTGTGATTGCAGAGGTTTTCCATCAACAAATTAAGCTGTGATGAGGAAAAGTTGGACAATGGTTTCTGTTTGGTGCAATCGGCATACCCAAACAGCTCTTGATGGGCTCTGAGCATTCCACTAGGAGTTGGTAACAGCTGAAATATTCTAAAAACTAAATACTTCTCTGTCCTGAAAATATGGATCATGTTAGTAAGAAATGTTAACTTGCCTATTTGGTGGTCTCAACAGAATTATCCATCCTGTTAGTCTCAAAGTCTGATTTAGAATGAGAGTCATTCCTAATTCAAGGTCAATTCTATGACTATAATTACATTTACAATGTTGCATTTTAAATTCTTGATTCTGACTGAATTAATAATATATCAAGATCTGTCTATAAAGCAACCATTACATAATCAACAGACTACAAAGACATCCCAAACAGTGAAATAAACTAGCTGCAAATAATATGTCCAATAGGTAGCCAATATCCAGAGTATATTAAGAGCACCTACAACTCAACACCAGTAACAAAAATAACCACATTAAAAATGAACAAGGAGCTGGACTAGACATATCTCCAAAGAAAGTGAAGAAATGGCCATTAAGGAGAGGGAGGGCGCACAAATCACTCACTGATCATTAAACAAGACCACAAGAAAACACTATTCCTGTCCATCAGGACAGTATGATGGCTAATATTCATCACTACACATCTGCATTGATACCCTTACAAGATAGGTAAGGCACATCTCAAGGTATCTGTGAGGGCACTTACAGACAGGATGACTGAGGAGCAGATGCCTAGCCTTGAATGTGAGTAGTGCCATAGTAGTGCCATTCCCAAAGGCTGAAAGTCTGGATAGAACAAAATGGGGGAAAAAGGAAGAAACCAGCTAAGTGACCACATTCCTTTATTTTTTCCTCTATTATTAAAAAGGCTTTTCAATCCATTATACCAACATCCTCATTTACTACTTATAACCGACCCCAAAACAGAGCTAAATGAATATTGGCAAAAAGCTTCTGAAACTGAGCAAAATAAGAAATTCTCTCCTTAAAAGTTGTTTCTGTCAGATATTGATGACAGAGATGAAAAATTAATTAATACAGGAAATAGGTAACAGTGTTGCAGCTGCTCCTGGTGACACAGTTCAAAGGTTAGGGAGCTTTGTGGGAGGAATTTAGAAAACTTCAGAGATGAAAGCTAGAGAATCCTGAGAACTACAAAGAGGCATTTCTGGTGGAAACATAGAAGACTAGAACATTAATAAAACCGTGGACAACAAAGACAGTGCTGACAGGGTTTCAGAGTGCTTAGCAATGAAACCAGCCAGCAAGGAGGACGCTACTAAGTCAGTACAAACTTACAAGTTACCAAGGGAGAAAGCCAATTAATAGTCCTCCCCAACTTTAAAACCTAATGACTGACCCCAGCAATTACTGGTATTGGTGCAGTAATGGCACTGATATCTTGGGAATAATTAAGAGCTGTTTAATTGGAATTAAGATCTGTTCAATGAGAGGGAACTCATGTGTAGCACTGTAAAAACAGCCAAATACACATGACTGGAAAAGTCATAGATTAGATTTCGGAAAAAAAAAAAAAAAAAAAAAGCTTACTTTTGCCACATCCCTATAACAACATAATTTCTGTGCTAAATAAACACTCCCATATTTACAGACAAGTGTGTCTTTCACTCATGATCAAAGAAGCTTATTTTTGCAATAGGTGGAGACTACTACAGAGTTACAGAACTGGACAAATGCAGAGAATAAGTGTCTGTGAGATGCTTCCCTCTAAGTGACATATTTTCAATGCGACATCTACACATAGAATGAATGCATCTTTCAACTCTCACCAGAGAAGCTTCCTTATGCAATAGAAACCCACAATTGGCCAGTGTGCAGAGAACAAGAGGCCGCAGAATGCTTATCCTTGAATGGACACTTATATCAAACTTCTGTTTCCCAAGGCTCATGGAGCACTGAGGAAAAGGAGGAGTAGAGGAAAAGCTAAGATAGAGAAAAAAGCTATGACTATTAACACCTGAGTATGGAAAAACAGAGATGCTAGCATGCATATAAGCAAGTACCAATCAATGGACACTTGCCTTGATAATGCAGTTGACTTACTCTGCTTTGGGGATTAGCTGACTTACTCTTACATGAGTTTACTCTTCTCTGTAAGTGCATTTTCTTAATGATAGCTAAGTTATCAGGTTATTTGAAGGAGGAGATAAGTTAATAACTGCAGAGTATGCTCACATGACCCATAATTACCCAATAAGCATTCAGTAAGTGTGAATGTCATTTTCTTTCTTTTATGATAAAATATAAATACCTTTCTGCTACTTTTCTGTGTCTGTTTATTTCTTTGTTTTTCAGAAAGTATCTCACTATATAACCCAGGCTGATCCAGCACTCACCGTGTAGCTCATGCTAGCCTTGAATTTCTAATCTTCTTGCCTTAATCTCCCCCAAGTTGAACTTCACAACTGGTGAGCTCAAAGCAAAGGGACTTTCCAGAAGGCCTTGACACTGGCCTCTGGGGTCCCCAAGAGGGTCATGGAAACATTATAATTTAACCAAATGCCTTCTTCACTGTTTTATTTGGTGTGCTGTGTCACCTGAGCTCACATGGGCTTTTGTTCTCACTTTTCATTGTACCTATTCTGTCTGCTCTCTGAATGACCCAGTCTGCAGACTTTTCAGGCTTTCAGCAGCAAGCCAGTATCCTTATATTCTGTACATATCTGTTCAGCTAAAAACCTAACAAACCATTTCAAAAATTTTTGTGTAACTTAAAATGACTGGTTATCGTAACATAATTGAGAGTCAGACAGGAGCTGCAGGAAGGACAGGCAGCAGGGTTAGCATGTCTGTTGATTCCCACTCCAAACTATGCTGTCTTTACCACCTTCTCTAAAAAAATTTCCCCAGCCACTCAGGACTTCTCATTTTCCAATGTCCCTGTCATCTGTCTTGGCCCTGCCATTACACACTAGTCCTGTTGGTTGTCCCCTGAATTACAAGCTAAAACAATGTTGCAGAAAACAATACACACTTTGGATATAACATGCACGAAAAGCAAGGCAGTCTGATTTGTGCTGCTGGTATGCTCATGCCCACAGTGTGGGGCCATCCTTGTAACGTGGTCTACCTACCAGGGATCACACTGGAAAACAAACTGACTCCCTCTTCCAGCAGCTCTTGATCACCAGTAGTTCTCAGCTCAGTGCAGGACTTTGTGCTCGCCTACCTTCTCCATGGTGGAATTATCTCTGGCTTGAGTTTGTGCAGATCTTGTGCATGAGTTTTAAAAAGAGAAAAAAAATGAAGAAACAATGCAGGGAAGGTAGGGCAGGGGATGTGTCTGGAAGAGTTGGGCGAGGAATGTAAATAGGATCAAAGTACATGGCGTAAAATGCTCAAGGAATTTTTAAAAAGCAAATTGGAGCCAGGCATGATGGAGCATGACTTTAATCCCAGCACATAGGAGGCAGAGGGAGGCAGATCACTGTGAGTTCAAGGCCAGCCTGGTCCACATAGCTTAATATCAATACCAAAAGAAGCCATAGTACTCATGGAAATTAAATAACACAGTCCTGAATGATGAATGAATAAAAGGAGAAATTAAGAAAGAAATAAACGTATTCCTAGAACTAAACAAAAAGGGTAATGCCACACAACAAAACCTCTGGGTCCTAAGATGGAAAGTTGTAACTCTAAGTGCTTATATTAAAAAAACAGAAAGAGCACAAATAAATGACTTAACACTGCAACTCAAGGCTCTGGAAAGACAAGAAAAAATTAAACCCAAACCCAGCAGACTGGAAGAAAAAACAAATATCAGAGCAAATTAATTAATTGAAAACATTACAAAGAATCAATGAATCCAAGTGCTAGTTCTTTGGAAAGATAAACAAGATAGACAGACTCTTAATCCAGTTAACCAAGAGAAAAAAAGAAAAAAATTCAAATGAACAAAATCAGAGATAAAAGGGGAAGCATCACAACAGACACCAAAATGATCCAGAACATTATAAGGGAATACCTTAAAAACCTATACTCTAATAAATTTGAAAACCTAAAAGAAATGGAGGGATATCTAAAATTATGGGACTAACCAAAGCTAAATCAAGAGGAGAGCAATAATTTAAACAGACCCATAACACTAAAGGAAAGTGAAACAGCAAAACAAAAACCTTCTGAATAAAAAATTCCAGTCCCTGATGGATTTCTGGTAGAATTCTACCAGACATTTAGAGAAAACCTACAACCAAAACTACTTAAATTATTCAAAAAGACAGAAACAAATGGAGATTTCTCAAATTCCTTCTATGAAGCCGGCATCACTCTAATACCCAAACCAGATAAAGACACAACCAAAACAGAAAACTATACACACATGTCTTCAATGAACATAGATACAAAAATTCTCAACAAAGTGCTTGAAAATCACATACAGACACCCATCAAAAAGATCATCCACCATGATCAAGTCAGCTTTATTTCAGTGATGCAGTGGTGATCCGATATATGTGAGAAAACAAATGTCATAAAGCATATAAAGACAAAAATCACAGGTCATCTCAGTATATGCAGAAAAAGCCTTCAACAAAATCCAATATGCATTCATGATAAAAGAGAATTAGACTAGAGGGATCATACCTCAACATAATTAAGCTTATATACTTGAAAGCCACAGCCAACATCATTATAAATGGGAAAATTGGAAAGTATTCTGATTAAAATTAGAAACCAGACCAGGATGTCCACTATCACCACTCCTTTTTAATATAGTGCTCGAAACTCTTACTAGAGCAATAAGACAAAAGATGGAAATTTAAAAATGTACTTGCTGGAAACAAGAGGCCAAATTATCCCTTTTTGCAAATTATATGATACTATATGGAAAAGATCCCCAAAAAATCCACCAGAAAACTCCTAGAATAGATTAAAACTTTCAGTAAATTGGTAGGTTAAAAAATTCATTTATAAAAATCAGTAGCCTTTCTGTAAGCCTCCAAAAAAAAATTTCTTGGCATAAATCTGACCAAAGGCATTATGTCAGGCCATTGGAGTAAGGAACCTGGAAGAAAGTAGTACTGAGAACAATGTAGTTCCAGAAGGAAATCAGGACCTAAAGTGCAACTGGGATATTTTAGCAGAGTCTGGATGGAGTCTGCCCACAGCCAAAAGCTAGCTTGAGGCTAAGTTGAAAAACAATGGACTAATTTCTTTGACAGAGGACATTTCAAGGCAGCCTAACATAGAAATAGTGTAGCTACTAATGGTGAATAGTACGCAGATCTGCAGTGAAAAATGGACAAATGGGGGAGAAAGAAATACAGAATGTACAATTTGGATTTGAGAAAAAAATCCATAAGAAGATTAATGTTGGAGCCAAGGCACATGCTGAAGGAGAGAATCTCTTTGATAAGAAGATTATAGTGATTAAGGAGAGGCCTTACGATATGCACTAAAACAATGGAGTGAGTGCCTCCAGGGCAAGACCACACCCTGCTAAACCTCAAACTTGTGAAAAGAAAATGCTACAAGGGTTTTCTACTACAAAAACATTGTAGAGAAAAGCTTTGAAAGTAGATGAAGAAGGCTGGAGTCCATTCCAAACCTTCAGCCAGACTCCGCAGTGTTGTTCGCATGGTGCCGGCTTTAGAGGCAGGAAAGATGCAAGAGTGAAGGGGTCATTGGTTCTTCCTCCACAATTTCAGTGAGCTGCAGAGGCCAGGGAGCTTGCAGCAGGGTTTCCCTGCATGAATAAGGCCCTCCTGACAGGCCAAGAAGCCCTGAGAGACCATTTGGTGACGCTATGAAGGTGAAGCATGGTTGTTAGTGGAGACCCCAAGAAGATGTTCATCATGGCAGAGCTGTGAGACAAGTGCCAAGGAGTGCTGCATACAGGGAGTGGTACCAGCCCGAGGGAGAGAGAGAGAGAGAGAGAGAGAGAGAGAGAGAGAGAGAGAGAGAGCTGTATCTTGCACAAAGCAGAGCTGGAGGAGTTAAGTCCTTTAGAAATTAAGTCCCAGAATTTGGACACTTATTGGAGTTGGTTTTCGGCCTCGTTTTGGTCCAATATTTCCTCACTATGAAATATGCCTCTATTCCTCCATTTTGGAATGGAGATGTGTATTCAGTTCCATTTTATGTTGGAGGTATGTAATTTTTCTTTTTATAGGGACTTAGAAGTAAGAGATTGCCCTGAGTCTCAGAAGTGTGTATTTTTGAATAGTATTGAAACTTGTAAAAACTATGTAGACTTTTAAGAATGGATCCAATGTGTTTTGCATTTTATATGGTCATGAGCCTACAGGGACCATGGAGTGGAATGTGGTGGTTTGAATGAGAATGTTCCCAATAGGCTCTAAGTACTTGGATATTTTGTCCCCAGTTGGTGCCTCCAGCAATGAATTCCTCTTTCCCCATGTCCACTCCAGCATTTGGTATCATTTGTTCTCTTGATCTTAGGATGTCTGACTGGGGTAAGATGAAATCTTAAAGCAGTTTTAATTTGCATTTCCCTAATTACTAACTATGTTGAACACTTTTTAAAATGTTTCTTAACCATTTTTATTTCTTCTTTTGAGAACTCTCTACTCAGATCCTTAGCCCTTTAGTTGGGTATTTATTTTCTTGATTCTTCGCTTTTGGGGTTCTTTATATAGTCTGGATGTTAAATCTCAGTCAGATGTTTCACTGGTGAAGATTTTCTCCCACTCTGTGGGTTCTCTCTTCACTTCCTTGGTGTTTCTTTGGCTGTAGAGAAGCTTTTTAGTTTAATGAGGTACTGCTTGTTGACTATTGACCTTAATTCCTAAGCAACTGCTGTTTTATTTAGCAAGTCCTTTCCTACACCTTTATCTTGTAGGAATGCTTTCTTTTAACAGTTTCATAGTTCCAGGCTTCATTTGAGGTCTTTGATGCATTTGGAGTTGACTTTCATGCAAGGTGAAAGATAAGTGTCTAGTTTCATGCTTCTACATTTGGAGATCCAGTTTAGCTGGCTCCATTTGCTGAAGATACTCTCTACTCCAGTAAGTGTTCTTGGCCACTCTGGCAAATATCAGGTGGCTGAAATTGCATGTACTCATATTTCAGTCCTCAATTATATTCCATTAATCTATATCTCTATTTTTGTTCCAGTACCCTGCTGTTTTTATTACTGCAGCTCTGTACTATAGTTTTAAATCTGGCATAGAAATCTCCCCTGCATTGCTATTTGTGTTCAAGATTATTTGTTTTGTCTATCTGGGATTTGTTATGCTCTCATATAAATTTTAGGATTTTTTTTTTTATAATTCTGTGAAGAATGGCAAGGGGGATTTTGATTGGAATTGCATTGAGTCTATATATTACTTTTGGTAGGTCATTTTCACAATGTTAATTCTTCCAATCCAAGAGCATGGGAATTCCTTCCATTTTCTGGTGCCCTCATCAATCTTTTCTTTAAAGATCTAAAATATTTATTGTAGATGTCTGTAATGTCTTTGGTCAGGTTAACTCCAAGATTTTTTTTTGAGGCTATTGTGAATGGATTGGGCTCCTTGTACTCTTCCTCCAATTTCTTGTTACTGGTATATAGAAATACACCTGATTTTTGTAGATTAATTTTGTAACCTGCCACTTTATTGAAAGTATTAATCATTTCTGAGAATTTTCTGGTAGAATTGGTAGAATTTTAACATCTCTTAGGTATAATATGTCATCTTCAAAAGGGGATAATTTGAATTCTTTTCCAAGGAATGCTCCTTTAGCTCCCTTTTTTTGTTTATTACCCCTGCAAGAGTTTCAATAACTGTCTTAAAAAGGAATGGTGATAGTGGACAGCCTTCTCTGGTTCCTGATTTTAATGGGAATGCTTCTAGCTTTTCTCCATTTAAAATGATGTTGGCTATGGGTTTTTTGTATATAGCTTTAATTATGTTGAAGTGTGTTCCCTACAGTCCAGTTTCCTCTAAGACTTTTAACATAAATAAATGCATGTTGGATTTTGTCAAAGGCTTTTTTGCATCTATTGAGATGACCATGCAGTTCTTGTCATTGCGTCCATTTTTATGTGCTATGACATTTTAAAATGTCATGTTTTCTTAAATATATTAAACCACCCTGCATCTCTGGGATAAAGCTGATGTGATCATGGTGAATGATCATTTTGGTGTGTATCTGTACGTACTTTACAAGTATTTTATTGAGGATTTTTTTCATCTATTATCATTAAGGATATGGGTCTATCATTTTCTTTATTGGTTTCTGTTTACCTGGTTTTTGTTTTAGAGTGATGCTGGCTTCATAGAAGAAATTTGGGAGTTTTCCATCTGTTTCTATCTTTTTGAATAATTTAAGTAGTATTAGATATAGCATTTCTTTGACTATCTGGTAGAATATGGCTGCGAATATATCTGGGACTGGGATTTTTCTTTTAATTGGGAGGTTTTGTGTTACTGTTTCAGTTTCCGTGTATGTTATGGATCTCTTTAAGCTGTTGATCTTTTCTGGTTTTAGCCTTGGTGATTCCTCTGATTTTAAATATACATCCATTTCTTTAAGGTTTTCAAATTGTAAGGAGCATGTAATAAATAATTAGTTTAAAAATAGTGATGTTATAAACCCATAGTTTCATAAGTTAGCGCTTATGGCCGAGCCCTTTGCTTAGAGCCTCAGAGCACTCTCCTTATAGTAGCAGACTGTGGCTAAACCCCCTGCTCAGACCCCAGGGTTCTTCCCATATCGGACCTCACATTTACACACACTGTAGGTTGTGATAAGAACAGGGCAATGCATAAAGTCACCTGGTATCTGATTGGTTGCTGTGAGTTACAACACCAAGGAACTATGAAAAGACTGAGTGGTGAACATACACAAGAATTCCAGAGAGAACGTACCTGTGTCCAAAGACCTGTCGGAACAGACCAGATCGACTGAGAGTGACACTGAGAAAGGGACCATGCCATTGAGGGACACGCAGTTCAGGCATGGAATGAGATCATGAGCCTTACCTGTGAGCCTGCCACAAGATCGGAGCTGACAGCTCTGCCCACTGTGCCAGAGCAGCTGCGGAGCTGTCTGGACCATGGTAGAGCAGCCACAACTCCAAATCCATTCTGGGACAGGTATCGGGATGGCTGTGTGAGGATGTGTTGTTAATTAATAAATCTCAATATCTGGTCTCTAACTCCCTTTCCCTAACCAATCTTGCTTAGGTCTTGACTCACGACACACTTAGTAGCTTACATGTTTTTAAAGTGTTCCCTTATAACGTTCTTGATCTTTTTGTTGTCTGTTGTGATGTTTTCCCTTTCATCTCTGATTTTGTTGGTTTGTAATTGCTCTTTCTTTCTTCTGGTTAACTGGACTAAGGATCTGTATATCTTGTCTTTTCAAAGAACCAGCTCTTGGATTTGCTGATTCTTTGTATTATTTTCTTTGTTTATATTTCATTAATTTCTGCTCTGATATTTGTTATTTCTTCTTGTCTGCTAGGTTTCGGTTTCATTTATTGTTGCCTTTCAAGATTCTTGAGTTGCCATATTAAATCATTTATTTGTGCTCTTTCTGATTTTTTAATGTAGGCTATTTGAACTATAAACTTCCCTCTTAGGACTGCTTCCAAAGGGTCCCAGAGTTTTTTGTTGTGTTGTATTTTCCTTTTCATTTAACTCCAGGAATACTTTTATTTCTCTCTTAATTTCTCCTTTGACCTGTTCATCATTCAGGGGTGTATTGATTAGTCCCCATGAGTTTGTGAAATTTCTAGGGCTTCTTCCAGTGTTAATTTTTAAGCTTTGTCACATTGTTGTCTGATAGAATGCATGGAATTATTTCAATTGTTTTGTATTGGCTGAGGTTTGTTTGGGGCCGTGGTGTATGGTCAATTTTGGAGAAAGTTCCATGGAGTGCTGAATAGAAAGTGTATTCTTTGGTGCTTGAGTGAATATTTGGAGGATATCCATTTGGTCCATTTGACTTAAGGTATTGTTTAGTTCAGATGTCTCTTTTATTCTTTCCCTGGTTGACCTTTCTAATGGAGACAGTAGGGTGTTAAAGTCCCTTACTATTACTGAGTTGGGGTTATTCTGTGTATTAAAGTTCTGTAGTACTTATTTTATGAAGTTCTGTGCACCAGAATGGTACATATATGTTCATGATTGAAATATGTTCATGATTGAAATATGTTCATGATTGAAATATCTTCTTGGTTACTTGCTCCTTTGATCAAAATGAAGTAACCCTATTTATCTCTTCTGATTCATTTTAGTTTGAAGTCTATTTTGTCAGATATTAGAATGACAACTCCTGCTTATTTCTGAGTGTCATTTGCTTTGAATATTTTTTCCATCCTTTCACCTTAGGATAGTGCCTGTCCTTGAAGGTGAGATGAGTTTTTTGCAGGCAACTAAAAGCATGATTTTGTTTCTTGATCTATTCAACTAGCCTATTTTCTTTGATTGGGGTATTCAGTCTACTGATACTTAAAGTTATTATTGAAAGATGTCTAACTTTGTCATTCCCCAGTTATATCTTCATTTAGTTTCTTTCTGTTGTCCTGTGGATATAGTTGCTCATTTCTTTAACTCTCCATGTTGCTTCAAGTATTTTCTGAAGGGTTAGTTTTCTGGACATGAATTCTTTCAGCTTATTCATGTTGTGGAAGCTTTTTCTCTCCTCTTTAATTATAATCAACATTTTTGTTGGGTAAAGTATTCTAGGTGGACATCCACAGTCATTTAAAACTGGGAATACTTTTGTCCAGGCTCTTATGGCTTTCATAGTTTGCACTTTAAAGTCAGGTGTAATTCTGATGGGTTTTCCTTTATGTATGATTTGTTTTTCTTTTGAAGCTTTCAGTATTCTCTCTGTTCTGTACATTTAGTGTTTTTACAATGATACATTGTGGGGAGTTTCTTTTCTGGTCCTGTCTATTTGGTGTTCTATGTGCTTCTTGTACTTGTATAGGCATGTCTTTTTTTTTTAATTTGGGGCAATATTCTTCTCAATCTAGTTGAAAATCTGGTCAATACCATTGTCCTGAGATTCTTCTCCTTCCTCTGTGCCTATGATGTATAAATTTTGTCTTTTCATGGTGTCCACATTTCCTGCATGTTCTATTTCTGTATTTTTATAATTTCTTCATAATCTTTGCTTCAGCATTCTAATTCTTCAACTTTATCATTCCATCTTGCTATTCTAGTTTCCATTTCATTCATTCCTTTATTGAGGCTTTCTCATCATCTTGTTTCAAATCAGCTTCTTGAGTTTTTCACTTCTTTAGTTCAGCTTTAGTTTTCTTCAGTATTTCCAACTCTTTTGTGAATTTAATCATAAGTCTATCCTTAACTTCTTTTAGTTCTTTGATTTGTTTGTTTGAACTCTTTGATCATGTTTATGATTGTTCTTTTAAACTCTCTTACTTGGATTATTTCTATGAGGTTCTCATTGCAGAACTCTTCTATAGGACAGGGAAGAAGTTTGCTCACAGGAATCCAAGGCAGGTGGGGGGAGAGGACAGTAAGGGCAGATGACTGGTCTATGGCAAGGAGAATGAAGTTGCAGGTGGGAACAGCCTGTGAAGGCTCTAACAAACTAGAATGAAAAATTGAGCTGATCTGTGTATGGGGGATTGGGAATCAGTGGGTAGGCCTGGACTAAGAGGGCAGTCCAGAGACCTGGGGTGCTAAAAGCAAGAGGGACCCTGCGCAAAGACTGAAAAAGAGAAGCAAAAATTTATTTTTTTAATATTTGTGAGTGTTTTGCCTCTATGTACGTATGTATTTATGTATGTATGTATGTATATCTGTGCATCTATGTGTGCAGTATGCATGGCAGCCCAAAGAGGATGCTGGATCCCATGGAACTGAAGTTACAGAAGGTTGTCTACCATCAAGTGGGTGCTGGAAACCAAACCCAGGTCCTCTGCAAGAATAGCCAGTGTTCCTAACCACTGAGCCATTTCTTCAGTCCCTAAAACAAAAATTTTAAGACCTTTCAAAAACCTGGTATGGTGATTCAAACTTATTATCCCAGGACTTGAGAGATGGAAGCAAGAGGATTACTGTGGGTTCAGAGCCAACCTGGGCTGCAATGTGAGACCTTCACTCTCACACACAAGAAAAGGAAGAAAAGGGCTGGAGAGATAGTTAAGCAGTTAAGTGTGCTCACTCTCCTTTGCAGACGACTGAGGTTTGGTTCCCAAAACTCACATGGCAGCTGACAGTTGCCTGTAATTCCAGATTCTAGGAGATCCAGCACCATCTTCTGGCCTGCTTGGGCAGTGCACACGTGAGGTGCACTAACATACACACAGGCAAAACACTCAGACACACAAATAAAGTAAAATTAATAAATAAGTGAAGTAAAATTGATTGATTGATTTAAAAGTCCTGTGAGGTGGCTCAGTTGGCAACGGCACTAGCTGCCAAGTCTGACAACCTGAGTTTGATTTCCAGGACCCATATGGTGGAAAGAAAGAACTGACTCCCACAAGCTCTGTTTTGACCACAATGTGGATGACATGGTCCTAGCATACCCACCATCCATGAAATAATAAAGAAAATAACAAAAAAAGAATGAACAAAATGCATTGTGTGTGTGTCAAATTAGCTAAAAACAAATTTAATTAATAAAAAAAATAATATATATTATATTTCTTTCTCTAATTTTGGTCAGGGTTATCTCAGTGGTCAGAGTCTGGGATGCTTACCAGTTCTTGGTCTATTATTCAAAAGTTAAACAAAATTCCACATAAATTTTTAAAAAGAACGAGATTTTTATTCAAAGTATATAATAGTACAGATCAGAAATGCACTGTCAAGATGGCCAGTGGGCCACATGAGTGAAGTTAATCCAGAGCTCTGGTAACTGTTCAGGCCTCCTTTTATGGGGTTAAAGAGGACACTGATTGCTAAGGAACGCTGAGCCTGTAGTGCCTCTACTCACTGCATATATTTCTTTCTATAGTGTATCTGATTTTAGTCATATGCATGCCCAATTATAAATAGGCATGAGTTGATAAATGGGAGATTCTCCCTAAATGTTCACTTGGAGACACAGCTTTGCCTTACTGAGCATGTAGAGAAAAACTAGTATAGGCCAAACTGGCCAATTACCCTTAGTTCCAATATGTATTTTGAATAGGAAATGCAGGCGCATTATCTATGAGTTGCTAAAGGAAGTAACTCCTGTCCTTTTTTAAAGCAGGTATCATGTAGGCTTATTGCAGGTGGAGGGTCTTCAGTTGCTAATGCATTGCTAGGTACATCGTTTGGAAAGGAGTGTTTGCAGAACCCAAACCCAAAGAAGTTACAAGTTGCTAAGTTATTTCCTGTGCTTGCTGACTCAGTAAGAACTCTTATTTTAAATTCATCTTTATATGTTCAACATCTAGACAATTACTAAACACTTAAATAAAGTTGTGTATTTTTATCACCAAGTCGTGTTAATCCAGTCAATTTGGAAAAATCAACTTGATCTTATGAAAAATCTAAAAAACTATTTTAAGTCAAGGTTTTTAACAAAATGTTTTCCAATATAAACAGTAATGAAATTGCAGCTAATAATTTATTGAAAAATGAATATTATGGTTATCTTTTAGATTAGTAAAATAATTGGATGGAATATTTGCTTTATATAAATTGGTATGTTCAAAATGTTTTTATATGTTGTAGAAGTCATTCTTTTCATGTAAACTAATAATTTGATTTCAATCCACCATGTGTTTTATTGCACAAACAATATATCTTTTCTAAAGATAATGCGAGAGTAACTAGCTTCTGCCATAATAAGTCTGAATATTTTATACACAGTCTGTTTTACCTGAATCTGCCTATAATGATAGGTTGTATGGTAAATTCAGGATTCTCTCTGAGGTTTTTTTTCCTATTGTTTCATTCCATGGCAAGTCCCACCCTCTGACCAGTAAGGAGGCAAGAAGGCGGGGAGAAAGGAGGATCAACATGGCGGCAAGTCCTGGAGAGGCACAGATTGAATCCGCGCAGGAAGAAAGATGCCCCGGCCCCCAGGCCCACACAGAAGGCTAGACCCCAGGAGGCAGCTTTCCAAGCCCCTGCAGTCCTAAGGATCATGTGAGTGGAAGTGAAATTATGGCCGGGAGTGGACTGAGCCCTGCACCCGGCTGTCGCAGACTTTGCGGGCAAGCCGCCAGTAACTATTAACTTTGTAAATACCCTAAATAAATCAATCCTCTAAAAAGAGCATTCTCTATTAGTTCAGTCAGTTCAGCCCTGGAGGGCGGGGTGAGGCTGAATGCCGGGCCCGCCATGAGAAAATTTATGCAACATAGGTAAATATGCATGCCTATTTCAAAGCTAACAGCTACTTTCAAAGGCTCTTGTCTTTGGGATTTTGATTCCTATGGCATTGTTTCAGTCCTTAGAATTGCTTCTTCACTTTCTTTTGTTTTCTCCTTTCCTTCCTCATTTCAATTTCTTCTGTACTATGACAGAAATCCAACAACATACTCTTTCATTCTTCTCTTTTAATGAGGAGAAGAATGCACTGCTTTCATTTACCTATCTCTTATTCCTTGGAATATGACGCTACATTGAGACTTTCACAAATATTCCCTTAAGTGTCAACCCATTGTTCATATGCTTTCTCGCTTTGTAATTGTGATGATTTCACTTGCTTCTGAATAAAATATTAGCAATGCTTTTACATGACTTGGTTGATGTTCAGCAGTTAGTCATCCACCATGAGAAAAGCTCACCCCTGATGAATGCAACTGGTTCCATTGAGCTTAAGACAGACTAAACATGGGACCCAGGTTCCAGCCTGAAGCTGAGCCAGCTGCCCTTGTCCTCTAAGCCAAACCTGCTCAAATAATCTTGTCCTATATTAGATCTATCTGTTGATGTGCAGACATCAAAGCATGACCACAAACTCTTGTTGTTGCTGGTCACTACACTTGAAGGTGACTTGTTACATAGCATTATTAAGACAAGAACTAACTGATAAAAAATTCTTACCATCTCTATCCTGTATGTCTCTGAAATAAAATAAAATATTCTCCAATTTAATGAATTGAAAGAAATTCTCACATGACAATATTTACAAATGTGAGCTGATTACACTCGTGTCTGAGCACGTAAAGTATGTCAGGCCCTTTTGCATACATTATTTCTAATCCACCAATGTTCAGATGATAAAATTGAAGCTTATGTAATTTTTCCCAGGGTCATTCCACTAGCAAGTGGCAGAAACTTAAGTTAGGTCTAACTCAGGCCAGAGCAAGTGTGCCTCCTTTCCTCTCCCGCTCTGCCTTAAAATCCATGCTGTTACAAATTAACATGACAGTATTAATAATAATTAGTTCAGTTCCCAGGTTGATATTCTGTTCAGATAGCTTCTGCTTATGATTGATAGTTGGTATAGGATTCTTCACATTAAAACTGAAAATATTCAAACATTGTAATTATACACATTAATTTGACACTTCTTTTAAATTTCAAGACACTATGGAAGTTGTCCCAGCAGATTAGAAGGAGGCATTTATTTGAAGCATCACAAAGGCCCAGTGTATTTAAATATAAAGTTTCTATTCTTCACCTTTCCTGTAACATATCCGGTGACAGAAAATTGTGTCTGTGCACATACAAATGAAATTTGAAAAAGGCCAAATGATCATTTTACCATTTAGGAAGAAAAAAATCGTTGAAAATATGACACAAAATGGTCCAAACAACAATTTAGTGAAACTATACTTGAAAGATACCAATTTGTAGTAATTTACTCTTTGATGGTTTTTTTTTTAAGTCTTTTTTTTCCAGCCAAACAAAACCTTTCTATCTTGAATGTTTTGCTGACTTTTTAAATTTAGATATTTTATAAATACCATGGCTCTCTTAATACAGAAAATATTGAAGTGAAAACAGAAGTGATAGCCTTTCTTATTCAAATGGCATGCTGCTGGCTATCCCGACAGGCCACAAAGAATTTAATTATAGAATAGGTAAGTGCAAAAATGGTAGGTATAATCCTACCTTTCTTCTGAAGAAAATCTTAATGAGGACAGTACACATTATGGTCACCTTGCTTCGACATACCTCTCTTTTTGTTACTTTTAGGTTGTCCTAAAGATCAGTGCGTCTTGTTCTCCTTTGTTCTCTTCCTTCCCTTTCCCAGCGCCCTTCCTTTGTCTTCTGCTCCCCTTTGCCTTCCCCCAATGTTTTTTTTTTCCCATCTCGCATACACTTTCTTATTATATATGCTTATTGGCCTCTGAATTTCCATCCTCCCTTAAGACTTATCATCCCTATCACAATCCCCTTTCCAGTTTCCTGACATATATACACCCATCTACAAATTTAAAATCTGGGTTCTGCATATGAGAGAAAGACATGGTATTTTTCTTTGTCTTTCTGGGTTTCATCTTATTTTGATGTGCCAAAAAGTAGATGAAATTTGAGATGTCTAAACAGCTACTGAATTTATTAACATTAAGATACCGCAATTTAAAGTGTCAAAAGTTGAAAATTGAGACAAGAATAATAACCAAGCTTAGCAGTGAAATAAATTATCAACTAGATTACACGTTGAAAGCATCTTAAATGTACCTAGTACGGGAGGAAATACAAGTCATTGACTGAGAAGCCAGCTTAAGCTCATTGAACAATTGCTAGTCACTATAGCAAACCTGGTTTTTTAATTCAAGAAGAATTCATTTTTTTATTATAGTTCAGTATGATGGCAAGTCAGGGTCTTGGGTTCCAGGCCTCACAATCCTCAAAGTCATTTAGAAAGAGTGGACTGGAAAATGTGGGTGAAAGAGTGGCACAACCATTTTCCAGACGAATTTAAGGTCTGTTCCACCGGCAGAAACACATGCTTTGTTTGAAATTCAGCCAGGAGCCCATGATCGAGGACCTCATAGGCCACAGGAGTGAACTTACTATTGTTATTTTAAATAATGGAAATAATATCAAACTATACTCTACATTCATATCTCTCTACCCATAGATTAATGCAGATATCAGACCTCATCAGAGAGGTCTCTTTGTACAGTGGGATGGTGGTTAACGCAGAAATTCACAACTGATCAAAGTACAGGGAAATTGTACCAATCATGAAATGATTAGCCACAAGTGAGACATCTCTATTACACACTCTCCCCAAGGCCCCAGGATCATCTCAGAAGAGGGGATGGAAAGATCGTAAGAACCAGGATCAGGGAGGACAGTGTCTTCTAGGCATGGCAGAATCATCGCACTCATGAACTCACAGCAGCTGTCCTTCCTGCCCAAGACCTAAGCAAGATCAAGCCAGTCAGAATTCTATTCCATAAATTTCTATTTTAAATGAAAAAAAAAAAAGGCCAGATTAATGCTATATGCTTATAAACATTTATAAGGCCAATGCACACTTAAAGTAGTATTTTGAATTTATAATTTTGCTGTTTTCCTTTTAATAGTATTTCAAAGGCATTCTTCTACTTGAAAATTTTACCATGTTCACATCCACAGGCAGTGGAAAAAGACAGAAAGAAGCAGTGCAAAATTCACATCAATCACATTTGTCACTTGGTCCTTAGCCCTTGTAAAACACTTGGCTGTGAAAAGTAGACATTGAGTTATTGTCACCTTTCAAGTAGTCAAGTTTCTCCACTTGTCCTATTACAGATATATAAGATTTAATACAATAAAAAATGACATTTGCACAGGCATAATAGTGGAAGGAAAATATATATGAAACTCAGACAACAGTTAAGTACAAATCCCAGTAGTGCCTTATGAAGTGTCCACTACAGTCCACATAGTGTATTTATGAAGTCACATATGTCCCTGTATCTCACAAATACAGCTTATAAGCTATACTTCGTGCTTAAAAAATTATTATTTTATGCATGAGCATATTTCCTGCTGTGTTGTGCAATGCCCTTGGAGTTCAAAAGAGTTTATTGGATGCCTTGGGACTGGAGTTACAGTTGTTAGCTGCCTTGTAGGTACTGGGAATCAAACCTGGGTCCTCTGCAAGAGTAGGTAGCCTGTGCTCTTAACTGCTGAGCCATCTCTCAGCAGTTGTGATTTTAATTTTAGATAAGTGTTAGAAAGAAATAAGAAAAACTGCTTTATATTTGTAGTAAAGGGAACTAATTTATAAAAAGAACAATTCTTTAAAAATCATCACCAGGTATTTTTATTAAAATTTTTGTTGTCGTTGTATTGGTGTTCTATTTGTTGTGTTTATATTTGCTATATTTGGTACTGTCAAGGAATAAATAAATTCTCTTTTAATCATGAAACTACACAGTCTATGATGGAAAATCATAAAGGACATCTGCACAGGAAGAGAGGGCACAGACCTCTGGAAGGAGGAGTCAAATGCTGGAATTATTTATAACCTGCTAAGGATAGCTTGAAATTCTTTTATAGTTAAAAGAAATACTGTTACTCTAGAACTAGGAGCAGCAGTTTTAAAGTGTTCCTATGAAAGCTTAGATATAAACTTAAAAGTTTTACAGCACATTTAGTAGCTCCTTTCCTGAGAGCAGGCTTTAATATTATGGGAAAAGCCATAGAGTAGAATGAAATAATTGTAGAGTTACATACTTAACCTGTTTCATCATTCTGCTCAGGGTAAACCATGAGCAACATAAATGCAACAAAAATTAAAACTACTAGGTCACCAATACTAATAACTTACATAAGCAGAGATAAGCAAATGATGCTTAATAACAAACAGATAATTTGGGTGAGAAACAGAAAACAAAATTACGGTTGCAATTTCAATTTAAATTAAGTCCACAAACCACATAATCTGGCCAATCGATAAGTAGTTGCTATACTGAATTTTAGGGGAAAATTGAAAGGTTATGTTGAGAAGGAAACCAAAATTTTCTTGCTGTAAAGGAGGATAGTCCAAATAAAATTAAAATTCATTCTTCTATCTCAGAAATATATACTATGTGTTGAGGCGTTTGAGTGACCACTTTGAATGTATGAACAGGATGGCAGATGACCTTAGAGCCCTTCTTTCTTCTTATATCTGTGACAGGCACTTCTAATCAAACAAGGAAATATTTTCCATTGATGTTGAATGCAGCTTCAGATTGTTTTGGCATGTACTCCATGCAGTCACCAACAACCTATGTTTATTTTACACAGAAATGAAACCTACATGTTTTTCAGCACCAGGGAAACAAAAGTAATATAGTCATAGTCTTATGCCAGAACAAGCACATAGCTTGGTATTAGGAAGAGAAGAGAAGTTCAAGAGAGCTCTGAAAATAGCTGACCAGATGACTAGAGTCTAAAACTGAATCATTAAATATATTTTTAAACACCAAACACGGGCTGGAGAGATGATTCAGCAGTTAAGAACATTGTGTCCTCTGTGAGGTTCAGTTCCCAGCACCTACATGGTGGCTCACAACCATCTGCAATTTCATTTCCAAGGGATTTGAAGTCGTTCTCTGATATCTGTGGGCACTCATGGATGTGGTGTACATCCAAAATGAAAGCACGCAAAATGAAAGTAACTAAATAAAACCCCACCAAAACAAGGGCTGATAGTGAGATGGTTCAGTGAGCAAAGGCATTTGCTACCAAAGCCTGGTGACCTGAGTTTGAGTTCCAGAACCCATATAAAGATGGAAGGAACGTGCTGACTACATAAAGTTGTCCTCTGGGCTCCACATGTGCACTGTGATGCACACATGCTCACACACACAAATAATGATAATGATAATAGTGATGATGATAATAATAATAATAATAATAATAATAAATAATAACAACAGTGTTTAAGAGCAAACATTGAAAGAAAAAGAAAAAGAAGCTATAGGAAGCACGTTTTGCATGAATATTTATACTTGTGTACCCAAGATTGGATTCTATATCTGCTAAATAAGATTAAAATTCTCTTTAAATATAAAAAAAGCAAGTAAACATTATAATTGTAGTTAAATATTTGAGTAGTGACTCCTTTATCCTAAAGATAAAGATACAGTTGTTTTTAACCAAAATATAAGAGCAAAGGAATCAGTTTCTGCTATTTAAGGATCTAGAGTCAGTTACTGTAGGCTAAAGAAGTGAAAATGTTCTAGCTCCGTTGCTCCAAGTTCTGTGTCTGAAGTATGTCCTGACTTCATCACTAAAGTCTTACCTTCAAGTTCTTGGAAGAAACTGGGGGCTGTGGCAATAGCCTGTTATTTGGGGAGTTTCTTGGACTATCCTAACAACTTGAAGGGAGGTTTTCCTGTCTGGTGGCATTGTGTTTCTTAACTTCCTACCTGAAGACTAACTCTCAAAGTATCAGAGAATACTATGCAAGCTGCTTAGGGAGAAAATCAATCAGTGGTGCAGCTATAAAGCCTAATGACACAATGACTAGCACTGCCAGTGTTTGTTGTTTGCTGCAGGAGTAGCACTTATATCTTCAGTGCAGTTAACAGCTATCTTATTCAACGTAAAGCCTGCTCTGTGGAAGGGATTTCATGTGTGGTACTATAAACATAATCAAATATACATGACTGGAGAGATCACGAATTCTAGAGAAAAACCTACATCTGTCCTATCCATAGACAACTGTAATTTCTTACTGTATGCTAAATATGTGTCCTTATATTTACAGACAAGTGTATCTCTCACCACTCACCAAAGAAGTTACTTTTGGGGACAGATGAAGAGAGAATATTACAGAGTTCCACAACTGGTCAAACACAGAGAATGTCTGAGATGCCCAGCCCTAAGTGACACATCTGAAATGAAACCCCTACAACTAAGGCTCATGGAACGTAGCAGAACAGGTGATCGAGAGAATTTTAATGCATCTCTCAACTCTTACCAGCAAAGTTTCCTCATGCAACAGAGAGTGATTAAAGCATAAAGCCACAACAGGCCAAAATGTAGAGAATAAGAGACTACAGAATACATGTCTCTAGATAGGACTCCTATATTAAACTTCACCTACTCTGGGCTCAGGGACCATTGAAGATGAGGGGCAGAAAGACAGTAAGAGCCTGAGATGGTAAAGGACCATGGGGAAAAAACGTTTTCCAGATGGCTGGGAACTTGTTTATTTGACTTTACTGCGGTGGTGACAGCGTCCACAAGACCCATAAGACCCACGAAAACTCAGACCGACAAAAACATAGAACTGGGAACATGGGAAAGAAGTTCCAGCCTTAGCTGTGGAACTACAGGCAGCTGATTACTGGTGGGTGAGGGTAGCTGGTCTTCTTTAAGGGAGTGGCAATAGACAGGCTGACTGGGCTCCTGTTAATGAAATCACAGCAAGGGACATCTGAGGACACAAACTTGACTCCATAGACCTTAATATATATGACAGAATGCATGAAATCCTGTGGGGGGAAGGCCATGGGTGAGGTAGAGACAGGTAATAATATAGACTATTGTTTTTAAAAAGAAAACAGTTTCTTCTTGAAATATGAAATGAAAACAGTTCATGATGTTTGCTCCCTCACCATTGGCTTGAAAGAGCAAACTATCTCTCAAAGTTTTCAACAATCTCAAAATCTCAAAGTCATGTCTATAGGACTTAAAGAGAATTGTATCAGATCCACAGATAATTATTTCCATTCTGTTCTTTTTTCCTTTCTCAATTAAAATATCTATAAAACCTCAATACCAAGATCTCTTCTACATCCGTTAAAATTTACTCTAAGCAACCTTTTCTCCAGTATACTCTCCTGTATGTGTGTTTGTGAAATTTCAATAACACCTTCCTTAAGGAAAAGAAGATTAAAATATTTTAATAGTATACTATATTTACTGTCTTAGACTTCACATTTGGATGGAGAAATTTAAATGTTTAGTTTACTGTACAACAGTATAAATAATAAAATCTATGAATAAAAGATCAATAATGAATTTAGAGTTGAAACAAAATGGTGACAAGAACATCTTTGGATTACTGATCATCATCTTAAAAAGTCAAGACTCACTTGCACCGAGGGTCATCTGGGTACAAAAGTTTGACCAAATAGACCTTAACATATATGATAGAATGCATGAAATCCAGTGGGGGGTGTGGATGAGTGATGAGGCTCTAAATCTAATTAAGATTTATTATATGAAATATGCAAACTCAATAAAAATACACATTTTTTAAAATGTAAAGACTCATTTGAAACAGAACTGAAAGTAATGGAATGGAGGAGTTACTTGGGAAATAACAACATCAACTTATTTTGATATGTTTAGTATTGACTCAAATTAGTAATAAGTACAATTTGTCTGAGACATGCAGTTCAGCTCTGCAAATTTAACAATAGTGGGTGTAAAAAAAACAAAAGGTAAGTACCAAATGGATTACATTGAAGAATCAGATTAATAATTTGTGCTTCAAGGCTTTGGGTAACAAGCAGATGAATCTATACCGTGGTCATAGCCAACAACTAGAAAATATTTGTTCTAAGTTTAGTATTAGTCAGGGTTCTCTAGAAGAACAGAACTGACAGAATGAATATGTATGTGTGTGTACGTGTGTGTAAAGAATTTATTAGCCTGCTTACTTTGAAGTAGTAAGAATAGGTGACTCACACCTGAGTGGCCAAGAACCTACCAGTTTCTCCACCTTTGAGGCTGGGTTAGATAGATGCCTTAGAAGGCGGAGGAGACCAAGAGTAGCCATCTCATAGTGAAGAGACCAAGACCTCTGTAGCAGCTCAGTCCACAGGGTAGGGTACCTCAATAGTCCCAATCTGCCACAGAAAACCCGTAGGGTTACTGGGTAGCCACTAGTCCTCAGTCAATGACAGAAACCTGGAAACACTAACTCTGATGTCAGCAAAGGACTTCTGAGTGAGAAGGAAGGGCATAGAAGCAAAGGTGAATAAGATTCCTTCTGCCAAGACCCGTTTTATCTGGGTTTTTACCAGCAGGTGCCACCCACACTTGGAACAGCAATCAGGACAAATCCTTAAATGCAGCTCCCTACTAGGTGATTAGTTGCATTAAAACCATCCTAGGCTCGAATGATAACAGCACATCATAGCTCGTTTCTTGTGAATCAAGAGTGATTATTTTATTGGAAACAGTTACAACTTGACTTGATAGGAACCCAAAGAGGGCTGAATAAGCACAGCTCAACCCAATCCTGAATACCAAACTTGATGAATATGATTCCGAGGAGGCGTGGACAGGGAAGGAGTTGCTCCTTTCTTACACGCAGCTCAGGATACTTGCTTTCAGTTCTGTTGCCTCCCTCAGTGGAAATTTGAGGATACTGGAAGACAGCATGATTTAGTCAGGATGTTATGGAAGGGAAAGTGTAACTGGATGATTTATATAGGCTTTTGACTAAACAGCAGAACTAGATATAAAAAATGTAAATCTAGACCACAAAAGACAATATAATACAATTCTTGGTTTTTCATTATAATTAGGAAAAAAGCAATTAATTTAGAGATACCAATTGTCCCTTTAAACATTTTACTTATCTATTTATTTTTAGGTGTATGAATGTATTGCCTGCATGCATGTAAGAGCATCTGTGTTGTACAGTGCCCACAGAGGCCAGAAGAAGGTGTTGTGTTGGAACTAGAGTTATGGATGGTTGTTAGCTGCCATGTGGGTGCTGGGAACTGCACCTGCGTCCTCTGCAAGAGCAGCCCGTGCTCTTAACTCCTGAGTCGTCTCTCCAGTCCCCCTCCAGTTGTTTTTGTGTTTTGTTTTCTTGTTTTGTTTACTTCCATTATTAATCAGCTCATATTTTCTGTAGTGGCAAAGGGCCAAATATTTTTGAGAAGTCAAATCCAGATAGCATAGTACAGAGAAAATAAAGTTCGTACATAAACATGGTAAGAATAATTAGGGGAAGGATAGACAAAAAGATTTTTTTTTTAGCCAATGATCAACAATTTTTATACATCTGCTCTGTACTATCCTAGAGAACCAGAATGCAGTAGTAAGAAAGCTTTTCTCATATAAAGATACAGCATGAAGAAACACACAAATAATAAGTAATCAAATAACTACATAAGAAAATGCCAAATATGGGTTGAAGAAATAGCTCAGCAATTAAAAGCACCAGCTGCTCTTGTAGAGGACCCAGGTTCAATTCCCACCACCTACATGGCTATTAACAACTGCCTGTAACTCCAGTTCCAGAGGAATCTGAAACCCTCCTCTGGCCTCTGTGGGCTCTTGCACATAAGGTATGCTTATGTACTTGGAGACCATACACTGATACACATAGAATAAAAATAATAAATAAAATTTTAAAAATATAAAAAAAATGCTAAATAACAACCAGTATTGTGATGTCAATACCTTTCTAAGACATAATGGTTCAGATAGTACGTAATGTAAAACTGGGACAAGTATACTTTGGGAAAATCTTTCTGAAGTGGCTACCTTTGAACAGAGACCTGAAGGATTCCAAGGTACCAGTGAGTCTGGGGAAAGGATCTTCAGGTGCTACACTTGGGATATGCAGCATTCTCCCCAAAAGGCTTCTGTGTTGAAGACTTGTCTGCTGGCTGATAAGACAATTGAGAGATAAATAAGTCATCAAGGTATTAACCATCAATGGCTTAATCCATTGACATGTTCACAGATGAATGGGCTATCAGGAAAGGGACCAGGTTGCAGAAAGTAGCTCAATGCTCATCGGGGTAGGGAAGGGTCACTGAGGGGTGCACCTTATCCCACATCCTCCTTTCTTCTCTGTTTCTCTCTTCGTTCCCCGTATTTTCCACTTTCAACTACTGTAAGGTGAGGAGTCTTATTCCACTGTGCCCTAAAGGGAGCGTTGTGCTGTTACCGCATTTCCAGAAACAATGGAGCCAGCCAATTATAGAATGAAATCTCTGAAACTGTAAATCAAAATAAATCCTTCCTCCCATAAGATGCATTATCAGGTGCTTTGTCACTCACAAAAAGCTGACTAACAAACCAGGGATGAACTTGGTTTATTTAGAAGACAGACGCAACGACAGAGCTAGCAGCTGAGTAGCTGAGTGCGGAGAGCTGGCTCGGGAGCTCTGACATGAGGTCAACATGATCAGCAGGAAACGTGGTCCTGAATTTGCATTCTGTTCTGCCACAGACAGAAGCCACTGGGAGTTTTTTAAAAACAAGATAAATAAAGACTTCATTTATAATTTTACATTCATGGAATGTGTTACAAAGCACAAGAGTGGCGGCAAAGAGAAAACAACTATGAAATTTGCATAGCACATTCAAATCATGTGGCATTTCTTCAGGTCTTTATCTAATGTAGACAAAATCCAAATGGCCCTAGTATCTTATCGATCAAATTCTGTGTAAGAACTTAGATGACCAATTCATTCTATTCATTTAATTTTTATTCAATTTACAAACTTCCTTATTGACCAGATAAAATTACTTTCAATTTTGTGGCTTCTTGATGACCAGTGAAAACTCTCTAGAGTCCGACATGGCAGGGAGGCATGGTGCAGCAGTGGCTGGAGCAGATGCTGAAGCTTCTTCAAGCAGGCCCAGGAAGTAGAGTGCTACTGAAGATCTGCATGCTTAGAGAACCCTGTAAGTCCATCCCTAGTGATGTGCTTCCTGCAGCATGGCCACATTCTATAAGACCTCCCAAACCAGTGCCACCCACTGGGGACAAAATGACTAAATACATAGAGCCCATGGGGTACGTTCTCACTCAAACCACCACACCACTCACCCAAAGAAGCTTCTTTTCACAACAGATAGAGACTATTACAGAGATCCTCGATTTATCAAAAGGTAGACAATAAGTGACTGTGGGTGTCCATCCCAAATCAATACATCCGTAGTACAGCCCCTACACTTAAAGCTCAGGGAACATCACCATGGAAGACAAGCAGACAGACTGTCAGAGCCAGAAGACCAGGTACCTGCTTCTGGATAGTGTCTTCTAGATATAACAAGAAAGCTGACTCAGGAAATCTCAACAGTAAGACTGCCTAAAAACGGCCTGTATACTAACAAAACCAACTGACATTCCAGCGTGGATGGGAAAATTTTACAAGTCTCCACTCCTAGATGAAGAGCTACAGACAATCAATGACTGTTGAGAGAGGGAGAAGCAGTGTTCTCCAGGGATGAGCTTCTTGATAAATTATCCAATCCTAAGGGGTTATTGGTAAACACACAAATACACATAAATATGAACAACAATAAATGGACTCAGTAGGAGATATATGTATATATATAGTATACTGTATATTGTATATATATATATATATATAAAACTAAAGAAGAATATATATTTAATTAAGAATATATGTATATATATATATATAAATATAACTAAAGAATCGGCCATGAAACTGAATGAGAGAAGGAAGGATTGTGGAAAGAGCTGGGGGGTGAGATGGGAGGTAGAAATGGTGTAAATACAGAACTCATGTATTTAATTTTCAAAAACTATGAACAAAAACTTTAAGCCTGAAAATTCTTTCCATGTTGACCTCAGCATTCCTTATCTGATATACTTTCAGGATTGAAATTTTTTCAGTTCAGGTAGAAGTAATACACTGAATATCATCACGTAATTTAGTTGAGGAGAATAACTCACTAAAACAAAAACCATAGGCGAATGCAATAAATTACAGAGAATGTGTGATAGGAAAGGTCATGAAATTACACAAAAGATTTCATAGATAATCTCTGACTAGTTTCTTTGTTCTTTGGTTCTTTACTAAATGTTCTTTCTTTTAAAATCCTATATTAGAACATCAGTGACTGATAAGGCCATTAATAGAGATGACAGTGAAGTAGTTTACTTGGCTGATATACCCAATCCATTATCTTCTTTGCTTCCTGATGGTAGACTTTAGTCTGGTGGAAAACCAAAGCCTGACATAACATTCTGATCAATAAATCAATCTGAAAAGTATCTATCACCATGGAGATCCACAAGGACTTTCCATGGTTCTGAATTTAAAATATTCTATTGGTTCATTTTTTCATACCCTCATTCTTACCTCTGCAAATGCAAGACACAATTCACAAACGATCTCATTTCCTTTGACACACTGCTTCCATGGGAAAACTATCTCAGAAATCATCAAAACATTAACTTGGAAACACAGCCCTACGTCAGTCAACAAATTAACACTGTTGTGAAAAAAAAATAATTTCCAAAACTACACATATGGGGCTGAAGAGATGGCTCAGTGGTTAAGCGCACTGGGTGTTCTTGCAGAAGACCCAGGTTCGAATACCAGCACCCACATGGTGTAACTCCAGTTCTAGGGGTTATGACACCAGCCTCTTCTGTCTTCCAGGAACTGGGTGCACTTACAACCATAAAATAAAAAATAACTAAACGAAAAATATAAATGGGAGTTCATGAGTATAACTGATGACTATATAACAAAATTCACAGTGCCAGACAATGGAAGCATCCCCTCAAGTTGTTAGTCAGGGTAGTCCAAGAGACTCCTAAAATAATATACCTGCCCCCTGACCCCCAGAACTGGAAGGGAAGACCCATTCCTGAGGACACAGCATGCTTTGGACACAGGATTTGGAGCAACTGAGCTAGCAATGACCAGGAAGTCTCCTCCATCTCAGAAGATACTATGCAAACTTCCATGGGAGATAATGATCCTACCCAGCTGTGACGCCAACAAACCACAAAAGCGACTGACCCAACAAACTATCTCTATCGGTGCAGGGGCACTTTTATCCTGGTGGTAAACAACAGCTGCCTAATTGGACTTAAGACCTGCTTAACGGGAGGAAATTCACTTGTGATACTGTAAGTATACAGTCAAGTACACATGACTGAGGAAGTCACAAACGCTAAAGAAGAACCTAATTTGTCACTTCCATAGATCAACATAATTTTTATGATATTCTAAATATAGATCCTTATTTTTATAGAACAGTATACCTCAGTGATTGTGAGGCTCCTAGCCCTAAGTGACATATCTACAATGCAACCTCTACACCTAAGGCTGAGGAAACAAAAAATAAAATTTGTTTTCATAAATAAAAATAAAAGTGAAGTTATTTTTATAACTGTCACATGAAAATCACACAATTTTTCTTAAAAAAATTCTTTTACTTTTCATGTGTGAACATTGTCTTTACATTATTTCCATTTTTCCCAGTCCCCCACCAACTCCTCCCAGGTTCCACCATTGTCTCATAATTTCTTGTTCTTTTCTTTGATTATTATTATTACATGCACACATGCACACACATACCTGTGTGTGATATTTATTGAGGAAGAGGGGGTGGAAAGAATGTAAGGGTCTGTTGCTAGTTAATGCATACAGGACACTGTAAGAAGCTACATCCATGAAATCGCCACAGTACTGACAAGATTTGTATGATAAGACCAGTTAAGATGCCAAAGTGGATGGGGTGAATGTCAGAGGAATCCCACCTCAAGATAAAAATCTACTAGCAGTCAATGGATGCTGAGGGAGGGAGAATATTTTCTCTAGGGATTATTTAATCCCAAATGGGCAGTCCTAAACCCAGTTATACATGAGCACCACGAAACTAACTCGGTGCATATATACACACATACATATACATATATAGATATATGTATGTATATGTGTGTGATATATACATATATATATCACACATAGGTATGTGTGTGCGTGTGTGCATGTAATAATAATAATCAAAGAAAAGAACAAGAAATTATGAGACAATGGTGGAACCTGGGAGGAGTTGGTGGGGGACTGGGAGAAATGGAAATAATGTAAAGACAATGTTCACACATGAAAAGTAAAAGAATTTTTTTAAGAAAAATTGTGTGATTTTCATGTGACAGTTATAAAAATAACTTCACTTTTATTTTTATTTATGAAAACAAATTTTATTAGCATATAATTTAATATGAAGTACATAAGAATTAAAGTTCATCAGCAATCGTATCTTGTTCTAATAAAAATTATCCCCATCAGTGGAGTCATGATCTTCATTAGAAAATCTAATTTCCATCCATTTAATTGAGATATGTTCCTAATAATGTAATTTTGATATTTAATGATTTTTCTATCAAAATGTACAATATACATGTGTCTTGTGGACAACTGTAATATAGAACAGTAATCTTGTTTAGAATGTATCTTAGTAAAATAAACTGAATAAAATGAAAAATTGCTGCATCTATTTAAATACACAATTTGTGGAGGCATGTTCACCCAGGCCTATAACATCAGCACATAAGGACCACGGGCAGAGGAATTCTGAGTTTGAGTCAATTCTGGAATATCACTGAGAACCCTATCTCAAAAACCAAAATCAAGTAAATTTTAAAATATACAATTGCATTAAGTCATTAGGAATTTAATAATTTTAATAATTTAATACTATATATATTTGGCAGATAAGTAGTATTAGGTTTTCCTCTATACCCTGTTACTCATCTAGTCTCAGGCTCCTAGGCCTGATACTAATGTCAGGCATGGGCTTCATGCTATGAGGCTGACCTTAAATCCAATGATAAAGCGGTTGGTCACGCCCATTCTACCATGCCATTGCTGTAGCGGTGGGTGGGCACATCTCATCAGGAAAGTTACCACAGCTGGGTAAGGTTGATAATTATTTTTTTTCCTTCTGGTAGCATGCAAAGCAACTCCCAGCCCTCTAAAAGTTAGCTACTAAAGAGGAGGTTCTGGAGTCAGTTCTGCCTTGATTTCTCCTTGCTTGTTCCACAGCACATGTATGTAGTGCTTTCAGCAATAGGGTCTTATACTGATAGATTAACGTACCTCTCCTCTCTCACCAGATCTTATGTAGCAGGGAGTGATTAACACAGAAACCCTCAACCGGCCAGTGTGCAGAGAACCAAAGATTGTAGAGTGCTTATTCCTGAATAGGACACCAATATCAAACTGCATCCCAAAGCTCAGGACTCATTACAGAAGAGGTGTGTTGAAAAGATTATAAGAGCCAAAGTGGTGGATGACCACAAAGAAACAGTCTTCCAGATGGCTGGTCAGTTACTCTTATGAACTTACAGTAATGCTGACAGCATACACATCTCATGCAAGCTCAAACAAGACAAAATCCCAATATAGTTGTGGGTAAGTGGGTAAGAAACCCCAATATTGTCTAAGGAACAATTGTCAATTGATGCTACTGGGAGGAAGAGATAGTCACTTTTAGGGATGTGATTCTTGATAGGTTATTCCAGCTTCTATCTCCAGTGGTTAGACCCACACTGAAGGACATTTGGGAACATAAATTTTACTCAATAGGCCTTATTATACACACACACGCACACACACACATATATATATAAACATATAAAACATTAAATTGAGCAGTGACATTAAAAGCAGAGGTGTGGATGGGGGGAATCTGAATACCATCAAATTACACTGTACGAAAATCATAAAAATTCAATAAAATGAAATTGTAATAGAATAAAACAAAAATAAAAGTAAAGTACATAATGCCATGACGTTATCTACAATGTTATCTAACCATCATTCCTGTTACCAAAATTTTCATCTCAAATAAAAATTAACTACCAATCAAATTACTGCACATTGTTCTCCATAAAGTAAATAAAATAAACATTGGCATTTCTATGAATTTTCATAGTCTAACTATTTCAAAGATAAATCTTGTAATATTTGGACTTTTCTGCCTTATTTTACTTAGCATTTACCACTTACATGCTTCACAACTTCAAGCATCTGTTTTTAAATCCATAGTAAAAACTACTCTCAGCCTTAATCAAAAAATCTTCATTACGGTGAACAGCAGGAAATGAGGAGAGATTTAGCCGCTGAAGGTGCTCAGAATAAGTGGTGGCGGAGGACCCAGCGCAAACAAGAGGCTTGCACCACCCTGTCAGAGGCTCGGCTCGGGGGCCATGTGGAGGTAAGGGCAGGAAAGACGTGAGAGCCTGCAGATGAAAAGGACTGCAAAATGCCATTCTCTGGATGAGGCACAGTCACTGTGATCATGAATAACTTAAGCGCAGTCACCCACATCAGAGGGGCACAGACAGACCCTGTGGATGGAGGTGGGGTTCACCAAGCTTTAGCCTTTATTGCTCAGCTATTGGCTGTTGATAGATTCTGGAAAACAGTGAATCATCTTATTCGGTCATGTAACCACTGCTGAGCTACCGGACTCCAAAGGATTACTCCAAACTCTTGGTCACATAGACAGGCGTGCTTAGTTAAATTTAGTCAGCCATAAAAAAGAAAGGACAGGAAAGAAAACGAAAGGAACGGAAAATAAAATAAATATATAGACAGAGTTAGTAGGCAGATGGGTGAGTGGTCAGCATGCAGTATTTAGATGTGAAATTATCAAAGAACAAATCTAATTAATAAAGAAGAAAAACCATTTTATTTTATGACAATAATATACATTTGTACTTCTAAGCTCTAAAATTTCTTTATTTCTCACTTTTTTCATAAATCATATTCCTGGTTTTATTTTGTTCCTTTGCCTATGGTTTTCTTTAACTTGTTTAGCATGTTAAAAGTAGATTTTCAAAGTCTTTACTAGTAAGCCTTGTATCTAGACTTCTTTGTGGATAGTTCCTTTTGTTTCATGTTCTTGCTTTGAAGAGGCCATTCTTCTTTCTTTATATGTCTTATGCTTTAATTTTTTGAAAATTGTACTTTGGGGGCTGGAGAGATGTCTCAAGCTGTTAAGAGCACTGGCTGCTTTTCCAGTACTAGTTCAATTCGCAGCACCCACGTGGCATCTATCAACCATTTATACCTCCAGTTCCAGGGTATCTGACACCCTCTTCTGACCTCTGCAGGCATTGTAGGACATGGGTATACTTGCATACATGTAGGCATAATACTCATACACATAAAATAAAAATAATAGGGGCTGGAGAGATAGCTCTGTGTTAAGAGCACTGACTGTCCTTGCAGAGGACCTGGGTTAAATTCTCAGCACCCACATGGTAGCTAACAACCATTTGTAACTCCAGTTACAGGAATCCTATGACTTCTTCTGACCTCTGCAGGTACTGTACGACACTGATGCACTTACACACATGCAAGCAATACACTCTTAAACATAAAAAAATATTTAAAAATAATAAATAAAATATGCTTAAAAGAAAATTAATTGTACTTTTAAATACTGCGATGTCTAGAAATCAGATTTTCCATTTTCTCCATCCCTTCCTTCCTGTATACCTGCCCTTTTGCCTCTTCTTGCTAAAGGCCATAGTAGCTGATCGAAGTAACTTCTTCAAACACATTCTTCCCTATCATGAGCACTGAGTGATATCTCTGTTCAGCTTGTTTTGACAGAGATTAGCTTGAAATTCAAGATAAAAATAAATAGTAAAATTCTTTCTCAAGCTTTACATATCAGTTCTGTGCAATGTATTCTTTCAACTACTCAGCTAGCCTTTTACAAAGCTTAAGGAGTAGCCTGAGGTGAAAGCTTAGGGTCTTCCCTTCTCTTTTCTGAGCATGTACCTTGCCCTGGGCAAATGCACACCTTCCTCAATTCCCACATATTTGCACAACATTTACTGAAGACATTCTCCTTGTTTTTACTTCTAGACATTAAATGGTCTATTTTATGTTAGATTGGAATGTTAGATTGTTAATTTACTTTACAGATCTTCTGAATACTGTCCACAAACTTTCCTGCCCAAACTGTGAATTAGTTGGAAATAGAAACCAAAACCTTGAGTCCGTCTTTCAAGCAGCCTCCAAAAAGCCTAGACATACGCAAACAGTCTTCACTACTCCTAACAAAACCAAGGGTCAGAGACCCTGAACAGAGAGTCTTCCTTTCCCGAGTCTCACCCCTGGGAAACATAGGGCGCATAAAAGCACTGCACAGCTTCCTGCTGGTCAGCATTTGCCTTTACTTTATTTAGCTTTGGCTAGTATCTTAGTTCCTTTCACTGTTGTTTGATAAAGTACTCTAACAAAAGCAACTTAAAGAACAAAGTTTTATTCTGACTTATGTTCTTGAGGAATATAATTGATCAAACTATGCCATATGCAAGGAATATTAGTGGCAATGCAAGACCAAAATCCAGCATAGAAAACACCAAACCATGATGCTTTGTTTGCAGTATCATGGATGGTGGTGAAATGTCTGAAATCCAAAGGGCTCAGGTAACCCCACCACTCCCTCAAAACATGCCAAGAAAGGTACCAGTAAAGTTTGAGTTAACTAATTAACATACTGCAGTACTGACAGCTTGTTGCATAGAAAAGCAGTTTTTCTCTCGGTCTGCTATGAGGGATAGACTTCCAAATACGACTGACAGCCAACTAACCAATGACTTAAGGGGGGAGGTTTAACAGAAACTCAGGGAAGGCTAGAATGGAGAGAGCGGAGTGTGGTTCCAGGTCTCCATCTTGGGTGCATGTTCCAGAGTTCTGGAGGGACTTATGATCAAAATGCAGGCTCCGCCATACAAAATCTCCCTCTCCTTCTCCCTCTCCCTGGAGATGAACTCCTTGTAAGTGACATGGAATAAACTAATTTCTCTAAAGAACATTCTCTATCTGTTCAGTTGGTTCAAACCTGGGGGTGGGGTGAGGCTGAATTCCGGACTTCACCATGAGAGAATTCATGATACACAGCTCCATCAAAAGAAGTGCTCCTACACCCCTCCAACATGATACTCTTTGACACTGTCTCTGGCCTCTGAGGACACTAACCCTTTCTGTTCTTCAGCCATGGCAATCTTGCCCCATTTGGAGGCCTTTGTACTTCCTGCTTCTAAGTATAGAATGTTTTCTCAAAGCCCTTCAGATGATTGACTCCACTTACCAATTCACTATCTGAAATACTTACAATCTTCATAATGTATGAACACTACCACTCAAGGGTCTTAGCCTGATATTCAATTGCTGTGACCTAGAAGGCACATAACAAAATTGTACTGGCCACTCACTAACCAGAAAAGGGATAAGTTCACTTCAAAGTGGGCGACTTTTGTATGTATCAAAAGAAGAAACTCAAATAAAATTTTATTCAATTCTCTCAGAAAATAAGGTCCAGTGTTTTATATCATTTTTGCAAAATTCTGCACTTAGCATTACCATCATGAAAATCTTACCTAATAGATAGGAATTAGTCACTTCTGTCCTCATGACCCATATGTAACTATAGCATATAGAAACAGACCTTGCCAAAACACTGTGGATTATCTGAGAAACCAGAAAGTGGTATGGGTGTGAGCCTGACCCATTTCAGTCTGAGCTTCTTTTAATGACAGTTAGCTGCACAATGGCTAGGCACCAGTGAGTTACTTGTATAATTCTTCTGAACATTCGTTTTCCAGTCCATTGAAGATTATCTGATATTCATTTTTCAGGATTATTAAGGTAGTAAAAAGCTGAAATTTATTATCACTGAATTAGCTGAACTTCAGATGAATATTAATACATAGCATGAGCTCTCAGTTTTGTACATTTCTAGGGTAGACTACAGAATCCTCGGTGAGCTGCTTTCTGTCTCCTTCTCCCAATGGATGCTCTGTGTTCTACCATCAGCTCAATGTACCTCCAGATTTCTCCAAGATGCAGTGCTTTTTTGACCGTGTATGTTTGCTTACAGTGTTTGTTTTTTTTTTTTTCTAATGTATGCAATATCTACCTCTTGCTGTAGTTCTTATGTTAATGCTCAGAAAGTTTGCCCTGATCGCATTTGTTTGGGGAACAATTAGGAACCTGTTCCTTGTATTTTTTTTTCATATCCTTTAAAGTGTATGGTATACCTAGGATAATAATGCCTGGCCCATAGGAGAATTTCTACATAAAAGAATTTACTTGTTGATTAGATAATTAATTAGTGACTCTCACCTCCTACACTCTGTTGGATTTATCACTTGATTGTTTTCTGTCTTTCTCATTATATGACTTATTCCCCAAAGGCTCGGACAGTAGAATTTATTATTGCATCAGCAGCACCCATCACTGCAGTCAGCACAAAGAAGATACCTCATAAATGTCTGCCAACCTGAGCCTAAATTGTACAAGTGCTCCAGAAAGTAGGTACTCTTAATCTATGAAATCTTCACAGTAGCAGTTAAGAAAGAATTGAGTTGAACTAAGGCAAATCTAAAAGCTATTTGTAAAGCAAAACATTTGGTACAGCAAAGGAATTTAACAGTTTAAATGTGTTTTTGGTTGAAATGTTTGCTCTACTAACAGTCATTTCTAAAATGTGTTTTTACTGTTAAGGGTGAAAAAAATTGTCTCAAAGGCATTAGGACATTGAATGTTAAAAACATATCTAGCCCTCAGACTAGAAAAGTGATAGTCAGTAGAAATGCTTGCAGGCAAGGATTCAGCTTCACATGGTTTCAAAATATTTCCATGGGTGAAATGTTCTTAGAGACAGCTCAAACTGAAAGAACTGTGTTTGCTAGTCTTGCTGCTAGTACCATTTCATTAACACATAGGCGAGCACATTGTTGGAAAGTAGAAGTATTCCTGTGTTGGAGACCAAGTGACCTCTGTCTTGCCCTTCTGCATCTTGTGACTCAGTGCAAAACATCCTGACACCTGTTGACACCAATTAGGTTGGGCTGGAGTCTCTTGAGTGCCTCTTATTGTCTAGCAAACAAGCCCCCCCACCTGTAGCTGCCTTGGGCTACACATGCCCTTGGCTCCTGGTTCTTCCTGTGATTTGTATCCTAGCAACCTTAGTCCATGCCCCACTTAGCCCCTGCCTCTTTTCCTAATGTCTTCTTCCTGATATTCATAACCTTATGATAGGCCTTTGTCTCTGTTAATCACCACATTCCTGTATGGGTGCCTGACTCCTCCAAGTTATATATACCACCTAAAAGAATAAAGATTTGCCGATTTGATCAGGAGATTGTCTTGTCCGCCCTCCGAGTTCCCTCTTGTCTCTTTCACCCCAGGTTTCTGAGGACTCGTGCTCTACTGAGGCCAGTGGGCCGCGGCATTCCTGATTCTGCTTGACAATAAAACTTAAAAATTAAAATGAACTTACTATAACAGAAGAAAACAGCAGAAAAGAAACTTGTCTTGTATATCAAAATGATACTAATAATTTGAACATACTCATAGCAACCAGTAAGATCGAGGCAGTAATTAGAAATCGCCCAACTAAAAGGAACCCAGAAACACAGACACAGCAGAAAACCCTGCAAAGAACTAACACCAACACTCTTCAAACTATTCTGCAAAATAGAGAAGGAAGAAACACTTCCAAACTCTTTCTATGAAACCAGTATTACTCTCAAACCAAACCAAACAAAGACACCCCCCGCAAAAGAAAGAGAAAATTATAGGCCAATCTCTCTGATGAACATAGACACAAAAATTGTCAATAAAATACTCACAAACCAAATGCAAGAACACATCAAAAAGATTATCCACCATGATCAAGTTGGCTTCATCCCAGAGATGCAGGAACACACATAAATCAAATATAATCCACACATAAACACATTCAAGGACAGAAACCACATAATCATCTCATTAGATGCAGAAAAGACCTTTGACAAAATCCAACAATCATTCATGAGAAAAGGCCTGGAGAAGACACAGAGGCATGGACATACATCAGCATAATGCAGGCAATATACAAAAAGTCTACAACTAGCATCATGCTAAACAGAGAACAATTCAACATTCCCATTAAAATCAGGAACAGGACATGGATATCCACGCTTTTCATTCCTATCCAGTAGAGTACTTGCAGTCTTATTTAGAGAAATAAGGCAAAATAAGGAGACAAAGGGGATCCAAATTAGAAAGGAATATTCCCATTCACAATAACCTCAAATTTATAACATGTGTTGGAATAATTCTAATCAAGAGAGTGAATGACTTGTATAATACAAAGTTGAAGACACTGAATAAAGAAAATGAAGAGGATACCAGAAGTTGGAAAGACCTCCCACACTCATGGATGAGTAGGATGAATATTGTGAGAATGACCATCCTACAAAAAGCAATCTACAAATTTAATGCAATACTCAATAAATTCCTGCACAATTCTTCTAGAAATTGAAAAAAAAAACTCTATTTCATTTATTAATGTACAAACAAAATAATACCCAGGCTAGTCAAAATAACCCTGACCAATAAAAGAACTGTTAGAATCATCACCATCCTCGTCTCCAACATACCACAGAGCTGTAGTAATGAAAAATGCAGCTTGGTGCTGGCATAAAACAGACATTAATGAGTAGAATAGAATTGGAGACCCAGATTTATCTCCACATATTTACCACCACCTGTTTTGACAAATGAGCCATAATTACACACTAGACCAAAGAAGGCATGTTCATAACATGGTTCTGTTCAAATTGGAAAGCTACATTTAGAAGCTAGATCTCTATCTCTCACCATGCACTATGCAAAAAAATCAACTTGAAATGGATCAATGACCTCAAAGAAAGACCTGATACCCGGAATCTAACAAAGGGGAAAGTAAGGATTACAATGGATCTATACGAAGGGACTTTCTGAACAGGACTCCTACAGCATAAGCATTAAGTACAGTAATTGACAAATGGGACCTCATAAACTAAAGTGCATTTTTATAAAAAAGGACACTGTGCTGGATAACTTTAGAGTCAACATGACACACCTGGGTAAGAAGGAGCTTCAACTGGAGAATTGCCTCCATTGGATTGGCCTGTGGACACATCTGTGAGGCACTTTTCTTGATTGTTGAGTGATGTGGGAAGGTCCAGCCCACTGTGATCAGTGCCACTTCTGGGCAGATTGTTGTCCCATCTTGTATAAGAAAGCAAGTTGAGCACAAGTCAGGGGAACAAGCCTTTAAGCAGTGTTCTTCAATGGCCTAGCCATCAGTTCCTGCCTCCAAGTTCCTGCCCTGAGTTCCTACCTTGGCCTGCCTCAATGATGAACTGTAACCCAGGAGATGTAAGCAAAATAAACCCTTCCTCCCCATATTGGTATTGGTCAGAGTGTTTTGTCACAGCAATAGAGAAGCTAACCAGAACAGAAATTGATACCAGAGAGTGGGCTATTGCTGAAAGAATTCCTGACCCAGTTGTTTTGGGGAGAATTGTGAAAGTGTTTAGAACTTTGGGCTGGAAAAGCCATTGAATGCTTAAAGAGTAGTAATCTATAGCTCTGGAACTTAGAATAGTTCAGCTGAAAGAAGTTTAGATGATGGAGACCTGAGTTGTAGCATTTCAAAGGGAAATAAAGATTATCAGGACTGTTTGTGTGATATTTCAAATTGGAAATCTGTGGTTTATGGTCAGCTGGGGCTGAAGAATCAGCTGTGATTAAGAAGAGACTAAAACTAGGGGCTGGGGAGTTGGCTCAGCAGTTAAGAGCACTGACTGCTCTTGCAAAGGACCTAGGTTTGATTCCAAGATTCCACATGGCATCTAACAATGACCCATAACTACAATTCCAGGGCATTCCAAAGCCCTCTTATGACCTCCGTGGGCATTGCACTTATGTACATGCAGGCAAAACACTCATATACATAAAATAATAAATAAAATATTTTGAAATTTTTTAAAAAAACAGACCAGAACCACTGAATTAAAACCTTTGCTTTACTGGGACAACTGATGCTGGTTAGCTGGGGCTAAACTATCAGCTGTAAGTAACAAGAGACCAGCATCCCTGTCTGGGAAGATTCCCATTCACAACAACCTCAAAAACATAACATGTGTTGGAATAATTCTAATTAAGAAAGTGAATGACTTGTATAATACAAAGTTGAAGGCACTGAATAAAGAAAATGGATATCCAATCTCCTGGGAAGTATTTCCTCAGGGTCAGCACATAGAAGTTATGGTGCAGAGGGAGTCTGTGCCTCCATCTCAAGGTGGAAGCATGACTTGGTAATGTGTAAGAGTCTCCCACATGGTTCTGGTGTTGAAAACCTGAAGGAGTCACAGAGAGCAGCTGAGGCCTAGCACCCTGAGAAGCCAGGAATGGCCATTGGCCAAAGTGCAGATTTCACAGGATTGAAGAGGTCATGGAGAGGATCTGAGAGGATCTGCACCCCCAAGAGGCCAGAAGAGCTCATTGGTGAAGGTGCAGCCTCAGTGTCAGTGGAGACCCCAACATTTTGGAGATTCCAGGAACATGGGATTACCACCAAGGATGGCAGCTGCTGTGGAATGGAGCTGGCCTTAGCCTACAAGAAGAGCTATGCTTGCTATGGACTGAACAGCAGCTGAACAGAGAAAAGGAGCTCCCAAAACCTTTTGGAGGCCAGAAGATAATGAGTATTAGATCCTAGATGTCCATCCTTGAGCTACTTTGCTGGACTTTGGTTTTGCATAGTGATTCTTACCTTTTGAAATAAGACAGCTCTTAACTTGTTTTGGATTTTACAGGAGGTCACAGTTAAGAGACTTTTAAGAGAGACTTTAAACTTCTAAAGTATTTGGATTTTTTTAAGGACTGAGGGATTTTTAAGATTATACTGTCTGGTGTTGTAATATTAACATAAGATGTTGGATATTATGAAATTGAAGGGTTGTAGTTTAAAGTGATGTGTTTCTTTATCAGGGTCAATTGTGCTAGATAACTTTAGTTGTCAACTTGACACACCTAGGTTAGAAGGGGCCTCAACTGGGAAATTGTCTCCATTGGGCTGGCCTGTGGCCATATCTGTGAGGCATTTTCTTGATTTCTGAGTGATGAGGAAGGACCCAGGACACTGTAGGTGGTACCACCTCTGGACACATGGTCCTGTATTGTATAAGAAAGCAAGCTAAGTACAGTCTGGGAGGTGGGTGGGATAAGCCAGTAAGCTGTGTTCCTCCATGGCCTGTGCTTCAGTTCCTGCCTCCAGGATCCTGCCCTGAGCTCCTGTCTTGGGCTTCCTCAGTGATGAACTGTGATCCAGGAGATATAAGCAAAACAAACCTATTCCTCCCCAAGATGATTCTGGTCAGAGTGTTTTGTCACAACAATAGAAAAGCTAACTAGAACAGACCGCATTATTCAAGTGGAGCCAATCTACAGTGGGGAAAAAAATTCTTTAGTAACTATACCCCTAACAGAGGTTTAGTATTTAGAATATACAAAGAACTCAAAGAACTAAGCTTCAAAAAAAATAACCAAACAAAATTGGGACCAGGATCTGAACATGGTGCTCTCTAAAAATGAAATGTAAGTGACTGAGAAATATTTTTTAAATATTTAGCATCTTTCATCATCAGGAAACGCAAATTAAAACCACTGTGAGGTTTCACCTTACCCCATTCAGAATGACTAAGACCCCAAAACAAAACAAGGACAAATGCTGTCAAGAATGTGGAGAAAGGGGAGCACTCCCCACTGCTGGTGGGAAGACAGGCTGGAACAGCCGCTGTGGGGATCATTGTGGAGAAAAAGCTGAACATCAGTCTGCCACGTGATCCAGCCACAGCATTCTTTAGCATATACCCAAAAGACTCCATTCCCTAATACAGAGATATCTGTTCATCCATGCTCGTTACTGTCCTTTTCATGATATCCAGGGATTATAAACACCAGAAATCTCCATCAACTGATGAATGGAGAACGGAGGTGTGCTACACGTACACAATGGAATGTTATTTAACTCTTAGAAAAAAATGAAGGTATGAAATTCTCAGTTAAGTAGATGGAACTGAAAAAAATCATCCCGAGGGAACCCAGACCCAGAAAGACAAAATTCACATGTACTCTCTTATATCTGAATGCTAGCTTTGATATCTTTATATATGCATGTTTGAATCTGAGTCTCCAAAGGGATCAGAGAAGTAAAAAACGGTCATGGGGGTTGTAGGGAGAATCTTCCTAGAAGCAGAGATAGAATGAAGTGACATAAAGGGAGAGGGGAAAGTCGATGGGAAGGGTTGAATGGGGGGTGATGGGAGGGCAGGGCACCGGGGAAGGACAGGCCTTTAGACAAAGCCACATGGAAACCTACCACTATAGTGGTTTCTTAAAGTATACACACATACACTGTGAAGAGAGAGTAGAAGGACTGCCTTATTGCAAAGAGACACTGCCCCTCCTTAGCCGCCACAGGACAGCAAACTAAACGCCCAGTGCCAGGAACGGCCTCCATGTTTTGAAGCTGTTGACTGTGGGTCCTGTGGACCTTTAGTTAACACTGTCTCCTGCTCCTGCTCTTGGTTACCCACAGAATTTAATGGTAAGGCTCTGTTTCTGAAGACACTACCTACATGAGCTGTAGAACAGTCAAGGAGAAATGAAGCTGGTGCTGACCTCCAACCTCATCTCTACTGGCTAGCGTTCATAGTGCTGGAAGGTGTTATGCATGCTACCTGAAGAGAAAACCAGTCATCAACCTTACCCAGCTGTGAATCCTGTGATATACAACAACTGACCTGGCAAGATATGCCCATTGGTGTAATAGTGGCAGGAATATCTTATGAGTATCTCTTCACTTTCTCATTGGATTTAAGATCTGCTTTGTAAGATGGAGTACATCTAACCTTGATATCAGGCCTAGGAACCTGAGGCTAAACAGGTCACAGGCCATAAGGGAGATCCTAATACTATTATTCTGCTAAATAGATATATGATTAACCTTATTTCTAATGACCTATTGTTATACCCATAGATTAATGCATCTCTCAACTCTCCAGAAAACCATAAGCAGACAATATGTAGAGAATAAGGGGCTACAGAGTGCTCATCCCTGAATAAGACACTTGCCACAAACTTCTGCCTCCCAAGTCTCCGGGTTCAGTGAGGAAACGGAGGTAGAAAGATTGTCAGAGCCAGAGAGTGGGTGACCAGAAGGAAAAGAGCCAGAGTTTTCAGACAGCTGGTCAGTTACTTACCTGAACTCACAGCAATGATCACAGCTCACAGCAGTGGTGACAGCATGCCCAATCTCCAACCTGACAAAATTCTGAGGACATGGGTAAAACCCCAACATACCTAAGGAAGAATCGGCAACTGATGGTTGCTGGTAGGTCAGTCAGTTTCCTTTAAGTGTGAGAGCTCTTAGTAGGTTGACCAGGTTCAAGTGGATGAACCAACAATAAACACAAATTTGACTTGTGTGTGTGTGTATTTGTGTGCATGTGTGTTTGTGTGTTTTGCATGTTTGTGTGTTTTGCATGTTTGTGTGGGTGTATTTGTGTGTGTGTGTGTGTGTGTGTGTGTGTGTGTGTGTGTGTGTGTGTTGAGTCAGGAGTAGTTGGCGAGGGCAGGTGAGAAGGGGATCTAAACATGATCCAAATATATTGTAGGAAATTCACATAAATTTCAAAACAAGTCAAAAAAAAAAAATAAATGTCTAAGAGGAGATGGAGGAGGGGCCTAAATATAATCAAAATCTGATGATTACAATTTGTTAATTGTATTTCTTAAATAATTATTCAGAGAATACCTTACTTTTCTTTAAAAAATATTAAGTTAAATACTACCCATAAAGAAGTACTGGAGTCAGGGAAGACAGCTCACTTGCCACCAAGCATGAGGAACTGAGTTCAGATCCCCAGAGCCCATGTAAACACACCAGGCATGGTGACTTGTGCTTGTAAGTCCAGTCCTGGAGAGGAGGAGACAGGAGGACGTCTGAGACTTGTAGCCAACCTAACTGGTGTGTCCTACATCCTAGTAAGAGACCCCCATCTCAAAATGCAAGGTACGTGGCTCCTGGGGAACCATACCTGAGGTTAATCTCTGGTCTACATGCACACATGCACACGCACTTGCACACACATGAACAAGGAGAGAGAGAGAGAAATATTGAATAAATTATGGCATTTTCTTGACAAATGATTTTATGTAATCATTACAAAAAAAATCACTTTGGCATGGTGGCACACACCTTTAATCATAGCACTTAGAAGGCAGAGACTGAAGGAATTCGGGTCCAGGCCAATCTGGTCCACATAGGAAATTCTAGGTAAGCTGGGACTACAAGGAGTTCCTGTCTCGATAAACAAAAATAAAAAAATTGATTAGTTAATTAATTTTATGACTGCTAGTGGAATATTAAATGAAAAAAACTAGTAGTAAAATGTGTTAAATTACATATTGCTGCATAACAAAGTACTACAAAACTTAGTGGTTTAACAACAGCTATTATCTTGGATTTGGCGAACTGTAGCATCCACACACACAGTCTAGCATTATCCTCTACTGAAGAGTCTCACAAGGCTGTTATCAGAGGATTAGCCAAAGGCCCAGGCATCTGCAGGGTCAACAAGACAACACTGCTTCTAAATCCACTCAGTAGTTATGACAGGATCCAGCTCCTTCAGACTGTTGGACTGAGGTTGCCCAAAGCCACTTTCACTCGCTGCATACTTGAATTTCTTAAAAATGCAACTCATAACACAAAACCAGACTTCCTAAAAGAGAGAAAGGCAGTAAGACAGAAATCAGTCTATTCTGCAGAGGCTCAGAAATGACAAGATATCATATCCACAGCAGTTGGTCAAAGCACTGGGTCCAGATTCCAAAGTGGGGGATTGCAAAAAAGTGTGAATACTGGGAGGTGGAGAACTTTTAAGTCCATTTTCTAAGATTTCTTCCCAAAACTAAAATCCACTTCTTCATATATGTAATTATGCATGTTTTATAGGCATAATATGAGGAAGAGAAAATTAGAGAAGAATATGCAACAGGTTAACACAGGAAATCTGAGTAACTTGCTAAAGAGGCAAAAAGACAAAAATAAAAAGAGATTTGAGAACTGGAAAGATGGCTCGGGGGTTAAGAACTCTGCTCTTGCAGAAGACCTGGGTTCAATTCCCAGCACCCACATGGGCTAACCTCGGGGTCTATAACTCCAGTTCCAGAGGATTTGATGTCCTCTTCTGATCTCCAAGGACATTGTGCAATACGAGTGAACTTACATGCATGCAGACAATACACTCATACACATAAAATAAAATAATATTTTTAAAATAATAAATACCATGAAAAACACATAAACATGCATGTATGCACAAATACACACATTATGTGGGGGGAATGTGTCTATCCATAATACTATTAGACCTAAGAAAGTTTTTTCTTTGTGACAGGTTTTCCCTATAACCCCAGCAGGTCTGGAACTTGCTGTGTAGACCAGGTTGGCCTTGATTTCACAGAGACCTCCTTACCTCTCCTTCCCAAGTGCACAGATTAAAGGTGTGTGTCATCACATCTGCACAGCCTAAAGTTTTTAACCAGAGCTTTACAAAGAAGCTGAGGTCATCTTTCAGGCACCAGAACACTCACAAGTGAATAAAATTTACCTGAGCAGTTCACTGGAGAAGAGTCAAGATTCTCTAAGCTTTGTAACTGGGTAGTTGAGGACAGTTAAACAACAATGATTGAAAGCTTAGCTCTGAATGGGTTGGATGCAGTGAACTACACCAAGTTGTCTAAATAAGTCCTAGTCTTCAGAAAGTCTCCCACTCTAGTCCACTAGTGTCTTGTGTCTTGGGACCACTCGGTGTCAATGGATACATTTCTATTTCAGGTGGTTGGACCCTTTTGTGCTAAAACACAGCATTCATCTCTATTATCTCAGGTAAAGCGATTTTTTTTCCTTTTTAATCAGGAAAAACTGAACAAGTTCTAAGAAAAGTGTGCAGCCCTATTGTGTTTCCACAAAAGCCATAGGAAGCATGTCCCCCGATGTGCTGTATGCATGTTTAAGTATGTTGCTCTAAACACAGAGACATGGAGTTACGGTTCAGTTGAGTGAAACTGCTAGTTTTCTGCTTGTATTGCTCTTGACTGTGCAGTGTGCATTCCCTGCTAAGGTGATGAACCCTGTAAGTTTGCTCACAGCTGAGCTACTCCTCAGGATACATGGCCTCAACCACTAATCAGGACAGCCACTGTGTACAGTTTCATGATAATGACAAGCATGCATGACTTTTGAATTTTGAAAACATCATGTAAAGAAATAAAATCTGCTTTATTTGACTTAACAGTTTTTGCAGTGTTCTGGGGGTGGGTTGCTTTCTAACTCCTTTAAACAAAACTTATCTGGCAGTGGTGTGCAGTGGAAATTCTTTCAGACTAGAACAGGAAGTAGAGCCGTTGGCTGAATATGATGTTAGTGGAGCAGAATATGTAGTTTATAAAGAAAGAGAAACAGAGTGGTTGTCTAAGAGAAGGAGCAGTGTGATAGAGAAAAAAGTAAGGCAAGCTTGCCAACCAGCATAAAGATCAGTTGTGGCTGAAGCTATGATTTTAAGGAGACATTGAATGACACCGATTTAGACATATGTGTGAGCTTCCCCAGCTATGTTCAGCTGTACTGTGTCCACGCAGAGCATCTGAACTACCTGAGTTAGTTTATAGGGTTGAACCTTTGCTATGAAGATGATAAAGAGAGGGGAAGGGAGGAAGTACAGCACACAAACCTGATACACGAGAAAGGAAGGACGTGAGAGGCAGTGAGAAGAAGCAGAGAGGTTGTGAGTGAGGGGTAAAAGCACTGGAGAGCAGAATCTGTGCTCTCCAGAGAGTAAGTGCTTACGATTAGAGTCAAAATGGGTTTGTTACTTTGAAGCAGAACACTTGGTCACCTTTCTTTCCAAAGAGTCCAGTTGATGTTCTAAGTGGTAGTTATTCTGACAATATATAAATCACAATACAATAACTAGACATTTCTCCCTGTCTATTAATCTCCTGCTCAGTTGGTTGACAGTGAGACTGTGTAGTGGACACAATCATGGAGAATAGCAATGACCCACCACAAGGGGAGGTGGGAGGCCAGCTTCTCACGTAAAGTTAAGACCACCTAGAATTGGGATTAGAGGAGTCAAAAGGCTAAGTCAGCTCTGGCAAGGGACATGACATGATTTAGGAACATTACCATAGAACAGTTTCACAAACTCAAAAAGCAGAGCAAAATTGAAATAAATTGGTGCTCACCAAGGAAAATGATGCATTGCAGAGGTGACTATACCTCTGAACAACTGGTAAAAAAGAAAAGTAGCTCGGATCAGATGTACCAAGGACTATGAGAAAAAAAAAACAAAAAAACAGAAGAACAACCTTTCTGCCGCCTCTTCCACAATGATCCCTGAAGGTAGTGGAAGGCCGATGAGAAGCATTATTTTCCAGACTTGACAAATGTGTAAACACAGGTGCTCACAGCCACTGTGACTGCATGTATAAGACCTGCACAAGACGAAGCCAGCTAAAACCCCGGCAGGGACAGATGGGGTTCACACAGTCCCATCCCTACCTGAACTATTGGCAACTGATAGCTGCTTGAGTGAGGGGTTTTGGGGGAGTCAGTGTTCTTCGGGAGGCCATCTCCAATAGGCTGCCCATGCTCCAGTGGACGCCCTACACCTGTGCACATACTGGCAGTGGACTCCGTGAATTTAACGCAGTCTATGAAGCTGGGAGGAAAAAGAGGCGATGGAATACGTGAGGGGCTGGAAGAGAGAATGAGAAGTGGATTTGACTGAAATGGCAGTGTATGCGTGTTCAAATTTCTCAAAGAATAAATAAAAAAATAGAGAGTATCCACGGGTGTCAGTGGACTCAGCTAAACAGAATGGGTGCATGAGGTACCGTGTCACTATTAATTGTCCATTTCTACCTTCTAAAAGCATGACCTACTACATACAGAATAATGAGGAATGTGACAAACACATGGCAAACGGTATGCTGTGTTCCAGCAGAAGTACAGTTTCACCAGGAAATCACACTGGGATTTTGTTTCCTAGAGAACCTGTCTCTCTCTGTATTCACACCAGATGAAAACCTGCAGGAAGTCTGAGAGAGGAGTCCGCCCAGCTGATACTGTCTCTCCACACTGCAGCGATAAGTTCTCATATCACCTTGGCTCTTCCACCGCCCACTTTGATCTTTTTTGGTGATGACACGACACAGAATCTTTGAAACAATTTGTTCATGTCTTCAAAATCACTAAAATGTTATGGCTTCTTGAATCAGAACCCCTGGTTTGGCTTCTCCTCTAGAGAATACAGTAGGATTGTCAGCTGGAGTAATTCTGAAAATGGAGACAGATAACAACAGAGCAGTCAGGACCCTGCTGAAGCTCCAGTGCTAATTTTAGGGACCTAGATTTCCTGCAATGAATATTGAAGACCCAATAACATTTGGAGTCCTTCTGTAGCATCGTATTTTTCTTGAAAGAAAAGAGACAAAGAAGAAACATGCATTAACCAAAACAATAATAATAATAATGTGCTTGAAAGAATAGAAATTGTTATTTAACCAGAGGGTGGAAATCTTCTAGGAGGTTCCTTAAAGAAAATGTTTACATTCATTTTTTTAAATAAAAGGATTCATCTGACAGCACATTACAAACAAAACTCACATCGCTCTTGACGATCTCAGCTGGAGGGAAAGCATAGAATGCAGCCCAATTTATTGCCAACTGGTTTTAAAAGTTACAGGCCCAGATCCAAGGGAAGCAGAGAGGGGCGACTAGAGCATAACAGGTGAGGAACTCACATTTTCTGGTCATCAAACGTGAACAAGCTTTGTGCTCGGCACTTTACAGAATTTTTTTCTTTTTAAAACAAAACCAACTTTATGGCAAATAAACCTCATGTACAGTTAAGAGAAGTGAGGCCCAAGCAGCCTCTCAAATTGCCTGACATGACACAGCCCCTCACAGGTAGGCTTTGAGGGCTATCTGACCTCAAAGACACGAATTCTGCATGAACAAATTCTCTACAGTTGATTTACACCTTTTTCAAATACAGAAAAGCAGAAATGGAAATTCTATCTAGGAAGGAGATTTCCTTGCTTCTGCATATTTGTTTAGACAATAATTCATAAAACATAAACATCCCAGCTATGATGCAGCAGTGAGTTGGAAGCGGTGTGGTTTGGTGCCTTCTGTGACTTTTTCTGACACAGCATTTACATGATGACATTTCACCATCCTGAGAAAGTGATCAGAGCAGGATTAAGTGCACTCAGTGAAAATCAAAGGATTAACTTCAGCATTTATAAATCATAGCTGGTGGAGAAACTGCAACCTTCAAGTCTCTTGGCTGTGGTCAGAATCAGTTTGGAATTGCAGTCCCTTACTTCAGGCTTGGCTCTGTTTATTCCTAAGATCTTAAACTCAGTCAGATGCACATATTTACAAGACTTCTCTGACCCTTCGAGGCATCTGAGCTTGTAATCCTTGGGCACGATCCTCTTCTTCCAACTCCTACACTTTATGATTGTTTGATTTAGAATCACTAAAATATGTACCCAGATCTGTCAAAACTTTAAAGAAAAAACTCACATTGTTCTAGTAAGAAATTACTCTTGAAAGCAAAGATTTTCTGATCTTCAGAAGACATCAGTATTTGTGGGAAAGGAAAGGGGACTGTGCCATTTCCCTAGTCTTTAACTGGAATGAAATATTTATATTATAATCATATGTCAAACTATTGACAGATGCCAACTAGACACCAACGCTTCAACAAGACCCTAAGCTACACACCGAGGACAATACAAGGAGGATTGATGCTCCGACCTCAGCCTCCACGAGGAAGCCTCTCATCTCATTTATAAATTAATACTATTTCGTCAGCCTCTACACTGATGTGTCTGAGTTCCTGAGAACTGGCAGAAATGTTTTTAGGGTTATACATAGATTTTTTTTCTTTAAGAACTAAGTAAAATCAAGGAAACAAATTGTAGCAAGTCAAAACATTCTTAGCCGTGTCCCTTTGGGCCACACTGAACTGAATGAATGCAAAATAACTGTTTAGGAGAAAAGGGAGTTTTACTGTTTATTTATGAAATAAAAAGTTATTTATCATACCCCAGAGGCTTATGCAAGGTAAAATGTAGTTCTTCATATTTTCTTCTCTATTTCAGCAATGTTTCCCAATGAAGTTAGATTGTTCTTTTAAATTCCAAATGTCTCAAATGTCCTTTAATTTTGTGAATAACACACAAAATTTGTTTCTCCCATCACAAATATGGCACTCCATACCAACAACTCAAGACTGATTCCTATGTCAGACAGTGCTGCTTAGTAAACACGTATCTCCCCCTGGAGCAAAGGCTAGTACTCAGTGAACACGAAACACTTGGTTTTCTGCAGTGTTTATCATCATACTTGTCATTGTTCTGAGAATGTAAGAGGCAGACTCTTCATTAGGAGGCTCTCAGTTTTGTCAACGGATATTTTCTATTATGATTTCATTTCACAGATATGTGAAAAGTCAAATATCTGTAACTAAATCCCTCAGAACCCTGAATAGAAGACAGGTGAAAAGAAATGGATGCTGGCTGTGAAGGTGGCTGGGTCATTTTTTGAGTAACACTCCAGTGGTTTCACTTGTCTCTGGAATGCACAGTTGTTAAAAACTTTACATGAAATAGTGTTTCTTTAATGTTACCATTTCAAAATTAGCAAATCCTTCACATGAACATCAGAATGCCTTCATTTATTTGTTTCCTGTGTTGATTAGCTTCCTGACACTGCGACAAAACTCTTAAGAAAATCAGATTTAAAGGTAAAGACTTGCCTTTGAATCACAGTTTCAGAGACTCAGGCTACGACCACTTGATTCGCTATTTCTCAGTCTGGTGAGGCAGAATATCATGCAGCAGGGCAGAGCTGCTCACCTTGTAGTTGCCAGCAGCCAGAAACAGAAGGAAGAGGCTAGAGACAGAATGCACCCTTCAGAAGGAATCCCCAATGACCTGCTTCCTCCAATCAAGCTCCACCTCCAAGAGTCCATTAAGCCACAAAACTGTTGACGGATTCCTTCGAGGTTAGAGTCATCACCATCCAGTGACCTTCCGGAGGCATCTTTCCTCTCCAGGTCACTGCACTGGGGACCAAGACATCTGCAAGACGGGCTTTTGGAGGATGTTTCAAATAGAACCATAATCTCCAGTAAGGACTATTTAGAGCTTAAGCAAATTAGCAACTAAATACAAAGATAAAAAAAGTGACTGTTTCAAATGCAGAAGGCAGCAGGGGTGAGTGTGCAGAAACGGCGCCTCCCCACTGGGCTTGCTGGATGTGTATTTTCTCTCCTTCCCCCACAGTGCCTTCTACATATCCTGACACCTGTTGTCTGTTTGCAAGTGGCGTGTCTACCTTCTCCACCATACAGTGGGCAGATTTACTGTAATTTTATTCACTGATGGGCTCCTAAGGTTTAACAGAAATCCTGGCATATAACGAGTGATTGGCACATCATTACTGAATAAATAAATATATGAAGCTAAAAGTGATGTATCGATGACTGAATTGTGAAGCTGTCTGACCTTGTGAAAATTCATCATGACCCAACTCAGGTTTCATGACCTGAAGTTCCTGGTCAACAAGAAAATGTTGATATTTTAAAGTTTCTTCTTTTATTTAAATCATCTCTTACAAACCCATAATCAAAAATTCTGTACACTAAGTTTGGAAGGTATTTACTACAGGAGTTTCAACTAAACCTCTTAAAGTGGATTACCACAGGCATAAAAACTATTGCAGATTCAGTCAGAAGAGTACCCTAAGCTGGCTGGACCTCGAGTCACTCTTACTCATCCTGGCCGCAGTCCCTTGAGAAAAGCAATGGGATTCCCACTGTGCAAGTGAGTCAGCTGAAGCTGAGAAGGAAAGTTGGCCTGAGGTTTAACAGATAGTATATGGAATGCTTGGACTATGGGAACTTGCTAAATAAGCAAGCAAAACCCAAATGAGAATATATATATATATATATATATATATATATATATATATATATATAATTTAGCTTTATTTGTAAAAAGCATACATTCTAGTAAACATGAATTCCAATAATTTGAAGTTAAGATCCAGACTTACAATACAAAATCTTCTGGCTCTAATTTAATAATTCAAATAGCGACATTGTGGGAATGAAGCATTTCCTGTTACATAGACAGTACTCTTCTAACAGTGAGGAATATGATGCACTGGAAGCTTTATAAAAGAACCTGAAAATTGTTTCCTCCACATTTGTATTTTGAAACGAATCTCTTCCTGCAGACAGAAGAGGGCATGGCTTTGTACTACGTTTGCAGATTTTACAAATTGAGTGTTATAATTCTACTGAGAATTTTTTTTTTCAAAATAGGCATAAAGCCACTTCCTAGAATATGCTTTCCCCAGAACTATTTCCAGTTCTAAGTCAGGAAGTAATAAAAAATTTTACAAGGATGGGGGTGGGGGAGACAAGGAATTACTAGGCAATTAGTGTTACATATATACCTGAAGTTTGAGTGGCTAAAGATACCTGTAGAAAAATGAGAATTGCAGCTATAATAATTATTGGACGATGTTTATCATCATCTAAGCCCCACAACTTTATACTGAAATCATGTTCAGAGGACTGTCTGTGTTCAGCTCTCCACCTCTGGGAATCCCTTCAGCCACATCTCTACGGCAGGCAATATTGCACTTATCCACGGAGAGGAAGAAGCTGATCTGCTGAGCTGTGGTCCTGCTCTGTGAAAACACCAAATTGCTGACAGTATTGATTTTAGGCTATTTACCCACTTCTAATTCTTCAGAATTTAATATGGAGAAACCAATGTTTTTTGTTCATTGGTTCATTTGTTTGTTTAAGAGATCTTTCTTTCTGGACAAGCTCAGTTCTTTAAGGATAAATGAGTATTTTGTAAATTGGTCCACTGAACGACAAGCCAGCAGATTTGAAGCCAGCTGTCATCTTTTATTCGTCACACCCATAAATCCAGTCTGGGATCTTTCCCAGCATATCCCTGCATCATGAGCAGAGTATTGAGGGGAAGTGGTATCTGCTTTGTAAAGTGTTTTTATTTAGGGGGAGGGGCGTGACTGTGTTCATTGAATTGGTTTTCTTACAATTTTTCATAAGAAAGTGATGCTATATTATTGTTCTCTTCCTTTTTCAAATTGACCACCTTTCATTCATGAACTAGATATCAGTCCTAATATTCTATGTTTAAACTCTATCAGTCTGCACCAAGATATTCCTGTTTTGACCCTCCTCTCCAAAAAGAAGTGACTCTGCCTTCTTCCTTCTAGATCTCCCAGGCTCACAGTGTGACTAAATAACGTCAAAAAGCTACAGCTGAGCCTGTATGTTTTACTAGCAACATGAAATTTAGAAGGGATCATCAGAAAATTATCTTCAAAGATTTTTTTCTTGCATGCTTAAGTGCTTCTGCTAAAATGAGGCTGGAATGACGGCAACCACTCTGATACCCTGGGCTCTCAGCATTCTGATTCTTTCTTCACTAGCAGAGGCAGTGAATTTAATACTCAGATTTGCTGTGACAGGCTGACAACTGATATCACAAGACCACAGCTAAGAGTGGTTTATTACTTTTAGTGGGATTTATTTAATTCAGTCTCATAGCCTGAGGGTGGGGTAAAGATTTAACTTGAAATTAAATTCCAGCAGGAGACCTTTTAATATAAGAAAAATGGGCAGAAGGATAAATGACATGCTCAATTGCAATGAATTTAGAAAAAAAAAAGAAGCTATATTTAACATGGAAAAAATTCCCACCAAATCATTTCAGTTGTATGACAGAAACAGAGAGAAAAAGTACAGATATACCCATGATGGTGAAAGAAGTTAAAAGAGAGCAAGCTAAAGGAAAGTTTTTGACACACTTGATTTTTTTCAGTCTATGAAGGGAAAAAAAAAATCACAGTTTATGAATGCTTTCCATCAATGTCTGGGTAAGTTGATAAAAAAAAAAAACCTCAAGTGTTTTTGTTGTTGTTTGGCTTTAAATTGTACCATAATTCTCGATGATACAGAAGAATTCAGACAAAGTCATGAAGAGAAATTTCAGCCTAAGCACGGGCAATGACTACATTCAAAATTTCAGAACTGAAAGCGGAATTTCACTTGAAAGCCAAGAAGAGTTTTATCATAACGGGTAACCAGACAGGACCTAGCCAGCAGGAAATCCTCGGGAGACTGGGTGGCTGTGCTATGATCTCTGTGTGCTTATGGGAAATGGCACATGGAGGGGAGGAGATGCCCCATGTCAGTATATACTAGAGCACTGGTGGTACATTTGCCTTCTGAATTAATCTTGTGTTCCCTGATGCTCCTTTTTTAAAGAAAACACTTGGTTTCTTAAAAATCTGTTGAGCTTGAATGCTTCCTCTAAAGGAAAATTTAATTTTAAGGCTTTGGGAAGACAAATGCGCAAAGGAAGAGCAAGACCTGAGAAGCAAAGCCCCATTTGCCTTACTCTACCTTGTCCACCATGGGAATGCAGATCCAGATTTCACAAGCCGTGGGCTGCATAGCTCTGAAACATCCCTGGCACTAGCTGAAATCATGAAGATTTTGTTTTCTAGTCACATGCCATATCTTTATTGTCCCTCTCCTCTCTTCAGGAACCTGAGGTTGTCATGGTTCTGCAGGTTGACTTCTTTGAAACCCAACACATACTTGCTAAGGGTATCTTCTTCTTCCCCTGTCTTCAAAAGAGCCTGCACTGTGTTTGTAAGATCTAAAAGATTGAAACATACCTCCCAGATGAATGCAGTATGTAATGTATTGTCTGCTTACCACATTCATATCTCAGTTATCTCTTCTTGCCCATCAGAGGCTGTATTAGTCAGGGTTCTCTGAAGGAGTAGAACTGATAGAATGTGTACATACTATTAAAAGGAGATTTATTGGTTTACGATAATGGCAGGAGTAGGTTCTCCTCTAGGGTCTGTGACCTCTCCAGCCACAGGATATTTGGCTAGGTTTATAGTACTAGGCATGGATTCTTTCCTATTGAGCAGACCTTAGGTCCAATCAGATAGCTGTTGGTTACTGTCAAGATGAAAGTAGCACTATTACACCGTTGGAGAAGCCTTACTGGGCCAATCACTGTTGTGGTATGTACATAGGCTTTACAGCTGTCTAGAACTGGTGACTACTTTTCTCCTTTGCAGCTTACACAGCAGCTTCCAATACTCTGAGGGTTGGTCCTCAGAGAGGAGGCTTCCAGGTCAGTTCCAGCTTGATTTCTCCAAGTCCTGTTTCAGATGTGATGTATTGAGCAATAAGGTCTTACCTTCAAGTTCAAGTTCCAGGAGGTAATCAAGGGTAATGAAATATTGTTTGGGGAGTCTTTTGGACTACCTTAGACAACAACTCAAAGGGGTGCTCCCATGCCTGACATTTTTTTTACGTAACCTACAGCTCTTGAAGGGGACATTGTCATCCTGTGATATATATATATATATATATATATATATATATATATATATATACATATATATTTAGATAGATATATATAGATATAGATGGATAGATAGACAGATAGATGTATATATATAATATATATATATATAAAGTTTTACACATACCCTCAGTGTTACTTACCTCTCCTTCCTCCCTCTCCTCTGTATTGTGCTCCTTCTACTCTCCCCAGTCCTCCATTTTTCCTACATCCCCCTTGATAACAGCTGTGTTCTCCTAGCTTCCTATTTGGAGCTCCTTCCCACCTCCCCCCATGATCTCTTTCAAATTTCCTGACTTCTGAAGTTAGTTTGGGGTTATATAATAAACTAAATATTCATAGCTAGGCTCCACAAATAAACTGAATTCTAAATCCTTACATCCTTATGCCCACAGATGAGTGTAGCTCTCACCCCTCATCAAAGACGCTTCACTTTGCAACAGATGGAGACTATTACAGAGAACTACAAGTGGTCAAAATGCAAAGTATAAGTAACCATGGAATGCCTAGCCCTGGTTGATACAACTGCAATGCAATCCCTACACCCGAGGCTGGGTGGGTGTTACAAAAGAGGGGGCAGAAAGACTGTCAGATCCAGAGGACCAGGACTCATGCTGCAGGATAGTGCCTTCTAGACATGACAGTGAAACAACATCCATGTAATCTCAACAACATGGTTAACATGCCAATGTGGATCGGGGAAATTTCACAAGGTCCAATACACACACACACACACACACACACACACACACACACACACATAACTAGTAGTAGCAGTAGTATAACGATAATGATTAAAGAAGAGGGCACAAAATTAACAGTGGGACACAGGAGGAGGTGGAGAAGATGTCCTCCTATCTGGGCTGTCATTAGAAGGTGCTGCTCACGTTTAGAGTGAATCTTCCTGCTTCAAAAAAATCTAATCAAGAAAGTCATCCCTCACAGGAGTGCCTGGGGCTTGCATTTCAGTTGATTCCAGATCCAGCCAAGTTGACAACCAAGATTATCCATCATAGAGACCAAGGAAATAACCAATCATTCTACATATTAAATGCTTAGGTCCAAATGCATTAATAATCACTTATCACCTATTGAACACAGCTCAAACCTCTCAAAGTGTGGAATCACACTGGGCTCTACTACCGTCTTTGAATAGAACATGAAGGTCAATTAGTCAGTTAAACACTAACTTTAGTTAGGGATAGGTCTTCAGAATGTCTAACAGATGTTATTGTGCTCTTCCCAGAATGTTAAAATATCCCAAATCTCCTTTTGATTTTGAACTGCAGTCCCAGGTAACCTCAATGCTTGGTGCGTCTTAACAATACGACTTCAGTGACAGTTCTGGATCTAAGAAGATATACTCATTGTTTAAACCGAAGAACTAATGGTAGAAGCCAGGCTCACTGAACATGGTGGACTCAGCCAGGAGAGATTAGGGAACCGTGGTTCTTTTGGTAACTGTTCTTCATTCACTCTCCCCACTTCATAAATCATGAAATAATGCAGACTTGGACAGAATCTAGCAGAGGGTTTCTCTTAACTTTTAAGACCCCAGAGACAATTCTACTCACTCTTAACTTGTTTTCAATTAACTGATATTTTTCTTACAGCCTTTTGAAGGATAAGCGTTCCTTTTTCTCCTCTGGTACCCTTTGCTTCTGGATATTCACCAGCGTCTTCCTTTTCTGTGTCTCTGTTTCTATGAAACTGTTTGCTTCTTAAATGTGCCATTATTCCTTCTAGAATCTTGATTGCAAGCATTTGAATCTTTCAGCTCTGTTTCATCGAAGTAGTGGCTCACTGTCTTCACAGGATCCTTTTTCTGATCTTCCATGAGCTTCATCCTCAACCCGTTCATCCCAAGTGACAGCTGCAGCCAAATGCCTCTCGGTCACGGTCAATGGCTCCCATAAGAGGGAAAATGTCACTTCCAAAGATTTTCTCAACAGAATGGAAGAGAGCTTCCTCAGAAGTAACTAACAAGATTCTTTACATATATCATTTTTGGAGGGCTTTTCTACCCAAGAACATCCTGAACAATTGTTCAACTCATGTTTTCCTGTAATTTATAAAAATAATTATTATTTTACCTTTATTTATGTATACAATGTGGATATGCATGTGTATATTTCTGCGGGAGGGGGGTGAGCACACGTTCCTGTGTGTGACTGCAGTCATATGCTTTCAGATCAGAGAACACCTTTGGTTATTGATCTTCATCTTCCTCTTTATTTGAGACAAGGCCTCTTTGTCTTACCATTGCATATGTCAGGCTAACTGGTGACCAGCTTCCGGAGGATTCTCCTGTCTCTGCCTCCCATCTGGGACATGACTGGGATTATAGACATGTGCACTACTGAGTGTGACTTTATGTGGGGCCTGGAGATTCAAACTCAGGTCCTCACACATGTGTGGAAAGCATTTTACTCACTGAGCCATTTCCCCTGCCTCTTACTAAGTGCAGATTAATTCTCAACGTTCAGATTGAAAATCTGGTGAGTAAATTGTGCAGCAAGAATTTTGACTTTTTAAGGAAAGATTTCTCTCTACTTCTTCTCATTTACTACCAACCTCTGGGAAGACTCCTGATTTCAGTAAGTTATTATGTTGCACTTTAAATATAGCTGTATTTACTTACTTCAAAATTATCTCTGACACTGATGGTTTGTACTTTGGGATGGAATTCCTCACATATTTTTCTGTTAAAACTGACAAGAAATTATTTTTCAATTAACAATGTTTTACATGGTGGTAAGTTTTTCAAAGAAGAAGACATTAAGCAAGAACTGGGTGGGCATGCAAAGCAATTTTCCTAGGTGATCTGATAATTGATATCTCACCATGCTTTATCCTACAGTAAAGCTGAACCAAAGTCCCATCTGCTGAGGAGCAGCATAACCAGATTTTAGGTTAATTAGCTCCCAAGTGCCCTGTATGTATTTATACCATCAAAGGATCAAAAGGTCCACATTTGAGTGTGTACGAAGCCATCTTTGGAAATCAACTGTGAGCATTTAACTCAGTCACTTCTCTGTCAAGTAAATAGTCAGAAGGTTCTGAGTGTTTGTGCAGCACTATTCCTGCACTGAAACTTGTTTGGGATGTATGAAAGGTTGTTTTATCCTTTTCTTCAGTCACTAATGATATTATATAGTTTGACTTCCTTTGAATATTTTTAAAACACTCTAGAACATAAGCTGTTTGAGTGAAGACAGTATATAAACTTTAGACCAAAACGTATAGTATAGAAGAGATATCACTAATTCACTTTGGCATATAATTCATTCATTTCAAGGCCACTTTTACACAAGGGAATGGCCAGTTTTTATTTTGTGCCTGTCTCTAGGACTTAGGCCGTGCTTCTAGAGGAACTAATTCAGTGCCAGGACATTGAGGGGAGAAAAGGGACCTGTCACCAAGTTCTGACTACAGGTTTCCAGCAGCAGCATCGGTCAGCACAATCCTTCAACAATAAATCCCATGGAGGGTCACAAGTTACAACATCCCGAGGCTCATTGCAACTTCCCCCAAGAGACGCTCTCCACTTGCTCCACACTTCGAGATGCCTCTGTGGAAGTTTCACCCATGTGGCATAAGGCAGTGAATACAATGCAAATGCACTAAAACCACAAAACCTGAGAAAGCACGGCTGCTTTCATTACGGCATGAATTGGTTCCATTAGTTTTTCTTTGGAACATATTCAGCTATGAAAAGAACAGAATGTAGAAAGCAGTGTTTCCTTGAGAGAAAAAACTGTTTCCCTAAAATGCTGGACTCCCCACACTACAATTCTTCTCTCCCTAGGTCTCCACGCACAGTTTGGGAGTTTTATTTAAAGACTAATAAACTAACAGATTGTAGTTATTTCCATGTACAGTTTTCTGGATGTATGTTTTCTAATATAGTTTCTTCTCACCTTCTAAGTTGAATTCATGTGGTTATTCAAATATAATAAATCTTCAAGAACAATACTACACTCAAATAAGAAACAATGTGCCTCATCCATATTAGTTTCAGTGAAAAGTTTTCATAGATTTTTTTAAAGTCACAGCCCTTTCTCCGTGGAAGGATCTAGTTCTTTGCATGCACATATTCTCTGCTCTCTCCATCAGAAAGAGACTATGAAATAACAAGTGAAGACAAATGTAAACTTGCTCACTTTTATAAAAAAAAAAACTGAGGAGAAACAATAAAGAAATCATGCAGTTTAACTTCCTGTCAACAATGGAAGTTTCTTAACGGAAAGAGGGAAGCAAATTGTTTCCGGTCCCAGTTGCAATTGGAATACAGTGAAAATCCATTTCAAATAATCTGCAGACAAAAGTAGAACAATGTACAAAAATAATTCATCATTTTAATATTTCCATTTAATAGTTTTTCTACTTTTTCTAGATCTAAACACTTGTTGCTATACTTTGAAAAGACTGGGTCACCAGGGCTGGAGAGATGACTCAGCTCTTAAGAGCATAAACGCTCTTGCAGAGGACCCAGTTTGGATTCCCAGGACCCACATGGCAGCTAACAACCACCTCTAGTTCCAGTTCCTAGGCCTCCAAAGCTCTCTTCTGACCTCTGTGGGCACTGCACGACAGGGATGCACTTACATATGTACAGGCAATACACTCGGACACATAAAATTTAAAAATAAATAAAATATTTTAAAAAGGGTCACTTTGTTATCTTGGCCACAGGTAAATCGCAGTCAAAGCAGGACTTGGCCAGGGTGCATTAACCTTGAAGGCAACATCAGAGTGTCCAGCGGGAAGCCTGCCATATTACACAGCTCTCTGCATTTCAAGTATTGATTTCGCTTCTTTTACTTTTTGTCTTGCTTTTGTGGCAGAAAGGTTCCTTACAGTTTCCAAAGTGTTTGTCCATGGACCATAAATTAAAGTCAGTAATTATCTTCTATATTCCCCTTATAAATTCCCTTTGGAATCTCATTTCAAGTTCCTCTCCTTTTGTGTTTATTTATTTATTTATCTATTTAATTTAGCATTGCAAAAATGCTAAATAGATGAAGACTCTGACACAGTTTTAGAAAGTAACTTCAAAACCATGAAACTCTGTGATTTGACATTCACTGTGGAATTGGATAAAACCAGCCTTTGGCTAAATAAAATGATACTGAGGGAGGGCTGGGATGAGAACCAGCTTCAGGGTCTTCAGAGGCTCCTTAGAGCACAGAATCTCTCTTCCATGAGGGTATACCTACATCAATGAGCTAAGTGCTATAGTTTGAAAAGGTCATTCCTTCAAGTACAGTTCAAATATTCCAGGAACATGAACTTATCAGTCATGACTGGAGTAATTCATTCTCAGTGTGGCGGCAAGATGAAGTGGTGTTCTTTCTGCATAGATGTCGATGGGAAGAGTGATACTGCAGCTTGGTCGTCTGTGAGGAATTCTAGAAAAGAGGACTATGTAGAGAACAGCACCCAGGTTACCCAGGCCAGCCGTGGAGAGGCAGGGGTGATGGATGAGCCTGCTGGAGTGGCTCTGTACACCCCAAGATGATATGCTTTCATTGAAAGGTTTGTTCTTTCTGAGCATGCCTGGTGTCAGTGGTGGCCTCTATTCCTAGCTCACCTGGGATCGAGGTGTTATTTAATTCACTAGTCTGCCTTGATAAATATGACGATTTTCACTTTTCTCACGGTTTTCTTTCTGATGTATAAAAGCTAATCACTTTCCTCTTCAAACTGAGCACAGCACCATAGTGAACTCACATAAGTTCAGACTCACATGAACACAAGCAGAGCTGGAATTTTTTAAGAGAATTTAGGGACAAATTTCCCCTCAATCCAGCTACTACTGACAACACCTGGTGATGACATCCTTTCTGTCACTTATAGCTCACATTCTTCTCACTACCCGGCTGTTGATCAAGCCTGTATGAACCTTACTTTCCAGTACTTTCCTTTCCTTATTGCCTTCGCATCCCCACTGATCCACCCTCATTTCACTCTCTAAGCCACACCTAAATACTTGACTTGTCTCTTAGATGAGAACAGTCTTTGGAATGAGGTAAATAAGCAAATCAAAAGTATTCTGCATCTGTGATATGTGTTGTTGGACAATTTTGTTCATCCATCCAAACTTATGTTTCCTCACTTATAAAATAGAACCAATACTGCTGAATAGTGTTAAGTTGAATAGCATTAAAACAGTTTGGGTACCAGGCAAGGTGGCACACATCTTTAATCCTATCACTCAGGAGGCAGAAGCAGGTAGATCTCTGAGATCAGGGCCAGCCTGGTCTACTCAGTGAATTCCAGTCCAGCTGTGGTTACAGGGAAAGAAAATGAAGAGTAGGCTTATGGGGGGAGGGAGAGTTACGTTGTTCCAAATATGGCCCCAAAACTCAGATACTCCAAAAAACATCATTCCTCTCTGTGGAGGTCGGTAACACCAAACACTGAGAGTAGGTCACCTAGTACAGAAACTGGGTCAGTTCTAGATAATCATCTACTGTGTTCTAGGCCTTTTTTCTTGTGGTGCATAATTAATTTCCAACATCCCCCTAAAGCTCTATGAGATATTTATTATTAATACTATTATTAATTTTAAAGAGCCAAGAAGTATTCATTGTCATTGAACATTCCTTGACAGAGTGTCATGAAGCATTTCACCTGCTCACCCATTTCTCCTTCAGAAGAAGTTGTTAGCTTGGATTCGGTTTTCATTTCCTTCAAACATCAAACTTGGGTTCATTGTCTCTCCTCAAGCGCATAGACCCCTGTGCAAAATTCCAACTTACAGAACATACTTCAACTGACAAATTCTTAATCACCCAATCTCTGAGACTCTTTTAACCTTTCCTCAAAGTCACCCTAAATAATAAATTATAATCCTTTGACAACAGCTCTGATTATCTTTTGTTATGTGATAAACTACTTCAAAAATTAGCAACTATTTTATTATTTCCCAATATCTGTGCTGGAAATTTGGACAAGGATGATCCAGACAATTTTCTTACTCTCTGATGTGCATTGGCTGCACTCTTGCAAGTATCAGCTGTGGGTGGGTTGTCTGGAGAATCCAAGCTGCCCTCTGATCGCTTTGGTGTCTTGGAGGAGATGGCTGAAGGACTTGTCTGGAGTGCCTTCAAAGGACATCTCTGCATGGTGGTCTCAGTGTAAGAGAATTTTCTGCAAGCGTATCTCATGGTTCCCAGTATGATTTTTTAAAGAGATGCAGAGAACTTCACTGCTTCTTATGATCAAGCCTCTAAATTCCAAACACCATGGTCGTATACCACTCAAGAAAGTTATTATTTAACTATATATCTATCTCTACAACTATCTCTATATAACAGAGGTAATACCGGACTCCTCCTCTTAAGGAGTGGAGAGCCAATGTGTTTCTGATTTTCGTTAGTTTAGTTTAAAGACTTTCTTTTCCTTCATTTATTCACTACATACTCACTGAACCCCTTGATGAATGTCCAACACTGATCTGCATTCTAAAAGTCTAAGGATAGAATAACACATAGGCCCAAATCGTGTCTGTTCTGTTCTTGTAATTCTTCACATCCTTTGCTTTCCAGCTCCAAGCACAATGCACGGAGCATCATAGATGCCTAATAAATTGTTGAATTTGACAAGTGATTTTGGATAGCTACAGAGCAGAGGAGGTCTTCTCCTCTGGAATGCTCAAAGTGATTTGAGTGAGAGGCCAAAAGGAATACTACTTAGCTGCTTGCTTCTTCAACTCCACCTGGGTGGCCATCGCCCCTCCGACATGTTTGATGATGCCACCTGTCATTGCCAACCTTAGCAGATCCAAGAAGAGGGTTGCCAGCCTCAAATGAGTATTCATTTTGGTAAAATGTTTTTGTTGTTTAGATTTAAGAAGCAATATTTGATTCCTAAATCTACCTTTTGATCACTCCATGGCCTAGGAAGTGTTTTATAAATTATTAGAAGCAGAATATTTATGAAACTTACCTCTTCAGCATGAAAATCCACAAGAGAGAATAGGACAGTGTTTTTCCCTACCTCTGAGAATAAACTGTGTCAATGTAGCCTGTTCTGATTATTCTATGTGATTTATTTGTTTTATTTGTGTGAAACACGATCAGATAATCAGATGACCTGAGGAAATTACATGCAGTATGGGGAACAGCCTATCAGCTTGGGTTCCTTACATATTTTTCTGAAGGTATTATATATTTCAGTGTTAATACATTACCAAAAGAGAAAATCAATTGCTTTGACAATATGAGCTCAAGACACAATTTTAATGATGCACATCATGGAGCATGGTGGGATGTTTAATATAGAGGTGGTAAAGTTATGAAGTTTTTCATTAAAATCACATCATCTTTACAGAGGATTATCTTAAATAAGACTTCTTCGAAAGAATTTACAAAGAGCAATCTTTTATTGCAGTGGTGTTTTATTATGGAAGTAAATTTTCTTGTGTTTGTATAGTAAAATATCACCACAAACAGGAACTATCCTGAGTGGGGAGAAATCCAACTCCCCTTTTATATCATAAGAAGACCTTGCCAAAATTAAAGCATGTTGACAAGGACCAGTGTTTGTGTGTGCGTGTGTGTGTGCATATGTGTATGGTTTGTAAAGTTGTCAATAGGAATAGCTTGGTATGGTGAACCACAACATAACTTTTTAATTTCTTTTTTCTTCACAAAATACCCAAACATTTGAATCTAACAAAACAAGATCTTCTGAGAACAAGTTTTAGACATTTAAATATTGTGCCACTGGATAGTTGCAGCCTGCTCCAATCTGAACTAATATCTGATTTTCTAAAACTTCCCCTTAGATAATACCAAAAGAAAAATCTAGTACTAAGAAATATTCCAATAAAAAAAATCATGTTCATAGAGCTATAATTTCTAGAAGAGTAAGAACAAGATTGTTCCACAGACTTGTAGTTAATTAACTTGTATGTGTGTGGGGGGCTCATTTTCTCTTTAACAACTATATTTTACTTCTTTATGGAAATATTTTATAGATGGTTAAAGAGAATAAAAAAGTGATCAATTTTAGAGTTATTCATAATTATAGCCAGATATAATAAAACATGATAATATTAATATATTTTTATTTCTATTTTTAAGGTTTTTACCTTTATATCATAATCTCTATTTTCTTTACTTTGAAAACTAATACAAAGCTCTATTTAGTTTAGTTTAGTTTTCAAGTATACCATAGCATGGAAGTCCTATGTAAATTTTGTGAATGCTGTTGGGTTAATCTCCCCTAGACATTTTTGTGAATATAGGCGATAAGAGTGATTTGAATGTGTTCCCAAACAGTCACATGTACCAGCAGCTTGTACCCGTAACAACAGCACTGAGGTCACGGGGCCTTGGAGTCAGGGTTAAGTCATGGGGCCACCCTGGGAAGTACTGAATGTGTTCCTCTCAGCCTCTCAACCTCAAGAACAGATTGTTTCAAGGAAGCAAGGCTGGCCTTCTCTTCTCTCTTTCCTGACTTTCTATCCTTCTACCTTCTGCATACTCTCCCAGCATGGGGTCCTCATCAGACATTGGTTTCCTATGTTTGGACATTCCAGCCACTAGAGTCATGAGCCAAATAAACCTATTTTCAGTGTACATTTCTCAGTGTTAAGTGTTTTACTATATTAAACAATGATAATAGGTAAAATTGAAGTGAATTTAGACTTGTATTGTAGATTAAATAAAATGCTTGTGCATATGAATATCATAAGAAAATAGGTTTTGCTTTGATTCTTGTTTTGAGAATGGATCTTACTCTGTAACCTTAGCTGGCTGGAACGCAGATATCCCCCTGCCTCTGCATTCTAATGCTAGGATTTAAGATTAAAGGCTTGTGCCGCCATGCCCTATATAATAAGCATATTTTAAATAACTTCAAAAAGTCAGCATAAGACAGTTCACAACTGAATTGGGGTTGCTATTAAAATATTGGACATAATGTGAATTTTAAAATAAAAAAATTTTATTTGAATTTTAAAATAAAAATTATTTTAGTTTTAGACTTATTCCATGCAATATTTGAGACATGTTATGATAGCTAATCTTGGTTGACAACTTAATTGGATTTGTAATCAACTAAAAGATATATATTTGGGTGAGTCTCTAAGGGTATTCCCTGGAAAGATTAACTGAGGGAGGAGCACCCCCCCATAGAATCTTCCAGCATTATCTTCCAGCCTCCCGGGGACCAGATATAAAGAGACATGGCTCCCCCCTTTGCTGGTCCTCCTTTGCTCCTTGCTGGTCAATATCTAACCTGCTGCTACAGCTGCCGTTCAATCCTTCACTGATGTCAGAACCTAGTTTCTTTGACCATCCAGTCCAATGTGGACTGAGGAGCAGAGGCTGTCTAGGAATCTTCAGGCCTCTGGAGCGAGACTGTGCCTGATGAGGCATTCAGGCTTATGAGCAGCCTCTGCAGTATGCAGAAAGACATTTTGGACTACCCAGCCTGAATCACACAAGCCAGTTTCACATCCTTGCAGTCTCTATTCATGCTGTCAGCCTTGTTCCTCCAGAGAACTGATACACATACTACAAAACCGTTGTCTGCCTGAAAATCAAATTCCTTGGCACCTACTCTATTTTTATTTTCAAATTTTGATTGATAACCTTAAAATCCTAATAAAACACAGAAAGCCAAGCTGAGTGAAAATAGGAACTTTTGTAAACTAAGAAATTTACTTCAAACACAGTTAGTATATGGTTCAAAAGAAAATTATAAAGCAAAACAGAAAGTAACTAAGGGAAGAGGAGTGGGAAGGAGAAGAAAGAACGACTCACACTGCCGCATATTCAGACAGAGTGCAGCGGTGTCTTTAAAGATGACTATATTGCAGAAATAGAAGGTAGGGCCAGTAAGAGCATGACAGAAACACTTGCGGGAAGGCACAGCAATTGACAGAGGCATCACTGCAATTCAGAAGTCGGTGGCTAAGTTTCCGGTAAAACTGACTATAACACTTTACTTTCCAAATGGAAAATAAAACCAAATTATTTCCCAATGCCTCTTGAAATTTCTTTGTATAAATAATAAAATGTTTTAAAAATGAATTTTAAAAGAATGAATAGATTATCCATTTAACCTCAGGCTAAGAAAGAATTGCCATAAATAGAAAACACACAAAGAAATGATAACATTGTTTATATCTGCAAAAATGATGAAAAGTTAATTATCAATGTTACAGACCACCTACAACTTAAATAATGGTGTTTTCATTACATATAATCAACAGCAGCTACTTATTATAATAAATAATAAACAAAAGTAACACAATAGAAAAGTAGATATAGAACACCAAGAAACAATTATAGGAGAGGAAGTGTGGACCTCCATTAAACATGAAAAGTTATTCAGAACAACCAGACAAATACAAGATAACATGCAGTAGATAAACTGAGGCTGTGTCTGAAAACACCTTAGCAAATGTGGCTCTGGGGTTGAGGGGGCAAATGGAGTGACCTAGGGAAAATTGGTGGAGACATGCTTGACCAGATAGGACTTAACGTATATGACAGAATGCATGAAATCTGATGGGGTGATCCCGGGGGATAGGGGTGGGAGAGGAGGGTCTAAATTTGATTAACATTCATTGTATGAAATGCACAAACACAATAATTTCTTTTTAACTTTTAAAAGAATTTCTCTAGAGAGGCTAGAAAGAGGGCTAAGTGGTTAAGAGCACTAACTACTCTTGTGGAGGACCTGGGTTCAATTCTCAGCATCCAAATGGCAGCTAACAGCCATTTTTAACTCCAGTTCCAGGGACTCCAACACTCTCTTCTGGCTTCTTTGGGAATTGTACAGCATGGGTGCACTTACATATATGCAGGCATAACACTCATACACATAAAATAAATGAATAAACAAATAAATAAATTTAAAAATAATTTCTCTTGAGTCTTGATGAGCCTCTTCTCTCAAGATCCTCCTCCATTTTCTGCCATGAGAGGAATGTATGCATGAATTGTGCTCCACTCCCAAACATGCATCTTCTCACCTTCAACTCTTCAAAGGCCTCATTCATCTTTGTTATAGGGTAGAGATGGACATTCATCTCCTTCTAAATTGCTTCTTTCCTATTTATTTCAAACCAAGCTGAGATACTAAAAATTCCATTGTTTTGTTGTCCTGAGGTCTATGTTTCTGACACAGAGCAATTTCGCTTCTCAAGCAAATATAACTTGAGTATTTATTAATGTATTCTGTGGAGTTTGGGGGATGGAATTTTGAGGGTGAAATAAGTAGCCATGAGAATGTAAAGTGAATAAATTTTTGCATGTTAAATTATATATATATATATATATATATATATATATATCAATGACATTCCATTTTTTTAAGTAGTCAATACTTGTAAAGCTTTCAAAGCTGCCTGGACCCACTCACGGAGACTCTGGTTCAGAAGGTATGTGGTAACCCCTGAGAGTTCTACCAATGTTTCCAAGTTCTACCAATGCCATGGGGTGAGAACCCACACTGTCATAAATATATATATATATGTATATATATATATGTATATATATATATATATATATATGAAAGATACAGAGATGCTCTTTGACTTATGGTAAGATTAGGTCCTGATAAATCCAATGTAAATGAAAATGCACTTAAATCATCCAACATAGGCAACACTGTAGTTTAGCAACACAGTGTACTGTAGAGCATAGCTTGTTTCTGGTGACTTTGTGACTATGGTTGGTGCTATGGTTCATTCCTGTTCTCCAGTGTTGGCCGCACACCACCAGTCCGACAAAAGATCTACAAAAGATCAAAATTGACATTGTATGCATATTACATATTTTCCTGTCATGAAAGTCACAAGAAGCACCATCTTGAGATCCTTATAAAGCATTATGAGTAAATCTTGAAAACCATGAGTCAGTTAAGCAAGTTTCAGAGTGTTGCCAATGGCCTAATCCCAGGTACTAAAGTGCAAAAAACAAAATCATACAATCCAGTCTGGCAAGTGCACAGTATGTAATCAACTATAAACAATCAGGAAGATGCATGCCAACGTCATGACAGTGATTACCTAAAAGACAAAGTGGTTTGGATGAAGGACAAACTGTAAAACATTAAAGCTGATCTGCTAAAGTTGATGTTTGCTAATATTGAGTGCAAAGGAATTTGCCACATACTGTGGTTTTCTCCGCATGGCAAATATGTCCTTAAACATAATTTAAAATTATAAAAATTTCAAAAAGGATTCAAAGGAATAGATACATAATAAATATTACTTTTGGTACATCAAAAATGAAGATTATTATATTATAGATTATCTGGTATCTTAACCACTTCAAAGTTGACAGTTTCTCAATTCAGTAGTATTTAAGACCACATTAGAACAACTGAAAATAATAATGCTAGCACACTCATCAGTAATAGTAATAATATGTGTTCGGATAAGTTAGTATTTTGAAGCAATCTTGTGAAAGCAAGGGAGTATGCAGCAAGTGTCTCAGGTAGAATGATAGAATGTCTTTTTCAAATCACTATTAATACAGGCACAGCTTAAAGTGTTTGAAAATATCCAGTTGTTTGTGGGTTCAGAAGTTATTCACCGTAATGACCAGTTTTGACAGTAGATATCTCAAACTAGAAGGCTGACAGTTAAACTCACTGCCTAACTTCTTAAACAATAACCTAGTTCACACACCCACATTTCACTGTGGTCCCAGAACCAGAAGGCTGTATACCTAGTGATGCCATGTCACAGCTACTTAGCTCACATGACTTCACTGTGATGTTGGCACTATCAATTAATCTCAGCATGCCCACTGCCTGGCTGTGCTGCAAACGGTATCAGTGATTGGTAGAAGGCTCACATGTTATAGATTTCATATGTGACAAGGCAAATAAAACTCTTTTGTTTTAAAATGTTGTGGATGAGAAGAAGGGAGAAAAAACTCCCAAAGGGGCTGGATACACTTGCAAATCTTGTTTACACTACTGAAGCTTTTAGTATTTCTTTAAAAGAAATTAAACATGCAAAATCCATCTGATTATGTAGACTTTGTCTTAGAAAAGCAATTTAGATAATCCAGTGATGGCTGACTCGTTGTGACTCTAAAATGCATGTCTGTCATTCATAATTCTGTTCAAATGTAAGAATACTAATTTTCTCCATCGTCATTATATTTTTTGTGTCCACACAATTAAGTTTAAGATTTCAAATTGGGAAGTAAAGTGTCTTAAGCTGGCAAAGTCAGTGGTTCCTCACTCTTGCTTAGTCATGTGCATAAAATGTGTTCACTAGCATCCTCGAGACCTAGTCATTTAGACTTCTCAATGTTAGGTATCTACCTTTCCCATGGAAAAAGAAGAAAAGTCTCATTAGAAATGGTACTTTCATTAAAAGATATTAAGTACCGATTCCTATTAGCAGAAACAATTTTCATTTTAAGATGTTTATTAAGCATTGAGTTCTTCCTTGTCTTTAGATGAAACTAAGTTCAACCAGTGCAAACAGGAACCACTGTTGGCTTCATGAAGACTACTTACCTCCGTAGCATATTCTTAACCAAAGCTCATGTTAGTTTTGCTTTAAGCAGCTGTGATGGTGCTGGCCACACTCAAGGTCTTATTTTTTCAGCACTTTTCATGATTGATTATTGCCCCCTCCCTGCTGGCTTTCTAGCTCCCTTGCTAGTGAGATGGTTCTTGCTTTTGTATTTCCTGCCAATGCCCTAACTCAGCAGAATGCAAGGCAGATCCACAGTGGAGCATTTCATTCAAGCTGCGGTTGGAGGTGGGAGTAGATTTTGGATTTGAAGTGAAAAAATGTGAACCGATTCTATTGGTTGTATGTTTAACAGCTACATTAATTAAAACTAGACTATTTCTGTGAATTCATTCCCCTCATTGCAAGTGGCAAAGAAGGCAGAAGCTGGTGTAAGTCCCATGCAAATGATTTTTATTGAACGTGGACTGCTCACATTTTAGGGACTTACATTCCACCTAAATAATGCAGGCGCATATGATGTCTTCCAACCCCTACACAATGTTAAAACGCCACTCAGTGTTTTATCTTTAAAGAGAGAGCTCTGCATCCTTTGGCAGCTGATGAGTTCAGATGGAAAACATGCCAGGAGCGTAGACCAATGCATTATCACAAGCACCCCCCACTGCATAGCTGTGCCTCATCATATGCCACAACATTGGCAAGCAGCACCCAGAGTTCTTGAAGAACAAGAAGGAGCTCATAAATAATAGTTGAATCAAACAAGGGATAATTAAATGAGAATGCCAATGGACTCCCCGGCGAAATATTCCTCGGTGAGACTCATTCCTGCCGCTGTTTCTGTTTTTTCTTTTTCAGTTTTAGTTCTGACTAGCAGTTCATTATTGTAGATACTTTTCAAATGGGAGTGTTTAAAAAATTGTCAAACTCTGCAAAACATTTTGAGACATTTGCATATTTAGCTACATTCTCCAGAGTATACCAACATATACACAGATTCTCATTTTTAAATATTTTAGCATTCATCACACACTGTTCTAATGAGATATACCTGTTTGACTAACCCGCCAAGCATAACAATCCTTCAAAACGAAAGGGGAAATTTTAACGTGTGCAAACCCTCACTTGGATACACACCTTACTCTGTGAGAATTCGCTCATTCATTCTTTTCATTTGGGATAAATATGCACCGATGTTATAAGTGCCTCCTCATTCTTAAAAAATGAGGTTCACGATGAATTTCAATGTTTCTCCACCAACCTCCTCCAACTTCTTTTTCAGAAATACTTAATGTTTCTGTCTTGACAGCTTTGTGCTCAAGGTTGACAGGCTATTTTTAGTTCCCCTAGTTTTTTAAAGGCTTGAAAACATCCAGCTCTGGTTTGTTTGTTTATGAAATACATTTAGCAGACAATTACAGTTCATTTAATATGCTTTCATTGCTGTCTAAGAAAAACAAAATGCCTTTAAGCATTTTTGGCAAAATGAAGAGAAATAGGAATCTTTCTCACACTGAGACCATGCAGAAAGAGACTTGTTTGCTGGATCACTGAGAATTCTGCAAATGAAAGGGACTACAGAAGGTGGTAACCCTAACTTGACTTTACTTCTGGATCATGAGAGAGGACTATGAGCTTGGAGTCCCCATCCTCACCCATTCTACTTGGTAGCAGCAAGATCATCCTGTGCAGCAATCTAGAACTGGTCTCAGCTTCAGGGAGGCATCTGAAGTATGAGAGCATCTCCACTGCCACTTCAGTCAGCTCACCCAGCACCTGTAACCTTCCTGGCCCGTGGCCAGCGAAGAGAGCAAAGCTGATCATTCTCCTGGCGAATGAAACCCAAGACAGAATTAAAACGGCACTGAATCCCCTGATGCCACGCTGTACTGCATATGTCTTACTCCAAATTGCAGTGCTGAGCATGAATCAACTTCATGAAATATCATTTAAAAACCTATTTTTTTCAAGAGATGCAGATAGCTTTGTTAGCTACCGGGGGCAGCAACCTTCCCAAAGGAATGGAGGTTGTGCATTGGGCTTGGGGAGGTCTGACATTTATAGGCGGATGCAGAAAGTCCTAGAAAGGGAGTTACGCCTTCAGGATCCCAGAAAATGGAGTGTGCTTTTTTGAATGGTATCCTGCCTCTACCTTGGATCTGAGAAGGAGAGAGGTGGAGTGCTGATAAGTGAACCAGGTATCTTCTCAAGGTGGTTGGCAAGGAGCCAGATCTACAAAGAAACTGATGAGAAACCAGATGTCTTTCGCTAGGGGCCATGCTTTCTGAGATAGGTATATCTCCCTCCTAGAGTGGGGAGGCAGGGTGGAGGAATGGTCAGTTTGTTCAGTAATTTGTAAGGCTGATTTGCCTCCATTCCAGATTCTGAAGACATAAAAAGAAAGGAGCAGGGGCAAGGAGACATCCTTCCTTTCTTAACTGAGGAGTTCTCTGGTGGTATGGAGCAGGAACATAGCCCTAATTCAGTCTCGGGTAGTGGCTTGGGCAGTCATATGGACTACTCAGTCAGGAAATTCTGTAAGAAACTTTAGAGACAACAGTTGCTTAAGCATAGCACAATAGTCTCATTACTCAGGAGTCAATAAGGGTTTGACAGAGGGGACAGTGGGGATGACTGGTCAGTCCAGTCCTCATCCTAGGTGTCTAAGTCTATCAGTGTTTCGGTCCTATACTCAGCATGTCCTCCAGGAATGGGGTATATCAGATATTACTTCAGGACAAAGAGAGAGATACAGGAACAACAACAGACCCCCTTGTTGGCATCCCCAGCCTCTAGCTACGGCGGAACTAAAGACATCTTTGAATTGTGTAGTTCTGCCATCTCTAGCCTCAGGTAGGAACAAGTGTACAGGCAGATCCAGAGGAATTTCCAGCTCTCAGCCAGAAAGAACCTGGTCATTGTTCTTCAGGGATCCTTACCCTAAAACTGCCTAGCCAATGTCTACCATCCTCTCTAATCCTGCCCTCTTCTGAAGAAATGACCCTAACTGCCAGTAGGGAATTGGAGCACCAACCACACTGGCTTCCTCCATGCTGAACAGGGGTGCAGAGTGTGGCAACTGGTGCTCCTTCAGTGTATCTTTCTAAAGATTCCCAAAATGTGCAACAGTGAGCTACAGAGAAAAAAGAGAATCCTTGACTGGTGCCTGGAAGACGGGAAAGAGAGTTCAAAGGCAAAAGTCATTCTCATTACAGGTTCCTAAGCGGGGGACCAGGAGAAGTCAGAAGAGAGTGAATTTTAAATGTCCAAATCAAATTCCATTAGAATTTCCTGATGAGGGCTTTCAGAAGCATCCATGTATTGGGTTCCTTCTCATTTTTCTTTTGGCCACCATGACTGGACTCAGGACCTGCTTTTCGGGCACTGATAGTTGTTGGTGTGACTAAAATCGCAGTGTGTGTTCCCTCCCAAATGGCTTCTAGATATGATGTTTGTTTGTTTGTGTTTCTTTTCTAGAAAAACAACAGTTTTTTAAAAAGAGATTCTCTTTTTTCATGAACATCAAGCATGGGGATTTTCTAAGTAAAGGAGGCTAAACAGGTAAGGCAACTGAGTGAGCTTACACTGTGACCCATCTCTTAAAAAGAATCTACAAAGTCTTAATAGAAAATAAATTAGCAAAAATACCATGGCAGTTAGATAAAAGCAAGGCTTCAATATTGTTTGTGGAAGCATATAGCTCCACATTAGTGAAGAAGGATACCATCTCTACTCAGAAAAAGTATGTTAAAGTATTTAGGAGAAAGCAATGAGGTGTGTCACCTGCACTCTCATGTATGTTTACATTTTCTGTGAGAAGCCATGTGATGCAACTGATGACAAGATGCTAACAGTGGGTGGATGTGAGTGAAAGAAGCTCTTCTTTGCTGTGTTTACAACTCTGTGAATTCGACATTACCAATTTACGGGTTGTTGTTTTATTAAAGAGGACAGGAAATTGAAGGGTAGGGCTGTGCAGGTACATCTGGATCGTTGGGGGAGAGTGGTGAATATGATAAATATACATTGTATGAAGTTCTGAAAGAGTTAATAAAAATAGTATATCTTTTAATGTTTTCTCAAGATGGCTGTGAAGAAGTTGCCGAAGGCATGGAGGGAGAAAACTTGTTCTCTAAGAGACCTTGCCCTAGAAAGATGTGTGAAAAGTAACAAAGTAGAGGGGTGGATGGAGGAGTCATATACATAGGAAGGGCAAGATGGATTGTGTAATGCAACCCAAGGGTGAGGACCGACACAAAATGAATCTTTTAGAGTGGCTAGAACATATCCAAAGGAAGCCACAAAGATGACTCAGCAAGTAAATGTGCTTGTAACCAATTCTGATAACCTGAGTTTGATTCTGGATAGTCCATGTGGTGAAAGAGAGTATCAACTCCCTCAAGTGATCTCCACACACAGGCTGTTATACTGTGGAATGGAAAACCCCCACACTCCTACACAGACACAATAAGAAATATATGTAAAAGTTATATACATATATTGTAATTATGTGTGTATTTGAGGAAAATATCTTTGAAGGATAAAAGCTTGTCTTTTAAAAATAAAAGTAAATTTGAGATTCCAAATGGTTAGGAGATGTAAAGCTGTATTTCCCTTCTCCCTTCTAGAGTCCAACTCGATTCTAGCCCCATCTCATCTATCAAGGAAGTTAAAAGTCCTTCAAATCAAAGATGGTTGGAGAACCATCGAAAGAGAGGATGTTAAGTATGATGGCCAGGAACCTTATAAATATTATTTTTAAGTCTCTGTGACTTGAGTTTGACTCTATCACTTGAGTTTGAAATAAAGAGATAACCATATATGTATGTATGCTTAGAAAGCTGTGTGTCTGAATTTTATGAACTATGTGAAAGTTTACAAAGTTAAAGACATGCAAGTTTAATACATGCAAAGTGGCCATTAAGTGCTCTCTTTTATACAATATGGACTATATCTGGATTCCCATAACAGCAAAAAAAAAAAAAAAAGAGGTTATCAAAACTGCTAGATAGCACTAGTATGCACTTCACCATGTAGAGACTAGATCTCTCTTGGTATCACTTTTCTTCCATGGTAAGAGGTTTAATTTGAGATTGCAAATATGTTGCAAAAACTCCCGATCCTGGTGAGGGTAATGCATCATAATGGGAACTAGGGTGGATGAGAGTGGAAGGATGGTGCCTACAATCAAGCTAACAAGTTAGAAAGCTGCTGAATTCCTCTGGCGACAATCGCTAGAATCCTCCAGAGGCGCAGATTCAATAGCATACAGACCATTATATCATGTTCATCCCACAAGGAAATCTTCAGACTAGAGAACCAGAAAATCACAGTGCTGTTCAGTCTTAGGAACTAGAAGCTGGGAACAAAATGATGAAGCCCCCCAGGGAGAGGCTGACGGCAAGTCTAGGCTCAAGGGCTTAAAAGTGTGGAGTCACATAAGAGACAGCTGTGGCAAAATTAATTAATTAGTTAGTTAAATAATTAAGCACCTGTGGAAAAGACCAGGAAGTGTACCAAGAGCTTCTTCCTCTTCAACTGTTTCTTCCATCCAAGCCTATTGGATGGTGCTGCTCACACTCTGAGTGGGTCCTCCCCACTCAGTTCTCTGGCCCAAATGGCAATGTTCTCTAAGAATACCCTCCCAGAAACACTTAGAAACATTCTTTTCTGATTTTCTAGGAATCCCTCAATCCAGTCAAGTTGACAACCAAAATTAACGGTCACAATTATCCATACACATCTGTGCTGTACTCTTGGAAGTGATAATACTTCATTCTGGGTTTGTTTTCGGTTTTGTTTGTAAGTTTTAGCCATGTAAATATGTTGGAAAGAAAGTTGTTTAATATTTTTAATTTACTTAAGATAAGGTGCACTTATGAATTACTGACACGTTAGAATTTAAATTCTGCAAAGAATTTACCTAGGCAGAATGTCATATAGTCTTGGCTTCAAAACATTTTTGGTCTTTTTATAAATAGCGTTTCTGTGAATTTCATATATTTTATCATATTTACACATGCTCCCCTATCTGCACCTCTCTTACGGTCCCCTGCCACCAGATTTCATATACTCTGTCATATATATTAAGGCATATAAAATCAAGTTTGTGTCCCCAAATGTCCTTCAGTGTACATCCATCCATTGGATCCTGATCCTGGTTAACCTATCTATCATCAGACCCTAAAATCTTTCTCTCTCTCTCTCTCTCTCTCTGTCTCTCTCTCTCTCTCTCTCAGTACCTGCTAATATGCTAATAGTTCCTCAGCTAAAGTTGGGGCTTCTTACCTCTCCAATTCTATTCTGGAATTTTTGTCTGGTTTGAGCTTGTGTGGGTCTTGTGTATGCTGTCCCCAGTGCTGTAAATTCATCTGAATACTTTCCCAGTTGTCTGGAAAATATTTCCTTATGTTTATCAACTACCTCTGGCTCATACAAACTTTCTGCCCCCACTTCCACAATGGTCCCTGAGAACTTCATGGCAGAGGTTTGATACAGGTGTCCTGTTGAGGGATAAGTGCTCTGCAGTCTCTTAGTCTCTCTACTTTGGCCAGTTGTGGCTGAGTTAACTACCATCTGTCGCATGAAAAAGCTTCACTGGTGAGAGTTCACAGGGATTACTAATAATATTCTTTCCAACCCCTGTTCCACTATGTTCCCTGAGCCTTAGGTGTAGAGGTTGAATTGTAAATGTGTCTGTTAGGGCAGGGCACTTCACAGACACATTCTCTGCATTTGACCAGTTGTGGAACTTTGAAAGAATCTCTTCATCTGTTGCAAAAAAAAGCAGTTTCTTTGATGAGCAATGACAGGTGCACTTTTTTGTAGGTATAAAGTTACAGATTTAGAATACGAAATTACTTTGGTCTAGTATGTGATAAGAGTAGGTTTTTCTTTAAGATCTATGACCTCCCAGCCATGGGTATTTGACTTTGTTATTTATAGTACCACACATGAGTTCCCTCCCACTGAGCAGGCCTCAAATCCAGTTAGAAAGCTGCTGATTACCCCTAAATTACATGTTCCACTACTGCACCAGTAGAGACTATTTACTGGGCCAGTCATTATTGTAATCCGTGGACATTAGAGCTGGATGGGATCATTGCTTCATTTTCTCCCTTGGCAATTTGTACAGTATCTTCTGATACTATGAGAGCTCATCTTCAGGGTAAGGCTTCCAGTTCCAGCTCAATTGCTCCAATTGCTTTTGTGTCCAAAGTATGTCTTATCTTCAGCAATAGTTTTAGCTTCAAGTTCTGGCAACTAAACAGGGGCTCTGGTGATAGCTTGTGTTATTTGGGGAGTCTCTAGGACTACACTGACCAAACACTTGAAGGGATGTTTAACTTGCCTGTTATTGTCTTTTATTATATAACCTTCAGCGTATAAATACGCACTCAGGTATATATTGTATGTGTATTTTTCTGTAGGCTCTCAAACATACAGATCTCCTTCTGGTTTTTCACAACACCTAAACATTGTTCATTCTCTTCTCTAACTCCCTGAACTTCCCTCTCAGTTTCTTCCCCAATTAAACTGTCCCATATCTTCCCTCTTTCCTCCTTGACAACACATGTCTCCTACTTCCCCCTCGCTCAAGTTCTTTCTTCTCTTACCTCCATTTTCTTTCCATTATCCTGGCTCCTGCCACTATACCAAGATATATACTCACATCAAGGATTTATAGCTAGGAGCCACAAATGAGAGAGAATATATAGCACTATTTTTCCTGAGACTGTTACTTCACTTAGTGTAGCAGTTTCTAGTTTCATTCATTTACCTGAAAATTTCATGATTTTATTTTACCGTCAAATAGACGGTAAGTGTCCCACACTCTCATTTCCCATTCACCAGCTGGGGGGACATTTAGATTGTTTCCGGTTCCTGGATACTGTGAAAAGAGTAGCAACCAGCATGGCTGAGCTAGTGTCTCTGTAATAAACTACTGAGAACTTTGGGTACATGCCAAGGAATGGTATGAACGAGTAGCAGTAATGTGGTAGATTTATTTTTATTTTAAGAGTTCTCTACACTGATTGCAACAGGGCTTACACCAGTTTGCAATCCCACCAGCAGTGCGTGAAGGTTCCCAGTTCCCCACAACGTCTCAAGAACTTGCTGTCATTTGTTCTCTTGATCTTAACCATTCTTACTGAGGTAGGATGAACTATTAGAGTCATTTTCATTTGCGTTTCCATGATTACTCAACGTATTTTTAATGTTTTTATTAGCCATTTTTATTTCTTCTTTGAGAACTCTCTGTTCCAATTCATAGCCCATTTTTAAATTGTGTCACTTGTTGTTTTCTTAGTTTTCAAGTTCTTTGTAAATTCTGGGTATTAATCCTGTGTCACATGTACACTGGTGAAGATTTTCTCCCATTCAGTGGGTGTCCTTTTCACATGACTGTTTCCTTTTCTATACAGAAGCTTTTAAGTTTAACGAAGTTCCATTTGTCTGTTGTTGACTTTAACTCCTGACTGAAGTCCAATTTAGAAAGTTCTTTCCAACACCACTATCTTGTAGGGTACTGCCTATGTTTTCTTCCAACATTTTCAGCATTTCAGGTTTTACATTGAGGTCTTTGATCCATTTGTAATTGACTTTTGTGTAGCACGATAGATATGAGTCTAACTTCATTCTTCTACATGTGGAGATTCGTTTTGCCAGAACCATTTGTTGAAGATGCTGTCTTTCTTCCAATATGTATTTTTGTCATCTTTATCAAATATCAAGTAGCTGAAATTGCATGCACTCATTTTGGGGTCTTCTATTTTGTCTCATTGATCGATGTGTCTGGTTTTTAATACCATGCTGGTTTTATGACATTCTGTACTGTACTGTACTGTACTATGAATTGAAATCTAGTGTGGTAATCTCCACAGCATTACTCTTTATGCTCAGGATTGCTTTGACTATCTGAGGACTTTTGCAATTCCATATGAATTTGGGGATGCTATGTATGAAATCATGTCATCTACAAATAGGCATAATTTCAGCCCTTCTTTTCCAATTAATACTGATTTTAAAGGAAGTGCTTCCAGCTTTTCTCCATTTATAATGATGGTTCTTGTACATAGCCTTAATTATGTTGAGGTATATTTCCTCAAGTCCAATTCCCTCTGGGTCTTTTATCAAGAGTGCATGTTGGATGTTGTCAAAGGCCTTTTATGCATCTATTGGGATGATCATGTAATTTTTATCTTTAAGTGCATTTATATTATCCATTACATGTATTGACCTATCATTGCGTCTCTGAAATAAAGCCAAATTGGTCATGGTGAATGATCTTTTTCATGTGTGTTTGTGTGCAATTTGTGAGTATTTGGGTGAGAATTTTTGCAAGTACCTTCATTATGAACTTAAGCATATGTTTTCTTTTGTACGCTGTATCTTTACTTGACTTTGGTATTGGAATGATACTGGCTTCAGAGAAGGAGTTTAGGGGTTCTCCCTCTGTTTCTATCATTTTGAATAATTTAAGCCACACATACACACACACACACACACACACACACACACACACACCACATGATTATTGATCTTCTTTGAAGGTCTAGTAAAATTCTGCTGTGAATCAATTTGGACCTGGATTATATTTTAGTCGGAGACTTTGTATTGCTACTTTTATTTGATTATTGTTATGGATCTATTTAGGTTGTTGATCTCTTCTTGGTTTAATTTGTTGGTGTCACTGAATTTAAAAATTCATCCATGTCTTTATATTTTCTAGTTTAATAGGCTACAGGTGCTTAAAGTATTCTCTATAAAGTTCTCTAGCTCTCCTTGTCGTCTGTTGTGATGTCTCCTCTGTCTCTAACTCTGTTGATTTGTATTTGCTCTTTTAGCTTTTTGGTTAGCTGTGCTAAGGGCCTGCCTGTCTTATCTTCTGAAAGAACCAGCTCTTAGATTCATTGATCCTGTGTGGTGTTTTCTTTGTTTCTACCCCATTGATTTTGGGTCTCATTTTTATTATTTCTCATTGTCTGCATTTGACTTTGGTTTGTTCTTTCTTGTCCAGATTCTTGACTCATAGGATTAAGTCACTTTTTGTGCTCTTTCTGATTTTTTTAAGAAGATACTAAGAGCTATAATCGTCTCTCTTAGAATTACATCTGCCTGTTTCCTCGTTTTTTGTTTGGCGGCATGTTTTGTTTTGTTTTGCTTTGCTTTGAATGCTTTTCTCCATCCTTTTACACTAGGATGATGTCTGTCATTGATGGAGAGATATGTCTCTTTGAGACAACAAAAGGATAGATCCTGTTTTCTGATCTAGTCATTTGGTCAATCTGTCTTTTCATTGGTGGATTGAGGTTATTACTAGGGTTATTACTGACCTGCTTATTCATTCCTGCAGGTTCTTTGTAGTGTTGTTTCCTGTGGCTGCTTTAGGTTAACTCTTCTGGAATTGTTTACTTATTCTTTATGCCTTCTTGGGTATGTTCAATCTTCCCCTCAGACCAAAGTATTCCTTCTAGTGTCCTCCATAGAACTGGCTTAGTAGACATAAATTCCTTAAATCTGTTTTTTATCAAAGAAGGCTTTTCTATCTTGTTTACTATGTCAGTTTTCTTGTGTATAATAGCCTGGGTTGGTATCTGTGGTTGTTAGCACATTAACCCATACATACACTCCTGACATTCAAAGTCTCCAATTAATTATCAAGTGTTATGTTGATGGACCTGCCTTATATGTGATTGAAGCTTCTTTGCAGTTTTCAGTATCTTTTCTTTGTCTTGTGCATTTAGTGTTTGGATTAATAGGTGACTTGGAGAGTTTCTTTTATGGTCCAGTCAATTTGGTGTTCTGTATTACTGTTGTACTTTGATAAGCATCTCTTTCTTTAGATTTGGAAATTTTTCTTCTATGATTTAGTCAAAAATATTTTCTGTTCCTTTGACCTGTTTCTTCTTCTTCTATAGCTGATTCATAAGTTTGGTTGTATTACAGTGTCCCAGAGTTCTTGTATGTTCTGTTCCTTTGGTTTTTTAGATTAACATTTTCTTTGATTGTGTCATCTAATTCCTCTATCCTGACTTCAAGGCTTGATCATCTCTCTTTTACTTGATTCATTCTATTAGTGAGGATTTCCATTGAGTTTTTTATTTCACAGGTTGAGTTTCTCATTTCAAGTTTTATTTCAGTTTGACTTTTCTTTGAAAATTGTAATACTTTATTAAATTCCATTTCACATCTTGGACGTTTTTTAAATTTCATTCAGATGTTTGTTTCCACTATCTTCATTTTGAAATGAATACATGTCCTCTTTGAATTCTTTAAACATATTTCACTATCTTGAAATCTTAGTCATGTACATCAAGTTGGTCTTTTCAGGGGACATTGTGAGGGGTGTGCTAATTTCTAAAGGAGATGTATTATCGTGATTATTCTTATCATTTACATTTTTGTGACTGGGCGTATACACACAGAGTTAGGTGGTTGGTTGTATTTTTTTATATGGATGCATGGTCTCATCATTGTTGAATGTGTTTGGATCTTTGTTTGCTGTTACCTCAACTTTTCAGGCTGTTTTCTGACCAATTGAATAGTGCTTGGTGTTGATCTTAGGATAACTCTGTTGATGTGTGAATGAGGTGTCATATGTGCCCCATGCAGGCAGGGACACGCACACTTCTGAAAAGCCCCAGAGCACACCTTCTGTGGAGTGAGTAGATTCTCACTGACAATCTTCACAAGTCTATAGAAAGCTCACTTGGTTCTACAAATAGTCCTTGTGTGGCAGGCGCTGGGTTCATAATGGTGGTCAGCAGTGCTTCCTGAGGGGTGGGAAAAGGATATCCAACGTCAGGCAGAGATGAGTGGGGTAGGACATGTTGGAGGTATCTACCTGGGGTCTTGGTCTTTCAGTGGCATGGTGTATGGGGTGGTAGTTGGTGGTAGTAGAGATAGCATCGTGGAGCTGCTGACAGGGGAATGGTTTAGGGGTGCTGTGATTAAAGTACCTCTAAAACCATGCACAAGCGATCCTGGAAATGCTGTGGATATGTAGGCTTGGGATGAGGTTATGGGGCTGTTTATCTTCTTGTGGGTCAGGGTTTTGAGGATCCAGGCATGTTGTCCTGAAGGCAGCACAGAGTGAGGGGTCACTGTCTGGGCTCAGGTAGGGCTTTGGGGTCAGTTACCTGGAGTTCCAGGTTCAGCGGAAGTGCATTCACACTCCCAGATGCTACACAGAGGGACTGATCACTCCAGTTATTGTTTATTGCACTTTAACTGAACTCACATACATTTATTACTGTTACAACCAGAACCTCTGCTCCGGTTTCACACCACACCTATTATAAGAAGACTCAGACCTCCCATGCTTTTCTACTCATAATTACCAGGATATCCCATCCCTTCCACTGGAAACTCAGGAGGTGCTTCACAAGAATCCTTCTGGATGCTTGCCTCTAATTCAGAAGCTAGTTCTGCCTAATACAACCAAGATATCCTGAAACTGATCAGCAAATCTAGGCTGGTTCTAAAGGGCCATGTTACTACTGCTATAGTTAGATGTATCTGTGGAAATCTACATTTTGAGAAGAAAGGTCCAATATAAGTTATTTTAAGCAATTAAGAGAGCTTATGGATCTGTGTAACTCCATATTTCTTAAGATGTTTGGCTTAAGTAAATGGTAGATCCAGAGCTGTTCCTCCTGCCTCTCTACTCAAGGTTTCATGGATATGCCTTCTCTAGCAGATTTCATAGGCTACTTCCCTAGCCCCAAAATATCATCCTTGAGTTTAGAACCTGAATTGACTGCAACCTTAGTTTCTAATTGTCACCATGACAAAAATTCCACGTCAACACAGGTACTCACTTCCTCACATTTTGGAGACTGAGATGTTCCAGATCAAGGTGTCAGGCTGATTTCATTCTGAAGTCTCATTCCTTGGCTTGTAAGATGTCTGCCAAGAAGGGAGAACTTGAATCATCACTTGATTTTTCCTCCAAGCGTATCTCAGCTCAATGTCCTTTTGAATAAATGCATTATTCATACTGGATTAAGGTCGACCCTAATGCCCTTAGAAACTTAGCTTTTTAAGGTAATTATCTCCAACTATAGTTCAAATCTGAAGTACTAGTGGTTTTGCCTTCAATATATGAATTTTTCAAGGATGCATTCAACCCACAGTAATAGTACTTGATGAGTAGTCAACTGAACGCTTGAAAATAATAAAAATTTCCTGAAAAAGTGAGTGTTACCTCTAACATTGCCTGTGAAAAAGAGCGTTTCAGACCTGCAGAAGTCCTAGGAAATCTATTGACACTAACTCCTCTGTGCTTTGGGAGAAGCACTCCTCTGTGCTTTGTCAAAGAAGTGGGAGCGACCCATCCTGAGAAGTGAGGACCAGCCTGCTAAGTCAGATCCTGCCCACTAGGTCCTGATCCTTGGTCTGTAGAAGCCGCATTCTCACTGCTCCATGGTTCATATGTTCTCTGCTTAGCTACTTAGACCCTCCCTGTACTGTACCATTCCTGCCTTGGGCCTAGGACCCCTCCTGCTCCTCCTGAGTGCTCCAGACTAGCCTGTCAAAACCCAGGCACTGGATCCCCATAGTCCAGAATTTGGCCTAGGCTCCTTCACTCTGCTGGAGAGTTCTTGACTAGGCATCCTGGAACCATACTGTCCCACCAACAAAAAATCAAAAGTGAGAGCCTGAAACATAAGCAAACTGACTATTTATATCAGATCAAAGAGCAACCAGACTACATCAGAACAGAAGCACTGCCAAGCTTCAGTTAAACAGAGGGAGGCTAGAATTTCCTATCAGACACACAACCAGAAAGGAAATCTAAATGCCCAGGCAACAATGCAAAAACACAAATAATATCGAAAATCAATATAATAAGTCCCCACCAAAACCCACCAGTCCTACAGAAGTGTACTACAATGAGAACTGTCCAGAGAAACCACAGGATACAGAATTTGAAAGATCATAAACATGATCAAAGAATTCAACAACTTTAAAGAACACACAAACAACTCAAGGAACTCAAAGAGGATAAAAATAAACTCCTGACTGAAGCTAAAGAAAATATATATAACTGAATGAAATAACAAAGACCTTTCAGGAATTGAAAAGTGATTTCACAAGAGAGATAGATACACTGATAAAACTAAAGGCAAAATGCAGATGGAACTGAAAAACTCAATAAGCCAATTTGAAATGACAAGTGAAAGCCTCAAATCAGAGTGGATTGATCAAGACTGGATGGCAATGCTGAAGAACTGGATTATTCAAGTAAAGAATATGGAAAGCTTAAAAACATGCAGGAATGGGACATGAAGGAAATGTGGGATACCATGAGAAGGCTGAATTGATGAATCCTAGGCACACAGGAAGAAGAGTTTCAGGTAAATGGCACTGACCAAACTATCAGTGGGATTATGGAAGAAAACTTCCCTAAATTAAGAAAGATATACCTATACAGATACAAGAAGCACACAGAACACCAATTAGACAGGACCAGAACAGAAACCCCCCATGACATATAATAGTAAAAGCATTAAATATACAGAACAAAGAAAGGACACTGAAAGGTGCAAGAGGAAAACAAGGAGTTCCATATAAAGGAAAATCTATCAGAGTATATTTATAGTTAAGGAAATACAATAAAAAACACAGTGCCAGAGAGGTAAAACCTTCTTCCAAGATGGTGGCCAGGGTAATTCAATAGACTTTCAAAATAACACAGGCAGTTACCATAGCCTTTGATTGTCTCCCCAGAACCTGAAAGTAAAACCCTATTGCTGAAGACAAGACATACTTTGAACACAGGACTTGAAGCAATGAAACTGGAACTGACATGGAAGCCTCTTTCCTGAAGACTAGCTCTCATAGTATCAGAGGATACTATGAAAGATGCTACGTGAGAAAACCAACCAGTGTTCCAATCCAGCTTTAAAACCTAATAACCACAACAATAACCAGCACAGTAAACTATCTCTTAATTTGGATGTAATCAAAAGCTATCTAATTAGAATTAAGGTAGGCTTGATGGGAGGAAACTCATGTGTGGTACTATAAACAGAGTCAAATATACATGGCTGGAGAGGTCATAGATCCTTGAGAAAAACCTATGTCTGTCACATCCCTAGTTAAAAGTAATTTCTTACTCTATGCTAAATATATCCTTATATGCATCCTTATACAGACAAGTATACCTTTCACCACTTATCAAAGAAGCTTCATTTTGCAACAAATGGAGAGAGAGTTCCACAACCAGTCAAACACAGATGACAAGTGTTTGTGAGATGTCCAGCCTAAGTGACACACCTACAAAGCAACCTCTACATACAAGGCTTGGGAACACAGTGGAAGACGGGACAGAAATAATAATAATGCATCTCTCAACTCTCAACAGAGAAGCTATCTCATGCAACAGATGATGATCCACAAACACAAAAAGTCAAAACTGGTAAAAATGCAGAGAATACGATACCTAAAAGTGCATCTTCCTGGATAGGATCCCTATATTAAACCTCTGCTATCCAGAGTTCAGGAACCATTGCAGAAGAGATGGAAGAAAGACTGTGAAAGCTAGGGGTAGGGGACAAAGGGAGTGGAGGATCATAAGGAAACAGAGTTTTCCAGGGGGCTGGGAACTTGCTCCTATGAACTTTACGGCAGTGGTGACAGCATGCATACACTCATACAAATTCAAAACAGACAAACACCCAACACACAACTTATGAAATGGATATGAAACCCCAACTTTAGCTGAGGAACTATTGAAATTAATCACTTTTGGATGAGGGAGAGTTGGTCTCCTTTAAAGGAGTGACATTAGAGAGATTGACCAGGCTCCAGTGGATGGACCCACGCCAAGTGACATTTGGGGATATGTGACTCAGTAGGCCTAAAAATATATGACAGAGTGCATGAAATCTGATGGAAGGAGTCAGGGGTTTCAGATAGGGGAAAGGCTCTAAATATTAAGAAGTATTGTATGTAGTATACAAAAATTCCATTAAAAATTAAAAAGTTATTTGTAAATAATAGGCAAAAATCTTGGAAAAGAGTATTATCATGTATAAGAATATCATGATAGTCTTATCTATAGTAAGCTATCTATAAGAAAATCTAACAAACACACAGTTACCTCTGATAAAAATCATAAAATATTATTAGGGAAATCTCAAAATATTGGTAAATGTGTTTATGTGCAGAAAATAATCTTGTAGGATATTGCCTATGTTCTGTTCTAACAGTTTTAGAGTTTCAGGTTTCACCTTGAGGCCTTTGATCTATTTGGAGTTGACTTTTGTGCAGGGTGAATGTTAAGGATCTAATTTCATTTCTTTATTTGAGTTATTTATGGTAGGTGCACCATGCGTTGCTGAAGCCAGAAGAAGGTGCCAGATCCTCTCAAACTAGAGTTACAGACAGTGGTTAGCTGTCATGAGATTGCTGGGAACCAAACCTAGATCCTCTGCAGGAGCAGCAAGTGCTTCTAAACTGTAAGTCATCTCTCCAGCCTCTGTTTATTTAATTTTTATAGCTAATAAAACATATCAACCATGTTCTAGTATGGATAAGTCAGTATTTTATAGGGAATAGAATCTAGAAACAAATATATGAGCATTTGAGTTATAGGAAATGTGCTAATGGAAAACAATAATGAAGATGATAATCATTTGTCTAAATGATGCTGGTGGATCAATGAGATACACATAGAAGAAAAAAAAAAGCCTGAACCCTGCTTCACTCTGTTCACAAAAATAAGTTTCAGTAACTAATAGAATTAAGAAGAAATGAAAAATAGTAAAGCTTCCATAAAAAATAATGTATTCAAATTCTCCATGATCTTCAAAGTAGTGTAAATTCTTTTAAAACGATTCAATAATAAGTATGTCTGAACAAACATGATCAGTTGGACCCAATTAAGACTGTCAACTTTTGGTTCTCAAACATCTCAAACCAGTTACATAGTCAATAGATGGGAGAAAGTATTTGTAGCATATATAATCACGAAAACGTATGATCCCACAACATACAAAGAATCGCAAATCATTGAGTAATGCTTAGAGAAGAACTTCACAAAAGAGTATATAAAAACAGCCTTTGAACATCTTAAGGATGCTCATCCTAAAGAGATGTTATAAAAATGATAATAAAAGCCACAAAGACAGGTTGAAACACACCCCAGAAGACTGAAAGATTAACAGTGTTTAGTGCTCTTAGGAACAAGCATTCTGAATTATCCTGAAAGGCTGATAGTTCATTGATACAACCACTTGGATAATTATTCAGTAGTGTATGTAAGGTTGAATGCAGCATGCCTAGTGACTAGCAATTCCACTCCTAGAATATACCAACATTAAGCAAAACAAACAAAAAAAAAGGTCATTAACTGAGTCTCTCTCCACACTTTGAGTTACTACAACCTACCCAATTGTGTTCAAATCAATAAATAAATGTTGAAAACCATCTTTATAGTATAATTTTTATAACAAAGAGCTATCTGGGCCAGTGAGCTGTAAATTCTGTAAATTCAACCTGTAAATTCTCTCTGCGCAAACAGGAGGACCTTCATTTGAATCTTCAGTCCCCATGTAGGTACAGTGGCAGACATCTGTAATTCTAGTCCTGGGGAGGCAGAGACAGACAAATGTTTGGAGTTCACTGGCCAGCCAGTCAGCCTGGCTAAACCAATGCTTCCAGGCAAATGAGATACCATGTGTCAAAAAATATGGTAAAAAGTAGACAAAGTACAGATGCAAAGAATAAATGACTGGAGAGTGCTCAGCTGTAAATGGGGCATCTATAGTACACCCTCCTCCCTTAAGGCTAAGAATCAACAGGATAAAAGGGTTAAAAGACTGTAGAAGCCTTATGTTGGAGAGGACTGCTAGGAAACAGTGTTTTCCAAACACGACAGGGTCACTGCACACGTGAACTCCTAGCAGCTGTGGTTGTTTGCATAAGACCTGCCATAAACCCAGTGAAAACAAGTGTGGCCATGGGAGGGGCTCACCTTGCTCCACCCCTAACTGAGCAGCTCCTGGCAGTTGATGGCTGCTGGAGGTGGGAGAGTCGGTTTTCTTCAGGAGTGTGACCACTGGTAGGTTGACTGTGCTCCAGGGGGTGGCTCTAGACCTCTGCATACATCAGCAGCCCTAATTGGACTCACTAGGTTCAAAAGAGCAAAGAGGGTTCTCCCCGATCCCACATCCAGTGCTCCTTCTAGCCTTGGGCCCTCTTTTACTCTTAGTACAGCAGATCTCTGGACTACACTTACATTTCAGACACACCCACAGCGTCCTGATACCCTGTACTCAGACCAGCTCAGCTTGTTAGAGCCTTTACAGGCTGTCCCCATCCCCAACTTGCCTTTGCATCCCTGACATCAGCCCTCTACCCTGGAATTCCCCACTCCTGTCTTGCCTTGAATTCCAGTGAAGAGACTCTTTCCTGGTGAATCTGATCCTGCCCACTGCATCTCTGTGCTGTTACCACCATAAATTCTCCAAACTACCCCACCCCCCAAGTATGGCTCTTTTAGCCCTGACTCCGGCATACTTTGTATTCTTATCCCCCTAGAGCTCTGGACTGCCTTCTTACCTCTGCCTGGCAGTGAGCTCTCCAGATCTCACCGTGCACAATCCCCCTACATTGGTGCCCTCTGCAGCCACTCCCACTGCTGCAGGGCTAGGATCCTGTGCCCTTTGGTAGGGGCCCAGACCTTTTCAGACTGCCAGAAAAAGCCTGAATCCAGCCTCTGACTAGGAATCTTCAAACTGTGCTGTGCCTGCAGGTTACAGGGGCCCAGACCTAAAGAGGGATCCTCAGAGTGTCTGATTTCACACAACCTGTGACTACAAGGGAACTCGTGAGCAGCTAGACTACAGCCATCAGGTCCTGCCAATATAAAATCAAGAGACGACCTGAAGACTTGACCAGCCAGCTTTCATACCCAATAAGAAAACAACTAAGTCACATCAATACACAAACAGAATCAGATTTCAACTCAACAAAGGAGGGCTTGAGTCTCACATCAGAATCACAAACAAAAGAAATCCATATGCCAAGATCACAAGGAAAATATAATAATTAAAAAAATATCTCCCCATCAAACACTACCAGTCCTAAAGAAGAGTTCTACAACTAGAATCAAATAGGATAAACAAGGACACAGAATTTAAAACAACAATCATAAACATGACCAACGAATCCAATAAACTTAAAGAACACACACACACAAATGAATCAAAGATCTAAAAAAACATGATAGGAATAAACTTCTGAACTGAATTCACAAAGATATATAAATATTGAAGAAAACCCAGGCTGAAATGAAGAAGGAAGTGAAAAACTCAACAACCCAATTTGAAATGACAGGAGAAAGCTTCATCAATAGAATGAATGAAATGGAAAACAGAATATGAAGACTGAATGATAAAGTTGAAGAATTAGAGCACTCAAGCAAGGATTATGAAAAATCTTAAAAACACAGGAATGGAATATATAGGAAATGTGGGATACCATGCAAAGACCAAATTTATGCATTATAGACAGAGAGGAAAGAGACTTTCATGATAATAGTATTGACCAGATCTTCAACAGGATTGTAGAAGAAAATTTCCCCAAACTAAGGAAAGATATGGCCATACAAACATAATAAGCACATATAACACCAAATAGACAGGACCCCCATGGCATTGTAAAAACACTAAATGTACATAACAGATAGAGAATACTAAAAATGAGCCACATATAAAAGAAAACTCATCAGAATTACAGCTGATTTTAAGTTCAAGCTATGAAAGCCAGAAGAGACTGAATCAAAGTATTCCCAGTTCTAAATGACCATAGATGCCAACCCAGAATACTTTACCCAGCAGAAGTGTCTAATATTCTTGAAGGGGAAAGAAAAATCTTCTACAACATTAATAGGTTGAAAGAATTTGTGTCCAGAAAACCATCCCTCCAAAGAATCCTTGAAGCAATACAAAGAGCTGAAGAAAGGATTATCTATACCCAAGGGGCAACAGAGAGAAACTAAATGAAGTTATAACTGGGGAACCACAAAGTTAGATCAGTGATGCAAACAGAATTTAAAATGATGGAATCAATACACATCTTTCAATTATAACTTTAAATATCAGTGGACTGAACACCCCAGTGAAAAGACACAGCTAGCTGAATAGATGAAGAAACAAAATCATGCTTTTTATTGTCTGAAAAGACACCCATCTCACCTTCAAGGACTGGCACTACCTTAAGGTGAAAGGATGGAAAAATATTCCAAGCAAATGACACTAAGAAACAAGTAGGAGTTGCCATTCTAATACCTGACAAAATAGACTTCAAACTACAAGTAATCAGAAGAGATAAAGAGGGTCACTTCATTCTGATCAAAGGAACAATGACCAAGAAGATATTACAGTCATGAACCAAACTCTGGTGTATCAAACTTCATAAAAACAATACTACAAGACACAGATGAATCCCAACTCACTAATAGTAGGGACTTCAATAACACACTGTCGCCATTAGAAAGGTCAACTGGAGAAAGAATAAACAGAGACATCTGAATTAAACAATACCATATATCAAATGGTATCTAACAAATATTCCACCCAAGCATCAAAGAATATACTTTCTATTCAACACCCCATCATACTGTGGCCCAATACAAACCTCAACAAATACAAAAAAGTTGAAATAATTCCATACATTCGATCAGAACACAATGCAATAAAGCTTAAAATCAACACCAACACCAGCAAAAGTCCAAGTAACTTCACGAACTCATGGAGACTAAACAACAACACTCCTGAATGATGAATAGGTAAAATGAGAAATTAAGAAAAAAATAATAAAGTACTCCTGGAATTAAATGAAAAGGACAATACAACACAAAAAAAAGCTCTGGTAAACTTTAAAAGCCATCCTAAGAGGGAAATTTATAGCTCTAATTACCTGCACTAAATAATCAGAAAGAGCAAAAATAAATGACTTAACAATGCAATTCAAGAATTTTGAAAGGCAGCAGCAAACAAAGGCCAAACCCAGAAAACAATAAGAAGTAACAAAAATTAGAGCATAAATTAATGAAATAGAAACAAAGAAAACAGAACATAGAATCAATGAGTCCAAGAAATCATTCTTTGAAAAGATAAACAAGATAGACCACTGGCCCAGTTAACCAAAAGAAAGAAAGAGCAACACGAAATCAGAGATGAAATGGGAAATAACACAAAAAACAACAAAAAGATTCAGAACACTATAAAGGAATACTTTAAAAACCTATATGCTATTAAATTTGAAAACCTTCAAGAAATGGATGTATATCTAAAATCATGGGAATCTCCAAAGCTAAACCAAGAAGAGATCAACAGCTTAAGCAGAGCCATAATATATAAAGAAATTGAAACAGTAATATAAAACCTCCTGACCAAAAAATGCTCAGGCCCAGATGGATTCACAGCAAAATTCTACCAGACATTCAAAGAAGATCTATATCCAATACTACTTAGATTATTCAAAAAGATAGAAACAAAGGGAGAACTCCCAAATTCCTTCAATGAATCCACCATCACTCTGATACCAAAAGCAGATAAAGATACAAGAAAATAGAATGCTATAGACTCATATCCTTAATGAACATAGATGCAAAATTCTCAACAAAATACTTGCAAATAGCACACAGACAACTTCAAAAGATCATCCACCATGATCAAGTTGGATTTATCCCAGAGATGGGGGTGGTTCAATATACATAAGTCAATAAATATCATAAAGCACATAAATGAACTCAAAGACCAAAATCACATAGTCATCTCAATAGGTGCAGAAAATGCCTTTGGCAAAATTCAACATACATTTATGTTAAAAGACTTAGAGGGAACTGGAAAGGCACGCACCTCGACATAATTAAAGCTATATCCAAAAAATCCCATAGTTGACGTCATTCAGAAATGGAGGAAAACTGGAATCATTCCCCTTAAAATCAGGAACCAGACAAGGCTGCCCACTATCCAAACCCCTTTTTCATATAGTACTTAAAACTCATGCTAGAGAAATAAGACAAGACCAGGAAGTTAAAGGAGTACTCACTGGAAAAAAAGAGGTCAAATTATTCCTTTTTGCAGATGACATGCTATTATACCTAAGAGATGCCAAGAATTCCACCAGAAAACTCTTAGAAATGATTAATACTTTCAATACAGTGGTAGAGTACAAAATTAATCTACAAAAATAAGTGGCCTTTCTATATATGAATAATAAGCAATTGGAGCAAGATTACAATAGCCTCAAAAAAATAAAATATCTCAGAACAAACCTGACAAAAGATGTTAAAGACCTCTACACTAAAATTTTTAGATCTTGATTGAAAGAGATTGATAAGGATACCTGAAGATGGAAGGACCTCCAATGTTCATGGATTAGGAGAATCAATACTGTGAAATTCACTGTTCTACCAAAAGGAATATATAAATTCAATGCAATCCCAATCAAATCCCTTGACATTCTTCACAGAATTAGAAAAAAACTACCCTAAAACTCATGTGGGAGCACAAAAGACTCCAGATGGACAAAGCAACCCTGAGCACAAAGAAAAATTCAGGGGGGATTACTATACCGATTGCAAACTGTATTACAGAGTTTTAATCATAAAAATATCATGGCAAAAACAATAGACCCATAGATCAATGGAATTAATTGAAGACTCAAATATGGGTATGTGCAATTTCAGCCACTTGATATATGACAAAAGTACAAAAACACTCACTGGAGAAAGGATAGCATCTTCAGCAAATGATGCTGGCAAAACTGGATCTACTCCAGTAGAAGAATGAAAATAGACCCTATCTTTAACCTTGCACAAAAGTCAACTTCAAATGGATTGAAGACCTTAATGTGAAATTGAAACTCCGAAACTGTTATAAGAAAATATTGGCAGTAACCTACAAGACATAGGTGTAGGAAATGACTTTCTAAATCAGATATCATTTGCTCAGGAATTAAGGTCAATAGTCAACAAATGGGACCCCATTAAACTTAAAAAGTTTCTGTACAGCAGAAGAAGCAACCAAGGAAATGAAGAGAAAACCCACAGAACAGGAGAAAATCTCTTCCAGTGACACATCTGACAGAGGTTTAACATTCAGAATACATAAAGAAACCAAAAAACAGAGAATCAAGAAAACAAGTGACCCAATTATAAGATGGACTAAGGATCTGAGCAGAGAGTTCTCTAAAAAAGAAATAAAGATGTCTGGGAAACATCTTAAAAAGTATTCAACATCTTTAATAATTAGGGAAATGCAAATTAAAACCACTTTAAGATTTCCTCTTACCCCATTCAGACTGGCTAAGATCAAGAGAACAAATGTTACCAAATGCTGGAAAGGATGTGGGGAAAGAGGAACGCTCATTCACTGCTGGCGGGATTGTAAACTTGTGCAACCCCTATGGAAAGCACTGTGAAGAATTCTAAAATATCTAAAACTGAATCTACCATTTGACCCAGTTATACCACTGCTTGGAAAAGGACTCGTCCTATTGCAGAGATACTTGTACAACATGTTTGCTGTTGATCTTTTCATAATAGCTAAGGGTCTTCAACATAAGTGTCCATCAACTGATGATGAAAATGTGATACATTTAGACAATTGAGTTCAACTGAGCAGTAAAGAAAGACGAAATCATGGTATTTGCAGTAAATGGATGGAACTAGAAACTGTTATGCTAAGTGAAGTAACACAGACTCAGAAAAACAAACGACATATGTTCTCCTTCATTTGTGGATCCTAGCAAAAATTCTTAATTTTCACAATTCCAGTCACTATCCACTAAAGAAGCTTCTTTTGCATCAGACAGAGACCACTACAGAGTACCACAAATGGTCAAACACAGACACTGTCTGTGAATTGCTCATGCCTAAGCGGCACATCTACAATGCAACCTCTACACCTGATGCTCACACAACATGGAAAAGGGGTAGAGAAGAAACTAATGACTCTGTCAACTCTCATTAATGAAGCTCCTTCATTCAACAGAGGGCCATGAACACAAAAAGGACACAAATGACCAAAGCATGGAGATTAGGAGTCTACAGAGAGTGGGACTCTTAATAAATATTAAGTTTCACTCACCCAGGGCTCAGGGACCATTGAGGAAGAGGGGTCAGAAATATTGCACAAACAAATGAGAAGGTATATGACCTTATGAAAATAGAATCCTACAAGCTCCTGGGCTCCTACTCATGAACCTACCGCAATCATTTCAGCAGGCTCGAGATCCATGCAAACCCAGGTAGGGAAGAACTCAGCATGGAACTGGAGAAGTAGATGGCAGACCCTATTCTGCAGAAGAAATATTAGAAACTGGTTAGTGTTGGGTGAGGATGAGCTGGTCTTCCTAAAGCTGGGGAATCTGGATAGGCTGACTAGACCTCAGTAGATGAACCTGCACTGAGGAACATTTGGGGACACTAACGATACCATAGACTTTAATACTGATGAATAAATGTATGGATTCCATTTGGAGGACTATGTGGGGTGCCAGTGGGAAAGGGTTATAAAGATGACTAAGATTGATTGAGATGTTCTGTATGAAATACACAATGATTCAACAAAAAATTAAAAACAACAGAGAGGACACCAGCAGAATGGTGCGTGCCTTTAATCCCAGTGCTCATGAGGTAGAGGCAGGTGGATCTCTGTGAGATCAGGGCCATGGTCCACAAAGTGACTTCCAGGCAGGCTGGGACTAGGGTGACCCAATCAGAAAAAAAAAAGAAAAAGTTACATGAAAGACAACAAAGAGAACATGAGGTTGGGAGAGAGAGGATGGCTAGGAGGAGCTGCAGGTGAAGAGTGGAGTTGGATACACATAAACAAAAAACTTTGCATACAGGCATTCCCTTGTAAAATTCTCAAAGAATGCAGTGCACAACTGACTGCACACAGGCGTGCACCCCCAAACATACACATACACACACACTCAAAGAGATGCCGAGAACCAGCAATCACAATTAGCAGAGCTCAGTCAGTCACAGGCAGCTCACTGATGAGAACATGCCCAGATGAGGCGAGTGCCCATCATTGCAGGCCCAACCACACAGACACACAGTTGTAACCAGTCAGGGATTTCTCTTTGCTAAGCCTACAAAAGCTTGCTGTTCATGTAGTGTGGTGGAGGCCTCTGAACCTCCTCTGGCCAGAGTTTGCCCAACTGTGCATTATTCTTTAACCAGAAAACTCTGGTAAATTTATTTTACATAAAGTTTTAATGTTCAAGGTCAATGAGGTGGCTCAGATAGTTGCTGGTCATCAAGCTGAATAACTAGAATTTGATCCCAGGAATTTACAGGATGGGAAGAGGAAACCAACTCCTGCAAGCTGTCCTCTGAACTCACATTCACCATTGCACATGCACACCCACACAGACACACAGACACCCCTCTACACACACACACACACACACACACACACATACAGATACACAAATAAATGATTTTTCAAGTTTTTATTTTAATATTCATCTAATTGCATCTCTATATACCAACTAATACACACATACAGGAATTTTGTAGTCATAAAACTTGTGAAGTTCTCAAATAGATAACAACAGTAGAAGTATCATCTAAATTATCAAATATTCACTAATGGAATACTATATGGCAAAGAAAATGAGCAAGGTTAATAATGCTATATTACCGTGACTGTGATGGACAGTTAAGTAGAGCTACTATGAAAATTAAATGAGATTGTTTCTATTATGCTAGTTAGCTTCTTATTACTATGGTGAAACACTGACCAAAATCAACTTGGGGAAGAAAGGGTTTATTTCATCTTACACTTCCATCACTGAGGGAAGTCAGACCAGGAATCAGAACAGAAACCTGGAGGCAGGACCTGAAGCACAGACCAAGAAGTAACACTGTTTACTAGTTTGCTCCTCTAGTCTGTGCTCAGCCTGCTTTCTTTTTTATTTCATTTATTATTTTTATTTTATTTTATATATAAGAGTGTATTGCCTGAATGTATATAAGTACACCCATGTTGTGCAATGCCCACGGAGGTCATAAGAAGGCGTTGGATCCTCTAGAACTATAGTTATGTGGGTGCTGAGATTCGAACCCAGGTCTACTGCAAGAGCTATCAGTGCTCTTAACCCCTACGTCACCCCTCGAGCCCCTCAACCTGCTGTCCTATACTACCCAGGACCACCTGCTCAGGGGTGGCACCACCCACAGTGGTTGGGCCCTCCCACATCACTCAACAATCAAGAAAATACCTCACAGACATGGACACAGCACAATCTGATAGAGAAAATTCCCCAACTGAGGTTCCTTCTTCCCAGGTGTGTCAAGTTGACAAATGAAGCCATCCAGCACACTTATGATGGATATATTACTTTAAACTTCTGGGCTTTAACAAAAATGGTGTCAAGGAAAGAGAGACAAAGGATCTAATAAACACAGTACATGGCAGTTCTGAGTTAAATTATACTGAGGCGTCTTGAGTCTAAAACCATCCAAAGAACAGATTTTTTTTCATGGAACAACAGGTTTACTAACAAGGGAATAGCCTCTGAGCTGCCAAAAGGCAACAGGTATTGAGCATGAGTGCAGAGTCGCAGCCCATGGCAACACAGCCCAGAACCTAAAGACGGCCATGTTGTCAGCAGCTGATATGAGTTCCTAAGCTACAGCCCTGGAAAAGAAGTCACTCACAAGTTCTGGGACACAAAGACAGCAGAGGAAAAGAGAAAGCCTCCACACAGGTCTGGGCAGTTATCAGCCCCTTTCTAAACTGTAATGCAAAGGATGCATAACAACTACAACTAATGTTATACGCACAACTGGGAAAATAAGATTTGTGGTGAGAATTAATTTCAATACTGGCCAGTTTCTTTTAAAATATATATTTAATTAAAAACTGAGAATTGAGTGATGAAGGCTTGGTACTCTAAGGCCAGAGTTATAGTTTGTCAGATGGGAGTGGACATTTACTCTCTCTGTGGCCAACCTTTATCATTTCTAAACTAGTATTAAGAACATCTACAAAACAGAATTATTATAAGGATTAAAACTAATATATATATATGTATCTATCACACATTTTAGTAATAAGTAACTACTACTAAATAATGGCCGACATCTGAAAGACAGACTCATCTATATACACACTTATGCAGTTCAGTGTGTTAGCTGAGTAAAGGAACCAGTAGTAAATCCAGTAAGGATTGCAAACACTGTTTCCAGGTTTTTATGTATGGAACCAAGTCTAGGGAGCAAATACCAATTAAAAATTATCATATTGAGGAGAAAGGACATTTTCAGGTTCAGAAATGCTATGTGCCAGGCAATGAATACTATTCAGTACCACAGTGCATTTGCAAAGTCCTGTGCTAACCGACAATATCATCACCTATTTAAAAGGGTGTAAATTTCACAAAACAGCCTCCTTCCATTAGGTATTTTCATTCTTTTTCTTGGTTTAGGGTTCATTTTTAGAATTCAAGATGTTAATTTTCAGAAATTTAAGAAACAGTCACTTTTATGGTTTGGAGATATGTTTAACCAACAGGTATTATGGAGCAGTTCAGAGCAAATCACTTTTCACCACTGGCATAGACTGATGAGACTCATCAGACAAAGAGCATAAGGAAGCTTAAGAAAGAGTTTCTGTGCTCCAAATGGACACATACTTAATCCAGACAAGCATGCAGTTCTGAGGCTCTTTCACAAAGCATTGGCAATTATCCACAAAATGTGCTTGCCCAGAACATTTTTGAAAACTCAAAATTAGGGGCTATTTTCACACTTTCCCATGTTTACAGGCTTTCACTTGGTTTAAAATTAATAGAAAAAGTGTGGCCAAACAAACAGAATTTTTCCTTACAAAACCCTGTGTGAATGCCTATTGTCCTTTTTGACAGTAAACACCAGGTAGGAAATTGAAGGACTTCTTGATGTCAGTACAAATAACTCTTATTTATTCCTAAAAATTAATTTGCTTAGAAGTTTTATTTGTGTCATAAAATATGTCTAATCATCTCAGAAGCAGAATAATCATTATAAGTGACAATTATCTGACAAAAAGAATTAGACATTAAAAGAGAAGCTGAATTTAAACAACCATCAATAAATTATTTACAGTCATAAATAAATGTACATATATATGTCTTCATGTATATAGAGAGAGGAAGCTGTTGTTACTGGCTATAACACAGTGGTTATTTATGTAGCACAAGGTGTGTGTATTAGAAGATAATATTTTCTTCTATTATATGGAAGTCCCCATGAAGCTCATGATGTCCAAGACTTTTGAACATCCTACCACCACCCTGAATTTCTGTCTCATTATTCTTGATTTTTAAAAAAGTGGTAGGAAGAAGTAAAAACATGAATATGTCACCATGCCCTCTCAAAGTGGTGTGATAAAGCTCAGTTCACTTCTCACCTATCATTCCTGAAACAAGAGGGTTTTGTATAGTTTTTCAGTTTTGTGGTAGCTTATTATCACTCTTGAAATTCATTGTTGATCAGAATGAGTTAAAGGGAACAAACACATTTTCTGTACATTACAGATGTTGTTAATGTGCTATTTTCTATACACAGAATCTTCCTAATGAAAGCAGCTTGGAAAATTATATTTCAAGTCTTCTATTATGAATAAATGCGCTTCTGAATAGCAGCTCCAATTCTCAGCTCATGCGCATTTATTCTACTATAAATACATCATTGTGTTTCTCTTTGACTACACTCATTAGAAACTTGGTGACCCCCATATAGCAAATTATACCAGAGCACTGGCTTCCGTGAGTCTGTCTTGCACATGAACTTTTGACTTTTTCTTGCTTTGCTGTTATCTCCTATTTAAAATTGAGCTGTAAAAATTTTAAATATCCCTGAGTCTTTATTATATGACACATGGTAAGCAGAAGCAGACGAAAATGAGTTACTTGTTACACACAGATTCCAACGCACTGACCAATTCACCATCCACTTTCCTGAAGACTGGTGAGTGCCAACCATATGAATTAAACATGGCTTCTTCCTTAGTTTTGACAAAGCCACAAAGCTAAATGTAAATAAATATAATAAAAGGGTGGTGCATAAATGTACACATGAAATTCTATGGAGATTGATTAAAGAGATACACTAATTGCCCTTGACCGAAAGGAAATGCTAAGGAGGATGTGATGAAGGAAAATGATCAGTGCTGCTTCCTAAGAACTGAGTAACCCAGGCAACGCATTGCCTTCCTTACAGCCTCATCCCCTCATGTGTTAAATGGAAACAGGAAAATTTTGTTTCAATTCTGAGTCAAAGAAACACTCAATATACTTTACCAGCTATTTCTAACTTTTGACTAATAACAAAATAGAGCTAGACATTTATGAACTACTATACTTGGATATTTTATATGTAAAAATAATATATCCAATACCGTTAAATGTTAAAAATCCAAAGAAAAAAGGAAGAGGTACAGCCATCACTTTACACACACAGGGAAGTGTATAGAGAAGTATCTAACTATGTCTATAACCCTCTAAGAGCATCAGATGGAAGTGGTACGGATTGATAGAGTTTGAAGAAAAGGCCTCAGAGGCAGACAGAGTGATTAGTCTCTGTTTGAGAACAGTAGCAAACATTTTGAAGTTTTAAAGAAGAGCATGATAATCTTAATTAATTAGAGGATACATTAGTTAAAAAATAGATGTGAGGGACTGAAGAGATGGCTCAATAGTTAAGAGCACTAACTGCTCTTGCAGAGGACCCGGGTTCAATTCTAGCACCCACATGGCAGCTAACAACCATCTGTAACTCCTGTTCCAAGAGAATTCAACATTCTCTTCCTATCTCCAGGAGCACTGCACGACATGGGTGCACTTACACACATGCAGGCAATATACTCATACACACAAAATAAAAATAATAAATAAAATATTTCAAAGAATATATGTGAGACTGGATGTTTACATGTAGAAGGCTGAAACTAGATCCCTATCTCCCATCTATTAAAAAAATTCCTCTACTTTAATGGGGATCAAAGATTTCAAAATAAGAGCTAAAACTTTTAAATTACTAGAAGAAAACACACAGAAACACTTCCGTTTTTAGTCATAAGCCAGAATTTTCTGGATAGGATTCCAATAGTTGATGAAATAACAGCAAGAATTAAAAATGAGAATGCATGAAATCCAAAAGTTTCTGTACATAAAAGGAGACAATTACTGGAGCAAGCAGAAACCATACAGAATAAATAGAGAAAAACTGACTGTTGTTCCAACAGGGAATTATCTAGAACAGACAAAGAACTGAAAATGTTTAACACCTGTTCTAGTTTGCTTTCTATTGCTGTGATAAAAAATGATCTGACCAAAATCATCTTAGGGAAGAAAGGTTTAATTTCATGTTACAATTACCAAGTGACAGTCTGTCTTTGAGGGGAGTCAAACAGGTAGTCAGAGAGCATCAGCCTGTAGGCAGGAACAGACTCACAGACCATGGAGGAACACTGCTTACTATCATGCTTCTTCAACCCGTGTTCAGTCTGCTCTTTTATATAACCTAGGACACCTGCCCAGGAATGCACAACTTAACATCACTCAACAATCAAGAAAAAGCCCCACAGATATACACACAGTTCAGTCCAGTAGAGGAAGTGCCCTAATTGAGGGACATACTCTTCCCAGGTGTGTCAAGATGACAACTAAAGCCAACCAGACAACATTAAAAGAGCAAATAACTTAATCAGTAAATGGACAAATTAACTATAAAGACAATTCTCTTATGTATAGAATTATATTATCTAGAAATAAGATACTTTGATTATAGCTTTCCCACTTGTGTCTCTTTTTTCTCTTGTCTTAATGTTTTCAAGAACTGTACTGAACAAGAGTGGAGAATGTGGACACCTTGTCTTCTTGGCGACTTCAGTCTAAATGCTTTTAGCTTTGACCGATACTGGCTCTTGGTTTGCTATATATAACCTTTGTTGTATTTAGATATGTTCCATCTACTCCTAATCTCTTCAGAGCTTTCATCATGAAGGGATGATGGATTTTGTCAAATAACTTTTCTGCACCTGAAACCTTAGCTATGTCAATCACTTTCATCACAATGGCAAAATATTAAATTCACATACAAAAACCAGAAGCTTTCCTATATACCAATAACAAACATACTGAAAAGTAAATCAGGAAGCCTCTTTAAGGGAAGTTCAGGAATTATCAAGACCCCCACCCAATGCAAGCTCAAAAATTTAAAGTATAAACTCAAGTCAAGACTTTCTTAAAAGAAGAAAGGCTCAGAACACTATTCTTACTGGGTACCTGAAAAATTGCTTCTCTAGAACTCATTTTCCATGTTCAGATGTTAAGACATTCATAGGCCACAATAAGGCAATTCATGAAACCAAGCTAGTACTGCAAAAAATAGTGAAAGGAATATGACATTGAGAAAAAAAGAAAATTCCATCTATAAAAATAAAAACAGGAAAGCATGTCATGAGAGGAACAGATGAACAAAGGAACACAAGGAAGAAATTCATCATATCCAACAGAGCAAGCCAGCTAACACCACACACTAAAACAAACCACCAACTATCCGATTAACCAGAACAGAGAGCAAAACCCTAAGAAATAGCAAACTCCTCTCAATAACAACTTCAAAGGGGAATGGACTGAACTCATCACTTAAAAGATGTTGTCTAACTGATTGGAATAAAAATCAAGATTCGAACTGAAGAAATGCCTCAGCAGTTACAAGCACTGGCTGCTCTTGCAGAGGACCCAGGTTTGGTTCCCAGGTCCCACATGGTGGCCAACAAACATCTGTAACTTAAACTCCAAAGAATCCAACATCCCTTCTTGTGGCCTCTATAGGTATTGCATGCCTGTGGTGCGCTTACAGACGTGCAGACAAAACACTCATACAATACACCTAAAATAATAATAAATAAACCCCAAGATTCAACTATGTGTTTTTGCCAAGAAATATGTCCAAAACCTGAGATTCAAAATATGTAAATCAACATACCAGGAAGGTTGGAAGCTATAAACAGCTGGCATAACTATTCTGATATCTGATAGGGTATTGCCTGCATGTGTGTAATGTGAACCCATGTCGTGCAATTCCCATTGGGGTCAGAAGAAGGTGCCAGATCCCCTAGAGCTGGAGCTACAGACGGTTATGGGCTATGAACAGCACACCATTTAGTTTTTGTTATGAAGTTGGGAACCTCAGCATTCAATGTATAAGAGTTTATATATAACTGTGTCGCGTCTGTCTCTCATCCAGCAAGGAAAACGCGACCCCGGACTCTTCCAAATGCAGTTTATTCAGGAACCTTGAACAACCTTTTTGCTTCTTAACTTTCTAACTTCTTCTCCCCTTCTTACTTCCCGGGGAAAGCCCGCCACAGAGTTAAATCCCCTCCTGCCAGCCAACCCCAAACTACCACGTGGTGAAAGCAGATAGGCGCACACATGCGGAAGCAGGGCCAGACCTCAGCCACAGCCAATTATGGAGCTGTTTGCTCCAGAGAGCACCCACCCTCGGGATGGTGGGAGGCGGGAGCAGGCGCCATCTTTAAGATGCGGCAATCCGTGGCTCTCTACATAACTGGCTGGAGAAATGGCTCAGCAATAAAGAGCCTTGGAAGCTCTTGCAAATGACCTAGGTTTGGTTCCCAGAATCCACATGGTGGCTAACAACTATCTCTAACTCCAGTTCCAAGGGATCTGATGTCCTCTTCTGGCCTCTGTGGACATTGTACACACAAAGTGCACTTATATACATGCTCGCAAAACATTTATACACAGAAAATAAAATAAGTAGTTTTGGGCATTTTTTTAAGCAAGGTCTCCCTGTAGCCCCAACTGGCCTGGAAATCACTATGGAGAACAGACTGGTCTCTTTTTCACAGAATTCTGCCTGCCTCTGCCTCCCAAGTGCTGTGATTAAAGGCATGCTGTGGTGTTACTCTACCAATTACAATTATACCTGAATACTCTTAAAATTATATTTTTGAAGTGGGCGCTAACTCAGAGGACACACATTACCCTAGATAACTCTTGGAACTTCTGTGTCCTGGAACTGTGCAGCTGGAACTCTGTCTGTAACTGTGCCTCTGGGACTATATCCTTGATTCAAGCCCCGCCCATAATTGTTATTCAAACCACTTTCTCTAGCTTCAATTTGGGAAGTATACGCTAGAATCCACCCTTTTCTTAACAGACAGTCTTGCCTTTTCATCCCGTAGTTCTGGAATGTCTCATGCCCACAATGCCAAACTTCCTTCTGAATCTTCACTGTGTGCAACACAGATGGGTGCACTGTCTTTAGGCACTTCAGTGTGTTAGTTCTCAAGTACACCCACATTCCTTCATTATTTTGGGGGTGGGGTACAAATTGAGGTTCCCAAGATCAGGTGCTCAGCTTACAAGACTGAAAAACTGATGGCTAGTGAGTTTGCCAAGTTTAATTAAAAGTCATTAGAGCAGATTCTGTTCATTTTCTGAAAGTCATCCCTACATCACATATGACCACACCCAGCTAAAAATAAAATAAATTTTAAAAATATATTAAAAGATGAATTCTATATATGATGTACTCTTGAACAACCTATATTTAGGACTTTGGGTGAATGTCTTTAACTATAAATTAATGGAAAGCATTGTAAGTTTAGTCCAATGAGGAAAAATGGTTTCTTAAGAAGGAAAGGAATTCAAGCCAGCACCAAATTTCTTATCTACTACATAAAACAAAAGAAGTTGGTGTAGCATTTAAATATGTTTGTTATCGTTCATATGAATGAGGAAATGAAAACTTTCTGGCAGTCAAGTACTCAGAAAGTATACAATTAGAAACTAGAAAAAAAAAAATACCAAAGAAACAGAAGTCAATCAAATCAGAAGACAGGTCAATACTGGAGGGGAGGCACACCCTAAAAGGAAACAATTAGCCTTTGCATCTCTTCTCCCTTCTTGGGGACTTCTGTATTTTGGAGAAGCTTCAGATGGTGCATGTGAGTTAAATCTAATCCAGTTGTGCATCACTTTCTCTTAGTTATAGGAACTAATTCAGAAATGAAAACCTGACCAGTCAAAACTCCTGATACATGAGTATGTCACACTGCCCAGTAATCTTCCATCTACCTGTAGCAGCATATGGAGATCCACAATTTGTTTGCAATCACAGAGGCAAGTTCTGAAGAAAGTGGTAACACTTTACTGAAGAAAGCTTAATTTTTTAATTTTTATTGGATTTTTGCAAATTTCATATATTTTGATCATATTTAGACCCCCTCTCCTATCTGCACCCCTTTTATAGACCCCTGTTAGATTTCATTTACTCTGTCATATATATTAAGACCAATCAAGCAAAATTTGTATTCCCCAAATGTCCTTCGGTGTGTGTCCATCCACTGGAGCCTGGTTAACCAATCTAGCATCACTCCCTTAAAAAAAAAAAAAAAAAAAAAAGAACAAAAGCAAATTCTCCCTCTCCCAGTAGTCAACCGTTGCCAATAGTTCCTCACCTACAGTTGGGGCCTCTTACAACTTCCTCACCTCTACGCCAGTAGTTTTTCTACATTAAGTTTGTGTGGGTCTTGTGCACACTGTCACCATTCCTGTGAGTTTGTTTCCTTTGTTCATCTGTCACCTCTGATTTTGCAGTCTTTCCTTCCCTTCCACAATGGTCCCTGAGCCTTGCATGACGGAGGTTTGACATAGGTGTCCTTTTCAATGATAAACGTTTGGAAGGCAAGTTGTGGCTTTCTGAGTTAATCACCTCTATTGTATGAGGAAACTTAACTGGTGAAACTTGAGAGATTTTTTTTAATTTGTCAGGTAAATACTATGTCCTCGTTATAACAGGAAAACACAATATTGAAAGATATCGGCTCTGACTAAAGTATCTTATAAATGTAATTCAGTCCTAAACCAAATTTGTATGGAATTTAGGACTCATTAATTGAACTCAACATGATTTTTCTAATGGAAATTAAGATGGTTCTAAAATGCATCTATAGACAAAGTAGATGGATGGATATAATTTTTTTTCAGATAACAAATGTACAAGTTATAGCCATTAAAAGATATATCAATGAAACATATCTTAAAACCAATTCTTTTTATGTATTTAAATTAAAGCAAATACGACATGTTGATTCACTAGAGACCTTTTAAATTTTGTTTCAGAGGGTATAATCGTTAATCTCAGTGGCCAACTTGGTAATATCTAGAATCACCTTGAAGACAGATTGGGCATGCTTGTAGGGAATTATCCTGATTAGATTAATTGAGGTAGTAAGACCTGACCAGGTCCAGGGTTTAGGGTCCTGAACTGGACAAAATGTAAACTCTGAACAGAGAAGCACTCGTCTCTCTCTTTTCCTCACTATAGATGCAATCTATAAGCTATCTCAAGTTCGTCTTGCCAGGACTTCTCTATTAATAGATTGTACCTTCAACTGTGAGGGTAAAAACACAAATCCTTTCTCCATCAAGGTGATTACATAAAAATAAACTCCTTCATAAGATTTTAAGAGACATGCTGCAGACTGAGAAAATGTTTGCAACTTAGATGTGTGTGCTAAAGAACATCTACACTATACAGTCTCCAAAAGTCAGTTAAAAACATGAAGAGCTTGAATGACATACAGCAAGACTTCCAAATGTGTGAAAATAATGCAGGAATTTTATAAAGTACTGATTATTATGGATTTTCTATTGGTGAGGGAGATGCTGGAACCATCCCCTTGAAACACCAAGGGAAGGATATACCAATCAAAACTGGAAAAAAAATATTTTGGACTTTGGTCATATATACAGCAGTGTTAAAAGTTAAGCAATAGACTCCACGATTTTACTTATAAGAAAGAAATTTAAGTATAAAAAAATCAATATACATAAACAAGAGAAACTAAAACTCTGAATAAAAACGACACATGAAAGTTTTCTTAAAACATTTTGGCAGTGGTTACTCCTGGCGAGAGAAGATTATGAAGCAAGGAAATAAAATTATAATTTTCACTCTCCATGCTCTTACGTTATTTGAATTTTTCATAAAACACGTATGTTTATATCTGCCCAAGTTCTTTGGCTTAAGAATAAATTATGTATGTTTAAGAAAATGTGATACTAAGTTTTCCTGTTTGCAAATATTTTGCGAGCTCTTTCTGAAGAGGTGTGAACAAATCTCTGCTCAGCCCAGACAGGGCACCAAGGACAGAGGGAGCAACAAACGGTTCCACTGGAGTGCAGCTTGGTGAATCGAATAATGCAATTGGAGCTACTTACATGCTCACCGTCGAGAGGTCGCCTACCGGGGTATGACGACTTCCGTGCAGCCGCACTGTGGAAGAAAAAAATCTCTCCCAGCAACAGTTGTTTTTGTATCCTTGGGTCGGGGTAAGGCCTCATGAGCTGGCTTCTCTAGTAATGAGAAATTGCATATAAATCCTTGGGGAGGCACAGGGACGCGGAAGCCCCTTCCCCTCTCCAATGATAGAAAGTCAGTGGGCCCAATCTTGAGCTAGGTGCCTTCTGGTAATCACAGGGCCAAGAATTCAAACGGGCAATGGCCATGTGAGAGCCTGGGGGACAGTGAACTGCCTTCTGCAGTTTTGCGAGGCCCTCTTCCGGCGTTCTCTGAGATTATTTATATACTCCACAGAGCTACGTCTACTTTTTTTTTTTTAACTACATTTACAAGATTCATTTAGATAGTACACTGTGGACTATGGTCAAACTTAGTGCAATTAATGAATAGTCAAATGTTTCTCACCCTTTTTCTTTGCAATCCTTTCCATAACTCTAGTATCTCTAATGTGGCCCTTGAGTTGCCAAGATGTAGCTGTGGGTGCCAAGCCAGCTCCTAGCAACAAAGTCTGTTGAAAACCCAAGACCAGCTTCTGGCTGCCAAGACCAGACCTCACTCTATTCTCTCTTTCTCTCTCTCTGCTTGCTTTCTTCCTTCCCTCCCTTCTCCATCTCTCTTGGGGTACCGCTAGCCATCATGCACCCCTTCCTCTTCCCCCCACTTCTTAATGTAGTACAGGAGATGGAGAAAATATCTTGAGCTTTCTGGGGAAGGGATAACAAGAACCTGTGTGCCCGAGAGACTCTTGAAGATGTACTGTTAGCCTCGTTATCGCAGGTCTTCATGTACTGAAGAAAGAGCTCCGTTTGATTCATCCACAGTTCTAATCTCGTAATTCGTAATCACCATGGTGCTCATCAAAACTCACAGCCTTTCTGGTGGACATCAGGGAGACGGGGTGAAAGAGAAATGGACAGTGAAGTGGGACGAGAAGGCAAGGCTGCCAACATTCTGCGGTATCCACAGCGGGGCTCTACTGGAATCCTGTGGACAGTCTGTTGGTTCAGGGCCTCACACTTCCCTCAAGGGAGAATAAAACAGGACACATGAGGGGGTTTTCCCCTTTTTCACCTTGTATTGTGCTTTTAAAAGGGCTTGCCAAAGTCAATGTTCTTTGATGGACATTCTTTTCCCACATAATTCCTCTAAGGCAGTCTTCTTCCACTGTCTCTAAGGACCTTTTCCAGACCTGTCAGTCAGACCCACAATATTTTGTTCAAAAACAGAAATATGATGTAAGTCAAATCAACTGGTTTCAGATTTGAGACTTTTATGAAACTGTTAGAATTTATTTTCATGAAATCATTCAGGTGGTAAAATATAAGCATGAACATTTGGAAAGTATCTTTACTATTTCCTGTGTAATGGAGAAGGAAGTCAACACAGGCAAATGCATAGCTGAAAGACTGGAAATGGTTAGCCTTATAACATGTGTGCAGTCATGAATTCAAATATGATTCTTCTAGCTACCTCGTTGTGTTTTATTTTGTTTTGTTGAAGCCAATCCTATATCTACAGTGCATGAGTACTGTTTCTAATTTTATTATATATAAATTATACAAAATAATGTATTTATTGTGACATTTTCATACATACAAATAATATACTTGGATTCAACACTTATAACTCCTGATATGCAGATGCATCACTGAATGCTTTGATTGACTGTTAGTTGAGTAAATCATGAACAGAGGAGAATGGATGAACTGTGCCAGAAAGCAGAATAAGTTTCAGAAAATAATAATTTAATGATGGATACTTCCATATATGATAAATTCAAAAAGTTCTGTTGGGGAAAATGTCAAATAATCTGAGAACGGGTAACTAGTCTAGATAGACATTTTTCAAAAACAGATATATAATTGACTAATATATATGAAAATTTTAACATCATTCTTCAAGAAATTGTTAATTCAAACCACTCAGAATGGTTATAATTAAGAATACATACCTCCTCCCATAAAACAAATAAGTTCTGGCAAGAATATGGAGAAATAGAACCCATTCAGGGTATTGATGAAAAATAATTTGATAAAGCAATTATGGAAAATAGAATAGAAAATCTTCAAAAAATTAAACATGCCATATAACCCAGTTAGCACACTATTGATATGAATCAGAATGAACTGGGACCCTTCTATAAAGAAATATCTGCACTTGGGTTGAAGAGATGGCTCAGGTGTAAGAGCACAGGCTGCTCTTACAGAGAGCCCCTGTTTGATTCGCAGTACCCACATGGTGGCTAACAACCATTCACAACTTCAGTTTCAGGGAATCTGACACCCTCTTCTGACCTCCAAGGGCATTGCACAACATGGGTACACTTACATACATAAATGTATTATACCCATACACATAAAATAAAATTTTAAGAGTTATGTACATTCTGATATTTAATGATGATACACTAGTCAAGATACAAAATCATCCAAGATGTCCATCAAAGCATAAATGGATGATTAAAATACAGCATGTATTCACAGTGAAATGCTATTTACCCTTAAAAAGAATGGCATACTGTTATTTATAATTTGTAGCAAGGCACAGAAAAACAAATATCACATATTCTCACTCACATACTGTCCTAGTTGGCTAAAACCATCAACATGAGGCAGCCTAGAGTCATGTACAATTCCCATTTAGCTGGGGAATTGTCTAGATCAATCTGGCATGTCTATGAGGGATTCTCTTGATTGTTAACTGATATAAAAGGGTCCATTCCACTGTGGGAAGCTCCATTCCTTGGGCTGAAAAAAGTTAGCTTCATTGTATTTCTGGGCAGAAAAAATAGCTAGCTGTTCCCTGTATAAGGAGGGCCTCAGTGCACCAACAAGGAGCGTTCCTCCATGTTTTTTCTTCAAGATGTTAGGCTCTTTCCCTTACTTCCCTCAATGATTCACTGTAATCTGAAAAGTGAAATAAACTCTTCCTTCTCTTAAATTGCTTTTGGTCAGAATGTTTAATCACAGCTATAGGAAGAAAACTAGAACACATCCTGAAGCAAAAATAGCTGATTTCACAGATGTAGACAGTTGTAGAATTGTTACTAGAGGTCAGAAAGGGTAAGGAGAAGAGAAATAGAAAGAATTGGATAATAGGTAGCAAAATATAGTTGAAAGAATGAATAACTTCTAAGCCAGTTGAGTGAGAATACTTCACAACAGTTTACATTTTATAAAAAGATACACTAGAAGAGAGAAGTTCAAAGTTTCTCCCCCAAAAATGATTTATGTTTTAGAATATGTAAATGCCAACTACCCTGATTAGTCGTTACATATTATATGCATTTATCAATTTATAATGTAACTCATAAATCTGAACAATTATTCTGTTTAAAAAAGGAAACATCAAAAATGATTTTTCAAATGGAGAACAGAAAAAAATAAAGCTGTTAATGACTGGCCTCTGACCTAAATCTTTCTTCTATTTGTATGCATCTTCCTTTTCTGCAGAAACCTCTATTCTGACCTTCTTCCTATATAGTGACCTGGGTGCAGACATCCCAACCAATAGAGTCAGGTAAGTCCCAAGGAACATTAACTTTGAAATAGAAATGCCAAGATCACAGAGAATATGTTTAAAGCTCAAAACTGACACACTGAGAAGAGTCTCAGAGGCATGGCTGATGGTGGAGCTCCTGTGATGGGCAGAGTCACAGCCCTAAATTGTTCTTTCTTACCTACACAGTTTTGTATTCCCATGAAATGAAATATTATATGCTGACACGTGACCAGAGCAAACTTTGCCATCATTTCATTATATGTTAAAAGGATCTATGTCTGCCTGCTGATTATCTCCTGTTAATCTCAGGAAATCTCCTGTCACTGATATTAATAGCTCCTATATAATCATTTCAAAATTAGCTTTCCAATTCAAACATAGGTAATTGTGATTTTTGAGAATATTTAGTATCATTTGCACTTTTAAACATACAAACAAATCTTAGAGACTGAGAAGATAGCTCAGTCAGTAATAGGACATTATTACATAAGTTGTACTATGTCTATTTGTTTATGATTAACTACATTAATAATTATAAGATACAACATCAACAAAAAATATCATTTATAAAATCATATAAAATAGTATGTCAACTCTCCAATCAAAAGACACAGATTAGCAAATTGGGTTTAAAAATAGGATCCATCATTTTCCTGCCTCCAAGAAACACACTTTACCACCAAAGACAGACACTACCTTAAAGTGAAAGCATGGGCAAATGTATTCCAAGAAAACAGAGGCAGGAAACAATAAGAAGTTGCTGTTCTAAGATCTGACAAAATAGACTTCAAACCAAAACCGACTGAAAAAAATAAAGGTCATTTCACACCTAACCAAAGAGGCAACCCATCAAAGGGGTATTACAAGCCTAAAGAAATTTGAAGCAAACTTGGATGCACCCAGCTTCATAAAGCAAACGTTACTAGACAGAAAGCGACAGATTAGTCCAATACATTAATTAATAGCTAACTTCAATATCCCACTTTCACCAATGCACAGATCATACAGATTTTTTTCATTAACATATATTTTTATTGAATCATTGTGCATTTCCTACAGAACATCTCAATCAATCTTGAACATCTTTATATCCGGTTCCCCGCCAGGACTCCCCATAAGCCCCTAACTGGAATCCACACATTCTTTCATCTGTGTTAAGGTCTATTGTGTCAAGTTAATGTCCCCATGTGACCTCAGTGCAGGTTCACCAACTGAGGTCTAATCAGCCTATGCAGAGTTCCTCATTTTGGGAAGACTAGGTAATACTCACCCAACAGTAAACAGTTCCCAATATTTCTTAAGCAAAGGTTGGGGTCTGCTGCCCGTTTTCCCAATATCGTGCTAGGATTTTATCTGCTTGAGTTTGCATGTATCATGAGCAAGCTGAAATTATTACTGTACATTCATATAAGCAGGGTCCCAGGAGCTTGTAGGATTCAATTTCCTACAAGAAAATATTCATGCACCTCCTCACTGACTCTTACTGTCTTTATGGCCCCTATTTCAAAATGGTCCCTGAGTCCTGGGTGAGTGAAACTTGGTATGAGTCCTGTCTGAGGACCGACACTCTGCGGACTCCTAATCTCCACACTTTAGTCATTTGCGACGTTTTGTGTTACTAGCCTTTGTTACATAGGGAGATTCATTAATGTGAGATGAGAGATTCATTAGTGTCTCTTTATCCTTTGTTCTAAATTGTGTGAGCGTTGGGTGTAGAGACTGCATTGTAGATGTGTCTCTTAGGCATGGGCAATTCACAGACAATGTCTGTGTGTGACCAGCTATGGTACTCTGTATTACACTCTATCTGGTGCAAAAGAAGCTTCTTTGATGAGGGGTGACTGGGATACTTGACTGTAGATATAAGGACACGTATTTTGCATTTAGTAAGAAGTTACGTTAGCTTAGGGATGTGACAGCCTTGGGCATCTCTCTAAGATCTATGATCTCTTCAGTCATGTGTATTTGGCTATCATTACAGTACCATCCATGAGTTTCCTCCCACTCAGTGGGTTCTAAGACCAACTAGGTAGCCATTGATGGGCCCCAAGATGAAAGTGCCACTACTGCACCAATGTCGAATGCTGTGCCAGTCACTGATCTGGTTATTTGGTCATGAAGCTTGTGTTGGGTCATCGACTGATGTTCTCCCTTGGCTGCTTGATAGTGCCCTCCAGAGGGATGAGAACTAGCCTTCGGAGAAAATGGCTTCCTGGTCACTTCCAGCTCTATTGCTCCGATTCGGTCTCTGAAATATGTCCTGTCTTCAGCAATAGTCTTACCCTCAAGTTATAGGAGGCAATCAAGAGCTGTGGCAATAGTCTGTGTAATTTGTAATTTGGGGAGTGTCTCGGACCACCCTGGCCAACAACTTAAAGGTCTGTCTAGCACTGTTTCTTGTTATGTAGCCTTCAGCTACATACATGGGCTCATGTAGGGATATTGTATGTAGAATTTGTCATTATGTTGTTAGATGCCGCGCCAGCACGACCTTGGGTCCGAGCTTACTGCGAGGGACGTCGGGATTAAGAAACACACAGCACACTCTTGGTTAGGGTGAAGAAAAACTGCTTGCTTTATTCACTTAAAATCCAAGCTATATACTGTTCAGTTGCTCCACCGTGAGACCCAAGGTAAATTCCAAAGAGGAAGCTTTATCAGTCGAAACATTCTGACCCTTACCAGACATCACAAAGATATATGTCAGGGTACAACCGACCGCAAGTCTCCGATCACTAGGTCGCAGTGGAACAGCTTGTATAAGCAAATTCCAAAAAGCCCAGAGTGGAGTCACATACTCAGCTCTAGCAAAATATGTTACTTACAAGGATGGGGGTTGTGTCAGGAGGCCTGCTTTCCCCACAGTTAGACTAATATGATTCCCTCTGGTGCTTTACACTAACTACACATTATTTATCTCTACTCTGTGTGTGTGTGTGTCTAACCTTCCCTTCATGTCTACCTCATTTAAAGTGTCCCCATTTCTCCATTTCTCCTGTGATAGCACCAGTCTCCTAAGGCCCCACCTCTCTTGAGCTCCTTCTTTCCTTTTATCCCCACAGTTCCTTGTATAACCCTTCCTCCCCCTTCCATTTAAATCCCCCTTTTATCTATTTCTCCCTTAGTAACACCTGTCTCCTATTATTCTTCTCTTTCAGGTTCCATCTTTCCCTTCACCTCCCTAGTTCCTTTCCAATTTGCTGGTTCCTGCAGTTACATCAGGATACATACTTATAGATAAGGATTTAGTGCTAGGACCTACAAATGAGAGAGAACATACATCTTTTTTCTGATTCTGTGTTACTTCACTTAGCATAACAGTTTTCTAGTTCCATCCATTTCCCTGCAAATGTCATGATTTCGTCTTTCTAGACCACTGAGTAGAACTCCATTGTGTAAATGCACCACGTCATTATCCACTGGTCAGCGGAGGGACACTTAGGTTGCTTCCATCCATGAAATATTACGAAAGAGCAGCAACAAACATGGCTGTATAAGCACTTCTGCAATAGGATGAGTCCTTTGGGTATATGCCAAGGACTGGTGGAATAGGATCATATGGTAGATTCGTTTTTAGTTTTTAAAGAGTTCTCCACACTGTTTTCCATAGGGGTTGCAAAAGTTTAGTCTCACCAGCAGTGAACAAGCGTTCCTCTTTCCCAACATCCTCTCTAGCATTTTATATCATTTGTGCTCTAGATCCCACCAGTGTTACCGGGGTAAGATGAAATCTTAAAGTGGTTTTAATTTGCAGTTCCCTAATTATTAATGATGTTGAACACTTTTAAAGATGTTTCCCAGCCATCTTTATTTCTTCTTTTGAGCACTCTCTGCTCAGATCCTTAGCCCATTTTTAAATTGGGTCAGTTATTATCTTAATTCTTTGTTTTTTGAGTTCTTTATATATTCTGGATGTTAAGCCTCTTTCAGATGTGTCACTGGTGAAGATTTTCTCCCATTCTGTGGGTTTTCTCATTGCTTTCTTGGTTGTTTCTTTCATTGTCAAAAGCTTTTTAGTTTAATAAAGTGCTACTCGATTATTAACCTTAATTCCCAAGCGACTGATTTAGACAGTCCTTTCCCACACCTATATCTTGAATACAGGTTTACTTATGTGGAGATATGTTTCTTCAGTCCAATACCTTCTTGGATTTTTAACATAAGTGCATGCTGAACTTTGTCAAAGGCCTTTTCTGTATCTATTAGATGACTATGTGATATTTGTCTTTGAGTCCATTTATATACTTTACAACATTTATTGACTTACACATATTGAACTATCTCTACATCTCTGGAATAAAGCCGACTTGATCATGGTGGATTATCTTTTGATGTGTGTCTGTATGCAAGTATTTTGCAAGTATTTTGTTGAGAATTTTTGCATCTATGTTCATTAAGGAGATGGATCTGTAGTTTTCTATTTTGGTTGTATATTTTCCTGGTTTAGAAATTAGGATAATGCTGGCTTCCTAGAAGTTATTTGGGAGCTCTCCTTCCTTTCAATCTTTTTGAATAATTTAAGTAGTATTGGATATAGGTCTTCTTTGAAGGTCTAGTAGAATTCTGCTGTGAATCTGTGTGGGCCTGAGCATTTTGGGAGTGGGAGGATTTGTATTAGTGTTTCAATTTCCTTATACATTACAGGTCTGTTTTAGCTGTTGATCTCTTCTTGGTTTAGCTTTGGAGAGTCCCATGGTTTTAGATATGCATCCATTTCTTTAGGGTTATCAAATTTAATGCATGTAGTTTTTTAAAGTATTCCCTTATAATTTTCTGGATCTTTTTGTTGTCTTTTGTAATGTTTCTCTTTTCATTTCTGATTTTGTTGATTTGGAGTTGCTCTTTCTTTCTTTTGGTTAACTTGGCCAATAATCTATCTTGTTTGTCTTTTTAAAGAATCAGCTCTTAGTCTCAATGATTCTTTGTATTGTTGTTTTCTTTGTTTCTATTTCATTAATTTATGCTCTAATTTTTGTTATTTGTTCTTGTCTTCTAGGATAGGTTTCATTTGTTATTGCCTTTCAAGATTTTAACGATGAAATGTTAAATCATTTATTTGTGCTCTTTCTGATTTTAATATAGGCATTTAGAAATATAAGATTCTATTTTAGGACTACTATAAACGTGTCCCAGAGGGATTTTGGGGGGGTTGTATTGTCCTTTTCCTTTATTTCCAGGAATACTTTTATTTCTTTCTTAATCTCTCCTTTGACCCACTCATCTTTCAGGAGTGTGTTGTTTAGTCTCCCCAGCTTTCATGAAGTTACTAGGGCTTCATCTGGTGTTGATTTCAAGCTTTACTGCATTGTGATCTAAGAGAACGTATGGAATTATTTTGATTTTTTGTTTTGTTTTGTGCCCCAGTCTGTGGTCAATTTTGGAATAAGTTCAAGTGGGTGCTGAATAGAATATGTAATCTTTGGTGCTTGAATGGAATATTCAGAACGTGTATACTAGGTCCATTTGATTCATGGTGTTGTTTAATTCAGATGCCTCTCTGTTTATTCTCTGTCTGATTGACCTGTCTAATGTAGACAGTAAGGTATTGAAGTCCCCTACTACTAGTGAGTTGGGGTTAATCTGTGTCTTAAAGTCCTGTGGTGATGTTTTTATGAAGTTCACTGCACCAGAGTTTGGTGCATATATGTTCATGATTATAATATCTTCTTGGTTAATTGTTCCTTTGATCAGAATGAAGTGATCCCCTTTATCTTCTGATTCATTTTAGTTTGAAATCTATTTTGCTAGATATTAGAATGGCAACACCTGATTGTTTCTTGGTGCCATTTGCTTAGAATATTTTTTTCCATCCTTTTGCCTTAAGGTAGTGCCTGTCCTTGAAGGTGAGATGGGTTTCTTGCAGACAATAAAAAGCTTGATGTTGTTTCTTGATCCATTCAACTTCAACTATCCTGTGTCTTTTCACTGGAGAGTTCAGTCCACTGATATTCAAAGTTATTACTGAAAGATGTGTATTGATTCCCTTCATTTTAAATTCTGTTTTCGTCTTTGGTCTAACTTTGTGGTTCCCCAGTTATGTCTTCATTTAGTTTCTTTCTGTTGCCCCTTGGGTAGAGTCATTCCTTTCTTCACCTCTTTATATTGCTTCAAGTTTTCTCTGGTAGGTTGGTTTTCTGGATATGAATTTGTTGAGCCTGCTTGTCTTATGAATTCTCTCCCGGTGAGGCCCAGCACTCAACCCCATCGCCCACCCCTAGATTTGAACTTATTGAGTGGAAAGAGAATGCACTCTTAGAGAAATTAATTTATTCTAGGTTACTTACAAAGGATTCATCCCAGGAAGAGAGACAGATTTTGTATGGTGAAGCCAGCATTTTGATCAGAAGTCCCCTAAACCTCTGGCACATGCACCCAAGGTGGAAGCCCCTAGTGCCGTACCAGCCTCTCTCCTTCCCAGCTCTCCCTGCTTTTCCATTAGCCCTCCCCCCTTAAATCATTGGTTAGTTGGATGTCAATCACATTTGGAAGCATGTCCCTCGAAGCAGAGAGAAAAACTGTACATTTATCCCAAAGTACTCATGTTTTGGAAGATTTTTCTTTCCCCTTAAATAATAATAGACATTTTTTTCTGGGTAAAGTTTTCTAGGTTGGCATCTATGCTCATTTAGAATTGAAAATACTTTGTCCAGGCACTTCTGACTTTCATAGCTTCCGTTGAAAAGTCAACTGCAGTTCTGATGGGTTTTCCTTTGTATGTGGCTTGTTTTTCTTTTTGCATCTTTCAGAATTCCCTTTGTTCTGTTTGTTTTTACTATGATAGGACATGGGGAGTTTCTTTTCTAGTCCTGTCTGTTTGGTGTTCTCTATTTGTGTGCTTTTTGTATTTGTATGGGAATGTCTTTCTTACTTTGGGGAAATTTTCTTCCACAGTCTGGTTGAATATAAGGGCAATACCGTTATCCTGAGATTCTTCTCCTTCCTCTATGCCTACAATGGGTAAATTTGGTCTTTTCATGGTGTCCCACATTTCCTGCATATTCCATTCTTGTGTTTGTCTTTTTTTAATTTTTCATAATTGTTGCTTGAGTGCTCTAATTTTTCAACTTTATCATCCACTCTTGATATTCTATTTTCAGTTTCATTCATTCTATTGCTTAGGCTCTCTCCCATCATTTCAAATTGGCTGACTGAGTTTTTCATTTCAGCCTGAGTTTTCTTTAATATTTCTACCTCATTTGTCAATTCAGTCAGAAGTTTATTCTTATCTTCTTTTAGTTCTTTGATTTATTTTTGTGTTTTTTAAATTCACTGAATTCTTTGATCATGTTTATGATTATTTTTTTAAACACTGTGTCCTATGTTATGTCTATGGGGTTCTGGTTGTAGAACTCTTACATAGGACTAATGATGTTTGGTGGGAAGATATTATTTGGGTTTTTCCTATTATTTTTCTGTTGTTATTGTGATCTTGGCATGTGAATTTCTTTTGTTGTTTGTGATTCTGATGTGAGACTCAAGTCCTCCTTTGTTGAGTTGAAGTCTGATTCTGTTTGTATACTTGATGAGACTTAGTTGTTTTCTTATTGGTTATGAAAATCTGGTTTGTCAAGGCTTCAGATTCTCTTTTAATTTGATGTTGGAAGGACTAGATGGCTCTAGTCCAGCTGCTCCAGAGTTTCCTCAGAGGCACAGGTTAGGGGAGATCAGATGATCTAAGGCTCTCTCTTAAGGTCTGGGTCCCTCTAGCCAGCAGGCACAGTACAATTTTGGAAAATTGCTAGTCAGAGGCTGAATCCAGGCTGTCTTTGCAGTCTGGAAAGATGGGAGTCCCTACAAAAGGGCACAGAAGCCTAGCTCTGCAGCAGTTTGAGGGACTGCATACGGTACCAACGTAGGGGGATGGACAAGGTGTGATTTAGAGAGTTCAGAGCCCAAGAGTTAGAGGGTAGTCCAGAGATCTGGGGGACTAAGAGCAAGAGTGTGCTGTGTCCATGACTAGATGGAGAACACGATGTGGTGTGGAGAATTTTGGAGTTGCTACAGTGGTCAGGGAGTAGTGTCTCAATGGGCAAGATCAGATTTACCAGGGAAAAAGTCTGGTCTCTGGAATCCAATGCAAGTTGGTCATGGGGACTGGCCAGGGTAGAAGCGTGGTCTCAGGAATGCAATGGCAGGTTTGGGGTGAGGACAGCCTGTGAAGGCTCTAACATAGTATGAAAAATTGAGCTGGTCTGAGTACAGGATTCAGTATGGGTAGGTCTGGACTAAGAGAGTAGTCTAGGGACCTGGGATGCTAAGAGCAGGAGCAGGCCTGTGCCCAAGACTAAAAGAAGACCAGGACATGGGATGAACAGAGGCTGGAGTTGCTCAGGTAGGAGGGGAGTGGAAAGGAAGTCCATCCTGGATTACTTTTTAATGAACACAGAAATAGTACAGCTGAATGCATGATAAATCAAATGGACCTATCAGACACCAACAATGCATGCATACAAACATTGAAGAATGCCCATTCTTCTCAGCAGCCCATGGAACTTTCACTAAAATAGACCATTTGTTACTGCCCAAATCATGTCTCAATAAAAACAGGAAAACTGAAATAACTCCTCGTGTTTTATCCAACCACAATAAAATATCAGTAACAATAGAAATCATGAAAAATGAACACAGTCATGGAGACTGTGTGTTAAAACCATTAAATGAAAAAATAATCACTAATGAAATAATAGAAATTTCAAATTCCCAATTAAATGAAAATACAGCATACCCAAATCTATAGGGAATAATGAAGGCAAACCTAAGAGGAAGGTTTGCAGTTCCCAATGCCTACACGTAAAAACTAAACAAAACCCAAATAAGCAACTCAATGATGTACTTTAAGGCCTTGGAAAAACAAGAAGAAACAACACCCAAAAACAATAGTTAGAGAAAAATAAGATCAGAGCAGAAATTAATTAAATGGAATTTTAAAAACACAAATAAACAGTGAAACTAAGAACTGACTTTTCCAAAAGATGAACAAGGTAGACAAACTGCTAGCCAAATTCATGAAAAAAAAGAGGTAGAACACACAAATTAACAAAATTAGAGATGAATAAAGAGACGTTGCAACAGATACCAATGAAATCCAGATTATAAAGACTTTTTTGAAAAACTTATATTCCACAAAATTGAAAAGATGAATTTCTTAATGCCTATGACTTACCAAAGTTCAACAATGACTAGATTAAAAATATTAAATAGATCTAATATAGGCAATGAGATTGAAACAGAAATTTTTAAAACTTTCTCCCAACCAATGAAAGCTCAGGCTCAACTAGATGCACTGTGAAATTTTAACAGACCCTTGAAAAACAATTAAAACAACATGGTTCTCAAAGTGTTCCAAAGAATAGAAAAGGAAAGAACGCCTCCAAATTCTTTGTATAAATATAAAAGTCACAGAGAGACTAGGGATGCAACGAATATGTCTTAATATAATGCAGGCAATGTACAACAACTCACTATCATGCCAACTGGAGAAGAAAAAAAAATCTAAGAATTTTCACTAAAATCAGGAAAAAGACAAGGATGCTCACTCCCTCAATTCCTGTTCAATACAGTGCTTGATGTCTTACCCAGAATAAGACAGTAATAGACAAAATGAATACAGTAAGAAAAGGAAGGAGTCAAACTATCTTTATTTGTAGAATCACATAAAAGACTCTAAACAATCCACCAGAAAACTACTCCAACTGAAAAATTCTTACAACAACGTGGCAGATACAGAATGAACACACAAAAATCAGGGTTCTTCCTAGCTTCCAATGACAAATATTTTGAGAAAAAAATCATGGCAATAGGTAGATTCACAGTAGCCTAAAAATATAACATATAATATTTCAGATATCTTAGAATAAACCAAACCAAGGAAATGAAAAATCTTTATGAGGAAAACTTTAAAACATGGATAAAATTAAAGAAGATACCAGAAGGGAAAGCCTTCCCATCATCTCGGATTGGTAGGATTCATCTTGTGAAAATGGCAATCCTCTCAATCAAAAGCAATCTAAAAATTCAGGGGAATTCACATTAAAACTCCAAAGCAATCTTTGCATACAATTTTAAATATCTTAAAATTTATAAAGCACAAAAGATCCATGATAGCCAAAACAATCTTGAACATTATAAACACTTTTGAATTTCTTACCATTCCTGATTTCAAGTTAGACTACAGAGCTATGGTAAGAAAAACATCATGGTGCTACCATAAAAACAAACACATTTACCAAAGGAATAGAATTGAGGATCCAGATGTAAGCCTATGTAAGCTCTAACAGCTACTTGATTTTTGACAAAGAAGTCAAAAACACACATTGGGGAAGACAGAAGACTGTCACAGTCACTATGGCAGTCAGCGTGGCAGTTCTTGAAAAAGCTAGAAATAGCTATCTCCTATTCCCAGCTCTGCAACTCTTGGGCATACACCTATTTACTACATCCTGCTACAGAGAAACCTGCTTATCCGTGTTCATTGCTCTTCTAGTCATACTGTCAAGGAAATAGAAACAGCTTCAATGTCTGTCAGGTAATGAATATGTGGTACACATACACAATGGAATTTCATTCACTTCTCAAGAAAAATAAAATTTTCAGGTAAATAGGTAGAGCAGGAAATAATCACTCTGAGTGAAGTAAGCCAGACCCAGAAAGACAAATGCTGGGTGTTCTCTCTCATGTGTGAATCTAAGTGCTTCCAGGTAGTAGGCGGCAGCAGCAGCAGCATTAGTAAGCAGATCTCTGTGAGATTGAGGCCAGCCTGGTCTACATAGCAGGTTCTAGGCCAGGTGAGTCTACAGGGAGACCCCGTCTCAGTACATGGATGCATACATACATATTTACATACATACATACATATACATAAATTGGAACCCCTGTGGAAGTCAGGAAACTAGAAAGGAGCCAAGGGGTAGATTTTAGAACAGGAAGAGAGTAGAGCTCAGTGGTGTGAAGTCTGAAAGGGAAATAATGGGGCAGGAAGAGTCAAGTGGGGTGCGGGATGGGAAAGCAGTGTAGAGGAAGGGCACAGAGAGGAAAAAGACAATTATAGAAGCTTCCTAATATAGATGATGATGATGACAAAGATAGATACATAGATAGACACATAGATAGATAGGTTACAGATAGATGATAGATTACACACACACACACACACACACACACACATACACACACACACGAGTTTAAGTAGAGTTTCCTATATAAGAGGATAAGTCCTCTCCAAAATGCCATTGGCTGTCAAACAAAAAGCCTAGTGTCAGGTGTGAGTTACCTCACTCTAAGTGATTGATCAGTGGGTTCTCATAGACTCTCCAGACAATATAGGCTATTGCTATTGCTCTTGCTTATCCTTCAGAACTTGATGGTAACATCCTGTTGCAAAAGACACCATGTACTTGAAACATAATGCATGAAGAAATCAAGCTGGTACTGACCTGGAAGCTTTATCTCTGCTAGCTAGCTTTCATACTGCTGGAATGTTCTGTGTACCCTACAAGAGGAAAAAAGTAATCAACACTCTTACCCAGATGTGAGCCTTGAGAGCTTCAATAATTACCAACCTGGTACGATATACCTATTGGTTTAATAGTAGCATAGATGTTTTAGGAGCAACCAACCACTTTGTGATTAGATCTAAGGCCACTCTATAAGACAGAACTAATATCTGGTACTGCCAACTGTACTGAAAAACCATGACTAAGTAAATCATAAGCCTTAGAGTAGTATCTAATACGATTAGTCTGTCAAATGGGCAAAGTCTTAAACTGTCCCATAAATTCATATCTATAGACTCATGAATTACTATATCTCTCAACCCTTATCAGACAAGTCTCTTTTTGCAGTAAATGGAGATGAATACAGAGACCCACAACTAGTCCAAGTCTAAAGAATAAAAGACTGTAATAAGAATCCTAAATAGTATATTTATATATTATCCTTCCTCCCAAGCCTCAAAAATCACCCTGGAAGAGGCGGCAGAAAGAATGTAAATGCACATGTTTGTGAAGGACTGTTGTGAAAATGTTTTCCAGACATGACATGGCCATTGCACATATTAACTTATGAAAGCTATGACTATATGCACAAGACCTGAGCAGGATCAAATCAGTCCAAGTTCCAGCACGGATGGAAGGGGGAACGTTTGTGAGGTTTTACCCCTAGCTGAGGGAGTTACTGGTGATAGAGGCCGGGTATATGAGAGAGAATGAAGAGTCCGATTTTCAGATATGGCCCATGAGAGACTGCCCAGGTTCCAGTGAATGGCCCTGCACCCACGCACACACTGGCAGTGATAAGTAGATTCAGTGTGCTTTAAAAAAAGAGCGCATGAAGTTGAGAGAGAAAAATGGAGTTGGGAGTTCAGAGGAGCAGCTGGAGAGGAGGAAGTGGGGACACAGATTTGATGGAAACATTATATTCATGTATGAAATTGTCCACATAAATTTTTAAAAAAACGTTATGTGAGCAATGACAATTATGTCAATTACATAAAGTCCTTATATACATAAACGAAAAGAAAACCATGTGAAAGAAGAGATTATATGAGCGACAATGGCTGAACTGAGTTCAGAATCATTATAATTTTTTCTCTAGTTCCACTCATTTACCTGCAAAGTTCATGATTTATCATTTCTTACTGCTGAGTTGAACTCCACTGTGTGAATGTAGCACACTTCCCCTGTCCATGCATCAGTTGAGGGCACTTTAGGTTATTTCCATTTCTTAGTTATTGTGAAGAAAGTTGTAACAAACAGGGACATACAGGTATCTCTCCAGTGGGATGTCCTTTGGGTATATGCCGAGGAGTAGTGTAATAGGATCATATGGCAGATTCATTTTTAGTGTTTTGAGGGTTCTCCAAACTGCTTTCCATGGTGGTTGCACGAGTTTGCACTCCCATCAGTCGTGAATGAGCGTTCCTCTTTCCCCACATCCTCTCCAGCATTTAGCGTCTTTCATTCTCTTGATCTTAGCCAGTCTGAACTGGGGAAGGTGGGATCTTAAAGTGTTTTTTTCCTGCATTTCTCTAATTACTAAGGATGTTGAGCACTTTTTAAGGTGTTTCTTAGCCATTTTTATTTCTTCGCTTGAGAACTTTCTGTTCAGGTATATAGCCCATCTTTTTATTGGGTCATTTCTTTTCTTGTTTCTTTGTTTTTTGAGTTCTTTGTATATTCTGGATGTTAAACCTCTCTCAGATGTGTAGATGGTAAAGATTTTCTCCCACTCAGAAGGTTCCCTCTTCACTTTCTTGGTTATTTATTTTGCTGTACAGAAGCTCTGTAGCTTGATGAGGTCCCATTTGTTGATTGTTGACCTTAATGCCTGAGCAACTGATGTCTGACTTAGAAAGTCCTTTCCTACTCCTATATTTTGTAGATTACTGACTATCCTTTCTTCTAGCAGTTTCAGAGTTTCAGACTTTATATTGCGGTCTTTGATCCATTTGGAGTTGGCAATTGTACAGGGTGAAAGATAAGGGTCCAATTTCATTCTTCTGTAGGAAGAGATCCAGTTTAGCCAGCATCATTTGTGTGTTCTTGGGACCTTTGTCAGACATCAGGTGGCTGAAATTGCATGTACTCATGTCTGGTTCTTCTGTTGTGTTCTATTGATCTACGTGTCCATTTCTGTGCCAGTACCATGCTGTTATACTAAGTGAGGTAACACAAACTCAGAAAAGCAAGCAACATATGTTCTCCCTCATTTGCATATCATAGAACCAGTTCCTTATATGTGAGTATATGCCCCGATGTAACAGCAAAAGCCAGGAAAATGGAAATGAAACACAGAGGAAAGGGAAAGAAGCCAGAAAGAGGAGGGAAGTAAGGACAGATGTTACAGGGGTGGGGGGGTTCAGTTGGGATGGGAGGAGGGAGGGACATGCAGGAGTCCCTGGTGGTGGGGGAGGAGGAAATTCTAGAGTGGGGAAGATGGCGGGAGGCGGGTGTTATTGGGTAGAGGGTAGGGATAATGGGGGCAATTGAAATGGGAAGGGAGGATGGACACTGTCAGGGGTAGAGGAGAGATTAATGGAACCCGTGGGTCTAGGAGTCCCAGAGGGAAATGTGTGGCTAGGGAACCCCTTGAGAAATGCATACATGGTATCTGAACATTAGTGCATGTGTTCATCCAGGGGCACAGTGCCAAACAAGAGAGTGCCCGCTCTGAATGGTTGGTCAGGGTAGTCCAAGAGACTACCAAAATAACCAACCAGACCTGTCAGTTATCTACAAGAACTCGAAGATAAGACCCTAATGTTGAAGATAGGACATATTTTGGACACAGAACTTGGAGAAATGGAGCAGGAACTGACCTGGAAGTCTTCTACCTGAAGTTTAGCTCTCATAGTTCTATGCAAGTTACTAAGGGAGAAAATCAATCAATGGTCAAACCAGCCCTTAAGCCTAATACCCATAATAACTGACACGGCAAACTGCCTGTTTGTACAGTAGTGGTGTTGCTATCTGGGGAGTAATCAACAGCTATTTAACTGAACTTAAAGCCCTCAGAGAGTGAATTCATGGGTCGCACTGTAAACAAAATATACACGGCTGTAGAGGTCATCGATCCTAGACAAAATCCTATTTCTGGCATATCTAGACAAATCAAATTTCTTACCATATGCTTAATATGAAACCTTATATTTTTAGACAAAGATACCATATACCACTCATCAAAGAAGCTTCTTCTTACAACAGATGGAGGCTACTGCTTCATTCCACAACTGGCCACACACAGAGAATATACATCTGAGAGATGCCCAGTCATAGGTGACACATCTACAGTGGGATCTCTACACCTGAGGCTCCCGGAACACAGAGGAACAGGGGGTAGAGTGAATACTAGTGCATCCCTCAACTCTCCCCAGCGAAGCTTCCTTATACAGCAGAATGACATGCACATAGAAGGCCACAACTCACCAAGTTTTAGAGAGTAAGTGACTACAGAGTGTGTGTCCCTGGCTATGACTCCTATGACTCCTCACCAAACCATGACTCAAGGACCATTGCAGAAGAGGGGGCAGAAAGATTGTAAGAGTTAGGGTTTCAAGAGGCTTTCAGGCCACTTGAAGAATGCGCATGTGAATTTCTGGCAATGAAGGTGTCAAGCACAAAATCCACACTCACTTAATCAGACAAAGGAAATGGGAAGTGGGCTGGCCCTAGCCTGGGAATTGTTGGGGACTACTGGGTGAGAGAGAGTAGACCTTACTTAAGATCACTAAGTAGGCTAACTAGATTCCAGTGGATGAATTTGCAGAGAAGGATTTCTGGATACAAATGGTCAACTGGATAGACTTAACATATATGGCAGACTGCATTAGGTCTGGCTGGGGGGATTGTGGGGGCATTGATGGGGGAGATGGTGTAAATTTGATGAAGAACTGTTCTATGAAATGTAAAAAACCTCAATAAAAAATAAGAAAAGATTTGTTTCTTTTTAACTTTCTCTTGATGCTTATTTGTGTTTAATAAATTTTAAATGATCACTTTCAGTCAAAAGATCTCAACAGACATCTCACCAATGAAAATATACAGATGGAAAATCAGCATAGGAAAAGATGTTCAGTGTCATAGGTCATTACAGAATGACTAAGTAAAACAGCAACGAGCGGACTATCACTACAGCCCAGCAAAAAGCCACAGTCCTACCCTGACACTGCCAAATGCTCTTGTTCCTACAAGCAGCATCGTTCAGAGTTGGTGGGAATTCAAAATGGCACGGCCACTTTGAAAGATGGGTTGTTAGTTTTTACAAAGCTGATCCAGCAATCTCAGATTTCTTGATATTTTCTCCAAATGAACTGAAAATCTATGTACACACAAAAAACTGCACGTGGCTATTTATAGAAGCTTTATTCCAAACGGCCAAAACTTGAAGGCCACCAAGATGTGCTGCCACAAGCAAATGGAGAAACAAATTTCAATGTTCAGACAGACTATTATTCAACAGTAAAAAAAAAAAAAAAAGAGTTATCAAGCCATGAAAAGACTCGAAATGTGGGTGGGTCTCCATCTCCAGCACGGCTGTTGTGCTCCAGACACGCCAGAGAATGGAAGACAATCGAACAGGTCCTCAGGTGGCTCAGAGTGCGGGGGGAGGAGGAGCTCCCAGGATACTACATAGGTGGGTAGTTCGGTTATTAGAGCCAAGGCAGGGGTTTATATAGGGAGGCCTTTCTGACAGTTACAGAAGGCGGGAAACTTAAAGTTTTGGGATAAAGGGCGGGAAGGCTGTAGAAGTTTAGGAATGAGGAAACAAAACCCCAAAACCTGGTTCTGGTCTGGGGTGGGGAAAAGAAAGATTAATATCTACAGTAGCTTCCTGGGGCAAGTTATCACATCAGGCAGAGCAGGCCAGACACCTGTCATCCCTTCAGGATATATGGGGTTGCTTGCCTTGCTCAATACCCAGACCCCCATTGAAGAAACTTCAATGCCTATTACTTAGTGAAAGCAGCCAGTCTGAAAAGACTCCAGAAAGTATGAGTGTAGTTAAGGGATTCTCTGGGAAAGGAAAAAGTGTATGCACAGTAAAAGCATCAGTGATTGTGAGGGACCCGGAGTGAGGGCTGGGAGGAATGGGGAATTGGGAAGGGTGAGGGGGCGTGGTGATGTACAAGCAGACAGAATAGCATAGCAGAAAGGGTCTTTAGGACAGCAAAAGTACTCTGTGTGATACTGTAATAATGGACATTTGGAGAAGTCAGCAGACTGTACTGCATAAAGAATAAGCACTATCACAAAAACATGGACATGAGCTGATACTGATGCTGCAGCATTCGCTCATTAACTGTAAACGAAAAATCGTCATACTATTGTAAGATGCTTTAATTAGGGAAACTTATGGAAGTGGAAGCCAGGCAGGGTGTTGAAAATTCTGTAGTTTCCACCCAGTTATTTTGTGAACTTTAACGGAGCTCTAAAATTTCTCGAGAATGCTTATTCAAATATGGCTCATAAAATCATTTTCTCAGTGGATTCTAGTTTTATATTTTATTTCACATGATTTTTTTGACGGTTTTGATGTCTTCCTTTTTATTTGTAAATTCTAGCAGTATTTTCACAAAAATTAGAAAGCAAAATTGTTTCTGTTAATTTCCATTGTCTTTGAAATAGAATCCACTCAGGCTTTAACCTTTGTTGGCATATATCAGGCATTGAAATGGGTGGCCAACTTTACAGAAGTCTGTATTCATAGAATCTGTAAATGAAGGAAAGCTCTATCTGTGAATATACAAAAGCTCTGAAGCATCTTCCCAGTCACTGGTGACTCTTCCCCAACATTTTTCTCCCACATCTACAATCCTTGCCCAGATGCCGCACTGAACTTCTCATCACAATTTGTGAGGTCAAAACCTGTTTTCCTTTTCCTTGGGCATTTTGAAGTTTTCCATTATGTCCCTTTGTTATTGCCAAGTTCTATGTACCTTTAGGTGAAAAATATATTTCTTTTTTGGAGAGTGTAGAGCATTCTAAGACTTAGTGGAAAAATGTGTTACTCCACAGGAGAAGTAACCTCCCAAGATTAAAAAAAAAGACCAAGTTATATGTAGTCAGGAAAATAAAGTTGTACAGATTTCAACACGTAAGTGAAACATGAACTTGACAGGAAAAAGAAAGATATATATTAGTTTTTTAGACAGTAATCTGTGGGAAATTTAGGACACACTGTACTAAACTATTCTCGATTTCTTGGTTAAAGGAAATTTTGAAAAACTGGATAACATATCTTCCCTTCCCTAATAGCTCCTATTTCATCCACGATCTACTCTAATAAAAATAAAACAGAAAAGTTCTTCTAAAGGCTGTCAAATATGGCTTGTGTATATTTAATTTCAAGCTCAATGAGCTTGAAGTTAAATATTGTTTTGGTGGTCTACAATCAGTTTACTGGTGGGAAGGTGCAAGTGTCTTTCTGTCTTCACCTGTGTGATCAAATTCTGTGGCTCTAAGACAATGAATATGCAGCAGTTAATGAAACTAGTTCCTTCCACCAAGCTCTGTGCCCTCTGCTGGACACTGGTAGTACAGGCAGTTAAGGCATCCCTTGGGGTAGAACAGAGGAACACAGGCATACATGTCACCTACACCATCCTGCTTACACCTTTAACTATATTCTGCCTGTGACTTAACAAGTGAACATAGTAGATACAACTCTTTGTCAACTTACCCTCAATTTTAAATGCGTGAACTATCCTCACAAGCCTTGTCTGGAGTCATGCCTGCATACATGCTAAAGCATGAAATGGCCAATTATTTTCCAAAGTATAGTTTCCTGTTTTGGCATTGATTGCATCACTCTTTGAGTCTCATGGCACAATAAGTTAAGCCTTTTTGAAAACACTATGTTCTTGTGTCTGGTACATTTTTAGAGTAACAAGTCTATCAATTGAAAAAGAGAAAAGATGACTCACTTGAATGATTGTACTTCTGTCAATTCACTGATTTTCGGAATGACGTTTTACAGTTTTCCCCCATTTTTAGCATATAGCTGTATCATCGCACTAATTTTACTATGCCTGCGTAATTCCTAAACAATACGAGTTCACCAAAATATTTTTTTAATCTCATAAGCCGTTTAGAAGTACTTTCTGAATCTCCTGTGGGAGGACAGTGGATACTGCTCTGTGTCTCTGCTTTCATAGTCACATGGTGTGCACTAAATGAATCCAAGCAGAAAAGCCTACTTCTCTCTTTCCCCATGGTAGACCATTGTGGTTAAAAGACAAGGACTGGTAGTTTAAAGGCACCATTGTGAGAACACCCTGGGAACTCAATTGCCAAAAATACAAAGAAACAAACAGAAACCCAGGTACCACTCCTCGGGGAACCAGGCAATTGATTCTAGTCTAAGTGATAAACTGCCCCTTGCGAAGCCAATAAGCAAAGCCAAGCTTTCCCTGACCTCGTTGCTCCTTCCCTCCACTTCTCTCCTTCCTTGCTGCTCTGATTTCTAGCCAAGGCCTGCTTCTCTTTATCATCCATAGAATGACCAAGTTGAAATATGCACCGCTAATATCCAGTGCATGCTAGCTATGTCTGTTTAAAGCATGCGTGCTGTTTCTTTGCTTCTCAGGCTTTTCAGTCCCAGGTTCTCCGGCCTTTTCTCACTGGAACTTTCCATCTCTCCTGGAGTTGGGCTTCTTGTTTGTTACTTTTTGTTTTGTTGTGTTGATTTTTTTTTCTCTGTGTCCTTCTAAGTACTGGCTGTTGATTTAACAGAATTTACATTCTAATAAAACTTTCCCCCTACATTTTTATACCAATTGATTGAAATTCTAAGTGCCCACCAGGGGGTACATAGATACATGCTCAAAGTCTCTAAGAAGGCATGTTGATTTCACCCCTCTGCTCCCAGCGTCTCTCCAGGGAGGGGAAACAACTCCTCCCAAATCCGTTCCTTCTGATCAGCACCTTGCTCTTGCATAGGTGGCTCTTCTTGCATCCACCTCTTTATATTCACAAGAGAGATTCTGCAGACCACTATTATCTGAGGGAATTAGGCATCTCTTGTCTGTTTTGATCCATAAAATCATGCTTTCATCAACACAAACATCTTCTGATCCATGCCAATGAATTTTAAATTTTTGAATTATGCACATGCATCATCTATCAAAATGCTGTCAGGCCTAACGAATGCCAACCATTCAAACTGGGCAGCCCTGGGTGGTGTGTGTGGATTCTTCCAGGAAGAACTGGTGATTGTGATTGGGTTCTTAACATGGCTGCACTTAGCCTTCCATTTCCTGTCCCAAGAAAAGACACGTGGCTGCAGCCAGGGGTGGTGACGTACACCTTTAGTCTAGGAAGCAGAGGCACTAAGTGGATCTCTGTGAGATTAAGACTAACCTGGTCTAGAAAGGGAGTTTCAAGCCAGCTGGGGCTACAGGAAGACCCTGTATCAGCCTCCACCTCCAAGAAAAGAAATTGTCTATAAGCTGCAAAGATGGGCCTTTCACATTATGAGACATCAAAAGGAAATGGGTTCTCATTGCCCAACTGAGCATTAGAAAAAGATGAAAGCATTTTTTGTTAAGAACTGATCAAATTTTTACAATCAAGTCAAGAAAAGAATAGGATACTAGTGATTTATATAAACATGGAAACTTGTACGGGTAGAAGTTTTGATGTTTGAGAGCTACAAGCACACAGAAATTTTCTAATCGTAGTGGGAGATGTTGAGTCAAATTTGGTATAAGTACTTTCTGTTCAACAATGTTTTCTTCAAATGCAAATCTTCAGAATTGTCCTCACCTCTTTTCTTTGTTCATTCCATTTTTTTTATAGAGCAGAGGGATAATCCCTTGTAATTCCAAGTAAATTGCTGTGGTTTGTATGTGGATTTTCTCCAAAGGTTCCTGTGCTGGAAACTTGGTCATTAGTATAGTGGTTTTAAGAGGTGTTGGGGCTTTAGAAGGTGATAAGCCTTTAAGAGATTAATAGATCCCGGGGGAAACTCCCTTGAAAGGGCTCCATGCACTTCTTGCCAGGTAAAGTTAGTTCCTGCAAGAGTGAGTTGATCTAAAAGAGTGAGGTCTGCTCTGCCAGTCCTCCTCCGCACGTTTCCACAGCCTTCCAGTTCTCCTTTGTGATACAGTACAGCTAGATGGTGGCATCACGATGTTTGAACTTTCTGGACAGAGAATTGTGAACCAAATAAACTTTTTGTCTTTATAAATTACTCGGCCTAGAATATTCAGATATGGCAACACAAAATGGAATGAAAAAAGGTAGTGTCATTCAAGGACATTTTAAAGATTTCTAGAGTATCTGTAATTTCAACAAGGCTCTGGCTAATAAAAATACATAAAATGAGCAGGTGACACAGAACAAACTATCAAACCTGAATTTCAAAGTAATTTATGTTCATATGTTAAAGAAAACAGATGATGAGATGAAAGATTTCAACAGATAACTGGAATCTAGGTAAAAGAGCCAAATGAAAATTCTGTGACAAAATATAACTGAGGGGCAGATTGAACTCTGTGAGGTCGACGCCAACCTGGTCTATACAGTATGAGTTCCACACCAGCCAGGGCTTCACCATCAGACCCTGTCTCAAAAAAAAATAAATAAATAAAAATGTATAATAACTGGAAGAAAAAAAAACTTATTAGATAGATCTATCAACTAAAATTGCACATAACTGAGGAATATTAGTCAGATAGAAGATAAGTCATAAAAAAATATCCTGATGGAGTCTTGGAAACCAAAAAAATTAAAAACAACTACACTAAAGTATGAAAAAGCTGTGTGGGACATGGTAGAGGGTTCTACCATCTCGTTTCTGAAAAGAATGGGGTAAGGACTATGTGAAAGAGTGAGTGTTAAGAGCATTCCAAGTGGAGCTGAGGAGATGGCTCAGTGGTTAAGAGCACTGGCTGTTCTTGCAGAAAATCGGGTTCAATTCCCAATATCCACATGATGGTTAAAACTGTTGGGATCTGAGACCCTCTTCTGTCCTCCACAGGCACTGCTTACAACATGGATGCACCTACACAAATGCAGGCATGACATTCATAAGCATAAAATAAAGTTTTTAATTTTAATTCTAAAGAAGAACATTCCAAGTGACAAAAGATATAAGCCATAGATCTATGGGGTATTCCAAATTCCATCTAATGAAAAGAAAATCACACCAAAGGTTGGAGGAGACGGCTCAGTGGTTGAGTATGGACTGCTCTTACATAGCACCTGAGTTCAGTTCCCAGCACCTACACTGGGTGACTTACAACCACCTATAACTCCAGCTGCAGGGGGATTCAGCTCTGTCTTTTGGCCTCTGCAGGGACCTGCACAAATGTGCACATGCCTATACATACAAACACACACACACACACACACACACACACACACACACACACAATTAAAAATAAACTCTTTAAAAAGGAAGTTCTCTCTTTCAAAGAAGGAAAGAATAAAAAGGAATATTACAGCTAAGCTCATCACAGGAAAATACCTGAGAACCAAAGACGAAGAGAAAGTCACAAACAGACCAAAAGGGAAGACACAGTCTTTTCACAGGCAGAGTCTTAGAGTTGATATCTGCTCCCCCATCAAGATGAAATAAAACAGAAGACATTGAAACAGCATGAATGAAGTATAAAAAAACAAAACCAACAGAAAGGAAAAATATTTTTCCAAAACGAGGCAGCACAGACATGCCTGAGCACATTCAAGTGGGTCAGTCTAATGGACAAACAAAAGAAAGCACTGTTTCCAATAAAATTTTTAAAAATTCCCAAAGGGAAGACCCAAAATTCAAGAAAATTAGGAAATCTAAATCTGAGGCAGATACAAAAGATTATTGATTATAAAAAAATAAAAGCAACAATAGTACTATTTTCAAGGGTTATAATATGCAGAATTAAAATACATGGTGATAACCTTATTGGCATCCATGAGGTCAGAGATGGTTGTTAATAGCATCAGATGTTTAAGGTCTCAGCATTGACTGGAATGTGATGAAAGTACTAGTCCATATTCATTCTAATAAAACACAGACTCATGAATATTCTCTTCTAAAGAGAACTTAACCATGCTAAGTCCATGAGAAAAACAAGCAAGGAAAAGTTTGTCTTGCCTCAAGGTTTCAGGGGTTTCAGTCCCCCATGAGAAGGAGGGTACAAAAGTCCCAAGCAGCTCCTATTCTGACAGGCCAATGAGTCTTCTCTCCTTTTCTTTTCTTCCACCCAGTTCCCCAACCTATGGAATGGTGCTGACCACATTCAAAGAAGTTTCTCTCTAGTTGTTTACCTCTAGACATGTCTTCACAAACACATCAAGAGATATGAACTAATAATCTCCGAGATGCGCCACAATCATTAAATTGACATTCAGTATTAACCATCACAGAGGATTACTAAAAGAACAGTGAAAAGATATCAAATCTACATATCAACAGAAGAAAAATATAATGCAAAACTGATTCATTCAAATAAGAAAGGGCAAGAGTTCAGAAGGGAATTAAAGTAGCTGGGAAGATCAAATTTAAAACTAACATTGTAGTAAATATTAAATTGGGTTGCATTCTCTGTACTCATTGATTGCATAGAAGTAGTTGGGGAGTCTGATGGACAATCAAAGTAAAATGATCTGAATTTAAAAACTGGTTGTTGCTAATTCATAAAACAGGTTTTCCTAATAGTAAAAATGATCAATAGTTAATAATGTTTGTTTGGTTAAGATTATTCCAAACAGCGTATCACTATATCTCATTTTATCCTTTTGGATTTATAAACCTTCTCTCTCTCTCTCTTTCTCTCTCTCTCTCTCTGAATATCTATGTAGATGAATATGTGTGTGTGTGTGTGTGTGTGTGTGTGTATTCAGAGATTTTCAAGCAGAATCCTAGTCTGTTTCTCCACTGTAACATTAAAATTTAGTAATTGTTGTTTGAAACACAGATATTTGTTTCTCACAGTTCAAGGTGCTGAGAAGTTGAAGATGAAGACACTGCTGTGCCTTCACATGGTAAGGAAAGAGGAAACCGGTACAGGAACTCCACCCTCACAACCTCATCCAAATCTAATCATCTCCCAAGGCCTCCTCACCTTAATATTTGAATCTTGTACCACTAAGAGCTAGATCTTCAATATATGAATGCAGCATGAGTGTAAACATGTAGTACCTAACAGGCTGAGTAATAGCACGATGTTACATTGCAAATAAGATGTGAGAACAAGAAAACTGTTTTGTTTGCTTTTGTTGTTTCATTTCACTCTAGATCCAATGCACTTAACCATCACTATCTATGTTGGCTTCCTTGCAAAGCATAACTTATATTTTTTATTTATATTTATTTTATATATATGTGAGTTTCAATGGGATCATGGAGACATCTTAGCAAATACAGGTAACAAGCTTTCAAAAAGGCATTGCTTACATTCCTCCACTCTAGCCCAGGTTAACAATTCATTCAACAAAATTTCACTAAGAACGTTGTAATTTTCCAGGATCATATTAGGTAATGATAATGTAGTATTAGGTCCTTGTGTTGTAGAGTTAGTAGTAATTTAAAATTATTTGTATCTTTAATTTGGTAATAATAAACAAAAATAAGTAATCATAATTTCTAATGCATGCAAATAGATATTCACACAAAGAATTACAAAGAAGTGCTCTTTGAGTAGAGACATGATGGGAGAAATTTCCCATCATGTCTCTAACATTGTGCCAACAGGGATTCAGAATTAGGGTAACTGTCTTTTGTATTACCCCAACTGAAAACATTTGAAAATGATAGGGCACTTTAAATAATTATGTAAGGTTTCAAGGCAATCCATAATCCATAATTATAGGCCAAGATAAGGGTCTGGGTTATTTTTTTAATGCAAAAAGAAATGATGTATGGTGTTTTAGGAGAATAATTATTACCTGACTTTTACTTTTGAAATTTCTTTCCAACTAAATGGAAGATTGATGGAGTAGGAATAAGAAGGGAGGAGTAAGGGGAATTTTCAGGACAGTCTCCCTGTGAAGGAGGACAGGGACACTAGCTTGGCTTGATGGGGCACTGAAGGAAGAGCAATAATCAATGCAAGACAAATGTTGGAGGCTATTAGCCACAGCAGTGAAGCTATGCAAAATACTGTATCTGCATCTTCATTCATATTTTATCAATCATGCAAACTTAAAGTTTTGCCAAGCAATCTGGAAAACAACTTGCCAACAGCACTGATGGTCTGCAAATGAGGCAGAATTACTCACTTGAAGCAAGAAGTTGCAAAGAAAAGATTGGCTCTAAGCTCCCTCCCTTTCTTCTCTACCAACACCAGTTGTGATGGTTTTTATTTTATCATCTTGTAAGTGTGTGTTGATTTCTTCATAGAGGTTGTTAACCTTCTGTCTGTCAGCTAAGCAGCAAGCATTTTCTCCACTCCTTTGATTTGTTTGGCGACTTTTCTGTCATTCAAAATACTTTTTAATTTATTCATAGAAAAAGATATTTCCCTTTATGTATTAGAAAGAACTAACTTCATTTAGAAAATAATTGCCTCTAAAATATTGTCTGAACACACAAAACACAATGCTATTGCTTTCTATACTTATTTCCGTCTAAATCTCATAGAACTTATGCTTTCCTTTGTGCTTTTAAATGTCTCCTGATGTCTCTTTAACAGTTCCCGATCTCCAGTTCTGTATACACAGCACCCTGCTAGACATTTTCACCCACACATATCAGACTAAGATTTATCTCAACATTTCCCTATTTAAAGACCCTCTCCACCTTGTTTATTCCCCAGAGTGGAATATTCATTCTTCCCTGTCTCCTTGCTCATCTTACGCATGAAGCCATGACTGGACCTCTGCTGAGGTCCATTGCTCTCCATTACCTCCCTGTAATCACTGGGAGACATAGACCTTCTGCTCGCAAAATGCATTCTGCATCATATTTTTGTGTTTTTTTTTTGTTTTGTTTTTTCATTTTTACTAATGTAAACTTAATTCTGACTCTGACATGAAATACTTATTACAAAAGCATTTTCTAGCTTCCTTGATGAACCGGATCAGGCTATTGTTGGGTGAAACTTTCGCTATCTCCATTCATTTTCCCAGTCATTGTTCTGCTGTTAATGTCATTAGTGAACAGACTATGGGAAGGCTATACTCTTCCAGGCCAGGGTTCAAAAGTCTACTTCTTCATTCGCATGTACATTTTTAGCATCTACTTTTTGTGAGGCAAGATTCTTAATTCTCTTAATTTAGCACCAAATATAAAATCAAGGAAGTTCCTCTACCCTTGGAATATACGTTTTGGTGGTTATACCTTAGTTTGAAACCTGAATCCGGCATTTTTAGTTTTATGCTCTTAGACAAAATGCTCACCTTTATAAGCATTTGTTGCTTTATCTGGGAGTTGGAGGGTGCAGATAGAACACATAACAGGTGAGCTCTGGAAAGAAATAGAAATTAGGTGTTCCATCCAATAAATGTTAGCTGCTTTCCTCTCATTTTTCACCTGTGCGTTCTGTCCTTTACCTGGAGCTAGATCTCTTCATCGTGGCACAACATATTGAGGTTAATTTGTGTTTGGGCCTACACCTTCTCTAATTTATTCTAGAGCACAGTTACACATTTTAATATTTGCTTTACTTGCTTCACATGTCATATTTGTGGCCTCACATTAAAAGAAAGCAGAACTGAAAATGCTAACACATCATTAGGACTCTGTGAATAAAGTTGAAATAATATTGAATATGAAAGTAGGTAGATTTATTTTTCTTTTACCTTATGTAGCAAATCTTAACCATTATTTTTCTTCCCCAAATTAGGGGAGTTCAAAGTGTGAGGAATCTTTGTCCCATTTGCAGTTGGCATCTACTGGGCAAGAGCAGAATGCTTCCTGTCCACGGACAGTTGTCTGTGGCCTCCCAGGGGCACTCCAGACTTTGCTTCTACTCTGCCGGGGTCTAGCCTTCTCAGGTAGAAAACAGAATGGCTCTGATGCGCCTGCTGGGGCAGTACCAGCCTGGACGCAGACCTTCGAGGCAGCCTAGACAATTTCCAACCTAGTATAGGCATCTATGCCACAGGGTCTGTATCAGAGTCTTTCATTCAATCCTTTCTTGAATGCATTCAGCAACAGGGAGCTCAGTGCTTTATTTTTTCTATATTCAGTGGTCTCAAATGGGAAAAATACCCACCACCACCACCACTCCTCACCCCTTTGTAATACTTAAAAGGCAGTTTTGTGTCTCTTTTTTAACTGTCACAATGGCACTGCCTTCGTGACTAAGGCTAAGTACAGGCAATCTTTCCGTCATTCCTAGTACACATGTCGGCATTCTGAGATTTATAATTACTTAAACCACTCTTTGTGTATGTATATAATGAACCATGACTTAGCCCTAAAAGCCATCTTCACCCTGCCCAGCTGGCTCATATTAAACCTTTGCCTCCTTCAGGACACACCCTGTCACTGATACTCTGAAGCCTTACCTGTAGACTGGTGACATGTAGAGAAGACAGGTACTCAGGAAGCCCTAAGTGAAATTATATCTATTCTTGAGATTGAGTACAGTGCTGTGTTACTGACTGCCATTGAAATTAATCAAAATCGATTCACCAACAAAACTTCCCTGAAGCCCAGAGCCAAAAAAGTTTAAAGCCTATAATTAATAGACAGTTCCCTAATCATTCAAATAAAAGTACTGACACTATTTCATGTGAACATGGATATTTTATGACTATATTACTGCTATATCACTTGAAATATAAATATCTGTTACCCAGGAAAGCTGTAAAATCATAGTTTATATATAAGTATTGGGTAATTTCTTAGGAAATGTTGGTTTCCTTAATTTGAATCTTGACTATTTGTTCTTTATAAGCGGGTTCCATTCAGTTGAAGTAAATCAAAATGTACAGAAACACTGACAAAGTCAGTTTTTAGCTTTTTAGCAAGATCAGAAGTGTCCCAAATAACCATATTATAGCCAATGATCAGCATTTGTTTTACTCTAAATCAATACTTTTGCATCACCACATGTATAATATAGCTTAGAAAACTGAAACAAGTAAAGTCTTCATTTTTAATTATCAGGTTTTTTTCAAACATGTTTGGAGAAAACCCAAGAAATGTACTCCCAAAAAATCATACAGTATTCAATTCACAAAACAAAAAGGCACATAAAAATGTGTAGAGATGATTCTTTCCATGTTGGGGTTTATTGTCTTTTCCAGGGGTAACAGACAGTGCAGCAGTAAAAAAAAGATATTTCAGGATTTGCTAAGTGTTTAGAAACGTAAGAATACATAAAACAGTTAAAATTCTTGAATTTTGAAATCCTTTTTAAATGAGAAATAGAAATATAAAATAATAACAATAGTAGTTACAGTGTTTACAAAGGCTTTGAAACTTTCAATATTCCTGTGTCTCTGATTGAAGCTCATAAAATTAAAATGATAGAGTCAAAATTTGTTTCTTGACTATTTTATATGCAGTAATTTTTAATGAAGCAACTAAATTAGGCATAACTTACTGCAGCTTTAATGTAGTTATGATGAATATATTTTACTTGATTAAAAATGATAAAACCAGGAAGCCTTAAATATTATCTTAAAAGATTAACTACTGTGTCAATTACAAATCCAGGAGAAATGTATTTATAAGGGAAGAGCTATCCTGAATAGTAACTTCTTTTTGTTCATTTCATTTAATTAATGACTCAATGAACTTACTTTTTCATAAAATTTTCCTAAATGACACAATGGCTTGCAAATGGAAAGGCATACAACAGCAGTGTATCAGCTGAACACTGGCGAAGTCTCAAGAAGTAATCTGTTTTTCACTAAGGGGCCAACTACTTGGCAGTGTACTCTGATGCCACTGACTAAACAACTCCCAATTCTACAGTATATTTTGTTACATAAAATAGCATGAACAAACACTGGCCAAAAAAAACCCCAAGTTATTTAGGCACCTTAAAATGTCAGGCTTCCTTCTCCAATAATGTACTAATAAGCCCTGTCTCTACACTTTCAAACTGAACTAATAAAGTCAGCTTTTGCACCTCCCAGTCCTATGATGACCAAATAACCAAACTATTATAAGAAATTTCTAACCCTATCCTAAGCTAATGGGATACAACAGTATGATTTGTTTGTTTGGTCCACAAAGAAGGAAAATTTGCAAAGGAGCCATTTTGATACTTTGCTTGATTTTTATCAGAAGGCAAGTAAATCCTCATAGATGACAAACTTCATCGAAGAAGTACAAGTAACTTGACCTTTGTTTTATTGCCAAGCTCTAAGTAGGTGTCTTTGGAGGGGAACTAGTCAAGTTTCTTGCTCTTTAAAGTTTTTCATTTTCACCAGCTAAACAAAGACACACTATCTTGTCTCATAGTCTAGGCTCTTGTGGAGTGACCCTTCAGAAGGCCAAATTGGGAGGGTTGGTAAGTCTGTAAGTCCGTTCCCTACAAATGCTAATGAAAGCTCATTTTCTTGACAAAGGAAATGCTGTGTGCTGGATGGGAAAAGTGGGAGACTCCCAGCTAGTCCCTCCTCAGTCAGTCAGTCAGTCAGTCAGTCAGTCAGTCAGTCAGATTTTAGTCAATTAGTTAAAGACCAAGGAGAGGGGAGCATCTGCCTGCACTACAGTACAACTCAAGTGAGGGGTGTGGTTTTGTAGTTGTCGCTAATACTGAAGCGTCCTGTCTTTGGAAACCCCTGCTAGACATGCGGACTTAACCGAAAAAGGACTCTGCAAAGCGCTCACATAAATTCAAAACTAACTCTAGGGGGGTTGCGTGAGAAACAGAAAGAACGTGGGACCCGCAAGTCCCCGCGTCTCTTGCCTCCAAAGGTCCGGCCAGTGCCCCTTTCCAAGGGGCTGGAGTCAGAAGTCAGTGTCACCTGCAGATCGGCCGACTCTGTCGGGCCTAGAACAACGGTCCGTAATTCCCAGCCTGGGTCCCCAAGGCCCGGACGCCAGGGTCTCTGACCCCGCCCCCTGCCCCCGGGGCGCGCCCCTCCCCCCGTCCCGGCCTCTCCGCGCTCTGCGGGCCGCCGATTGGAGGTGGCGCTGACAGGAGGCGGGGCCAGCAAGTCTGGCCGAACCCGCCCCCACGTAAAAGCCCGGTCTGCGCTCGCGCTCTGCACCTCTCTCCTCTTTCTCTCTCGCTCCCTTCCTCTCTGCCACTGAACAGTGAAAATTCACATTGTGGATCCGCTAACAGGCACAGATGTCATGTGAAAACGCACATGCTCTGCCATCCACGCCGCCTTTCTTCCTCGTTTCCTTTTTTTCCCCTTGATCCTTCTCCCTCTTCTTTGTAACTAACAAAACCACCACCAACTCCTCCGGCTTTGGCTGCCCTTCCTCCTCCTCCTCAGTCCAAGTGATCACAAAAGAAACCTTCGAGCCCGAGGCGGTGGCATTTTTAAAAAGCAAGCACACTGGAGAGAACGAAAACACAAAAGCAAAACAAAACGCAGGCGCCAGCCAGCCCGGACATTTCTGCACCTTTCCCGAAAACAAACAAACAAACAACAAGCAAACAGCCATCCGAGCAGCCGGCGGCAGCATCCGCTCTGTCAGCTGGCGGCGGCGGCCCCCGTCGCCCCGAGGCCCCGGCGGCTGCCGCAGGCATGGTCCCCTCGGCGGAGCGGCTCTGCGCGGACCGCCCTGCCTCGTGCTGAGCGGGATTTCTGGGCGCTCTGGGGTTCCGGCTGGGAGCAGCTTCATGACTACGCGGAGCAGGACAGCGGCCACACCATGCGAGGTGAGTGAGCCGCGCGGGGTGCGCCGGCCGGCCAACTCCGGATCCCGAGCCGCGGGGAGGGAGGGCGCTCAGCCGGGGGAAGCGGTTGGCGGCGCGCAGCTCTCCGAGTTCGGTCCGCAGGTGGGGCTGCCAGCGGCCCGGGAGTGGAAAGTTGTGGGGAGGCGTGTGTGCCTCCGGGGACCGAGCGAGACGCAGGAGGGCGCTTTGGGGAGAGGGGAACGGTGCTGGTTTCTTCCCCCAGCTCTTGATTTGCTCGAGTCTTCTCTGCGCGTCGCTCTGGGGTGCGGCAGAGGACGTGGGGGTTGGGGGACCCCGAGAGGGTCGGCTTCGGGCAGAGGCAGCTGGAAACGCGGGTCACGCAGCGGTCGCTGTTTGCGAGCGAGCGTGCCGGGCACCGGGAAGATCACTCCCGGGCACACGTTACTTGCCAGGTTGCCAGACCCACCAGCATTTCAGCCAGTAAGCGCGTCCCCTCCCAGAAATCAGGGATGTGTCCGGGAACTGGACGTAGATGCCGAAGCCAAGACCGTCCCGGGCGCTCCTTGTTCTAGTGTCCCCTTCACTCTGGCCAGGCCCGTCGCCAAAAAAGTTGCTAGGAGAAAGTTCTGGAGACTAAAGGCCTCGCCATCCGTGGCACAGAAACCAGGGCCTCGAGTTCTTTTCTGAGATAAAGCACCTCAATGGGAGCCAGGGCTCAATGCGCTGTCTGGCCAGGACTCCTGCCGCCCAAGGAGGTGGCAGGACCCCAGGACCAACCGGAACTTAGAGGTGGCCCGCGAGCGTGACAGAGGGGAGTCACCTGCGCAGACTACACTCTAGGTTACCTGAACAAGCTGGTCAGGGGACATTGAGGAGTCAGTTTCTAGATCACCCTCCCTGTGGAGCAAGTTTCCTGCGCTCTATCCAAGTCCCCTCTCTGTCATGGGGTCCAGTTGGACACAACTGCCTTTTTAAAAAGCCACCTGGTACCCTCCCCGCACATCCGAGTGTCTCTTCCAGGACACATTGCTGTTCTTTGGGGGTTATTCTATTAGTCCCTCCGGATTCTGAACACAGAAAAGGGTAACCAGGACAGGAGAAATGTACTCCAGGCCAGCCGCGTTTAGAATAGGGCCACAAATACCAACCGTCATCCACCCCGCTGAGTCCTAGTACCCGCTGCCCCTCCACCTCTCCAGGAGAAGTGGGCATGACCCACACTCTGGTGGCCTGATGGGAGTCCTGGACCTGGCCTGGTCGCAAAGGCGTACACACACACACACGCTGTGGTCACCAGCTTGGACCCTGGCATGTTGTAGGACAGGGCTGGAGGAAGAGGGCTGGAGAGAAGCTGCCCACTCCCCACGGGGTGAGGGCTCCAAATAAGAGACAAGGACTCCCTAGTAGTTGTCTTGATTGACCTGCGCACTGAAAGTAGGGGACCGCTCTGTGCACCGGCACCAACTGGTTGTCCCAGTCGCGGCTGGGTCACAGACTCCACTATCCAGGTTCTTTCAAGAACATGTTCTGCGGTAATTGGCGAGGCGAGTGTCTTTACTTAGTGAGAGAAGCCCGTCTTTGTTTTTCTTTTTCTGTCCCATCTCTTCATCCCACCCACTTTCCTTTCGGTTTCCCTTGCTCCCATCTGAAGCTGCCAGCGAGGCGCTCCTCCGCTTTTTCGCCTTCTCTCCCTGCCACAATCCTCAAGTTCCCACCGATAGGTTAAAACTACCTGACGGTCCCAAACCACGTGCCACGCCAGTTGGTCCCTGCACTAAGTCCCGTGGCACAGAGCTGCACACCTCTCCTTCAGGTGTCGAAGGAAGAGCGGCGCGCGGCTGGAGCGCTTCTCACTCGGTTGCGCTGCTCCTGCTGACTGTCGGGGTCCGCTGCTGCGACCGGGTGGGGTCAGGCTGCTTGAAGGACGGAAAGCAAGGGCCAGTCCTCCTTAGAATCACCTAGCAAATATAGTGGGAACTTTTGTCCCGGGGGAAGCGGACTCACCAGGCTGCCAGAGACAGCTTACTAGCCTGACACAACTCTCCAAAGGCAACCTAAAGGGAACTTGCTAGAAGAGTAAGCAGACAAGACCCTTTCACCCTGTGTGCCGCTCCTCTCCGGACTTCTTACTGTCTCTCATCCGCTGCCCCCTCGCATTTCCTGGGGACGGTCTCTTGCCCCATTCATTAAAGATGGAATGAGGGACCAGAGGTTAGATCCTCAGTATTTCCACTGGGAGGAGAGTGTGGAATAAGATTCAGGCTATTTAGAAGTCTTGTAGAAGTTGGGTATCGAGGGAGATTTGAGTGTGAATTTTTAAAGGTAAGGGTGAGGAAACAAATCATCTTTCTCTTGTGCAGGGTTGCTAAGCAGAACACATTGAGGCAGCCTTTATTGGGGAAAAAGCTGCTCCTGTTAACCCTGGCTTTGCAGTGTGAGCTCTCCATCTATCCCAGAGTGTCTGCCCTGCTCCACAACTCAGGTTCTCCACCCCCAGGTGATCCTGTTAAAGCTTTGACTCAGCGCTGGCTCCCTCTGCTTCTGACAAAGACAACTGTCCTGAGTCAGGTCGGACACAAATGTGGTCTAGGACTGAGGTATCTCCCTGGGGACAAAACCAGCAGTCTACCCCGAGTCCACTCCAGCCAGCCCCTGCCTCCACTAGGGGTGTTTAAGAGACCTTATTTCTGGGCGTTCTGGGGTAAGAAGGGGCTTAAGAGGCTCTGATTCTTGAGTTCATTGTCCTGTCCCACAGTTAAACTGTCCTGGCACACGCTCCAGCGGCTGCAGCTTACTATGTCCTGAGGTACAGGAGACCGTCCTTGGGAAACACAAAGCTTTGCACCCTTTGTCTGTGCTAGGGTACCAAAGGAGTTCTAGAAATGCTCCTTTTCCTGTTTCTTGGAAGAAAACTTCTGAAGAGGGGGAGAGAAGGGAGGACTGGGCCCATCCATCCGTAGAAAAGGAATGACCCAGCCATGCTGGTTTCCAAGGCTCCCTCCCAAGTAATTTGTCGGTTCTTTATTACACAGGTTATAGGGACACTGGAAAGGGTTCTTCACCTCTGCCTTTGAAGAAAATCCTTCTTCCCCGAACAGGGGCACAGATGCCCTCCTGATCAATAGGTCACTATAGCTTGGGAGGATTAGAACCCAGGTTTTATGTTTGCTGTAAACAAGAAGGGGCTTGGCTTTTCTATTATTTGCAAGTAGGGAATTTCTATTACCCACTAAAGTTAAAAAAAAAAAAATGACTTGCTGTCTTTGAAGCATGGCCACCTTTGAAAATATAGAGATCTGAATATTCTTCAAATTTTTTTAAACCAAGTTAATTTTTTAAACAAGCTCGTAATTTCCTCTACATTTAATAACTTCACTTAAATACTTCTTAACCAACATTCTAACTCTCATCATTTAAAAATATTATTGGAAGGACATGCCATCAATAACTATTAAGTAATCATCAATGAACTGTCTTTATTTTTAAGATAATCCCAATCATTTGGCAGTTTAAAGAAAATTTCTAAAACTATATTTCAAGTATTGTTGAAAAATGTATATCCAAAAAATAAAACATCTTCCAAATGGTTAAACGATTCCCATTCTTTTGGCTCCTCCCTTGATGTCCCTGTTGAATTTTTTACAACTACCGGGATGCAGAAATGCCACACATCCTGTGCCATAGACATGAGTCCACCGTAGCTATTATATTTGAAAAAGTTAAGAAACATAAAGGTAGACATTTTGAATTGTGGACTTTATAAATGAGGGACTAAAATTATACTCCTTTGTTTGCGTTTGCCTGAAACTTACAAGTCCTTATCTTTTCCATGAATAACAATAAAACTTCTGATCATTACAAAGTCTTTTAAAAAGATTTCTTCCATCACTATCAAGACGGCTCTGTAGATAGCTTAACATTAACATCATTTTATGCTCTCAAGCAGATATAAATATTAATATTTACTTATTTTGATAATGTGTCAAACATTCAGTTAAATATAAGCCTTAAAAACTATGTAAGAGGTTATTCCTTCAATTTAAGTGTTTCCAAGTCACAAAACCTATTTCAAAAATATATATCATGGCACCAAGAAATTATAGAAAACTTAGAACTGGTCCTCATGATATCAAGCCTTATAAAAATACCTACTTTTTTCCAGGAAGATTTCTAAAGAGACTTAATACGGGTAGTACTTCTACATAAATGATAAGGAAATTTTTAAGCTATGACGTCACATTTTATAAACTTGTTCACCTTTTAGGAATATAAGATGGTCTGTATAGCTTTTATATTTTTTACTACAGTAGTTCTAAGAATTATAAATGTGACTCACAGCACAGAAACTGTTTTCTCCTGCTTCTGTCAATAATATATCTCTAATTAAAGTGAGCATTACAATTTCTGATTAATAAAGAGTTTTAAATTATTTTAGTAAGTTATTCAGTCTCAACATTTTATTCACATGAACCTGCTGGGATTGAGAGCACTGACATCAGTGCCACTGTGCACTGAAACCATCCATGATTTATAGCCAAACATAGTAACAAATAAGAGCTGGAATACAGAAGTGGAGATTTGGAGATTTTAATTTAAAACAAATTAAAGCAGTATGTTTGCTATGTGCACAAAGCTATCAGTAGCTGAAGTAATACAAAGTAGCATTTTCATCACTCTAGTAGTATAAAGAGAAATCCTTAATGTTGAACATCCCTATGTTTACTCCCCAAAGCCAAAAAATAATAATTTTTAATCATATTGGCATTAAATTAATTGATATTAACAGGACACATTATTTTGATGTTAAAATAATTAGAAAAGCAGATACTAGAGGAAGAAATTGTGCTAAAAATTCAGTGTCTCTTATTCCATATGGAACTCTGTTATCCACCCACTCTTCTCCAAAGGATAGAAATTAAGCAGACTAATGACATACGTCTTTTATGATGTGATGAATTATGATCTTCATGAAAGGAGAACTCTATCCCAAAATGTTATTCCTGTAATTTTGCAATCATCTTCCAATTACAGCTTCTTGCAAATATTTAATCTTACTTTGAATAGAATCTCTGACATAACAGAATTTCTAGCAGATAATAGCAGTGTTCGGAGGCGTCTGTTGATACACACTGATACGCAATATGTATATGTATGTGCCTATAACCACCCACTCAGACAAAAAGAATGAATAATTGAGAGAGAAAATCATTCTTATCTTTGCTTTCACAATCCAGACTTCAAACTCGAACATATTTACAGAAACAGAGCGACTTTCCAAAGCATTCAGAAGGAAGATATGAATACACGTGGTACTTGAGTCGCATAAAAAAGAACGCTAATAGCATCTATTTATAAATAATCTACACAAAACTCCATTATACTACCTAATGATAATTAGAGAGAAAGGGAATCAAAGCACTCAAGCCTGCCAAATAAATAAAATATTCCCTCTCAAATTAAGCAACAAATTCATAGATAACAAGGGTTCTGCCATGAATTTGAAGGATGTCTCCTTTGTAGCATAAGACAAAGGGAGCATAGAGGAATAAATATTGATTGAACTAATCATCTGATGAATAGAAATGAGAGTTACCAGTGTACCAATATAATAGGCTATGTTAACTAGTTCTTTCATGGCACATAAGCTGCCCTTTCAACCCCTGACCCTTCCATTCAGTTCTTAATGAGGGAAACCACAGGTGTTATAACGGTATTTATAGTGAGTCTAGCTAAATATAATAACTATGTGGTTAATTAATGGCATAGTGTGTGACATCTCATAAAAGGAAATACTATGTTCATAGTGACACAAAATTACTGTGCGTTTCAAACTACTTAGAATTTTAGCTTGCTCAGGTAACCTTTAAGACACATTTGCCGCGGGGTCATCAATAGTTCAAGAACCGTATTTGATGACCATGTGATACTTGCAATTTTGTTAATACCTATCTGAGGAGGCAAAATGATTGTTTGATACATATTTACCCAATTGTAGACTATACAGAATAAAGTTTTAAAATAATACATAGAAAAATGTAGTGTTTTATAAATAGAGCATGTACTTTTCTTGGTGAGTGACTATTTAGAAATATTGAAAATAGACTATTATGTTATTATAACTACAATAATAACTATACCTTTCTTTAATATTAAATTAAGATGTTCTTGACATAGACGCATTCTTACAAAAACCAAAGCAAAGATGTCACCTTTTGTCAAGACAGGCGAAAAACTTGTTCAAAATATGCTGTTACAAATAGGAGCACGAATGATGTATTTTGACAGGCTTTTCATCTGTGTGTGTAGTGAATATTTTATTAGTTGACTAGGTATGCTGACTTTGTAAATTACTTCATTAGAAGAGGTATTCATTCATTCTATTTTGTGTGATTGGTTATCATCTTATGTGGTCCTGGGTTATATTTCTTTAATTTAGAGAAATCACACACAAAGAACAAATGTTCTGGTTGTTTGCTAAGTGCTGTTTTTGGTGACTAGCCTACTTATTGCTCAATGATTGTGTAAGCTAAACATCTTGACATATAGAGAATGCAAAAGATCTGGGATGTCTCAAGAAAACCATTATATAGATTTTGTCTCATGTAAAATTATGTAAATTTTGAAGTATATGTTTTCTTCCAGTTTTTCATGAAATATACAAATAAGCATCTTTCTTTAAAAGACTAGTATAACATTACCTGAATTGCTCAAGTTGCAGTCCTGAATAGCACACGTGTGAGTATTTTAATACTGAGCTAGAAGTGTAGAAACTGCTCTCTGAATTACTTGCAAAAATATTATTTTTCTGAACAAGTTTTTTAAATATTTTTTTTCAAATTTACCTTTCTATTTTACATCATTTAAACTTGATTCTCTCTTGTTCTCAAAATTGTCAAACTTAGTGATCAGTTCACCTCTAGAAGCCCAAGTTAAGCTTAAAATCTCATATATGAAAGTTATGTCCAATTCAACTTTAATTTTAAAAGGATGAGTTCAAGTCTCATCTTTTATATACATGTACATGCTTAGGAAAATGAGTGTGACTTCCACATACTTAACAGGATTTATTGAATGTCCACCCAAAGTAAACTATAGTATTGAACACTGGGCATGCTCAAGTTGGTAAGCAGTTGACTAGCATGGTCAAGGCAGGGCTCTAAGCAAACACAGAAGGAAAAGCAGCAAGAACGTAGGAAGGAGTCTGCTCGACTCTGAGGTCTGGGAAGATGAGTGGAAATCGCTCTCTGTTGGTTAATTTGTTGATCACAAATGAGGCCTATAAAAGTACTGTTTGGAATATTCCCAGTTGCCTTGGGTAGGAGGTCCTATCTGAAATCCAGTTCATTATGATAGAGCTAGAGAGATAAACTGACATAGACCAAATAGCTGTATTGTTTCCTGATAATCTCATGTGATAAACACAGAAATCTGCAAAATAATCCTTAGTCTTTTATATACTATATATATAATACTGGGGTCAAATGTCAATATGATAAAGATAACTTGTTTATGTTTTTGTTTTAAAGTACCACTGAGGAAAAAAATGTGAAAATACAATGCAAATACACATTTGTTTTTATGAGTGAAATTCATACTTTTTTCTAAATAAGAGAGTAGCTGAATATATTTAACTTCATTTTCTTTAATGTATAAACTATTGTCTGAAAGTAGCAATATCACTCTAGGGAGTATCTTAGATTACCAGATATCAGAGAGAATAAATTCACTGAGGTAAGAGGTTTATAGTCAATAGTTAAAGTCCCCAGTGATAGTCTTCAATTTCTTGCATTCTAATAACCTGGATACAAGAATGTTCTCAGAAAATCCAGCTATCAACTCAACACATGATGGTATTGCTGAGTTTTTAGATACTGTCTTTCCTGAGTATCTTTTAGAAAGGAAAATTCTGAAAATTCTGAGTCATACAAACATGTGAGTGGCAAATACCATCCAGGTCCATCAACGCTTCCTTCCAGTAACTTATAATCAGGCAGAAACTAATGGCCCTGCAGTTCACAGTCGAGGCTTCTCGTTTCGCAATGATAGTTTGCCAGCTCTGGTCTTACACATTAGCTCTTGTAAGCTTAGTTAATGTAGGTCCTCATTCCCCTGTCTAATCCACTCTGAAACACTGGTGCGATCGAGTTTCTGAGTCTAGGAAGCTGAAAAGCAGGCTGGGCTGGGGAGAATTCACCTCAGTAAATGTCACCATTTGAAGCTGCCAAGCAGCCAAATTGTCAGCAATATTGGCCATGAGCCCTGCGTTAGACGGATGCGAGCTTCAAATCTGTGCGCGGTGCATACACATCAAGGAGTCACACTTTTTCAGCCCTGAGAAACGGGTAACTTTCTCTAACACTGTTTAGTAGCCAGAATTTATTAGACTGAGGAAGTAGTTTCTTCTGCTTTAACAATATCCAGATAAACAGTCACTGTGGATGTTACTTGATCTGTTTATTTCTTGATACTAGAAGAATTCAAGAACTACCTCAATGACGCCGTTTCTTCAGGCTTTTCTAAAAGGGTGAAAAGTTATTAATTTCACCTACTTTTGTTGATTTTTGTGATTTTTTTAAAAATTATTGAACTTTTTTGATTTTCATGCAATATAGTTTGATGATACTTAGATCTCCTCCGCTCTCCACACCTCCCTCCATCACCCCCCACCTGATTTGATTTTTAATAGATTTAATTGAACAGTTTCTTGTTGGGCTTCCTGCTTTAAATGGCCGTGGGCACAGGTTCCCACTTCATGGGATTTCTGGGCGGTTATACTATTCTAAGTGGTAAAAGTTGGGTAAGCCTTTGGAAAGCAATGTTTTTTCTTGAACTGTTAATTGTAGTTTGTTTGTGTTTTCACCTTAACTTTTAAGGAAATATGCCTAGTACTTAGTAAACATTAAATTATTTTGATCTTTTCACTTACACACTGTTTAAAAGGCAGTCTTATTAAATAAGATTAGAATGCCACATTGTCTCTAATTAATGCTAAGAACATCAGATTCAGACAGTGTGCTGTTTTTATTTGTCTAAATAATGTAATGAAAATAAGAGGAAGGAATTGTCCGCCAATCTACATTTCAGACGTTAGACTGAGCCTGTCTGACATGAAATGCAAAAGCGCTTCATGTAGGTTTCATAATACTTCATTAGCATGAAATATGATGCTAACAACTTCCCATAAAAGCATCATTCCATAGCTTCAGACGGAATGAACACTCAGGCCATGTTATTTTATCCAACAGCTGTTGGCTTCTAGGTTTTAAAACCAAACAATAACACAAGTTGAAAAACACTCAACCATGTCAATTTCCTAATGAGCTACTGATTATTATTATCACTGTTGGATGTTGAATCAAATATCAAAATTATTACACAGAACGTTTTCTTTTAACTTGTATGTAAGTTGTGCCTGGCACATGCAAAGGAATTAAACACTTTTAAAGAAAAGAAGCAACCTTGTTCCAAGTTTCCACAGTTGTTCAATGTGAGTACATACCACACAGTCTGGTAGAATAGAGGGGCATTTGCGAAGGGAAAGCACATCTTACTTTTAAGGTATAATACTTCCTGAAAATAATTCCCTTTTTACAATACAAAACATTTTAAGTAAATTACTTGGAAGTTTAGGCTCTCAACGTATTAAGTAGTGTGCTCTAAAATTAAATTGAAAACAATATAATATCCTGGACTTTTTTTTCCTTTCAGTGCTGACTACATTTTAAAATGGGTTTAATTATAAGCATTTTCTCTTTTTTTCTGAGTAAATTAATTTATTTTTATTTTATGTGTATTGATGCTATGTCTGCATGTGTGTAAATGCACCTGTGTTGGTCAGTGTCCGCAGAGGACAGAAGAGGGTGTCAGATCCCCTGAAACTAGAGTTACAAACGGTTGTTAGTCGCCATGTAAGTGCTGGGATTTGATCCTGGGTCTTCTGCAAGAACAGCCAGTGCTGTTAAATGCTGAGCCATCTCTCCAGCCCCTAGTTAAACGCATTTTCATTCTTTGTATATTTTCATTGCTGTTACAAAAAACATTTAAGTACCAAAGAAATAAGACTTTTGGAATAAACTATATCAAAGACAATTCAAAAATATGAATATTAAAAATACAAGTACATTTATATTAATAACCATCATGGTTTTCTTTCAAGTTACTTACTGTGTTACTAATTCTGGCAGTTGTTCAAGTCAGAATAAGTAAAAATGTGTTATTAGTTTTAGAACATGCTGTTTTGTAATGAAATAAATTGATTCTCAATTATTTCCACCAAAATTTTATTGCATTCTCTTTTCTTTAATGGTGTTAAAGGGCATTAAAAGTTGCCTACATGACTCACTTGAGAGTTGGTTTCAAGTCAAGACAGAACTTTTTCACATAATATGTGACAAAGTTGGATGTGGAACTTCCACATTAAGGATTAGATTACAGAGCACTTAAAATGTGCAAGTCTCCAAGTCCAAAGTAATAGTCTCAAACAGAAACAGAGCTGGGGAAGGGGGATGAGCAGGAGGGGGGCGCAGAAGGAAAGGAAGGAGAGTTTTCTTATGAAAGACCAAAATAATTCATTGGATAATATTCATATCTTAAGAATTTCTCAACTGCTGTTTATGTCCATTTTTTAAAAATATATTTTATTTATTATTTTTATTTTATGTGTATGAGTATATATTGCCTGCATGTAAGTGAACCTGTGTCATGCAATGCCCATGGAGATCAGAAGAGGGTGTCAGATCCCGTGGAACTGGAGTTACAGATGGTTGTGTTTAGCCTTCATGTAGGTCCTGGGAATCAAACCTGGGTCCTCTGCAAGAGCATTCAGTGCTCTTAACCTCTGAACCATTTCTCCAGCCTCTTTATGTCATTTTTAAAGTAAGAAAATTAATGATTTATCTGTGGCTGTTTGTTTAAAGAAGTTGTTACCTAAATTTACCTTGAAGCAAAGGCTTCTGACTTGGCATCCAGTTCTATTTCTTAAAAGTTTACACTCTGTTTTGTAGACCACTCTTGTTTGGCCACCTGTATACCACAGTAGACATCCCTAATTAATTATGCATAGCATTTATCACTTGCTAAGTCTGTGCGACCTCTGCTACCATTTGGTCACAATCCTCCTTAAGGTGAACTCTTCACAACAACTCTGACCAGTGTTTTGACCACATAAAGAAGAAAGACTCATGTAGTATAACTTTCCAGCCAATCACAGTATTCCCTTGGGAAAACACAGTTCTCCACAAGTTTTATTCCCTGAATGGTCCGACGTTATTTATCAATTTCAAGAAGAATTAAAATATGTATTATGGAAAATACTACAGATTCTGAATAGGCACTGATCAGCTAAAACAACACAACTCTAATGCATAACTAGTACTTTTTTTCTAACCATAATGATTCCCTTGAAGTTTTCAAATGTATATAATTTTGTAAATTCAAACATGCCTCTTTTAATATAGATTTCAAATTTTTAGTAAAATCAGATATTTGCATGCCCCCCTTTAAGATTATACACCTACCTTAAGAGAGCAAATATGAAGAAAATAGCTCTGAAGCTGTTGGTAACTAAACGTGAAATTGCTCTTCAAGCTCTTTCTAGCATCATTTTTAGTCTCTGATGTAGATGCACTATTGTCCCTGAGCTTGTCAATTCTCTCTCTCTCTCTCTCTCTCTTTCTTTCTCTCTCTCTCTCATTTGTCTGTCAGCAAGGAAGTTATTTCTCTTTGGGCATAAATATTTCAAACAAAGCAGTGAGTTGAAGGGTCAAGCAAACAGCCAGTTACCCACCCGAGTTACTTCATTTGTCTGACTGGCTAGGATTGTAACTCTTGTCAACACTCTGTACATCAAAGGCCTCACGCAATCCTGTGTTTTGTACAAGATATTTTATAAGGAAGGCACCTTAACAACATTAGGAAGATGCCATGTCTAATTGTGCCAGGCAATATAAACAGGAAAACCAATTAAATTTGATACTAAGTCTAAAGAAATGCGGAGTTCTGCTCCTTCTTAACAACATTGCAATTTAATTTGTTTTTCATTTGGGCTGAAATGGAATGAACCTTAAAAAGAGCTATCATTTGTCTGATTAATTTTTATGCTTTCAAATTCAGTCCATTTGCATTCCTTTAAAGCATGATCTTTAGCCCATTGTTACCAAGCTTGCCCGCCTCTCTGTAAACTCTACTGTGCATTCTTCAGGATAGAAATTGATGATACACTCATGCTGACTCCTATAAATCACTGTAATTTGCCCACAGATGCTGTTCAACAGAAAATAGACTATATTGGGTCATCTTCATCTCATATTTGGTATCCAGTTCGTTTGACAGTATATCAGGGTAGAAAAGACTAGACTATCTCTGGTGAGCCTCTTTGTCTCACTGTGTAGCACTATTTAAGAGACAGTGGTAAGCTTCCTCAGATTCAGTAATTCTGTCACTCTTTGTACCGCAGCTGTTAGTCAAGAAAGTTCTGGAAATATTTTAGAAAGGAACTATGTAAACCTGAGGGGAGCTGACAAATACTGTCTCATCTTCATACAAGTGTAACAGCAGGAAAAAGCAATGTCTTGCTTGTTTCTCGCTCTGTAGTTCCCAATGAGCTTATGGAGATTTTGTCTTGACAATCCATTCAGCAACCTTGTGAAACATACAGGACATGCACAGAAAAGAATATGTGTAGGGAAACATAGCCAGAGAAAACTCCCAAATATAAACAGAATGTTCTATAAAACAGTTTAAACATCCAATATCTACATTTCAAAATAGTCCCCAATCAAAAGTGTAAGCATATGGTTTTTTTTTTTAATGAGAAGAAAAAGAAAGCTGACTAATAAAGTCTTGTAAAAGGAGCTCAGAATCAAATATTAAAGAATTAATATGGTTCAGTGGTTAAGAACATTGGCTGCTCTTGCAGAGGACACAGGTTCAATTCCCAGCAATCACATGCGGGTTAACAATCATTCAAACCTCCAATTCCAGGAAATCTGACACCCTCTTCTGACTTTAATGGACAGTACATGACATGCGTGCCCTTATATGCACATATCATGCACATAAAATAAAAATAATAAAATATTTTTAATGTTTTAAAAAGACACGCTGTCAATGGCATTCTCACCTGTCAAGTGATGGCAAGTGTGATGAAGTGAGAAATAATTCTGTGTTCTATAGTAGGAGCTTGTTCACATTGGCGCAACCTCTAACATAAAGCGTAGGAAACCATTGTCCTTTTATGATTTGTTCTGTTTTATTCCACCAGTGTTTTCTGCCCGTGGTCTTCAGGGCCTGTTCTATTCCACTAGTGTTTTCTGCCTGTGGTCTTCAGGGCCTGTTCTAGCACCACACCATATTCTTTTGTACTACTCTTGCAAATTTAGAAGCTAGAGATTTAGTAATGTAAGTGCTTCTCTTAAAAGTCTTGATACCTAACCAAAGTTAATATATACTAGAACTTTTTCAAAGCCTTTAAGTCGAAATTTTGATAATTTTCTTATGTGCCTTGGTATGTAATGAATGCTTGTTTATATATGTATGAATATAAAAACTGATATATATATATACATATATATATATATGTATATATATATATGGAAGTTATTCTAAACTTAAAAAAAAAATTGTTACCTTTGCCCCAGAAATTTACTTTCTTGGAATTCATCCAAGGGAAATAAACTAAAAGACTAACAGGACTTTTCCCTGCTAGAGACATACTGTGGGCTCATTGTGTAATTTTCAAACAATGGAAAAAGTTTTTGCATTGCTCTCATGACACAGTTTCCATTTATGAGCATTCACTGTGCACACAGTTAGGTATGTATTCAATATAGTTCACTAGCATTAAGGACGTATGTGCAGTGGAAACACGTCTTAAAATGACAAGCAAAACTAAAATTATCTTTGAGCCAATTAAACCTAAAAACTAGTAATCAAAATTATAATGTAAATTTTATGTGTCATAGTATCTAATTTACATAAAATACCTAAAAAAACATAAAAGTGATAAAAAGTCACCCCTGGATACTAAGATTTTATTTTTATTATTTTCTTCTTAATTTTCTTTTTTGTATCTCCAAATTTTACCCACATAGTCTATGTAGATTGTTTTAAAGTGACACTCTGGGGTAGCAGTGAATATTCTTTCTATGGCACACTGTGTTTTAGCATGAAGTTGCCTAGAATGCTGGTTGATGGTCTATGGGGACCTGGAGGAAATAAACTTATTTAATATTTGCACAGCTATTCATTCCTCCACATTTGTCAAGGCTGGATTACATACCAGTCTGACATATAAGGTGAAGAGGATTCCTTCCCGTGTTCTGAAGATTTCAGTATTTCCTTCTTGAAAACTATATGCTATCATTCACAAGAGGTACTAAAGTTATCAAGACTAGGAGAGGAAGGAGAGGGATGAAGAAGCAGAGGGGGTTCAGTGAAATTTTCTCCGAGCAGAATTCTGCCTTAATAGGCTCTTGTTAAGAGTGCGTTAACACCACCCTTTATGTTCCAAAGGTTCATATTAATTTGGGAAATATATTGTTTCAAAAGCAAGAGCAAAGAGCAGGATTCCCACGTGTTCAGCTTCCCTCTGCTTAATTCTTTTGAACTTCCCATGCTATCCCCTGTTAAAACAGACCAGCTTTGCAATGCTATAGATATTAAAGAAGCCAACCAGCACGCTCAGGTCTCTCTCAAAATATAAGAAGCTAGAAAATGAATGGATTCCTGCACACAATCCTGTAGAAATATTTTAAATATCCCCATGCTTCGAGGTAAATGAGGAATTCCAATCTGCTTTAAGCCGGTTGCAAACGCACTGCTATCAAATGATTTATTTAGGGCCAAATTTAATGATCTTCCCCTCCAGCATAGTCATCATACACAGACACAGTTATATGAATTAGTTTTCTTAACATATATATTTCTCATAAGAAAACTAAGATTAGAACTGATGATAAATCCACTGTATTCTAGAAATATGTAATAGTCTAATGTAAATACCAGAATCAAATAGAGGAAAAGGCCCTATTTGCCTATTTGTCAGTTATCAATTGAGTCTAGTGTAAATGATAATTATAGCTCACTCAGGAATAAATATATTTTATATTAAAATTGTGATGGAAACAAAATGAAAGTATGGACTCCAATAAAAAAGTAAATATCATTAAACTTTCCATTAAATAGCTTATATATTCTCTTTTCAAATCCATGATACAAATATGAAAACATTTTGAAATTTAGACTTTTTTGAAATATTTACAGAGTGATTGTACAGTTTTACTTTAAGATGTGAAACCTAAAATACTATGGAAATTACATCCTTTGAAGTAGTATTAGAAATGTTATATAAAGTCGACTTCTGCACTCATTCTATGTAGAATAGAATGCCTGGTGACCCACAATCCCAATCCAATAGTCACTTGCCACATTTTATCAGGTTCTTAACCTAGGATCTTAACTGCATTAATGTACTACCCGGAGAGCTACTTCAACCTCTGACCGATGGCTCTTTCTCAAAGCATAAGCTTTTCTTCGATGATCACACACATATCAGTTGGTTTTTGGACAATAAGCAACTACTTATTTTCACTCATGTTTTTAAAGCATCTGTTCCCTTTAACAGTTACGGATAACTACCAACCTTGGAACTGTCAACCGTGAGATAAAAACAATTCCATACTCAAAAATGAGTCTTTGGTGCATTTGTCCGGTCCTAGTGCTTGCAAACATTTCCTGTAACCATTAGTAAATAATTTAGGCTTCGGAATCCATGCAGCTTTTGTGGTTCTGAACATAGCACAAAATGTCATAATTTTTCAAAATGGCCCCTGTCAATGTGTAAATGAATAATCCTATCTGTGTTTCAATAAAACTTTATTTACAAAAGTAAAGTTGGCTAGATTTGGGTGGGTAGTGGTTTGCTGATCCCAATATTTCACTGTTAAAGCCCTAAGGACTTATATGCCTTAGTTTAATGTTCTTATCTCCTGACTCAATAAATATTAAATGGGTGCAGAACTTTAAACCTTAAGAAGACATTTAAAATACGCTAAATTATAATGAATGATAGAAAATAAGCACAAACCTTAAACTTTAAATGGGCAAAAACTCTATTATTAGAAATAGCTTAGCCAAGGTTGGCATACATTATTTATATCTCTCACCATACTGATTAATCAATCACCATTCAAATATAATATTGCACATATTTTTCATGATTATATTTTGCATGCTTTGGATTCAGCATTTTTGAACAACTGTCTCTAAATCCATAGCTGAAGTAACTGAAATTTCATATTAAATATATTTGAGAAAGCTAGACAGAATAGCAGCCAATTAACAACAAATCCCCCAATATTTGGCAGACCTAGTATGTTCTAAGCAATATGTAGTCATTGGAGGAAATCCACTAAAGAACATTTCTTCAGTAAGCAAATAAATACTATATAACATTTATCATCTATCATGTTCTGATCTAATTCCTAACAAGCATTCAACTGAGTTAATCCTTGTAGCAAATGGGTGATACACTAGTTTCTGTTGTTGGTCCATTTGATAGATAAAGAAGCTGAGATACTAAAAAGGCCAAGTACTTGTTCCAGTTCTCACATTAAGTAAAAGTAAACGTGAAATCCAGATCTCCTACCTCGGGAGTGTGTGTTCCCTTGTTAAATGTTGACACTTTTCTTGAGAAATGAGGCCCTGAGATTTCAAAATGGCAAGTACGCATTGTTATCTCAGAGTACAGTACAATATGGCATTGACAAATGACGTCTACGTTCTAATTACTTTCTATTACAATGATAAATCACTCTGACCAAAACCAACATGGAGAGGAAAGGGTTTATTTGGCTTACACATCAGGATCATGGTTCACTATTGAGGGAACCCAGAGACAGGTGTCTGAACTGAAGCAGAGACCTTAGAGGAACACTGCTTGCTGGCTGGCTTGCTTCTCTGACCTGTGCGCAGTCTGCTTTCTTATACAACCCAGGACCATCTCTCCAGGAGTGGTGCCACCCACAGTGTGCTGAGCCCTTCCACCTCACTTAACAGTCAGGAAAAGGCCTCAGAAGCACGCCCATGGTCCGGTATGATGAAGGAGATTCCTCAGTTGAGCCTCCCTCTTCCCAGGAATATCAAGTTCACAATTAAAACTATTTAGTAAAACCTGTGACCTATAAAAGCTAGAGCAGGTCAAAAAGTAGGAAGAATTGATTTACAAATTTATTGAATCAAAAATCATTTGGGGCGGGGCAAGGAATCCCAGAGAAAATTCAGCTAGAATGACAGAGTAAACAAAAGCTTAGGGCAGAAATTGTGTGTGTGTGTGTGTGTGTGTGTGTGTGTGTGTGTGTGTGTGTATGTGTATACTGTATGTGCATCATGTAAGTGAAACAAAGGGTAAGAAACAAAACTACCCTTTCACCCACCTTACTATGTGTCAGAAACTGCATTTAGTTCTTTTTTAAGTATTTATTTTTCTTTTATGTGTGTGAGTGTTTTGCAGTACCAACAGAGGCCTGAAGAGGGAGTCAGAGCCCCTGGAACTGGAGTTACAGACGGTTGTTAGCAACCATGTAAGTGCTGGGAACCAAACCTAGTTCCTCTCGAGGAGCAACCAGTGATCTTAGCTGCTGAGCCATCTCTCCAGCCCTGAACTTGGTTTTTGACCTTCTAAGGGAAAAGTCAGAGTCCCAGGCACAGAAGTGCTGCACACTGGTTTCTACTACTTTTGTGTCACTTTTCTGAGTGTCTTTTTTTTTTTTTTAATAAAATAAAAGTAAATAGCACCTGTATATCCTAGGGTTATTGTAAGAGGTAAATCAAATAGAAATATTATCAGGTGCATAGCCTAGGACCCAGTAATTGTCCCTTATTAGGTTTTTCTCATCGTTCTTCAGTGTGTAGTGTTATATATAAAATGTGAAGTGTCATTCTTTCCCATATTTCCCAAGAGAAACCTGAGGCTCCAGAGTTACAGACTAGCACTTCTCTCTTGAGTATCATTTTCCAAGTACATCAGTTAAAGAGAGTTCTTATCGGGAAGTAGAGATCTAGATAAAGAGAAGAACTGAGAGACAGATACTAGGAGGCCATTTTGGTGTTGTATTGAGACATAATGAGAATGTTGACTTTTTAATGGTTTCACTGTCTGAACTTTGGTTAAGAAGGAAATATATGGCTATATCCATGGATAAAAGGAGGATCAAGCAGAAAGAAGGATTGGCGCCTTGGTCTGAATGGCGTCTGCAGGCTGAGCTGGCACAGGTATTACACCCCTAAAACCTGTCTTCTACCAAGCGTCTCCACCCCGTCTAGCAGTTCTGAACATACATGGATTTGGCTTCAGCCACAAGGTTTTCTCCTTTGCTTATTTACATTAGTTTAGCACAATATGCATGAAAATTTTCTACACACAATGTTTACCAGATAAATTTGCAGTGTTTGTCTATGTTCTATATCATTGAATATTAGGTGTGTGTGTTTTCATAGCTCTGGAGGACTGATTTGTTCTTTCAGGAGAATATTTTGGGAAGGAGATCACCACTTTTCACGTGAGAAATAGCTAATATTGAATCATACTTTACATATACTTTTGGAGATTTCACCAAGAACCTAAAATAACAGTCTTTTCCTCCTACTCAAAAATGATACTGTTGATTCAAAATTACAATTACATCTAAGTCTACTTTCAAGTACATACTGTGTTTTTAATAAAACCCCAGATTCTCACGTCATTTCTTTCTAAAATAAACACCATAACTTCTTTCTTTTTTCCCCTTCCTTTCCTCTGTCTTTCCCTTCATTCTTTTCTTTACATGATGTTGGGAATTAAATCCAGGACTTCCTCTAGCTAAGCGCACACTCTATCACCCCCAGCCCACATCGCCATAATTTTGGGGTGTTTTCTACTATAAAGAAAGGTATTAATACCAAAATATCTAAGTTGAAAAACTTCTGTAACTTGCCTTTAACCCAATCTATAGTGTCATCACACAAAAACCTAATCAGTAGGTAGAGGGGTACATGACAGAAGATATTAGCACCTTGTTAGCAGTTACAAAACCTGTCTTCTCAGGCAGATCTTTCTGAATGCAAACTTTTATAAAGTTAAAAACTGTAATGTTTGAAAAGCCCTTGACAAACTTTTATTTGTTAATAAGAAAAAAGAAATATCTAACAGACATTTTTAATTGAAAAAAATTGAAAAAATATGGATGTAAATATAAACCAGGAACAAACTGTGCAGTTCATTCGTGGATATGATTATCAGAAAGAGTCATGGGATTCAATTACCAGCCTAAAAATGGAGACAGCAGAAAGGATGAAAACAGTATGTGGAAACGTCCTTTTTTTTTTTTTTTTTTTTTTGACTGGGTTGTAACACCAAATTTCTAGAAATATATTTGGTCTTCTTTACTTTGAAAAATTCAAATGGAATAAAAGTAAAACTACAGAGGATAATTCTGAGACTAAAGCACAAAATTTAAAGGTTTGACTGTTTTTCTAAATAGTGCCATTTGTTAATTGCAGCTATATACTGCTGGCATATCTTAATTTTGAGAGACAGGAAAAAAGAAACAACTACTTGTTAGCCCAATTCCCTTAAAAGCAGTGGACATTTTCTTAGAAGCATTATATTACCTCCAAGTGTTCAGTTTCTATCCAAAAGGCCACTCTAACTTAAGTGAGTTTATGAAAACTCTTACGAACATGTAATATAAATAAAGATAACTTACAAAGTTCAAGTTCCCCTGATGTTTCATTAAAGTTTTCTTTATCTGCAATATAGTTCATTGTACCTGAAGACATGCTATATGAAACACCCATGCCGTTTCATGTGTATTATCTCAGTTAATTATCACAATAAGCCTTTGAAATCAGAAGCATCTGAATCCATTTCATGAATGAGAAAAATTTAGTAACCTGTTCAAGGTCACCCTCATTAAGAACCCAGAAGGACTGAGACTAGAATCCTCTCATAGCCAGCTGTCCAGTAACTTGCCATAGCCTCAGGACGTGTCCTATTCACTTCCTCCTGTTGATCTATCTCCTTTCAGAGGCCCTTCCAGGGGAGCAGTCTGGCTCTACCCAAACTAAAGCTAAAGGAAATGGTCTAGGCAATGCTCGCGTTCAATTTCCTCTGTCAACTGTGTGTAACATTAAGACCTAATTCTCAGCGCTAATAGTCTAACACCTGGAATGAGAGGATGGTCATTCAAAAGTCACTGCAAAGCATGCCTTCCTATTTATTGTGCATTTGAGAAAATCTCATCAAATGACCATGCACTAAACCTGATCTTGGCAACTTGTCTTGAGATGGTGTGGCTCACACCCAAGAGCAGACAGATTCCAACACAGAAAGACTGTCTGTCTTCCAGGGACCCAGTGGAAAGAGTTCTAGAATTTAAATCAGGCAGCATTGTCCTAACCTTGGCTATAGACCCTGGGCAAGTCACCTCCTGGGCCCCATCTCCTCATTTCAATGAAAATGTGAAGTGAAGGTACCCCATGTTCTCTATCAGATGGGTCTGTAAGATTATGCTCTTATGGATAATATTTTTGTTGCATTGCTACAGAGATTGGTTTTCAGTTGTTTTAGTTTTTGAGGAAAGAGCCATTTAAAAACTGACTGACCTGTCCAAAACTGAATTGGGGTGCCCAGCCAGACTGCAGCTTAAAACCATATAATTTCAAAACCCTAACTAGGAGTACCGTTTGTGATTCTAGAATCTCATAGTTGTGTTCCTTAAAGTATGCCTGCTCGCCACTTTGCTGGAACCTCAGTGGAGTTTCCACACTCTCTGATCTTACAATACACCCATATTCGGTAAAGGTACAGCAAGGTGAGTGTCACAGTTCCACTGCTGATGGATTCAACTTGAGACTTACACCACATTCCTTCAACCTTAGTATCATTTTCAACCTCATAAATGATTTTACCAAGTCCTTTCCCAAGAACACATTTTCCTAGAGAGAGGAGCACGCTAGAAGGCCTGAAAACCTAACAATCCTGCTTGACAGAGCTGAGACGGGAAGAGCTCAGAAAGGCGGTGCCGGTTCAAGACAAATATCCAAGCTGCTGGAAGGTTTTGCAGAGCTCCCTGGGCTGTAATGTGCGCATGCGCCTTCTGGAGGTATTCAGAGAGAAGTCAGGGTGGGTAGCTTGGGCGGGACACCCGGCAATGCAATGAAGGGAGACACTTTAGCCTCCCCTTCAAGTACATCTCCCTCCTGAGTGCATTTACCTCCCTCACAACGGACCAGAAGAGATCCTCGCTCAGTGGTGCAGAACCCTTGAGACCTAATTTAGCTTTTATAGGAAAATCACAAAGAGACAGCAGAAGAGCAAGCGAACAGAACAAAGATAGGAGTTTGTACAGGGAATACTGATACTTGTGGACTACTTCTGTAACTATTTTAAAAGAAATTTTCTAAGTAAATGCTGACCTGGACTTTTCTGTAAGTGGAAAGCGGAGCCCCGCCCAACAAGCAGTGAAGGACCAGTCATTTACAACCCCAGCAGCAGGTCCTTTCTGAGGCTCAGTTTCCTTGGCTTTTATGCTGAGAAGGTCGGAAACATTTCAAAAAAATAAATTTTCGCTTTTAATTTCTTAAACGTGTCCTCCCAAGGATGCCCAGAAATAGGAAAGCTATGTAAATGCAAATTAAAAACATGCCAGTGTGCTGTGCCCTGGTCTTGTGGATCTTTTTTATTTTTATTTTTTTTTAATTCGCATTTCACAGCAATTTCCAAGAATGTCACCACATGCTCTGTTGGCTGGAGTCAATTAAATATCACAGAGAAGCAGGTAAATCTTGCACTATTTACTGTCCTTCTTGAGGAGTAAAAGACCTATTTTTTGCTAACTGCTCCTGAGAGGACATGGAGACTCAGAGAGGGGGAAGAAATGAGAAACCTTGCACTGAAGGATTTCACAGACAATGAAGAAGGACATTTTTCCTGATGCTGTAGAAAAAAGAAAGCTGACTTAACCGTGCAATCCAGGGTAGAGGTAAGACCAGGTGCAGACATTCTTCTCCTTTCTCATCTCTTGCAGCCAAGAAGTCTAACAAATTGTTGTTCACAAGCAATTTTGCCACACAAATATCAAATTGTTAGTGCAAAGAGCCTAAATTACTTTTGTAAATGGGGTAGCAGCATAGACAATTGACATAGGAATAAGAAACTGAGAACACTGACTTTGAAACCGGGTGGTTTTTCTCCTTTGCTTATGCTCTAAGTCCACTGGGCTCTGGTGCTTGTCTCATTGAGTCTCAGTTTCCTTGACTGGCCCATAGGAGAATGGGACCTACTTCATTTTATAGGAGCAGGAAATAAATGAAGCAATAAATATCATTTGGCAGCTCCTTTGGCAGGTTGTAACATCACCTGAAAGTAACAATGACATGTATTTTCACTTTTAAAAGTTGGCCTCAAGCAGTTCCTTTGCATCTAGTGCCATTCACACTCCCAGGACTGGCCTTCTTCAGCACACTGAGAATCTGCTTGTAGCTCCGTTGATCTTGCATCTTACCTGATAGCAAGCAGAGGCACTCTCAGGAGCCTGAGTCTTTTAAACCCTATTTGCTATCTATAGCTCCACAAGACGATAGGCCCGTAAGATGCTAAAACAAATGGTAAAGTTCTGTGATTGGAAAAATTAAGTAACCAGATTGAGGTGTTAAGCTGAGCCAATAATTTGCATGTAGCAAAAACAGTATTCAGAAAAACACACAGCATCCTGCCAGAACTGCCTCTTCATTTCACCTCTGTGTTACTCACCAAACTTGAGCTGAAACTCTTGGTTTTATTCTGAGAGGATGATTTATTCAGAATAATACTTCACTCAAGGGTTTAATCATAAGCCCAAGATGATTCAGATGGTGAAGTCCAGCTGTAACAACAACAGTACCATCCAGAAAAAGAACCACATGTATATTGAATCCCTTAAAAGTTTTCCACAACAGATCTAGGGGTGATATATCATGCAAACCCATTCTATAATTAACTAAAGTGTTCCTTTTACTTCACCAAAATCCAAATGGATTAGCCCATGACCTTTAGCTGGGTAAACTACAGGGCCGTAGTTTACTCGGCTGTGCAAAATTAAATTCAGATTTTCAAATGCAACAACAATAAAATCCAGACACACATACAAAACTTTAAGAATCTTCACAGCAAATGAAAGTTTGAGCTTTCATTTGGACAAATCTTTAGAAGTAGCACAGCTTTCAAAAATGTATCTCAGAAATTTTCCATAGCAGTCTTCCAAACCTTGCTTATCACATCATCTGGGAAAATTGCTGACTTGATGACACAGACAAACAAAGCAGACCTGTAGTGTTTATTCCTAATGTCAGACTGTCACAGCCATTTCATCTTTATTACCTCACATCCATTTCATCTTTATTACCTCACATGGCGCCTGACACCATGGTATTTATTCAATAAACGCATCCAGGAAATGGAGCCTTACCTTGTTTCCAAATCTGCGCTCCTTTGGGAATGCAGCTAACTTCTTGGGTTGGTTTACTATAAAACTATAGATGGAATTGGTAGATGATAGATGATAGATAGATAGATAGATAGATAGATAGATGATAGATAGATAGATAGATAGATAGATAGGATTGATAGCTTTCTTCAGAAACCATTCATAATCACTGAATCTGATGAATAAATTTAGTAAAATTGTTAAATTTTAGTGTATATCAAATTTAAATTTATATTCCTGCTATCTAAAAATTTAGCCCTGGCTGGAGAATTATGTTGTCCTAAAGCTCCTGATTTCCTTGAAAATGTTGAAAATACTCATCATTGTCTTAATACAATAATTGGGATCAAGCATTTCTATCTTCAGAGTACCTGAAATCAAATTTCATAATCACTGAAAAAATAGGAGGTAGAATTTACCTTTCTGCCAAGAAATACTAACTAAAATGATTCTATACTATAATGTTATTACATTATTTTCAGGTTATTTATATGTAAGTCAAATAAAAGGCCAAGAAATTGAGTTTTCAGTACAAACCCAAGAACTGAGCACAACTGGTCGTGAAGCAGTGTCTGGGTGTTTGCCTTCACAAGGATTAAGGCTAATTCTTTGCTTTTTGCCAAAATAAATCATTTACAATGTTGCCTGCCACTTGCCTCCCTAGAGGATGGTATTGATATTCAGTTCTCAAAAATGGTTACCAAAAGGAGGAACAGCATAAATCAGAGCCTGTGTAAGTTATTCTTCCAGTAGGGACCTGTAAACTGAAGTCATTGTTCAGTCTTCCACAGGACCAAGACGATAACCCGAAGAATGAAAAGAAGCATTTTGATGAATAGAGGCATCAATGAAATTCACTGCTACAACTAAAATAGAAGCAGAACGTAAAATGCGTGTGAATACCTCCTTTCTAGCTTGTAGCTCCACTACTTTTCAGCCTAGCACACTGTACTGACTTATAGTTTGGGGTGGTTTCGTTTGAGTTTTCCTGTTTAATAAGTGGACGCTTCCTGAGATTTTGCTCTGATTGTTCATTGTTGGGCCTATGGAAGTATTTTAACTTATTAATGTTCTCTGCCAAGCTGGAACCTGTTTCTCTTGCGCGTCCGTTTTGCCACTTCTTATACGTCTTGTCCCCTTAAGGTTTGTTGCTTTTCTTTCATGAACTTCTCTCATCATGTTCTGTCTTTTCTGCTTTTTCTGTTATTTATTTTGTCTCACTGGTCTGGTAATTTTGTTGTTGTTGTTGTCTTTGAAAGTGTTCATCTTACCCGTCTCTCCCCTCTCATTAACTCTCCCATTTTCACTTTTGCCTTTAAACTTCTCTACCTTTTGCAAAAGTTTGTCAAAACTGCCATTGGAATAAGGAAGAGAAGACTGCAAAATGCTCTTGTTTCTACTTAAACTGGGTCAGGTAGTAAGCAAAAATCCTTATCATGGGCTATGAGTCTGAATTACAGTTACATTTGTCCCACATCTATGTACCAGCTGGAGGATTCCAGCCAGAGCATTCAGAATAAAATTGTTGACCTGATTGTTAGGGCCTTACAAAAAGAATGTTAAAGAAAAGGAAATCACCTGTGGCATTTTCACACCAGCTAGACCCTTTATTCTGGGGATGATTAATTCAAATGTGTTTTAAGCATAATTCCTGGGACCGGAATGAATAATTTTATTTTTTAGAAACTGTAAGATCTTTTTATTGACTCTGAGAATTTCCTACATGCATATAGTGTACCTTGATCATGTTTGTTCTCCCCAAATCCTCCTTGACTGACCCTCCTAACGTTGTTTCCTGAGGTGTACACACACACACATACACACACACCACTAAGTCCAGCTTATGCTGTTTATATACACATAGCTGTGGAGTCAGCCTCTGAATTAGGACCGACCACCAAGATGAGGACTCTTTTGTTTCCTGTTGAACCTTACTTCTAGAATAATATTAAGGATAGCCTATTTTGATGCATCAGTTACACAGCTGAGATTCTTTGGGTTTCTGATTGATCTTTAACACCTGAGCTGTGAAATACTGCTGTTGTTTAAATTTGCAGTATAGAAATCATGCTTCCTTGACAAGATTTCATTTATAATATTAGACATACTGGGTTTTTTTTTTTGTTTTTTTTTTTTTTTTTTAGAAAATATTATGTTCCAAAAACTGTGCCGGTTTTGAGGAAGAGCAATAAAGATCCACTCACATACAAAAGCCACAGATAAAACCAAGCATAGTACCGTGCAGTGTGAGATACTGGAGCAGGGGACTTAGTGGCCCTGCATGCCAGAGAAAGGGGGAATGAGCAAAGGCCTGAGTAAAAATGGTATTCCTCCAGACAGGGCAATGTCTGAAAGGAGCTCTCTATTGACTGGATGTGCTACATGATGAAACCAATCAAAATCTTGCTGTAAAAGACTGCTGCCACAGTCACATCATTTTCTTCTCCTCAGTGCTAAGTCTTGAGAGAGCATGAAGGAAATCTGAAGGTCCTGACTTCTGTTGAAAAGCTAATTAACTTTGCTTTTGCTGACCTTTTCGTTTCCTTCCTATAAGATGAGCTGTTGGTTTAAACACAAGCATGAAAAGGTTCAGCTAATTTTTGAAGACGATAATGTTTAAATATTTATTCTGTCGTTTGCTGAAGCTGCTCCTGAGGTCTCTTCCCCATTTGTATAATGTAAATACTTGTCTCGGTTACTGTTGGTTCTTCCCATGTCTAGTAATCAAAGCTTCAATCAGCCACCATAACTCAAATATGAAAACAAATTCAAAATATATTTATCTCTCTTTTAAATTAAACCATGGGAAAACAAGCATAGAAGATAGTATCATATATGAGCACAGTCACATCTAAAACCTAACCATTTTTTCCTTAAACTTCTAAAACTTTTCTTGGAAAATATATCTTCAATTCTAATTAGTAAATGTCTAACAGTCTATATCCTAATAATCTAATAAAAAAGAACTTCAGAAAATTGATATTTTCACCTCGGATTTGCTGTAACACAAAGCTAAGGATATATATTATACTAAAATATTACTCATTAAATTACATTTAACTTTTATTTAATTTTACTTAATGCTAAGTCTACTTTGCCATCTATATCTCTAATGCTAGTAAAGAAATACAAAGGATTAGCCCAGCCCATCTAATCTTTAGACCAAGAACAACAATGCTAAACTCCTGGTTTTCAGAATCCAAGCTATTGGACTATTTCATTTTGTCAACTGAATGGCAAATGGAGAAAGAACAGTGTGTTTGTGTGCCATAATCCCTACTGTGACTTATTAATTCCTTTGTAAGTAAAGCATAGAACTTGTAAGGGTTGGAGGTTATATTGATTTTTCATTACTAGCTCAAGGCTTGCATGCCGTATAAAATGAATTCTAACATGAAGGCAAGAATAAAGTGCTGTTTCTAAGATCCTGTTTTTAAAACTCAGTAGGAAATCAACAGTGGTATAACCTAGTTAATAAAGTTAAGCAGGAGGGTGGCAGAACTTTACTTTTACACTTTGATAGAGAAAAGTTAGAGATTTGTCTTCATAATTGGCCAACACAATCTGTTTTCCACCTGGACTTCACATTTTATTAAAACATTCAGAACTTTCTGCTGGATCCCTCTTAACAAGGCAAGAGGACACTGTACCCACAAGTCTACTGAATGGACAGAGTGAGCTGGCAGGTCTGCGGGCCATCTGATTCCAGGTCAGACAGAATCTCCCCAAGGGTAGGTGACAGCATTGCAGAGGAGGCATTTCACTCCTTGTAAGAACTCTGGATGCTACAGCTGGTTTTGATGCCCATTTGTACCACATTTCTGAGGAATGTGCCCTTAGGATTCCTGAAATCCCTGACTAACTTAGAATCTCTTCTTAAAGGATGTCATGTGATTCACACACAGAGCCAGAACTGAGAAACATGGAGAAAATGAATGCAAACCTATGCCAGTTGATTGCTATGTTTTTAGAAGTAAGGTTGAAAAGTTGTACAAGAAGTGTTTGGAAAACGGAATTCAGAAACTTCAGGCAAAATAACATTTGTTCCTATACATTTAATTAATATCATCTTCATGCTCTCTCGTTTTCAAAAGAAGGACTGCTAAAAACCAAAGGAATCATTTAAGTTTTGGTCAGCACCTGGCTTGCATCAGAACCACTAAGAAATTTATACTTAAATAACCAAATCAAAATCTCTAACAGATGAACTCAATAATTTAACAAACTTTACTTTCTTTTAGTATTTTTGAGACAGGGTCTCCCTGTAGCCCCAGCTGTCCTAGAACTCATTATGTAGAGCAGGCTGGCCTTGAACTAACAGCCTCCCGAATGCTGGGATCAAAGGCGTGCAACACCACGCCCAGCTGAAACAAATTTCCAGTTTAATAAAGATGCCTATACTAAATCTTGAGATTCCTTATTACCCTGAGTAAACCATACACTTTCCCCTTAGGAAACCAAGGCTTGACTTTAACTTGTACATAAGAGCCTAATGGGAAAAAGTCTGAAAGTTAGGACTCAGCTGAAAGGCTGGGCTATCGATCCCAATCCCATCCCAGCAAGGCCTGGGGTCTCCGCCTCTATCCAGTGTTCCCCCGTTGGTGATCAGTGCACCTCTCCTTTGAACCAGTTCTACAGACCAGACCATAGAACAAGGCTGCCATATTCTCTACATCTAGTTTCACCAAACTAGAAGATAAGGTAGAGTACCAGGTCAAATTCATCTCCTCACCAGGAAACGTGAACCAAAATTATACTATACAGTGCTTTGATTACAGTAAATGCTGAGTTAATTGAATGTGGTCAAATAAGGGCCAAGAAAGTGAGTTCATATCCTTACTCCATTTGTCAAGATTCACATGACTTTTTCAAACTACTGGCAATGGGCATATGAGACGTCCAATGCAGATCTGTCCACCACCTAAAGCAAAGACTTGCCAGAATTTTGTAGAAAATATACTGTCTGGTTACATAAATAACTCTGATTTGTGGTCTTGCTACTATGACCTGTTTTTTAAATCATAACTAATTTCAGAATACACACTCATCTGTAATAACATAAAAGACATTAGAGGCAAAGACGAGAACCCTCTTGTCTGATCAGAAGAAAAGTAAGCAGATATGCCATTTAGACATTTTTTTAAGGCAGCTAATAAGACAAAAAGCAACAACAGCCAAGAGTTCTGCATTAGGCTGTTATGGGACCTGCTCTAGAGGCCTCGGGATGCCTTTCAGAGAGATTCACAAGCAGCTCACTGAATGGAGATTGAAATTAAAGGTCTAATCTGTTCAGTGCTAATGTTCTACATTGTTATATTTATAGCTATTCAAAGAGACAATTGAGGCAAGACACCTGATTAGTTAAAGCTAGCCATAAAGCTCACAAGAATCTGAACCTAGAAACCTAAATGTGAGGAATCAATCATTATCTGTTACTAGTCATACATCTTTCGTAGTGAAAGGACTTTGATTACCATTCATTTAAATTAGAAATTATTCTCAGGTATTTTTAGATAGGATATGAGGAGAAGCTTTAATTGTCACCCTCAGCTTTAGAAAACACAATGTCAAATGATGCAGAATTGTAAGAGTCCCTCCTTTTAGTATTTACTAAACACATATTATCAAGCACTGTTCCAAAATCCAGGAATATAGCAATGACAAAGGAGATCAAGAATCCTTACCCCAATGAAGCCTGCATTCCAGAAGAGATGCAGAAATTATTCTTCATAAGTAAAATGCAGTTATTTGCAATGATCATAAACTCTAAAAAGAAAAATAAAGCATAGAAGTGATAGAGAGTTCTGGCATAATCGGACATTGCGGGGAAGTCCTCTTTTTAGGCTATACAATAAAAGGAGAACTACAATTCCCATTGCCAAGAATAATAGTAAAAAGCACAGGCTTAGTGTCATTTACCTCAACCTCCTAGTTTTGCAGAAGAAAATATAACCATGGCAGTTCAAGTTTTGCTTGAGGTTTCCACAGTATGAGTTCAAGTTCACTCACAGGTGGCCAGCTCTGATTATATTAGCCAAATCTCTTAGGAGTGTAGGAGTTGTCCCTTCAAACCCATCATGTTACCGTGAACAAATTCAGATGAACCAAAAGTATTTTCAGTCTTCAAAATATTTCTGTGTATCTTATCAGTAGCATAACTATTGGTTAACACATTGACTCAAGCACTTGAGGATAAATGGCTGTTAACACCAGGTTGTGAGTGAAGACATAATTCTATGTGATTTCCAGGTGGGCTTCCAAAGATAGGTATACCTATCACACAGTATACCAAAGCAAGGATGATATAGTTTGCCATAATTTATTTTAAACTTGGAACCTGTCACTCTCTTTTTCCTAAACTAGAGATCATTTTTCTACTGTGGCCAGGACCTAGGAGGACTTGAAGAAAGAAGATCAAGAAATTCCCCAAAGTAGAGTCAAACTGTAATCTACATAAGGGGAGTGAAGGTTCTCAAAGCCCAAGTGTGGAAACACATTAAGTGCTGTTGTTGCTAGAAGTAGCTGTGAAATGGTACTTTGCTAGTGCAGCTGCTCCTGTTCTATTTGGTTTGCTGAAAAAGAAAAATGTTTATTATGGTTAGTACTGCAAGCCTAGGGCATCCACATCTCAAGTGTCTCCTAATCTCCCCTCGAGCAGCCGTCCGTCTGGCGGCAGGAGAGCTGGCAGCTCTGGGTGTTTGAATGCAGGATTTAGTGTGCCAGGCCAAACTCTGGTTAAACTGTGAGCAAATGAGACAAAGACAGACTGCAGATATACCTACAATTGTTTTTACACTCTCACTGTGAAGATGATTGGGTTTTCAATACCACTTAGAGACAACCTGACAATTGTGTCTTCTAGATGTAATGTCTTCTTTGTAATTTTCCTGGGAGTTTTCCTTCGTTGTTTGTAGTGGCCCACCAGCATTTGTTGGGGACAGTTCTGTGCCCTTTGCTTTAGGATTTGCTCACAAGTGGAAACAGTGGCTAACATTTGCTGTGTATCTACTCTTCCCTAAATTTAGAATTCTTATTTCATTTAATCTTCGTGAAAATAAATCCTGTGAGGTGAACACTATTATTAATGTCATATTTTCTGTTTGGATTTTTGCTTGTTTTAAGATAGGGTCTCACTCTGTAGCCCTGGCTGGCCTAGAACTTGCTTTGTAGACTAAGCTAGCTTCAGTCTCACAGAGATCTCCAAATCTCTGCCTTCAAGTACTGAAATTTAAGGTGTATGCCACTATGCCTAGCAGTGATGTTGTATTTTAAATGTGAGAGAAGGCTAAGGTAGTTTAAATAACATTCCCATAGTTGCATAATTAGTTGAGTATCCCGACCCAGAATTCAAGAACAACAGGACTTAGATTCATGAACCTTTCAATAAAACATTGATCAGCCTCTCTGCATTGACCACTGTTTCATCAAGGGATGCCTTATTTTTTATCCATGAAGATGATCAAGGAATAAAGTATTAATGAAAATAGCAAATTTTTCATAATTAAGAAAAATCTTTCATATGACAAAATGTGTGGTAGGGATGCTACCTTGCAATTAACAATACTGATGTTGTGAAGTGCTCTCGAGGTCTTGGGAACACTTTTAGAATTGGTTGACTTTCAACCATCCTCAGTCCGTAGCATACACGAGCTCACCCCCATCTTCAAGGTGTAATCTGGAGACTTATCGACTGCGATTTCCCTGATTACATCACAAAGACCGATGAAGATAAAACATGAAGTCAAGCTTTGTGATTTAAGATTCGGTGATAACCCCCAAAGCACCCAGTCCAAAGAATGCAAGACTACCTTGAGGCTATGAGACTGTCTCTCAAGTTCCTGTTTTCTATGAATTAAGCCCAAGTAGTAAAGGATGATCTGGAAGCACCGGGGACATTGAAGTGCCATGGGAATGACGTTCTCATTTCAGAAATGCCAAACTTGTGGTTTTATGCCCTTTTATTCTCTTGTGGAATGAAAATCTATTATGAAATTGGTTTAAATGGCTCTGATACCTTAGTTTCAAACATCAGAGTTCACATGCACAAGCATGTTATACATACGTGTCCACTGCATGATTACTGTTTTAAATACACAAAAATAAGTCCTACATGTTGCATCTTCTTTTGAAAGAGAAATAAAAACAATTGAATTCAGAAGTTTTTCTCTCTCCTTCCCTAGTAAATTTTAAGTATAAACCTGCCAAGTATTATATGAGAATTTTTTTGTAAAGATTGCTAAATCTTCTTGCAATCGCTAAGTCCCTATGCAAGGGTGGTAAATTCCTACTCTTGAAATTCACTGTCAAGATTATTGCCATCTAAAGTCATGCTTTGAAATCTTTTCACCAGAATTAACGCTATGTGATGTTGGAAGCCTATGAAAACGTTCAGTGTCTAAGCTGACACACTGTCACTATGAATAAAAATAAAAGAGCACATTATTTTATGAAACTGGTTGCAATAAGAATATTTGTTTCAGGCTTACCTATCTTTGATCAGCTATTCATGACCTCTGAAGTCAGTATGAGTTTCCAGGAGTCAAATTTGTGTAATATTTTTATCATTCTTTCCTATGGTATTCAATACAAGAGAAATGACAAAATAAATGCAGTCTTATCCTAGAGCAGTCACATAGCCCAGACGAGTACATGTGAAGATTATTTAAATCTAACAGACTCTCTAACTCATTCCCTTTTTTCTCACTGACCAGGTGTAATATCCAGCCCCAGACAACCACTCCAAGCTGAGTTTCATTATCTTTCTGGTCTCATTGACGCTTCCTGAACTTTATTCCTCGAGAGGTCTTATTTATTTTTATTTTATTTATTTATTTATTTATTTGTTTATTTATTTTTACTTTGTCTTTACGTGTATGAGTGCATTGTCTACATATACGTAAGTGCACCCATGTTGTGCATTGCCCATGGAGGTCAGAGGAGGGTGTGAGATACCCGGGAACTAGAGTTACTGATGGTTGTTAGCCACCATATTGGTGCTGGGAATTGAACCTGGGTCCTGTGCAAGAGCAGCCAGTGCTCTTAACAGCTGAGCCATCTCTCCAGCCCCAAGAGGGCTTATAAACAATTTTCATTCTGTAAAAAGGAGAGAGCAAAGCTATGCTGTATCTTTGTACTACTGATGGATAACTGTTCTTTCTTTGGTTCAACTATATTTCAAATTCTCAGTGAGATCTTTATTGTCAGCATGCTCTTCTGAACATCAATATTGAACTTTGTGTTCAGATCTTCAGTAATTGTGCATACGCTAAAACGGTCTATAACACCCGTCTGTGGGATGAGCCCATGCTTGTGTGTGTGAGTGTGTATCTAGGTTTGGTTTTGTTAGACTCATTGTGAATTAGTAGCCTTCATTTTAAAATTAAGAAAAGTTGCTGGGTGCAGTGGCATACACCTTTAATCCCAGCACTTGGGAGGCACAGAAAGGCGGATCTGTGTGTGATCACAGTCATTCTGGACTACATAAACACTTCCAGGTCAGCTAGGTCTACAGGAAGATTCTGTTTCAAAAAGACAAAAAATAAATAAATAAATAAACTTTTCAAAAGAAGAAAGAAATATATAGAAAGATTTCCAGTTTTAAGAAAAAATAAAAAGCGGGTAGATTTGGGCCCTGACTCCCGCAAGGAAGCTGAGACTCGCCCTCTGTCTTCTGGTGGCCATGGACACTCTCTTTCCGGTTGCCCAGCCGACCTTCACTCACCGCACTTCCTGCCCGGACTTACTAGGCATTTGTGCTTATAGCCTCTGTTCAGACTAATGTTGAAAGTCTTTTCAATTCATTTCGTAGAACTGACTCACAAAAGCCCCTTCCCCATGAGGGCAAATAATCAATGTTTTCCTCTGGTAGGAGCCAGCCAGTGTCCAAATGCTCTTCCTGTGGCTTTCCTCATGTTTATGCAAAATTTTGTGGGCTTTTCTTTTTAGTTCTCAGGAGCCCTCCCTCGTTCAGTTGCTTCCACTCTTGGAATATGATGAGATCTGCATTTTTGAAATGTTCTGTAGACTGTCCTGAAAATTACTGACAGTGGCAGTGACAGCACCATCCCTGACCTGGGTAGAGCTAATGACAGGAGGCCAGAGTGGAGGAGCCCCTTGACATGCATTCTTAATCGCAGTGCAGGTCTCCAAGGGTTAACAAACTAATGCTTATTATTATGTTGTTTTTAAAAACCTACGCCCTTTTACATTTTTTAAAATCAATTTAATATGGATGGGCCTGTCAAGTTTATTTAAAATGATTGGTGAGCTGAACATCAGTCCAGAGAGACAATGGCACCCGTTCTCACTAGGGCGCCTTTGTTATCAGACCCATGAGCTACCATAGTTACAATTCTTTAATTAGGAAGAACCTAGAGAAATGTTTTGATTCTTTTTTAATGTGTACTTCGCTGCTGAAATTTCAGACTTTTAAGAATAGTGCTTGTATTCTCTTTAAAGTTGAAATTTGGGGACTTAAAAAAAAAATCTACCTAATGAGAGTGGTTTGAAGACCTATTTTAAAAAAAGACATTATTCCATTGACTCCTTTATTTAATCAGATAGAGAGGAGAGGAAATAATCTATACAAATAGAGGCTGGCCACCGTGGTACCCGGGGAGCTGTTTCTCTGGCAGAATTATTCATCTCTTCACTGGGTGTTCTGCGACAGACTGAATCCAAATGTGACTTTCCTCCTGAAATTCCTCCTATTTCATAAGTAACCCCTTTTCTGTGTTTGCTCTTTTCTTCCTATGGTTAAAATGGTCAGGTTCATATCGGGATAAAGAACAAACACAATGCTTTTCAGCACTCCCATTGGGAGTTAAGAGAATTCTGAGAAACAAGTTTCTCTCAGATATGGAATGCTGAATGGCAGTTGGTTGTTACAGGGCAATAGCTAAATATGATTGATGATGGCCTGATATTATTTCTTTGATCTTGTTTCTTTCTTTTCCCCTCTTTAATCCACATGAATAGTAATGAACACAGCTGAGGGAATGAACACAAAAGCAGATAAGCCGCCATGCTTATTTTATGCCCTCCGATCTACCCACACATTGTCTTCGGCATCCTTAATGTTAATGAGCTCTGAAAAATCTGTAATACTTCCGTGTAATACCACTGAAGTTTGTTCAAGGGTCATTTGACCATATTTTGCCCTTGGTATCAAAGTGATTCCTTCATTCTTAATTACAGATGCTAATTCTAGTTAGCAGGCCTAGAAAAAGTCAGGCGGTTCTATATGAATCTGTCTACCCAATTACCCAGATGCTAGCCTGCACCCCAAAACCACAGTATATAAACTCCTCTGAGGTGCTTGAGAAAAAGATGACCTTAGCGTGGCAGCCCTATGACGGGCACAGTCAGAAAATACTTCGACATATTGGCTACAATAATATTTTCACTCTGCAGCTACTGTATCCCAAAGTGGCTGTGTCAGGACATCATTTCTTCTTCTGTTTTCTTAACCACAAAACCAGGCTCACAATTGGATTTGGCAGCTGCCGAGCTACCCTAATATAGCAGCAGACGAATCCAGGCAAAGAACAGATCTATCACTGTATCTGACTGATCTTTCCGCTTATGCACAGTGACAAATTCTCACCTCTCCATATAGATCAGCAAGCTCTGCAGCCAGTCAGTCACGCATAAGTTGTGACAGCACATCACAAGCTTAGCAATTTGGAGCCCTGGAGAACAAGGTGAAACATGCAGTGACTTTACATGAAAACTGCAGTCTTTTCCCCAGCAACACATGTGCGTGTGTGTGTGTGTGTTGTGCATCATGTTTTCAAAAAGGGACATGTGGTTCTGTTCATTTTATTAGAATACATGAAGAAAAGAGATGAAAAAGCAGATCTTTTTGCTGCCAAGGAGGAATTTACATGGAGAAAACCTGGACAAGTCTCTCTTTTCCACTCGCTTCTCGATAACTCAGAATGACCAAGCCAAGAGCATGCCAGGCCAATGAGAACACAGGTACCAGGACTCCACCTACAATGGAGAAAAAAAAATCCAGAGATAGATTTTCCCACTTTTCTCCTTCTAGTGCTAGGAATCTATACTCTCAGACACACAAGGTCAAAAGCTCTCACTCCTGGTTGTTGATTGAAGAATTCTGAGAAATGGCCTGGGTATTTGCAAGGATTTTAGAGGAACGCCTTTTGTCATTCCACAGTAAACACATTCCCAAAATTTTCATTTTCATTGAAGCTTGGCTGCTTCAGAAGGCTTCAAGGATGATCTGAGAGTCATCTCATGGATGTCTGAATATACAACACTGCAAGAGCATGCTAATGAAAGAAACCTAGTAGTAATGTGCGTGTGTTGGTACTTACAGGTTAATGGTATAGAGATTAAATGTATTTTGTCATCACTCATTCATGATAAGTTAAAGGACAAATATCTTGACAGCAAAATTATAGAGGATTTTAGCTTTTATTATGACTGATTATAAATTTTAAAAATGGGATAATCATTTAAGACAATCATAGGTCATTGACTCAACACAGTTGCAAATTGAAATAACAGAATCAAATTGACAGAGTGAATGAATTACAAGTCTGAATAACCAATTTTTCTGCTTATACCAACTAGTAAATTCTTCCATTAAGTGACATACATTAAGAAAAGACAAAGCCTTATTCAGTTAACGATACATCTAGTTTAGATACCCAAATAACACCTTGCTTTTAGATTTTTAAAGAGCGAGAAGGTCAATTACTGAAAAGGAGCTAAGATTCCACATTAAAACTGAATTGGAGGAGGAGAAGGGGGAGGAGGGGGAGGAGGGGGAGGAGGAGGAGAAGGAGGAGGAGGAGAAGGAGGAGGAGGAGGAGGAGGAAGAGGAGAAGGCAGAAGAGAAAGGAAGCCGGGAAGAAGCATATTAGCTCTGACAACTGTCTGTAGGATAGCAGGTGACTCTCTTTTAACAGAGTAGTTATGCAAGTTCATTTAAGACCTCACAAATACATTAACTGAAATTTTTTATCACTTTTTGAGACATTAAAGTACCAGCTGTTCAAATATTTCGATAATTTAAAAGATCAACAACTCAAAATCTTCCTTTTTTCTGTTTCCTGGAGCAAAGTCTACTGACTACATAATTTCAGACCAACTGCTTGACTTGATTGTCCTGCAACAGAACCAAGTCAGTAACTTAAAGGGTTCCACTCTTTGGCTCTGTGGCTGGGGTCATTTATTATGTTGTTCCCATGGCAGAAAAGAGAAAAGAAAAGTCTGAAGCTGACTAGCCCAAGGTCACCTGGCAAGACAGCAATAAAGACAGCAGTTTAAGACATGCTGTCTAAAGCTCCTTTAATTTACACAAAAAAGAAAAGCTTTTTAATTTCCTAACGTGTTAACCATTCTCAGGACCCACACAGTTCTCATATATGACCTTGAACGTTGGTGTTTGCACACACTACTCATTTACTGAATGAATTGCCTCACTCATTTGGTAAAGCACAGAAGCTGGGAATAAGGCCTAGTTTACAGATAAGGAAATTGAGTCCCGAGTGCTCAAGAACTTTCTTCGGGTTACAAAACTGAATCAGCGCTGACTAGAAACACAGCACAGACCCCTGGTCTCCAAACTTGTTCCCAGAGCATCAGGCTGCCTCCTTCTCCACTCTCACTCCGTGTTTCCTACCAAACTGGATTCCTGTTGGGGCCGTGTGGAGCTAACCAAGGCACTGAGGCACTGATGTAGGAAACATCTGAAACCGGGGAAAGGCATTCTACATCTCGTCTTCTGGTTTCTAAGTCTCTTCTTTTTCTCCTTCATGTTGCTCACTAGAAAAAAAGGCCTCTTATATAAAGTAGGCATTTCATTCATTAGTTCAAGATGAAGCATTTTCAAAGAGCATCTTGCTGAGGATTTAGAAATGATAGTTTTGTTAACCGATGAAATATGCAAGATCCTTGTTTTCAAGAAGCACCTTGGATAGCCTGAAAGAGTGAAAATAAATGTCATTTTTCTCTACATGTATCCACCACGTACTGTTTACTCCCTCAACTGAAAATCAAAGATGAATAGATAAAGCTTCAGAATTTAAAAAAAAAGGGGGACATATTTTCATGTATTGGACTCAAATGCTATGTAATAGTGCATTGGCTTGGCAATAAAAACTGTACAGTACAGTTCCTACTAGCAATTATTAACTTCTAAATGCTTATTCATTAACCATAAAATTAGTATGCAAATATAGCCACAGAACTATATGTATGCATTATGTCTGATCTACTTCATAAAATACTTTTGGATAGTTTAAGGCAAAGGAAAAAGATGCAAAAAATAACACAAATAAATAGGATTGTAAGAAAGAGTTAAATAGAAAAGGAAAGTAATCTAGTCATAATTAATAACACAATCCTCAGAGTAGAACAAAACCAGGTTTGAATCCAAGCTTGTCTAGCTGAGTGACCTTGGACAAAATTTTTCAACATTCTGGATCCCTCTGCAATGAATGAAAAAGGCACAATAAATAACGTCTGCCTCAGAGAAGATAATGGTGGCCGCAGCGTCTTTGCTAATGCAGTCTCCTTCAATTATACACAAACCAAACCTTGGCCTGTGCTCTCATCCCACTCATGACTATATAGACCCATAAAAACAAATGCTGGACTAAAAGTTCGTTTCTCTGAGGTTAGAAAGGTCAACTGAAATCTTAAAACAAATCCTGCAGAGTGCTAGCCATGAATACACCTCACATGTTGAGCAATAGCTATAGAAGTAAACAATCCATCAAGAGCCACAGCAGAACATTGACCCAAACACTGGTGATAAGCACATTTATTTCTCAGTTTATACAGGGGCTTCACATTAGACTTCGTTTAGGCGTTGTTAGCTTCTCTTTGTAACATCCGGGAAAATGCAACATATTTAGAGAAACTAGTTCTACAATACCATGAAAATAAAAGGAAAAAAATTCCAAGACGGGGTGATGTTTGAATGACAGCAAATCAAAGAAACAGAAAATGACGTAAAACAATAGCTCCCTCCAACCAAACTGAGAATTTCTATGAATAACTTCCCGTAATATTTCCTGAGACTGGACAGTATTTGAGGGACTTTTTCTAGGCTTGCTGCCACGACAGTACACCAGACGGGGTTACTGTTTCTCTGCTCACACAGTGCATTTTCATTAGTTCAGTGGGGAGACAGCCCATGAAGAAATCAACAAGACACAAATGGCAAATGGCAGGTATTGATGAAGGCCACGAGGAAAGCTGGGGGCGGGGAGAAAGGAGGAGGCGTGGGGAGCAGGGCCAGAGCCTTTCACCAGAAATTACACGGGAGAAAGTAAAAGGCACTTGTAGGCAGGATCTCAGGAAACTAAGTTCTGTAGCTAAATTGCCGAATAACCACTTGCCCAATAACAAATTTCTAAAAGAAAACAAAGGTTTTCTTCCTGCTTGGGCCCTGTTACCTCGCAGATTCAAACAGAGGCAGAACGGCTGTCTTTGATCCTTTAAAGCACAGTAGGTTTGGTTTGGGTCCCATTTTCTTTCCATCGAAGTAGCAGAACGGGACGCTGGATAAAGAGAAGTTATCAGCTCTGCACCAACATGGCAAACTCCATAACTTCGGCGAAAAACAACTAAAACTTCAGGATGCTTTAAATTAAGTTAAATTAAAACTTCTGTTTATGAAACTCGCTCTCACAGTTTGAAAAAATATTACAAAAGGATGTATAGAGACTTCTTGTCAGCAGTCCGTCCACTCCCTCCGGCCCCAATGCGGACTCCGGTGTAGAATTTCTTTCTTCTTCCGTTATGTATACTGGAGCATGTTACTCTCTCTGTGCTGCCGTTTATACATATGCAAAAATGAGGGTAACATTGCCCATATCAGGAGGTTTTAATGAGAAATAAATATATTCATATCCATAAAACAGATGAGTTTGTAAAAATTGCAGTACATGTTTGTTCAATCAATAAAAACATATGTGAAATAAGAACATATATTGGAAAGTTTTGCCTTTACAGACAGAATGTAGAATATAGTATACTCTTATAATTTGGCTTCTCTCACTTAAACTAGCTCGTTACCTGTATAGATATCCGTCTCATTTTCTTAATATGTAGAATTCCTTTGAATAGATCTAGCAAACTTGACTATTGAAGATAATTTTATTGTTTGTATTCTTTTGATATTATTTACAATGTCTCAGTGAAGAAATTCATAAATTTATCACTGTAGAAAAGTGGAAAAATCTGCAGGGCAGATTTACAACAAGATTCGTGACTCAAAGGGCAAAAATATATGTTATTTTAGAACTATTGTCAAACTGTTGAACGCTGTGGCTGTACCAGGTCACACTTCACCAGCAACCTAGGAAAGCACCTGAAGAGATATTTTTTATAGTACATTTGTTGAGACAAAATACAAATACCTCTGAGAAAAAGAAAAAAAAAATGTGAAAGCTAGAATTAAGAGAAGTGGGAGAGATTCCTCTGTTATACAATTTGAAAGACAGCTTTCAAGGATAAAATAATTCTCATAATTAAAACCAACAGTGAGACAAACTGTAAAAAGGATACTCCTGTCCTATAAACAACCATCCCCTCCAACCTGCCTTCATTTTCTTAAACGTAAGTTATTTCACCTGATGGATTCCTTTCCTAAACTACATGTTGTAGAGAGAGTTTCAGAGTTCTGGGGAATGAGCAGTCCATGTTTTTGATATGTGTTTAATTTGTGAAAGATTTTCATCATTTACATATAAAATTTAATGTAGGAAATAAGCTTTCTCTTTACTAAACTTAGAGCACAGGCAGGATGAGAGGACAAGTGTAAGCTGCTTTCATCCCTGAACTATCTGCCGACCATCACAGCTTCCATTTGAAGATGGGGAAGAGGCAGAGGAGAGAAGGCAATACTCTGAAGACCTTCCCTAAACAGGCAGTTTAATGAGAGACCCCACATGAAATGAGAGGGATGATAACACCCCTACCTTGATGTCAGAGGGAGAAAAGCCTTGAGAAGTAACCTATGGAGAAGCCTTCTTGTGGACTTGTAGCCCAAATTTATACTACATATATGGGGAGTCCCAATTCAATCCACAAATTGATTTGAAATAATTGACATTCCCCTCAGATGTTTGCTGAAAGCAAATGCAATTCTTTCAGGAAAAAATGAAATTTTAAACCAGACCTCAATTCACACAGATAAACTGACTATGAAAAAATGACAAAATGTTGGGAGAAATAAGATATGCTGCCTGAGACACTGGACAGAAAATCTAGATGCTTCAAGACTTCAGGACTATAAAACCAAAATATAACTGTACATTTACTACATTTTAGGAAATACAAATTGATCCATAATATGAGTGGCAAACAAAAGAAAGCTGTTTCAAATATTTTATTTTATTTTTACTTTTTATGTGTATGAGTGTATTGTCTGTATGTGTGTAAGTACACCAGTGTCATGCAATGCCTGCAGAGGTCAGAAGAAAGCGTTAGATCCCTTGGAACTGAAGCTAACAAAGATGGTTGTTAGCCAGCAGGGGCCGTGTACAGGTTGTTACTATCAGCAAATTTTCACAACTGATAAAATATGGCATTGCTCACATTCAGCAAAATCACCACTATCTTTCCTTTATCCCGTGTATTTTTCCAAAGTACTCTGTGCTAACTCCATTCAAAATTATTTTTATTCCAAGATTAGTTATTCAAGAATCCTAGGGCTTCTTCAAGAACACAGTTTGCAAACTCTTCTTGAGGCCCACTTCCATGTCCGGGTGATGCTGTGGAAAGCCAGTGAGGTCTGGCATTTCATGGCCTCGCTGTGTGGTGTCAGCAACTTAAAGTTTTCTGAACTTCAGCTTTTGTACACTTACAAAGGGAATAATGGAATTTACCTTAAATTCTGATCCATGAAAATTAAATACTGGAGCATGCCTAACATTCTTCGCAGGTTGCCTGTGTGTTTTAAGTATTCAGCAAATGCTTGCTCCATGTCCACATCACAAGTTCTGACAATACCTGACAATGGAGCCTTTAGGACAAGGACCCATGGACGCCCTTTGGTCAAGTGCAACACACTACTGATTCATTCACTGATTTTGGTGTCAATCACACCCATGAACTTGATGGGATCTGAGTACCTCCTCCTCTCAAGGGTAGTGAGTTAGCAATACAGTCCACCTACAAGTGATCCCAGCCTTAGCTACAGACAGGACAGATGACAGCGTCACAGGATGTGCCGTACCCCTTGAAGGAGGCTCCCCTTTGTTCATAGTCACCCCCATATTCGTGTCTTTAGAAAAGTCAGCAGGCCACTTGCTCTCCTAATTCCCAAGACTCTCTTGTTTTCGTTTTCCATTTTCTCATTCTGTAGATGCACTGAGCCATTTTTTTCCCATGCTAAACTTTGACAGCAGGAACACATCAGGTCCAAGAAGCAGTTTCCAAAAGAACATTCCCAGTAAAGTCAGGAGTTCAAGGAATTTTAGTTTCAAAATAAAATCCTGAGTGTGAAAGGGAAAGAAGCAATTGGAATTGTGTTGAAATAATACATATGTTCAAATGAAAACAAATTGAGTCAATAAATAATGTGTCCCTAATCATTTCTACCAAAAACTAATATAATCCTCTATCAATGATCTTGAAAAGAGAGCTGGGAGATGTTTTCCTCTGTAGTAATGCAAAGGAAATTAATATCACTTCATCGGGGTGGGAAAGGAAATTACTGGGAAACCACAGCCTCAGCTAAATGCACGTAATATGAAAGCTAGATGTAAAGTCAGAAGTGACTGGGCTTGTAGTTCAATAGAGCACCTTGAAGTAAAACCCCCACAGCTGGTGGGTTTTCTTTCCAGTCCCCTGAGTAGGGGGTTTAAATTGAATGAATATTTCAGGAGATTGTACCAAGGACTCTCTTCGGTGGAGGAAGGCAGTGAAAGGTGCTGTCAGCACACAAAATACCATTTTCCTTTATATTTTGTCTTTATTACTGAGTCAGTGTCCACTCCCCGCCGCCCTCCTCCCACACCTCCAGACCCTCTCAGGCTTGCCTTTTGCCTAGGTGTTTCTGTTCGATTCATTCTGTGTTATTATCCTACTGATTGGAGGACACAGCTACTGATGTTGATTACTATGTGGTCATAGGAGGAGGCTGAAATGGTCCACGCAGGTACAGTCAGCTGTTTTTTCTTCACTCGTAAAAACTGCTCTGTGGTTTCCAGTCATCCCAGCATCCCGAGGTCTATACATAAAAATTGGTGCTAAAAGTGGTTAGAACTGATAGTCTGGGAAAGGGCTGTGCCTCAGTGACAGATGGGTCATTTTCCCATTTTCACATGGTGCATTTATTTAGTAAACTTACTCCAGAGAAAACAGTCCCGACTTTGAAGTCTAGTTCTCACTAAATGATCATCCAGTCTTCAGAAGCTAGTGATCTCCTCCCACATTGTTTTATGAATGTTGACCTCCTTCAGACTCCTGCTATGAGACTGCCAGGTTATGCAGTAGCTCGGGGATGTCCTTGACGAGGGAGCCCCACTGAACCCAGCTCTGCACTGTGCTTCACACAGCCTACCATAAACAGATGTACAGGTTTCTCTCTCCTCTCTGCATGCAGGACTGGTGAATGAAGGTTTTCCCTGCTCAAACAGCTGGATCAGCCCAGCCAAACCCACCCACAGAACAATCGTAGATGTCAATCCCTGTCTTGTCCAGAAGAATAAACATGAATTTTGGAAGAAAGGATGTAGAACTTGGAGTCAGCGTGACTGCTAACTGCCTGGGTGCCATCAGAGGAGGCTCCTCAGGGGCTCATCCACCTCATCCTAAGTTGGGGATCAACAATATTGATGTTTCAGCTATTAAGTATGGGGATGGATGCACTGAACGACCTAGATAAATTGTCATGAGACAAGCAAATGTGGAATTGCTCTTCCTTCCCGCCTTCCCCAGGATTCTTTGCAGCACTTATTTAGATGGAGAGGTGCTTGAGTGACAGCTCCTGTCAGGTGACATGGAGCTCAAAAGTCAATTTCCTTAAACTGCTCTCTTCTAATTGTTTGCTTCAAAGAGATCTTCTGAATACAATATTATAATCCAGACTGTTAGTTCAATCAGTGGGATTTCTGATATTTCAGTAGTTTAAATAGGAGTAATTTTGTATCTAACAAACCTTTCCATTATTCTATTCAAAGAACTACCTAAGTAGACATTTTTGGTCTTACATATATGGGAAATATATCTAATATTATCCTGGCTAAGTCATCCTGTGTTTGAGGAGGTATATTAATTCAATTCACCAGTTTACGTGATAGGAAAAGAATTTGTGGACTAGGCAGTGTTTGAAAAGAGCATTTGAAAATAAGAAAAAGAAATTGGAAATCCTCAAGAAATAAGCAAGGACAAGGACGGGCAATGAGACTATTAAAAGGGGTTACAGAAAGTTACTCTCACACATTCCTCTCAGCAGTCTGCAGAACTTTTTATAAAATAAATCATAAACTAAGACACAAAGCAAGTCTTAACAAACAGAAAGATTGAAATAATTTTTCATATTCTATCTAGCTACAATGGAACAAAACTAGAAATCTATGGTAAGAAAAACCACAGAACATATACAAATTATAGCAATTAAATAACACACCACTAAATGATAAAGGGTGACTAAAGAAATCAAGAAGGAAAATAAAAATGCCCTAGAATTAGAGAAAAAATGAAAGCAAAGAACCCCCAAACTTATGAAATACTTGGAAGTTTAAAGCTACAAATACTTGAGCAAAATCAGACATATCTGAAATAAACTGTGTAACAACGACAGTTAAGAGTGTAGAAAAATAAGAATAAGCCAAACTAAAATTCAGTTCACAGGAAAACATTTTAAGACCGTAGCAGAAATTAATGGAATGAAAACAAAACAAAAATACAAAGAGTCAGTGAAATAAGAGTTGGTTCTTTGAAACAATAAATAAAACCAACATATACTTGACCAAACTAACCGAGGCTGAGAAGAGCATCAATGAGAGAAGAAAATGGAGACATTACCTCAATACCAATGAAATTCAGGAGATCATTGTGGCATGCCTTAAAACTTGCATTGCAATAACGTGGAAAAGCTAAAAGAAATGGATCGATTTCTAGACGCATATAACCTACCAAAATTAAGCCAAGATCATAGTTTTAAAAAACAGAATTAACAGCAATGCTTCTCAGTGGTGAAGGAAGCAACACAAAATAATACAAGAGGTGAAAGTGACTGAGGTACATTCCACACCCGTGTGGAAATGTCACAATGCAATTCCTTCCTCTGAACAGTTAGCATGCATCAATTTAAAAAGGAAAAGAAGTGATGACCTCCACAAAAAGAGAAAGGGAAGGAATGCTACCGAGCTCTTTTTATATAGCCAGTGTTACCCAAATACCAAAGTAGGAAAATAGCAAAAGAAAAAGAAAAAGGAAATCACAGGCCATGTCCCCAGTGGATACAGATGCAAAGCTTCCAATAAAGTACTTGCAAACAAACTGAAGAACGTGTTAAAAAGACCATTCACCATGACCAAACTGGCTTCATTCCAGAGATGTGAATGGTTCAATATATTCAAATCAATAAATGCAATACAGCATATGACTCAAGGACAAACATCACATAGCCACACCAATAAATGAGGGAAAAGCTTTTGACAAAATCCATCATCCCTTTATGATAAAAACTCTCTGAAAAAACTAAGAATAAAAGGAACATAACTCACAACAATAAAAGCTATGTGTGGCAAACTTAAGTCCTCCATTGTACTAAATGGGGAAAAATTCAAAACAATTATACTAATAGCAAGAACAAGACAAGGGCATTCACTCTCTCCATTTCACTACAATGCTTGAAGTCTTAGCAAGAGCAATATCAAAATAAGGAAATAAAGGGAATAAAATAAGAAAGGAAGAATCCAAAATAGCGTGGCTTGCAGATGATCTGAGACTCTAAAAGACTGTCCCAGAAAACTTTTAGAACTGATAAACTCTTTCCACAAAGTGACAGGATACAAAATTAACATACAAAAGACCAGTAGCCTTCCACTACCGATAACTAATATGCTGAAAAAGAAATCAGGAAAACAGTCTTATTCATAGTTGACTAAAAAATACCTTGGAATAAACCTAACCAAGGAAATAAAAGCTATCTACAACGATCATTTTAAAACACTGAAGAAACTGAAGAAGATGCTAGAAGATAATAAGACCTCCCATGCATATGGATCAAAAGTGACCATACTACCAAGAACATTTTGCAACATTTATTAAAATTTACAAAACCAATCATAGAAACACCAAAGATCCTGGGTAGATAAAGCAATCCTGAACCCCCACCCCCCCCACACACACAAAAGGCTGGAATTTAAGTTATAATGACAACACTGTAGAAACAAAAACAACATGGTTGAACACAGAGATCAATGTATAGAATAGAGGATCCAGAGATGAACATACAAGCTACAGCCATGTGATTTCTAAAAAAGATGACAAAAACATACAGTAAAGACAGCCTCTTCAATTAATTCTCCTAGGAAATTAAATAACCATATGCACAAGAATGAAACTAGATCCTTATCTCTCATCTTGTACAATGACCCTGTAAATCTACATTAAGGTCATTTAAAACCCAAAACGTTGAAACTTGTAAAGAACAATGTAGGAAAAGCACGTCAAGATGTAGGAACGGGAAGGAGTTTCTGAAAAGGATTCTAATCATCCCTGAAGAAATGATGCAAACCACTGACAGGTGGAGTTCCATGACATTTAAAAGCTTCTGAACATCAAAGGAAACAATGAATTTAGTGAGGAGACAACCTACATAATGGGAGAAAATCTTTGCTCACTATACCTCATATAGAACATTAGCATTAGGATACACAAAGACCTCAAAAACTAGTCAAACAATTCAACCTTTAAACAGGCTAATGAAATGAAGAAAGCATTCTCAAAAGATAGCACCACCTGTCATCAGAGATATGCAAATTAAACCTACACTGAGATTCTACTCACCCTAGTCAGAAGGGCAATCATGAGGAAAACAAGTATCAACAAGTGCTGGAGAGGATGGGAACCCTTGTAAACTACTGATTTACTTATCAAATAGTCTAACCACTGTAGAAGTCAGTGTGGAGGTTCCTCAAAAAACTACAAAATAACTCTACCATATGACCCAACTGTACCACTCCCAAGTATTTACCAAGGGACTCTGAGTCAACATATGACAGAGATACTTGCAAATCACTGCTACTTCAGCACTCTTCCCAATATCTAAATCATGGAACCAACCCATGTGTCCAATAAGAGAGGACTTGATGTAGAAAATGTGGTATAAATTTGTATGAATTTCATGCAGCTCTGAAGAACAAAATTATGTTTGTAGGAAAATGGATATACCCAGAGATAATCATATGAAGTTAATTAGGCCAGTCTCAGAAAAACAAATATCTCTCTCATTTGTGGACCATAGATTTTAAAAAACATATCATATATATATATATATATATGTGAATGACATGAAAGGAACATAAAAGTTGTTCAGGAGAATGAAGGATACTAATAGGGAGTTCAAGATGAAGAAGAAAGCTAAGGAAAAGCCATCAGTGCTGAGGTATGATCACCAACAAGTTCAGAGGGAAAACCATAAGAGTCGTAACAGACTGTGAGGCACTGAGGTGGGGACTCTGCAGTACTGGACTCATCTGATGGTTTGAATCGCCTCCATGCTTGCTGGAGGTGGGATTGCATGTGCCACAAACCACACAGAGATTCAAATGCAGTTAGTTATGATGAAACCTGAAGTTCTCATATGCAAGATTTCAGATTTTGGCAATGGACATCTATACATAGGATCAAATTTTGTTGGGTTGTTTTGGGTTTCTTTCCTTAAGAAGCTAGCTAGATCTAGGTACATGTACAGGTTGGTGTAGAGGACAGAAAGTACAAAATACATCTCAGAGGGAAGTCTTCTCGATGATGAAACATGGCCTAAGGAAAGGGGATAGGGATGAAGTCTGAGGCACAAAGAATGTGGTTTTAAAGGAGGAAGTTTGGTCTGTCTTGAAGGGAAACATGATGGAAGAAGAGCAGATGATGAGCACTGTGATTTAGAAATAGAGAAGAGGGACCATGGGTGACCTCAACTTCAATGATTAAAAAATCAATTTAGAAAGCTCTTCCAGTCACATTAAAGGAAGTATACTTAGAGGAATCAAAATGGGATAGAATTCATCATAACTGACTTGAGACCCTCTAATATTAGAACCACAGTAGATCCAAGAGGCCACAATTTTCCGTAGCATTTCAGGAGGCCTCTGAAAAAGTAGTACTAGCCCTAATTGAGGCTAGTGTGGGGGTGCCGTGTGTGGCTATCACAGAATTCTCCGAGGCAGAAGGAATGGCACATGCAAAGTCAAAAAAGAGCAGCAAGCAGAGAGAAGCCCAGAGAATTAATAGAGAAAGAAAGAACTCCTGGGGGTCCTGATTGGATAAGGTCTCGTATATCACTGGAAGAAATTTAGTTTTTGTTTTACTGTTAAGTTTTCAGTGTAATTTTTTGTGTAAGGATTACTGGTGGACTGAATGGGAGACAGAAAATTAGTCAACGAGGGTAACCCCTCCCACCTCTTCTTATATCCGCGCAGCCAGGGCACTGTAGTCAGCACAGAGGGGTGGCTGTGCTGAGGAGCCCTTCAGAGGCTGATGGGACTGAGCTTCTCACACCACCTTCCATCCTCTGAGATACCACCTTGTTGCATTTAATGACATTACTGTATTGAGCAGCTTAGTTTTGTGTTTGTTTTTAACCAAGAAAGTATTTTCACAACTTCAGTTTTTACAAAACAGCAGTTTCGTTTAGCTAAAAAGTTGAAGGAAAATATCATTCCAAGATAACATAGAGAAACCCTATACTGGAAATTACCTTCCTAGTTAGAACATATTTCTGCCATTTTTTAAAATCCACATTAGGTGTTTCTCATGTTTCTTATTTTACACTTGACTCTTTCAGAATCAATGGGTTTGCTGTGTAGTCTGGGTGAGGCTTCCAGCTACACAGACAGTGTGCTGCACAATTCCAGTCATGTCTTGGCCTCTTGTCCCCTGGAGGCACACTGTTCACCTCCAAATCCAAAGGATGGTGAAAGCAGTAACTGTCCTTGCAGCAAACACAGGAAATGCAGAACTGTGGAAATGTTAACAAAAATTCACTAGCACTTGTAAATATATTGGTGAATTCTCCTTTTGTCTTCTTTTCTCTACAAATGTATAAAGACATGCTTTTCCAAATTTGAGATCATAATATGAACAAATCTAGTGTTCTTTTCTGAGTTCAAATATTCTGTTTTCCCATGATCTTAATTGTTTGCATCAACTTTCATGGTGAATTGGAGTATAGTAATGAATGCATCATAACTGTTCCATTATTGAATATAGATTATTTTAGATGAACATATTAAAGATAATTACTCTAATTTGTAAATTTTACGAACCTTTATTGAAAATGGGAATGATAAATCAAATGTGGTCAGTATTTACAGACTGAGATGCACTGTCTGACTGGCTTCCACGAAAGCTGAGTCCCTTTGCATCTCGTCCACTTCCCTAGAAGCAGCTGGTCTCAAGTACTATTAGTTCACATACTATCTCTAATTCCCTTTTCTTCTGGTCACCCTGAGAAATTGCATCAATTTATATTGTAAATATGAATTCAAATTATTTCTTGATATTTCCACAAATATTTTGAAATGTCTGATATCTTCCCACAGTCTATTTTAAAATTTTCTTTGTTTTTAATTTCTGGTATTTCTTAAAGAAGAAAAACACTAATTTATGTGTTTAAAATGTGATTAAAGGAAAGTCACTTACAAATATCCAATAAAGAACAGGACTCACTCTTGGAGAAACATAAGCTTTTCCAACCCTAGCAACTGTGTTATGTGGTTCATAATCTGGACCACAGATCTGGACCACCTGCCTGTCGGACTCCAGAAAGTCTCTATGTGCAGATCAGAGGTAGGACTTGGGTAGTTGCAAGCTGTGAAAGTTCCACAAGTGGTCTTATAGCCTAGCTAGGGTTGAAAAGTAATTTTCTATTAGCTTCCAATGGATGGGAAGTCATTTTTATTTCTAGCTCTCTGCAACTTCCTTTCTAATTGGTCAATGACAACTTTGGATCCTTTTACCTTTCAATGACCACTTGACAGTGTATTTGGCAGAAGAAGGTGTCACTTCAAAGCATTTCTCTTCTTATATAGCTACTCTGGAGGAAAGCAATCATCAGGTCAGCCCCATTTGCTGAGGATTATAAACAGCGAGAGCTAAAAGGCAGCCCAGAGAATGAGCATTCATTGGGCACTTTCTCTCTATGAACATTCAGAGATGCATGGTCCAATATGGCACCATCAGCCATGTTGAAATTTATCCAGTCCAAACTGTCACATTCTGTAAGTATAAGTGAACAATAAATTTTAAAGACTACAGAAAGTAAAACATTTCATCAATAATTTTATATTATCTATGTGTTAAAATGAAATGACATTTTAGATCTATTAGATCAGCTGAAATATATTTTACTTGATTTTTTTCTTACTTAAAAAAAATGCAGGTACCAGAAAATTTTAAATTCTGTATAAGGCATGCACTATTTTTCTGGCACAGAGCTGTCTGGAGATAAAGTATCCCCACTGAGGCAAATTAAAACTGTTGTTTTCACATTATTGGAAAATTAATTTAGGGATCTAAAATTTTACAACGTAATTATAAACTTACAATAGACTGTTTAGTTTAGCCTTAAGTCTGTTCACAGTGTGTACAAAAGTCTTAAGAAATTTACCACGGTTGTCACCGTTTGTTTGCTTTCCAGAAGTCTGTTGTAGAATGTGTTCTACTCACACATGATGATCAGATCACACTAGAAATGTACTCAGTACCAGGATGGAAGTATTAGGGACAAAGACTGGAGTCATTTATTCATAGAGGGGAAAACACTACTGGATGAGAACTAAGACATTACTCACAGCAGGTCTCTAAAGAATAGGCATGATCACACTGGAAAAGAAAAGAAAGACAGTGTTAAGTAGCTTCCACCGACTGGAGGGCGTCGTGAAAGAGGCATGCAGGCCTCGTGCTTCTAGTTTGGGGGTTTAGGGAGCATTTGATTGTTTGTTTTTTGAGACTGTGTCTCACTATATAGCCTTGGCTGGCCTGGAACTCGCTATGTAGATCAAGCAAGTTTCAAATTCACAGAGATTCACCTGTCTGTCTCCTGAGTGCTAGGATTATGTCTGTATGCTTCAAAGGGCAAAGCTCAGACAAAGAAGAGGAAGCAACCAACACTGGGGGAAGTTTGGAGTTAGAATAAAAGGGAATTTATCACAGCTTTCATTATTAAAATAGGGCTGAGTCTGGAGTCATATGAATCTTGATCATGGAAGTGATCAGACCTAAGGGGAAAAATCATTCAGCATGAATGGGAGGAGGGCATCTTAAGAGTTACATTTACCACCTACAGGCCTACAGCATAATGCTCGAGAGCAAGGACTTTAAATCAAACAACCTACTGGTGCTGTATTTGCCATAAGTTATGCGTTTTACACACACACACACACACACACACACACACACACACACATATACACGCACACCCCTAGCATGCTAGCATGGAATGTGCACACTATGTTTAGCTAATTTAAGAGAGACTTGTATTTCTACTTGGAAATAGACTTCTCCCAAAGCATATTTACAATATTCATTCTTTTACTCATTTGACAACAAATAGAATGAACATATACCATGCCCATGTACTTTGCTAGGCTCCATGAGGAGAGTAGCAAATACAGAGAAAGTCCTGCCCTCACAGAGTGCACATCCTCCAGAAGAGAACGCTCAGAGACGAACAGGGAGCATACGACGCAAGAAGAAAACTAGTCAACAAAAGCTGCAGGGTTCCCATAGCGTGAAGAGCTAGAAAACAACTGTACAGTTCCGGAAGGCCTGCCTGAAAATCTGGATCCAGAAAGGCCATGAGGAAAAAGTCACCTCTGCATGTTCAAGAATCAGAAAGAACGTCATACAGAGTATAGGAAGCCCCTGGAAAACTACCTGGACAGGTGATGTTAGGAAGAACAGCCTTGATGCCCAGTTTGCAGCCTTGGGCTGCTGAGGTGTGGGCAGAAGTGGAGCAGGAAGCCGGTTCAGGCAGTCCTGCAGGAGCAGATGGGCTGAAACAATTTTTTCAGAGTCTAGAGCCTCCCGATGAAACTTACATAGTTTGCCTCATTTTCGTTTATATTTTGGTTCTGTTTCAGAAACCAAAGATTTCATTTACTTACATATTTAGAAAAGCAGAGTTCTAAATAAATATTGTTAATTCTGGAGAATGTTCTTTTTACAGAGTAGAATTTTGAGGCACAGTGTAGTGAAATTACTTCTCTAAAGTCACAATAATAGAATGAGCAAAACATAGCTCCTCACCAAACAAGCTGACCTCCGTTTCCATACCAAGCGCCTAGAGTACCATTCAAAAGGCACGTGTGTCATGAATATAATTCTACATGGAAGAAATGAACAGACTCAGACAGAAAGCACCGGTTCAATCAGTATGAGCTTAGCAAATGAATTTCCCACTATACCAAATTTATAGGACTATTGACTGAAACAGTATTTTACCTGTTCAAAAGTAATTAGTTTTGGCTTTCAAGTAGACATTTGTCACTGTTCTCTGTTCTACACAAGGAGTGAATGATGTCAAAGACAATGAACTGCTGTGATTTCTGACTAAAAGTCGAATCATTCATTATGGCCATTCCTTTGTCCCCCTGAGCCAGGTGTAAGCAACATGCAACATCAAAGCATTAACATGCAATGCTGTGTGACACTCTAGAACATGAAGATCTCTGGGAGGGTTGGGAATGGAGCTGAGTGCCGGAATGCTTGCCTAGTATGCACAAGGCCCCTAGGTTTCATCCACAGAACTGTAGTGTGTGTGTGTGTGTGTGTGTGTGTGTGTGTACAGAGATACCTATTCCTTGGAAATCATCCTGGTCAGTGATTCTCAGCAAGTAGTTGCCTGACCTTCAGCAGCATCAAGACTTCAGAAACTGTCCGAATGCAAGTTCCTGAACCCCACCCAGACTTGATGAATCAGAATCAGAGATGGGGCCCAGCAATGTATGTTTTAACAAAACCTCTAGGTGAAACTGATCCACACTCGAATTTGAGGACCACTTACATACTCTTCACTGCACCTGTGAGATCACTAAGAACCTTACGGGCATTGTGATTTGCTGAAAACGCAGCTTAGCACCAAAACCAGCACCAGAGCCTGGCCTCCTGGCTCCATGTATTTGCATTCTGAATTGGACTTCTTTCCTCTGTGAAGAAGGCAACCCAGGAAGAACAGAGGGGGCCCCAGACCTGCTCTTTGTCTGTGCCTTCCTGTCATACATCAGGGAAACGGTGCTTCACAGAAGCACCTGGAAGCTCTCCTTTCTTTTTGTATAGTTATTAGAGTTTACTATTTGGAAACTACATAAATAATGAGAAGGCCCAGCCAGCCCTGGTTAGCCACAACTAAATCTTAGAAGGGTTTTAGAACTATCCAAAGTCTGGTCTCTTCCAGATGCAATTTGAATGACATTTTTGAAGAAGAGAAAAGCAAAAAAAAGAAAAGACAAGAAAAAAGGAACAAGGGTGCACTATCTGTTTTCCGAAGCATTTATCTGATTTATCTGATAGCTTCAATACCAATGTTCTGTTTGTTTATTTGTTTGTTCAAGAATTCAGTTAACACAATTGTCCGATACAAGTGAAGAGACAGTTGAAACCCTAACCTGAAAATTCAGATGACCTATGAATACTTGGTAGCTCTGGGTCATAGCAGTGCATCCCCCGCTTTCTTTGATGGTGAGACAGTATTACAAATTCAGTCCCCACTAATGAGAGATCTCGTCATCCTAGAACTTCTGGTGTCTCCTTTCTGTGGTTAATGTGGCCACATACGATACAATTACCCCAACGTTTGGGTGTGCTTCTGGAGTGATGCAGTCTGTCTGTGTGCAGAAGAGGACAGAGAAAAGCCGAAAGGAAACGTGGGCATAGAAGTAAAATCAAGACTGGGAAATCAGTCATGCCAACGAGGTTCTTGCTAATTGTGTGGTCTGGCCCCATCTCATCCTCTCTTGTTGCCCCTCTACATGCAGTTTATTCTCCTCGGCGCTGAGGCTGCAGCCTGGCTGGCCTCTTATGTAAGTCTGAAATCAGATCTGGCATGCAGTTTGTTTTAGTCTGTCACAGGCTCAGGGCACGGCATTGCCCTTAACAAGGCTGTTCAGCATAGCATATGACTGTAAATCTTCTTTTTCATGCACCACAGTGGAGACCTTTGTCCCAGCTGTGATTTAGCAGCTTTTATGAGCCTAAGAAGCAGCCAACGATCAGGAGACATTTAAAGTAAGAGCTTGTGCATTTCACTGAGGAATCCAGAAGCCAACAGCTCTTTTAAAAATTACTGAGTGGAAGAGAAATGATATTTTAACAAATATTAGTGTATAGTATGTGTCTATATTAAATTAATGATTGCTCAAACCCATCCATGTATCATCTAGCAAAGACTGAAGGTCACAACTGCTAAAGTATTTTGAAAACTGTATTTGGCAAGTCCTAAAGCAGGGAGGTCTGTTTAACTGAGTTTTCAGAAGTATGTGTTTTGGGAAAGTGCAGGTTTTGCGTGGCAACCATAGTATTCAGTTCCTGGCGTGGCCACTGCTTTAAATTCACTCTTGCTCCAATTAGAGCCTGGGCTCAGGGGTGCACAGCAGCTGCAAAGAGGAAGGAATAATGTTCATTCCACTACTTACTATTCTGCAAATGTGTTCTGGACATGGTAGTTTGCATATGATGTCAGCGTGGGAAAATAAGAAGGTATTAGCATCTGTAAAACCAGCAGGAATTTCTCAGAGAAGTCACTTCACAAGCTGATCCCACAATTCAGGCTGTATTTCCATCTTAAAAATGTGTTTTGTGGGCATTTTTACTAGTTGAGTAATAAAATATTGACATCTATGTATATTTGAAAGGTTTTAATTAATTTTCAATAAGATGAAGACTTTTTCCTCTAGAAATCTGTAGTCTTGGTATACATTCTGCCGTTATATTTTTTAGACATGTAAAATTAAACTAAACAGTCAGTAATTTAACATGTATAAAGATCAATGCAAAAGCTTGTGTTTGTAATAATTTCTGTAAGTTCCTGAAACCATGTGTGGGAAGGCAGAATCATGATGTGATTTTTAACTCATTTATACTACATGCTTATTATTGATATATGTTATTACAGAAACACAAGAGTCTCTGCTGTAGGTCTCAGGCCCTTCTGGGCCAGTGAAGAGTGTCATATGACACTAAGAGAGTAAAATGAGCCTTTCAAAAGAAACCTTTGCTTTTAAAATGTGGCATGAATGATCTTATCTTGACAGCATGGAGTTTGATCCTGATTCACAATGAGCTGGCATTTAGCAGCCAAAGAAAAGTGGAGCCATGTCCCTTTACCCGAGGACTTGGGACCATCCACAGTGACCTGGCGGATCATTCAGGAAACAAAGCCCACCTTTCCCTGCATGATCTGATGGCATAGATGGTCTTCTATTTCCCAGATAATTGCCCACACACTGTTTTGCTTTGCCGGGTCATAACAATTGGCTGATCTGCTATGAGATACATAGCACACACACACATTAAAAAAAAAAATCACCAATTAAGTCATTCCTTTAAAGGTATTTGCCTATACACTGCAGTGGGCGCTTTGAACGCTGGGGAGTAGGTTTCAGGTGGGAGAGGACCAGCAGGTAACAACCTGATAAGGAAGCTGAACGGGGCCAAGGAAATATTTTTGCACTGTCTAGCTTTTGCTTCAATAGCTGAAACCCAGAAACTCTGTGACTCCCTAAATGAATTATCAATGTAAGTCCTTAGAATAGACTCTAGATATCTTGATACACATTCTATTGATTTTGCTGGGTTTCCCTTTCTACTCACACAGTAGACATCGTTCCTTGCTTAGCCAGTATTTACTGTTCTTTTCTGCTAGAATTCTCCTCCCTCTCCTTAACTGTTTTTCAAAAACTTCGGACGGGGCTAGGTCAGAAGACTCGACTCAGGCAAAGTTAATGCTGTTCCCTCTTCTATTATCAGGTTCAATTTGAGTCTGAAGGAATCAGAAGAACCTTTTCCCTGGACTGGTCTGGAAAACAGACTTAATCCAACCATAGCATGGTACTCACTGACCAAAATGACTGTCCCACTCTTGGGGGAGAGGCTCTCTTGTTCTCCTTGGGCCTGGATAAGGAGCATATGTCTTGAGCATATGACAGCATATCTGTCTTGAGCAAGGCAGAAAGCAAATGTAGGGAGCAGCCCCTGCACACCTGAGTGGTACTAGAGGGACAGCCCAAACCTTAGTGGGAGTGTGCCAAGAACCCTTTCCTGCCCCTGCACATTTTAAGAGATTTCCTCCAGATCAACGTTTCAATTAGTTTAGGTCAGGGTTTTTGTGATTTATAGTTGATACACCTAAATTTATCAGATATATAACATGCACACACATGTGATTTAAACATGATTTGATTTTAGCAGAAAACCCCACTGTCATTGTTAAAATGACTTTCCACTATCTTGGCTTTGATTGTGGTAAAGGCTGAGAACTGTATGTGACATCCCTTAAAAGCCCAGCTCGCCAAAACAAAGCTGCTCAGGGTCTCAGCACACAAATGGAACACACTAAAATACAGAAGCAGAAATTCTGCTGCGTTCCTTTTGTCTGTTTTGGTTTGGGCACTGTCTTTTGGTGCTTGTCTGTTTGCTTCCTTTGAGTGAGGGCTTCCCTATAGAGTCTGGGCTGGCCTCATACTCTTGATCTTCCCGGTGTGCCACCATGGTACAGGCTAGCTTTGGGTACAGCTGGCTGTGATTTCACTAGTAGAGAAAATCATCACACATGATTCCTTTCTAGTTGCCCATATTAGGCCCATTTATTGGTTCATCTTATAATTTTCTGTAAAGTTTTTAGCACTTCAATGTGGTAACCAATTACCTGAAAAATTTCAAAAAATATTTAAATAACATGAAAATAAGAATGACCTCTCCCCACCGCCTATCACAGTCTCTCCCTGCAGAACAAAAGCAGACCATTGGTAGAGATGATTTCGTATGCTTATCTATCCAGAAGGATACATTTTTGTTAGTATTAGCATACGTGTTGTTTTTTTGAACAATTGTACTTCTGACATACTGTGAACACCTTGATTGTTATATTGAATTATTTATAATGTCCCCAGAACAACCTTTCCTTCTGTTGGTATTCTCAGGACACTGCCTCCAGCTTGTGAGCCATGGAAAGAATGCTCTGTGGAGCCTGAGCAGGAGGAATGAGTTGGTGTTTGGCAATGATGTAACTGCTTATTGAGAATCTGTGGTCTTTACGTTGGTACCTCTTTGAAACATGCTGATGACTTCTGCTAGGTTTCTCTCTTTCTCTGTCTTTTGTCCAAGCTTTCTCTCTCATCACTCCTTAAGACTGCCACAAACAGACAGACATGCTGCCTTTATCACTCCAGTGATCCAAAGATCCACTATTTTATCAAAGACTGCATTCCCTCGCCCATCAAGCACTCAGTGCAAATGTATTTAAACTTCATCAGGGAGCACCCTGGGCTTCGGGGTGCCCACTCTGCTGGAGGAGACAGATGTACAATGTGAGAATAAGAGCAGGATGCTGAGAAGTAGAGGGTGGAAAAACAAGCCGCCTTTCTCCTCAGGAGCCTTTCAGCTTACATAATATCATTTTACATAAGCCCCGGACTGGCTATTTGCAAGCTACCCTGGGATGTTAGCTCAGAAAGGATGTAAGCTCTTGCCTGCTAAAATAAAAATCCCCCTCAGAGAGAGTTCATTAAAAGCAGACACATGTCCATGGTCATTGTTAGCAATGATTCTGAAACAAAACTTGTAGGGAGAGTGAGACTAACCCATTTAATTCACACTTGAGTATCTTGCATTGAAGAATCACTGTCATCTTTAAAATGTCATACTTGGTAGCCATATTTTGCTCAGTGCATAGAATTAGATAGCCACCATGAATTTCTCAGGCAGAACTAAAGGCACAAGATTTCTTCAAAGTACATTCTTTTGAAATATGTCCTTTTCTGTGGTACTGGGAATCAAACCCAGATCCCCACGAATGCCCAGGAAGGACTCTTCCACTGAAGCACATCTCTGGCCCCTATTTCTGTCTTCTTAACGAATATTTATATTTACCTTCTATAGCAAAATGCTCTTCAGAATAGTAAAACACTAAAAGAAGCAGGATGAGTCTCCAAAAAGTATCTCAAGCTCCAAGGTGAAGAAAATAATGGAAGGCACACAGCTCAGATCTAGGTATTCCTTCCAGAAGGTGAAAATGAGAGTTGTATTATATGGTGTTATTGGGTGACACCCTGACCCTGGACTAAGAAATCCACTCCTAATGACCTCATCTACTATATTTCTTTGCCTGTTTGTAAGTCTCTGTGAGTGACTTTTCTTTCTTTTTAATATAGCTACAGTTTCACCTTTGACTTTGCACATTATTGATAGAGCTGGAAATTTGATGAAATTTAAAAGCAAATTCAGATATTTCAGACTGGATTACAAAACTCACAAAGACAGGACCTTTGGGCTCTAAAGTTCACTAAGGCTAGATGCGATAATAATAGTAATATTCTGGATTTCTCTGACACCTCCTGCCAAAGAGATGAATATACCTGAATAGCGACATTGAAATATTCACAGCATTCCCATCCAGGGATGGAATACTCTTAGTCTTCATGGTTTATGAAGAAACTAAGACCTGCTTCTTTGAAAAGCATTGGTCAAGATCATATAAAAAGTGTCGGGATACTCAAGATCTCCACAGTAGGGCAGATCTAAATATTTTTTCAGTGTTTACAGTATGTAAATTATTACAATCCACCTTTAGAATCATGTTCCCAACTAAAAATCAAAAGTAAAACATATACATGCCCCTTTTCCTATGACCATATGGAGCTCTCAGGAAAATGTGCAGGTTGCCATGGCATGATGCTGTGTCAAAGCACCTCTAGTACAAGGTCAGGCCTTCAATTCTAGCTTAAGGCAATAAGACGCTTTAGTCTTCAGAGGTGACAGTAACCTGTATTCCTCCGAGTTCTGGCATCACATTAAAGACGGTGTTGCCTCCAACAACTTCAAATTCCCTTCCATTCCTGTGTCAGAGAATAAGCCACACTATACTATTCTACATACTCCCAATGGATGGAACAGCAGAAGAAATACTAGAAGTAAACTGTAGCAATAGAGATCTCCGACCTGCACCTGCTGGGGTTCTGCACTGAGGTTCTTCTAGAGACAAGGAATGAAAGACCTCTAGTTCTTGTTCTCTGTGTCAGAAAGAAGACTGAAATACTAAAGGAAGTCAATAAAGTATTATATTTCTGTAAAAGTACTCAAAGAAGACATTTTATTTTTGTATAAATGACATAAACCTACAAAATCATTATTTAATGTTTATACCAACCTAGTGAATATGAGTTTGAAATTTCAAACTTTTTTTCTATAAAATGATATTTTAGGAATTACTGTATTGGATACTTCTTCAAAATTGGAAATATTCAAGCTAGAATTGTTATAATTTTATTGGGGGGAATTATTCTCAAGAAATATTTATTTTTTTATAAAATTTTGAGAATGTCACACATAAGTATTGTATTTACATAATTTCCACTCTGCCTTCTCCCACCTCCAACTTTTCTCATGTCCCCACACCCCCTCTCAATTTCATGATCTCTGCTTTAATTATTATTGTTATACATACACATATATGTATGTATATACGTATAATCTACTGAGTCCATTTAGTGTTACTTGTACGTATATGTGTTTAGAGCTGACCACTTGGGATTGGATAACCTGTCAGAGAGAACATCTCTGGAGGAGATCCTCCCCGTCTCTGCAGTCGTTGATTGCCTGTAGCTCTTCAGCTAGGGCTGAGACCTCATAAAGTTCTCCCATCCGTGTGAGCATGTCAGCTTATGTGGTCATTTCACAGGTCTTGCATAGGCAGCCAGGTTATTGAGATTTCATGGCTTCAGCTTCCCTGCCACGCCTGGAAGACACTATCTAGCAGGAGGTGTCCTGATCTTCTGCCTGTGACAGTCTTTCTGTCCCCTCTCCTGTCATGTTCCCTGAGCCTTAGGTATAAGTTTACATTTTAGATATTTCAGTTGGGACTGGGCATCTTTTTATCATGTTATCACGTACTCTCTGTACTTTGATGCTCTATAATAGTCTCCACCTGTTGCAGAGCAAAAGTTTCTTTGAAGAGAGGTGAAAGAAACACTTCTCTCTAGGTATAAGGATAAGTATTTCAGATATAGTTAGAAACTTTCTTTGGTTTTGAAAATTGCAATAGTAGGCTCTCCTCTAAGGTCTCTGAACATGAGTATTAGGCCAGGTTTATAGCACTAGGCATGAATTTCCTCCTATTGAAGACAGTTGTTGGTTACCCCCAAAATAAATGTGCCATGATTGAACCATCAAGGATGTCTTGCTGAGTTGGATACTGCAGTGGTTCATAGGCTTTACAACTGGACAGAGCTTCTGGTTGCTTTTCTCCCGTGGCAGTTTGCATAGCACCCTCTGATACTATGGGAGCTGGTCCTCAGGAACAAGGTTTCCAAGTCAGATCCAGCTTGGTCCCTCCAAGTCCTGTGTCCAAAGAGTGTGGCATGTTCCAAAATATGATCTTACCTTCAAGTTGAGATGCAACCAAGGTCAGTGGTATAATACCCATTGTTTTCAGAGTCGTTGCATTTAGTTGATGAGGCAACTCTTTAGTTGAGACTCCATATTCTTGCTTCTCATCACTTTATTCCTGTTGATGAGTACCACTCAGGTATTTGGGAGAATGCCACACAATTCAGATTGGCTTGGCTTTGACTTATATTTTCTCATGAATAGATTAATAATATGCATCTTCGACAGAATGTCAGAAAATCCATGTTATATCTTTTTCCACACATCCTGTCATGCTGCTGAAAGTACTTGCCTGGATATTTGCTCACAGCAGGCTCTTCCAAATCACCAATAATCTTGAATCTGATGCCTTTGAGCCAGTAAATACTTCTATACCTAAATGTGCTGCATATTTGAGTCTATTATTCTGTTGTATTCCAAATCGTGATAGGTGTGCATTCAAGCCCAACGTATAAAAATATGCCAAAATATTACTCTTCGGGTCTCAAAGTTAAATTCAGTGAGGCAGGAATTCAAATAAAAGGCTACAATGTAGTTTAGCCCCTACAATCTTCCCAGTGCATACATGTGTATATATTTTGGTAATTATTGTGACACAATAATTGTGACTGCTGTGCTTCATTTCATGTCAAGACTATCAAGAGGTGAATAAATTTACACTGGCCTGGGACTCCCATATAAGAATGCTCTGGGGGTGTCTGACACTACCTGTCCCCTCTCGGATCTTTGTCCCAGGTGGTCATCTATTCTTCCCTTCACCTTCAGGCATGACTCCCTACTACCTAGGGTGACTCTGAAACAATAAAGAGTTAAATATGGGATCGTTATTTATATTTTTCCCCCAGCCTGGCAACCACACCCAGAAAAAGTTTTTAAGAACAGTACATACTACTCCAGGGTCCCCTTTCCCAGATCTCCTCATTGTTAGCTCTTTAGCCATGCTTCTTGCTCATCCTCTGGCCATCTTTCTTACCCTCTCCCATCTGTGTGTGTGTGTGTGTGTGTGTGTGTGTGTGTGTGTGTGTCCATGTGTGTGTACTGTTGACTTTTTCTGTTCCATTTGAAAGTCAGGTGAAAACATGGTATTAATTTACTTCCTTAAATATTTCAAAGAACACTCCCTAGCAAGAGTACAGCCACATTTCAGTCATAAAAAAATAATAATACTTTACCTAATGGATAAATGTTAAATATACTTTACCTACTTTGTGAAAAATAGTCTTGATGGCAAAAGGTTAAAAAAAAAAATCTTGATGAATCCAGTTAAGGATCATTAATTGTCAAGTCTCTTTAGTTTCCTTTCACATAGAATATTTCCTTAGCTTTTTTTCATGACACTGACATTTCGAAGTGTACAGGTCAGTTATTTCACACAAGGTCTCTCCATTTGAATTTGTCTAATGTCCCCTTACAGTTATATCGAAGTTATGTACTTTTGACAGTGATGGGTCTTAAGAAAGAGCTGTGTACATGTGATTGGATAGCACAAAAGAACACAATACAAGACACAGAGGCACCCAGAACCAGCAGGGGAGGACAGGATTTCACCCCAACCCATCTGCTGGGAGTTAGAACCTTAGAGAGAGATGTAATGAGGAGCTGAAATTTAAAAAGCATCTTAGAAGACTGGACACAGCCAGTACTGAATCCGGGCCCTGCAGGAGTAAAAGTGAATGCCTCCCAGTAGCTGAATATGAGGAGCTGACGTCGTGGAAGACCAGCACCATATCTCTTAAATGCTAGCTTCCAGAGAACTAAAGTGAGACAAACAGAAGACTCAGAGGATGGATCCAGTAGACCAATGGACAACAGCCACCGCGGAACTTAATATCCTTACTTCTCATATCCCTTCTTCCGATCACCACAAACCATCAATCTGTAATAAATAATTTTTACCAATAAAATGTAAAAATTTTACAGGATGAATCAGAAAACATGGGCTCAGTTGCTAGTGTCAGTTTCTTTTACCTTGTCATCTTGGACTAGACACTTAGCTTCTCTGAATCCCTGCAAAACCAGCATCCTAACACCTGTCTGTCCCTTCAATTGCAGTAATTACTACTGCGCTATGTCAACAGATACAAAGCTGTTGAGGTAGTCAACTCATGAGCTGAAAACAACAGCAAATTAAACATAATGATTTGTGTTTTATGTGTCATGTTAAAGAATGTCCAGCAATTTTATTACAATGTTGTTCTAAAGGGGGCAGTGCACACCTTTGATCCCAGCACTCAGGGGGCAGTGCACACCTTTGATCCCAGCACTCAGGGGGCAGTGCACACCTTTGATCCCAGCACTCAGGAGGCAGTGCACACCTTTGATCCCAGCACTCAGGGGGCAGTGCACACCTTTGATCCCAGCACTCAGGAGGCAGTGCACACCTTTGATCCCAGCACTCAGGGGGCAGTGCACACCTTTGATCCCAGCACTCAGGGGGCAGTGCACACCTTTGATCCCAGCACTCAGGGGGCAGTGCACACCTTTGATCCCAGCACTCAGGGGGCAGTGCACACCTTTGATCCCAGCACTCAGGGGACAGTGCACACCTTTGATCCCAGCACTCAGGGGGCAGTGCACACCTTTGATCCCAGCGCTCAGGAGGCAGTGCACACCTTTGATCCCAGCGCTCAGGGGGCAGTGCACATCTTTGATCCCAGCGCTCAGGGGGCAGTGCATACCTTTGATCCCAGCGCTCAGGGGGCAGTGCACACCTTTAATCCCAGCACTCAGAGGGCAGGGCAGCTGTCCGGGGAAACCCGTCCCCAAAAGACCAAAAGAATTGTCGTCCAAAAACAATCTCTCCCTTGTGTCCCGTTACTCTGTGGCATCTCCTGAATTTCTACTTCCCAGTGAGGAACGTACATCGTAGTTGAATGTATTTTACAAGTCCGCCATTTTCCGGCACTGGGGAATATTTCTGCACTCTTTCTGGCTGGCCGACCTCCGGGTCTGTCTCGCTTCTGCATTGCTTTGTTCAGTCAGTCATAGTGCTTTTAACAGTCAGTAAACATGTGACCATTAAAAATGATAAAAGGTAGAACGAATGTGGAAATTGTTTTTAATGTCTCATTTTTAAAATATGGAATCCACTAAGATTTTAAAGAATTTAGGAATGAAAAAGGTATTGTTGATTTTGTTTTTTATGGGATAAGACAGAATGATGATAGGTTGAGCTTCAATGGGATCTCAGTTCCAGTACCTTTAAAAAATATCAAGTAAAGGGTCCAGGAGACAACTCTTAATTGGTGACACTGAGTAAGTGTAGATTTCTTACTACAGCTGCAGCTCACAGTTAGAGCACTTCCCTCACAAGTACAAGGCCCTGATTCAAGAAAAGTATAAAGAAACTTCTGAGCTGAGCATAGTGACTCATGCCTGTAATCCCAGTTCTCAGGAGACAGAGGAAGAACGATTATGGGTTAGAGGCCAGCTTGGGCTACATAGTGAGACCCTGGAAAGGGCGTGGAGGGGACTTTGTGACTGACAGCAAACATTCAGAACATCTTTCTGCTTTCATCTGTTCAATATGGACTCAGTAAAACTGTGGGTTCGCTGATACCTTTGAGCGGTGGTAAGTGTAGGAAAGCATGTAGCAAAGATCACTCCATCCGGGAACAGCAGTTAACTGGGGGGTCAAAATGCTGGACCGCCTCCCAAGATCAGAGAGACAACAGCCAGCAGCAGAAGTCAGACATCTTTTATAGACAGTTAGGGGCTTGGCTAACTTTCTGTGACTTAGGCTGGGTGGCTTAGCCCAGGATTGATTGGTCTCCCAATAAGCAGAGGGACTTAACCCGACTGAGTTCAGAAACACCATTTTAGAATATTGGGAGCTGTACTGCCATTTGAAGAGTCTGATGGCAACGTAACATTCCAGTCTTCTGTTGACGATAAGGGAGAAACAGTGATCCATTTTTAGCTACTTACTGCTAGACAGGGATGTCAGCAAGGAGGGATGGTCTAAAAAGGCTGGAACACTGGTCTGAAGTGTAGGGCCAGGTGGGCAGGTGGTGGTGGGAGACCTGAGGGAATTCAGTTAAGAGCATCTGGTTTACTGACTATCTGCTCATCTCATTGATTCTATCTTGAAAAACACTTCAAAGGAATGGACTAATCATCGTGATGAGAGGATGGACATCAGTGGTGGAGAAAGGAGAAGTAAAGGCAGGAGTGGTCAGGCTCAGATTCTAGGCAGGGAACCAGGAGAAGTCAGAAGAGGGTGGTTTTTAAATGTCCAAACCAGAGTTTCTTGATGAGGACTTCCAAAAGCATCCATCTGCTGGGTTTCTCCTCATGTTTCTTTTGGCTGCCATGGATGGACTCACGATTTATTTTTCAGGCACTTTGATGGTTGTTGGGGTGACTGGAATCACAGTGTGACTTCCCTCCCAAATGGCCTCTAGACAGAGAGAGGAAGAAGAAATTTAGTTATCATTTAACTCTTAGATAAGAACAATTGTGTTTTTTTTTCCTTACTGGCTGTAGGTAGCACTCTGGAGTTAATTAGGCCAAGATTTGAAGTCTTCCAACTGAGCAGCATTTTCTTATAATAAGAACAAAATCATTAATGATAAATTATATAAATAACATCTTATATGAACTTAAGCTTAATGTTTGAGAAGTACAATCCTTTGGACTCCTAAAGAAATATACCAGTTATTTTAATCTTTGTTTGTATTCTCCTGTTGAGTGTTTAAAACCATGTAGTTGGCCCAAATACACCAACTTAATTTTACTCTTAAGGTCTTAAGGTCGGTTGAGGATTTGTTCCTCAAGGGCTTGGGAGGAGCCTCTAGCTCCTTAGACCTTTCTTTTACCAGTTCCATCTATGTTAGGCTAAGTCAAAGGTTCTGCTTGACTGTGGCTTCACTTATAAACATGGAGGAAACATTACTCTGTGTTGAGCTTCCTCTTTGTAGACTGGACACTAGTTTGAGTCCTTCTAGTGGGGTCTCCATGGCCTCCCTGAACAGGACAACAGATGACTCATCACAGTTACAGAACATTTTGAGAGATGCCCCATAGTCTCCTGGAATTTAGTTGACCTTGGAGGATAAGAGACAACAAATTGTCTTTCTGATTAGATTAGTATGGGCCTCAAAGTATGGTTATTAACATCCAAGAAGTCAGTTGTGCCAGTTGGTACCTTTACTCACTATGTAGTATGTAAATAAAGCTTTAATAAAATCCCAAATATTCTTGAATAAACCCTGACTGAAAGAGATTTAGCATCACAGATTAAATTTTTGGCTGCAACAGTAATTACTATATAAACAACTCTATATCTCTATAATCCTGCTCAGACCTTCAATGTACTTGCTTAAACATTATTATTATCCCCTCTAGTCTGGAAATATCCATTCATCTTAATTTCATATATAAATTTTTATTAAAATATCTTTATTTTATATTTTATAAGCCTTTTTTAAGAACATAAGATTTCATAACATTCATACAAATTTAACATTTGTTGTGAAAATTTACTAAACAATATTTACTTATATGGGCAGTTATCTCAAATATGCTATTACAAACTTTGAGATGTCCTTGGAAGCCTTGAAGAAGATTTTAAATAACCAATTTCTATATGTTTAAGATGCTTTTACATAGACGACAAAAATATGGACCTTGACAAACCTATTTGTTGCTTCTAAAGAGGCTGTAGTGGTAAATGTTTATTTTATATAAAGCATATCTAAAAACAGAGATAAACTGCACCCTGTAGCAGTTGATACCAAGTTGATTATTTTTTTTAAATAATTGTTCCCTTAATATTAAACATAAGTCTATAATTTGCTGTAGTTCCACACAATAAATGTTGTAACAACCTAGTTACAAAAAACAAAACCTCTACACACTTATGAAAATTCTGATCTGAATAAAATGTCACTCTAAAATTTAGAACAGTCAAAATAACAATGTTTAAAACCTTTCAGAAAGGAACATAGAAAACAATAGTACCCAGAAGAACTTGGAAAGAGATGATGTCAGAATGTTATTTCCCTTTAGTCTGTCCATGACATGGTAACTAGAAAGTGAAGAGCAGAGGTTCCAGTGCGTGATGGGGCAGGAACAAAAGCAAGCATATATGCTCTATTTCAGAGAAAAACAGGCTTGGAATCACAGTGCAGAAAAGGCAAAGACCACAGTGGAAGTCAGTTAGTTATTCTTTTTTAACTGACAAATATATTATGCAAAACAATGTAAGAATTTGAAATAGTGACTTTTAGAAATCAGAAAATATACTGTATAAAAATGTTAAAATCTAAAATAATTTCCTTAAAATAAGTAAATATATCATGAAAACAATGTCAAATCCAAAAGTAGTGCCCTGTAAGAACCAGTAAATATGTAAAACTGAAAAGATTTTGGTAGTCATCTTAAAAATACAGTAAATATTTCATACAAGAAGTTAAAATTCAAAATAATTCCATTTATAAAAAGTTCAAAACTATGAACAAAACTTAAACTTCCATTGTGGAGACATGGCATTACTTTCTTAATCTGACATAAAAATGCATTAAACTTGTTACAAGGTAATAGAGACTATGTTGGAATCTCTTGCTTTTCTATAATCCCATCAAGAATCCAAGATGAAAACCAAAATAGAAAAATAAATTGCAAGAGGATTAGGATATATGATTAAATGCCCGTAGTCCAGGGAATTTCCAGTTATAATGATCCTCTAGAATTTAGTAGTGCTAATAAGTTCCTGGGTGTTGCCATTTTGAATTATGCTATCTGGTTAGATTAAGATGGTGTCAAGGACAGATGGGTCACTGCCATTTTGAAATGCTGATGTCCAAGATGACACCCAAGCCATGTGACTGTCTCATATTGATGTTGACATCAACCAAGATGTCAACCAACATGGTTGCCTCCCTCTGGGTGATGTCACTAGCCATGATGGTGACCAATCAAAAGGGAATACCTTAGTGAGCTCAACTCCATGATAACATAAACCTATACCTTACCAGGATACATGTCCTGTGGGATTTGCATATTTCATAGATTAAATGTGGACATCATCTTTTACTTTTAGAGTGCATCCAGTTAAATCATACTGATATACAGGAGAAAGTACCCTCAAATATGTTGGCCCCAAATCGGAAAGCAAAGCAGTTCATGGAGGGACAGCTGTTTACAGGGGGACAAAATGCTGGGTTGCCTGCAGAGATCAGAGAAGCGGTGACCAGCAGTAGAAGTGAGACAGCTTTTATAGACAGTTAGCGGCTTGGGTAATTTTCCATGCCATAGACTGGGTGGCTTAGCCCAGGATTGATTGGTCTCCCAATAAGCAGAGGTACTTGCCCAAGAAAAGTCCTGATTTGCCATTTTAGAATATTGGGAGCTATGCCCCCATTTTAGGAGTCTGCCAGCAACCTAATAGTGAGCACCATAGGAGTTATCTATAACACAAACACTAGTAGATGCACAGAAGGACAGCTAGTGTCACTTTATTTCAATTTCCCGTTGCATGGTAAATCTGTTTCAGTGTTGGTTTCTGTCTAGCATTACTTGAATCTAGTACTCAGGACCTAATGACATGAATATGAAATGTCAAGACAACTCTTCACTGAAAAGACCAATCATTAGCAAATGCATCACAAAATCTGAAGATAACTCCCCGTGCACAATCCATTTACTCACAAAGTTGAACAAGTAAATTTTTTGTATGATGATTACTAAAGGGGATCAATTGGCTGCTTTCAACTGTTTCTTCTTTGGTTTATCATTCACTGACTTATGGTAGGAGAAGAATATTTGAGACTTATACTCGTCAGTCAGTGTTGTGATTAAAACCACAGAAATGATGGACATGGCCACTGTCACTGCTGAATTTCACTTCAGCTGACTGACATTATCATACTTTTTCATAAGTATCTGTACCTGTACCTTACAGATTGACATGATTTTATTTTAAAATCCCTGAACTTGGTGCCAAGATACCTGGCCTTCAAGCAGTTAAATCTAAATATTATAAAGACGATTTCTTATCTTTATATTTATTTAAAAAGTAGAATGTAGAAAGGCATTTACTTTTATATGTGACTTTCTTTTAAAAGCAACTTCTTTTTCATGTGTTCTTATTTGAGGTTTTCTGTTTGTTGTTCGTATAATACATTCTGTTCAGGCTCTATTTAGTTGTTTGGTGAGATTTTCTAGTTTCATTATGTACCTTAGGTATAAGTCACAGTCCCCTTGTCTTTCACATGAATATCAGAATTGCCAATTCTAACAAGTCTGTCCTGATTAAAGACAAGTGCTCTTTGAACATAATGTTCTGATGATCTCCACTCCTAAAATTCCTATTTCAAAAAAATGTTATGTAAAAATGCAACATACATCTCAAGCTTGCTCTCACAGTATAAGAGACCATAATGATCTGCAACTCTGGTGAGGAGGTGAGGTGGAGGGGCAGTGGGGACGTGGGGATGTGGGGACTGTTATCACCTCTAAAGATGGAAAGATGACTAAGGAGATGATAAATCCATGACCAGGGAAATCACTTAGGTAAAATATGCCCTTTTATTAAGCCCTTTCATCAAAAGCTTTTACAACCATCAACTCTTCCAATGCTTTAATATTAGTAAACTAATCCTGCTTCATACAGCCATTGGAAGAACACAATGCATGTATATCTCTCATGTTTGATGGCCTGTTATTTATATCATTCCCTATCTTTAGTAGTACTGGTTTTACTATTCTATATGCACTATTGTCGATAACTTTGTTTTCACAGAGGTTCTTTCATCCCTTCCCCAAATCATATCTTTTGTAAGATGATCCCTTCCTAAGTTGGTTGGAGGGAGTGGCTAAGAAGCAAGACTGACAGCTAAAGTTATATGAATGAAGACACTATTATTTTCACTGTCCAGCCATAATGAGGTTTCTTCTGATAGCAAAGAGTTTCACAAACAGAATTCCAAATTAACCCAAGACTTCTACTTAAAGAATCTTTTGTCTTGGTTATTTTGCTTTTCCAAAAGTTATCACTCGTCCAACTCACTTGGACAAGAACTGTCCTGTATTTGAGAAGACCCTTTAGTCCAAGGAAAGCCAAATGGAATCAAAAGGAAGCAGGGGTAGGCTGGAGACTAGTCTGACTTGGACTTTCATCCGTTCTTACTGGTCCTTAAGCTCTCATAATCAAGGCAGGAGAAGTGGGAGGAATTCAGAACACATGATGAACCACAAGGGTAGAAAATGATGCTCCCAATGTCATGATTCTCAAAAACAGAAAAAACATCATATGAAGGGGAATTCATTGTTATAAATATCATCTTCTCTCCAAAGCAGTAGCACATATAAAATCTTCAAATATTCTTAAAATCTGCAGTTAGCCAGAAAGAAAGAAGTAGAGCCTGGTGGTTGTATCTTGAAGTTCCCAACACAGCATATTCCTTTCCCTGAGTGAATGCGTGAGCGAGTGCATGCTTGCTCTCACAGACATCGCAAATACCCATGCTCCCTTCAGTGAAGGAAAGCACATTGTGACAAGCACAGAGCAAACATCAACAAGCTTCAGGTATCTTGTCATGACGCTTTAAGCCTATTTTCATTCTGTTTTTACACCTTGGTGTTTCAGCCGCTCAGTAGACTTTCTAAGTGTTCATTAACCATAAATGTGTGATATAAACAAACATATTTTACCGCTTAACAATATAAATATGTCATGACCAAATCATTCTTTTGCAATATCTAAAATAGAATCCAGATATTCCAAAACTGTATAACGCCTTTTACATGTTAAAAGTGTGCAGCTCAACAAAATAAAATTCAGCACTGGACAGCACTCCCCAAAACTGCTTCCTTTAGGTGGAAAGAACTCTGTGTCCACACTGGCCTGCAGCATCCAAAAATAAAAATACAAAACAAAATTATACTGATTTTTTTAAGGTCCTTTATCGTGCTTGGTGAAGTCAACAAAAATGGTGAAAATTAGTGAAATGAATGTAATTATGAGAGTAGTTATCACTTCTTTTCTCAAGAAAATGCACTGGAAAGTTAAAATGTTCAATTAGCCATCTAGAACGAAATGAACATCTAAAATGCCTAAAAATAAAGTTGCATTTATTTATGAGTATAAATATATATCAAAACATTTCCAGCTTCCTCGGGATATTTAGTCCCACAGTCCTACAACTGTGAGGACCTCTCATCTTCTACCAAATGTTAGAAAGTTCCCATTACAAGAATTCTTCCTCTAAGAGCATATAAGAGACATATCATAGCAAAGGGACTAATGTTAGTGTTGCTGTTGGCTGAACAAGCTGGGATGAATATTAACCGTTAAGAGGGCATTGCGTAGAGAAAGCTTGTGTCAGTTTACTCTGTCACAATGCAAGATGGAAAATATATAATAGATGACAATAAAATAAAACTGTCCTATGTAAGTCCAATTGAGGGGGCTTTTAGTAAAATGAAACATTCTTAGTATTTCAAGTTTGAGCTTACAATGCTGATTTTTGTTTTCTTGAATATGTGAAAGCGATCTTTGCAAAAAAAAGTATTTTTAGAAGGTCTGAATTCAAAGACACTAAGTATGTATATCTGTGTATGTGTGTGTACAAATATAAATTAAATGGCACATAGTATGGTTGTATTTTTTTATTCCTGTGATCAATAAATACCTGACAAAAAGCAACTTCAGCAAGGAAGGGTTTATTCAGGCTCACAGCAGGTAGGTGCGGGTCAGGCCATGACTGTGAGGAAGGCACGTGGGTAGGAGTGGCTCTTAGCTGTGGAGATGGGAGCTTGACATCCCTTCTAGATGGATCAGGAAGTAAATGGAAGACAAGAAGACAAGGGCTGACTTTTTTCTTTTCTCTCTTAAATTCATTCTGGGACCCCTAGCCAGTGGGATGGTGCCAGGCACATGCAGAATGGGTCTTCCACCTTCAGATGAACCTCCCTAGAGATGCCCTCACAGATGCCCATTGGTATGTCTCCTAAGTGATCCAGTAGGTTGACAACAAACAACAACCAGCACAACATCATGGCAAAGTATATTATTAGCATGCCAGCACTGTAAGTGTTTACTCGGGTTCATCATGATGGCAGTTTACAAAGTGAGGCCAATTCAGGAGTGTTTATTATCTATGAAAAGCAATGTACATCTTCAGTTTATTTTCAGATGACTGGAGATAAGATTAATACATAAATTTGGTGTTTGGCAATGAAAGAGCACATGGAAAGACCAGCCACAGGTCTGCCCTCAGACAGAACACGTGGTACCATCTCAAGACCTGCTCAGAACTACAACCATGTGATGACAATGAAATTATCTGAAATTTTTAAATGTTTTGACATTTGCTTATAAACACTTTTAAAGTGTTTCAGAAAAAATATAAATAGAAAACTATACGCTGTTATCTATACAAATGACTCTAAAAACTATAATTTAGATGAAAATTACTCTTCTTTGGCAATGTAAGTTAAATCCAAGAATCTGACATATTCAGTTGGAGAGAGTATGTTTTCTCTGTCATATCTGGAAACATGAAATTTTTAGTGCATATTTTTATCTCATTAAAGTATTGGATTAAGGCCTTTAAAAAATAATTCCTTCGCTTTCCTAAGTGCCTTGTTTTTCTTCAACAGAAAGAACATTTTATTTTTCTTATTGCAAGTGTCAGTGGGTTGGAGAGTACCCACAGTATAAAATATAAAAATGTAAGACCCCAGTTGAAGTTATTTATGATTAATAAAACTATACTAGTCTTATAATACTAAAATTATTTCTCCCCCTTAAAATCGTTCTGGGAGTGACAGACAATAAGCAACAAAACAAAACAGAAAATCCCTAGAAAGTAGTTTTTGCAGTTGTTTTGGTTTGGGTTTGGGTTTGCACTTTGAGAAGGTCTCATTTTGTGGTCCAGGCTGACCTTACATTCATTCTGTAGCCATAGATGACCTTGAACTCCTGGTTCTCTTGCCTCGACCTCCAGTGAATCTCCTCATTAGTATCTGCCACCTGAGCTCCCTCTTCTCGTTCTTTGTACTATTTGTGTCATTACATGCTATTATTTGTTGAATTAACAGAATGCTGCATGCAGGATGTATGTGCTGAATATATAAATGAATATGTATTTGTCATCTTTGATGTGTTTAATTTGGCTGATGCACCCATAAAAAAGCCTGCAGCATATTTGCATAATTAAGCATAATATTATGATAAACCATTTCAAGAGAAAAAGTTGGTCTTACAATCACAGTGTGTTTATTTTTTTAACCTTGTATGTTCGGAATACATCTGGGAAAAGAACTGGGGGTAGAAAAGATTGGCTTTGTCTTCAGGAATAAAGGTGAAATGCTATTTTAATCAATCCAGAGTTATGCCAAAGTATATTTTAAATATTAAACATGACTGTTATAATCCAAGAGGACAAAACATCCTATTGTAATGTCACATAAGAAAAGAATTCTAGAATGCAATATTGATCAGACTAAAGTTTCTACAGCTCACATATCTGTGTAAGCACAAATGTGTGTGCAGTCATTATAAAAGTTTCTGTATTTACAACTCAAAACAGATCCTAGAATATAGTTTCCAATACTCATTTTTAATGAAATTTTATTTTCCCTCAAATTTGTATCATGTGACGTATGTGAAGGTTAACAAGCAAATGGATCTTTTGACAGGATATTGTTTTAATTTTGTTATCCTTTTTAAAATATTTTACTTTCATTTTATGTGTACAAGTGTATTGCCAACATGTATATAAGGGCACCTGTGTCATGCAGTATCCAGGGATGTCAGAAAAGAGTGTCAGATTCCCTGAAACTGGAGTTGACAAAAGTAGTTAGCTACCATGTGGGTGGTGGGTGCTGGGAATCAAACCCAGGTCCTCTACAAGAGGAGTTGGTGCTCTTAACCCCTGAGCCATCTCTCCAGTCTCCAGCTTTATTATCCATTTTTAATGCACTTGACTGTGAAAGTTCTGGGAGTCATACTATAGTTGTCAAGCAAGGAAAAAAACAACAAACCAATATCAACTGTTCATTAGCTTAATAAATACAGCAAAATTCACGAACAAATAGTTTAACCTATAGTAAGAGAAATATATGCATTAGTTTCATTCCCAAAGCACTTGGTTTGCTGATGTAGTTATTGGTGACATCATGTGGCTGATGTTGGTACTGACCCCAAAGTCAGAGCACTTCCTAAAAGCTGGTTGAATTATTGTTGACAAAATTTTTTAAGATTAAATATACGTTGTTTCAATTAAGTTTGAAGCAAAGGATTTCCCCTGCTCTATGACTGACCAATTATTCCTAAAATTGCAGGCATTTTTTAGATGACGATGATATGCAAATAAGAAATAATACTATAAACAGACAATGGTAGTAAATTTTGCTAGAGCAGTTGCTATTTTCCATTTAAGAACAACTGTTGCAATCACTAGAACAGAGGAGTATCTATTCAGTAGAACTTGTAGCATTCTCTATTCACAGCCTCATGTATTTACTTAAAATATTTCTATTCTTAAAATTATTTTTGAAACTAACTTTAGAACTTTTATTTATCCATGATATTTTAATCAGCTACTGCCCTTGCTGGAGGACAATTAATAATACCCAAAGTTAGGATGTGTTTGTCATATTTTCCTTTTCAGTTCATGACAGAAAAGATGAACTGATTTGGTTTTAACTTTGGCCTTAGTTTCTTATGAGAGGGCTAGCTTTTAATGTGGTTGCTTTCTCCTGGAGGGTGCCACGTTCCTGTAGTGTGATAAGACAGGAGGCTGCACTCAGGAATATAGCCCCGTTATGTAGGAGGAGAGGCAAGGCAAGGGCAGGATTCCCAGCATAGGTGCAGAAAGCACTCATGGAGACGGGGTTGGCATTCTGAGTGGGTGACCATCCCACCCCTCTCTCTGTCTTGCCAGTGGTTCTCTCCTGGCCTCCACCTTAAATTGTATTGCATAATGCAGAGCCCCCAGGGAACTTTCTTTCCACACCAGGAGAAAGATTTCACTCTAACATCACTACCTGAGATATCAGTTTGCAACTTTTGCTAAAGTTCAGTCAAAGCAAGTTCCCTAGAGGGATTCCTATTGTACTGTGAGGGACTAAATAAAGGGACTTGCTTTCTCCTCTTTAAAATTCAGTCTGTTAAATTCAATGGGATGGGAAATCACAGGAACACGTATTCATAAAAGAATGTCACTGGTCTGAAAGGAAAATGGGAATGATAGGTACTGGGATTAATGAAAATACTATGGTCAGGTATGTTGCAAATACCAAAGTCATAGGAAATGTGATTTTTATTTGACTTTGAGCACATTCCAAAGAAAACGCAGCAATGAAGTCTTTTCCTGAGCACAGATGCCTGGGGGAGTCTGGGAGTGAGTCTGGCACTGCAGGGCAGGCTATTTTTGGAGCAAGCCAAGACCTGCAGTTGCCTCTCCTTGAGAAAGATGCACCACTGTGATAGCTGGTTATTGAACTGGGGGCATTGGCAATTGATGAGGTGATGGTATCGCCCTTAAAGTGCAGGTCACAGGAGGAAAGAAAGGGTGCTCTTGAGGGTAATGAGATACAAAAACCAGCAGAACCACACTGCCACTGCCCTTCGTTTAATTAAACACCGTGAAGGAAAAAGAGACTTGGAATACTTTCCCTTCTCCACACACTGGTCACGGGACCAATTAGCTAAATTCAGCAGAAATCCCCTTTTTCCTCAGTAGGTTTTACTTAATTATTTCATATGTTTCCTCATGGAGGTATAACATGATATATGTAAAATTAAGCCCCAATGCACTTTGTGAAATCCATTCCCAACTTCTTGTTCCTGTGAAGCACAAAGGACAAGGATGGTGAGGAAGTTTCAAACATTGGCAAACCAGCTGAATTTGAGACGTTCATTTTCACCCTTCGGAATCCTTTCATTGTAGACCACAGAGATCTCATCCCTTCTAGTGAGTCATTTTGGTAATTCGGTCAAGTGTCCTATTTTCCCAACTTACAAAATATGTAAGAATGTAAAAGCACCAAAATCTCGCATGTATTTCTTTTACTGAAAAACCTGGCAAAAATTTGAATGTGCTTTTCCGCATCTTAATGCTGTCGGTCTCACTTTTTAAAATGAAGAATGGCATGGTAGGTACATTTGGGGCAATTAATCATCTGGTGCACCTTGTAAAGAATCCAAGCATGTCTGTCACTGCTGGGAAGAGTTTCCTCATCAGATGTTGACCAGACGAAGTCAGTCACCCGTGAAGGTCACCCTTCCAAGTGGAGCTTCCAGTTTATTGCTGTTCCACTGATGGCTTCCGTAAGTCGATTTGTTCTATAGAAAGCTGGGAGCCACTGCATTCCCCAAGTTTCCATGTGACAATCTTCAACCAAAGGCTGTTTCTGCTGCTAGAAAACCTGGGCCTAATGATCAAAGCACACAATGTTGGGATTTCATTGGTGTGCTCTGTGTGACTGTGTAACAGTGTTGACATGAAATCAAATTCAATTAGCATAGACTTGCTAATGACCTGCACTGCTTCAGAAACACATAGGACAAAACACTTGCCCAAAGAGTTCCCAGTTACAGGATTTTCCAACTTCTTTTGGTTGGGTTTCAGAGAGGAGCCAATTGCCAGCTTGTCTTCATAGATAAATGTTAAACTTCACTAATGAAACACTTGACCACACCTATGTGTGATGAAAGGGAAGGGGTGGGGATTTCTGTCCTCAGGCGCTCTTGAAGCAGTCTCTGAAGCTACTGTGGAGCACATACTGTGTCTCCGGAGGATACATAGGCTGGACAAGGTATCAAAGCAGCCAGGGGAACTAAGGTCTGTGGTCAGGATAGGGTTTCAGTAAAGCTAGAGGCAACCTCTTGGACTGCGGGGGAGGCCAGGCCATTATCAGAGCAGCACTTTTAAAGGAACAGAAGAGCCTTTATGACATCCCGCCATGCCAGCAGGATGAGGATGATGTCCATGCTAGATTTCTGCAGCTTTGATTGACTGCCTCCCCATTGTTTCTTTTCTGATGTTCTGGAGGGCTCATTATGACACTGTCCCTCCCCCAGAAAGGAGCAAGGACAACTCTGAGTCACCTGTATGCCTCCTTCTGTTCAGACAGACCCAGCACTGAGTTTGTATCTGGAGCCCTCTGTAAATACAGCAGCAGATAAATAATGTGTGATGTTAAAAGTGCCTACATTCTGCCATGTCCCTTCCTCATTTTAATACTTCAGGATGATTTCCTTTGATGCTCATCCTCATTTTTTTTCTCTTTTACATTATAGACATTGTCCCTTAATATCACCTTCTTTATTGAATATGCTGCTAAAGGCAATTGCATAAAGCTGTAGCATTAAAGAGTTTCAAGAAAGAAATTGAGACACCTGGTGTGAATGTGCCTACTTGTGTGCTGGGGTGTTTTGCCATCAGGCCCATCACCGTGCAGCCAGGTCACCGTGATACCGCAAAGCCTTCCCAAGTTAGACCCGGAAAAGTTTCTTTCTAAATCTTCTAACAGAAGCTTTCATTACAAAAACCAAGATCTTGAAAAGCGCCATAAAGTGACCAGATAGAACTGAAAATCCATGTCAACAATAATGTGATTTTAATATTATAGACAAAAACAAAACCTAAAATGCTGGTGACTTCTGAGATTATAAAGAGGAAATAATACCAGGGCAGATGCCCTAGGAAGAAGCCTTATTAACTTGGAGGAAACTATGCTCGTCTCTCGTGCCAGCCACACTGCTAAGTCACGTGGGAGACTGAAGCTTGGCCTTCGTCAAGGGTGAGGAAGTTTCTGTTCAGGAGAAATACAGAGATACCTAAATATAAGAAATTAAGATTAGCTTCAGTGTATTGCAAGCACTTGAACATCTGATCACATGTGTCAAAACTTCAAATTCTAAGTTATCACTAGAAAGGAAGAAAATGTCTCTCTTAATGGTAGCAATGATAGGACACATTTCTTGTGACTCAACTCTAAATGACTTAGTTTACTCTCTGTCATTCCCTGTAAAGTGAAATTGGTCCTCTCCCTTTACAAATGAAGAAACTGAGTTTAGCCTCAGTGATGTCTCCAGTGCTGCTGGGTGGAAACAGCCACTTGCAGGAGAACTCCAAGCACAGAAGGGTGGTGGGCAGCCAGCAGGGTTAGCCTCACTTACCTGATGTGACTTTAGCTCAGCCAGACTCTTCACCAGAGACACTGAACAACTTTTCTGAAGTTTGCCAGGGTAAGTGGTAAAGCTGTACTGTTATGACCTGCCTGTAAGGTTTTCTGTCAGTGCAGTCTGGGCATTCTTATCCGGTAATCTAAAATCAGATAGGATCTGAAGCACAAAACTTTTTGCTATCACCGTGATGCCAGAAATTGAAACTTACACACCCGACCTCCTATAATGGGCTCACCACGAAAATGCAGGCACACTACAGATATGGTACAAGATGGCCTTCGGGTTATGGGTATAACGTATGTGTGCAGTGTAAATTCATTTAAACTTGGGTCTTATCTTTGGCATATCTCAACATGTCTATGTAAATATTCCAAAATTAAAAAACAATACCTCTGAAATTCAAAATGCTTTTGATCCCAACAGTTTTCAGATAAGAAACACTGGACCTATGCAGACATCAGTTCACTCTCTCCTTCCAAATAATCCAAAATAATTGTGCATTTGAGGACATTTGGTCATGAATAAGCCATCTCAAAAAGCCCCACTGTTAAAGATCTGACTGTCACAGATCACAAGACATACGACAGAAAACAGCCATAGCTTTCGGTGTATTTTAGAGATTTACCTCAAAGTCTTGCACTGATTAGAAGTCAGAAAGAGGAAGTAAAACAGACAGTCTCTCTGTTGAATGGCATAGGGAATATTACACTCCACAGAGTAGGAAGGACAAATTGAACACAGAATTGTGTGAGGATCAAATGAGACAATAAATGTGAAAGCACTTTGTAAACGCAAAATGCAAGCAGCATTATTACTAATACTACCACATAGGACTTCACTGCCTTCATTCTTAATAAAATAATGATTTCTTCAAGGTCCCTAGAAGTCAAACCAAAAGAGTGTGTTTCCAGAGAAATGAAATGTAAAGGTAATTGTGGATGTTCAATAAATATTAAATAGCCTCGCTGTTTGTGGGAAGTTTCAAGTACATGATTAAGTTGCAGGTGATAGTAAAGGAAGCCAGCATGATCTTTAATTATAAAATACTTGTTAGGTTTGATTCCAGTACAATGCAGTTACCTTGAGACTGTTGGTTATCTCTCACAAGAGGTTACATCCTCAACATGAAAGCTTTTGGGGACGCACGGTAGACTCCATTGTTTGGGACTTTCTCCATGGGCCCAGCTCAGGTCTGTAGCAGCTAATCACCATTAACTTGGCGAGCTTTTCAGGAATTCCCAGTTGTATGTCAGCCATTCTGTGGCCTGCCTTGAAGCATGGAAACATCACAGAAGTGGAGATAAGGGCGATGGGGCAGACCACAGCATTCTCCAGGCTCAGGGAGAAAAGGACTTGAAGAGAACTCGGGATTTCAGAGTGAACAAAAGCTGGCTGTAGGAGAGGAAGCACAATTGTCCTTGTCAGAGTCACCAGATTGGAACGCAAACTTTGTTGTTATTTTTTTCAAGTGCAGCAGGGAGACCTTTGGATTTCATTTTGGAAAACTATCCGTCAATTTGTATAGCTTCATCTTAAACTGAAATTTTTAATCAGTGTGTGGCTTTTGAACCTGAGTGTAGAGGCAATTGATGAGCTAAGGAAATGCTATTTTGAAAGTCTTTTTCTGTCCCATGCTGTGAGGGCTCCAAAAGCCTTTTATTAAGATCATTCTTGTGAAATAGCAATAGCTTAACACTTAAACAGCAGGCATCACACCACACTCCACTGGCAAGTGTATCACTTGCTGTATCAATTCATTTCCATAATGAAACCATGAGGAAACTGAGGCCAGTTGGTGCTAATTAGCTTACCTGTGGTTACACAAGGCCTGTAATAGGAGGAGTCAGGTCTCATGCTCCGACAGCCGGCACAGGGAATCCTTGTTCTTCCCCTGGTCACTTACTGCCTCCAAGGCTTATGTACAGAAGTTTCTGTGTACGTAAGTTACGTGTGCTCACATGTTATTTTAAATTCTGGCTTTTTGAACCCACTATGAATTCCCTTCTGTACTGAAGCAAGTGAATTTGGTGTTTTATTTTCTTTCTATGTCCTGCAGTTTCTTCCGTATAATTAGTTCTAGAAAATGGATTTTGTTTCTTCATCACTATCAGAATAGTTCTGTAGAGGAGTCCCTTTAAACAATGAATTTAGCATCTCTCCTTTGTTTTCCAAATTATTCTTGCTGTAAATTATAGTCAAGAGATTAAATGTACATTGACCATCAGTTGGGTTTTAGGAATCCACCTGTTTCGTTTGCTTGCCTCATCCTGGATTTGCTGTCGGCAGCAGTATCACAGGACATGATTCTTCAAACAGAAAATAACAGTTGCTGGGAAAAGCAATGTGGCTATTGCTGTTTGAAAGAAACTGTGTGCTCCAAACATTCAACTGCACGGTCAATGTTATATGAACTTTCAAGTCAAGAGCAAAACTCTTCTTAGAAAAAGTTGGTAGAGGGTAAGTAACCAAGTTAAAGAGGGGTATACACAGACACTGCAGGACGGCTTGGTCCTGCTCTTCTGCTTCCTCAGCATTTAGCCAGGATGATTTTCATTAACCAGGCCTGTAAAATGGAGGGAACAATAACTTTCTTTGGACTGAAAAATCTTAGACCAGTAGGGGTCAGCCAAGAGCAGTCCTCTTTCCTGTCGCTACCCTAGGATGAGGCAAAGTTCTAAGAAGAACAGGACATACACAGGTTCGAATTGTGCTGAGAGAGAAAACAGTGGTTGTTACAGGGCACATTATTAAGATCCACAGTGAACACATTTAACAATGCCCTTTCAGTCTAGGTCATGAAGGGCTCTAGGAAGCCATTTACAACAAGTAGGGCACACAAGTGTCTTATGGAGAAGTTCTTAAAATTGCATCATAAATGATGTAACAAACAAAGCCAGGCATGGTAGCATGTGCGTGTAATCCCAGCAACCAGAAGGTTGAGGCAGGAAGATCATTAGTTTGCAGCCAATTTGGACTGCATAGTAAGACCCTGTCTCAAAAAACAAACAGACAAACAAAAAGACCACAAGAAGTTTACTCACAGTAGTCGATTTTTTATGGATGCCTTATCAGTGCCATGGTTCATAGATGGCCTCAATGCCACAAGCCCTGAGTCTTTTCTACAGGATTTCCATAAAGTCTACTTGGGGACTCTGTCTATCCTCCAAAGGCCTCCTGCTTCATTGGCACCAGCTCTGCCTGCCATTCTATCCTTCTCCCCTTTCTTCTGCCTGACCCACCTGCTCCAGCTCACCAGCCAGCAACTGAAGCCTGAGAAGACAGCCTCACTGACTTTGCTTTTGTATAGAGTGAGGGAACATCTCCAACAAGTCAGTGTACGTACTGAATGCTGACGTAGGTAGGAAGAGTTTCAGCTCATCCTTCAGTTCTTGTTTTCTGTGTAATTTCTCTAAAGTTTAGTCCATTGCTCTTTCCTCTGGGCTAATAAGTAATAAATTTTCATATTTAGTAAGTTTAGTCATGTTAGGGGTGTGAGATGGCACTTCTTATTTTAAAGTGATTATCTTAATTGTACAAACAGGACACATAATGATTTCATACGTTGTAAAGTGTATGATAATCAAAGCAGAGTAGCTGATGTTCATCTCCTTAAACATTTAACTCTTATTACACATTTTAGTTCTATAAGAAAGTTCCAGTTTCATAGAACTTTAAACAAGTCAAGCATATGCACAATAGAGCTTGAAGCTAATAGATCTGAAATGCTGCACAAACTATAGCAGAACTGCTGCTTAACTATTTCTATCATCATCATAATTCAAGCTCTGCAGAAGACGCTGTTTGTATCTTTCTCTTCTGTCTGATTTAAATGGCTGGAAGCTATTTTAAAGTCACTCTTTCCTCCCTGAATCACAGCAGAGCAAATGAATTCTGGAGGGTCGGTGTTTCTTTTTCCACTGCAAGCTGCAGTGTTACAGTTTAGGTAGCTGAGCTGACGCAACATAAAAATACTTAGGTTTGCCTTTACGTGAATTGCAATGCTGAACTTGCAAAGCACTGCTGACTTTGCTCCCTACCACATCTCCTCCCAACAAGAGCAGAAAGTAAGCTACAGAAGCCCAGCAGTAGGAACTTGAAAATACCATGTCTGATTTCAGTGCGTTCCAGCCATCCTTGGCTCTCTTTTGTTAGTGGATAGTTTTCTTTGAGAAGCCTTAATGACCACAGGTCACTAAAGGTGGAAAGGAGTTCAGAAAAGGCTTAAGAAGTTCATCACTCACCTGTCCGTTGCTATGCCAAAATACCCGCGATAGTTAACATATAAGGAGAAAATGTTACTTGAGTTCACGGCTTTGGAGATGGCAGCCCATGATGGAGCAGGCTATTGCTTGGAGCTTCTGGTGGGGATCCTCATGCCAATGATAGGAAGCAAATGGTGAAGCAAGCTGGTCACCTTTTCCTTTAAGACAAGTGAGGTTATCAGAAGTGAGTCAATCGCTTTCAGGGCTTCACCAAAAGAATAGGAAATATCTGTGGAGAGAGGAAAGTTTGCAAATCTTCAACCCAATGCAAAGGCACAAGAGACATCAGCCATAAAATGCAAGCCTAATTCTACTTTTCTAATACCTACATCTCTTCACAAGTGTGGTGTCTACTTCAGTCCAGGTGCCCCTGCAATGAACTTCTCTCATAATGAGGCAATTCCTCCCAAGAGTCAAAATCATCAAGACAGGGGCATTCTTCTGATGGATTATCCAAGTATTATTTTAGGGTCTTATTTCTCTAGAATTTAAAAATACTCAAAGGTCTTTGCTATACAATTTATACATGTATAGATTATTATTTTATACTTTTAAAAATATTGTCATTTTAGTTCTTCAAATCAATATTTGAATGAAAATAAAGAATTCTCATATCAACAAATTCAAAGAAAAGTCTGTTTCTTTGGGTTTGTGGTAAAGATGGAAATTTTCTATGATCTATTCAGTATCTACTAATATCTCTAAATTTAACAGTATAGATAAAATATTAGATTCCATCAGAAGAGATAATATCCAGCATCACAATTTCCATGGACTAGAAAAGGCATAAGACTAAGCAGGTTTTTAACCACATTAAGTTAGTTAGGCCTTCGTATTAATAAAAAATTATGAACCGATCAGTTATTTTCAGATTAAAATTCTTCCTATTTGTCCCCAATAACACTTTTCACCCGATTTTTAGTATGTGTACAAAAAAGAACTAACCGGGAAAGTAAATAGGCCAGTAGGAGTCGCCAACCATATTAAGAAGGTGGCTCAGAGCTGTGTCCTGGGAATAAGAAAGGAGGCCATTGTCACTCAAAACTGTGAGCAATTATTAAACTGAAAATACTGCAAAGGCTACAAACTCACAAGCCGTTTATCAAATAACTCAGTGTTGTATTGTGTTGTATCTACAATGTTTTTAAAAACACTTGATGCTTAGGAGATAACTCAGTGAGCAAAGTACTTGCTATGCAAACATGAAGACCTGAGTTCAAGAACTAGAACCCACATCAAATTCAGGTGTGTTCAGACACATTTACAACCCTAGTGATGGGTAAGGGCAGAGACAGCTGATCTTCAGAGCTCTCTGGCCAGCTAGTCTAGCCAGTTGGGGATCACTGGGTTCAGGGTGAGACCCTCTCTCAAAATGATAAGAATGATAGAGGACCTCTGGCCTTTATATTCATGTCCATGCACGTGCAGACACACACATACACGAGCATGCACTTACATATTACACATAAAATAATAAAACTGCTTAAAGTAATTACCAACGTTAAGACATTGAAGGACTGGTGAGGGGGTTCAGCTAGTAAAAGTGCTTGTTACAAAAACCTGCCTTTGAGCCCCAGAACCCATGGTAGAAGGAGGGAACTGGAAGTTGTCCTCTGACGTACATGCTCACATGGTATGCATGTACATACAGACACCACATGTACACACAAAAACACAATAATAAATAAAGTTTATTTTATTTGGTTTTGGTTCTGAGCCACCACAGCGTCTCAGGACAGAGCATGTGCTTACTGGCTTGCCTCTGCCTTCTGCTCCTCTCCCTTCAATCACATGCATTATAAACTCAAGCCCCAGAAGGCACTTGAACTTGCAACCTCCTAAGGCTCCTATGTGCAATGACAATCAATTGTGTACCTGAATAACCTATCTTTTGAAAAAGAAAAATGATTCATCCACTCATTTATAAGGTGTCAAAAATTGCTTTCAAGGAGATTAGAAAAGTAAGAGCTGTTCCATATTCAAGAGAGAAGTCAAGAGCTCTGACCATTGTTACTATCCAGTCCAGGTCTCTGCATGCAATTTTATAATATATGCTAGGGACTCTCTTCATGTATAAGGTAGCTGTAACAGAAAGACAGGGCCTTGTCTCATACAAATGGAAGGGTGCAGGATGTGTCCTACGCATTGTCTCTTCCCAAAAGTCTTCCAGGTTTACCATTCAAGAACTGGTGCAATTGCAATTTCCAGTCAAGGGCTTATTGCAAGTATTCCTCTGTGCAAATGTACCATTGGTACTGTTACTTAGTAGATGGATCTAAAGGAGCTCATGGTTTAATGAGCAACTTATGTAGTTTCATTCAGGCAACTCCGACAGCCAAGCGTTTTACCTAGGCATGTAGTAGTCAGCCTCTGTAGACATAATGCATCTGTTTCCTGTTCAGAGCCCTGGAGGTTCCACAAAACAGATACCTCTTGACTTCTTTCTCGGGACTATTTATATTTTAAAATATATGAAATTAATTTTATTTGGGTGACTAATTCTAAGGGGAATTACTTATTGACCAAATAATTGCTTCATTCAGTGAGCATTTTCCATCAAATAGACTTCCAAAAGTTACCCCCAGAGTGAGAATGCTTAGTCAGTTACAGAATATGAACTATTGAGACCATAGATAAGCACTGTACATTCTTCAGAACCGGCTGGCATGCGGGGAGCAGAAGGCTGAGGCACCCAAGGAGCTAATACTAGTTATCACTAAGCATCTCACTTTGAGACTTCAACAGCTGAATTCAAACACAGACAATGTTCACTCTGGTGAGCATTCTCCAAGTTAAAGATCTCGCTTCTCTGTAAAGCAGGATTTAATATTGGCCCAGGTAGATGATAAACATGAGAAAGCAGGCTCAGAATTTTGATGGTGTTGTTTAAGATTATGCAAACATTATCTTTGTATAGCACTGATATAAAAATGAAATTTTCTGTGAGATAGCATACGTGCTGTTCCTCTGTGTATCAGGCTTGATGGCCAGAAATATTCTCTCCAGCTCTGAGCATTTGGCTAAGCAAACATTCATATCTTTAAATGCACTGTTACTTATTGGCACAGTGTGGCAAGCCATACAGAAGTTTCTTCTCATACTCCATGAAGACAGCAACAACTGTCTGTAAAGGTACTGGCTTGGCATTTAGAAGCCCTTATAGGTAGTGTGGAAGACTAGTGGAGTGTTTTTGGAGCCAGTCAGTCTGAGGATGTCCTGTCTGCCTGACTTTGAGCTGCATAATCTTTCTGTGCCTCAATTTTGTTATACAAAATGGGTATTAAAATAAAGCAGCTATTTACAGGGCTATGGTGACGATTACATGAGATAATATATGAAAGTTATTCCACAGTGATTGGCATGCACTCATCCAGCTATTGAATTCTAATTATCCTCCACAAAGTGTGGTATGCTTGGCTCTGAAGAGCAATCAGAGACTTTCGCAATGTTATTCATTGCATCAGAAAGGATGTCTATTGATTCCTAGTCAGGAGACTACTGTTCACATCGGCTCAAAATCATAGAGGACAGAAAGCCATTAAGAACACACTCAGCTAGACTTCAGCTTATTCTACTTAATGTCATTGTCCATTGGTAATGGAGACACACAGTCTGCAACAGTCTCAGTTCTCTCGTCAGTAGCTGCTGTCACAGACTCTCAGACTGATACAGCTATCAGCAAAAGGGAAGCGAAAGCAGATGAATGAGTCTGGTGGCTGCCTTCAGAAGGCATCACCAGCTATGTGTAAACAGAAGTACCTGGCACTGGAATTCTATCAGGGGGTGGAAGGCTGGGTTCTTGGAAATAAAACAACTATACATGAACAAATGCTACGGAGCATGTGCAAAGGTGAGAAGATGCAAGGCTTTAGTAGGCTGGATGTTTATCCCCTTCCAGTCTCAGCCCTAAAGCAATAGTCCAGCCAGAGAGCTATGGCAGTAGCAGAGGCATCCAACCTGCATAGTTGCCAAGGATTGCCTGCAAGCTGACTAAATATTATCTCAGGAAATCATGACATGTTTCAAGTACAGGTTCTTTACTTAGGACATCACTAGCATTTTATAACTGTAAGTCTTCCTGATCAACAGATTCTGAAAGTACAATGTGAGATGGATCTGAATTTCTATCTGCTGTAAAGCAGGTCTTTTTATTCCAAATTTCGGAAACCATTCCCCTGTGTATAGGTTAAGATGCAACTGACCACCGTCATGTAACTTGTGCCTGGACTATCAGGACAATAACCTCTTTGGTATGATATTGCCAGTGAGACCATTCTTGCTCTCCTACAAAAGGCCGTGCATGTGGCTTGTTCACAGTAGTATTCAAGTCTCGTGTTCTATAAGGTCATTTTGAATATCTAGTGCTGATGACCTTATGTGAGACTTGAGTACGCATGTGAGTGTTGGCATGTATTTCCAGAATATTCTACTTCTGCGACCTTTACTCCTGGTTTCACCATTCCACATGGATAAAACTGAAGCCTTTTCTCTGAATCTGATTAAGGTTATTGGTGTTGTGCACGAGTTTCAGTTTAGAGAAGAGTCATGAGGACATGACTCTTAATATGTGCTTAATATGTGTTAATATGTGTTGCCATCACTAAAGAGGTTGGTCAGATTGAAAAAAACTATGCAACATTTACCGACACAGCCCTTCTCCAACCATGTCCCTGTAGATGCACATTTCAGCCTCTTTATCTGTTGTCCATGTGGAAAGACTTACTTGATCCCAGTGGGCCCCTAACCCATCCGTGCACTGTCTTGGTACAGACATTGACTGCCTTGTGCAGATTCTTTGCTTTTCTATACAAATAGCAAAATGACAAAGTTCACATAAATTTCCAGTGATATTATAAATACTAGAAATACTTTGAGTTAATAAAGATAACATAGAGAAAAGGGTTCTGCCTCATGCATACATGTGCTCTGAATTGGTAGCTTTAGGGTTTACCCTGGTCAGAGCCTCTGTGTTCCCATGGGATGCTGTTCATATCAGCTCTTCCCTGGCCATCTCCCAGGGGAAGGGGAGTCTATATTAAAAGTTGTTGTGTGAAAACTCCTAATACCTCTAAAGATGAGAAAACTTGAGTGGTTTTCATCTCTCCAATGATCTAAGAATTGTCAGACTTACTGTTTGGACATAGACTTGTACTCTGGCCCATTTCATTTGTTCTCTGTGCTTCAATCATGTGGGTGACATTCATCAGACTTCTGTTAGTCAGTCTTACAGCCTAACAATCCACCCTCAAACTCGAAGGCTTGTAAAATTAGTATGTGTCACCAGCTATGATTCCGTGGGGTCAGCAAGGTCAGTTGAGCTGATCACTGAGGTCACTGGAAGTCTCAGCTGGAGATGAATTGTCCAAGATGGTCTTACATTTTGGGTGGTTAGATGCATAGGTAGACAAAGGGCTCAGCTGGCATGACCTTTCCTTCATGAGCTAGCCTGAGATCCTTCACCAGAGGACTGGTTTCAAAAAGCAATAAACAACCTCGGGCTCCAGTGTTCACTCACTTGTCAAGCCACTCTCAGGCTGATATTGTCCATTGGGCAAAACAAATCACATGACCAAGTCTATACTACAGTAGAAGGCTCTGCAGAAATCCTGGAGAACAAGAGATGCATACAGAACACTGAGGATCTTCAATGTGACAACCCAGGCCAATGGAGTGAGAATTCTATTCAGGCCACAGGCTTTCACTGTTGGTATTTCACTGAAAATAGACACTCAACGTAAATCTGTTATTTGTTACTAGATTCTGATCGTTTATCTTTTATACATGGCTTCTGGGTGCAAAATGCCATGTTACTCTCAAGATTTTTTTTTTTTTTTTTTTTTTTTTTGAGACACTTTCCCTCTAACTCCAGTTAGCCTGGAATTTGCTATGTAAACCAGACTGACCTTACACAGATGTCTTAAGAACTCTACTCCCGCAGTGAGGCCCAGTGTTCAGCCTCCCCATCCCCAGATTTGAACCGACTGAGCAAACCGGAATACTCTCCAATTAGAGAAAACAGTTTATTCGGGGTTTCTTAAAAAGGATTCATCCCCAGGTAGAGAGAAAGAAATTTCATATGGGAGAGCCAGCATTTTGATCAGAAGTCCAGTGGACCTCCAGCACACACATCCAAGGTGGGTATCTCCTACCCAGCTTTCACTGCTTTCCCGCTGGACCCTCCCCCTCAAGTCACTGATTGGTTGGAAAGTAGTAGACTCTATTGGCTTCTTCTCTGTCAATCACATTCTTGAAGGCATGCTCCTTGAGGCAGAGAGGAACTCTGTAAATGTACCCCCTACAATGGATTTACCTGCCTCTGCCTCCTATGTGCTGGGATTAAAGATCCTGCACCAATTTCTCTGGATTTAAAAGGCAACTTTCAAAATATTCAGTGAACCAGAGGAGATACTGAACCAAGAACAGCAGACTAGAGATCGGGTGAGATGGCTCAACAGCTAAGAGCACCGGCTGCTCTTGCAGAGGGCCTGGTTCAATTCCCAGCACCCACATGATGGGTAACAACCATTTGCAACTTGAGTTGCAGGGCCATCAGATGCCATCTTCTGACCTCCACTGGCCTTGTACACAGGCAATACACTCATACAAATAAAATAATAAATAATTTTTTTTTTAAATAACAGCAGACTAAATCTAAGCAGACACACTTTGACACATGACATCGAGTCAGTTTAGCAGCTAAGGCAAGACCCTCATTCTCAGTGAGAGTGATTTCCTCCCCCCAGAAGCTGAGAGACTGGGGCTAAACCTGGCTCTTGTGTTCTGAAACTGTAAGACATACAGAATATGTAGAATAGTACAAAAGTGTAATCTGTGATCCAGTAAATATATTTTTATACTACAATGAAAATATTGACCTTAGCAAGCTCAGGTCAATAAATTACATTTTCATCAAAGGAAAACAATATCTATTTTTTGTCTACAGATAAAATAATACTTTTAAGAATAAATCTAGCAATGGAAATGAGTCTGTGTCTTGTCCTAATAAATGCCATTATATACAGTAATATTGTTATGGTTCATCATTCATTAGGGCTGGGAATTCTTTGATTTAAAACCAGGGTATTATACTCTTAATTCATCATCCAGGTACCTTTCCTTCTGAAGGAAAGATAAAAACCATCTCTCATTCTTTTTGAGCCATTAGTACATGAAATAGTATATTCATTATATAAGAACTGGAGCTTTTAAGCTATCAATGGAGTCTTGTTTGGTCAGCTAAAGCACATGCATTGCCTTGTATGGATACAAAGTGATTCAAAGCAAGATATCTTTTAATCCTCTGAGCAGAAGACTTATATATTTCTCTAGCCTGCTTTCACTGTTAACGTTTCTTATTTCTTTTTGTTTTCCTCTGGATTTGACTCTCTGTTAGATAAGATTTTTTTAAGCAAAGAAGCTTTATGTGTAGGCTTGGCAAAAAGAATTGCTCTAACCGTCCTTCTCTTTTAGAGTAAAGCAGTGTTAACATTCATGGGTAGGGGTAATGCTTGCTGGCATCCAAACACAGAGTACCTGTATGGAGGGGCAGAGTATCACTTGGTCTCACTTGCTCAGTTGTATTCAGTCAAAAGATTGGTAATTGTGCAAACAGTTGAGAAAAACAGAGAATGAAATTAGGGAAGCAGAGAATTTTAGTGGTAAAATGAAAAGGAAAATTTAAATGGACTCTGTCTCTCTGCTATTTCTACCATTACAGGATGTGACTACCAAAGCTCCCATATAGCATGCCCCAAACACATGCAGGAACCATGGCTTAAGAGCTCCTTCTTAAGAATTCTCATGAGACAGTAATAAAAGCCTACGCAGAGTCTCTGCTTGACACACACACACATGAGAGAAAGAGAGAGAGAGAGAGAAACAATTAAAAAATAAAAGGGGGGAGGGTAGAAAACTGGCTCTGCAGTTAACAGCACTGGCTGCCCTTGCAGAGGACCCAGATTCAATTCCCAGAACCCACATGGCAGCTAACAACCAGCTGTAACTCCAGTCCTAGGGGATCTAACGCCCTACTCTGGTCTCCATGGACATTGCACACATGAGGTGCATTTACATACACTCAGGCAAAACACTCATACACATAAAATAAAAATAAATAAAATCTCCAAAATACTAAAAAAATGAAAGTTTAAAATAATCTAAAATAAAAAAAGAGTCCAACCCCAGACTGGATTTCAGTTCTGGCTTTAATTGGGCTTTGGGCAAGTCAAATTATAAGCCTAAAGTTTTTCATTCTAAGAGGACGTCAAGACCTAGCTCATGGGAAACCTGTGCTGGTCAAGTTATGTACTGAAGGACATATATCTACAAAGTGCCTAACACAGTAAAGACAGTCTTCCTTTCCACAAGTTGCTTCTTCATCTCCACATCTATGAAAGCTAAATTTGGAAGGAGATGGGCAAAGCTCACAGGATTCTTATCGTAGAATCGTCTTGGGTGTCCTGGTGTGTAGCCCACTCTCTTCCTAGACTTGCTGAGCTGGCCAACTCCACATTCCACCTAAGACATAATCATCATATCTTTCTTCCATTATATTATATATATTAACCAGGGTTACAGTGTAATAGTTATAGCTAAAACTCTGTACTCTAACCTCAGCCAGTCTGAGGCTCAAGACTTGATCCTACCACAAGCACGCTGTGGTGCTTCGGTAAATTGCCTTAATCTGCATGATAGTCTGTCTCCTCATTGTAGACTGGAATTATGAGGAATAAGTAAGGTAGTACACATAAAATGCAAGGCACATGTGTATGTACTTGCACGGCTTCTTCTGGGACATCCTGTCCTGTCCTGTCTGGATGTCTGGTCACCAGCCTCTTTGGAACATCCTTGTGATATTACCGTAAGGTTGGAAAGTAAGAAATCATCAACAGAATAGAGAAGAGTTTCCTCTTCACCACTCATTGATTGCTGGGCCAAATTTCTGGAAATAAATGAGTAAAGTACTGGTAGGAAAGAAAGCAGCTCAGAGTCAAAAGCATACATGTCTGGGCCGAACCTGAAGAGCCAGAGCAGGCTCACTGAAGTGCTCAGGGACATGTCACAAAGCCTGCAGTGGAAGAGGAAGAGGTAGAGGTATGGTGAGCCTATGTAAACCAAAACTAAGGAATTGAAATGGAATCGAAATGAAGTAAAAAACAGGCCCAGGTGGTGCTTTCAAAGCCAAGGTGACCCTGGTACTTGTACACTGATGCTTAGGTTAATGAGAGTCAAAGCGGCCTTTTACTCAAGGTGTCCTCAAGAATGGCCCCTTGTCCATCCATCATTTGACTCTTTAGTGATGTAGTTCCAAAAATGAAAATCAAAAATCATGATTTTTTTTATTCTATTTGCCTATTCCTTAAAGAATGTTTTTAAATGAGATTGTCTAGGTATAAAATATCATGAAAATCATATGCATAATCTATAAGTAGTGTGCACATTGATATTGTATATTAAATATGAGTATATTATCATACATACATATGAAGAGACAGACAGACAAATAAGAGTTGAAAATATGCATGGAGAAAATTTCATGAAACTTCACTGTAATCTCTTAACTGATTTTCTCTCTAAGGAACAGAATTACTTGCAGTTATCCTTTCTTTATATCTCTGCGTTCTATCAAAGCTTTTGTTAAGAGCGAACATGTATGTGGAACCCTGTGTAATAAGGGACAGAGAGAAGAGATGGGAGAGGAAAAGAAAGAACAAAACAGAAAGACAGAGGCGGGAGAAGGAGTGGGAAGGAAGAAAGGGGGACGGGAAAGGAGAGAAAGAGGAAAGAGGAGGAAGGGAGGGAGGGAGGAAGGGAAGGAGGGAGGAAGAGAGAGAGAGAAGGAGGGAGGAAGATAGAAGGATAATAAAGAAAAGCAAGAGAAAGGGAAGAAACAAGACAAGATATAAAGAGGATGAAAGGGGAGACGGGAGGGAGGACGGCTCGGAGGACAGGAAAGAGAGAGACAGAAGGGACTGGGAGTGTGAGGGAGGTTGCTTCACTGAGCTCTCTGATGCCATTCAACCTGTCATGTGCCCGTCATCTTTCTCCACATCAAGAGATCCTGCTCTTCTTGTCCACGTGGGGCTCCCCTGACATGACCATTGATTATGCCACACACCCAGTCCCTAAGGATGTCTCTTTTTGGTATCTGATAAAACCCAGGTCTGAAGGATGACAACTTCCTGAAGCCACAAAGTCAGCCTTGGACGAAGATCCTCCAGCAGTAAACATATTCTGTGACTCCCTAGAGCTATTCCATATTCAGTTATGTTATCTTCCTGTTCTGAAACATGGTCATAAAAACAGGAAAAAAAGCAAACCTTAATTCTCAGTGGTAGTCACCTTGTCGAATGTTGGTACAAAACAGAACTAGCCACAGAGTTCAACCTCTGTTCTAGAGCCTTTCCTGAAGCTACCTACTCCCCAAGTAAGCAGGGCCTAAGTCACCTGCAAGCAGTCTTATTTTCCTCTCTCCTAAACATATCTTTTCAGTGTATGCTATTTAAGTGTAAATGGTATAAAATGGGATTGACATCATGTAATTACTTGCCTTTTACACTGTGTTAACTTAATTTGCTTTTCATTCTTAGGTATTTAAGAGACCATTATTTTCCCATCAGATGTTACTGTCTGCCAATTAAAGAATTAGATGGATGAGGTAGAGAGAACACAGTGTTCAGGAAGATGTCAGGTAGATGTACTGAGAACAATAGCTTTCCATCCCTTTCCTTTTGTCAAAGTCACCAGTTTACCCACTTACATGATACCTTTTATTCAACATATGTTATACGTTGGTTGCACTCACAAAGAAAAATAGCTTATCTGTGGAATAAGTTTAACAATTAAATATGAGTGAAGTTTCATCTCCAAAGAAAAAGTGGACAGGGGTCCAGTTCAGGAGCTAGAGTTAGTGCGGGGTCACATTTACCCTCCCTGGCGCTCCTGAAGTAGTGGACGAGAACACGTGGTGGTAGGACAGGATGGTGATACAGTAGGATGTCCAGAGCCAGGCAGCCTCTGCTTCACCAGGTGAGACTTTCCTCGGAACCACATCGCAGCTGCCACTTCAATTTCATGATGAAATATGATTCGTGTCTGCGAAAGTAGGGGCTTGAGCCATTCTAAGTGCAGTGTGGTGACCTGAACAAAAAAAAAAATGCAAGTCATTTTTCTTCTTATTCAGCCTTATTTAAGTAATAAGAGCTGTGGCACTGAGGGCTTTCTATCTCATCCCTTGAAACCCAGTCATTTTCTTTTTCTCGGTGTCATTATGGAAAGCGCCTGTACTTTGGAAGTGCAGGAAATCATAGTAATTGCCCAAGAACAGTGGAGGGAGAAAAAGGTCCAGGACAAAGGTACAGAGATTTGTCAACTCCATAAAGTACTTTTTTTAGGAACGCGTATTATCAAGTAAGAAAAGGTCATCATAAGCACAGCCAGATAGTTCCAACCATTAATAAATTAGTAGACTGGCAGTTCTGATAATTCAGGGGCCAAAAGAAGAGAGCAGTTTATGCAACCCTTAATTACAAAATCTGATTGTTGTGTCCCCACCTTCTCATCAGACTTCTTAGCTCTTCTTCTGGCCTGGAAAAGTGAGTGCAGAGGGTTTATCAAGCAAAGGACTACACGTTGTTTTGATACCCTAATCCCATCTTTATAGCACATACTGGTTAGTGACTCCATCACTCTCCTGAGAGACTAGCCCCACAGACCACATGGCTATTAACAAATCACAGGATTAACCCTGAAATCACTGCAAGCCTGAATCAACGATGCCCACTCACAGCTTCTCAGCTCACACTTCCCCCATCTGTTTGTAAAAGGTAATTAGATAGTCGCAGTCACATACAGCTACATTAATTTATATTTATGCTAATGAAAGTAAACAGAACTCAAATGCTCACTCTTCATTTGCAGTAGCCATGTTTCAAGTGGTTGCTAGTCATGTACCAGTGGCTACCATGTTGGATGATGCAGAAGTAGACCTTATCTATTATCACAGGAAGTTCCATGAGGTACTTTGGAACTACAGCTCTTGGTCTCTTAGCTCTCCCCCACCCTCCTCCCACCCTCCCAGTCCCCCCCCTCCGCCCCACCCCCCCCAAGGAAAAGTCATGGGGAAACAGGACTTTTCAGGTCCGGAGCCGTGGCTCTCAAACTTGAGCACATACCAGGATGACCTGAGAGCTTATTCTAACACACTGCTGGGGCTCACACCTAGAGCTCCTAATTCCCTTGGTCTGGAATGGGTCCCAGGGATTTTCAGTTCTAACAAAATCCCAGGTGATGCGGATGCTTCCAGTCAAGGGACCACACTTAAAGCATTACTGTTCTACAGAAAGTAGGATTGATACCAGGAAAGTTACTGCAAAGTGATCCACCCAACTTCTAAATTAGAATACCATGTTTCAGGCTTAATTCAACACTTACCTGTTGGCAACTTTCTACATGCAAAGTACCTTGTTAAGTACTGGGCTATAAACACCTAACCTCAACTATGTAGCCAAAGAGAAACATTGAGTCATGCTTTCGTGTAGAAAGCCCTGGCTACACCTGGCTAATGAGCACCTGAAACATGGAGGGAAGGAGCGAAATTTAATTTTTCTTTGTATTTAGTTGTAATTTATATCTAAACAAGCATTTTTCCATTAAGCATAACTAAATCTTTTTTGGCAGAACTATGTTTGACTTGAGCCATTGACGATTTTAACATTTTTTTTAAATTGAGAAAATTCAGATGAAAGCAAATTAAGACTTGGCTCAAGCCCAAAAATACACAGTATTGATTTGTGATGAAGAAAAGCAAGTATAATATTTTACCAAGAACTTTTTATGATTACCTGCTGACATAATATTTGGTATACAATGGGTTAATATCAATATATTATTGTTTTATTGAAATTATTTTCATCTATGTTTTCTAACTTTTATGTGATTATCCAAAAATAAGAAAGCTAAGTTACATATGTGATTTACACTGTATTCTTATTGGACTATGCTGATCTAGAACATAACCTCACTCTCATGGTCTACCAATTGCCCTCTCATCCACTGGGACCCTGGTACTAGAGGGGAAAGTAGAGGACTAATGATCTCTAAGGCCTTGTATTGTTCTGGAAGTCTGTGACTCTTATAAGACAACCTAATCTACTAGGCATAGTAGTCTTCCTTATTTTTCCTCCAAAAATTGGGTGAATCTGCCCATCATTCCTCTCTGAAGAGCATGACAGTCGATGCTCCATTTGCAGAACAGATACAAGGTTTAACCATGACTGAAGTTCTGAAGCCACAGAGGTCCTCATGTCAGACGCTATACACACAGCACTAATGGTGCTGCACTTCTGAAACACCTCCCAAAAGGTCTGTGGTAATGGGTTTATGTTTCTTGTGTAGGTCCAAACACTGGACTCCCAACACCAAACACTTTCCACCAGCCGTAAAAATGTACAAATTAGAATGCCAAAAATTATTCAATTCGGACAGGAGTCACTGATGGGACCTGGTATTCTCAGGTTTTTGGCATCTTGTTCAAAGACTTAAAGAAGAACACACAGCTTGTAAAGTGACAAGGAACTTTATTCAGAAATAAGCAATAGTACAAATCAGAAACATCACAAGACAGCATCGGGTTTCTTGAGTTAGAGTACTCAAGAACTCCTTAGCTATTGCCTGGGAGTTCCATTTATGGGGTCTAGAGGAGGAAGAGTTGGTTGCTAAGGAGTGTACTGTGGATAATTCTCTGTATTGACAGGCTTGCGTTGCATAAGCCTTTCTTACTGAACATGTCTTTTCTCATGATGCACGTGATTTTAGTAATGTGCATGCCCAATTATGTATAGGCATAAGATAGTGAATAGAGGATGTTCCCTAAAAGTTCACTCAAAGGACACATGCACATGTACTCCAAACTGGTTCAGGCTAGATCCGCCCCATGCCTCTAGTTCTCAGATATGTTCCAGGACAAGACATGTATCAGTGGAAACTAAACCCAAAAGGGGAGTTACTAAGGATTGCTAAGGAGCAAACGATTCCATTGTTTGAAGCACATGTGCAGTGATACACGTGCGGGTCCTAGGTTGGTACGGTATTGTTAGGAGAGGGGTGCACAGATAGTCCGACCCAAGTGGAGCCCCAGCTGTCTAAACTAGCTGTACTTGCCTGCTTCATCATGGGCTCTGTGGTCAAAACTCTGCAATCTGTTTCAACCAAGTACAAATGACACATGTAAAGAAGTAAAAGCAAGCCAGTGACATTAAGATTATGAATGCCATCTTCCATCTCTTCTATTGTCTGAAAGGTCACCAAATCTAAAAATTATTAGTAATACTAGTAACAAGAACCAGCTAAATCTCAATGAAGACCAGAACTCAGCAAACTGTGAGGCTGACTTGTTTTGGATAAATGTCGAACTTCACTTCTTATGCTGTCATTTTCTGCCAATTCTGTCACCTCCTCAAATAACAAGTTGACCACTGCTTCATAGTGACAGGATCCCAGGCACGGCACTCAGAGCATCTCCAGACATGTCCCTCTCCCTCCTCCATGAAACTGTCTCATTTTGTGTCTCCCCACCCGGAGATCTGTACATCCCATACCCTTAAAACCTAGCTCCCCTAGATTTATTTTATATTCATTTTACTTGAGAGTTTTTTGAGACAGCATCTCACCGCCCTGGGATGACCACAAACTCACAATCCTCTGTCCTCGGTCCTCCCAAAGGCTGCAATTACAGGTGTGACCACTGTGCCTGGCTATTCTTTGGTATAATTTCTTAGCGATGGCAATGTCTTAAAAAAATAAATGATCAAAGGATGAGGGCTCAGATACTCTACAGACTGAAAGTTTTCAGACATAATGTTTTCTTTAATCAGATGATGGAAACAATTATTTACCTACAGGTGAAGTTCATTTCCAAAGCAAAGTAAAACAAATCTCCCTTCTCAGCTTTGGTTATCTCACTGATAACCAATACATGGAAACCTTGAGGAAGCTCTGACGATGGCAGTAGATGCCTGAGGGTCACTAATGGGCTTCAAGGACTGTCATGGTACTTGCCCCTTCAGATCATCCTCTATGCTATAGCTGACCCCAACATGACCTGTCAAACCTAGGTTCATGTTGGCTTTAGAATAGCTTCCTTACTGAGATCAACTCAGATCTACTTCTTAAGTGATGGAAGATAAACCTCAGAACTAGAGACATTAGTACACTGAAGTCAGTGACGGATACATGTTGGCTTATTGGAAGAATGTCTTCAGCATTAACAAGAAAGCCCTCCCTGCAGCCACCAAAGAACTGAAATGTTCCAATTTACCAGATCATGGGAAATTGAGAAAGTAACTTTTACTGAGCTGAGGAGAATTCTTCTTTAAATTATAATTTTATTGGACTAATGCTTTGGTAATTTGCATTTTGTCAATGCAAAGCATACCAGAACCAAATGTTGGTATTCCTTGGCAAGTAGAAGCCAACCTGTGGTAGGCTGTTATCCGATGATAACAGCACAACTTTCAGAGGCTGTTCTTCACCTATACCATCAGAAATCATTGTTTATAGAATCTGGCAGTGCCTAGTACCAGCAATGGGGCAATGAGATGGGCACAGCCACATGATGCACAATGCCTCGAAGAACCTTTAAGGTCAGTGTACCCTTTTCTTCACCATTATAGAAAAAAATAGAAGCAAATAGACATGTGCAATATTTCAAGAAACAACTAAATACCCATTTATGAGGAAATTTGAGTGAATTTAAGCAAATCACATGAAAGAATAATATATATCACTAAAAACAATCTTTTAACAAATGTTTTGTTTTGCTTAACATTTTAATTTTTGATACGGGATATTTGAACCGTATATAGGCAATATTTTAATGTTATAAAAGCTACTCAAGTAAATGATTCCCTCATTACCCTAGTCATCTCCAGAGACAGTCAGTATGCATCAACGTTTTTTATCTTGTCAGATGTATTTTATGCATTGTGTGAATAGATGTTTGTTTTGTCTGTCATGGTAGAATGAAGTCCATTTCATAGTGAGGCATCCAAAATCCCCATCAAGAACCCCTCCTAATTGTCCTTACAGAAACTCCTCAAATATTAGGATACAATCTGCCCCTACACTTTTTCTACGAAGGTTAAGATGTGTTTCATAGTGAACTTTTTCCTTAGACTTTGTGCTTCTTCTCAGAATAAAATCATAACATGCAAACATCTTTGTAGAAACTATTTTGAATCTCTGGATAAGCATTCAACAATTTTCAAAAAAAAATTCTTAAATGAATAGATCCTATAATATTGTGCCAAAGAATAAATGTTAGCATTGAACAGTAAGTAAAAACAGCTTGTCCTAGTTCTCTTTCTATACTGTGATTAAAACACTGACCAAAACCAACTTGGGAATGAAAGGGTTAGTTCAGCTTACACTGCACTCATCCATTGAGGAAGCTCAGGATGGGAGCTCAAGCAGGAATCTGGAGGCAGGAACTGAAGCACAGACCACAGATGAATATTGCTTATTGGCTTGCTCCTCTGGCCTGTTCTCAGCCTTATTTCTTACATAATCCAGGACCACCTGCCCAGGGATGGCACCACCCACAGTGGGCCAGGCCCTCCCACATCACTTAGCCATCAAGAAAATGCCTCATGGCCATGCCTATGGGCCAATCCAACAGAGAAAATTCCTCAAGTGATGTTTCCTCTTCCTAGGCGTGTCAAGTTGGCAGGTAAAGCTCTCCAGCACACAGCTTAAGTAAAAGTTCTGATAGTAACAAAAAACTTGGACTTCAGTCTGAGGAGGTTCAGTACAACAGTTGGATCCAAATATCAAGACAGCAGTATACACAAGATGATGAGAAAGGGAGTTTCCTTTGCCACTGACCTAACTTGCAGATGGTTATATCCCCCAGCTATTTTGTTAGAACCATACAGGAATAAAGGGAAAGTCTACAACCTTGAATTAGTACTTCCTTTATTCCTGTTTAGTTATTTAATGTTTCCTTCTGCTCACTAAGAAAGTCACCACAACATACAGACTTTCATTTTATAGGTGATGAACATTTTCAAGTTAAAAGTAGTATCATATAAACTATCCTTATTTATGCTCTCAATGCTGCTATAACTAGTATAACAATGTCTATAATCTCCTAAAATAACAGGCAACTTGTAGCTAAATAATTAGAAAGTGTCAATAAGCAAAGACCCAACAGTAAGCGAGCATTTTTTAAAAATATTTATTATTTTTCTTTTTTATGTGTATCGCCTGAATGTACATGAGTGCACCCATGTCATGCAGTGCCTGAGGAAGTCAGAAGGGGGCATCAGATTCCCTGGAACTAGAGTTACAGACAGTTTTTAACCCCCATGTGGGTGCTGGGAACTGAACCTAGGTCCTCTGCAAGAGAAGGCAGTGCTCTTAACTGCTGAGTCATCTCTTGAGCTTCTGTAAGTGTACATTTGATAGACCTTACTGATGAATTCGTATGCAGATATTACTTTTCCTGTCATGGCATTACAGAGAGTAAGAACTAGCATGGGGCTCTTTCTAGAGGAAGGAATGCATGATCACAAGAGTGCTCTGCACCATGCATCAGCTGACAAGTCAGCTTTCAAGTACTGAGCTGAAAAACATACTCATTCCCAACCTCCCAAGTGGGGCACCCAGCATGTCTGGGGTTGTGCCACTTTTCTGATGCAGGGCTCTGGGCATCCTTTAGTAATGGCCACCATATCCTGACACTGTCTATGTGTCAGACACAGTCCAAACACTTTTCCACAGGATTTCACTTTTTCTTTCATCAGCTTCTGGTGCAGGAATGCCAGTGGATAAATGGGGAAACTGACACAAAGAAGTTGATTCTCTATCCCAAAAATTTATCTCCCAAGAGCACTAGTCAGAATACCAACCAGTACAGGCGGGTTCAAGGCCCATGCTGCAAACCAGTGATTCCCAAGGTTTGATCTTCAATCAAATTCTTTCAGGCCAGCCTCTTGACTGAGATCTTGTAAGACACAAATCACACTTCTACTGAGTTTCCTTGTTCTCCAAGAACCATTTCACTGGGAACTTAGTTGATTAGTAGGAATATTAAACTGTATCTTTCACATGGTAGATTGACTATTTTAGAAACTGGTAGCTAGGCATGGTGGCGCATGCCTTTAATCCCAGCGCTTGGGAAGAGGAGGCAGTCAGATCTCTGTGAGTTTGAAGACAGCTGGGGCTACAGGGAGACTCTGCCTCAAAAGGACAAAAAAAGAAACTGGTAAACAGGTGTTGCTTCTGATTTCCTCTGACAGGTGGGGTCATGGGCAGGGAACTCCGAGCTCCACACATACTGGACAAATGCTATCACTGGGCTACATCCAGTCCCCAGCCTTGTTTCTCAGAGACCACAGAGAGCTGGAAATACGAGTGAATGGGAGTGGGTGGGACAGGAGGACTGTGAGGTCTTTGCTTAAACAAACTGAAATACATTTTTAAAGTTGAGTACCATCTTCCTAATCGTTATGCTCAGTGTTCGTACCCTTGTACGTAAATGGAGCCAGGCAGGGTGGTACTTGGTAACAACAGTGATAGAATTGTTATGTTGTTTTATTTTCCATTCTTTGAAAAGGTTCTATTACTGTTTTCTGAACTAACTGCAATCTCAAGCAAGTCAGATGAACAAACACTATACTAGTGACGAACTGTCTTCACTCTCATGGTGATTCATTTTTGAGCGAATATTGCTTGAATTCTTGCCTGTATTAAAATATACTAATGATTCTGCCTTTTTCCTACCCTAAGCAAATATAAACTACTCAGCATAGCCATTTAGATTCTTCAAAACCCCAGAATAAGCACTTTTCTGAAACATACCTAAAGCGGCTGCTCCTTCGACACGTCAACCGCCTTCAGCAAACCAAAGATAATTTTTAGATTCCAAAGTGCTAACTATTCTTGGACCCATTAGTTTCAAGGTCACAGGCAAACTGGATTATCTGCCACCACTGTTCCCAGCGCGCGCCGAGACGGGGACTGTGCTTTATTCACTGAAATGCCCCTGCAGCATCCATGCTCTTCTTCGCTGCTAGGGTACAGTTCTTAATTTTCAACCATTAGACAAGAATTCATTATTCCTCCAGATCACCCAGTCACTATGATAGCAAATGTGGTGATGTTAAATACCGGTTGTTTCTTCTGGGCAACTTTTATCTCAGCAAACAAGAAAAAAAATAAAAAGAATTGTCTAAATAGAGTAAGAGAAGAAGTCTTCTAAGTTGTTGTATGAGATTTATCACTGAAAATACCTCGGTTTTGTTGACCCCAAAGCAGCTATATTTTAATAATGCTTTTCAAGCAGTTTGAAAAGAACTTAGTTTCCCATTTAATAGTGCTAAGGACAGCAGCTTGAACACCTAATAAGCATCAAGGATGAGGAACGACCAGCAAGTACAATGGAAGTGCAAACACTACCACGTTCACTAAACTGTCCACATTCAGGTCTTTTACTTTTGTTGTGACAAAATAAGGTGCACCTCCCAGTTTTGTACAAAACCCTGTAATCCTATAAAACAAAGGAGAGAGAACATCATGGACATGTATTTTTCACTCTTTCTTTGGAAACCACAATCTAAGCCCTCTCTCTGCTCAGTCCTGAAGTAATACTTAGCAAGAAGGATTGCTAATGCATTCAAGGTAACAAGTAAGAATATTAACATGAAAATGCTTCCTGGTATCATGGTACACACCCATAATCTCAGTGCTCTGGCAGCTGAGGCAGGAAGATCGTGAGTTTGAGGTCAGCCTGGACTACATAGTGAGTTCCAGGAGAGCCTGGGTGACTTAGAGAACCATGTCTCTAAATAAAGAAAAAAAGAAAGAAAGAAAGAAAGACTAGGGATGTAGTTCTGCGGTCCTGGGTTCATGCCTTAGCACTGAAAGGAAAGAAAGGAGGGAAGGAAGAGAGAAAGAGAGAGTGGAAGGATAAGAACAGGTCAATGCACTCGAATGTGCATGAAAACAAGTAACAGTTCTCATTTGGAGACTTCCTTGTGTCAGGTGGTGCAATTTCATTAAGGTAAAGAGAACGGTGAAAAACTTTAGGACCCAAAACTCACAGAGCTATTGGTCAGTAGCCTCCTATGGTCCAGCTAAATGCAGAGAGGCATTCTGGGGACTTGTGAACTCAACAACTACTTTCTGCCGTCCATCCCACTTGGCAAGCCTTAAATTACTGTAGGTAAAAGATAACCTAGTGTCTGCTTCTTACTCTACAGAAGAAAGGACTTGTGCAATCTGCAGAGTAACTTTGACCTGTGAGGGCCACCAAGTCCTGTAGACTAACAGGACTTGGAAACAATTCTCCAAGACTTCACCAAACACAGTAATAAGCAATATTACATCTACAGCACATCTTTCTTGAACTGCTCCTAACAGACATTCACCGCTCCTTTGTAAATGTCTGTAAATTCACTGTCCTTTGTAAATTGTTGAAATGAAAAAATGAGGTAATGTATTTAAAGAGAGTAACATAGTTCACAAGAGCTATGGTTGTTCCTTCGTTCTATGGATCTTTGAGGGTTCTGGAATGAAAACAGTGAATGGCTTAATATATTTCCTTTTAATTGCTTCTCTGGATTTCCTTCTTTTTACTTTAGATCAGACTAAACTTCTGTTTTGAGTTTGAAAAAAAATTTTTGCATTTAGTTTGGCAACATGTGATTTATGTGGTTTTATATTCTTGATTTGTTTCTCACTCTCTTCAGTAAAATATTCACAACTTTAGTTGGCTGCAAGATTCTGTAAGATGTCCCTCGATGAGTGAGAGAAAAGAACTAGGCACAGTTCTACCTTGTAAGATACTTGAGGGATGAATTTCTTTTTGCTAATGCAAGCATGGGCTGCACACTGAGATAATGCTCTTATTCTTGGACTTTTCTACATTTTTAAGTAAATTTACTGTATCTGGTTGTTAAGCTGTCTCTTGGTGAATATGTTCCCTAGAAGATATGAGATGAGAAAGAATGTTTTTGCTGGTTTTAGAACAAAGCTGAGTTGGCTTAGCACTAATGACTCCACCTGAATTCTTTCTGACAGGATTGTCTAGTTTTCATGGAAATGAGGGTTCATTGTTGGTGTCTCGGTACAAAAGGGGGAAAAGAATCTAAGCAATAGTGAGAAACGAATCACGCCTAAATATTTAATGTTTTAAGAAATCACTAATGTTCATAAAGGAAGAAGCCATTCTTTTCAAGACCAGAATGGAAGATGTCTCATGAGGCAGGAATGCTTTTGTTAGAGAATGTTGAGTTGTTGAGTTAGCAAAGCTCATGTAAAAGTGAATAATAATACAGTTCCTCAGTACAACAACTGGTTGCTAAGCCTCTGATTAGAAGCCCATTCCATGAGGTCACACATTTGGCCAAACAAACTTACTGCTGTTGCTCATAACACAGATGACAAGTATCCACCACATTTGAGCTCCTCAAGGAACTACCCTGAAGTCGGCTTCCCAAGCTAAGATCTCCTGGAAGTGAATCATGTTATCAATGCCTTTGCCTATTTTAGAGAATGGTGTTTCCTCCACTCAGAAGAATGACTTTCAGCCTGGAAAGGAGGAGAATGAACATCATTAGACAGAACTAAATTTGCCTCCGAATTGAGAGTTATAATGTCAATGCTTGCAACTTTATTTACATAAGTTTAAGTCTCCATATAAAATGTATACTGGGGGACTACAGATAGATGTGTTTCTTCTTTGATTTCAATTTGAGATTCCTGGATCACTGAAAAATTTCCACAGGATTAGAAGCAAGTGAAATATCTCATATTCAAATAGAGAACAGTAAATCATATATCTGTGTCTATATTATAGAGTGTTTGCATACACATGCATAAGCATATACATATATAGGCATGTCTATATGTATCTATACATTATAAACACTTGACAGCTAGGCTTTAAGACAACTTCTAACTAGAGTTATATGACTCTTGAGAGTCATCTTGGGCACCTCAGAACTCAATGACAAACTAATCCCATCACATTTCTTCTTTTTTTTTTTTTTTTTTTTTTTTGCTTTAATTTTATTTTATGTGTATGCATTCACTTTGTACGTGTATGTGAGTGCACACATGCCGTGCAATGCCCAAGGAGGACAGAAGAGGGCATCAGATTCCCCTGGAACTAGAGTTATGGATGGCTATTAGCCACCAAGAGGGTGCTAGTATTCAAACCCAGGTTTTCTGGAAGAACAGTCAGTGCTCTTAACCACTGAGCTATCTCTCCAGCCCCAGCATCACATTTCTTACGGAGTTTACCACACTGATCAAATCAACAGAAGAATATAGAAATTGTGGTCTTATTTCAGGGTTTGTGAACATGCTACAGACATAAGGTCTCTCAGGGAGCATAGTGATGCAGATTGATTGATCAGCTAGGGGACACAATAGGGAGAATGAGTTCTGCCAAGTCATCTAATGTTACCTGGTAAGTGAAGAACAAGAACCAGGAAAGTCTATGTCTCTTCATACACAGTAAGGTTATGATCTGAAAATTACACGAAACAAAGTATTCAACTCAATTAGTGGAATGTGCAGTCAACAAACAAGTATTCACAAAATGAACAAATACTAATACTTAAGAAGTGAAAGAAATTATGTCAATTTAAGTATTTCTTAAGATTCCAGAGCTTCCTTCCTACAAATCTTGGATTAGTACTGAATTAGAAAGTTTTTGCTTAATATAAAAAAAAAAATAGCACTTTACAGCTGGACATGGTGGCTCATGCCTTTAATCCCAGCACTCAGGAGGCAGAAGCAGGCAGATCTCTGTGATTTCAAGTGAGTTTTCATCAACATAGCGTGTTCCAGGCCAGTTGGGGCTACAGGGAGACCCTGTCTCAAAAAAGATCAAAAAGGAAGGAAAGAAAGAAAGAAAGAAAGAAAGAAAGAAAGAAAGAGAAAGAAAGAAAAGAAAGAAGCGCTTTACATAAATAGAAAGTAATTGTTCCCAAACATCTGCCTTATGTACCCTATGTAATAATTCACAAAATAAAAGGAATCCATTTTATATGATATTGTGAGGTTCCTCTTGTTAATTTTATTAAGGTTTAAAGCCTAGAATGTTGAATAAAGGCCAAGGAATGTGGTAGTAAATGAGCAACCAGGGCTGGAAATCTTTGTTTGAATTTTGGGTTTTACTCTTAATGTCTATTCTGTTGCTCAGATAACTTTCTCTTGGATGAAAAATAAATGGGAGGACTGTTGGGGAAATACTTGGAAATCTGAAAAGGTTTAATTTAATAATATGAGTCTGAACCAAAGTTAAAATATTTGCAGATTCAACCACCAGAATAATAGCTTTAGATTAATACAATAATCATCACTGGACATTCACCAAAATTTAAACTGGTATCATTTTTAATGGATTATATAAGTGCTCACTGTCATAAATGATGCACTTATAAAACTGTAAATAGAATAACCCATTCCTCTTTGTAGATACTGAGAAATTTTTATGAGCATTTAATCATTCTGATTCTTCATTCACAGGATAAATTAATGAATGGAGACTTCTAAATAAAGGCCTTAAGAAAATAATTTTTCCAGTGCTTTAGAAGAAAGACTATCAATACATAAGTAAATTGCAGTTATCATGATGAATATTTACTACTGTATAGGATTTTATATGCTTTAAAAAAATGTTCTTAGGGCTAGAGAGATGGCTCAGCAGTTAAGAGCACTGGCTGCACTTTCAGAGGACCTGGATTCTGTTCTCAACACCCACATGGCAGCTAACAACCGTCCATAACTCCGGTTACATGGGATCTTGCACCCTTTTCTGATCTCCATAGACAATGCATGACACTTACACACATTTAAGCAATACACACATACACACAAAAAATAATAATAAATAATTTTTAAAATTCTCAAACAGCAACATAGAACTTAATAGTTGGAGGCATCTCCGTGGGAGAGGAAACTGAGGCACGGGGGAATGGGCTAAGCACATTACTCTAATCCTGTTGTTAAGTATGAAAGCCTGAAATCTTGCCCAGACACTGAACTACTTCAGCAGACATATCAACCGAGGGGAACCATTAGAAAACTTCTGGACGTCATCATTTGGGGTGGGGGCAATAGGACCTAGTAGATAGGAAGGAAGGATATTTTTAAATTCACAAAAATTCTCCCCAGGGGGAAAGTTATCCAGTCCAAAATACCGATAATGGTAGATGAAAGAAAGCTCCTCTAGAACTTAACTGTAGCATTTTTCTCTGCACTTCTTTACTGTGCAATTCGGGCAAAATCATGGAACTTGCAATATGGCACCTCACTTGATTGATGAGTAATTCTTATCCACATTTCAGGTCACAAGTCTTTCTCATTGCAAAATTGATTATAATTCATTACAACAGTGTGTTATCCTGCACTTGAGAATCATCTTGGAATGTCTCAAAAAATAAAAATGCTCGGTGTCACTTCCCAAAATTCTTACTGAATTAGTTTGGCATAAGGCTCTCGGGAATCAGATATTTTTTGAAGCTCCCTCCACGTGATTTTTAATGTGCAGCCAAGTTTGAAGAAATATGTAGAGAAAAATAGCAGATATTTTAAAAGTATGGAACACTTTCTATTCTCCAGTGGAGTAATATCAGAGGGATGGTGTTTAGTTATTGACTGATTTAGTATTTGGCCAGGACTGCTCCACAAACAAGAATTACCCTCCACCTCCATCAGAAAGGTAGGCGCGCTCACACCTGTCTTAGTCTATCTTGAGCTGTGATAATGAAGTATAGACTGGGTGGCCTATAAAGAGCAGAAATTTATTTTTTACCATTCTGCAGACTGAGTCTACAGTGCTGGCAGATTCAATGTCTGGACCCACTCTCCAGTTTGTAGATAGTACTTTCATGCTGTGTCCTCAGATGGTAGAGATAGGAAGGTAGCTCACTAAGAGCACCTTTCAGGCACTAGTCCCACTCACGAGTGCTCTGCCATCGTTACCTAATCATTTCACAAAAGACTCAACCTTTAAAGACCATCATCTTGGAAGTCAAGATTTCAACACAGGCATTTTAGAGACTCGAACATTCAGACTGTAGCATCACCATTTTACAGACAGTGACACTGAAACATCTGAAGATAAAAGAACTTATCCAGTCCACACAGCTAATGTGTGACCGAACTGTGAATTAAATGTAGCTCATTCTGACTGGAACCCTGTGCTGAAAAGCAGTAACTCTGAAACATAAGCATGCATCAGAACCATCTGGAGAGCTTATGAAAACACAGATGGCTGAATCCCACCCCCAGAGTGTCTGATTCAGTAGGTCTGGAGCAGGGCCTGAGAATCTGCATTTCCCGTGAATTCCAGGTGCTCCTGCTGCTGCTGCTGTAGCTGGCTTAGGGACCATATTTTGCAAACTATTTCCTAAACTGGAATAATTTCCAATAAAATGAGATGCTTTTTTCCTCTTTCTCCTTTTGCAGATTAATTCCCTCCCTTGTTTCATTCATGAATTTTAGGGAGGGTTTGGCATATTTTTTCAGTTCTGCTTCTGACCTTTTATACCTGGACATAGTCTATACTGGTTTCAGAAATGGCAGGGGAATGAAATGAAACAGGGTTTCTGTTCCAGTGAAAACACCCCTAACCAGACAAAGGAAAGCTTTAAATCAGGGGAGGACAATCTGCAGTGGTAGTCCAGTATCAGACAAAGGAGGTGAAAAGCAAACCAGTACATCAAGGAAAACCAAGAGAAGTCTGTTTCAACTCCTGTTCGTACACTAGAACCCAGTATTTAAAAAAAATAAATGAAGGCAAGAGCCTATATTCTTAAACTGCCACTCTTTTCCACTAAAGAGTACCAAGAAAGCATAGGCATAAATTGTCCATGCCAAACATGAAGTGGGAAAGTTATGGAGACAAGTTCTGAGAGGTATACACCATTCCCAATATGAGAATGAGCAAGTGCACACTCGTTCACAGACTCCATACTAAGCTAGACATAAAGAGAGTGCCTTATTCATAGGGAGCTTAGACACAAGGTGAAAGGCAAGCATGTAAACAAGATTAGTGAAGCACTCCAGGACTGAATGAGGGGTAGAGACAGTGGCCTCCACTGTACATGGCGGTCAGGAGAGGGTAGAAAGAGCAGGTGGGAGCTGAGCCAAGTGTCAGTCATGGGTGGTTAGAGCACAGTGGACAGAGGCCAGAAGGACCCTGGAGGGAGAGAGAAGAGTCAAGAAAATGGCAGGCGAAGTGTCTGCTGTGCTTGACGGCTAATCTTGTCAATGTGACACACCCAAAAAGAGGAAATCTCAGTTGAGAAATTTCCTCTGTCAGATCAGACTGTGGGTATTTTTAAATAGCCTCTGGGGCATTTTTAAATTCCTAGTTGATGCAGGAAGGCTCAGCCCACTGAGGACAGTAGCACACCTAAACAGGTGAGCATAGGTTGTTTAAGTAGCTGAATGTAAGCCTGAGAGAAAGCCAGTAAGCATGGTCCCCCATGGTTCCTGCCCTGATTTTCCTCAGTGATGACCTAGAAGTATAAGATGAAATAAATCCTGTCCTCTCAAGTTGCTTTTGGTTATGGTGTTTATCACAGCAACAGAAAGTAGGCTAGAACAAGGTGGTTCAAGGGAAACAATGACATTGGCTTAAGATCACAGGCAAAAGGCTTGAAGCCAGCCTGTCCCTGTGAGGAAAGACCTAGTGAAAGAGGAGCGTGCACTTATCTTATGGGCCAGAAGGTCAAAACGGCGTTAACAAGGAAAGCACGTGATGAAGCTGTACTTTTAGAGAAATGCCATTTCCCCCACTTCTCTTTTGAACTTGGGCTGAATTATCCCCTCACACGTGAGCTCTTGTGCTGATCATCAAGGAAATGATTCCCTGTGCAACAGAATGCTAACAATTCACTTCTGAGACTCTCATATTCAGTGCCTCGGTGACCAGCGAAGAAGCTGGGTTTCTTTTAAGGCTCAAGAGGCATGTGGAGCTATAAGATTTTACTCTCAACATTGGACTTTCAGTCCTGATGACTAGTACCTATAAATCCTATTCCAACCAAGTTAGGGTTTAAAAATCTATAAATACTTTGCTGTAGTGGGGCAGGAAGTGGCGGGGGGTGGTCTGGGAAGTCAGTAAAGTGAGTAAAGTCCTTACCATATAAGCATGACAACCTGAGTTTGGATCCCCAGCACTCACATAGAAAGCTGTGTGCAACAGCAGGTATCTGTAACCACAGCACTGTGAGAGGTGGGAATAGACAGATGAGCTCCAGTTTCAATCCAAGGGATCAAACATGATTAAACCTTCTTTTATTTTATGTACATTAGTGTATTGCTTTCATGCATGTAAGTGCACCTGTGTAATGCAATCCCCAGGGAGGACAGGAGATGCATCGGGTCCCCAGGAACTGGAGTTATTGACGGGTGTTACCTACCATATGGGTGCTGGATTTGAACCCAGGTCTTCTGCAAGATCAACTGGTGCTCTTAACCACTAAGTCATTTTTCCAGGCCCTAAATCTATAGTTTTTAAGCATATGCTGGACTGTGAACTTCATCATATTTATTACCCAGGGCCTGGTACAAAGAGCATTCATTGTTTAGTAATTCATCAATCAATATCTAATTCATCAATTCATGAATAATAACCAACTGGTCAGTAGCCTAAATGTACATCTCTAAGATAAGCAAACAGGCAGATTTATATCCAGCTGTAGTTACTGAATGCTCACTACATTCCAGACAATGTTAAGCACTTTCACATCTACTCTTTAGGTGAATGTGCTCTGTTCTTGTTTCAAATTCTGTAGCCTCAGACTCTTCTACTCAGCACTTTAATCAGTTACACACATTGATTGCAGCCCACTGCCAAAAGAACAATCCATGTCTATGGGTATAAATGTAAATATTTAGAATGCAATTTCAAAACATAACAATTGAGAAAAATAAAAATAACAGCTTCTATTCTAGAGCCTCTGACCTCTTCAGCCATGGGCCTTTGATTGGGGTGACAGTACATGGCATGAAATTCTCTACTGTGGAACAGATTTCTAATCTAACCAAAAAGCAGTCAGTTACACCCATGACAGTCATGCCATTATTACACCAATGGTTATACCTTGCCTGGCAAGGGAGGAAGTTTCCTGGTCAGTTTGAGATAGGGTTTTTTTTATGTCTGTAGCCAAAGTGTACGGTATCTTCAGCAATAGGGTCTTACCATATAGTTATGGTGGGTAGCTAAGGACAATGGTAATACTCTGTGTTGTTTTGGAGACCTATGGCCTCCCTGATCAATAACTCAGAAAGGGGATATCCCATGCCTTACACTGAAATTTATTTAATAACCTATGTCTTCTGGAAATGGCATTGTCTACCCATGTAGAGTACCTCCATTTGAACTCATTTTTTACGTTATTTTGAAATTAGTTTGCTAACTAGTAGGTTTCCATTAGGATTTTTTTATATATCCTTAGTTAGGCTGTCTCATCCACTATCCCCACCCCCCCAGCCCCAGTCCCTTTTATGAACCCCCTTCCCACCAAGGAACTGGAAAGAATGGCGAGAAGTGCTGTGAAGTGCTGTCCTTTGGACATGCCATGACTTTTGCACTTGTGAGCTCATGTCGTATGCAATTTCTTTTATAAGACCTATGCAAGATCAAGCCAGCCAAATTTCCTGCATAGATGGGAGAAACGATCCCCAGACCCCACCCTTACTAAGGAGCTATTGGCAATTGATAGCTGCTAGAGACAAGAAAGTCATCCTTCTTTGAGTGTGGACCCTGGTAGGTCTCCTGTGTTCCAGCGAGCAGTCCCACATCCATGCACACATGGGCAGCACTACTTGGACTTAGTGAGTTATCATAAAACAAACACACAAAGCTAAAAGGGGGAGGTATTAAAGAATATCTCCCTTTTATGGCGGATGGCAGGGAAATGGAGGCATGTATGGTCATATTTCATTAAATATATAAATATATGACATATAAAAATAAAATAAGCAAAATGGACGGGGGGTTTCATGTAACCTGACACTCAGGAATGGTTAAGAAAACTTACCCAAAATTCATAACCAGAGGTGACAACTCCTATCTAAGCTGCTTTCTTCTAGTTTTCCCAGAATTTCCCTAATCATAACAAATTCCCCAAAACTTACTGCTCTAGCTTTCCAAGTCCATGCTAGGAATGTGACTTGGTTATATTTCTGAGTCAGGTCCATTCTGCTTGCCTTAGTGGATACATTACTCACTGAAATGAGAGGCTTTACGAAAGAGAAAGTGATTCCTCACAAGGAGGCCAAGAATAAAGACAAGAGACAAACTCTCAAATTCACTCCTCCAATGACAGGGCTTCTGGTATTTATGCGACAAAAGTGCAACTGATTTAAGTCATGGGGAAAGGTGATCACAGGTTAACATTATCAGTGGTCTATTCATGCATAATGAAACTTCATGGCCCTTCATAGGACATGTGTTCATAAAACGATGTCATTAGCATGATCCAAGGTGAGGCTTTGGGCTCTCTAATGACCAAGGGACACTCATTTGACACCTATAGGAGTCCATGTGAGGAGTAAAGTAATCTAGGCAACTGTCGCTATCCTGATCCCACACATCAACAGTGCTATCTATTGAGAAAGCTACTGGAAATCCAGTAATACATTCCTCAGCTGTGCAACCTCCAACATTAGAGATTTTTAACGCTAACTAGAAGCAAGTAACTAAAAGCAAATGAAACTATAGTCTTTCTTCAGGTTCTCTCTTGGTTTCGGTTGGTAGGAAGACAGGAATCCATAACACATGCCTGTGGTGATTCTGAAGAACCCTCTTGTGGGACTTCAGTCTAGCAGTCACTTTAGAGATGTTTAAAACTTCAGATGCCCAGGTCCTACATCAAACAAATTGATGAGTATTAAGAAGGAATTAAGGGCACCAGATGTGATGATGCACGCCTTTAATCCCAGCACTTTGGAGGCAGAGGCAGGAAGATCTCTGTATCCAGGCCAGCCTCATCTATACAAGGAGTTCAGACCAGCTGAGCTATAGGGAGATCCTGTCTCAAAAAAAAAAAAAAAAAAAAAAAAAAAGAAGAAGAAGAAATTAATGGGAATTCCTGAGGATCAGTGTTTTATTCTAGGTTACTATTGTATGTAGTGCTATTTGGACTTAGAATCCTATGGATTCATGTGTTTGACCCCTTAGTGCAAGCTGGCCTTGCTTCGGAAAGTATAAAACCCTAATGAAGTCAGATCTAGCTGTAGGAATGTATGTACCAGCAAGAGGTGGCCCTTGAGGTTTATAGCCTGGGTGTCTATCCTGTCTCTGCTTTCTGGTATACTGAAAGGCAAGTGAGAAGCTGTCATGGATCCAGCCACCACTCTGCCTTTCTCACCATGGTGGACTGATGGCCTCAAACCACGAGCCAAAATAAATCCTTCCTCCCCTATGTTGTTTCTTATCAGGTTTTTGGTCTGAGCAATGAGAAAAGTAATATACATCAACTGCAGTCAGCTTCCCAAATAGAACCACTGAGCTCTGGGATGCCATACAACAGTCACTAAATGGGCTTATCTAGCTTCCGTCACCCAGGGCCACTCCTCAATCTTCTGCCAAGCACAATGCTGCACACATTTAACTCCAGCATTTGGGAGGCTGCAGGAGGAGGACTGCAAGTGCGAACCCAACTGAGGTAGAGTAAAACCAGACCCCAAAGGAAAAGTGAAGAAATGTCTCCAGGAAACTAGTACCAGGACAGCGTGGAAGAAGATTCCGACAGTATTTGTAATAAATGATTTGCAGGAATAAAATGAGAATGACAGGAAGTTGTGGGGTGGTTAGGGAGAGAGAGAGGTTTCAGATCGGTCACCCCAAATATATTTTTGCTATGAAAGTCAAAGCAATTTTTACATATATTTTTCCTTTTATTATTTATTTTATTCTATTATCTATCTATCTATATATATATCTATCTGTTTTGAGACCTAGACTGTCATTCAGCCTTGAATTTGTAAGGATCCCCTACCTATATATACATTTTATATCCTTCCTAGGGACAAGAATTGAGGATCAAATTTTCTGGGTATTTTCAACAGTCTCATTTTATAAGAAGGAGCGTTGAGCTGCTCTGCGAGAACGGACTCACTTTAGACTTCAGGGTTGGTGTGAAATCCTTATCCCGACACAGGGCTGTACTGCAGCCAAGGCTGTAAGACATACATGTTTTCTTTGGCTCTAAAATGTTTGTGTGTTCTATTAGTTACCTCACAGACTGTCACAGTCCAACATTGGGAAAAACAGGAAAATAATAATCCTTTTATGTAGTCCCTACACATTAAACCTCAGGAAAATAAAAAGGCCTAATATAATTGAACAGAGAGCAATTCTGAAGGAAATCGGGCTGGACTTCAGTGGTCACAGTGTAGCTCCTGTTACTTGTCCAATGCGTCATGGATCTGCTTGCAGGAGGATGAAAAACAAAGGCGGATGTGAGTAATGCAGCAGGAGTAATGCATAGCTGCATAATCCAGGATGAAACGTGCCTCAGACTGCGGGTTACAATTTGGCAAATGTATTCTTTTGTAAATATCAAAAAGAAAAACCAGAGTTCTCCTTCCTGCTTTTCTAGAGTGAGAAAGCTTCTCACTGTTCCTCAATGAAACAAAGCAGTTGATGCTTCCAACTCTTCTCTCACGTAATCTCATTAATGCAGTCTGTTGGGATTCTGGTTGTGGATGACATAGGGGCAATCAGACCTCGAGGGAAAAGTGTAATATTTTTCAGTTAGGCTTTTCATGCTACGTCAAAATGTGTGAGAACCAGCTCAAAAGTAAAGCTGACGCCACAGGTGAGTTTTACATTTTCTCCTCTCTTCTGATGTTTAGTGGTATAAACCATTCTCGGGCAAGAAAGTAAACATAAGTTCTAAGCTAAATAAATTGATAGTTTATGTGAGGGGAAAATAAAATTGCTTGACTTGGGCATGTGTATAATTAGCCAGTCACTCCAATCCAAGTTTATACTACTTTATACTGTCTACATAGAAAGATTGTCTGATCTTGAGGTGAGTTATTATATGCACTTGTCTTGAGATTAAAATTAAGTTTTTTCATGCACCACGTCACACTGACAATAGGTTAACAATATAAACATCCTTGACATGATCTGTTAGCTTTGAGTTTAACCATTAACATTGCTAAGTTATTATTTCAGTTATTTGCCTTTTCTAAATTAAAAAAATTATTTTTATACCACACTAGAAATTTATCATTTATGAAATTCATTATCAAAAAAATCTGTTTACTTAAAATATTATTAATAATGATGAATCATGTTTTGCATTTTCAAATTTTTTTGTCAGTAAGTTTGGACATAGCTCCCTAAACATGTATTTTTATCTCATGAGTGGATAGATCTGAGCATCTGTTTTTAAACATGTCAAGATAAAAATAACCAATTGTCAATCTTTTAGAAGTATTAGATAGCCATGAATAACAATGGGAAATATTAATACATAAAATGATAGAATGTTTGATTCAAATAAAAAAAGGCTTTGCAATTCTTCTAAAAACTTACTAATCAAACGAAACACCTTCATATCTCCAAACTGAGCTGCATCCTTTCACAATACCTGCAGCTTCCAGGTAGATATTTCTATGCTATGATTCACCAAATTAAAATATATATACTTAAAGATTTTACTGGTGAAGGAAGCCTCTGTTCTGATGGACAGATTTCAGTTCTGACACAATAGAGTCTTTAAACAGCTACTTATCTGTACTACTGACAGATTTATTCAGGATAATGTAGCCATTGTTGTTTAGAAATTAATAGCAGTGGACATATTACTGTCTGTGTACTTAATCCTTTTTAGGTCTGAATCACAATTTTCAGAGACTCACAGGTGAATATATAGGTTTCTTTATCTCCAATTTTGTATTTTAAAGCATACAGTGACTCTTTGTTCTAAGATTACATAAAATACAATGTTTGATTAGAGGTATGTATGCACATATCTAAACACATAGTCATTTTAACAAACTATAATATGCTTTTACATTTTTACAGGGAAAACCAGATTTCTCTTTTTCCTTTTAACTTTTGTGGACCTACAAGGTATATTCTAAATTAAAGGCAAAACTTTAAAATAAATCTTTGCCTAGACTACTTGGTCTTGTGCTTAGCAATTTCTGGGTTTCAACAATTTCTTTTTCCTTAATATTTTCTCCAAATACACAAATATCTCTCCTGCTTTAAAAATAATTGAAGCAAATTGTGTGTGTGTGTGTGTGTGTGTGTGTGTGTGTGTGTAACCTCTAAACAAATGGAAAAGTAAAAAGCAAAAGCAAAGCTTTCTAACAATGCAACCTATATTGTACCACCAAAATGTCTTCACCCAAATAAATGTATAAGAAACAAAGTTAGCTAGGGGAGTGACCATAAATCTCTCTATTCAAATATTATTATAGTCCATCAAATGTGGCTATAAATGCTCCCCTTGAATGAAAAACAACAGTTCAAAGGCAGGAAATTTGTTAAAGTAGAATTTAAGAACAAAATATATTCTTGCTACTTCTGTGACAATAATGCAGAATGAGTTACCTCGGGGAATGAGAAGGTACGGTCACTGTGGTCACGCAACGCTGCCAGCTTACATAAACATGGAATAAAGCTGCTGAGGATTATGTGAGCATGCTGGATCTGATGAGCTCAAAAATAAGATAGCTTGGGTCCTATAATATTTAGGATTATGCTGGTAATCTCTTTAGAGAAAGTATGCAGTGTCAGCAGAACAGGCACTTTAGTCTTTGAAGGGCCTGGGATTGATGCTGTGTTGGGTGGCTAAACCTTTTCTCAGTTTCAAACTGGCAACAGGCCTTTGGGACATTTAATGTAGGGTGAAATTGTGAGACAGAACTTCCAGAGTAATAACCCATGTGACCATTTCACCCCTGAGATAATTTCTGGTGCTATGTGCAGATAAGAAGTCTTTGCGTCGGTTTCTCTCTCCTTTGTTGACAGACCACACATATAAGAATGGGTTAAGTCCAAGTATGGCTTTCTCGGTCCTCTGAACTGTTCTTGCCTCTAGAGATAGAAAAGAATCAAGGTTTACTTCAATTCTATAATTTCATGTCTATTTAATGTTAAAGGGGGGAAAGGCTGTACTGCAAGCTTCCTGCAACATAAATATTATGATAGTGTAATTCTCAATGGAGAAATGTGCAACTTATTTAGACAATGTAACATTATTCATGTTAAAAATAATCAAAGATAAAAAACATCTTGTAGATAATCCTGTCTTAAAATCTGAGTTCTTGAAGAAAGATTGTTGGTAGCATATTCCCCGATTCCATTTAACTAATGGTCCAAAAGACAAATCTCATGACCTCATTTTTATATTTATTAAAAATGCCCTGTGTCATTGGCAAAATTTTCTCCAGTATTTTCCCCTCTTTGGTTTTTCTGTTTGATTACTCGCTTGTTTTTGTTTGTTTGAATTTTTTTCAGTCTTGCTATATAAACTAGGTTGACCTTGAACTCATGATCCTCCAGTCTTAGCCTCGTGAGGGCTGGAATTGAAGCTTATACTGTCATGCCTGGTTCTCAAATATTCTTGACAACCATGTACTGTAGGAGCCACATCTTAAAACACAGTAAATAATAAACACAAGATCACACATAAAATTCCCAGCATCAATACATTTTTGCACAGAAAAGGAACAATTTTATGAGTCAACATGATGTATGAAGATCAACTACAGATAAATAAACAGTTGTCTGATAATTCTAGGAACATCTTATTGCTATTTTCTTTGCATTTAAGCCCACTAATGAAGGCCCTGAAATAAGTTTCCCTAGTCTGAAAATTTACTCTTGGAATTATATTTTTCTCCTCCAGTCTCTTGCCACCAGCTTTAAGTTTATCTTCTTCCTATATATTTATTCTTTGAAAATTCCCCTCATTTTCCAAGGTCTGGCAGAAAGCCCACTCAGCACTGGGGCTTCTCTCTTTCCCCAAGTTGGCATTCCCATTTTTCTCTTCTAAGCTCATTTTTCAGTCACCTATCTACTCTGTGCTCGAGTTTTTTTAAGCATGTGTGATCAGAGTACTTCTTTTGAAGACAAAGCTTGGTTGTTCATTATTTCTGGTCTTAGATAAACTGGTATTGGCTGAACTTGGCATGTGCATGTGTGTGTAGTGTATACATGTGTACATGTTCATGTCCATGTGCATTCGTCTTCATCTCCATGCTTGTGTTGACCACTGATTTTTTTTTTTACTGTGTAGTTTTCCAAATGCTGCATAGCCAAGATCATGCTACTTCTTCACTTAACAATAGCCCCGAAGGAGCTCCTGTCCTTGCAGCACAGAGACCTTTCTCATGTGGGCGAATGAAGCTGCACACACACGTCTCACACAGCTGGCTCATCCATTCACCCACTGAAAAGCACCTTGGTTGTTTCCTATTTGGGGGAATTATGAATATATAATTATGCACATGTTTCGTCTGGACATCATTTTTTTAATTCAACTAGCAAATACCTAGGAGCACAATTATCAATAAGACTCACCTTAAAAAATTGCCAAAATGGCCTTATCATCTTGCCTTCCCACCAGCAACAAATAAGCATTCTTTTTAAAAAATATTTTGTCCTTTATTTTATGTGTATAGGTGTATTGCCTACATGCGTGTTAGTGGACTCATGTGTGCAGTGCCCACGAAGTCAGAAGAGAGTGTCGGATCCCCTGGAACTGGAGTTATAGATGGTTGTCAGCTGCCATGTAGGTGCTGGGAACTGAACCCAGTCCTCTGCAAGAACAGACAGTGTTCTTAACTGCTGAGCCATCTTTCCAGCCCCAAATAAGCATATTTTTTACTCAGCCTTCTCTCCAGCATTTGATATACCTCTAGGTTTTTACAGTGCAGCCTTCCTAATAGGTGTTCTGTGACTTGCATTCAGCATCTTCTATATGTTTATTTTCCATCAATACCTTGTCTTTTCGGAGATGGTTCTCCAGACCTTTGGCCCATTTATTTTTAATTTTAGGAGTTATTTGTATGTATATTGTAGTCATATGTTTTTATTAGTCATGTGTTTTACAATACTTTCTCCAATTCTGTGACTTTTATGTCTTCATCCTCTTAATGCACTTTGATTTTTAACGTAGAAAATCAGTTTTTTTCCATTTTCTGAAGTGGTGCTTTTACTCTTTTTCTAAATTATACTCTAGAGAATAAATTATGCTTGGTCATTTTGGGTCATTTATGGGATCCAACTTGCAAGTCTTTTCATCCTTCTCCTTCAGTGAAGGAAGTGTTGCATAAGCGTGAACTTCGACTTCAAGGGTTCAATTAAACGCAGACTAGGAGGAGAGGTTAAAAAAAAAAAAAAAAGAAGCAACAAGAGAGACAGGTTTTATCTGCCATAGAAAAAATAATAGCTGCCTTCTTCACTTTATAAATGGAAAATTAGCTATCAAATCGATTACATACACATATATGTATATGTGAGCGTGCATGCACACAGATACATGTGTGTGCACAGATGTATTCTGCTCCTGTGTGTATGAGAGACTGAAAAGGACAGAGGACAAGTCAGTCTCCAGTAACATCCACTTGTTTTTATTTTTTGTGACGGGGTCTCTGACTGGCCTGGGGCCCACTGATTAGGCTGGGCTGTCTGCCTAACAAGCTCAAGAGGTCTGACTGTCTCTGCCTCCCCAGCACTGGGGAGACTAGAACTCGGGTCATCAGGCTTACAAAGCAAGTTCTTTACTGATGGAGTCATCTCCCTAGCCACCACACACATGTTTTTTTTTTTTTTTAAATAAAGCTCTCCTCACAGTGAATTGGGGTTTGGGTGCAGACATCCTAAGTGATAAATTGTAGTAGAGCTTGCCTTTCTTTGCTGTAGAGCGTCTAACACACTTTGCTGAGCACTTGAATTACAAACACATTGTGAGATTGCAAGTTCTAATGATGAAGGCCCAGAGCAGAACCTAAGTGCCTGCATTCTTACCCAGGACCAGCAGACAGCCGTGCTGCCAGGGACAGAGCACAATGGTTAGCAGGTCTCAGGGCAGCTTTAGAGAGAAAGATGAGGGGAGGACCAAGAATCCCGCCTGACTGCTGAACTGGTCCACTGTGCCAAGGCTAGAGAGGGCAGCTTTGCAAATGTACTTCCAGAACTACCATGAGTGGCTGGAAGCACGCACACACACACAGAGCTTGACTTTTCTACTTCCAATGGAAGAAGCAAACTGGAGCTCGAGAGATGACTGGTTACGTAAGAGTGCACACCGCTCCTGCAAAGGACCAGAGCTCGATTCCCAGCACCTGTGTTGAGTGACTCACAACTACCTACAACTCCAGCTCCAGGGAATTCAGTGTGTCTAACCCCATCTTGGACACCTACGCACACGTTCACATACCTACACACAGACACCCACACCTACACATACAGCTAAAGTAAAATAAATATTTTGAAAAACAGAAGTATACTTTATACAATTCAATTTCCAAAAGGAAAAGAAAGTCTATTTTTTTAAATTTTTCTCAGCCGGGCATAGTCCTACGTGCCTGCATTCCCAGACCCAGAGGATGATCAAGAGAACTGCAAGACTGAGGGCAGTCTACGCTAAATAGTGAGTTTGAAGCCACCTGAAGAAATGGCTTAGTTGGTAAAGTGCTTGGGCACAGGCATGAAGACTTGATTTCAAGCCCCGAATCTATAGAAAAAGCCTGGTGCTCCTTGCCACCTATTTCTGGTGAAACCATCAGCTCCAGACCAATAGCAAGAGATGTGTCTCAAAACACAAAGTAGACAGTTCCTGAAAACAATGCCTGAGGTTGGCCTCCAGTCACACATGCACATACACAAACATTTACCTGCAAATACACATAAACCAAGATTTAACAATTAAAAACACTGAGGAGGTGAAAACTCATATTTTTAAAAAACTCTTCCCAAAGGTAGGGTTTTTTTCTTCCTTTTTAAATTGATTTTTTGTGAATTCCATTTTATATATATATATATATATATATATATATATATATATATATATACACACACATACAGGTTTTTTTGAGACATCCCGGCTAGTCTGGAACTCACTATGTAGACCAGGCTAACCTGAATTTTACAGAAACACAACTGCCTCTGCCTCCCAAGTTCTGAGATTAAAGGCACACACCACCACATCTGGCCTATATAATATATTTTTTATTATATTTAAATCGATTCCCTCCCTTATCTGCACCCCTTCATCCCTGCTCTTGCCCAATTCATGTACTCTAGGTTTATAGTGTCGCCAAAAGGCCTTCATTGTGAGTCTATCCACTGTCTCCTGGTTAATCTACCAAGAGTCACAGCCTTAAAAGAGACTGACTCATCCTTTCCTAACAGCCATCAGTTTCCAATAAGTAGGCATGGATTTTCTAACCTACTTCCCCATGTGTATACTAGAATTTTGTTTGGTTTGAGCTTACATGATGTTTGTGTATGCTGTCACCATTGCTGTGAGTTCATATAAGTAACTGACCAGCAGTCTAGAAAACGCTGTTTCCTTGTGGTCATCCACCACCTCTGGCTCCTATAATCTTTCCACCACCTCTTCCACAATGATCCCTGAGCCTTTGGAGCAGAAGTTTAATATAGGTGTCCTATTATGGGATAAGCATTCAGGAGTCTCCTATTCCCTGCACTTTGGCCAGTTGTGTGTTTCTGTATCAATCATCATCGGCTGCATTCAAAAGTTTCTGTGGTAAGAGTTGAGAGATGCATTAATCAATATGGATAATAATGGTTATTAGGAGTCGCTTTAATACTATATCTATATAGTGTTAGGCTCTCCCTTGCAGCCTGTAACCTATCTAGTCTCAGGTTCCTAGGCCTGATATCAGGTACGGGCTCCATCTTATGTAGCGGGTCTTAGATCCAAACAGAAAGTCTTACCCTCAAGTTCTTGTAGAAAGGTGAGTCTTTTTTTTTTTAATATGAATTTTCACTGAATATACAGAGAAAAGAGATCAGGGTCATAATCCAGAGGCTGAGTTCCAAAAGAGAGAGGAGCCACTACACAAACTGTGTTGGGATGTAAAAGGAATGCAAGGCAACCCTGCCATCCTGAGATCTGCAAAGCAGCAGTACGGGACACCATGAATATGTCAGCTTCTCTTTTTTTCCGGCTTCAACAATTAGTGGACACAGTTGTAGGCTTTTTTGAGGGGAGGAGAAGTTCTAATGCTCCAACTGTCCTACTGTCTTTATACAAAAAGAAATGTATAAAGGCAATAGCAGAGATTTTGTCCTAATCTTGTGAACTTTTTATCTTTGTGCCAGGGAAACTAGAAATCTGTCCATTTTCAGTGTAGCTACAATTGTGATTACTCAGAAAATGCAGAACACTGCTTCTCAAACTTTAATGCTGCTCTAGGAGCTTGTTAAAAGCAGATTCTGCACCAGCTGATGTTGGGGGAATATTTGCATTTTTTCATGCTGCCACCCTTAACCACAGAAGACATTCACCTTGATGGTCTTAGGACGTGTGAGCATTTGTACAGGTAGTCAAGTAGACTGCAATTTAAATGCACCGATGCCATAACAGCTAAAAAAAAAAAAAAGGCAGAAAAAAGTCTACAAAAGCTGTAAGAAATCACAAGTCAGGACCCAGGACTTCAGAGCTCTAGCTCGCTGGGGTCCATCGGTGTGAGTAAACATGAGTTCTCCAACTAAGTGATGCTGGTTGCTCAACTGCCTACTTTCCCCAAGAAAACAACTTAAGGGAAGGATTTATTTTGGTCCATGGTTTGGGGGAAAATAGCCCATCACAACAGGGACACTTGGCAATAGTAGGTGGTATATCTTGGCAGAAATGAGGAGCGATTGTTTGTGACATGGTGCTGATCAGGAAGCAGAGAACTCAGGCCAGAACCAGAGCAAGACTATAGTCCATAAGACTGGGCCCCTACTTCTCACTGCCTCCAGCCAGGCTCTTCCAGCTAAAAGTTCTGCCACTTTTCCAAATAGGACCACCCACTGGGGACCAATTTTTCAAAAACATGATCTTATGGAAGACATTTTACATAACAATACCTACAATAAAACTAGTCACTGTAAGAAACTTATAACAACTAAAAGTAAAAATCTAGCATTCACAATACCCTGATAGTGTGACAGTTGATCTAATAACCACAGTGGCTACTCAATGACTACAGGTGGGTAGTGTGAACAGTGTGGGCACACATGCAGGATGGAATGGGAAGTGTCAGTTTTTATTGTGCTCCTCAGTCTCCATGAAATTGAAAAGTTTGATTGTTTATTTCTGGAATTTCCCACTTAATATTTTCAGACTATGGTTGACCTAGTATAACTGAAACAATGAAAGGTGAACTGAGGATAAGAGAATATTAGTATATTGCTTTTAACAATTATACTAATTGTTGCTACTTGTCTGTCTAATTTCTATTGTTTCTGTTTTCTGGAAAATCAGAGTAACAAGCAGTTCAGTAGGGGTGAATGCTGTTACACAAAAGATAAGTCAGTCCCCATTGTAGTCACCTCACAGATTGTCCCATTGAAAATTTTCATCTTGCCATTATCACATGGTGTTAATTTTTTAAATCTAGCTTCCATTAACATGAAGTATACGGAATTTTACCATATAAAGCTGAATATATACCTAAGTCATTTAAGAGTTATTTATCAACCAAATGGAACAAAGCCTATCACCCAGAGTTTGAGGAGACCCCAGATGTCCATAGACACAAAAGTGTTATGGTAGAGGGGAAATTGTGCTGAGTCTCATGCATCACAGTGGGCATTTATGCTGCAAGCTGGTGCTTAGATGAATACCGTATTGGGAATGTTCATGTGGAAACAATTGGATCCAATGTCAGGCATCAGAATCACTGTCTAGTGTGACATCACACTGCCCTTGTGGATCCTGGATTGTCATGTGTGCATCCCACCTCACCCTCGAGGTCATTCTCTAAGGAATCACAGTTGTAGTGTAGCATGCCTGTTCCATCATAGTCCTTTGGGTTTATTGATATGTGACATCAGCAGAGCTCATACCTTTAAAGAGGTGGATGCTCGTGGGTCTGCCAGTAGAGAGGGAACAGTATAGAGATTTTTAACTTGGATTTGTCACAGATGGTAGATGAGATACAATTTGGGTAGATGACATACGACATGGGCTACTGAGACCATCTGCAAAAGGATTCTTAACAAAAATAGTCATCTTTATTGGAAATTTTTACATGTGTAAATTGTGCTTCACACAGACATTAAGAGAGTTAATTGCTCTGTCCACTTTTAGCATAACTGTAAAGTTACGGGAAACAGAAACTAACAGGAAAATGCAGCTCCCAGGGGTATAGCCTGTGCTGTGGGGAACAGCGTGCCCAGCTTCCAGAATTCAGCCTGGTAGATGTTTTTCATTCTCCTTAAGGAAAAAAAAAATCATATGACAAAAGGCTGCTGCAAATAAGTGTGGCCCAAAAGTTAGAAAACTCCTGATCTGACTTTCCCCAGGGTTCTGTGCCTTTGAGGTGAACATGGTACACAGAATTCATTCCTAGTCACTTTATCCACTCAGTTCCCAACAAGAACCCTACTCTACCATATCAAAATCACCAAGGGGTCTTTCCAAAAGATAAATTCTCCTTTCCATTCTGAAGATTCCGTTTCTTCTCACCCAAAGCAAATATGAAAAATTAGTATCCTTAATATTTTATCTATTATTTTTTACTTTACGTGTATGAATGCATTGCCTACGTGTAGGTAGTGCACCCAGGTCCTACAATACCTGCGGAGGTCACAAGAGGACATGGGATCCCCTGGAACTGGAGTCACAGACAGTTGTTAACAACCATGTGGGTGCTGGGATTTGAACTCTGGTCCTCTGCAAGAACAATCAGTGCTCTTGACCATTAGGCCATCACTCAAGCTCCCCAAACCAGTATTTCTTAAAGCCTTTGTCATAGAAAGGGATATGTCAAATCTCATTTGTTTAAGAAAAAGAAAGTTTAGGACCAGTGCCTTAACAGTAATAAAAGATTTTTAAACACTGCAAAAAGCATAAAACAGGACCTAGGGAGATGACTCAGTGGATAAAGCACTTGCTGTACAAGAATGAGAACCCAATTTTAGGTCCCAATGCCCACATGAAAGCTGGGCATGGTGATGGCACTCATCTGTGAACCCAGCCCTGGGGTCACAGAGACGGGGAGATCTGCTTACTGGCCAGCATATCTGGCCAATAGGTGAACGCCAGGTTCAGATGAGAAACCGTGTCCCAGAAATAATGTGGAAAGCAATAGAGGAAGACATTCAGTGTTGACATTGGGCCTTGCGATACTCTTACACACTGTGTGTGTGTGTGTGTGTGTGTGTGAGAGAGAGAGAGAGAGAGAGAGAGAGAGAGAACCTTGCTTCTGTTTCAACTTAAAATGCCCAGAATACAAAAATGGCCAGGCTGAGTTGGAAGACTTGGATTAGTGGGATGGAGAGCGTCGAAATGATGTGCCTGACAGGTTCAACATCATTACCTTCGTGAGGGATGTTTTTAAGAGTCAAGGCATTTTGCTGAACTATTTTCTAGTTAACTCAATAGTCTGCATTAGCTATCTGACCTTAACACCTCCTTCAGCCAGCAGGGACTTGAATGGGGTAGAAGTAAAGAGATGTACATTTTGATAAGCAGGAAAATCTGAACGCTGTTGATTTTGTACAAAGTTGGGCAGGAGACTCTGAATAAGGAAAGGACAAGAGGGACTCATAAGAAATGAACCAAATGAAAATTGGGTAAATCTTACCCACCTCTCGGGGCATTTGAGTTCTTCTGTTTGTTTCTCAAAGACTGCTATATTGATAGAAAAAAAAATCTATGAGTTAAGCAAAATCACAAAAAAATCAGCTCCCTCTTCAGTTTGCTTCTGTTATCCTCATTGTCACAGCTGGTGCGATCCAAGCCACCGCATCCTCCCAAGATGCTGAGCTCGAAGCTATGACAGAGAGCACTGTACTAAGTCTGCCTTTATCGCAGCACAATTCCATGGGAGGTCATGCCTGGTGTCATGGCAAGACACCTAGAAAAAGCAAACACTGGCCACGGTATAGTTGGGTGTCTCACTGGTATCTTCAGACCTGTCTTGAGGCTGTAATTCATAAAACACATAATATAAACTATACAGTTGTAGTTCAGAAACAAGAATTTTTTAATGAAAGGAATGGAAAGTGACTACTACTTCAAATGATTCAAATTTGCCTTTGCCTCTAACAAACTTCAGATGATTTATTCTGCCAGAATAAGTAAAAATGGTCATAAGGTTTCTAATCTGATAACCCCTTCCCATGCACAGTAATACACATATACCTTTTAGGTGGCTGCTTTCTCTTTAAAAATGTTGTCAAAGTGCTTATAGCTCTTCGGGATTACATGTTGAAACAGAATCATAAATATGTATACATATGCAGATGCTCTATCCAAAGTTCCTTATCTCATTTGTATTTCTGAAGATGTATAAGATAACCTTTGTGTCTTTCCAAAACATCTTCCCTACACCTCAGGGAGCAAATTACCTCTATTTTCATTTCCTTTAAAGTTAGATCATTTGATAATTAAGAATGTATTGAAGCAGATTCTCCCCATGTGTAAGCTACTCCCTGGGGAGTAATTTATGCAAAGAGAGTTTCTGACTTAATATCATATAAGTCAAAAATCATACAATGGCTACCTGGGAGATATTTTTAATCATTTTATAATAATTATAAAATAACTCAGTGCTTAAAATGCTATTGCTAAAAAAAAATCCATAGCAAAAATAAATGATAGTGTCATTCATTAAGTTATTTTAAAATGACAAAATCTTCCAATAAATGTTTAATAATGTGGCAAGCTATGCTTTTTCTCAAAAAGTGTTAGAAAAATCCATTCATGGTGGTGGTGCTGATGATGGTGATGAAATTTTTCATCTCTTTACTATTTACAAGGCTCTTCTACATAAAACAGCCATTTCATCTTCACAGTTCTATGAAGTTTGTCGATGAAGATTCATACTTAGAAGACACAAAACACGAGATTGGAAGCTTGATCTTGGCCATAGCCCTAATCATTAATAGATCAAGGACTGCAATCCAGGAGAGCAATTGAGAATGGCATCAAATCTCCCATTTCTCCGGTCACAAGATCTTGAAAACAAATACTAAGTCATGTAATATGAAAGCTAAAGCAGCAGCAAGCAGAAATGCTCAGTATTGTAGGTGACTGCTTCTCCTGGCTCTTTTCCCATTAGCCCATATCTGTCGCCCTTAGAGTAACATGGGAACTCAAAATGTGTTCTTGATTTTTGTAGCCAGAGTGTGAGTTACTGAGCAGAGAATCAGGAAACCTGGAGAATTTCTGTTTTTCACTTCTCTTGTCAACTGAGCATCTTAGTAACAACATGGCTCCTAGAAACATAACACGGTTTTATTATTAGAATACACTAATCGTTGAACGCAATGAGCTTCATTGTAACATCTTATATTCGTGCCATGTACTTCAGTTATATTCATACACACACCCATCACCCTCCCCTGGATTTTTTTTCTTACACAGATGATTTGAAGTTTCTAAAGTTTATTTAATTTTTTGAAAAACCTAATATGCTAAATATAACCTTTGTAATATAATAGCAAAAGATAGTGATGTTTCCCATTTGTGTATCTGAATGAAAAAACTATAGAATAGATACAAGTGGCCCATTTATATACAAAGCATTTTGAAGTATATTTTGCATAATTATTTTAAATTGGCAAAGGAAATAGCAGATCTTCCTAGTGTGCATAATTTTGACAACTCTTAGAGTACTATCAGAGACATGGGAATTACTGCATTCTAAATAACTTCCATGATGGCAAAATCATCTTCCAAAACTTTACCTGTTCAGGTGCCTGTAAGACACCACATCAAACTGCACATGTACCTATGACGATTCCATACCCCCCTTCACGTTCCACAAATGTCCCCATTTTTTCTCCAATGCTATGAGTCAAACCTAGCCCTCCACCACTGAGCCACAACCCCGATGCCAAATACTACCAATTCCAACCATCTCAATTCCACGGCTAGGCAGATAGAAGTCACTTTAGATCTTCATCAGTCTCTGTCCTTCATCATGTAACCTCACTTCTGCCTTTCAACTGTTTTTGTGTTTGTTTCTTCATCTCCATCTGTCCTACAGCTGATGTCTTCTGTGCCTAACACCATGCCGGAAATGGCCTTTGAGCCTTTTGTTAGTCTTCTGCTTATTTCTGGATAGCTTGCCAAACACGGTTTCTCTCCCTCTCCCTCCCTCTCTCCCTCTGCCTGTCCCTCTCCCTTGTGTGTGTTTATCTGTTTGTCTCTGCCTCTCTGTCACTGTCTCTGTCTCTCTGGAGAGGTATGGGGTGTGTATGTGTGTGTGTATCTGTGTGTGTGTGTGTGTGTGTGTGTGTGTGTGAGATGGTAGTGAGAACTAAATGGGCTTGGCTCACACTATGGAACTACGGAAGCATTCTAACACTGAGCTACATCCCGGCTTTATTTTCACCATTTATTCACTTTTTATGTGTCCAGTCCTCATAGCAAGTGAGATGAGTGGAAAACCCCTTCTGCCTAACTACAGCAGCTCCAGAATCGGGTGTCATGCTTCTATGCAGCCATACATAGCACCCAAACGTCCATTATAGGCAGTCATCCAGATGCGTGCAGGCCGCAGTCACACTAGACAGCTCATCTTTCTGCACTCGGTGCCCCTTGCCTTTACCTTCATCCTAACTGAGTTCCACCCCATCATCAAAAGGAAAAGTCCCCATATCGAATGAAATTTTTAAAGTATTTTTATTAATTCAAGAACTTCATACAACGTATTTTTGTCGCACTCAGACCCTTCCTTCCTCTTACTACAGTGACCTCCCTTCCATGTCCACTACTGTTACTTGTTTTTTCATTTAAAGGCCTGTTATGTCTAATCTGAGTTCCCCAAATGCTTTTGGTTGTGGGACTATCCTTTGGGGTCTGGTCAACCTACCAGGTGTCACACCAGTGAAGAAAACTGACTCTCCCTCTCTCAGCACCCATCAATTGCCAGCAGATCTTCAACTGGGGCTGCTTGCCCACCTCACTCATCCATGCTGGGTTTTTACCTGGTCCAGTGAAATTTAATGCATACTCAAAACCTATATTTTTTTCTGATTTCCCCATTATTAACTGTTTAATAATTTCATAATTAAATGTAACAATTTAATTAAGCTATCAGAATCATTACCGTATCCTCTCCCACGCCTTCATCTTTCAGTATCTCCGAAGACATATAAAGTGCTTATTATATTCAGTTGACTCACTGTTGACATTGTCACAGATATCCAGCCTGTCCAGTCACATAATGTACAATGTCACCATATGTCCTGTCCCAAATTTGTTTTATTTACTTATAGAAACATTATTGAGATAGGCCATGTAAAACCTCCTAAAGACTTCCTATCTCAGGTGTAAAATAAAAAATACAAAAGCATGAATTTAAGAGATTTTCTGTCACATTATTTTAAGGAGGACAAATTTTTAAAGGAAAAACAGTAAAAGCACTAGTTTAGAAAACATTAAGACTCTGGAGATTAATATATATATATATATATATATATATATATATATATATATATAATTTCATACATATATAATTTAGTTTGAATAAAAAGCAAAATAAGAAGTGGTAAATAGTTGTCCTATCTTTAGAAACAGCTTGTGAAGGTCATTCAAATAGTAACAAATGACCCCAGGCCACTCCCGCCCAGCAATCTTCAACACAAACACCAGGGCAGGGACAGGTAAGCAGGAGATGAGAAACAAGAAAAGAAGAAGAAGGCAACTTTACAAATTCAAAATGTCTGTTTTCACTTTTCAGCACAAATTGAAGTGATACCATGCAAAATTTGTGGTGATAAATCCTCCGGGATCCACTACGGAGTCATCACGTGTGAAGGCTGCAAGGTAGGGACATCCACAATCCTGAGTGATGCCTCAAGAAGGCCAAGGGAGGATGCTGGTGCCTGCAGAGGACACTTGGGAAGTCTAGCTCACTGGGTGGATGGGTTGGTTTTTCTCTTCATGTTCTTTTGACCTGTTTGTGCTTAACTGGTCAGCAACTCCCAAATAATGCATACTTTTTTTAAAGGCTTGAACTAGTCACATTTGCAAGATATACGAGCCAATTCTCGCTGTTTTAGAGCATTGACTCTATGACAGTTCTAGATGACAGAACTAGTCTTTAAAATAAACACTATACTTTAATGGGCCTATGTTTATCTGTTTGCTAAATAGGACATCAAGGTGACAGCTGCAATCTGCATATGGCCCTCCTTTATTCTCACATTCCAGAAAATAAAGAAAACCCAAAGCAGGCGATGTTAGAGGTGACCCCTAGATCAATCAAAAGTCATCAGAATTTTTCAAGTCATTTTAATTCTTCCAACATCTTAATTTTTTAATGAGTTCTTGATTTTGTTAACTGACCAGTACCATTGATATAGATAAGTAAAAGCTGACCCAGACCACAAGTTGTGTTTTTGTTGTTGTTGTTTTTTTCATATTCTGTTCAGTGTTCCTTCCCAGAAAGATTCTACCAAGCCAGTGACACTGATTCCTGTAAGTAAGCTGCTTTGAAAATACAGGGCTGGAGGACCTAATCTAACATAATCAGAACTTGAAATTTAACAATCAACTTTCAAAATTCACCTTTAAAAGGGAAAAAGTAAAAGTAAGAAACTGAAGAACAAGGGGCAATCAAAACAGTTCTATGACGAGCTTTAAAGGCACAGGTGTAACCAGAGCAAATAAAATGCAAGTGCTACATAAGATATTTGGTGGTAAGTTGATAAAGTCTTTATAAAAACAGTCATGGATACACGCAAGGTAGATCATTAATTTAAGTTGAGTAAACTGAAAGAGGTGTTCTGCAGTCCTAGATTCTAGGTTCAATCACAATCTCAAGCATCTTTTAAAGTAAACAGATAAAGCAGACTATTGCTGTCAAATAATAGTACTGCATGAAAACTGACAGCATCTTCACAAGTTTCAAAAATCATAATTCTTAGAATTGAAAATGGAGAGAATAAAATAAAAATAAATAAATGAAAATAATGTAAGACAGGAAGAAAATCAGTATAGTGGACTGGTCTGAGATACAGATGATTGGTCATATCCATATCCAGGCCTTATGAGATGTTCCTTGTATTCTGTTCTTCTGCAGACCCATAATTAAGAATCATCCCCCATAGTGAAATTTTTAGCCCACCAAGAGGAAACACTAAAGCAAAACAAATTAACAGATTATTTTACCCTTCTCAAATAAGTTATTACCTGCTCTGGGCAGGCAGGCAAACAGTTTTCTTCATAAGTGCTATACTAATTTTGCAATTAACACCCTGTCTGTTGAAGGCATTGCTATTGCCCAACTGCTCCTTCTGCAATTTTAAGAGCCCATTGTCTGGTCTATATGATAGCCACAAAAGTGTTCTTCTGTGAACATTACAGTGGAGACATTTGATAACTTGTATAAGGGATCTGGAAAATGTCTGACTTCGAACTGTAGACATATATTCATTTTAAGGACTAAAACTGTTTTAAATGGTAATTTCTAAAAGATTTAAATACTGAACAAAAATAGCCCAACATGTCAACAGCAGGACTAAATGTTTGGGTTCCTGTCATCTTTTCAATCCACAGTCAATATGAAGGATATTCTGAGGTTTTAGTCAAACTGCATATCATGCTTTTATTTTTTTCACAGAAAACGCTACATTTGTAAAAATCCTACATTTTTCTCCAGACAGAACACTCAAGAAATCCCATTCCAAGTCAGATGTCAATGTCAGCACATTCAGCTTTTAACCTCCGAGTTTTCATAATACTGCCCTGGAGTCAATACACAACCATTTTAAACATCAGTTCAGCTCACAAACAGATTCGGTTCCTGTTCATTCAGTAAAATTTTAAACAGAGTCTCTTTTTCATGCCCAAAATCTCATTTGCAATAACGAGCAACAGATAAGCAAGAAATGACTTATAATTAATGTCAAATTGGCTGTAAATTAGGGCTTATAGCTGTGACTTCAGAAGTCTTCCCTGTCAGCTCTTTTGCTAAATGACACTATAATATCCAAAGATAAAACCCGCATGATTCTTCCTTAAAATGTAAATTTCAAGTCATCTTTAATAAGCACCAATGCACCAAGACCTTGTTTTCTGACAGTTGTCCTGGTGTGTGCAGCCTATGGGGCTTAGGTGTGATTTCTGTTTTAAGAATTTAATCGAAATGGATTCATGGAGCCCCATTCTGCCGTCATTGGTCCAGTGACCAAACACCACAAATGGAGATGTGGAGAGGTTCCTAACGGGTCAGTCAAACCTCTCCACATGGCCAACTTAAGCCATACTGAATTCCAAGACAAAGGGAAAATCAATGATACCAATCCTGTCTTTCTTTAAACTGTTAAGAACTTTTGTATTGCTCTTGATTTTAGCACATTGCATTAAAATGTTGCTTTTCCTAATTGCCTTTATTTTTAGCGAACCATAAACTTCATAACCAAGGCGACTGTGTGATGTATTTCATTTGTTCTAACATGCTCCGTTCTCCTGTGGAAACAGGTGTTTGTAAGAAGCTGGGGCCTCGTGGAGGCTTTCTACTTCCAGGAGATAAGGCTGAGGGCCATCTTTTCCTGTGTTTTTCTTAATACATCTATTTTAGATCATCATGTTGCTTACAGCACTTTGCACTTTCATTGTGTGGCTGTGGGCATTTCCAGAGCAAAGAGTGACTAGAAACACTGGTAACGGGATAAGCGATAGGTCTCTAGGTAACATGCTTGCTTCCCCAGTATGGGTTTTTTTGTTGGTTTGGTTTGGTTTTGTTTTTGTAAGAACACCAAAGGAGGGTGGTATACGAAGGACTGAAACACTAGCAATAGCATCAGCTGCAGATTCAGAGGGGTGTGTGGTCAGTGGAAGTTCATCCTTCACCAGGAGAACCGGAACCTGCTCATAAGACATAAAACCTCCTATAGTCAGTCACCTATAGGCAAGCATTTGCTTAGTTTTTATTTGTTGCCTGTTTTATTGAAGAGGTTGCATTCAGCATTTCTTTTACTCAAAGACCTGACTTGAGATCCAGTGCATCATTGATTTAAAATACAACTTTCCCGATGCAGCCTGGCCAGTTAGAGTTTTTACATGTGGGAAAATGCATTTTAGGAAGTAGAGAAGCCACGGCGCCCACTGAGCTCTGGCTCCTCGAAGCATTGGTGGCTGTACCTGCACCCCAGTGCTTGCTTCGCACCTGGGCCCTTCTTGTCCCACGAGGCTTTGTAATACTCAGTTAACAGGGACACATTTCTTTGCTCCTCCTTCCCCTCTGTTCTTTTAGGATAAAAGTGTTCTCTCTGCAAAGAACAGCATAGTTCAGAAATGCTTTTAGTACATATCGAATGAGTGAATGACACTATCATATTTCTGTCTCACAGCATCTGTAATCTATCCAAGAAGCATTCAAAATTATTGAAAAATTAAACTCAATTACAGTCACTGTATATTCAAAGCAATGTGTATGTTAATATCCTCCATCTTCTGAATCTGCCACCCTCTTCTCTTACCCTTTCCAGGGATTCTTTAGAAGGAGCCAGCAGAACAATGCCTCATACTCCTGCCCAAGGCAGAGAAACTGTTTAATTGACAGAACCAACAGGAACCGTTGCCAACACTGCCGACTGCAAAAGTGTCTTGCCCTGGGAATGTCAAGAGATGGTAAGGCTCTACCTTCCTGTTTCTTACTTCGGGTTTTCAAATGATTGCTTTGCTAGAGGCCGTTCAACTCACTGAAAGAGTTTTAAATGTGGGAATTGGGGATATAATGAGAAGAAAACCACAGAGCTGGTTCAGAGTTACAAAGTAAAGTAGGAATAGATAAAATACAATATTGCCTACGAAATGAGAGGGAAGGAAGCCTGTGGTAGCTTATGACACACAGCCTCAAGTTAAGTGAAGACCATTGGCCTAGATGGTGACTATCTATCCACATTTTCTTGTGAAGAAGGGTTTCCTGAGATGTGAAACTTTCAGACCTAAAGCCAGAAATATACTGGGGAACAGGAGCCATTCGCGCACCAGGGAAGTCTGACTCGTACATAAATTGCTTAGTGTGTAGAGGTGCTAAGAATACACCTCCAGAGGAAGTGTGGACTCGCTGGTGCTCCTAGACTCTCAGCAAAGGATTTGGACAGTGAAGGACTCTGAGCCGTGATGAAGACTGAAAGGGAAATCAGGACTGCAAGTCTGAGAGGCTTGTGAAGGAGGTGATTACTGGGAAGATCAAGAAACATGCCTTCCTCTTTCACACCTGACCAAACTGGGCGGCATGGCTCCCCAGCCAAATTTCTTAGACTAATGAAATAAGATGAAGCATTCAAACAAGTAAAATGAAGAATTTTGCCTAGTTTGTTAAAATCGCTTTCAATCATTCACATACATTCTTTCCTGGGAACATTGGCCCAGCTCTCCTTAGCAAAATATAAGTAGTCTTGCATCCTAGAGCCATTGTTTTTATTTGCTTGTTTGTTTGTTTATTTGTTTGTTTGTTTGTTTTGAAACAGTCTCACATAGCCCTACCTAGCCTCACCGTATAGCTCAGGCTCAGCCTCATGTCTTGACTTCTCAAGTGCTGGGATTACAGATGTGCATGTTTCCACTGCATTATAAAGGTCACAAAAGCAGGCACCTAAACGATTACTGAATGAACTATGGAACTCTACCTCAAGTCTGAGATACAGACAACGACCTTGACATTGTCTGGGTGAATCAGTGGATTCTATGCCACTGGTCACACTGTCAAGTAAGCTGAAGTTCAGAGTCATGTGGAGGCAGAAAAGAAACTTCCAGGTTTTTAAAAATGTAGGACAGTTGATACATACCTGTATCTTTGTATGTAGGGGTCTAATGAGTTACTGGTTAGACAAATTGGACAGAAAGAAAAGGTGGGGGAAGGGAGAATGCTGGCTTCGAGCCCTTCAGTTCACATGGAGCTTCTAAAGCTCCAAAGACCGAGATGCCAAAATGAATTAACTTCCTGTTTGCTTTATAGTTTTTTCTGTGATCACTGGTCACATAAATTTCCTCCTACGATAAAATAACAGACCTGCATATCTCTACACAAAGTAAATACAGGCAGGATGGGGTAAGCGGCTCTCAGGATCGGTTTTTTAAACTGGAGCCTGAGTTGACTTTGCACTTTATTTCTCCCATATGGAGAATATTTATTGACAGGATCTGGAAAGCACCACTGAGAACTGTGCAAAGAGGTAAGCCATCAAGTGTATTTACTTTTGTTATATCTTCATTACAGTCAAAGGAAGTATCTTCTAGAAGGGCAGGTACTGTGGGCCACTGCTGGAGAACAGATGGCAAGAAACGAACGCTTGTCCTGGACAGTCAGCAGTCAGCCGCATCAGCCCACAAAGCTCAGGAGAGTTCTGAATCACATGATATAAAATAAATGCATTGGGAAAGTGTGGGGGTGGTCCCTAACAAATCAATGCTCCAGGAGAAAGAATTCACTGTAGCACACATTCCTCTGTGCAAAAGCAATGTGGCATCTAAGGACACGTGCAAGTAAGGACAATGATTCATTTCAACTGAGAAATGAATTTCAGAGAAATTCCTGAAGTGTGTCTCCTGAGCATGCCTGATGCCAAAAGAGTGAAGAGGAGTGGTCATGGGTGAGAGTTACTGAGAAAGTGAAGGGAAAATAGTCACTCCAGGGAAACGCTTCTTTACTATGTTTCACACGTGAAGTTGGTCATGTGTGAAAGCACAACTAATACCAAGGACCAGAGAGCTGATGAGATTTTATCTGCTCTTGATAACTTATGCTAGCTAATATAAGAAAGATATTGAAGAATCCAAAAACCCTGGTCTAGTCAGAACTCGAGAATAAGTAATACAGTGCCTCCTCCCACTTTTCAGTTATCCCTGCCACCTACCAACTCAGCAAACACTGGCGAAGATCTTCACAATAGTGCTGGAGCCAGACACAATGTCCTCACACCCTCTTCTGCAGCCCCTGCCTTTCCTCAGAGATACATAGCATCTTCACTTTGGTACAACCTGTCTGTCACTTATGCCTGGCTCCAAGAACATCGGGACACCAATACAGCACAGCTACTAGCAGACACCTCTGATTGTTCAATCACTGGTCTTTCACACTCTCCTGAATGACTTCATGTGTGTGTGTGTGGTGTGTGTGTGTGTGATTTTTTATTGATTTTTTGTGTATTTCATATAGAACATCTTAATCATCGTTATAACCTTCCCCATTGGCACCATCCCATAACCCCCACACTGAAATTCTTGTATTCTGTCATTTGTGTTAAGGCCTATCCAGTCAAGTTAGTTCTCCAGATTCCCCCAGTGCAAGTTCATCCACTGAGATCTAGTCAGCCTATCTAGAATCCTCACCCGGAAGTGATCAGCTGCCAATAGTTCTTCAACTAAATTGGGAAATGCTGCCCATTTCCACAGTTCTGTACTGGATTTTTGTCTACTTGAGTTTTCATAGGGCTTGTGCATGCTGACACCATTGCTGTAGGTTTATATGAGCAAGGTCCCAGGAGCCTGTAGAACTCCATTTCAGTGTGGTCATGCACATCCTCTCTGGCTCTTCACTCATTAGTCATGGCCCATACATGGGCTGGCATCAAATTCAGGAATTATATATTTGTTTAAATTTACCTAGCAGAGCTGGAGAGTGTCTCAGCAGTTAAGAGCACTAACATCCTTGCAGAGGGTTGGGTTTGGTTCTCATTCCCCAAATGGTGGCTAACTCCAGTTCCAGGGGATCCAGTGACCTCTTCTGTCCTCCATAAGCATTGCATGCACATGGTGCACTTACACAGATGCAGGCAAACCTCATACACATAGAGTAGAAATAAATAATTAAAAATTTGCCTAGGCAAAGAATCAAAGAAAACTGAATGCATTTTGAGAAGTATCTATGAACGTTTGTGTTTATAAAGTGACGAAAGTGTGTGTGAACTGATAACACATAGATGTCCATGGAATCTTCTCCACTATATTGTCTACTTGATTTTGATTTGTTTGTTTGTTTGATAAGGGCCCACTCTGTAGTTGAGGCTGGCCTCAAACTCAGTATGTAGGCAGGGCTTGTCCCCATGGTCTTCCTGCCTCGTCCTTCCAAGTGCTGGGACTACAGGCATGTGCCACCATACCTGGCTTCTACTTTTCTTTATTTTTTTTTAATTTATTCTTTATTTTATGTGTTTGAGTGTCCTGCCTGCATGTGTGCAAGTGCATCTGTGTGTGCAGTGCCCTCGAAGGTCAGAAGACGGTGTTGGATCCTCTGGAGCTGGAGTTGTAGATGGTTATTGGCCACTATGTAGGTGCTGGAAACTGAACTCCTGTCCTCTACAAGAGCAGTCAGTGCTTTTAACTGCCAAGCCATCTCTCCAGCACCCCACATCTTATTTTCTACTTTTCTTTTAACTGGACCCTTCACAAATCAGTCTTCAGCAGAGCTGTTTGTGGGGAAATGTTTGGTGTCAGTAAGAAGGTAGTGAGCCTCAGAGAAAAAGCCTAATATGTATCATTCAAAAATCTAGAAGGTAAAAAAAATTAATTTAAGGAAAATATTTAAAGATTTTGAAATGAGTGATTTGATCAGACCTCTAATACAAAGTTTAGATCATTAAAGGCAGACCATTTCTCTGAGGCTGAAAGAGCTAAATCAAGACCAGTTTAGTTAGTAGGAAGCAGGTATAAACCTAGAGAACTAGAGCGAGTAAGAAAAAACAATTTCCAAAACAACTATAGGAAGTTTCAGGTGGTCATTGTCCAAGCTGATTCTCTTGAAACCAAACATCTGTGATCAGTTATTATGCAGCAACAGGTAGAAATCACCAATGGAGCCATAATTTTTAATTTCTAGCTTCCCTAAGAACCTCCATTCTATTTATAATACCACAATTTAAACAAAATGAAGTGATTTCCGATATTCTTGCATAAAATTGTTCTTTGCTAGTGTGGGTTGAAATAAGGCGTACGAGCATGCCATCAGCTAAGGCCACCAGCATTGAATATTTATGTGACTTGTACTATGTACAGAATTGTGCTGTTTCTTTAAGAAGAAGCAGTTTGACGAGAGGCTGCTTCCATATGCAGGTGAAAGCCATTGGCAGACTAATTCAGTTTGAAAGGGGCAAACAGTTGAAATATGTACCATGCTTACTGTGAGGAAAGGTGAGAAAAATGCAAATACTTGAAAACATACCATCATGGCTGCTGTTAAAATGCAGTCATGACAGAACAAATATATTTACAGAGAGGAGAAGGGAAATATTTATTTGTCGGGAAAGTCCAGTAGGTTTATCTTTTCCATGTACTGTGTATTTTTCCTCAAATATATCACCCACTTTATTGCAGGAAAGGATATAAAACTGAAATGCTGGCTCATCAGTGTTTCAAAAATGAATGAAAGTTCATTCTAGACCAGTATTATAGTCATTGTCAGTGAAGTCATTGATTTAGGAAGAAGCTCATAATTCCAAAATGCAGTAGCTAAGTTGTTTCTTCCCTAAACATTCCAGTTGTTCGGTAACTGGATAAGTAGATCTCACATAGGAGATACAGATTTCTCTGTTGAGCCTTTGGATGTTTTCCACAGCACAGCTCTTGGCAGCATTCTTTCTTGACATCCTTGGCTCTAATTTTGAGAACCGTTGTTAACAGCACGTTTTGCATGCTGAGGCTGCAGGTTGGGCTGTGACTCGGCTAATGGTAGAGTAGATGGCCTTGCTTGGATGACCGAGGAGGCCTGGATTAACTTGCATACATTATTGTTCATCAGTCTAGCTCAGGCATGTCCTTGCCGTGATGAGATGCCCAATCACACAGGTCCTTTTCAAGTCTCGGCTTGTAGAACATTTGTCAATACCCACTGAACTGGAGCTGGTCATGTGACCATGAGTCGGGGCTGGGCAGCATGTCTGCACAGAGTGAGGAAGCTCTGGGAATGAACCTGGAGCAAGAGATGAAGGATGCAGGCGAAAGGAATCTGGTTCTTAATACAATCACTCTGCCTCAAAGTACGGAGAAGCCTAACATGATGAAGAGAACTTGCAAGAGGCACAGCAGCTCTCCTTTTGTCTTAGAAGAGCTTCTCATTCACAACTTTTAATTCTTATGTTTGAAATCAGTAAATGCAAATTTATTCTACTAAAGTAAGTACAAAATTTCCATCTAAGGCATTAGACACAAATCTTGTATTTGTTCATAAGATAGAAACTGCCATAAAGAGTTGTTTGACAAATGCCAGCATAGACATGAGGAAGTGGATAAGAAACTTCAACACCACCTACAGAAACTGTGACAACCGATGGCTGACAGGAGGGCCAGGGACAGTCTACCTCAAGAATGGGGCCCCTGGTAGATTAGCCAGGCTCCAGTGGATGGCCCCACACTGAAGGACATTGGGGGATACAAATCAGACTCTATAGGCCTTATTATACATATACATATACGTCATAAACATATACATATATGTATGTATATAAAATAGAGAATATTAAATTGGGTGTGGTACAATAAGGGGAGGTAAGGACTAGGGAGGGCATCTAAAAACCATCGAATTATATTGTATCACAATCAAAAAATTCAATTTAAAAAGAAGGAGGAGGAGAAGGAAGAAGAGAAGAAGGAAGAGGAGGAGAAGGAGGAGGAAGAGGAAGAGGAGGAGGAAGAGGAAGAGGAGGAGAAAGAGGAGGAGGAGGAGGACAAGGACGAGGACGAGGAGGAGGAGAGAAGAAAAGTTATCTGAGCTGACAGAAGGACACAATAAAGAAGATGCTATGCGACTTCCTGGGATGAGCACTTACTGAGTCAGTGTTTAATATTGCTTAATTCTTCTTATAAAATGTTTTATCCTCTAGAGAACAGTATGTAGCAAATTATTTGGAATGATATAAAAGTGCAGAGAAATGTTTTCCTAAAAGTTGCTGTAGAGTTCTGCCCATGAACAAATAGGAAATATCACCGCAATCCGTAAACAAGTAAGCACGTCTCTGAGAAGCAGAATCTAGTAACAGCAGTGTCTGCTCACCAAATTAAACACAATGACGTACAGTGATTCAAGAGCCAGCTGAAGCAACAACTGAAAAGAAAAGGAGAGTCTGATGGAATTTATCAGACTGTTTTTCTTCGTTGAGAAAAATGATTGAATCATCATCACCTCATTTTCTACTTAGGCCGTAATGGAAGTCAGAATACAGGGATTTTCTTTTAGAAAGATTAAGGAATAAGGAGAAATAGGAAGCATTTGAACTTGTTAAAATCAAGAACTAATATTCAAAGTCTAGCAGGCAAGAACTGGGAAAGCACAGGCCACTATACCTAGAAACATCTATAACAGTTTGTGGACTTTCTGTTAATCAGAACTTTAATCACACAGCCATGCCTCTCAGTAAAAGGACTGGGAAATGTGTCCCCACTTTGAACAGCCAATGCTCAGATAAAATTTGATAGCTTCATTCACAATGCAAGAAGATAAATTTGGCAGAGCGTTGTAGGGAGTGGAGGCAGCACCCTCACAATGTGAACCTCCTCCATGGGCCCTCTGAGTTAGAGTCCAGAAACACTGTAGCCTGTGGCTTCGGTAGAGCTCCAGCCATAATGACTGAATCAATATCTGTTTCTACACTCCAAATCCTCCTTTCTGCATTCTCTGAGGTCCCATCTCAACAGGCAATAAGAAAATTGACACCAAAGAAAAGAAAGCGGAACTCAGATGAACACCTCTAAAATCATTAACCTGAGCTGAAGAGTTGTAGGATGATTCAGACAAGGTGGTCGGCCCAAGGTCCAGGGTGTCCACATGCTAAAAAAGGAGTTGACAGTTGTGAAGAAAAAAGTCACTCTCCATAAGAGTTCAGGAGGTTATGCCCCACAAATAAGGAAACCGTAGGGGTGGGAGGGGGCTCTGTACTTCACTCCATGATTCACACAGAGCCTCTTCCTAAGAGTGCCTGAGAATCTGGCCACAAGAAATGGGCAAAACAAACCTTGGATCTGGTAGAATGAGGAAGGTGGCTCCTGTTGGCTGACTGGCCTCAGATGTACATAATTGCCACTTCCAAAGGTTCTTATCAGTTGTTCTCCAAATCCACCTTATGGCAACCGCTTCTTGCCCCAAACATTACCTATAAAATATGCGCAGAAGTGAAACAATAACTTCCTTCTTAAGAACCTGGAAGTCTAAAGCTTAGGAAAGAAAGGTACTAGTGAGTGTAGTGGCCATCTTAATAACAGGAACCATTTAGTAGTCTTATGAATTTGCTGTTGTTGTTTTGTTTTGTATATGCTACTTTTCTGACAAATTGAAAAAAAAAGTCAAGCAAACATGTCTTCTAATTTCACAGCGATAACTAATATACTGACTTACTGATGGGGTTTGAATCTTGAATGTCCCCCAAAGACTCATATATTTAAGGTTTGGTTCCCAATTTGGCACCGTTTGGATGTCATAAAGCCTTTAGGGTTCTGGGCTTTGGGGAGAGGCCTTGGGTCATTGGGAGGGGCATGCTTTTGAAGAATGTAATGGGACCTCAGCCCCTTTCTCTCCCTCTCTTCTCCACTCTATGAGCTGAATGGATTGCTGTACCCCATATCATGTGGCTGTATTATGGGCCCAAAAGCAACGAATCCACCCAGTCACAGACTGAGACAAATAGCTTCAATATTTTTAATACTGTGAGCCAAAATAAACCTTTCCTTTTTATAAGCTGGTCTTCTCAGGTATCGGTTACAGTGGTGGGAAACTGGCCAACACATTTAGGTTTCATTCTCATTGTGATATAAACCAGTACACCCTCCAAATATCTTTCCCCGTACGTGGAAGGTAAATGAAGTCCTAGGTTGTAACACTAAGAATTTGCCTATTTGATACTGAAGGGACAAGCACCTGCATCCCTTAGATTGAGATGGTTAAGGAGAATGGTAACCTCATCATTGTGTTTTGCTCTTCTCTCCAACGCAGCTGTAAAGTTCGGAAGAATGTCCAAGAAGCAGAGGGACAGCCTGTACGCCGAAGTGCAGAAGCACCAGCAGCGGCTGCAGGAGCAGCGGCAGCAGCAGAGCGGGGAGGCAGAGGCACTTGCCAGGGTGTACAGCAGCAGTATCAACAACGGCCTGGGCAACCTGAACACTGAGGCCAGCGGCACTTACACCAACGGGCACGTCATTGACCTGCCCAAGTCCGAGGGGTATTACAACATAGATTCTGGTCAACCGTCTCCCGATCAGTCAGGACTGGATATGACTGGAATCAAACAGATAAAGCAAGAACCTATCTATGACCTCACGTCGGTACCCAACTTGTTTACCTATAGCTCTTTCAACAACGGACAATTAGCTCCGGGCATAACCATGACTGAGATTGGTAAGTACAAGTCTCTCCCAAGTTTTATTTTTAGATGTTCCCCTTTGAAGGCGCTTTAGTCCTATTTAGTAAAGTCATTTTCTTAGATCTAAATTAAATTACTTGCATACGTGGTTTCCACTGAGAAAATAACACTGCATCGAAATGCACTCTAATACATGTCCCTATCCCCTTGCCCCATAAAAGTTTATTTTGAGTGAATGGAGAAAAAGGAAATTATAAATAGAAAGATGTTATCTGTAAGGACAGATCGTACCTGTTGAAATGGAGTTCTCAGTGAAAGAAAAATGTTACTGGTAGAAAACGGAAGGTTCAGCAGCTGTTCAAAGTGATGTTATTCAAAGTGAAGTGGACAAAGTGTGGGCTCCCTCACCAAACCACGGTCCACTGTCAAAAACAATGGAGGGGTGCACTTTAAACAAACTACCTCATACTCTTTCGTGAAGGTTACAAGAATTCCACTTGGGGATGCTGGGGGGATAGCTCAAGCATAAGGACTGAGTTCAGTCCTCAGAATCCATGTTTTTAAAAAACCTGGCATCCCCTGCTTGTAATCTCAGCACTAAGGAGATGGTGACAGGCAGATCCCCAGGGCTCCCTAGCCAGCCAGCCTAGCCTATCTGAGTTCTAGGCCAGAGTGAACACTTATCTCAAAAAACAAAATAGCTCCTAAGGAACAACACCCAAGGCTGTCCTCTGGTCTCCACACACATGCACACACACACACACACACACACATACACACACACACCACTCACACACACAAGAATTCTCTATGGGATTCTGAATCACAGCAATAAAGAATATGGTCTGGCATACTATACAACAGATAAATCACAGGTCTCTTTTAGTTCCGATGCCTTTTGTTTCCGTAAAGCATGATCTCAGAGGTGTGGCATCTCAGGCAAACTCTCTTCTTACAATTTGTAAATTTGTTTCATCCTGTTAAACTCAAGAATGTAAGAAATGTTTAGCCACTTAATCTCATTAGTAAACTGCCACAAAACTATTGATACATTAAATACATGTCCTTCCTGGGTAGCAGATCTGCATGCCCACCAGAGCCTGAAGAGCTAAACCAACAGTGACAGTAACCAAGAGCTAAAAGCCAGGATACTGAGTTCAAATCCTAGCTCAGCAGTTTATAATGTAAAGCAAAGCAAGTTTCTCAGTCCCTTTATCTTATCTTTGAAGAGGAGAAAGCATGGTTTTTAGGTGGCAGGGATGTCATGAGAATTACAACACTGGGCAAGTGCCCAGTAACTGTTATCATTGTTTATTCTCCCGGGGCTTAGTTACCATCACAGAAGGGCCTAAGGCCTATAAGCATTCGGTTAATTTGCTAATGAAATCTAGGGCCATGTTCTTGCTACTTATAATAATTATTTGAGGATAAAGTGATGTCACAAGCCTGAGATGTTATTTCAGTCGTGTGACAGTGAATTAATTTGTTGACTTCCCAGCCAAGAAACAGACAACTGAACACTGACACAAAAACAGTCAATCATTACTATCACCCTAACCCACACTCTCACTAGACCACAGACACTTCATGAACATTTCATTTTCACAAAAATCTTAAAAGATAAGAAAATGCATCTCCATTTTACTGCACAGTAGAAGCCCAAAAGCAACTTGCAAAGTTCACAGCAGCCTGTGGCTGCTCCACGATGGAGCCCAGAGTCCACCCCAAGCAATCTCATTCCAGAATCTTGTGCTCATCTATTAACTTGCTATTTACTGCATTCACAGCTAGCAAGGATAGCCTTTTTATGTGGAGGGCCCAATCTTAAAAGGGTGTCAAAACAAAATAAGGAAAGGAACTAATCAATATCCAAGTTCATGAATGTACTATTGGTTTAGAATATATGTTTAATGTCATGAAAACATGCAATTATTGGGCAACTTTCTGCCTCACATAGAAAAGGAAATTATGGTTTCTTTATGAGTAGAAATTACAGAAAATGCTACAGCCGATACCACTTGCTCTGCATTAGTGTGGGCAATTTGTTTTCTGCCTATTTTTCTATGAATGGATAGAATAGAACTAGATAATCTCACCTTTTATCCAGACTTTCTGCAAAGGCCATGACACCCAAAAATAACTAGCATGTACTTTTCTTAATTAGTCAAGATATCATTAGTCTTTACAGATCTCTACATGTGCTCTAAATTTTCATCAGGGTGAAATCAGATTATCCTGTGAGTGCTCTCAGATTTTAGCAGACTCTTAAACCTAAAGATTGGCTTGGTTTGGATTTTGTTAAAACGGCAATGCCACCTAGTGGACACAAACCCATTCAAGGAGTTGGAATCTAGGTCTATGTGCTCATAAGGCCATCATAATGTGATTGATGCTTGTCTTTCCTGAGCTGTCTAAACATCTGCCACTCATTTCACTAAAACACTAAGTCCGTAACAGTAACGCAGCACAAGAAGGCAGCAGTCATGGCTATGGATTCTGTTTCACAACCAAACTGAAAGAGTGAAACCTGGCTGTGTCTTTTATCTTAGGCAAGTTCATTGAGCTCTGTGACTCTCAATTGTAAAGCAGGACCAGTCCTGTGTGTATGTGTGTGTGTGTGTGTGTGTGTGTGTGTGTGTGTGTGTGTGTGTGTGTGATGTTTAAGGAGGACTGATTAGTTTATATTCATGACTTCTTAGGATATCCCTTGTCATGAGTAAGAATTATCATTATAATATGATTGATACTATGATTATTACATAATAAGATCACTAGCTATTGCAGGCAGTACAATTACCTTTTATTGAGCAGAGATTGTACCAAATTATATATACTCCATATTTAATTATCATAGCAATTTTAGTATGCCTAGTAGAAATTTATATACCCATTTTACACATGAAAATCTTGTGGCTCAGAGGTCATATAACTTAGTAACTAAAGAGAAAACTTCAGCCCAGATCTAAGTAACATCAACACAAATTCTTTTAAGCATTGCAGTATATTTCCTCCTACCAAACAATGAGAAGCTATCACAACCAATCACAAGCTAATTGGCATCACTACCACAAAACACACTTGGTATTGCTGTTTGTCTGGCATCTTCTAAGTCACATAAAATAGAGTTTGCAGCCGTTTGCTGCTGACCTTTTGACTCAACTTCATCAGTAGGTATCTGAATGCAATGGTTGGTGGCACACTGTCATTGGAAAAAAACCCTGTTCAGTCAAAACAGAAAATCTGAGCTTAGCCACATTTTTTAATGGGTGAATTCAAGGTTCTATCATACTAAGGAATTTATGAACATCACTCTTGGCTACTAGTTCTGATCTGCTTCCTCCACTTTCTAAGAGGGCAACTAACCAGGTGCAGTTATGTCATTATGCTGAGACTGGATCCCTTAAAAGCATATCTTGACACTGAGCATGGTGGTGCACGCCTTTAATCCCAGCACTCAGGAAGCAGAGGCAGGTGGATCTCTGTGAATTTAAGGCCAGCCTGGCCTACCTATCGAGTTCCAGGACAGCTGGGGCTACAGGAAGACCCTGTCTCAAAAAAGACCAAAAAAAAAAAAAAAAATCTTTTGAGACTAGAGAGATGGCTTAGTGCTTAAGAACACTAACTGCTCTTGTAGAGGACTGAGGTTCAGTTCCTAGCAACTGCATGAGAGCTAGCCACTGTCAGTAACTCCAGTTCCAGGGAATCTGACGCCCTCTTCGGGCCTTCACAGGCATTGCACACATGATGTACTTACATACAGGTAGGCAAAACACTCAAACACATAAAATATAAATAAATAAATAATTGAAAACAGATCTTACTTTTAAACCGACTTTTATATCACATCTATTATTACATATGACAAAGACTCGTAGTTTTGAAATTTGGGGTAAAAATACATTTATGAACTGTAACATTACAGAATAAGCAACTTCATGCAAATCATCTAGAGTCATATAAGTGTGATCAGAGCATGAATGGCCTCTCCAAGTAAGTTCATCCTTCTCTAAAGAGCCGAAGGAGCCCATGCTTCCTAGACTAAAGATCGCAAGAGTAATGGTTTCTGTGTGGAAGAAAATGTGAAAACCCTTCCATATGTTTTGGTTGAGGTGAGGCTCATCTCCCACCCACCCCACCCCCTGAGGGAGGAGATCTAGGAGAGACTAAGGGACAGAGACAGGAGTGAACTTCAAAGATGCAAAGTCAGTTCACCAGTAAAGCCTACTTCTAACTTAAGGCACTCACTGTGAGACCCTAGACTTCTAGGCATGCTTTAAAAAACTTCTTTTTGCAATGTTCCGGGTATAGCAGATAAGTAAAACATGGTTTCTACTCTGACCATGTAAGAGACACATGTCAAAATAAATAATCACAGTTCAAAATGTGATAGACTGACTGGCAGTGACAGGTCCAGCATGCACAAGACTCTTAGCTCAATCCCCAGTATTGCTTTAAAAAATAAATTAGTTTTTAAAAATACCATAGAACCTAAGTCCTGGGTGATCCTCAACCTAGAGGGAACACATTCTCTTGAACGCCTGGGAGATGCTGAGAATCAGCTACTCTAACTCTTTTCTCATCAGGAAATTTTTTTATTCCCAGAATTTTGAGTCTAGAAAGCAAAATACAGCCAAGAGAACAGAAATAGCATGCAACATTTCAGGAATTAAATCCTCAGGCTTTTCAAAATCCCAAGGGAAAAAGAAGCCACGAAATAAGAAAAGGCTAGAAATAACCCACAAATTAATATTTAGGCCTCAGTATTAACAGGGCTTGGCTTCAAGCTAGCATGATGGATGTGTGATGTCTCTGGGAATAAAATTCCGCGTGGTTAGTGAGGAGAAGAGGCTAGGCAAAGATTCTCAGAAAGCGTGCAGAAAACAAAGCAGAAAGGCGTTCAGCTCGTGTCTGCTCCCTACCTCAGCTCCCCAATGGTCTAGGGTCTCTGACCAGATAATCCTTTTAATGAAAGCTTGCACAGGCTGAATGGTGACTGACAAGACGTACCAGACAATTCAAAGAGCCAAGCAATATTTTTTTTTAAGTGAAAGAAAAAAAACTATATACATATATATGTACATATGTATGAATATATCCTCAAAGTGGCAGTGATGTCAGGAGAATAGACTGCCTTCCCTGTCACCTGGACCCAGCATTCTGCTGAGGAATTTTGTCTCCAGATACTGACCTGGGAATGTGCATTGACCTTATTGCTCCCAGATAATGTTAACATTTCTTTTTGTGTTCTATTCATGGAGTCTAGAACTTTAAAAATCAAACATTTACCTGCATCTATTACATAAACTGAGCATTAATACACAATGAGACTGGGTTTTGTTTGTTTGCTTTGTTTAAGAATTCCAAGTAGCCAGGAGTGGTGGTACATGCCTTTAATCCCACCACTCTGGAGCCAGAAGCAGGTGAATCTCTCTGAGTTCTCCAGCCTGGTCTACATAGCGAGTTCCAGGTCAGCTGGGGCTACAGGAAAACCATGCCTCAAAAAGACCAAAAAAAAAAAAAAAAATTCTAACTAGATGCTACAGATGTTAAGGCACTCTTTTAAACTCTTTTAATGATAGAGCCTTTTACAAATAAATATTTTATAACTGTTTATAATATTTTAACTATTTAACTACCCAGGCAAAAAATGGTTCAGAGAATAGAAAGTGCGTCTTACTATGTATCTGTGTCCTCTGTTCAGTTTAGAGAATGGTCTGTTCAGTTTTTGCAGGGTGCATACCAGTTACTAGTAACTACTATCAACTCACAACCATGCACCAGTTGCTTCTCTCCATCTGCCCTTCCTCAGAACATCTAACTAGGTAAATACTTCAAGATGAGAGTCAAGGGTGAGAAGAGACGTCATAAGGGAAGTGTAGTGGCCAGTCTCAAGCCACTTCATGTTTACACTTCATGTACAGGTGCAGCTCTGGCAAGAATTCCCCGGTCCTCACTGGCCCACTACAGCCTGATCACCAACAAGCTCCTCTTGAGGGAAAAATAAATGGGATCATGAAATGAAAGCCTATTCTTGAAAACAGAAGAATGTCCCCTAGGTCACTGGAAAGACGCAGTTCCTATAAAATTTTAACATCATTGTGTCCATTGGACACCCACAGAATATCTCCAAAGTCTGCTGAGTACAAGAATCCTACCTTATCTACCAAAAAAGAATTCCCTGGGTATGGGAATTGGGCTGCTCAACCCAATTTACCACGTACTTTTGAGCTCTACTAGGTTAGACTTGTGGTGCTAACCAGTGTATGGCCACGGGTTATTTTAGAGTATTTAAGACAAAAGACTCTATAGTTTTTCTTAAAGGTCATTCAAATCCATCTTTCTAGCTAACCTTTAATATTCCCCCGACCCCAAAGACTGCCTAAAATCTCCCAGTAATATGCTCCAGTCGCCTTACTGAGATGCTCATTTCCCATCACTGGGAAACTGCGCAAAGCATTTGTGATAGGAAGGCTCTAAGCAAATATAAAGACATCTACATACATACTAACATACATACATACATACTAACATACATTCATATTCAGCTCAAGCTCTTAGAGGCATCATCCATTTACAGTACTATGCGCTCACACCACCCTGCACGCAGAGTGTGCTAGGGTTTACTACATTAAGGAAATCTTCTAAAGCACCGTTTTGATTTTGAGTTGAAATTGTGCAAAATTGATCTTCCTCAGTGGAATCCCCCTAAAGATACTATTTTAGGATTAATTTTTGACTCAGGATTCAAAACTTCTTAAGAAGATTCTAAAATCCTCCAGGAAAAAAAACAAAAAAACATATTAAGAAGCTATTGGAAAGTCAATCCCATTTTGTACACTCAATTTCAAAAGTTGCTGTAGATAAGAAGTGTTCTGCAGTAAGGAAAGGGAAGATTTCAAGAGGATCTACCTTACCTTACAGAGAGGAAATGGTGCCTACACCTTCACAAGATGACATGGAATTACATTTCAAAATGTTATACTGAAGTAAGCCATAATGTTACCACCCACAAGCCTTAAATTTTGAAGCTCTCAGAATTTTGAATTGCTTTGCCACTGGTTGGAAGGATGCTGCTGTTGTTTCATTTTCAAGTACATATTTTTGGAAATGCTGGTTAAGGTTAAAATACGACATAAGCCATGGAACCAAGAAATGCCAACTGATCATCATAGTGACAGAGGTCGGGACATTTAGGGGCCATTAACATAGTATGCAACCATCTTCAAGAGGCTCTTTCTGCCAACTAGAAGAGACTTTATTTCTGTGATGTTACAATATGAAGAAACCTGTTAGCAATGTTTCCAGATGCAAAGTGGTTTTTTTTTTTTGTTTATTTTATTTTGGGATATAAGTTTCCTTTTGACAATATACCCTCAATACTTACAAATTTGTTATTTAAATTTGAGCCTTCAATGACACCTACAGGGAACCGTGAGTTGGTTTTGACACAGGTTGTTCTAGTACACTCTGAATAGGTTTGTTCTGGACTATATAAGAAACACTTATTTTAAAACAGCTAACTAAATGGACTATTTAAATAATCAAGGTACTTTTTTTAGGGTGTTTAAAAATGTAAAAGTAGCCTCCAAGAGTTACCTATAAATTACTTCTTTCTCAAGGTCAAAAATGCATTGACTAAACTTCCAAAAGTGTGATGAGGTGGGAGCAATTGCTCTGTTTAAATTAACAATCAATCCATATGTCAACAAAATTCAGATAGTAAACATCAGTCCTAGTGATGGCCCTGAGCAATTTTTTATAATTAGATTTCATCATCTGTGATCCCCTAACTGTCCCCTGGGCAGCATGGGGAGGTGCAGTTTTTAAAGGGGAGTACATGAGGACTGTCATGGGTTTTGCACTCTATTGTGTGTGTCTGTCAGGTCAGAATTCCATGTGCCTTTAAGGCTGGGAGCTGTGCTCTGCTTTGTAACTGTGTAAGCTGTGTCCTGCCTGAGTCAAGCAGAACAAAACACACCATGCAGCCTCTCCAGTTCCAGTCGTCCTGCTTCCCAAAGCCCTTCGAAATGTCATTGTGACTAAAGTATCCTGTGGGCAGAGCCAGGGCTGTACGAGACTGACTTCCTCAAAGGCCCAAACTACAAGTTGGGAAGGAAATGCGATTGATGTCCCCATCTTACAGAACTGTGCACATCTTTCCCCACTGTTCTGGGAAGGAGGTCTTCTACTTTAAAAGTTAATTTTGAAATGTAATGTTTTCATAAGAGATTCTTTCTCAATTTGATCAAATGGTTTTAAGAAAGAAAACAGCAATTTCCCAAAATTAGACATGGACTGTTGCAATAAAACAAAGGAGACATGATCCAAAACAGCTTTCTGCTAGCCAGTAATTAAGAAGGAGTCCTCTTAGGTAGTTAGTTTGTTTTTGCTACTTGTGATTTTTTTCCATATATATATATATATATATATATATATTCATATTCATATATATTCATTATGCTGAAATACAAATCCTTGTATAAACTCTTTGGTTCTTTCTTCTTTATCTCCTGCCTTCTCGCCTATCAAAATGCCATCACTCACAACCTTTCTGAATTCTGAGGAAACGTGACCAATTCTAATAACCTATTTACTCAGTCTTTGCCCAAAGATCATTACTTACATTAATGTAATTGATGTAATCTCATTTTCACTGTTGCACTTTTTGAACTGTGTTTCATCATCTTCCCAGCCTTTCTTAATTTATGATAATCTAATATCTTATCAACATATTTGTCCAAAAAAATATTAAGCTGTGTTGGTGCTGGTCTACTTGAGGCAGAAATCAAATTTGCTATTCTCCCATATATGGGCTGACATTTGAATTTGCATAAAAAGCAAACTAGAAGCTGTTGTGATTCAGTGGAGAAAAGATAACGCAGACTGGGCAATGAACTGAGCCAACAAGTAACACATGGGCTATTGTTGCCACCTAGTCCCACTCAGAGGAAGTCAAACCATAAATGTTAAAACTACTGTTTCATTAAAGGCAAATGGATCACCACTAGATTGCTAATTTAAGCTTAAATGCTACTGAAGTTTTAATTCTGACAGCACATTCTACTTATGCAAAAGGTCATGAGCTGCAAATAGAAATTTAAAACATCAGAAAGGTCAGGTAAAGACCTGACATCATCATTGATAAGAAACCTCTACCTTTATTCTGTTAAACAAAAAGAAAGTATAATACCTGATCTATTAGCAAAAACCAAAATGTATACTTGCTTAAATGCTTCAGCTTTCAACCACTGTTTTCACATGCCAAGGCTGCTGCTTCAGAGCCTGGAGTCTGAGGACCCTAGATATGGGAGAGCTGAATGCAGGACTTAGCACATGCCTTCAGCATGTCCAGGGAGAGCTGCATTAATGCAGAGAATCCCCTAAGCGCTCCACGATCACATAAGTAGTATATGCTAGACAAGTTATTGTACTTTTCTAGATCCTTCAGGCAAGTGACAAATTAAAATTTCATTGATCATTTTGATGGAAGCTAAAATATAATATTTTAGGAAGAATATTTCCAATATAAAAAAATATCCTTGTAGAAGAAACTGAATAGGGAGTATAAGAAGAAACTATCCAAGCTCTTGAGGGGGAACAGGAAAAGGAATTAGGAAGTTTGGAAACAAGCTCTCTAGAGCTATGTATAGCTCCCTCTGAGTCTTCTCTCCTTGGTTCAGTTGGGCCGCGGGTGCTCTTGGTAATAACACTGACAGCAGCAGTTTTTGAAGACATGCTCAACTCCCTTCACTCACAGAGTGCGAGATTCTAATGAAACCGCCTATGCAGTCCACAACTGAGACACAGTAGCCTTTGGAGAGACCATTTGCTGAAATATCTCATGAGAGCTAAAATAAGCCACTTTGGTGGAAAAAACCCGCTGAGTGGTTGAAATCAGAGCTGCAGAAGGTCATCTGCTATTTTAGTAGCTGCAAGCTGGTCCACATTTTATAACATCACAGCTACAAACATGAAATCGTCACCTTGCTTGTCAGTTTCTTCCTCAGGGAAACAAACAGAGGTGGCCCGTTTCTTAGACAACTGGGCGATTTGGATGGCTTGTTTCTAAACTTTGCTTTTTTTGTTGGATCAATATGCAAGAAAAGTTGCATTTCATATGTTTTTGTAAATTTGCTTCAAAATGTTTCTCTTCTTTTTACATCATCCAGTGTTACTGACCTTTAAAACTCCATTTAGCTGTGTAAACTCTGTCACATCTCAACCGTGCCATAAATGCCTTGAGGAGGGACCTCCTTTCTCACTTTGAATTAATACATTACAATGAAGAGTACTGGGATAGACAGGAAGTGTGGAAGTCTGAGAGAGAGACAAAGACAGAGAGAGAAAGAGACAGAGACAGAGACAGAGACACAGAGAGAAACAGAGAAAGAGACAGAGACAGAGACACAGAGACAGAGAGAGAAAGAGACAGAGAAAGAGAGAAAGAGAGACTTCCAGGATTATTTAGGTACAGTCCATCTAGAAATGGAGGAAAGAGGTCAGTTCCAGCCCCAAGGTCCTATAATTATTGCACACACTACTGAGAATTACCATCAATTGTATTTCATTTCCCCCTTCAAAAATTTAATTTCTTTCTTCTTGTTGCCCACATCATAAGTAGATTTCAGATTATCCTTAAGACTTTAAGGAAATGTGACAATTTTAACAATATTGTTTTACAACTTTTCATCAAAAGTAACAGAAGTAGTTCTGTCTATATTAATTATCTTAAAGCTTTCTTGGATTATTATTTCATATGAATCACCCATTGTCATTTGTTACATATAGTTAATTCATATATGAAGTTACAAGTTCTACTAATTATAAAACATAGGTTCCAATAAACCTTCCCCTGAAAAAGTATAAGAATCATAATCTAAATATAAGTATAATTTCACAGAAGTATATATATATTTATCTATTTATTCATTAGAATTGGTGTATTTTAGGTGCATGAGTGTTTTGCCTGCATGTATGTGGACCACATTCATGCCTGGTGTCCACAGAGGGTGTCAGATCCCTAGGACTAGGAACCCAACATGTGGGTTCTGGAAACCAAACCCAGGTCCTTTGGAAGAGCAGAGGGTATCTTAACCACTGAGCCATCTCTCCAGCCCCCTGAAAAAAAAGTATATGTTTATCTCTATGGGGACATATAAGGGAGACACACAGAGAGATTTTTTCATGAAAGTAACAAATAGAAAATAAGGAGCATGAACTTATATTAACCTGACCATCCCCAGTCTGCATCACAATCAACACTTTACCTCATGAGTGAAAGTGGATGACAGAACTGACCATATTATTTTGTGTTTCTCATGGCTCAGCATCATTTTATTAACTGTCAAAGCAGTCTTCACACTTAGTGAACTGAGCAACCTCCGCTTTATTGAGCATGTGTACAGAATCTTTACTCAGAACATGCACCTGTGTTGTTCGTAGATATCCTTTACATCAGCACTGAAGGAATCGCCCACCTCCTCCCTGGTCTCAGGAAGTGTAGGGTCTATGTACATCACCTCTAATCATGGTAGACTTTCCCATGCTCCTTTTCTCTGCCATATTCTGGTTGGACTCACACACCGCTCATGTCAACTCCTCCTTCAACATGGACTGTCTTCAATCCAAGCTAGTTAAAGAAACTAACAAAAACCAAGTGTTGAGAAATAACTGCAATTCAAGTCAGGCAAAGGATGAGAGTCCGACTGTCCAGAAGGATTCTGTCTCCTCTGCTCCTTTACCTCAGTCTCCTTTGTCTGGACTTTCTCACGTGGCCAGTCCCTAGAGGGGACTTCGTTTACTATTATTACCTTTTCTCTTTTTCCAGGCAAGGACTCTTGAAGTTCCTTTGGCTCCCAGCAGGAACTTTGCATACTGCATTCATTGTCTCTTCCTTTGTCCCTTCTTTTTAAGTTCTTTTTTACCCTTTTCAGAACTGCAGGCTCAGTCCAAGAAAACTATCTTCCTCTGATGTTCAAGCATCTTTCTAATCAGCAGAACAAGCCCTCTGACCATTCTTCCATGGGATCAAGTATAGCTTTATCCTTTGCTTTATCGACCTGAGCTTTAAGAGGGTCAGGCCAATTTCTGCACGTGGCTCCCCCACAGACTACAGAACAGTGGGAGAAACAGAGGAGGAAGGCATCTGCTGCAGCAGCTACTGCAGCCTTGTCTCCGTTGTCATGTGTGTGCCTCATGCTCAAAGACATTTGACTTATTTCTCACCACAAGGGAGCGAAGATGTAACAGTGCATTCTGGATGTTGACTTCTATGTGTTGGGAATGCTTAGGCTCTAAGATTAGCAAACAAAAGATCAACCTTCGTTTTCTCAAATCCTTTATGAATCAAGGGAGGAGACAAAAGATGCTTAGGTGGATAGTGGATGAATGAAGGATTAATGGAGGATGATGGATGGTTGGAAGCTTTCAAAGCTATATTTATAACTCAACATCAGTGACGCTCTTGTCAGTTTCCTTCCTCCATTACTGCCATGCTCTCTAACCCAGTGTATTTTCTATCAGAATTGTCTTGAATCTGACCCACCAGCCTTTCTCTGTCCTGATCACCTAGTCTAGGTTTTCTTACATCTCACCTGAACTTTCACGACAGCCTGATTATTCTCATACTCACTGGTGCACTCTTTGTCATGGCTCAGATCACCTTTCAAAAACAAAGCTCCAATCACCCTGCTCTCCTTCGCAGAGTCTTCTGGTTCACTGCTATCCACAAGCCAAATCTAAAAGCCTAGAGAGACACGTAAGCCCAGGCCAGCTTACTCAGCTGTTCGTGCTCCTGTCCCCTCCCAGAGAGCCCCATTTCTCCCTATTCTCGCTATATACTCCTGACAGAAAACACAGAGCCAACCTGAAAAAGGCATTTGCAAACTCTCTATAAAGTAATCCAGAGGAGCTCACTACTTGTCTCCTCAGTAAGAAAGGAGATTGGTGGCAAAGAAGTAAAGGTTACAGAGGTTTAGTAAATAACATCTGAAATAACCCAGCTTGGTGCTAATTTCTGTCTTAATTCCCTCTACCTGCAATGTGTCCAGTTGTCTTCCTTGTGACTATCACTCTTCAAGACCCAGATGAGTTTGTCTATGGCTTTTTTGGCTCTTCCAGATGGAAGAGAACACTTGAACACTTTCTCCATGAGGATATCCCAATACTAAGGTCATTTACTATGTTCTAGTATGATATAATTCTAAGATCCTTAAAAGCAACATCTTTTGTTTTAACTTATACCTTGACCTGACATGTAGCAGTTTCTCCAAAACTATTCACTGAGTGAACATGTGATGACATCACGTTGTGCTTCACCATTCAGTTCTTGAAAAGCTCACAACCTTGAAGGGCCTGAGATAGACAGAGCCACATAAATCACCACAGTATCAACCCAGCGGGTATCAGGATTCCACAACAGGAGGCAGAAGCACAGTGTGACTGCAGCCAGCCCCTCTGCTGGAGCCCACAAAGAAGCCTTCACCACAAGTGCATACGCAATCAGGACCTGAAGCATGGGTGCCCATGTAGCATCCAATAAATAATCTTAGCCCTGTCCTCCTCCCGAGTACTCCAGAGAGTTCATGTAGCAAGTGGAAAAAGAGCGGAAAATTCCCAAACTTTGGTCCATAGTACCCAGAAGAGAACCTGGAAGAGCAGGTCACCTGTCACAATGCAATTCTGGTAATTCTAGTTTTGCTTATAAACCCCAAAGCCCATATAAACCAGCAACAGATCCACATGCCTTTGACTATGAAAGCAACCTATGCCACAAGATAAAAGTCTGGAAACTGTAAAGCTATAAAATATTATGTTTTCATTATATAACTATTAGGGAACAGATACCTATTTTTTTTAATATAAATAGACTGCCCAAATGAAATTGAAAAATGATGAACCATTTCTTACCGATCTATTTTAATATGATGTGCAGAGTAATTCCTACCCTTCTTTATAACATTGGAGGATGATCAATAGAACTTTGAATATGGTATTTTGTAAGGAAAGGATTCTGTCATACGATTTGCTAGATTTGCTATGAAAGGCTGGAAACAGCAATGCAGAACCCTCTAGAACATGCCCATCAGCGTCAGTGAGCATTTTGTCACACTTTCTCTCTCCACTTTAGGTTCTGGTTTTAAAAGTGCTAACACCTATTTTTCATTCAGTAGCACTGACTGAAAAATCAAGTAACTCTCTTTTGTCTCCATTCAACTCTTCATGTTACTCCTCTGGTGAGAATCCACACAGGAGGTCCTAATAAGGATAATCATGGCCACCAGTCATTCAGGTTCCAGTGTGCCAATCAGTTAAGGAGAATTTTATTTAGAAAATTTGTTAAAAGCTTGCACTTACATTTTTCGTCTTTGCATCACTTGAATTCAACTGGTTTCACATCGTGTGCACCAGACACTAAGTGAGGTAAAAATGGGGCACCCATGTATTCCTTTGAAGCCTATCCTGGAGAAACAAAATAAAGCTACTTAGAAGAAAAACAAACTTGCATTTCCAAAAGCTCACCCTGAAACACAAGCAAGCTTCCGTTTCTGCATAAGCCAAGAACAGTTATCGGGCAGATTTGGTCATCTTCATTCCACGCACACCCCACACACAGAATTCCTGAGTATTTTGGTTTCTCAAGCTGTCCCCTTTTCCATGTGTTCAAATAGCAGATGGGACTATGGAGGACCTCCTGCCAGCTCAATCCAACACAAGAGACTCATTGTAAGTTTTCAGGAAAGCTCTCCTGTCCGTCTCAGCCCTCATACCCCAAAAGGCAAATGACCGCTGTTGAAGATACAATATAAAATACAGCTTGCTTGGCATAAACTGCTCAAAGATAATGTGTTACCAGTCTTTATTAACATAATCATTTCCTCATTTATAACTTTTTGAAAGACAATATCAAATGAAAAATTGAAAGATTGACTTTAAAGGCTTCATAAACCAATTTCAGTCATTTCCAACTCACAGGTCAGTGTTATTTGACCTACATCCCACTCCCGTTATTAATTGTGAAAGTTGCATCTACAGCTCCAAAATCAAATCTGAAATTGTCATCAGGTGAAGCTTTGCTTCTATGTGTCTTCCCACTTTGTTCCCTCATAAATAGCCCTTCTTTCTTACTATAATCCTCCTACTTTTAATGAACGAATACATGTATATTTTAATTCCTTCTTTCTGATATAAAATAGGATTACAGTGATTGTCAAAACATTTTAAAGTATTTGGCATGCATGTGTTAAAAGTACTTAGGGATTGCCAGCCAAAAGCAAGCAGTGTGGTGGTTTAATACGTGTTTTAAAGGTAAATAATGGTTTGAACATTTTATAATTTCTAACACCTCCAAGCTTTAATCAAAAAGGGGCAGGCGATAAGAAAATTTTTGTTAAAAGACTGAAAGGACAATAAAGAGTTGGGCAATTATGAGGTTGGCAATGGTGGTAGGAATGCTTCCTGCCATAAACACAGCTCCGGCTACATTCTTACAGTCGTATACTGGAAACAATTTCTTTGAGCAGAAAGCTTTTACTCACAATGCCTCAAACTGATTTTTTTCTCACAGATCGAATTGCACAGAACATCATTAAGTCTCATTTGGAGACATGTCAATACACAATGGAAGAACTACACCAGCTGGCATGGCAGACGCACACCTATGAGGAAATTAAAGCATATCAAAGCAAGGTACTTGGAGGACCCATGAAGAGCTTCTCTGTGACGCCCCATGTCTGGCCTTCTTCATCTCAGCACTATTGACATGTTAGGCACAATCATTCTTGACTGTAGGATTGTCCTGTGCATTGTAGGGCATTTGGTAGCTTCTCTGTTTTCTACTGACTGGGGACTTACATCATGCATCACCATCACAGCTATGAACCAAAAACGTCTATGAATGCTGTCAAATGTTCCCTAGAAGGCACAGCTACCTGACTGAAAAACACTGCCCTGTTAGGATGAACGAGGAGATGGTGCCTTGTCAGATGGTTTAGAACTGCTCAAGGCAGCTTATAGCCCAGGAGCAGGAGATAGTAGATCATCACAGCAGTAATGATGGCCCCAAGGTTGCCCAACAGACACAGGGAACAAAGCTTTCTACATTCTTATTTTTGTCCAGCCCTTCTGGAGATGGCCCTACCAAAGGGCCACCACCCTGTTATTAACAATCACCATGTTTCTCTGTACATTAAGGACATTTTACTTGCCTTTAGGTCTGAGATCCCCAACTACAAAATCTACCAATGAATGGAATTTTAGGAAAATATGTAAATGTGTTTATCTAGATGTATGATTTAGCTAACAAGCAGTTCTTACTACTTTGTTTTGATGGAAATAAAGACGTAAATACCGCTGTGATCGATGTAGATTCACGGTCATGTAGATTAGGGTTTCCTAGGTCACAGGAGATAACCCAAGTATTAAAATGGGATTCCATATTCTTCTTAGAGTGACTCAATTTGAGGTGATGCTTTTCTTATAGAAATCTTATACAAGAAAAAAACACTTTTTTTTAAATTCAAGTTTGGTGGTTTATTCCTGTAAATCACACCACTTGGGAGGCCAGAACAGAAGAACTTTGAGAGCCTGAATCCACCCTTTGAATCATAGTGTGCTCCAGGCCAGTCTAGACTATATAGTGCACCTCCAAAAATAAAAGTAAATAAAAACAAAAAATGGTAGAACATTTTTTTTCCTAAATTCTAGAAAAAGAACACAACATAAAAATACTATGTTCAGTGACCACCAGGTTCCCATGAAAATGTCATTATGGTGAAGGCTTTAAATGAAATCTCTACCCCGAACAGAGAGAGGGTTTGTTTTTAGCCGGCGGACTAAGATTGGGATTGTTGCGGTAAGAAGTGGGAAACTTGTGCAGAAAGTCACTGTCTTTGCATAGTATAATATGTGTTTCTCCCGCTTCAGCTTCGGTCCTTTGACTAGTGCGCATATTAAGGGTCCCGTAGATCAGAACATAAAGATAACAGGATCACGAAATTTCCAGAGCCTTGGGTCCCAGAGACAGGCGTGGGAGTGCCACGCTGGCGTCTTGGAGGCCCTCAGTTCATGGCTGTCCTCTCTCCACAGTCCAGGGAGGCCCTGTGGCAGCAATGCGCCATCCAGATCACACACGCCATCCAGTACGTGGTGGAGTTCGCAAAGCGGATAACAGGCTTCATGGAGCTCTGTCAAAATGATCAGATTTTGCTGCTCAAGTCAGGTGAGCAAGAGCACGCCGATGGGGGCCTGATTCAAACTAGACTGTTTGGCACTAGCACTCTGAGGATTCTAGAAAATCCCCCTTTCAGGAGTAGCTGGTTTTACCACCCACATTGCCAGCTAACTCCCTAAGGAAACTCTCAGTAATAAAAATGCCCTGATATTCATTCATTTCTCCTTTGAAGTCAAATACAATTTCACTTATTGAAAGTAGAGCTATTAATTGTGGAGGCTGAGATACCCAGCTTGACAGGCAGTGCAAGTAATTAGCGTGTCAAGGTGTCTGAATTGCTGAGCCTGCGCTAAACCTTGCCTTCTGCGATGAAAAAAAAAACCTCGGGCTGGCTGAGCTCTGCATCTGTGGTCACTTCCAATCACTTTAATGAGGACAGCCTGCAGCCAGGATCCACTGGAAGAAACGTCATTGTCCTGGGATCTTCCCTCTCCTTCTCTAGTACACTCTTTAACACACAAGCAACCACTCGGCGCTGCTACCTGACTACATAAGACTGACTTTGCATTGCTATTTCCTAACTTGCTTGTGGCTTTTTTGACTCCCTCGAAAAACGGACAGTTGGAGCACAGTGGCATTAGAATTCATCCTCATGAGCCTCGTCCACAATTTCTGTTTTCACACATAACATATGCATGGATTTTCCCATTCACCTATGGCATCTCACTTATTCTTATATGATCAAGATTATTTCATTCTCAAAGCAAAAGATGATGAAGATCCAAAGAAATAAAATGCTGGTGTTCAGTATCACAAATCATGGGAAAGCTGGCCTTTGAACTTGGGCCAAATATATTTGTAATCTTAACATGTTGCTGCTCCATTACCCAAAAGTACAAACTGATGAAGAGCTTGGCTCCAGCATGGTTTTGAGTGCCATCAGTTATCTAACCACCGAAAAATGTAGTTAGAACAATTATCACTTCTTTTGCGCTCAAAGCTACAGTCTGTATAAGGTTGAGCAGTGATGGATTATCTCTACTCCATATATTTTCATGTATGTAGTGAGACACTTCCCACCAGAGCAGGAGAATCCCATTTTCTTGCTCACGTGATGGGCAGTCTGTACTGGATGACAGCCTGGAAGCTAAGGTGCTGGCTTGGACCTCAGTTTCTGTCCCTTAGGCCCCTCCACAGAATCCATGGACTTCCAGACAGGTGGGAATCCAGAAGCTAGAATTCCAAAACAGTACAACAGAGGTTCTTAGAGTCTTTTGACTTGACATTGGGTGATATCCACCATACTCTATCAGCCAAAGTCCTCATGAAGGCCTGCCCAGGGTCAAAAATAGCAGGCACGACTTCTACCTCTTTTTTTATTAACTTATTATTTTCTTATTATTTTTATGTGCCTGCTTGTATGTAAGTGCACCTATGTGATACAATGCCCATGGAGGTCAGAAGAGAGTACTATATCCTGTGGAACTGGAGGTATAGACAGTTGTTAGCCACCATGTGGGTGCTGGGAACTGAACCTGAGCTCTCTACAAGAGCAGTCAGTGCTCTTAACCACTAAGCCATCTCTCCAGCCCGGACTTCTACCGCCTATTGGAATTGCAATAACATTTAGAAAGTATAAGGAAATAGAACATATTGTTGTGACTATCATTGAAAACTAAAATCTAATCCACTTGATGTACCACTATGAACTAACCCCTTAAGATAGTAGCTGCCTCACTTTAAGATGAAGAAATAAACCAGATATCAAGAATTCCACACACGGAAGTGCGTCACAAGCAGCAGTGGTGCTTTTCCATGGTTCAGAGACGCAGCCACTCTCACAGAATATAAGATTCAAGCCTGTTGGAAGGTAACCCAGTTCAGTATTTCTAAGAGCCAAATATCACAAGCCAGGGCTAGGTGATATTACATGATCATTAACATCCCTACCTTCTACATAAATATTGCCTCCAGTATCAAAGGAAGGCTCTGAATATCACAAAGCCTACTGTAATTCATTCATAAAATTGAGTTAATAAAATTTACCTGAAATGATCATTGCAAGCAGCAAATATGATGAACATAAGGGACCTAGGAAAGTGTCTTCTATGGTGCAGATATTCAATTAGTGGTATCTGTTCCTGTTGTGTCAAAATAGTCTTGTTGGATTAAGATTTTCACATCCTTTCCTTTACATGAACATATATATACCTGTATATAAGCCTATAGGCTCAGAGTAAAGAAAAATCAGCAAAGCAAAGGGAATAAAACACAGACATAAATATAAAGCACAGGCATAATAAAAGCATCAAAGATGCAACCAAATCAGAAGTAGACTGTTCACAGGAGAATTTGGGACTGTAGAATCTTTCACCTTCCAAAGGGCAAAGTCCACTTCTCTAAAAATGTGGAGAAACTCTGTAGCCCCAGTTCCTCAGGATGTCAACAAATTTTCATAGGGGGAAAACAAAGGTATAAGTGAACTTTTTTCAGTTAAACACCTATGTGTCAGGAACTTTTTTCTTGGTACTACAGCTCCAAGAGTAAATGCAATAACCCAACAGCCTGTGGCTCGTCCATGTGGCAGAGAAATCAGATGGCAAACTTTCCCAGAAGCAGACTTGCTACAAAGCTCACAGACAAGACTCACCTAACACAGGGTTCCTTTCTGGGTCATTTATCAATTAAGAATTCAAGAACTGAAACAAAAATGCTTTCTTGTTTTAGCTACCTTTAAAGTGTATTATCTCTTTAATTCTTCATCTAAGTATCCAAAGAGCTTTATTTCTAAAATTATTACATTTTTACATAAATGTATATCTGTGTGTGAGTGTATGTCATATGTGTGTAAGTGCATATGGAAGCCAAACGAGGGCATTGGATCCCTTGGAGCTAGAGTTACATGCAGTTGTGAGCCACCCAATATAGGTGCTGGGAGCTGAACTCTGGTCCTCAGGAAAAGCAGGAAACACACTTAACTCCTGAGTCATCTCTCTCTAGCCCCTTAAAATTATTACTTTTAAAGGCTAAATCTTGATGGATCTCTCTCTCTGTGTCTCTCTCCCTCTGTCTCTCTCTCTGTGTCTCACTCTCCCTCATGTGTTCTTAAAAATTCCTGAGTGTAATGGTACATGCCTATAATACCAGAACTTGGGAGGCTGATGCAGGGGGATCACGAGTTCAAGGTGAGCCTGAGGAACATAGGGAGACCTTGTCTTAAAAAAGTAAAGCTGTTGAATGTTTTCGTGTAACATGCACTAATGACTTTATTATATGATATATCCATACATTTTAAATTATTTTAACTTATAGGTTGCTTGGAAGTGGTTTTAGTGAGAATGTGCCGTGCCTTCAACCCATTAAACAACACTGTTCTGTTTGAAGGAAAATATGGAGGAATGCAAATGTTCAAAGCCTTAGGTAAGTTTCTCTTGGACGACACGATTTATTAACAGCCATTGGCTTCTCCACTTAGACTGAAATAGGAACTGATATACCTTGATTATTTGGGATAAGCTAGTATCTCGTTATTTGATTGGAGTCAGACTAGGTACACTTGCAGTATTTTGTCCAACTCTCTTGATCCTGTAATTATGGTCCCTGATCAGAAAGGAAGGAAAGCATCCTGTTGAGACTGACACAACCAGTTCTCATAGAAATAAACAAAGACTGACGTGAGAGGACCCGCAATCAGCTTTTCTTCTAGATTCTAGTTTACTACTTCACAAATCACATTACATAGAGCACTTTTGGTCTATAGGAGTGACCTCTTTTTTATGTAAATTCACAAGCACCAGTCACTATAATTGAAGAGCAATAACCATGCATAATAACCACAATGGCCTGTTGCTCTCCTTGTTTCTCACCAAGAACAGTGATTTTGTGCCTGTGAACTCATGAAGTTCTGGCAGCACAGACAAGTTGGTGCAGACCTGGTCAGAATGACGCCCAGACCATTGTTATGGGCAGTAGTGGCAGGATCAGTCTTTGTTTGGAGGTGTTATGTCATCAGGGTAAGGCACGGATAAGAACATTAGCAAGGATGGGCGGGCGCCAGGAAAGCTCTGACGGATCAGTGGTGCCAGTTGTTCCATATCCTGTCCGTGGACACCAAAGAAGCCACTGCCCTTTCACCTTCTGTGCTGCTGCTGTTAGCCGATCTGGCCACCAATAGCAAGCCCACTGGGCTGGCAACATTCCCCTTCTACAGCTGATACACATCCACGTCCTCCTTGAGGCTAGATTTTCAAGAAAGGAGAAAAGGCCTTGGCAAGTAACTTCAGGATATTTCCAGCTTCATCAAATAAACATGTAGCAGGGATCAGTGCAGAGATGCAACACCATTTTGTCAGAATTCACAGTGACTAAGCAACTGACCTGTGAGCCCCCATCAGACTGTGAAAACCAATCAAATTTGGGGAGAATTACAAAATAAAAGATAGTTCATCAGCATCTTATAAAAAGTCTCAATCTGAAGATCCTGGACACTTCATGCTGCGAGGTTCGAGTCCTGTGAAGATGACAGTCCCTGGACCCTTATATGTAAGGTTTTAGGTTTTCTATGAAAGCTACCCTATTCCAAAGGAGCCTCAATCACTAATTTTCTAGACAAAGTCTTACTGTATATAGCCCAGGCTACCTTAAACTCTCAGTCCTCCTGAGTGCTACTTCTCAGACATGCATTACCAAACCCAGCTTATTTACAAATTTTGAAATGTTTTCAGATTTATAGGATTGGATTCAGATTCGGTGTTCCCAGCAGATCTACACTGAAGCCAGCCATTCTTTTAACTCCCTCATGACTAATGTTAACCTTGAGTACCTAGCAAAGGTATACCCACGTTCTTTATTCTATACTTACCATCGAATCACTTTGTATGATTAGGAACTTAAAACACCTTTCCTAGGTATCTAGTATGCAAACCTTTATATAACTTCCTGATAATGAACTATTTCTTACTATGCCCTGTTGAGTTCAGGCGTTTCCGTTTAAGATTTCTTCTTCCTTTTAGGTTCTGATGACCTAGTGAATGAAGCATTTGACTTTGCGAAGAATCTGTGCTCCTTGCAGCTGACTGAGGAGGAGATTGCTTTGTTCTCCTCTGCTGTTCTGATATCCCCAGGTAGGGAGGCGCAGGGCCCTGGCCTTCTTTTAAACCTGATTCACTATCTTTAACATCAGTTACCTACCCAAGCCAAAGTGTTCGAGAAATAACTTAAAAAGGACCATATTTTCTCTAGCAAGTGTTTGATATTTCAGACACTGGGAAGAGAAGTAGCCTCACATTTATTTAAATGACCATTTTGTCCCCTAAAACAAGACTGGCACATGTGGTTAGGATCCCTCCAGATTCAGATAAGCAGAACTGGTCAACAAATAAATGAAACAAATGGTGGCCTGACCACTGCAAATAGTCAAGAGCAGCCGAGTTCTATTTTGCATTTAAGAATAATGGATATAGTGCTGTTTTTATTTGAAAATCCAATGAAGTGAAACCTAGAGAAAAATGCCTAAATGAAAGACCAAGTATGGAGACTTTAATTACCTTTGGTTGACTTTTCTGCCCAGAATTCACTGGAATAGTTGCTTGAGGCAAATATAATCAGCTCTTTTTCTAGTAATATTAAGAGTTCCCAAAGGAAAGGACAGCTGACGGGGAAAGGGTTTCCTGGCAGAAGAGGAAAATTTTCAGACTTATCTGTAGCCATCATTTATCTGTACGCCCACAGAGCTGTGGTTCCCTCATCAACAAATCAGGGCAATCGACCTCATAACAGTCGGATAAAATGCCGTAGCATGCTAAGCAGTTCTCCAAAGCTAAGATGTGGACAACACAATACCATATAATCACAATAATATAATGAAAACAATATAATAATAAATGTGTGTTCCCTGTTGACCAGAGTCACTCAAGCAGCAATCTATAACATTTGGGGTCAGAATATAGCAGGCTATTGACAGCTCCCTGTCAATGAAATGAAGAAGGCACCCCTGAACTAATTTTAAGGTCAAGAGATTCATTCTTTACATAATCCAGTTCTCTCTTAGAAAGATTACTTTACTTAACACCCAGGTACATTTTCCATTAGGCTGGAAAAAAATTATTATTATATAGATATAAAACACTGTCTTGTATTTTTGATTTCTTACGGGTAGTTACCCATAATGGGAACCTCTCCACTTTTTTATCCAGAGGCTTTATTATTCATTATATGGTCATTGATATCTGATCAGATTTTTGGACATTTGCTTCTGGTTTTTACCGGACCCTTTCCATCGAAAATGGAAAGACCTGGATACACAAAAATAGGAGGAATAGGAACCAGAAGTCCTTTTGCTCATAGCAGGCATATACCAAACAACATTCTCCCCTGTTCTCAGAGCATTGGATTGTCTGCCCTGAGCTCTGCTCCGTGGAAGATGGCTTCTATGAGTACAGGAGGTAGCCTCCCTCTGTTTCATGCCAACTCAATGGAAGATCTCTATAGAGCAGTTCTTTCTTCTTTGTGGAAGCTAGTCAACTCCTAGCCCCAAACATTGAAGAGATGCCATATTTTGCATGAAAAGACTGTGTAAAATACAATCCCAGAAGAGAGCTAGACTGGTCGCCGTGAGTTAGAAAGCAGCTAATGATTTAGTCTTTTTCTTGAAAAAGGATTCTGTCTTCGTCCTTTGAACACATGTGTTTGGAAGCATGTGACTGGCCTTACCCTGACTGGGAGAACTCTTCCAGTCTTGGTAGCAGACACACACTCCAGGGCTTCACAATGTCAAATATCCTGTTTGTCTTCCTGGCCTAGTGCCATGCTCAGAGGAGACAGAAGACAGATGTGCACACAGCCTGCTCCCTCTCAAGCCAGAACCCCTCTTCCCTGGGCTCTGGAATTAATAGCTACCAAGCATTTACTTCCAAATAAATTGGGGGAAGAAACCTTAATTTATTCTGATTGACAATTGTCACTGAAGGCCTTTGTGCTCACTTACGTAAGGGTTTGCTTAACTCTAGGCTCCACTTGTTCTCGTCCTGTCTACGATTACAGAATCAGGTTTCTCACCTGACCTGAACTGTGTTCAGGAGGATCATGGCCAAGTGCTTTTCCATGAGTATCTATCTGTTCAGCATGTTCAGTTTGGAGACTCTGGGTGTCTCTTGACCAAGGAATTAATACTGGACTGCATTTTGTCACCATGGCATATAAAGCTTCTAAGCAGAAAAGAAAAAAGGAAAGACTGGAATGGGGGAGCTGGGAAGAAGAAAGGAGGAAGAGAAGGAAAGGAAGAAGGGAGAAAGGGATTAGTCTACCTACCACTTAAAAATTCAGGATAGGAAAATGGGACTGAGGAGCAAGTTTCTGAAATGGACTCGGGTATATGCTCTATCAATTACAGCACATACTCAGCTTTACGTGTGAGAAAGGAATAACTCCAGCAAAGGAAAGGAGTTGTGATTACCAACGTGATTTCTGTATAGTCTCTGTGTAGTCAAATCATTTACCCCTACTTTGAAAGAAAAATCTAATCATCTGTCCAGAGGAAAGGGGAAACATTTAAACAGTCATCAACACTGAGCAAGGAGTTTGTTTGAATCAAACGGCCTCCCATGTCATTAAACCATAGTCACTGGCTTTCGTAAAATCACTGTTTATAAAATATTTATGATTCATATAAATAATTGCATATCTTCGGGAGCAATTAGAGCCAAGTAATGTGAAGTGGACCTGAAATTCAGCCTTCACGTATGTAGGTGGAATGAAGCTAAGCTTGGGCTCCTTTCCAGTCTTATCGTTTCACTTTCCTTTCTCAGACCGAGCCTGGCTGATTGAACCGAGGAAAGTTCAGAAGCTTCAGGAAAAAATTTATTTTGCACTTCAACATGTGATTCAGAAAAATCACCTGGATGATGAGACCCTGGCAAAGGTGAGTCCCCGGGTCACAGACCCCGTCCCAAAAACACAAGGCAGAGAACAAGGGGCCCCACCTGGGACAAGCGGCATCTCGGCGGCAGCTGCTTCACACCGTGACCATCGGCTGCGTAAGTGTGGACACGTGCGTCCTTGAAGGGAGACTAGTAAGTTCTGAGAGATCGAGAAGAGTGGTTTTTGTGGGTTTTGTTGAGACAGGTCGGGCTATGTGGCCCATGCTGACCTTGAACTTGTGATCCTCCTACCCTAGCTTCCCAGATGCTAAGGTTACAGGTGTGCACTGCCATGCCTGGCTCAGGAGGATGGCTTTCTTAGAGAAGGATGATGTTGATAGATCTGAACCCAAGGTACAGGAAGACAAATCAAAGACCTGCAGGTGTTTCATCGGAGGAATAAAAGCCCGAAGCAAGGAAGCAAGCCTTCGAATCCATTCGTGAGGAAAGAGAACGCTGCTCCACTGTAGGAGTCCAGTCTGGACAAAAGTTACGGTCGCTTGGCTTTTTATTAAAAATTAGAAAGAAGCATCCGAAGCTGAGACTTGTTGAACAAGGGGGTGGGCCACCGTGTGAAGTAGCATGTCCCTGACCCTGTCACATTCTGGTGGATTCTGAGTGGTAACTCAGAAACGCCATCCCAGTCCTACCCAGAGTGCAAGATGAGCCGGATGACTTCCGAGTTCCCCTTCCACTCTGGTCCCCTCATGTGTGGCTTCTGCCCTGGGGTTCATTCAACCATGGTGATGAATCTCAGGGGCAAAATGCAGGCAGCGTGACACCCTCTTCTCGATGTAGATTAATTAAGGGTGATTATCTTTAAGAGGAGTACTGAGCAGAGTCATTTACCAAAGTAAATGATCATAAAGGAAAGAGTAACTGTCAATGATTGATATTCAGCATTATTTTAAACTATCTGGTTTCTCAAGTACTGGATTTTTTTAGAAGAAGAACATTATTTTAAATTTTAAGGTATCTCTGGTTTCTTAAGAACTGAGTCTTTTAGAAGGTAGGAAACTAAGATTCAACTTATTCTTGGTTAAAGACAATAGGAATCCCACTCTTTATATTTTTATCATTAAGCCCTCCCACTCTGCCCTTGGAGTTCTTTATTTTGAAAAAGGGGAGGGAAAAGACCAGTTGGAGACATCATCAGATTTTACTTTGCACATACTGAGAACTGCTATAAAAAACCTCCATGAGTTAAATATGCTACTTCATTATGATAAAATTCGTTAAAATTAACACATCACTAAGAAGAACATTTCCACACCACTTTACAGTAATATTCTCTTTGACGTAACTCTTCACTTGTTATGGGGCCCAAGGACAAATCACCTGCTCTCTGTACCTCAGTTTTCTTACAATCAAGAGCAAACCTTGAAATTACCATTAGATTCATAAGCAAAAAAGACAGCAGTGTAAATATATGCATACATCGCTGTAATTGTTCCCTGGCATTTAGGTGAGTATATCTGCTTAAATAATGAGAATCTGGTCAAATAATGCAGATTTTATTGGTGCATATTCAATGTACACAGTACTAGGATTCATAAGGACATTTTCATGCACGTATACCATGTTCTGTGACCATGTGCACACACACACTTCCTACTACACATTCTTTTGTCTCTATATTTATCCTCCTAAAGTTAAGGTCTTAGACAAAACAGAATTAAACAAAAATTCTTGCTATTCTGCTTGGAGAGACTGTTTGCCTGAACACCCGTGTCTTATCATCTATACCATGAGGATTAAAGTATCTTGCTCCTGCCTAATGTGTTATGCGATTGAGATTATTCCTCCTCTTGAAGGGTAGCATGTTCCTGCTTACCTGCTTGCTTTCTCCAATCTGTTCTTCTGTTCTTGGTAACAGCCACCACATTAATAGCACGGTAGTTGAACTAATGTGGAGGGACAAGACCACAATAAAAACTAGATTCCCATTTGTTCCGATCCTAAGCTATATAGATTCAGATAAATGACTTCATTTGTTTGAGTCTCAGATTCAGATTCATTGTCAAGTGCTGAGGTCAAGGATGAGTCCCTCTAGTTTATGGTTGCTTTAACAGTCAGAGGACATAGGCCCCATCAGTGTTTAAGATGCTGTGAAAGTCAGCTTGCTATCCCTGTGACAAAATGCCTAACACAAATATCTCATAAGAAGGAACATTTTGCTTGGGTTCATGATTTTGGAGGTTTCAGTCCATGGTCACTGTGCTGTACTGTTTAGAGGCCAATTGGGAGGCAAAATACCATTGCAGGAGCCCATGGTAGAGCAAAACTGCTCATCTCATGGTGGCCAAGAAAGAAAGAAAGGGTCAGGAGAGAAAGGCGTCCCAATATCCCCTGGAAAGCCATGCCCCGTGCCATAGCCTAACTTCCTTTCTGTCTGCCCCACCTCTTAACAGCACCATAGGCTTGTGACCAAGCCTTTAGCAAATGTGCCTTGAGGTAACATTTATGATGCACATGATATTAAGCATCCTCCAATCAAATTCTGCAAAAGGAATAATTTTACATGAACCCAAGAAGTACCATTCCACCACACTGTTGACCTCACATCTTTTCAGAGATTCTCCTTCTTCCTTCTTGGGCAGGACACACTTCTGCCTCCATAAACACCTCTTACATGGTAGTGGCTATTCTCCACATTTGATCCTCATAGAACCCCTGAAAATCACTGGGCATTTCTCTAGGAAAAGGCACTCATGTCCAGAATGTTGTTTTCAAGAATGGAGGCTCAGATTAAAACTCATAGGATGGGGTGGAGAAGTCAGCCGCCTATAAAGTGTAGGGGGAAATGTGTTCATACCACTTGCCTGTTTGACCCTAGATAGGTTTAACAGATAACATGATAAAGGCACAGGGCTCACATAGTCATTGACCTTCATCCTGAATGAACAGGCTCCAGCCCACTTTCTGCACACATTGAAATGAAAGTATAGGCACCAATGCTTTACACTTTTGGCCAAACTTCAACCTAGTGAGAATTTGAAAAATTCAGGGATTCTGCGCCCATTAACTAGAAAGCTTTAGTGCCTATATATTAGTATTTTTTATTTGGGATGTTTGGGGCTTAGAAAACACATGTTAGATAATATAATTTCCTCTCCTCATAAGCAAATTAATATATCCCATATTTATAATAAACTAGCAGAACTGTGGAGCAATGCTAGCCAAGAACCCCAGACATAAGATTCAAACTCCCCTTGCCTTTGCTTCTTCACATGTGTAGTAACTGAAGATGGCACCAATTTCTTGGGGTTATTTCAAGGACTAAGTGAGCTAATATATAATTATGTTTCTCAGTCCATAGCAGGGTATATGTAATGTTATTGTATTATTGGATAGAGGTTGCTGTTGGCAAAAGGAATTTTATTTCAGTAGGGAAGCATTTACATGAGACAGTACATTTGGTTTTATCAGTGAAAGATGAAAACTTTTCACATGATGGAAGATGGGAAGGTGACGAACGGCATTCCACGTGATAGTGCGATTGTGAGGAGACAGGGAAGTAGAAGGTTTATTCAAACTATAAATAATAGTTAGATTGGGCTGGATCCCGGATTTGAGGAGCCAGGAAATGAGATAACACTGGTCACTTTCATGAAAACTCATGAAAAAAATAAATAGACATATATATTTTTAAGCCCCATATGACTAGAGGAGGCAGCCCATCTGTTTTCTGGGCTTCACTTTTCTTGTCTGGGAAATGAGTAGGCTGGACTGCCTGGTCTTTAAGTTCCTTTCGGTAGAACATCCTTTGATGTCCAAAAGAAAAATCAAAGGTTCTTCTAGACACCTTCTCTTGCCCTCCGGTGCTCAGTCCTGTGTGGTTTTAAAGGACTCTTTAGATGAGTGAAGAGAGATGGCTGATTTTGCCACATCTTGTAGATTCAAACTAGTGCTCTGTGCACCCTAGCCGTGTTGTTTGGGATTGTCATCAGCTCAAAGCTTGAAGTGAGCCATGTTGATGAAGCCGAAGTCCCAGTGTCAGCTCTCTGTCAGCCTTCCAGGACAGCTCCAGCTTCCTGTGTGGCAACACTGCCCTAACTCCCTTTGGTGGGTTTGCTTCTTTCTGAGGTCTTATAGGATTTGGGGCCCTGCAGTGTGGTTGCTGAAGCAGAGCAGAGGGCAGATCAGCAATAATGTTTGAATTGTGAAGACTGCCAGTTCTTCAGACCTCTGGCCTGTGGTCCTCCTTCATTACAAGCCGCTGAACCCACTCTTCTTGTAACTTTGACTCCAGGGGCAGAGGCAGGAGAAAAAGAAGGGACAGGTCCAACTTTGGGCAGGCTCTGACAGTGTTTTCACAGTCAAGGGCAAAGCCCAGATCTGAGCGTCTTGGTCACACAGCTTGCCCTTGGGTTCTTGTTTCCCTAACACAGCCTTTAAGTCTGGCCCACAGCTAGAGGTAGATTGGACATAGTCCTTCTCCAATTCAGCCCCTCCTTCTTGTGACTCCTGGGTAATCAAGGTTATAAGATACCATTAGACTATATATTTTTTCCCCAACACTTCTGCAAATAGAAAATGCCTAGAATTGTCTTCTTACCCAAAGTTGTAATGAGAAATGTAAAAATAGCAAATTCTCTATTATGTTCTATTATGTCTCCATTGGACATCACTGATTCAGACTCTGAAGTTCAGACATGAGGGAGATTCATGTGGTTCTGCCCACCAAAGACACAGCCTATCATTTACACCACTGTGTCTGAGCAGTAACTCCTAGCTTAGGTGAGAGATCTGAACCTGACTTTCCCCTTACGGTGAGCACTACAGTCCAAAACAAGAAGGAAAGCCCCATCCTTGCCACTGCTTTGATAGCAGAAGAAATTCCCACATGAAAAGAGTGTTTCTACTCAACAAATATTTATTACAGATCCAGCATGTAGTAGATATAAATGTATAGAATGCGCAAGGTCACATGACATGGTACCTAAAACAAAGCACTTCCGTAACTATAATAAAGAGCAATAATGCATGATCAAAACCACATGACTAATCAAAGCAACAGACAATTCAGAGTGACTGAGCATTTATTAAGTATCACACTGTGTTGACGGATCCCAGACAGATTGACTGAATTCTCAAAATTATACTCTCATTATCTACTTTACGAAATTGAAACATTATGTGTCTTTCCCAGGGTTAACCAGTTTGCAAGTGGGAAAGTCAGAATCTAAAACTAAGCCAATTTCAGCACCTAAACAATTAATTTGTCAGCACCCACTCCTGAAAGGCTCAGAAAGGGACCCCTCTGCTCAGGCATTGGGAGGCCTCCCCACTTCCCAGAAAATCCTACAGTAGATTGTGCTTAGAAAGGCACCACCAGCAGACTCACTACTTCGTAATTCCTCTGTCTGTTTCAGCATAAAGATAACAAAGCTGTTTCCTGAGCAGAACAAGCTTATCTTTCTGATATAAGAGCACTAAGTTACTAAATAAAAGCTTAAAAAATGGAAGTCTTAACCTTATTTTTCATGTTAGTGTTTGAAATCGTACTTGAATTATGCCTGGCCAGTCTTCTATAGATCTGAACATAGAAGAAATGACCACTTGATGCAGAGTGTACAGAGTAAACACTGAAAGTGTGGGAGCTGGAGAAAGCTATTCACACTCATCTTCCTTACTTTCTCCATGAGGTCAGAAAGAGACTGTGATGTGATTAATAAGAGGCTGTTTAGGCCTAACACATATATATTCTTTTGCAAGTCTCTAAACATAATATTGGAATTCCTAGTTGGTAACTAGAGATTTGGGGTGATTCCAGTCCCATCAGAAATGGGCAGACTTTTCCCAGATGCTGTGACTATGGCTTCAGCCTCCCCATTCTTAGGAATTCTTTTTCAATTTAAAATGCCTGTACTATTTTCAAAATGTAACATACATACTCCAAATTCTTGAATCATAAGAGCATAGTTGAGTGAATTATCACAAAGTTAACAACCTGTACAAAGACACCCGGGGAGGCCTGGGAGCCGCCCCTCAGGCTTTTACACACCAATAAATAAATATTAAAATAATGCAAGAATAAAAGTAAAATTATAGAAAAAAACCTTGACAGAAATGCCAAAATTTTAAATTTCAAATATATAGTGAAGGGACACAGCTCTCTCCCAGGACAGGTTTCCACTTCAACCTGCATTTGTCATGAAGCCAGGAGCCAAGTGCTCATGATGGCAGGACATGGCCATCTTCTTGAGGAAGTCTGGCAGGAGAACAGATTGTTTCAGTTTTACCTGCTTAAAAATCACCAGCACATACCGCAAGCCGCACATATCCCAATTCCAAGTATTGTCCATCAGGGTCAGTGGCTCTAAATGAGAAGAGTCCTCACTCACCAAGTTGTAGGTTCATATATTCATTTGAGGTTCTTTGGTCACATGCAATATGAATCAATCTTGACTAAGCAAAAAAATTAAAATGAAATGAAAATTTGGAGAACTATGTCATGGAGTCTAAAGGAAAAAAAAAAATCTCCATTCAAGAAGGTACTAGTAAGCCTTCTGACTTCTCCCTTGCATTTATCTGTCTTTGGGAATCTACTTCAGTGTCCTCCCTCTCTAAGTGCCAGTATTGTGTTTCGTGGTCCACATGGTGAGATGCAGCCAGAACCTGCTCAGAGTCTTGGCTACATTTTAGAAAGTGCCTTGCAAGCTTCAGGCTGACTCCAAATCCCAACCCCAAATGAGACAAGTATCCAGTTCCACTGCTGCCAGTAATGCCCATGTAGAAAGTGTATGGACCACAGCCTGGATGCCAGTGATTGACAGGGAAGCGCTTATGACCAGGACAGACATCTCAAGCTCAGTTTCTTCTAATCCATATGTCTAGGTTTGACTACTTAAAAGTCAAAAAAGAAATGTGAGCCTGGACAGGTGAAATGGATGTATTCAGCCTCTCTCCAGACACACTCACTTCTGCTTTGATCAAACAATGGCTGGCTTCCTGCTTCAGGCCAGACACATCCTGATGGCCTAGAAGCCCACGATCGAGATGACCAGTTTCACCCTCTTGGTGTCCCATTTTTCAGACATCAAATGTACCAGTTTTAAAATTGTGAATTCTCTCATGAAACCACCCTCAGGAGAAAAGCATAGGATCATGCTCTCTTCTAAAAGAGCTGCTTTTCCTCATGTGGACCCCTGTAGGTATAAACTAAAACTTCTTTCGTATAAGAAATGTTTGTCATAAGAAAAAGAGGAGTGTGAAAATGCCTTTGATACACTCTCTGTCTGTTTCTGCTAAGGGAATTATTTAAACATGAAGGAATTTCATGATGACTTCAAATTGACTACCCCCTCCATCTCCAAGTGCTTCTGGATCACCTCCCCAGCTGTTTAAAAAGTTGTTGAACCATTAACTGCTGCTGAGGCTGCTCTAAGCTCCCTTTGAAATGCCCCCCCCCCCGCTCCAGCTGCAGTACATAATATTAGTGAGTAGTAAGTGACTGCCTGCTGCTTTCTTCACTGGGCCCACTTGGCTCTGCCAAGTGTTTGCCACTGCCTCTGCATGGCCTCTGGCCCATCATACCTGTAGGGTGATGGATAGATACTCTGTCTGCACTTACAGTCCCACAGCTGATATCTCACCAGCCTCTCCTGAGAGCATGGAGTTTGAGGAAGCTCTTTACCTTTTTTGGTGTTTCTGGTGGACACAGTCTGAATGTTCTTTAATCATTCAGCCCATTCTACAGATGAATGACAGGTTGTAGATATAGATGCCACACAACAGGCAGTACTGGGCATGAGCCAGACTTTGCCTAGACACTAGGTGTTAACAGAAAGAAGCAAACGTCAACACTCACTTTCCAAACCCAGTTATCTAATACCTACCTTTAGCCAAATGAATAACCATCAAAGAACTTTGGTCTTCTCCTAGACTTTAATTGCCTATATGATCCTTTCATTAAAGGAACAAGAAAATACTTGAATAACCATAGCATTAAGAATTTTACTATATAAATCACAGTTAACAAAATGAGCAACTCTATTACTTCAAGAAAATACAAAAATGCAAATGATTAATTTCCTCATGTATAAGCAGGCAATAACAAACTCAAATTTTTGTGCTTGGTTAAAGACTAAGTTGGGTCCCTGACCTAAGTCGGTCCTTTGACTGAATAACATGACCTTAACTCTTTCCCTCCTTGAAGGAAGTTCTGTGTGAAAATGGGAGATGACATCTGCAATGGCTAATCTTCATTGCCTGCTCAACAGGATTTAGAATCACCAGTGTGTCTGTGAGGGCACTTCAGAGAGAATTAACCAAGGGGGAAATACTCACCTTGAATCTGCTGGGTGTCTGCACAGAATAAAAGGCCTCTGGGTCACAGGCCTGGAGAGAATAAAAGGTCCAGAGCTAAAGGTCTAGACAAAGTATAAGGGAAATAAAGCCCGATGAGTATTAATATTCCTCTTTCTCTGTTCCTCTTGCTCTGCTCTCTAGTTGTGAGGAACTGATACCTCTTCAAATGTGAGCCAAAGCAAAAATTCCTACCTTAAGTTGTTCCCAGGTACTTGGTTACAATGACTGGAAAGTACAAATACAAAAACTACCATGTGTCATCAGCATGTGGCAAACACCACTGTAAAAACCTGTGTGTTGACTCATTAAATCCTCCCAAGCTCTCTCTGAAGCAGGGATTGTTACGATCCCCCTCTGATTGATAAGGAAGCTAAAATGAAGCCTCTTGCCCAGGACCGTGAATGGCAGTGCTTGGCTCCTAACCCAGACAGCTGATTCAAAGCCTCTCTCCACTCTGCTCTCTCTGTACTGCCTGTATGTCATGTGAAATTCATAATTTGTTCCTCATCATATAACAGAACTAGGCAAACCTAGGCTTCCCACTATAGACATGAAAATGTCTTTGTCATCTGAAAGGAACCACTTGACACTCAGAACTGATTCCAATAGAATACAGAATTACTTGTCAATTTTGAAAGTTAGTTTTTTAAAATAAAATCTGAGCCTCCAAAGCACTGTTTCTCCAAAACCTTTTCCATGGGCTCAAGACATGAGTGTTCTCAGGGGATGTTTGTTTCAAGCATGGAATCTGACATACTGACACTGAATCCTGGGTGTGGGTCCTGATAATCTATACTTTGAAGGAACACCTCAATGATTCTTATCACACTGCAGAATGGCAGTCATTTCAGGGTTGCATCTGGAAGTTTCAGGAGTACTGCAGATCATCAATTCAACAACAGATGATTATAGAATGCTTTCAAGACTTCTCTGCATTCAATAGCTATTTCAGGGAGAATTGTAATGGGCAAGAAGTGCTCCTAAATTGTTGTAGTTTCCTTTTGTGTGAGGCAGCTGGTTAAGAGAGCTTGAATAATTTCCCAAGGGGCTCCAGTTAAGTGGACACTTAAACTGTTTACCTATAAAAACAGAAAAGACAAATTTTTCCACCCTAGATTCAAAGTGAGTCTTTCAGAATGGTATCCTGATCATCTTTATTTATGTTTAAAACTCTTTCAAAGACTGTGACATGGACCAGGCGGGCTTCCAGAATCTGGCTGTGCACCTCTCTCCATCTCCATCCCCAAACCCAAGTTCACCCAGTGTTCAGCAAGCCTGAGCCATCTTCTGCTCACTACATGACCAGAGCCTTTGCCTTCCAATCCTGGGCTTGTTGCACACCCCTGACCTTGTCAGCTCTCACCCCTCAATCACTGCTCAGACTTGCTGTCAGTTTCTCAGGGAAGTCTTTCCAAGCCACGCTTGCCTCAAGAAGTCAGGATACCCACCACCCTCTCATGGCTCTCACCACAGCTCTTCGGTCTGTGGTAGTTAGTGTGGTAACTTAATTCCCATCTGTTTTCGCAAGAACGCTATAGGCAGAAGCTATAATGATGTTTTGCATTCCAGTGTCTAGTGATACACAATAAACACGCTGTCAGTTGTGGAATGTTATGACTGAAAAGAATTTAATTCATAACGTTAGAGAGAAAGCCAGGATTCTCGATCTAAAACCTGGCATCCTCTACAAATACCATCTTTTTTCTGTTTCTAGCCTTTCTTCAGGCAGCAGTGGACATGTCTAGGTTGCAGAGCCTGAAGCCTCAAAGATCTTTGAATGTTTGAAGCAGCACATCATAACATTGTGTTCCAGATCCCTTTACTGTGTTAGCACCCCTGCTCTTGACACTGTTTTTAATTTCTCATAACATGGTTATAGAATAATTATGCTTAAAAAGGAAAGTTACTGGAGTAGGAGAAATTTCTGATTTTGAAAAACCACAAGATAATTACCTATCTTCTGTTCCACCTGAAAGGCTGAAAAGTATCCCTGCTGGTGGGGGAGGAACTGCTGAGCTGACCAGGTCATCAGATTAAGAGTTTACTTAACTGGAGTTGTCATCATCAGTTTGCAGTGCATCTTTAATTAGTTTTATGAACAATCGCACTTATTTTAGTGTGTGTCCTCTGTTGGAAGACTTATTCCTCACAGTAATATAGTCACAAGGACATGTGTTTAGGTTAATTTGATATTAATGGATAGATTTGAAGTGCTTCTAAGTTGTAAATATGTTTAAAAGCTAAAAATGTTTGTCTCCTAAGGCCTATGTAGCATTCGGCATAATGTGAATCATTTACATTATTAAAAAGGATTGACTTTGGGGTATTTTGACTCAAAAAGTTGCAGTTTATAACACACACAGATACAGAGATAGATAGATAGGTAGATAGATAGATAGAAGATAGATAGATAGATAGATAGATAGATAGATAGATAGAAAGAAAGATACACAGATAGAAAACCTAGTGACTGGCTGGAGGTAGTGGTAGAGCACCTGCCTGGCATGCACAAGGTCCCATGCACAAAAAAAAGGCGGAGAGAGGCACCTAATCAAAATCTAGTGACTAAAAGAGGTTAGTCTTTCGCTAGCTTCTAAAACACTTTCCTAAAGAAGGAAAGTGCCAGTGATCTCTCAGACTCTCCTGACTAAGTTTAAGTTTCATTTTATGCCTCATGCTGCAAAGAGATTAGGGAAGCGCAGGTGGATTTAGTGAGTTGACTTCCCGGTATTACTAATAATTATGGATCACACCTCATGCGGATTTTCTTAATTAGTGTAATAATGGGCTTCAGTACGACACCTTCATGCATGTGTAGACTGCACTTTGCTCTTATTCACCCCATTCCCTCTCCTGTTTCCCCTCCCCCTCCTGCTGGCCTCCTTCCTCCCCAGAGTCCTCCTTCTGCCTTTCTCTCACAACCTCACACAGCTTGCTTTTGCCTAATATTATCATCTTCCAAAGCTAAAAATCTAATGCTCCTGTCATAGAAGTCTGGAGGGAATGACGGGTAATAATATTCGCTGACAGTTATGCTTCACAGCATGATGTGAAGCCATGCTCTTAACGCCTTCATGCCAATCACCTTACTGAGTCCACATAACTCAGAGAAGCAGCTAGGACGCACAAGCCCATTTTACAAATGACAAGACTGTGAAGTCACAGTCACACTGTCCTTCAACTCTTTTGAAGCAGGATTCCCGGAAAGACCACCAACTCACAGCTCGGAAGCTAGACAACCTCCTGTGATTCTCTATTTCAGAACAATGAACCTGGAGGATTAGCCCTCCTTGCTTGCTTGCTCTGGATTTTTTTTCCTTTAGACCATGGGATAAGGGGTATGTTTTTGTTTTCTTCTGAAGGGAAGCTGAAAGTGAGCCTTCCTTCTTTGTAAATATCTTTTTCCAAAGCCATTTACCTCTATCTGGACCCCCAAAAGACACTAATTCACAAGACAGCCCACTAATGAGCTTCCTCTTTGTCTCCCTCTGTCTCTCTGTTCTGCAGTTAATAGCAAAGATACCAACCATCACGGCAGTTTGCAACTTGCATGGGGAGAAGCTGCAGGTATTTAAGCAATCTCATCCAGACATAGTGAATACACTGTTTCCTCCATTATACAAGGAGCTCTTTAATCCTGACTGTGCCACGGTCTGCAAATGAAGGGGACGGGAACTGTCTCATAGTCACGGAATGCATCACCATTAAGACAAAAGCAATGTGTTCATGAAGACTTAAGAAAAATGTCACTACTGCAACATTAGGAATGTCCTGCACTTAATAGAATTATTTTTCACTGCTACAGTTTGAAGAATGTAAATACGCACCTGAGTGGGGCTTTCTTGTTTGTTTGTTTTTGAAATGACCATAAATATACAAATATAGGACACGGGGTGTTATCTTTTTTTAATTTTATTCGGGTATGTTTTGGAGACAACTGTTTATAGAATTTTATTGTAGATATATACGAGAACAGAGCGGTACTTTACATGATTACTTTTCCTGTTGATTGTTCAAATATAATTTAAGAAAATTCCACTTAATAGGCTTACCTATTTCTATGTTTTAGATAGCTGATGCATGTAGAAATTTGTAATTGTCTTGGAAAGTACTGTGCATGTATGTAATGAATATATAATATGTAAGAATATTATATATGGCGATTACTCATACATGCACCGTAGCTTAAAATACCATGCCCACTAGCAATGGCAGTTCAGTCAGGCTCTCTCATGTTATTTAATTTCTGTGTGAAATGTTACTTTTATGTTAGAAAATCAGGGTTTTTTTTCCAGAGTTCTCATCTATAGTCAATGACACGATGGTAAGTCTACAAAGGAACCCATGTAATGCATAGCCTCTCTCTAAAAACTCCATTTCTATCAATGACTTCAGAGCCTTGTCAAGATGATACATACTGAGGGGGTTAAAGGGTTTGGAGCCATTTTCCTGTTTTACAAATTGGGCTGCAGATAATAGTGCAAAGTCCAGGACTTTTTTGACCGAACAATAGATATTTCCTATTTTTCACCAGAATACAAAACACTGTTTTTTCTCTTTGGATTTGTATTTCCAATTGTGGGAAAAAAAAAAAAAACTTGACTTTGGTGCTTATTATTTCTTCAACCAAAAAAAAAAAAAATGCAATCTGTAGATTATGACCACCAGCAATGTTTTTCTAGAAAAATTAGAGTAAATGTATAAATCAAGGTCCCAATGCCATTTTATGCAAACATTTTCTAACCACATTTTTCAAAGAACAGAAAGACATAGAACATGCAAAGAGGTGATTCACTATACTCACACTCATTACAAGTTCTCAGAAAAATCAGTAAACATAAGAGAAAATAGGACTCTGTGTTTTAGCCTGAGGCTTAAAATTTTTTCAACTCCAAAATGCTATATAAAAAGAAAAAAAATTAACATCTTAGAAAAAAATTAATGCTTTGTCTATGGAACTGGCTTACTCCAGTGCTGAAACAATTTCCTGTGCCATTTGACATGGCACCCTCCATCCACTGCAGTTATGTTTTCTCAACCACAGAAAGTACAGAAGGCAAGAGTGACCTGCACAAGTTCTCCACCTGCTCTCCGGTGAAATTAAGCCCCAGAAAGGCAGGAGCCTGGAGTGTTTGTTCTTCACTTTTCCATAAAGCCTATGTCTGTGGTATTAAGTAATCCAAAATGAAGTTTTCACAGAGGAATGTAGGAGAGAAGTTATAAGAACTGAAAATTATGGTCTCCTAGAAGTGCAGCCCAGCCCTGGCTTTAAAGCTTTAAAGACGTCCTCTTTTCTCCTTTATACACACACACACACACAAACACACACACACACACACACACACACACACACACACACACACACCTGCTTTGTACATTTCCATCAGTTAAACTTTGTTGGGTTTTTTTCTTCTTCTTCTTCTTTTTCAATCCTTTGTGTTCTCCTGAAGCTCCTGGTTGGGAATCATGTCCAAGATGCCTCAGAACTCCTGATGGTGATCAAACAGTAGTGTTATTCTTTTCCTTTTAGAAAACAGAGCCTTTTCTTACCTCATGATTGATGGACTCCAAGCCAATGGGGGAAAACAAAAAGGCTTTAAAATAATGAATCTCTTTCTCAACTACTGTTATATTCAATTAATTTAACTACATTGAACCAAATTACCTTTGGTTCTGAGAAGACAGCTGTAGACTGCTTATTATGCCGCTACAGGGACTCCATTCCTTTTGGTGTAAATGTCACTCCTGCTAGCTCTTTGTATAAAGAATTAATTCCAAGAGTCATATTTCCTTCTAATGGAAAGATTACTTTACTGATCGCTAGGAAAACAGGGTAATGGAAGGCACTCAATTAAACCAAGCCGTTTCCAAATGCGATGTATGTTTTATGATTGGCTGGCAAGAGGCGGTGCTTAATGTGTCTACTTGTGTTCCCCTTTGAGCTTTGAACTTATGACAAACTTTGTTTTCATTGTTCTGTTGGCCCAGTGTTTCCCATTGTCAGCCTGTAATTCCTGCTTGGCTGCCGGGGGAATCATTTGTTGCCTCCAGTTTACCTTAGAGGATTTAAATCTGCTCAATTGATGGAGTAAATGGGAATTTTTCCCTCCCTTGTCCCATGGGTGATGTAGGAAAAAGATTGTTCCCCACATCTGCCTCAGGAGGTACTGGTTTTGAGTTTGTGTCATTTCCACTAGTGCAAGCATTTCATTGGGGCAGCATGAACCTTTTGAAGCAAAGGGACAGGAAACAGAGCTAGCAACTGAACCAGAACCAAGCAGTAGAAACCAGTACAGGCTCAGCCCACTTTCCGTCCAGAGGACAGAGTTCCAGTTTTGGTGACAGTTGCCAAATTTTCCTTTAAAAGAGAATCAAGTCGTGTTTCTAATGGTAACAAAGCCTTAAAACGCTGCCCTCTGACCATCTCCAGTGACAACATGAAATTTCAGTAAGAACAACTCTCTTTACCACACACAGTCTCAGCACTTTGTTCCTTGCCCTGACAACTGGCCAATATTCAAAATGTACTTGCGGTGAGCTGTGTGCTGGATGCAGGAACCCGGATCTGTGTCTCCATGCCTCGTAGATGACAATCACTGCTTGATGCAGATGTTGCACTGAATCCGCTCAGGGATGATTCATTTAAGAAAAATATATCAAGAAGGAAGAGGAAAAAAAAAAAAAAAAACAGGAAAATGACAACAAAATGTAAATGGCATAAATTAAACACGCCAGTGAGAGTCCCTCTCTGACAGGCTTTCAGACCAGCCACAGGGGCTTCATGCCAGAAACTGAACAAAATGCTGTTGTTAATATTATTCACATCTGCCTAAAAGTTACACACAAGAAAAGACAGCTTAAGTGTCATTTTCTAAAATTTGCAAAGAGCCAAACAAGCCAGCTGCTGCATGCATCTCCGAGCTGATCCCGGCTTCCTGTGTAAGTCCTAAGCTAAGGAGACACAGCAGTCTAACCGGCATCAGGCGAGCTGATGAGGGCAGAGAGCAGTGGGAATTCAACTCCGCGTTCTGTTAAAAGAAAGGCAGATTTTGGAGGGAAACTTAGAGATTTCAAATCTGGGTTGACATGCACACATGGCTTTGTTGTCTATGACCTGGGCTATCTGTATGTGGCTTTTTCTGTGGCTCTTTTTATCTCCAGATAAGACATTGAAGGTAGAGGTATACTTTAGAAACACACTGCATTTCCTTTGTCTTAACACTTTCTTCAGGGTCCTGCGCTGAAGGACTTCAGAGTAAATGAAAAGCAGAGAGTACTGTGAACTTAGGCAATTGACAGACTGGGAAACACTCTAAATTGTACCAAACTGGATGCTATCAACAGGTGCAGGGGCAGCAGTCCATCTCCATCATGGCTCCTTACTCAGCAGGTGACTTCCCATCAGTAAAGCTGAACTACTTGTAAAAAGCCATGCAAAGCCAGTGCCCACTGACTCTCCACAGTGCTCTGTGTACCAGGCTCAAATTCTAAAGGAATTCTCTCATCCCAAGGACACCCTAAAATTTGCCCATTTTTTTCACAAACACCAGAAACAAGTAATGTTAGTGTCATTCCATTTTATTAATTTCTGCTTATTATGGAAGCAAGGAAATTCTACTGTTGCTGGAAATTGAAGAGATAAATTCTTTATGGCTCTTTTTTTTTTTCTGTGTATACTTTTGTTTCTAATGAAATTGCCACAGTGAGCAGTAGGTTCAGGCAAGGACGTCTGTCCTCTGTCTGAAGAGCACCATTCAATAGCTAGTGATAATGCTGAAGAGTACATCTGCAGGAGAGCTTTGCACAGAGTCCCTTATAAAGAAGAGGGAAAGCCACCATCTGCTTTAAATAAAGCACTATTTGCTGTTCTGTTTGCAACTGCTGGAACAAGCACAAGCAGAGGAAAGGCGGATGTGGGAATCCATAGGGGATTTCAGAAGAGGTGACAACCTTTTGGGTGGTGGCGTGGAGAGAATAAGTTTCTAGATCAGAGGTGCATGCCTATTTAAATTAAAACAGAGACATTCAAGACCCTAAGTGACAAGGAGTGAATGCCAATGAGTGTCTCAGTACCATGGCAAGCTGGCAAGGCCCCACCTACAATGGGACAGCCACTGTCTGTTGCCAGAGCTTCTGAATTCTGTAAGCTCTCTCCAGTTGTAAATGATGACAACTGATTTCAAGCTCAGTGCAGAACAAACAAACACAGCTCTGAGCAGAAGAGGATCGCAGGCTGCCAGCTTGCCTCCTCTAGTTTACCTCAAAAATCTCATCTATCAGCCTGTGGACGGGAGCAAGTCTGGTCCGATTCAACCAAGGATGATATTAAAATGATGCTAATATTGAGGGTGAGGAGGGTGATCTTGCCCATCTCCTCAGTTTCATTTCTATATTTGCCTGTCGCTACTCAAAGATGTCATAACAAGCGACTTGAACAAAATAGCAACCTAAAAATGAAGGCAAATGAACTTAATGATGGCTTATAAAAGACACTCCCACTTGTCTTGCTGGAACTGTCACTGTCCCAGACCCAGGGGGCTGGATTTCTTCCTGAAAGTCAGGTGTAAATTTTCATGTTTCCAAGTCTCTACATGTATCCTTACATGTGATTTCAAATCTGTGACACTTCTCACTTTCCCTCAGTTGTACATTTCTGGGCAGTTTATTCTGTCATCAAGATAGCCTCACCTTCTTGTTCGGAAGTGCAGACGGGAGGCTTCAGTGCAGCAAGTGAGGGTAACTATTTGCATTTTTTTCCCAAGCTGCTGAAATTCCTCTGAAGTGAATTGGTCACAGTCATCTTTGCTTCCTACATGACCATAAGCACAACTTCCTGTGGATCAGAAAGACCAGCTCCTTGATTGTTCTCATGGCCAAAATTAAAGCACAAGGGTTACCGAATTGAGTAAGCCCAGCTCGGGGAAATGCAGGTGTCTGGATCCCAGCTGGTCACATAAGGCTCACATCATTTATGCTCCGACTGCAGCTGATGGCCCCCAGCACAGCCATCCCCATAAACCCCCATGAGGTATGTCTGAATGCCACAAATCCCACCCCCAAGCACAGCACCATTCACTTCATCCCATTAATACACACTCAAGAGTGAAAACGATACCCACAGAAAACTGAGTATGTATTGTAGAAATGTAGAGGAAAAATAAGAATATTTTTTCAGATGTAATTACTTTTAATATATGCTTGTCGAAGGTCTAATAAAATGTATGCTGTCTCTGTAATTTTTGCTGTAAATAACTGGAGACAGGGAATACACTGATTTTTCTATGTCTCTGTTTAAGCATAAGACTTTGTAACAATTTTTTAGAGGGGAAAAAAAAAACAACAAAGAGCAAAGATGCATTTGCTTCCTTTCTGAGTGTTCTGTGCTTCTCAGTTTTTTAATGGAAACTGGTCATAACAGTTTAAGCATCCTGATGGGTCATTGGTGTTAAGTGTACACTTCTTTTTGTAATACAGCTAAGAAAGGGACAGGGCTGTCAATTAACTGCTCCAAAGAATTTGTGTTGAAGATGGACCTAAGACCTGCAAAATCCATCTAAACTAGACTGTAAGAGAAATGAAAGTTTGAAAAGAAACTGTTGTCTAAGTGAAGTCATCTTTCCTCAGAGCAAATGGCTCTGTCCTAATCCTTTCTGCATGGAGTAGCTTAAGGAAAACAAACTCCGCTTTGGGATGAGCAAAGTATTTTTGTACACGTTTATTTCTTATTAATAACTTGAGGTCAGACCACTCATTTGCTGAAGCCATAACTGACCTCCACCAAATAAATGTTGTAAAGAAGTTGGGGGAGGGTTGGGAGAGACTGAGAGGGAGGAAAAATCCAAGGCGTGGTGAAGAAACAGCACAGGCAGGAGCAGGCCCCATGAGACTGAGGCTTTTCCTGCACCCCGGATACGACTTTAAAAGGCTAGTATTTTATGATGATCAATTTATAATAAAAAAGATATTTAGATTTAAATGAGACTTTCTGATATTTTTGAAGTCCCTGACAATGCTTCCTTGCTTTTAGGATTGAGAGAAACAACTTTCCCACACTTCCAGTGTTCTGAGATTTAATGTTTCTGTCATAGCTCCAATCTACAGTGCAAGATACAGAGCCACTGAGTGCCCCAACGCTACAGCCCTGGGCTGCCTGGGACGTGGCTGTGCCCACTCCCTGGCTATACCCAGAGGAGTGTGTGCAGGGATACCGTTTGCACCTCCTTAGCATGCACACCATTGCAGGCAATGCCCCAAAGTTGCATTGCCTCAAGTATGTAAAGTAAAAATATCCACACTGAAGAGTGTTAAGTATGCTTTTTAAAAAGATCAATGCCTCCTGTAGTCAACCATCGATTTTTCTGGAGCTTAATTACACTATTACTATGTATTCTTACCAGACTGTAGAGGCAAAAGGCAAACTACAAATAAACCCAGTGACACATGTAGTTAAAATCCACAATTTTCTGCTCTCTCTCTTTCCTTGTTTAATATATAAGCCCTAATTTCTGTGTATGTGAGTAAAACTGCAGCCTGAGTCATTTAGGAAGTAAGCATTGAATTTTTTTAATTATAAATATACTAGATTAAAGCAGCACTCCCTAACAACTAAAGAGTTTTATATTACTTTAGAATGTAATAGGTTTTGTCCTTATTTTATGTCCTGTAAATTATTAGTTGAATACTGTTAGCATTCCCAGATAATGCACACATGATTTCTGAATGTTTCCTGTAAATGACAATCAATGTTTATGAAGTTCTCTCCTTCAATGCTGAACAAATTAAAAGAAGAAAAAGAAAAAAGTCTTGCCTGATGGTTTCCCTTTTTTAAGTACTTTTCTATTTTTGAGAATTTCATACATGAGCATCGTCTTTGCAATATTTCCATCTCTCCCCGTCCTCCTCCCGCTCTTCCCATGTCCCCCTGTGTCCTTCTCTCTTTTGATTATTATTGTTACATATACACACATACATTCATGAATATACATATATAGAGACTGCACTGAGTCCATCTAGTGGTGCTCGTGTGTACCTGTGTTTAGGGCCATCCATTTGGGATTAGATAACCTCTCAGGGCATTCATCCTTGAAGAAACTGATTCTCCCTCCCTCGGCATTCATTGATTGCTTACAGCTCTTCATCTTGAGCTGGGGCTCCATGACATCCCTCCCCCATCCTGGGACTAACAGGAACAATAAGAACTTTAAGACTTTAAGAACAAGTTCCCACAGATTCTGATATACAGAGTAATCCTTTGTCCAGTGAATGATGGGTGATCAGTTTGCTTGAAATTCTTATGTCCTCCTGATCATGGAGAAAAGATCCAGACTATAGCCTGTCCAAATAGTTTACTAAGATACAATTCACTTAACCTTGCTAAGTTCAACCAGATGGATAAATGTTATTCTAAGATTGGGGCTGGAGAGATGACTCTGCAGTTAAGAGCCCTGGCAGCTCCTGCAAAATCCCTGTGCTCAGTTCCCAACACCTACGTGACAGCTAACAACAGTTCTCCAGTAACTCCAGTTCCAGGGAACCTGGCATCCTTTTCTGACCTCCACAGCATCACATGACATGGGTACATTTACATACATGCAGAAAATACACATACACATAAAATAAAAACAATAAATTAAAAAATCTTTAAATGTTATTCTAAGAGATGTATTTCTTGACAGCTATGCCTTACACTTAGAAGGAAAGCAGCATGTCTCAAGAATAACAGCTTTTCTTTTCCAACATTTACATCAAAGACATGCCCCTCCCCCCACCTCCCAATCCCCAGCCATGTAGCAGAGCCATAAGCAACCCCATGCAAATTCTTTGCTGAAATAAGCTGTGACAGGTTTGAAATGAATGTAACAATCCTTACAGCTAATAGAACTTTCAGATGATAATTAATGATTAATCTTCTATCTGTTTTGCTGTTTTGTCCCGCTTGTGAGCCCAAATCTTTCACAGCTGCCTGAGTTCTCCCACCCTCTTCTTTTGCTGTTTGTGAGGCACCTCTGAAGTCAATGACTTCCAACACATGGTCTTTGAGTCTTACTTGTTACCGCCCTGAAGTAGGTAACAGTTAACAATAATCACAGCCACACAGCTATGTTGAAAAAAATAGTTCTACAGACGCTAACAAGTTTTAAGATGGTTAGAAGATGATGAAAGCTGGGGTGCGTAGAGCCACAGTGCCCCCAGAGAAATAACTTGAAGCAAGGTTTTTAAAGTAGAAGCACTGACTCAGACAACAGGCTGGTGAGGAGAAATCCTTCTGTAGGCTTCTCCCAGCTCGTTTTTTGAACCAGTGAAAACCCTTGCAGGATGTTTCAAGCCACATCTCCAGTCAGAACATATAGATCCCACAAGGCCCTGTGCAGAGGTCAGAAAAAAGAGAGCCACACTGTGTTACAGAGAATCATTTGTGCCTTACCATCTCTGGCCAGGCTACCCAGGCAGTGGTCAGAGATGGCAAACATTATAACAACCTATTCTGGGCTCCTGTTGTCATCAGATTGATCATAGAACTTTCCACGATAAGGTCATTTAAATCTTTCTCAGAAACTAGATCTATGCAACATCAAAATACAAGATGAAACTTACTAGCTTAATACTCATCTTAGACGATAAGACACAACAATTACCGACCATTGGTAGCATCACTATAAATTGTGAATTAAGTCCTTTAGGTACACAAAGCTCTGCTCCAAATCATAGAGCCTTTAAATTAATTACAAGAACTAGCCACATGTTACCATGATCATCTCAAACCAGTGTTCATGAGGCATGACAGGTACCAAAGTGAATGCCCAGATTTGGTCCCAACCCCAAGTAACAGCAGCCCCTCTGGCCCAAATCTGAGAAGAGGCTGGAAGCGTGACAAACTTTTTAATGCCATCTCACCAGCAGGCATATCCGTTTTCAAAGCCACCATTCTATAAAAGTTTCTCTCTTGCTTTCTGAACTTGGCCTTGCTAAGCTTGATGGTTGATTCAGTGTTATTCTGTGAGCCCATTTAATTCTTAACCACCTTGTCTCATGGTTCATGGCCACATTACATTTGTGGATGTGTCGATTACTGGTTGGGATCCTCTAGCCTTTCAGCCACTTGCTGTCATTTTCCTGCAGGCCATTTCCCAAACAGGCTGCTTTCTGCAAGTTCAGTGAGAGAGACAGTGGTAGACTGCCTGCAACTGGCCTACTTCAGAGAGGCAACCAAAAGGAGGTGCTTGAGTGGCTGAGATGCCAAACCTCAGATTTGTACAGAAGACACAGCTGGACAAAAAGAGGAAAAAACAAACAAACAAACAAACAAACAAAGATCAGAGAGCCGACTGCAAAAGGCAAAATTTACTAAAACTTTTTGGAAATAAAATCTGATGGTAGCAGGGCCCTCTCAAATCTTCCAGCGGGCTTTGATTAAATCACAAAATCTCAGTCAGAAAGAAATGATTACCTCCTGGAGTGGCTGTCACTGCACAAGTGAGCGGTTTTAGAGAACATGCTATTTTTTAAAAGATAGAAACCAGTATTGTTACGGTCATGTGTTTGTGTGGCAGCAGTGGAAGAAATGCCATCTTAAATGTCATCTTAGTCAGCAAGTAATTTGCATGGGGCCAAAAGCAAGGAAGGCGAGGGAGCTGCAGAACTTCACAGCAGCTGCACAGGGCTGGTCTGCCCACACTGGGCCACTCAGAATTAATCCTTAGGCACCACATAACAGTAAAGGTGGCTGAGAAATATACGCTAGCTACGTACCCACAGAAAAAAAGAAAGCAGAGTCACCTTGCAAGTGACCCATCATCCCAAGCCCTATAAGCCAAACAAAGTTCAGAAAATGGTCAACCAAATGTGTTGTGTTATAGTTTTTGTTAATATGTTAATAGTTTCTGAGAATCGCTGGCACGTGAACAGTTTTTGAGAAAGTACATTTCTATTGGCCCAGCACACCTGTATACAGCTGAGCATATAGACCCTCTCCTCCTGCCCTGAGCAAGCTCCTACCCTAAGTCTCCAAAACATCACACTTGGTGCAATGCTGGCTCTGACTGTCTCTTTCTTCAGTGTCGTAGCCTCTTCCGCCTTTGGTAGTCAGGTCTCATACACCTGCGCAGGACTTTTCCCAGCATGCTACTCTTGAACTCTTTATCATCCACCACAGCATTATTCAATGCATTGAGACAAAAATCTCCCTTCTCAGAACCTCAGTTAACCTCAATTATTGCTACTCAAGACTGATCAGACTAATTGCATGACCAAGCCTATCTTTGTCTTATCAATTCCTGCAATAAGACTAGAAGGGCCTCTCTCACTCCTGGTCTACTACTACACACACACACACACACACACACACACATTGAAATGTCTGTCATCCCAAACATCTCTTACAATTTAGTCTGTTCATAAGCACTGGTTTTATTCATTTGAAGATCATCAGAACAACCAGTGATGGCGACCAGGGATACGTATCTATTAGGAATGTCCTCTGTGTCGATAATGGTAGTCATCTGTGCATGCAGGGTACTGCCTTTGTAAGCATTTGTGTTTTACATGTAGGTTTCATCATTATTCAGGTCCAAGAAGGCCGAGAGATCGAGAGATGATGGCCGTGGAAAAGGCAATATGTAATTCATAGTTCACAGAGGGAGGAGCCGTACCTCCAAGGCCACACCTGAAGCAACAGGGTCAGTCAGAGGCAGAGAGAGCAAGAAGGGGAGATGTGAGCGACATCTTTCCATGTGGTTTCCCTGGGAAGGAACATGTGCAGCAAAGTAAGCAGGCTGGGATTGGCCACTTCGGGGACTGAAGTAGGCTCCCACAGGCTGGGACTCTTCTAGTTGCCTGGTACCTAGCCCTTAAATAATGCAGCCAAAGAGATAAAGGCATGGCACTTGTGAGAGCCAATAAAGGAGAGGGTTGAGCCTGAGCTCTCAGTTGACTGCTCTGCTTAGGGTGGGCTCACAGGCAAGTTGTTTCCTATCTGGAGCAATTTGTTGGTCCTGGGAGGGACAATCTTTCCAAGTAAAAGCCCAGATATTAGTAAGACATCAGAATAAAAAGACATGCTTAATGCGAAATGATTTATGCAATTTGGTGCGGTGAGAAATGTTTGGTCCCAAACCTTACGTATGAAGAGCAAAACCGAATTGGTTCATCATAGAAGGAGATATTTTGAGATATTTACCTGCATTTTTCCCCTGATTCTGAGCTCAAGCTCTTTGTAATTCCCAACCTCAAGGATTTCTATGAAGTAGAAAACTGATTCCCAAGCTCCTGAGCTCTCTGTCTAGCAAAGGTGGTTTTCTCAATCTGGGCACCCAAGAAGACAATTGCATAACATAAGGCTTGGATTGTGGAGAAGTGTACGCTGATGGTGACAACTCTGGAACATGGCAATCGATCCTAATTTCCAAGCATCTCAAAGACTCTCCTGTGAGTGACAAGTTTACGAACCCATTCAGGTCCTCTCCATCAAGTGCCTGCCATGGCCAGACTGTGTGCCCCTCCCCAGTGTCTAGAGCAGAAGTCAAATAAACAGGGTGCTTCAGACAACAGAATGTATTTTCTCACATTTCTGGTAGATCAAGATGTCTTCAGGGTTGGGTCCCTCTGAGGACTACAAGGAGGAATCCATTCTATTCCTCTTCCTGAGTTTGAGTTTCTTGTTGTTTTGAAGCAATCTTTATAATATCTTTTGTATAAGACTTGTAGAAATATTGTTCTAGTTTCTGCCTTCATCTTCACAGGGTGTGCTCCCTGTGTATATGTCTGTGTTCACATTCCTCCTTGCTGTAAGGATACAAGTCCTACTGAATTAGGACACTCTGATGATCTCATTTTAATTTGATTACTACTGTCTAGAACCTGTATTCAAATAAAGTCACATTCTGAGCTCTTAGGAGTTTCTCAACTCCAGTATGTCCTTTAACAAGTAGTCAAGGTTCTTCCCTTCTCAGTGTGTATATTTTGTGATTTCCAACCTATTCAACAGGATGATGAAAATTTCAAGTTGATTTCAAGGAAATGAAGGTTATACTTGAACATTTACATTTATGAAGTGCCAATCTACAAATCACATAGCTTGTTCTTAATGCAAATGACAGATATCAAAGCATCATCAACAAGCCAGCCAAGCAGAGGGAGGAGAGAGAGTCATCTGAAGAAAGCTGTAAGAGGCCATTGAGAGTGCATGAATAAAGCAAGACTCAAACCCAGCTAGCCACTCCCAAACATGCCCTGGCCCCTCTTTACCCAAGAAGCAAACAGTCTGCTGTGTATTCAAACATGAAGCACGAAAGTTCACAGCGCCTCCACAATCATGGAAAAATATTTAACCAGAAGAGAGGAGAGGATTAGCAATCCTTTCACAGGGCCAACGGGCAGCCGGAGAGGTTTAGAGAAGGACAGGCCATTTCCCAGACCTGTGATCCGTCCCCGGGCACCAGTGGTGGGGTGACAGTGAGGCTTGCTGACAGCTTCCATGCTCTGTTCTTTCCATCCTCAGCACACATCACAGGCCTAAAGTCCTGCAATCCTCAAACACATACAGTGCCATCTGGATTGCCCTCGGTTCTAGAAAGATGAGGTATAAAGGGGCTGGCTCGGGGTCAGGTAGCATGAGCCGGGAAAGTAGTCAGGAAAGGCTTTCCCATAACAGACAGCATCTCTTACTCTCATTAGGCAAGAAATCCCTTTTCTCAAGCCACATATCCACATCATGGGCCACGGAATTCAGGTTTATGGCACCTTGAAATTCCCTGACATATAATACAGAGGCTAAAATCACAACACACAACACTCGATTTTTTTTTCTTGTACTTAAAGCCATTATACGTAGGATATTTCTAGTTTTGAAGGGATAGTTATTAAAATGTTTAACTATCACAATAATCTTTTAGGGGGCTAGAAAAATGGCTCAGCCTGTAAAGGTACTTGCCACAGAAACCTAAAAATCTGAGTTTCCCCAGAACCTATTTAAACATAGGAGAAAACTGACTCCACAAAGTTGTTCCCGACCTCCAGATGTGAGCTATGGAATGTGTGCACACAGACACACACAAACAAACACAAATAAAGTAATCCCTTAGATGTGCCCACTAATGCCATAATGGCTGATTGTTGGTTTGTGAGGGTGGGGATGGGGTGACCAACTACGTTCTAACTCAACCTGAACCTTTCCCCACAGGAGGGAATTCATGCATGACCACTGTGAACCTGGTCAAGGGCCCATGGTTGGGGAGGTCATAGAACCTTGGGGTGAACCTACTGCTTCTGTTTTTCTAAATGGACACATTGTCAAGCTGCCTCTTCAATGTTTACATTTATACCCACAGATCAGTTCTGCTCTCAACCTTGGTTGGGAAAACATCTTTGTTTTCAGCCAACAGTGGTTAATATAAAGACTGATGGCTGGTCAAGGTACTAAGGATAAGTGACTACTGAGTGTTCAGTCCTCAATGAGGGACATCCAAGTCTTCAGGAACATCTCAGAAAGGGATTGGAAAGAATAATAGCCAGTCAATGGGAAGGAGGGCTACGAAAGCTGTCTTCTGGGAATGCCATGACCACTTCACTCACGAACTCACAGCAGCTATGGTTGTCTGCACAACACTGGACCCATCAACACGCCGACAGATGAGAAAGGACCCACTTGGCCAGGTCCCTCCCCGGGGAACTATTGGTAGATGATGGCTCCTGGGGAAGGACAGCCTTTGTTTTTAGCGGTGTGACCAATGTTGAGTTGTCCAAGCTCCCGTGAACAACTCCACATCCATGTTCAGTCAGGTGGCCCTGGTTAAACTCAGCAGGTCACAAAACAAAAACAAGAGTGAAACAAAAAGACATGCTAGTGGGAGGGGCAGAGGGAGGGCTAATGAGAGGGGAGGAGGGAGGACTAATGAGAGGGGAGGAGGGAGGACTAACTAACGGGAGGGGAGGAGGGAGGACTAGTGGTGGTAAAAGCAAGGGGCAGGGGCAGGTGAAGCCAGAAAGCATTTCACTGGGTGCGAAAGTACCAAAGGATAAACTACTAAATAATAAAATTAACTAGCTTTTAAAATAATCCCTTAGTACACTTCTTAATTTTACATCATACAAATAAAATATAATCTCCACCTTACAGAGTTCTTTATTAGGACTAATTATTTTAGAAACGGGGAGAAAGTTCTAAGTCTTCTACCTCTAAATTCACCTCCAAATTATCATTTCTCTCTGAAATTAGGATTTCAATTTCTAGAAGTAATTTTATCTGAACTTTTGGAGACCTCAACTCTCACATAGTTAAATGGCATCATTCGTTAGGAAATATTCAACTACTTCTAAGCAGAATTTAAATCTCTTATCCAGATGGGTTCAAAGTAGCAGGCAGACTGCTCTTTCCAATTCACATGCCAGAAAGAAGACCTCTGTTTTACCCAGATAGCTCCATCCAACTCTCGGCTCTTACCTTCTTTCACGTTCCCTTAACCCCGGGGAAGACAAATGTCCAGTTGCCTCAATGGATTTCACAGTAAACAACTTTTTAAAAACTGAGCTCTTAAAAAAAAAAAAAAAAAAAAGCCCAGACATTTGCTCAAAGCAACTAGCTGTTCTTTCCTCAGATAGATTGGATCAGATACTTTTCTGCTTGCTCCCAAAGATCAAATATAACAGTTTCCTAAATGCAGGGCATTATGAGTAACTCTAAAAGAAAAACATCACAATACCTTGCCTTTAGGGAAAAGTTAAGCCTTGAGGTAAGGAGGTCACACCTCAGAGCTCAGCCCAGAAGCATGTCTGTTTCTCTCATTCCTGAACATACATTGAGAGCTTGCAATACGCTAAGCATTACGTGAGGCTCCCGTGATGGCACGTGGTTAACATGGTTTCTGTCTTTCAGGTTTTCATAGTCTAGCAAGACAAATAGACCAGCAAACAAATATTGTGACTTTTTGAAAGACATATTTGAACTGAAAAGAAGTGACCAAATCTATTTGGGAACAGCTATAGGACATTATGGGGAATGGAAAACACATCCATCTACATAGAACTCTGTAAGGGTAGTAAGGTGTCTGGCAGGGCGTGTGGTGAATAAAAACAGTAAGAGAGGAGAATAAAGAAAGAGAAGAGAGGGGAGAGGGATACAGGAGAGAGAGAAAGAGAAAAGAGGAGAGAGAAGGATAGAGGAAAGGGGAGGAGAGAAGAGGGGGAGGGAAGGTGGGAGGGAGGGAATGAGGGAGGAGGGGAGGGAGGGACGGAGGGGGGCGAGGGGAGGGAGGAACCTAAAATACAGACTAACTGGCAACGATATTCAAATATTACTCCAGATGTGTTTTGTTTGGCTTTCATCTAATTAGGAAATTTCATATTAAATCAAAATTTCCAGAGTCTTTTGTAAAACAAAAAAGAAAAACAGAAGGAATCTGGCAGCATGTTCCCACACTGACACAAGGAAACATTGACTCTTTTCAGTCAAAGCCCTTCCTCTAGACAAGACACGTTTTCTCCAGTTTTCCTTTCTGTACGTGTCCCACTGCCTGAAAGGCTGAGAACATGGTTCCAAAGTTGTAGAAAATGTCTGAAGGAAAATCAGAAGCAGGCAGTTACAAAACTCTGGCGTGCCTTCGTAAAGGCCAATTTCTAGCTGAGGACTTCTACAACCCTGCCCTTACAGATGTGGCCATCCATGGGCTGAGTCAAGCAGTAATTTGTTTTCCCTCGTGGCTCCTTTTAAAACATCAGGACTGGTTGGTTCTCATCTATTCTGGGTATGCAAAGGGGAAAAATCCCAGTATTTATCTTCGCTACCTGCTCAGGAAGATGATTTCTATTACATAGGAAACTTTCAATTCTATTGGTACTTGATGGCTTTGGACTTAAGAAGTTCTAGAAGAGAAGAATTCAGACTCCAGTTTCTCTAAGAGGAAAGATGCACAGGAGGAAATGGGAAGAACATACCAAGAAAGCAGCCATAAGATCATGAAATCAGGGCCCTCACACAGTGGCCCATGAATTCCCCAAAGCAAAAGGACCTGAGGAGATTAAGAGCAGTATGGCTAACTAAGGCTTTGAACTGTTGGATCCTCAAGGAATGATGCAGCACCTATATTAGTGACTGTTTCTCATCATCACTATGACCAAATAATTGGCAGAAACTAGTTAAGGAAGCGGGGCTTACTTTGGCTGATAGTTTACAGTTCACCTCACTACGGAAGGCATGGCAGCTGAGCAGGTTGGTAGGAGCTAGATGCCACCAGTTACATCATAGTGGAAGATGGGAAGCAGGGAACTGCGAGCAGCCAGGCTATTCAGTGAGTCAACCTCAAAATGGTATATATGGATTGAAGAATTTAAAGACTACTCAGAAGCTCATAGAAATCTTTAAAAGAGACTTATCTTTCCACAGGCGTGGAATTGTATATTTAAGCTGAATCTCATAGGGGAAGAAAATCTTGGTGAAATAGTATTTTGTACCAGAATTTAATTGCTGAGGAAATAATGTTTAAAATAAAGTTATTTTATTATTTTGTCAGACAATATTAATATCTGATCAAAACTAGTAATTTTTGTAAGGAGTCACATGGGACAATAATATCTAAATACACCTAATGAGTATGAGCTAGAGAAGTCTTTTTAAGGTTCTCCTTCTGTGCTTGGGAAGAGGCTCCTATGTTGGACTCAACATAAGAGAAGCCAAAGGATATTTTCTCTAAGTCTCCACTTGCCCAGCAGAATGATGCATCTCCTATAGGCACAGGCTCTGGCAAAGTGTCTGCCAGCTTGCCTGGGTGCCCTTTGTCAGTGAGGACAACCCTACCTGCACTGGAATTGAATTGCAACATCTCACCAGCTGGTGAAACAGCTTTAGTCCATGATTCATGGAATCCCTAAGCTTCCCGTGCCACTCCCAATGATGCCTACAGTAAACCCAGTGTCTCAAACTAAATCACTAAGTCATAATCCTGCCTTCAGCTGGGGTAAAATGACTTCCTCAAATTCCCAAGTCTGGAGGCTCTGGCCAAGTCAACAACAGCCTGCCAGGTGGCTGGGCATTGAGAAAGCATCTGCTCAGCTTTGTGTTTGACCAAAATGACCACTGGGAAGCTGTACTCCACAGATGTGTTGTCAGAAGCAGCAGGAAACAGGACTCCTAAGTCTGTCTCTGAAACGAAACTTTATGTTATAATCCATTTCTAAATAAATAATTCCTACATTTCCACTATGCCCCTGAGTGCACATCTCATCTCTCTTTTTCAAATGGCACTGGCAACTGAAAAAGGAAATATTTGATGAAGATGGCCAAATTTGCTAACAAATTGAACCAACTGATGTTGATTGAATACCTCAAGAATGATGGTCAGGAACAGTTTCAGAATTCTTCACATCTCTATCTTTTGTGGACGGTCTTCATTTCAGCATCTGAGCAGACTATCATGAGAAAAACTGGTGTCACCGAAGATCAGCAGACAAGGCTTTCAAACTTCATCTGTGAAGTACAATTTCCTCTCTTAACATGAAGCAAAATATAACTGAGAGATATAAGGAAAACCTTCAGCTTCTAATAGGACGAGAAATTCAAGATTGAGGCTATTTATACAGGTAAACTCTACTGTGCAGTGATGCAAAGGGGAGAAGGAGAATGGGCTCGGAGGAGTTAAATGGGTGGGCAGAACAGAGGAGGAATAACGAACACTACAGGCTTGAAAAAACCACATTAAAGACCCAACACTGTAGAAGCTTCCTAAAGTATATACAGACACAACATAAAAAGAGTCTATGGCTGAAGAGATGACTCAGAGGTCAGGAGCACTGGCTGTTCTTACAGAGGACCCGGTTTCAATTCCCAGTGCCCACACTGTCTCTAGCTCCAGTTCCAGGGGATCCAAAGCCCTCTTCTGACCTCCATGGGCATTGCGCACTTACATACATACAGGCAAAACACTCATACACATAAAATAAATAAAATATTTAAAAGTTTAAACTGAACTACCCTATAATGGGGATTCAGTGTCCTTACCAGATCCCATAGGCTAACAAATAAAAAGCCCAATGCAGAAATAGAATTCCTCTTTTGGAGTTGTTGACCAGGGGATCCCATAAACAAACAAGGAGAAGTCAAGTTGGTACCGACCTGGAAGATTCACCTCCTCTGATGACCGTTAATTGTGCTGGAAGGTGTTATGAATGCTACCTGAAGAAAAAGGTAATCCTCAACCTTACATATCTATGAACCTTATGAGCTAAAATAAAAACTGGCCTGGAAAAACATACACACTAGTGCAATAGTGGCAGGAACATTATGGGAGTAACCACCTTCTGTAGGATCTCAAGCCTGCTTTACAAGATGGAGTCCATACCTGGCACTGTTATCAGGGCCAAAACCTGTAGCTAGACAGATCACAGGCCATAGGGGAGAACCTACTACTGTTAGTCTGCTAAATAGACACAGTATTAAACTGATTCCTAATGATTTATACCCATAGGTCAGTGTATCTCTAAACTCTCACCAAAGAAGCTCCTTGCAGCAGATGGCAATTAATACAGAGGCCCATGACTGATCACCATGCAAAGACTAAGATACTACAGAGCACTCAGCTCTAGACAGAACATGTATATCACACCCTCTCCTCCCCAGGATCAGGGATCATTACAGAAGAGAGGGCAGAAAGGTCGTAAGAGCCAGTGGTGGTGGATGAACACAGAGAAACTGTGTTGTCTGGACACCACAGAGTAGCTGCACATATGAACCCACAGCTGTGACAGCATGCACAAGACCTGTGCAAACCAAAGCCAGCCAAAAGCCCAGCATGGACAGAGTAGGTGGGCAAGAAGCTTCAGCTGTAGCTGAAGATCTACTGATACCCCATAGGTGCTGGGGAGGCAGAGTCAGTTTTCTTTAAGGATGTGTACCTGGTATGTTGACCAGATTTCGAAGGAAAGACTTGGGGGCACAGATAATTTAGGACATGAAGTTGGAGGGACTTAGTAGGGTGGGAGGAAAACAGGAGGAACGGGATCTGAATGTGATCAAAGTATGTTATGTAAAGTTCTCAACCAATCAATAAAAATATTTAAGAAATAAATTATATTCTGTACTGCACTGTTAGTGCATTTCCCTTATAAAGCTGCAAATGATAACAAATTTGGTTTCAAGCAAGTGTTATATATGAATATAGAACAGCATACAAGTTTAAAAGAGCTGCAAAAAAAGACATTCTTGATAAAAATTCTGGTTGATATATGAACAGAGGGAAACTGTAGATAGACTTAATGAAGAAAATTGGATAATCAGATAAATATCAGAGATAAATGGCCAGTGAGATGGTTCAGTGAGCAAAAGTGCTTGCTGTGCAAACCTGACAGCCTGAAATGAATCCTTAGAACCACGGTGGAAAGAGAGAATCAACTCCTGAAACTTGTTCTCTGATCTCCACACACCTACTGTGCATGTGCAGGCTCACACATCCCAGCACATCATTCACACACACACACACACACACACACACACACACACACAAAAAATTAAAAACCTGAGATTAAAAACTAAAATTCCTTTCTAGGGTGTGGAAATAGTAAACACGTAAAAACAGAATTCAAGAAAGCTAGAGTATGAGCTACTTAGTATTTTTAAAAAATTATGAAACCACCTAGAGGAGTCAATGCTCACACGTTCCTTTATGTGCCTAACCATGTACTTTTGAAAATACAGAGCAAAATATACTAGAGTTCCAAGGAAAAATTGAAAAGCCACAAGGGACAAAAAAATTTTAAAAAACACAGTCCTTAGATTGTAGAAGATCAAATAGGTTTCTTCCAAGATAATTAAGAGAAAATTGCAATAACACAGTTAACAAGTTTGACCTAATAGATAAATACTTAACTTTGTACCCAATAAATTTTAAAATGCATATTATTTTAAAACACATGGTACATTCATAAAAATGACTGTGTATTCTGTTACAAATAAATTCTCAATAAATTCCAGAAAGAAAATGATTCATCCCAGTGGAAAAAACAAGAAATTAACCAAAATGCAGAGCCAACCACAAAGAAAAAATCAAAGCAACTAGAAATTCCTTCTAGGTGACCCTTGGATTAAAAGAGAAATTGAGATTTAAATTTAAAGTGAAGGTGAGAACCTGCAACTTCACAAGTGGCTTTATAAAAAGAGGAAGGAGGAGCCTGCCCAGTAGTGGACCCACCATGCTGTGCAATGCCCTCCCCAACCTGATGTCTTTCCCCAATCTGAAGCTCTCCATCACTCCCTGAATCCCTCCACCACTCCCTGAGTCCCTCCACCACTCTCCAAATCCCTCCACCACTCCCCGAATCCCTCCACCACTCCCTGAATCTCTCCACCGCTCCCTGAATCCCTCCACCACTCCCTGAAGCTCTCCACCATTCCCTGAAGCCCTTACTCTCTTTGATATGGTACAAAGACTCACTAGGTGCTGGTACCATGCTTGAGTTCTTTCAGTCTCTAGAAATATGAACCAAAAAAGCCTCTATTATTTACTCTCTGGTCTCTTGTTTTGAAAATGTTCACGTTTCCTTTCTGTTGCTAGGAGAAGATTTATTTGGTTCACACTTTGGAAGTCAAGACAAGAACTCAAACAGAAATCATGGAAGGCAGAAACCATGGAAGAACAGTGCTTGCTGACTCACCCACAGGCTCAGGCTTAGCTAGCTTTCTTATGCAGCCTGGGACCATCTGCCTTGGGATGGTGCCATGCACACTGGACTGAGCATCCTGCATCAATTAATAACCAAGACAATCCCTCGGAGACATACCCACAGGCCAGTTTCTTCTAGGCAATTTCACAGTTTAGGCTTTCCTCTCAGATGACTCTAGGCTGGGTCGAGCTGACAAGCAAAGCTAACCAGGACATGCAACAGCATTTCTTTCCTATGTTCAAGCTCTTCCAGCAGTCTCACACCTCCAGAGTTAAATCCCAAATATACAAGGCCTGGCAGGATCCATCTTCCATCTAATCTCTTTTGACCTTCTCCTGCCTGCACTTCTCTCCCGGCCTGGTGGCCTGCACCCTCCTCCTCAGCTAAAATCACCTCCTTGCTCCTCTTTGCCAAGTGTGCTCTGCCTCAGCACCTTTGGTCCTGTGGCTTTCTCTTCCTGAAGTATTTGTGCCTACACATCTCTTATCCCCTGTTAGTCCATCCACAAGGGGCATCGCCATGGCTTCTCTCTCTGCCCCTAACCTTACTTTTCTGTGTTTATCATATATTTATTCAGTAAAGATTAACCTTCCCCAAATGGTCTAGATTTTGTGCTTGGCTACGGGGAGATAGTCTTCAGGTCTCTAGGAATGCACTGACAGGAACATGTCTGGGAGCTGGAGTCACTCAACAGCCTAACAGTGTGATATATGACAGAACTTTGGATCACACTGTATCAGTTGTAACCTCAACAAGGACTACAGACTAAAGGTGTTAGCCTAACAGTCCAGAGAGGCTACACACTCAAAGATAGCTAAGCAGAAAGTATGTAATCAAGTCCTAGAAAGTCTGAACATGACAGGCTCAGTGAGCTTCCTCTGTTGTCGGTGGGCCACATGGATTGTCACATAACATGGTTAGGAGGAAATAAAGACATCCTCTGCTCTAGAATCTTCATACTTGAATCAGTCCTGGGCTTTCTCCTGTGCATTTCTTCCTTTGAGTATTTCCCTGTAACAAACCAAACCTATGAATATCATAATCCTTAAGTGAGTGCTGTAAGCCTGCCTAATGAATCATCACACCACATGGTGGTTTAGGGGTTGCTTAAAACTTGAACCTGGTCTCAAAAGTGAGGGAAAGTTTGTGGGAACTGTTCCCTTAGACCTTAAAGTTTAGCTAACTCTGTATAATAGGATTATTCTCTCCCTACACCCAGCACACTTAAGTTATAGCATTCTCATTGCTGTGACAAAAATACCAGAAAAAGACCACTTAATGAAGGAAGTGCTCATTCGGGCTCGCAGCTTGAGGGTACAGCCCATCATGACAGAGAAGCTGTGCCAGCACGGTCACGAAGTCACATTGCGTTTGTACTTAGAGGCAGAGAGAGAAGCAGTGTTCCACTTCCTCTTTTTCACTCTGTTCAGACTCCAGTCTATGGAATAGTGTGGACAACACACAGGTGATTTTTCCTTCATCAGTTAAACCTTCCCGGAAATACTTTTATACTCACCCAGAGGTATGTCTCCTAAGTGATTCTAATCCCAGTCACGTTGACTGTCTAGATTAACCATCACAGGTTGCAAGCTTCACAGAGTTTGGGTCACTTCTCCAAACTCAGAGCACAGAACAATCTCACACACAGCATTAGCATAGCGAATACAACTGTCACTGCCTGTTTCCCATTTCAGTCATCTGTGTCATTTTCAAAAAAGATGAGTGACCCCATACCCATATAGATATACAGGAATTGTCTAAATGCTGTTCAAAAATATATTGCTTGGGGCTGGTAACATTGCTCAGTGGTTAAAAGCACTGGTCTCTCCTGCAGAGGACCTGAGTTCTATTCCCAGCACCTATATGGTGACTAACAACTGTCTGCAATTTCAGTTCCAAGGGATTTGACATCCCACTTCTGACCTCCTCGGGTATTGCATGACATGGGTACACTTACAGGCATGCAGGGAACACAGTTATACACATGAAATAAAGATAATAAATAAAAATATTTGAAAAGGAATTGTAATATATATATATATATATATATATACATATTTGAAAGGAAGGATCAAAAACTCATTTTGATTTTGCTATTGATGATTAGATATGGGTTCAAATACATTTTTCCCCAAATACATTCTTAAAGAAAACAAAATGATGGATAGATAGATGATAGATGATAGATAGGTCATAGATAGATAGATAGGAAATAGATGATAGATAGATAGATAGATAGATAGATAGATAGATAGATAGATAGATTGCTTTGGGGCTGGAGAGATGGCTCAACAGTTAAGAGCACTGTCTGTTCTTGCAGAAGACCCAAGTTCAAATTCCAGCACCCATACAGCAGCTAACAACTGTCCATAACTCCAGTTCCAGGGGTTCCAAGACCCTCTTCTGCCCTCCACAGGAACTGTATAACATGAATGCACTTATGTATATGCAGGCATAACACTCACACACATAAAATAAAAATAAATAAATAAAACAAAAAATTAAAATATATTGTTTGCTTTTTATTGTGGGATTAAAACTTATATTTATTACCACAAATAACTGCTTCTTTGACTGATGTCTGTAGTTTCATGTTTCTATTTCATTCAGCACAGTTATCTTTTGCTCTGTTGATCCTGTCATAATGTGTCAGGCATTCATCTTATGTTCTTGCCCAGCATTTTCAAACTTTTTCCTAGAAGTGCAAGTGGAATTGTGACTGGATATTCCTTTAACTACTTTGTCAGTGCCTACAGTAAAGCTTTTTGTTTTCTTTAAGAATGTATTTGGGGAAAAAATGTATTTGAGCCTATATTTATCTAATCATCAATAACGAAAACAAAATGAGTTTTTGACCCTTCCTTTCAAGCAGTCAATTCAGCGGTTTGCTACGAAGGTGTACCCTACTTTGAAGGTGTATCTCTACCTCCTCTGTCATCTCTTTTACATGGCTTCTGAATTACATTAGTTGAAACAAAAGTTATTTTTTAAGCATTCAGCTTTGTAATTAAAGTCATCATTTGGAGTCATCAATAGAAAATCTTGTGGTTAGGTTAAGGGCTTGTTGTAGGGAATGTAGCGGAAGGACTGGGTGTGAACGTTGCAGTCAAAAAGTTCAGCCCTGCCTCCCCTGTATGTACTTATGGTTTGGGGCACAGTGGTAAGTGAGCTGCCCTTCCCCTCAGCTTCCTTAGCAGTAGGGAACAAGTGAAATACAGATAACTCAACTCCACATGCTATTGGTTTGTACAAAAAGATTTAAACAGAACCCTGTGTGTGTGTAGGAGTCCTGGAACATAGCAAGCATAGTTACTATGATTTCTTCCTTCTTGGTGTTTGACCCATTTTTCAGTGTCCTGACAAATATCTTAGAGAGAATGATTCTTTCACAATCTTTCAGGTTAGGTTCTTTTTTTCCCTTTTTCATTTAAATTTGTGGGCTATAAAATAAATTTTAATTTTTTTTCTGAAAAATCTGGAAAATAGAATTTTACTGTCTTCACTGCGTTTCCTTCTACAAAGGTCAATGCAACATTTGTCCTTTGCAGGGAATTGTTTATCTTCTCAGAATAGTTAGCCAATTCAATAAATATTTATTGTGGTGATTCTTTGGACTCCATAGTCTGAGCCTGTTTGTGGGGTAGGTAAATATGAGCATTATACATTTACATTTCTGTGAGAGTGTATGTCAGCAATATGTATCAAGACTTAGCAGGTGCCTTCTGCATCAGTGCAAAAGAACCTTGCCTTTTAATGAGTTTACCATTAAAAAAAAATTGGGACACTGCCTGGTTCCACAGTGTTAAACGAAAATAACATTCAGAGTTGAGTTAATCTGATTGCACGGGATCTATTCTCCCCCTTGCTGCAAATCAGAGCAGTTTTCAGCTAACAAGAATGGGTGCCCTACTTGAACGGGCAGCAGGCACTGCTGCTAGTCAGAGCGGCACTTGGCATGGCATTGCCATCATTACATCCCCAGGTTCACAGCAATGAAACTCCAGGAGTGGCAAAGTCAAATCAGTTCAATTGTCTGATTGTTCATACTCATAAAGTGGGGAAGCTGGCGGGGGGTCCGGCATAAAACTTGGAGTTCTGCAGTGGAGCTCCTTTAAGGTAATTCATTGCCCTCTGCAGTAGCTTAAATCAGAGGGGCCAGCATGGTCACAGTGAATGCAGCTCCCCATCCTGCTGGAGAGCAATACCGCAGATAGCCGGCTGCTATGCCAGATGTCAAAGGTGCACTAAAAGCACTTGGTTTTGATCTACCCCATTCCCGAGAAGTACAATGGATGGGCCTTTAAGCACCACCATAAAAAAAGATTGTGATTAATGAAGCAGCACAACTTAATAAACCAAGTTGACTCCCGCTTCCTTCTCCTAGGCATTTTCACTGTCCACAAAGCAGTTCTTTTACTTAGCAGCAGGGACATGTAAAATGTTAATCATCAATCTGTGGGCCATTAAAGAAGTTGCTTTCCCTTTCTCAAGTTGAAAACCAAGGGGGAAAGATAATAGGTTTGGTTAACAGAGCTGTTCACATAATGGCAATGTGCAGAGAAGAGCTTTGATGGAGTCAGCGTGGGAGCCCTTGAGCACTAATCCATCCTGCTCTCGGGACCACGAGTTCAAATCCTAGCTGGAGCTGGAAGGTTCAGATTGGAGGCTGGGATGAGTGTCTTGAATGCAGCTGACCAGCAGGAGGTTACTATTCCTCAGTGAGGCCAAAAGTAAAATGAGAAAGCATAGAAGTGCTCTGTGTCCGCAGACAGGCACCAGGGCCTACTAGTCATTGACCTCTGAAAACAGCACCCATGCATCCTTGCCAGTTGGGCAAATGGCTGTGAGAGGAGCCCTGGGCAGGAGAATCTTTCTTGCCTAAAGAACAAGACAGAGTTTTCAGCTGATTTTCCAAAACCTAATTAAACTTCTTTCCCAAAGACTCAAAAGTACATCATTAGAGATACACAATTTAAAATTTTACACATGCCTTGGGAATTGCTTTGGACAGAGGGGCATAGGTCAAGAGTTAGAGACCCAAACAACAGACAAATAGGCCCCAGATGCTTTACACTTCTAGTCAGTTAATAACGGCAGGGACAGAGAAACTGCCGGAAGGCAGTGTCCAGTTTGGTAGGACTTTCTAAAGTATTCAGGGTCAAAAGAGGTGATGTTAAAATTAAGAACAGTTCTCTGTCTCTGTTCCCAAATGGAGGCAAACTCTTGGTTTTGTCTTGCCTTGGGAAAAAAAGCTTAGACAGGTAAAGCCCTGGGTTCTATCTCCAGCACAAAAGGAAAAACAGGAAGAAAGGAATCTTAGATTGTACCTAGACAAAGGTATCAGAGGAGATGCTTCCAATTCCTAGAAAAAGCCTAAGCCTGAATATCAGGAGGAGAAGAGGGCCAGTGGTCCCTGACTTTATAAGAAATCTTATTTGGTCAATCTTAACAGGTCCCTACTAGAGCCCTTAACCTTCCATTTCCTTTGCTGCCTCTAAAGTCTGACAGAAGCAGAACCATTCCCATCTTTTACACTCATGCACGCCTACAGTCTATTCTTATAGTTTTCTTTCCGTACCAACCTCTCCTCAGACCCAAGTGCAGACACTGTGGTCCAATGACATTCATGCTGCTATTGTTCCAGTGGCCCATTCAATCCAAGGGACATCAAAGGTTGGATGTACAACACTCAGTTTCTCAGACCAGGGCACAAAGCTCAGGAAAGAGATGTCAGTGACCTTGAAAAGCAGACCGTGAAAGAAGGAATGGGTGGCAGCTGTCTTAGCCCATTTTCTGTGGCTGTAACAAAATATCCAACACTGGATACTTTGTAGAGATTAGAAGTTTATTGGATTCACAGTGGTGAGTGCTGGGAAATCAAGAATGTGGTGCAGTATGAGCTCAGCACCCGCGAGGCCTTCTTGCAGAGGGCATTCATGGAGACAGAGCGCAAGTATGTGCTACCTTGGGTCTCTCTTCTTGTAGAGTCTAATGTCTTCATCTAGACCTGATGTAGTCCTTATCACCTCCTGCAGGTCTCACTGCCAGATACTATCAAAAAATGAATTTGGGCATTAAGTTTCCAGCTCCTGAAATTTCAGGGGACAAATCCAAGCCACAGCAGTAGTTGACACTGGAACCACGTTTTTTCCTTATTTCATGGGATTTGTGACAGGGCAGAGGTAGGGGAAACCACACCTAGGGCCTCATGTACACAGCTGAGCTAGTAAGTGGGCTTTCTCCTCATCCTCACCCTCATCCCCGCAACGTGTGCGTCCAGTGACGATCATAAGGGAAGAGATGTGTGCATCCAAGCCCGAACATTCAAAACCTTTCACTCCGCAAGGCATCTTCGTCTCCCACTCTCAGCCTCGGATCTCCTCCACAAAGCAGTCAGGGAGTGATTCTGAAACATCTGGGGCTCCAGTCAAACCAAACCACTCGTTGTGGTGTACCTTTCCCAGAATTCCCGGTGTGTTCTCAGAAAACTTACCCCTCCGTACATGTTAAAACATGTCCACAGGAGTGCTTCTGCATGTGCTCTGCCTCTGTCCGTCTCTGAGCTTAGCACACTGTGCTGTAGCAACTGGTTGCAATGCCCATCCCCCCAGTACACAAAGCAGAGCAATTTCGTCTCCGTGTACAGTAAAGCTTGTCATTGTCACAGTCCTACACAGGAGGCATGTGGAGAGAGAGCAATCAAACTGAAAAGGGAGACTAGAAAGCTTTCTTGGCTTGTACAGTTTTTTTTTTCATAGATTCATGCTATAGAATAATAAAATAAGTCTTTCCAAAACCACACTTGACATAGGACTCAGAAAACTTCCACCTGCTATATAAAAAATGATGATGCTAATGATGATAAGAAGCTCAGAAGCAATTGATGGTATTAATGAGGATGCTTCCTCTAAAGTCCCTACAGCCATCTCTGTTTGGTACAGTAGTTTCCCTACCTGTCAGTGCCTATGGACATCCTATTTGCCGTGGCTCTTCCAAGGCAGGCAGTTTACACTCAGTGGTAAATAATAAGACGATTGATAAGTTTTTATTGAATTAATTAATTGACTCAGTTCTTTTAAACATTGACCAACATCCCTTGCCGGTTTGATAAAGCCTAACCCTCGTATCTGAACATGGCATTGCATGCTTCGCACTGCAGCATTCAGGAGGCCAGCCTGGGCACACAGAGAGACCCAGTCTCAAAAACAAAACAAGACAAGCAAAAAATTACCCTTTTGTAGGGACGTGAGGAGTTGTTAACGTTTTCTCCTTCTTCTCCCTCATCTCTTACCACCTTGATCTACGCTAGTCATCTTACGTCTTTAAGAACCAGCTACAGTCTGCTCACTGTCCCCACACACCTGACGCAGGCACCGTTCCTCCTGCCAAGCAAACTGCATCTTGCAGTTCATCGCTCTTCATCAAGCCTTTCCTGCACTTGACTCCAAACACATTTTGCAAAGGTCTCAGTTGTACCTTTTGGTGCAAGGAGGCTATTCTGCAGGTCTGACTTCTCAAGACATACAAGAACCCTCCAAATAATCTTGGCACAGTGCCTGGCATATGCTAGGCACAAAATCAATCTCGGTTAAATCAATAAATCAATGTCTGAACCAATAATGGGATCAAGCAACAGCTATGGTGTTACAATGACATCACACGTGCTGTCTCCTGTGCTCTGCTGAAGCTCTGAGAATAATAATAATTCAAATTATTATTAAAATAATAATAATAATCACCCTAATAATCTAAATATGCCTTTGACTTGTAAAAATGACAAAACATTTTAATAAAATATTTCCATCTCCCACCCACTTCTCTTCAAGAAATAACCCAGAATGGCTCTTAAGTATCATTTTCAGTCTTATGAATCCAAGCTTTAAAGTCTTAAACTTTGTGGGAAAGATACACAATAGTTAACTCTCTTTGGAAAACTTTGTCAGTTCTAGTTCTGTGTATATCCAAACTTTCCGCTTCCATCTTAGCTCCTGCCATGGTGAAAATTTACAGCGTTCATGACCATTCAGTGTAGGAAATGAATTGGCATTCTCCCCAGGACCCTCATTTGTGTAGTATATTAATAGGCTCCTTATGTAAATCTCTACCCTTACCTCACTGCTTAGCTGGCCTCATGCAATTTAGAAAGGAGGGCAAGAAACATTTGTGCTCACATCGTGTTGCTTAGAGCGACGGGGGGGATGGGTGGGGGTCAGACAGCCAAGGGCAAGGGACAATGGATTTATTTTATAGCTGTCACCAAGCCAGAGAGTGGTTCAATAAAGCCAACTCTTATTCACGTTATATTTTACTTTTTGTGTTTGTGTGTATATGTTAAGATCTATACATCTTTAAATACTTTTTTAAATTTTTTATTGAACTTCTGTACATTTCATACAATAGTTCTTAATCAGATTTAGAGCCCCTCTCTCATCCGTGCCTCCCCCAAAACCAGCAGACCTCATGCATTCTGAGATACAAGTTAAGTCCTAGCCAATCAAGCGTTCGCACCCAGATATCCCCCAGTGCAAATACATCCACTACAGACTAGTCAACCTATCCAGAGGTCGTAAGTAAGTCATACTCTTCCTCACCCAGTGGTAATCAGTCTCCAATAGTTCTCAGTCTAAGGTCGACTACTTTCTGTCACTCCACTCTGGGCCCTTGTCTGATTGCGTTGGCATCGATCCAATGCTCGATACCAACATTGCCGCAAGCTCACATGTGCAAGCTGCCAGTGACCTGAAAGCCTCTGCTTCTCTATGTTCATGAACCAGAATATAATATAATCTTTCCATCCCTTCTTCTGCATGGGTAGGTGAGGTTTAATATGGAGTCTTATCTAGGGACACACTCTTATTCTTTAAAACTTGGCCAGTTGTGGCCTTCTGTGTGTATCGCACTCTGTTGTATAAGGAAGCTTCACTGATGAGAGTTGAGGATGCACTAATTTTCTCTCCACCATTCGCTCCGTTATGCTCCATGAGCCTTACATGTAGAGGTTCAACTGGAGATGTCTCACCTGGCACTGGGCATCTCCCAGATATATGTTCTCCTGACTGACCAGTTGTGGGATTCTTCAGTAGCCTCTATCTGTTGCAAAAAGAAGCTTCTTTGATGAGTGGTATATGGTATATTTGTAAATATAAGGATCCATATTTAGGACATGGTAAGAAATATCATTGTCTATAGATATGATAGAGATAGAATTTTCTCTAGGATCTATGATCTCTCCAGCCATGTGTATTTGCTGTGTTTACAGTGTTACCCATGAGTTCACCCCCATCGAGAGGGCTTTAAACCCAATTAGACATCGATTCAGATAACCGTGCCACTACTGCATCAACAGAGGTACTTTGCCATGCCAGTCGTTATAGTTTATTAGGCTTTAGGACTAGTTTGGACCATTGTTTGACTTTCTCCCTTGGCAGTTTGCATATCATCATCTAGCATGATGAGAGCTAAACCTCAGGTAGAAGGCTTCCTGGTCAGTTCCGGCTCCATTGTTCCAAGTCCTGTATCGGAAATAAGCCGTCTTCATCATTGGGGTCTTATTTTCTAGTTATGTCAGATAACCATGAGCTCTGGCTGTGTTGCTTTGGGAGTTTTTTGTTAGCCTGTGTTACTCTTGGACCACTCTCGCCAACCACTAAAGGGAGGTCTCGCCTGTCAGGCACTGTGTTCCTTGTCATACAGCCCCCAGGTGTACATATGCACTAATGTTCAGACACTACATGTGCATTTCTCAGGGGGTTTCAGGGGCACACGTTTCCCCTCAGTTTCCCTGGCCCCCCAGATCCGTTCATCGTACTCTCTCTTCCCCCCATCCTCCCTCTCTCTTCCCTCCCCAGTTCCAGCTCCTTCATTACCCTTCCCCTCTCCCCCAATAAGATTCACCTCCCACCAGCCCCCTCTCCTGAGTTTCCTACACACCCCGCCACAGGCCCCTGCACATCCTTGCCTCCTCCCCTCCCAACTGAACACTCCCACTTTCCTCACCTCTCCCGGTAACATCTGTCCCCTGCCCCCGCTTAGATTCTTTCTTTTCCTTTACCTCCATGAATCCTTTCCATTTTCCTTTGTGTATCCAACAGACTTGCCATTATAAAGGAATTGTGGAACGTAAAGGACAGCATATGTGGCAAGATTTTAAAGATAACTAGTTCCTTTCATCTAATGGTGAGTTGGTCAAGTGTTCCATGTCCTAAATAAAGAACATTTCTCCAGAAAGAAAAAATAAACCTCAAAAGTTACACTTCAACTCCAGAACCACAATCAATCACCACAAGAGTTGAGCCACAACAGAGAACCTTTGACTTGACAAAACTGCTAACTGAGCACTAAAGCCCCCTCTCCTCATTAACGTGTACATGCTGCTAGACTGCAGCCTTCGCAGGCAGAGATGCCCTTGTGCCTGGGTTCTAGTTAATGGTACGTGTATCAAAAGACATGTGCTGTCTCTGAGTTGGCCTGTCAGCAGTCCCCTTGGGCTGAAGATCCCAGGACTACCTTAGGATCCTCCTGTTGAAGATGGCAGAGCCCTATCACCAAAAAGACCAAGTGGTGCAGGGACCCAACCCACTCGTAATCATAGTTCCTAGTGCAGATTATAAATTTTCATAATAGCACCCTCAAAATATTCAAATTAAATATTTGAACCACTCCGAAATTCAGGTGTTATGGACTGTTTTCACAGGAAATCTTCCATCACTCAACTAGCTATTTTCAATTGGTGTCTACTTTATTGCTGCTTACCACCACACTAAGCTTATCAGTTCTGACATTCTAGGATTTATGCCATGAACAACAAAGTCTTAACGTTTAAAATGAGGAACAGCTCCATCTCCACAAAACTTGGGTTGGAGATAACTTTGGTAAAAAATAAAAATAATGTGCTCGGCATGGTGGTGCATGCCTTTAATCCCAGCACTTAGGAGGCAGAGGCAGGTGGGTCTCGGTGAGTCCAAGGCCAGCTGGCTCTACATAGTGAATTCCAGGCCAGTTGGGACAACAGGGAGACCCTATCTCAAAAAGACTAAATAAATAAATAAATATAGTTAATTATTATTTTCCCATTATGCCTATTGTGCCAGATTATACTAAATTCAGTGTGATTCTCTTTAATTCCATTAGCAGTTCTGCCTGGCATGCACTAGGTTTACAAAGATGTATTTACAGCATGCAGCTGCAAAAAAAAAATTGACATATTACTTTCTTTTTCCAAATTTAAACATAGATCTTCCACTGTCTAAAGTGATGATATAGTAAACATAAAATATTTAATAAAAATTTTTTTAAGTTTTCATATGAAATATTCCACATCTATATTTATGTAAATGCACATACACACACAGCCAAGAAAAATAGCAACATAACAGAATATCATTTTGCAATTAGCGTTCTGAAGTCACATATCTGATACTTTATTCTCACTGAAAATACAGACAAGAGTCCCATCAGACACACAGTGAGAGTCTTACTGAGATTCCCAAGCTCAAAATTCACATCTGAACACTTTTGGAATGTGATAAGAGAATAGTATTTGCTCTAACATTCAAATGTGGTCATTACTGGACTGACTGGCGGTTTACGGGGTCTCAGCTCTAATCTCTCCTCCTATGTTATTTTGGGGGCAAGCAAATCACTTTTGTCATTTTTCTCATCTATCCTTTTAACTCTCACATTTTCTTTACTTTCCTTTTTAAACTTTTATTCATTTTTATGTAAATGAATATCTTGCCTGCATATATATAAATGTACTAAGTGCGTGCAATGCCCAAGAGGGTGTAGGATCCCTTAGAACTGGAGTTATCTGCAGTTGTTGGTTGCCATGTGAGTTCTGGGAACCGAACCCAGGTCCTCTGCAAGAGCAGCCTGTCTGAGCCATCTCTCCAGACCCCACTCGAGTTAATTCTGCATGTCTGAGAACATTGCTGTCCCTGCTGTAAAACTGATGATGTTTCTTTATCTACATCTGTGCCAGTTGTATAAAAGGGAGAAACAGAGGAGTGAACCAGTGAGAGGAAGGACAAGGAAAGCGAGAAGAGGGAGAGAGAGAGAATAGAGGAACGGAGAGAGGAAGGGCAGAGAGAGAGTATACAGGAACGGAGAGAGGAAGGGCAAAGAGAGAGAATAGAGGAACGGAGAGAGGACGGACAGAGAGAGAGAATAGAGGAATGGAGAGAGGAAGGGCAGAGAGAGAGAATACAGGAACAGAGAGAGGAAGGGCAGAGAGAGAGAATACAGGAACAGAGAGAGGACGGACAGAGAGAGAGAATACAGGAATGGAGAGAGGACGGACAGAGGAGGGAGGAGAAGAGAGGGTGCGGAGCCATTCTTGTCTAGCCTGGCCCCGGTTTCCCACAGCTCTCCGAAGAGCTGTGAGGAATCTGGTGTCTGCTCTCAATCAGACAGAGAGATTTCAGAATTTGGCTTCTTCCCGTCACTTAGCAGGCCCATCCCTCTGGAGAAAATGAGATACAATATCATTCGACACCGATAAAGGTTTGTGTTGCCTTTCTTGGTTCTTGCTCCATGCTCTTCAAGTTGTTTTTGGTGACAGTTCAGCTTCCAAGACCTACCAGAACTCGGCATGACGTGGGCCAGACGGATAAAAGCTTTTTAGGCTGTGGAGGTTCTGTTTTCACTCTGTATTGATAAACTAGCAGTACGCTAGATGCTATCAAACGGGGGCAGGGGGAGGGCAAAGATGCAGGTTTGGGCAGAAAATTCCCAGCAGACCCAGGGTCAGCCCACTGGAAGGAGCACACACACCACCCTGTGCTAACCTCTTGACCCTGTCAAGAGGAAGTGGCTCTCCCCTGGACTTACAGTGATCGCAGATGGCTACAGAAAATAGCTTAATAATACGCAAGAAGTAAAGGAGATTCCAAGGAACATTCCATGGACTCTATTTGGATTTTTCTTATCTGATGGCCTAAGTTAGATTCCAACTTTCAGGTCGATGTTTCAAACCATCATAGAGTAATATTAACTGTGCTGGCGAGGACCACACAAGTATCTATATGACTCTTCCACTGCAGTTTCAAATTCCAGCTCTCCTTGGGTGAGTGACTACAGATAAGCTACTAACTTATTTGTAAGTAGCATTGTCAAACCTCTATAAGGGACAGAATAGATTCAGTGCATCAAGTCATTATTTAGATTAAATGAAATTACTTTCAATGCACACGGAGCACAGTGCCTGGGAGAAGAGCAGCTCTTGATCTGCTACCTACAGTGATGATGCTATCACTTTAATGATTATTATCAGTGGCCAAGCTGGTATGTTGCAAAGTCTTTATTTGTCTAGAAAAAGCTGGATGACATATTAACCATTCATTTTAATCTTAGTGTCTGTGCACTATAAGAACACTCAGACAGTATTTCTAGGATAGGATAGACACCGAATAGTGAAACAAAACTAAGTAACTGCACTGCCACATCCCTCTTCCCATCCTAACCCTAAGACATCCCTAGAAGTCCTCTAAAAGTAGACGAGCATCTCTTTTCTTGGAGTCCCCTCCATGTGGGTTTTCATCTGCAACATGTGTGTGATCTTTCAGACACACCACTCCCTCAGTAAAACAGTTCACCAGTCCTGCCACCATCCCTGATGCTCTGCAACCTCACCAGTGGCAAACACTGATTTGACCACTGTCTAACCAACTCCATCATTGCCACCAGCAGATCTGCACCCCCAGTTTTTGCCAACAGTTTCAAGGGTGATCCAGGAATGGAAGACGCTGAAGATTTCTTCTTACTACCAAAGCATCCAGAGACTCTGTGATCAATGGCTTGGTTACCAATAAGATACAAAGCAAAAGATTCAGTAGAAGCTGAAGAAACAAACCCATGATGTCAGTGAAGAGTCTCCCCAAATTCCTCCAACAAAAGACAGCTGCTATATACACATTTAGACAGTTGTTAGAACAGTTTCTGCCATAATAATTGCAAGCACTTTGTCACTAATCAGTGGGTAAATTTTCTGAGGATCCACAGTGAAAAAAGTTCCCTTGGAGAAGATGACAGTTCCTAAAGAAGTTAGTTGCTAGAAGTAAATGTTGGCAAGCTACAGACCAAATTTTTTATTACTGACCAGTCCTATATTGACAAAATCTAAACCATAGACAATTATACTTTTTTAAATGTTGCTTTACAAACATCAAAACTCTCTGTCTTCTTTCTGCCTTTTTAAGTCTCCCAAATGTCACCCGTGCCTGGTTTCTTGTCCTAGGACGTTTTCTCATGACAGAGGACAACAAAACAAGCCAGGTAAGTGACTCTAGATCTATCCAAAGGCAAAATAAGCAGGAGCTGCTATGGAGGATTTCCTAGTTTAAAACCACATAACCATCAAACCAAAATGTCGGCCATGAGCGTTTTACCTCCAGATAGGAAGAAATAGCAGAAACACTTTTGTGTTTTTAAGGGAACAGGTCCTCTGAGCATCCTATAAACACTCAATAATGATCACATCATACCAAAATGGAAACCTCTTTTTATTGAACCAGATCCCACCCAGGCTCACAGGAAGCCTTTTAAGTGAGATTCTCAAAGGACCTTCTAAATGCTGCCTTGTTATCATTCACCTTCATTTGAGAAGTTAAGTATCTTCATCTCCATTTCAGAGTTAGGGGTTAACAAAAAGGTTACATAAATTATATAAACTTATATTAAATGCCTGAAAATGAGAAAGACCAAGGTTTGTGATCCCTTGAGGATGATGTGCCCTTTTTTTGAGAAGTTAAGCAACATTCCTAATTATTTTAGGAGGATGTTTCACAAAAATACAATGATTTATCTGCACATCCTAGTCTACAAGGAAGAAATCAAAAATAAAAATAATAATAATAGCTGTGTTAACTGCAAAGCCAGTATGACTTCCGAATCCTGTCTGTTCTCTGTCCCCACCCATGTGGCTGGAGATTTGAAATGCTATTTAAGTCTCATTTTCCTTCAGAAGCTAACCTCTGTGGAATAAAATGCTGTTAAGGGGGAAAAATCTTTTCTGTCATTTGACTTTAACTTATGATAAATTAGCTTCAACTAGTTTCTTAGAAAATTGCCCAAGAAATGACTACAGAAAATTAAATACCAAGACTTCAAAGAGGCAAACACACAGCCTTCAGATTCCGACCTCAGAGAATAATCCTCCCTTTCTCATGCTTTGCGAGATGTGAGTAAAGAAATCGTACGAGGGCATGGTAATGAACCATCTTTCAAATGACTTTTCTATCAATCTTCTTTTCAAAGGGTAATAAAGTGATGATTATTTCTAGGCAGTTTCTGGGAAGTTATCATCTCATTTCAATAGTCACCAGTAAAGGACTGCACTCCGCAGTATCACTGAGGGTGATAAGGGCAAGAACTGGTTGAGGATTCAATAGACAAGGTATAGGTTGTTAAAAGCTATTTCCTAGAAAATTAAAACAGAGAGACATCAAAAGAACTATACTGCATCTTAAGGAATCAGTAATCATTTCCTTCGGGGTTAAAATGTAAATCTGATTTCTTACCTAGTGAGTGAAATTCACTATCATTTGAAGATTTTTGTTATTTCTTTCTAAAAAATCATTGTTGAAGGCATGCCATGTGCCACGCTCTGTGCTCAACCTGATGAGTGACGGGCACAAGATGACATGACAAAGACATGTGTATCATCACTTCTAAAACCAGAATATTTGCTCTTATGTAAAACAATAGTCACAAACAATGAAGGGTTCTTAAAGCACTGACTGCTGCACTGGCTATTGGGAAATCTTGATCAGCACTTGTTCCACAAAGCTACACAGAAAACAAAAAAAGAAATATCCCAAATTATATTCAATTTCATTCTTTGGTGATGCAAGTAGCCATAAGATAGTGGAGGCAGGTGTCACTCCAGAATCTGGAGATGGACAGCCTATGGAAAGAAGATCCTATGCACCCGAGGCCCTGCAGGAGAATGCTCAGATCTCAGCCTCCTCTCTGGACCTCACATTCAGATTCCACCTGTGATACAGGCTCTGTGCCTAGAAAAATATTATGCAATTCATTTTTCTTCAGGGGTTGGTTCCTCAAACACCTCTAGGTAGGTCTTTTTACCCACCCCAATTCTCTTATCCCAGTGAAGACACACTGTTCTAGCAGGTAGGATATAGGCAATATCACTGGATGTGACAGTTGCCTAGAACTCAAATTCCTGAGGGCTTAGCCAAAACCCAGACTCAGAACAAAAATAAAGAAACATGAGGCATGAAGCTTTCTGAAAGCAAATATAACCTCATTGGTGATGCGCCTCTGTAAAGGTACTGAAGAAACACCTGGTGAAGACACTTGTAGCTGACTGAATGCATAGCACCACCTTTTGTGGTGTGTCACAAAGTCAGGATTGCCGTCTCATATGAAAGCAATCCCCAATGTATTTGCTAAGTATTTCTCTTTAAAATTGTATTCTGTAACATTTTTCTTCATGTTAAATAAAAAAAGCACACCATAGGAATTTGAAATCAAATGTATTTACTTTCAAGTTTCACTCCAGGTGACAAGTATTTGGTCAATAAATTGATGCATTTGGTTTGGTCCTTGGATTGATAAATTCTACATCGTTCCAGAGTCGCACACAGCACTGAACTGAGAACAAAAGATATTTTACTCAATCAGAGATAGGACGAAACTGCTAAGCACCACCCCCAACTAAAATTTATGTTATCCTCATTGCCAATCAGGTTTCACCCAAGCACACCTGGAATCACGGTACTTAGGAAACTAAGGCAGGAGGATTGGGAGTTTGAGGCCAGTCTGGGTTACACAGAGGGACTCTGACTCAAGAAAAGGTCATGGGAGAGAGACAGGAAGTGAAACACACTGAGAGAGACAGAAAGAGAGAGAGAGAGAGAACAAATGCATAAGGAAGGCATGTAGATGAACCCTCAAGGCCACATGAAACAGGCACAATGGCTTTCCAACCTGCTATCAGTGTTCCCCTTGAAGTCCAGACTAAGAAAGCAGGCAGGAATCTAGATTTTCAAAGCAGACTCAGAAGTAAGTCTCCAAATGTAAAGACTACAGATAAGCTAAGATAAAAATGCTTATGTTCAGGTGATTGACTGCTGGCCAGTAAGAATTCTTATTAAGAGAGGTGCCACAGAGGCAGAGGGAAGTGGATTCCCAGTCCGTCCCATCTCTGCAGGTGTGAACACAGAGATGTTTACGTCATCATATCTGCAGTGGGAGGAGGCAGACACCTGCAAAACGTTTCAGCCTGAGACATGTCTTTCCTCATAAGACTGGACACAGAGAACTTAGATGAGTATAATGCAGTGTTGAGAGAGAGTGATGTAATAGCTTTCTAACCATAGTGGTCCCAAGCTTAAGGGAAGAAAACCCCCTTCTTAATAGTTTCCAGTTTTACATATCCCTAGTCTCTTATTTATTTATTTATTTATTTATTATTTAAAAAATAAAATAAAAGAGCCAGGCATGGTGGCACAAGCCTTTGTTCCTGGCACTCTGGAGGCAGAGGCAGAAGGCTCTCTGTGAGATCGAGGACAGCCTGATCTTCATATCAAGTTCCAGGTCAGCTGGGGCTACAGGGAGATCCTGTCTCAAAAAGACAAAAATAAAATAAAATAAAAATAAAAGAATACGGGGAAAGCTGCTTCAGAATTCTGTTTTTCTGTCTTTCAGACGACCTGAAGAGTCCAAGCATCACGCAACTTGTAGGTAACTCAAACACATCTAGATTTCACCGAAGCATGGACTTTTTCTGGTTAGCTACCTGTGCTCCAATCTGGGCCAACACACTTTCATCCTATGGTTTCCCCTGTTATTGCTGTTCAAACCCTGCATTGCTGCAGGGAGGAAACGTTAGTAACTTCTTACTGTACACACACACACACACACACACGCACGCACGCACGCACACGCACACACACACATCTGCAGGTGAGGAGATGAGTAGCAGTAGGTGCAGAGTCCACAGACACAGTGAGAAAATAAATTAATTCATCCCCTGGTCTTTAATGCAGTACAGCATTTCTCGCCAACAGCTCCAAGAGACCCGCTAGAGTGGTGAGGTACAAAGGAATAGTATTCCCAGCGGACCCGTCTGTGTGTCATCGTGTGGAACCTGGGGATGAGAATGTGTGCCAAAAGCTTTGCGCAGAGGTCAGTCAACATCAGGAAGACCCTTTCATCTTACAATGAGACCACTGGGCAGGAGAGGTGGGGCTCAGAGGGAACCTTCCAGTGTAAGGTCATCCTGACAGAGAGCCTGGTCACTGTCAGATCAATCGACATACACCACCGCAGAATTCGTGGAGAAAGGACCCACGGCCATCACGTCTGTGTCACCCTTTTTACAGTCGTGTATGGTCTTCTAGGGGACTTCTGTCTCTTTCTCTTGCTGGAGGCCCCTCAGCTGGTTCTGTTTTTTTTTCAAGTCCAGATTTGTAATTTTCCCTTCCGAGGGAGTAATCATTTCTTTTTAAATCTGCAGAGAAAACAAGACAGCTTTAGGGGATGCCTCACAACATATTGATCATGGAGAAACTCTGAGAGTTCAGGGAGTTTCTACTGCTGCAGACCTTGGGCATGTGGACCCCAAGTTCTCAACCATGTCCAAACTCAGGCCCTCACCCACCCAACTGCCCAAATAAAACTCCTCTGCTGTCACTGTCAGAGGCACTGGCTACCACTGAGAGAGAGGGAAGATCCAGTTGCTTGATTCAGTGTCTGGTTAGAGTTAAATGAGGCCAAACAGGAAACAAGAACCTTAGGCAGGATCAGAAGGACGGGTAGAGATTCCAGGGCTCAGCTTTCGGCAGGAAAGCTGTCCTCAGCTCCACAGTCACTACAAAAGCATCATCCAAAGATCACATCCGAAGCTTCCTACACCCTTCCTTTTCCATTTCTGAAGGGAGTTCAAAGAAGACATTAAACAGGGTAATCTTTGGAAGAAAGTATGGGGAAATGGGTCATTAAATGTTTTTACGTATCTTTTCGTGCTGTGTGATTAGATTTGGTAGCAGTTCGTTAACTAGGCTCAAAGACTGGGAGCCACGAGTGATGACTTTAAGGAGCCAGAAGTGTCACTTGGGGTACAGAGTGTGGTTAACATGAGTGAAGCCCTGGGTTCAAAATCTGGTAGCAACAGGAAAAAAGTACTATTTCTGTTTTACTTTTTAATGTTAACTGGTAGTTTTTCTAGACAAAAAATGACTAACATATATTTTAATAATAATTGACATTTATTGAACACATACATGTATTAATTAAAACTTTACATCAACTTTGTAAGACAGATACAATTATCTCTAGTTTACAGATAAGGGTAGTGAAGGCCAAAGTCATATAGCCAATGAAAGGCAGAACAGAGGCTCTGCCCTGCCTGCCTAGGTCTGGATCCCAGGTTCTTATGCATTGTCTTAGCCTACCCTTGTTTGAAAAATAAATAATGGTCCTGGCATGGTGGAGCACTCAGGAGGCAGAGGCAGGCAGATTTCTGTAAAGATCGAGGACAGCCTGTTCTATACAGCAAGTTCTAGGTCAGCTGGAGCTACAGGGAGACCTTGGCTCAAAAAGACCAAAAAATAGGGGCTGGACAGATGGCTCAGAAGTTTAGAGCACTGGCCATTCTTGCAGAGAACCCAGGTTCAATTCCCAGCACCCACATGGCAGCTAACAATGGTCTATAACTTCAGTTCCAGAGGAATTCAACTCCTTCTTCTGACTTCCACAGGCATTGCATGGATGCACTTAAAAACATGGAGACAATACTCTCACGTACATAAAATAAATATAATAAATAAAATATTTTTAAAGACCAAATAAATAAATAAATAGAGAAATGGGATGGAAAGATGACTCAATAGTTAGGAGCACTCTCTGTTTTTGCAGAGGACCCAAGTTTGGTTCTCAGCACCCACACCAAGCAGCTCACAAACACCTGTAACTCCTGTTCCAAGGGAATCTGATGTCCTTTTCTGGCCTCCATTGGCACCTGCACACAAGAAGGCACACATACACATATACATAAATAAAAAATAAAACTGGGCAGGCGGCACACAGCTTTAATTCCAGCAAAGGCAGACAAACCTCTGTGAGATCAAGGCAAACCAGGGCTATATAGTGAGTTCCAGGTCAGCTGGGGCTTCTCATGTTAATTAATTAACTAAAATATGATAAAATGAGATAAAAGATACTTCTAATTTTTATTTCACTTTTGATCCTGTTTCTAAATATTTTTATTCAGATTACTGATGATATAAAATAAAAATGTTTATTTGCACTTCAATATTAATTTTAAAAACTCAAGCTTCACACACATACACAACTGATAATCTGGGTGAGGACTCTGGAAATTCCTGAAGCTTTTTGTAAATTTAAAATTATCCAAACATAAAGAAGATAAAAGTTTGTTAAAATGAATAAACTTGCTTTTAGCAGGGGGAAAAAAGATGCTGAGATTGTCCGGTCAGTAAAAATACTTGTTGCCAAGCCTGACAAACTTTTGATCCTCAGATTCACAAAGCAGATGGAAAGAGTGGACAGCTGACACCCAGGAATGCCATGGCATCTCATGACATGATGGCATGCTTGCACACACACAGAGATACACACCAAATCATTAAATAAAATATAAAAATCCAAGGTTTGAAAGGAAGACATCACGGATTATATCCAAAAACAGAGGAACTGCTGAATTAGTCAAAATCTACTAATGGAGTTGAAGAAGGAGAGCGGGGAGAGGCAGGGAGAGGACAGCAGGTGTGTCATACACAACCAAGTCAGTTCAAGAGTTGGAAGCAATGAGTAATGGCTGGTGTCTCCCCAGCTCCTGGATGATCGGATATAGTCCTGGGTCTTCAAGAATGGTGACTGACCTATCCAAGCCACAGTGAGTCAGACTGGGCAGAGTCCAGTGCTGCAGACACTGATTTAAGAGTTTGACTACAGCCTACAATGACTCAGATACTTAACAGCTTCTGCCTTCCTTATCTAGAGGCCCACCTCCCACCCCTTCCGGGCTCCTGGGGACCAGCATGGAGGACACAGTGCTGTACACTGATCGCTTGGCTCATCCACTGTGTGCTCTCTGAGGCCACATCACAGACGGTTATAAGAGTGCAGCTCTTTTCTTTGCTCCCTTTTGACCTTCCTACCCCACAAAGTCATCTGCCCCGCTGGCTAGCACACTCGCTTCCTACTTCTGGAGGAAGAATATGAAGGCTTCCTCCAAAGGCCAGTCTTTTGTTATGTTTTACCCACAAAAACCGTCTCTAACTTCAACTGAATTTGACATTTCCCTTACTATAAAGGTCTACCTGCTCCACCCTGGGTTACGGTGAATGATGATCTTTTGCTGATATGTCGTTCAGGGTATGACTGTTTTATTTGTTCTTAAGTTACAAGGGCCTCACTATGCTGCCCACGATGACCATGAACTCCTGGACTGAGGTGATCCTCCTGCCTCAGCCTCTGGAATACCTGAGACCACAGGCACAACCACAGTGCCTAGTTCAAGTTATAACTTTTCATAAGCTGGAAGGGATACTCATCTTAAACTATGTGAGATTCAGTGTAAGCACAAGTTCCAAGTAACCTAGAAAAAAGGCCCCTCTCTGAGAAGAAAGACGCCAACAGAGTTGGTATTCCAGACTGGATGGGAGATGTCTTAGCCATCTGCTTTCATGCCAGGGATATTTTACTTTATTTTATTTTATATATTTTATGAAAATTTTTATTTTATTATAGTTATCTATTAAAATATATTTTTTTTATTTTTGTGATCAATGTATTGGCTCTAGAGAAAGTATGTCATATTCCTAAATCAGATGTTTTAAAATATTGCAGTATGTGTTCTAAGTGGTAGATCTGGGGCTGGTGAAATGGCTTAGCTGGTAAAGGTTCCTACCACACACGCCTGATAACCTGAGTTTGATATCTGGAAGAAGGAAGGAATCAAACCTGGCAAGCTGACCTCAGACTTCCACTTACTTACTGTGCTACAAATATGCATGAGCAGAGAGAGAGAGCAAGAGAGAGAGAGCGAGAGAGAGAGAGAGAGAGAGAGAGCGAGAGAGAGAGAGAGAGCATAAAATGTAATTTAAAAACTCAAAATACTATGTTCGGGAGCTGAAACTGTAGCTTAGGAGTAGAGTGCTTGCCTAGCATGACAATGTCCTGGGTTCAACCCTGGTACTATAAAACAAACAAATAAGTAAATAAAGAAACAGGTTAGTAAGGCATAAAACAGCACTTTAACTGACAACCTTTGTTTCCCCCTGGGCCACACCCTCTCAAGTATCCAATGGGCAAATTGGAACAGAATAAAAATGCTACAGGCATGCTGTCTGGGTCCCAACAGGGCCTCAGAAGGGAGGCGGAAGGCTTTAGTCTCACTTCACTCCTTTTAAGTGGGTGGAACTTTTCCCTTGGAGGGATTGCAACGCGCATTGGGCCCCAGGTTGTTTTATCACATTTTGGCAGCACCTAAAGTAAACCCCCATCCTTTTAATCCCTTTAGAAACTTAAAATTTTGCAGTCAGAAAGTCAAGCTTGTGAATGAGATAGAAATGTGGTGAAGATTTTCTACTTGATCCCGGGTTATAATAGACGTTGTTCTATGAGAGAGTTACTTAGAGAAAAATAGCATTGCGGTGACGTACCCGGGAGTCTCAGCTTCCGGCAGCAGGAATTGCAACGATGTTTTGCAATGAAGCTTCTAATTGCATCTTCCCCTAAATTGGCCGGTCCAAACACCATGCCTCTTGATCTAGAGAAAATATCAGAATATCAATTAGATCACAGCTGAGAAAAAGGAGCTCAACTAGGATTCTCTGAGATACCGAACAGTATCCCATGGTAACCCAGTCACTTGAAGGAGCCAACAAAGAACAGAGCACTTTGGGGAAGCAACAATGTTAGGTTTGCAAATTTAAAATTCAAATGCACTTAAATCTTTGTATCCAACTACAAGACCTACTGTGAAACTCATTCCAACACTAATCTGATAGAAGAGTGAATTTTCTATGTGCTACATTAAAACAAAATACAGTGAAACTCTTTTTAATGCATATGGGGCGAGAGGATGACATTCATTACCAAATGTTCTACTAAAACACCCAAAAGGTAAAGTAGAAAGTAACTTTGCTATTGGAACATACCTTCTAGAGAGATGAGTGTGCCCTGTGGCACACTCGAATACTTCTGAAAATAACTACCCCCAAACAAACACCTGACTGAATTCCAAAGCCAATACACCTGACTTAAAAAAAAAAAAAAAAAAAAAAACCTTTCTACTCTGCAAATTGTACTAAGTGAACTCTTTGAGGAAAGACGGACTTCTACTAGACAAAAAGTTGGTGGAAGGAAACCACATATGTTCAATCTAGGTAACAGAATTGCAAACAGCATCAATGTCTGTAAGACACACTTCTGAACACTCTAATATAAAGATCCTTGGCAGATCCTAAGATCACTGTTCACACAACTATTAGTCTCTAGATTTTGACCTCCTGTGTAACACAGAACAGAGCACACCAGAAATACTTCCAAGTCAACTTCATGAAAGCTAATATTTTATTTTAATGACATGCACAGTGGAAACGGCACATTTAAAAATCTGAACTCAATTACCGCTCTTAAATACCACGTCTTAAGAAAAAAGCAAAGCAGACTATCACAAAAGGAAACAATAAACTTTGCTTCTAAGGAATGTGGTTTTTCAAAAGGGGACATGGTGTAAAAATGGACTTTTTCCATCCTAGGATTGAAACATTTATCTCAATTTCTACTTCCTTTTGGCAGAAGAACAGTAGCTGCTCTGAAGACATGCCAAGCTCAGAACGAGGGCTGATGTCAGTTTGGTCTCACATTGCCTCCCTGCCCTGCACCGGGTAGGTGGAGGAAACCTCTTGGGGAGACAGTGGAAGGACACTGGGGATTAGCTTTCCTGGTCACTCAATCGCTCTCACAAAGAACAGGTCTGGTGGTATTTATCCAGCAGCATAAGCCGCCTCTTGTTAACCATGCCTCACTTTCAGTCCATCTGGTAAGACACCACTTCAGTAAGGTGAAACTGCAGGTGGCGAAAGAGCAGAATCACTCAGTTCAGACCAAAACTCTCCAATCCGATAAAGGGAAAAATGAAGGTGTTCGTTCAGTCATTAGCATGAAGAATCCCTTGGAGTCTCTCTGCATGACCTGGTTGGAAAGTTTTACTTATTTGCACCCCACACCTACCATTTCATTCCTCCCAGGAAAGCGTGAAGACCCCCCAACTTAGAGACATACCCTTCTCAGGTGAAATCTGTAAGCTACCATTTATATCTATGAACATCAAAAGCACTATGAACTCCAGAAGGGTCGTGAAGTCTCCTAGAGCAGGGTGAGTAACGGGGCCATTTATTTGCATGTCTACCCTACAACATGCCTCCAGCTTTGCAGTCTCTGATAACTAAGTTTAAAAAAAATACAACTAGCTGTTTTCCAGATTTTTTACAACACAGGAAAAGCAGGTGGTAGCTTGGTTCCACACGCAAGGAAACGCTAATTAGTGCTGTCTATACATAGATTTACTAAAGAACATATCACTTTATACTTGTCAAATGCCCAAAACCATCAGGCAGTAAGCTAAAAAGATATCAACCCAAACTCTGAGGCAGGTTAGGGAAAGTTACAGGCAGCAGGAGTAGGCATAAAACCAGTATTATAATTACACGAAAAATGTCCTCATCCCTTTTGATAGATCATTGATCCCTACTGACTCCTTTGCCTTATAGACAAGTTATGAGTTTAAGTGAGTCTCAGTTTTCACATTTGTGAACCAGGATTAGAAATGCTTATACCCAAAACCACTGTATATGTGAAAGCAATTTCTTAGATCTAAGTTTCTCAAACTTTAATTTACACCAAATCACTGGATGATCTTATGAAAATTCAGGCTCTCGTTCACTAGGTCCAAAGAGGACCTGAGGACACAGCGTTTCCAACAACATCCTATAATGCTGGTGGTGTTGGTCTACGGTTCACACTTTGTTTGACAAGGGTTTCACACTCATGGAAGGCATTTAAAAATGTGAACCTCATTGAATTAATCAGATATAGTTCTAACTAAACTAATTAGTCATGAGAAAATAAAACTTATTAGGGTTCACCGTGAAGACCAACTGCACACAGAACTGGGGGATCCCAGAATGCTGAGCAGACATAATGACACCGTTTTATCCATTTGGGGAGATGCTGTCCTTGAGTCACAAAAAAATCAAAGCTATTGTAGTAATCTCAAGGAAACACATAGGGAAACTTAAAAAAAAATACAGACAGCAAGCCTCACTCAAACCTTCCAGCAGGATGCCAAGCCTCGGCCTGTTTTTTTCTAATTCCCCAGATGACCTTAATAAAAATTGAAACCCACTTCCTTTAGAATGCCAATTAAATACCTAACTGTCAAGTGGAATATTATAATCTTAGAATACTAAAATGGTGGAATATTCAGGTCATATTAAGTGATATATGCCAAGGTCAATATTTAATGAACAGTAGACAGAGTAGACACAAACTGAGTTCATTACAAATGCAAAAATTCTGCACTGAATATTGTGAAGTTCTTATAAAACAAATATCCTACTACAGGCCCTTGGGGACATAGACTGCTAAAGAAATAATATTTTGAGCTGAAAATACTTTAGCTTTACTAAACTAAAAAAAACTAATAATAATGTCCTTGTTAACCCTAAAGATTAAATCGTGGACTCCATAGTCAAATGACTCTCATAGGAATTAGACACTGCATATTAACAATATGGATCACCTGTATCTTCTCCAGCTCACCTGACCCAATTTACACTATACTTTTAGACTCTGGGCTTCTTTGTACATAAGCCTAGAGATGGGCCCACGTTTAGATTTAGTAAGACCCTTCAGAAAAAGAATAAAGCATTGATGATCGAATATGAGTTCCAGGAGAAAATAAAAACCACATTTTACTGAGTCAGGACTGTTCACTTTGTCCTATATGCTTTCTCTAACACAAGAACCAACATAGACCCTTAGATTGACTAAAAATTAAAAATGTAAGCAGGGTGCTCTAAACTCTGCACCAGGGAGGCAGAGGCAGGAGGCTGGACAGCACAAAGCGAGTCTGGACTAAAATGGTGAGATTTTTGTCTCAAAATTACAAAAGAAACTCCTTTAAGAAATAAAATTGTGACTAAGCTCACAGTTCTCAAAGTGTCTGCAGACCGAAAGTATCAGCCTCGTGTTAGAAATGCAGATTATTTGGCCCCACCCCAAAACTACTAAGTCAGAAATTCTGCTGGTTAGAACCCAGCAATCAGCTCTAACAAGCGCTCCTGTCGGTCGTGCCGTGAGCTCACACTTGAGAACCACTGTTGCCCTATTATCGAACAGTCAATCAGCACCATCGCTTCTTTGTTTTCCACCTTTAAATGGACACATCAGAGCCCACAGTGCCAAGTCTTCCAAAACTGAGGAAATGTGTGGGGAATTCAGGTGGATGGCTCATCCCTCTGTATAACTTGGCTCCAAGTTAAGTGCAACCATTGATGCCTCATATTTAAGGCCCCTGGCTTTGAGCCCTCATAGCACGGCTTTACTAAAACAGCACTTTGTGTGCTCGACTCTTGTTTTATTTGTGCCTGTGGAGATGCTGTTCCTGCTCAGAAACAGCAACTCCACTATGAAGACAGCCAGGGAAACTGCTTCTCCTATGTGTGACACTATTTGGATGTCAGAACCTGAGGAAGCTAAACTTATACATATTTCTCTTTATGCTGAGACCGGTAGAAACCCCAAGAATCAAATCTGCAGCCAAATCCTAGAGACTGCATTATATAATCTCAGTTCCGTTTACTAATCCAGCTCTAGATTTAACTTATTTTACTTCCATTCTTTCTTTTTACTCTCATTTCCTAATCAAAGTGGTTAGAAAAATCTTTGTAAGTCTGCGTACAGCAGCTGCCTGCAAATCTTACTGGGATAAAGAAGAAACATGTATGTTCACAGTTGTTCAAGAAACTAGTGCTCAGCCCTATTCAGTATTTTGACCATTTTTGCTGTTTTTTGTTAGTACCGATAAATGCTACACAGTCTATGGAGATATCAAAACTTCACATGATACTCATTAAGATGTAAACGTGTATATTTTATATAACAATTAAGTCTTCTAAAATATGAACAAACTGTAGGCAGTCATCAAAATGATAACACATAGATCAACTCACTGTTTGTCTTCAGGTTTTATAACAGATGGATCTGTCAAATTTTCTCCAACACCTCAAAAGAAGAAACAAAATTCATTTGGTAAATGAGGGTTCATTTTCTTAGAAATTCAGGAAAATAATAACAAAATTCTGTTTTCTTTTTACTTCCCTCCCCTGAAAGGTTACACTCAAGTCAGGTGCGGCAGCCTTCAGGAGCACAAGGCAGGAGAACTGCCACAAGTCTGAGGCCAGTCTGATCTACACAGCGAGTATTAGGCCTGAACTACAGTGGAGACCTTGTCTTTAAAAAAAAAAAGAGTAAAAGAAAAAAAAAGAAAAACAGGTTACACTCACCCCATAGTAATTTAAATACCATGCTAATCAAATGTACTCTAAAAATTGTTTAGGCAAGTTAGAAAAGTTTGTTAAACACACTGTCTCCTGCAGCAGCTCCCTATGTTATGATAAACATCTATCCACAAATCATTTCTCAATGGTGTCCTCACGGTCACTGGTAGTGCCATCTGCCAATTGTTACCAATGGTATGCATAGGACTCTAATTTTATTTTCTCTAATTCTCATGAAAGAAAACTATTATCCTCATATCCTCAATTTACATCTTATCCTCATCTACATCAATGAGTACATTGATGTTCAAAGAGATTAAAGGATTTGCCAAAGATTCCTTAGTCCATAAGTGGCCACAACAGGATTAAAGCTGGGGCAAAGCTTGTGTTCCTCCCACTAGTTCACGGTCCCCTTGGATGGCCTCCATCAGGGCTCAGCAAGAGGCAAGGCCCTGTGAGGTTTGCAGATATAGCCTCTGCGCATCAAAGAGATACATCAAATGAGATATAGATAGACAGATAGATAGATCACCTATAAACAGTAGGATAAAATGACACCAAAGTCTTGATCTGACAGCTTGTTTCACCTGTGTGTTCAGTTGAGAAAATTCTTTGAGGTGTATGCTTATGCTGGGTGCACTTTTTGGAATGTGTCTTCAGTAAAATTTAGTTTTAAAAAGATGAATTCAGCACCAGGTGTGATGGTACACACCTTTAATCCCAGCACTTGGAAAGCAGAGGCAGGAGGATCTCTGTGAGATGAAGGCTAGCCTGGTCAGTATAGCAAGCTCCAGGTCAGCTGGGCTACAGAGAGACCCTGTCTCAAAAAGGAAAAAAAAAAAAAATGAGACCAAAGTTTAAAAAAATAAGAACAAAATTGTTGTCAGAAATGCATTCAACCCCAAAGTGAATCTCTGTTATAAAATGCAAGCAATGATAAGACTAATTTCCCACGGGGATGGTGGTTCAGGTGAGCCAGTTAGGTAGCAAATGAACCATTTGGGAAACTTCTGAGATCATTCTCTAACTTGTGTTTGTTTCCTTTGCATGAAAGAAACTAACTCTGTAGGATGATTATTCAAAAGTGACATGAACTTTATATTGTGATGTATTGCTACTTGCTGAAACTAGCCCATGTTTTCTAACCAGTATTTTTTTTAAAGATTTTTGTAGTGATCTGCATCTTTTACAACAGTAAGCCTTCACAAGAAAAACTAATCCTATGAACTTTCCTCTAAGAGACTGATCTCCTCAGGAAAATAATTTAGGGCAGCCTCAGGACTATAGTAGAAATTTTCAAAACTTTGGGTCTGTTTCGAAATTTTGCTGGTTTAGTGATGCTAAGGAGCCTTCTTCTGAAAAGGTTTTAACATGTATTATTTAAAGATATAAGACCTTAAAGGAAATCAATGATTCTGAAGTACAGTAATCAAAGTACTTTAATGGCTATATTGCAATATATGCATGTGTTTCACTGTTAATACATTAAATAATAGAATCCAACCCAGGTCTATTAGCCACCATAAAATCCCACAAGTGAACATTACAAACTGTTCTGAAATATCTGCCAATATTGCAAGGTGTTATGTTGAGATCTGCGATCGCTCTTGCCGACAGTCACAGTTAATGATGTCACTGTGGGTTGTCGTCCACATAACTGAAGATGATGGATCTCAGTTCTGGGCTAGTGACAATACAGTATAACTTCTTTTCTCATCGAAGTTTATAGGCTCACTGAATACTACCTAGGAACCCTTTAAAAATCCCTGGTCTGGAAGGTTTGCACATTGGTTTTGAATAGGAAAGAAAAAGAGGAGCCAGGACATAAACACAAGGCGAATATGCAAACTGAGCCTCAGACGAGCCCTTGATTGTTCTACAGTTGGAAGGTGCTCTTTATACTTTTCCTGTATCATGACAGGAAGGAGGAGCTAAAGGAGCCCTCACTTTTCTAAAATTATGGAGTGAAGAATCAGAACAGACAAAAATCCATCCCCAGTGCTAAGAGGAAAGGTAAGACACCTTTCTTTATTGCTTTGATTGATTGTTGGCTGAACTTGAAGTCTGGAGTTCACAGAAACGATTAAAGTTTTAGGCTGATATCTGAGTAAAGTGTTAATCTAAGCTAGGAATATTTACAGCATCAACTGGGGAAGAGGAAGTCTAAAAAAAAAAAAAAAAGATCTGTCCAAATCTCATCAGCACTGTTCCAAACGTTGTGGCTTGTTAGAGACACAGTCCGAGGTCAGGGGTTTCACCCTAAATTCTGCTGTTTTCTGACTGTGAGGGCTGGATATCCTCCTTAAGCTCTCTGAAGCTCAATTTTGCCATCTGAAAGTGGGATATACTGGGCCTTATCTGAGAGGGCTGCTGAAAGGATTAACCGAACTGTCCTCTCTGACCCATAAGAAGCTAAAAAGTGTTAATTTATTCTCATTATCTTTCTTCTATCTAGAATCTCTCATGAAGTGAAATTTGACTTTCTCACCACTAGAAAAGTCATATTTCTGATTAACTCATAGCAAAAGTGTATTTCCCGACACATAGAACCCCTTAGAAAAATGAGATTAAAGAATATCCTTAGAGCCAGTTTTCTATTTCAAACTTTAACTACTAAATATATATTTTGAGGAGTGCAAATAGAAGGACTTCGCAGTCTGTACAAAGACAAGAACCCAACACCAACAGTGCGGTGCCAGATCAGAAAAATGGCAAGCACCTGACCACACTGCCTTGGACACTAGAAAACAGAGAAAAGATCAGCCAGTGAAGCATTCAAAAGTTCCAATAATATCTCTTTGCCAAGCTCCATATGAGAAAATGCCCATACCTAGATAACAGGAGAAAGTCCACAATGATATATTCAATCTCAGCCAACCACATCACCACAGGGACGAACAGCCACGTCCCTGCAAACTAGTCACCGTGTTTGCCGCAGGGCTCCTCACGATGATACAGGTGCTGACTTAGTCTGGAAATTGCTTTATTAAATAACAACTAATAGTGGACCTCCAAAGTCCCATGGAAAAGCATAATAAGAAAAGCTACACATCACTCTAATTTGAAATACAATTGTTTTTAATTTCCATTGCTGGGAATTAAATGTTGGGCTTCAAGTATAATGATGATGATTCAGGCCCTCCCATGTGGGATTTTTAAGTGGAAAAAGACCAGAAAGCTTCAGTATAATTATAAGTGATGAGAAATTGGTTACGCCTCTCCTCAGGGCTCGGCTTTCGAGCCTGCTATGGAAGCTTCTGGGTTAACAACTGGCATCTGCTTTGAAGAACAAAAGAAGAGAAGAAAAGGAGAAACAGAAAAGTCAACTGCAGCGAGTTTCTCAGTCCTCCCTCCCTTGAAAGCTGCAGGGGGCAGAGGCTAAGGTGGGGGGGGGGGTCCTCCCTGAGGTATCGCTGGGACCACACAGCCAAGGTTAGATTTCCCCAAACCTGAAGATTAAATTCCATTTTAAGAAACCACTCCAAGATCACTGCCAAGAACAACACCTAATATTTACTGAGGGCTTGCCTTGTGGAGAGAGCACGTCTCACTTAAGCTCCTTAACAGCCTACTGACTTAAGTGCATAATATTTTTTTTTTCACATTTACAAATGAGCGAGGTGGGATGCAAGGCAGTTAATTCCTCTGAGGCATGCAGCTCAGCTCACAGCGTGAACTGAGTCAGACCCCAGCCTCCTCCTATGGGCGGCGACTGAGCCACCACCAGGCAAAGGATATCATCCCTCTAGACACTAGAAATATTAGTAAATGAAATGCAATAAAAAACAGAACCCAAAAGAAATCTAAAAAATATGACTTTGCATCTTCCTAGACATTGTTCTGGATGCCAACCTGGTTTGTATTAAACATGAAAATGTACATAAGCCTTAACAAGTACCTGACACGAAATCTTTAGTCTATGCTAACTAGCAGAAGTATCATAACTGCTTATAATTACTGTTACAGATTTGGTTCTTCCATAGATTCTAGGCCTGACCAACTAGCCTGGCTCTCTGATAAACATCACACATTTCATCAACCCATTCTACGGTTCTATGATGTCTACTCATGCCTTCTTTGAAGGTCAATGTTTTGACAGTTTATTCGGAGTGGCCTATTTCAGCAATTCACATAATTACTCAGTTAAAGAGTAAAGTTAATTCCCTCTTCCCCCAAGACTATCATCGCAGCATTTGTTCTGCTTAATGTCAGTTTGGATTACTAAGAGACATAAAAATCCCCAAACATAAACATCATTAAACAAAAACCTATTCAAGTGGAATACAAAACACACTGAAGAGTCATCATTAATTCCTTAAAGTTTTTCTTTGGTTGTTTGTTGTTGTTGTTTCTGTTTTTGCTTTTTGGACAACTCCACCCAAAACTCAAAGCACAAACAGTAGGAAACAGATGAAAACAATCAACCTTCCCCAATTTGAGCTACAAAGCAGATGCCTCAGGCACCCACACTCTGGGTTTATATTCATCAAGTGCTTGCTGGTATAAAAAGCTGAATCATGCTGGACACTTTAATTTTGTTTATATTCCTTCCTGAAATATGGTATTTGGAGGGCAGAAATCTACTCCAACCTTGTGCAGCAGGAAAAGGCAGAAGTACTCACTAACATATGCGTTTCTGAAAGTGTGTATGGATCATTAAACATGTGACACAAATTTCAAAGTGACTTTGCATCTTCCTAGGCATTGTTCTGGATGCCAAAAAGTGTCTTCTTATTGTGACATTCCCAAGCCTCCAAACCTGGCTTTTACCAGAGCTGGAGAGCTAGAAAGTCAGAGAGGACAAGAAAAAGATCCAGGTTGCTAAATGCACCTTAGGACAGTTATTTCCTCTCAGAATGACGCTCTTAACAAAATAAGGTAGTGAGAAGAGAGAACGATGGAGGGTCGAGCTAGCTTAAGCCTGCATCCCAGTTCCCCTTTATGAACTTGTGCAACCTTAGGCAAGAAACTTTCTGGGCCTAAATTCCCCATAATAACTACCTCCAGGTGCTGCTTCTGTGTGACAGTTCCTGGGCTAAACTCCTTAGTGGAAACCAAAGCCCCAGTCAGGGAGTTCAAGAACTAAACTTTGACCTTAACCCGTACTTTATACCCTCCTTCAAGGAAAGCCTGCTAGAGATGCCCTGAATGTGCTGGGAGATGAGACAGCCTATAAGAGGTATTGATAGTGGGAGCTGTGCTGATCAAAGGCTTCTGTTAAATGAGTGTACTGCATCCCTCTCTCAGATGGAGCTAAGGACTTTACTGATCCATCATATCAAGGGATACATCAAAGAAAGCAAAATAAATTATAAATTGCCAAGGTAATAATCTCAAAATGATGAAAAATACCCAGAATTTACACTTTCATATATATGTATGTATATCTGCTTTATGGCAAACATAAGACCAAGGCAAAGCCCTAACTCTAAAGTAAACAGAACAAAAATCATTACCCACCCAGCTCAAATTTTTGGCAGTATTTAAATTTTAAGAACTTAATCATCTGCCTACATTTCCCTCCGTCTAAGTAGGACACAGCACAGCAGGTACTGATGATCGCCACTGTGTAGCATCTCTGAACTAAGCATCTGTGTCATCTACCAAGCTCAGTGGAGCAACTCCGTGCACGGCCCACCCTAGCCACTGTAAGATCCCTGAGAACTTCACCACGTGCATCATCAGTTCATTACCCTGTAAATCTAAAACCAGCAGCTCTCCCCGAGTATACTCATAGGTCCAGTGAGAGAAAGCCAACATCAGCTCCTCCAAGGTGTTGCTGGGGGCAATCTCATCGCCATTGTTGTTGTTGTACTTCCGGAACTCTCCTGTCATGTACTTTTCAATGGTCAACCATTGGTTGGCTGAATGGTAGTAGATTAGGAACACTTCCAGAAACCTGTGAGGATAAAAAAGAGGCCAATGATCTCACTTAAGATAGCAAAAATGGTAGTTGCCTTCAGAGCACTCCTCAGCAGATGTCGCCTAGCTGGCCAGATGGAGCCTTGCTGAGTTTGACCTTGGTCTTTCTTGTGGAAGGAGGGAGCCCAACATGTTCCCATGCTCACTTGCCTCCCTTTTCTTTTTCTCTTTTTCTTTTTTGTTCTTTTAGAAAACTTTCCAACTCATTTGTGAGTACCAGACCCAACTTTTCTTCCTGGGCCCTATAAAGTTTTTTAGAAAATGAAAAACAACCTTACTTTAAGTCCTCAGCACCAATTATGGTCTGTCTTGATAAGTGAATACAAGTTTATCACCCAAGTGAAAGTCACAAGAGTTCATGCTTATAAAGTTCTTCACTGGTTTAGGGTACTAGAAGAGAAAATATGCTTAAAATAGACACGTTCTTCCACCCATGATACTCCTGGGCATTAATCACCACACCTAGCATCTGCCTGTCTCAGTTAATTGGTTGGTCATCAATCTCTCTGAACTTTTTTCCACTCATATACCTTCAGAGATTCAAGCCAAGGTATCTCTGGGACATCTAACTATCTTTTTAACAACCTGCATAACTGTAGAAGGAAGAACCCAAAAAATGTCATGAGGAACTTTCCCAAGGGTCTGGTACTTCTCATGTCTAATGGACTGAGAAGAGGTTGATAGGAATTCTTATGACGAAGGACCATCATGCCAAGATTTCCTCACCTTGGTGTGTAGGGAATGGTTTGTGGTTTCACTTGGTTGAAGGTATAGATTAGTTTTTGGGCAGCTCTTTGTTGCTGAATTTCCTAAAAAAATGGAAAGAATTGATTTTAAAGAATATTGGTTTGCTAACATACTCTTACCTATTAAGGCTCACACAATTCCTAGAGGCTCCCCAAATATAATACTTAATATTATTTAGCTTCCACAACTCCATACCACAAAAGCAAAAGTCCTACAAAACAAAAACAACAAAAACCACCACCTTCTAAAGTAACAGACTCTCTGTGGGGTGAAAAATACCATCTTGGTAAGGACAAAGCCCGACTGCAAGCAACCCTCTTACGCTGTCCATGTGGCCTCTGAACCTCTGAGCTCCAGGCTTACCCTAAGGCAAAGATGAAGCACAGTGCTCTCTTGGAAGATTTTATGCCAAGTCTGTACAACTTCAGGAAGAAAGGACTTCACAATGAAAACTTGCCCAGGCTTGAGAACCTCATCTTCAGACCAAGTGCTGATGACTCGCATGGCTTTGCGGAGACCCCCATCCATCTCCTCTTGTGACAGCACTTGGATCATTGCAGCTCTCCCGTGCTGGGACCAAGAGGACATGCTTTTATCGAGGGTCAAAGGAGAGCTCTCTTCTAGCTTGTAGATGGTCACCTCCTCCCCTGCTGCAATGAGAAGTGACAGCCAGTTCAATGAGACAGCAGGTCTCATTGAACAAAGGAGAATGCAACCAGCAGGAGCTGGAGCAGAGTCAAAGCACAGATCAGCCTCACTTGTCTCATAAAAGTAGGGAGAGGAAGCAGGAACAAAGCCTCAGATGGCGTGTAAGATTTAAGTTGTGCTTACTGTAACTAACTGGACAAAAACAGTATCAAAGCAGTATGGATACATTGCTTTCACTGTCTTTTTTTCTGCTCTGTTTTGTTTTGTTTTGAACACAGGGTCTCCCTGTATCCCCAGTTGGTCTGGAACTCCATATGTAGATCAGGTTAGCCTCGATCTCACAGAGACCTACTTGCCTCTGCCTCCGAAGCACTGGGTTTAAAGATGTACATCACCATGCCCAGCACAGCTAAGGCTTTTTTTGAGACATGGTTTTGCTTTATAACCCAGGCTGACCTAGAAATCATTATGAATCCCAGGCCAGCTTCAAACTTGTGATCCTCCTGCCTCAGCCTCCCGAGTACCTTGACACCTGACTCAAGATAAATATCCCTATAGGGTCAGTTTAGCCTATAGTCACTCATTACTACCTCTAAGGAGCAAGTATTCTTTATAGTTGCTCTTCATATAATATTAGCATTCAAAAATATGCTGTATATCTTCATGATGTGTATATGAGCATGATGGATTGGGGTGGGGAGGGTCTGGGTTTGGTTTTCTTGGTTTTCCTCACTCCATAACGGGTGATATTATCTCACTGATAATATAATAATGCCTGATTTTATACAGTGGGAATCACTCACCACCAAGGTTGTACTCCAGAGCCTAGACCTACTACTTTTGTGTCCTTTAACAAGCTACTTAAATCCTCATTTTTCTATCAGTGAAGTGGAACAATAACAGTGTTCACCTCTGTGGTTTATTGTTATGACTACACGGCAAACACAGTCACCATGAACTAGAACTTGAAATACAGACTCAGTCCACTAAAAGTTCACCTGCTGCTTAGCTGCTCTGCAGTTCCCACTTCAATGTTATAGTACAAGAAGAAGTCATTTCTGACCTGAACCTGGACCTCAATGATACCATACTAGTGTTGCAAAACAGGAGTGACGATCCACACAGACATCCCTCAAGCCTATGCTCACTCCTTCCTTGTATCTTTGCTTCAAATGTGTATTGGTTTATTTTTTGTTGTTTGCTTTCTGTGAACATAGTATTGGACTAACAGAAAGGAACTCACCTGTTCCCTTACCCTCAAATCCAATTCCTTGTCAATAAACATGTTTCAGAAATGTTTAGTAATATATTTTGAAACATTTATTCTTGGTACCCAGATAAATACCACTAAACCTAAAGAGCGCTTTGGAGTCCTAAATCCCAGAGGATTTAAAGCAGAGCTATTGATTTGCAAAATGAACCATAGAGCCAAGTGGAAGAGAAGGCAGCATCAGCATTAACAATCAGAAGCCAGCCTGGTCTCTCCCCAGGCAAAGAGAGGGGAAGAATGGAGATGGAGGGCAGGGTGGGGACCTTGTTATATTTGGCAACTGGCTCATGCTTTATCCCACTAGACAGAGAAACTTAGGTGCCATTGGACAACACAAATTTGCTCTTCTTTACTACTCCAGCTTTAAAAGAGGAAAAGACAGAGGTTTGCAGTCTGAGGTAAGAGTCAAGCAAAACAAACAACTATAAAACAGCCGACAAAGGACTTCCCTTCCCATGCCTGTGGACTTTCAGCATACTGACATGCAGTGCTTTTTTCTATGTTTATTATATTAGGTTGGTTGGTTCTTTTCTTCCCTATGTTCTTCCAGTCTGGAATCAGTAACTGCCAGGTGCAGCAGCACACTTTCTTCCCAGCGAAACGCTGGAGGTCCCAACCCACAGTTCCAGCTTTTGACGCTGGACATGGTAGTTAACAGGAATTTCTATTTCAGAAAATGCATCTTCTTAAACTACAAATGAATTTGTGAGTAAAATGATACAACATGGCTTCTCTGTTGTATGTCAACATTACACACTGCCTTTGCTGGCCTCAAGAAGAGAGAGATGCTACTCACCGAACAGCTGGATTGGTGTAAAGGGTATGGTCTGAGAAAGCCTCATTAAATTATTCCTTTCAATGGCTACAAACAAAAACAGATTGACTACTTTAGGTCTGCATCAGTGGGCTAAATTTACAGAAAGCACCCCCACTCCAGTATAGTTACAAGTTGCGGAATACCTAATTTCGAAGGCACCATTTTTCCACTAGCAAAAAAAATAGTAATAATTATAAAATAATAATTTAAACATACACAGGAAGGCTATCCCAGTCTTAAGAAACTTTTTTATGAAGTTGTGTAACATAGTGTAAGGAAGAGCTATGTCCCCACTCTCCTGGCTAACAAATCAGGTACTAACTCAAACACTATGCATGACTTTCTTTGAAATTGATTTTGATCTGTGCTCTTCATTTTCTGATTTCCTTTTTCCAAAACAAACCCAGTGCACAGTGGTCTGTGGGGACACCTACTGTTGATTTTGAAGAGTTCGTCTTCTTTTTTCCCAAAGAGACTGGAAAACTAATTTTAATTAGAAGCAAGTGATCTGCATATTCCTGTTAAGAGCCATATCTTAACAGATCAGAGTCAGTATGAGTTACAGTATTCCTCACCAGAGACTTTCTACAGCTGACAGCTGGAGTCAAAATAATAGATTACTGCTGAGCTGTAGGGCCCAGTTATAGAAGCCTAGAATGAGGAGTCTGGAATCCACTGAACCATTATTTACCACAGAGGAGAGTTCAGGATAAGACAGTCTATTATGGGACCCCAAACAAATGACCTTCATATAATAAGACTGGTAATTACAGAATCAATAAGGTCTTGCTCAGTCATGGGGTGTTAGGCTGTGTAATGCCTTGTCCCAGCATTATTTCACCTAGTAAAGCAGTGACCCCCGAGAACCCACACTGTGGCACAAGTCCAGCTGGTCTATATTACTTTGCATTTCAAAGTATTTTCCCCTTAATTCCCAGCTAGCCCTTTGGCAGACTGTCCATCAGAAAGGGCAAGGACAATCATTCCTACTCTGAAAGAAAAAAACAACTGAGGCACTGTGAAGCATTGCTCAATAGAGTCAAGACCCTTGACATCTCTGTTTAATAGCATCTTTTGCAAAGCATCTTTGTTGAAATTTTTCTATGGGATTGGCATCTACTCAGTGGTTATGCTCACTAAAGGACCTGGGAGCACACAACCATCCCATAAAGAAGTACTTTCACATCTGCCTTTTTCCAATCCAAAATACTCGAGATGGAGAGATGGCTTAGTGGTTAAGAACACCGGCTGATCTTCAGAGGACCAGGTTTGATTCCCAGCACCCAGTGTGGCTAACAACAATCCATGACTCCAGTTCCAGGGTAATCCAACACCCTCTTCTGACCTCTGTGGGCACTGCACAGCAAAAGTACACCTAAATACATGCAGCCAATACACTCATATGCATAAAACAATAATAATAATTTTTTTAAAAAAACTAAGCACAGGCTGGGGATGCAGCTCAGTGGTAGAATACTTCTCTTACAAGGCTCTGGGTTCAATCTCCAGCATGGCAATAAGAAAAGGAAAAATATGAAAGGAGCTGTCCAAAACAGTAATGTATCTGGCTTCAGGCTGGCTTCAAGCTTGCAAGGACTTTTTAGATCCATAGGGAATCTTTCTCCTTCACAATTTAGAATGTGCCAACACAGAAATTTTCAAATGTGAATTCTCCTAAATCCTAAAAACTTGTTTTTCCAAGTCAATACCTTGATAGGAGATCTAAATATTCTTCCTATCAGAGTGAACAATTTTCTGAATTGGAGCTGTATCAATAACATGGGATTGATCTATGTTTCTATTTATACTTAGAGAACCACATATGTGACTGTGTGTGCACACATGCTTCCTACCTGAATAATGTTGCTGAGGCTCTTGAGGGCTTTTTAAGGAGGTTGAGATCTCTGAAATCATAGAAAAGATTGGCATTTTAATTACTTGGCTAGAACTAAATGCATGCTTAAGAATACATTGCTTTCAAAGTTGTTAATGAACAAGTTAACCAGAATGGCTTCCTAGTATTTGGAAAAGCTTGCTTAATATCCTTTAACCACGTTATCGCCCATGGTATCCCGACAGCCTCCAATCATCAATGCAATATCTCCAAACATATTTACACAGGGAATTGAAGAAAGACAGGTAATATTAGCCTCAAAGATGTATTTCCTCTGAACCAATTACACCTTTGGGTTACAGAAAGCACGCAGCTGCCCATCACACATTCACGACATCCCAGAAGCATGCGTCTCTAAGCTCCCTGCCAGGATTCACTCCCATACAAAGACATTATTAACGCCAAGTTATTAGCAGACTATCTCACTGACCAAAACTAATGACAAATAATGGGAAAACATTAAGTACATGTCAGAAGCACAGCAGGGGCCCAGCACTGCACCATGGGGTTTGTCAAGCTGCACGGAACCTGGCTGGGAACTCCTCTCCATTAACTCTTCTCTCTGCTCCGTCCTAAATCACAAGTCTCCGGAGAAATCCTTTGAATCAGTTTTGTTGTTCCGTAACATCAAAATTAAAGCAGAGAAACTCGACTCATGGTGGCAACTGCGTTGCACCCAGTAGAGTAAGCAGCATGCTGCACCAAGTTCCCAGACCTCTCTGGCTCTTGCTGCCAGATAAGAAATGGAGTAAGCGTCCTGTGAGGGGGCACGGTGGAAGCTGGGATCAGCAGAAATGACTTCATTTCTGAATTCACTCAGTCATCAAATGTGTACTTTCAGCTCCCACTCTGGGTCATGCCAGGCACAAGAGATGATCAAGACAAGGTTCCACTCCTAAGAGAAGTATATGTGGTATGCTAGAGAAAGACACGTGCAGCTGTAATCACAACCCAGTTTGCTAAGTAACATAGGAGCACTGTATACCAGGGTTTCTGGATTACACTAAGGCCAACTAGGAGGCAGAACCTTCACAGGCAGTGTGAACATCTGTGAGCATCTGAACGAAATAAAGCTGAGCTTCCATGTTGGCTTCAACACCTAAGGAGCTTCAAGATCATAATTATATTTACTCACACGTGCTAAGTGAGCACCTACTACATGTCGGGCAGCAGTCTATACTCAAGAGAAAGAGCCATAACAAATACACAGAGCTGCTGGGTGTTTATGAGTTGGCCTTGTTCAAACAGTTTGGGCACAGAGTCCTGTTGAAACCATAGAGAAGAAAGCCTCCATTATAATATATGACTGACTCTCAGTGATCCGTGTGTAAAAACCTGACACTATAAAGTGTCAATGAATCCAAATGAGTTCAGTGGACTTCTTCAAATTCACAGAGAAAACAGGAACCCAGTGGTCAAAAATAGGTCATTCAAAAAATTTCAGGTCGGGGACCTAGCTCAGTGGTAAATGAGGGCAAGTACCACAAATGAAACAAAACAAACTTTCAAACCATACATCAGTCTTGGTTTCTCTGATATATGTCTGACTTTCTACTAAATTTTCTGCTTTACATAGTAGATTTTAAAAAAGAAAGAATACAAATTCAAGAACTGCAAAACTCTCAGCGGGACAATGATCCCCATCATTTAATAAATAAAATTTAAAGTGTTTAAATACAAAAACTTACTGTCAATTTCATCATCTTCATTTGGGTGTCTCATCCTGTTTGGAGAAAAGTGAAATTATTTAGGCAATGTCATTTTAAATCTTACAATTACTGAAGAAGAGAAAAATCATCTGATACAGAAACAATAAAGGATAATATGTGTATACAGCACATATATGAGAGTCTCAGCTCTATCATATCCATATTTTACTAATTTCTGTTCAATTACTCTCATAGAAAATGAATGCCAGACATATATGTAAGTTACTATCTGTGCCCTAAGCTAATTGAAAATTTGTTGTTGTTGTTGTTCTAATTAGCTATGTGATCACACAACATATATAAGATGTAACTGTGTTTGTGCTGCTCTGGATCAATTAAGCTAAAGGGTGCCTGAACTATGCAAAGCAGATGCCTACAAATGAGTCTGTGACTGTCTCCGGACAAGCCTACAAATCAGTTTCATTAGCCCACGTGGCCCCTAAATGTTCACAGGCTGAAATTAGCTCTCTGTAAATTGTTACTTGCCCTGCTCAAGTGCACAAGTGGCCACGGGCAAGTCTAAATAAATACATTCAAAGAATATCTCTGGTATTTACGGTCCTTGGGGAAGAAAGCACAATTACAATTATTGTTTAATTTCATGCTGCAATAACCCACCACTCTGCATGAGCACAAACTACTGAACCTTTGAGAAAAGAAAGTCATATGTCCCTTAGTCTAGAAGCAGACTTGCATGTGGCTGTGGTGGCTGCTCTGGAGAAAGGCCTTCTCAGCAGTGCTGAGGACTGCAATAGAAAGTCGCCGTCTACCTTCTTCACATCAACTGGCCTCCCAGAGTGACCCCTCCCTCCCCCATCGTTCCTCAGGTAATTGTTGGTGCAACTAGAAAATTTTAAGAAACATTACAAAGCAGAAGCGTCAGCCCAGCACAGTGGCACACACCTGCAGTCTCAGCTACTCAGGAAGCTGAGACAGGAGGATCACTTGAGCCCAGGAGCTCAGGGCAAGCCTCTTGAAACAGTAAGACCCTGCCTCTTGAAAAAGAATAGAATCATCTTTACTTGGTTGGGTTTCAAATTTTAATTTCTCTGAGTAAACAAAATTCAGGAAGATACTTGATTCCATAACCAGGTGAGCTCACAGTCTCCATCCCTTCTCATCCCTCTCTGCCTGAGCCCTTGTCCAAATCAATGCCCCGACAATTATGACACTGCTAAAGAGCATGATCTAAAGTTCAGCCTCATCATCTAAAAGGAGCATATTGGGGAGGGGAAAGAAGGGTTTTTAAATCCAGAGAATAAATACAATCGGGCTTTTCCTTTAGGCAAGTATATTGTATAACATTCACAATCTTATCTATCTGAAAAGACACGATGATCAGTACTCCATGTGGATTTTTTGATACTGTAAAGGCCAATAGTTCATCTGATGTATGAGTACATGTTTCATAATCCAGTATTCTTCACTCATTTCAGTATTCATAAAGGGACTTAGGCCCCTTGAGAAATTTTTACCAGAAACTAGAAAACTTGGAGAATACACTTTATTCATTCGTACTGATAAAGGAAAAATTATGGCACTTGACATATTTTTTTTCTTCCTTTTCTGCCCAGACTTAACCTTCGTCCCCAGTCAGGTTAAAAGTTGAATCCCAAAGCCTTGCATGAGCTACAAGGGAATACTCACAGGAAATTCCTATAGAGACTGCTGCTCCTGGAATTCCACAAAGAGTTTTCATGTAGGTCCTGAGCAGAAAGAAATGGACATTACAATGGTACCCAACATCCACTCCGCATTTCCCGTGACATACCAACAAAGTGCTCTCTTTTTACCTTGCTCTGGTTCAGGATTTCTCTTTTAATAAATGAAAGTAAAGCAGAAAGATCCACAATGTCAGCGTGTTACCAGAGTAGCTCCAAATGTTTATAGAAACATCAAAAGGAAAATATAATCCACAAAAGTAAGTTACAGAAATAAGGATTAATGTACAAAGTTAGTTAATAATAAAAGGAAGAGTGATGGTCCACCTTGAGAAATGTGATTAATTTCGATTGTCAACTTGAGGGATTAAAAAAACACACAAGGCTTTAGTAAAGTACACATTTAGATGTCTGTGAGGGTGTTTCCAGAGAGGATTAACTGAGGTGGGACGACCCATCCTGAACGTGGGTGGCACCAACCCATGGGCTGGCATTCCAGGATGAATAAATCTTTTGTTTTATTCATCTTTTTTAAATGACAAATCCTTCTGGGTACCTTCTGCCTTTCCTCTCTGTCCGGGACCACAGACAAGTGAACAAGCAGCTTAATGCTCCTGATACTTCAGCCTCTGCTGTTCCTGACACAAACCATGCCATCTCAACCACAACTGACTGGACCATCAAACTGTCAGCCAAAATAAGCCTTTCTTCTGTGAATGACTTTCAGTCAGGTATTCAGTGACATCAGTCACATCATTCCAAGATGACTGCTCCAATTGATGGTAGTGATCTAAATCTAAAATGGCCTTGAATTTACCTCATTCCATCTCCTGTTTATTCCACTCATATTTTCTAAGACCAAGTAAACTCCAAGTATTGTTCTAGGCATTTTCATATGAGTTATCTTTGTTCAATACCAGTGATAATCTCATAGGGATAGGATTTTAGATAGATAGCCAATGATACCATAAGTTAATTAACATATACAGCTTTAAGGAGACATGGGAAATGAGAGAATCAGGATTTGAACATAAGTTCTGCTTCTAATTACCCTCAAGTAGGCTTACATTTTGTTTTCAAAATCTTTTACATGCTATTACTACAAGAACACTTGAGATAGTTCATACAGGTACTGTTTATAGTTCCCAAGTTCAAACAGCTATTATAAACAACACCAAGACCAAAATTAGCTCCTTGGATCCCCCTAACTATATCACACATCCCATGCAGCAAAAGGCTATAGAACAGGCACATATGTGTAGATGGCAGAGAAGCAGAACGCAAAGTTGGACATCTCAGCATTGGAGAAGCCCTGAGAGGACCTCGTCCCTCAATGCCTGAAGCTTTCCCCCTCACTTTTTTCTGGTATCTCCAGGTTTCTTCAGTCCAGGCTGAACTATTCACACTAGGAAGAAACTTACTGCTTCCAGAAACCAATCATCATGTCCTCCAAAGGCTCCACTGGCTAAAACTTTCTTTTCAGAATGGGTTAAAATCTCTGTCTCCCAGTGATTTCTCCTCAGTCACTCTACATACACCTCGGTAAACCTATTCTTCTAGTACATGACGGGGTTCACATATCTGAAAAGAGTGCTGAGTCATTTTTCTCATGCTAAACGTCACCAGGACATTGGATGGGTAGTGGAAAGAGAAAAGACCAACAGAGAGAAGTTAAAAACCAAACGCAGGGTTCGCCGGAGCACAGTTCCAAAGACTTCGATCCCCGGTCTGTGAAAAGCAGAAGACAATCACAGTCATGACCAGGAAGAGCCACGGAAACTTTTACCTCGTGAGAATGCTGTGAATCGTCACTGGCCGGCTTGGCATGTTGCTCGACTTCTTTCGCTTTCATTTTCTGATATTCATAAGGTTCTAGACCTTGTTTAAAAAGGAAAAAAAAAATAGAAAGTTGATGAAAATGTGTTACATTCAAATCATGATTCCCAAATAGAAAAATCTGAACACAGTACATTTCTTTAAACTTGGATGTAGTTTTCTCTTTCTGTTTTTAGCAAGTTTTATCAAGTCTCATTTTCCTTTTTTTCTTTCTTTTTTTGTCAAAAACTATACATTCTATTTCTATTCTTCTGAAGTTGCTTCTACATTTATAGCAATGTTTCCTTCTGTTTTATTTAGTTCATTTATTACTGCATATGTAGGTGCACATGTGTCATGTTGCACATGTAGAGGTCACAGGACACCTTTATGGAGTCCTTTCTTTCTACCTTTACACAGGTTCTAGGAATCCCACTCAGGCCATCAGGCTTGCATGGCAAGCACTTGGCTTGTTCTCTATCAAGGCTGACATATTTTCCTTCTATGAAACACAGTCAGCATTTTTTGTACCTCTCCTGCACACTATTTTTATCACATTTTAAACACAAGAAATGTATTATTTAAAATGATATTTTAGTTGCAAATTATTAGGACTCCTTAGTAAGGCCAGGCAAGCATCAAAATGGGCTTAACAACAAACAATAATGACAGAGACAGAAAGAAATGGATTCTATCACCCAGGCTTAGTTTCTACACTTTTCTTAAAAAGGATAATGAGGGTTGTTACTTCCTTGTTTTTTGCACCTGAGCTTTTGGTTACTGCAGCTAGCAGGTGCACACTGTTTACTTAATACATACTTGGAATTAATTCTGAAGGTAATATGATTTCAAGGACTTCCTCAGCTACGCAACAAATTTGAGACCATCCTCAGCTACATGAGGCTCTGATTCGGAGAGAGACAAATACAGAGAAACTCCTTTTTTTCCCTCTCTCTCAATTAGTTCTTAATATGCTCCAAAAGAAATAATAAGCTTCACAACCCAAGATGTGTTTCAAGAAAGACACTAAGCCTCATCAGATCAGCTGAGACCTGGGGCTCAGCCAATTTTCCCAGCCTTATTTCCACTGTGAACAAGATTTCTCACCAGACCTTCCTTAACTCCTACATCTTCCTGCATGGAATTCAGTGGAAAGAACTTAGATACTCAAGACTAAAATAATATAATACAAAATAATATTCTATAAACATGAATGTATGTGCATGCTATGGTGTTTGACTCCACCACAAAGAAGAAGGAATTAATGTCACTTACAGGAAAATGGAGAGCATCACAGGAAGCAAAAGGAGGCAGAGTCAGTGGGAGAAAAAGTGCATGTTTTCTCTCAAATGTGGACTCTGGATTTAAAGAATGTGGAAGTAGAAAGGGGACTGTTTGGAAAGAGGCCCAGCAGGAGCAGAAGTGATCATAGGAGAAGGTGATGAGGAGACGTGGTCCAAGTATATTATATACACGTTTAAAGATATCACAATGAAACTCATTTTTACTATTAATCGCCCAAATCAAAAAATTATGAAAACATTTGTCATACTATTTATAAAAAATATAATGCATAATATGTTATATAAATATATAGCATTTCTAAATGAAGTGCATATGGTTCACCCTAGACTCAAGTCAAGGGTTAGTGGTGTTTTATTGCTTGTTATTATTTTATTTGTTGTATTATTTTTCTTGTGATGTACAGTCTCACTATACAGCAAAGGGTGGCTTGGAACTCACAGTCCTCCTGTCTCAGCTCCTGAGAGTTCAGATTACTGGTATTCACCACCACATCCAGCTGGAACTGTGTCTTTACGGATGGGTTTGATATGTTGAAATATATGGTGTCTAGCAAACTGTGGATAAACTCTTGAACTACACTTGTAAATTGATGAGGTTCCAATTAAATTTCTAATGCTTCTTTCAGTTTTCTATCCCCTTGATTTTCAGTGGTTTAATAGATAGTAAAGCATTTTAATGGGTTTTAATAGGGTTTCTCCATCTTGGCACTGATGTTTGGGGCCTGGAAGACTATCTGTCCCAGGTATGTAGCCAGCCATACATCACAGGATGTATGGTCTCCTCCCCTGGACGCCAGGAGAATTCCCTTTGAACCATGACAGCTAAACATGTCTGAAGATTTTGCCAAATATCCTCTGGGGAATGGAAGGGGCTGCAATGGGTGTGAAAAATCACCACTTGGTTGAGGATCACTGATAATAAAGAGCAAGGAAGGGTTATAAAGAAGTGCAGGCACCTAAACTTCAATGTAATATTTATTGGTACTCTAAGTTTGGTATCTTAAGCAGTTTTAAGTCTGTGTGTCTCTGTGATCGCATGGCTTCTTTTTAAGTGCCTTGTGGATCTCTCTTATCTAAAGCCAGCAGTTCGAAGTTGGTTACTGCTTACATTTCTGCCCACTGTCTGGACCCCTCTTATCTTGCGTGCCATGCCCAGCTCGTCACTCTTTCCCAGCTGGCTCCTGTCCACACACAAGAGTTAAGCTTTAGGGACACTTGTCCACAGAGAAGCGCCCTATGTGGGCTGCAGCGAACAGCCAGCAGTGACCAACTCACTCAACTCTGAATAAGGTTTATCAGTGTCAGGGATTCTGAAAGTGAGGCAGACTCCCTCCCTACCCTGTAAGTCAGACAGAATTAGCATTATTTGGAAAAAAACACTTTGAATATGAGGCAATCTAAATGTTAATGTTTCTTTTCTAGCTCCCCATAACTATTCTTTTAAGCAAACTAAATTTTGTCGCCTCCATGATCATTACAAGGAAAAAAGAGCCGTTTCCTCTAGTGGCGTTGCCATCTTCTCTTCCACTCCCTACCCCAACACACACTCACTCCACCCTATCCCACCCCTCCCACCCCACCTCATCTCTACTGGAAAGAACAGCAGAAATCAACCAAGGTATAAGCACCACACCCTGGGAGGGCTCTGGTGAGTGTCGGGGTCCAAGCCTACCAGCACATACTTATCTGGCTGAACTTGGACACTGAGAGCCACTGCTTGCTACATTTCTCTTCAGACGTGTTATTTTCATCTGGCTTTGAATTCAGTTGGTCACTTTGATAGCAGGTGTTGACTGTTATGACCTGGAGAAAAAGTCACTTATTGGAACCCCGTGACGTTAATCTGGAAGCATTTGCATCGCGTTACTAGAAGCACCACAGTGGAACGCACTGGCTAACCCCACCTACATTTGGATCACCGGGGACGCTGACAAAACCCATCACTCAGGCTCCAGGTAGAAGCGTCCACATGTTGTCTCTTTGCAGTTCTGATTAAGAACCAGAATGTGAAGCAGGACCTGAATGATCAATCGAATCACCCAGGGCTTAGGGGAAGTCACTGGCCTCCCGGCTTGAGATTCTATTCCGAAAGTCTAGGGATAGAGGGTTCTTGACTTTCTAATGAGTTCCAAGTGAAAATCAAGCTGCTGATTAGATCACATTATGAGAACTATTGGTATAGAAGGAACAGTTTCACCTCAAAGAACTTGCACTGGAATTCTATCCCTATCAGTGGAACCTGCATGAACTTCAAAACCTATTTTCATGTTTCTATCCCTCATCCTCCACATGATTCAAGTCAGTGATACAATATGTCTGTCTCACATCCTTCCCATGGAGGGAGAACACACGGGTAAACTGGAAAATTCCAAACCAACAAACCAATGCAAGTTTGAGTACTTGAGCTCAGTTGCAGGTCCTAGTTGAACTCTGGCCATTTGAACTATTCCAAAATAAATCTCCTTAAATGTTTATTGTGTGTGATTCCAGCAGATCATGGCATTTTCCGTGAGACGACAGCCTTCCCTACCAAGATGAATCTCTCCTCTAGAAGATGATTTTACATAACCACCTCCATCCGTGCATCTTTGCTTCTTCTGTGTCTTTTTATAAAGAAAGCTAAAGATTACTTGAAGAACATAAGTATAAAAGAGAAAAATAAAATGTGACATGAAGACCATGAAAGGCAAATTCTTTCAAAATTGTTAATTTAGAGACATCCTAACAATATATTAAAAAGATTTGCTGGATTAAAATAAAATCAACACCAGAATTTGTAGTCTCGAATGAATGCACTGCTTGGTGGGAAATTTATGCCACCAAATGCCTATATTCAAAAAGAAGAAAAATATTATATCTATGCATGAATTTTTCAAAGAATAAAGGAGCGGCTGGAGCGTTGGTTCAGCAGTTAAGGGCACTGACTGCTCTTGTGGAGGACCCAGGTTCAATTCCCAGCACCCACAGGGTGGCTAACAACCATTCCTAACTCCAGTTCCAGGGGAATTCAACACCCTCTTCTGACCTCAGAGGGCATTTCATGACATGGGTGCATTTACATGTATGCAAGCCATACAAAATAATAAATAAAATACAAAAAAATAAGACAATCCAAATCATTAACCAAAGTTTCTACCTTATCAAACTAGAAAAACAAGTCCAACTCAAAGGCAAAAGGGAAAAATGGAACTGAAATTAGGAGAAAAATCGATGAAACTGAGGTGGTGCTTTGAGAAGATCAATAAAACAGAAAACCTACAGCTAGCCTATCCATGAAACAAAGTAAAAACGATATGAATTTCAAATGTTCAAGATGAAAGAAGTGACGTCACTACAAGTCCTGAAGGCAAAAAAGATGAAAGCAAGGGAACGCGGTAGCTAGGCTGGAGGCACACGCCTGAATCGAAGCTCCTGAGAGGCTGAGGAAGAGAAGGATGAAGCCCGGACCAGTCAGGGCTACTAAGTAGGACCCCCAACTCAAAACAGAGTCGGGGAACAGGGAGGGAGGAAGTGGGGATAATAAATAACACTATGCCAACTAACTCAACAACTTAAATAAAGTGAACGGTCTTTGAAATACAGAAAGAAAGCTTGTCGAAGAATGCGATCACCGGGTTCCACCCATTTACTTGCAAATTTCAGGATTCCGTTTTTCTTTGCCCCTGAGTAGAATCCATCGTATAAATGCACCTCGTTTTCATTATCCACTCATCAGCTGAGGGACATTCAGGTTGGTTTCATTTCTTGGCTACTGTGGGGAAAAAGCAGCAAGAAGCACAGCTGTGCAGTTGTCTGTGCAGTGGGATGAGTCCACTGCGAATATGCCAAGGCGTGGTTTGACTGGGTCATATGGTGGATTTAGTTTTAGTTTTTTAAGAGTTCTCTATGCTGATTTCCACAGTGGTTGCACTAGTTTCGAATCCCACTGTGGTGGTTTGAATGAGAACGTCCCCCATAGGCTCCAAATATTTGGACATTTGTCCCGGGTCGGTAGCACTGTTTTGGGAGGTGTTAAAAGGTGCGGCCATGCTGGAGGAAGCACGTCGCTGGGATGGGCTTAGGGAATTCATAAGACTTGTGGATTTCCAGTCACTCCCTGCTTCTTGAGCCTGCTTGAAGACAGGAACCTCTACTTTCTGCTCCTCCTCCAGGCACCTCCGCCACCATGTCTCCCTGTCACGATGGACTCATTCCCCTGGAACTCTAAGCTCAAATAAACTCTTCCTTTTATAGGTTCCTTTGGTCAGAGTATTTTACCACAGCAACATAAAAGCAAGTAATCCCACCAACGGGGAATGAGGCTCCTGTTCCCTGACATCCGCTCCAGCCTTTGGTGTCATTAGTTCTCTTAATTTTAGCCTTCTGACAGGGATTAGATTAGTAGTTTTGATTTATATTTCCCTAATTACTAAGACTGGTTAGCCGTTGTTATTTCTTCCTTTAAGAGCTTTCTGTTCAGGGCCATAGCCCATCTTTTAATTGGGTCATTTGTTTTCTTGTTTCTTTGTTTTTTTTAGTTCTTTGTATAGCCTAGATATTAATCATCTGTCAAATGAAGAGCTGGTGAAGATTTCCTCCACACACTGTAGGCTTTTTCTTCACTTGATTAGTTACTTCTTTTGTTGTACAGAAGCTTTGTAGTTTAATGAAGTTCGCATTTGTTGATTGCTGACCTTAATTCCTCAGTGACTGATGTCCAATTCAGAAAGTCCTTTCCTGCACCTATATCTTGTGGGGTACTGCCTAGGTATTCTTCTAACAGTTTCATCATTTCAGGCTTCAAATTGGGGTCTTTGATCCACTTGGAGTTGACTTTTGTGCAGGGAGATCCCATTTTGACAACACCATTTGTTGAAGATGCTCTTTCCTAGGGTGTGTGTTCTTGATATCTTCGTCAACTATGAGGTGGCTGTAATTCTGTGCACTCATGCTTGAGTCTTCTGGTTTGTTCCATTGATCAACAACTCTGTTTCTGTGCTAATATCATGCTGTTTTTATGACTATGGCTCTGTAATATAGACTGGGGTCTATACGGGACTCAACACAGTATTGCTATTTAGACTCAGGATTGCTTTGGCTATCTGGAGTCTTTTGTGTTTCCATATGAATTTTAGGATGGGTGTTCTATTTCTGTGAAGAATATCATGGGAACTTTGGGTGGGACTGCATTGAATCCATAAATCGCTTTTGGTAGGATGGTCATTTTCACTACATTGATCGTACCAATCCATGAGCATAGAAAGTCTTTCTGTCTTCTGTCTTCCTCCATTTCTTTCTTCAAAGATTCAAAGTTTTCATTGAATAGGTCTTTAATGTCTTTGGTTAGGTTTATGCCTAGATATTTTAAATTTTTGAGGCTATTGTGAATGGAAGTGTTTCCCTGAATTCTTTCTCTGATTACTTGTTAGTTGTATATAGAAAGGCCACTGATTTTTGTAGATTGATTTTGTAACCTGCCACTTTGATGATACTAAGTGAAGTAACAGACTCAGAAAAACAAGCAACATAAGTTCTCTCTCATTTGTGGATCTTGGCTCCAAATTCCTAGATATGAGAGTATACCCTGACATAACTGCAGCAGCCAGGAAAATGGAAAGGACTCATGGAGACAAAAGGGAAGAAGAAGCTTGAGAAAGAAGACAAGCGTTGTTAAGGAGGGAATGGGGAAAGCGGCTCCTCTACCTGGGGAGAGCAGGGAGGCAGACGGAGGGGCGGGATGAGAGGTAAATAACACTTGGACGGTATGGAAACCCAGAGAGGAATGTATTAGTTCAAAGTCCTACTGAAAAATACACATATAGTAAATATACAAGTGCATGTATATAGCTAAAGGCTAGATAACAAAAATCACAGTGCCAGGCAGAAGAAAGCTCCCTTTGAGTTGTTGGTCAGGGTGGTCCAAAAGACTCCCAACATAACAAGGTCCTTGATTGCCCCCAAGAACTTGAAGGTAAGATCCTATTGCTGAAGACAGGCCATACTTCAGACACAGGACTTGGCACAGTGGAGCTGGAACGGACCTGGAGCCTCCTCGATGAAGACTAGCTCTCATGATATCGGGGGATACTATGTAGGCTGCCAAGGGAGAAAATTAATCAATAGTCCTACCCATCTATAAAGCTTCATAAATAACAATGACAGGTTCAGTAAACTATCACAATTGGTGCAGTGGTGATACATTTATCTTTGGGGTAATCAACTGTTGTCTAATTGGAATTAGACCTGTTCAATGGGAGGGAACTCGTGTGTGATATAAATATAGCCAAATATACATGGCTGGAGATGTCATAGATCCCAGAGAAAGACCTACTTTTGTCACATCCTTAGACCAATGTACTTTCTTACTTCATTCTAAATATGTATCCTCATATTAACAGACAAGCGTACATGTCACCCCTCAACAAAGAAACTTCTTTTTGCAACAGATGAAGATTATTACAGAGTTCTAGGACTACTCAAATGCAGAGAATAAGCTTCTGTGAGACACTTAACCCTAAGTGACACATCTTCAATGCAGCCTCTACACACATCGTTCAACTGTCACCAAAGAAGTTTCTTTATGCAGCAATAGTGATTAACAAAGAAACCCACAATTGGACAATGTGCAGAGAATAACAGGCTGCAGAGTGTATATCCCTAAATAGGACACCTACTTCAAGCTACTGCCTCCTAAGACTCAGGGATCATTGCAGAAGAGGAGTGAGAAAGATTGTAAGAGCCAGAGGGAGTAGGGGACCATAAGGAAATACAGTCTTCCAGACAGCTGGTCAGTTTACTCATATGAATTCACAGCAATGGTGACAGCATGCACATGTCTTATGCAAGGTCAAACCAGACGAAATTCCAGCATAGACATGGGGAAATGGGTAAGAAATGCCAACTCAACCTAAGGAACTTTTGGAAATTGATACTTCTGGGAGGGGAAAGATGGTGTTTTACAGGGATGGGTCTCCACGTGGGTCCAGTGGGTAGATGCACAGTGACATTTGGGGACATAAATCAGACTTTTTAGGCTGTATTTTATATATATGAGAGTACATTAAATTGGGTGATGGGCAGTAGGGAGGGGCATGGGTGGGGAGGGGATAAACACTACTAAACTGTACTATATGAAAATCAAAAATTCAATAAAAATGGAATTTTAAAAAACAGAATTTGATACTCTGAATGGTCCTATAACATCTTTCTTTCTTTCTTTCTTTCTTTTTCTTTTGATATTTTAGAGACAGGGTTTCCCTGCAGCCCCAGCTGGCCTGGAGCTCACTATATAGACCAAGCTGGCCTTGAACTCACAGAAATCCACCTGCCTTTGCCTCCCAAGTACTGGAATTAAAGAAGTGCACCACCACGCCCAGCAACCAATATTTCATCTGCAGTTAAGAACTTACCCTCGAGGGTGGTTTTATTGACTAATTCAACTGAATAGTGAATAGACTGAATATTGAAAGATCATCAACTTTTTACATACTCACAGAGAAAACTAAGGGCACACTCCCAAACCAGCCAATAGCCTGGCATCATTCTGTGCCCCGTGCCCCAACCAGAGCTACCAGAGTAAAAAAAAAAAAAAAGGTAGAGAAATGCTCCCAGGACCACAGACACAACAGACTAGTAAATTACAGCAAAATTAATATCATGTGTGAAAGCAGAAATGTGACCAAGTGCAGTTCATACCAGTAACGCAGACTAAATATTCTAAACATCAATTCTAACATATAAAATCAATTAATGCAATGTAAAGAAGAAGACCATCTAATCATCTAAGCTGATACAGAGAAGGCATTTGACAAAGACTTTCATAAAAATGGGAATAGAAGGAAGCATTTCCATCTTGGTCAAATGCTAGCACTAGATCTAGCACTAACATCATCTTTTAATGGTAAGAGATCAAATGCCTTCTTCCATCAGCAAAAATAAGGAAAGTCACAAGACCCTGGGCACCATTTGAAAAGAAAGGAAAAGATATGTGCCTTCCCAATTTTTACTTAATGTGGTACTACAGGCTCTAGACTGCATAGTCAGGCAAGAAAAAGAAATAAAAGCTAGCCAAATTGAAAAATAACATTAAATAATATTAAAATGCATTATGGAAAGTATCATCACATATAGAACATTCTGAGGAAATTATTTAACAACTGTTCAAAAACATAAGTTTAGCAAGATTGTGAAATATAAGACAAAAGTTTTATATACACACACAAATATCTGTGTGTATATATACACTACAATTTTAAATTAAAAATTTTAAGCTGGTTGATTATAATAAAAGTTAAAACATATAAACATATTTTAAATTTTAGATACATGTTTAACAAAATATATTCAGAACCTGAGCACTAAAAACTACAAAGAATTACTGAGAAAAGTTCAAAAAGATCTCATAGGTAGACAGATATATCACTTTCGTGGATCAGACTAGTTATGGTTAAGATGTCAATTTCCCCAAAACTGACATACAGATTCAGAGCAATTCTATTCCAAATCCCAGAAGGCTTCTCTGTAAAAATTGAAATCTGAGCCTGAATTTATATGGAAATGCAGAGAACATAAAATAGCCAAATCATTTCTTGAAAAATGAAAAATTTCTTTTATGCATGATTTCACAACTTATTATAAAGCTGCAGGAGTCGAGATGGATTTAGTATTGGCATGAAGATAGACAGAAATAGACCTGCACATACTGTGGATCTATATAGCTAATTCATTTTTGACAAAGATGTTAAGGTAACTCAATAGAAAAAAGTCATCCTTTAACCAAAAAAGATAGAACTTTCTGACAGCCATATAAGGGAGAAAATTCGACCTTTTCTATCCCCATATACAAAATGTACCTCCAAATGGGTTCTAGATCTCAAAGTATAGAATTCTTAAAAGAACACATGAGACAAAGACTCGATGATCTTGAGTTCAGAAAAAAATAAATTACAAAAGAAAAAAGTCAAATACTTGATTAAAAATTTTTTTAAAAACTATGTGTTTCCAAGGAAGGTACCAATGTGAGAAAATATTTGCAAAAACATATATCCAACTAAAGACTAGAACACATAACAAGCATTTACAACCTTACAGTAAGAAAGGAAACCAATTTCTAAATTCTAAAAAAGATCTAAACATTTATATCACCAAAAGAAATATCAAAATAGCAAATGAACACATGGCAAATGTCCTGAGAACCCCAGTCAATACTAACTAACCTTACAACAGGACTGAGGCTGTGATTAAAGACTAAGAATTATAAAGAGAGACGAGAATGGTCTCATAAACTGTAGGTGTACATGGGAACCCACACCAAGGGATCTTCAATAACTAAACACCAGAGGTCTCTGACTATCTTCTCCCTTTCCCAATACTTGCCAAAGAGAAATGAAAACAAATGCCCATAGAAAGACTTGTATACAATGCTCATTGCTGCTCCCATGCAATAACCCAAACTGAAAGCAACCCAAATAGCTTTCAACATGTAGCCAGATAAGTAAGTCAAAGTATATTCACAGTGATGATTCTGAAATGTGTATCTTCACTCCTCCCAATACAATGCTATTTTGTGTATATGACACTTTCAAGAAGAGCCAAGGAAAAATATCACTGACTCAACTGTCCAGAGTCTAGATGACAGAAGACAGAACACTTACCGGCACTTGGAATCCTTGAGTTTTCTTCTTTTTTTTTGACAGGCTTCTGTCCCTCGTTAGGAATTTTGCTTTGATTCCTGTCTCTGAGGATCCTGAATGACCTAGAAGGAAGTGGTGTGTATAAAAATGCTGAAGACAGTTCAGAGGGATACTTTTGTGTTACCATGGGCCAAGAGAATGAATCATAATGTACTGGAATCAGACATCTTAAAAAACAGTGGTAATGCAAATGACAAAGCTTTAAAATGTTTGCTCCTTACTGTTTATCTTACAGGTCTTCATCAGTTTCTCCTCCTTGTGGAATCTAAAACTATGACTCCTAAAGAGGGGCCTGTTTCTGCGAAGAGGATTGATCCAAAACAACCTTGAGTGAGGCCACGGTCCTGCCACAGCTGAGCAGTCCTTACTGAAGACCAGTCTTCTTGAATTACTCAGTGGGAACCTGCGTGGGATCTGCCTGGGGCGTTCTACTCCCTGAGTGAGGTCAGAGCTACAAGTGGAAGGCAAGCAGGTTTGCCATTTCTTCTTGAAATTAAACACACCAGTTTCATCACTTTCTGAAAACGCCCAGTTCACATATCCACCTTCAGTTTGCAAGTTCATAACTTGAGAGGGGAGAGAGGTCATCATCGTGGTTGCGGACATGCAACTCGAAGTAACTGAAGTTTGTCCTACCTTGTCATGTTTGTCTGATACCTGTGCGAATGGTACATGCTGCTCTTTGAGTTCAGCCACCAATGGCTGACTGGAAGCAGGAGTGTTTGGGGGCAGACAGACAGAGATCTCCCTTTGGGGAATCTGTTCTTTCACCAGCACATCTGTATCTGCCTTCTCAGATGGCTTGAACAGAGGTGAGACAGTTTCTGAAGGCAAATGAACTTGGTTTTCAGAAGGGACCAGGAGAAACTGGCCATACTTAGAGTGTGCTTGACTGATATGGGATACCCCAGAAGCAACTGTCCTTGATTCTGTTTCTTGTTTCCTCTGGTCTTCTCTTACATGTGAGGCCTCTCTCTTACTGTGTGTAATCTGCAGGAGGGTACCACTCTTCTCTCTTGCGGGAAGCTGGCTTCTCGCTAAGCTCCGCAGCAAAGAAGGAGGCATGCTATAGTACTGGAATTGCTTCTCTCCAGAGCTCTTTTTGCTGCCTAGAATATTTGCACAGATGATATTGGTCCAGCTGTGGGGACGTTTTCTGCCAGAAGAATGCTTTCTGTTAGCCCGAACCTCATCCTCTTGCAAAGTGTCGACAGCAGAAAGAACCTTTAAGGTGTCTACAGTCAAGGCAGAGAGATCTTGCAGGTGTCCCACCTGGCTGTCCAAGGACAGTAGGGAATCCTTTATAAAAGACACCTTTTCATTCATTTCCTTCAGCTGGAAGAACATCTCTGAAACCCTAATGGTGAAGGTAGGAAGAAACCAATAAGCACATTACACTGATAGGATTTTTTTTGCTCTCTTCCCACTTCCTTCCTTCCACAAGTGAGTGCTAAGCCATACCCACTTCCCAACGTCTGTTTTCCACCTCTTCTCTAAGATAATATATATTCTAATCCCAGGTGATCTTGACTTCTATCTTCCCACTATGACCCCAATGAGGAAAAATTACTAATCTACCTTATTATACCTATTCCTTTCTAATTTTTCAGAACCACATTTCTGGATGCCTGCAGTTTACCACTCCAACTATCTGATCATTCCATTGTTATTCACAATGCATTGATGCATTTTCATGGCAAACCCTGGACTATGTCCTATTGGTAGCCACTATACAATCATAGTAGGAGAAGAAGATCCTAAGAAAGAAATCAGAATGATACAGACAGAAAACGCCTCCAATCTGATAGCTCAAATAATTCCCACACTTCAAACAAAATCCATTTTAAGAGACATATCACCAGAAAAGACCTATGGCAAATTTTTGAAGTTATTTTGAAGACTTCAACCAAAATTATGATATCTAGATGATTGATTCATGTAAAAATATGACACATCCTTCAGTTATATACGTACTAGGTAAATGTTTAATCTGTATATATCTCTTTAAACATCTCAGATGAAAATTAGTTTTGTTCTGTGTGCTTCAAAAAAACATGTTGACATCTTAACCGCAATATCCCAGCAAGTGACACTTATTTAGATCTTTACAAAAGTAATCAATTTAAAATTAGGTCATTTAGTAAACCCCAATCCAAGACAAGTGACATAAATATAAAAAAGGAAAAATCAGGTTGGGAATGGTGGTACACATCTTTAATCCCAGCACTCAGAAGGCAGAGGCAGGCAGATCTCTCTGAGATTGAGGCCAGCCTGTTCTACACAGAGAGTTCCAGGCCAGCTGGGGCTACAGGGAGACCCTGTCTCAAGGGGGGTGGGGGAGAGGAAGGAAGGAAGGAAGGAAGGAAGGAAGGAAGGAAGGAAGGAAGGAAGGGAGAAAACATGTAAAGACACACTGAGAGAAGATAGCCTTGGGACTAGAGAGGTCAGAGACAAACCAAGAACCACCACAGCCTGCCAGCTACCAGAAATGTGACAACTCTAATCTTGACATAAAACCCTACCTTGGATCAGAGACATCAGAGACAGCATGGTCCTGTGACACCTTGCCTTTGGACAGGCAGCGTCCAGAAATGTGACACACTCTAATCTTGTCAACAACAACAACAACAACAAAAAAAACCCTACTTTGGATTACTTTCCTATAGCAGCCCTAAGAAACTAATAGTCATCCAAGCCATGATGATTAGTTTTCATTGTCAACTTAACACAATCTGAAAGCACCTGAAAAGAGACTCTCAGTGAAGGATTGTCTGGATTGGATCGTCCTATGGACATATCTGTGGGAGAGTCTCTGGACTCTGTTAATTGAGGTCGTAAGACCCACCCACTGTGGGAGGCACCATTCCTAGGCAGGAGATCTGGGACTGTGACAGAGCAGAGAAAGCAAGTTGAGCACCAGCATGCATCACTCTCTGGTCGTGACTATGGCTACTTCAACAAGTTCCTTCTGCCTTGGCATCGCCTTGATTGCAACCTGCAACTGTAGGTCAAAGAAACCCTTTCTTCATTCAGTTACTCTTGTCAAGGTATTTTATCACAGGGACAGGAAATTAAGCTAAGACACCAGCAATGAGATAAACTATAAAATAGATCAGATGTCATTACTTGAAACAAAAGCATAACACAAAAATTTAAAAATAAAAATGTATCAAAATGTTAATATTCTAGCATTCATTAACAAACCAAAAGCTTTTGGAAACTGCTGAGGAAAACTAAGAATATTCCAAATGACATGAACAGATAATCCACCAAACATAATCTGCAAAAGGTAAAGAAAAATGGTAAAAATATGGGCCTCATTAGATAACCAGAAACAAAAAGGTGATCATGACTTCCTGTATAAAAGACTGTTCACAACACACAAAGAAGGTGCTGCACACCTTTAATCCCACCACTCAGGAGCCGAGGCAGGCAAATTTCTGAGATCAAGACCAGCCTTTTCTATGTAGCAAGTTCCAGGCCAGCCAGGACTACAGGAAGACCATTTCCAAAAATAATAATAAATAAATAATAAGTAATTAACTTCCAATTCAACACATTAAAATAACTAATACTTATTATAAAAGGACAAAGACTTACATAAAATCATTAAAGATACTTCCATTTTTGGTAGTTATTTCTTTAGCTATTTCTGCTGACAGAGTAAGACTGTGACTAACTAACGTTTTGCCTGTTTTGCCTTTTAAGTTGCTGTACAATTTTCTAAGTAAAGAAATAAAAACTGGGGCTGAAGAGATGACTCAGTTGTTAAGAAGATCCAGGTTTGGTTCCCAGCACACACTTGGTGGCTAACAACCATCCATAACTCCAGTACCAGGGGAATCCGACAAACCTCTTCTGACCTCCACGGGCACTGCACAACACAGGTGCACTTACATGCATGCAAGTTTTACACTAATACCCACAAAAATATAAATAAATAAAATATTTTTAAAGAAATGAAAACTAAATATTAAATAATATTTAACTATTTTCAGAAGGTTTTGATGTGGAAAAGAAGAATAAGTAGAATACAAAAAAAGGTATAATTTTAACTGAAAATATATGAAAGCTTAAATGGGTAAAAAAAATCCAGGCTTTTCACAGTGAGCTCTGACTTAGGACATTGCTTTTTCTTTATTTTATTTTCTTTTTTTTTCAGGATGACAGGCAATATACTTCTAATTTCTCATCAGTGAGGTGGGTCTGGGTTTGGGTCTTGGACTCGTATCTGATAAGGCATGATCTGGGATTGGAGGCCTGGGTCACTATGGTTAGCTCAATAATGAAAATCTTTGGTAAGTGAGATTAAAGTGAAAAACAGCAAGGGAGGTAATATAATCATAGGTTTCATGGCTGACATGGTCATCTGCAGTTAAAAACAAATGGTCCCATTCTCACTGGGGACAGAGAAGCCAAGATTACACCCAGGAGATGAATACTCAGCTGTAGCAAGCAGTTGCCAAAACAGTGCTCAATTCCTGCCTCTAGAGCACATCATGAGGCACAGGATCGCAAGGACTTCCTTCCCTTCCTTTCAGCAAGCTTTGTAGATAGGAACTGAAAAAATAAAGCAGGTGGTGTTTTCCGTTTTCATTATATTCTGCATGAGCAGAACCCTTTCAGCTTGCTTTGTATAGAATTCAACTTCTGTAACTCGCCAGTGGCTTCATAAATGCTTACTGACCTTCTGGAACCTACAGAGTTAGAGCTGGCAAGGACAATGTGGGAAAGAGCACAAAGTATATGTATATTTCCTTCCAAATATGCTTAATTAGAGCATCTCCATCCAGTGCCCTGTTTCATCTAATTCAAAAACAGTACGGTCTGAGCAGTGGTAATAGAGACTCATTAAGTTCCATTAGCTGCAGACACATCGAATGGATACAATAGAAGCCAGCCACTATTCACAGCAACAGGTAGTGCACCACAATAGAAACCTGTTAGACAAATAACCTGGTGGCCTGAAATCGGGTCCTCTTGCTTTTTACAGATACTCATTTTCTAAAACGCAGTGTCCTGGGAAGCGTATTTTAATTATATTCCTGGACCACCGACTATATTAATTCAACCTAGCTTTTCAGTCATCCTCACATATAAAACAAATTCTTACTATTTCAGTTTCCTCTGTGAAAGGTCTGGGTGGAAGAAAGACAGCCATGGTGACTGTTTTACTGTGTGCCTTTAGACGAGATTCTTTAAAATGAACAATAAGGAGCATAATTACAGTCAGCCTGACAGTCCCATCCCTCCAGGGCTCACTGTGTGCCAAGCATTTCACTAAGGTTCTACACATTCTGTTTTCTTACACAACATAACAGTTCCACGAAGTCAGCATGACTATCGCTGCCCTTGTAAAAGGGGGGTTAGCTTACATAGCCAATGTCACATGACTGGGCATCAAAGCAAGACAGTATGACATCAATGACACCCACCACTGCAGTCAGTCTGGTAGCCCTCATTTGGGACTGAGGCAGGTTTCTCTGGGGAATCTTGGAGTCAAGTGCCTGGAGTCAGTCACAGATGCTCCTCAATAGACCTCAGGCAGAACCAGTGGAACTTGCTGAGTTGGAACTGCACATCTGAGCTACCAAACACACGATGTTGAAGCTTTTACATGTTTTAGAAACAGCAGCATTTCCCAAATATAATGCACCTAGAATGCTTGATATGAAAAGAGACCCACAGGCATCCTACTCCAAAGAACAGAGGGAGGAGAGGAGCCAACACTGGGGAGATTGAAGTAGTAGCTGCTGCTCCAAATAAAGAGAGCGAGGTGCCAGCCTCAGTGCCTCTCTCCGTCCACACTACGAGTCGTTCCATTTTAGAAGGTGGGTGGTACTGCCTTTGGACACAGAAAATGTGCAATGGCTTCCAGCATCTCCTTACACTGCCTCTCCCAAGCGTTGCTCAGTCTCCTCCCTGCCGTGCCTCAATTTTGAGCTGCCCTGAAATGACCTCAACAAGGATGGCAATAGAAAATCAGTGCCACTGAGACCATTCTAGCAAGAAACTGCATTAAGTGGAAGTCAAATCAGAACTTTCAAAAGCCATATAGTCATTTGATGTCTATCTTCCTTTCAAATTCAAGAGAAAGGACACGGTGTACGAGGGCTGGTCCTGGGGTTGCATTACCGTCTGCCCTGAGCTGCTTGTTTCAAGTGCCTGGCTCTGGGCTCTCACTCTGTACTCCCTCAGCTTCTGAGTACTCTCCTGTCCACACCTTGCTTCAACTCCCTGGACCTGATCTTCCCAGGTTTCTCCATGAGTTAATTTATCTTTTTCCACCCATTTTACAGATGGCGGCCCCACAGGCGCTGAATCTTCATTCCACTTCTTGTTGTATTGCTTCCCACAGTTGGCAGCTGACACTCACAGACTCTCCTAATAAGCAGGCATGTCTTTGTCCAGGTCCAAGTTGCCCCGGAGCTTCAGATGCTTTTGTCCCAAGTCCCAAGTCTGCTGGACATCTGGTGTTAACTGTGCCACATTCATCTCAAGAGACAAACACAAACCTTCTTGCTTTCCCTCACACGTATATACACTCTGTCTCCTGGCAATGCCACTTGTTCCCTGGTGGCTCCACACAAGCCCAATAGGCGTGCTGGGCTCTATCCTGTCCCCTTGGCTCCATCTATTCCCTACTACACTTCATGAACTGCCTGTCCTAAGTACACATGTCCTGTGCTCCATCCCACAGCCATAGTCTGAGCTATGATGTTCTCTCACCTGGAACCCCTGGTCCCCATCTGGCTCCTCAAATCCACACTGTAATCGAAGAAATCTACCAAGAAGGTAAGCTCGTCCATATGAGACAATCCCTGTTCTCCTTCCCCAGCTAGCCAGAGTAAGGGCTGTGCTGACCTTATGTTGTTTATCTCCCTCAAGGTAGAGAAGGGAATTCATAATGGTTTGTCCTCATTATCAACTTCACAGGATTTAGAATCAGCATGGAAACACACCTCTTAGTTTATCTATGAAGGTGTTTCCAGAGATGTTTAATTGCTGTAGAAAGACCCATGCTGAATGTAGGTGGCACCTTCCCATTCCTCTCCCCTCTCTGCTTCCTGACAGCAGATTCCACGCGGCAGCTGCTTCGCCTTCCCACGGACATGCCTTCCCATCTGTATGGACTGTGTCCTCGAGCTGCAACTCAAGATAAACCTCTCCTCTCTTAAGTAGATTCTTTTCACCAATACAGTACTTTTAAGGAAATTTGACTCCCAATATTTGCAATCTTTTTTGTCCAAGTAGGTTTCACTGTTTCTTTCTATCCAACAGTCCTGTGCCTTTATTTTATCAGTTAATCCTCACAACTCTGAGATTGGCCTATATTCATATTTATTTCACAAAGAAGGAAACTATAGTTCAAAGCAGTTTAGTAAAAGTTACCAAGAACATACAGCTTAATGGGCAGAACCATAACTTCATCCCAACTATGCAAACTCCAACAGAAGCACACAGGTCACACAAGACCCAGAGCCTAGTCAGCCCACAGCCCTGGAGGAGCACAGCTGTCAAAGAGTCAGAATGTGTTTGAAAGCAAAGACAAAGTTCAGACACTGATAGCCTATAGATACTATTTAGACAAAATAAAATTCTATGGTCCACAAATCATTTGATAATCAACATTTTCTCAATATTAAATTTGATCTAAAATTCAACCAGTTACATAAACACATATTTAATATATATGCTTATAAACAGAAAAGTATAGAATTACTTAATATGCCTATGCCTCTGATAAACCATTTAGAAAGTTCTTAATGTTAGTCCATTCTAAATGAAGTTGTATTTATTTAAGAACTCACAGCTATCTATCTGTCTGACATTTGGACATTAGAAAAACACACATACAAAATTAGTTTAACATTCTATGGTCAATCTCAAGTATATTCAAAAATGAAGGAAGGTATTTAATTGTGTCAATTTGTTTCAACTTACAAGAGCAATTCTATTTTCAGAAGTCTGTACAATCTGGACACTCTTGTACATTCTAACACAATGGCACACATGCGCAATTACTATAGTGACACATCTAGGTTTTGATCCCACCAGTTTCCTAATACATTCCCTTTATCTGACACATCTCTCCTCTTTGCTCAAACCTCTGGATGCCCTCCCTAAACCACTTCCCCTCCTACAAGTCGCAGGAAGCTTAAGGACCTCCGCGGTGGCTTCGCCACAGCACCTTCGCTCTGCCCCACCTCCATTAGCTGCTCCACTGCCGGTCATCTCTCCTGCTCTCTTGGGTAAAAACCGAGGCAAGACATTTCCAGAGCCTGACAAATAGATGTGGTCAACTCATATACAACAGAGGCAGCTCAGCATGTCTCCACGTCTCATCTTGTTTTCCTTCACAGCTAAACTTCTCACCTAAGCTGTCTGCTGTTGCTGGCTCTGTCCTTCCTGCTCTCTCTTCACTTCAGAGAAGCTGCCTCCAGCTCCACCTCCAACAAATGCTGGTTAGGACAGAAATCCGGAGCCTCTGCCAGAAGCTGCCCTCTTTCTCCTGTGGTTATTGCTGGACCGGTATACTGCCTCCAGTGGCCTCCAGTGCCTCTCCTTCAACAGGTGCATCACGGCACCACGTGGCCACCTCACAGTGGCCTTCCTGGACCAGGCTATGTAAAGCAGGACAACCCAACGCCCCACACTGCAAGGTCTTCCGTCACCATCTTCCCCTTTCCCTTAAACTATTCTATTTTTTTCACAGCTTTTAAAAGAATGTTTTAATTTTTTTATTTATTTTTATGTGTATGAGTATTCTGCCTGCATATATGTATATGTGTACACCAAGTGCGAGCAGTGCCCAAGGAGTCTAGAAGATGACACTGGATCTATAAGAACTGGAGTTACAGACCATTGTGAGGCTCTATGTGGGTGGTGGGAACTGAACCAGGGTCCTCTGCAAGAGCAGCCAGTGCTTTTCACCACTGAGCCATCTCTCCAGCCTAGCTGTTCATAGCTTTTTACTGACTGGCATTAACTCGCACGTTTCCTTGATTATCTTGCGCTGTCTGCTTCATTTTCCTCAACCCCTCCTCCACAAGCAAACACTAGAATGTGATTCCTTAAGACGGGGTCTCCTAGCCACCTCGTAACTGGAGAACAAACAGTATGTGCAGTAAACATGCACCGATTGCACAAATCATATTGCCAATAAATGATTCAAACGGCACAGAACCCAAACCTCTGGGATTTGAAAGCAGATCATTTGTTCCTTTAGATATTTCAGCACAATCATGATTTAGTGGGAATAAAAAGAGAGAGGTTTAACCTTTCTGATGTCACTCGGATCTGTTCCTCAGAACTACAATTCAGAACATCCATCTTCTCATGGAAATATTTTTCCACACACTGCTCCTCGAAATCGTGAAGCCTTTTCAGGTCTTCCTTACTTAGGTACAGTTCTGTGGAGACAAGCATCATAAAGAACCATTCTTCGCTCTTAATAGGAAACTGGTACAGAATGTAGGTTGTTCCCCTAGTGGTTCGTGTGCAGGAAACCCTGGTCCTCAGTGTGGTGATGCTGAGGAGGTGGAACCCTACCTAGGTGGTGACTAAATCATGGAGAGCACCTGTGGAAGGGAATAATGTAGTTCTCACAGAACCGGTCACGTCAAGCCCGTCACGCCTAGATCTCTTGCTTTCTTGCTCCCCGTCTCTCCATATAATGTTCTTCATCCCTCCCTCCTTCCTTCCTTCCTTCCGTCTACCCTTCTCACTCTCCTTTCCTCCCTCCCAACCTCACCTCATACATTCAAATCACATGAAGCTGCCCACCATGTTATAATGTAACTGGACGGCCATCCCCAGAGACTGATCAAATGGAGACACATAATCTTGGACATTCAGCCTGCAGAACTGGGTGCTAAATACGGTAGATCCTCGAAAAATGAAGTTACAGGCACTTCTGAACATGCTGTCAAAAATCTGCAGATAGCATTTGGTTTCCTAAAAATCAAGCTACTCTTGGCCAGATGCCTTACCAATAATATAGTTGATTAACACATACTGTGTTGGGTTTTGTCTACTTAATACAAAATAGTTACTAAGGACAAAGAACCTCAGTTGAGGGATTTCCTCTATCAGACTAGTCTGTAGGCCTGTCTGAAGGGAGTTTTCTTGATTTTTGCTTGAGGCTGGAGGGCCCAGTCCATGGTGGGCAGTGGGCTGGGCAGGTGGCCTGGGTTGTATAAAAGAAGTGCTGAGCAAGTCAGTAAGCACTGCTCCTCCATGGTCTGCTCAAGGTCCTGTCTCCGGGATTCGACCTCCCTCAGTGACGGACTGTGGTTAGGACCTGTACTCGGGATAAACCTTTTCCTCTCCAAGATGCTTTTGATCAGTGCTTTATGATGTCAATAGAGAGGCAAACTAGGACATGTATCCTATATGATATATGCATTATATATGGTGAAAATTGTGAGAATTCACTTTCTAACTTCAACAAGAAATTTACTGGAGAGATGCACTGCTCACATGGTGACAAGCATCGCAGAGTGTTTTAAGCAGATGCAACACAAATTCACAAGAGCCGAAGGTGACTAGGAAATGTCACAATATGTGCTACAGTTAACTGATGCAGTTGCAATTCAATACTGCATCTTTGCAAATACATTTCTTACATTTTTCTTGACTACAAACAGTACCATGTAGATAATGTGATTGCACTTTAATAAATTTTAATTTTTATGTTTTTGTGCCCGTTAATGGTGCTAAATTATAAAATATACTATTGATTATTCTATGTATATTTGCCTAACTCTTCCTGTGTCTGCGTTCCTGTTCATGTGGGGGAAGGGGAGGAACACGTGGGTGGGGTGCACACACACGTGCGTCCATCTGTGCAGAAACCAGTGCTGTTTCTTGTCAGGGTCGCTCACTGGCCTGGAACTCAACAATCAGGTTAGACTGGCTAATCAGAGAGTCTAAGGGATCCGCCTGTCTCTGCCTCCCCAATGCTGGGATTAAAATCATGAACTCCCACACCAAGCTATTCCACCAGAGTTCTGGGAATCAAACTCAAGTCCTCATGCTTGCACACTCAGCAAGTATACTACCAACTGAGCCATCATCCCAGCAGCTAACTTTTTCTTAATTTTGTTTATATTTGTATGCTATATGATTGGCCTTTGAGAGTTTTTGTTTCCTTCTCTTTCTCCTAGTATTTTACTCTGTTTGATTGTGTATGGGGGGGTGCTTGTGGGGCGTTGCTTTTAAGACACAGTCTCCCTATGTAGCTCTTGGGGACCTCACACCTGCAGGAACTCTTCCACCTCCCCAAGTCTGTGATTTACAGGTATGTGCCAACATTTCCAGCACAGTCTTTGAGTGTTTCAACTTATCACAAATCTTCAAAAACAAAATCACCATATAAATGGATTTGCAGTTGAAACTTGATTGTTCAAGAGTCAATTGTAAACCTTTTATTTATTAAGTGTCTAGCCTCAGGTATCTTGTCACAGCAGTTTGATGAATATGAATGCCTTATCTTTCACTTATGTGACAAATGACAACTTATGTGACAGTCACCACCTTCTCCTACTGTGTGCCTAGAAATGCAATACATACAAACAGCTAGAAACACCATGCTGAGTCCGTCTTACTTCTTTGAACATGACTACCAGACAAATGCTTTCTCTTCAGTATTTTTGTAATTTTCAGTGTTTTCACGTTAACAGAAATTCACTACATTTATATGTAACTGGAAAGAGCCTCTAATTGTCCTTCTTTCTACCAACTACTTTAACTTCTAAACTGACACTAAGTAATCTACAGGGGAAAATTGAGATCTTCTATTGCAGCACCAAGTTTAAAGAAATTCAGTCTTGTCGGGTTGAATATGCAGAGTCCTTCTATTGAAGAATGAGGCATTATCATGACCAGTCAAAGGCCAGTCAAGGCTGCACAACTTCTCTGAAGTAATTAACTCATTGAAGGACACCATGTGATGCTAAGGCCAGTGCAATCCTTCATCAAACTTTACCATTCACATTTATCTGCTATCTTGGTTTTTTCCTAGTGGAATAAAATATTCTTTAAGTGTGTTTCTAATACTTGGAAAATATAAAGATGATGTTATTAAAAGAACAAAACTGGGAAGTCTCAGCTTCGTGTAAATCAGGAGAAAAGTAACTATGACATTTGTCCGTAATGTATAAAGAATGCGATGGTTTATTTTTCCGATAAAATGGGGGACAAAATATTCATTTTAAAACTGAAAGTGCTGTATAAAAAAGAAAGGGGGGGACAGTAGCTGTGAAAATGTGCTCGCAACTGAAGCACACAGTATTTTCTGATTTACATAGTGTGGAAGAACCATTCTGGCCCCAAAACATTGATCCCCTCCCACAAATAGTGAATTCAACTGTCTTAAAAGCATGAAGTTTTACAGCCCCGGCGACGTGCATCTGCGGTGGATCCGGGCGAACAGAAGAGTTTCTCAAATTATCCACCTGGTGTCGCTGCTGCTCCGTCTACAGACGCCTCTGTCCTTACAGAGGCGAAGCCAGGCCAGCAAGCACTCACCTCAATGACCAAAACTGAATGTTCTGTGAAACCACCCTAAGAGGCCCAAATAAAGGCGAGTCCGGGAAAGGTTCCTCCAAATGGCGGTGGAAGTCTGGCAAACCTCAGGATCTTTCCTGGCTCACACACTATGAGACTGCCCTGGCTCTCCAGCCAGTACCAAGGACCCCTGGCTCCCTACCAGAACCCTAAAATTCACAGTACAGTTATATGGCTCCATGCTAACTTCAGTTGTATCTTTTCTGTCTGTCTGTCTGTTGTTTGTTGTATTGGGTTTTGGAGTCTGTGTCTGGTTTAGGCTGGCCTTGATTTCATGACCTGCTTGATTTGGCTTTTCCCAAGAGCTGGGATTACAGGCAGGTGACACCCAGATTTTTGGTTCCTTCTGAAGGCTAAATCACTTGGGAAGAAATAACAAAGGATAATCTTCAAAGTGACTCAGAAGAGAGAAAATAGTTTACAGGCCATGTACCACAAATAACCCCAGGCAACATTTCACTAGGGCTAGCCTGGCTCTTAAAAGATTTAGCATGCAAATAGCATAACTAGCCCCTTTCTGAAACTTCTGGAATCAGTAGCATTTTAATGCTGAGAATTTTTCAGTTTTCAAAAAGTAATATGGTAAAACTTCCACAAATGAAATGAAATCTCTCAGTGGAGCTCAGTCAGTCTTTGAAAACCACCCAAAAAAGCTTAAGTGGCCTTCCCCCAGCTCCCTTTTCTGGGCTGCTCCTGCCAAAGGGAATCTTTCTCTGATTTGAAGGATGAAAGGACTGTCTGGTTTTCAAAGGCATTTTTGTTGTTTATTACATTTGTGTGTGTGTGTGTGTATGGTCAAAGGACAACTTGTAAGAGTTGTTCTCTCTCTTGAGCCAGGTATGGTGGCCCATGCCTTCAATACCAGCACTTGGGAGGGAGAGGTAGGTGAATCTCTGAGATCAAAGCCACCCTAGTCTACATAGTGAGTTCCAGGCTAGCTGTGGCTACAGAAAGACCCTGTCTCAAAAAAAGGGGGAGTGGTTCTTTCCATCTTACTCCTGTCTTGTCCTGTCCTGTATATATAGAAATATATAGGAATTATCTAGAAACAGGCCTGGTGCCAATTGATAGAAGCCACAAGAATCTGTGAAAACGCAATCACGAAAGTCCTCTTGTAAGGCATCATGGTCAGACCATGAGGTCATGATGAGCTGGAAGGTTGCCAAAACATACAGACATAGAATTTGAACCCCAGATTCCTTAACTGTGGATCACGACCCATATGACATCACATAACCGAATGAGGAAGTAGCAAAAAAGCATGCTACAAGAGTAGGAGGCTTCTGAACATACCCTAAGCAAACTCACTGAAAGTCAGGCTTGTGGATCTGAGATGTTTCTGGCAGTGGCACAGGCTTGATTCATATGAGGCTTCGCAACAGCCTTGGTTCTGAACACTCAGTGCACGTGACATTCACCACATAGCACCCATGCACTCCTGAAACACTAGGCCTTGGATTTCAGGCCATTGTCTGCTAGGAATTTACTGAACATACAGTTTTCTGCTCTTAAAGAAACATCACAGTTCAATTACAGAAAACAAAGAATTTTAATATTTTCCTATCATCATCATCAAATTGATATATCTTTGAATTGTGTTGTGTTAGATGATTTCTAAAAAAACTGTTGTTTGAGTTGCTGACTCAAGTTTCATAAAAAGTTGTTAAATAAATTTTGGTTTAGGACAGACTTTCTAACAATTTCTGATGTGACTCTAAATATACTTTATATTTTATAGTATTTCTGCAAAGAGAGTCTTAGCTTTGATAATTATAAAATCAAAGTATTCATCCACTCTGAAAACACTGAAGATACTCTACATCTTGCAGTATATATTCAGCCAGGATTAAATTCTTTATGTAAAAATAAACAAGTATATTCATTTTATTGGTATGTAAATTTGATTTGTCTTTGATAAATGATAAAATTATGTGTATTTCAAAGAATTGTTTTAAATAGACTTCTTTATGATTTTTTAATCAGTGAATACTTGATTTATATACCTATTATATATGTGTATATATATCCATATACTGAGGATTACACTTAGAAAGTTTAAGTATTTTGATTTAAATATTTTATTAATTATTTTTATTTTGTTTGTATATGAGTGTATCACCTACATGTATGTAACTGTGTCTGTGTCATACAATGCCCATGGAGGTCAGAAGAGGGTGTCAGATTCCCTGGAACTGGAGCTATGGACAGTTGTTAGTCACCATGTGGATGCTGGGAACTGAACCCAGGCCCTCTGCAAGAGCAGTCAATGCTATTAACCACTGAGCCCTAAGTATCCTGATTTAAACAAAGGAAGAACCCACATTTTCATCTCTGCATTTTGAGTTGAAAATCTTGAGACCAAGGACCCACATCTGTGTTCAGCCAGTTAAAGAACCATAGGGCCTGGACTCCAGTTAATCCCAGAGAAGCCTTGCTTCTCGGTTTCCCTCGATCACCTTTCTACACAAAAAGGTACTAGATGGGGGGAGGGGGGCCAAGGGGTCTAGTGACTGCTCTCTAGGAGCTGTTCAGACAAGTTCCCAGGTCAGCAGAGAAAACCCAGGTTTTCTAGATGACCCAAAGCCTTCATAAATTCAAACAAAGATTCTGTCCTCCTGCTCTTTTCTTTCAAAGTACCATTGATAGCATCTAACAAAGGCAAAATTCGAGACCCCAGGCATCAACTGATCCTCTGCTGCGAGTGGCCTGTCAGAGCCTTCATCCTGCACCTCTGCTGTAATTCCCAGTGCTCCAGGTGTCTCTCTGCCCCTTACTCTCTTTCCTCCTCCTCATCCACCTGAAAAACTTACTAAGTCCTACGTCGCCCTCTTCCTGGTCCTGTAGCACTCGCCGACAGCACAGCCCTCTGACGAGCAGGCACACGTGGCTCAGCAGGATGAAGGGAGGGGGCAGCCAGGGCTTCTGGTGGTAAGTCATGACATAGCGGTAGCGATTGTATTTCCACAGTTTATTCGAGATGGACTTCACATCTAAGTAAATGTTGCTGTCGGTTGCATAAAGAGATGGACGTTTTAGTATGGGATCCTAGAAAGGACAGTTAGACTATCTTCCAACTCTTCTGACTGGTTACTCACATTACTAGTAGTTAGTGGGTAATGTGACCATAAAAATATTATCCATTTATGATTTTTATTCCATCAAACAAAATGCATTAGTCACTTCTTACTATGAAATATACTCATCAGAATGAGGAAAAGGCAGAAATTACAATCAGATACCAGAAAACTAAAACCATTTTGTGCAGGGAGCAGACAACGTCCTCTTGCATCAGCACAGCTGGTGGGTCCCTTCCACTTCATTGCTCTTCTTTGAAACATAATTCACCCCCTCACTGTAAGCAAGTTTAATGTTCCTCTGTATTATCAGCCTTACCAAGTTTTCTTTTAAAGGCCAAATGTGAAACTGCTAGAATAATTCTAACTAAAACATTCTAACAGAACTGCATTAATTAAGAAGACGGAGGATAAAAATGTATCTATCCTAAAATAAACCAATAAGCAGAGCTTCTAACAGAAACTTGCATATGAACCATTCACATTAACTTTATAATGAAAGTAAGCTTGATTGGCATCTCTTTGGATCTTCTCTGAAAATATACACCACTTTTAAAGAAAGACAATAAATAACCACTTTATAGAACTCCAAATGAAAATTATACAGTTCTTAGACATAACATATCCTACACTACTTATATATTTAACATACTGTGAGTGGACGGCCCAATGGAATATCCATTTTAGCATTCTATTTAAACTGAAAAAAAGTTGTTTCTTCCTAGAAAAATAGCAGAGTAGAACTTGAGTTGGGTAGCCAAATTTAGCCAATAAAAGTATAAACCACCATAACTTGACCAGTGACAAAAAGAAGGAGCCATAACTATCCTGCAAAGAGCCAGCTTAGGGTGAAAGTGAGAGAGAGGACAATCAACACACAAATGGGTTAGAACTCTGATTCTCAGTGCCATCACTGAGCCCTCAGCATCAGCATCACCAGAGCACAAACAAACATGCGCATTTCTGGGCTCTATCTCAACACTACTGAATAGAAAACTGTGAGGGGATCATTAGCCCGAAGTTCTGCGAGCCGTCAAGGTGAGCCTCAGTTACATGTCTTCAGTGTTCACCCACAGGTAGCAACTTCCACAGGGTCTTTAATGGTAAGAAGTCTCTCTTAAAGGCTCCTAGATAAACGGTCAGATCTGGGATCACCCAATCGGTTTGGTCCCCAGAGTGTTCATTTCTACATTGAGGGGAAGAGAAAGAACGGAAAAAAGAAAGCGATGGAGGGGAGAGGAAAAGAGACGAAGGAAGGGGAAGAGAGGGACGGGGTCGCGAGAGGGAAACGACTCCAGGGTTTAAATTGGGACAACTGAGACAAAGGAGCTTCAAGAGAGGCTCACATTCTTCCTCACAGATTTGAGGGACTAGAAACAGGGTAAGTACACTCTGTGAAAGAGGGGGATTCAAGAGTCTGAACATCCTGTGTTGAAGAAATAAACTACACCTCTGACGCCAGGAGAGACGGCTGTACCTGTATGAACACACTTTGAGAAAAGCTAGACTAGAGATATAAAGCAGGATTTCCCACATATACCAGAAGCTGAATAAGATCATAGAAAAGCATAAATAAAGGAAAAGCAAGGTCTAGGCCCAAGGTCATTTGAATGGGAAAAATGGAAATGCTGAGTCAGAAAGGGACTGAGGAGTGAAGTCTGATGGAGAAGAGAAGGAGATAGGCAGGCGTGGAGAAGCTCAGGCGAGGCGCAGTTCTGCCGCCTCATTCTGCATGATTCCCACCCACTACCCAGGACAAGGGCTTTGTTTATCACTCCCATTTGTTTATGACTTCCAGCTTCTGAGTCCTTCCTACCAGTAAATTTCATGCCTTTACTTGAAAACCAGGTAATAAAAATGAAACACACACCAAAAGGGAATGATTACAGACTCAACATGCAAGTGAATATGCTCAACATGCCTGCTCCCATTTTTTAAGCTAAAATAACCATATTTCATTAAAGTCACGTACTTGAAGCAAGCGATTAGCAGGTTCACCATGATGATGTATTGCACAAAGAGGTAGACAGCTTGCAGGAATGGAGTCAGAAAGGAACCGGGAGGGCAAGATGGTTCATTTGAGCAAACTACAAAGAATTTAAAATGAGAGATCAGATAAATCACGGTCCTGGAGCCCTCTATGAATGTTTAGCCCATTAACTAGGCAGAATACCACAAACTTTACACATTTTCAAGATGCAGGTACATTCTTTCCAGATTTGCTTTTACTCTGAGTATCTGCAGTGATTCAGTGTCTGCATGAAGGCAGAGTCCCATGCATACCATCTATCTCAGAAGCATACACTTCTCCATACATCATCCAATATGGCTCGAACACGATATCTCGAGCCAGTGTCCAAGATGGAGGCTCCTTCGGTGACAGGATGGCTTTGCGTGCCACACCAAAGCTCAGTAGGACAATAGCCATCATGATCACAATGTAGAACATGTTTGCTGCCTGCAAAACAGCACAGCACAATCAGAATTTACCACAAAACAAGCCCTGGCAGCCATCACCACCACAAGTATTAATAGTAAGACCATCTAGTCAGTGGCTAAAATGCCTTGAACCATAAGTAGCTGAGTTTTCTCTAACTAAAGTACTTTCTTTTCTCTGCACAGTATGTGTCTCAGGTCAGTGGAATCTACAGAGCTACATAAATGTGCTGAGAGAACAGAACATGAGCCTCAGTGTTAAAAGCTCTTGACTGGTTAGCATCCAACTTCTCACCAATAGAACCAAAGGAAAAGGAAAAGACATAAGCTGCGTTCAAGTTATTCAAATGACTCCTAATTCCCAGAATTGTCTCCCAGAGCTATTTATCATCTCGGGAACTGGGCAGACCAGTTTCCTTTCACCTATTAAAATACAGCAACTCACTAGGCACGGTGGCGCATGCCTTTAATCCCAGCACTTGGGAGGCAGAGGCAGGTGGATCTCTGTGAGATTGAGGTCATTTGGGGTCTACAGGGAGACCCTGTCTAAAAACAAACAAATTTTAAAAATATATATATCAATAGGCTATTTGTCCACTTGTTAACTGTGGCACACCCAAGAGTCACCAAAATTTCCATCCACGTGCCATAGCCTTCTCCACATTTCTCATCCTGCTGCCACAAGGCAGAAGACATGAGATCTGGTATAGCTGGTGAGAACAACAGTGACTGGGCCACTTCCTATCTGGAGCTGTCAAACACTGCTAGACTTTCTCTGTCCCTCATGTTACTGACATAGGGATCCTAGAAGCTTCAAATCGGCTTAGCTATGCTACACAGTGGAACCATCCCACATCCTGGAATCAACAATTAGACACCATCAAACCTGGCTTCAGGGAGAAGAGGGCTTGTTCCAAATCCCTGAGATGTTACTTCAGTATAGCCCCACTAATAAATGTCAGTGTCATCAAAACCAAAAGGAAAAAAAGTGTCAAGTAAGACAAAAGAAAGCAGAGGTCTGGGCCTAGGGGTCGGTGGTAAGGTTCTTATCTCTCATGCACAAGGCCCTAAGTTAAATAACCAGTCCAAAAGGGAGGAGGAGGAGGAAGAAGAGGAGGAGGAAGAGGAGGAGAAGGAAGAGAAAGATGAAGGGGGAGGAGGTAGTCCTGGGCAGGTAGTTCCAGGTTAAATAAGAAAGCAGGCTAAGAGTAAGCCAGAGAAGCAAGCCAGTAAATAGCATTCCCTGGTGGTCTGTGCTCCAGCTCCCCGCCCCCAGCTCCCCACCTCCAGGTTCCTGCCTCCAGGTTCCTGGCCTGAGCTCTTACCCTGGCTTCTGTCGATGATGAACTGTGATCCAGATGAGTAAATCAAATAAATCCTTTCCTCCCCAAGTTGGTTCTCATCAGTGTTTAATCATAAGAATAGAAAACTGACTAGAACACATGCCCTTGAGGGATCTACTTAACTTCCATTTCCTTACACATAAATGTAGATACTACTATTTATTTCATAAAGTTGCTAAAAACATTATTATACACAAAGTACATAATGCAGGGTGTGTGGTCCATAGTGAGCACCACTTAAGCACAGGCGAGAGGGAGTGACAAAAGAATAAACTTCCAAAGCAAATATTCTCAACGCTGGCCACACACAAATCCAGCTACCTAGGACTGCTATGCCCAGAGATTAGTGCAACTCGACCCCATACAGCCAGCCCCTCAGAACTAAACTGAGTGTCCATATTCACTACCCAATATGCTGTCCAGGCACCTCTATTATATATGAGTTTATGGGTAGGCAGAATGAGTTTCTTTGCCTGTAGATGCTATTCAAAAGCTAAACTATTGGGTTAGAGAGATGGCTCAGTGGTAATGTGCTTGTTGGGCAAGCATGAGGACCTGAGTTTGGATCCCCAGGACCAACATAAAAACTAGGCACAATGCAGAGACAGGTAGATCCTGAAGCTCACTAGGCTCCAGTCTAGACAAAGCTGGGTCAGTGAAAGACCCTGCCTCAAAAAATAAGGTGGAGAATGATAGAAAAAGACAGTGTTGCCTTGTGGCCGAGAGAGAGAGAGAGAGAGAGAGAGAGAGAGAACACGAATATGAAACGAGAAATCAATGGAACCATACGAAAAGGACACTGTATATATATATCACACTTTTATATCACTTTTATATCACAGATATAAAAATCACACTGTACACACCATTTTTGCGACCATGGTCACGTATGGACCCGCATGTTGATTAACAGCAAAGAAGTCCATGAGCCGAGAGAACCAGAATATGATGTCTATGCAGTAAATGAGTCTTCCTGCTGTGTGCAAAGGCGGGTGACCCCACCGCAGGCCAAATCCAATTGAAAACAGGCCAATGGCCACGGTTTCCATTAAGTTCCAGTATTCACTCAGCCACATCTTCACCTTTTGAGTAAACTTCCCTGGTTCAGAAATGCAAATCTAAAGAAAGAAAGAGTGGGAAATTTAAAGGACAGGGTTCAGGACTGGGGTGGAGCTCCGTGCTAGAGCACTGGCCCAGCACACACAATCAAGTTCATTCCCTAGTCCTGCAGAGGGACTAGACCCCATCATTACCATTTCATCACATGTATCGACCCAAATCCCAGAAAAGTCCATATACCAAGGGAATTTTAAGACTTACTTTATCTTTAGTAATAAATTATTTAAACAATCCTATAAATATATTTTAATGCCTGTTAACTAAAATCAACTAAAATTAAATTAACATTAATGTCTAGTTTTAAAACCACTAACCCTAACAACTCACTCAAAAACCAGACTAGAAATTTTTAAAAATTACAAGTACTCTTTTCCTAAGCTAACATGGGCCAACACCATATCTCAGAACTCTACATTGATAGATCTGTAGAGCTATGGTTCTGTTTCATGAGATAGAGCAGAGGACAGACTGGATGGAAACCAAGCATCTGTGATCTAGCTACTACTGAGTGAGCTCTTAGCAAACTACTAAGAATGTGATGTTGGCACTCACTAGTCTAAGAAATTTCCCCTGGAATTCTGTATCAGACATAATGCAATGTAAAACAGTAAACCTGTTTTCCCTGAAACACAAAAAATATGCTATAATTCAGATGATGTTTTTCTCCCCGGTTATTTCTACAACTAGCAGACAATATAGAATAATTCCAAAAGTACATTTACTTACCGTATAATATTTGCCAAATTACAACTAGAAAACAAAGGTATAGAAATACATGGCCATGCATACCTAGCTAAAACTATCAAGGTCATATGTATTTTTTATTATATTTACAACTGCATTAAGAATGTTGAATTTAAAAAATAAACCAAGAAAAAGGGCCAAACATGGAGGCTCATTGGGGAGGCAGAGGCAGGCAGATCTCTGTGAAACCAAGGCCATCCTGGTCAAGGTCCAGGCCAGCTGGGGCTACAAAGAGACCCTGTCTCAAAAAACCAACAAACAAAGACCACCAACAACAACAAAATGCTAAGTTTTCAAAGTGACTAATGGTAAACTGGAAATGAAAATGTCATTTTGTTTTGAAAATCCAGAATGATTTTCAGCTTCAATTTTCCAAGGAGTTTAATAGGCATTTTCAGATGCTATGAGCCATTCATGGTCACTCTGTGATGTGAAACTGATAATTCCAGATGTTAAAAATCCACCCAGCTCATCCACCCATGAGCAGCAAACAGTTGGAGACTTTTAATAGGAAGTTGATGGCATCACCTACTACTCCCTGGCTAATAGACACACTAAAACTGTGCTGCAAAGTCTAGCAAAACGTACTTGACAAGGATTGAGGACGTTTTTTCCCTAAGTAAGCTTCTTGTAGAAAATCAGAATCAGTATGCCCTCTCCCTCACACCGTTGACATACCACTTTCATCCCCGGAGCAGAGAACCTCTTCTAAGAGTGTGCAGAAAACACAGGTAGAATGAAAGGCACTCACCTCTCTGGCCTTCTCAATGGCGTTGGTGAAAATGTACACGATGACAAGCCACTCCTGCACACTGGGCTGAGGCTGCATCTCCACCAACACCGTGTAAGTGAACAGCATGAGGAATGCCAAATACGCCATCTGTGAGGGACACACGTTCCCTAGATGTGAGCGCAAGTGACCATGGGAGACGCCAAGCAGAAGCAGGCAGAACCCAGAGGAAACACAGGCATACACTTCTACACAACAGCTTGAAAATATAACGGGGGCCGACTTCTGGTTATGAAGGAAAGCATGAGATGTCTACAGTCCATGAAAAATCACTGTACTCAACCACACGGAAAGAGATGCACTCTGGTCCTGGTGACCGTAATCGTTTCATCATGCACACTGGCAGGCTGGTAGCAGGTGAAAGGAATCACATGCCTTCCTTCAAATTTCAACACGAAAACCATGTGTTCCAAGAAAGCCTGACAGGCATCGTCAGTGGATGACTATGTATCCACACATTTACCAGTGTTTATTTCTGCTGAGAATGAATAAATGGTGAATAAACTATTCTAGCTAGGAGCCTGAGCTAGGGCTCAGCTGTTAAGAGTATGCGCTGCTCCTGCAGAGGACCTGAGTTTGCTTTCCAGCCCCCATGTGCTATGGCTTGCCACTGCCTGTAACTCCAGCTCCGGGGAATCCAATGCTCTCTTCTGGACTCCAGGAGTACCTGCTACACACACACACACACACACACACACACACACACACACACACACACACTTAAATTAAATTAAATTAAAAATAAATCTTTTAAATAATCTGGTTACTATAAACATATCATCCAACTGTGTGTCCCTGGAATTAAGGACTGTTGGAAGATGACTTGATTGTCAGCACTCAACCCTCTGCCTGATTCCTGGAAGGCCATGTTAAGTATTACATATTATACCTCGATTGCTAATCTCCTGGATATATTGTTGCCTACTCACAAAAGTGATGGAACAGCACCATCTGAAAGGAGATTTGAGTACATGTGGGGTTATGGTATATGTATATGTTCATATGGTTTGTGTGTGCATGTGTGGTGTGTGTACATGGTCATATATGTATCCGTGGTATATATACATGTTCATATAGGTATGTGTGGTGTATGTACATGGTCATATATGTATCTGTGGTATATATACATGTTCATATAGGTGTGTGTGGTGTATGTACATTTGTGTGTGTGTACATACATGTTCTTATGGAGGTGTGTGTGATGCGTATATGTGTTTGTATGGGGGAGTACAGGTGTGCATGTATGTGTGTGTGCTTATATGGAGGCTAAAGATATCATCTTTGATTATTTCCCGTCTTATTGTTCTTACATTTTTGTTACATGTTTGCGGTGTGTGTGTGTGTGTGTGTGTGTGTGTGTATGTGCATGTGCGTATGTGCATGTGTCCATGGTAAACATGTGGAAGTCAGAGGACACCTTTTAGGAATCAGTTCTCTCCTTCCACCATGTGGGATCCAAGAATTGAAGTCAGGGAGTCAGGCTTGGCATCAAAACCTTTACTCAAGAGCCGTCTCATCAACCTGCCTCCACTTTATTTTTGAGGCATGGTCTTTTACTAAACCTGGAGTTCACTGATACAAAACTAAGCTGATTGGCCCATGAGTTCCAGGGATCTACCAATCTCCATTTCCCCAGCACTGGGATCAAAGACCCAATTTCCATGCCCAGCTTTTTACATGGGTGCCAGGGGTTTGAACAACCTTGTGCTGCAGGTACTTTGCTGACTGAGTCACTTCCGAAGCCCGAAATTTGATATTCAGACATACATACATTCACAGCTATGTATTTATTAAGCATATGAAATAAGTGTGTGGCTGCCAAGTCAATGTCTTCCAATGATGATAGATGATAGATAGATGATAGATAGATAGGCATCTTTCATGTCACACATCTAATGTTTTTGAAATACAAAATATTGGCTGTGAGCAATTTAAGTATTGATATACAATAGAAAAGTGCTACTAAATAAAAGAGAGAAATATTCCAGTACATTTATGCTTCCTCCTAATGTCCACTATTCATGACAGACTCAGTACCTGCTCACACAATGCTTCTTCTAAACTTTTAATAGTAAACTTTTAATACATGGATGAGCACATGCTATTAAAGACAAAGAGAAACAATGCGTTTTGACTATAGAACACATTATTCCTACCCCCCAAATTGATTCAACTGATTATTAGTTTTGTTTGTTTTCTTGTTTGTTTGATTTAATTGCCTAAGATGGAAAAAGAATCCACCACCTACCATTTAGTTATGCAAGCAAGACTGTTGCATTTCATTGTACCGAAAAACTCCAAAGTTGTGCTAAGACTAAGTACTCCAAGAAAAAAAAAATGTCCTGAGAATTGTGGTACGCACCAGTAATCCCAACACTCAGAGGGCAGAGGCAAGAGGATTACTGCAAGTTCAAGGCCAGCCTGAGCTACAGCTACATGTGTAGTAGAATTCTACGCCCAAAACAAGAGGGGGAGAAAAAGACTAGGAGGGCAGGGGTAAAGGGGGAGCGGAGGAGGCGGGCTTATTCTCAAACTCGGGGAGCAGGTGGTCTCTGCTCGAACCTCCTTGTCTTCTCCAACCCTCCTTCCTGCCTACTGTGTCATCCTTTCTCCTTGCTGTTGTCTTTGTTTTCCTTTTGTTCTTGGCATTTTGCTTTTTGTTTGGGTTTGGAGGGAGTTTTAACTAAGATTCTAGATTTTTGTCTCAAGTTGGCAAATCACACATATCATTAGTAACATTATCATGGACTACTAATTATCATTAACATCATATATATATATATAGAGAGAGAGAGAGAGAGAGAGACATACACACACAGACACACACACACACACACACGGGGGGGGGGGGAATTGTAGTGAGACCAACCGTGTAAAACCAAAACTTGACAAAGGGAGCACTGTAGAACTCATAGACTCTCTTGGTCCAGGGGAGGCTCTGAGGCCCATTTCTTAAGTTGAAATGCTGATTTTCATCCAGTTTTTCATCAGGGCCTCTTTCCAAATCAGAGTCTTTCTGAAAAATAAGCAATAGTCTTGTAGGGTGTAGCTCAGTGGCAGACCTCATACTTTATAAGACCGTGGGTTCAATCCCCAGACCTCCCCTCACCAAGACTAACAATCAGAGACACGCAATGCTTTCTGGTCCACAGCTCAACTGAAATGTTGCCATTCTCAACCAATCTGTAGAATGCACTAAATACAGCCTGCCTGCTAGGAATCTGGCCTTGGAGACCAGCAACTGGCTTCTAAGTTTGGAGCTCTGCGGCTCGTGGCTTAGGAGTTACTTCAGTGTCCTACACTCACATGTGAGTACTCGTGTTGCATTTTCTACAAAAAGAATTCAACCTTTCATCTGCTCCTTAAAAGGTATGTGTTAGCCCCAAGAGCGATGAATAATGAGTACACAGGTGTGGGGACGGCTGCCTGCATGTGACCTCATCAGAGCCCACACAGGACAAGTTTCCAGAAGAGGACAGGAGAGAAATGAAAAGAAAACAATCCTCGTGGCCTGGTCACCTTTGGGAGACAGACCGGGGAGGGAGGGAGAAGGAAAAAAGATATCATTCCACTTTATTTCTATTGGGTTTCAATTATTATTGGAAAATGAATTCGTTGTATAATTTTCAAAGTGGCAGTACAAAAAGAGACGAAATGTTCGATGTTCTCTGCTGTCTCTCAGACCGATGTGAGTCCTGCATCATTCAGTGAGTTTGCCCAGCAAACTTTTTCAGGGCAATAAATAAATCCATTTTTGCCTTAATTGTTAACACAGCTGCAGGAAAATGTGACTTTTGAGGCCTGGGATCCAAGTAGGTAACCTCTGGTGTCTGAGGGATGCTCCTGAACTTTCCCAAGTGGGGGTGACGTAACTTAGAGCTGTGGGAACTGACCCAAGTATCAACAGGTTTCAGGTAGCCTAGAATTAAAAATGCCATGAGATTGATGAGGAAAGTTGTCACTTACTGAGATTTTTCAAACATTAAAACCACTTCAGGAAGACCCCGGAAATCAACTTAACTAATGACCTTGCTTCTAAATAATTATCTTACGGTTTGCATTTTCTGAGTGCTTCATGCTCGATTACTCTTGGTAGTTTAGAATAGATGCTAAAGATTAGAAAGGGCTGACTGAGCCCATCTCTGAGCTGACCTCAAAAGCTGCTACCACTATACATACCAGGAAAACGGAATTCAAATTACGGGAGGTTTTTTATTTCCTTTGGTTTTTTTTTTTTCTTTGAAGATAGTGAAGACAAAAATATTTTATTTCGTTTTTATTCCAATCTTCTCTTCCTCCTCTTCCTTTTCCTCTTCCTCTTCCTCTTAGCCTATCCTCCTCTTCCTTCCTCTTTTCTCCTTTCTATTATTAATCTGAAACTAACAAATACATAGAAAAAATCATAACTACAGGGATTGGAGAGATGATTCAGTAGTTAAGAGCTCTGGCTGCTCTTGCAGAAGACCCTGATTCGATTCTCAACACCCACATGGTGGCTAACAACTGTCTGCAACTCCAGATCCAGGGTAATCTGACGCCCTCTTCTGACCTCCATGGGCATTGCATGGCCCAGGTGCACTTATATCCATGCAGGCAATACACTCATATACACAAATATATATACATATATAATAAATAAAATGCTTTTTAAAAGAATAAATCATAACTACAACAATCAGTGACAGATTAGAATTTATTGTTCAATTTTCTCAGTGTGTTCACTGTGATCTATCAACATGTTGAAGCCCAAGCCCACCTCTCTCCTTCTAAAGCTGCTTTTTTTCCAATCATCTCCCTTCAAGCTACTGACCTGCTATAATCATTAATCCTTGGTCATATTTGCTGTCTTTCTTGCCCATACTCCTGCTAAACGATTCCTTTAAAATCTGACTTTTCCTTTCTACGTCTAGGGCTACTGACGCTTGCCTGGACGGCACCCTGGGCTGTTCTCCTTAACTCCAGGCTGTCTTCCTATGAAACTATTCTACACAATGAAGCCAATGATGTTCCTACCAGCAGATCATCTTGCTACTCTGGTCATACACATTCAGTTCTCCAGTGAATGAAACAGAATAATGTATATTCTCTCTCTCTCTCTCTCCCCCCCCCCTCGACATACCAAGAATCTCACAATCTGACTTTCATCTGTTTCCAGCCATGCCTGTAAATACCTTCTGCTTGCCAGCAGCCTCTATAACTGGGAGTCCAGCCAAATCATCCACTTGTAAAGTTTACCCTCTGCCTCACTACTTCCTACTTCTGGGCCCCACTTACAGTCAGTCTACCCCCAGCAACGCTGTTTCCCCTCCATGTCCTCAGACTCCAGCCCCTTCGAGAAGTCCTCACCAAGCCCTAATCCTCACCCGCTGGGGTCACTGAGAAGAGCCCTCTTCTTGAGTATCCCACTCTGCCATTTTCATGTAACTTGTTCTTAAGACAGCTCAAGCTACCAGAAGTCACGCTTTTAAGAGATTAGCAACTGGACAATTTAAGCTTCCCTTGGCACAGTTATTTTGCCTATAGAAAGTTCCTAAAGGAATCCTAGCTTGACATGGGAGTATGTACACACAGTCCTAGCTACCCAGGAGGGAACCCCTAAATTCAAGGCAATCCTGGACAACCTAGCAAGATAACGGCACACACAAAAAGAGACAAAGACGCAGAGAGAGAGTTTTGTAAAACTTCATGGAGCAAATATTTGATTCAATACAGCACAGCTCGCCTCAGGAACAATAGCCTTCCTTCTGTCAGCAGAGGTGCTTGACTGCTGTGCACAGTTACCACAAACACACTAGAAAAGCATCAGTTTCACCTGCCTTCAGTTTTCTCCCACAATACACAGTGTACACTATGTTCTTCTGCTCATAATTCACTTCCACATCGTTAGCACTATGAAATCTTCTACAGCACGCCAAAGTGCTGCTCCTGCCCCACCTCTTACCTAGAAAAATTCCAAAAACAAATTAGCTAGGAGAAATATCGATGTGTATGCATGGGAATGTGTGTGCATGTGCACGTGTGTGTGTGTGTGTGTGTGTGTAAGGATCTGGGGATTGAAGCCAGGGCCTAGAACATGCTAGGTAAGTATAGTCAATAATTTTTAAGTTGAATTCAAAAGGCAAAAAAAAAAATTTATTAAGTTGGGCAGGGTGAAACACACTTTTAATCCCAACACTCAGAAGGCATAGGTAGGCAGATCTCTGTAAGCTAGAGGGCAGCCTGGTCTATATAAAGAGTTCCGGGCCAGCTGAGGCTACAGGGAGACACTCTCTCAAAAAAAGACCCCTCTAAAGCCAGTCATTTACTATTATTATAAATCACTCATAATATAATAAGTTTGAGTGACTCTTTCAATGGAAGTTTTAAATGAATAATGCTGAGGCTTCACAGGTGTTCTGATGATAAGCTCCATGATGGCAGAGGCCTTAGTTTAAATATTCATTGAATTAACAAATTGATATGGCCACACCCAATCACTTGTGAAGGGAACTGCTACAATGGGATCACTGTACTATTCAAAATAAAACTTTTAAGACAGTTGTGAGAACTTACTACATCTTTTAATGTAAAGAGCACACATTTAACTGCCATTCCAAGAAGAAATTCTCTCCAAAGTCTCCCCTTTGAGAAGAGTTCTAAGTAGAATGGCCTGGCTCTCTACAAAGCCTTTGGGGTTTATGAGTTCATCACTCTACTGAATCTGCAAAACCAAAAAGGAAATTGTATCCACTGTCAAACTACTATCTGCTATGTCCTGTAGGGTTTGCATGTACATTTGCATGTAGATGGATGATGCATAACTTTCTTCCTTGTTCACTCCAACAAGCAAACTGAACTTGGCATGAACAACTAAACAGACATAAAGTCAAGCACAAAGACTCCATGTTAGGACAGTGTTCTGCTTCTAAAGGATTGGGTCAGCACTGCGTTTCTTCTCTTTCCTATGCTTGGACCTGGTGCTGCACACTTGTGACATATGGCTAGCCCAGCCTTTCAAGAGATTTCTTATGAATTCTACAGAATGCAGTTGACTTCTGGATTCTGAGCTTCTAAGTAGAACTCAGAGGGAAGGATAGAGGGAAGCGGGAGAACATCATATACCTAATCAGAAGTGATCACTGCAGTCCTCGACAACAGGAAAAGGCATCAGAATGGATGTTCAGTTGGTTGCCATGAGAGGCTAGCCATGAAACACGGATCATGACCAATTAGTCTTCATTTAGTATAGTGAATATATTTCTAAATTTTGGGAGGTAGGGAGTTGAGATAGGGTCTCCTTATAGCATTAGCTGGCTAGAACTCATTATGTAGACCAGGTTAGCCTCTATCTCATAGAGATCTGCCTGCCTCTGCCTCCTGAGTGCACCACTATGCTTGGTCACTTCTAAATATTTAAATAATATCTTAAATAAAAGTTTAAATAAATATGTCATAAAAGCCAAATCACACCAGACAGGGTACTAAAGGGGTTTAATTCAGTGTAAGCACGGGGAAGATGCTTTACCTCACCCCCACGGTAAATGAGTTTTATGAGCTATGATCTGACTGGGGCATGAAGAGAGAGAGTGCATTCATAGCATCCTGGATACTTGGCTGTCAAGGTGGTCTGCTGGGGAGGTGGCTCATGGCCCAAGGGAGAGTGCACATCTGGAACTCAAGGAAAATCACCACAGTCACTGGATATGGCAGATGAGGAGATATGTGGGGTGGTCCTCAGAGAGGCTGTAGAGCAGTGAGTCGATCTGCTCTGCCACTCACAGAGGAACCCTGAGACAGCTGTTGGACACAATGAACTCTTTGTCTTTGAAGTAGAAATGGAACGCTTTGCTTATTTCTGTATGGGGTTAATGAGGTCTATCGTACGTGCTCTACCTTACCAGTGCATAAAAAAATGGAGATTAGACAGAGGGAACTAAATACTTGGTCGATGAGTCAGTCCTAGGCTTTTAGAGGAATGTGTAGCCCCGGGACAATGTGTAACTTCTATGGATTGAAACAGCAGCAGCAGACATTTTCCTTAAGAGATGACTGCTGTAGATAAACTTCATGACCGTGCCTCTCTGCACAGTCACACCACGGAAACTCAGTTTACTAGACACTGCACTTACCACACAGGTGCTTTCTTTGGTGCTACTGAGGTTCTGGTCACCATAATTCCGTGTAAACTGGAAATCCTGAGACTGTGGAACATGTGACATCTCAGCTTTGCTTTTAAATTCCAATGTCAAAATAGTGGGTGGTAAGAGGATACTTATGATGATCTGCAAAGAAAACAAGGTAAATGAAAGAAGAGAGAATTCAAGATGCGTGAACTAACCTAACGCAAAGTCAAGACACATGTACTATTCTAACAGTACACTAAGAGTGAGTGTACGTGGACTGTCAGGCCCAGTCCTAGTTCAATTTCCTAGTTTAGATTGGATATATTTTCTTATTTTATTTTATGTGTATATAAGTGTCTACCTGTATGTAGACACTGAATGCAGTCTCCTCAGAAGAGGGCATCAGATTCTCTAGAACTGGAGTTAAAGGCACCAGATGTGGGTGCCAGGAATTGAACCTGGGTACTCTGCAAAAGCAGTAAGTGCTCTTCACCACTGAGCCATCTCTCAAGCCCTTTCTGTGTATATTCTTGACTCAACCATTTCAGTTCTACAAGTGTCTCTCTCAGAAGTATGCATATGTGGACAAAAGTGTTCATTGCAAAAGCAAAGAACCAGACATGGTCTAAATTCCCAACCGTACAGGGATAGTCAACCTAAGAGTGGAACATTATGTTAACATCAAAAAGACAAATGTAATACTGAATATAATGAAAAGGTATCCATGCAATATTATTAGGTGAAAAAAAAAAATCAAGGAATAACATGATCCAATTTTTATAAAGAATAAAATTATATACATATAAACTTTTAAAAAATACACATATCATACTTATTTCCCCCAGGGAATTTGAGTAGGCAGTTAGGATTATTATTATTTCAATAATTTTAAAGTCATTAAATAGATATTACAACATAAAACATAATATTTAATATGTTCATAGCTCAATACTCATTCATATTATAAACTTTAGACTATTAACAATCCATCTCCTGTCCTGTTCAAAAGCTTTGTCTTAGGAAGGCCTAAGGAAAAGACTGCTCCAAGCACCCATGAGTTTTTTACTATATCACAGCTGCTTCAGCCTTGTGACCAACTCACTCTGTTCTAGGCAAACACTTCCTCTCTCTCTCTTTATTTCTCCCTCCCAAGACAAAAATTCATAAACTTCTCAGTGACAGGATCTCTGGTAAAGTATGTACAGGCCCAACCACAGGGCAAATTCCGCCTCCAGCTCTCAGCTATGACCATCACACTCTCTGAATTTATAGACAGCAGTTGCCAAAGCTGGGTGAGTGAAGGCACACCCATCTGTCTCTGTTTCATCACCTCCAGGCCTGGGGTCAAGGCAGCTCAAGGAGAACTTCTAGAATTATGAGTCTCAGGTATTTTGTTAAAGAATCTGTGTGAGATAACTTTTATTGACATTTCTCTTATTTCTGTAATCTCGTTAGCAGAAATTAACATATGCAAATCATTTTCTATTTTATCTAATATTTATTTGTTTTAGTTTGCTAAGTATGTCCACCAAAAATGTACGTCTCATAGAGCCCTTAACATTCAGGCTCCAACCCTTCCATTCAGTTTCATAAGCACATATACTCAGATCTGACCAGAACGAAAAGCTTGCAGCCTAGGTTCAACATCAAACATCACAAATCCTGAGCAGTGAACTAAATTACCTTTGATTGCCTATTTTATTTATTTTTTGCCTATTAATATTTATTTTGTGGAGCTTGGGACCAAACCCAGGGACCTAGGCATGCTGTTCAAGCATCTACTAGTGAGCTCTTCCAGAAAATCTGAGGATTTCTGGGTCTAGCTTCATACTGGAGACTTTCAAGGGGTTTGTAAATTATATTTATTCACCCATTCACCTATCTATCTATTTATTTATTTATTTATTTATTTATTTTTGTTTATGAGTGTTTTGCCTATATGTATGCAAGCGCACCCATGTGTGCAACGTCTGCAGAGATCAGAAGATGGTGTCCGATCCCCTGTTATTGGAGTTACGGACAGTTGTTAGCTACCATGCGGGTGTTAGGAATCAAACCTGGGTCCACTGTAAGAGCAGTCAGTGCTTTTAACCACTGAACCAGGCCTACATAAAAATATTTGAAAATATGATTCCACAATGTTCCTTGGTCACTAGTTTAGTTTTGTAAAGTGTTTTCTGTAAAAATTTCTCTATTAGATTTTATCATGTAGTCCCACCCACGTGATGCTACAGATAGCATGTCACAGAGCACAACAGATAGCTGTATACAGCAAGCTTCTGTCAGCATTCTTAAGCCTCGTTTCTAAAGTTGGCATTCTCAGAGGCCCTGGCACGCCAGTGGCACAGCCAAGTCCTGCCTGTGTTTGTTTTTAATACTAATCACCATCGGGTGAGCACGGCTCTGTAGTTGCAAGGCAACTTTGAAAAATCATTTCGGCAAAGAGAGATAATCAGTTCCAAGAGGCTCCCGAGAAGGCGTTGTTTCCTGACAATACTGTTCGGTGACACATGAAAAGCTGGGGACTCCAGAGCACAGACTTTCACACCACACTAACATTAAACTCCACGTGGCAAGAAAATGTACCTTCAGCCAAGAGTTCTTCCTCATTTTCAGGCGCCCCATCCACATGTCCGTCAGCAGCATTTGGGTACAAGAATGTGACACAAAGGGGCGTAACCCTCCAGTCACCGCCAGCTTCAGGCAGGTAGAATTGCTCCAGTTCTTGAGTTCATAGGTCAACAGCTTCATAGCCATTGGCTCATTCTGCTTGAAGGCCTTCTCCAGCACATCCAGGGCAAGCTGACCAAACTGTCTGATGACACAGTGGTGAAGGGAGAAGACAAAAAGGCCTGTCAGAGCCCCAGAAATGTCCTCAAATTTGAAGGACATTCAGAAAACACCAGATAATCAGGTTGTCTAATAAAAACAAAATTAGGCTTGTTATAATAACAAAATTAAGTTGTAATAAACAACAACTTAAGAATCTCAACTTTCAGAAGCTAAGGACTGGCTTTTCAGGATTCTTTACCTTTCAAGAAGGAACAGAACTTGGGCGTTTCCAAGGTAGCATGGAGAAGAGCTCAGCGTGCACCTGGCTATTCTTGGGAGAAACCATTTCATACTGTGAGACACACTCTTTATAGCTCGGTGTGGGTGAGTCACAGAGCACAACAGATAGCTGTAGGTAGCAGCTCCGTTAGCATTCTTAAGCCTCGTTTTTGCTGGCATTCTCAGAAAATTGGCATAATAAGACCTCATAGAGAATTTTTAACAGAAAACACTGTACAAAACTAAACAAGCAAGCAAGGAACATTGGTGAAACCATATTTTTTAATATTTTTGCAAAATCCTCAAGTGTCTTAGAAATAGTTCTCTAAGATTTATCTAAGAGGTTGTTTTCTCTACAAATGTTTTGGGACTGTAAACGGAGGGTACAGATCATCCTCCATCATTCTGCTCTCATGACTACAGGACTTCAGAAATCAAAATAACGAACATCTCTGCCCTTTCTTATTTTTTACCAGTTACCCTCTGGTTCTTTAATACAATGCCTTTGTTTGCTTTCCCAGCCTGAAAGACACAGTAAATATCAATCCTAATTGAACAGCATCAAAGGCTTTGGGAATCTAAAGGGCTTTAACATCATTCATTTCAAAATCATTATCAGCTGACCCATGCAGTTGGTAAATAGTCAAACACAGGACTCAACTCTGCAAACTAGAAAACCACCTCACCCACACTCCACGGATCTCTTTCAAAGCTCTGGCAACCCTCTACCATGAGAGTGCACGAGGTATCAGGTATAGTAGTTACCATTAGCTCCCAGAAGGACAGGATGAAGGAATACCTTGAAATCATTATTTTGCTATGTTTGTGGGGTGTTTCTAGAGGGGTTGATGACTCATTCTGAGTGAACTAGGTGTGGGAAATCCTTTTCTAAATTAAGAGGGCACCATGGAGTCCTCCAGGGGCCCAGAGAGAGTACATACAGGAAGTGAACTGGTATCCGCCCCAGAGAGGTGAGACTGCCTTGGATATCAGCAGTCTAGGCTCCCCAGCCTGGTGACTCCAGGGCTTACACTGCTGTAAGCCTCCCCCAGTTCACAGTCCTTGAGCTGAGGGTCCTACAGTGGAATTCCCTGGTTCTGGAGATTCTGAACTTAAACCTAGTCTTGTTATTGGCATCCTATGTCTCTAGGACGCACACCGCCTGTCACAGGACTTCTCAGCCAATTCTCTCACAAATTCCCTCTTATACAACTACTTATATATGCGATTGGTTCTGTCCCTCTGCAGAACCCTGACTAAAACACCTGACTCTAAGTCTCCTTATGCTACATTAAAGTAAAGGAGATAAGAATGTCAAAGCATTCTAGGAACTGTTTATGCGTAGTATGAAGTGAAGAGACGTCTTACTTTGAATAACTTTCCAGCTCCTCCGAGGTGTCGTCCACCATGTTGCTCTCCTTAGCCTCCCGAGCCATGGCTTGGTAGAGTATACACGCAATCACCGCCTTAACTGTGGCCTCTTCTCCATGCTGCCAGAAGAACATAGCCATCTTCTGCCTTTTCATCAGCACAGCCCAAACCAGCAGGTCATTGTATGGGTAGATAAAGCCAGCAGACTCAAGGTCCTCTGAATGGTCCTTTGCTTTCTTTAGTTTATGAGAGACTTCAGGCTTGTCCTGCTGCAAAGCAAAATAAGGTTCTATATACTCAGATGCATGATGCTTAGCTTAAAATAAGTATTCTAAAGACATTTTAAAAAATAATTGCTACCTCTGTTAGATTCCCAGCACTATACAAAAAGCAAAACAAACAAACAAATTTGGTCAGATGTTCACCAGAGTGTTCTTGTTCATACAAACTATGCGGTCAAAATGATACAGTATGCCAGAGGTATAAGCGCACAAGAACAATTTGCTAATGATGTAGCTTTGTGGTAGACTGCCTGACTAGTGTACACAAAGCCTTGGGTTCATACCTCAGAACTACAGAGTAATGTATGCTTTATTGAACTAAATAAAATTCAGAACTTAAGAGGCAAGGAAAATTGTGAGTTCAAAGACAGTTCTGATTCCATAATGAGACCTTGTCTCAAAAAAGATGGACTATTCATAGGAATTTATAAATCAGCAAGAACAATTTATGCTCTTAAGATATTTGGATAAATAAAAATTTTATTTGAGTTCAAGGCCAGTCTGATCTATACAGTGAGTTCCAGGCCAGCTGGAACTACAGTGAGACCCTGTCTCAAAAAGACCGAAAAAAAAAAAATCAAAAATTCTATTTTAAAAAGGAAATTATTGGGGCTGGATTGCTGGCTCACTGGTTAAGAGCACTGGCTGTTCTTGGAGAGGACCCAGGTTCAGTTTCCAGCATCCACATGGCAGCCAGCCACTGTCCATATCTCCAGTTCCAGAAGATTCAATGCCCTCTTCTGACCTCCATGGGCATTGCATGACATGGTGAACTTACACAAATGCAGGCAATATACTCATACACATAAAATAAAAATAGCAAATCAAATGTTTTTAAAAAAAAGAATTTTATTAAAAAAAAAAACTCAGTTCTCACCTTAGAAAATAGATGTGTCCTCACTTTGAAGAACAACACGCATCCAAACAGAGCAGCTTCTTCCTTTTATTCTAATTGTATTTCTCTAGTGATGGTGATTTATAACAGTGAAAAAGCACTATTCCCCTGGCAAACTCATCCTTCGTGGTTCAACCCAGACGTCACTCAAACTTCTTGTGTGGTGTACTTCTACGCCACTTCCTGTGTCTCTGTTTCAGTGTCCATTATCTCTTTGTGGAAGGTGGTCACCTTCTCGGTCACCATCTAATCTACTATCCACCTACCTCCAAAATTCAACCAAGTACTCAGTACAACACTTGGAAAATAGTAAAGATTTTTTTTCATAATTATTCTTTATAGTTTGAGGCATCACAGCAAATATATATAATGCTTTTCCTCTCTTCCTACAGATAAAAAGAATCTGTTCATTAATAATGGCCAAGGGTTGATCCAAGAGCCATGGAAAGCAAATGTCTTCCAACCGATACTGTAGGGATTTCCACAGAAATGCTTAACAAAAGCATCCTGCCCCAGAGGAAAACCAGCGACTCACAGTCACTCATCATCTTTGTTGTACTGTAACATTAGTATAAAACTCACATCAAGCACACTTTAGTCTGGGGGTAAAAAGACACCAAGGAGAGCCTGGGAGAGAAGAGAGCTAAGGCAAAAGCAGGCCTCACCTCCAGCCAGGCCTGGATAGAAGTGTGGCGCTAGGTCAAGGATTACAAATACTCAGTGCCTTGGTGCAGACCGCTTGCTCGAGTCACCGTGTGCACATGGCAGAGGAGGATGCAGAAAGAGAGCCTGAAGTGCAAGCCCAGACAGTCTCTCTGGGTTTGCAGCTCACACTGGAGAACAGCTATGTCAGCTGCCATGACTGGGACTTTCACCAGTTGTTTATGGTACTGGGAAGTGGGTCTTCCACTGACCTTTCTCCAATGTTAAATGAAGAAATCACCTCATTCTGTGAAAACAACTTCATTTTCAACTCCACAAACAAGTGAGCAGTACCTTGGATTTGTAGGGCTGGGCAGTTCTAAAGAACTGGGAATGCAGCGTACTTTCTGCAGACTCCTTTCTATTTCCCAAGGAATGTCTCTGGTGAACAGGATGGTTGGACAAGCTCTCGGCAAAGCCAGTCATTCCCTGGCATATGTTGTTAGTTTGTTTTTGAAAGCAAACATAAAAGAGAAGAAAAGATTGATTATACTAGGAATCATATTTTCTTTCTAGACAATAATGAAAGCTAAGCATGATGTGTCCTATCAAATACCCATCTTCCATGATTAAAAATATCTCCTCAGACTACTCTCCCAGCAAGAGCCTCTCCCAGCCTCCTTACGATGAACACTGCTATCTCCTAACACCGTACGGAACATACTCTTGCTACCTATCACATCCCTGCATTCTTTTTCTATGTGGAAATTCCATTAGAATCAATAGATATTCTAGCCTTGGTTCAAAACAGGCAATAAAGATTTATAGTTCTGATAAGAAAAAGCTCCCATTCACAAATAGCTCCAAGGTTAAGGTGAAGTTAGAAAGTTACAGAATTTCTCTGGGGTTACATAACATCTGCACTGCAGCTGCAGGGGCAAGGCCCAGTAACAGCACATCATTGCTGTTAGCATAGTGCTCATCAACAAGAAACATCAATAGAAGCCTCTTTTACTTGAGGAGATGACACATTGATTCCATTTGATATGTATGTGTTTGTGCCACTCATCTGTATATGCACCTGGTGTGTGCAGGTATACTCCAAGGCCAGAAGAGGGCACTGGATCCCCTGGAATGCAGGTTACCGGCAGTTGTGAGCTATGAGCAGCAGGTGCTCTTAACTACTAAGCGGTCTCTTCACCCCACAGAGAAGCCTTCTTAAAGGGAGTGATAAGAAAGTATAAGATACAAGCTCCAACCTTTGAAATGCTTTCCTTATCTTCAGTTTGTGTTTCATGGATAAAACTCGGAAAGAATTAAGTCAATACTTTCCAATGATGATAAAATTATTATTATCAACATCACTGTAATGCAGGTTGTCACTATCTTCATTGTAATAATCATAATAAGAGTTATCACTAAGTTACTCAACACCTGTTTTGTGTGGAAAATGTAAAAGCAATGTCTTTTCTATCAAAGAGTTAAGTATGATAAAAACTTCATGTAAAAATCTGCAAAGGAGGTCAAAATCCTCCAAGATCAGCACTTAAAATCAAAATATGTGCTCAAGGTTACCCTCCAGGCTGAAAATTGCATTCTGCTTATTCACTGTCACTTTAAGTCAGCCAATGGAGTAAGGACATGAGGTTGAACTCTGACCACTCACAGTAAGATTCAAGACTCCTTTGCCTGAGGAACAAAAGCCCAGAAGGACCTCTGCTTGGTGTGCTTGCCTGCTTCATCTGTCAGCTTCACACCCTTCTGCAGAAGTAAAACTTTTTGACTTGCAAAATATTTTGGATTGTGTGGCCACGTTCTTGAGACCCCAGACCCATTTCTAACATCTGTGGTAAGGATGTGGCATCTTCTGAGCATTTCATGTAATGCTTCTGCCAAGTTTACAAAAGGAGACATTAATATTCCTATTTCACAGATAAGAGAACAGGCACACAGGCACATTTTACACACCAAATAAGGAGAAAAGGAAAATTCAATCTCACACCACCCTGACTCCAAATCACATAGGTATTACCACTATGGTGTGGTTGCTATCTACTCTGAAACACTATCAGCTGCACTCTTTCACTGAAAAGCAACTAGAGAAATGGGTCATTTCATACCAGTGGGCCATTTTCAGAAGGAACGGGAACACAACCCCTAGCAAATAGCACGCCTGCTATACCAAGGCCACGTGGGCCTCATGGCCCTGCCTCTGCCTCACAGCAGTGTCATTCCTTTCAGATCCACTGTCTCATGCCATCAGCATGTCCTCAGGCCCAGAAATCTCAGCAGAGGTCATTCTGTCCTGACTGAGATTTGGGTTTTGAGTGGTTTTCTTTTGTTCATTTCTTAAACCTAAACTGGGCTTTAATTTCCCATGACTCTTTATAAATAAAAGTCAGAAGCAGCTGAATATCCCGGGCTCTTTATGTGATCTCACCCCAAGGCACTGTCTGGTCTCATCCCTCACACCCTTCCCAGGCCTGTTCACCCATGACGAAGGTCTCCTCGTCACTGTGGAACCCTGCCTGATGTCTAAGCACCATGTCCTCTCTTGTTCCCACTCTTCTCTCCACATCAATGCCCAACACTGCCCTTTCTGGTACTGTCTGCATCTATTTAAAAAAAAAAATTAGGCTCCAGTGCTACTGGTCTAACTATTGTAAGAAACAAACAATGTTTCTTTACTATTCTACTAAGTAACAACTCTATTCTTACAATATTAAGTCTTTCAAAACTGTAGCAGAAAATATGTTCTAATGTGTAAATCCATTTCTCTTCATAAATTTACAGTGTTTTCATCTCTTAGTACAATCCTGGAGTGTGCATCCTGAGTGCACAATCTCCAGGTAAAGGGGCACTAAGAGTCTATGGATGTGCATCTGTTAGCACCTGACCTCCTACCTCTACTCAAAAGAACAAGAATGAGGAACTGCTCGTCCTTTACTTCTGTCAATACAGCACGTATCTCCTGCTTTGTACTGGGGTTAATTATTCATCAATCTGTTTCTTCCAGAGGTTTCCTTATGCTCACCTCATGCCAACACGCAAGCTCTTAGCACAGTACTCTACATACAGGAGGTAACGACTGTCCACACATGGATACCCATTAGAGACACTGCTGTCATTTGGACTTCGTAGGCCATTTTCCTAAAACTACAAATCCCGATTCTCCCTCACTTTACTGGGGGTACTTTTCAGCCTTTCAACTACATTACCTTGCGCTGCCTGCAGAGGTTGTTGTAGAGGACTCTGAAACTCTTCCGAGTGTAGCTGCTGCGATACGCTCCACCAATGAGGTACTCTATCACCAGCCCAACGTCAATCAGGGTTATTCTGTAGCTGGAGAGAAGGGTGTGCTGCAACCAAACACACAATATGGTGAAACTTTCAGTTCTCCTCTCTCCTTTGCCGTCCTCTCAGAACACAAGCAAGTTAATCACAGTGATACAGAAGCACACTTTTCAATCAGCTTTACAAACGGATCAATTAACTAACTACTGATGCAATCTATTTGTTCAGAAGAAAAATGGTCTTAGCCATAACGCATTTTCTCACTCCCCATGGAATTATTTCATGCCAACACGCAAGCTCCTAGCACAGTACTCTACATACAGAAGGCAACAACTGCCCACACATGGATACCCATTAGAGTCGCTGTTGTCACTCGGACTTCACAGGCCAGCTGGCATGACATAAACCATACATATGCTTTTAATACAGCTGTGTGTGCTATATCCCTCTCTCTGTCACCCTTCTCCTATTATTTGCACTAACACCAAACACATGCATTTAAATAAACTGGGATTTTTTTTTTTAATCCTGCGCAAAGGGATATTTTTCATTAGAAATAATTAGAAATTATCAAATAATTAAAAATTATTAATAATTATAAATAATTTAAGTATGACAACAGAAATAAAACCCCGAAGTATACAGCGAACATACAATCTTCTTCACCCTCTTCTTCATCCTCACTCTATTGAAATGGCTATTACACTTTGTGCTCTATTAACTGCATTGCATGTAAAACGAAAGCAGAAAGAGAAGCACGTCAAGTCAAGAAACATAAAAGCATGCAGTTCGAAGAGGTATCAAACCATGAGGCTGTGCCAGAGCAAATTTATAGCTGATGGGGAAGCTGAGTGGCAGGACTTGGAGTAAATGAAAATAATCTGACTCCTTAAATTACTTCTTCACTTCTGAGCTGCCATTCCTAGTGACTTGTTGGTGGCATGCAGAGTGCTGAATGTGATCTCTGCAAAGGTCAGATTAGGAATGTGACAAAGCCATGAACAAGAAATGGGGCTATATATTTTTCTTCACCATTCATAATTTAATTTTTTTTCAAGAAACATCAAAAATAATTTTCTTACTTTTGGGTTTTCTTTCTTAATTATTTTTTTATTGACTATCCAAAATCAGGAATGTCATAGGATGAGTTTATCATCGTGCAGTGACCATTAGCTCTATGTAATAAAAATAATAGTGACATCTTGTGAGTCAAAAGCATATACAGCAGTAAACAAATCACAATGCTAGTTCGTAAGGTGAGGAAGAGGAAAATGAAGTCAACTGCTCTAAGGAATGCCTTGCTTTCCCCTGGAATTGGAGCACATAATAATTCAAGGATGGAAACTTAATCTGTATGGCAAACACTGAAGAATGGTTTAGAGATGTGTATCAAGCTAGTAGTAGGAGAAAATGGGATGATGAAAATATTTAGTCAATAAAATACTGGAGGGCTAGTGAGATGATTCTGTGGATAGACACTTGCCGCTAGGCCTGATGACCTGAAGGTTTTCTAAATTTTTTATTTAATTTTATTTTATGTATATGAATGTTTTGCCTGCATGTGAGCAGGTACTGCACACGCATGTAACGCCTGTAGATGAAGTGGACATTGAATCCCCTGGAACTGAAGTTACAGATGTTGTGAGCCTCCATGTGGATGCTGGGAATGGAACCTGGGTCCTCTGGAAAAGTAGCCAGTGCTTCTAACCACTGAGTCATCTCTCTCCAACCCCTGATGGCCTGAGTTTGATCCCTGGGACCTACATGGTAGAAGGAGAGAACTGACTCCCAAAAGATGTCCTCTGACATTCAGATGACCATGGTGGGATGTATACATACACACACACACACATAAGAGACAGACAGACAGACAGACAGACACATGCACATAATATAATAAGTAAACATAAATTTTTATTTAAAAATTTCTTTAAAAATTAAAAAATACTGGAGATGTATATTTTGCTCAGTTGACAGCAGGCTCGCTTAGTGCATGCACAAAGCCTTGGTTGGATCTCCAACAATACATAAACCAAGTGTAGTTGAATACACCTAAAATCACACCACTTGGGAGGTGGAGGCAGGAGGATCAGTTCAAGTTCATCCTGAGAGCTGAGAGGAAAAGCCAGAAGTAGGATAAATAGAAAACAATGATACAATAGGTCTAAATGCAAATGTATCAGCAATGAGTGTGGGCAAACTAAATTCTGCATTTATAAAACATAGACTTTCATAATGAATAACAAAACTATTTTTCTTTTTGGTGGTTTTGTTCTTTGGTGGTTGTGATGGTTAGTGTTAACTAGAATCATCTGGGCTATGGGCCTCTGGGTATATGGGGGATTATCTAGATTATATTAATTGATGTGGGGTAACCCATCTTAATTGGGAGGCAGGGGGTCCTGAACTGTAGAAAATGGAGAAAACAGCTGAGCATTAGCATGCAAAAACTCCTCCCTCTCTGCCTCCTGGGAGTGGAGGCGATGTCACAAGCTGCTTCAGGCGGCTGCCTTGCCTTCCTGCCATGATGGACTCTCTTGAACCGTGAGCTAAAATAAACTTTTTTTTAAAAAAATGTTCTCATTGTTGTTGGTTAAAAACATATTTAGCATATTTTATCCTTTTCTGTTAGGCATATTACAATAGACTTTAGGGAAGTCATTTTGATATAGCATAAATCAACATAAAATATCAGCATAAACACTTTTGCTTACTATAAATATACCAAGTCAATGTCTTCCTTTCACTCAGGGTCTCCAACTAAGTCAACAAATGCAGAAAGTCCACACTCTCCCCAATGAGATATGAAGCTTCAAAAATAAGAGAACTTTTAAATATACCATGAATGGCTGCTACTCATAGTGACGATTAAAAGTCAAAGTTTCCAGTCTGACCTCATTCAATGTTCAGTGAGGACACTATGAGCAGAACATGAGCAAGGGTATTAAACAGTCAGGACTCCCTCAACAAGGCTCAAAGCACTGTGGTGGCCCCCCTAGGCTGTCGTGAACATTTAAAACACTGACAACACTGGAAAGCTCACTCTAGTTCTCCCAAGGGCAGCAGAATGCGAAGCCCTGCCACAGGGGTGGTCCTACCTCACCAACACTGCTCTCCAGCCTGCTGTGCTACCATTCTCCTTACATGTGCTGGACCAGATGTATGAGGTGTTTGGCATTTGTTTGTTTATTTGCTTGTTTCTTTGTTTTGTTTTGAGGCAGGGTCTCAATTTGTATCCCAGGCTAGTATCAAACACTGGATCCACCTGCCTCAGCATCCTAAGTGCTGGTATTGCAAAAAAGAGCAAAATATCTGTCTTGTCCATTTTGTTTTTGTCTGTGTGGCACCAAGGACTAAGCTCAGGGTCTTTCTTACAACTGCCAGGAAAGCACTCCACCACTCTGCCACTGATCTGTACCCCTCCCCCAATTCATGTCTCCATAGCTAATGTCACACCTGATCAATCAGACTCTAAAAATAAATTAAGGGGAGGAAACTATAAGATTGGTGATTAAGTTATTTAAAGTCATACAGAAAAAGAGTAGGTAATTCAGAAAATCCAAATCTACACTATATAAAGAAAAATGCAATAATTCTGTCATCACAAAGCTAAGGAATACACAAAGTTTATTTCAAATTTCATAATTAGGTTACCTGCTTTACATCTTGGACAAGATGATACAAGAACACATTGGGCGGTCCTTGTTTCTGTGGTAAACAAAAGGAAGAATTATTTTTTTAACTATCATGTGCTGGGGGTACTTTATTTCAGACTGCATAAGCAACTCAGAATACAGAAAATCTTGTTCAACATCTTCCATAACTAAACTTAATACTATTTAATTCTAAAGAAAGAGTTCCGCAAGAGAAGAGGCTTTTCAAAGCAAGATCTATATGTGTTTAAAGTAAGAGTATTGATTTTATTTGGGAAAAAACACAAATTTTAAGCAATATGACTGTCCTTTGTCATATGTAAATTCTACGAAGCAATTATAGTTCTTATCACTCAAGAACATTCCATCAACAGGTATTTCATTGACTCTTCACAGTGTTTAGTTTTTGAAAGGATTCAATGGAGCGTTCACAATAACAGAAAAAGTACCTACCTTTAAAAGTAGCCAACAACATGATCATCTGTGTGATGAGAAAAAGTTGCAAGCTATTCATATTCTAGGAGAAGGTCACTGTTAGCTAATTGGAACAGTGGAGAAGACCAGACTTGAGTAGGTGTTTGAAGAGTAGATCGAATTGAGAGGACCAGAAAGGATATGAGAAGACGCCTGAGATGCGAATCAAGTGTCACAGTGAGTAGGCCAGGCCAGACTCTACAAAGAGTTATGCACAAGAAAGTTGCAAGCACAGCAGGAGCAGTGAGGATGGGGAGCGGGGGGAATCTGTTTTTTTCCTTGTTTGATTGGATTTTTACATTTGCTTAATTGTGTGTGTGTGTGTGTGTGTGTGTGTGTGTGTGTGTGTGTGTGCGTGTGTGTGTGAATCAGAGAGCAACCTGCTGAAGTCAGTTGCCTCCTTCCACCATGTGGATCTCAAGGATCAAACTCAGATCGTCAGGCTTGACCTTTACCTGCTGGGCCACATCACTAAAATGCAATAGCAGCATTTTAACAGTGACCTTAGCACAGAATACTTCAAAATAACTCAATAAAAAGAAGTTTGCTATTCACACCCTTGTCTCCATGGCTTAAGATAAAATGGAATTGGTTAGAATGTTTCTACTTTGTTTGGAAAGTCTGTATCTCTAGAAACGATGCTGGTACAGGAGCATCTAAAAGAGAAGGAACTCCTAAGCTAATTAGTAAGCAAATCTTGAGGAAGATGACTCATGAAGCATTTTCACTCACTGTGTTATAGAGCTCTTCCAGCCTGGGGATGGTGAGAAATCGGTGGAGGTTCACACCATTCTCTATTAAGAGTTTCACAAAATCCACCCGGTCCATCATTAAGGCGTCTAGCATTGCTTGTTCCAGTGCACCAGGCTTCAGGGGGCACAAGTAAATAAGACATATAAAGACAGTGAAAGAAACAAAAATAGGTGCAATGTTTATAAAATACAATCTTACTAAGAAGCATGCAGGGCCTAAGTGAAGACACGATCAGGAGACATTTCATGCTCTTAAGTGAGAAAACCAGCTACTATAACAATCTCAAAATTTCCCCAAATGATGTTAAGTCAATGCAATTCTGATTAAGGTTTTATAGTTTCTTTTTTAATCGGGAGTGGGGGGATTTGCTTATTCAGTTAGCTGCTTTGTTTCTTAATTTGGTTTTAGTTTTGGTTTTTGGTACCGTCATGCTCCCAGTAAACCTTTTCTGATTTGGGGTATAAATGGCAAGTTGGACATACTTTGGCTAATTTTGTTCCCATCCAAATTCCATTCAACTACAGCAAAGGGACTGATTTAAAGAAACAAATTCACAAGCACCAAGAGGAGACAGTCTGGACATGCATGCAGCAGTATGGAGCGTGGAAAGCAGTCGGTCAAGTGGTAGTTGGCTCAGCAGTTCCCAGACAGTGGGTAGTGCTTAGAGCCACAGACCCAGGCTGCAGGATTCCAGCAACACCACAGTGAAGCCAGTGATCACACACTGAATCCAGTGTTGGGACTTCCTCGTCACCTTAGCCACGGGACCACACACCAGGAGCAGCAAGGCCTGCACGCCCCCTCCCCACCAGCTGATGTAGATGATTCTTTTTTTTAGTATTTTCAGCAATGTAAAGGAAAACCTGAATGCAACAACGTGTAGCTGAGGAACCAAATAATTCAGGAAAGAAGCTGCAAAAGAACTATTAAAGATTGCAGACAGATAAAATATCGAGTCTACAGAACACAAAGGAGAAGAAAGTACAATTAGCAAACAAATTTGCTCTTAGGAACTAGTGGATTCACATTTGCCTCCAAAAAATAAAGAATTCATAGAAGGCTGAAAAGTTTAGAAAAATCTACCAAGAAGATACAGAACATAAGAAAACAAGAGATGCAGGGAGAAGGCAGCTGGTGCGTTTAAATATTTAGAAGACAAGAATCCAGAAAGGAAGCAGAGAAAAGGGGACAGAATGGAACCAAAAGCTCCCATTTACAGCAGTGCTCGTGATGCGTATTCAGACCCAACACACGTCTTTGGGAAATTGCAGAACCCTGGAGAAAGGAGGGTTTTTTTTTTTTTTAATTTCCAGGAAGAAATTGAGCATGATGGCACACACCTTTTATCCCAGCACTCAGGAAGCAGAGGCAGGCAGATCTCTGTGAGACTGAGACCAGCCTGGTCTACATATCAAGTCCAGGTCAGCTGGGGCACCAGGGAAGACTTGTCTTTAAAACAAAAGTAGTTCTAGGGCTGGCAAGATGACTCAGAAGATAAAAGTGCTCGTTGCACAAGTCTGGCAACCTGACTTCAATCCTCAGAATCCGTATAAAAGTGGAAAGAGAGCACTGGCTCCACAAAGCTGCCCTCTGTCCTCAACATGCATGCTCTGGCATGTGCATGCTCACACACATACACAGTAACAACGAAAATAAATTTTTTTAATCAGAAAATAGTTCTAAACATGAACAGAAAAAATAGCTCATCATTAACTCCTCCAATTTTTTTCCCATACTCTTTCTTGGGAAGTTACTAGGAGATTCACGACCTCAATACAGAGGAGTAAAACTAAGAAAAGAGTCCTAAGGCACAAGAATCATAGGAGGTCCCCAAGATAGTCAGGGAGACTTCAGGATGACAACTGAGCACCAGAAACAGAAGGCAGTGTGCCTATACTGGCAGAGTGAGCACCCCAAGACAGAAAGGCTGAGCAGTGTCTAAGGTTGATGACAGCCATGCAATATTATTTAGAATACGGAAACTTGCAAATGCCAAATGTAGAAGGTCTGTTGTAGTCAGAAATGATTGTTTAGTAGCCTTGTCACTTCACTTTTTTAAGAAATGCATTAGTTTGAACCAAACATGATTGTGGTTTAACTACAACTGTAATTCTTTAGTAAAATGTTAATAGTGATTATCATTGAATGTAGTTTTTCCTGTTTTCACTAATTTCTATTTGTTTACAACAGAAGATTGGAACTTGTGGCATGGAAATGAGACCAAACCTAAACTAGATCGGCAGTTCTGGAACCCGCACTGGCCTGAGGGGACCTGGCTGCTCATTTAAGCTTTGATGGATTCTTTTATGGGAATGGTTTGAGACTTCGTAATAGTCCGCTAGTCGTGGGCAGTTTCAAATGATGGTCTTCTTATGCATAAACCTCCCGGTCTAGTACTTGGTAGAGAGAGAGATTCAGGAGCTGCTGAATTATGGGTCATCCTCTTGCATAAACTTCTTGGCCTCATGATAGGACTGAAGGACTTTCAGTGCTCAAGACAATGGAAGAAACAAAACCCAGTTCTGCCAGTAGAGAGCCAAGTCAACCCTGCATTACAGGAGTAGACAAAACATTTCTGAAATGATTGACTGTGTCGACATGCACGGCAGAGTCTGATTCAAAGACTGAAGCAGAAAAAGAGACAGACACAGTATGAAGACAGAGATGCCAAGTCTCACCTCTGACTTCAGCCATCTACAAGATACCTGTGTGCTCCAGTGCAGTCAGTAATCTAGGCAACTGTTCTCATAACCCATCAGAGCTGAGACCTTACAGCAGACTGGGATTCACGCTGATGGGATGCTCACCTCTGGGTTCATCCTCAGGTCTTACCAAAGACAACTTGTGATTAAGGTTTTTCCTTAGCAATAACTCCCCTTCGTCTTGGCTTGCTTTATAATATTCTCTCTGAATATTTTAGCCATGTGGCCTAATCTGGTGCTTTGTAGCAAAGCTGATTAGAAAGTGTGACGATGAGGGAAGAGCCAAAAGAAAGCACACATTGCGTTAAGAGGTTAAAGGGTCAGAACCTATTTGCCCTTCATCCCCCTGTGGTAGTCCCTCTGCTGATCTTCTGAGTTCCTACTTCTGCTTCCATAAAGCGAAGGATAATTTGTCTTCAGGGAAGCAAAACAAAGACGAGACAAGCCTAGCTCTCGGACGCTGCCTGTCTTCCCTGATTCTCATTGTCCCTCCCTGGCAAACCAAACTGCGAAACTCTTATTTTCAAACAGCTTCATTTTCACTATACCTGCCAGTGTTGTCCATAAATTAGAATATGTTTCTTGGCAATGTCCATTCTGTCCCAAGCCATTGCCAGATTTAATTGTTCTGCTATTGATAAGCTTGTGCCTAGGGAAAAAGAAAGGAAAAATCATATAATCTATTAAAAATATCTAGGTGACAAGCACAAAATTCTCTAAAATGTGTGGACAGGAAGTGAAGAAGAGCTTTGACTTTGCTCTGCTGCTGACCTTTCAACAGAGCGGTGAGGATGGCTAAGTCAAGGTCTTGCTGCTCTTCCGAATCAGCATCAAAGATGGTCATCTGTGAAGGATGGAAAACAGAAAGCTACACATTTCAGAAACCAGCAAAGAAATATCTTCCAATAAAACCCATGAAATTAACATCTGAGCTAATGACTTAAAGGAACTATTCTTATTTTATAACTTTATGGTTTTGTTGTAGTTATAGAACGGAAAACATTCTTAAATAGAGTAACAAAGAATTGGAGCTACTTGGGACAAAATAAGCTGTAAAAGCCTATGTATACTAGAGTTTGCTACAAGTCTGCTTCAAGGAAAGAACCTCAGGGTCAATTCCCAAAGCAAATAAAACCATTCTTCCTTCTGAAGGGAAGCAGATGAGATCCAGCTTGGAAACTAACACTTCTGCCTCAGAATAGGAATGACTGCTCCAGTGTTCACCCTAAACTCAGGAAGATGATGGCAGTGGACCCAGCAGCAAGTCAATCAGCTGCAGTCTTCACGGGGTCAAAGCACCAGTTCAAGAATGACTATGTTTTTTAACCAGAATATCTTTTAGGCACCATCATGATGTTCTTGAACAAAGCGTGTCTTGTGGTCCTCATTCCCCACCCGCTCTTCCTTTGTTCCCCAGTGTAGCCTCCCTCACCCAGGCTCTTTTTCTCTTTCATGTCCCATGTGTCCCCCTTTCCCAGGCCACCCCCAATCCTTCATCAAGTGACATTTTTAGACTTTAACTCACACAACTGTTTAAATATATACATCTTTCAAAATGATAATATATTTCATATAGTAAAGAAACTAATTTAACAGAAACAAACCAGGAATAGCAAGTCCAAGTCCTAGGCAGCACTCAAATTAGTCAGCCTTGATTACTGAATCTAAGTTACATATCTGCAAAATGAGAATCTACAAAAAAAAACTCTCAAGGTCCTATTGGTAAGAGGAGTGGTAACGCGACTGCACATATCGGTTCCTTTCACTTAGCATCCTCACTGCTAAGTGAGTAAGTAAAATCAACCTGCAACTACCACCTACTCAGAGTCCAGTTGCTGTGAGGGGAGCACCTTCAGCTGCCTTCTCCTACCTCTCTTGATCATTATGCACACTGCTCACTAATTAGGCCCCACAACAACAGGAAAACACAGCACTGTAGCAATCTCGTTCATGCGGCCCTTTCTTCTCATTACTGTGAGAACTGGTGAGTGCGGAGACTAAGAACACACCTCTGAGCTCCTTTCAGGCCTACCACTGCCATATTTAACTCATTCATGGGACTATTTCAGATGAAAATATACATTCAAAATCACATGGCCAATTATCAACATGGCTGTGGTTATTAGAAGGGTTTTCCATGTGTGTTCTACCATGCTCCCTCGAGCTAGAACGTGTTAAATCGATTTGGTAAGGTTAGATTTGGTACCAACACAATGCCTTGATGATCTGGCTAAGCGGCCCAATTCTGGGAAGGTGACTTTGAATCATAATGTAGCTCCATATTTACTCTTCAACTTCATATTACTCAGGTCATCAATAAAAACTGTGGCAACCGTATCCTGAAACACAAAGTACTTTTCCTGGGCTTGAATTACAGTCATAGGCCCTCTCTGTGAGCTGTGTTTTCTGTTGCAGTTTTTTCTCACGTTTGTCCTTGTCTAGTGCATCCCTGAGGGCCTCCTGCAAGATGTTCTCAGGGCCTGCACTGTGTTCATGCAACACAACAGATCTGAGTTCGCTGAAAACAGAGTGGCTCCTTGAACCCCTGGAAGTGTTTATGTGTTTATGTGCAGTGTTCATTAAGTTTGGTGACTTCTGTAACACTGTTTATTTTAAGGGCTCTTTCCTGGATAGAATCCCAAATTTAAAGCACAAAGTGTAAAAACAGGTAGAGTAGTAGGAATCCGAGTTTATACAGCCAAATGCTGTAGAGTAATATCCATCCAAGTTCAAAATGGAAATTTTACACAGTTCTTAAAATGTGAAAATAAACAGTTCAGTTTCTGGAAGATGGCATTTTTTCAAAAGTCAGCATACTTACAGAATCCCTGTGTGCCATACACTCCATGAGAATTTGGAAAAGATGCTTAGACTGTCTAAGGCTAAAGTTGAACATGTTCTGAATCACACAGATGATCTCTTCTTTCACCTGAGGGCGCAGCATCCTGACAGAGAAATAAATGGTCACAACTGAGGCAACCCAGAGAAGAAACCCCAAGCCAGCAGCATTGAAACCCGTCTGGCTGACCTACTGAGAAGGCTGCCCTCAACCATTCAGCCAGAGAGCCAGCGAGCCAGAAGAAAACAAACAGGGAGTGGGAAGAAGGATCCATTCACCAAGCCCTCTGAAAGAGTATTCCTTGAAGTAGAGTTCTTGGGCTGACAAGTTTTGAGAAAGCTATGAATTCCCACAGTTCTGGGCATAATATTTTCAAAAGAATCTGAAATCCTAAAACGTCTTATGGTCACTCATGTAGCATGACACTAGGCAAAGGAGAGAATAGAAAGGACAGAGGGGGCAGAGCTTAGAAGTAGAAGGCGGAGGGCCGAACCAGGAGCAAGAGAGCCCAGAGCGCTGAGAGAGCACCGCACAAGGAACCGTTTACTAAATAATCCAGTGAGGTCAACACCTCAGTTCTTGGACTCTGTAGGTACACAGCACAAACACGCTTTCACACTGGCTATGCAGATGGGATGGCTTGGAGACAAAGCACTTTCCTTGAAAATAGGAAGGAATGTCTGAGACAAGCCCCACATGCTCTGTAAATTCCAAGATGTGTAACTCCTGTGATTTTTGGCTAATGGTGAATAAATGTGAAGGAAATCTGGGGCCAACACACCCTTCTCTGTGAGGGTCTCAGCTCCGACACCAACTTCAGACTAATTACCTACCCCTGTCCTCCAAAAAATGCCTTTTCCAGAACTCAGACAGAAAGTAGGCCATTCCTCAGCTAAGAAAATAGCAGGCTAATGACAAATACAATCACTGAAAGAAGAAATCCAGTCTCAGCTTCTGTGTTCCAATGATATGTAGCCCACATAAATGACAACTTAAAAGATGAAAGTGAAGGAGTGGGCAGTGAGTGTATTTCAGGGCTGGAGAGATGGCTCAGGGCTTAAGAGCATCACTAGCCGCTCTTGTAGAGGACCTGGGTTTAGTTCCCAGCACTCACATGGCAGCTAACCACTGTCTGTAGCTCCAGTTCCAGGGGATCAGACACCCTCTTCTGACCTCTGTGGGCACTGTACAACCCAGGTTCACTTAGATATATACACAAATAATAATAATAACAAACAACAAAGTAATTAATTAAACATTCAAAGTGGCAGAGTCAGCACTCACCCCTCCTCTTCCAAGTGCTTGTAGGTGAAAGCCAGGAGGTCTGCCGCCCTGCCTGTGCCCTCACACACCACCACAGGCTCTTTGTTCTTGACAGTCTCCCACACTGAGAGGACGACATTGGGCCCTCCTTCCACCACCAGGCTTACCACAGGCACACCTTGTCTGGAGCCTGTTTCAGATCAAAACAGTACCACATTGTTACAAAGCTTCCCTATCCAGATCAGGACTGAAGTCTTTCAACCATTGTTTATCTCCCCTACTCGCTCAGAACAAGACCAAACCAGAAACTTAGACTTCAAGTAAAATGCAGCACAAGGACAGTGAGGATGTCTCCAAACTTAAAAAAAAAAAGTTTCATTTACTTGTTTTTATAATGTGCTGAGTGTTTTGCCTAAATGTATGTAAGTGCACCATGTGCATGCAATGCCCATGGAGGCCAGAAGGTGTCCAATCCCTTGGAACTGGAGTTATGGATGGTTGTTAGCTGCCATATGGGTTCTGGGGACTGAACCCTGGTCCTCTGCAAGAGCAGCCGGCTCTTGAACTATGCCATCTCTCCAGCCACTATTTTCAAACTTTTGTTAAATAAAACGTCAATAAATGTCGGGCACAATGCAGGGTGGGCCTAGCTAGGCCACCTGCCAGGAGGAATGAAGGAATGGCTCTCGTGGGTGTGGTGCTCCACACCGGTTGGTTGTGAAGCCAATTTCTGCCCAGCACCTGGAGGGAACCTGAGCCACCTGGGAACAAACTGCAATTGGCTGTAGTAAGGACCCCACCCCATAAGGCTATTGGCTAATAAGACCTACAAGACTCTCTGCTCTTCTTGAATAAATGAGTTTGCAGCAGACCACCACTGCTGGCTTTCTGTTCAACTCCCAGAGTCTGTGTCTTGACTCTGCACCTATTGGCCCCCTCAACCCACGGTGGAGATCCTTCGGTCCCCCTCCGGCTGGTCCTGAGTGCTGGGACCCCAAACAAATAAAGGCTTCCAGTAATTTTTTAAAGTCCTTAAAACACTTAAACTTTTTGTTTGTTTTTGTGACAGGGTTCCCCTGTAGTCCCAGCAGTCCTGGAACTCAATATACATAGTGACAAGGCTGGCCTTGAACTCGTAGAGATCCACCCGCCTCTGCCTCCTGAGTGCTGGGATTAAAAGTGTGCACCACCAACCTGGCAAAACTTTTAAAGTTTTCTTTGTGGGAAATTGCAAACAACCTAAAAGGAAGCAGATCTGTGTAGTAGATTCCAGTGTCTCCATCACGCATCAAAAATGGCTGAGCTGGAAGCTGGCGAGATGGCACTGTGGCTAAGAGCACTGGCTGCTCTTGTGGAAGATCCAGGTTCGATTCCAGCACCAACATGGCAGCTAACAACCGTCTGTAACTCCAGTTCCAGGGAATCTGATGTCTTCTTCTGGTATGGATGCACTTACAATGATCTCCACAAGCACTGTGCAACATGGATGCGCTTACAGACATGCAAGCAAAACATTCAGACACATAAAATAAAAATAAATACCTTTTATTAAAAAGGTTGTTTTTTAAATGGCCCGGCCTTTGTCAATTTTAAGGGCAATCAACAGGTGGGGGGGTAGCCCTCAACATCTTTCCCATTTCAGTACAGTACATCTTTCACTGCTGGAATTTCTTATCCCAATCATATATTACTTTAAGTAAGGAGACCCAAAACAAAACAGAAGTAGTAGTAACCATAGAGTCATTCTTTAAAAAAAGAACTATGAGGCTGGATACACAGCTCAGTGGTTAAGAGGACTGACTGCTCTTACAGAGGACCAGGCTTCAGTTCCCAGCACCCACATGGTGGGTGACGAACAATCGTTCTTAACTCCAGTTCCAGGGGACCTGAAGTCCTCTTCTGATCTCCTCGGGCATTGAATGACATAGGTACACTTAGACACATGCAGGCAATACATTCATACACATAAAACATAAATGATAAAACATTTTTAAAAGATACTAAGTGAACCAGTTATAAAACAACATGTATAAGGCTGTGCGTGGTGAAGCATGTCTTTAATCCCAGTGCTTGGACACAGAGGCAGGCAGATACAAGGCCAACTTGATCTACGTAGCAAGTTCCAGACCAGCTAGAGCTACAGGGAGACTCTGTCTCAAAAAACAAACAGAAGAACAACATGTGTAGTATATCATATTTTTATTTTTGAAGCCCTATATATGATAGTTACTTAATATGCATGTATGCATATACCTACATGTACAATGTGTTATATAAACAAGCAGAAATCTCTGGAAGAATATATAACAAGCCCTTAAGAGTGAAGAAGGGTGAGGATTTAGAGAAATGACAGATGTTTTTAAGTTTGAGACAAGTTCTAACTATACAGCTGAGGTTGGCCTCAAATTCACAACCGTCTGGCATTGACCGCTTGAGTGCCGCACTGTAAGCCTGTCCACACCGTGACTTTGTTCATCTTACTGATTTAAATTTTAACACTACTCATCAACTGATGTTACTTTTAAGTCAATATGTTTTATTATACCTTTCAAAACAATAAAAATTGGTAGGCAATAGCACATTCATACCTGAGCAACAGACAGATGGTGACCTCATCTAATCATCCCTTCCCTCACAGAAAGCGTCCACAGAACTGACTTCTGAGAGAGCCTGTGCTCACATCCCACTTCCTAGAGTTCCCAAGACCCCAGATCTGGCTTCTAGGGGCTACTGGAGCCTCTGTCCTCTGTGCATCCTCCTCAAAGCAATAGAAATGTTTGGAAAGGAGAAGAGAGAGTTTCAACCCCAGCTGGAGTGTCCAGAGGATGCAGCCCATCTGGCAGTGCAGGAGTAAGCCGAGGCAAGCAAACGGAAAGTGAGTGGGTTGAGGGACTGCCTCTGCCCGCTGAGACCCTTGCTCTCTCCCTGAAATCCAAGAATTCTGAACATAAGCTTGGCCTTGCTGTTATACATTTTAAGGTCAGCAAGTAGGGAATATTCTACAGTGTGTCCTCTTGACTCAAGACTGAAATACTAGAGAGGTGGCACGGAGACGTCCATGTGTATCCTTGTTCCAGGGCTCACAAATGTTATGATGGGCTGTTACAGGCATCTGAATCACACACAGAGTAATGAACATCCCTGATAGGTTTTTTTTTTTTCCCCTTTTCTGTTCAATTTCACTTCATTACTATCTCCATATAATGGACCAACAGATGCAGCACTCCCCTAATAACTAGATGAAATGCAGAAAGAGGTTAATTAGAAAAATTAAGAAAAAAAAAAAAGAAAATTTAGAGGAATATGTTATTAATCTTGAGATTACAAACATATGTACGTAAAGATACAGATTTCTAATGCCTAAAGAACAGGCGTTGAAATGTATAAATTGTTCTTATTGGCATGGAAATGCATCATGCTTAGGGAAAAGGAAAAGACTATCAGAAGAATCACGTATCAGTTTTAGGCTAAAGAATGTGGCTCTGTGTGTGTGTGTGTGTGTGTGTGTGTGTGTGTGTGTGTGTATGTATGTGCGTGCATGTAAAACTGCTAAGAGCTTGTATGTAAAAAGGTTAATGGTTAGTTCTGACAGCAGGACTATAGAAAATCTATCTCTTTCTTTTAGCATGTTTCCTTTGCCTCATCTGAGCATGAAAGAATGTGACATTTTTACCACCAGAAAAAGAAATCAATAAAGGCATTTTGTGGGCGAAAGGAAAAGAGAATTAATTTCTGCTAGGGGCACTTTCTTGAGTCAATAATGAATTCTCTCAAAAATAAATATAGTTATGACTGCTTTCTCAAAAACTCTAACTGATGCTGAAAAAATTTAAGTAGCCAGATGTTGGAAAGATATCTCAGTGGTTAGAGCACTCGCTGCCCTTACAGAGGACCTGAGTTCCATTCCAGTACCCACAAGGCAACTAACAACCACCCATAACTCCTATTCCAGGGGATCTGATACACCCTTCTGGCCTTCTTGGGCACTGCACGCATGGGTGCACTTACATACAGGCAAAACACTCATATATGCATAAAATAAAAATAAATAAATCAAAAACTTTTTTAAAAATTAAGTATTGAGAGAGGTAGGAGAAAGGCTTGTTGGTACTGAGCTACAGTCAGAGAGGAATTCAAGAAATTTCAGCAGGATATCGCCCGATAGGTTGACTATTGATGACAATAATGAATGATGCTCTTCAAAAGGCAACAAGAAGGGTTAGAGAGATGGCTGAGTGGTTAAGAGCATTTGCTGCTCTTAAGACCATAGTTCAGCTCCTGGCACCCACATGACAACTAACAACCATTAACTCCACTTTCAGGGGATATGATGCCCTCTTCTGGCCTCCTCTGGCCTCCAAGAGCACCAGGCACACACATCGTACATATTCATACATGCAGGCAAAACACTCATACACATAAAAAATGTTTATTTTAAAGCTGAAAGAAAGAATTTTGAGTAGGTTCATCATAAAGAAATAAGAAATAAGTGACTTAAGCATACATGTCATACCAATGATATGAACAATTTTTAATTTGTTCATAAATTATAAATAAATTTAATAAATCTTTTCTTATGTTAAACATTAAAAATTCTAGCACTCTTGCTGAGGAACATCACTAGAGAGCTGTCCTGCTGCAGCCTACCAAGCAAGTGACACCAGAAGACAATGCTTCTCCAAATTAAAGGCTCTTAAAACAGCCATCCTGGGAAGAGGCACTCTCCTCCAACGAGACTCACCTGAGATTATCAGGAGACAGAGAGGCATTAAAGCCCGCACTTCCCATCCTGACATGACAACAGCTGATGAAACAACTGCCATTGGCCCCGTCCAACGACCAATGACCGAAACCAGGGATTCCTATAGCAACTCTATGATATGAGCCTCTGTATTTTGTATGTTTTGTTTTATTTTTTTGTAAGTGCCATATACCAATATCTAGGGCTTGCTAGCAAGTTCAAGGATGTTGTAATATTTTCTTGGACAGAAATAAGCAACATATTAAGTATCTTCATTACATCAATTAACTATGCAAATAGAAAATACAAATATATGATCCCTTAAGAGCACGTCAGGTAAGAAGACAGTCACACACAAGACCTTCTAAACAAACAACACCATGAGGGAGCGAAAAGGAAGAAACAGACATTCATTCAAGACATATTATGCACTCAACACTATTCTAACCATATCTGTCACCGTTAGCATTAGCTGTCACCTTGACAGAACCTGGCACAGCCTGTGAGATGAGCCTGGGGCATGCCCATGGGGGATGTCTTGATTACATTAATTGATGTGGGAAGACCCATCTTGACTGTGGGTAGGTCTAGTCTCTGGGCAGAGGATCCTGTTCTATATAAAAATGGAGAAATCCAGTTAAGGAATGCCATACATCCATCGCCCTCTGCTTCCTGACTGCAGATGTGACCAGCTGCTTCAAGCTCCTTCTGCCTCGACTTCTCCACTTTGGTAGACTAGACCTTTGAACTGTGAGTCAAAATAAATCCTTGCCTCCTTAAGTTGCTTTTGTCAGACTATTTTATTACAGGAGAAGAGAACAAATGCAACATTCCACATTTTTTTCTCAATTTTTGCAGCAGAAGTTCGAGATAGACAAGTCCTTCCATTTATAATTTTTAGAAGTTTAACAGATGCTAATTCCATTTCCCGAGGTCACAAGCATCTCACTCATCTCAATACCTTCTGCTGCCTTAGAGAAACAAGACCAAAAACTAAAACATTTTTCCAGCCTACTCAAAAGGTCAAAGAGAACTTGAGTCTCTGACAAATACAGATATTTTCTGGAAGATTTAGCTCAATACAATAACTAGGAGCCTACTTTGTGATGCCTTGAGTAAAGAGTCTCCATTTCTCCAGAAAACACTCAGCCCTCCTTCTGTCTGTAGAGGATTCTCTCCTTCCTGCCCAAAGACTACTGCATCACGGATAACACCAAATGACCACTTGGTGGTGGTGATGGTGGTATTGCTGCTGCTTTGCAGAGGTGTGTGGGGTGATTGCAGGGTGTTTGCACTTGCTTGCAAAACGAATTACTGAGTCTAATATATGCACATTCCAGGCCAAATGGCTTCCTTGAATCACTGGTGTGGTCATAACACAGCCTCGATACATTCCATACCCTTATTTCTAAAGCCCTGTCTGGTTTTAACCTGAACTCTTATTTCTAAAGCCTTATTTGGTTTGAACCCCTTCATGCCCTGTCACTGGGCCAACACAGAAAACATTGGTCTTCCTTAACCATCAAAGGTCAGAGTCTTGTTCTTCCCAGGCTCACCTTTATCACTCTTCAGCCATTCCAATTTCCACATGGAAACCTCTCTTCCCTCCTCTCCCTCCCTCTCCCTCTCCCTCTCCCTCCCCCCTCTCTCTCCCTCTCTTCTCTTAGAGTCCTTCTTGTATGAAACCTCCCCTGACTCCTCGTGGCAGCTTCACCCTGCATCCCTCTTCTTTCCATCTCTGGGCTCACACGTATTAACTGGACCCCGGCTGCTCTGAGGCAGGGGCCCACGTGGGTCTCTCTGCTCTGCACAGATGACAATGAGGCATCTTGCTCATCAGCAGGTCCCCACCCAGACACACTGGCTGAGCCCGGCACAGAACTCACAGCTGTGTATCTTCTGCAGTGAGAGGTGCTTCTCCAGCTTCCTCCTGAGCTTCATTTCATTTCCATACTTGCCCACGGTCCCATCATCACACAGAATGAAGTGAGAATGCATGCAGTTAAGTGTGGTAAGTTTGCTGAGTGGGTTTCCCAAAGTCTGGTACATGCACACCACCTGAGAGACAGCAAAGACAAGAGAGTATCAGAGCTCAAGAGCCCTCCCCAGCCTCTACTGCTCCCAGAGCCTGTCTGTACATGAACAGAGCTCCCACTTAGCACAGTGTTTCTCAACAGGCTCATCTTTTTATAATTTCCTATCTCTTCAGATCAAAACGTGGTTCTACTTTAGTATGCAGCTCCTGGTGCATGAGACAGACAAGTTCAACCCCATCCACAAATATCCCATTCAGCAGGATAAGTCCCTGATCCTGGACTTGGATGTCACAGCAGCTGTATTATTAAAATGGTTCCAAATATCAGTTTCTTTTTCAGGACTTGCCTTGTTTCAGACCATTAAAAAAACACTTCAAGGACTAGCATCAGTACACAGACTATCTAAAAAATATTCTGGTATATCCCAGAATAAAATACTTTTGTTTTATGTGCATGAGTGTAATGCCTGCATGTAGGTAGGTGCATCTGTTGTGCAGTGCTCAAGGCTGTCAGAAGAGGGCATCGGATCCCCTGGAACTGGAGTTACAGTCTGTTGTTAGCCACCATGTGGGTGCTGGGAATTGAACCCAGGTCCTCTGCAAGAGTAGTCATTGCTCTTACATGCTGAGTCATTTCTCCAGCCCCCAGAATAATATTTTGGCACTAATTTTTTTCTCATATTCCAGTGAAATGAAGGGTAACAGTCAGCCATGCCGCATCAAGGACTTTTACATCTGTGGACTCTCCCTTCAGCTGTCCAGCTTCCAAGTTTGAGTCCAGGCTAATTTTAATTCAGTAATTTCTGTCTGCTTTTTCCTCATGTAAAAGTGAGAAAAATGATCATTTAATTTGACAGGGTTTTTGTGGGACCTCAAAGAAAAAACAGAGATCAGACTTCAGTGGTTAACTTTGTGATTCCAAGCATGACACTGAGGCCAGGAACCAAAACGAAAATCATTGATAGATTTATTACATATTTTGTATTTATGGAAATAAGTGATACCAAAAGATAGATGCTAAACACTGTCTAAAAATGTTACTGGGAAAGAAATTGCTGATATATTTACTTCACATTTCATATTTAATGGAAAATTATGATAATGATACAAAAACTGTGAGAAATGCTAAGTATTGACCAATAAAAAATGTTATTAGACTGAATTACAAATTACATTTTATGTATAAAATACATTAAAACACGTGTAAAGAAACACTGAATTTCACCAGCAATTAGAGAATGTAAATTTGAAGAGTTAACTATTATTTTACACCTATCAAAATGGCAAGGGGACTCTATTCTACTATTGGTAGAATGTGAACTGTTCTAGAACACAACGACTCAGGTTTTGAAACATGTATAACTGGCTCCAATTATTTCTGGGGAAACAAACAAGTTAATATCAAAGATGCATGTCTTATTGCAATATTAATATTGTTGGCTATAAAACGGCAAAGCAGGAAACCACCTAATTGGACAGTCAGATAATAGTGCAATAGAACATTAGGCGTGAAAACTCAGAATGTACCTGTACCCCACAGGCTGGAGCTCTCAATAAAAAAAATAAAAAAAAAAAAAACATAAAATGATCATAGGGTCCTTTTTTCAAGTTAAAAAAGCAAAAAAGTTGTGAGAGCAGGTAGAATCGTGTAAAAGCCCGCGGGAGACAAAAAAGACTCTACCTGACAAAAGGATACATTTTGAACATGAAAACAAAAAACAGCAGTTACAATGATTACTAGATTGAAACATACCAAACAGGTTTAGACTCAAGAGTTTAAAGCAAAAAGTTATCTTTCATCTTTGAAGGATGATAGGCAATCATCTAATGATTTTTGAAAACAAGTAAATAAGATATCAGACATTTCTCTGCCCTTCCTATATAACTGTCCCAGGAGGGAAAACAAATGTTAATGAGGAAACGTTTCTCTTTACAGAGCGCTTAAGCTAACAACTGTAAAAGCGTCCTCTAATAAAGTATCATTTGCAACTCTATTGAAAAAAGGAATCTAGGCCATTAGCTAGATGATCAAATGCAACAAGAGGCACACCTCCTCTCAAGCTAGAAGTCTGCACAAAAAAACCTGAATCTGATTGTTCTTGTAGATCACAAGAAAGAAGAGAGAAGCACAGCCTACTTCAAACGGTTAAATCAGGGAGGTCTAAACAGTGGGGAACTTTTCAGGAAAAAAATGGCCCAATTTCTTCTACAAATTGAAGGGGGGGAAGATAAATTATAAGTAAATCAATGGGACAAAACTGAGATTCAAGAGCTACTCACCCCTCACAATATATGGAACATTTCTGGTTAATGAAATCAAACAGTTTTTTGAGGCTGTGTAGAATTTAGATTTTAAAGACTAGTAGTAGGAGACTATTTGGGACTAGGAAGAGAACACGTGAAAGGAAGGAAGGAGGACAGTGAGGGTGATGGTGGATGAGTATGAGCAGGATACATCACACACATGTATAACAACCAGTGTGATTACATTTCCTTAAATTGTTCATATATTTTTAAAATACCTTAATATTAAGACCTGAAATGTTGAAACTGCTAGAAAAAAAAAGTAGAAGCAACTCTTCAAGATGTAGGGATAGGTAAGGACTTTCTGACTAGAACTCTGGTCGTTCAGGAAATAAGACCAATAACTGGCAAATAGGACTTCTTGAAATTAAAAGGCTTCTGTACAGCAAAGGAGACTTAATCAAGTGAAGAAACAGCCTACTGAATGGGAGAAAAATCTTTGCAGTTAAGCATCCTACAGGGGATTAATAGCTAGAATAAACAAAGAACATAAAACACTAAACATCAAAAACCAAACAGTTCAATTTCTAAAACTGGGCTGTGGAACTGAAAATTATTTTCAAAAAAATAAATATAGAATATCAATAAATATTTTTTAAGAGGTTAACAATCCTCAGCCATCAGGGCTCTGCAAACCAAAACTCCTTTGAGATTCCATCCCAGCCCAGTCAGAATGGCTAAGAAAAGAAATCAAATGCTGGTGATATGGGGAAGATGAGCCCTTACACTATTCACCGGGAATGTAACTGGCCACTACGCCACTATGAAAATTAACACGGAGGTTCTTCAGACACTAAAAACTGAACTGCTCTATGACCCAGCTACCCGACTCCTGGGGATATACCCAAAGAATTCTACCACAGAGATGTGTATGCGATAGGTAGAAAACAGAACCAGCCTCGAGGACCATCAGTGGATGGAAAAATAATGGAAATGTGGTACATACACAAACTGGAATTTTATTCAGTGGTAAAGAAAAATGAAATGATGAAAACTCTGCAGAAAGTTGGGTGGAAAAATTAACAGGTAAATGGATGGAACTGAAAAAAAATTATAGAATAAAGTAACCCAGATTCAGAAAGACAAACGATGCATGCTCTCTCTCATATACAGGTCCTCGCTTCAGTTTTTTACATTTTTATTCTTATTTTTTAAGCTGAAAAATTATTGCTTACTGAAATTTTGATGCAAATCCCTTTATCAAAGTGAGAAATTTTCAGCTGTGAAACAACAAAAAGCCAGTGTTTAAATATTTCCCAATGTGGGACTGGAGAGGTAGTTCATCAATTTAAGGCACTGACTATTCTCAAAGATCCAGGTTCAATTTCCAGTACCTGCACAGTGGATAACAACTGTCTATAACTCCAGTTCCAGGGGAATCGATGTCTTCTTGTGACCTCCACAGGCAAGGGACGACGTGTGCACTACACACATGCAGGCAATACGCTCATACTCATAAAATAAAAATAATAAAATATCAAAAATATTTCTCCATGTGAAAATCAAAGAATTTAGTTATGTGCATGCGGACTGAAGAATTCAATTGTTGTGATTGTTTTCATGTTATGGTTGGCAAAACATAGGCACACATCATTAAAGTTACATTCACAGAGCCATGGAAAGTAACAAAGCTAGGCTCTGACTGCAGAGGTGTGGTGTGTGTGTGTGTGTCTGTGTATGTGTGTGTGTCTGTGTCTGTGTGTGTGTTATAGCATTAGTAATAGGCTTTTGTTGTTGCCGCTGTTTTTAGTTTTTTGTTTTCATTTTTGTTTTTATGACAGGGTCTCCCTAGGCCCAGCCCACCTGGAACTCACTACATAAACTAGACTGGCCTTGATTTCACACAGATCCACCTGCCTCTGACTCTGCTGGGATTAAACCAGTGTAGTAGTACTTTTTATAAACAGTGCCCAGATTACATACTAGTGATCTATTTTTCTGCATGTGATTATGCTGTATTTGGAAAGGCATTTAGGTTTTTTAAAATTCTGTTGTCTAAATTTTTATTTATTTTTATTTTTTATGTGTATGGGTGTTTTGCCTGCATATATGTAGATGTACTGCATGCATGCAGTGTCCATGGAGGACAGAAGAGGGAGTTACAGATGATTGTTAGCTGCCATGTGAGTGCTGGGAACCAAACCTGGGTCCTCCGTCAAAGCAGCCAGTACTGAGCCATCTCTCCAGCTCCTAAAAATCCTATTTTAAGAGAGACTTTGTTATTCCCTATAGAATTATGAATATTATATTCTATACTACTAAAAGCAGAGAATCTGAAATTATTCTATACTACTAAAAGCAGAGAGAGAGAGAGGATAAATACAAGTAAATAGATCAACTTAAGGGGCTATAATAAAACTATGTTGTTAAAGCCAGGAGTTCATGATTCTAATATCTCCACTGTTTAATATGTGTGAAACTTTCCAAAATAAAAGTTAAAATAAACCATGACCATGTCTACATTAACTGACTGTATTAGTTACTTTTCTGTTGCTGTTATAAGACACTGTGACCAAGAAAAATTATAGAAGAGTTATTTAGCTTATGATTCCACAGGGATAATAATCCATAATGGCATAGGAGGCCATGGTTGCAAAGGTGGCCGGAAAGCCAAGGGAGATCTTCGAGCAGGCACAAGAAGCAGAGTGACTAGAAATACAGCCAGGCTTAAGAATTCTCAAAGTCTGCCCCCCAGTGACATACATCTTCCAGCATGGCCACACCTCCCAAAACAGCACCACCAACCCCAGACAAAACGTCCAAATACTTGGAGTCTACGGGGAACATTTGCATTCAAATCATCACATTGACAGAGGGAGATAACTGTTAAATAGTCAAACAAAAAAAGCATATTTGTAGCAGTGAGACTTTGTCATTGCTTTTAAAAAACGGATGTTTTAAAGACTGTAGAGACAGCTCAGTGGAGTAGTGTTTACTGAAAGGCATGAATAGACCTGAGTTCAGATCCTCAACACCCACATAAAAAGCCAAGCATGGCACAGTGTGTCTGTAACTCCAGTGCCAGGGAAGCAGAAACAGGTAGGTCTTGAGGGCTTGCTGGCCAGCCAGCCCTGCTCCAAGTTCAGCAGGAAGTGAACAGCAATAGAGAAAGACTATTGGGTCAGCCTCTGGCCTGCACAGATGGCTCTGTGAGCAAGTGCGCCTTCACACACATGTGCACACATGAATACACCACACACACACGTGTACACATATGCACAAAATAAGCATTTTACGCCTACCTACATTTATACAAGCATGTAGACAATGTTATGGGGCAGGACCCACAGACGAGTTTTACAAAGGGTAACGGCATGATCCAATTCCTATTTTAAAGGAATATCCTGGCTATTGTGAGAACAGACTTCAACAGAGGAGAGAGGGAGAGGGAGAGGACTTTACAAGCATTTAGGGATCATAGCACCGTCATCTGGACCTGCTCAATGACAGCGCCGGGAGAAAGAAGAAGCCACACTCTAGGTATGGTCTGAAAGTGGAGCTGAGAACGTTTACTGACAAACGAGGTTTGGGGTATGACACAAAAGGGTCACTCGACACAAAAGGGTCACTCTACGCAAAATCCAGTTTTTTTGGCTTGAGCAGTTACAGGGTTAGGACTGCCGTCTTGTGAAACAGGATCACAGAGGCAGGAGGAAGACAGAAACTGGGTTTGAATATTTCACCTTTGAAGTGTTTTATCAGACATTTGAGTTCAGTATTGAGTGGGTAATTTAGATACATGTTCAATTCCTTTTTCTATGAAAGTACTGTCCACTTACATCTTTTCCAACCAGTTCTCTCTGGTTCTCAATGACACCCCAGGGAGGGATTCCAACTGTCCAGATTTTCCTCAAGGACTTAGAAGAATGAGCTTTCAGCGCATCCCCAACATGCTTGGAGACTCCTATGAACAGCGAGATTAGAAGTCAGATTTCAACTCACAGACCACACGACACAGACACGAACAGATGATCATATGTAAAAGGTCACTCTTAGGATAAGCTGCTGGCTCAGCAGAACTAGATTCTGCTGTCTTGCCTTCCTCTCTCCTCTCTTGACACCTCTGCCTCTTACCACCGTCCTCCAGACCAAAATAATCCTCCTCTCTCTGTGGCCAATTTACATCCCTGGATTCTACTTTTGTCTAGCTCGAATGTACTGTGCATTGCCTGACATCATGAACATTCTAAATATTTTAGTCTGTAATCTTTTCCAAAATACCAGTAAAACACCCTGCAGATGTGTCCCCTGATTCACTATGGCAATCTAATGAACTAGCCCTACATACATAATATTCTATTGCCCTCCTGGGAATTATAGTAAGTGTAATTACAGCAGCCATCGTTTATTGACAGGCAACTTGCTTCACTAAGTGTTGGTTGACTTTATATATTTACACTTCAAGTAGGAGATAGATAAATAGATTTGGAGACAGGATCTTGCTATATAGCCCAGTCTAGCCTAGCTAGAGCTCACTATCCTCTGCCTCAGCCTCCTAAGTGCTGCTATTCTAGGAATACACCACTGTACTAACTGAGAACTTTTTGTCCATTTAATACACAAGAATGGTGACAGACAGAGATCAAATGCCTTTCCAAGGCTATAGAGCTGGTGATTTATAGTTAAACAGAAAGTACAAAAAATTCCCTTTATAAACCCTACCACCATACAAACCCAGCCTCCCCCTGCAAAGGGGTCTATTTAGTTTAATCCGTGAACCTATGACATGTCATTGCTGGAGACCACAGTCTACAATGCAGCTTACTCTTGGTGTTATATAGTCTACAAGTTTTGATGAAGGTATAATGTCATGAATTCACCACTGTAATATCATACAGAATAGTCTCACTGTCCTGAAAGTCCTCTCTACATTATCTATCAACCGAATCATACAGTAAGAAGTCGTTTTGACTTTGACTTGTTCTGACCATTAGTTACACCACATCTTGTTCCTGTGTTGTGTGGGATGGGTTTTGTTTTGATTTGGTTTGGGTTTTGTTGAGATGAGGTCTTATTCTGTATCCCATCCTGGGCTCCAACCTGCAGCAATTCCCCTGCCTCAGTTTCCTGAGTAACAGAACTAAAATCTTGAGCCACAACATGTGATATATAGGAGGCTCTTGAATGTCAGATAATTTTAATTACACTATTTTGTGTGTGTGCGTGTGTGTGTATGTGTGTGTGTGTGTGTGTAATCATACATGTTACCAGGGCATGTATATGGAGGTCAAAAGACCACCTGCAGGAGTCAGTTCTCTCCTTGGACCATATGGGACCCTGAGATCAAACTCAGTTCTTTATCACTGACCCTTGAATGTTAGATTTTAAGGACTATGAAAGAATCTGTAACAGAGACAACAAAGGTATCAGTAATCATGTCATAAAAACAAGTGATTGCTTACTCATGACTAATGCAGGCAATGCAATTTTTAAGCACACCACTCATTTCCAGTGTCTGAGAATTTAACATTTGAATTCAGCTAATGTCCAGTCCAGACCTGCACACACTACACATTTGCATGGATTTGATCTCCTTTGGGTCTTTGCAGTAGTCCTGATAAAAGAGTTCAAAAATCTACAAGTCTAAATTTAATAACAAAGGCCAGAGGATGGATAGATGGGAAGAAAAAGGGAGAAATGAATCAGTTAAGAGTCACAGGCAAAGTCAATACAAGACAGACTATTCCACTCTCTTGAGTTTATGTTGTGCCTGACTGATTGCCATTGCCTCCTGCTTACAAAGGAACTTTCTGGACTATTATGCCCAACCAATGTAGAGGCAGCAAGAGCTTCTGTAAACTGCCTTCTTCATCGTGGTTCACATTATACCCACTCTTATCTACAGCCAGTATAGACTCAATACAAAGCATGTATGCTTTTCTCCCCTCAAGTTTTCACTAAAAAATGCTCTTGATTCTTGGGTTCAGTGGACATATTTGCAACTGCCATCCAGCCCTCCTACTGGAACTTGTTCCAGGTCCTGATCCATTCTTGGCTAGCATTATGGGCCCAAGAAATACTTTTATTTCAGAGAGCTTGCTCTCTAGAGCAATATTTAATAGACTGATGCTCAGGAACGACGCTTCTCTTTGCCAAAAGTTTATTTGAAGTTAAAATTGCATATTTTGGCAATGATAAAAACACATTCTGGGAAAGGTCTGTGATTCTTCTGGACTTGCTTTCCAGTCACTCTAGTTGTCTTTTTTCTTCATGTCACCACATCTCCTGTGTCATACTGCCTGAATCACAGATATGGGTGGGATGGAAAGAGGAAGGGAGGGAGGGAGGAGACAGCCATTGGCTTTACCTGAGTTTATGCCTTCTGTAATTATCCATGCTCCTGTGGTCTCTGCAGCCTTAACCAAACCCTGGCTGAAGGTCTCCTTAAGCTTGGAGGGCATCTTGAAGTTCTGGAGGCCCCCGTGGACAGAGATCACAAGCTTCGGCAGCTCCATGTTCCACTCTTTCAACATTAAATGCAACAGATGATCTGATTTTGTGTCACAAGATGCTCTGATATACTGGAAGACAGTGCCCCACCAAGAGAACAGGGTGAATTGTGGAGTCAGTACAGAAACAATGAGCACACAGCAGGCCCCCAGGGACCACAGCCCAGCTGGAAGTGCCCAGGGCCTCTCTGAGAGTTTACCCTCACATAATGGAAATACTGGCTTTTAAAGGCAGCACACCCTCTCTGAGTTCCTTCTGGGGATTATAAGTCCCTGTAGGAAAGCTTCCTCTGGTTGGAGGTTTGACCTCCAAGCTTCCTTAGAAGACTTGAGCAGAGGCAAAAGGACTTCAAACAAATGGCCAAATCACTACCTCAACAAAGCCAGTGGAGAAGGCTTTGAGAAGTAGGTGAAATGTGGTTTGTCATTAATAGCATGCCTTTTCACTTACTTGACCCTTTCACATAGTACTGGTAGAACTATAAAAGATTCAAGAGCATGAACATCTCAATTATTTAAAATTTTTACATTCTAGTCACTTCTTTATATACCATTGTCCTGAGAACACATTCTTTTCCAAAATAAGTTCAGTCATGTCTGAATAGTCAGTGCAAGCAAAAGACAAGAAATCCACACCAAGGACAGTCACTGACTCAGTGCGGCCAGTCTGACATTACAGGGAAAGACTGGGTACCCGCCATTGAAGTTCTTTACAGTGAGGTTAGCTTGCCTTCCACATGCCAAACTAACAGCAGAAATAAGACAGGTTTCCAAAAACAAAGGCAGGAGTTAGGAAACTATAAATTTCTGATCTATTCCAAAACAGAACACTGGTGAAAATCTCCATATACGAAAGGAGCAATTATCACACTACCCTCCAAAATAATTATAGCAATTTAAAGCTGCATGCCTTTGAACTTGTTAGTATTCAGTCACTTCGTTTTGTAATTAAAATATTAGAATTTCTGACCAGTAAGACAGAACAATTATCACAACACATGAATAATATAAATAAACAGTCTGAAGATAATTACACTCAGTGAACAAGAGAAAACTCCAAGCTACCAGGCCTTATCGCATATGGCAGCAGCAGACACAGGTGGACCCTGTGCCATGGCTCTGGTGCTGAAGTATTAAGGGCAAAGGACCAGCTCTGATTCCAGTCCCCTGCCTCCAGTTCATTCTCTCGGGTGACTCCATCCTTCCAGTCTAAATCTTCTCAGTCCTAGAAGATACCGCTCTTTGAGATTCCGGGACAAACAACTTTGAAGAACCAAGCTATCAACACTGGCTTCTTTCTCCCAAAGGCTAACTAAAGACTACTCTTCTCTCCCCTATATAAGTAGCAACTCGGGCAGAATCTGATAGGCAGAAAGAGATTCTGTCAGCTCCTTTGTAGAATGGGGTGGGAGGGATTCTGGGAAGAGAAAACAACAGAAGGAAATGAGTAACCAGCTCCCTCCGATTTTGCTGTAGCTCAACATAAATGTGAGGGAAGACAGGAAGCCTCAGTGGTTCTACACTTCTAAGATCCACTAAAATGCACTCAGGTGCATGAGCTGAGACAGCAACTAAAGCTGAGCTTCAAACAAGACAGTCATCAGGACTAGCCATAATTTCAGTCTTCCTGCATGTACTTTGACCTTTGTACAAGCCAACCCTCTGCCTCCTAGGGCACACAGACTTCAACTCATTCACCTTTAGATCTCAGCTCAGCACAGGAGGCTGCTTTCCCTATTTCCAAAGGCTTTCTCATCACACACTGCCCCTCCCCCACGGAGGAGTTACCTTTTTCTTTCTCTCAAAGAACTTGTATTACAAATTACATAGTATCCTCTATCTGTATGAAAATTATATATTCACTTCCTGTTTTCCAAATGCACGCAATGTTAATACAGGGAGCCTATTCTTTTGGGGGCATAGCAAGTACGTAGGAACAGAGTAAGTAATTGATGAAGGGACAGAAAAAGGAGTGAATGAACACGGTTAAGAATAAACAACATCTGGGAGTGTGGTCCAGCAGTAGATTGCTTCAGTAGCACACCCAAGGATCTGGGTTCTAGTACCAGGACTGCAACAAACAACATTCAAAACAAACAAACAAACAAACTGAAGAGGGGGCTAGAGAGGTGACTCAGTGGCTAAGTGGGAGCATTCCTGTTCTTCCAGAGGACCTGAGTTTGGTTCCCAGCACCCATGTCAAGCAACTCAAAACCCCTGTACTGTAACCAACTCCAGGGGATCCAACACCTTTCTTCTGGTTTCCACAGGCATCCATACACACATGGCATATACTCACAAAGACACAAAAATTTTTTAAATTAAAACAAATCTTAAAAAATGAATAAACAGCAGTGAGAGGAAGGAGAACCAGACTGGAAGGAAAAAGCTGTACATAGGGCTAAGTAAGAATCCGGCCCCAAAGCAAGTAAGAATGAGGGGGACATTTCTTCCAACTAAAGCAAAAATAAATAAACACAGACAGTAAAATACAAGAGAACGGATAACTGGAAATGCAGATTATTCTATGAGACTCTATTAAAAGAAACTTCAGCCAACTAGGAGTTGCCTCCAGGGCAAGCCTGATGGTCCTGAGGTGACCACACCTGGGAAAGCTGCTGTCTGTCAAGAAACCAGAGGGCAGCAGATACCCTCAGCAGAGACTAGCTGAGGGACCTGTCAACACCATCTGCTACAGGTTGGATATGGAGTGTCCCTAAAGCACATTGTTAAGAGCCAAGTCATCAGCCTGTGGCATTAATGGGAGATGGTGGAGGCTTCTGAAGGTAGGGCTTAGAGGGAAGGAGCTGGGTCATCAGGAGCATACCCTTGAAAGATGTTGTTACCCTGACTCCTCCTCCCCCGACCACAAGTTTCCTGGTTGCTGTTGAAATCAGGCTGTGCCCTGCCCAAAATTACTGCATGTTATGTAAAACAGTGGTGTTTCAGGCTGCACCTTGCCCTGAGAGATTCCATTTTACAAGCATCATTTGATTCCATTTTGAGAGCAAATGCAGAGGTAGAATGACTCTGCACCTTGTTGTCCACGTAAACAACACCATCTCTCCAGCACCACCCACAAGGCAGACTGACAGCTTATTCCTAAAATCAAAGAGTTCTACCTTAAAAATTTAGCAGAGTAAACTGAGACCATGGAAAACCAACCTTGAGAATTTATTGGAGAAACTGAGCGAGGAAAGGGTGCAATACCTTTACCTGGACCTCGTGCCAAGAAAGACACTTAACAACCAAGATGGTGACCTCCTCTGAACTCCCATCTCACCACCCTGGGTATGTGCTGAGGGACTAACAGGCAGGTAACTCCTACCCGTCCAGGGAGCATCAGCTCAGATCAGTCCTCACTGCTGATGTCGCCTACTCAAACTGTCACCTGTCCATCCACCTGCTCATCCACTGGGCCTGGTTCTGCACTTCACCTCTATTGTGCCACACCTTGCCTGGCAACTCAACTCTTGCCCCGAGGCTTAATTTTGCAGTGGGGAGCAACTCCAACCCCTACCCAGAGACTGCATCTGTATCAGCTCTTGACTTCTGCTCTGTAGTAAGGCTCTTTGAAACTCCTTAAACTCTGCTACAGCCCCTTTAACCCTCTGGCAGCCATTTTGTAAGTTACATGTATGCATATAGCAACACATTTACTGTATGGTATATAACTGTATGACCTGAGAGTTAATATTAGCAGTTAAGTTTGAAATAAAAGAAACTGTGTTTGCCAATGGCAAGTTATCAAGGGAAATCAAGACTACCTGGCAAATCCCACTCAACAAAACTGATGTACTTTATGATGCATTCTTATTCACTAAATTCTAATATTGTGGAAAGACATGTTCAACTATGTTTCTGGCACAGCACATTGATGACAGCTGTCATGAAGTAAGCAGCCCCCTCTACCACATGCTCCTGCTATGATGTGTTGTGTTTCCACAGGCCCAAAGCAATATGCCAACCAAGCAATCATGGATTAGAACCTTAACAATTCTTTTAAATCATCTCATGTGTTTTGTTACAACCTGAGAAGGCTGGCTTGCACACTATGCAAGTCACATAAAGCACAATGCTCGGACAGCAGGAAAACTACCCTGGAAGACCCAAGTATTATCTTCAGGAGATGTAGAGGAACGCCCCCACATCCTTGTTAAAACGTTCTCATGGGAACTCAGAGGATCTGAACAGTGGCCAGTTACTGGTCATTGCAATGGTCATACTTGAGTTTGCCTGTGCTATAGTTAAGATCATAAATGCCCCGCAAGGCTCACCTGCTGAAGGCTTAGGCTTCATCTCATGACCCTGCTGGGAGGCATGGAGTCTTTGGGAGGCCATGGCGAGAGCCGGAGACTTCAGAAGGGATTGCGGGATGCCTGCCTCCGGTTCTCTTTCTGTACCCACGGGGAGATAAATCATCTGTCGTACCATGTGCTGCCCATCACAACACGCTACCTTGTCTTAGGTTTAAAACAGCAAGAACCACCATCCTGGCCGACACTTCAATACAATGAGCCATAATAAGTCTCTGCTCTGTGTAAGGTGATTATCTAGCATATCTGTAAGAGCTGCAAAAGCTGACTAAACCCAGCCCACTCCTGTTTAGCAATTTTACTGCATTCCTTAAGAAAAAAGGCAGCCCTGTGGCAACTGTCTAAAGGTCAATAAGCCATTCTCTCCTGCAAAGGGTATAAGCTCATTGAAAGATGAGTCCAAAACATAGCAGGACACAGTGCACTGGAAGGGTGCAATGTCTTGCAGAAGGGAAGGGAGGGCCAAGCTAGATCTGACAGTGGATCGATAACACAGGTCCCACAGCCCTCATGTCATGCAGGGTCTGCTCTGTTCTTAGCCAGGAAGGGGTTTGGGTTCTCAGCAAACCTTGGAGTGGTAGATGTGTTCTCCATCTTGGAAATTAATGGTTCCAAAGGTGTCTGTGGGACTTTTCACTGTGTGCTTCTCAACAGACCATTGCTCGTTTCCATTGCCTCCAGCAGGTGAGAAGCTCCAGGTGGGGTCTACCTCGTGATGTTCTTGAATCAGTCGACCACAGTAACACCTAAATTGAGAGAAACAAGTCACTCAGAATAGAAAATTGATAGTGCTTCTCATTTTCACAGACTGATGTATAGAAGTCAGACACTAATAAGTCCTTAAAATCCATATTAAGATTCATATTAGATTTATTACATTGAATTGGCTACAAGTTTAGGAACTTTCTCAGTGGTCCTTTCCCTCAGATAGACACTGAATCAATCAACCGAGGAATGTTAAAAAAAAATACTAAAAACCTTTGTACTCATGTTCATAAGAGCCATTATCCACAGCAGTCATAAGTGGAAGATATTGAAATATCCATCAACAGATAAATGGATAAAGAAATTACGGTATGCACGTACACTGGAATATCATTTGTCCTTAAAAGGAAGGAAATTCTGACATATGCTGCAACAAGAATGGACCTTAATGATATTATGCTAATCACAGTAAGCCAGTCATATATACACACAAATGACAAATACCGATGGTTCCGCTACCTGAGTGATCTAAAGGAGTGAAGTTCATAGAGACTGGACGTAGAATGGCGGTCACCAGGGGCCGGGAAAGAGGAAATGTTTAATGGACATAGAATTTCAGGAAGGTTTTTTGCTTTTATTATTGTTTGTTGTTTTGTTGCTTTTGGTTTTTTTTTTTTTGAGACGTCCTCCCATAGCTCCAACTGTCCTGGAACTCACTATGTAGACCAAGCTGGCCTTTGACTCACAGAGATCTGCCTGCCTCTGCCTCCTGAGTGCTGGGATTAAAGGCATATGCTACCACTAAAAATTTCAGTTTTATGAGACGAGAAAGCTCTCAGGATCCATCTGAGTACAGCAGCTACACCTGTAACCCTAGTATGCAGAGGCTGACGCAAGAGAATTGCCACACATTGCCTAAGTTATACAGGGAGTTCCAGGTCAGTCTAGGCTATAGTCTGAGATCCTGTGTTAAATAAAAAATGATTAATTAATTAATTAATTAATTAAATATCTGGAGACCCATCGTAATATGAGTATACTAAGTATAAATGACCTCTGCATTTTAAGTAGTTAAAATGCCCTGAATTATAATATATATATATATATATATATATATATATATATATATATATATATAATATGCAGAGCTTCTTCTAGGTCAAGCATGTTACAGTTAAACTGCTAAAAATATTTTTTAAAAAGCTGATGAGATGGCTCAGTGGATAAAGTGTTTGCTGCCAAGGATGACAATCTGAGTTCTATCCCCAGGATCCACACAGTGGAAGGAGAGTACCGAACTTCTTACCTCCACACACAAGCCATGGCATGCATGCATCCACACAAATATACACACAAACAAGCAAGTAAATGAATGTAATTAAAAATTTTTAAACTAAAAGCAATGTTTAATATTTGAAAGTTGGGGAAAGTAAGAAAACGTCCTCATGAAAAGCACAATGTTCACATGAAAAGTGACTAAAGGATCCTCAGTTCCTTACAAAAAAAACAATGAAACCCTACAGATGCACGTAAGCACAGAGTCACTACTACAAACAGATGTAAAGCCAGAGCCGTGCAAAACAGAGTAGAAACAGAGATAACAAGTTTAATAAAAGTTCTTGAAAACAACCAGTAATTCTGAAAATTACTTAATGTAAACAGCCATAATTCCACTATATAGCAAAATTGACTACATAAATAAAATGGTGAGCCTTTTTAAAATCAAAATTCTATAAACACTGACATATTATATGTTTGACTTACAATGACCTCGTCTTTAATAACATGCTATCAAAGGGAAAAGAAATGTAAATATACAGAGCATTACTACTTTTGAAAAAAGACATGCATCTGCATGCCTATTATATCCAACATGAAAAGATTCTAGCCAGCTGTGATTGGAGCCAGAAAATAAATCATAAATCATCGCATATAAAGACTTTGCTTTGGCTGGAATCATTCTTTGAGTCAATCTTGCAGACCTAATAAATCCTCCTAGTTGTAATCTCACTGAGTTTAGCAAAATAATTTGGAACTGTAACATTAAAGGTTGAAAGGCTGATAAGATGATGAGATCACCACATTCACATACGTCTGAAGACACAAACATGGGCGATGTATTTGAGGAGCATCATGGCAGGAAAAAGCACTGTGCTTTAAGATTTTCATATTTCTCAATCATTGATTTTTTTAAGGAATAAAATCAGAATATAAAATAAACTCCACTACACTTGTTAGTAGTGATCTGCAGAACAAAGGGCGCAGCAACCCTTTAAAGCCAGGAAAGAAAATACCAGCTCACCCTCACTGCCACATCTACAAAGCAAGCAAGAAATTCAACTTGTTCTCACACAGATCGAGTACTCAGCCTCAGTGTGAGACGTGAAGAGAAAGGTTGACTGCAGGGACCTCCGGAGTCCAAGCACATCTGTGTTTCATGTTTCCCCAAATCTGTTAAGGACCTAAGGACCGTAGCATCTTGTTTCAGCCTAAACAGTCCTCACAAAACAAGAAGGCACCATACAAAAACTGAAACAGTCACGCAGTCACAGGCTGACACTGGTAACAATAGCATGAGCAGGAGAGACAAGAAACAAGAGAAGCAAGGCTTTTCTCTGTTTTCATCCTGGGTGTGTGCGTGTGTGCGCATGCGCGCGTGTGCACGTGTGTGTGTGTGTGTGTGTGTGTTAGTGTGTGTATGTGTATGCACCTTCACATACCATGGCACATGTGTAGAGAGGTCAGAGGATAATTTGTGGGAGTTGGTTCTCTCCTTCCACCATGTGGGATCCAGGGATCAAACTCAGGCTGTCAGACTTGGCAGCAAGCACCTTTATTTGCTGAGCCACCCTGCCAGTCCCTTCTCTTTTTGCTGTTTTTTTGGTTTTTGAGACCGAGTCTCCCTGTAGCCCCAGCTGTGCACCAGCAAGCCTGGCCCACTTCTCCTTCTTAACCCTGATAAACACTGTCACCTATGTGATAAAGGGAAACAAAAATATGTATAAGTATTTTATAATTTCTCTTTGTGGTCCCCACCCCTTGGGTGAGGGTTCTTTAGGTTTATTTGTTTGATTTTGTTTGTTTGTTGTTTTTTTGAGATGGAATCTCACTATGCTGCCCAGGCTGTCCTTGAACTCCTGGATTCTGGATTCAAGTGATCCTTCTACCTCAGCCTCAGAAGAAGCTGGACCATGAAGGTGTACTATCATATGCAACGCCATCTTTTTAAATAATAATAATTGGTTGTGTGCGGAAAAAAAAAGGTTTGCTATTATTAAATAAGGTAGTTCAATATTGTTCATCTCTCTTTTCCTTCCATAACTCTTGACTTCTATAATGCATGTAATCTGCAAATTTGCATAATTTGTAAATAAGCATACACATAATACATATGGTATACTTATTCCAAAAGGTTTAATGATATGATACACAGTAAAACACATGAAGTCTACTCTATCAAAAGCAGAAATCTTCTGAGCATGTACTCCAATATATGTGCATAACAAATAATAATTAATAAATAATAAATAAATAATTAATATCAGTCCACATAGAAAATATTAGTCAGGATATAAGTGGAACTATAGATGCACAAAATTGTTCATTATTTCTTTGTTCATAATTATAAAATATTGCAAAGTTTCAGTAATCTAAACATTTATCAATAAAGGTGCAAATAATGGGCTGGAGAAATAGCTAGGCTGGGGAAAGTGCTTGCCTAGCATGAAAGAAGCCAGGTTTGATCTCCAACAGCACAAAAACCAAGCACACTAGAGCACACCCATGATCTCAGCACTCTGAAGGTGGACACAGGAAGCTCTCAAGTTCAAGACTACATAGCAAGTTTGACGGTTACATGAAACACTGTTTTTAAAAAAAGCCAGTTGAGTCAGGTTTGAAGATGAGCACCTTTAATCTCAGCTGCTAGTGAGGCTGAGACTAAAGGATTAGATATTGGAGGCCACTCCAGGCAACCGAACAGTAGCCTATCTCAAAATGTTAAGACACAAAATAGTTTAAGAGACAAAGTTAACATTGGATCAACTCATAAACTTCAGGATATGATCTGAATTAAGTTCCATCTTCCTCCACTGACAAAAAGAAAAGAAAACTCATTTGCTGACACACAGTTTAAAATGTACGTCACCACTGATGGATCAGTATAGATGATTTGCCTGAAATCATGATGATGAAAGCTTGGAGTACAAACACAATATCTGCAACTCATAGATCAAATAGAGTACTACATTTGCAGCATGGAGTTTCATTTACTCAAATATAATGTGATAGTAAAAAAATGTAATCCTTCACAAATGTTCCAGGTAGTAAAATTTCTTGCCAAATATTCTTAGATGTTTGCATGTCTCAGTAATTCATGAATTCTATTAGATTCAAATAACCATGTTAAATAGCAATAAAAACAAAACTTTAATGCTTTCACCCTCTGGAGAAGGGATTAACAGGCCCTTTACACTGAGTCTATTCAAGACCTAAGGAAACTAAGAGAGCAATCTGGCTGCGACTCTGTCACCCCACTGATCTGGTGTGGCTGATCTGGCTGGCTTCAGATACATCTTCCTTTTCTCTTGCTGCTCCATGGGTGTTCCTCCCAGAACTGTGTGGTCAGTTGAGAGGACAACAGTTCCTGATAGAGGACTGTCCTTCAAGTCTACAGTATACAAGTAGTTGAGCTCCCCTGAAGGACTGAAGAAATTCTTTCACTGAGTTTTTTACACAGTCTTAAAATGAAAAGGAAGCTTATTTGTCTTAATCTCACCTCACTAAATTCTGGCAGACTTGGCATCCTGGAGTACACCTAAATGAAAGAAATAAAATGACTGTTAGTTTACTAATGTATGTGAAAAAATACTTAATCTCAATAGGGTAAATATCTATCATTCTCTAGGGTCAAGAAATCAGGACTTTCAGACTATTCCTACATCATTTCTTTCCCTTTGTCATTTCCTATGTATACAGCTGCAACACTGATAGAATTAATAGAACATGGAGTATGAAACCAAAACACCTAGACTTAAAAACCAGTGATTTAGTGATTCTTCTGAGCCCAGTTCTTACATTTGAAAATAATTTTAAACACATTATGAACCCATCAGGTGATAACATTACTAACATAACTGAAATATCTTACAGTAGCTGGTACATTAAAGTTTATGTAGTGAAACTAGTATACTGGTTACTTTTCCCATTGCTATGACAAAATACCCAACAAAAGCAACTTAAGAAAGAAAGGGATTCTTTTTGGCTCACAGTTTGGGGGGTACAGTCCATCCTAGTGGTAAATCATGAAGGCATGTGAGGCACTGACCGTACTGTCCGCAGGCAGGAACCAGAGAGAGCAGAATGCTGATGCTCAGCTCGCTTTCTCCTTTTCCCCTTTATTCAGTCTGGGACCAGCCTATATGGGATGGTGCCAACCACATTCAGGGTGGGTCTTCCCTCCTTCTCTGGAAACACCCTCACAAACACACCCAGAGGCGGTGCCTCAGTAATACACTGTTTCTTAATCCAGTCAAGTTGAAATCAAAGTTATTTAATCTAGTCAAGTTGATAGTCAACATTAACCACCGTAGGTAGGTACTAATTATCATTATTATTATTATTATTATTATTAATACTACTATTTTAAACTATGAAGAAAATAAAGAGCTCTTGAAAGTGAAATAAGAAAACAAAAATATTTTTTAAAGTCATAAAATAGGACTAGAGCTGTAACTTAGTCGTTAGAGTGAGAAAAGGCCCTGAGTTCCATCCCTAGCTCCTCATAAACTGGGCACAAGGCCACATGATGGTCTAGCATTCCAGAGGTGGAGTCAGGAGGACCAGAATTTCAAGGTCATGCTCAACAACCTACAGAGTTCCAGGCCAGCCTGGGCTACACCAGACCTTGCATCAGAAAAAAGAAATCATAAATATCAAACCCAATGTGATCATTGTTCTCCTTCTACTCCTGTCTACGGCCACTCCGCTCCATTATCACGGTTCTGTTGGGTTTTCTTGCTGTTCGGGGTTTGGGTGGTAACAGGGGTATTTGTTTTGATTTGGTTGGTTGTTTCATTTGTTTGTGCAGTACTGAGGATGAAACCCAGGGTCTTGTTTATGCTAGGCTGTACCACAAAGCCACAGCCCGGGTCTTCATTATTACTGTTCTGTAATATATCATATCTCATAAGGCCTTTACTTTTCTAATTTGTGTTTTGTTTTGTTTTCCTTGACTGGGGAGTATGTGAAGCCCTGGATTCAATTCCCAGTATAAAAGAGAGAGAGAGAGAGAGAGAGAGAGAGAGAGAGAGAGAGAAATAATTAAACATTGTTTTACTTTTCCTTTTTATTGTTTGAAGGTTTTATACGTGCGTATAATCCACTCTGACCGAATCACGCCCCATCCCTCCTCTCCGCTCTCCTCCATCTCCACCACCACTTTTCTCTCCTAGTTTCATGTGTTCACTTTCTTTCTTTTTTTTTTGTTGGTTTTATTTTTAGACCCACTGAGTCCACTTACTGCTGCTTGTATGTGCATAGATGAGGGACTGTTTACTGGAGCATATGCAGCCCCTGAGCAGCCGTATCACTGAAGAAAACCGACTCCCCCTTGCCTGGAAGTCATCAATTGCAAATAATCCATTTGCATCCACATGAATTTTTCAAATTCCTTGAAAAATCTTTTATGATTTTGATGAGTATTTTATTGAATTTATAAAAATGAATTGGGAGTTGGTAGTATATTATTTTCCTTATTATTCTTCCTTTTTATGATTCAGAAGAACTGGTGTTTAGTAATCAATGATCATATTTTCAGTATGAAGAAACTTTAAAAGAAACTCTAAAGCATGAGGAAGAGAATGGTGTTTCCGGAGTGAGAACCTTCTCAGACACTCAGAGCACCATCACCTAGAGTCACTTCTCGCTCCAGTCTTTGTATCTTTTCTTGGAAGCTTTACTTCAAGAAGTTGAAAATAAGGAAGAAAACGATGTTATAATCCAGTCCATTTGGTTTGTTTTCTTATTAGGAGCTTAAAAAAATTTAATAAAAGTAATTTTTTTAGAAATTAATTAGTGATGCCGTGCGTGGTAGGTCACACCTTTAATCCCAGCACTCTGGAGGGCAGAGACAGGCTGATCTCTGTGAGTTCAATGTCAGCCTGGTCTACATAGTAAGTTCCAGGCCAGCTGGAGCTATACAGAGACCCTGTCTCAAAAAGATAAGAAAGAAAGAAAGAAAGAAAGAAAGAAAGAAAGAAAGAAAGAAAGAAAGAAAGAAAGAAAGAAAGAAAGAAAGAAAGAGAGACACAGAGAGAGAAAGAAAGAGACACAGAGAGAGACAGAGGGAGGGAGGGAGGGAGGGAGGGAGGGAGGAAGGAAGGCAGACTAGTGAAATGTTCATTGTTATGGTTTGAATCTGAACAACTCCTCTCCCTGGCTCAGGCTAATGTTTTGAATGTTTGATCCTCTGCCAACTTGTAGTGCTGTTTCGGGAGCTGTAGAACCTTTAGGAAGTGGGGCCTGCCTGGCAGAACTATTTCATTCTAGGGCGAGCCTTGAAGATCATAACCCATCACTTGTTACAACCACAATTTCTGTTTTCTGTCCGAAATATGGGAGTAAGACCCTGGCATGAACTCCTGTCCAGAGGTATGTCAGTTCCCACGATGTTGTGATGTTGTGCTGAGACCTTCTGGGGTCAAGAACCAAAATAAACGCTTCCTCCCTAACTCACAGCTGCTGGGCATTTTGTCACATGGATGAAGAAAGTAAATACACTACCATTTTTCTATCCATTATAATGACCAAAAGTATATAAAAAGTATATTTTTGAGAATCTAACTAGAACCCAGAAACACACTGTATAAGAGGAACAGCCGTGGTCATCCATTAGTTTTTCTCATAACCACACAAATGTAGAGACTGTTTTTGTTTTGTTTTGTTTTGTTTTGTTTTGTTTTGTTTTCTCCATAAAATGCAGCAAGTCTTGAATCATTCATAGAATTGTGATTAATGGAGCCAGGTGTTGGTGGCAAATGTCAGTCATCATAGCACCCAGAAAACTAAGGCAGTGAAGAGCAGGAGAATCATGAGTGTAAGATCAGTCTTTAAAAAAAAGAAAAGAGGCTGGAGAGATGGTTCAGACACAGGGAAAGGCACTGGCTGCCCTTCCAGAGGGTAAGGGTTCGATTCCCAGCACACACGGCAGCTAACAACGGTCTGTAACTCCAGTTCCAGGGGATCTGACGCCCTCTTCTGCCCTCCACAGACATTGTAGAACACAGCTGCACTTACACACATGCAAGCAATGCACTCCTTTACATAAAATAAAATAAATAAACAAAAATATATATATATATTTTAAGAAAACGGGTCGGGTGTGGTGGCACATGCCTTCGATCCCAGCACTCTGGGCAGCAGAGGCAGGCAGACCTCTGTGAGACCAAGGCCAGCAGGTCTCTAAAGCAAGTTCCAGGCCAGCTGAGGCTACTGGGAGACCCTGTCTCAAAAAAGACCAAAAAAAAAGAAAAATATTAAAAATAATATTAATATTATTAAAAATATTAGACCACAGATTTTCTTGTTTTCTGATGCTGGTGATTGAAGGTAGGATCCCCCATATTCAAAGCACAGAGTCTACCACTGAACTGAGCTTTGCCCATACTCAAGACTCTCCTTACATTTTAGGGCTGACAGCAGATGATATTTTATCACTTTTGATGAGGTCCAAGGTGACTGTAAAGATGATTTTCCACTTAAAGAAGCAAAAAAAAGTCACAGAGAACTCAATCTCCTTTCCACTGCACCCATCGTCTCATTATAAGACATCATAAAAGATGAGTGGAAAAAAAAACAGTGTAACCTTGGCTTCCCATAAACATTTTGTAACCAGGTAAAATAAGAATTTCCATCCACAGGACTTACCAATCACAGGTAATTCAGTGAGGGTGGGACTAGTCAATGTTTAACAAAGGCAAAGAACACCATTTTAGTCATCGCAGAAGAGCCATGCTGCCCTTTGTAAGCACATACTCATGACTTCTAAACTTCAAATGAATATAAGGTCAATGGCTCGAGGGGATCTGAGCCTCACTAAAAGATTGCTCCTAGTTCCCACTTTAATTTTTCCACCAGGCAATGACATCCGTCTTAATTTCATGGACCTGATTACCCTGAGGAATTTTCCACAGGCCTTTCTTCCCCTATCTTTCACCAGCTGCCTTGCTGAACTTTGTTCTACAAGTAGAGTTTTCAAAGAGTTGTCAAGAACTCAGAGTTCTTTAACTCAAGCTACTTTCCGACTGCCCTTGATCGTCACAGAAAAAAAGCCAGTGGAGGAAAAAGGAACTAACTCTGCTGACCTGTCTGGACCATCCATACAGTGTCCTCCAATGCCTCCAACACTCATCGTTTCCCACAGACACTTTAATTGGGAAAAGGAATATTCACAATACTACAAATACTCAGTATGCAGATATTCCAAATTATTTACCCAAACTTGGCAGAATGCAGAATTAGTTCCCTATAAAATCTGTCCCACCACCCAGAGGAGCAGGAATACCAAGTGAAATGAAACGTGTTCTTCAGCGACAGCCACTGGAGCTAGTGTGAGGTAATGGACAGAATCTCTTTTCTGACTGCATTCTCTACAATATTCAAGCATGTGTCCATATCATGAAAGGGGCATAAACTAAAATGAATACATAGTCTCACTTGAAAGATGCTATCAAAGCTTCCAGGTAAGCCATATTTCTAAATTTCTTCAAACACTATTCCAAAGAGCGCTTTAAAAAAGAAGAATATAACAAAAGCATACCTGTGAGGGTCTTTTGAATTGGGTATGAATTTGTTACATTCTCTTTTGTAGAATACTCCTTCAATCCAGGATTTCTGAAACAGAACAAACGAGTTATTATTTTATTTTCTATTTTAAATTAGTGACAGTGTGGTACAATCATAGTAATTTCGTTTGGCAAGATATAGTTAAGATTCAGCATGTTTTTTAAAATACCAAGATCAGGAACTGGAGAGATTACTCAGCCAGTAAAGTGCTAGTTTCACAGGCATGAGGACCTAAGGTCAGACCCCCAGAACTCACACAGAAGTCATACTTCATGGCATACACCTATAATCCATGCACTGGGAAGGCAGAGACAAGAGAATTCCCAAGGCTTCCTGGAAAGCTAATCTAGCATATTCAGCAATTGAAGAAGATACCCAGTGTTGATCTCTGACCGCCACACACATACATGTACACACACACATGTACACACACACTATCTCTCTCACATACACACTCATACAATTCTAAGACCAACCCCAAACAGGTTAAGCACTCACTGGCTTCTATAGCACAAAAGCACAAATAAGTCAAATATTCATACAAAATATAAAGTTAATTTATACAGCATCTCACCCCAAGTAACAAGATCCTAGTAAAGACATAACTGATACGTTCTCTTAAGTTTGCTAAGAATCACTTTCATATCTTGTACTACAACCCTAGGCATGACTATGAAGTTCTCAATACTTCAAACTTCTCGCTTATTAATTTCCAGTTTGGCTAAGATTTCATAAGAAGTAGGAAAGCATGTCAGAGGACAGTTGTCATCTTGTCATGATCTGTACGTAGTGGTAGGCACAGCTTACCATTGGCAGAATCACTTCATGTTGCAAAACCTATGTGGGGGCACTGGAACTCACTCTTTCTTCTAAGAAAGTGTTTGCCATTCTCCAAAATTCAAGTGATAGCCAACCTCCTCCTTAGCTGCATTGGAAGTCGAGAGGCACAGAACACTGGGACTGCCACAGAACACAGCCAACCAATAAGCTTGGCCTCGTCCTGATAGTAAAATATTTTTACTCCATATGGGAAATGATTAAAAACATGGATATAACTTTAGATTCCATACACACTATAACAGAGATGCAATCTTATCCCATGGGTTCAAACCCTAAATTCAGGTGTTCACTACTGAATCCAACACGGAATAATATAATCCATATCTTAAGCAAGAGAGGGAAGGCTTGATTCATTGGATCTTGTGCATTAAATAGTTAACCGCATATAAGCAAAACTTCCTGAATAAATTAATTGTTCCATCCGCTTATCTTTTCTGCAGTCTTTGATTATTTTTATGTATTAAAAAGCATCCTTTAAGGTAGAAAAATACTGAAAACCTAAATCTGGAAAAATCCTAAGTTATAATTTTAAATGAATTAAATAGACATGAGTTAAAATTTTACTAATTATAACAAGAAACGACATAATCATTTAGAATCATTAACCTCTATCACTATTAAAAGCATAAACAATTTCATTTAGGTATTCTACAAACATGTGTCAAGTATCTAATTTTTGCAAAGTACTGACTAAAGTGCTATAAAGGGATGAATATGTCCCCAAAGAATTCTTCATTCTGAACTTCAGTCTATTAAATCATGCAAAAATACTTTGAACGGGCCTCTATACTACACACAAGGAATTCTATAGCAAATAAAACAAAGTTCTTGCTGTCAAGAAAAGTAGAAATAAAATAAGGAAAGAGGCAAAGATTGATGTAATGTCCTATAATTAGCACAATTAGCTACTAATTAGAGCTGCAAGTCGGATACACTACTACCCGCTTATTACCCATTACATGGGAGGCTCAAATAGGAGAATCAACTGAGCCTAGGCATCCACATCCAGCCTGGGCAGCACAGCAAGAAATATCTCTAGATATAAATAAATATAATTAATTAATTAATAAGCAAACAAACAGGTTTCCTAATTTAGGAACCTACATTTATCCATTAATCAAGCTGAGCTCAGTCTCTCTGTTCTTTAAAAAGGCTACATAACTGCTCTGTGATCAGACTTCATGACTAAATCACTCAGTAATAATCACTCAGTTATTTGTTTGCTCATCCACGGAAAACGGAATGAAGGCAAGACTAGTGATCCAGGCAAATAACTTAGTGATAGAGCATATGTCTAACATGCAGAGCCCTGGGTTCAATCCCTAGCACCAAAAACAATAGCTATAATAATACTCCCTTACAGAGCTAATGAATAGATTTGTCGATTAAAAGCTTAGATTTCTTCTGAGAACTTATAACGTCTCAGTAGAGCTTAGCTATTATCAATAACCATACCAAAGGTAAAAAATAGTTTTTGGTTGTTGGACTGGCAACTTAAATTTGATGTATACCTTTGCACAGAGCAATGCTTCTGACCTGCAATTCTCCCTCACAGGACTTACAGTACAATTTAATGGCCTCACGGGTCCATTTTTTCCTTAAACTGCAGCTAATATAAGCCCTATGCTAGTCCTTTCTGTTGTCCCTGGCTCCAACCTGGTGACTGTTGAATGAACACATCAAAACAGACCCATGGGCACCCTTAGACAGAATTTTCCTTTCAGTGGTATAAACAGGAAACCATAACAAGAACATAGAAACTTTCTTCCTGGGACTCCTGTATCTTACCTCAAAACTATACCCAGATCCTCTAACCAACATTCGGGAGACTGAGGTAGGAGAATGGCAAGTTCAAATCCAGCCTGGGCCACATAGTGAGAATGCCTAGGTAGATTAGTTAATCATATAAATGAATTTTAATTTCCTCATTTATAAGTGTTTCAAATGCCTTTCATTCAAAACTTTACTCCCCGCCACCTCCTCATCCTCCCTACTCCCCCACCCCCCGCCTTATGAATCGCCTCTTCAAAGCACTCCAGCATGTTGGAAATGCTCCCATGATCAGTTCAAGAGAGAACCAAAGACTTGCTATCTCTGATTCATCAGTCCAGATCCATAAGAGGAAACACCCATAGTTCTGGCTTCTACCACTTCTAAACTGCTGGTGCCGTGGCAGCTGAGTCTGGAGACACTGGTATTTCTGCAGCTGTCTTCATAGGTAAGGTGCTTTCGTCTTTGTCCATGGACGACGGAAAGACAGAGGAGAAATAGTGGTGGCCTCTCCTTAAATCGTAATCGGCTTTTACATCTAATCTTAGAACTGAGGTGTTCTTTGCAAAGAAATAGCCAAAGACCTTCAATAGCCACATATTAGTTTTCTCTGTGCAATGCTAGTGATCGAGCCTAGATGTAAGTGTTCTACCACTAAGCCACACTCCCAGACTCAAGAACTTTTGAGTGTTTTTAGAACACACATTCTCTCGGGGAAAGAATCTTTGAGAAGATGGCTCTTGATTTGTAAAAAGCGATCACCTGTTTTAGCACCACAGACCTAAGTGACTGAGGTAAAGAGGCCATTTGTTTTCTCTTTAAAACTTTTTGTGCCTTCAAATATCTCATAAAAGTTCTCCAGGGAACGGATGACTTGCTGCCACTTTGATGTTGCCTGCTCTACCTTACATGCATCACAGCCCTGACCACGTTTAATCGCACTCATTCTGTAGCTTTTATTTACTGCCTTTATAATGACCTACTTCAAAAGAACTAGAACTAGAGACACAACTCAGTAGCAGTGAGCTTGTGCGGCGTGGGCAAAGCAATCAGTCCCCGGCTCCTGCAAAAGAGAAAGAAAGAAGAGGGCACTGCCAGGGGCGGGGAGACACCTCCGTGGATAGTGCTTGCCTTGCAAGAGTGAAGGCTGGAGTTTGGATCTCCAGGACCTACATAAGATCTGGATGCACATGGTGGCCCAGTGTAATCCAAACATGCAGGAGGCAGAGACAGGGGATTGCTAGCTAGCTAGACTGGCAGAATCAGCAAGCTCTGGGTGGAAAATGGGGAGCAATCAAGAAGGGCACTCAGTTTCAACCTTGGACCTCCACATACACACGTGTTACACACGCATATACACGTGCACAGGCACACACACATGCACACACGACACATACACATTCACACACGAGGGGGATGACTCTATAGTTCTGCTTGAAGAAAGAGGGCTTTGACTTTTATGTACCTTAGCATCCGAAAGCTACAGGGAACTACAGAATGGCTCAGATGAAAAAAATAATACTTTCTGACTGCAGAGAGACATTTGACACTTTGTCTGTAGGACTTCCCCCTTGGAGCAAGGATTCATTCATTCAAACTAAGGACCAGGCAAGTGAACCACATGTTAGCTCAGGGAAACCAGCAGTGGGAAGGAAGCCAGGGCGCTCCCTTGGGAGAGTCAGCTCGAGAAAACACACTGGGTGTCACTCGAACTCTGCAAGGATGTTCCATCTGACACTAGATCCTAGAGAAACAGTCCAGAAAAACAGGATACAAACCTGAAATATCCCACAAATCTAGCATCGGTTGCATCTGTTCCTCAAACATTACCATGACACCGTGAGGTATTTTGATTGATTTTCACTAAATATTCTTTCTAAGAGGCAGGCTCTAGCAGTATACTCAGAAAGAAAACACAGAAGTACCTTACTCTGTTTTCTCCTTTTTGGTGATAAAGGTGAGCCTGTTCTTATGTCAGTAACTTTTTGTGACATCCCTAAAATGGAATGCCAACTAAACAACTCACAAATCCCTAAAATGCAACTTCTTCTGTGTACATGCTGCTTTGTGGGACAAAAGCATTTAGAATCTCAGAATGAATTTTGAGATCACGTGAACTCATAAGTAAATATATAACACATTTATGTGTATTCACACAGTGAATGGGGTGAATTAGAGGCTCACAGTGACCCTCCCTGCAGAGGATATGATAAAGTTGCAAACTAAAGTGATGCTGTAGCCTTTCCTTTCTCTCCTCCCAATTGGGTAAAGCCTCAAGTACTCGTGATTTCAAAACCGAAGTTTCATATTATCAGTGAAAGATATGTTTTTCCTTAGCCGTCACACATGGCTGCCCAGATTCCCAAGGAATGAAACATGCAAATATAAGACAATCTCAGGTCATGTTCAGTCATTTTGTTAAGAGGGGGGACTAAAATCCCTTTTATTAGTGTTTTTACAAGTGTCCCTGGATAATGAAATACAAAGTTTTAACTGAATGTTGAGACTATTTGTTATATATCTACTCTGATCAGCTAACATCTTCCAGGCAGATGCATGCAAGCTTCCTCATTTCCAAGGATAAAAAATACCCCCAAATTTGCTATTCCATGCTGGCTATCAAACCCCAACCTGTGCATGATGGGCAAGCGTCTCACCACAGGTAGAATGAATTGTATACATATGGAGGCATTACTTTGCTGGTCTTATTGCTTCAAGTTAAGGCCTAAAAAATCTCCAGCTGTGAAAGCAACATAAATGGATTCTAAGTGTCCGACCTCATCTATTAAGTCCCATGCCTGTAATAGTTAATGTCAACTCACCATGCAATATTCAATTTGTACAATAAATTATGAACCTGGAAAATATGATAGAAATGCATGCCACATAGTCAAAATTAGGCAAATTAAAAATTCCCCCTAAAATGAGAGAAAAGAGCCAGGTGTGGTGGCTTATTCCTGAAATATCAGCATTCAGAGGCTAAGGCAGGAGGGTCACCGTGCAGAGTAAGCTCAGGAAAGCTGGAGCTACGTCATCTCAAAGAAAAGAAAAAGGAGAGAAAGGGGGGGGGGATGAAAAGATGAAAGACAATTTCAAAAATTTGGGCATGTCCCTTTCTAGGTGTGATGATTATATGCTTTTCATTCTAGCACTCTGGAAGGCAGAGGCTGGCAGATCTCTGTGAAAACGAGGCTAGCCTGGTCTACATAATGAGTTTCAGGCCAGCCTGGGCTGCAGGGAGACCTTGTCTCAAAAAACCAAGATTTAAAAAAAACAATGTGGGCATAGCCAGCGAGATGGCTCAGCTGGTAAAGGTTCTTGTTGCCAAGCCTAACAACCTGAGCTCCAGCCCCAACTACCACATGATGGAAGAAGAGAGAGGGCTCCCCAAGCTGTCTGCTGGCCTCTTGTCACTGTGGCATGCACACATGCCCGCACACATAAATAAATGTAATAAGAAAAAAATGCTAATGTGGATGACTTTGCCTTCACTCTCCATCGGTGCCATCTCATCTTTAAGAGCAACAACTTCCAAGCTTTTGGAGTTTAAAATCCCATAAAACTCTTTAAAACTACCAAGGATCCTTAAGAAGCTTTTATGAGTTATGTCTATTGGTATTGACCACAATAAAACATTTAAACTGGGATTTAAAAAAAACATTTACTCAGGGCCAGCAAGATGACTCAGAGGGTAAAGGTGACTGTGGCCAAGCCTGACAACCTGAGTTCAATCCTCAGGTAGCACACAGTGGAAAGAGAAAAACAAACTCCCAAAAGTTGTCCTCTGACTCCGCTCTAACACATAAACAAACAAATAAATAAATAAATAAATAAAATATTACTCATTAGTTCTTTTAAAAATAACAATTGGCCTAGTACATGTTTACATAAATAACTTTTTTTGAGGGAGATTGTTGAGACAGGATGTTACTATATATCCCTGAAACTCACTCTGTAGACCAAACTGGCCTCCAGTCACAGAGATCTGCCTGCTTCTGTCTCTCCAATCACAGAGATCTGCCTGCTTCTGTCTCTCCAATCACAGAGATCTGCCTGCTTCTGTCTCTCAAGTGCTGGGACTAAAGGCGTGCACTGCCATGCCCATGCTAAGTAATATTTTATGACAAAAAATTTAAGAAAAATGCTACTAGGAACACTGTCCTGTGATGTTTCAAACACTTTTGGGCCTGTCTTAGGGCAGCTGGGTTCTTCTATTTGTTTGTATTTAATCTGTTGCAATAAGTGATTTTGCTTTGACTATACAGGGAAAGTTAGGGGCTAAGAATGCAGCTCTGTGGTAGGGCACTTGCCTGGCATGTGTGAGGTTGTTTTTAATCTCTAGTATCACAAAAAATGGGGTCAAGGTGAATCATGTAACCCTGAGAAAACACTAATGAGAATGATGCAAAGGCAAGTTACTGAGCCAGCATGGTACACACCTTTAATCCCAGCACTCAGGAGGCAGAGGCTGGCAGATCTTGATATCAGTTAAGACTTTGAGGTCAGCCTGGTCTACACAGTGAGTTCCAGACCAGCTAGGGCTTCATAGTGAGACCCTTTCTCAAAAAAAGAGAAAACTGCAAGCCCAGTACAATTATGAAAATAATTTTGGTTAAGATACCCTTTAAAAGGGCCTCTATGGAATTGGACAGGTGGCTTAATGGTTAAGAGCACTGGCTGTTCTTGCCGAAGGCCCAGGCTCAATGGCCAGCATCCACATGGCAGCTAACAACCGTCCATAACTCTAGTTCTAGGGGAATCTGAAGCCCTCCTCTGACCTCTACAGGCTTTACATAACATGGGAGCACTTACATTTATGCAGGCAAAACACTCATACACATAAAAATAATAAATAATAAATTTAAAAAATTTTTTTTCAAAAAGAAAGGGTCCCTGAGACCTTCAAGAGACCTAAGGCCACACATGGAGAAATATGCCAGCAAGTGACTTTGTGCAGACCTTGGACCACACAGGTCCAAGAGCATTCACCATACAGTTAGTCTCAGTTCCCACATGCACAGCATATCTTAGTCTATGAGATGCAGTGTATAGACTAAGATATGAGTAGATTCTAGTGTTTCAAGATCCTCTGCCTAGTATGGCACTCAAGTAAAGAAAGTTCCAACATTGAGGGAAAAAAAACAGTTATAGATAAATTCTTCATGTGCTGTACTTTATAGGTAATATGAAGGATTTTTGAAGTGTAATTTTGAATGCCTTCTGCTCTTAACCTAATAAGTAGCCTCAATCCTACCTGAATCTTGTCTCCTAAAGATGTCATTAAAATGACCTTCTGGTGACCATATAAAGTCAGGACACAGCCCACCAGTTCATTCACTACCCCTTTAAAACAATGACACCTCTAAGTACAATAGCTTCAATCACTCATTCATTTAAACAATACTTTGACAACTCCTATTATTCTAATAAAAATAAATAAAAGTTGGGATGTAGCTCAGTAATAGAATGCTTACCTAGCATATAAAAGGCTCTGGGTTTGATCTCTAGCACTGCAAGTAAGTAAATAAAATAATATCTAAATGTCAATACCAAGGTGGAAGCTCTTATGTCTACAAGTAGATATTAAGTGAGGGAGTACGTTTTAAGCAGCATATGCATAGTGAGAAGACTGGGCAGGAGACATCCCTTCAGCCTGGGGATAGGTAGGAAGTCCTCAAGGAACTCCATGTTGGTTATAAACAGAGATCTCTGCCTAGAGAATTCAGAAGCATTCTTATTAAGATGATGATTGAAACTATGGGACCAGGAAACAGCAGAGAACTGAGAAGACAAAAGAGCCAAGAACTTTTGGAAATACCTAATTCTAGGGACAGAGGAAAGGGTTTACGGAGTAATGAACTGACCCATAATGGTGAGAAGGCACCTAAACTACATCCCCCAAACACACCTTCTATAGGTAATGTTACAAGTCACACAAAACCACAAAAGACAGCAGATAATAGAGTGAAAATTAAATCTCCATCCCACCCCTGTAGTCCAGCTGTCAGTTTTCCTTCTCAAAGCTAAGCTCAATTACATTTTGTTGAACATTCTTCCAAAGATAGTCTATACACTTATAACTATATACAAAAACAAATTCACATAGAGACATATTCTCAACTCTAATGTTTTAGCAATAATGATAATAATAATCTTATATATCTATTTATATAAAGATTCTTCGGAACTGATTAGTATTCCTTTATACCAAATCCCACAGTTTATTTAGCCAATAACCTACTGATGTAAATCTATGCTATCCTTCATTTTTTAATAAAATGGCCCTGAAAGCATAGCTTTCATATACCTCTGCATTTGTAGAGTAGAAATCTAAGTCAACTCAGATATTACTAAATTGCTTTCCAGGCAAGTTGTACCAATTTATAACCAAAAGATATGAGCTACTAGCAACTGTTAGGCATTAAATAATACAGAGTATGATGCATTTTAATTGCTTCAGAGAACTATACTTTCTTTAATATTTATGTTTAACCTCCTTCCAAAAAGATGTTGCGGTGACCAAATGCTTTGCATTTAAAAGTAACAATAACAAATGAAATAAACAAAAAGTATTACTGCTAGAAGACCAGTCTCATCAGACATCTGCAACAGCTTGAATGTTCAGAAGTTAAGCATATCTACTGTACAACTAAGAAAACTGAATGGCAGAAGACCTCTTTAAAAACAGTGCTCTGTGCTCAGTGGTTTCTGACTATTCATCAATAGTGATCATGTGTAACGGAAGCAGTAGAGGAAGAGTGAAGATGAAGCTGGAGGACAGGAGCCGCTGACGACAGGCCAACCATCCGCCTATCTGCAGTTCAACTGATGGGATACAAAAGACACACCCACTCATTTTACCAGGTCTAAGAAGGAGAACAATAGTCTTACTGAAAATTTAACCTGCCCGTGAATTCCTCCATTGAAACGGCTGCTTTTCTTGGATTTCCCAGAGAACCCAGATGTCCAAGCTAGAAACCAGGACATCATCTGCTTTCCCTCCCCAACTGACTATAATGAAAGCAAGAATCAGATTTTCCAGGAACCTCGGTGACCTCTAAATTAAGACATTTATGACCGTGTTTCAGAACTGGCCATTTTTTCAGACCTGAGCCACCCTGTCACCCACCTGTTGGACACCAGGGTCCATTCCCAGAAAAGATGCTGCGCACACTCTCAGCACCAGGCAAGGTAGTCACACGGCGTCGATCTTCCGATATTCTGGCTTGTTGCTCAAAAAATGTCTCCTTCTCCTAGCAGTCTGTTAAGTTATTGGATCTTTTGGGCAAGAGCAGAACCAGACCTTCAGTCAACCACCAAGGAAGGAGTATTAGACCTGTCTCTGAAATGGTTCGTGCACCTGTCCACGTATCTGCATCTACATTGCCACTGCCCTAGTTAATTCTTCTGCTTCCCTAGTTAAAGTCACCATAAACTCTTGTGTTGATTGCCTCTCTGGCCTTCCTGCCCCCAGTCTTCTCTTCTTTAATCCCTTCTCTGCAATAAAGCCTATAATCTCTGTTTAGTAAACAAGTGAACAAGTCATTCTCACCTAAGACCAGTGGCTACTTATTGCCTTAGGATATTGAAAGTCCTTCACAATGTTCAGTCATCTAGCTGCCCACCACATCCTGGGTGTTCTCCCTGCCTCAACCTCCACATTTCACATCTGCTGAACACCTTCCAAGCCTTTGAATTCGCCTCTGCAGAATGTTCCCTCTGCATGGGTCACTCTCAGTTTCCTTCTCTTCTCCACCTATTTAGACATCGTGCTTTCCAGAATGAACTCGGGATCCCTTCACCTTCCCTGTGCCCTCCAAGCTGCTCTGCTTCCCATGCGTGGCTGTATTATGTCCTATTTAGGGGCAGTGTGTGCTGTGCCTGCCTGCCTGCCTGACAACACTGTGGCATCCCGCATCCTAGCTGGGTACATACATAAGCATTTTGCCTCTGCTTTCTCTCCTACAACACAAACATATCACACAGAAGAAAATAAGATGCTCCGTGGCCATATAAGTTCACGCAAATATTGTGACTCTCAAGGGCAGGTAGACTATCATTATTCCTCCAAACATCTGGCCAGGGGTTTCTCTGAGGGTATATCACACGGGTTTGTTTCCTCAGGACACAATTTGGGGAGATTCTTTTTTCAGATATTCATCAATTTTCAGAGAAGAATGCTCCCTTCTTAAACCTTTTATTCTAAAAAAAAAAGAAGTCTTATAAGATTTTTCTCTTAATATTTTGAGTGGTATTTTAAAATAGAAATGTTAAAATTTTTTATCTCAACCTTTAAATTTTTTAATTTAACAGGAATTTCGTGAAGTTATTCATGTGTTCTTTCATTTTGTTTTATCGGGGGAGGGGTATTTTGCTTTGTATCCCTCCACCCTCTCCCGCTTCTGTTTGTTTTTATTTGCATGCTGGGGATTAAACCCAGAGCTTCTTGGGTGCTTCTTCTTAGCTCTGTCACTGAGCTACATTCTCAGCTCTGAACTTTTCATTTAAAGTATTTTTGTACATGAGGACCTGAATTTGAGCCTCAAAAGCCATGTAAAAGCTAGATGTGGTGGCCTGTGTCTGTAACCCAAGCACTGGAGCACCAGGCAGAGACAGGGAACCATCAGAGCTCACTGGCCAGCCAGTCTAAGTGAATCGGTGGGCTCCAAGTTCAGTGAGAGATGCTGTTTCAAAAAAAATAAGAACACCAGTAGAGGAAGACATCTAACATCAATCTTTGGCCTCTATTTACACCAACACACATGTACATACTCATGCACACACACACACAAATACTTAACACAAATAATACCACACATACAAATAAATAATATTAAGTATCTTAAAAATCTTTAAGACTTTAATATCAAATATTTCACATTCGGAACAATTCTATGAGGAAAAATATACTTAATAAGAACGAGGGTGGGCTGGGCGTGATGGTGCACACCTTTAGTCGCAGCTCTTACATGGGAGAAATCAAGCAGATTTCTGTGAACTGGAGGCCATCTACATGGTGAGTCCAGGCCAGCTGGGGCTACAGAGAGACTCTGCCTCAAAAAGACCAAAAAAAAAAAAAAATTTTTAAAGGAATATGTTCAAGAAGTGGAGACTCAGCAGTTGGTCAGTCATCAAGAGGAGAACAAGAACACTGTGACTAACAGAGCTTAGCAAACAGAAAGTATTTGCTAGGCCAAAATATCCCAACTTCTATTGTGCTAGTCTAGCATTCAAAGCCCCAGTGCTCTGTAGCGGTCCACTGCATTCAGGGCCATTCAGGAAGGGGGGCAGTGCCTTGTTCTAAGTCACCAAGAAACAAACTACCGAACAGGTTTCCATCTTCACTGGGGTTGATTATTAAGATGTTCTTTCTATATTTGCTTTCTTGTGGCATTGTAAGATGAGAAGAAATATGTTCTATTCATAAGGAAGAGACATAAAAGGGCAATTACAAAGCAGAGATTAAACAGAGGAAAAGTAGCTTTACATAACGCCAGAATGTCATCCAGATGCTCATAACACCTTGTGATTGTATTATAAAGAAGACATTTTATTTTAGTTATCTCCAAGTATAAAACCAAGCTATAAAAAAAAACATAAAATAATTTAAAGAAACCCACCATCATTGTCTAGAGGTCAGAGAACAGAGCCGATAACAACCGGAATTCCAGTACCTCCCGGAAGTGTTCCTTCACTTGCATCTCAGCGCAGACTTGCCCTTCTGATGAACCCAAGAGCACCCTCTCACCCCAGGGAAGGGGCGAGGAAGAGCTCCTTCCAGGGAATGCACTCCTGGTCCTTCACCTACCAACCCAGCACTTTAGCTGGATGTTTGTAAAGCCAAGTGGACGCCAGCAAAATGTGCTTTCTTCCGAAATGTCTCCAAGATAAGAGCTGCTTCTGAGGAATTCTTTTCTCTTACAGGTGGAGTGGCTGTAAGAAGCCGGAAAAAGCCAAACACAGGCTCCCCTGGCTTGCCTCTTTGTTCCTTGCAAGAATTAGGACCCAGTTTGTCAAGTCTTATGCCAATTTGCTTTTCCTAAAACACTACACTAATTTTAAAGAGATTTTAAATTGTAAGATTTTGGGCCCCTGAAGTCAAACATAGTGGGTCCCACCTAAATGGGAGGCTGAGACAGGAGAATCACTTGAGCCCAGGAATTTAAGAACAGCCTGGGCAAAACAGACTTTTGTTGTTTTTTTTTAAAAAAAGACTTTCTCATGACTTACCCAGAAACACCTATTGCTTGATCTTGGGGGTCAAACAGGAAACCTGCCTGCTTGGAAGGCCCAGTTTATCTAGTACAGATAAGGCCAGAGACTGAGATTTGTTTTGTTTAGAATCCTTGTTAAGCACAAACCAGCAGTCCTGACAAAGGTTAAATAGGATTAAATGATACAGGTCAAAGATCTATAAAGTACTCTGATAGACTCATACTTCATCTGGGAAGAAAACTGTCTTTCTTGTGATGAGTCAATGTGCAAAACCTCTTGGTCCTTATAAGATCAATGGAAGATATCTACTTCCCGCAGAAAGAAGGGAGAGGTCTTCACATTAAAAATCCAACCTGGCCCGTAAAATAATATTAACAACAGGGCAACCATTTGTTCTGCCCTCTGCCTTCTCCCGGTGCTCACCCACGCAATGTAAAGTGTTTTCTTACTTAATCTACACCAGGGCACCTGAGTGCAATTATTATGCTCATTTTATGAATGAGACTCTAAGTCTTCTAAAGGGTGAATAATTTGCCCAAGGGAACCAAAAGTTCATAAAACTGACAATAGGATTTATATGTAGGCAGTCTGACCTGGGTTAAAATGCAGGCAGTCTGACTGGGTTCATACCCTTAGATATTCAGTTCACATCTCTCACCTGCAGAACTCATTCCACTGCCAAGAACAGTCACATACATGTAACCCCAGCTACCTAGAAGCCTAGGCAGGAGGAGTGCTTGAGACCAAGGGAGGTAATATAGTAAGACCTTGTCTCAGAAAAAAAAAAAGAAAAGAGTACTAATAATCCCCGAAGTACTGTGATCAAGAATAAAGAAAAAGAAGAAAGGAAATTCTAAGATGTCCTAAGTTGAATCATTAGGGCCAGGGAATGGGATAGGGTGATAAGGTTAAGTCCACCAGCTAAGAACTGCAGGCCCAAACCAACAAAAATCCGTTCCACATTCCTGGCATGCATTAAAACCACAACATGAGCCCCAGGCAGGTGATCCCAAGTATCGCCACATTCTGCCTTCAGATGAAGTTTCCAGACTATTAACCCAGACTAGTCACCTCATTATCAATAATTTCCCCAGAGGAGGGAAGGGAGCCAAGGGAGGGACATCTTGTCTTCCCCCCACCTCCTCTGTGAATAAATGTCACTTTTTAAGGACAAGAAAAATGCTTTGAGGGGCTGGAGAGATGGCTCAGTTGGCATGCAAGCACGAGGATCAGAGTTTGGATCCCCAGAACTCATGTGAAAACCAGTCACTCAAAGCTCTCCAGTCAGCTGGCTTGGAATACAGCCGTAAACAGGAGAAACCTTGTGTTAAACACAAGTTGGAAGGCAAGGGCCAACCCCTGGGTTGTCCTTGAACCTCTAAACACCCATAGCGGCATGTACACACCTGTACATACACACACATGCACACATGAATACACACATACCTACACATCATGCACACAAACAATGTTTGGGCCTCTGGCCTCAGCCCATCTGTCTCCAGCTGCTGACCAGTTTGCGGCTAGTGGCTATGGAATGTGTGCCAATGCCAGGTGCTTCTCTGCAGAAGTTCAGTGATCGCTTTATTTCAGAAAACCTCCACCTCAAGAACAGTGGCAGTTTAGGGTTTGTAAATTAATTTCCTGAATATTGTTCCTCCACTTGAATCCTGTGAGGTCCCTGGCACAAAGTAGTGAGTAAGACCAAACATGGAAAACGTCCAGGAAATCCCCTGTGACACTGTGCGTCCTCTGTGGAAATCCTAAGACCCGTGGAAATATCAAGAGAATTGAAATCCATTCAGAATTGCAGAGTGGTGCACAGTGGCTCACACCTTTCATCCTAGCACTCAGAGGCAGAAGCAGGCAGATCTCTGTGAGGTCTGAGGCCAGCCTGGTCTACACAGCAAGTTCTTGGCCACCTGGGGATACAGGGAGCCTCTGACTCATAAACAAAACAAAACAAAAAATACTACACAAAGGTGAATGCACACATATTCCATAGATGGTTTTTCAAAGAAAATAAGATGCTCAAATGGCCATAGCACACAAAAAGATGCTCACAAACATTAAAGTTTAGGGGAATACAAACTAAACCACAAGGTACCTCTATATCCACTATAATCAAAAAATCAGAACCAGATACCAAAAGAAGAAGAGCACAACAAAACCAGAAGTAGCATTGATCACTGGTGGGAATGCAAAATAGTATAACTGCCTCAGAAAAAATCTATGCAGTCTGACAAAAGGTACACTCAGATTTACCATATCTCTCAGACATTCTACTCTTCTGCGACTGCCCAAGACAACTGAAAACAAATCCATCCATAATCTTGTATACGCATTTTCATAACAGCATTATTGTAAGAGTCAAAGAGAAGAAACAACCAAGTTCCTATCAGATGACTAATGAAGAATTAATTATGATATAGCTATGCAATGAAATGTTACATATTAAAACAAAGAAACAAAGTTCCCACACAGGCAGTGAGGGATAACCATGAAGGCCTTGCAAGGAGATGAGCTAATAACAAAGAATCTCCAGCAGTACACATCCCTTTACATGCAAAGCTCAGAACAGTGAAATCTCTGGAGACAGATGGGAGATCAGTGGTTGTCAGGGTGGCACAGATGGAGGAATGGGGAGCAGGTGGTTGAGAGCAGAGGAATGGGGGCCATGGTAAGAACAGTAGGATCCCTTTGAGGGATGATAAATGCATGGAAAATGGATGCTCAACTCTGGGACTATACAAAGTCTTCAAATTACACACTTCAGGTGAATTACAGATACAGTCTGCCCAATAAAGCTGTTAAATTTTCTTTAAAAAATATGGAGGGTGGGGAGATGGTTCAGTGGATAAAGTTCTTGCTGCTTGACCATGAGGGCCTGGGTTTGGATCCCCAGAACCCACATAAAAAGTCAGAGATGGCTGCTCAAACCTGTAACCCCAGTGCTGGGGGACAGAGACAGGTGCCTCCCAGGGACTTGTTGGACAGCCAGTCTAGTCAAAACCGCAAATTCCAGGGTTCAGTGAGAGACCGTGACCCAAAAAACAAGATGGAGAGGTGACAGAGGAAGACTGATATTAACCTCTGGCCTCTACTTGGGTAAATTCACCTATACCCCATGCCCAGAGACCATGCTACACACACACACACACACACACACACACACGCACGCACGCACACACACATACATACACACACGCACGCACAAGCACACCAACTTTTTTCCTAAAAAAAGTAACAACACAGACAGAAAGATTCACAACAGAAAACAGATAGATGATAGATAGATAGATTAGATAGATATGCAAATAGCACTCACATAAAGGAAGCAGACAGATCACAGGGATATTTTCCTCAGTCTATACAGTAATTTTTAAAAATCTTTTGAATAGACTAGAAAAATGTAAAATCGAAAAGCTTTAACTTTTAAGAAAGAAACTGCATTATATGCATTTTCTTTAACAAGGAAAAGAAATAGAGAGAAAGATGGCAACGCTGGACTGGGACTGAGGGTCCACAACGAGACCGAGTTTATTCAAATCAGCTCATCAAAGTACTGACCACACCAGGCCTCCACTCCACTATTTCTTTCAACATTCTCAAAGAAATCTCTGACTTAAATCACAGTCACAACTCTTAGGAAAAAGTGGCCAATAAGTGGTGGCCATTTGCTTTGTGAATAAGGCAACCGAGAGGACTTTTAAGAGTTCAGGAGGGCACATAGCCAGCAGGAAAACATGGACACAGAGTCGACATTCTTCCCATCACTTTTTCCCCTCAGCGCTGGGGTTGAATCTAGGGTCTTGTGCATGCTAGGCAAGTGTACCAGCACTAAACTACTGCCCAGTCCTCCTTCACTCTCTTCTTCAGCTGCTAGTATTTCCAAATATTTACCATTGCCATATCTTTATTCTTTGTTTGTCCCTACAAAGGGACCCTAGTGAAAAAGTAACATGACACAAATCTCAAGCACAGTATATGATTATTCTGATATTATGATCTTTTAATCATGAGCAGAAAGTTCTGACTACCCCAAAATTCTTTGTGGTTTGTAGCCAAAGCTGGTCCACCTGAACTAGATACCAACAATCCCCAACACTAGAAGGATGGGGCTAAGAGAATGGCGACCCTGAATACAATAGGCAGTGAGTTTTCCCCAAGGTCTCCTAAGACATATGCTACAGAAAGCAAAAGTTTCTCACCAATATCTTTGCTCCCTTTAGCCCTGTGGTTCACTCAAGTCAAAAAGGACCATTCATAAGAAGTTCCTAATCAATAACTGGCCAAGTAAGAGAAGCACTTTGGGAACCTGTAATCAATCATTCAATGCCTTGAGGTGCTCAGAGGCAATTCCATAAGACATTCACATGTAGTTTAAGGATGGGGCAAAAATAAAGAGCAAAAAAATTCACAATCATTCAAAACACTGCACAGTCAGAAACCTGAGATATCTGATGCTTATCTGGTTCTGGGCTGTTTCAATCCAGCAAGAAGCAGAGAATCATAACACCTTCCACTAGTCACCATGGTGCCAGCCTTGCCAGTCTTCCACAGGCTACATACCCAAGGTCAACAGGAAATGCAATGTAACCATGTTTAGAAAGGTGCCTGGCTGAGCTCCTGAGTAGATGTCTTTCCAGTCAAAATGGACTGTAGGGGGTTGGGATGATGGCTCAGCTGACAAAGAACTTGTACAAGCGTAAGGAACTGAGTTCAAGCCCCAGTACCCACATCAAAAAAGCAGGCATAGTAGTGCATGCTTGTTAGCCCAGGGTTGGGGAAGCAGAGACAGGAAGAGCTCTGTGGCTCTCTGACCAATGAGCTTAGCCAAATCAGGCAAACCCCAAGTTCCAGTGAGGGACCCCACCTCAAAATAAAGCAAGGAGATGACCACCCCGAGGACCAGCACCCGAGGTTGACCTCTGGTTTCCAGGTGCATACACACATAAGTACACACAGATGGACTGTGGGGCTGTGGGAGAAGAAAATGTTTACCAACCTGAGAAAGCACCCAGCCTCCAAGGCAGATCAAATGACTGCTTCTCACTGCTGGAAACCAGTTGTGGCACTCTGAAATAATCTTAGAGTTTTCCTCTGCTATAAATGACCAAGAACCTCTTCCACAGGAAAAAAATAATAAAAGTGTCAGCACTCAATTTAGAGTAAAGGAAAGAAGTGTGTGCGTGGTGATGGGTGTGTAATTCCAGCTCTTACTCGGGAGGCTAAAGTTGGAGGTCATGAGTTCAGGCTACTCTGGATTACACAGCGAGACCTTGTATCAAAAGACCCAGAGAAAAGCGAAAAAACAGAGAGCCAAGTGTGATGGCGCAGGTAGATCTCTGAGAGATCAAAGCCAGCCTGATCTACACAACCAGTTCCAGGTTATCGGGGGCTATAGGAAGATGTTGTCTCAAAAGCACCAATAGAAAGAGAGACAGAGAAGAATAAGGTAAACAAGTGTTGGGCTGCCCAAATCAATGGGAAAGTTTCCCTGGGCGCTCCAATGCCACACCCTCCCCATCCCTGGACATACCTGTGGAGTCCAGTCAAAAGCAAACCGCTGGCTGAGCCAGTCTCCACCAGCCTATCCAAAGCTGAGGAGGAATCTCACTAACGAGTTTGTTCAAGTCTCTCTCTCTTTCTCTCTTTTGTTCATTCTGAGACAAGGTCTCGCTCTGTAGTTAAGGCTGGCCTCTAACTCTCCTTGTAGTCCAGGCTGCATCCTTCTGCATCTCCTCCTAAGCGATGATGGGCTTACAAGCACGGGCCACTATGCCTGGTTTGGGGTGTCTGGTTGTTGGTTTTGAATTGGGGTAAAGTATGCATGCTATAATATTTATCATCCTATTTTCGGTGTCCAGTTCAGAATTGTTTCATATATTCACATCGTTTGTAGCCACCTCCAGAACTCCCCCGTGTTCCAAAGCTGAAACCTCATATGCATTAAGCAACTCCCGCAAGCTTCTCCCGCCCCTACATTTCATGTCTCTGAATTTGACATGTTTAGATAACTCATCAGAGGAATTATTTGTCTTTGGGGTCTTTTTAATGTACATTTTTGTTGAATTTTTGTGCATTTCATACAATAAATCTTAATCATATTTAGACCCCTTCCCCCATAAGAACTCCCACAGACACCCCCACCAGATCTCATGCATTCTATCATATATGTTAAGGCCTATCCAGTCAAGCTTTTGTACCCAGATGTCTCTTGTGTCTAGTGCAAATTCACGCACTAGAGCCTAATCAGCCTATCCAGAGTTCCTCCAGGAAAATTAAAATTAGAGAAAACTAACTCTCCCTCACCCAGCAGTAATCTGTTGCCACTAGTTCTCAGCAGAGGTCGGGGCCTCCTGCCGTTTCCCTGTGTCTATTTTTTTTTTGGTCTTTTTTCAGACAAGGTTTTTCCATAGCCCCAACTGGCCTGGAACTCATATGTCAACTGGGTTGAACTGACAGAGATCCACCTGCCTCTGCCTCCCAAGCACTGGGATTAAAGGCTTGCACCACCACGCCCAGCAATTTCCCCATTTCTGTGCTGGGTTTTTGTCGGATTGAGTCAGCATGGGTCTTGTGCACGCTGTCACCACAGCTGCAGGCCTCAGCGAGAAGTTCCCAGAGGCCCTGAAGCCTCTGCTTCCTTATGTTCATGCACCATCCCTGGCTCTTACAACTTTTCTGTCCCCTCTTCTGCAACAGGTCCCTGAGTCATGGGTGTGTGAGGTTTAATGTAGGAGTCCTATCCAGGGACATACACTCTGCAGTCTCTTATTCTCTACACCTTGACCAGTTGTGGCATTTTGTGCTGTCCTTTTGGAACTGGCTTATTTCACTTAGCGTAATGGCTTCAATGTTCACTCATCTGCTAACAAATGTCAAAATTTCCTCCCTTTTCAAGGTTGAATATATTCTGTTGCATGTATGCATGTATGCATGTGTCTTATTGTTAGTTAATTCAGAAAATCTGCCCCTGTATCTTAGGGGTATGATTCTGTTGGTCTAGTGGCACCCAAGCTAATGGTTGTTATTTTATAGGGAGGTAGAGAGAAGCCAGGGAAAGTTGTTTAATTGTATGATATTTGCACTCTAGGAACAGAAAACACAATAACTGTAGCTGAAGCAGAGGTCAGTGCCTTTGAGATGCAACTACAGTCCCTTCTCTAAGTAGCAATAAAAGGCCCTTCGTTTATTCTGTATTCCCAGGTTCTGAAGTAGGACTCAGCATTGTTGGCACTCCATAAACATTTGCTGGATGAGTGAATCTAGAAAAGTGTTCACCCCAGGGAGAAATGCTTTATGTGTGATCTTGATTCAAGCAGGGACCAATACTTATTGACACACAAATTAATTTTATGAACTATTAACAAATGAACAAATTATACAGCAATGTGCCGAATCTGATTCCTTTTATGTAAAAAATAAATGCACATATTAAAACAATGAATACATCTATATAAAAATATCACCTAGTGAGCTGAAGAGAAAGCTCAGAAATTAAGAACACATACTGCTCTTTCAGGGGATTGGAGCTCAGTTCCCAGTACCCACATCATCTAGCTGATAAGGCCTGTAACTCCAATACCAGGAGGATTTGATGCCTGTGACCTCCACAAGCACTTGCATTCATGTGCATATATTCACACACAGACAAACACATGATTTTTTAAATAATAATAAAAGTACCACCTAAATAATTTGTCCCATCCCATTGGTCATAATAGGACATAAGAAACAGTCAAGCCAATTCTTACTTTAAAACTCAAACAGCAATCTAGCTAAATATCTAATGTTTAATCAGTTGTGGAGGATTCCAAAGCAAAGAATAAAGTGGCATATCAAAATCTTCATACTGATGGGGCTGGAGGGACGCCTCACCGGTTACAAGCCCTGGCTGTTCCTGCAGAGGACGGCAGTTTGATTCCCAGAGCCTTCGTGAGACCCGGGTGAGAACTCAGCCATCCATAACTCCAGTTCCAGGGGATTTAAGGCTCTCTTCTGACCTCTGTGGTCACTGCACAACATGGGTGCACTTACATACATGCAGGCAATACATTAAAAATAAAAATAATAAATAATTTTTTTCAAATTTGCATACCAAGGCCCCAAGAGATGGAATGTTCAGCAAGTAAAAGCACATGTGTGCAAGCCTGATGACCTGAGTTCAGTCCCGCAGGGGAAGAAGCAAATCGACTACCCAAAAGTTGTTCTCTGATCTCCATATGAACACGATGGCACACCGAGACGCACGCTCGTACATGTGAAAACATGCACAATAACAATTTACTTTTAAATCTGCATACAAAGAAAAAGAAACCGAAGAAAGAGTGAATTTCCCACTGAGTAGTTACCGGCAAGTCAGCTCGATAGAACAAACCATCGCAATCATGGGTACGGCTAGAATTTTCATGCTTCCTACTCGTTAAGACCTTGACATGGGTTCAAACCTCAGCGTTAGTTTTCTCCCCCGACTCCATTTTCTCCAGGAAGTAAGGACGCTGTGTGGAGTGATAACATTTAGACTTTATAGGATTCCCGTCAGGGTTATTGTCAGGCCTGAGGTCCTAGCTAAAGAGAGGCTGAGGGAGGCACAAGAATTGTAAGTGCAAGGCTGGTTTGGGAAACAATGAGCTCCTGCCTCAAAGGAAAAAGTATTTAAGAGCCTTGGAATGTCGCTTAATGGTTGGGCACTTGCATATAGGAGGCCCTGGGTTCAAGCCCCAATACAGCAGACAAAGCACTCGTAGAATTTGCTGAATATGCTGAGCATTATTCTAAGTGCACGTGGCACATCATAATCTTAATCTTCAAATAATAAACAGGGTTTTCCCATTGCTCCAAATGTAAAAGTTGAAGCTAAGGGAGTAACTGACCTGCCGAAATCACCGTAATGATGGGACGGGGAGGCGGGTTCACACTTCCTGGCAACGGGGAATGCGCTCTTATCAACCAGACCCGGGTGAGAACTCAAGTTTGGCAAGCCTTAACTGTGCTCAATAAACGACGCTACCTCACAACAATGTGTGGAAGTAAATAAAAACAGGTCAAAGTGATGGCTGGCTTGTGCTCTGGCCACCTTAGAGGAGACCAAAGAACACGGAGACGCCCATCCTCATGTCCCCGTGTCGCCAACACCCTCCGGGCGCTGGGCGCCGTCCCTCTCCTGGACCGCGGAACCTCCGGCCGCGCAGGGCACTGAGGCCACCTCCGGCTCCAAGCTGCGGGCCCGCGGCGCGGACAGCGGCGGGCCGGCCTTTACCTTGACCTGCAGTCCCATGGCCGGCGGGGCTCACGGGGACGGACCCCGGACTTCGCGGGCCACACTCCGAGGACGCCTTCTGCCGGGCAGCAGGGCAGCCGCAGGGCGCCTTTCCTGCGCCCGGAGTTCAAGCGCACGGCCGACTCCCCCGGGACCCGGGCTGCGCCGGGATCCGACTCCTCCCGGGACTCCGGCTCGCACGCGCGCCCCGCTGCCCCGAGCTGCGCCGGCCCGGGGTTCGGTTTCCTGCCGGGCACCACCCGGCTTTGGCCACGTCCAAGCTCCTGGAGCAGGGGCCACGGGTCCTGCTTTCAGGAGGGTCCACGCGGTGGCCAAAACTTCAGCTACGGTAATCATCTTCCGGTGGAGACCAGAGCACTTGAAAGCCAGCATTTCGCAAATCCCAGCTATTCTAGATCGCAGTTAGATATGCGCGCCTGGCCCCACCCACCGGCACCTGGGGCTCCGGCCTGACCTGCGCCCCGCGCGTACTCACGGCCGAGGCATACCTGCGCGCGCTCTGTAGAAGGTCCGGCTTTCATCCTTGATTTTCAGGCCCTGCTGCCAAAGCCTTGTCTTAGCTTTGAACTGTGGAGTTGGAAAATCTGAGCTCCACCTCCACATGGACACTGCCTTTACAGCCCTGTGAACTAGTCACAGCACCTTTGGGCCTCCAGTGTAAGGAAGGAGGTGATTCTAACCGCACTCCATCAGAGTAAGGATCAGACGGAACGGTCACTGCCATCAGATACATCGGATCAGTGCTGGGAGTGAGAGTTTAAGCTCTCGGTGCTGCTTACTCAAGCTCCTGAGTTACTGAACATTGTCAACAGAGCCTCATGGGCCTAGGTTTGCATATCTATCTGTTCAGGGAGAATGATGAAAACCCTCCTCCCTCGCAGAAGTTATTCTGAATCAAGAAACTCAATTACCTTGCTTTATTTATTTACTATTATTATCATTATTATTATAAATTATTACTATTTGTTGTTTGGGTTTTTTGTTTGTTTGTTTGTTTTGAGACAGGGTCTCCCCATGGCCCCAGTTGTCCTGGAACTCCAGGCTGGCCTCAGAATCACAAAGATTTACCTGCTTCTGTCTCCCAAGTGTTGAGATTAAAGGTGTGGCCACCACACTCAGCAAATTCATTTTTATTTTTTATGTATATGAGTGTTTTGCCTGCACATATGTAAGTGCAACACATGCATACCGTGCCTGTAGAGACTAGAAAAAGGTGTTGGATCCCCCGAAACTGGACGGTTGTGAGCTGCCATATGGTTGGTGGGAAACAAATCCCTGTCCTCTGCAAGGGCAGCCAGTACTATTAACCACCGTCATCTGTCCAGCGCCTTGCTTTATTTTTGAAGTATCATACAAATACTTTTTTGTTATTTTTGAGTAGTTCTTCTGGCCGTGCAGTTTTGACTACAGCTGTGGTCAGTGACTTTGGATGAATATTCATGTGCTGGCAGAGGTGACAGAGGGCAAGGAGCTTCTCAGAGTGTGACCATGTAATAGTGAACAAAATATCAGGCGTTCCTCTCAGACAAGTAACTTCCCATTGGAGCCATCTGCTATTTTTGCCCAGTGAGTTCACATTTGAAGACAGTTAATAGGGTTTGTTTCCTTATTTTTCAACAGGGTTTTAAGCTTATTTACTTGTTAGTAAATTGGTGTATTGGCATTTTGTTGTTGCTATTTGGTTTTGTTTTGTTTTTCTATTAGGAAATGGAAAGTCTTTTCGGCTCCTTAATTCATTTCCTCTAAACTGTAAACAATTCATAAGCACTTGACAGGTACAGATGTTCTTGAAGGCCAGCCAGCATCTCTTGACTATAGCTGCCACAGGTTATCCGAAAAGGCTAGCCATTCGGAACAAAGCCTGCTGGAGTCTCTGCGTGCCCTGTGTGACCATCTTCTACTTTAATCTCTTTGGTACTTGTGCGTGTTAGGATAGTCATTTTTTCCATTCCAATCAAACTTCAAGGCACTTTGAGCCCTAAATACTAAAGTGACTCCAAATTCTTCCAGTTTCTGATATGCTGGTTTATAAACTGCTTTGATTCCAAGCTGTATCAGAAACACTAGAGGCATTTGTTGGTAAGTGTGTCACCAAATTTGTGGGTTATTATATTCATTGCACAGCTATGTTCAGTAATGTCCAGAAACAAGGTGTTAAGGCAAAAAAGGCGACTTATTTGAAGAGTTGGCTCAGCAAGAATTTGGAAGACTCCCATCACAAAATTCATCTTTCAGGGAAGTTGATTTAGTAGTTTATAGGAGCAATTACTGGGTGTTCCCAGACTGGTGAGTACCTTCCCCGGTACAGGGTGCAGACCGAGGAGGCACATCTGATCTGAGGGCCTCGTGACAGAGATGCTTTTCAGGTCTGCAAACCTCAGAAGCAAAGATCACTCACTGTTCCTTTAGGCTGTTTTTGCCACTGATAAGTTTACCCATTTGCAGTTATTAAATGCGGACAGGCCAGAGGCTCCCTGGGGTCCTCTTCTTCGTCAAACCCATAGTCATGAAAGCAGGGAAGAAAGTATACCTCACATGAAGAATGGAGCAGCGTCAGAGGAGATGTTCATTGGAGTCTACAAGGGTGTTTCTTACACCTGTCCCCAATCAGCTATCTTATATAAAGATTTCTAAGTTAGGGCCCAGGAGTCTGTCTCTCTCACAGGCCCCCCAGTTCATTGAAAGGTTGTCTATAAAAGTATTCAGTCCACAAATACACTTCTAGTTATAAAGTTTAAATTCCAAAATGTTTATTAGCTGTGTAGAATAGACTGATTATGGTCACCAAATAGCCCTGAATATAGACTATCTGGTCAAGGAATGATGGATGTCAGAAAAGACAAAGATGAATAAGCTATTGTCCATTCTGCAAAGAGCTCAAGTTTATAGGAGGGTGAACAATAAAAATATTAAAGCACACCTAGAGTACCCTCAGCCACTTAAAGAACCTCGTTTTCTCCTCTGTTACCTTCCCAACTCCCCGTCCTCTGCCTTAGCCCCCCCTTCTCCCTTTGTCTTTTCTTAGATTTTCTAAGATTCTCTTCTCCTTTGTTTGTTCTCTCTGTTAACCCTGAGTTTTAAATTTTTCAGTCCTTTTAATAGACAGCAAAACTTCTGATTCCTGATCCAACAGATCTGGCTTCAACATTAAAGGTCGAATTAATGATTTCCAAGTGGAGGTAAGCAGTTGCTATTCACCTTAAAGGGTGACATGACAACTGTCTTGTCTTAATGAGTAAATAGTTAATGAACCCTATAATCAAGGCCACTAAGGGATAATTTCGAATACTTTATCTAACTCTAGAAGAAAATGGTTTGGGGCTTGGATTTTAATTTGGGTTTGATTTCATTCCTTTATATGTGGATGGATGGACTGTTAGAAATTTTCCAAAGTAATACTTCCCATCTTTTTTGGACAGTATAAAAGGGAAAAAGATAAATAAATGACTGTCTGTCTTTGCATCAAGAAGAGGAAAAATCACTGTGACAGGGAAATGTTTTGCCCAACCCAGCATGACTTGTTACCATGTCTGGTTTATGGTTCTCACTCTGGGTCACCACCTTTTTCCTTTCAACAGCACAGAGAAGACAGAATAAATGCATCCACATTCTGAAAGGTAATATAATGGCAGCTGTCATGAGCCTAGAGAGCATTGTGCAACTGGGGAAAGCGTAGACACACAGGTTATTAAAGAAGCCGGGCCAGGTGTGATGACTTATGCCTATAATCCAAGCATACCAGAAACTGAGGCAGGAAAATGGCTGGAAATTCAAGGACAGCTTAGGCTACAGAGTAAAGGCCTGTCTCCAAAAAAAAAAAAAAAAAAAAAAAAAACAGGAGAAAGTGTACTGTTAATAATGCGGTTTTAACCCTCTAAGTCATTCCTGGATAGGTGTTTGTTTTCAAACCTTTCTGTTCAAATCCAAGGTACTGAGCTTAAACTTAATCCACTAATTCTCTTAAACTGCTGTAAATTAAAATTCCTTTAGAAAGAAAGCACTATAAACGCACACACACACACACACACACATATATATATATACATATCTTACTGAATAAGTCTTAATCAATGCTTCTGTAGGACTACGCTCAACTTTGTCTATTTGCCACGAAAACAGATTGTCACCTGTCACATAACCAAAGATTGAAATACTCTTGGTTGGGGACATTTTAGCAATCTGGTTACAATGGATAGCCCTTTTCATCATAATCCCAGTGCCAGAAAATCATACTTGAAAAATATGCCACAAGCCAGGCACACTGGCACAATATGAAGCTGAGGAAGAAAGACTGCTTCAAGTTCAAGGACAGCCTGGACTACGTAGTAAGAGGTTGTCTCAAAAAGGAAAAGGAAAAAAATAAAAGAGATTAAAAGATTACCATAATATGCATGCAAGAGAGCCTGGCTTATATTGGAGCATTCTTTGTAATGAAAAAAATGCTAATAATCCAAAGGACCATCAGTGGATGTTTAAGTAAATAAACAATCATGGTGTGTCAGGACCTCAAGATGACAGGCAACTTTTGAAAGTAGTTACATCTAAATGTAAAGACATGGATAAAGTAAAGTAACAGCTAGGACTAGGAAGAGGGCTCAGTGGACAAAGCACTTGCCACGAAAGTCTGAGGAATGGAGTTCAGATCACCAGTGGCCCACCTGTAATCCCTCTGGAGGCAGAGACAGGATTCCCTAGAGGAAGCTGGTTAGCTAGACTAGCCAAATCAGCAAGCTCTGAGTTCAACTGAAAGACCCTCCTCAATATATAAAATGGAGAGCAATAGAGGATGACACCAGAAATCAACCTCTGGCCTCCGTATTTACAAGAGCACATGTGTACCCAGACACATGAGAACACACAAGAACATATGCACACCACATACAAAAATTTATTTTTTATTTAAAAAAAAATAAGAGAAAACTAGCAACTAGTCAAATCAAATAAGATTTTTTTTTTCCAGTACTAGGGTAAGACCAAGGGCCTCACACATACTAGGCAAGTGTCATATCACTGAACTACAAATAGCATTTTTTTTTTAGTTTATATGTATATTATCTATAATTGGGATGTTTATGGTAAGTTCTGTAAGAATACATACCAAGGACTGGAGAAATGGCTCAGCAGTTAAGAACACTGGCTACTCTTGCAGAAGACAGGGTTTGATTCCCAGCACCCACATTGTAACTAACAACCATCCTAACTTCAGTTCCAGGGGATCCAATGCCCTCATCTGATCTCTACAGGCATTGCGCCACACAGGTGCACTTGTATACATGCAGGCAATACACACACACACACACACACACACACACACACACACACACAAGAATACATACCAAAATACCAATTTGGACATAGAAATGCACAGACAGAAAACACATGAAGACATCCAGGGAGAAGACAGCTTGAGTGGATCTCTCTCATGACCTTCAGAGGGAACCAAACCCACTGACAATTGATTTCAAACTTCCAGCCTCCAGAACTGCAAGACAACAAAAGGCAAAGTGACAAGCTCCACAGCTATGGCAGCCTAGCTGATTAATACACTCCTCTACCAGTTAGACTCACAAATTCTCCTAACTCCATCTTCTGACTAGGGGTACCATAACTCCCTGTTTGCCTGAGACCCAGGCTATGCCTCTTGTATGAGCATAAACATTATCTGCATCCGCCTTTACTCTTAAAAGTATCTGTGTTTGCATGGTCGCTTTATAGGCTACCCACAGCCCTTCCTGTAAGCCACTCAGCCAAGAGGCTCTCCTTAATGGCTTTGATGTTTCTAAATACTTCCAGACCTCCACTAGTACAATGACAAACAGGATATTCATTTAAAAGCTTCCAAATTGTTTTGTTTTGACTAGATTGTCGGCTCATAAAGATAACAGCTTCTTCCCCTCACTCAGCAATTACATTGTTCCAGTGTGCAAGATAAGTGCATTCAGTCTAATTAAGGTGAAATGGATATGAACATGGGAATTGGACTTGAACCCAGAGTCTCAGTCATGCTAAATATGTGTCCTAACACGTAGCTGCTCTTTAGTAAAGGATTATACTTCCTTAAAATCGTCTTCTGTCACTTTAAACACTAATAAAAATATAAATACAACTTGCTAAATATTTTATCTTTTGTTGCTGTGACCAAATACCCAAGAAAATCAGCTTGAAGAAGGATTTGTTCTGGCTCATGGTGGCAGAGGGCTCAGCCCATGGCCACTAGGCTCTATGTATATGGCATGTAGTAGAGAAGGTTCTGACCTCATGGCAGACAGAACACAGAAAGTGAGAGTGACAGAAGGAACCAGGAATAATATATCCCCATGAATCCACTCCGAATACCTATTTCCTCCAGCCAGGTCCCACCTTGCAAAGTCTCCAGGACCTCCCAAAATAGTGCTGCCAGACACTGACTGATCTTTTAACATATGAGTCTTTAAAGCAAACACTTCATATCTAAATCATAGTGCTAAGGAGCTATAGTTTATGGAAAAACCATTAAAAACAGTCAAGTTGATCCATTTCAGTCTTTACAGCATCCAACATGAGTTCTACAGAGAGAAACAGAACACATCTCATTTGTGTTAGTATTCGATGTCCCTAAAATGTCTGACAAAGTTGAAATAGTGCAGTGGAAAAAAAAATTTTAAGGAGATTATTCCAGCAAATAATGCATATCACTGTACAGAGGTGGGAAAACACCCTTCTGTGGGCTGTGCACTGAATCTAGATGAACGGGCATGAGGGGTCATGGTGCTGATGGCCCATCCAGGCCACAGAAATCCCAAAACAGTCATTGTCGTTTGAGGCTCTGGCAGAAAAGCAAAAGTAGTTATCATCATCAAATCAAGGCCACCCAGGAAAACCTTTCTGGAAGACATTACCCAGAGCTGTCTGGGTACTTGGTCTTCTTTCTCTTCCTATGTAGGAGAATGAGTACTTGGGGAAACTAAGTTTGGCTCAAGAACCAGGAGAGGGGAATGTCGGCCACCATTCCCCAATAGAAATGCAAGGTTCTCTGTATCACTCTCCAAACAGCGGTGCAAGCAGGGGGTTTAACGGACTTGGGGCCCAGCAGGAACTGGCTTCTTTTCTTGGTCCAGCAGAGCCCTGCCTGAGGCTGTGGTGGCTTCTCATCCCACAGGAGAAACCAAGGCAAGATTAGTATCTGTTCCTTCATAGGTACCTCTTCTGGCTTAAGTTCTGAATCGTGTGTGTGCCTACAGCACTGCCATATAAGCCCTAGAAGCGCTGTCCCTGTAATCTACACCTCTCCCAGACAGTGCTGAGAGGAGAGTGGAAGAGAGAAACGAGTTCCTGGCAACTCTGTCTCTTAGAGAAATCATTGTAGTTTCTGTGGCAAATTTTGTTTCTAAGCCACTCACTTCTCTTGGCCTCCTGTCTTGTATACTTCATCCTTTGTAGCAAATCCCAAATTAGGGAACATTCTATTCATTCTATTCTGTGGAGTTAATATCATCAATGACGGGGCTTTCTTCCCACTTCACACATAAGATACAGTGGCAGTAGCCCTGGAGAATGAGTGCGCTCTCTCTCTCTCTCTCGCTCTCTTTCTCTCTGTGTTTTGTTTTGCTTTGTTGAGACAAGATCTCCCTGTAACTTCAGCTAGTCTGGAACTCACTATGTAGACCAGGCTAGCCTCAATCTCATAGATATCTGCCTGCCTCTACCTCCCAATGTACTGGGATTAAAGGTGTGTACCTCCACCCCTTGAGAAAATTATTAAGATAACAAATTCTTCTAACATAGCAGATTCCCCCAGGCAAAACTTCTAAAATCTCTGCTTCTTTGTCAACCCTGTCACTACCATCACGTGCAGAAAGTACAAGTACTGCTATATGCAGGAATTAGTTACAGTGTGAGCTGTGCAGGTCTGGAGACAGACCTGGGAATTTATAATCTAGGTGCCAGTCTTTGCACAGGAAATTTTGTTCTGGTTCCATATAACTCATTTATAGACTAGCTAACAGGAACAGAGACATTTTTTCTAGGAGGAAGAATGTCTGTGTCTAGACCACTGAAATAAAAGAACAGAAATCAATGTCAGTGTGTCGTTTGCGACAGGAGACCTCAAGTTCTCCGCTGTGAGCAAAGAGGGTCAATTTGCTTAGGAGTGTGTGGAATGCCCACAAGGTGGAGAACCAGGAAAGGGCAAATCTTCGAAGGAACTTCCCTAACAGATCTATTCATCTTTAGTTGGTGCCTCATTCCTCTTCTTGGTCTGTTGAACCCACTGATCAAAACTGGGCTCCACGCATGACTGTATCTATAAAGTTAGAGACGACTAGAAAGTTCTGTGCATGGTCCAAACATCAATTTGCTATTTTTGATATTGCTTTATAGCTATATAAAATGCTTCCAGCAACAAAGATGGGAGAAGAGTACATGGGATCTCTCTTTGAACTATTTTTGCTAGTTTCTGTGAGTCTATAATTATTTCAAATGAAAAGGAAAAACTCAGCCCCAGAACTTTCTATAGCAGTGTCACGTGAAATCTGGAATCACATCACTTTCTAACCACTCTAATTTCCTGTCCTTTCACATAATTTTCACACTCCATGGCTGTTCTCTATCTGTGCCACACCATTTAGTATGCAGTGTATTTACATATGTATTGTATATTGCTAAATCCTTAAGACCAGATCCCCTACATTGATATATGTTCTGCATATACTGGTGACTCAAACACACAGAAATATATATACTGCTTCCTAGCTTTGCCAATGCAGAAATATATTGACCCTCCCAGGACTGCAATCTTGTATGTCTGTATCCCTTCCTTCATACTGAGGACACTAAGCACTGGCAACCATGAAAGGTTTGAAATAACTACTGTTCAAGTGTCTGAACAGTCAGAAATAGTTGAAGAGGTAAGAGATAGCTATAACACTTGTCTAAGTTGGGTTTTTTTTTAACATAATATAATTTGTGGCCCAGAAAACATTTACTAACCCAAGATTATAGTTTAAAGACTAGGAAGCCTTTTTAATCCTAGTTATTACCATGGATAGGTTGTTATCAACAAAAAAGCACAAAGGTTAGTCATCAGTGTGTTCTTTTAGCATTTGCCATAAAAATATATCTGGGAATTCACTGAGAGACATGCTTGGGTATTTTGATAACTCCAGGATCCACTCTTCCCCCAGAATCAAAAAGTGAACAGATTTGATTAAATTGGAAATGGATGGCAAAAAAAAATAGACAAGTGTATTTCAAACTTTACAATGAATGTATATCTGTAAAATCTCCACACTGAGATATTTACTGACTGAGGCAGATAGTCTGAGAACAGGTACCTGCTTATTTAAACTATACTTATGAATGAAAGACTGAAAGACTATCTCAAGCACAGCCTGGTCTCTCCTCTCAAGTGACTGCTCCTGTGATCCTAGATTTTAGAACCTCTTTGTGGTTTTTTTATGATATTTTAAAGCCAAGTATATATTCCAGGTCCAACAAGAGGTACACCCGTCTTCTCACTGATCTTTCATAGTGGTGTATCCATTTTCTTAATGATCTTTTATATTGTTCTCCTTTTTCTTCAGGTTGAATCTTCCCACTTTTTAAAATATCTTATTTATCATTTTTTTATTTTATGTATATGGGTGTCTTGCCTACATGTATGCAAGTGCACCTATTAATGGGCCTGACTGTTGATAGTGCAAACCCAATGCAGGTACCACAGCTGCTATGAGTCTGTGACTATGATGACTGTGTCCAGCCCAGAAGATGGTATTTTTCAGCCCTTCTCCCTATCTTTTGGCTCTTACATTCTTTCTGTCCTCTCTTCCACAGTGTTCTCTGAGTCTTAGAGATGGTGGTACAAATGTAATATTTAGGGTTGAGCCCTCAGCAGGTTCTCTATCTCTTTTGTTACACATTATCTCTTAACTCAGATCGTTTGCCTATGGCGATTTCTTCTAGACTTCACTGGACATGCTAAACACTTTGGATCCTCTGTTTCTCTACCTGCAAACTAACAGCTGAATACAAATTCTTCTCAAAAGCCCCACCCCTCCTGGTAGTTACCCATTGACTCCTGTTGAAAAAGAGCAGGACAGGGCTGGAGAGATGACTTCAGCAGTTAAGAGCACTGACTGTTCTTGCAGAGGACCCAGGTTCGATTTCCAGCACCCACATGGTGGCTAACAACTGTCTGTAACTCCAGTCATGGGGGAATCCAACACCCTCTTCTGACCTCTGTAGGCATTGCATAACACAGGTACACTTACATATGTGCAGGCAATACACTCATACACATGAAAATAAAAATAATAAATAAAATAAAATATGGACTAGAGAGATGGCTCAGTAGCTGCTTGTGCAGAGGACCGAGGTTTGTGAATAATTGACCAGCTGTTTGGAAAACTTTGTTTTCTTGTGGTCATCCACCACCTCTGGCTCTTACAATCTTTCCACGCAGTGGCTAACTCCATAACTCAGTTCCAGGGGTATCCAATGCCCTCCACAGGAATTGCATATCACAGGCGCACCTACCTACATGCAGGCAGTACAGTCATACACATAAAAATAAAAATAATAAATAAAATATTTTTTTAAAATAAGCTTTTATAGTGGTAGGTTTCCGTATGGCTTTCTCTAAGGACCTCTAGTGTTACTTCTCCCTCCCTGTGTTCTCTCTTCAGTCTCGCCCTCCCATTCCCCACTCTGTTTAGCCCTTCCTGGTCTAATGTTCCCCTTCCTGCTTCATATCACTGTATTCTACCACCTTCTCCTGGGAAGTTCCTGCTACAACCCACAGCCATTATTTCAATTTTCAAATTGAAATATGGTTATCTAAGTATTAGACGGTACTATGCAAGCTCCCAGAAAGAAGAAATCATCATCATCCTTGCCCAGCTGTGAATCATGTGAAATACAATAACAACTGGCCTGACAAGGTAGGTCCCCAAATGCAATAGTGGCACAAGTATTGTGGGAGTAACCAATTGCTCTTTAATTGACTTTTAGTTCACTTCCTAGTATGGAGTCCATATCTGACACTGATACCAGGCTTAGGTACTTGAGGCTAGGACATAAGGAAGAATCTAATACTAGTTTTCTACTAAATAGTTATCTTATTAAACTTACTCTTGTTGCTTTATTAATATACACATAGATTAATGCATCTCTCAATTCTCACCAGAGAAGTTTCCTTATGCAATAGATAGTGATTAACACAGAAACCCACAACTGGACAATGTGCAGAGATCAAGAGGCTACAGAATGATTATCCTGACTAGGACATCTATACCAAACTTCTGCCGTCCAAGATTCAGGGATTATTGTGAAAGAGGAGGTGGAAAGATTGTAAGAGCCAGAGGTGGTGGATGACCACAAGGAAACAGTTTTCCAAACAGCTGATCAATTACTCACATGAATTCATAGCCATGGCCACAGCATACACAAGTCCTACGCAGGCACAAACCAGAAAAAATAATTCCAGCATATATGCACATACATGAGGAAATGAGTAAGAAACTCCAGCCCTAAAGAACCTAACAAACCAATGGCTACTGGGAGGGCAAGAGACAGTCATTTTCAAGCATGGGATTTTGGGTAGATTAACCAGGTTCTGGTGGACTGGGGGACATTTGGAGACACAAATTAGACTCTGTAGACCTTATTATATATCTAATAGAGTACATTAAATTGCTTGGGGGACAGACGGGGAGATAAGCATAGACCGGGGTCTAAATACTATCAAATTATATTGAATGAAGGTTACAAACAGTCAATAAATTTTTTTTAAGATTTCAGAATTTATTAACAAATGGTAATAGCAAATAAGGCTGTAATGAAATATCAGCTTTACCTCTGATAACCAAAATTAGAAAACTAGCCTTACTAAGTGCTGTTGAAGTTACCCTTTGCATGTGGCCTGGGCATTGATTGGCAGCTGGGGTTCATAAACTGATAATATTCAGCAGAGAAATGCAGCACGTCTTAATCAAATTTAGCCAAATTAAATAGATGACAATATTCTGTGACCCAGCAGCCTGTTCTTAGATAAATATCTACAATAAATGCTCACATTTGGTGCGTGAAGGAACAATAGAAGGATATTTGTCATAATTAACAGTTCAAGGAATTGAAAGTAATATTGGTTCCATTAAGAGAAGCAGAAATAGGTAAAAACGGGTGAGCTCACCAAAAGACATTTATATCATGTAACAATTAGAATTAATAAATTTATAACATAACAGTAATATGCATAAATCTTAAAATCTTTATTGCTTAGTGAAAAAGAAACTGATTAAGACATTACTGTATTTATATGTATTTATAACACATGCCTCAAATCCAAAAATACAAGTCCTAAATTGGAATGGCTTCAGTCTTCCCCCAAAGGCCATATATTAAAGGCTTGGTCTCAGGGAGGTGCTATTAGGGGGTGATGGTACACAGAGAAGACAAGACATGGTGGGAAAACCTCACGTCGTAGGAAACACACCTTCAGGGATGCTGGGACTCCAGTCTGCTTCTCTTCCTCTCTGCTTCCTGGCTATGAGCTATGCAGTTTTGCACAGTGCTTGTTCCAGCAATTATGTGCTGTTTATTACAAACCCAAAGCAATGGGCATGGACAGGAACCTTCAAAACTGTGAGTCCATATAAACATTTTCTGCTTTGTAAGTTGATTGTCTCAGATGTTTTGCGATGATGGTGGAAAGCTGACTGATACACGGTTTTTCTTTAGCACATTACAATAATTGCTGAAGGGGCAGAGGGTAATGACCACAAGGACGAGGGACAAAAGGAAACTACCAAGAACAAAGAGTAAGCATGTACATAGTAGCAACAGCGACAACAGCAGTGACAGCATGCCTTAGAAGTGGATTAGTGCACTTCTCTACATTTGAGTTTCTGTTTTAATTTTAACAGGCATGGTGGTAGCATATGGCTGCAATTCTAGCACTCAAGAGACTGAGGCAGAAAGATCTCAAGTTTAGGCCAGTCTGGGCTATACAGTAAGACCTCATCTCAAAAACAAACTAAAGTTTTAATGATAAATTTGAATCTTTCCTCTCAAAACCCAAGAATACCTGTGGCCTCAAGGGACCCATTCTTGTTCTCTGGTTTCCTCTTTTAGCAGCCTTTTCATTTCAACCTTACACCTTTTTATTCATCTGACTCATTTATTTACTTATTTAATAAATACTTAAGTGTCCACTGAAATATAAAGTGCCAAGGAAAGAAAAGTCTTTAGAGCCCCATTTCCTGGAACTTACAATGAAATGACGGATACAAACATTAACCAATGAGTGAGTTCACGTAATCTGAGCTGCACTGATTCCTGAGATAAGAAGTAGTGATAGATATAGCCATTGGGATATAAACAAAGGCATGGAGACTGTCAGTGTAGATGGAAGAGATCAGCCAGGACAACCATAATTGCTTAGATCTTACGTAATGTGTAATATAGATTACAGACAAGGAATGGGCGCATGAAGGAGGGGACATATCTCCTTAAAAGGTTCTACTTGAGAGGCTGGAGTGACGGATCAGTGGTTAAGAGCACTGCTGCTCTTGCAGAGGACCCAGGATAGATTCCCAGCACCCACATGGCAGCTAACAACCGTCCTTAACTCCAGTTACAGAGAATTTAAGGCCAACTTCTGACCTCCGCAGGCACTGCACGACAAGTGCATATATACACATGCAAGCAATAAACTCATATGCATAAAAAATAAAAACAATAAATAAAATATTTTTTAAAGTCTCTGCTAGAATAAAATACAATCCTGAAGCGTCAACTGAGAAGGAGGCAGCTGAGTAAGGAAGATGAGTCAGCAGAAAGCAAATGGTAGCGGACTTGGGGGCTTGTCATAAGGAGTCTTGGTTTCATCCTAAAGGAAGTCTCCGGAAGCTTTTGTGTTAGAAACGGAATAGACTGTCTATGTTAGATCTCACTCCTGGACTGCCAACTGGCACTGATGCTGGATTTTTCTTCAGCCGCACAGTGTCTCTGGTGGGCCCGCTGAAGTCTTACTCAAAGCAGTTCCTCTGTGACCTCCCCGTTGCAGTCTTCCTATTCGTATTTCTTCCACTGAAGCTGCCTGACCTGGCTTCACTGCACCATGACTCCTCTTATGTGCATTCCCCTACCACACTGATCCATTTGTCCATCCAAGACTGCCACGAACCCCTTTGGCCTCTAGGGCACTCTGTCAGGCGCCAAGTCCACAATGACAGATGAAAGTAGAACCAATTCTGCCCTTGTGTCACCTTGAAGCAGAGAAAGAAGTCACTGTATTTTAAATGTTTTTTATTATTATTTTTATTTTATGTGTATGAGTGTATTGCCTGCATGTATGTAAGTGTACCTATGTCGTGCAATGCCCACAGAGGTCAGAAGAGAGCATCTGATCACCTGGAACTGGAGTTATGTATGACTGTTAACTACCATGTGGATGCTGGGAATCCTCTGCAAGAGCAGCTTCTGCTCCCATTGTAATTTAGTGTCTTGTCTTTCACCATAAATCTTATTGTGCTAGCCTAACTGTTTCCTTTTGTCTTCTCAGTACACTATAAGCTACTAGTAGCCAGTGTACTATAGGTGCTCAATAAATGTTCACTGGCTGAATGAATGTATGAACACTTGGAAGAATCCCATACAAGCATCATGAGAATTATCACCAATCCTGAGTGATAAAGTAATCCCCTCCCTCCACAGTACAGCAGAAAATATAAAAATATATAAAAATGTCTGCTCTGTCAACGGTTAGCAAACTTCTGTGAAGTACAAAACAGCAAGCGTTCAGTCTTCGGGAGCCATTTGGCCTTTTCTACCTCTCCTCCGCCCTCCTATCACGGAATAAAAATGTGTGGACTGGAGGGACTGTGTCTGGTCAAACTGTGTTTACAGAAACGGGCAGGAGGCTGGGCAGGCCTGTGGGCTCTAGTCTGCCACCCACGCCCATCCTGAATGGGGCTCTCTCTGTCATCCTTGCAGGCCTGCTTTCATGGCTAGCTCATCTTTTGTTATTCAGTCAGGGAAAAGTTAGTTCTACAGAAACCATCTGAGTTCACCTGTAAACTTTTATAATTTATAGCTGTGGTGCTGTGAAAGAGCAGGTAATGTGGAGCCTGATGGATCTGTTTCTCGTGGTTGCTGTCTGGTGAATTACTTGACCATTTTGATCCTCTGCTTCTTTGCTGTGTATGAAGGTTTTGTAAATCCTGACTGATGATTAAGGAGGACAGAACCCACACTGAGAGATGAACATGATGTAAGAACATAGTAGGCCAGCAACAAATACACCTCCTTTGCCTACTCCGGTTCATCCCCTCCTTGAAGCCAAGTCAGAGAAGACAAGTTACTGAGAATCTGCTCTATCTAAGGCAGTTTCATGTCTTAAAAACTGCTACAAATCCCTGCTGATATCGCTCTTGACCACTGGTTCTCAAAGTTGGCTATACTATGATGCTATTTAGGGGGATACAGGTGCTGGTATTTGGGTCCAGACACTAGTGTAGGTGCTCTCTGGAGTTGCCTGGGTGTCCAAATTATCCCAGCACATTTGCTAACCACTGCTCTAGACCAGAGACTTGGTCTCTGTCAAATCAGCCTGCCTGCTCCTTACATCTTCCCACATGACTCCTCCTTCTTTTTCTTTGTTTTTCTTTTCTTTCTTTTATTTTGAGATAGGGTCTCACTGTGTAGCCTTGGCTGGCCTGGAACTCAGTGTATAGACCAGGTTGACTTTGATCGACCCACCTTTGCCTCCCAAACCCAGAGATTAAAGGTGTGCACCACCACACCCTCCTCTCACTGCCTCCTCTCAACAGTTAATGCTCATAGAGCCTCTTCATAGAGCTAGACTTGGACGCACATATTTATCTTAGAGAAATGAATGAAATAATCATCTCCTTTTGTGTTTGGCACTGATTGTGTGCCTACCAGGCCCCTGATCTTGACATGATACAGTTCTCATTTTTACTTAGGGACTCCCCTGCGTGCCACTTAGACTCTAGGTCTGTCAGTAGCTCTACCCTTGGCAGCAAAGTTCATGAAACCAGTGTACAGACTGCCTGGATAGTGCTTACTGGCGAGTAAGACTCCCTCACGCTGACTGTCATGATTTCACCTCTAGAGGACTTCTGGATTAGAAACCGAAAGAATGTATCATAGTTCCTAGAGAGTCTAGCAGCTATTTTACAATCTCAGGAAGGAAGTTAGCCCAAGAAAAGAATGAGGGAGAGAGGAAAGGGGGAGCGAGGAAGAAACAGAGGGTGGGAGAGAGGCTATTCTGAGCCACAGAGTCTAGCTATTTGTCAAGCCGGCAGCATCTTTAAATTGTCATGTAAGCTAATAATCTCGTTTGCTTCCACTTCTGCCAGTTTTATTTTATTCACATTATAGACTTGGAGGGGTTCATTTTAAAAATTACATTTATTTATTGAATATGTGTGCATGTGTGTGCCACAGAACATGTGTGGAGGTCAAAGGACAACTTTCTGGCATTGAAGTCAGGTCTCTAAGGCTTGGCAGTAAGCACACTTATGCACCAAGCCACCTTCGAGTCCTAATTTACCTTTTGCAAGCATTCACATAATGAGTTTCTTCACGACATTTTCATCCGTTCAGATCGTTGCTCACATGCACCCTTCCTTCTCCCCTCTGCTGTTTCCTTTCTCCCCCAATAGTCTCCTTTCCACTTTTACATATATGAAGCATGACTAAGTTCCACATGTGAAAGAGCACATGTACCATTCATCTATTCATCTTTTTAACATTTAGTTAGGTTTTGGGTTTGTTGTTGTTTTGTTTTGTTTTGTATTTGTTTGGTTTTGTTTGGTTTGGTCTTTTTGAGACAGGGTCTTCTTGTAGCCCTGCTGTCCTAGAATTCACTATGAAACCAGACTGGTCTTATTCACAGAGATCCACCTGCCTCTGCCTCCCAAGTGCTGGGATTAGAAACATGCACCACCACACCCAGCTCAGTTGGTTAATTTTATACATATGTTGTGAGTGTGCCTGAGTGTATTATGTGCACCACATGTATGAAGTGGCTTCCCAGAGAGGGCATAGGATTTCCTGGAACTGCAGTTACAGACAATTATGAGCTGCCTAGTGTGGGAGCTGGGAACCAAATCAGGGTCCTCTGGAAGATCAGCGAGTGCTCTTAACTACTGAGCCATCTCTCCAGCCCCACAATATTCGTCTTCTACTTCCAGTTTTAGTCAAGTGTTCTGTCCCTCCTCACCAAAATGACCCCGAGCCAATGGAGTCTCTCAACTACCCATAACCTCTAACCAACCATAAGCACAAAGACTACACCAAAGGCAGGCAAGCTCCACTCAGTCAACAACATGCATCAAGTGCCTCTAGTATATGACACCTGGTCTAAGGAGAGAGCTCACAGTAAGCACTATACCGTCCTCAAGAACCCTGCAAATGTTTATGGGAAGAAATCCCAGCAACAAAACTGCATAGAAATAAAGCATCACCACAACTGAGAAGAGTCTGAAGTCTTCTAATGAAAGCCCTTCTTTTATGCCAAAACATAATTTTGCTTTTCAGGAAAGGAAATAATTGAAATATTGACATAAATTTCACGTCTAGTACATTCTGCCATGACTATGTCCAGTACATTTGAACAAAATTATCCTGCTGAATAGAAATAGACAACCATAAAACAATGATATTTCTGTTGGAACTAGAACTGTCTGAAATGTGAATTCTGACACTAAAGAATTCATATAGCATCCAGCTTAGCTGTTTGCAATATCAAAATGGTGTAGGTCTTTTTTTTGTCTTTTTGTCTTTTTGAGACAGGTTTTCCTATAACCCCAGTTAGGCTGGAATTCACTATGTAGAACAGGCTGGCCTCCATTAATAGAGATCTGCCTGCCTCTGACTCCCAAGTCCTAGAACTAAAGGTGTGCACCACCATGCCTGGCTCAAGCATGTCATTGTGTTCACATAAAATTACATCCAGTGTGCTGACTAAGCAGTCAAACATTAGGACAATGACACTGAAGGACATTTCAGTAACAGTTCAATTATCTAAGTGCATTGTTTCATCGTTAATAAAAGCTTTTTTTTTTTTCAAGAAACTGAAACAATTTTTCTGGTCATGCGTGCTTCACTGTGCATTTTGACTTCTTTGTTTTGATGTGGATTCACTTAAACACAGTCATCCATCTACACACATTGACACAACTTCGGTGTAAGATTATACCTTGAGCATTTTGTGCTGTATAAAATCTCACAGAAGAGAAACATAAAGCAACAGGAATATTTAATGACTTACCCTCTTCATCACCACAGCTGGTGTAAACTTGTCTCAGTCTTCGGAGAGTGAATTTTATCCTCACGTTTCCATCCACCACACAATTTCCCGCTTGTGGGAGTAACTAATGCAAGAAATATATAGGAATAATTGCCTGACAAATTTCCATGTGCTGGACCTAGAAGGGAGAGATGGAGTATGCACTGAATAAAATGTTCAACTATACTTAAACCAAAGGGCGATTTCACTTTTAGCACGAATTTGTGACTAGGGTTGTGCGGTAAGGAAATTATTAACACTGCTCTTTGGCATCTGTTAACACTCACGAGCTGCAGAAGCCTGGCTGAGAATCTTATCAATTCTGGGAACGTGAGTTATAAACTCCTTGTACTGTTGAGCCTGTGCACCCCCCCAATTCAACTTAGTGCCAGGTTTTCTAGGTTAGAAATATACTTGAGACAGCCTCAAAGTTCATGAGTGGTCATTTTTACTAAATTAGCTATTCTGCAAGAATTTGTTTCTAATTCACTTCTGTGCCCCATATTGATAGATTGATTATTGTTTTGACCCTCTTCCTCAAAATTCCAAAGGTTTTAAGTAATGTTAGCAGGATCTCTGTGTTCCTGCAGCCTTGTTTGTCTTCCCAACTGTGTTCATTTCTAAAACAAGTGCCCTTTTGAACTGTCAGCTCCTACTCTTCTATGAGCCCAGGGTCCTAGAAAAAAAGGAGCAGAGCTACCAAATGAGGGCACACAACTACAAACACTAGCATGTCATCAGATTGCTGGATCTTCTGTTCACATGGTTTATTATCAATAACAGTTACTACATAGTTCTTCGTGGATGCTTCTGGAAGAAGAAAGGAAATATACTCACCCAGATAAGAGAAATGGCAAAGATTTATTAGACAGTCAGCTATGTAGTATCTTGTGACCAGGAGCCTGTGAAGACGATGCAAGCACTGGGCTTCTCTTTGGCCATCTTGTAGAGTTCCACTCCACCAGCTGCGCAAAGTAGATCATGCGATTCTGGACAAATGGCCAGCAACAGTGAGGCTCCCGTCTGAGATTCTGTGCTATAGGACAGCTAAAGAGCTAGCTTTCAGTTGTGTTTATTGTGTTATAAAGCTCACTTTCCTGATAGCCCTCAGATTGCTGATTTAGAAGGACACAGATGACTCACAGTTCTTATCATTTTTCCTGCCAAGTTAGTTCTGATAACTCAAGTGCATCTTCCTAGTCCCATTCCACCACACCTCACCAAGGAAGCCAAGTTTTAATGACGTCAGTGCTGTTAAAGTTTTCTAAGTGGATTCATCTAGTTACTGTTTGTATCTATGCCTTGCTTTCATCTCTCTAACAAGGGTTCTGAATAAGCTTCACATGCTTTCTGAAGTACCTAAAATGCCCTTCACAGGCTCCTCCACCAACTCTCTCACTTATTTTGCTTCTTTTTACTTTTATCTGCATTTATTTTTGCTCACTTTATTCCCATGCCATAAGTTTTTGTTTCTTCCGTTTCTTCTGGGATATCTATTTCTTCTGTGAAACCTCCTCTTCAGGCTTAGGAACAACTTGTTCCTTTTCAGTAAGGTGATCCTCACTGAAATGATTTTCAACGTGGCAGGGGGAGCTCATGTACGGGTTAATCCGCCCTTAAGTTCTGTAATTCTGTGGTGCTTGGGTGATTCATTCACCTGGATATGCTTATTGATTAGAGAATCCACATCTAAACCCTTAAGTGCCGCATTACTCTCTGCATTTTTAAGCATATGCAGCACAGATTCAGGAGGACTCTTTTGGAGCCACTGATCCTGTGTCCAGGCCCAGTGTTTGGCCAACTCCACCGTTATACCTCCACTGCTTTTTAAAGGTGACGTCTCTCAGAAACTTGGTTACTTTTCAGATATGCACGCCCTTGGTGGCCCGGGCAGTTTCACAGGTGTTCCTAAAGTGAACAAGAATTTTGGAAGCTCTTGATTTGCATGATTTTGTAGGGTTTCTGGGTCAAGAGAGGAGGAAACCAGTTTCACTGGTCACCTCAGGCCACTTACAGGAAAAAGAAGTGCAAGGGCACCTGGGGGAACTCATGAGAACTCTCTCCCTCAGTTCTTTTTGCCAAGCTACAATTGGGAAGTTGGAGTGGGGGGATCTCACACACACACACGCCCCTCTGACTACCCTTGTAGTTAGTCATTCCAATAGTGCCTCTGGTACAATATAAGCACAGAATAATCACTTTTCATTACTCTTCGTTGTCCAATAAGTTTTTATCCACAAGTGTGTAAAAACAGCAGAAAAATAAAATTGTTCAAAACTTTCCCTAGATAATAGCCTACATATAAAGCAAATCAGTCACCTTAAATACACTGAGGTTGTATTTAAAATATATGATTATGTGGATATTTCTGGAGAAGCCACTGTTAGTGTTTTTAAGGTCCTTAACTGAATAGGTCAATGACACACACAAAAGGGAAAATCCACTGCTCCAGAGAAGAGTTAAAAATATGGGGGCAGGGGGTGGAGAGATGGCTCCAGAGGTTAAGAGTGCTTGCCTCTCTCCAGAGGACCCAAATTTGGTTCCCAGAATCCACTTTGGGAAGCTCACAATCATCTGTAACTTCAGCTCCAGGAGGCACGATGTCCTGTTCTGGCTACGAAGGGCACCTGCCTGCCTGTAACATACACACAGACACACACATACAAATAAATATTGAAAAATTAAAAGTCTGTAGTGTCCTAGAGTAAGCATATGAATAGACTCTAGAATTGGACTGTACCTGTCAGAAGAAAGAGAATATGATCCCCATAAAATAGCAAAGCCCAATATTAACTAGTCTTTATTACGACTGGTAGTGTATTTATTACAAGCTGTGTACCATCAGAGCAGAGCACACCTGAACAGATGATAATAGAGCATGTTCAATAGGATACAGGTCAGCTAATGATGACCAGCTAAGGCATTAGTTGTACGTAAAAAGAAATAGGGGAGACTCTTTTATTGAATCAGTTGCTCCCTGTTGCCACAGCTGGCCTGGACTCCCTTTGTAGACCAGCCTGGCCTCAGTCTCACAGAGATCCACCTGCCTCTGCTTCCCAAGTACTGGGATTAAAGGCGTATGCTACGACACCCAGTCATAAGAAGAAATTTTATTTTTAAAATATTTTATTTATTATTTTATATGTACAAATGTTTTACCTGCATGTAAACAAGTGCACCCATGTTGCTGTGTCTGTACACAATGCTGTGGTTCAGTAACCTTTGATACTGGTTTGTGGGAGAAATTTGGGTAAGTCTGGAAAAGAAGATTAGAGATAACTTAGAATATTGTAAATATCAAAACTTAGAGAAAAACTAGAATATCATAAACAGAGCTCAATGGATAATTCTGGTGGGAAAGCAGAAAACCAAATGCTGATAGAAACACAGAGCTTAAAAGCTGGGCTAAAAGGGTTTCAGAGAGAAATGAGGACTGTACTGGGGACTGGACTGGAGTCCATTCATGTTTCATTCTGTTGAAGACCTTGCTTACATTTGTTCATACCCTAAGACTCTAAGGGAGGCTTAAAGGTGATAAAATGATTAATCTGTTGAAAGATGTTTCTAGTCAAGCCATGACATTGATATTCCACTGCCTCACTTCTTTCCATCAAGCTACAACAATTAGATAGGAACTCGGGGGAAAAAAATCACACACACACACAAACACACACACACACACACACACACACACACACAGCCATATCTTGTTATCATGCAGAGAACTGGGAGCAAAAGCAAAAAAGAAAGCTTTGAAAAACACAGCTAGGAGCTGGAGAGATGGCTCAGTGGTTAAGAGGACTTGGGCTCGGTTCCCAGAACCCACATGACAGCTAATAGCCATCCATAATTCCAATTTCAGGAATCCAACACCCTTTTCTGGTCTTCACAGGCATTGTACACACTTGGTTCACTTACAAACATGCAGGCAAAATACTCATAGACATGAAATAAAAATTAAAAATAAATAAAATACATTTTTAAAAAAAGAAAACAAAAAACATGTAGTCTGGCCAAAAAGAGATATGTTTAAAGTTACAGCCAAGGAAAGTCCCGAGAAGCTCTCTTCTCACAGCACCACCTAGAAAATTGTCCCTGTGGAATGTGTATCCTTATGTCTAGGCACCCAGAGGCCACTGCAGCCGAGGTCTCCGCAGGCCCTATCGATACAATACATGCTGGTGGAAGCCTACGGCATCATCTACATGATGCTGGTTTTGTAGAATGCAAGAGTTACTCAGTCACTGAGGAAGATGTCAGAGGAAAATCTGAGAGGCCAGGCAAGGTGCCAGGGACCCTGAAAGCAACCCCGAAGAGATTAACCTGTGACACTGATGTGTGAAGCCAAAGCTACAATAATACCACAAGCTGTCAGAGATGCAAAGGTTTAATGGCAGCAAGGGAAGCTGTAGAGTGCAGACAGAGCCAGTCTAAGAGGTCACATGCATTGCAGCCCTAAGGCCATTGGATGGGGCTACCCAAACTGCATTTCACACCCATGTACCCCGAATGCTCGGCATGGAGCTGCAGGATTTGATGTGTTCTCTGCTGGGATTTGGTCTTGCTTTAGTCCGATACTTCCTTTCTATTCTCCCATCCATCTCTTCCCTTTTGGAAGGTCAATCTTCACCCTGTGCCATTGTATCTTGAAATTACATAACTTATTCTGTTTTTATTTTATAGGGATTCACAGCTAAGAGTTCCTCTTAAGTCTTAGAGGAGATTTTCAGCTTAGGTTTTTGGGCTATGCTGAAAATATTAAGACTATAGGAACTCTTAGAGACTGATGGAATTCATTTTGCATTGTTAGAAAGGGGCAGAAAGCTATGATTTGGATCTGCTTTTTAAATTTATTTATTGTTATGAGGAGAGATGTGCCATGATATGTGTGGAGATCAGAGAACAGATTTCTGGAGTTGGTTCTCTCCTTTTACTTTTATGTGGTTTCCAGGGATCAAATTCAAGTCTCCAGGCTTCCAAGGCAAGTGTGTTTACCTCCTGAGTCATTTCCCTGACTCCATGATTTGAGTCTTATACGTCCTTCAGAAGCTCATGTTTTGAAGGCTTAGTTCCAGTGGCAGATGCTGTTCTGGGGTAGCTGAACCTTGTAGGTGAGTCTTCCACTGGAGGAAATACACGATGGGGATGAATCTTTGAAGTAGTACATTAAGAACACAGTGTCTTCCTCTCTCTGTTTTTGCTTTCTGGTCAACATGAGGAGAGCAGCTTTGCTCTACCACATGCTCTCTCTCTGCCACACTGTGCTGTGCTGCCCCAGATCCAAAGAAATGGCACTGGCAATTAACGACAGGCTAAACTGAAATTACTCCTCTCTTCTTTTAAATTGTTTATCTCAGGTATTGTTATGGATGAGTATGAAATGTTCACTAAAGTCTCATGTGTTTGAACACTTAATCCCCAGCTTGTGGTGCTGTTTCAGGAGGCTGTGGAAACTTTATGAGTGAGGCTAGCTCAAGGAAGTACACTGTACGGGGTGGGCCTGATGGGTTATAGAGAATTGGTCCCAGCCCAAGCTCTTCACTTCCCTGTCAATGCAATGTGACCAGCCATCCATCCTAGCTCCCACCACCCTGGTTGCCCCACCATGATGGACTACATCCTCTCAAGCTGTAAGTGTAAACAAATACTTCCTCCCTAAAGTTGTTTCTTTCCAGTATTTTATCCCAGTGATTAACACAGAAACTTGGTACCAAGATACAGAGTCCTTACTATGACTGTCCCATGGCTATGTGGTTTTAACCTTTGAAACTGGTTTTCAGAGGGAATTTAGAAGAGTTTGGAGCTGCAGGCTAAAGAAGCCCTATAATGTTATAAGTAGCATTTAGTGGACCATTCTGGTGTAAATGTAGAAGACCAGAATATCAATAGAAAAGCAGACAGTAGATCAAGTTTCAGAGGGAAATAAAGACTGTCTGGAAGTGTGCTACGCCCATTTACATGCTGGCAAAGCATCCAGCAATGTTCTGCTCATGTCCTGAAATTTTCAGGAAAAGGGAATTTAAAAGTAATAGCAAGCATAATTTATTTGGATGAAGAAATTTCAAGAGAGTATGGCAGACTTGCTGTAGCATGATTATTGCATACTGCTACTAGATGGATTTATAGAGAGAGAAAACAGAAAGTGGATGAGTAAGTCACGAAAAGTATTCAGTTTCGCCAGGAGCATGAGCCTGACTGAAGTTTCAGACAACACTGGTGAAGACAAACCTGTGACTAACTCCGTTGAAGAATTTATTACCATTAAACAGAAACTTCTCACAGCACTGAAACAGTAGGAAGTGCCTTGAGGCCAAAACCTCACCCACTATAGGTTCCAGGGTATAAAAACACAAACTCATCTGAGAGTGCCTAAAGAAAGAATGCCTAAGAATAGAGAGCTCCTAGAGTACCACCTTGAGTGGAGCCACCCAGGGAAATCTTTTCTTCCACTTAGACAGCTTGGCCCTCAAAGGCACAGCAGCCAAGGTTCAAGAGGACCAGGCCTCATTGTCCATGCTAAGCTAGGACTATAGGCAAACAGAATGCAGTAGTTGTGGAGTTATGGATGCTTATACCAAGGCTTCAGAAACCACTAAGGCCAGGCAATGTACAGCAAAGTCAACCTTGAATGAAGTGTATTGACCATGAAGTCGTGAAAGTAAAGCCTAAGTTGTAATGGAGATTCCAGGATATTGGGACCCCAGGAACATGGGACACCACCTCGAGAAAAACTGCAGCCACTGAGTGGAGCAGGCCCCAAAGAGAGGCCAGGTGTGCCAGAGGCCACAGAGCTGTATGCGCAGAAGTACGAAAGTATTTTTGGAGCCCAGAAGATGCTAACAAGAGCCTCAGATGCTGAACATGTAGCTGTAGGGTTGTTTTTTGCTCTGCTGGAGTTTAATTGTATTCTGGTCCACTCTTTGATTATAACATCCCCACTTCTTCTCTTCCTTCCCTTTGAAATAGAAGCGTTTCCTAGATGCCATTGTGTGTTGGAAGTAATCTGTTTTGTTTGCTTATTTTATTTTACGGAGGCTTACAAATAAGATATTTTCTTGAGTCTCAGAAGAGACTTTTAAATAGTGTTGCAACTGCAAGGAAACCTGGATTTGTAAACTGAATGCATTTTGTATTATGAGATAGCCACAGCCTATTGCGCCCAGGGGCAAAATGTTGTGGTTTAGATGTAAATTATGCCCCACCGGCTCATGTGTGTGAATACTTGGTCCCCAGAGAGTGGCACTGGTTTGCGATATTGTGGAGTCTTCATCATGTTGACTGTATGGTAAAAACTGGGTTCTCTCTGAGGTTTTTTTCTATTGGTTCATTCCACGGCAAGTCCTGCCCTCTGACCAATAAGGGCGGAGGAAAGCAGGAAGAAGGTAGAGAAAACATGGCAGTGAGCTGAAGAGCGACGCAGGAATTACTCAAAGCCACTCAGGAGGAAACATGCCGGTCCTGGCCCATGCAGAAGGCCAAGACCCAGGAGGCAGCGTTCCAAGTCCCTGCAGTCCTAAGGATCATGTGAGTAGAAGCAAAATGCAGGCTGGGAATGGACAAAGAGCCCCGCGCGGGGGACAAAGAGACCTGCACGCCAAGTGGCTGCTCTAGGCTGGCGGATGGCTGGTAAAAATGACTTTATGGGTCACCCAAAATAAATCAATCTCTCTAAAGAACATTCTCCATTAGTTCAGTCAGTTCAGAACTGGAGGGTGGGGTGAGGCTGAATGCTGGGTCCCACCATGAGAAAATTTATGCAACATTAACTTAGTTGGAGTTACAGGCCTCTGAGAAGTAGGCCTTATGGTTATTGCCTGGCCCTAGCTGTGGCCCAAGTTGTCTCTGCTCCCTCATTGTCAGTGTTCTATTGCCAGCCACCTGAGGCTTCCAGTGCTCCTGCTGCTGTGCCTTTCCCACCATGAGAGGCTATATCCCTTGAACCAAGAGTGAGAATTAATCTTCCCTCCCTTGAGTGGCTTCTTTCAGGTATTTTATCACAGCAGTGATGAAAACTAACTCTGGTATTTTTATCACAGCAATGGAAAGCTGACTGAACAACTCAAATTGACAAAAAAGGTCTGGGGCTAGTAGAATGAATTAATGTCCCCAGGAAATGTCTTAACTGGAAGAATAAATGCTGTTCCAGCAAATGGGAACCTGCAGATCGCTGTAGGGTTGAGTATCTGGAGAAGGGTGGGTAATATTCCTTCTGCCTCCTTCTTCTCTGAGAAAGACTCTAACAAGTTTATCAACTTTTATGGCGTGTTCTTTACCTTGATTGTCTACTTGAGTGGATTAAGAGGAGGCCTAGGAAATACATAAAGTACACTTCTTGGTTTGTCAGCGTGGGAAGGTCTGCAGCACATTGGCTGGGGACAGAGAAGAAAAAAAATATCATTTACTAACATTGAATCATAGTCAGAGGAAGACTGATAAACAGGAAAGATGAACTAAAAAGAAGAGTTTCTTATGCTTAGTGACTAGCAATTAAAATAATAAAGGAAGATCCATGGCAAAATTGTGCACAGACAAAAATATAGTGAAGAAAATTCTCATAAGGTCTTGAAAAAAGATCAGATAAGAAGTTTGCAAATCCTGGAGTCATGTGCATATCAGTAGCATGAGCTGATGGATTTGAAAACATGCATTATGTATATAAAACTATGCAGTTATCACAAGTACATGTTCCCAGGTGGCCTATTGGGAGTTTGCCTTATCTACTTTTCTGGTGGTTGGGACATTTCTAAAGATAAGGATTCTGATTCCTGACCAGCTACTTTTCTAAAGCTTCTGGCATTCATTAAGCAAAATCAACTTTAGCCTTTCCAAGTTGGGTCAGCAAAATAGCTCCTGAAAAGACAGGTGGAGAGAAAGGTCATTCTGCCATCAGCAATAGGAGGTGATTCAGGAATACATCATCAAAATTCACAAGTGCATCCATGGAGTGGGCTTCAAGAAATGTACCTCTAAGCCTTTCGAAGACATCTAGAAATTAGCCATGAAGGAGATGGGTACTCCAGATGTGCACAAAGCTGTCTGGGCAAAAGAAATAAGGAATGTGCCATGTTGAGTCTGTGTTCATTTGTCCAGAAACCATAATAAGGATGGAGCTTCACCAGGCAAGGTCCATACTTTGGTGACCTGTGTCCATGCCACTACATTCAAAATTCTATAGACAGTCAAAGTGGGTGAAAACTGACTGCTAAGAGCCACAGTTATAAAACCGCAGGGGAAAAGGAGGAAAGAAAAATCAGCCTTAAAGCGTAGACAGAACCTGATTGTGCTAGGACCCATTTTCTTTGGTTTCTGCTGACCTCCGCGGTGTGCGCAGGGAGAAAGTCTCCTCTCCCTGTTTGCACAGCTGCTGCACTCTCCTCCTCCTCTTTCTTGCCTCCCGTTTTCCCTAGCTGTAGTGAGGTGGTGGTCCCAGCTTTGCGGTCATGATTTTCTTTTGGTTCTCCCCATCAACATCTCAACCAAAGGACCCTAAACTCTGTTCCCTAGGACCCCTGCGTCCACAGACCCCTGACTATTTACTGTATATTTGTAGCCATCACCAAGTCCGGTGGCCGTTCTAATGTGGCCACCCTCATTCTCACCTGGTTACAGTCCCATTCTCACATCTCTATCCTTTCCAATCTCCAGTATCCTCATTCTCACCAAGGTGTAAAATTCCAGAGTCATCTTCATCCCCTGCCCCTCTTAACTTCTGTGGATTGTTTTTCCTTTCATTTAAAACCCTTGCCACCATTTTTTTTCTTTTATAATACTATCTTTTCATTCCTCCTGTCATGGTCTTACTTTGGCCATTCAGCTTCAAAACTCTAGGTTATTATTATCATAGTCAAGTTATCCCTTGATCTCCTTTATTTGTTGCTGTTGCCAAACTAAATTTCCTCAGAACCAAGTGGGTATGTGGATGGGTGGCTGATCGTGTTCTGTGCCTTGATCTGGTGATATACATTCACAATTTGTGTACAACTTGTTTATCTTAACATGGAGTCTTGTTATGTAGTACTCACTTTGAAGCCACTGCAGAGACCAGGCTGCCTTATAGCTCATATCCAGGCCAACATCAAGTTTATCTTGTTTTGGTCTCCTAAGAGTTGGGATTTCAGGTAACAAATATATCTGATTTGGGTACATGTTTATTTTATGTTTCATAAAAATTTTTCCTTTAAAAATGGGAAAATGGTCTTTAGGCAATGGAACACTAACCCTAACTAAGGACAGAGAAGTTAACTAAAGTGTTATGGAATTAATCACCAAATTAACAATTTTCCTTTTGCCTGACTCCCAGAATGCAGTAAAGGCTTTCCTTTCTGTACAGGATGTTAAAAGACTCTTCTGGGAGAGTTCTGACCAGCTTGGAGAAAATACCTGATACTAACTCTCCAACATCAGGCCTCACTAGTCTACTCCATGATGAAGACACCAATATACAAAGCCTCACACATTCACAGAGCATTAATTCATTTTTAGAATACAAATCTTAAATAGAAGCAAACAGCCCAAGCTTACAAGGTATTTCAGGAAGCATGTAATATGAAGTAAACAAAACAAAGTTGAGAATTGGTAAAGTACTTGCCTGCATAAGCATGAGAACCCAAGTTCGATCCCCAGAACCCATGGTAAATCTGGGCATAGGACCACATGCCTTTCATCTCAGCAGTCGGAAAAGCTGAGATAGGAAGATTCCTGGGGCCTTGCTGGCCAGCCAGTCTAGCTGAATGTGTGGACTCCAGGTTCACTGAGACACCCTGGATCAGAAAATAAGGAGGAAGACTGGCAAGATGGCTCACCTAAAAAAAGTACTTTCTTCACAAGTCTAGTGATCTGAATTCCATCCGTGAAAGTCACAAAAAGGTGAAAGGAGAGGACTATCCCCACAGAGTTGTCCTCTGACTTCACATGTACACCATGAGCCATGTGTCTCCCATATACATACGTACAATAATAATAAGTAAGTAAAAATTGAGCGATAAGATAGAGCATGACTGAGGAGGACACCTGAATGGTTGCTGACTTCCACACATGCGCACGTACACATATACAAAGAAGTCTTCCCTGTGGGAATCAGACAAAAAGCCTACAACAATGGAATGAAATGGCAGCCTACAGGCTGGGAGAAAATGTTTGTCAACTATGCCTCTGATAAGAACTGAGAATAGGGATTGGAGAGATGGCTCGGTAGTTAAAAGCACTGGCTGCTCTTACAAAGGACCCAGGTTCAATTCCCAGCACCCATACAATGGCTAACAGCCACCTGTAACTCCGGTTCCTGAGGATCTGCTGCCCTCTTCTGACCTCCATGGGCATTTCATGACACAGGTACACAAGAATATATAAGGATCTCACACAACTGAAAAGCAAATCTAGCAAAGAAAAACCAAAAATACAAACAAAACAACAACAACAACAAAAAAAAAAACTTGATTTTTAAACCCGGCAAAAGATCTGAATGGACTGTTCTCTGATGAAACTGGTCAATAGGTATCTGAAAAGGTGTTCAACAACAAAGGTGCTCACTAAATGTCAGAAAAGTGTGTATGAAACCACAATGAGACAGGAGTGGCTGGTGAGGTGGCTGAGTGGGTAGAACATCTATTGCCAAGCCTGATGACCTGAGTTCAGTTCCCGAGAACTGACTCCCACAAGTCACCCTCCGACCCCCACATGCACGAAATCCATAACTAAATAACTATGTGTTAATGATGTTTTTAAAGACATGGTGCAAGAATGACTGTAACTTAGCTCTTGGGAGGCTTAGGTAGGAGGATTTTGAGTCCCAAGTCAGGTGATACAGGGATGTGAGAGAGAGGAACTCTGTACATTGTCAAGGGGAATGGAGATTGATGCCGTCATTATAGACATCAGAATGGAGTTTCCTCCAAATACCAAAGATGGAAGCCAGGAGCAGTTCTGCTTCTCAGTATATCCTAGAGGGAATGAAGTCAGGACCTCATTGAGATAAGTGTGCCCCACGTTCATTTCAGCATTATTCACGGTAAGATACGGAAGCAAGTATCTACCAATGGATGGATACACATGCACACATGTAGATGACAGAACCATTTATTCTTAAAAAGACCTTGCTGCAGGTCATAGTGGCTCATGCCTTTAATTCGAACACTTGGGAGGCAGCACTTGATCTCTGTTAGATCAAAGCCAGCCTAATCTACATAGCAAGTTCCAAGCCAGTTGGGGCTACAGGGAGACCTTGCTTCAAAAAAAAAAAAGGATGTTGGGCTGGAGAAATGACTCAGTGGTTAATGGTTAAGAGCACTGGCTGCTGCCCTTGGAGAGGACCTAGCTTCGGTTCCCAGTGCCCACATGGTGGCTAACACCCACCTGTAACTACAGTTCCAGGGGACCTAACACTCTCTTCTGGCCTCCTTGGCATTGAATGACACAGGTGCACTTACGCACACCCAGGCAAAATACTCATACACCTAAAAATAAAAATAAATACATCAAGACAAGGGTGGCACTTGGGAGGCAGAGGCCAGCCTGATCTACACAGAGATTTCCAGGCCAGCTGGGGCCACAGGGAGACCCTGTCTTAAAAACTAATAAAGTAAAAAAGAAATACATCAAAAACATTTCTAAAAAAAAAAAAATACTTGCCATTTGGAAAAACATGGACAAAACTTGAAGGCGTTTTAAGTACGATTAGCGAGACAAAGAAGGGATAATATGACTTGCTGTCACTTATATGGGGAATTGCAGAGCAGAGGACTGTGGACTAGAAGGGATGTGGGGTTGAGAGGAAATGAGATGCAGGTCAAAGAACACAGAGCTGCACTTAGCTGGCCAGTCAGACAGTTCAGCCAATAACAGCACTTATCACCACATCTGACCACCTAAATTCAACCCCAGGACCCACATGGTCCACATGTACCACTCCCAATAGACAAGTAAATGTAATTTTAAAATGTTATTCAAAGTTTCAGTTATAGAAATTTTCAGTTATAGTTATATCTAGAGTTGGCATATGTACTATAAATAATAATATTGCATCATATACAAGAAATTTACTAAGAAGTTTTGCATACTCTTACCTATTGTGATGTTAGATGGTGTTAATTTGCTTGGCAATGATGATAATTTTACTGTTTATTTTTAAGACATTATGTAGAAAAATTTTAATGTATACAAGAAAAATTAGAAATTATTTCTTCTCTCAAAATGGTCTAAAATTGAAACATCTAGGCCATGTACTTTCTTTCCTTTCTGACTTGCAAGCTGTCCTTTGCTAACAAAAATATCTAGTGACGAAGAGAGATTTGTGTCTGGTAGTAGACTCACAGTGGAAGGCTCACGAGCACGGCGGAGGCCAGAGCTACGTGTCAAAGATCTCCCCTCAACTTTGTTGCAAACCGAAAACTGCTCTAAAAAGTAAAGACAAATGCAAAAGAAACTTTTCCCCGGGAATTAGCACTTTCTTCTGTTTTATTTGATTTTATTCCTCTATTAAATTTGAATCGAATTGTATATGTTATCATGCATGACATGTAAACCGTGTAACTTAACAAACTCTCTTTCCATTGGCCCTTCCTCTCCCAGTCTACATATGTCTGTCCATCCGTCCCAGGGTCCTTCAGGAGAGGCTGTGTGGGCTGCTCATCTAGTGCTGCTTAGCATTGCCTCTAAGCTACTTTGCTGTCATTTTTAAACAATCCTTTCTTTAAATATTTTTTAAATTTTATGTTTATGAATGTTATGCCTATAAGTGCACCTGTGTCATGCGATGCCTGAGGAGGTCAGAAGAGGGTGTCAGATCCCCTGAAACTGGAGTTATGGATGATTGCTAGCTGCCATGTGGGTGCTAGGAATTAAACCCAGGTTGTCTACAAAGGCAGCCAGTGCTCTTAACCGATGAGCCATCTCTCCAGCCCTTTAAATACTCCTTTTCTGTTCAATGGTACTAACATTTTTACAAGTTATTTTTAATAACGTGAGAGACTATATACACGTAAACACACATATATAACATTATTTGACAATTTCATACATGCATATTTTGAGTTTGGGAGATTTCACCCCCAAATCTTTGATTACCCACTGAATATTCGGGAATTTCAAGCTCACATCAAGTCCAAGCAAGAGCCTGACAAAACAATAAATGATTTGGAAGAAAGTTAAATATGTTTAACAATGTTCATGAATTACTTTGATAAAATAAGAAACAGTGGTGAATTCAAATATATGTGTATACAGATAGATAAGAGAGATATTGATAGTCGCTGTTTCTAGGAAACAAAATTTAAAATTTTCTTTTGCAAGTTACATTTCCTAAATGTGGCTGTATGATCTAGGTGATCAGAAAAGGAGTGCACAATTTTGAGTGTTGACAGAGTTATCTCTACATGGGCAGAAACTTAGGCACAAGGTTAATAACATTGCCTCTCAAACTTCCCAGCTGCGACTCTGACAGTGGAACTCAATAATCAAAGGATGACTGTGAAGAGGTTTGGAATGCACTGGGCACCGCGGAACACTCCCACACTTCTGCACCTGCTGTTTTACAAGCTCGAGTTAGAAAAGGTATATGGACATAAATAAAAAATATTGTCTTTTAAATTTTAATAGGCATTATGTAATAACTCCCTCTTTAAGTCTTGCGGTTACCACCTTTCATCTAAAGTGTATTGTGATGTTTTCAAATTGGTTAAAATATTGAGCTATTTATACTGAGAATAATATTTCCAAAATTCCAAGTTAATGAGTCAAAAGACTCATTAAGCCCTAAAAATATCCAAAAATACCCAGGAATAATAATGACTACAATATCTTTCAATCTTGGACTAAAAAGAAAAATGAAATATGTAAATTAAAAATAAAAACAACTGGATCGTTAGGACAAAATAATGACTATTTGACCCACTCTAGGAGCCAGAGGAGACTATATATTGTTTCTACGTTAATACACAATAATATTTTTGTCAGCACTTTGCAGAGGACTTATGCTTATATTCTTGAGAGATATTTGTTTGTCTAGCTTTGGATAGAGAAATCTTGACCTTGTAAATGAACTGGAAAGTTTCTTCCTGTTTTGTGTTTCTAAAAGAAATTTTGTCATTTCTTCTTTAAATGACTAGAAGAATTCCCCAGCAAAATTATATGGCACCAAAGTTTTATCATTGGAAGGTTTCAAGCTCTGACTTCAGTTTCTTTCTGTTAAGAGGTTGTTTATTTATAAAGGTGGCATAGTAATCTGTCCTATATAAAGGAATTTATTCACTTGATCTAATTCCTCAAAATGAATAAAGTTGTATGTAATAGCTAGAATCAATCAGTCTCTGTCTCTCTCGCTGTCTCTCTGTCTCTTTCTCTCTGTCTCTTTCTCTCTCTCTCTCTCTCAGTTTGGTACTGAACATTAAGCCCAGGGCCTCATATATGTTGGGAAGCACTCTCCCATGCCCAGCTCGCTAATACTCAGAAACGCAATAACATAAACACTGTGTATTTCAGCACAGTCCCATGGGATGCTGAGGCTCCGCTCTTCTCTTGGTTTAGGGGTGTGATGTTCCTTTCGATCTATTTTCAAGTTCATTGATTCTTTCCTCCCATTTCCTTCCTGCTACTTAGCAAATCTGGCAAATCTTTTCTTTTTCTAAACGTCTAAAATTCCCACTGGTGGGCTGAAGATGTAGCTCGAGCACAGAGTGCTCTCCTAGCAGCAGGAAGCCCTGCAGCACCACATACAGTGGGACACATCTGCGGTCCCAGCAGGGAAGTGGAGGCAGCGGGATCAGAAGTTCATCAGTCAGTTAGGGAATTCAAGGTCAAGCCTGGGCTAGAGATCTTGTCTTTTTTTAACTTTTTGTTTACATTTCTTTATGACAAATCACAATTTTAATAGCTGCTTTGAAGTCTGATAACTAACTCTTAAAACTGAAAATTTGCCATGTTTTCCTCCTTGGGTAGTATTTTGAATGATATCCTGGCCATTTTAAATGTTGTACTGGACACTTGGCCCTGGTAAAGTCCTCTAGAGAATACTAATTGTCATTTCAGACCATAAGCTCGGTCTGTCTAAGGATGTGGCTGGAATGTCATCGCGGTGTTCAGTCCCTTGCCAGTGCTGCCCTGAGCCTGTCCTGTGTCTTCATCACCCAGCTGTCAATCCTCAGCCAGAAATGCACGCCGGAGTTTAATTCCTCAGGCCTCGTTATGTGGCTGTCAATCTATTTCATGTTCCCATATCCCTAGGATGAACCGAGGAATGGTATCACCCCAGTTTGTCATTCCTCCACCTCCTGTTGCTCGAAGAGCTCCCTTACCCAGGCTGTGGGCCTGAGGGAGGCCCCTGGCCGGATGAGGAAGGCTGCTGGCCTGGGGGAGCCTGCTCCAGGTGTCTGCTGCGCACTGCAGTTCGGTCAGGTATTCATTCTTGGCTCCAAGCTGCAAGGGGAAGCATGAAATAAAACCTAGAAAACTCATTAGTCTAACCAGCTCCATCAGTGTGACTTCCACTCCCGATCCAGGAACACTTTCATTTGCTTCTCAAGACCACTGCTGGGTTCTGGCCAGAACCTATATGTGCAACTCAGTGAGAAACGGAAGCAGCCACTGCCTTCTCCGAGCGTATCAGCTGCCAACGGCTTTTTTCGTCTCACTTTTTAAAAACTATTTTCGTTTTTTAATTAGAATTCTTTAAAACATGATTTTATGATTTCATTACATTCCTTTGAGTACATTTTGTTTGTCTATCATCTGTTCACTCACCTTTCTAAAACAAATATTTTATATGTATAAGTGTATTACCTGAATGTACAGAAGTATACCCATTAAGTGCAATGCCCTAGGAGGTCAGAAGAGGGCGTCGGATCCCCTGGAACTGGAGTTATGGATGGTTGTTAGCCACCATGTGGGTGTTGGGAGCTGAATCCATGTAGGCCCTCTGCAAGAGTAGCCAGTGTTCTTAACCTCTGAGCCATCTCTCCAGTCCCTCCTTTTTATCTTTTGATTTTTCAGTTCATATACAAAACAGTGGGGTTGGCTGACATTTCCCTGCATATAGCACTGTGCTTTGCTCGTAGTTGTCCTCATCACCCTGCCCTCCCTTCACCCCACATTGGTCACCTCCTCTCCACATGCCCCAAACAGAACTTCCGCTCTCATGTCATATGTATGTAAACCTTTGTATGAGAGAGAACACACAGTATTTGTCTTTCCAAAATCCTGCCCATCTACACACTGACATTTAAGAATATTTTTTTCAGTACTAGGGATCAAATCTATGGCCTTCAGTATGTAGAGCAGGCAGATTGTGCTGTATCTCCAGCCCACTAAGAAATATTTTAAAATATAGAATTACTAACTCACTTATTATAAGGCACTTCTTAAAAATATGGTTTGTTTTTATTTTATTTTATTTATTTGTATTTTATGTGTATGAGTATTTTGCTTGCATGTAAGTGTACCACATGTGTACTGTGCCCACAGAGGCCAAAAGAGTACATCAGATTCCTCAGTTAGTGGCCAAATCTGTAAACTTGAGCTATGGCTTTTCTTGGTGGCTGCCAGGAGTCGCTTACAGCCCCAAGAAACTGCTGCCAGATTTCTTCCACATGGTTCCCACTATGGAGCTGTCAGAACTACTCTCACAGGGAACCCCCACCGACACGCACTGCACCTGGCATCTCCCAGCTTCCTGTATTTGAACTCTTCAACCTCATTCTCATTCTGAGAGATCCCATGATCAGGTCAGTTCACCTAGAGGATATCTATACATTGAGGTCAACTGATTTGAGATTCTAATTACATCTCAAAGTCCTGCGTAGTATCCAATAATGCTGAATAAAATAATTGGTTAGTATAGTAATCCAGGAATCGTGGGCACCATCTTACAATTCTACCACCACAAAGTCCAGTCAAAAGGATGTAGAGAGTGGGGGATGGTAACACAGTCAGCACATGGGAGGCAGGGGCAGGCTGATTGATCTCTGTGAGGTCAAGGCCAGTCTGGGCTACACAGTGACTTGTAAGCCTGCTGGGGCTACAGGGAGACTCTGTCTTAAAAAAACAAAATAACCAACTAACCAACAAAAGGATACAGAAATGAATTTGTATCAATTGGTAGACCGTTATTGTTTAGGTTTGTGAACTCAAGAGAATCAACAGCCGGAATTCTGTAAAAGAGGACTTAATGTTGTCTCACCCAGCGTCAGGTGTTGGCACAGATCACCAACAACTACATGCTTATCTTCCATCTACCAGAAAGCTAGTGGAAACGTACATTTAATGTACAGTAAAGAGCAGGGCTTGAGATCTATGTACTTAAGAGTGCTGAGTTCCCTATAATCATCATGTGATTTCATCTCCACTTGTGCTCCCTGAGGGGGCACAAGGTTCTTGTGCAGAGGATGCCAAGGCTTGGACTGGTGAGGGAATGGTATGGTGTCACACACCTTTTTTTTCCATCTCTGAACTATATAAAGGCTAAATTGCAAACCAATGTTTGTGCAATAAAACAATGAAAGTAATGCAGAAAAAAAGAAACCACAACACCTCACAGAATGTTTTAGTCTGCACTGTTACAAATAAATAACTGAATATCTACAAGTGGATGAGAGACTGAAGAGATGGTTTAGTAGGCAAGGTGATTGCCGGGCAAGCATGAGGACCTCAGTTCAAACCCTCAGAACCCACATAAAGCCAAATTGGTAGCATGTGTCTATAATCCCAGGCCTTCTATGGTGAGATGTGAGGCACAGACAAGAGAATCTCCAGAAGCTCATGGGCCAGCTCGTCTGGTGTGCCGCAGCGAGCAACAAGAGGTGGTATGTCAGACAAGGTAGAAGGTGAGGACTAGGACCCAAGGTTGTGCTCTGACCTCCACATGCATGCTGTAGCATGTGCATACCTGCATTCACCCTCACAAACACATGTACACACAAAGATTGTAAAAAAGAATTAGGGGTGAGAAATGTTTTCCTTCTATTCATATTTCAAATAATAAATGCAGAAGGCATGATTACAATAGAAATTATATGCAGCATTACAAAGCAGGGACTATTTCAGCAGCATTTCAGATTAGCATTTAGATACTAAAATTTGTGGGCAAAATATGATAAGAAATAGGATATAGCTGGGTGTGGTAGCGCACACCTTTAATCCCAGCACACAGGAGGCAGAGGCAGGCAGATCTCTGTGAGTTCAAGGCCAGCCTGGTCTATATAGCAATTTCCAGGCCAGCTGGGGCTACAGGGAGACCCTGTCTCAAAAAGACCAAAAGGAAAAAAGAAAAAGAAATAGGATATGAGGGATGGAGAGATGGGTCAGCCATTAAGAACACTGGCTGCTCTTACAGAGGACCCTGTTTGATTCCCAGCATCCACATGGCAGCTAACAAGCGTCTGTAACTCCAGTTCCAGGGGATATGAAGCCTTCTTCTAATGTCTGTGGGCACTGCAATGACATGGGTGCAGCCACCTACATGTAGGCAATACACTCATACACATAAAATAAAAACAATAAAAGAAAATTTAGAAAAATACATAGGATATTTATTTAACCTCATAGTATCTTACTAAAAGATAATTATTAATAATAAAGGAAGAGTGAGGAGGACTGGAGATATAGTTCAGTGAAAGCTCTGGCCTCAATTCCCAGGACCAGAAGAAAAAAAAAAACCAGTAGCCACACTCTTCCCATGTAACTGAAGTTCTGACTACCAATAACGAGAAGAGGTCATGGTGCCTGTTGTCGTGATCCAGTGTCACATCCGTTCAGTGCTGCCCGAGAGCAGGTGAGAGCTACAGATAAAGGAAGACTGAGGGGCCAATGGGACACTTGACTAGTAAACCAGAAAAAGGTTTACTCCTTAGGAACTTTGGTTTCGAGAGACTAAGATGATGCTGCAACTGATACAACGTGAAACTCTGGAGTGAAAGGGTTCATGGACATTAAAGGCTGAATCAAGGGTACAGGTTTTGCAGGTTTTCCACATACCTGCCTTTGAAGAATCATCTCAAGTTATTCTCCATGTTCTCAGAACTGTATAACAGAATTAACCAACGGAGTCTACCTGTAGTCCCAGGATTCAGGAGACTGGGCAGGATTTGAAGTTTGAGGCCAACCTGAGCTACAGACTGAAAACCTATCCCCAAAACAAAACAGTGTAGGCTGGAGAGATGGATCAGCAGTTAAAAGCACTTACTGCTCTTGTAGAGGGTTTGGGTTTGTTTTCAGCTCCTACATGGTGGCTCACAATTACCAGTAACTCCAGTTTTAGGGCATCTGATGCCCTCTTCTGTCCGATAACCAGGGTACCAGGCATGCATATGGTATACATATGTTCATGCAGAAACTCACACATACAGATAAAATAAATCTTTTTTTAAAAAATGTAAGAATTCATGGAGTACCTGGCACTATAGACCCTACTAACTTCAGCTGTCACCTTGACAACATAGCCAGAGTTATCTGAAGAGGTCTCAGCTGGGGAACTTCGTGGATCAGTTTGGCCTATGAGCCAGATGTAGGCCATTTTCTTGACTGCTAATTGATATAGGAGGGCCCAGCCAGCGTGAGCCTTGCGGTCCCTGGGCAGGTGGGCCTAGGCTGTATAAGAAAGGTAGGTGACGATGAGCCAGAAGGAGCCCAGTAAGCAGCAATCCTCCGTGACCTCTGCTTCAGTTCCGGCTTGAATCCTGCCCTGACTTCCTTCAGTGATGGATTGTGGCCTGGGAGTGTGAGCCAATAAACCCTCGCCTCTCCAAGCTGCTTTTGGTCAAGGTGTTTATCGCAGCAACAGAAAAGCAAACTAAAATAACCTCTAATCAAAAGGTCCATGTCTGTGGTGGTCGGAGCCCTGGGGGGGACCTAGTGCTGCTGTGGTGGCCGGAGACCTGGGGGGGTTGCAAGTGCTGCTGTGGTGGCTGGAGACCGGAGGGGGACCTAGTGCTGCTGCTTTGTAAGCGGACATGGCGCCCCTGCCTTCCAAATACTTATGCTTACAACCATAGATTACTGCTGCTCTCGTCCTAGATCAGGGAAGCTTCCATTTGCTGTGGGCAGTGGTTAATACACACAACTGGTCAAAATGCTGAGAATAAGTAACTCTTGAGGGCTCATTGCTAAACAAGGACATCCGTATCACCCCCTCCAAGGTCAAGGGAGTATCATGGAAGGGAGGACAGGAAGAATGTAAAAGCCGGAAGGCGGGAAGGAGCGCTGTTAAACGCCGTCTTCTGCAGACGACGGGGCTGTTACACCCAGGAACTGACAGCAGCAGTGGGTAGTTACAAAAGACCTGCACAAGACTGGGGCCATCAACATTCCGGCAGGAGTGGGAGAGGGACTCCTAAGGCCCCACCCTTTGTTGAGCAGCTACAGGCAGTTAATGGTTGCTGGAGGAGGAAGAGTCACTTTATTCAGTGGTATAGCCACTGCTCAAGCAAGAAACCCTCTAATCCGTGCTCATGCAAGCAACGCTAATTCAATGCAGTAGATAGAACACACACAAGATGAAAGAAGAAAAGATACGAAAGTAGGAAGAGGACTTGTTGGGAAGAAGGGGTTCAGTGGGACTGTGAGAGCTGGAGAGAAGAGGATAACGGGGCCATGAGCAAAGGGCATGGTATGTATGTGAAATTGGGAAAGAATAAATAAAATTTGTTTTTAAAAAAGAAAGCCATTGAGTAGAAGGAGCTGAGATAATTAGTGTCAGCTAACACACAGAGGCAGAAACATCAGCACAGATCTGTCACCAGCCAGGAAAGCACATAATAGCACATTTTATATATTTATTAACATTTCAAGCTCTGAAAGTAAGTGACCATCAACTAGGACTGTTATACCCATCAATCTCTTAAAATTGATAAATAAGAATATTTCAAGACACGCACAAGTTAAGACAATTCATGACAACTAAGCCAGCAGTGAAGAAAATTCTTAAAGGGACATGTCCAGGGTAGAGTCCATTATGGCAAGGAAGTCGGTGGCAGCAGCCTGAAGCAGCTGGTCACACTATCCACCAGGAACAGAAATGAATATATACTTCTGTTCTGTACCCTTTCTCCATTCACACAGTCTAGGATTTGAGCCCAAGGAACATTGCCACTTGCAGTCTTCCCATTTCAAGTAATGTAGTCTCTTGCTTGCATTACTCTCAGAAGGATGGCCAGAGGCCCATCTTCCAGGTGATTCTAGATTCTGTCAGGTTGACAATATTAGCCATCACAGGATACTAGTCACCGAGGAAGAAGCTTTCATTCACAAGAGCCAATTTCACGATAGGAACAGATGGTCAGAAGAGAGCAGGGAAGGAATCAATCATATCTAACATAGCAAAGGAACAACCTCTAATATTACTAGAAGAGGAAGGAAAGGACCAATCAACCAACCAAACAGAACAAAAACATCAATAATAGCAAACCTTCTCCATAATAACCTTGAATGCAAATGGCCTAACTCACCAATGAAAAAAATGCAGACTGACTGGATTAGAAAACATGATCCTACTCAGAGATGTAGCAGAGACATCCAAAAACTGAGAGTCAAAGGTTTAAATAAACCTACCATAAAACAGAAACCATAAAATAAGGTGCCATAGTAATATTCATATCTGAAAAAAGACTTCAAACCAAAACAGTCAGAAGAGATAAAGAGGGCCACTATGTATCAAAAAGGGAACAATACATTAAGAAGATTTGTAAGTGTTTGTGCACCAAGTCTTGGGCTTTTAATTTTATAAAACAAATACAAAAAGACATAAAAGGCCACAGACGTCTTGCTACAATAACAGTGTTAAGACTCCAACGCCCACTTTCATACCTAGGTAGATCTAAACTAATGATCAGCAAAGAAACCTCAGAGCTAAATTAAACCATAGACAACAGGATTTCACAGGTATCTACAGAATATTCCACTCAACAGAGAGAGTATACACATTCTTCTCAGAGGTGTATAGAACTTTCTCTAAAATTGATCGTATTATAAGCCACAAAGCAAGCCTTAAAAAAAAAAAATAACCCAGCATCTTATCAGACCACAGAAAAGTAAAACTAGAAATCAAGCACACTCCAGAAATTACACAAACATTTGGAGATTGAACAATAAATACACTTTTGAGTGAACAGTGCATTAATGAAGAAATCCCATAGGAAAATTTAAAATTCCCCAAATTAGGAGACTGGAGAGTAGTTTAGTGGTTAACAGCACTGGCTATTCTTGCAGAGAAACCACATGTTTGCTAACTGTCTGCGACTACAGTTCCAGGGGATTGAACACCTTCCTCTGGCCACTGTGGGCCATTTTCTTTTTTTTTTTATTGCCAGACATGATGACACACACCTTTTAGTTCTAGCACTTAGGAGGCAGAGGCAGGAAGATCTCTGTGAGTTCAAGTCCAGCCTGGTCTACACAGCAAGTTTCAGGCCAGCTGGGGCTATAGGGAGACCCTGTCTCAAAAAGACCAAAAATCTCCCAAAAGCCAACAAGTGCTTGAGATGTGAGGGAGAAAGGAACCCTTTTCACTGATCATGAGAGTGAACTGGAGCAGTCACAAAGCAAATCCATGTTGAGCTCCCTAAAAAAACCTAAAATTATATTTACCACAAGGTCCATATACCGAAGGGACTCTATAACCTAACAGATAATTGCACATTCATCTTTATTTCTGCTCTATTCACAACTGAAGGGAAATGTGATCAGTTTAGATGTCCACCAACACTTAGATAACAAAAATATGGTTAAATATGGTTCATATACACAATGAAATTTGATTCAGTCATAAAGAAAGATGAAAGTTGCAGAAAAGTAGTTGGAAATGGAAAATATTAATGTAATCTAAAGTCAGAAAGATAAATACCACATACTCTCTCAAAGTAGATCCTGCTTTCAACTTATATATGTATTTATGAGGAAGTGAGTGTAGGAATTCCAAGTCATGAACTCTGAGAGATCTGTGATGGTGTTGTCAGCTTGACAGGACACATGACCACCTGGGAGTAGACCTCTGGGCATGTCTGTGATGATGATTTTGATCAAGCAAATAGAGGCGGGAGTCCTCACACTGTAAGTGAAGCCACTCTTTGGGCTGGGATTCTGGACTGTATAAAGCCGAGATGATTAAGAGTTTGCAGAGTTATCCACGAAGATAGGAGAATACATCTCTCTTCCTGTGGCCTGCTTAGTACCTTCTAGTATAATGAAATAGAGCCAGTAGGGATGAAGCTTTGAAGTCAGTACAAGCTTGATTTCTCCATGTTCTACAACTCAAATACGTGGTATCTTCAGCAATAGGGTCTTATCATCAAGTTCTGGAGGATAACCAAGAGCAATGACAATAACCAGTAATGTTTCAGGGGAGGGTCTATGGGACTCCCCTGGCCAACAAGTACAAAAGAGGTAACCGATTCCTGGCTCTGGCTTCTTACTTTAGACTGTGGTATCCAAGAGAGGGATTGTACTCCCATTATAGAGTAACTCCATTTAAACTTTTTATATATTTTAGGAAGTTTCTGCAATAGTAGGTTTCTATGACTTTTTCAAAAAGCTTTGGCCTAGCAAGACATGTCCACTGGTACAATAGGGACATAAGCAGCATGACAGTAAGCAAGTACTTTGGATTGAAGGCCCATACTATGAAAGGGGACACAGCTATTAAACTCACTGCTAGTGACTCACTGCTATATTCCTAGATTAGTGCATCTCTCAACCCTCATCAGAGCTTTTGAGCAGTAGATGGCAATTAATACAGATCCACAAGTGGTAAGTATGCAGAGAATGAGAGACTGCAGAATGCTCAGTTGTAATGGGACATCTATGTCACACTCCTCCCAAGGTACAGAGACCAAGGAAGAGCGGGTCAAAAAGATACTGAGCCGAAAGCAGTGGATGACTGAAGAGCTTTCCTGACACAACAGGGCAGATGTACATACCAATGGACTCAGAAGCTGACAGCATGCAGTACACAAGACCTGTCCAAGGTTAACACAAAGCAAAATCCCAGAACTGAGGGGAGGTAGGTATGAAGGGCCAGCCCTAGATGAGGAGCTCTTGGCAAATTATAGCTGCTGGGAGAGGAAGTTTTCTTTAGGGTGTGACACCTGGGAGGGTGACCATGCTCTAGAGGATGACCCATAACCAGGAGTACGGGGGAATTAAAAGTTGGAATCGGTGGACTTAAAAAGAGGACATGAAGTTGGGGGAGGGGAGGTGGGGTGGACTATGATACAAACACACTGTGTGAAAGTTTCAAACAAAACTATTAGGCTGGGAGTAGTGGTACCTGCCTTTAATCCCAGCAGTCTGGAGGCAGAAGCAGGCAGATCTCTGAGATCAAGGTTCCTCTGGTCAGCATAGTGAGTTCCAAGACAGCTGGGGCACAGGGAGAACCTGTCTCAAAAAGATCAAAATAAGTATTATTTGAAAAATAATGTGAGGACCTGCAAGAGGGCTCAGTGGAAAAGGTATATTCTTGCCTCAGTTTGATGAACCCAGTTTGATCCCACCCAAATAAAATTTAAAAAGGGAGGCAACATGCATTCATTCTGCGACCAGTCCCCTCCAGCTCTTGCTGTGGTGTCCCCATGACAGCCCATAACCTGAACTGTACTCCCTTAAGTTGCTTCTGTCAAGACTACTTTACCACAACTATGACGAGGTCCAGAAGTGAAAGGGCTTCAAGGACGAAGAGGCTAACAGAACCCAAGTGACATGAGAGTGGGCAAAAGAGCAGGAGCCAAGGTGGATGGCCGGGGCAGGGTGGCCAACCAAAACAACGCCCTAGGAAAATGCTATGGGCAACGCTCATGTTAGGAGGACTTGCTGCTCTTCTAGGGGACTGGAGTTCAATTCTTAGCACCCATATCAGGCAGCTCACAACCCCCTATAATTCCAGCTCAGGGGACTGGACACTCTTCTGGTCTCTGTAGAGACCAAGTACACATACCACACACAGATACACATGCATATGCAAGATTAAAAATATTCTAAAATGTAGTCACTCTGAGGTAGATACTATTTATTACGTCTCATTTTTCCTCTCACTGACATTTACCATTTTTTTCGTGAGTTTTGGACTTAATACCAAAAAATATACAAATAGGACAAATTATTTAGCAACAAAGCCAGCATCCCGGATGCAATACAAAAATTAGTCATTGATACAGAACTCAAATTTTGCACTTTATTTTTTTAAACAATAAAACAGAAATACAACAATAACTTAGTTGTGACAAAGCCATTAACAGTAAACTAAAGACAAAACTAATTAACAGGCATTGCTTCAGCCTAAAGTAGTCTCTCCTTTAAACAGGAAAGCTGTTAATCTAGTGGTTCTCAACCTGGTCTGCACAGTGGAGGGCCAGAGGATGAGGACTGGTGCTTTAACAGCTGTACATGACGTGTCCAGTCCACCTTCAGCAACTGAGTGAAGCCTCTCTAGAGCGGGGCTCAAGCAGAGCTTTCTAAAGTGCTGAGTGTTGAGAACTGCAGGTCTAACATATAAAACAGCAACAAACATGTGCTGAAAACAATTACAAACCAACAAACTTGTATGCTTTTTCTCCTTGTATCTTAAGAGAAGGGGAGGAGGTCAGGTACGTACTTCTCTCTTTTACCTATTTCTGATTGCCCATGGTAGTTTAAAAACCACTGAAACTGGAAGTTCCTTAAACATGCCACCCAAATTGAAATTCTCACTAGTCTGAATTTACAAAGCTTTTTAAAAACATCAGTCTTCAGAACCTCACATTTTAATTTTGCATAGATATTCAAGTCACTTATTTATTTGTTCAACTAAGAGGAGCCACTAAGCTGTACTATAAAGTTTATTAACATGTTATGGAAAATGATATTAATTTCATGTACCACAAATAAGCAGTGCAAAGGAGCAATTGACAGAGGAAGACCTGAAAACATCATGCTCATTTCTAAAACTGTCAAAATTCCTTCCTCCAAGATTAGTATCTTCAAAGTCAGAACCTGAACAAATCTTTTAATTAAAAATGCATGTACAAAATATTTTGCTTACAACTGTACAATATCCTTGACAAACCTCCGTGGGAGGTTCAGTAGTAATTTCAGGTATTTAGCTTCAAAACAACTTTTCCTCATCTTTCAGGTTTGAGAATGTCATGTCAGGTATGGAAAAATTTTCCCTTAGGTCTCCTTAAATCCAGTGAGGCCATTCAGCAGTTCCTCCTGTCAGGATTCCATTTCAATCTCAACTCCCTCATTCTTGTCAGGTGTTGTTTCTGTCAGGCTGTCTGGACTCACATCTTCAATATCCGCCAGATCAATAGGCAGTAAAGGATTCCTCCAGTACTGGAATGTGTTATACTGCCAGAATTCTTCATTGTGCTGGAAGGGAAAGATAGAAATATATTGGCTTGTTTCAATCCGGTTGACACACACACCTGTAATCACAGTCCTCAGAAGGGGGCATTCCAAGTTCAAGGCCAGCCTAGACTACAGAGTGAGACCTTGTCTCAAGGGGACAGTTTTCTCTTCTGTTACCTGAGTTCTATTTAGGGATTGAACTGAAATCCTTAGATGGCAGCAAGAGTCTTGACCACTGGGCCAGTAACTACTTTTCAAATTCTTTTTTTGAGGCAGGTTCTCCCTGTCTAGCTCTGTGTGGCCTGGAACTCACTTTGTAGATCCGGCTGGCCCTGAACTCAGAAATCTTCCTGCCTCTGCCTCCTGAGTACTGGGGATGTACCACCATACTGGACTTTAAACTTCTTGTTTGAAAAACAAACTCAAATACATTTTACACGAGGGCTTAGTGGTACACACCTATAATACCAGCATTCAAGAGGCAGGGGCAGGCAGATCTCCGTGAATTTAAGGCCAGCCTGGTCTATATAGTGAGTTTCGGGACAACTGGGGCTACAGGAAGACCCTGTCTCAAAAAACAAACAAACAAGTCTATTTTCAATTTCAACAAATACACTTTGGTGATGGAGATGGCTCAAGTGCTAAGAGCACTTGCTGCTCTTGCAGAGGATTCAGTTCCCAGCACTCATAACTCACAAATGTCTGTACCCAAAGGAACCAGGAATCCATGTTGTACCAATACATACTTGTAGGTAAAATATTCATATACATGAAATAAAAAAAATATTAATCTCATTAGACTGGATACAGTCTCTCTAACTCTGAAGCAAAGAAACAGTGCTTGCGGGACTTTCTCCTTCTTGGAGGGAAGGGGTTCCCTGTAGTCCCAGCTGGCCTGGAACTCACTGGTCTGGCCTCAGTCTCACAGAGATCTTCTTGCCTCTGCCTCCCAAGTGCTGGGACTCAAGTTGTATCCACACCGGCTTGGGAATTTCCTAATATTGGGATAAAGATATAACAAAATCAAAAGATAAAGAGGTGTGGGCATGTTTGCAAACCCCTTTAATGCCAGCACTAGGAAGGCAGAGGTAGAAAGTTGTCTGTAAATTTGAGGCTAGCCTAGCCTATAAGTTCCAGGCCAGCCAGGGCTACAGAGTAAAACTCGGTCTCTTTGAAAAAAAAAAAAAAAAAGTTATAGAGCAGGTGAGGTGGTTCAGCAGCTAAAGGAACTTACTGCAAAGCCTGAGTTCAACACCGGAACCCACCAGTGGAAGAATGGACTTATCACTCAAGCACACAAAATAAATGAAACTTTTTTAAAGGGTAGAAGGGGCTGGGAAGCTGGCTCAGCAGTTAAGAGCACTTACTACTCTTCCAGAGGACCTGGGTTCCACTCCCAGCACCCACATAGTGGCTAACAACCATCTATAATTCTGGTTTCAAGGGATCTGACATCCTCTTCTAGCCTCCAAGGGCACTACACACACACAAATGCATTTACATGGCAATTTACATTGATACACATAAATAATACCACTCAAGTTCTAACTTCGGAAAACCTGTTCTTAAAATTATCTGTTTAACAACACAGAGCACAAAAGATTCTTTGATATCAGTATTACCTGGTGGCTGAAAACACAAACCTGGCCAGCAGGTAGAGCAGCATTTTCAGGATTCCACTTCATCAGGAACATCAAGTAGGACAATTATGAGAACTAATAACAGCACACTAATTGTACAGTACTGCTGGGCATTATATCCCCTCAAATCTTTTCTCTAGTAAAACGGTCTTGTGGTTACCTAACAGTAAAACTCAACACTAGCAGAGTAATTATATGCATAAAATGACACTGCTATTAAATAAAACATATACACATAACTCATCTAGTTTTTAAATAGTATGTGTATCTATCTATTTTTCTACATGGATGTGCATAAAACAACACCGCAGACATTCTGAAGTTTGAGGCCAAAAAAGAGGTACCATTATTGTACCTAGAAAGTATCTCTGATAGCATTTCCTAAATGAGAAAATTAAAAAAAAAAAAAAAAAAAAAATCAGGCAGGCATTTTTGTTACTCCCCTCTCGAGTCTCAGGTTAATAAGCTCTTAAAATTCTGTCTTTGGAGGCAGGAAGGAAAACGAGAGACTGGAGAGTGCACATCACCTCTTGGATTTGGGGAGCAGGCCTAAAAAGGAGCTTGAGTCTTTATGGTCTTCTGCTTGCAGCTACTAGCACAACCAGAGACGGGCCAGGTCTAGCCACAGGTGTGGGGCAGATACAGCTGTGTCTAGGCAATTCGAGCTCTCCTTTGCCTACGTACCACTTCTGTATTTCTCTCACCAACGGTGCACATATTTTTTTATTACTTTTTTACTCTATGTGTATGTGTGTATTGACAGCAAGGATGTAAGTGCATCCCTGTCGTACAATGCCTGAGGAAGTCAGAGAGGGCGTCGGATTCCCTGGAATTCGAGTTCTAGGTGGTTGTTAGCCATCCTGTGGGTACTGGGACTTGAACTCCACTACTCTGCAAAAGCAGCGAGAGCTCTTAACTGCTAAGCCATCTCTCCAGTCCCCTACTGTGCACTTATTAACTGTAAAACGTACATTCTGGAAGGAAGGAAAAACTTGTGTATGGGCACCATGCCCAAAATATGGTCTGACATGGAGGATTTCAAGCGACACAGCACCCATATCTACATTCAACAGGTCTGGATAACTATGATTCTGATTTAAGGACAATGGTTTTGAACATCTAAGAGGAATATGAAGTCGTTTATATAATGCTCATGGTTTCCAAGTCAAGAAAACCACAGTAAAAATATTTACGGTTTGTAACTTCATTAGAAATGGTCATCACAGTACTGAAAAATAATCTCGCACGACCACAAGGGTAAAAAAAATTCCCCAACTATAAATTTCCATCCTCATTCTAGATTTCTCACGAGAAAACGATGGCAAAAAAACTGATCCGACGCTATGAGCGGGGGTTAAAGCGTCTGCTGAATTCTGAGCACTGTATGTGGCTCTTCCACCCGCAAACGTCCACCCAGTTTTGCCAAACTGCCGCAAAGAAAAAGCATGAGATCTCGAGTCAGGTCAAAGCTGTGCAGTCAATACAGAACTTAGGCCAGCACCGATTTTCAATTCCTAGTCTCACTATAAAAGGTATGTAGCAAACCGAATTTGAGCTCTTTTCTGCCCAAACCCCCGGCGCCTACTGTTTGCACCTACACCTATCAATGACGATTGGCTACTTTCCCGTGCTCCCTAGACCCCCGCACGCCCTACCTGGCTCGGCGCCCCGCCGGCTTCCCCCGTGCTCCCCGCCCTGCCGTCGCCGCCGCCGCCCGGCGCCGAACCGTCCCGAGGCTGCTCGTTCGCGCGGGGTGGCGGCTCTCCCGGCTCCGGCTCTCCCGGCTCTGGGCCGTGGCTCCGCTCCAGGCCGCCTGGGGCGACGTCGCCGCCGCCCCGCCGCTTGCGGGGCGCAGCTGCAGGCTCGGCCATGGTCCCCGCGTCCACCCGGCGCTTTCCGGGCCGCGCCGCCCCGGACGGCGGGACCCAGAGCGGCGGCTCCTCGGGGAAGTCGCCGAGCAGGAGCCGCTTCCAAGGCACGCGGAACGTGAGGGGCTCGGCTGCACGCCTCTTGGCCATGGGCCGGCCGGGGGGCGCGCGGGCGACGGAGGACGGAGGGGGGGCGGCCGCCGCGGACGTGCCGGCGACACCGGCCGGGACGTTGAGCAGCGGCCGCGGAGATTCGAACCTGCGCACCGATGCGCGCGCACTCGCGCTGGCCCTGCGCCGCCGCTGGTTGGTGGAGGCTCGCGACGCGCGCTCCCGAGAGCCCTCGCGGCCGGAAGTGCGCCTCGGAGGAGGCGGGACCCGGTGTGTCTATTAGTATTTCCGGCCTGATGTCTGGGCGGTGGAACGCCCCTGCCCTCGCCGCCGCCCGGAGCCCTCGCCACCGCCACACGGGCCGGCGGAGCGGCCCTGTATCTGTGCGGGAGCCGGACGGCCCGCGGCCCCATCCTGAGCACGGAGCGCCGCACTTCCGCCTCTAACCCCAGCCTGAAGCGTGGCTAGAGGATGGTGAAGCGCGGGAACTCTGCTTTCTGTGCAGCGCGCATGCAGCTTCCATTCCTTCATTTCCGGAAGATTAAGTGCTGTCAGAAAGGAAACCACCGTGATGGCTTTACAAACAGCCTGCATTTTAATCGATAAAAGTAACTAAGGTCCGGGGCCGCAGCTCGGTGGTGGTGCTCTTGCCTAGGATGCCAGAGACTAGGTGCAATCCCGCGTGCTCCGAAGAAACAGTCTTCTGAGTCAAAATGGGTGTGCAAAGAAGGTAATTGTTTTAGCTGATAGGCACAGTCAGCATATTAACGACTACATTTACACCTCAAGAGGATTGTGGGACCGCAGCCTTTCAATTAACAAGCAAAAACAGTGCTCCGGGTAGTAAATAACTTTTCTGTTTGCAACTTGTAGTTCATCCATCTGGAAAAAAAAAAAAAGTTTGCCGTTTTCTAACTAATAACACAGATCAAACATAAAAGAACTTAGCCCCAGCCTTCAGAATGGTTCTCTCCTTCTATCTTGTGAGTTCCAGGGTTCAAATTCTGATGGTCATGCTTGCTGGCCAGTGCCCTGACCCACTAAGCCATCTCACTGACCCTGCAACTTTATTTTAAAATGTTTCTATGTTTGAGTGTATTGCTTGCATATCTGTAAGTGTACCCATGTTGTGCAAAGCCTGTGGAAGTTAGAAGGCATCAGATCCTCTGGAACTGGACTTATGATTGTTAGACCCCATGTGGGTAGTGGTAATCAATCAAACCCAGATCCTCTGCAAGAGGTGTCAGAGCTCTTAACCATGGAGCCACCTCCCCTGCCCAGCAACTTAATTTTAATATAGCCAAGTAGATCCAGCCATATGTTTTAGTTTGCAGTTATATTTTGTCTAAACATTTGTTTCCTGTTTTTGCTTACATATTTAAAGCTTAAAATCTTTCGTCCACTTGGAATCAATTTGTGTGTGTACGAATGCTGAGAGTAGGGACCCAAGTTCTTTTCTACCCCCACATGCTCAGCACACTGAGAGCAGTTGTCCTTTTCTCAGTGTTGTGCAGTGTCTACTCTGTGTCGGCTCCATCAGTCACACATTCATGTGCCTGGGCTCTCTCATTTCTACTCAACTGTTAAGTTTGTGATCTTGTGCTAACACAACAGTACATTACTATAGCTTTATATAAAGGTTTTGACAGGGCTGGCAAGGTGGTTCAGTGGGTAAAGGCACTGCCACCAAGCACATGACCTTAGTTTAAATTCCTGGGACCTACATGGTGGAAGGACAGAACTGACTCTGGTAAGTTGTCCTCTGACCTCCACAAGCTCAATATGACATGCAAATGTATGTATGCATATGTCCCCAATGTCCCCACTCTTCCCCCCAACACACAATAAAAAGCTTAAAAGGTTTTGACTGCCGTTGAGCAATTTTTTTTTTTTTTTTCCAGAATTGTCTCAGGTATACTTGGCTCTTCTATGTGGAACCACCTTCAGCATTTCCCTTTGGATGTTTTTAATATTTCAATTATACAGAAATTACAGATCAGTTTGGGGAGAATTTTCAAGTCTACAATAGCAAGCCCACTTCTTATTCAATATAGCTTTAGTTTGATTTTTAAACGTCCTTTGGTAAAATTTTTAGTTCTCATGATAAAATCTTTTTTTTGTTAGCTTTAATTTTACTTTATAATTCTGGTAGAAAACAACTTTTTTTTTTTTTTAACCCATAAATGGCCTCTTTTAAAGATCTTGGAAGTAGAACGTGAGGTTACTTTGCCCTAGGTTGTACCAATATACTTACAGTATCTGTTCATTTCATCCGGACTAACACTATTTCTCTATTTTGTTTGACTTCTGTTTTACTTTTTTCCTTCTCCAGTTTTTTCTAGGATAGCCTAAAATAACTGCTTGTAGCCTGTCTTATTTGATACAGGCTCTCATACAACCCAGGCTGGCCTCAAACTCACTATGTTGCTGAAACCGGCTCCCAATTTCTAATCCTCCTGCCTCCATCTCCCAAGTGCCCGGATTACGGGCACGTGTCCTGCCCAGTTGTCCTCTTTTCCAATATAAACATTCAAGCTATTTTCCCAACCACTGCTTCAGCTACATTCCACTCATTTTGGTATACTGTGCTTCCACTGAGTTTGAAATACTTCTGAAGTTTCCTTTGTTTTCGTATTCTACCTCCTTTACTGACTTCTAGACAAACTGAGTATTTTGAATTTCGGTTTGATTTAAACTACTGGCATTTTAGTTAAACCTCTTTGCATTAATACTTGTTTTCTCCAAAGGTGATGCACATCTTTAACTGATTTTCAGTGTGTATTTAAACACTGCATTTCTTGTAAAGTACAACTGCCTAGCAGGTCCTCTTTGTACTGGCCTAATAGGATTCTCTGTTTATCCCATGGTTTCATACAGAATCTGGGGCTGCTGACATAGCTAAAAACGTTAAAATCCTCGTTGATGAGTTAAATCCCAGAATCCACATGTTGGAAGAAGAAAACCAATTCTTCAAGCTGTCCTCTGACCTCCACATGCTATTAAATAATTAAAAATAAAGCAAAATGCAGTCTGGTTTCTTAGTGATACAACTTGTCACTAATGACCCAGACAACAATGTTTTTTTTTAACACTCTGTTGTTCTTCTGTCCTCTCTGTAAAGAGAGATGTACTTAAGAACTTACTGTTTTGAGAGTTTCACTATTTCATCCAGGTTAGTCTCCAACTCCTGGATTTAGGCAGCCCCATTTCTCCCTTCCCCAGGACTGAGAGGCAGGTAGCTCTGCACGTGGCTTTATTTCTGTTTATCTTTAAAAGCTGTTGCAGACTGACGGGAGTTGCATGACAACTGAGGACAGGGAAGTTGTGTTTTTGTTTTTCAGTTATTTCTTGCTTGAAAGCAGAGTGAAAATTCAGATCCTTTATATAACTGACACATATCCAGAAGACATTGGAGATCCTGGTGCTGGAGTTACAGATGGCTCACAGGTTAACTTTCTATCTAGCTTGAAAACAGAATGAAAGTTCAGATCCTTTATATAACTGAAACTTTCTGCCACACATGAACGCCAAGCGGGTAATAGGATCTGGTCTCACCTGCAGCTTCGACCTCAGAAGGTATAATTCAAAGCACAGGCAGCTATCTTCCTTTGAGCAAACTTGAATTCCAATGGGTGACTTTTAGAGTGTTTCTTCTCAGCGAGTCCAGCGATGGCCCTGTGTTGACTATGCCTTTTTGCAAGGACAGTAGAATGTGTGTGGACAGAAAGAAGGGGTCCTAGAGGGTGAGAACTAGAGCCAGAGATGAGCTGGCTGGTGCTAGAATAGCAGATTAAAACAGAAGTCAAGGGCCTGGAGAGATGGCTCAGCAGTAAAGAGCACTGACTGCTCTTATAAGAAACAGGATTCAATTTCAGTACCCACATGGTGGCTCACAACTATGCATAACTCTCAGTTCTGGGGGATCTTACACCCTCTTCTGACCTCCGTGGACACTGTACAACACGGGTGCACTTACACACATGCGGGCAATATACTCATAAAAATAAGCTAGATGTGGTGGTCCACACCTGTAATACCCGCACTCTGGGGGCAGAGGAAGGAGGATCTCTGCGTTCCAGGTCAGCTGGGGTTACAGGAAGATCCTGTCTCAAAAAGTTCAAAATAATAAATAAATAAATGACTTAATAAGAAGTCAAAAGTTTTTAATTACTGCTCAAACAGAATACGAGGATAAATCAGAAAAAGCACAGACCTCCCTGCTTCCACTACCCTGAACAGTGCACCAGGAGCCCTGAAAAGACTTCTCAGCTTTGTGGATGGGGAGGTCAACAGGGAGGAAGTGCGCAATGTCCTCAAAGGCCAGGGTGTTAGAGGTCAGATCCCCAGTGCATGTCCAGTGACGGCAGCTCTGACCTCAAAAATGGAGTACTCATTTGATGGCTTTGTATTTAGATGTATGACTGGAACGTGAATGGAAACCTAGTACGAAGTGGGATCTCAGGAGAGGACGTGCTTTGGGGACAGTTTCTGCCCCTGGCCCTTTCTGCCCTGCAATCCCTCTGCTTCCAAGTGTCGAGGTGAGCAGCTTTACTCCAAAACCTGTTCCTCACCAATAGATTCTGGTTCATTGTCACCCAGAGAAACAAAGGCCATACTTGTGAGACCCAGTGAAACCTGCCCTCTTTTTTTTTTTAAAAAAAAAAAAGGTATTTTTATTTTACAAAGGTATGTTGCAGAGAAAGAAGCCAGTCTGGTCTACATAGCAAGTTTTGGGCAAACTGCAGCTAGAGGGAGACTCTGTCTCAAAAATAAAAAACCAACAATACAAATAAAAACAACAACAACAATAAAATAAGAAGGTATGCTGTCACAACAACACAACACTAACACAAGAGAAGAGAAAAGCTATGAGTGAAGAAAATACCAAATCAGAGTAACCGGTGATACCCTTCTCCTCTGCCACCCAGTAGGCTTCTGCCAAATTCGTTATAGGCCTCCCATTGGTAAATAATAGTTCAGGAAACGAACACAGATGTTAAAAGTTCTTGTCCTACTAATGCTGGTCCTGACCGTTCTCCTATTTGCTTTTGCACTTCCTTCTCTATTATTCAATAAAAATAAGGATGAAGATGAATCTTTTTCTTTGGGTGATTCCAACTTCATTATAGTGAACATGAACGAATGAACACAGTAAGAAGAGCTAGTGCACACCTTGGCCAACTCAGAGGTCAACTACTCACATTACTAACTTTCTAGAAAGACAAAAGTAGGTTAACAAAGGGTTTAAGTGTGTTCAAAGTAATTAAAATTCCCATACTTAATGCTATCATTACTTAGAGGGAAACAACCAAGCAAATGATGTTTCATAGCAAGTTGCAGACTTTAATATTTAAGAAAAATTAAGTCCATCATACACATTAAAAATATAGGAAATTTCATGCAGACATGAAGCTTCCAATTCAGCCTTCCCAGCAACTTTTAGAATAAGAATTACATATAAATACAGTACACTTTACAGTTCCCAGACTTGATAATTTTATACTGTGATTTCTACAGCTTCCTCTGTATTTTTATTTCCCATATTGCTCATTGATCAACAAATCTATATCCAGACCCACCACCTCCTAATATGGAAATTAAAACAAGCAAGTACATGATCCCCTTATGAAATGAGAACATCTGTGCATAGGGCTAACTTAAACAAAACTTCAAGCCTTACACACTTTAGTAGCTGGATCTAAATATAGGAAATGCAAAATTAAATAGATCCTCCAGTGACACTTCTGCTGTTGATTTATACCACATTTTCAAGTTTAGAATACAGTTAGGAGCAAAAGCTACAAGAGATAAAAAAGATGTAAATTCATAGAGTATTTTTAAAATATTCATGAGACAAGAGAAATTAAAAATAAATGAAATAGTTGATTTCAGAGTTAAGTAAAATATATATTATAATTTAGAAATTTAAGTAAATTTAAAAGAATAAAACCTAATAGCAAAAAGAAAAAACAAAACAAAATCATAAACTTTAGGTAACAAAACCAACCTATTAGTATCAATCTGTTTTTGCCTTTGTGAGAAAAACAAAGATCAGGTTGTTAAATAATAAGTAAGACTTAATGAATAAAAAACATTCCAAAATAACTAAAAAAAAAATAGCATGCATTCCTTGCCATTTAATGGATGTCTTTTAAGATATATTTCTTTTAGGTTTCTTTTGGGATTTTTTTGCTTAAAAATAATTTGGGGAGATTTTTCCATCCTGCGATAGTAAGTAATGAGAATTTCCAGCAAATGAATACCTATGAAGTACTGCATGACCAGAGAACAAGAAATAATTTAAAAAGGGAAACAGATTAAAGATTTCCCTAGCCCAAGAAGTCAAACTCACTCCACAGAACCATGTACTGCATTCTGGGAGTAAAACATACTGGGTTTCCCACACATCTGTAGAAATGTCCTCCCCACCGAAAGACGGCAGAGTCTGAGAGTGACTCCCACAACCAAAGTGCAAGCGGAGGTCTAAACAGAAGTTCTCTGGTTACAGCACAGCCATGCAAACTCATGCTACCCGCACATGTGAAGTCCATCTGTCAGGTCAGTCAGCAGTGAAAATATTCTTTTCTTGAAGAAAAAGTTAAAATATTAGTCATCTCTTCTTTCCTAGCTAGCAGAAACAGAACAACAAACACTAAAATTAACAACAAAGGAAAACTCCCTCCCAAACAGGCCTCCTAGAGGTAGAAAATTAAAGCAGCATGGACTCTGTTTAAACTTCACCTATATCAGGGAACAAAACTGATGCTAGCCTGAAATTACATGAGTGGGCTGCTGCTTAGAATGTTGAAGACACAGACCCTGGGTGTTAATTTATCCCTGAATTCTCAAAACCTCTCATGTTAATACTATTATGACAGCTTTTACCAGAATATAATCATTGTAATTAAACAGGTACTTGCTTTCATAATCTTCATACTTTAAATAAAAGACATCATTGTAAACATCACACTGATAAACTTTGTAATTCATTTCTAATTTGAAGTCATATATTTCAGATGGTTTTACTCTTGTTTTCCAGTTTCTTAGCTCTGCTTTGAAAAATAACTTTTGTACCTTACTCAGAATGTCCACGTCTCATTATTAGTAAGGCTCCAGAATTAGTAAGGTTCAGTTAGTTTAGTGTGGCAAAAGACCGATTGGTTTACCTAAATGTATTTTGCTGACTTATGACAAAACTGACTTTAGTATTTCATAAAAAAGGAAATGTTTGATGCTCCTATAAATTCAGCTACAAGAAAATATGCCAACTAATTTGAATGGTGAAAGAATACACACATTTTGAGTATAGATCGCTTAGGTCCAATGTGAACAAAAGTTCCAATCCAGATGATGAAAATGACAAGAGGATCCTGAGATTCTTCTAACAGTAACAAAGGCAATGCAAAACCAAAAAGATTATTACGGACTCCAATACTATCAGTCCTAATACAGCAGAGTTGCAACAGCTTCATGAAGACTGGAGTTTAGGATTTTTCCTAATAAAACACAATTTTGGGCTTCAAGGGTAAAAAGTATACTTGAAGATATTTTTCTCTATTTTTTACTTGTGCAGTATAAATCTGCATGGCATAGTATATTTCTGAAGAAAACAATAGACATTATTAAGAAAATAGACACTATTTCTAAATTTTGTTAGGAATAAGAAGGCACCACTGATTTGAGGTTGCATCCTGTCATCACAGATAGTTGACTTTGAGTTGTTTATTTCAGCATTTGTTCTTATCAAACTTTTTTTTTTTCTGGATAATATCACTTAAGACCTTAATTGTGGCTTCCGGACCACAAACAAAACACATTCATAGTAGTATTTCATCATAGAGAGATCATTCACAGTGTATGTTGATAATACAGATTCCTTTTCCACCTGTAATGCAAACAAAAATCATAATGACAATGAAGATCATGATGGCAACATCCTTAACCAATATCAAGCACTTGGGTGGTTGTTAGATCTAAATACTTAAACAACTACCTACAGAAGATATGCAGTCCCTCCCATGTCACAAAAATAACAGGTTATGCAAGTTCAACATTACACCACTAGTATGTGGTGGAAATGGGATTTACTTTTTGGCAGTCTTAACTCCAAAGTACTAAAAAACACTGCTGCTCTTTAGTCTTAAGAACAAATCTGTTATTTCGTAAACGAGTAGAATATTTCTAAATGAAAGCTCTTCAGTGTTCTAAGTAAACAACTGAAGACACAACAACCAAAGTATCAAAAGGCCTTATGTTAACACATGACTGACCAAAAAAAGAGAAAAAAGTCAGGCAGTAGAAAAGAACATACAGAGAACTATATTTTAGTTGCTGTTGCTAGTTTTTTGTTTTAAGACAAGATTTCCCTGTAGTCCCAGCTGTCCTCAAACTGCCTATGTAGGCCAGGCTGGCCTGGATCTCACAGAGATGCACCTGCCTCTGCCTCCTGAGTGTTAGGATTAAAGGCATGGCTAAGAACTATTTCTTTTGCACTACCATGCCTTCCCAACACTAGTCTACCTGGTGTCTATCAAGGCCATTATTATCCTTTTATATACACATGTAATCCCAAATCTTTATAATTTAGAAAGCTATGTAATGTTAACCTCACTGTCTGTATGAGAAAAAAAGAGATGTTACAAAAGAAAATCAGGAACTGGTGTAATGTCGACATTCATGTTTAAAGGCTTTAAAAATTAAACCTTGGCACTGTGTCATTCCATCCTTACCTCGAGCTGGAATCCATACTGAAGAACAACATTTTTAATATCCTCATAGCTCAATTCTATAGAAAGTTCATTTGCCAGATTTTCAAAGTGGTACAATAGAGGACCTATGGTTTAAAGATACTACAAATGAGTAACTTGAATACCTGAATGTACTAGTAGCTTTGTAGACTGAATTCCAAATGAACTAGCTGAGCAGGAGGTGAGACAAAAATAAAAAGAACCACTACACTTTCTGAAGAGAATTATCCAAACCTCTGAGGCTGGCCCGGTAGCTAACACCAGACAGCTGGGCCTACACGCATGGGGAGTAAGTCCCTCTGTGTGTACCTGCCCAGCAGTGCGCTTATCCACATCATGGGCCTTCATCTGTAACTCTTCAGTTACTGAAGGAGTAGCTGAATCAGAATGAAAGTCCCCAAATTCCAAAGGCATATTGTAATTATAGCTCTGTAAGTAAATGCAAAACTGCAGTTACAAATTTGGTATGAAAACAAGGAGCAAGCTAACCTAGGTACGAGAGTGTGCAGGTACAGAGAAGTACAGGAAGGCATCCTGGAAGTGACAAAAAGGACAGCTTTCTAAGGGCCCTGGCCATAACCCCAGACCTAATACCTACTATTGTGTCTATGGGCAAGCCACTGCATCATAGATGAATTTCACATACAGTAAAATGTAATGTGCCTGTAATCAATATGACACTCTGCAAATGGTAGCAACCAGTAGCTATTTTTATGACTATTCTCTAGTTAAATATATTCAAGGTATCAATATTAATTCAAACCAGGATTTTCTAATCTTACATGTTGTTCAAGCCATGAGCCTTATCCACTTCACAATCACACCCTGAGTTAACCTGGGGAGTATGAACAGATCGGATGAGAAAAGGTATCAGGGAAGCACAAGTCTCATTTTCTTTCTTTCTTTTAAAAAAATATTTTATTTATTTTTGTTTTGTGTGTATGTATGGAAGTGCACCCATGTCATACAATGGCCCTGGAGGTCAGAGCCCAGGTCCTCCACAAGAGCAGCCAGTGCTCTTTCTTAACTGCTGAGCCATCTCTCCAACCTCTGAACTTCATTTTGAGACACCTGGATTTTTTTTTTTTTAATATACATCCAAGTAAGACTAAACTGGCTTGGAACACATTCGCAATATTTAGACCAAGTCCTGTAGCTCAGGACTTGAAGCAGGTGGGGAAGCCATGAAATTGGGTAGAAGGAACTGAATAAAGAACCAATACATAACATACAAAGTGAAAACCACAGTCTTGATACCTAGAATACACCAATATTTAAAGAAAACTTGATTCTGAGACTATTCTTTATTAAATTATTCTTATTAAAATCTTTAACTTATGCTTGTAAAAGATTTTTTTTCCATTATTTTAAATCCCCATATTATTCTGAAACTCTGGCTGGAGGATAGGAATGTCTAACTGCCCTCTTGTTAGCCAGCATGCTCCATGACACACTGAAGTACAGGAGCTCTTAGCCAACAGTGTTCCTGCTTAGAAGGGCTAACTTTGTTTGAGGCAATTATTATTATTATTATCATTATTATTATTATTATAAAATACTAATAAAACAAGTGCTCAGAAACAAAGTTGCTTTTATGAAAGTTAAGTCAAGTGTTTTAGAACAATAAACCTGATCATGACTCATTACTAGGATTAAAAACTTCAAGAAAGGGAGTATAGTGAAATATCAATTTATGTATGTTTAATGAGATGAATAGTTATGTTCAGAAAGAAACCAAACCTGAACTATAAGACTTTGAAGATGAAGAAAAGGCAGACACACAAAAGACAAGCTTTATCACTGAGTTCTGTCAACTGTACTGCACAATGGTTTTATTTCTACCAGGAAATTTTCTATCACAACTAAGACAAGAAAGTGTTTCCGCTTTCTTTTTCCAGTTCTCTAGAATCAGATGAAAAAATTTACTTTTATATTCTGAATTGGGAAATGTGGACAACAAATCATAATCTTAATTTGATTTTTAGTATCAAGCAGTAGGCTTGAGTACTTTTTTTGCATATATGCAACTATATTTCAATTATTTCTCAACCTCAAGGTAAACAGAAAAACTACCACATCTACTGAGGCGGAGGATTTCATGAGAAAGGTAAAATCTTCGCCCCCAAAGGTTTTTAATAAAACAAAAACACTCTTCCTGACAGAATGGACTGTGCTGCCTACATGGGATTGGGGACTAACTATCGAATCACCACATCACAGATGAGAATGTTCTCACACTACGACTCTTGTGACACGGACCTACGTATGAACTTGCCAGTGCTTGGATGTCCGCTGCTCTGCACATCACCACTAGGATGTGGTTTAACAGATACTGCACAGGTTGAAAACACGCATATAACATAACTATAATTATCAAAAACATCTGAGCTACAAAATGTAAAAGCAGTACTAAGAGTGATACATAAAATGTTAATGAATATTGAGGCACTTACCAAGATTTATCCAAATTCCACCTGGCTTGAGTATTCTCCATATTGTATCAATATAATCAATGACATTATGGGCTGTGTCTATGAAGAAACAGGTGGCAATACAGTCCCATGTATCTAATCAACAACAACAAAAAATCACTAATTTGTTATTTTGAGTTTTTTCCTTTCCTTAATCCTTTAAGCTTGCCAATTAACTTTTACAGAGTACTGTTCTATTTAACTGCAGGGGCCAACACTATACTCTTCTGATATCAAGACTAGAATAAAGCAACCAGATCATTACTGTGTGATAGATATAACCATCACTTGAGAAATCATTTCTGACATGGCTTCATATTACCAAGTCGTATTTTTAAGAGTTTGCTTATCATCTATTCAACCACTAGCCTTCAGTTTTATTCATTCATTAGTTTACTTGGTGATTGAGACTGAAACCTAGGGTCTTAGACATGCTATGATATGAAAGTGTTCTACCTGGGCTGTCTACTCCACCTTAAAATCTGTTGAGACAAAATAAGTCTTTTTGTTTGTTTGTTTATTTGTTTGTTTTGTCTTTTTGAGACAGGGTCTCCCTGTAGCCCCAGCTGCCCTGAAACTCACTATGTAGACCAGGCTGGCCTTGAAGTCAGAGATCCGCCTGCCTCGGCCTGGGAGGGGATTAATACCCAGTAAGTCATTTTATTTTTAACATTCTGATTTAAACCAGTGCTACCCACTGATTCTGCCTAGAATCTGCCTAGACTGTAGGTCCTTCTTGCCAATTTCAGAAGTGATGACATCAAAACACCTAAGTATCTTCGGATAATCACCAAGAGGAAGCTGGCTTGGGAAGGCATGGGCAGGGGTGGGACCCCAGCAGAGAACTAGTTCTTGGGAGCTATTGCCTGGAATAGAGATAAGGACAAGAGTCAAGGTGAAGTACCTATGCCAATACTGCTGTGGTAAAGGCACCTGGTCCAACAGAGGACCCCTGCACCTTCTGACCTTCCCAACCCTGGTCCAGAGAAAAGTGATTCTTGTTTGCATAAGGGAGGCTTTCCACTGTTTGGTCCCTGTTTTGAGACCTTGTTCTGTGACTTTCATCCAACCCTCTTTAACCTCAGAATACAAATTTTCCCAATTTCAGAATTTAAAGGGAAATAATAACTTTCCACGCCATCATTCCTCTGCTTCACGTCCTCTCTCCTTGGCTTCCTGCCTCTTTCAGACGAACAACGCAGACTTCTTGCTGTGGCCTTCCAGTCTGCTCACGAGTTCTCTAAGCTCTTGTCCCCTTCCTCCTCTGCTCACCCCAGCTCCTGCACATTGCACATAGCAAGCCCTCTCCCCTCGTCTCCCCTCCCTTGCCATTACTGAAACACGCTGACTGCCTTGCAACTTTCCCAGATGTCTACTCAGCATTTTCTTAGTTTCTGTGCTTGGAAAGGTTTGGTACCTTACCTTATTTCCTTTCTCACAATTTTATATTTGTCATGGCCTCTTTGTCCCTTCCAGAATATAAGTCCCCTGTGGACAGAGACTTTGTCTTGCTAACTACTATGTTTTGAATGTCTAAAACATAGGTGGTACATAGTAGGTGGCAAACAAGTGTTTGTTGAAAGAAGGACCCTGATGCCCCTCTGCTGTTTTCCTTCTTCAGGTCACTGCCAATCCCCTCTCTGCCCTTCGCCCACTGCTGCCTCCTTTAACACCTACTTCAAATGTCCTCAAAATCTGTGTCTAAAATCTAACTTCCAATCTGATGCAAAAGTCTTTCATAATCTGAAGCTAACCTACTTTTTAAGGCATATCTCCAGTTAATTTCTTTCCTTGCCAATCTGACTCTGTACTATATTATTCTTCATTATCTGTCATAGCTTCTCTACAAAGAACTTTATTCCCACACTAGTTTATTTGTATCTTTATCTGCATTTAGTATAAATTTGAACTTTTTAGAGGTTGTCTTATGTTAACAGATTTAAAACTTCGATTATATATATTCTATCATTGTCTTTTACAGGACCTTGAGAATATCCTATATTGTTACTTAAGTATACCTCATATTCTACCATCAAAATAAATGGTTAAAACATTGGGTCACTGTTTAGAATAAACAACAAGATCTTTTAAGTACTTGAACTTACTGCATTCTGAGTAGATCTCTTGAAAATCTCCTGCTGTCATAGAAAAGTTAGAACCAGGAGGAAGACTGTGCGGGTCAACATCAGGGAAAAAGATGGGTCGAATCTGATCGGCTGATCTCCGATTATTGCTAAATTGATGGATCCAGGGATAAAGTTTAAATTTGTTAATTTCAGAACATCTGTAAAATATGAGCATAACATTCAGGATTAACCACAGATTTTACCAAGAAAGCCTACTTTACGCAGTAGAATATAACCTATTTGATTGAAGATTTTCATACAGGATTCATCAGACCACAGCACTGTCAACACTACACTGCACTTTGTTTTTGGAAATGCCTATCCATGGAGATGAACAACCAACCATGGTCAAAAGAAAAAAAAATTCAGAGGTATAATTATGCATTTAAAAAAATTTTTGAGGGAGGGTCTCATGTAGCCCAGGCTAACCTGGAACTCACTGTGTATCTGTGGATGACACTGAACTCTTGATGCTTCTGTTTCCTCCTCCCAAGCACTGGGATGACAGGCTTAGGCCACCACACCCAGCTAAGTGGATTTCTGAACCTCAAACTTAAGGAAATATCTGTGAACTAGTTTTGCTGCCTATCTTAACTGTTTTTATAGTTCCCTTCTTTTCCCGATCTCGCCAACATCCTAAAACTTAGCTTGCTACCAATAACACGATATTGAATAACTGAGTAAATTACCAGCAACATTGTTCAAACAGGCAGCTATTTCTTTTTCTTTAACACATGTCTTCTGACTTTATTACCTCTTCTCCATTTCCTTCTGATAGAGGACACAGGTGTTCTCAGAAATCTTTCCAACTCAGTCATGTGCGCATACTTGGCCACTTAACACAAACTCAATTAGAACATTTATGATTGCTATTGCAAGTTCTTACTGCACTAACGAAACAAAGGATAAAAGGTTTAAGGAACAATGAGAAAAGTTCCTTCCTATTACCACATTTAATCCTGAATTCTGTACAAAAATCATTTATTTCATGTAATGCTCAATTACTTTCTAAAAAGTTGTTTGCTCGTTCTGTTTCAACATTTTTACTTGGTAACACTGACTAAAGGGTTAATTGGTATAACCATTTTGAATTCAATGTAAATATGATATTATCAATCAAGGACTAAGTAACCACATTTCTTTGAATTCAAAAATAGGTAAGGCAATTTGATTTTGAGAAATTACTATTTCCAGCAAAAAATAAGTTAAATACCTGTTGAGTACAAAGTTGGAAGAAAAGAGCATAAAAAAACTCCATTCATTTCCTTGACAAGCATAACCTAGCATAGCTATTTCCCAGGCCAATCTTCCTAGTCCAGCACCAGGTACCAGAATATTTACTTTAGAAGGATCCCTGAAATGAAATAAGGCAATTATGTCCAACCCCTCAAAGAAAAAACAAAATCCACATTAACAACTAAAAATTCACTCAATTATCCAATAAGAATAAGCTTACTAAGACTCTTGACTTCTTAAAACTGAGAAGTATTTCTAATTAAGATATAGAAGGAACTATCATGTGTTTAGATATCAGGTAAGGGTTAATTATCCCAAAAGAAGTTTTTTGGAAAAAAAAAAAAAAAAGAGTTACCTTGTATCTAAAGACTTACAGAGTCATTCACCCTCCTCACAGCTGTCACTTGACCTCTCTCAGGAAGACAAACAGTCCCAAAGTGATCCCCTCATTACATAAGGAAAGTCTGAACCAAAAATTTTTATCATGACATAGTAAAACAAAACTTTACTTCTGAGGTTCAATGGTTGAGAGATGGCTCAATGGTTAAAAGTACTGACTGCTCTTGCTGAGGACCCAAGTTTTGGTTCCCAGCACCCACACACCAGCTAATCACTGTCCACAACTCCAATTCCAAAGGAATCTGACACTCTCTTCTAACCTCTGTGGTCACTGCACAACACAGGTACAGGCAACACACTCATACACATAAAATTTAAAAAATATTTTTTAAACCTTTACTTCTAAGTTCTATATGCAACATGGTGATTTGTTATAACAAACTAGAGTAAATATATTTAATTTTAATGTATCAAGTATTATCTCCAAAACTTTATAGATATATCTTAGTTAGGAAAGAAAAGTAATAAGGTGCTGGGCACGGTGGTTCATACCTGTACTTCAAACACTTGGGAGGTTGAGGTGAGGATTGCCATGGGTTTGAGGCCAACCTGGTCTATATAATAAATTCCAGGGTAATCTGGACTACAACTACAGAGTAAAAGATCCTGTCTCTGTGGTTTCCCAAAAGAAAGAGTGAAAAGGCAAGTATGGGTATTTTCTTGGATAAAATGGACAACTGCCTTTTTTTTTCTTAAAAGTTTCATTAAGTAGCCTAGAACTCACAATTCCTGCCCTGGCTTCTCAAGTGCTTCTACACTGACAAATACACCACACCAAATCAGAGGGTCCCAGGCAAACCGACCTCTATCTCATCACACTGTTCCCAAATGCTTCCTTTGCTCCAAATTCTTAGTGTACTTTCAAACTGCAGTAAGTTTCAGGGGAAAAAGAAGAGGTGGGGGAGCTTTCTCAGAAATTCTGGTAAATCAAAATAATCCTGAGAATATGGGGATGGCAGGAAGGCTAATCAAGTAAAGGCACTTGCCACCAAGCCCAACAACCTGTGATCCATCCCCACGATCTACATGGTAGAAGGCTAGAACAGAGTAATGCAGGTTGTCCTCTGCCTACACATGTGCACATGTGCACCACAGGGTACATGCATGATACAGACACACACACACACACACACACACACAAGCAATTCTAAATTTGAGGATAAAATGACATTGATACAGGAAACCAAAAGAAAATGTATATAATCAGTTGGCATCGTGTTTATAAAAAAAGGAGTTTATTATGCTTCCAAACTCAAGTTTCAAAGCATTCCACCTTATACACACTCTCAAATAGCAACAAGAATTTTACTAGTACACCACTCTGTATTGGCATATTACACTTTAAAATGAAAAGACTGTGGGTAGGGAGACGGTTCAGTCAGCACAGTATTTGACATGCAAGCATGAGAACTTGAATTTGATCTCTTAAAACCTAAATATAATGGGTGTGGTGGTGGATTATTGTACCAGACAATGGCTATGATTCAGGTAACTACTCTGTGGATTAAAAGCTGTAGATAACTACCAGGCATGGTAGTGCCCATCTTTAATTCCAACACTCAAACAGAAGTAGCTGGACCTCTGTGAGACTGAGGTTAACCTGGCCTACAAAGCAACTGGAGATACAAAGAGAGCCTGTCTCAAAAACCAAACACAAACAAACTAAAAACAAAACAGCTGGTACGTGGCACACACTTGTAATCCCAGAAGCAGAGACAGGAGCAAACCCAGGGCTTGCTGGCCAGCCAATGTAGCAGAAACAGTGAGCTCAGGTTCAATCAGAAACACTATCATAAAGTGGCCAGGTGTGGTGGTGCATACCTTTAATCCCAGCACTCGAGGCAGAAGTAGACTGAGGTCAACCTGGTCTAGATCATAGCGAGTTCCAGGTCAGCTAGGGCTATAGGGAGACCCTGTCTCAAAACAACTAGCATCAAGCCACTGACTATACAGAGAACATATCAAGTTCCCACTTTACAAGTTAACAGAGACAACTACAGATCTATGTGTATTAGGGCAGAAAGGTTTTCAATGGACATTAAAACAAAAACACAAATCCAGAAGAACTGAAAAAACAAGCAATAAACAAGCAAGGAACGGTGAGATGGAGAGGAATCGAATGTGTAACTATAACTAGATGCTTTTCCCCAGTGTTACACATTCTGCTGTGACTCTTAAAGAAGTTTTAGTATTTCTGGGACTTTACTTTTGTGGAGAGAAACATGCATCTTAACGATGAGGTAATTTTAAAACAGGTTGAACTTTTAAAAACCAGGGAGAAAGGTATACAGTACTGTGGCTAAGTAATCAAATGTTGCCTGATTGAGATTCTAACAAAAAAAGACAAGTAAGCAAGTTTACAAGTTAGTACAGTGGACTTAGAGGTGAGACATCAGCTGCGCATCCAAGACAGAAGTAAAGAAGAGGTACAACTGTAAAGACAAGTCAGATTCTGTGACACAGACAGACTAGGTGTCATGACGGATCACAGCCATCTGCTTTAAAAATAATATGGCCAGGTGTGGTGGCACATGCTTCTAATTCCAGCCCTCCCGAGGCAGAGGCAGGAGGATCTCTGTGAGTTCAAGGCCAGCCTGGTATACATATTGAGTTTCAAGACAGCTGAGACTACAGGGAGACCCTGTCTCAAAAAAAAAAAAAAAAAAAAAAGTGAGAAAGAAAAAAAGTACAACGTGACAAATAGCCCAGACTTCAAAGACTTGACATAAAAAGGAATAAAATTGTCACAAATAACTTTTTATATTGACTACATTCTGAAATAATATTTTGGAAACACTGGAATATTAACTTCACCTGCTCTATTTTACTTTTCTTTGTGGCTATCAGCAAATTAAGCAAGAGCCTTACATTTATGGTCTGAATGTCCATTAATTTGGACAACAGTTTATACACATAAATCACTAAAACTTTACACCAGGACTAGGGATATAGCTGTCAGTAGAGTGCCTAGCACATACAAAGCCCTGGAGTTCAATCCCCACTGTCACAAACCAGCTATGGGGTGGCAAACACCCATAATCCCAGCACCTCAGGGGGTAGAAGCAGGAGGATTAGGAATTCAGTGTCATCCTCAGCTACCTAGCAAGTAGGCCAGCCTGGACTAGGTAAGATCTTGTCTTAAAACAAAACAGGGGGCTGGAGAGATGGCTCACGTTAGGAACACCTGATGCTCTTTTGCAGAAGACCCGGGTTCAGTTTCCAGCACCCATATGACAGTACACAACCATCTGTAACTCCAGCTCCAGGGGATCCAACACCCTCTTCTGGCCTCCATGGGCACTGCAGGCATTTGGTGCATTTGTATACATGCAGGCAAAACACTCATACACAAAAATCTTTAAAAAACCCCATCCACAAAGCTGAGTGAGATGGCACACGCCTTTAATCCCAGCACTCGGGAAGCAGAGAAAGCTGGATCTCAGATCAGCCTGGTCTACATATTGAGTTCTAGGCCAACTGGGGCTGCAGGGAAACCCTGTCTCAAAAGAATTAAAGACATGCACCACCACACCTGGCCTGAAATGTTTTTTTTTTTAAATTGAGGCTGAAGAGATGGTGCAGAAGTTAAGAGAATTCGCTGCTCTTGCAAAGTACTTCGGGTCAGTTCCCAGCACACACATTGGGCAGCTCCCAACACCTGTGTCTCGATTTCCAGAGGATCTGACAGCCTTTTCTGATCTCCACACGTGCAGTACACATACATATACTCAAGGACACACAGACATACACAGAAATCACAGCTTTTTAAAAACATGGCTTCTGAGGCCCAGCATGGTACATACACCTAGCACTCAGGAGACAGTGGCAGGTGGATCTCTATGTAGTCTACGTAGAGAGTTCCAGAACTGCTGAGGCTACAGGGAGACCCTGCTTTTAAAAAGAAAAAAGAAAAGACTTCTTAATATGGATTTTATATTTGCATTTTTTTGTGAGACTGTCTTATAATCCTTTTCTGGCAGCTGTCAATTTATGACATATTGTTCTGGGTTATTAATCCTGAATAGTTTTATGTCACTGACATATGCATATGCCACTAGATTTTGAATGTTTGAAATTTTAAACACATACCTGTCTTCAGTCAAGAGGCTTTCAGAATTTTTAGTCTCTACTCCTGCACTCAGTAGTCTAAAATTCCTCTATTTTCTTTTTAAATGGGTTCTTCTGGGGCTGTGGGGATGACTCCAAGGTTAAGAGCACTGGCTGTCCTTGCAGAGAATGTAAGCTCAGCTCCCAGCACCCACATGGTGGTTAATAAATGTTATAACCCTGGAATCTGAAGCCTGCTTCTGGCTTCTGTGGGCACTGCACAACACATGTGCACTTACATGCAGCCAAAACACTCATACATATAAAATAAACTAAAATAATAAAGGAAACAGGTTCCCTTATGCTAAGAGACTTCATAAATTATAATTAACATTCCTTACCTTCCCTACATTAAGAATTTGCTTGTCTGTAATGCTCAGTCATTTTACCTAATACCAAATTATGCAAAAGAAAAACCTTTTCACTAGTCAACACAACAATCTTCTTTGGAGTACAGTGAAATACCAAGAAAAACTCAATTTTCCTACAAACAAAACCGCTTCAAATTGTCCCAAAAGAGGCTAATGAAAAGGTAGTTATACTACCCTTTTGCTCACAGGTGAGGAAGAAGTTTAAACCTTGTACTCACATGTTTTTGTTTGAGACAGGCTCAATATATAGCCCTGGCTGGCCTAGAACTAGCGATTCAGACCAGACTGCCCATTTAACTTGCCTCCACATCCTGAGTGCAAAGATCACAAGGGTAAGCCCTATATCCTGCTAAGCTCAAATGTGAAATTTAAAAAACAAAAGGTGCTTTTTGATAGGTTCAAAGCGCAACTGTTCACAAGGGCAGAGTAGAAAACCACCTTAAAACAAAAACAAACCAGACACTAATAACTATGAAAGTACCCTGCATTAAGCACATTTTGCCAGTATTTCCTTACTAAGCCTTCCGTTTACTTGTCCTGGGCTGTGCGTGGTGGCACATGTTTTTAATCCCAGCCCTAAGGCAAAAGTAGGCAGATATCTGTGAGTGATGGAGGCCATCCTGGTCTACACAGTGAGTTCAGATGGGCTACAGGGAGACCCTGTTAAAAAAAAAAAGGCAAAAACAAAACTTACAACAAACAACGAAGACATTGTATTTATACACATAGTTCAGTAAATACGCTGTCATTTATAGATATCTCACTAAAAGGTCTTTAAAAAGGGCTGTGGCAGTCAGGTGTGATGGTGCATACGTTTAATCCCCGCACTCAGCAGAAGCAGAAGCACTCTGGAGACAGAGGCAGGCAGAGCTCCGTGAGTTCAAGGCCAGCCAGGTCTACATAGCAAGTTCAGGACAGCTGGGGATAAAGGGAAACCTGATCTCAAAAAGACCAAAAAAAAAAAAAGGAGGCGGGGGTGGGGAGATGGGGAGCTGTGGCCCAAGCAATGTGCTAGAAATTTATCCGGGCCCCAAATGACTATGCTGCACCCAGAACTCACCTGGATTCTGAAGGGCTATAGTTATTCAGTCTTATCTAGGTCCTGGGGTTTTCTTTTACCGATGCAGGATCTTGCTGTTCAAACCAGGCTTATTACAGTTCACAAGTCCTTCCTCAGCCTGCCTAATATAAGGTTCACAGACACACACCAACATCACCTGGTTCTGTGGTTTATTTTTTTACTTTTTATGGCAAAGTCATGACTTTAATATGTATTGTTTTAGTAACTTTCTTCTTAATAGCTTCCAACAGTTCATCTTTACTTACTGTAAGGAAATCAATCTAAATTAAACAAGTAAAACAAATTATACAGGAAGAAGTATGTAATTTTCCCATTGGATCTAAGGATGGGGGAACAAACCTCCACATTCCCCTTGTAAACTTATTCATATGACCTTTTTAGTTTGGAGGCTAATGTTCAGGGATGGGAACTGGGTAGCCGGGGAGCAACGTGAGGAAGACTTACAGGCTCAGAACCTTCTAAATCCTGAATTCTGAAATGTTTCACCTACTTAAAAATGCTGTTGATTAGTCTGCTACTTTTTACAATGACGTATTAGAACCACCTAGGGTAATTTATCCATTTTATCAGTCTACAGTCTGTTACTGTAGTAACAACAGAAAAGTGCTAGAAAAACAGTACTGTATGTGCCAGTTTACTAAGTACATTTAAATGACAGACTCTTCTTAGACACACTGGCGTTGTTAGGCTGATACTTGTTACTCAAGTATTCTGAGTATGGCAAAATTATAATTAAAAATTATGTTGGTCATAAGCATTTGACTTTTGAAATTCACTTAAACTTCAAAATTTATTATAACTTAAATTCCAAAACAAAGATACTTTGAGCATTCAAGGCTACTTAGATTAAGAAATTTTTTGACTTATTTATTTTTACTTTATGACTGTTTTAACCACATATGTAAGTACACCTATGTGTACAATGACTGTGTAAGCCAGAAGAGGGCGTGAGATCCCCTGGAACTAGGGGTCTGGATGGTTGTTAGCTGCCATATGGGTGCTGGGAATTGAATCCAGGTCCTCTGAAAGAACAGTCATTGCTCTTAACCACTGAACTATCTCTCCAGCCTTGATACTTAAAGCTATTATCTGGTACTTTACTGAGCAAAGTAGTGACTACATTTAGAGAGAACAAAAATTAAAAACTTTAAGACAAAACAACATCCTCTGGTAGGAATGATGGTTATAAAGGTTCATAAAACTTAAAGTTATTATAAGAGATTAGCCTATTATTCTAATAGCTGTGGCTTCATGTACTATTACTGTTTTTTTTTAAAAAAGAGGCAGACTGGAGAGATTGAGTCAATGGATAATAAAAATCACATACTGCTCTTCCAGAGGACCCATGTTCAATTCCAGCCACATCAGGTAGCTCACAACTGTCTGAAACTCCAGATCCTGGGCACCTGCACTCATGTGCACATACCTACCCACAGACGTACATATATACATATTAAAAAATACAGGCCAGGCATGGGAGTGCACACATTTAACCCCAGCACTTGGGAGGCACAGGCAGGCAGACCTCTGTGAGGTCCAGGCCAGCCTGGTCTACATATCGAGTTTCCAGCCAACTGGAGCTACAGGGAGACCCTGTCTCAACTCTCTCCCCCAGAAAATAAATAAACCTAAAACAAACAACTTTAGAGGTAAGAGTGTAGCTCAGGAGTGGTACTATGCACAGTAAGTAAATAATGAACCTGAGCAATGATTACTAAACAAAAGTAGCCTTTAAGAACTGTAATTTGGGGAACTGGAGAGAACAGCAAAAGAGCACTGGCTGCTTTTTCAGAAGACCCAGGTTCAGTTCACAGCATCCGTGTGGCAGCTAACTACCATCTATAATTCTAGTTCCAGGGCATACCACTCTTACAGAGGATACGGGCCGCATACCCAGCACGGTGAACTCCAGTTCCAGATCTGACCCTCTTCTATTTTCTCCCAGCACTGCACAACTGAGTGCATTTACATACATGCAGGCATGACACTCATGCACATAAAATAAAAATAAATAAATCAAGGTTCAGTGTGGTGGCACATGCCTATAATCCTAGCACTCGGGAGTCGAAGGCAAACAGTTGTGCATGAGTTCCAAGACCAGCCTTGTCTACAAAGCAAGTTCTAGGCACTGGGGGTTACAGGGAGCCCCTGTCTCAAAAAGACAAAATAACAACAATAATTAATAAAAATATTCTTAAAAGAACTGTAATTTTTAGTTATTATCCCAATTCAAAGACAAGAGTCTTCAAAACAGCTCTTACCAAAGAATACTTCATTATCTTCCAGAGAAGAATTAAAAAACAAGACTGTTACCATCTCAATGTCCTATGAATAAAAAGGCAAGTATTGCTCCAATCAAGAGAAGATTATAGACCGCTTTATGAAGGAGGAGAGAGATCCTGAACAAAATATTAATCTAACCCAACAATGTATTTAAAGAATTATTCACCATGACTAAATGGGATTCATCCCAAGAATGCAAGGGAGATTTAACATAAAAAAAAGTTAATCTAAATGTATCATTTTAATAACATGGAGAGGGGAAAACACCCCACAAGTTGTCTCTATGGAATCAAAATTTATTCTACAATACCCAACATCTTTCATCTTTTTATGGTTTAAAAAAAAAAACTACAGCCAGGCATGGTGGCACACATCTTTAATCCCATCACCCTAGAGGCTCGTCTAGGTGGATCTCTGTGACACAACAGGGAGACCCTTTCTCAGAAAAAAGAAAAGCAGTTGTTGAGATTTTTTTTCCCAGCTCTGAGACTCAAACTCAGGGCCTAGGGCCTGTTCATGCTATGCAAAGGCTCTACCAGAGTTATATATACCCCAGGACAGGTACCAATGATAAACCTTTTTGATTTTTTAAATTATTTTTTACTTTATGTGTATGCATGTATCAGTGTTTTGCCTGCATATGTGTAAGTGCAACTGTGTTATGCAATGCCTGTGGAGATCAAAAGTGGGTGTCAGATGCCCTGGAACTAGAATTATAGATGGCAGTTAGCTGCTACATGGATGCCGTGAACTGAACCTGGGTCTTCTGAAAAAGCAGCCAGTGCTCTTAACCACTGAGACAAGTCTACATCCGCTTTGTTTTGATTTCTGAGACAGGGTCAGTCTAGCCTAGGCTGGTCTGCAACTCACAGAGATTCTTCTATCGCAGCAACACCCCCCACAACCCACTGAGATTACATCAGGCTGAAAAAATATCCTCAAAAAGAAGTTGAGAAAGTAACTTCATTTATAGTAATATTCAGAAGAATGAAATCTTCATGAAGAAAGCTAAGAGAAACTTCCATGCTGAAGATTACAAAATTTTGTTGAAAAGAAATAAAAAAATCTAAATAAAGACATTCTGTGTTTATGAATAGGAAGCTATACACTGTTAAAATGTCAGTTCTACTGAAAGAAACTGAAATAGTCTCTACAATTGTTGCCAAAATTTCAAAGGCTATTCTGCAGAAATGAAAAGGTCTATCCTGAAATTCATCTGGAATCACAAGTCACAAAAAAATCTTGAAAAAGAATAAAGAACTCCTATTTCCTGACTTTGAAATTCAGACCATGACAGTAATTAAAATATGTATTACTGGGGGCTGGAGAAAAGGTTAAGTGGTTAAGAGCAACTGGTCACTCCCTGTAGGGGAACTGGATTAGGTTCCCAGCACCCACATAGTGGCTAATAACCATCTGTAACTCTAGTTTCAGGGGATCTGATGACCTTATCTGGGCTCTAGGGGCACTGTATGCATGTGGTGCACATACGTACAGATAATATATACACATAAAATAAAAATAAATATGCAGTATTAGCATAAGGACAAACACATATACTAACGGATTAGAATACAGAGCCTGGAAATAAATACTCACATACATGGTTAATGGGTTTTTGACAAGGATAAATTAACATTATTCAGTGGGGAAGGGCAATCATTTTTCAAGCAAAAGATACTGGGAAAGCTGTTTACCTACAAAAATTAACTCAAAACAGATGAAAGAACTGAATATGAGAATTTAAATTACATAACTTTAGAAGAAAACCCTGGAGAAAATCTTCCTGATGGTGGATTTAACAATGAATTTATAGATATAAGAAAAGCACAGCCAACCAAAGAAAAAAATGTATCAATTAGACTTCCACCAGAACAAATAACCTGTATATGTCAAAGGACACTATCAAGAAAAAAAAAGGGCAGGCATGAACTGTGAACCTAGAACTCTAGAAGTGAAAGCAGGAGGATCAGGAATTGAGGCCTTCCCCAGTTACATAAAGATGTTCCAGGTCAGCTTGGGCTACATGAGACTTTGCCTCAAAAATTCGAGAAAATATTTGCAAATCAATTATCCAGAGAGCAACACATGAAAAAGTAAAAGGAATACCTTACAATCATCTGTGACAAATCCATCTGCAATTCAAACACTAACACATATTTATAGTGAAGAGAAATAGTATTTGTAAAAAATGGGAACTCAAAACTTGTCTTCACTAATAAAATGTGAGTACAAAATGCATAAACAAGTCTGTTAACAGTAAAGATGTAAATAAGCTTTTCAAATGAACCATTGAGTGGTAGGGCTAGGGCTCAGCATTAGATCACTTGCCTGGCATGAGTGAGGCCCTAAACTCAATCCCCAGCACTGCTAAAAAGAAAAAAAAAAAAAAATCAAATGAGTACTAGATACTATTCAGGCATTTCTAGAAATGGAAGTACTTATAATTTTCCTAGCTTTGAAGCCTATGAATAAGCCAATTTGAATAAAACATGCCACAAAAATTAAATTTTCAAATATTAGCAGTGCATAAAAATTTTAAAGCCAAATCTTGTATGTCAGATATTTGTACATAAATAAAAACTGTTACAGATTATACATACAAAAATTTTAAAAATCAATAGTTCTCTAAGTATCATCAATAACAAAATAGAAATAATGAAAAGTTAAAGTGATACCTAAAACACAAGTACACAATGACTGTATCTTTCAATAGCCTGTTTAGAAGTACGGACCAACATGTCAAAAAGCCAGAAGCAGATATACCATGGGTGGTTTTCATGGTGTTTATTCTATTAAAAACAACTATCTGACATGCTAACATAGACATCCAGTGGGGATGGGATGGAAAGAGAGCAATGAATAATGACATACAAGAATAAAATGCCATAATGAAGTCCATACGTGAGCTAACTCTAAAAACAAAAAAATATGACAACTTATAAAAACAAACAAACTAGGGGCTGGAGAGAGAGCTGAGTGGGTTAAGAGCACTGGATGCTCCTGCAGAGGATCTAGACTCAGTTTCCAGCACCCACATGGCAGTTAACAACCATTTGTAACTCTAGTTCCAGGGGCTCCACCGCTCTCTTCTGGCCTCCATAGGCATTACATGCACTTGGTACACCTGTATACATGCAGGTAAAACACACAAATAAAAGTTTAAAAGTAAAAATAATTTTCTTAAAAGAAACAAACCATACAGGTATCCAAACAAGGTAAATCGGCAGTCATTACATGTTAAAAGTTTACTAAACAATAAATGTCATGCATCTGCCCTGTGCAGATGATACCACCAATAAACCGATGGTTTCCTGTGGACACGGTAGTTAATTCATGAATGAAGAAGTAGCTATACTTTCATATGAGTCAAAAGCTACTTAATGTCGCAAACACTTCCCTGTTACTCTATTTCAGGAAGATGCTAAAGTAAATGCATATGAAATGGAAGATGAAATGCAGATGAAACCTTCTCAAGCTTCACTTTCTAGAAAGGGGCAACAGTTCTCTATTACTACATTTCTAGACATGAGGTTTATGGATTTTTCTTAGGAGATTTTCTGAAGCAGTCAGCATGTGTGAATATTTCAGAAATATAAGCAAACTATTTGCTCAGCCTTCTGCAATAGTGATCTGACAGAAGCAGCAAAATATCTTTTATTTCTAATTTACACTCATTTTCACTATTTCTTTACGTAAAATGTTCATTAAAAAACTGTATTAAGCAAAAACACAAGAAAATACAAGGAAGTTTTCACAAGCTAATAACACAGATGATGTACTTATTGGGTAGGAACTTAAAATTCACTCAGAACTAAACAGAGCTGCGATGTGATAGCACATGCCTACAATCCTAGCTCTCTGGATGTAGAAACAGAAGAATGACATGTTTAAGGCCAGGATAAGCTATACAGTGAGACTGTCTCAATTTTTAAAATTTTATTTTTATTTTATACATATGAGTGTATTGCCTGCATTTGTATAAGTGCACCCATATCCTGTAATGTCTGTGGAGGTCAGAAGAGGGCGTTAAATTCCCTGAAGCTGGAGTCATGGACAGTTGTTAGCCACCGTGCAGGTGCTGGGAATCAAACCCAGATCCTCTGAAAGAGCAATCAATGCTCCACTAAGCCATCTCTCCAGCCCCTTCCCTGTAATCTCAGCACTCAAATGAGGCTAAGGCAGGAGTTAAGACCACCTTGGGCTATAAGGAGAATTCCAGGCCAGAAGAGGCAATGTAGCAAGACTATCTCAAAACCATAAAGTTAAAGTATCTAGTAGAAGCAGATGACATGTTCAAAGAGAACAATCAGCACTGTGTGTGTCTATGTCTGCATGTGGGTCTGAGCGTCTTTGTTGTCTGTGTGTATGTCTGTGAGGTGTGTATGACTGTACATGTGTGAATGTGTCTATGTGTGTATGTCACTTTTTGTGTCTCTACGTGTGTCTGTGTCTGAGAGTAATGTGTGTTTGTGTGTTGTGCCTATACGTGTGTGTCTGTGTATGTCTTTCTGTGTGTGAAGAGGTTTTTTTTTTTTTCTTTTGTTGGTGTGTGTTTCTGTGTATGCAGTGGAAGGCTCAAAAGCAAATGATACCTGAGTAACAATGAACAGACCTAGTGTCTACTCTGGGGTTCTATACCATGTTTCACATGATAAGGAACCAAGTCCTTGGAAAAACAGCCAAACCTTACAGGAAGATACAACATGGGTCTAAAGCATCTTCTTTTTCCAGCAACTAATGAAATGCCAAATGAACAGAGAACTCTGAACAAAAAAACTAAAACAACAGTAATGGATTATAAACCACTTTAAAAAATAAGAACTGCAAGTAAAGAATAAATGCACAATCAGGAAGACAGAAGAGTTCTTCCAATAGTCAAATGCAAACTGTAAACTGTAAAATTTAAAAAAATCACCATTTTGGAGCTGGAGAGATGGCTCAGTAGTTAAGAGCACTAGCTGCTCTTACAGAGGACCCAGGTTCAGTTCCCAGCACCCACATGGTGGCTAAAAACCACCTGTAACTCCAGTTCTAGGGAATCTGATGCCCTCTTCTGACCTCTGTGGACAATGTACAACACAGGTATACTTACATATATTCAGGCAATATACATATACACATGAAATCTGAATTTAGTAACTGCAAGGGAATATTCCTTAATAAGCTCTGTAGCATTAAGCAGGAAGAAAGCACAATGAATACTAACTAGCCTCTCAAATGTGCATAGTTTTAGAGACTCTGGTGTATAAAGCAGTGGGGAAAGGAAGGAAGGAGGAAGTGATGAGGCAAAAACCTGAATTTCGGTAAAGACAGCATGGAACTCACGAAACACTATAATTTTGAAGTTATTTCAAAATAAAAAATTCAAAAGAGACAGAAAAGAAACAGATGTACTGACATTCCTCAAAAGATACACCTGAAGTCAGCTCTGTACCTGGGACAATGGGTCCCAGGGGACTCTGGTCAAAGTTCACTGGGTCTATGAAGCATATAGGGGGAAAAAAATCTGATTTTTTTATTTTGTTAGAGATTTTATTTTTATATATGGGGTGGTTTGCATGTGTGAGTGCAGATGCCCGAAGAGTCCAGAAGAGGGTGTCAGATCTCCTGGAGTTTGAATTACAAGTACCTGTGAGGCATGCAACGCAGGTGCTGGGAAACAACCCTGGGTCCAACTCTGAAGACCCCAAAGTTGGATTTTAACTTTAAAAACCTTTAATTGATACTTTTCTTCAATGATGAATACAGGCAACCAACAACAGTACATTCGGGAGTACCTGTGATTTTACCACTTAATAGAAATCACATTTTTCCCAAAATAATGTATATACCATTCAGCATTTTCATAATAAATAGCAGTTACACTCACTGATATAATGTATTTAAGCAATACATTGTAAAAAGCATGTAACAGTACAGAATTTTTTTATTAAAAATCTTTATTTTGTGCATATCTATGTGCCGCTTCATGTGTATAGACTAGCCTGACATCGCGTGACTTCCTCACCTCTCCACCCTATTTTTTGAGACAAGGTCTCTCAGGATCCAGCTGTCTCCACCTCCTAGCTCTGAGATTACATATGCAGGCAAAACACTCCCACACATGAAATAAAAATAAGTAAAACAAAAAACTTTTAAGACCCCAGATCCCTGGTCTTCTGACTCAGAGTTATTCAACAGACATCTGCTAAGCCACTCTCCATGGTAGGCACCAGGGACACATAGAAAGCATAATAGAGGCCAGCCAGATATTAGCAGGTAAAGGTGCTTGCTGCCAAGCCGGACAACCTGAGTCTGATTCCCAGCCACACGCTGAAAGGAAAGAACTGATTCTGATTCCTGAAAACTGCTTCTTTGATGGGTGTTGGGAATCAAAACGCAGGCTCTTATGTTGTGTGGCAAAACCACTTTACCAACTGAGCCATCTCCCTAGGCCTCTATAAATTTGCTTAATTATTTCACTAATTTCAAAAGAACTTGATTCTTTGTGGCCCTATGAATTTATTTTATTCATTTACAAATGTTAACCTGAAAAGTAGACTATGGGCTTCAGACTGCCAAGAGTTCCATGTTTCAAAAGAAGAATGACTTCTCTATGGTACAGACCCCTTCGCCTACTTGCAAGTATACATAATGAGACAAATTAAAACATATCAACTTCTATAACAAATTATAGAACAGTGCACATTGATCATGAATATTAACTCTAACTTTATTTAGTTCCAAATTTCCTATAATTACTAGAGCAAAAATTGCTCAAAAAATAGGAACTTTAATGTCACACAATCAAAGCATCAAATAACAAATGTACCAGTCATATACACACAAAACACACAGGAACAGAGCACCTATGAAAATGAATCAAGACAGTGAAATGCCTTATAATTAAGTGCTTACACAGCTTAAAGAAAATGGTTTAAAACAACACTATTTACCATTTCTCTTTAGGGAAATTTTTGATAATTTCTTTAATGATTGGCTGGTAGCAAGCATCCCTTTCTGCTTTCCCAGTTTCACTCCAGTCTCTTACAAACTGTTTCAACGTGGATTTTAATTTATCCATGTCAAATGTAGAAGCTGGCATAATCTTCCCATTCCCCTGTTACAAAACAAAAGTGAGTTACTTTCTGAGAGTTAATTTTGAATATGGTTAAATAAACACATATACTAAGAGACTACTACTATTTAGTAGATAAATCACTAGCCTCACACCTCAACAGGGTTCAAGTGCCACCGGAGATCCCACATGAAAAGAGTTTGGTGTCTCACTTCTACCCTCAATAGATTAAGGTTCATTAATTATAAGACTACCACAGAATTAAGCAGTCCTGGCTCGTAAAAGGATCAGAACTGAGCTGCTATGGGAACAGAACATCCTAGCCTCTTTATGAGAGGGAAGACACTCCCCCAGTTCATTGATGGGCAGCATGAAGAGGTTCTCACCGGAGTGACCCAATTTCATGTGTCCTGAGATATAAAAAGAGATTTCCGTTTCTATTACTGCTGGTCCCTTGAGATTTAAGTGAAAATGTTTTTTTCTATAAGTAAAAGATGAACATCAATAGATACAAGATAGTGAAAAAAAATGAGGGAAATTAACTTTATATAGCTAGTAAAGTATTTTAGAAAAATTTAAGTTACTCTATAAGCTAGAACATACAAAACCCATGCAAAAACAGAAAGTGCCAACAATAACCTAAGTATTAAAAAAAAACTTGGTGCCCAAATCTAGTCTCCGGCATACTGTTCTTCTAGCCTCAAAGGACAGCATACACTCAAAAATTTTAAGCAGAGCTGATGACCTCACAAGATAATAAAATTGAAATCCAGAGACAACCCAAAAGCCTTGACAGCTAGAAGCTAAACCCTAGAAGGAAAACAAATGGAACAAATTTTCACATACATCTTCTCCATATTCTTTGTTTTCAAACATATGTATGCAATCATTCACAATGGTCAGCAGTATTTCTTGATTATGATCAATGCATTTCCGGATCTTGTCCAAGTGTAGAGGAAACTGAGGAAGTAGTTTCTGCTGATTATCTGGAAGTGATCGAAACTGTCTTTCTGTTCGGTTCACTCGTTCATGCATACTGGTGCTAAAACATAAAAGGTGTTTTTTCATTGGCATAAGAATTCTCTCACCAGAGGCCAACCTTACTTTTAGATTGTCATTCTACATAACTATTCCCTTGTGCTGGACACTGCCCTTCACTTATGATCCTTGGGCTTTTGCAGTAGCAAATCGAAGTTTGATATAGTTTTTATCACAAATACTTCTCAGAGCAATCAATAACAATAAAATGGTTTTTAACTAGTACAATTAGACATGTACAAATAAATGGAAAAAGGAAAAATAAAGATTGATATAATTCATTTTATAACTTTAACTTTCAAATTAACATCTCTTGGCAAAATTAAAGGATGCCTTAGATAAATTTCTCCATCAGTGAGTGACCAAAGGCTATTGTGAAAATAAGTCAAATAGCCTGGACACAGCTAGGGTAGAGCACTTGCCCACATGCCTAATGGGCCTATGGTTAATCCTCAGAACAAAAATAAATAAGCAGTAAATACCTTAGAATATAAAATATGTTTTGAAATCAACTTAAAGCCAAATTTAATTTTGAAAAATATATACTACAGAGGTATGAGACAAAAGAAAACTGAAATTCTATAGGGTTTTTAATATAACATTTACAATCTGGGTTCCAATAGTTTCCGGGTAACTCTAGCAGACATTTTGGAAACTGATTATTTATAAAATCAGAAAGCAAATACATTTCTCTCTCTCTCTCTTTCTTTCTGTTCTTCTTGAGGCAGGGTCTCTGTATGGCCCAGTTGGCCTCAACCTGCTATGTAGATCAGGCTGGCGTTAAACTTAAGAGATCTGCCAGCCTTTGCTTCTTTAATGTGCTGAGATTAAAGGCCCCACCATACCTGGCTAGAACATCATTTTAAAAAATTAAGTGCATACTCATACTTAAATGTCATTTTACATCAATCAAACTGGCAAAATTTAAAAAACCTGACTAGATCAAATGCTGGTGAAATTGTGGAATAATCAGAACACATCACACTGATGAATGCACAATGAGTACACCCATGCTGGAAAACAGGAACCTTCTTCTTTAATATGGCATTTGCCCTGTGACCTAGCAGTTCTGCTCCTATACATATAGCCAGAATCTTTTAAACTGGTACCTGAAACATGAACAAAGTTCAACACAGTACTGTCAGAAACAACAAACCCCAAAATCTAGAAACAACCAAAAGGCCCATTATCAATAGACAAAATGTTGAAACTCCAGGTAGACCACAGAATGCAGGGAAGTGAATCAAGTACAGTGACATATAATGATACAACTAAAAACTAAGAACACAAATGACTGTTGAACACAGCACACACACGTGATATATACCCATTTTACATAAAATTAAACAACACTGTGACCTGCAAACACAAGGAAAAAGATTCAGGAGCATCCTCACTTTAAAGAAAGTGATGGAACAGTGTGTACGTGCATGCACAAACTTGATAAAAACTGGGCGGTACGCTCCCAGGTATGCACTATAATATTCTATAAACAAATAATATATGCATTTCTTTAAAATGTACACTGAAGACAGTATAACAGCTCTGAAGTCAGATCTGAATCTGGGTTGTCACTTGTTACTATGTGATCTCTTTTGTACCTCAAAGTGTCTCAATAAAACAAGATAGCAATAAATAATGATTTTAGAAGTATCATTTGTTGAAATTTAATAAATGCCAAGCATTAACCTATGTATATAACAGCCCAGTTTGAGCAAATCTCCACAAAACCACACAAGGTAGGTAACATTACAGTCCTCTGTCCACTCTATAGCTTTCATTGGAAACCGGAAGTTATGTATGGAGTATTCAGTAAACACAGCAGGGTTTGGACATGAAGTTCTCCTTAAAACAAACAAACAAAAGATTCATGCACAAAGGCTTGGTCCCTATCTGGCACTCTCTAGGGAGGGTCTGGAAACTCTAGGAGACAGGGTATAGCTGGAGGTCATGTATCAGGGCACATCTTGGACATCTTGTTTTGGGCCCTGGTTGATTTTTTTCTCCTCCCTGGCTGTCAATGAGGTTAGCTGTTCTGCTTTTCCCCCATCACAATGGACCCAAAATTCACCTCTGAAGCTGTGATCCAAAATAACATTATCCTTTCCTTTAGTTGTTTATATTGGAGATTTTTTGTGAGTAGTAGAAAGTCTGATTAATAAAGCATACAAAAAATAGCAGGCATATCTACTCTCTCTACATATTAATATGCTCAGTGACTTAAAAATGTAAAAATGCTAAAAGAAAGCGGGACAATCACCCTCTTCTAGGAACCACTTCTAACTTTCAACATATTACTATTTTGTAGATGTTTAAAACAAATCCATCCACAACTGAATACTGACAAAGTCTAGTATATGTGTCTATGGGATAAAAGTGATATTATATGTACAAAGTGGAATGATCAAAGCAAGCTAGTTAGGCCATCCCTTTACATCCTGTGCCCTCAGGGAAGCCGGTGACCTCAGACAACAAACCCTACTTCTCCCCACCTCCGCCATGTGGTTAACACTCCACTCTCTGTGTGACTGTTCTAGATTCCACACCTAAGAATATGAGGTATCTGTCTTTCTGTGCCTCGCTTATTTCATGTAACACCTACTCAAAATGTGGCACCAAAAAAGAAAAGATCACTAAGAACTGGTAAGGAGTACAAAATCTCAGGCTACATTCAAGTCCTACTCAGCAGGAGTCTACTTCAGACCCACAGGTAATTCAGATACACTTGAAAGTTTGAGAAGTATTTATAATTCTTCATCCTTACCAAAAGAATGTTTCAAGTTGGAAAAACATTCTCAAATATAAAGAGTATAACAATTAACATTCCATTTTATGCAAGCAAAATTTACTAAGCTATGTGGCAACTATTGGGCACTTAAGATACTTTCACATGTCTTTACTGTGAACTTTTGTGTGTTCTAAATCTGTCTGTATTCGCTACAGTTTGAATGTAGCCACAAAAATGCAGTTAAAATTAAATCCTCATTATAAGGTATAAAGAGAGTAGAAATTTAAACCAAGTATGGTATTTGGAGGTAGGACCTTTGGGAGATAATTAAGGTTCAATGATACCTAATCCAATGAGATTGTGGCTTTATAAGAAAAAGGAGACTTGAGCCAGGATGACCTGCCTTGCCTTAGGCTCTGTAAACTCTTCATCAAATGTGGTCCACAAACTTAAGCTTCCCAATGTTACCACTACAAACCAAATACCTTTTTTCCTTATAAATAAGTTACTCGAACAGAGGAATCCAGTTATAGGAACAGAAAATGGCTGAAAACAATATTTAAGAAAAGCAGCATAAATTTCCAAAAGTAGAATTATCAGATCTAAAGTGATAGTTTTAAAAAGATTTTATTTTTGTTTTAAATTATCTGTCTATGTGTGGGTATGCGCACTTGGAATCTGGAAGAAGGCAATGGATCCCCTGGAGCTGGAGGGTCAAACAAGGGAGCTCAAATGGGAACTAAGGTCTTCTCTAAGAGCAGTATGTGCTCTTAACCACTGAGCCATCTCTCTAGCCCCAGCATAAGCTGTTTAAGGGAGGGAGGGGTGTTGAAACAGGGTAGCCCCAGTGGCCTAGAACTCACTACGTAACCAGGCTGGCCATGATCTCAGAAATCTGCCTGCCTCTGCCTCTGCCTCCTGAGTGCAGGAGGTGTGCTACATCACACTAAGTATTTTTAAGGCTCTAAATGCAAAATGTTTTTCAGAACTATCCTATCAATTTATATCCCTAAAGTTGTCTTAGTAAATTAGGCAAACAGCAGAGCTGCCACAACTTAAAATTCCCTGTCAGCAGTTTTAACAGCCTTAAGAACTTTCTTCCTAGTGTTGGTGGGCAGTGAATGTGCCACATCTTCCTCCCACTACACTTAAAACTCATAACCAAAATAATAAAACTGATTTTAGCATGTGTCCCCTTCCTGAACAGCTAACATTGCTGAATGATACTCCATATCATCTACACAAGAGCATGGAGAGGCTTGCTACCTAGGAATTCTTTGGTTCTTCCACATAGACTACTTACTACCATGGCAGCAGGGAAGCTGAGTTATGCTGTATTTACCAATACAACAGATGAGCAGGACGAAAGGCACCTTTCTTAACCCCAGGTGATCTAGTGGTATGCAGAGCTAAAAGAATGTCCACCCTGGGCAATTCTTAACAGGTCTAAGGGAGTGTGGCTTAGGGGTGCAGCATGTATTTGGGGACCTTGGGTGCAATCCCTAGAACCATAAAGAAATAGGGGAGCGGAAAGGAGAGGAAAAGGTAGCATTGCCAAAGCTGAAGACAAAGTCTGATCCTTACTATGGTAGTATATATAACTGGGGCTAACTTCACTATCCTAAGCTACGAACGGCCTCCTTCAGAAACAGTTATGCAAGCCCCTTTGTTTATATGTGCAGAGTGAACAGATTTAAAGACCTTGTTTGGCCCTCCAAACTTCAAACAGTATTTACTGCCTGGCCTAGTAAAGAAACTTCTAGAACCCTACTTTTAAGTAATGTTTTAGGGCTAGAGAGATGGCTCAGTGGTTAAGAGCAGTGGCTGCTCTTGCACAGGACCGGGGTTCAGTTCCCAGCATGTGGTGGCTAAGAGCCATCTGTAACTTCAGTGCCAAGAGATCTGACACCCTCTTCTGACCTCCACAGGCACTGAATGACATGGGATACACTTATATACACACAGGCAGTATACTCATAAACATAAAATAAAAACTATTTAAAAAAAAAAAAAAGAATGTTTTAAGACAGACTCCTTGGTTCTGAACTAAATTGGCATCAAGAGAGAACACTTAAGAGTCAAAAGGCATTCTTTTTGCCCTATGACCTTTACTCTAAATCTTCTACATATTTAGTAAAACATTTAGTGGTAAAACCAAGTCCTCTAAAATATGTCAGGGGTCTCAAATAGAACTGGCCATAAGAACTTGCTTTAATGATGAAAAGCCTTGAATGCACATATCCAGTACAGTACACACCACAGGTATGGAACACGTGAAATGTGCCTAATGAGACTGAGCGCTACATTTTAATTTAAGTTCAAGTCTATCTAGATGAGTTAGTGACTGCTGTGTGAACACAGCAAGTCTACACGACCAAAGTATGTGGAAAGCCAACACAATGCTTTCCATGCACCTTACTTCTCACTGGCATTTTAAAATCTCATCTTTGATGCTATGCTACTTTCTATTCGGAGATTTGTTTCAGAGACAGGATATGGGAATACAAGATTTTAAAATTTTTCTTCAGTCCCACACTGAACTGGTAGAGAGAGATGATGCACATGAAGTGTTACTATCAGGAATGAATGCACACAGCACCCTTTCTGTACTCACACCAAGACTAGTTCCAGACTCAAGCTCCCTTCCCCAAGTCCAAAAGCCTATTGAACACCGAACAATACACACCAATTCTAAATTGCTTCAATATATTAAAACTAAGGACAATTATACATGTTCAACCGAATCTACTATGCTGCCAAAGTGTTTCTCAGTATTCTCTTTTCATTTTCTATAATAAAATATGCCATACTGGCCCTATTACTGGTTTAGTTAGTAAATTATTTCATCAAGATCTTTTAAAAAATATTTTATTTACTATTCTATGTGTATGAGTGTACTGCCTGCATGTAGGTGCACCCATGTCATGCAGTGCCTGTGGAGATCAGAAGAGGATGTGGAATCCCCTGAAACTGGAGTTAAGGAAAGTTGTTGGCTGCCATGTGGGTGCTGGGACTCGAACCCCGAACCTCTGCAAGAGCAGCCAGGACTCTTAACCACTGAGCCTTCTCTCCTGCCCCTCACCAAGATCTTTGATCCTAAGAAATGTCTGTCATGTGTGGCTACAAATGTAGCTTGGTGTAGGGCCCCCTAGCGGTAAGCTGTCACAAAAGTTAAATAACTTTAAAACTTCTACTGAGCAAGCTACTAAATTCAAAACAGTAACAAAGTAGTGTAACTACTAGCGCAAAATGGTCAGGACAATTGGAGAAGTTACTTCTTTGCCACTATGTTTTATTTGTTAAAAATAGAGCTTCGATAACATTGCCAAGCAGAGACATAAAAATAAGGCTCAGTCCCTGCCCTTGAGGAGGTCACAGTTGAGGAAAAGATTTATACATAAAGAATTATATAAATGAGATGAACATTTTTTAAAAGTTTAGCCGGAGAACAGTAGGGTCCTATCTAGAGTGGTTTTACCTGCACAAGGGGTCATGTCTCTGGTTCCAACTGCAGGGACTCTACCACTTACTGGAATAAATGTGTTCGCTTTACCTGAAAAGCCAGGAGCTTTAAGACCCTTTTAGATCTGCAATTACGCATTTCTAACTGGGAAATTTAAACACCTATCTAGAGGAAACGTTCAAGTTAGAAAGTTGTATGAGCAATGACGAACATCCCCATGGGGTCGTCCGCCGCGCCTATTCCATATACATTCGCAGAATAAAAGAACATACCGCCGACCCCCGTGCCGGTCCCGTTTTCCTTGCTAATTAGCATAGTTTAGAGTACCGGGATCACCCCTGCCCTCGTCACCCACAGTTAGAACCACCGAGCCGCATCTTTCAAGCGGTCGCCACCGAGGTGCACGTGCGTTCGCAGCGCCCAGGGACAGGAAGAGGCAACTTGGTAAGCCCGTCCCGCGGCGTCCCACGTGCAGGTGAACTTGGCTCGGTGAAAGCTCAGCCGGGGAGACACCGCGGGGCCCCGATCGCAGTCGGTCTGCCCTCCTGCCACCTCCAGCCCGGTACGGCACTTGGGTCACCCCAAAGCCAGACCGTGCGCGACGGGTGGGCGAGCCGCGGCGGACCCCGACTGCGGGCCCGGGGCGGGCGGCTTACCCGTAGTAGCGGAACGCGTTGATGATCTTCCAGAAGTGCTCGCGCTCCAGCCGCTCCTCGTCCTCCTCGCCGCGCGCGGCGGCCCCCGCCGCGGTGGCCGAGCCCAAACGCCCGGCGGAGAACTGCACCTCCACCTCCTCGCCGCGCCCGCCGCCCTCCGGCTGCTGAGAGGCGGGCGGAGCGCGCCGCCGTCGCTGCATCGCCGCCGCGGCCCGTGGCCTGGCCCGCCTGCGTCTCGCCGCGCTGGAGTGCGCCGTGGCGGCCGTCCGGGCCTCCTCTAGACGGCGCCCGGCGCGACCATGGCCCCCGCCAGCGGCGCGCCCCGCCCCCGCCGCCCTCAGGCCTCCATTCGCGCTCCGCTCCGCCAGGGCTTCGGGACGCCCGCACCCCGCGCGCACGCGCACTCGCGCGGGCGCTGCTTCGACGAGGCCCCGGCGGCCGGCGCTCATTTGCTGCCGGGCTTCCGCGACAACGCGATGACGTACGGGTCGCTTGTGGGGGCGGGGCCTCGGGCCAGGTGGAGGAGGAGCTTCTCGCTGGGGGCGGGGCTTGGGCGGCTGGCACCTGTGAGAACTGCGAGGGCGTGACCATGTGCCAGATTGCACTGGACCGGGCCGAGGGCGGGGGAACGCAGGCCCAGAGCTTCAAGGGAAGTTTCCCGAAAGGAAAACAGAAATGAAAAAGAAGTCTTCCTTGAATTTATTTCCATTTTTTTCACTGTAGAAACTCTAAAAGGGAAGGTCTTGTATTCACTTTTTAACCTATTTCCTTAACGGATTTCTTTTAATACCTAAGGAGCTGAAATGCACAATCACCTCTGTTTGCTTAGCAACCTAAAAAATTCCTAACCCTGACCTGGCCAAGTCCCTCCCTCATTTAGGGTGTTGAGGCAGAAGGCTCTCCTGTTCCACGTCAGCCTGGACCACAAAGCCTAACGATGGCAGCAAATGAGGAAAATTCAGAAACTTTGCAATCCTATTACACCCTTTCGCCATCCAAGATCTGCCTTAATCACTTCCCCTTTGTTGCCTCCAGTGCAGGAACCTGCACTTAATGTTATTCTCAGTAATTCATTCCAATCAATTTAATACACCACCTTAACAAATCATTGTTACAAAATAATAGTAAAAAGGAAAAACTGTCATTCAGAAGAGTTAAGAATGTCCAATGATCACAAAGTTTATTAAAAGGATATATTGAAAATAAAGTGACTTCATCTTTTCATGATTTAAATTAATTGAAATAAAGTCAATGACAAAATCTTTTAATGTTAAACTTACATTTCAAACTAAAATTCCCTATAATTTTAGTGCTAAAGATTTGGTTTTATTCATGTGTGTGTATGGGTGTGATGTCACCATGATTGCAGGTCCTTGTAGAAGCCAGAAGAGGGCTTTGGATCCCTCTGGAGCTGGAGTTAAAGACAGTGGTGGATCCCCAGAACCAAACTCCAGTCCCCCAGAAGAGAAGCAAGCACTTTTAACCGCTGGACCGTCTCTCCAGCCCTCTGTTTTTTCTGCTTTTTATGTATGTTTTGCTTGCATGTCTGTAAGTGCACCTGTGCACCTGGAGGACAGAAGAGGGCATTGGATCTCCCAGAATTGGAGTTACTGACAGTTGTTAGCTGCCATGTGCATGCTGGGAACTGAACCCAGGTCCTCCCCACTGAGCCATCTCTCCACTCCACCCCACTCCATTCCCCTTTTAATGAAAACAGCACCTATATTGATAGTTTAGGGCTGCCACTGACAGTTCACAGAGACAGACAAGAAAAAATAAAAGTACACAATTGCAGCACCGAGGCTAATACTCAACCTCATTTTCATCTTCAGCACCTTCTGTTCCTTTTGCCTCATGATCCTTTTCGAGGGCAGCTGTGTCCTCTTGAGTCACAGAAAACTCTGCTTCTTCATGCCTTCACTCCTGTACCAGTGTACACGAACGTGTGCTTGGCATACATTAGATCAAACAGATGGTCTAGGCAAGCCTCGATCTCAGCAGTGTCTGTGATGTTGCCCAGCATGCAAGATACCAGCAAAGCTCCTGGTATCTTGGCCAGGTCTCCATCAGGTACTACAGTGGGAGACTGATAACTAAACCCAACGTATAACCACGTAGGGCACTGTCCAAAAACTGCAGCATTGACATCCCACATTGCCACAGTATAACTGGCAGCAAGCCATGTATTTACCATGGTAAGAGTCATACTTTGCCATCTGGTTAGCGACTCAAAGCAGACATCAGAGATCTCTGCTAAGTAAGCTGCTGGAGGGTAGTGAGTAAACTTTCTTGGTAGAAATGTCAGGGTCATATGTGGCCTGAGGGAAGTAGGTTCAGGGGGTAGGGTAACAGGGTCTGGGTAAATGGAGGACTCCAACTTGAACTTGTTGCCCAAATCAACAGATTTCCCAAGAGATATGAATCCAGGGCCAGTCTCTCTACCAGCGCTTCAAGATAGCAAGACCGAAAGATCTGTGAGCCAGTCAGCTCACTTGTAAATTCAGTCAAGATGAGATAATTGACCTTCTTGTGTAAGGACCCTCCCCAGAAATGAAAAGTGAAGGCTACAGCAAACTTGACTCCATTTTGTTAGAGAAAAACCTCTGCTATGTAAGCCTGATTTCCCAGCTCCAGGAAAGACCACAGTCTTTCTCACACTCATAGGAAAACACCTGCAAGGACATAGCCTTCAAATACCAGACAGTTTTGTAAAAACACCTTACTTAGGACTACATGAAATCTGGTCAGGTTGACCAAGGCTAAAATCAGAGACATAAACAAGACCTTGTAACATCATTTGGTCAGCACATTCCACGGGCCCTGTTACCTTAATATGAGTAATATGCTTTTCGTGCCAGCGGGCTTCCTTAACCAATCCCAACCCTTGTCCCTCCTCTCTTTGTTTTAACCCTATAAAAGATCACCTCACCCTCCACTCGGGGCCACTGTCTTATCACCTGCTTCATCAGTGTGTCAGACTGTGGACCGAGCTCGAGCTTGCAAATAAAGACCCTTTGTTCTTGCATCAGATTTGACCTCCCTGGTAGTCTTTTGAGAGGATTCTATAACCTGGGCACAACACTTGCCCATGGTGTTCTATGTCCGGGCAGTTATTGGCAGCATCCTCCTTTCCTGTGATGAACTATCCAACGTGGAAGAGCTGGCAGTAGGCACCAGGTCGAACATCAATAACTGTGGGTTCCAGGTCTACAAACACTGCCTTGGAAACATGCTTGCCAGTGCCTGTCTCAATGAAAAAGGTATTGAAGGAGTCACTCCTCCCCTAATGGACTTGTCACTTGATATCTGGCCGTCAGGCTGGATGTCATTCTAGGGAGTAGTGTGATGCCCACCTGGATACCAGGCTGGCTAATATGAATAGAGATGCATTCACATATGTCTGAGCCTTGTAGAGCTCCAGGACAATGGGGGGAATAAGGGAATGGTGACAAGGAACTCCTACTGACAGACCATCAAGGTGTCTGTCAACAAGGGGGAGAAGCAATGTCTTAGTGTATGTCTGATTAGTCAGGCACCATTATATGATTCAAACCTCCAAGGGAAAATGCAAAGGATTATGACTATGGATAGTTTCTTGAACCCTGCCCATCCCTTAGTATTGGTTACTTTTCTGCTGTGATAAACACTGTAATCAAGATAACTTAAAGAAAAGTTAATTTTGGCTTACAGTTTCAGAGGGATTAGTCCATCATGGTGGGAAGGCGTGACAGCAAGCAGTAAGTATGATGGCAGGAGTTGAAAGTTGAAGGCTCCTATTTTCAACAGCAAATAGGAAGCAGAGAGTGAACTGCTTGTGAGGTGAAGCTCCAGACTCTGGGAGCCCACCCCCACTGACGAGCTTCCTCCAGTCAGACTACACCTCCTGACAGCTCCATGACCTTCCCCAAACAGTGCCACCAAATGTTCACACCTATTGAGGACATTTCTCATTCAAACCACCACACCTTTGTGAGGACTAGCTGGACTTCTAAAATATGATGCAATCTAACATTTATCATCACATTTTCAAATTATTGTTCCCTATTGGGTCACAATTGTTCATTCCTCAATTCTGTGATGTGTGTCACTACCTTCCTTTAACAATGGAAGAAACATAGTTCAGATAAATTAATTTCCTGCCAGGACACATAAATTGCAGGTCTGAAATTCTTCCTTTATTTCTTCCTTTCTGTCTTTTTAAGGACTGTGTTGCTTGTCATTTTTTAACTGAAGATCACTGGAAAACAGTGGGAGGAAAGGTTTCTCATTTTCACATTGTCACTTAGTAATTATACGGCTTTTCTGGAAAGTTGCTTGAAGTCTGAATTGTATTATTTGTAGAATGTATATAATATCTTTTTCAAAGGGTCACTAAGAGAAATAATTAAAGTAATAGATGCTCGGTCTATTATTACAGAAACATGCTTTCTCCCCTTCTTTTAGAGGCCTTTAGAATATGTTTTTAGCCTTCTTTAAAAACATTTTCCTTAAGACTTCCTTGACTTAACTTCTTTGCAATGACTTTCCCCTTAAGCTCATCTTCCCAAAGCATGAAATCATATGAGCTAAAGACTAGGGAATATTTTCTTCAGAAGGTCAATCCATCTCCAGGAATAACCAAAAAACATGAAAACTGCCATGTTTTCTTCAGATACTCTACAGACCCGTTAAGAAAGCAGTCAAAGCTCTTCGGTTTGTACACTGATGGTGAGCATGTCAAGTAACAGATCTGCTCTAGAAGATCGCGCAGAGAAGTGTGCTGTGTGCCAGTTTCCAACTTGCCTGTGAGACAGAAAACCTGTATCTACTAGTTACATGTAGCAGATTCATTACTTACAGATGGACAAAAAGGGTGAGCACTGTGAATTCTCCTGGAACTACAGTTATGGATGATTGTTAGCTGTTATGTGGGCGCTGAGAACTGAACTCTTGTCCTCTAGGAAAACAGCTGGTGCTCTTAACCACTGAGCTGTCTCTCCAGCCCCTTTTCTTATTATTTTAAGACCCAAATATGGTCTCCTTAACCTAGATCTCTCTATTAGAACAAAGAACTTATCTCAGAATTAGCTAGTTACAAGTCAAAGAGCACACATAAAGAGTTCTACTACACAGCAACCTTGACCTGTCCTTTCAGAGAACCCAGTTCTGGCTTCCAGGGGCATTGCATGACACAAGTACACGTGAATACATGCAGGCAAAAAAAAAAAAAAGAGTAAATAAAAATTTTTAAAATGAGCGTACACTATGGAGTTTGAGGTAGGTTCCCAGAAAACGATCACCTGCATCTTAAGTGGATCTCTGTAGTATCCAGGCATGATCTGTGTACAAATGTGCTTTAAGGCTTTCAGTAGCTATTCACAAATTGAACATGAAAAGGCCTGTTACTATTGTTATTTTATTGTTGTTAAAAAATGAAGTAAGGGGTTAAAGAGACTGCTCAGTGGTTAAGAGCACTGATTGCTCTTGCAGAGGACCTGGGTTCAACTCCCAGCACCCACATGGTAGCTAACAACCATCCTAACTCCAGTTCCAGGGGATCCCTATGCCTTCTTCTGACCTCTATGGGCATTGCATGACACTGGTACACTTATACGTAAGCAGCACACTCATACGTATAAAATAAATGAATAATAACATATTTCTTAAATGAAGTAAAAGGAATTTGGGGTAAGTAATAAGTGCTAAATAAGCTTTCTAAATAAATAATAAGTTATCTGCTTTGATGAGCCAGTAGTTCTTTCCAGGGGCCCAGAATCACTACAAAAATGTCTTCCCATTCCACAAACCCTGTTGTTTCTGCGGGGTAACATTTCTTGTTAAAGGAATTCTTTGAATCAACATTGTTTCCTGCTCTCCCATACAAAAGTGGAGGCCTGACTTCCTCAGCAGGGACATGTATACACTTTAAGGAGCCAGCCAATGAGATTTAACCAAATAAAATATTTTGGAAAGAGATATGCATTGTTTTTCTCTAAAGCGTCAAAGTAGTAATCATGGAGAGAAAAATCGGCATTTGATCGCTTACACAGACTGTGTTTTTTGTTTTAATTACCTACAGTAGTAAAGTCCAGGGCACCAAAACATGTTTAGGCCAATGGACAATAAGGAGCATTTTAAAGTTTTTCCAGAGCCACAGATTCATGACTTGTGCGAGGATTTCATACAAATCATAAAGAGGCTTACTGTTTCTTTCTCTACAAAGCCATATCTAAGAACTTGCTCTGGTTTGTCCGTATACATTGATCTTTTCTGAACTTATAAATAAGGAACTATAAGCTATTTTATTTGAATTAGTGGAATTATTGCAACATCCTCCCCCATCTCCTGTCTCCAGTCTCTGGGAAGTTCTGATCATTCAGTCTTTCATAACATACATTTATGGTTCACATTTACTACTCAGATGTGTGGATCCTGCATCAGCTTTGTGGATATCTCTCAGGATGGTGTCAGAACTGTGGTGCTATGCCACACCTATTATTGTGATTGGAATGTGAAATGTTTCCCATGGGCTCATGAGTTAGTACACATGGTCTCCCCCTGGTAGTTCTGTTTTGGGAGCCTGTGGAACATTTAGAAGGTAGAGTTCTGCTGGAGAAAATGGGAATCTATGAACAGACCTTGAGAGTTCATAGCTGAGCACCAATTCTGGTCCCATCCCTCTCTACTTCCTATCTCCAAGACTATATCTGATGGTAAGGAGTCTCAGTCACATGCTGCAATCACCATGGAGCTGTCTGCTGTCATGCCTTCTTTACCAAGAAACCAAAAGCCAAAATAAGTCCTTCCTCACAACTTAAGTTTCTTCTATCATGCATTTGGTCAGAGTGACAATAAAAGTAACTAATACACTCATTGAATCTCAAAATGCATCTGAATAGGATCAGGTGATTAGGTAATTCACAAGCACACCAAGTTTGAGTAGTATTGCTTCTAATGACTCAGCAGGTAGATGCACCTACCCGCAAGCCTGAAGACCCACACTGGGACCCACATGATGGAAGGAGAGAAAATGACTCCCTCAAGTTGTTCTCTGGTGTCTACAAGCTCACTGTGGCATACTCATGCACATATGTGCACATGAGCACACACATACAAATAAACAAAACAATAAAACATTTTAGAAAAGAGCATACAGATTTGAGCCCTTTTATTGATAGGTAAAATTCTTATGTCCCTTTCTCTCTGATGCCTGCGAGGATGCTTTTGGCAATATGAACAGAACACTCAACTAAAACCTGCATAAACAATAAGGCCTTTTTTTTTATCTCAATAAAGATGGAACTTGAAGATATGTAGTTCCTTCTTGGATCATGGGTGTCATCAAAGACCAAGTCTTGTACATTCTTTGGCCAGGCTATTTTCAGCATGCTGGTTTAGTTCTGGGTGGTCAGAGCAGGGTTGACACAGTCCTGGTATTACACCCAAGTACAACAAATTCCACAAGAAAGTCTATTTCCTCCTACATTTGTTTCTTTTCTCCAATAAAGATACATTTCTTGAATGTCCCTAATAGACATTAGGGAAACATATCACATTGCCAATCATAGGATAAGGCCCAGCCTAGATTAATATAATCTTTATGTCTGATACCTAAACCAACTGGGTCTCCTATTTCTCTATTTCTCTTTTATGCTTAAAAAAAATTTATAATTATTAGGGCCTGGAGAGATGGCTCTGTAGTTAAGAGGACTGATTGGTCTTGCAGAAAACCTGAGTTTGGTTCCCAGCACCCACATGGCTGCTAACAACCATCTGTAATTCCAGTTCCAGGGAACTGATGCCCTCTTTTGGCCTCTGTAGATGTTGCATACATGGGTGCCCTTGCATACATGCAGGCAAAACATTCATACACATACACTGAAAATAGAACATAAAAACTATAACTACTAGTGCTTATTAACTGCACATTAATAGGCTTCACTGTAACATTTCCACACGTGCACAGACTGTTTTGATGGTGCACACCCTCCTGACCTCCGCTCTTTCTTCCACATCCTAATTCTATACCCTTCCCCTTTCTAAGCAGTCCCTCTGCTTTCACATCATTTTAAAAGAAAAATTCCAGTTTCTACATATGCAAGAAAACAACTTTCTGAGTTCGGTTCATTTTGCTAAATGATGATCTTTATCTCCATCTCTTGCAAATGACTTCATTCTTTATAGACGAATATTACTCTATTTCGTATGAGTACTGACTTAGTTACGAAGTGACAGAATACTCTAACAAAAGCACCTTAAGGGGAAAATGCTTCCTACTGGCCCATAGTTCAAGGGTACAATCTATCATGGTCAGCAAGCCAAGGTGACATGAGCTTCAAGTAGCTGGTCACATCGCAGCATAATCAGGAAGCAGAGAACAAAGGCTGCGTGCTGCAGCTCAGTTTCCTCCCTCCATTTACATAGTCCGGGACCCCAGCCAGGCAACCGTGGCACCCACAGTGAATGGGTCTCCCATCTCAATTAACATAATGAAGACAATCCCCCACAGGCATGCCCAGAGACCCATCTCTCAGGAGAGTCTAGAATCTATCAAGTTGACAATTAACCATAATCATCACATACACGGTACTTTCTTTATTCATTCATCTGTTGATGATCACCTAGGCTGATTTCATAGTTTAGCTATTGTGAATAGTGCCACAGAACTATAGCACAGCAAGTATCTATATTGTATTATGACCTGTTCTAAATACCCAGGATGGGTATGGCTCATCATATGTAGTTCTAGTTCTAGTTTGCTGAGGAACCTCCATACTAGCGTCCAAAATGGCTGGAATAATTTACATTTCTATCAAAGAGTACATAAGGGTTCCCGCATCCTCTCCAGCATTTGCTAGTTTTTGTTTTCCATTCTATTCCAATGTAACCTGTGCTAACTGCCAATGAAATCCTGGGGTTTACTTTACCTGATAACCAATGGGTGGGTGTCAGGACTTCAATGTGAAATGCTCCCAGAGTTCATGTGTTTGAACACTTGGTCTCCAGCTGTTGGTGCTGTTAGGGAGGCTGTTCCACTTTCAGGAGGCAGGGCTTAGAGGCAGGGCTGAGCACAAGGAAGTGGGTCACTGTAGGGCACATCTTAGGGGTTATAGCCAGTTAGGCTCCTGCCTGATCTTTATTGGTATCCACCCAGATGAGCAAGCTCCTGACACCACAGCCAGCATCTGTTCCTGTTGTCATGTCACATCTTCACCACCTTTTATCACTTTAAACTATGAGCCAAAAGAAATTGGTTCTCCTTTAAGTTGTTCCAGTAGGTGTTCTGTGACAGCTATATAAGAGATTTACATAAAAATTATTAGCAACACAGGCTGGCATAGGCCTAAACCCAGGCCCATTATAGGACTTCTCAGCTTGTCTGCTAGTAGCCCCACTCCCCTTCAGTGCCTCTGGATATGGGTGACTCCAGATGATTCTTTGTTCAATACTTTCTTTCCAGTGGCAGTCATCTCTTAAGCCTCAAAGGCAGTCAACCTTTGGCCTCTCCTGTTAAAGTGGCAAATAGCTCCAGAAAATTAACTAGGATAGACTAAACAATCTCCCCCTTTCTAGTTTCACTGGTCAATCATTTGCTCCTAGGACCGCCCTTAGGGAGGCAGGTTCACCGTAAATTATGCTAAACCGATGGGAGCAATACTAGTGTGTTAATTAGGTAGTGAGTTTTTCCTGCCTGCAATCCCCCATCCTGGTACAGTGCTCTGTAATTCTTGGCCCAGAGAGTGCAGGTCATAGTCATTTGGCTGACTTGGAACATCTGAGTCTGAGTGGTCCTTCCCGAGGGCCTGAGCACCATAACATTCCAAAGGAGCCAGCAGATACCTTGAGGAGGTGATGCAAAGTGAGACTTAGTAAATCCATATCACCTTTTATTTCTTGACTTATTTGCTTTGAAATCAGGAAGATAGGAGTAGAATTACCCAAATAGTTGGGCCCTGGCTAACAACAATTTGTCCAGTTTTTATTTTTGAGATTCTAGTACTGATTTCCCAAAGAAAAGAAACTTTTCTAGGACTTTATCAGTCACTCTACGTAGAAGCCTGGGAAATTCATCAGTACCATGAACTCAAGAATGTGAGATTAGTGGCTCAAGCCCTCAAGCATGCATGGCACTCTCCCAGGTGCTGGGATTATAGACATGCATTACCACTCCTAGCATTCATGTTTTGAAGGGGACATTCAAATGATAGGTGTTACCAAAAGGCAAAATTCACTCCAGACAGGAAAATACATCAATGTTTGGTGCCCTGGGAAACGAAATGAGCAAAGAGAGAAGGAAAAGACAGCCATATGTAGAAATAGAAGGAAATATGATAACTCAGGTCAGGAGGAATACAATTCTTAGGAATTTTACAAGTCAGAGGAGTAAGAACTGTCACTGAGCAACAGAGACCTTGGATTCTGAATCACTAAGTTGGATGATGAAAGTGGTATTTCAGAACAATTAGTCAAACAAGAACATGGAAAGACCAGGTGAGACAATTGTCTAAATAATTAATCTTGAGTTGTAAAAAAGATTGATAATAGGCTATATCAGTAAAGGGAGAGAAGAAAGACTGAAATCCAGACAATATTTTCAAAGAAAAGAGCTGAGTACAGGGCATGAATGAAGGGAAGAATAAAGGCTTAACAAAGGTTAGAGGGAATAAAGGCTTAACAAAGGTTAGAGGGAGAGTCACACAGGTATTAATAAAAGCCATTTATGAGGAAGCCTACGTGGTGGCACACACCTTTAGGCCCAGCACTCAGGGGCAGAGGCAGGCAGATCTCTATATGATCGAGGCCAGCCTGATCTACTTTGCAAGTTCCAGGCCTGCTGGGGCTACAGGAAGACCCTGTCTGAAAAATATACAGGAAAACAGGACGTTTATGGGAAGAGTGTTAGCCTTCACTCGATACCTTCTGCTTCATAATCCTCTCTGATTTCCCTCAAACCTATCAGACACGATTAAGACTCAGAGTTCTAAGTATTGAATGACTGTGGCATCCCACCTCTGCCACCATACAGGATTCCAAACATAATCGTTAAATATTCAAATAAGCACAAAGAAGTCTTAATAGTCCCAGTGCTAGGGAGGCAGAGGCCGGTAGATCACCAAGCCAGCCTGGTCCACTTAGTGAGTACCATGCTAGCAGGGGCTACATAGTGAAACCCTGTTTTTAAAAAAATGCTGTTCAGGGCCTGGAGAGATGGCTCAGTGGTTTAGAGCACTGGCTGCTCCGGCAGAGGACTCAGGTTTCAACTCCCAGCACCCACATGGTGCTGATGACCTTCCAGTTCTAAGGGATTCAATGCCCTCTTCTGACCCCTGAGGCACTGCACCACATGGGTGTACCTACACACATTCAGGCAAGACACTCATACACTTAAGATAAAAATAATGAATAAAATATTTTTTAAATGCTATTCAGGCACAACTGAAAATTTTTATTTATTACATTCATCTGGTTAAAAAATATAAGAGTTGGGGCCTGGAGAAATGGTTGATCAGTTATGAGCATTGATGGCTCTTCCAGAGGACTTGGGTTCAGTTCCTAGCACCCACATTGTAGGTAAAAAGCTTCTGTAACTCCAGTTCTGGGGGATCTGACATAATCCTTTGGCTTCCACAGACATTTGCGTGCAATGGATACACTTGCATACATGCAGGCAAACACGCATACACACGTCTGTGATTCCAGCACACAGGAGGCCAAGGCAGGACAGAACCTTGAGGTTGAGGATAGCCAGTGTCTCAAAACAAAGGGAACCAAACAAATAAAAGCAAGTACATTTTACTCCTAAGAATTAGAACTACAGGATGGGGCTAATAACTACACTTAGGCAGAGAGAGGATAGGAGAAGTACATACTGGGAGGAGAACAGCACTAGCGAGAGTCAGCTCCCTCTCTTCTCCCTTTCCATGGTTACTAGATCAGAGGGGTAGATCCTTCTTCATTTTAGGAAAGTAGGGATATATCGAATGTGAGAAGCAGCAAACAGGAAAGTCTAAAGTAGGAAAAGAAAACTGAATACCAGTTCACAGTTTCAGAACTGCAGACTATTGGACAAGTGTGGCACACAATTAGAGCAATAGCTAAAGAAGGACAGACAAGCCAGCAGGTGTCTTTCAATGTCTCATCACTGTCCTTTTGCTCATAGGTCTTGGACTCTGTCCTCTACGTCTTGAAATAATATCTCACATTGAGTCATTGTGAATCCGATGCCAGATTAACCTATGCATAAAACATTTTCATGGTTTAAAACTTTAATCTGCATAACAACTTAAGTTTATCTGATCTGTTTGAAGACAGGGTGACTCAGCCTCAAGGCCAGCTGGATTTGATCTGCTCTATAGGATGGACACCAAAGCTCTAGCTACCATCCTCATAATCCTTTCCAAATGAATAAACATTGAACTTTCTTTTAGGGGAATCACAAGGTTCCAAGCTGAAAACCAGGATCTCTATTGTGGAAGGAGGGACAGATGGGAATTTCGAGGACTTCTTAGTGATGGTGATAAATCAGCAACATTTTCCCTTAGGGTTGGAACAGAAGAGATCACTATTTTCTCATCTGAGCATCAGAGAAAGTGTCTGTATTTTCTGAACTAAGTCTCACCTCAGTGCTTCAGTATACAGATATGGTATTTTCTGTGGGGGTGTTGATGAGGTATTGTAAATTCACATCTCATCTCATGGTAGCTGCCAGGAGAATTGTTTCCCTCTCCTTCCTTCTCTCCATTTTAGCTCCACTAAGCCTGTACAGACAATTAGACTTTGAGGCAAGAGCATCTGTTTTTTTCATGCCGCTCTTCAAATGACTCCAGACAAGAAGAGTTGCAAGAGTAAGTAGCACAGAGTTTTCTTGTATCTTTTGCCCAGTACTTGTTTAAATAAGAGTTTATTTTGGTTTACAGTTCCAGGGAAACACAGTTCATCATGACACAGGGGCAGAGGCCAGCTGGTCTCATTGTATCTGCAGTCAGGAAGCAGAGAGTGAACAGGAAGTGGGACTGGGCTATAAAACTTCAAGGCCTGTTCCCAATGACCTATTTCCTCCACCAAGACTCCATCTCCTAAAGGTTCCACAACCTTTCAAAACACTAGATCACTAGGGTGGAACTTCTGGGAGACATTTCACATCCAAACCACAGCATTCTGCCCCTGGTCTCTACAGACTCATGGCCGTCTCATGGTGCAAAATCAACTTGTTTCAGCTTTTAACATTCCCATAATCTTTAACAGTCCCAACACTGTTTAAAAGTCCAAAATCTCTTCTGAAATTCAGGACAATATCCTGTGTGAGCCCCTGATAAATGAAGAAACAAATTAGATACTACCTACATACAATTGCAGTTTTCACCCAGTACCCTCTAACACTAACATACTTCATGATCACAGTACAAGGATGAAAACAGAAAAATTGGTACAATAGTACTAACTAAACTACAAAGCTTATTTACATTGATTTGTTTTCCTACTAATGTTCCACTGTTCCATAATCCAGCCCAGGTTCTGGCATTCTGTCTAGTCAGGTCTCTTCAGAATTCTCCAATTAGGGGCAGGTTCTTAGTCTTTCTTTTTCCATGACTATGACCTTTGGAAAAGGCCTGTCTTGTTTCATAGCATGTCCCTTAATTTGGACTTATCTGATGTCTTCTCATGATTAGACTGAAGGTATCCATGTTCAGCAACCACATTATAGAAGTGACACACCCTGCTCAGTGAGCGCAAGAGAGGGCATGTGTCAGAAACAGCAGCTTTCAATCAAGCAAGTGGCATGAGACAACTTATAATTTGTAAACAAAAATCTGGCAGCTAGGACTGACTTGGCAGATTATTGATGAAATCCTTTAAGAGGGTGTTGGTATTGATTAGGCAAGGGATAAGATGAGCGATAATGATCTGAACAGAGACTGTAAGGGCAGGGATGAAAGTCTGAATATGAGATCTAAGGGAAAATAAGAGAATCTTGCATGGGTTTCCATGTGTGAAGAGGCAGAAAGAAGAATTGAAGAGAATTACCAGAACATCTGGATATTAAGTAGAGTGATTCCATTATCAACTGGCAGTTAATATCTTCCTAAAAAGATTAAAAAAGACGCTGCTAACAGGAGCTGCTTACTGCCAATGGAAAAGACAAGAAAGAGAAGAAGGAAAAGATGTTCAGCCATTGGCCAACTCATTTCCTACTCTCAGTTTGGAAATTCAGCATCTTTGGATAAGTACGGGTTGAGGAGAACTAGGCTGAAGTGAAGCATCTCACTACTGTCATTGTTTCCTCTGCATGAAAAGGAATTTTCACAGGCAGACTTGGAAAGTACCTGTTGGATTGAACATGAAAGAATTATAAATCTGAGCTAGGGGGTAAGTTGAAATGGCAATAGTGTCATGGGTACAGATGTAAATTGTTCAGATGGCCAAAGAGACCTCTGCACCAAACACCTGTGATCTTTATCCAGGACAGTGAAACCAAGTTGTAAGTTTAACTGCAAGGCAATAGAAATTAAAGTTTCATGGATATCTTTCTCTTAGAGACAGAGGCTATAAAAATCCATTTCCCTAATGTTGGAGAAGTCTGCCTGAAAGTTGGTCCTGATCCTCATAATGGATCGTGGAATGATTATTAGCTGACTTGAAGCCAGTGGTATGTAATTAGTGGTAATCCCAGTTAAAGCACAGGCTTTTAATTGGCTGGATATCACTGTCATCCGTAGGGCTTTAAACCATATTAATACCCAAGATCCATCTCAAGCGATTCTGGTGCAGTATGTGTGTTCTTTAGAATTTCTTTGGCTGGGGAGGCAGAAAAGCAATGAAATCAGCCATAGCCAATAATCTGGAGTGGGCTGTGCGTTAGGAATCTAATGCTACAGGACAAATTACCCAAAGCTTAGCAACCAAAACATGGTGATCTTGTACAGTTTTAGGGGTGGGCAGGATTTGGGGGGTAGTTAAACTGTTGATTCTGCTTCAAGGTCTCTCATGAAGTTAAAGCTGGGCTTCAGTCAGCTAAAGGCTAGACAAGGGTTAGAAGACCCACTTGCAAGATGACTCAGTCTCAGAGCTGGCGCTGGCCCTTGACAAACAGGAGGTATCTGCCACTTTGTCATATGGTCTTTTGCACAGGACGGGTGGAATGTTTTCTTTTCTTTTCTTTTTTTTTTCCACATAGAAAGCAGTCCAAGAAAACAAGGCAGAAACAGTTTGATAGAACTGCGGTTGCTGGAGTTAAGGTTCCCTTGAGTAGGAGGAGGGGATGGAATTCAAAGGCCGGCGATCTGTTGCAGAGCCTGAAGGCCATCCTCATACTTTTCATTCTGGAGAAAACACACTGTTTACTACACCCATTCATTTTTTATAAGATGAAACTGATTAAAATGTGTATAAGGAGAAGCTTTGAAGGGGAAATAATATTTTTTAAAACTCCGAAGAGATGAGTGACTCACCTCTAGCCGCAGTGACAGGCTTAGATCTGTCTAATAACCTTTTAACAGCTTTAACCTTTGCAGGGCCTGTTAGAGTTTCTCAAATGATTTCATAACATGTTATTTGATCCTACGAACAGTTTTAGGCTTGTAAGATGGAGTCAAGAGAGCTGGGATTGAAAGATGGAGCTAATAATAGTGAGCACCTACCAGGTGCCAGGCGTTTTGATGATGCTGTGCACCAACGCTTATAATCAAATGCCATCAGGCACAGCTGAACAGTTTCAATTTTGTGGGGAGTCTGGTTTTCTTAGGCTTGGAGAGGTTAAACAACATGCTTGTGGCCAAATTCTGAAGCTGGAATGAGAACAGATTCCCTTACTCAGTCCCATGCAATTCCTACTCAGTTAATATATGAATTTGGTTGGAAAAATGGGGGGGCAGTATATGTTATCACTATTAATTCCTCTGGCTTGTTACTACTCTAACTTACATGTCTGAATGTGAAGTAGCCATGGTTTTGCAGGAAGTAAACATCACTTTTTCAAATGATCTGTGATTTACTAAAATCACTAATAATCTGAGATGATATAAATGTCATCTTTGCTGCCACATGGCTTCTGCAGTATCATAATGAAGTGAGCACAGACTATTTGAAAGTCTGAAGGCTTCTTTGAGTGGTTCTTTGGTTTTTTACTATGAAGCTCTTAATGAGCTTCACAGAATGAGTGGCCCAGGATGGTGCAAGAATAATTGAAAGGCAGGCCCAGCAAGCTGGGCCACAGAGTTTTGGAGACTGGCTTCGTCACATAATACCACATGGCTCCAATGCACGCGAACAGCATGAGTTTGGGTAGAGACTGTGCTATTCAATGTCTCATCTGGCTTCTCTAAGTATTTAATAATATACATTACTTTTCATGCAGCTAAAAATATGATTCTTATGATTCTTACACAGTACAGAGTAAGCATGGCCCAAAGATTCACTTAAGATACTAATAAGCTGGCAAGATAGCAAGGCTAGTTCGGAGAATTTGAGACAATAAGGTATCTGCGGTGTCTGAAAGAAAAGTACTTGAATAGCATTAATTAGATACAAACCTGACTACTATATAGGATAGCAATCTAACTTTTAGGATTATTGTTTTCTACGAGCAAAATTATTTGCATTATTTGGCCAAATTTATATGGTTTCATTATCAGTTGTTCTCACGTAGGGAGCGGCACTTTAACTGAGGACATTTTAATTGTCACATTGCAGGGGTGCAGTGGGGAGAGGATGGGGTGATTCTGAGTGTTCTTCAATGTGCAGGACATCACCCTTGAAAGAACTCTCTAGCTTCAAACTAGCAGTGTGAGGTGAGAAGTCCTGGTGATCTGTTTGTACAAGTTCACATCTACACTTATGAGATCTAAACTATTCTAATCAGGAGGAAATACCAAGGCAAACAGCATTACTAGAGAAATGGATGACCCTCGGGGTAAGTAATCTAACCCATGTTCAGATAACCCTGAAACAGCATGAAAGAACTGCTTTTGCCTAGTTTCAAGTTTTGGAACCAAGTTCTTCCCTCCCTCGCTCCCTTGCTACCTCTGTCCCTCTTTTCTTCCCTTCACTTTTTGATTTTTTTTTAAACATTATTATGTGTGTGAGTGTATTGCCTTCATATATGTATGTGCACCCATGTCATGCAATGCCCCCAGAGCACAGAAGAGGGTGTCAGATTCCCTGGAACTGAAGTTATGGATGGTGGTTAGCCACCATGTGGGATCTGAACCCAGGTCTTCTGCAAGAATAGCCAGTGCTCTTAAATGCTGAGCCATCTCTCCAGCCCTTACTTTTTGGTGTTTTTTTCAGGGAGGGTATCACTGTAGAGTCTGTGCTGGCCCAGAACTAGTAGTTCTGCATCAGTCTCTGAAGTGCTGGGATTACAGGCACTACCACCAGTCTCAACAGAATTTTGTTTGCTTTTATTTCAAAGACAGGGTCTCATGTAGCTCAGGCTGGCCTTCAACTCAGTATGTAGCTCAGGTTGGCCTTGAACTCCTGATCCTCTTCCTTCTACCCTTCCAAGTGTGTGTGCCATCACATCAGGCAATTGTACTTTGACATGGTTAAGTGTTCAATAAAAGTAGTTATTATTGAAAATTACACGCCTCTATTCAGATGTTTATGTGTACAACAAACTGAACTCTGCAGTGGACTTTGACTATTTAAAGAATATTATAGCAATGCTGCTATTGGAAATTACTTCCTGTCAGACTTTGAAGTTTTAAGGAAAGCCTTCCATAGAACCTTCAGACTAATAGATTGTGCTAAATAAAGAAAAAAAAAGAGCAAATCATATTTAAAAACTAATCTGAAATTCTCTAGACTCAAAAATAAAAAACTTGGCCTCTTTTTGTCCTAGAGACTGTGTTGTCAAATTGAGAGCACCCAAGGTGTACATAGGAAAACCATTGAATGTCTGATATAGAAAAAAAGGAGAAAATGAAAAACCACAGGAATGGAGTTTGTAGAACCTTTACTAATTGACTGATGTTTTGACTGACTGTGCTGAGGACTGAACCTAGGGTACTGTGTATGTGAGGCAAACTCTATCATTGAGGTACATCCTAGCCCTATCTAGGGTACTTCTGATTAGCCAACATAGTTTTTCCCCTATGGGCAAATGGTATGCACACTGTACCTTGGAAATAACAATAGCAAATTTAGGATTGAGGACATGGCTCAGTGGTTAACAGCACTGGCTGCTTTTGCAGAGGACTAGGGTTCCATTCCAGCACCCACATGACAGCTAACAAATGTCTGCAAGTCCAGTTCCAGGGGATCTGATGCCCTCTTCTGGCCTCCATGGGCATTGCATGATGCAGGTGCACTTACATACACACAGGCAAAACACATAGTTAAAATAAATAAAAATTTTAAAAAGAAATGAAAAAATTTAAAAACAAGGAAGACATATAGTTTTCAAAATTTATCTTCCATAAATCAGTTGAATAGTGTACCTAATTGCTGTATTAGTCTGAGTCCTGTCAGCAGAGGAGGGTACATAATACTGAGAACAACAAACAAATACATAAAGAGCTGTATAAATTACTATTAAATAAATACAATTATTAAAAATATGATATTTATGAAAATTTATTTGTATGCAATAAAACATGAAAGAAATGGTTAAGTATATCTATATGTTTAAAGTAGGTAAAATGTAAAACAAATATACACATAAACAATTTAAGAAATGCAAGCAGATATAAATTTTTAAAAATTTGTCTATTTTCATGCATGTGAATGCTTTACGTGCATGTATGTAAGTGCACCATGTATGAGCAATGCCCAGAGTACAGAAAAGGGCATTGAATCCCCTGGAACTGGAGTTACAGATGGTTGTTAGCCACAGTGTGGGTGCTACAAACTGAACCCAGGTCCTCTGCGAGAGTAGACAGTGCTCTTAACTACTGAGCCATCTCTCCAGTACAAGCGGATATTATACATACAAAAAAAAAATCAAAAAGTTAGTCAGAAATAGAAAGAACTATAAAGAAGACAGAAGAGAAACTGTCCCATCCTGTCGGGTTGAGAAGACATCGAAGAAGCCTTTCCTACATGCCTCCCAGTGCACCAATGTCAGCTTGACCTTGCAGAGGGATCTGCTTTGGCTCACTGAATGTTAGAGAGTGATTCTGGTGCCATGCTGGCACATTTGCTGGGAATTCATTCTCTAAAATGTTAAGGAAGTCCACCCTCTCCAGCGGCACTCCGTCACAGCTGCTGGCCTCTTCGTGCTGCTGCTTGCAGTGTATCTAGGACCTGGACCCTGGGGAGAGACATGGTTGTTGCAGGCTCCTGGCAAGCAAACCATATGGACAAAAAGCAAGGCCCTTTCCTCTTGCTATGTTTTCCCAGCAGCTGGCATAGATGATGCCTGGCTATAGTGTCCACGTATGTTCAGTCTGAGTTCTTTTGCATCTGCAAGCTGCTGTGTGTTCCCTATTAAACAGTAACTCAAAGAGGGACCCTGGCTTATCAATAGCAGCATCACCTGGAAATGAGTTAGAAATATCAGTTCTAAGATCCTACTTCAACCTACAGAATCAGAAACTGGTGACTGGTGACAATCAAAGTTGGTGACCAATAGTCTATATTTTAGCAAGTCTTCCAAATGATTCTGAGATACTAAGGGTTGGAAACAAGGGAAGTTTCTGGAACTTATTGGTGCTAGTTTAAAATAAAAAGTCAACAGAGATTTCATTATAAGCTTTAGTTTTGTTTTAACTTGGAAGCAGACATTTTTGCAGTGTATGTAAATATACCACGTATTCACCATGGAGAATTCATGGGCATGAGAATCAGATATGCTTATTTCAGTACAACCGTTTGTTTCTGATGTTCGCTAATATGTAGATCATGCTACCTTGACTAGGGCTCCCAAACTACTATTCAGATTTTTATCTAAATGACTGTGTGCACTGAAGAGCAGTGTCTACTCTGCCTTTCCCACATCTACTTTATCTTCACTTCCCACCGATGGCGTATTGAAGGACCAGCTAGTGCTACATGCCCAAAGTCGCACACAGTCTGCCATGGTTTCCCAGGAGCTCGTCACTGTGCCTTGCCCCACGGCTAAACTCATGAGTTGGCTTACTTTCCTGACTAGACTCCAAACTGAACAGAATGCTTCATTTCCCCTGACACAGCTCTTGCCTTTCCAGGTCCTTGCTTTGTTCCCTTCGAGGGAGGGAAGGATGACATATTCTAAAGCTCTTTCTTTGCAGTTCTCTGCTCTAAAATGGGAAATCTATGTGTCCATGCTTGTGCATTATGAGACCATGCCTGGTCCTACTCCCATCACTAGCTAGCTGTGTGGAGAAGGCTAGCTCACCAGTTCTGGTTTCATTGTCCATACTGAGACATGGCACTGGGGCAGTTGATAGATCCAACACCTCGTGATCCTAGTTAATGTACAAGCTTCTCTAAAAGGTAAAATGGTAGGCTTGAATTTCATACATTAGTGAAACAGACCATGCAGTTGAATCTCAAACCTTACCATAATAATAATATTGCCTTTTATTTTTATTGTGTGTGGCATATCCATGTATAAAATGTGCATGTGCTTGTAAAGGCATATGCATGTACATGCAAAGGCCAGAGGTCGACATTGGGAGTCTTCCTTTGTAGTTCCCAGCCTTAGTTTTTGAGACAGGTTCTCTCAATGAACCGAGAATTCACCAACTCAGCTAGACTGGCTGGCCAGCAAGCCTCAAGGTTCTCTTATGTCTGCTTCTCCAGCATTCAGGTTACAGGCAGTTGCTTTTTGTTTTTCTTCTTTTCATCTTTTTGAGACAAGGTCTTCCTGTAGCCCCAGCTAGCCTGGAACTCACTATATAGAGCAGGCTGGCCTTGAACTCACAGAGATCCACCTGCTGGTATTAAAGGTATGTGCCACCACCCCCCAGCCCAGTCTTGGTTTTTAAACTTTCTCCTTCTATGTTTAATACTAAACATGTGAGATCTTCTAGCAGCAAATTCATCCTAAAAGGATTAAGAAAATGAAGACTTTAGCAGACTTGGTTCTTGTCAATAAAAAGAGCAGATATTTACTCCTTATTTCTAGATTCAATATAATTAACTACTTTGAGAAAGAATAACTCTGATATGAAACAGCACATACAGAAATGAAGCACTGGAATTCTTTCAAATTCCTGATTTATTTCTCACTGGTAACACTAAACAAAAGATAATGTCTTGCCAAAAGAATTTCAATGTTTCCATTTTTAATGCCTGCTGTTCAGGGCTTCTCTGCTTCCAACGAGACAGTCCTTTCCTCCTCTAACCTATTTTCAAATGCTGAAAGAGGGGGAAAAGTGTGACGATTCTCTATCAGCAGCAAAGTTAGCAGCAGCATTCCTTTGTGATGGAGAAGGCATTTCAGAAGTTCTTAGGAAGTCTGAACAATCGTATGTACATTACATTTTTATCCAAAACACAAAAACTCCTCCTATGCTACTAACACAAATCACAAGTACCTGAGTTTGACAGAATCATGGTTAGGAAGGTATGCAGACATTTTCAGTTGCTATTTCATCATTCTTTCTTGCTGAAAGGTCCTTGCTTTGTCCTGTGGCAATGATCCAAGGTGATGAATGAGTCAAAACTGACTGACATAAACTCTCGTTATGGCACCCTCTTCCCAGCTTCCCAGGCCATGGGAAGGGACCACATGGTTCAGTTCTGACAGGAATTGAGAGCAAAGAGGTCCAGAGATCATAAGCAGAGAGAGGCTTAGAGGTCACATGGGAGACTTAGAAATTTGTCCTTTAATCAGGGAAATTAAAATCAGAACTTTAAATAGCTTGACCAAAATCATGTACCTGCTAGTTCAAGCCTAGTTTTTGTTTATGTTTTGTATTTCTTATAGCATCTGTAACCCCCCAAACTCACCAATTACCACCAAGAGTTAGAAACAAAGAAATAATGACAACTGACCAAATAAGTCAATGTAACAATCTATTTTATAAGAATTGAGATGATTATGGACAATCTGTTTATTGTTAATAAACAAAACTTCATAGCTGAATTAGGACTCTACTATATGTATAGAGCATTTTAATTCCAGCATTGAAAGAGAAGTTAAAAAAATAATGCGATTCCTGTCCCCTGCTGTGCTTTTCAAAGGTGGCCCTGGTATTACATACGATTGAAGAAACTGTCTATTTTTGTGATGTTAACTGCTGGTTTCTCTTCAGCACAAAAGACACACGAGTATCAGACAAATAGAAGGAAAAAAAAAAACAGAACACAAGAAAACTCCAGGTACTGTAGTAAACTAGTCAGTGAGACCGCGACTCTGGGTAATGCTATTAATTAAGCAGGTTGTGAGTATTGTATGGAATTGTGGACAGCAGCATTTCCCAAATTATACTTTATAATCAATAGAAAAAAAAATCACAGTGCATAACATACAGGGTTAATTTTGTAGTGTATGATGTGTGCGCAAATACACATATGTACATACAAACTTGGATACACAGTTATGCACACAGATTCGGAAACGCATACAACAGATCACATATTGTTGGACTGCAATGTCATTCTTTTTCTTACTCTAGGTTCCTGTCAGGAACTGACTGTGCGTATGAGCTATGCTCTATCTGTGCCCTCCTTGGAGGGAGAGCAAGTTATAAAAGTCGATTCTTGTCCAATGGCAGGGACTCACATTGCTCTACATGTTGGAAAAAGTATGCGAGATAAAATAAGCACAGAGAAAAGCTGCCACTGTACCACAGGTACCACAAGACACGCCGCAGTCCTAGCAGGTACCACAAGACACGCCGCAGTCCTAGCAGGTACCACAAGACACGCCGCAGTCCTAGCAGGTACCACAAGACACGCCGCAGTCCTGGTTCTTAAGTCTATTCCTTTGAGTTTAATGTTAGGAGGACTTCATGCTGTTAATTGCAAGCCTTAGGAAGAAAGAAAGGAGGAAAAGAGAATTCCAAATCTTATTTGATTAGACTTTAACACCAGCAATAGGTAAATCTAAGAGTGTTAAGATTACAAGGATTCTTGAGCCAAAGCTTCAGCTTTCTCCATAGAGAACTAAATGGAGTTCAAGTCCTATGACTTTAATCCTTGTGGCAAACTATAAGCATAACCTAAGAAATGAGACATCCTCAACAATTAATGCAGAGACTCATAGCTGGTCAAAGTGCTGAGAATAAGTGATTATGAGTCCTTGGGCTGAATCAGGGCATCTGTATCACTACCCACTATCAAGGCACATAGAAGACTGTGGGAGAGTGGGCAGGAAGAGCGCAAGAGCTGGAGGATGGGGAGGAGCGCTGTGAAACGCCACCTTCTGACATACTTTACACACCTAGGAGCTCACAGCAGCTGTGGTTACACGTGCAAATGGGGCCCACCCACATTCTTTCATAGATGGAGAGGCTCATGAAGCCTCATTTCTCCCTGAGGACCTGTTCTGTTATTGGTTGCTGGGAGAGGGGAGTCACCATTTCAGTGGTGTAGCCACTGGTAAGAGTCCATGCTCCAGTAGATAATTCCAACCCAGGCTCACACAAACCACCCTCATTAAACTGAGGGCCCCCCCACGAAAAGAACATAAAATAAACCACAGAAAAAAGGCAGGAAAACAGGAGGGGGGCTTTGGGGAGGAAGAAGGGTTCAGTGGGACTGATAGAGGTGAATGGTAAGAGAGTGATAGGGTTTGAAATGACCAAGCACATTATATACATGTATGCAATCATCAAAGAATGAAAAAACTAAGAATCAGATATCATATAAAGCAACTGGCAAAATAGCTGATTTCAGGACAGGAAAAGCTTGTGGACTAGAAGAATATAAAGGGCAGGTGGCTGGAGTTCAGTTCTTTTTCCCAAGTATTACATTCAGTCCACTGTGGTGAATAGAGGAGGCTTAGCTGAATGCTTGGATTGATTAGGAAACTGATTAGGAAATTCAAGGACAAACATAATGTATTTTTTTCTACAGTTTTGTTGGAGAAAACTTTTTTTTTTTTTTTTTTTTTTGTCTTGAGACAGTGTTTCCCTGTAGCCCCAGTTGGCTTAGAACTCACTATGTAGACCAGGCTGGTCTTGAACTCACAGAGATCTGCCTACCTCACCCAGCATGTACAAATAATTTTTAGCTAGCTATCAATATAAAACATGTACAGCAACAATACCACGTATCCAAAATACTTGGCAAATAGTTAAGTAATGTTATATGAACTGGTGCTATTACATTAGTTACAGGGACAGTGTGGAAAAACTCAGTGTAGGACATCACAAAAAATACCAATACTCAACAATTACATTTTTATTAGCAATTTCTTATTCCTTCATCTGGTACTGGACAAGGGACACCTTTCTTCTGTATTAAAATGTCAATGCCAAGTCTTAGATTTCACTCTGGTGAACAAAAAAGAGCTTAGCCTTGAATTTGCTGGTTGTAGTGATGCTTGGTTTCATTATACAACAGCCTCTACAAAGCTGCATAAGTATTGAACTTTAATTTAACAAATAGAATTCAGCACGGTTGACTAACCAGTGTGCTTGCAACATCTGTAAAAGAGATGATGAGCACAGGTATTATTTCTTTCCTTTTGCTTTTACTTCAAAGTTTTTATAATTAATGTTTTTATGATGAGATAGAATTAAACACTTAAAAATATTTTTGATGTGTATGAGTGTTACCCCTGCTTGTATGTAAATGCACCTGTGCTGTGCAGTGCTGGCAGAGGACAGAAGAGGGCGTCGGCTCCCCTGGAACTGGAGTTACAGATGGTTGTTAGCCACCACGTGGGTGCTGGGACTGAACATGGGTCTTTGCCAAGAACAGTCAGTGATCTTAACTCTGCTGAGCCATCTCTCTGGCCCAGGAACTAAACACTTTTAAAGGGAGCTTGAATATTCCTGGTGGCTAGACTGCTTTGTTATATTGAGAATAGGTAACGATTACATTTTGCTTCAAACTTCAGAATTAAAACTGCAACTACATGTATAACTTCATAACCTTATTCTCTTGGGTAATTTATAATTAAATTCAGGGGCTGGAGAGATGACTCAGGTTAAGAGCACTGGCTGCTTTTGCAGAAGACCCGGATTCAAATTCCAGCATTCACAAGATAGCTAACAACTGTTTGTAACTCCAGTTCTAGGGGATCTGATGCCCTCTTCTGGTCTTTGAAAGCACTGCATGACATGGGTACCCTCACATCATGCAGGCACTACATTCACATACATAAAATGAATAAACAAATAAAAAAATTATATCCAGGGCTGGAGAGATGGCTCAGCGGTTAAGAGCACAGCACTAGCTGCTGACAGGACTATGACATAGTGTTCAAAGGACTTTTAAAAAATATGCTTGGTGAATTAAGCTGAATCTTGAGCATGTATGCCTGGAAAGCCTTGTGTTTCCTGAGAAAGTTTATGCAAGGATGCTTGCTGGGGAGACATCTCCAGAATGCCAGCGCTCCCCTAGTTTCTCAGGAGACACTTTGATCTCTCAAGAAGGCACACTATGGAGATACTGTTATCCTGCTCATTCTATTTCACTGAATTGCTCTACTCTAGTCTCTTCACTGTTCTGTAAACATGCAGCTCTAATGAGTATAAAGCAGAGGTGCCTTTGTTCTTGGCACTCATGCATGGGTGAAGAAATAAGAGTGAAGAAATGAAAGTAAAGAAACCACAGGCATTCCCTTATGTTTTTCAGTTCCATGATAATACATTTAGGCCCCCATGGCTGCCCCCTGGCAACCATAAACTGCTCTTGCAGAAGACCTGGGTTCTGTTTCTAGCACCTGCATGGTGGCTAACAGTTGTTCATAACCCCAATTCCAGAGGCTCCAACACCCTTTTCTGCCTTTCACAGACATTGCGTGACATAGGTGTACTTACATGTACACAGGCAAAGCACTTATACACATAAAATGAAATAGACAAATATTAAAAATAATTCAATTCAACCTTTCTTATTTAATCACTAGTATTACCTCATCACAATTATGATTTTATATTCCTAAAATGAAGAATTTGAACAGTATTATGAAATGAGAGAAGGCCTGGAGTCATCACTTGACACATGGGAAAGGTCACCCTGGCTGGGTAGCTCAGGGTTAAAGCAGGCTATGCTGAGGCTCTTCTGGCTGGAAGAACTAGGAAAGGTGATGGGTTACTATAAATAACGCGGTAATCTATTTATGCAACAGAAAACTGCCATAAATCTTGGAGGCAGAAAAAATGGATCTGCTTCCTTCTAGTGTTCTTGTTACTTTCATTGATTTAATTTTACCTCTATCCGTGATACAGAACAGAAACCAGAATACTTCTTACTTACTTCTAGTTGTATACTTTCTCCTGGACGCCCAGTACCTGCTACAACAAGCCAGCTGTTCCTGACTCTAATGACAGATGGCAAAGCAGCACTGGAATGGCGCGGACAGAATGCACCTGAGGAATCTGACCGAGGTTCTTTTTCTCTTTATTGGTAGGTAGATCCCAAGGCCAAACTTCAGTATATCACTTAGTCACTAAAAGAACTGGGCCTGAGCATCGAGAAAATGGATTTATCATCATACAGCAGCTGAAATGCCCCAAACCTCTTACTGGACCAGAAAGAGGACCTAATCTCTCTCAGATAAGCAACTCTGGCCCAGGGCTATTACTTATGAAGGCCGTGCTCCAGGTATTGTCCCAATATACCACATCCGTTCATGCTGGTGCCCTGGGTTTCATTATGGGAGGCCTATCTTCTATCAGAGTCATAGATGGCAGAGGAGGCTGGGCATACTGGGCAAGGATTATTAATTCTGCTTACAAGGAGAACATTTAAAATGGTCCTGAATTTTCTTTATTATTATCATCACTTATTCTTTGAAAATTTCATACAGCTATACAATGTATTTTAAATATATTCACTTGTTACTTCCCCACTCCAACTCCACTCAGGACCCCCAATGACATCTACCCTCTCAATTCAAGTCCTCCTTTTAACATTTTTCATTAATTATGTTTTTACTCTCTAAGTCCAGTTAGTGTTGACCTTATGCACATGGATGTTATCCACTGGGTCATGGGTAATTTGGCAGTGGTCACACCTCCAAAGAAAAATAGTCCTTCCACCCACTCCAGTGGTCATCACTTGCCAGTAGCACTCCAGCTAGGAATGGAGCCTTGGCAGCCCCTCCCACTTCCATGCTGGTTTGTTTTTTTTTTTTGGGTCTTTTTGAGACAGAGTCTCTCTGTAGCCCCAGTTGACTTAGAACTCACAATGTAGTCAAGGTTGGCCTTGAACTCACAGAGATCCGCCTGTCTCTGCCTCCTGAGTGCCACCACGCCCAGCCTGACTGGAGTTTTGAACTAGCTTGATCTAGGACAGTATTTGACAGCTCTTCTCCCCTTCCTCTGGCTCTTACATTCTTTCCAAGCTCTCTTCCATTAAAATGTCTTCAAAGGGCTTGCTGCCCACGTGAAGGGCTGACCACGCAATCAGGAACATTAGGATCACTGGGCTGCCCTAGCTGGCGTGGACTAGAGCTAGGCTGAGGGACAGCTGAGGGAAACCCAGTTCTTAGTGATAACATGTGGCTCAGTGCAGACAAACATTCTCCCATTGATTCTCATCCCAGCATCTTTCTCTCCAGAGATTCTTCTGTTGCTTTCTCTTCAGCCAGTTAATCGTTACCCTGTTAACCACAAGACTCTCTGCTCCCCACGCCCAGGAGTTACTATGTTGCTTAGGCTATGTTCAAACTCACAACACTCCTGCCCCATCTTTCTGAGTACTGGGATTACAGGCATGTAGCACCACATTCAGGACATGAATCATTCTAATTCTTCCTTCAGCCCTGCTTTCTCTCTGGGAAATTTAAAAAAAAAAAAAAAACAGGTCTCAGGTGGGGTCTTCAAGTATAATGTGGTATGCAATTTAGCAATAGCCAGTCACAATATGCCATTTCTTTGGCTATACTGATGGGTTAGCAAGTCATGTGACCTAAGAAGGCCCAATGCATATCTTCCTAGGGCCTTTTTAGCTGAGCTAAGATGGAATTAAAAAAAAAATTTTTTTTTTTAAGAAAGGCTCTTACTATGTAGCCCTGGCTAGCCTGGAACTCACTCCATAGACCCAGCTGGCCTCAAGCTCACAGAGATCCGAGTAACCTCTGCTTCCTAAATGCTGGGATTAAAGGTGTGGACCACCACATCCTCTGGAAAATTACTTAAACTGTTTAAGGCACGGAACATAGCTTAGTGACAGAAAACATGCTTAACATGCATGCTTAATCCATAGCACCATAAAAACCTACAACAAAAAACCAAGCCTGTATAAATACAGAATTTGCATCTATCAGGAAGTACTAAAGGGGCTGGAGAGATGGCTCAGCGGTTAAGAGCACCGTCTGCTCTTGCAGAGGTTTGGTTCCCAGCATCCACATGGCAGCTCCCCACCATCTATAACTCCAGTTCCAGGGGATCTGTGCACAATTCTGACTTCCACAGGCATTACTCAATATGAGTCCAATTACATATGTGCAGGCAAAATACATATACATACAAAATGAAAATAAATAAAAAAGATGACAACATAGGAACTTGCATGTACTAAACACACATTCCAAAGTCTATTCCCAATAGGTCATCTAGAAGGAGTTATGCTTTCGCACTGGGGTGCTGGCCCTAAGACAAGGGGTTGACAACTGACTATCCTGTCTCTGTGTAGAGTGAGCCTAATTTCAAGATAAACTCAAACAGAACTGCAGCAGAGCCTCTCAGTCGAGCTGAGCATGGAGCTATGGCCACCTCCATATTTCTTTTCACTTGAGCCAGATGTAGGTAGATTTCTACCTCCTGCAAAAAGGGTTGAAACAGGAATCTTCAAAGAAACAATTTTTAAAATTGTTGGAAATAATTTTTAAATTTTGTGGTTATTTTTGAAATATTTACAAAATTAAAATTTGAAGGAAAACATTTAAGGAATAACTAGCCAGGTATGGGAGCATACTCTTAATCCCAGCATTCTGGAGGCAGAGGCAGGTGGATCTACCTGAGATAGAGGCCAACCTGATCAACAGAGTGAGTTCCAATAGAGCGGTGGCTATAGGGAGACCTCTTTTGAGAAACAAACAAACAACAACAACAACAAAAAAAAAAAAAAGAGAGAAAGAAATATATACTAAATACATAAAATATACTAAAATCATCAGTTTTCCAGGTGCATTGGATAAGCCATTTACTAAAATTTAAATAACATATAATCAAGAGATGTAATTGGGTATTTTTATCTCTAAAACCATCTGACAAACAGAATAATCAAGTCTCTGAATAGACAGTGACTCTCTGGCTCAGAATTACTCTCAAAGCAAAGAAGGAACACAATCATTGCTTCTTAGCACTGGGGCGTGCCATTCTTTGGTATATGATGACCTCTTTCGCAGAGTCTCCTCTACTTTCCACTGTGATTGAACAGTATTTACCATTTTGTTTCTCTAGTTCTTGTACGATGTCTTCATATACTTGTGCAAAGAGGTCCTCTTCAGATTTTGTTCCATCTAGGTAAACTGAAGAAGAGAAAAATAGCAGTTTAAAAGCTAGCAGGCTTGAAGGCTGGAGAGATGGCTCAGTAGTTAAGGGCACTGGCTGCTTTTTCAGAGGACCTGGATTCAGTTCCCGGCACCCACATAGTGGCTAACAAATATATGAAACTCCAGTTCCAGGGGATCCAAAGCCTTCTTTTGGCCTCTGTGAGTACTGCATGACATGGGCACACTAACATACATGCAGGGAAAATACACACGTAAAATAAAAATAAATAAAAATGTTAAAAGCCAGCAGGCTTATTAATAAAGTACATTTACTCTGGTAACTATTGCAATGTCAATAGCTTTCACCAAAGAACCTAGAACCAGAACTTAAGAAGAAACAGGAATTAAAGAAAGAGAGCACAATCAGGCATAATAAGCCAAGAGTTATATAAGCAGTAACAGGGAGTTGGGAATTGGGGTGATAGAGAGCTGCTCTAGGTTATATAAGGAGCTCCAGGGATGCAGCTTTAGGATGGGCTTTTCGGTGGTGTGGTTGCCTTTGAGTCACCCACACTCCTATAAATAATCCCAGTAAATTTGTGGTTCATCCAGCTAAACTTGAAATAGTTTCTTTGGTTGGCCGTTGGTGTCCTATCTGGGGTGAACAGATGTTTGTTCACATTTCTCCAAGAAAAGTCCCACAAAAGCAAGTCAGCAGACTGAAGAGGTGCCTGCCCCAAAGAGTGATTTAGGGGCGTCTCCAGCTCCTGCCCTGAGGTCACCTTGTTCCTGTACCTGTCCTCTCCAGGTTGGGAGATACACATTTTTAATAAAACTGGTTATGAGCAGTTTTGGGAAAAAGTAGAAGGCCCTTTAGACAGACGGGTAGGCAGGTCTGAGAGAACATCCCTGTTGAGAAATGCAAATGGCTCGCAGGGCGGAAGGAATGGCATGGCAGAGGAAGCTTTGCAGAAAGGCTGTGTGTCAGTCTTCAGAGGCCTTGGTGTTTGAGTTTAGATTTCATCCCACAGAGCTGGAAACCATGGAAGGTATTTAAACATTGCGAGGACAAAGTTGACCTTGCAGGGAACATGGAGGGAGAGTGGTATACGAGGATGTCTCTGCAACCTGTAAACCCAGCTAGTCCCTGGTGTAGCCACAACCTCAGCAACAGCACTGGGATGGACTATGTCCCCCATAGATCTGAACAGAGCTATCTAGTCTGGTGGCCAAAAGACTTCTTTCGGAATGGACAAGCCGTGCTTGGTCTGAAAAGTGTGCCACTCTGACTCTTCTACCTTCTCCAACAGCCTTATGCAACCCTCTTGCATAAGCACTGTATTCCAGTGCCAGCATCTTGGCTCAGGCCCACTGTTCAAGTTTGGTTTTAATTGCTGTGACAAAACACTGTGACCAAAACCTGGGGAGGAAAGGGTTTATTCAGCTTACATCTACTGGGTCAGACTTCATCACCGAGGAAGCCCAAGGTAGGAACGCAGGAGGCGGGAGCTGAAGCACAGGCCACAGAAGAATGCTGCTTACTGGCTTGCTCCCCTAGTCCATGCTCAGCCTGCTTTCTGAGTAATCTGCCCAGGTGACACCAGCCTGCCCAGGGGTGGCACCAACCACAGTGGGCTGGGCCCTCCCACATCACTCAACAATCAGGAAAATACCCCACAGACGTAGCCACAGGCCAGACCAATGGAGTCAATTCCCTAATGAAGCTCCCTCTCCCGAGGCTTGTCAAGGTGACACTAACGCTATCCAGCACGCCCACATATCCCCATCGCTTCCAGACTGACACACTATATCTCTCGGGCACCTGGACTTCATTTCTGCCAAAACACACTTATAGTCCTTCCTCACACATCTGTAACTCTTTCACACCGCCCCGTCCTTTTCCCTTTGAAATAATATGTTAGTTCCTGGGGTGTCTGTCATCTTTACACCTCAGTTTCCTCAGCCTCCATAGCTACTTCATTTCCCAGTTCTACTGAGTAACTATCCATTTCTGTACCCTCTAAATCCACCCTCCAGACCATGAAAGACTTTACTCAAAAGAACAAGTATCAGCTATGTCCTTGCTCTAAGCGCATTTGTAGAGGACTTCCCAGTTCTCTTAGGGTACCGAGCTGATTAGCCTTGGAGGGCCGACCTGTTTGTAAAGTCATTAGTAGTTCTTCCTTGCTTTGCTCTACCTCAAATGCATCAGCCTTCTTTTAGGTGCCTTTCTGTTCTCAGGTCTTTTCTCGGTTCTTCCCGTGGTCTGGGTGACTGGGATTTGGGCAGTCCCCCTGGTGTATAATGTGAGCAAGCACTTACCTGGGGAAGAGATCTGCTTGTACAGCTCAGCCTTTGATGTCGTTCATCATGGAATGTTAGTACCATGAGAGTAAGGAGCAGGTCTGCCTAACCAGCCTACCAACTCCCCCAGCAACATTCTGGCAAGGATGGTTAAATGAATGACCACCCAGAACTTGACAAGCTTGACAAGAGCCACAGAGAAAGAAACCAGCGGAACCAGTTGCAGAAGAGGGGAACCCAGACAGTGCCTGCTTGGAGGATCCCTTCAGAGTCTCCTTCAGAAACATGTTTCTCAAGTCATCTTTTCAGAACTTTGATGTAAACGAAAAGTAAAGGGCTTTAAAAGGAATCAGAAAAAGGACTTACCAATCTCCCAGGTGATGTCGTTCATTTCTTTTCTATGCTTTAGGTACATGGGCCACACATGACCGTCAAAGTACCCTGGGGGGTCTGGAGGCTCATATACCCTTGTACTTGAAAAATACAAAGGAAACTTGACGTTGATACAAACATACAGTAAAGCAAATTACTCATAGTCAAGATAATGGGAAAATAATTCAGATTAAATCTAAAATAGGCTACTTGTTTTAGGCTCCATGGCAGTGAGAAAGATAGCAAAATGAATTTAGTTCTGTAACCCAAAATCAACTGTGGAATTCACATCCTCCGTGTTACTTTTTTTTTTCCCTGACTCTTATTTTTTTAAATGAAAGAATTCAGAGACAAGTATGAGAACAAATTACAATGGAGACCACGATGGAGATATGGACAAGCTGCACTCCTGTCTAACTGGTGTTCACTGTGGCTACATCAGCACACAGGAGAAGAGACCAAACAGGCTGACAAAGCTCTTTTAGAGATGAACAAGCCTTTGCATAGAGGAGTGCATTTCTCCATGTGATGACCATCTATGGAGAGAGGTCTTATTTCTGTAAATCAGTTAAGTTTTGCTTCATAATGTTGCTTTTCTTGTCCTTACATTCTTCATTTCATTGTCTGTGTAACGATGCACAAAGACAGTTTCAAACTCACCTCCTCCTCCTCTTACATTCTTCATATGGAATGGTCAGAAAATAGCTTCTATTCCATATGGCGTCAAGGGGCCTAAGATAACAGCACATTTAGTTCACAAGCTCCTCCCCCCCATTTGTTCAGGTTGGTATTGGAATGGAGAAGCTTACTTATAATTAAAGAGAAGGAAACCCTCGATGATTAGAATGGGAACCCCTCCAGGACTTCCTAGTGCTGGTCCCACACGGAGCCCCGGGTTTTCCACCCAGCAGGAAATGGCTGACATCATTTTTTCCATGTCAAGCGCTTCAAGCACTGAGACAAACATAAAAATACACAAATTTAATATAGCAAAATATTTTTTTGATTTGTTTTTTTGTGTTGAGTATAACCAGGGTGCTGGAAATGTATAAAATAACACCATTTTATTATTAATATATTATATATAATAAACTCTTAAATATTAATAATACTTTAAATATCCCATTTAAATCCTAATATTGATACACTGATGAAGTGCTATGTCTGAAACATTTTCATTACTGAAAACACAGCTGGAAAAATGTAAAGCACGAGTGTCAGTCTGTGTTTCTGTCTTTAAGCACTTTTTACACTGAAGTATTTCTTATGTGTGTGCACTGTGTGTGTGAGTGCCACTGCACAAGTGTGGAAGTCAGAGGACAACTTGTGGGAGTTGATTTTCCCCTTCTACTATGGGGGCCCAGGAATCAAGTTCAGGTCATCAGTCTTGGTGGCAAGTGCCTTTGACCTGCTTTCTTGCTGGCCCTCCAGTTTTGACTTTCATAAATTCTTCTGAACTATGTTCCCAGTCAAATCTTTTAAAATGTACTTTATGTGCACACGCACACACCACTGTGTATCTTCCTAAATAGCTCTCCACTTTTTTTGAGACAACATTTCTCACTGAACCTGAAGCTTGCCAATTTGGCTAGACTGGCTGGTCAGCATATCCCAAGGTTCCTCCTGTCTGTCTCCTCCCACCCTGCCCCAAGTACTGGGCTTACAGACACATGTTGCTGCACCTAGCTTTTTATATAGATTTATATGGATTGAATTTAATGCTTTCCTGGCAAGCATTTTACCAATGGAACCATCTCCCCACCAGCAGATCTTTTCTAAAAAATATTTTTCTTTTTAAGATAGATTTAAAAAAACCTTATTTTTATTTTGTGTTTGAACACATTGCCTGCATGTATGTAAGTGCACCCATGTCATACAATGCCCACAGAGGTCAGAAAAGGGCATCCAATCCTATGGAACTAATTATGGACTGTTGATAGCCACCATGTGGGTACTGGGATTCAAACCTGGGTCCTCTGCAAGAGCAGTTAGTGCTCTTAATCACTGGGCAATCTCTCCAGTATCATTAAAGAATATTTTTCTTTTGAGCAAGGTCTCACTTAGTTCCTCAGGCTGTCTCTGACACTGCTATGTTAGCCTAAGCAAGCCTTGAACTTGCAATTCTCCTTAGCCTCCTAAGTAGCTGGGGTAACAGGCATGTAATACCACACACAATATTCAGCAAAAATTTAAAAATTATGGAAGACAAACTGTGGATAAGTTTGAAAGACAAATGGCTTACTGTAATATAGTTGGAAGAGCTAGTACTTACAGTATCCAAAGAGCTCTTAGGGACGGAAACTCTTATTTGTTTTTTGAGATAAGGTCTCCCTGAGATAAGGCAACCTCAGCTGGTCTGGAGCTTACTATGCAGACTAGGCTGGCCTCAATCTCACAGAGATCTGACTCTGCCTCCTGAGTGCTGGGATTAAAGGCATGTGCCAGCCACCACTTCCAGCCCTCTGTTAAACTTTTATCTATTTTTATTTTATATGTATGCACGTTCAAGGCTTGCTTAGGCATATTTACATTGCTTGCTGAAATCTTTTACAATGCTGCTTAAAATCCTTGACAGGTAATTCTGACATTGTGTTCTCACAGTACTGAGATCTACTGACCATTATTTTTCTTATTCAAGTTGAGATTTTCCTGACCTTTAAAATAACACATGCCTTTCTGGTGTGTTCTGACAATGGGGTGCTGGGTTATGAGGCTTGGGCTCCTGTTTAGTCATCTTTGCTTATAGCCAGTCGCCCTGCTGAGGTGTTCCAGGTTTAGCTGGGCATGTGTGAGCAGCATCCTTATGATACTGCTCGTGGGTCATAGAGGGAACAGGCTCCACTGTCACTATGTGAGGGCAGGACCGCAGTCTTCTCCTGGGTACTTCAGACAGTAGCGCCTGGGTGAGGAAGATGGGGTGGAACCTGCACACCCCCCGCCTCATTCTCACTCTGCTGCCGGTAGGAGGGGGACGTTCCATTCCCTGTTGGCTCAAGAATCCTCTATGAAAGTGCTGATGCCAACTTGCTCCATGCTACCACTGCTGTGTGGAGGAGGTCTAGCTTCCCACTGACCACTACTAGGGGACAGGATTTTTCTTTTGAGCCTAGCAATAGCTGGGTGGGTGTTATCTAAAGGGTGTTCTGCTCTGCTAGGCCTCCCTTGTACTGGTCATCTATTTATAGATTTCCTGGTACGTCTTTAGTGTCAGCTGAGAGTTCCATGCTGCACACATTTCCAGTACCCCAAGCAGGGAACACACTCTTGCCATCCAGTGCCTCAGAGGTCTTAGTCAGCTTGCTCTTTTGCTCTTTTTTTTTCAGTCTTCTGTGTTGAATTAAGTCCAGGTTTTTAGATAAATGAAGGAGGACCAGTGAAAACAGGTGAGTGGGTGGGAGGTCAGAAGCCCTACTAGCTTTGACATTTTGTTATTGATTCAGTTGAAATATTTTCTGCTTCCTTTTAATCCACAAAGTCCATGTGTTTTGTTTTAGACAGAATGTCATGATGCTTAGGATTTTCTCATTTGCTCCAAATACACGAAGGAGAAGGCGGGCGAGAGCGCAAGGGCTCGTCACTTTTAGAGCTGGGCAGTGGACTCCAGAGTTCATTATACTATTCTACCCACTTCTGTGCGTGTTCAAAACTGTCTATAAGGGAAAATAAAAAGTAAAAAACTTTAAAAGTACCACTTAATTTTCAAACACAGAGGACCTTTCTACTTACCTTCTATTCATGGAACTGAATTCAGTTCACTGGGAGCAGAAATCTCTGTACACTCCAGTCTGCCTCCACCGCTGCTGGGCTCACATTCTCTGTGCTGGTGTTTAAAGTGTGTTGCCGTTTGCACTTTGTCTGCTAATTCCACTAGGTACTAAGTGCTATGCATCGAATTGTGCACCTCGTGCAAACTCACATGTTGAGATCTTCATACATTAATGAGGTCGAATTATCATAACTACTTAAACAGCAGGGCAGGTACTGACTGTGACACCATTAGTATCCCTTGTAAAAGGCAGAAATTTAGACACAGAGAGAAGTCATGTGCAGGCGAAGGCAGAGATCACGGTGACACAGTACAAGCCGAGGCAAGCAGCACAGTTTCTAGCAAACGGAAGCCAGGAGACAGGCATGGAATGGACTCTTGCTCACAGCCCTCAGAAGGAACATGGGACAGACAGAGTTTCCCTCACAGCCCCTAAAGGGGACATGGGAAGACTCCCTCAGTCCTCAGAGCTAACTGACTGAGGAGCCTTCACCTCAGACCCTAGCCTCTAGAGCTGTGATTCAGTCCCGTCCTGTGGTTTTACGTCATCAGTCTATATACCTGCTAACTCATTTTAAACTGTTCTTTGAATGGTTATAAAGTTGTTAAAGAATACCTTGACTTGCTTTAAATTGCCATATTTCCCTAAAAAGTTCAATTTTTCCCTAAAGACAGATTTCTGAATGTAAGATGCATGAGCTCATCTTCCATGTGTTTGAGACACATGTGCCAGTTTGTACTTCCATGCAAAGTGCATGAGGGTCATAAAGACCAGTCACCGGGCTGTTATTATCACTGTAGTAAAATCCCGTGTTCTTAGTAAGTGGGGAGAAGGTAATTTGCAACTATTTGAGAAGTTTAGAGGTTGAGTTTTTACTATGCATTTATTAATCAAATAACCTGCTGTTTTGAATAGCTTATTCAATAGTTTATTTTTTTCTATTGGGGTATTACTATTTTTTGATATTGTTCTATTTATTAGTGGTTTGAAAGAACTCCCTAAAAAACAGGAATAAAAATTATTTGTCAACATTGAAATCAGTTTTTCATAGCTTCATTCTTCTTTGTAAAATTGTGTTAACACTCAATGTGGTGGTGCATACCTTTAATCCCAGAACTTGGGAGGCAGAGGCAGACAGATCTCTGTGAGACTGAGATTAGCCTGGTTTACACAGTGAGTTCTAGGCCAGCTGGGACTATAAGGAGACCCTGACTCAAAAAAACAAAAATTTTTCTAATTTTGGAAGAGAGGAAATTAAGGAAAAAAAAAAATCTACCATGGCAGAAACTCAACATACATACAATGAGTAATGATTTTGTCTGAAAATTGTGTCTGAAGAATTGTTATATAACATTTTCCCTCTCAGGCCATCAAGGCTGAAAATAAAGAACATGACTTTTCCAGAGAGCTCCCTCTGATGGTCTGCATGCACACTGAATGACAATTTATTTAATTATATAAATGAAATGTATATATAAATTATATAATGTTAGTTATAAAAGACAGAACACTGGATACAACACAGTCTATTAGGTTATTCTCTACAGGAAAAGAAATGTTTTCTGGCTGACTTTAATTTTCTGTATTCAACAATGTTAGCTTGGAGCAAGGGAATGAAATGGGTCTATCTACAAAATGTTTCCAAGGCTTTCTGAGCAGGAAAAAGAAAATAAACAAGCTTCTTGCTACTTTGCTACGAGGAAAAAAAAGGCTGAGAGAGGAGAAAGCTTAGCTTGCTACAGGTCAGATATCTGGTGGGGTGAAGTCGGGAGGAGCAGGCACGGCTAGTCAGATGCAGGTCGAAGAATGGCAGATCTGCCTTGCTCGGCTTTTGGAGAACAATCTATCATCCCAAAGTTCACAGTGCGAAAGATAAATCTGGGGGAACACTTCCATTTGTTTAAAGAGTTGAAACGTATAAAGGCAGACTGTAGCAATATTTTTAAAAACTGGATTTGTTGATTATTGGGGGGGGGAGGACACGCATGACCCCATACAAAAGTAGAGGGGTCAAAGATTAGCTTTGTGGAGACAGTTCTCCTTCCACCTTTAAAAAGGTTCTGAGGATCAAACTCAGGTTTTCAGGCTTGTGTGACAAGTGTCTTACCTATTCAACTCTCTGTCCACCCTATTTTAATACTAAATTAAGAGAGAGTAAAGCTCTTTGGATTTGAAAAAGAAAATGATCATAAACACACATAATTTTACATATGGCTCAACTTACCATCATACTGCAAAAATCCATTTTCATCTCTTTCTATCTCAGATTCTGGCTGGAAAAATAATAAAGTATCCATGAAAATAATATGTACCATAGAAACAATGCAATTATAAAATGCAAAACAAGTAAGCTTTTTAATAGATGCTTTGCTTTGGATGATAAGGTCAACAATAGGCACTGGTAGATGATGCCATCTAGCGGTCAGGTAACACTGTTGCACTGAACTTATCCTCAATACTGAACTTATTACCCTCTATTACTCAGCAAAAGCTTCTTGGATATAATTGAATTAACTTTGATATTAAATACTGTTGTGATAAATGATCTAAGAAGTTTTATAAATACCTTAAAGAAGTCATCCTGAGATATGAGGCTGCAATTTGGAAGGTGCTTCTGCAGGTTCTTAGCCAATGTAGTCTTCCCACCATTTGTTACGCTGAGCCAAGAAAAAGATACCAGGTACCAAGAAAACATTAGAAAACAATTTTAAATTTTCTTTTTAGAAAAAGATATTTAAAGCAATATTAACTGCTTAAGAAAATACTAATTTTAACATACTGTGTTTTTTACCACTGACAAAATTATGGGCCTGATAAATACACTGTCTTATTTGTTTGTTTTGTGACATGGTCTCCCAGTAGTCCCAGCTGGCCTGGAACTCTCTATATAGACCTAGTTGGCCTTGATCTCACAGAGATCTGCCTGCCTCTGCCTCCCCAGCACAGGCTGTAAAGGCGTGCACCACCACGCCCAACTGCATATGTGTTTTCTTAATAAGAAGAACTAAGTAGAGAAGGATGGAGAGAGGCAAGTGACTGTCAGGTAAGTGAACTGAGCTCTAAAACTTCAAAGTACAGACACTGTGTTGGAAGTAAAACATTTTTTTGACCATCACAACATCTCAGGGTTTGATATGTACCACAGAGAATTTAAGTGGCACATTTTATTGCAAGGATACAGAACTGCCCATGATTACTGTGATGTTTCAAACACACTAGAAACAAAGAGGAATGGCTTTTACATAAGCCTGCCCACCCACAAATCCACATTCCTGTGTGCTTCCGTATCTAGGTGGAGGCCCATGACCAATCCTCTCATCAGGTTGGCTATTTGTTCCCTTGTGGATTGTGACATACAGGGGACTGGGTACCTGATTAACGACTTGAGTGTCCTGTTTCCCAGCCCCTAGTATCTGAGTAGCATGTGGGAGACATTTCTCTATTCAGTCTTTTCTATCTCTTTTGGTTCTTATTTTGAAAATGGCTCTCACTCTGTAGTCTGGTGTTGGCTTTTAACTAACTGTGTAGCCCAGGTTGACCTTGAACTTATAGTAAACCTTATTATAGATATCAACCACCTCTGCAGATACGTTTTTAGCCTGGGGCTCAGTCACTGCCAGAGGGTCTACAAAACAATTCAGAGTTATTGTGAATTTGAAAGGAAAGATAGTTCATCTTTATTTTCACAAAATTCTAACACAAAATTTCAACCCCTTTTATTCTAAGTAAAAAACAACAGTGGTAACAATGTCTGTGACTTGACTTTGGTACCAACAGGAATCTTACATCTTTTCACACATCGGTATAATGGGGGCAGGCACCCTGAAGTCTCGTAGATGCCTGTTATTACTTCAAACGTAGGAATATCATTATTTATTATACTAGTGATAAAATACTACAAGGCTAAAATTTTGTTTTAAAATATTTTATAGCTGGCTCTTTTTTTTTTTTTTAAAGACAGGCTCTCACTGTGTAGCCCTGGCTGACCTGAAACTCCCTGTCTCTGCCTCACAAGTGCATGTACCACTATGCCTAGCTTCTAGCTATATTTTAATACAGTTGATTTCCTTTATATTCCTGCATTTTATGTAGTTAAAGTTGTTGCCCTGAAAAAAGGTCAAGATTTCACCATACCACCAAATGTCCACAGCACAAAACTCTTGACAGTGCATGTGTTGGCAAGAGTGTGAGCTTGGTCCTGGGTGAGATCAATACCACAGTGCTCACAACGGAGAGAAGGGAAAACAAACTAAGACATTTATCAAAAGTGCTCATTATGTATTATTAAATTATCATCTATGAAGTAGAAAAACTTGACTAATAAGATTTTCCATTTAACCTTATAATACACAGGTAAGTAGGATATGGGTGATCTCTTAGAAAAGGAGTAAGTAGGTGTTAGCCTACATATTGAGAATGGATGCATGATCTTTTCTTCTTTATCAAAAATTAGAAACCATATTGAAAATACATATTTGAGAATGTGAGTTTTTGTTTAAAATAGTAAAAACTTTATTATAGTCTAAGAAATATGGCAAGAAAGTTATGTCATTTCCTTTTTAAGATCATACAATTGGAACTGGAGAGATGGTTCAGGGGTTAAGAGCATTTGCTACACATAAGCTCTCCACTCCCTTAGGGAATGGGCCCCAGAGTTTGTTCTAGCCTAGGAAAGGTGAGTGACTATTGGGTGCACTTCCTTTGTTTATAACACCCAAATATGTACAGCTCCTAGCTTACTTTTTAAATTTTTAACATGCCAGTAACAAGAGGGTAGAGAATAGGGAGAAGTGAAAACGGTGTCTACGGTCACTCAGACAAGAGGAGAGCCTTTTAACAGGCGATGCTATTATTCCTGTATTTCAAGTGAGGAAACTCACTGGAAAATTGTTATTGCTAGAATGGAATAAAAAGTTTTAACTCTAGCACGGGTCTTTCTAACATAAGGATTACACTGATAGATTTGTGTATGGAAGCTTAGAAGATTATAATTAGGGAATGATGACCTAAACTGGGAGGGTGGCAGTGAGTGTAGAAAATGGAGTACAAGAGAAGTCCCCGAGCAGCAATGAGCTAAGGTTCTATGAGGACAGGAACCAAGGCAGGCCACATCGGAATGTCCCGCAATTTACTCTATTTTACTTTCTTTTTTTTATCTTTTAAAAACTGTTCTGTGTTTATTTATTTTATGAGTGTTTTACATGCATGTATGTAAGTGTACCTGTGCTGTGCAATGCCTGAAAAAGCCAGAAGAGGGTCTCAGATCCCCTGGAACTGGAGTTAGGGTGTTGTTAGCCGCCATGTGGGTGCTGGGAATTGAACCTGGATCCTCCACAAGAGCAGCCAGTGTTCTTAACTGCTGAGACATCTTTCCAGCCCTTTACTTTGTTTCTTTGTGTCCTGCTGAGGTTATAACCCAGGGCCTTATACATGTTACATAAATGCTCCATCACTGAACTACACTCAATACTATTTGACTGCTAAGTGATGATTTTGTCTATAATGTAATATAATAACCCAATGAATTATATCCCTCAAGTTACATTTTTAATAATTTAATATATTTTAATATTTTTGTTACTCGGGCACACGTGAAGAAAGAGGCACACAATATGGTAGTAAAACAAATAATGTCTTTTCCAGTTGATGTTGATATCTAAGTTGCACATACCCCCTTGATACCAGAGGAGGGATGACCGCACAATTTAAGGCACTTGTGAGAGAGGGATGCATAGCTGATCATTATGCCAGGGTAACACAGATTAGTCCGGGCAACTGGGACACTTGACCACCTAAGTGAGGGGAAGAGGAGTGGAGGTGACCTTGTCTGTGTTCCTTCTGTCCAAAGCCAGGAATAAAAAGGAAGGAATGATTTTTTTTCTTTTTTTTTATACTTTATTATTTTTATTTTATGTGTATGAGTCTATTGTCTGCATGAGTGTAAGTGCAACCGTGTCATGCAATGCCCTCGGAGGTCAGAAGAAGGTGTCAGATCCCCTGGAATGGGAGTTACAGATGGCTGTTAGTTCCCATGTGGGTGCTGGGAACTAAACCCCAGTCTTCTGCAAGATCAGCCAGTGAGCCATATCTCCAGCCCCAGGAATGATTTTCTTATGTCATGCCAGAGCACCCACATGGGAAATGATAATCACCCTCAACAAGGGGCCTCCCCGCCAATGTCAGCTCCAGAAAAATAAATGAAAGAGTGGCTGATGCTGCTGACTGGCTCATACCTCCTGGGGAACCCTCCTGTTGGTGGTTACACAACAGCACTTCAGGTACCACTCCTCAGAGGACTTGGGAACACACTCAGCCTCTCTTCCCCCGACCATGTCCACATGAAGCACCATCTGGGCATCAAAAGTGTTTGTTGTAAAATTACTCACCCTCCAATTCCAATGACAAATGTTTTCATAACTGGATTTGAAAAATCACGTCTTCCTAATACTTCCTAAAAAACAAAACAAAACAACTGTAGTCAAGTTGGAATCAGCTGCCTAGAGTCCTGAAAAGGGGCACCAGCTAGCTGAGAGAAAGATGGCAGCGAGGGCTTGGTGGCTTCAGCTCCATATTACCACATGGCAGAGGGTCATGCTGCCTGGCTTCCTGCTAGTATGCCATCAAGCATCAATAGCTGGCATCTGCTCAGGGTCTGTCAATTAATGTCATACCTGGGTGAACCATTTCCCTGGAGGTAGAGGCCTTTCTGTACAGGCTTGTTTTTTCTCTGCAAAAAAGGAAAAGGCCCTGCTAGCCAGAGGCAGGCAAACAGAACTCTTCTGCGTTCTCTCTCTCTCTCTCTCTCTCTCTCTCTCTCTCTCTCTCTGTCCCTCCCTTCCTCTCTCCCCCTTTATCTGTTTCAGTATAGTATGAATTCTCAAGCTTTGTAGAAGTGAAAACTGGTCCAGACCGGAATGACATGCCTGAGGTGGCAGAGCTAGTAAGTGCAAAAGCCAAGAAATGAAACACAACCAATTAGGTGAGCCTCTTCATCACTGCTAGCTGTTATAAAACATTTTATAACCAAGAGCACAAAAAGGATGTTGCACATGTGCTAGCTTGTTGGGCTCTGATGGATAATTGATGCCATTCTTATTGATGTATTATGGATGGGCCATATATTTGCTGTGTACAGTGAATGGAAAGTACTGGTCCCCTTCCTAACGGCCACATCTGTGCATACACAGGAGGATGCTCCCTGAATCACAGAGCATGTAAATAATGACTGTGATTGTGACACTAGAAGCAGACTTGAGGGAGTGACTAATGTGGGAACTGTAGCAATTCAAGGAATAGCATAGTCAAGGGCCTACTTATAAAATCCTGTGGATGAGAAAGCAAGGGAACTCTCAGAGCCAAATTCATGGAAATGGAATACTGTTTGTTCTCTCTCTCTCTCTCTCTCTCTCTCTCTCTCTCTCTCTCTCTCTCTCTCTCTCTGTAATCCCCACAGCCCCAGCCCCATGGTTCAACAAGTAGGAGTACCTGCTATCAAGTCCGGTGACCTGAGTTGGATTTCCAGAATCTACATGGTAGCAAATGACTCGAGAGTTGTCCTCTGACCTATACCTACCTCTCTCCCTCTCTCGTACTCTCTCTCTCTAATTTAAAAAGCCAAGCATCCTTAGTTCTGTACTAATACGTAATCTAGGACTATTTGGGTGACCGCTGTGCCTCTCTCACTAGTTGTGAGCAGATGACAAGGCAGGAACAGTGGGGACTCATGGCTGGTGGGTGGGCTGGGTGCTCGCCAGGGTGGGGAGAGCCCTACCAATCTTTGAAGCTGTCCACTTCAAAAACAGTGTGCTGGATGAACAGGCGGGGCAGATTCATGGGAACTTCAAGTTAAGGCACCATCAGCTTCCACATCATTCTATTTCATTATCTGCTATTACCTCTTGTTAAAAATGGTTTAAAAAACAGATTAAAAAAACTTGCAATCAAGAGTTGCTATGTTCCAAATATATGTTGTGATTTTGTTTTGAAATTATTGATTTGTTTATTTAGCTTTTTGGGGTGGGGGTGGGGGTTGAGACAGGGTCTCCCTGTAGTCCCAAGTGACCTGGATCTTACTATGTAGATAAGGTTGGCCTTGAACTCACAGAGATCCTCCTGCCTCTGCCTTCCGAGTGCTGGGATTAAAGGCATGCACTACCATGCCAGTTTTTAACTTATTTTTATGGGTGTTTTGCCTGCATGTATGACAGTGCACCAGCCCACAGAAACCAGAAGAGGGCATTAGATCCTCTGGAACTGGAGTTATGGAGGCCAGTTAGCTGCCATGCGGGTGTTAGGAACTGAACTCAGGACTTCTGGGAGAGCAGCCAGTGCTCAGTGCCTCTTTTTTTCTGAGAGGGTTCTCATGTGACTCACTCTGGCCTTAAATTGACTATGTTGCTGAGGATGGATGATGATCTTGAACCCCTGATCCTCCTACCCCCACCACCCAAGGGATGGGATTACAGGTGTATGCTGATACACCTGGGCTTGCAATAGCATATTTTATGAAGCTAGTACAACTTTGATCAACTATAAACTGTAAGTCTTATGTCTGTAGAGAAACAACTTTTTGAACTTTCCAGTAGTTATCAAGTCAGGGCATCCTATCATTAGGAAATATATGCTATCTTCAGTCTCATCTAATATTTTTGTAGTTTACTGTCCCAGTTGCAAAGCTTTCCTCAGCAGCAGAGAATATTTACAGAGAGGGAGAAGAGATAGGAGAAAACTCTAAAGATTGGGTTTTACTTTTTAAAAATTTCATTTATTGCTATTTTGAGACAGAATCCTGTGATGCAGCACAGATTGTTCTGGAACTTGTTATGAAGCCAAGGAAGGCTGTAGCCATGCCTTCCTCTAGCTCCTGAGCACAGGGATTATACACATGTGTCACTGACTCATTTTTTAAAACATATACTTTTGTTTTACTGTCAGTGAAATTGTTGAGTATTTCTTCATAACAGTTTCATGTTTATATTAAATTCATCTGACTCCTAAAAAATAGAACATTTTGGATTTTAAAACTCTTTTAAAAATCTTTATTTTATGTGTAAGGGTGTTTTGCCTGAATGTGTGTAGGTGCACCTGTGTCAGACAATGCCTGTAGATGTTAGAAAAGGGCGTCTGATCCCCTGAACTGTTATTATGGATGGTTGTTAGCCACCATACGGGTGCTGGGAACAGAACCTGGTTCCCCAGCAAGAGCAGCCAGTGCTCTGAACTGCTGAGCCATCTCTCCAGGCCCCATTTTGGACTCCACACTACAGAATGGTTCCCAGACCCATGTGATGAATCAGCATGCTGAAAGGAGACAGTAAAGGCCTCACAAAGTCTGACAGGAGAGCGCACACTGCATGCTCTTCACATGTGTCCAGGAGCAGTTCGATTTCTCACTCCTGTATCTTACTGAACAGACATTCTGAATACTTTTTCATAAAACAGGGTAGTCTCTTCCTGGTTCTTTAGACTTTGATCCCTTTTGGTAAACAGAACTCTCCCCAGGCTGGAGTCTTAGGTAATCCGTGCTGCTCTTTGGCTGGACTCACTTTTTTTTTTAAAAAAAACTAAACTTCAGGAGACACTTTGATGCTTCATTGTACGTATATTCTTTTTAGAAAAAAAAAAAATCCCTTTTTTACATTTTTACTTTGTGCCCTGTGTGTATGAGACCTCTTTTGTGAAGGTCAGACAACGTGTGGGAGTTCGTTTTTTTCCACCATGTGGGGTCCTGGGGACTGAACTCAGGTCCTCAGATTTGGCTGCAAGTACCTTTCACTGGCTGAACCATCTTGCCAATTGTGTAGGTTTCTAGTTTTTAATTTTAGTTTAATTTTACTTTATTTATTTATTTATTTATAGACAGGGTTTTCCTGTAGCCCAAGCTGGCCTGGAACTTGTTGTGTAAACCAGGCTGGTCTTGATCTCACACAGATCTGCCTCTGACTCCCCAGTGCTGGGATTAAAGAAGTGCACCACCATGTCCAGTGGTTCTTTTTTTTAAGATTTATTTTTAATTATGTGTATATGTGTGTGTGTGTGTGTGTGTGTGTGTGCATGTAAGTGCAATGCTTGGGGAGCCCAGAAGAGGGTGTCAAGTCAGTTGAAGCTGGAGTTGGAAGGGGTTGTGAGCCACCATTGTGGGTACTAGGAACCAAACTTAGGTCAAGAGCTGGAAGCACTCTTAACTACTAAGCCTTCTCTCTAGCACAATATGTCTTAGAGCTCAAGTAAATGATATTTTGTGTGTTATTTATTAACAGCTACAGCTGATGTCATTCAGGAGTACAGGAATGGATTGGGTTTTCTTTGCCAATTAAAGAACTAAAGAGCAGGAAAGAAGTGTTACTGAGGCTCTTGGGGGAGTTTTATGACACCTGGGAAACTGGGGTCACTTCTTGGAGTACTTGGTCTCACTAATAAAATAATTTAAAAATGGACACAAACAGAGGCTCGAGAACGAAGAATGGACCTAAAAGGAAACTGGAGGATAATTTCTTGGAGTTTAAAAGGAAAACCCCCGGGACAGGCAAGCTGTCACTCTCACAGCTGCCAGGAAGGGAGGAGGAGGAGGAAACTGGTCCCTGCTGCTTCAGCACGTGCAGCACGGAGGTCAGCCACCTGGGCAGCCACAGCGCCACCACTGGGGGAGGGAGGGGAGCGTTTAGTCGGGCTTTAACAGCATAGTAGGCTCTGGTCAACAGGCTAAAGAAAAACAAAAAAGAAAAAAAGAAATAGCTATGCTTTGTACCTGGCTGAACGTCTTGGTGGCTTTAAGGACTGCTCCGTGCAGGTTCTTATGTAAACGGCATTTTCATTTTTACTTTTCTTCCCTTCCATATACAATACATTTATAATACAAATTATACTATTGCGAGTTTATGTTTGCTTCAACCCTCGCCTCTCAGGGACTCACGGTTAGGTCGGAGTTGGACAAACTTCTGTAAAGTTGGGCCACATAGTACATTTTTGGCTTTGTGGGCAGCTATTCAACTCTGAGGCTGTAATAAAAAAATGGTCGCAATGCATAAGCAAACGAGCACTGTGTGCTCTGATAAAATTTTATGGACACTGAGATCTAACTTTCACGTGCCACAAAATACAATTCTTTTGCTTTTTGCTAGGCCATTAAAGGTACCAAAAGCACTATTAGAAGGCTTTACAAAAACAAGGACGCAAACGGACTGGAGTTCCTCTACCCGATTCTGGAGGAAGGACGTCCGGACTGATGAGGGGATCCAGACCTGATCTTCCTCCCAACAAATGCGTGGTCTCCTGGAGCAAGCCCTAGATTCAACCTGGTTCCCAGTCGGGCGCAGTTTTCTGTAAGCGGCGGTGCGCGGCGGTAGGTGGGTACTCACCCGGTGCGGGTTCGAGTCCTCCCCAGCGGAGACACACACGTGAGAATCCGGAGTGTACCGGGTTCACCTGCAGCCCCTCTCCGCCCCTTCCCCCGGCGGAGGGCTGTGGGCGTGGCCACCTCCAGGTTCCAACCCTCAGGGCCCGGGCGCACGGGAGGCGGGGCTCGGGCCTCAGGGCGCTCGGCCCCTCCCTCGCTCGGCCCCGCGGGGTTCCGCCGCCGAGCGCCCCGCCCCTCCGCGGCGGAGTGCCACTTCAGCCAATCGGAGGCCCGCGAGGCGCGGCCACTTCCTGGTGGGCGGTGCCGGGCTGGGCGGGCGGGGCGGTCGGCCCGGCTGGTTTCGTCCGCGCGTCCCGCACAGCCTTGCGCGCGGGTCCCCAGGCGGCGCCGCCGGCAGAGGCTCGGGCGCGGGTGCCGGTGCGCGGGTGGGGCTTACGCGCCGGCCGAGGCCGCCGCTCCGGGAAGCGCCATGTCCAAGCCACCTCCCAAACCGGTCAAGCCAGGTGAGAGCTCCGCGCTCCGCGCGTCGGGGTTCCCGGAGGGCGGCGCGCCACCCTGCTGCTGCCCCGGGAGCCCCGGGCTGCGGCCGCCGGCCCCCCGGGACGCGGGCGCCCGGTCTGCGGGGCTGCGGGGACCTAGGGCCGGGGTTCCCGAGGAGTAGCCCTCGAGCTTTGCACACTGTCGTCGCGACTTTCAGCGTGTCTGGTGCCCGCATCCCGTGGGAGCTTCCTGGGGCCCCGGCGGCGGATGTCTTCTAAAGACTGTACCGAGTCCTTGGGAAGGTCGCCCCACTTCCTCTTTCCTGGGGTGTCTCTGTCAGGCTGGAGTCCTTGACCGGCCGGCGAACGGGAAGTGCGCCGCGGCTGGGTGGGGTTTGCGCCGGCCTGCGCCGGGCTTTAGAGAGTCGCGTCGGCGCTGGACCCGGTGCCCGCGGGGCTCCGCCAACCGCACCCGGGCCCCGGAGAGAACCTGGCCGCGCAGAGCGGTCTTAGCTGTGACCATTCGGAAGTGTCACTTTGTGGGGCGTCCGCGTCACTTTGCTGGTGCTCCCTGGATGACTTCGGCGAGCCAAACTGGAGAGATAGGAAGTTCCTCCAAGTACTTTTCTTGACCAATCTTCCTTGTTCACTTTTTCACACTGTTCTTAGAATATTTTCTCTGATGTGGAGAGAAACGAGGGAATTTAAAGGAACCGTTGTATTTCGGTTCGCCGTAATTTACCTCGTAGGTGCGAACATTTGGGCAGGTAATTGCAGGAATCGTAGAAAATGGAGATAAATGACGAATTTCGACCCTCCCCCCCGCACATCTCCTGTAACTTTGGTATTGCAAAGGCTGAAACCTGAGGCATTTACATCATATTTTATAGCAACTTGTGCTTCGGTGTGTTCTCCCCCTGATTTTAAAAAAAATATGCGAAGCACTCCAATTTTCGTAATTATCCACTTTTCTTCTTTTGCAATCCTACAGTGGTTCTGTGAAGTCCCGGAATTTGAAAATAGTGTACACACATTTGTGAAATAGTCATTCACTAAAGACATATTTTGCAGGGCTGGGTGTGAGGAAGTGGTTCAGCCTGGTTCAACCTTGTGCAGAGTTGCGGGGGGGTGGTTAGAGGCTGCCTTAGATGTGAAATGTGAGAAGTTCGCGATTTGCAGTTTAGTTGCATATGTATGTGGTGGCAGTTTTGTAAACACATGTAAATCTGGCCCTTAAATATCCAACAAAAGATATTGCTAAACAATATCTTGATTTTGAAGAATGTGTTGAGAAGTTTGTCAACCCTCTAGACATATTAAGTGGTCTATTGCATCTACTAGGTTAAGGGCAGGAATGTGTCTTTGTGTGCATGCCTGTGAACATTTGTGTTCTTGCACTCTTGGGTGTGGTTTAAGGATCATCTTATTACTGACTGTGGATGCACTCTGGGAACTGTTTTTGTTGCATGACATCTGTGCTTTCTCCACTCCAGGGAACCAGAAAACACATTGCTAAATGCTTTTAGTATTTAGAGAGAACTCTTGACTTCACATTGACTTGTAAATGAGACTTAAACATAAAGTTGCCACGGAAATAGGTTTGTTGGCTTAGTAACTTACAGTGAGAAATATTAGCATCAGTCAGATTTGAAAGTGTGTGTGCTGGCTTACTTGAATGCCCTGTTACAGTGCTGGCCCACATTTACTGTATGCTAGGCACTGGTCTAGTCACCCTGATGTGTTTGAACTCATTCACTCCTCTCAACAACCCTATTAGTCAGCACCATTTTTGTTCCCATGCACAGTGGGGAAATGAGGGCAAGGCAGAGAAAGGTTCACTCAGGTCAAGTCAGCCGGCGGGATGGTGGTGTATAGAATATGGTGCAGTGGAGCCTAGGTGGTCTGAGTTCAGGACCTGTGCTCCATCAGTTACAGAGCTGCACAAGTGCGCTGCACCTGAGCGTGCTGCACCCACATGAGCCGCCCCGTGCATTTTATAGCAGAAAGTGGAAAGGGGGCTTTTGATCTCATGCGCAGCAGGACTGAACACCCCTGGCAGGAGACAGCTGACACAGTGATGATATACTTTCGTTCCTTGTCCTCTAGGCAAGTCACATGGGTGCAAGTCTCCAAGGAAGACCTGGCATTCATCAGGGTATATTTAAGTTTTCATTTTTGGTTTATTGCTTTCCCAGCATTCTTCCTCATCCCCCAAATATTTTCAGAGAGAGAGAGCGAGAGAGAGAGAGAGAGCGAGAGAGAGAGAGCGCGAGAGAGCGAGAGCACACAGGAGAGCAAGAAGAAACAAAGTTCAGGTTGTGGGAGAAGGAACAAGAGGGAATGAGATGGAGGGAAGTTTGCAGACACATATATCCTACCATCCTGTAAAATTTTTGAAGGAGGGCTGTCGATGATGCTCAGCTTCAAGCAGATTGATGAAAGACCAAGGTCCTCCGAAAATGAAAACCTGTTTCTGCTTCTAAGAGTTATTTAATAGCATTGAGATCTGAAAGAAAATTTTTTTATGAATTCTTTTAACATGTTGGAGTGGACTGGGAATTTCTGTAAGAACTACCAGAGGGACCAGGGTAGTGGTGTGTCTTCTGTCTTCAGAGTAAGGTCCTGGCAAACAGTATGGCTCAGTTCAGTAGGCAGTACTGAAAGAAGAGGACCTAGGTAAGGGGATGAGGGCACCCACAAAGATTCTTATGGTTCCTCTTGCTGTGATAAAATGCCCTGTGGAGAGCAACTTCAGGGACAAAGGATTTACTTTGTCTGGGAAGTCCTGCAGCTTGAAGGAGCTGGTCACTTTGCCTCTGCAGTCAGGAAGCAGAGAGGGGTGAGTGCTCCTGCTCAGCCAGCTCCCTCCTCTTTATAGTTAGGGGATCCAAGTCAGTTATATTTCTGTAGATACTGTACTAGATTGTCCCATATCTGCATTTAGGTGGCTGATCATATAACTTTAATTTTTCAAAAACCTTTTCATTAAGGTTTTCTAGAGCCATCTAGAGATGGCTCAGTGGTTAAGAGAACTGATTAGTCTTGCAGAGGACCTGGGTTCAATTCCTAGCACCCATATGGCAGCTACCAACTGTCTTTAACTCCAGTTCCAGAGGAGCCAGTGCACGCTTTTGACCGCTGAGGTCATCGAACAACACAGGTGCATTTAGACACTTTCAGGCAATACACTCATACATGTAAAAATAATAAATATTTAAAAAATCTTGTCGTTCATGCTAGGTGTGGGGGTGCACTAGCACTCGGGGCAGAGCCAGGCGGATCTCTAAGTTCAAAGCCAGCCTGGTCTACATAGTGAGTTCTAGGCTAGCTGAAGCTACAGGGAGACCTTGTCTCAAAAAGACCAAAAGAAAAAAAAGATCTTGTCATTAAAAATAAAAGCAAAGATTTGAATGTAATGTTAGAGACCTGGAGGCTGAGGCAGGGGGATCCTTACTTTGCAGTATTTGTCTCAAAAAACAAATAATAAATATATTTGACAAATGCAGATAATATATTAATGAAAATATAAAAAAATCCTTCTCACCTATTTTCATTTTCATTCAATAGAAAATAAAAAGCAGGTGTAGTGCCTTTTAATCCTTGCCCTTGGGACTCAGAGGGAGAGGCTGGCAGATTGCTGTGAGATCAAGGCCAGCCTGATCTACTTAGCAAGTTCCATGCCAGCTGGGGCCACAAGGAGACCTGCCTCAAAATTAAATAAATAAATAAACACAAAAATAAAAGCAGTTATCTTCAAAATGGTGTCCGAGCTTCAATTTTAAATGTCTTGTTGTAGACTGGTATTTGTTTCTATTCTGTATTGTCTGCATTATGCTTAAAAATTATTCCTTTCAAATTTGTCTGTGCTCTGCTTATTTTTTAATTTTCTGTGGGATCATTTTTGGCCACTCAGGCTTTGTCGTTGAAGCCATCCCCCTAATTATTAGCTGCAGTGCCATGAATTCAGCTCAGTCTTCAGCGTGTCCTTTAAGGGGCCATTCTGTCTTCCTGAGTCACACAGCCTCTCATCTTTGTGCATAGAGCATTCTTGTGGTGTTCAGCCACCCTCAGAAGTCTTGTACTTCAGTAGGGGACCTACGTGCTTATCAGTGTACAGGACAAAATTTTGGTCTCACAGAGACTGAGAGACTTGAACGGGGCAAAGGGAAATGAAGGCAGTGAATGACACATGACCCTTGGAGTTACTTCATTGGAGACAGATTTGGTGATAAGCCACTGTAGTTGGTAACTTGATGTCTGACCTTGGCTATTTCTTTCAAATGGCTTATTGATTTTGGTGGAAAGAGAAAAGCAATATAAATATTTCATGTCTCTTGTGAAAATAAATCTGTGGAACTTAGAAGAAACAAGTCAGTGTTCTGGGTTCTTTTCTTATTCATATTGTAAAAACATCATAAAACCTCACCATGTATGCCATTTAAAACACACTTTTAAGAGGAAAAGGGTCTCATCGAAGATGCTCAACCATTATGTAATCCGTCCTTGAATAAATAATGAATCAAAGGTGAGAGCCTTGAAATGTACACAAGAACTGTTTCTCTCATAATGTGATGCTTTGTTTATACCCAATGACTGTGTAAAGTCCAGGAAAACCATCTTGAAAACTCCCTGGATGATGGTGATGAGGTTGGAATAATTAGCATTTACTCCGACCCATGTGTCAGGCACTGTACCAAGCACTCTGTGCTCTATTGCCTGTAATCATTCTGACTTCTGTCTAGAGAGCTGAGCGAGAGCTTGCTGGGGAGTAAAGGGCAACATCATTTGGCTGAAGCACAAAGGAAACAACCCATCTGCTTTGTACACTTGGCTGACACAGAGATGCTGAATTTCTCTAAGAATTCAGGGAAACTTGATGCACACCCATGGAACTACAAATTGGATATCTATATCTGTATCTATCTATCTATATCTGTGTATCTCCACTTTTTTTCTGCATTAAAGCCATTTTTGTTGTTGGTAGCTGTGACTGTTGAGTTTGTAGCTATGGTTAAGGAGGGTTAGCTTCTTCAAGTTGGTAGAACAATTTAACGGTGACTGTTGTGGCCACCTTTTTATTTTTGCTAAATTACTTTATTTTCGAACATCTGTAGAACATTTTGAGAGTCACAAGACAAATTTCTGAACTTAATCTTATAGCAGGAATTAAAGGACAGTTTTGCAATTGTACATTTTGATTGGCATGGGAGTTTAAAATTGTAGCATCCTTAAGAGTTTGACAAATGACTTCAATTTTACATTCTTGGGCTTCACCAGTGCCCTTGGAGAAGATTTTTCCTCCTGGCTCCCCTGATGTTTTTGGAAATTTGTGGGCAGTTTGAATTCAAACGAAGGATGATACTGTAACCAACACCATTGTACCTGAGCCAGAGCGACTTCCTCAGATTCCTTATTACAGGGATCTGAAGTCTCCCAAGACAGGGTCTTTGTGACATGCCTCATTCTGAGAAACTTCTGGGTTCCATTTCAGGATTCCTTGCTTGCCATCTAGGACCCAACTCACTCCTGTGAGACAACAGCTGTCTTCAGCCTGGGGTTAATTTATAAAGACTGTTTTTCTTCTGAGACTCTCCTGAGCACATGCCTCACCTTCCTGGTCCATATTCTAGCTCTTGGAGTATGGGTGAGGACATCCTCTAGAGGTCAGGAACACACCCAAGTCTCATCTTTGCTTTAGGTTGGGACTCTGATGCCTGTACATTGACTGCTGAGTTTTTATGGGGTTTTCTGGAGTATGCACTTTTCAGCTCTTTTGGGGCCTGTTATCTGGATGAATCAGTACAGCTTCCTCTTGATGGTACTTACTCCTTGAGGACCTCAATTGAAGGCATTCTCTTGGAATTTTTAGATAAGACTGACTTTGAAACATTGTGACAGAAACCATTCCTTCCCAAGCTCATATACAATATGTGTGCCAAACTGATTCCCAACCTTATTTTTCTGTTGGAGAACAGAGCCTCCTCTTTTGTTCCTCTGCATTTAGGTTCTAAATCTTAAGTCACCTACTCAGCTCCGCCTGGGACCTGGACCTGATGTAAGGTACAATATGGAATAGAAGTTGCTGCTATGGCAACTGCTTTTCTCCTCTTTCTGGGAACCCCTTCCATTGGTTTCTGGTTCTTGCCAAACACATTCTCCTGCTGGAAGACCAACTCTGAATCTGAATATTCAGGTTCTAGGGTTCTTTGGAGACCTCTGGTTCATAGGACTTCTTGTTAGGAGTCCTGTTTTCCACAAAAGCTCCTTCCCATTTCTTGATTCTTGGCTGGGCCGAGGTCTCATGTCTTGACATCTGCTCTGGCCCTCCTTTCCGATGAGCATCTGGATACCTCTGCTTGAACTGTCTTCAACTCTTGTCAGTTGCTTCTGTCTTACTGCCTAGACACTTGCCCAGATTGACCTTCTGCCTTTCTCATGTACTGTCTTACAGTTGGTGTGGGTGTCTTCACATGCTTGGGTAGGCTTTGGCATGTACTTGATTCCCTCATTTTGGGCAGACCCTAAATGGCATGGCCAACTTGTTTGGGCATAATGATAGGACCAGGGCTACTGGCCTAGGGAGCGTTACTGCAGTATCTTGCTCAGGACTGTCCTGGTATTCCTCAGTAGCACCAATAGGAACTTGGTTTTCTCTCCTCATGATTCCATCGGGACACTGAAGATGAATTCACTGCTCATCTGATGCATGAATGCACTCTCTGTTAACCTACTCATTGATTTATTGTAGTTCTCTTCCCCAAAATACTTACATTAAAATATAAGGTAAGGGTTGGGGATGTAGCTTTGTTGGTAGAATACTTGCCTCACATGTCCAAAGACCCGAGTTTGATCCCTAGCATCACATAAAACAATTGTGGTGGTTCATGCCTATAATACCAGCACTCAGGAGGTGAAGGAATGAAGATCAGGCATTCAAAGATAGCTTTTTAGCTACATAGCAAGTTTGAGATCATTGTAGGCTGTCTGAGACCTTGTCTTAAAACAAACAACAAACAAAATATATAAGGTAAGAAACAAGATTCTGGAATGGAATTCCTCTGTTTAAATGAATGACTCTTGAATGACAAGATTCCAGGCGTGAAGACTGTGGATATTAGAGTCCCACCCTGTGCGCAGGAGGAGGCCAGTGATAGAAATGAAAAAGAAACATCAGCTTTAGATGAAGCTTTGGCCCTGAGCTGTAAATTAACTTGCTAGGTGACCTTGGTGAGCCTTTAGAGCACTCTGATCTCAGTGTCTATATGGCATCTTAAATCTGCTTCCAAGTCTGCTTCATTGCTTTAGCCTGGCCTTTTATATAATTTCTCATATTTTTTAAGTAATCTCATCCAGGCTGCTTGTTATGGACACCTGGATTTTGTTACTCCTTACCCGCCACCAGCTGCCCCTGGTGCTTGGTACCATGTGGATCTTCACACGTAGCGAGATGGACTGCGGGTCAGATTTCCATGACAGACACAGAGAGAGGAGAGGATAGGATGAGGGTAGGGTGGGGTGCAATGTATTAGTAATTAGGTCTGATCCTGTTACACTTAGGCTCTGTCTGTGGCAGGCAGTGTTTTGTTTACAGCAAACTGAAGAAAGAACATTTGGTAGCCTTGCAGGATATTTCAGGCTACCATATGCACAGATTCCAAGAGAACCACCCAAAATGTGGCCACTCATGCATAGCCACCAAGACAGGATTTTTTTTTTCCCCGAGTGACTTTTAAATTAATTAATCAATAATCATAATATACTCTTTTATAAATGATTTGAGAACTTCTTGCAATGTGTTTTGACCGTATTCACTGCTCTCAGTCCTCCCAGCCTTCCCAGTCCTCCCAGTCCAGTCCTCCCAGCCTTCCCAGTCCTCCCAGCCTTCCCAGCCTTCCCAGTCCTCCCAGTCCTCCCAGTCCTCACATCCTTCCCAGTCCTCCCAGTCCTCCCAGCCTTCCCAGCCTTCCCAGTCCTCCCAGTCCTCCCAGTCCTCACAGCCTTCCCAGCCTTCCCAGTCCTCCCAGCCTTCCCAGTCCTCACAGCCTTCCCAGCCCTCCCAGTCCTCCCAGCCCTCCCAGCCCTCCCAGTCCTCCCAGTCCTCCCAGTCCTCCCAGCTTTCCCAGTCCTCACAGCCTTCCTAGCCTTCCCAGTCCTTCCAGTCCTCCCAGTCCTCCCAGCTTTCCCAGTCCTCACAGCCTTCCAAGTCCTCCCAGTCTTCCCAGTCCTCCCAGTCCTCCCAGCCTTCCCAGTCCTCCCATCCCTTAGGGAGTGGCAGCAGAAGTACAGTGTGCCACACTTCCAGGGCCATGAGGCCAACCTTGCCCCGCTATGAGAGGAACACTGATGGTGTTTAGGGATACAGTGCCACTGTGTTTGAGATGGATGTACCCAGGAGGCAATCTCCAGCCAAAAGCTGATGTCTCCATGAGTATATGACCTTGGAAGAAATGAATTTTTGGACGTCCTACTTCCCTCCCTCCCTCCCTCCCTCAGTGTCTCCCGGCAGCCCCAACTGGCCTGGATCTCTCTATGTAGCCCATGCTGGCCACACTCTAAGGAGATTCACCTACTTCTGCCTCTGCCTCCTGAGTGCTAGGATTAAAGGCTTGCACCTCCATGACCATCTGGCTTCCATCTGGCTTCTCTGAATTCATTGGCCTTTTGTCAGCTATTTTCCCACCTCAACTACTAATGATTAAACCAAGGACTTCACACATACTACCACTGAGATGTATCCTCAGTAATTTTTTCATTTGGGGACAGGGTCCTAAATTGTCCAGGCTGGCCCTAAACTGACTCTGTATCCCAGGCTGACTTTGAATTTGCAATCTTCCTGCCTAAACTTCCTGAGTAGTTGGGATTGCAGGATTACATCATCCAGGCCAGATCTTCAGGACAGACTTCTGTCTCTTAGGCATGCTGTGTAGGAAAAATGGAATCCTTGTGTTTTCAGGAGGGAAAAGGCTTAGTTTTCAAAGACATTGCCTTTTCTTCATATGAATTTTACATTTTACATGTTCAGATTTTGTTTTAGTGCACTGGAATTCAAATACTAACTTTCTGCTACAGATTTGGTCCTGTGTATCAATAGGCAGCTCTGATTGAGCACAAGTGCAAGGTTAATTCTGTATCCAGTGACCTCTCATTCATTCTCTCCCTCCCTCCCTCTCTCTCTCTCTCCCTCCCTCCCTCCTTCCCTCTTTCCCTCTCTCCCTCCCTCTCTCCCCTCTGCCCCCCCATGCTCTGTAAATCCTTGTTGACAGTGATTCATTGTTGCATATGTTAACATTGTATTGTCTTGTTAGTGAGCGAAGTCTAAGAGAATTTCATTAATGCTCATATTCTAGATATCTAAGTCTGAAATTTTTTTGTGAACTTTCTAAACACTGGTTATATACATTGACACATTAAATGATCTGATCTGGTGTTCCAAATGAGGGTTCGTTAGTTGGACAGAAAATTTGTGTAATTAGTTATAACCAGCATATGCTCATGTGCTGCAGCCTGATCTCTCACAGTTTTCTGCCCTAGGCCTTAGTTCCATTGTCTGCTTATCCCCAGACTGCACTTCTTGTGGCTAGCCCCTGTATCTCCTCACTGGTCTTTGTTTTGGCATGGCTTTTCCTCCCCTTGCCGTTGTGAGTACATAGTATTACCCTAAATCAAAGATGTCCCTCCCGTCACAACTGTACCAGCTGGGAAAGTGTTCACAGTGCTGTGCTGTGGGAGTGTTCTTAGCATTACAGGTTCTTATCTCTCCACCACTTTTTTTTTTTTCATGGCAATTTCAGGAGAAAAAGAGAGGACTATTAATAAATACTGATAAACACAATGCAAATAACTTCTAAGCTGTCTTTCAGTGGGATATTAAGAGGGAACACATTTACTTGGAATTCTTATTCATTGTAGACAGTTCATAAAATAAACAAATAAGCATGACTCATTGTTCTGCCAGCAAGAAAAATGATTGACATTTTATGTTTTCTTATATGCATATTTTCCTTTACGTAGCTGATGGTATGCACATCAACATCACCAGTCTGTTGTATAATAGCAGTTCCCCCCAAAGCTATATATATATATATATATATATATATATATATATATATACTGGGAATTGATCCTAGGGCCTTGAGCATGCTAGACAAGTGCTCTCCTATTGACCAGTATCCCTAGCCCTTGTATTTCTTTTCATTTTAAGACAAGATCTCCCTAAGTTATCCAGGCTGGCCTAGAACACTCATTCTGTAACCCATTGGCCTGGAATTTGTGATCCACCTATTTAAACCTTCCATATATCTGAATTATAGGCTCATAACACCAGACCTAGCCTAGAAACTAATTTTTCTAATATGATAAAATTTTAAAGGTAACCTGTATTCTAGAATTATATATATTTACACAATCAGAAATTTTCTTTTATCTATGATTCTAAATTGATGTTCCTAAATATGTTTAAAAATGACAAATTTAAGCTCATTTAATTCTTTGTTTTTAAAATTTTTTTAAATTTTGTATATGAGTGTTTTGCCTGTGAGTATATGAGTGCACCTTTGTAGTGCTGTGCTCTTGGAGGCCAGAAGAGAACGTTGGATCCTCTGGAACTGGAGTTACAGTTGTTAGCTGCCACGTTGGTGCTGGGAACCAAACCCAGATCCTCTGCGAGAGCAGCCAGTGCTGTTAACTGCTGAGCCACCTCCCAGCTCCACTTCATTTAATTCTTTAATAGCCATTAAAGGATGTAATGTTAGATGTTCTTTTTGCTAATAAAAGCATTGAGATATTTTTGCCAGAATATGGCAAATGATAAATTCCCTAATACGCAGGACTACAAGTTTAATAATACATTTCTGTCAGTGAGGACAAAGACACAGGAAGCAGGCTCCAGATAGTGCAAAAATGCATAGCAACAATAGCAAACATTTACCAACACATGCATGTCAGAAGCCCTGCCTAGTATTTCATATATATTAATGTATTTGGTTTTGAGTGCTTGTGTTAGAATATGGGTTCTCTGAACAGTGTCCAGGGTTGAGGGTTGGGATCTTCACCATGGCCTCCATGGTCTAGTCTAAGCTTCATGAACCCATGGTCCCAGGGAAGCCTCTTCCCTTCTTGGCTCTGTGGGCCTGGACTAGGGACTTAACCTTGGTAACTTTAGTTTCCTCAGCTATAATTAGAGCTAATAAAGGATTTGGATGCTTCAAGGATTAAGTGACTTTGTGCAAGTTAGTGCTTTTCCTGGTGTCTGGTCATTAAATGTGAGTTTGGAAGGGTCGTTTAGTTTTCTATGAAAGATTTCAGTGTTGGGGAGTTTCCTGTCTCTAATTTTGGATATAATGGAATCATTTGCCCAGCCAGTGGTTGCATATAGGAGGAAGCTGAGCCCAGCTAGGTTTGGGGTCTCTGTAGGGCACATCTGGGCTGCAACTACCCTTCTCTGCCATAATGCACCTTTTGTCTGTCTTGTTACTTCCAGAAGGGGACCATCAGATACGGACTTTTTTGTACAAAGGCAGATATTGACTCTTTCAGGCTTGGTAGGCTGCAGAAGGTCTGTGTTGCAACTCTGTGTGTAGTGAGCAAGCAGCGGGATGATATGCAAATGAACAGCTGTGTCTCAGTAAGTCTTCACTCCTGCACCCCCTGTGAATTCAGATCATTTTCATGCACTAGGATGTACTGTTTTTCTTTTTCACTTTTTCCTGAACTGTTTTAGACTGTAAAACCATTCTTAGGCCATAGATCATATAAAGCCAGGTATTGCTGGCCGTGGACTTTTGCCTTTTGCAGAAGATGCCCTGTCCCCATGTAGTCTTGAGGACAGAAACTGGTGGAGTCTTTAGGGACTGTTCCCTTTCTCTAGTATTTAGGCAGCCAAGGCATAGTCAGAAAACAGCTTATCATTTGGAAGTTTTTGTTTTTTATGTAGATGAGTGTATTGTTTGCATGTTCATAAGTGTACCCGTGTCACGCAACGCCCGAAGAGTTCAGAAGAGGGAGTTGGATCCCCTGGAACTGGAAATAGGATAGTTGTTAGCTGCCGTGTGCAGCCAATGCTTTTAACTGCTGAGCCATCTCTCCAGCCCCTCATTTGGAACTTTAAAACATATTTTGTGGGATTTTTATGTTACATAATGAAGAAAAAATTCAAGGTAATCAGCGTGTGTGGTCTTTGAAGATATAAAAGTGACCATGTTTGCTGGAAGGCACTGCAGAGTATAAGCAAATGAAAAGATGGACTAGAAAGCGCGCTGTTAATAAACAGAACCCTCTTGTCAGAAAACACTGGCTACTGTTTGTAACGAGTCTACCATTCCTGCACCTCAGATCAAGACACATTTCACATTCTTTAGGCCCTCCTTTTCCTTTTTGGATTGGATAGAGGAAGCAACAGGCAGAGAAGAGGTAGTGTTGGAATAAGGAAAAAGAAAAACATGTCTTGTTCGGGATCTTTTCTAGTAGGTATGCAAATGGAATTGATTGAATTTGCCTTAATTAATGCAAGAATGTGAACAGGTTGGAAAGATGTTCACATCCACAAATCTTAGATATTGATGTGCTTCAAATCACACTGATTTTTTTTTTTTTGAGAGCAGTGGGCTTTTGTGGAACGACACACAGAAATCTGAGCCAAGATGTGTGTTCTGAGCTAATCTCTCATTTATAGGCATTGTAGTCCACAAAGCTCCAGGGAGGCCTGTGCTGGCCCCACAGAGCACAGCTGCTTCCTTTCACCTCAGGAACGGAAAGGATGGCCTTGGCTCTTGGATACCATCGCTTAGACTCTTGTTCCATTTTTGAGCAGAGAACATCCTGTTTGATCTTGCATGAATAAATATGCCTTGTGGAAAGCATGTTAATACTCTCACTTACTCTGAAACTATTCCAAGGTAACTACTACCATTTTTTGTACCCGTAAAATAGAATTAGGATTAATATTGCTTTTGTTCCTAGCCAAATGTGAAAAATGCGTGTATGTACTAAATTTATGTTTTCTGCAATTCAGTTTTATTTTTAGATTAAAAAAATGTAAACTATGGGTACTTTGTGTGTATGTGTGTGGGGCAGTATGTCCATGTGAGTGCAGGTGCTTGTGGAGAACAGAAGACCCCCTGGAGCTGGAGTTACAGGCAGTTGTAAGCTGGTGTGGGTGCTGGGAACCCAGTTCCAGTCCTCTGCCCTTAACCATTTCTCCAGCCCCTACAGTTCATTCTTTTTTTTAGACAGGGTCTTACTGTGTAGCCCTGGCTGGCCTAGAACTCAACAGAGATTTACCTGCCTCTTCCTCCTGAGTGCTGGGATTAAACCATGTACCACCATGCTTGGCATGATTCACTCTGGATCAAACAGCTTTTTTATATATATATCTGAATCTTGATATTACTTATTCCTTATAGAGTACTGCAGCAGATAGCTTAGAACAGTGGCTTTTGGAGTTTATCTCTCTGTTGATCTTGACTTCCAATAAGACATGTTTTGCATAATGATGTAGTTCATAAAAATATTCACATACCCACACTTGTATCAGGGTATGAGAAGTTCATCTTAGTTTTACCTTCTTTCAGAGCCTGTCTCCCCGCTTTGGCCTAATGGCCAGATCACGTGACCCACACATCAAGATTTCTGACGTTTGTCAGGCTGTTAGTCTGGACTGATGGTGCTGAGGCATTATTATTCCTGCTTTTTTAAAATGAAGCTTTGAAAATGGGTGTCAGGTTGGTGGGTGCTCAGTGGGTAGAACACTTGCCACTGAAACATGAGGGCCTGAGTTTAAAATCCCAGAATGCACGTGAAAGCTAGACATGTAACAGATCTGTCATCCCTGTGTTCTTCTAAGGAGATGGGTGCAGAGAAAGGAGAATCCCCAGAAGTCCACGGGGCAAGCTAGACGGGTGCATAGCGGGAAAGCAGGAGCCCCTTTGTGAAGGCAGCCACCCACACTCAGGGCTATCTTCTGCTGTCCATATGCAGTGTGGCATGTGCCTGCCCTCACATACAGTCATGTACATATCCACACGTGTACATATAGTCATTCACACATTGTATATACCCCCAGATTAGAATGGGTCTGCGACAACATCTAATAAGTTTATAATTATATAATTAATTTTCCGAATAGTTTCAGATTTTTTCTTATATCCCAGCAGTTCAGTCTGTACAGAAGTCATTTAGCTTTGCCAGATACTAATTTTATTTTATATACATATTTACATATATACATACATACATGAATATACACATACATACATATATATGTATATATATATATATATTTTTTTTTTTTTAAGTCTTTTTGAGACAGGGTTTCTGTATAGTCCCAGCTGGCCTGGAAATTGCTATATATACCAGGCTGGCTTTGAACTCACAGAAGTCTGCCTGTCTCTGTCTCTTCAGTGTTGGATTAAAGGTCTGCACCAGTATACCTAGACATTTTATTTTATTATATTTTAGAATTATTTTTATTTTGTATGTATGAGTGTATTGCCTCCATGTATGTAACTGCACCTGTGTCGTGCAGTGTCAGTGGACGTCCGAAGAGGGCCTTGGATCCCCTGGCACTAGACTTAGGAACAATTGTTAGCCGCCACGTGGGTGCTGAGACTCGAACCCAAGTCTTCTGCAAGTGCAACCAGTGTTTTTAACTGCTGAATCTTCTCTCCAACCCTTCCAAATTCTAATTTTAACATTTTCTCATTCATTAATATGCCAGAATATGTATATATTTGATGAATTTCTAACATGTCTATTCAGGCATTCATCCATTTATAATCAAGCATAATCCATAAAATCATAATTATTTCAACTAAATATAGTATGCACTGCTCTTTTCTGACCTGTTTAATCTTTTGTTATATATAGCTCAGGCTGACCTCAAACTCTTAATCCTCCTGCCTGAGCTTCCTGCGGGATTTCAGGCCTGTACCATCATGCCTGGGCCTACATAATCTTTTAAAGCTACTCACTTAGTTTCACAGTCTGTTATTGGTTTATGACCTGCATTTTTAAAATGCTGAAACTCACCTTGCTCTGGGGATAGTGGGACTGCGAGTAGGACCTGATTCTGCGTGCAGCATGTTAGTGCTGCAAGGTAGGGAGGCTTTTCGAGATCTATAGTTTCCTCAGATGTATAACGGTTCTAGAACTGCAATTTAAGACCTCAAAGGTATGTTAAGACTTGTGAAGAATGAATGAATGCTCCTACTAAACAGTTTTCTCTAGTGGCTGGGCTGCTTTGTACTTCTGCTAGCTTTTTGAGAATTCAAGCGGTTCAATATTTTTATTAACGTTTTAATTACTGGTTGAGCATCCCTTACCCAAAATGCTTGGGACCAAAAGTGTTGTTATCAGAGTTTCAGTGGTCGAACACCTCTAATCTAAAAATTCAAAATCCTGCTAACTCTGAAATCCCAACTTATTTTTAAAGAATTTTTAAGTTCACAGCAAAATTGAGTGAAAGGTGGAAAGGTTTCCTGTGTGACCCTTGCCGGCATCATGCACAGCCGCCGCGCTGTGGTAGGCTTCTACCTGCAGTGGCACTCATTATCAGCCGTTGTTGATGTTGGGGTTTGCTCTTGTGCACTCTAGTTTAGACACATGTACCGTGATGTAGAACCACCATTATATTACAACACAATCATTTCACTGCTACACGTGTTCATTCCTTTCTTCCCTGTGATCTGTGCTGTTGCTCTAGGTTTTCCCCTTCAGAGTGTCTTGTATTGTTTTTTTAAAAAATATTTATTTTTATCTTATGTATACAAAAATAGGTCGGTGCACCATATTGTGCAATGCCCACAGAGGTCAGAAGAGTGTGTTGGATCCCTTGGAACTGGAGTTATGGATGGTTGTTAGCCGGGAATCCAACCTGAGTCCTTTGCACGAGCAGTCAGAGCTCTTAATGACTGAGCTGTCTCTCCAGCCCCCTGAATTGTTGAAATTGTTACAGTATGTAACTTTTCAGCTTACTTATTTTACATAGTTAATATACATTGTAGTCTCCTTCATCTTTTCATGACTTGTTAACTCATTTCTTTTTATTTCTAACAGTATCCATGGCCTGTCTGGGTATATACTAGCCATTCTCTAGAGGAACAAAACCAATAGCATGAGTCTTATGTATATATATTTGATTTATTAGATTGTCTTTTATGATTCAGACTGGGAAGTCCGACAGTGGCTGTAGAGGCCGGGAACCCGCAGCTGGTCAGTCCATGAGATGATATTGCCTCAGCAGTCTCAGTCTAGCAACAAAGGCCTAGAGGATTCTTGGAGGACTGCTGGTCCTCATGTCTATGGGTTCTGATGTCTGTGTAGGATGACAGCAGCAGCCACAAGATGGACACACCATCAAGAAGGCAGGCAAGGAGTAGCACATATTTTTCGTGGGAACTGTTATGGGCACTGGAAGGTGCTGTTCACTCTTGGGGAGCGTCTTCCCTTCTCAGTTAATTTTCAGAAATACTCTCAGACCCACCCAGAGGTGTGTCTTTTAGTTGATTCCAGACCCAGTCAAGTTAACAGTCAAGGTTAGCCTTCCTATAGCACAGTATTTATCCCATGATCTTGTATTTTAATTTTAGGTACTATAGTAGTAGTATAATTGTCATGGTAGCCAGTTTAAATGAAATCTTTCTAGAATGAACTGCTGCTTTCCAGAATTCTTAAGGAGGTAAGTGAAGGCCAGTCAAATACAAGCATTTGGATGCTGTTCCTCTGGCTGTTTATGTCTGTCCCTTAGAGTGAGCAGTCCCTTCTTAATATTGATAGCACTCTAGAAGCTTCTCTGCCACCCCTTTACCTACAGAAAGTAAGACAGATTTGAAATTCTGTGCTCTCTCTTCTTCTAAGTGCCGTTTAGGGTTCTAGAGGCGCAAAGATAGATAGGAAAGAAGCAGCTCCCCGACCTGTGAGACCGAGTGCCGGATCCCCGCCCTCCCAGCCCGCCACAGCTCCCAGACCTGGGGGAGACCATGCTGGATCCCCACCCTCCACAGCTCCCAGACCTGGGAGACCCCATGCCGGATTCCCGCCCTCCACAGCTCCCCGGCCTGGGGGAGACCATGCTGGATCCCCGCCCTCCACTTTTACCCTTCTTCTGTGACCTCTGGTTATTGAAGTCTGAGGCGGTCCTTCCTCCAGAGGAAATCCAGCACTTGGCTGTTGGTGGCAGGGAGGGCTTAGAGAAGGGAAGGGTGAGACCAGAAAACAGGCCTCAGAAGCTGGAGAGGGGGTGGCTCTTGCTGTTGCTGCCAGTTGCTTGTTTCAGACACCAGTTCTGTCAATATTCTTCCTGCAGTGCTATTCTGTGCTGCGGATTATGCCAGACTCACCGCCTAGTACAGGCTAGGTTGGGTTCTCGGCTTGGTTCTAGTGAACCCTGTAGGATTTCAGGCTATTTCCACAGTCTCTGGCTCTCAGGTCTCTCCTTGTTGTATGTAATCATACTTAGCTGAGATAATGATCAACAGAGCGAGCTGGACAAGGCAGGTGATGTGGGTGCAACATAGCTAGTTGACATTTATGAATCTGCCTTCTTTAAATAAATCTGAAATTCGTCAGTGCCTGCTCTTGATGATATGTTTCCTGTTGTTTGTTAGGTGTCTGACAGGAAGTTAGCATAGAAACACAGAGCTTCCAGTTTCTTCCCCTTGACACTTTCTCTAAGCCTAAAATTGTTCAAAGTTGAATTAATATGTAAGAAGGATCAGTGAATTAAGTATTGCTAGTTGTTGTTCTTGTGACAGAATATTCAGGCCTATTTCACCTACGATTGTGGGAAATCTCCTGGTTTTAGGATTTCTTCTGGATGTTTCTGTTACATTCTTTGGTTTCTAGTTGACTCAATTTTGAGACTGGAGTAAATTAAGGCCCTGAACTTTTTTGACGTGGAGTGGAAGGGATCCACAGTAGGCCAGGCCCCAGGATTAAGTGGATTACATCATGTATAGGAAAGTGTTTAATGAATTTTACAAATAGAATATTTCTTTGTGTGTCAAGCTAAGCTCTTGCTATGTTTATATAAATCAAAATGTAAATAAAAGAGCTTTTGTTATAAAAACCAGTGGTTCAGTCATACACCCTGTGCTTGTTTTCAGGTTCTTTTAATTTTATTGAATGCTCCTTGTGCCCAGTAAGTGAATCTTGTTTCCAAAATTGGCCCCACCTCTCACCATTACCGTTCTCTGCAGTGAAACTGGAAAGTTCTTTTAGTACTGATATTGGTGACAAGTGTTCTGCTTCTACATGGGACTTCTCTTTGGAAAATTAGAAGTATCAGGATAACTACTCTTCCCCCAGGGAGAGCAGTCAGCCATGCCGGAAGTGTCTGTCCTGGCAGCTCCTACCCTTCGATCTTCTGAAACATCCTTTTTTCAGAGGCTTGTGAAGTGTGGGCAACACCTCCAAACCAGCAACAAAACAAAGAGAAAATTCACATTTGCTTCTGTCTGTGAACCTACTCTTGGTAGAACCAAAGTTGAGGCATGAGAATTCAGATGGCAAAAAGAGTGGTATGTGTGTGTGTGCACACCCTTCCTCAGGCACCCATCTACCTTATTTACAAGCTACTTTATTGATGGAGCTGTCCCTGCAGGTGTTTGTGTAGAAATTTTCTTGGATTTATTTTGTGTGTGTGTGTGTGTGTGTGTGTGTGTGTGTGTGTGTGTTTTCCCTCTATTTGTGTAGGGTACTGTGTACATGCAATGCCCATAGAGGTCAGAAGAGATCTTTGGGTCCCTTGAAACTGAAGTTACAAATGTTTGTTAGCCACCAAGTAGGTGCTGGGAGCTGAGCTCAGGTACTCTAAAGAGCAGCCAGTGCTCAGAACCACTGAGTGATCTTTCTAGTCCTGTTAGCACCATTCTTGTACTGCTGGTTTTCTTTTAGAAAATGTAAGATCCTAATGGGTTGATTTAAGAACTTTAAGCCAATTTAGATTGTTACTTCTAAGAGTTTTTGTTGTTGAGATGCCCAGCTTTGTATTTTTAAGCTTAGTTTTAGTTTTAGGACTGACCCCACTTAGTGCAGAAATAAGGTACAAATGATTCTGTAACTCCTGTCCTTAGAGTAAGCAGAGTCACCCTCAGAGGTGTGTGCTTACTGTTGCATTTATTTAGCAAACATTTAAAGATATATCCTGTAGGGAAAAAGGCACTTTATGTAAAGAAATTTTCTCTTGTATATCTTAAATTTGGGATTTCTAAAGTAGATAATGGATATTACCCTAGAACTAAATAAGACATGAAAGAATTGATCAGATATTTTTTTGTCTTTTAGGGCAAGTTAAAGTCTTCAGAGCTCTCTATACCTTTGAACCCAGAACTGTAAGTATTCAGTTTTAAATTGTAAAATTGACACAGCAGCTTATGATGGTTTTATTTGAGACACCTGCTCTGCCTAACAGGTCTGTGCTTTCTGTGATGGATGTAGGTAACCCACAGGGTAGGTGTTCCACTGCTCTCTGCAGTGAGCCGGCTAAGCCCCCAGATGATAGAGCAAATGGTAGTGATTAATAGCCAGTTCAGGGTCTGTGCATTCTTAGATGAGCTCTCCAAAGACTACTTGCTTCAGGAAAAGAAAAGATGAGTTGGCATGCTGTTCTCACCAGGAGGTTCTTGTAGCAGCTTCCTGTATTGGTGATCATAGGCCATGGGTAGGGTGTTTATCACTGGGGCTATCACAGCAGTGTCACAGACCTGAGACTTCAACCGGAAAAATAGAACTTCTGGACTTAAGAGAGATGGCTTAAGGGTTAAGATCACTGGCTGTTCTCGCAGAAAACCGGGGTTCAAATCCCAATACCCACATGGTGGCTAACAACCATTTATAACTCCAGTTCCAGGGGATCTCATGCCCTCTTCTACCTGCACACATGACATGAGTGCACTTAAACGCAGCATAATGCTCATATACATTAAAAACAACAACAAACTTCTTAAAATTCTAGAAGCCAGAAGAACCCTCAGATGGAGATGTCAGCATGACTGGTTTCTGTGAGGCTTGTCTCTGTGGCTTCAGTAGTTACTTTTTCCCTGCGCTCCTTGCCTCATTTTTTTTTATCTTAATGAAATTTTACTATCTCTGAATACAGTCACATCCTGAGAGGTTAGGACAGCAACCTAAGAGTGCGGAGGGGAATAGACAAAGGGCCTAATAGGTAGCACTTAGAGCCGTCTTTAACTGTTCACAGGGATGGTTTCTCATGGGGTAGGATCAACTGGTTTTGGGGGTTGCATGACCCCCAAAGAGGATACATGGCAGCAGTTGCCCCTGTCAGGCTGTACAGACAGGAGGGTACACAAGCCTCCAGGCTCTAGAATGAGGCCTATGTCCCTTTAGTCTAGAAAAGAGGTGATTTTCTGATACTTCTCAACCCTCTGTCCTTAGCTGGCCCCAGCTTTGTTTTCCTCCCTGAACTGACTCCATCCTTGTGTGGTTCCTCCTGGCCTTTTCCTTTCTCCACTTTCAGTGTCTGACTCCAGGTTCTCTATTCTGTTCGTGCTCTCTGCTAGATTGACATTCCTACGCGTGACTTTGCTCTAGCACCTGCTGCACGTCTGACTGACCATGTGGTCCTCCACAACCCACCCTCATTTCCAGCCCTAGTGGGCGCTGTTCTCCTCACTTGGGAGCAGATTCCCAGTGGAGCCATCTGTACTTTTCCAGACCCATGACTTTCCCTCTGTATGTATTCATGAACTGCATGAGCACTTCCCTGACCAATGCAGCAGGAAATGGACTGCCTCTTCTGTGGCCAGCTCAGGGACGTGTGCTACACGCTGGAAGGGTGTAATCTGGGGAGCAGCCCCAGGTTCAGATCCTGTACTAACTAGGCTTTCAGATCTGCCTTGCCTCTTTGGCAGCTAGTGACTGCTGGTCTCAGTGCTGTTTCTATAGAGTTTTAGTGATAATCATTAAAGCTGTTGTTCCTATTCAGGAATAATTGCCACTGATTACAACAGAACCTGAACTAGTTACTATTTCCAAGTAGTACTGGTTGCTATTCCTATAAGTACCTAGCAAAAAAAATTTTTGGTTAATATATTGATTGCTAACTTACTTTCATTTCTTCTCTGGGAGGGAGTTCTTCATTGATTGGTTTTTAAACCTTAGTTATTATTGAATGTACAGAAGAAAATACATATTTCATTTCATTAGGTAATTTAAAAAAGATTCTGTTTGTAAAGTGTGACCTTAGTTTTTGGTCTCTGTGGTACTGAAGGACCTTGACGAGTAGAACAGGACACAACCAGCTTATGAAGTCTTCCTGTACCCGTGGTTAAATTCTGAATCCCCTCCCAGTTGTAAGTTCATTTCCTTTTGTGAGTACATGAGCCTGTTTGCTAGACAGTATGGGTAGTCCAGCTAAGTCCTTCTCCTCTCTACCAGACAGTCTTCATCTCTGGAGAGATAGATGCACTGGGCACTCAGCATGCCAAGTGCAAGGCACACACAGCACATATAGCACACGTGGAACACAGCACAGTGCATGCTCTGCACACCACATGCCTGAGTATAACACATGAACAGAACTATGTACTGAGCACATAGTGTGTTCAGCATATCAGGCACTCAACATACCTCTGGAACAGCATAATAAGAGTTCAGTACACCAAGCAGCTGCTTAGCATACCACAGGTTCAGCACACTGAAGGTTCAGCACAGTGAGTGCTTAGCACAGTAAGCATATAGCATAGCATACTGCATTTGTTGCACACTAAATACACAGCTGAGTGTGTAACACACCAAGCACACAGCACACTGCAGGCACATTATACTGAGTCTACAACACAGCATGGCTCACAGGACATCAACTAGCTCTTTGAAGTATTGTGCCCTGGAAAGATTGAAGGTTGAGCTGGATCCTCAGCCCCTTTGCCAGCTTGTACAACAGTCTGGCGAGGCCACAGTCTTGTTTTTAGCCACTGACCTACCCTCAGGAGACAGTGAGAATGATGGCCGGCCCATTTTGGCAGTGCAGCGGCTAGGTAAAGCTCGGCAGTCATGACTTCTGATTTCCCATCTGTCTTGCCTCAAGGAAAAATATTGCTGGCTTAACTCAGCCCCATCTGCTTCCTATACCTTCCCAACCCCCATTTAGATAAAGTGTCACACAGGGACCTGTCTGGACTAGATGGACCAGTGTGAAGACATGTTGACTGGGAGGGACAGAATGACTGAGGAGTATTGGTTTCTGAAGGGAAACCAGCTGGACCTGCTTTGTCTTACAAAGGATTGCTGGGCTGCTCCAGATATTCTAGACCTCCAGGGAGGTCTAGAATGGGAACCCAAAAGCCCAGGTTCATCACAGCCCTGCTTTTCATTGTGATTTGTACCAAGTTCTTTCAGCTTCTGTGTATCTGCTTGCAGAATAGAGATGATACCTGTGATACCCACAGCCCAGTCCTTCCTAGTGGTTGCTATAAGAACCAAGTGAGGTCAAGTATACTTTGCAAGGCAAAGGGGTTGTTGTTTCTTTTGTTGTCTGCTTTATTGAGGAGATAGGACGAGGAATATTTTCTCAAACCAACATCATTGAACTAGGTCACGATACCTTGATGACTAATAACGACTATACATGATGCTTCTGTGTGAGAGAAAACAGATGAGGGGTTAGGAGCTGGGACTCCATAGTCTGATGAACATTCTCATCTGTAATCTGGCAATAAAAACAGCTCCACTTCTTAGTACCATTGTTGAGGATTAAGTTAGTATTTGTAAAGGTCCAGACCAATGCCTGGCACATGAGTAAATATTATAAAGTAATAAATGAGAACATTCATGGAGAATTTGTTTTTCCTGTTGGTTAATTTTTGATCTTTTGGTTACCAAATCTAAAACGTTTCAAAAGTATATCACAGTTTTGCTAAGCTTTTATAAAAAAATATTTGCATAAACCAACACCATGCTTCTGGGAAGCATGTTGCCCAGAATCTATAGGAGAATACACATTTCTACTCAGTTCTTTAACATCCAGTTACTTGCTTGTTTTTGTTTCATGTTTTGTTTGAGTCAGTGTCTCTCTCTGCAGCCCAGGCTGGCCTGGAACTCAGTACCAAGCTCAGCCACTTAGCATAGAGCACTCTTCCCTCCTTCGCCTCCCGAGTGCTAAAGTGATGTGCATGAGTCACCAGGCCTGGCTCAGTTCCTTGTTCTGATCCCTTGTGGTTCTTCAAGGACAGATGAACGAATGTGGTTAAAAACCAGAGAGGGAGCTTGATGTAGAGATTTGCACATGACATCACTGGGTCACCTGCCCAACTTCTGTTCTATGAATATGGTGCCAGGAATGTAAAATAGATCGCCATCAGATGATTTACATTAGGTAATTTGTTGTGGGTTCTTAATAGAAAATGTGACTATTTGGGGTAAAGTCTGATTTTTAAACCATAGTTACCTGGCAGTGTTGAGAATTTTGTAGATCACCTCCTTAACTGAATTAGGGACCCACCTCCTCATTCTGGTCTTTGGAAGCAGGTATTTTGTAACATTGTGCAACTAGGGCTATTAAATGAGAGTAAACTATCCACTGTCTTTTCTCAGGGTGGGAAAAATAACAAGACAGTTTTCTACCAGGCTGAAATTGATTACTGGTTGTTGCCTCATTTGAACCACAAGCCTAACCTAGTGGGTGGCTGTGGCAGGCTCCCTTGTGGAACAGCCTCCATGTACTTAAAATCGAAAAAGCACTGGCAAGTCTTGAAATGACTGGAGTTAATAACACTTTCCAAAATGACCCACTTTACCAAACTACAAAGTAAAAAATAAATGCTTAAAAGATGTCCAGAGTGTTAACTTTATTCCTTTAAAAAATTGTGATAAAATTCATATTGCATAATATTAATCAGTTTAAAAGAATTCAGTGGGAACAGTATAGGTACCATGGTGAGCTGCAGCCACTTCCCAACCCAGTTCCAGAACATTTTCACCACCCTCGAGTAAAACCCTGCACCAGTGGTATGCTCACTTCTTATTACTTGGTTCACACGAAAGAATAATCACAGGAATTTGACATGGGTGCATGTGTGTGCTTGCTGGGCTTTTTTTTGGTCTTTTTGAGACAGGGTCTTTCTGTAGTTCCAGCTGGCCTGGTGCTGGGATTAAAGACGTGTACCACCGCGCCTGGCCCCATGCTTGCTGTGTATTTTAAGCTATTCATCTGGCACGTTTTCATCATATGTCTTTCTTTCAAGGGTGAGTGATCTTAAAGGATGGAAATTTAGGCAAACCTGACTTTTGAAGGAGACTAAAGCTGCAGGAAAGATGCCTCCCTACCTTCTCTGAAAGCACTGATTGTGGAGGGCTCATTGTGAGACATAAGTGGCCAAGCACATGACAGAAACGGCCTAGAACGACTATAAGATAGGACCCGATGCCCAGAACTTGCAGAGCTTCATAAAGAAAGCTACATTTAGCATTTAGATCTCCTTCCCCAGCCGTTCTACCGCTTTCATTCTTCCTTCCCATGCCTTGGTACATTCAAAAGGAGAGATATAGTCAAGTGGTAAGAAAACTGCCAACTTAATATTCTGAGATGGCCACTCTATGTGGTTGACATGTTGTGGTAATGACTGAGGGAGTCTCTAAAGTAGCCGAGAAGGATCCAGTTTGCAGCTGGCATTAGAAGAAATAGTTTCCTTAATCACTTTCTAAGCCTGTTACATAATGGACATAATATTGGTCGTCTGTCTTTAAAACATTTTAGAGACTAAAGCAATTAGAGAAAAATCTCTACAGTCTTTATTTCTCTCCCGAACATTTATTTCAAATAAAATTATAATGGACTGCTGTAGAGAGCTGCGGATTGCCGCGTCTTAAAGATGGCGCCTGCTTCCGCCTTCCACCATCCCGAGGGTGAGTGCTCTCTGGAGTAAACAACTCCATATTTGGCTGTGGCTGAGATCTGGGCCTGCTTCCGCATATGTGCGCCTATCTGCTTTCACCACGTGGTAGTTTGGGGTTGGCTGGCAGGAGGATTTAAGTCTCTGGCGGGTTTTCCCCGGGGTGAGAAGTAAGTCAGAAGTCAGAAGTTAGAAGTCAGAAGATTGTTCAAGGTTCCTGAATAAACTGCTTAAAGAAGAGTCCGGTGTTGCGTCTTCCTTGCTGGTCGAGGTGGTCGTGACAGACTTGTCACATTCAGTGGGCTTAACTTACTTTTTATAGCTTCTACTATAAATCTAGCCTCTGTAAACCAAGGTGTAAAGGCAGCAAATGCTTTAGGAAACAGCCTAAAGGAACGTAGCTATTTGGGCATCATTAGATACCATTCACTAGTTTTTGTATTTGAATGCATCTTTCATCTGACTATTCACACTGTGGTTGCTTCAAACAGGATACAGTTGCTAGCAGTCTTCATTTATATTCAGAGCACTAGCAATAATAATAGTGTAGATCAGCTTTGAGATGAAGTATATCGCTAATGCAGTCACATATACACAGCCTGGTCTCCTACTGAGAGGAGCAAACACTTGCAGAAACAAATGGATGCAATAAGTTGTTTCACTAGTATAATTTTTATTTGTATGAAATAGGCAGAAGAATCAGACTTTTAAAAGATATTTTCCCACCAGTATTATCAGAGTAGTATGTGGTAATGATAACAAAATTTGGAAAAGTTTCTGTGCATATTTTATGCACAACTGTGATCTTATCTTATGTGAAATCTGTAATTAATGTTTTCACTCAGCCTGTCGCTATCTGAGATTTGCTTTCAGTGGACATTACCCTCCTATTTACTCAAAAACTCATTGTGTCCACTGATGCTAATAGGTGTATAAATTAAGTGTTGGTCTTCTGAGGGTTTGCAGGACCCTTGCCTGTCCAGGCTAGGGTGCCTAGACTGTATATGAAGCAAGCCCTGGAGCTGCTGTCAGGATGGCCACAGTGACTGCTTTGTGTGCTTCAGCTCTTGAGCTTGTCAGTGGCTAAACTATGTATTAATTATTCATATATATGAAATGTTCATTCTCTTTAAGCAGGTAGAGATTGTTTTCTGAAAACAAGCACATATAGGTGTTAGTATTTTTCATGGCCTTAATTCTAGACGTTTACCCTTTTATTAAAGCCTATATATCTCCTATTAGGATTTCTAATAAGAAAAGGTTTTATTAATATTCAATTTGGGTACAAAAATGCCTGAACTTTGTGGTGGAAGAATATATTTTGAAGTTCATTATTTTGAGAGAAATACAACTTTGGAATTCATGTATTAATTTACCAGTAATGTTTCTTTATGTGGTTTATGTGTTGATATGAATATAGAAAGCAATATTATCTGTAAGAATACTTGAGGATTTAGAATGACATAATTAAAGAAATCGATATATTCTAATTTGTGAAAAAATGACATGGAGCTGTTTTTTTTTTCTAGCCAGATGAATTGTACTTCGAGGAAGGCGATATTATCTACATCACTGACATGGTGAGCCCAGCTAAGCATTTGTAATACTACATGTTTACTACAGATATATTGATACAATGCAAGACTGTTTTATGTAACTACAGTTGTAAATTAAGTATATATTTACATAGAAATATGTATGCAGAAGTTTCTTGATTTTTTAGCACATTGTTTGGTAGCATATTATGGAAAGAAAATAATATTTATAGTATAAAATAAAAGTAGATCTTTGATTAATCGGTGAAAAATAGTTGAATAAACTTCATGGATTCACAGATGGAGCATTGAACAGACATACAAAGGAATGAAGATATATCTCTTATACACTAGTCTTATGTAATTTAAGTGGAAAAAAGTAAGATGAAAAATATGCATATATTTGCCCTCACTTGTCTAAGAAAGGGTGAGAGAATGTATATATGACTCTACATCTTTACATTGAAAATAAAGAGTAAATTGTGAACTATAACTTAAAAATCAGTTTTCTCTATGTGAGGGAAGGAGGCAGGGTAGACGGAACCTAGAAAATCGATTTTCACAATTACAATTTGTTTTGGAGATTTGACTTTGGAATCATAACCTTCTATGTGGTTATAGAATTAAGTAATAAAAAGCAGTCCCGAATAAATCAAATAACCATAATTATACTCAGGCAGTTAGTGTGACTACACAGAAGGGAGGTATTCTTAATGACTTTAACTTGGCAACTTGACTAAGTATCCCTAGTGACTATATACAGAAGACATGGAACTGCCCAGAAATAAGTAAATAAATGAGTAACATCTTGATGGTGGGCTGCTGTGGATGGCTCTGTGTGTTTTATGGTGAGGGCAGATGAGTCACTTAAGTCACTGATGTCCTTCATGTTCTCGGAACGGGAGGAGGAGTAAGGTTAAGTAGAAACACAGGAGTTCTTCCTTTGAGTTTGAAGAACAGCATTTTATCTTTGAAGGGTCCTTAGAGAGTGAACAACCCAATAATAATATATTCCTCTTACTGAAAGAATCAAGGCCCCTTTGCGAAATGGCCAGTACCAGAACATCCTGTTACTAGAAGAGAAAGCAGCTTCAAAAGACTTCAAAGGCCACACTGGAGGAATGTAGGGATGATGGGATGAGGGATGGAGGATTGGAATAGCGTGTGAACCAATGTTTGACAACATGATGAAATCTGAGCAATCATCTAGGGCAACAAATTTCCCCAAGGATTGAAACACATTGCTTGTCTATGAATTCCTAATGTTACTTCAAAACAAATAGGTATCATTGGCACTATTAGGGGGTGCTAGGGAACTTGGGTTTTTACTCTGACAACTGGTAAGGGAAAGAACACTTATTCTGCCCTTTCTTCATGAACTTAATCTTGGGATGACCTGAGAGTTGATGAGAGAAAGTTTCTTTTTCAAGAGATATGCTAGTTATTCTGCAACCCCTGTGATTATTGATGACAGCTAACATTTCTGTAGAGGCCACCTTAACTTGTATGCTTCCTAGTGGGAGAAATCAGTACCACCTATGTAATAGCCTTGCTAGAAATGTGAAGCTGAATCTAATTATACCTCTAGAACTGACCAGCAACTTCTGGGCAATTAAGGGAACAGCAGGATGTGTTTAATGGTAGCACAGTTACACAACAGGCAAAATCCAGACTGTTTGAATTTCTACAGTAGAAACATTGGCTCCTTCAAATAAATATCAGGAGCTAAAAACGAATGGAGGAGAACCCTTTAGATTAAAAGAAATCTAGGAGGCAAATCAGTCATTGCATGATCCTTATTTAAGATCCCAAGCTAAGCCAGGCATGGTGGCACATGCCTTAATACCAGCACTTTGAAGGCAGACGCTGGCAGATTTCTACAAGTTTGAGACCAGCCTGGTCTACTAAGTGAGATCCTGGCAAGCTGGGCCTGCAGGGAGACCTTGTCTATAAAACAAAACAGAACAAACAAAAAAAATCTCAAACTGTGGGAATTGGAGTATTTAGCTATTTGATATTAAGGAATTGTAGTTGGAAAAGAGTTTGAAGCTGAGATAGTAATATCAGAATTGTTTCTACAAAACTTAAATTCAGATACATATTCAAATATTTATGGATTAAAAAATATGCCATTTAGAATTCCTTTCAAAGTAACCCCAGCCGGGAGAGAGTAGGTAGTGGGTGGTACTGGACATGAGTAGATGAAGCCGCGAAGTGGGGAAGTGGTTCGTCCCATTGTTCTGTCTGCTTTTGCATAGATTTGAATGTTTCTATACTAAAGTCACCCAAGAAGTGAAAGTCATCTTTAGAAAATGTGGCAAAACAAAGTATGTCAAAGGAGAAAAATTGAAGTCTGTCTGCAGATCCTATGGCTGTAGTCTTAAACCAGTGTGGTTTTTTTCTTCTCTCATATGAGCTCTGATTTGGTTGGTTGTTGAGGTTCTATGATGAACTGTATTTGATGTCAATAGGGGTATGTTTGCGAACGTGTTTCGTGGTAAGGGAAATGAATACAGATAGCGAGGGTGTGAAGGTGTTGGTACACAGGGACAAGACCTGCAGTTGATAGCTCAGGTACACTTGCAAGCCAAATAGTTTCCGACATAATTCAATGTCAACAATTTGATACCATGCAATTTCACTTTTCTCTTGGCAGAGTGATACCAACTGGTGGAAAGGAACTTGCAAAGGCAGGACTGGTCTAATTCCCAGCAACTATGGTAAGCGGCCAGCCTGGCTTCACCTTGACTTCACCATGGTCCTGTTTGTTATCTGGTCCTAAGACCATTTGACTTGCAGTTGTGTCTGGGAAGTCAGCAGAGCCATTCCGGTCCTCAGACAATTTCCATTCTGAGAGCCTCCTGTTCCTCAAGTGGCCTCAAGCACCACATGTGCTGGAGCCTGACTCCTCAGCTCATGAGTGTACATTGCAGTGTTGAAAATACCCCAAGGTTTTGGAAACACTTACGGTTTTGCTTTTCCACTCATAATATATTCTTCAAATCACAGATTGTTTTCAGACCAGCCCTCCAGTCTGTGGTGAAGAGGCCCTGCCTTGTAACAAATTATATTCCAACTACCTATTATTAAACCTATCAAAGCAGTTTAGAGAGCTTGAACATTGAGATGTGATCCCTATGTGATGCTATTAATAGAAGTATTAATTTATGTTTGAAAGATGGACAAAACAGGCAAAAACATTCAAGTAGAAACTAGCAGAGTAAAGGAAAAAAAAAAAAAGCACAAGATTGGTCAGCAAGGGTCCTGAATTTTAGTTTTTTTTCCTTCCACTTAGTTACAGGGCTCCTTACTTATGATGTCTGACTGATGCCTCTGGGATTCAGTTCCCCCTATATGTAATAAGAGTGCTGGGTTCAGATCACTTCTAAGATCCTTTTAGGCTCTAGTGTTACATGAATCCATTCTTAGACCAATAGAGCTGGCATGGGGCACCAGTTCCAGGCCTTGCAAAGGGACTTAGAAAATGTCAGAGAAGAACCTTCAAAGACCTGGGGACATGAAGGTAAGGGCTATCTCCTGGGGCTCAGCACAGGAGTCTGGCATGCCCTGGACTCTGTGTGATTCTGTTCCTCTGAACCCCACATACCTTTCCACTCTGCTACATTTCCAGCTTTGGCCATAGACATGGAGTTGTGCTCCTTTGGATCCTGGTAGCCAAAGAATGTTGACTACTCCATTCTTCTTAGGTGACAGGCTTGGGTCTGAAGTTACCCTCGAGATGCAGTCTTCCTTTGGCATGCATACTCATTCTAGGGCCACAATGGAGCCTTCCTGAGGGCAGGCAGGCTGCTGCTGTCCCTTCTGAATACAGGCAGCAGAATGCCCCTCTCAGCCCCTCCTGCTTGCCCCCACAGAAGGGAATCAGAATTATCAGGGATCTTCAAATCAGGGTATTTTCAAAATGTGAAAATGGATATCAGATGCTTTCTTTTAGGATTGTGTTTGCTTATTAAATACTAGAGTAAACTGGTATTTGGGTTGGGGATCTGTTTGGGTCTGTTTATATTTCAGTTGTTGGCTATGCTTGCTCTTGTTTATGCTTGCAGCTAATTACTGTATTATTACCTTATTGCTTGGTTTGGTTTCATGTAACACAAAATCCAGCCTCTTTGTAAGGTACTACATCAGTTGATTTTCTGTTACTTTTAATCCCATGAAGTAAGGGAAGCTGGTGTTTCTGAGGCCCTGATACTCGGGAGGCCGTATGTTCCTGGGCATGAGCAGTTCCTGTGAATCACTGAGTATTCTCAACAGTGGATTTACACTTTTTGTTTTCAATGTAGTGGCTGAGCAGGCAGAATCCATTGACAATCCATTGCATGAAGCTGCAAAAAGAGGTAGGTCTGTCTCTCTCGTTCTCTTGATAGAAGAATTCAGTACAGTAAGATATATAGACTTTCAGTTTGTTTTTATTCTTTGAGACTTTCATACATGTATACAATGTATTTTGATCATTCCCTGTACAACATCCCATCTGCCCAACATGTCTCCCTCCCAACTTCATGGTCTCTCTCTTTTTATAACTCAGAGTCTTAACTAGTACAGCCCACATGCACATAGCTGTAGGGTCATTCACTGGGAGGTGGGCAACCTTCCAGTGACCACTTCAAAGAAAAATGACTTTCCTTCTTCCAGAAACTGTCAGCCACCAGTAGCTCCTCAGTTGGGAATGGGGTCTCAAGAGCCCCTTTCCTATTCATGCAAGAATTTTGACTGGCTTAATCTGCAAGTCTTGTGTGTGCAACTACACCTACATTGAGTTCATGATTACAGTGGCCATGTCGTGTACAGAAGACAGCATTCCTCTCTATCCTTTGGCTCTTAACTTCTTCTGTCTCCTCTTCTGTGATGTTCCCTGAGCCTTGGATAGGTGAAAGGTGATGTAAATGTTCATTTAGGGCTACTCAAAAGTCGCTTTCTCAGCACTTTGACCAGTTGGTAGTTTCTGCATTGACTCTGTTGCCCACTGCCAAAAAAAAAAAAAAAACAAAAGCTTCTCTGACCAAGGCTGAAAACAGCACTAATCTATGGGGAGAAACATAAATACTGAGAAGGCAGTTTGACACCCGACCATTTAGCAAGACAATAATAATAGGTTCCCTGCTAGGACCTTTGACCTCCCCAAGCCATGGGCATTTGACCAGTTGTACATTGTCAGATGTGACTTCTCTCCTGTGGAGCAGGCCTCATTTCCAATTAGAAAGCTCTTGTCTATCCCCACAAGAGTCTTGCCACTCTTGCTCCAGTGGGCGCATCTTGCCTGACAGGTCAGAGCTGTGACAAAATGCCTAGGTTTTAATTATGCAGTTTTATGAGTTTTGACAAGTATGTATACCTAAAACACAAGCATCCAGATTAAGATCTAAAACATTTCTATCATCCCTGAATGTTCCCTCACCTATCATCCCAGTGAAATCCCTTCCTCCCCCAGAAGCAATCTCTGTGCTAACTTCTACCACCAAAGAAGGGTAAGAGTGATTTTAATTTTAAAATGCCAGTTAACAAACACCTTTGAGTACTTTATCTACCTTGTGCTCAAAGGTGGAATAGGCAGGTCTGTAGTTCCCAAAGCTCAAAGTCAGACAGGGGAGAGATATGTATAACAGATCATTAAAACACGGTGTGGTGTGTACTGGCAAGCAAGAGGTGGATGTGTCCTGGGATACAGCACGTAGGAGAGATTGTTGATGTGGAAGGGTTGTGGAGAAAAGAGAGTGAGCCATAGGGCCCAGGCTGGGGAGAAGCTGTGCCAAACAAAACTTGACTTTACTTTTTTGAGTGAGGGCTACCATTCCTAATAAGCTCCGGACACTGTGATATGTGGGAGCCTTTTGGCTGTCACAGGTGGAAGGCTATTGCTGGTATTCTTCCGGAGGAGGCCCAGGCTCTTGCTCAATATCCTGGTACCCTGGGTAGACCCCACAGCAAAGAATTAATTCTCCAACCCCAAATGCATATAGCTTGACTTTTGGAAAGCCCTCCTACAAACAGTGGGAGGTGCTGGTACAGCCTCAGCAAGCTCCATTTCATTCTGATCCATGTCTGACTGTTCGAGGGGAAATGGCAGCCTTAGAACTGCTAAACTGACCTTTAAAAAATTCTTTATAAATAAGATATTTATGACATTAGTCTAAGAATTTTCAGTGAGTTGCTATAGAGCAGTAGCTTTGAGCACTTAGCATTTTTTCTCATAAGAACTGAATGTATTTAAGTATGAATGGGAAGTTTCATTTTGTACTCAGGATTGACATTATCTCCCCATTTTCAGAATTTCACATAAATAAAACATTTTTTTAACCAAAGCATAGACACCTTTAGACCTCTTTTGGTAATTCCTCCCATTAAAAATTAATGTTATTGCTTTCCATTAATAAACTGGGAGTCAAAATGTACCATAATAAATGCATTAGTGGGCAGGTCGTAAGATTTGCTGATTAATCCATTACAAATGGGAACTTAAAAAGGATAAAATTGATTTAAAAGTAAAACAAGGAATAAAAGTCCTTTTTCTTGTGTTTTTTAATAAACATAAAATTCTTCCAGGCAACTTGAGCTGGTTGAGAGAGTGTTTGGACAACCGAGTGGGCGTCAATGGCTTGGATAAAGCGGGCAGCACTGCTTTGTATTGGGCCTGTCACGGAGGTCACAAAGGTACTGAATCTCCTTTGTTATATGCTCTGTCCTCTTCAGAGTGTCTCTCAGCTGGCTTTCCCTGTGCACTATTGACTGTTCTGAAACTCACCATGTGGACCATCCTGGCTAACCAGCCCCATGTCACCCTGTACCTGCTTCCTTAGTTCTGGAGTTATAGGCAGAGCCTATAGGATTAGGGCCTTGCACGCAGCTCTTTTCCTTCTTAGAGTTCCCGTGAAAGGTGCTCCAGATGAGTCTCCATTGAAGAGCTGCTGTAAGTCACTGTCCTCTCATACAAACTCTTGGATTTTAGAAAGAATTTTTGCAATCATAAGATTTAGAGACTCCCGCTCCATGTGATGGAATATACCTCTGATACCTTCACTATGTTAGAAGATTGTTAGGACCATATTTTTCATATGTTTCTTGTATGTTATTAAAGTTAATCTTGTGTAACTTCAAAGAAATGTTTCTCACATAAGGGAGCCTGATTTTTAAAAACAATACAAACACCATTGGTTGATCTTTTCAATTCCTTCAGACATCAGGTAAAAGCATGGTTGGTGGAATGTGGCTGGTCAGCCTCGCTCTACAGACCTCTTGAAAGGCTGGAAACTTCCTTTCCTTTCATACACTTAGGAAGGTCACCGTAAATACCAGTAATAGGGCATGAAACCCATTGTCCTGTGTCCCAGCATGAAGGCAGACTTGGCTCTAGTAGCTGAGCTTTCCCTAGACATACTTTTGACCCACATTTCAAGTTCAGTGCAAACAATAAATTCAGAACAACACTGACTTTAGTTTGTAATTCTGTTAGTTCCTTGATGTATTTCATTCTAGCTAAAACCCCACCATCCACCTCTCTTTCTGCCTCTTGTTCCACAGCACAAGCAATAAACCCAATAACAATGAAAAAAAGCAGAGCCCTACAAACTAAGAACCATAGCTGGGGAACTGACTTTCCAAAGGAGCCTGCTTATTTTAGCCAACAAACCTAAGTTTAGTGTTGCGAATACTAAGTATCAGAGCAAGTGTAAAAATATTCCTATACCGGATGCCCTGTGAGAATTCAAAAGCAAAGGCATTGTGTGTTTGAGTCTCACTATGGTAGTGAGGGATGACCTTGAACTTCTGCTCCTCCTTCCATCTCCCAAGTACTGGGATTCCAGGCCTGCACCCCTGCTCTCAGTTTATACGCTGGTGCCGAGGATTGAGCCTAGAGTGTTGTACTTCAGGCAGACACTACCAGCTGAGCTAACTGAGCTGCAGCCTCAGCTTCCCAGAATGTTCGTGCAGCCCCCTTTTAGATTCAGTTTTCCCCATATAAATTTTCACAAATAATTTTCTTGAAGAGCGAAAGAATCTTGTCTTTTAGTGTAATTCTGCCTATTTTTATGATGATTGGTGTTTCATTCTTAAGACACACCTTTTCTGTTTGAATTTCAGATATAGTGGAAGTGCTGTTCACTCAGCCAAACGTCGAGCTGAACCAGCAGGTGAGGCTACCGCCATAGGGGCGCCTGAGCATACCCCGTCTTTCTCTTTGGTACAGTATAGCATATGGGCATGTGGGACTGGGAGATGGCTCAGTGGTTAAGAGCACTGGCTGTTCTTGCAGAAGATCTGGGTTCAAATCCCATGATTAGTCACCACATGGAGACCAACAGCCGTCTGTAACTCTAGTTCCAGGAGACTTGACACCTTCTTCCATCCTTCGAGGACATTACACACATGCAGACATAATGCTCACATAAAATAAAAATAAATTAAAAAAATAAAAGTTTTACTTAAAATGTTATTAAACACACAGTTTTATTTTTGTTAATAAAACAATTTTTAAATTTTTTGTCTGAGTGTTGTGCATACTTCTCTGTAAGTACATCCATGCATGCAGTGTTCTCAGGTTAGAAGAGGGCATCAGATCCCCTGAAACTAGAGTTAACAGGTGGCTGTTAGCTGCTGTGTGGTTGCTGGGAACCGAACCAAGATTCTCTTCTGTGTGACCACTGAACCATCTCTCCAGCCCCTTGTTACTTTTTAAAAAATGTGTGGTACTGGGGTTTGAAAGTTGGTCTTCACACATGCTGGGCAGGCACAGACCACTCAGACACATCTCTGATCCTTAAGCTATAGTTTAAACAGCTGTTAGTATTAAAGTTCAAATGTTCCCAAGCCAAGTGCCTGCTCCATCCTCGCATCGTCCTCTCCTTCCCTACCTCTGCTTTTCATTGCTCGGGGAAAAGGCTCATGGTGGCGTCTCTAGAGCATCTTCATGTGCATTTCAGTGATTGGTGAATGATTAAACTCAGCTGCCCAGCACCCAGTCTTTCCTCCTCTCCTCCTCCCAGGGTTCTGTCATGGTTCTCATACATCGTGACTGCTCTCTGAACAGTGGTGTTGTGTCTGTAGCTTTCTGTCTCTGTAGCTGAGCACTAACTTTATTTAGCTGTTTAAGATCCTGCATGTTGACCTCCGGGTGTCTCTCTCACTGTTGCTCCGTATTCTGCCTTCACTTTCTGGGTCTTCCATTTTCCTTTTGACAGAGAACGTCTTCGGGCAGACTTCTGGGAAAGGGGAGGGTGAGATTGATTATGTGGCTGATCACAGTTAATGTTGAAACTAATTTCTCTTAGAACTTGGAAGTTAGGGCTCTGTGGTATTTTCATTTTCTGGGTTCTTCTTAGAGGCTTGATGCCATTCTGATCCCCATATTAGACAGTTTTTTTTTTTTTTTGTTACCATAATGAAATATTTGAGGCAGGCTACTTTATAAAGAAAATAAGTTCATTTGTGGAACATCAGAGGCATGGTGCTGGCATCCACTGGGCTCTGGTGAAGAACGTAAGGTGAATGGTATCAGTTTGTCAGGGATGCCTGTGAGGGAAAGATCACATTCTAGATGAGAGCCCAGAGAAAGACTGGGGTCTACAGCTCCTTCCAAGGAGAGTGCTTTCAGCTAACCTCTTGCCAGGCCTGTGTTATTACTATTTTTAAAAATATTTTTTAATTATTGTTTTTATTTTATGTGTATGTGTGTATTGCCTGCATATGTGTAAGTGCACCTATGTCCTACAGTATCTGCAAAGGACAGAAGAGGGCATTGGATCCCCAGGAACTGGAGTGGTTGTTAGCCATCATGTGAGTGCTGGGATTCGAATCTGGGTTGAATTTATAAGAACAGCCATTGCTCTTAACTGCGGAGTCATCTTTCTAGCTTCTGTTTTTTGTTATTTTAACTCCCCAGAGTTCTGTATTTATTTTCTGTTTCTAGATGGAAAATTAAAACAGGTGAACAGTTTAGATGGGTTAGAGTGCTGGGTGTCATGTGACATTGAGAGACTCTGACCTTAGTCTCACAGTGTAAAGCTGGGGTATTAGCTGAGCCGGGTTCTTGAGGTTGGCCTGTTCTAAGCTCACTGTAGTTGAGAGATTAGAACTTCTTGTCCTATAGTATTCACCCTCTTAGTTTTTATTTTATTTGTTAATTTTTATTTTTATATTTGTTTTTAAAAAGCATTTTGTTCTTTTTATTTTATGTGTATGAGTGTATTACCTGCACATAGTAGGTGCACCTGTGTTGTGCAATGCCTGAGGAGGTCAGAAGAGGGCGTTGGATCTCCTGCAACTGGAGTTAGAACAATTGGTAGCTGCCACGTAGGTGATGGGATTCGAGCCCGAGTCCTCTGCAGATGCAGCACTTCTTAACTCTGGAACCATCTCTCCGGCCCCAATTTTAATATTTTATTTATTTTTATTTTATGTGTATGAGTTTTGCCTGATTGTAAGTGTACCATGTGTGTACAGTATCCAAAGAGGCCAGAAGAGGTCATGGAGATCCCTCGAAACTGGAATTTCGGTCAGTTGTCAGCCGTTATGTGGGTGATGAGACTCTAACCCCGGTCCTCCGCAAGAGCAGCAAGTGCCATCCCCCACCTCAAACACAGCTCCTCGGCTTGTGGAGGCTGCTCCCTTCCGTAAATAGTTTTCAGAATGGCTGTGTTCCTTGTGGCCAAAGATCGCTGCTCAGTCTCCCATTTAACCTTTATTTTTTAATGATTAGGCCTGATCAGGTGTGGCGCACCCTGCATAACCTCCTTTTTGGTGAACTCCATAACCACTGTCTAGGAAACCAATTATAGAAGTGATAGCTTCACCCACACTGAATGAGAAGGTCATGCATGTACAGGGTCTGTCAGGGCGGTGGGTAGGGAGCTTGGGCGGCATCTGAGAAGTTTGTTGACCACAGTCTAATTTCACTATAAGTTTTACTTAGCATCTTTTCATTATACAATATCACTTTCTGTGTTTCTAGTGCATTAATTATTGTTTTGGGGTTTTTTTTGGTCTTCTTGAGACAGGATCTTCCTGTAGCCCCAGCTGGTTTGGCACTCGCTATGTAGACCAGGCTGGCCTCGGTCTCACAGAGATCTGCTTGCCTCTGTCTCCCAAGTGCTAGGACTAAAGGCATGTGCCCCCATACCCAGCCTTAATTATTGGTTTTAAGAGTGTTTTCTGCTGCCGTGCCTTTCTCCCCTAGGAGATTTTTATTTTGCTTAATTTGGCCTTTCTTCCATACTTAAGCTGTTTTCAAATACCTAGTGTCTTGGTCCATCCATCTGTGTGACTGGAGGCTTTGTACCCTTGAGAAATACTGCTGGACTTCTCCCTAGGGTGAAGCAGTGAGACCATCTTGTTTTGCAGTCCCAAGTGGGACTGTCCTGTTTGTCAGAGGGGTGCCCTGTACACTCCTGCCTAGGGCATGCACTTCACTGCTCACAGTGGGCAGTGGAGTAGGTAAAAGTTGCTGAGCAAAGGGTCTTACTGTTCACTGTATAGGTGGCCATTGCCGCTTTCTCTTCTACCTTTGTCCATGAGCTTGAGAACTCTGGTAAAGTTCTGAGCAGGGCAATTCTGTCATCGTTAGTGGGCCATCTGGCAGTAAGTGGTTCTAATTATGTCTTATAAACATTTTCAGCCAAGCTCCTGTTTTCACTCCATGCCCCTTCCTCACCCAGTGCCTCCCAGTTCCTCATTCTTGCTGGATTTCTGCGCTCAGTTCCTGCTGGCATCTCCCTCAGCAGGCATCTGTGTTTCGCCATATTTTCTTGTCTATCTCCCCAAAGGGACCCTTCTCCCCAAAGTCACCCTATCATTGTTTGTTTCCTCTTTTTGGAATTTTATGTGGTTCTGTAGTCTTCCTCTTATTTTGGGTGTGTTCCTTGTATTAAGTGCATTAAACTTACATTACAGTCTTCACTCAATCCACGTCCTATTTTTCAAACACCATTTCCTCTTTCTTTTACCATAGAACAAACTGGGAGACACAGCTTTGCACGCTGCTGCCTGGAAGGGTTATGCAGACATTGTCCAGTTGCTGTTGGCTAAAGGTAAATTTCCTATTGATGCCTGGTGTTTGCTTACCTCGAAAAATAGCTCATAACAGAGACCAGTTAAAATAGTAAGAAGACTAATTCTCAGGTCTGGAGATATGACTCAGCAATTAAGAGCACTGACTGTTTTTACAGAAGATCTGGTTCAAATTCCATCACTCACATAGCAGCCAACAACCATCAGTAACTCCAGTTCCAGAGGATTCAATGCCCTCTTCTGTCCTCCAAGAGCATTGCATGACATAGGTACACTTATATACATGCAAGCATAATCACTCATACACATTAAAAAAAAATTATGAAAAAAGAAGCTATTTGAAAACTAGGATTTTAATCTATATTCTGCATATAGCTGAGTTATTACAATAATAGAAAATTATACGGGTGTTTTTATGTTTTTTTTTTAGTGTAAATCTTGACAATCTTAAAAATTATATACACACTACTTTTAGAAAGAACTTACTGTGCATATCTGTAGGATTATATGGCATTAGAAGGAAAGGGTGTCTGAGGCATCTTGTCTGGAAAAGTTGGGGTGAAGTTGATGAAGCCCCTGCTTGCTTAGGAGGGTCTTGATAGGCAATTGAGAGTGCTGTGGTGTTTTGCCAGAGCTGAGTCAGAGCCACAGTGAGAGTGAGGGGAGCGTTGATCTTATCTCTTGCTTTTATATAGTTCAGGACAAACAGTTAAATTAAGGGTTGATTATCCATTAATCCATTTGTCTCATAAATATTAATCACCCTTAAGAGGTCTAGACAGGTATGTCACTCCATACCACAACTTGACCCAGAAGGCAGTACCGTAGGATCAGTCCCCAAGCCACAACTTGTGGATTCTCATTAGGGATCCTTGGGGGCAGTGCTATAGGAGTTGTGAGCAGGCTACTTTTGGTTTTAAGTGTGATGAAGATGTAAACCGTGGTCTGAAAGGTCAACTGCTCTGAGGACGTCATGCAGAGGGCTGTTCGGTCTAACACAGCAGCCACTAGCTATGTGCTACTAAGCCACACTTGTATTTTGTTTTTGAAGAGTGGGGCTAGTAGTTGCAAACACCATAACACTGCATAGATTAGTGGGAGCACTGACAGAAGGTAAGGATGGGTAGAGCATTTTTACAGGCAATCTGACAATAGCTAGCTGAATTGAAAACATAGATAACCTTTGCACTTCCCACCACTTCCAGTGAACCATTGTTCAGGTGTTCTTGTGAACAAGTTGTTCAAGGATGCTCATTGTAGTGAGTGATGATAGAAATTAGAAAGAGCTCACATGCCTGTCAGTAAAGCTGTGATTAAATAAATTTTGGAACATCCAGAGAATGGAATGCTTACATTTAAATACACTGAGTTTTACACATACTGCTAAGAAACGCATATCATATACCAATAAGTTAAAAATTAAAAGGCTGGCAAACTGGCAGAGTAGACAAAGGTGCCTGCTGCCAAGCCTGAGGACCCGAGTTCAGTCTCTCAGTAGAAGGAGAGAACCAGCTCCATGCTCCCCCGAGTTGTCCTTTGGCCCCACACACAATGGTTATGGGCTCTCTTACACATACACACAAGATGAATAAACAAATAATAAAAAATAAAATTACTGGTCAACCCATGTAGCTTGATTTTTGTGCACTTATTCATGTGTATAGATGCATTGGTACACACAGTTCAAGCCCATTCTAGGAATGGTCACTTTTGAAGAGTTTAGACAAAGGGGAATAAAAAATACAGTAGCACTTACGTTCTTGTTGAATGAATGTCTGTATTTTTCAATCTTTAACAATGTAAATGTCTTCGTGGATTCTTAGTGTAATTTTTAGGACAAAGGAAAAGTGAATGAAAGAGGGCTTACAGGAATAATGAATCGAGGAGTAGTTAATTGCCTCTGAGTTTAAAGAAATTATTTTTATTTTATGTGTATGAATGCTTTACATGCATGTATGTAAGTGCACCACATGTGTGCAATGCCTGCAAAGGCATCAAATCCCCTAGAACTGATGTTACAATTGGTTGTGAGCTGCCATATGTGTGCTGGGAACTGAACCCAGGTCCTCTTCAAGAGCAGCCAATACTCTTAACCACTGAGCCATTGCTCCAGTCCTGCCTCTGAATTTTGTTGTGTTACCATGCTGCTGATTTGTATTTGAGTACACCTACAGATAGAAAGTATTATAATACTTCATAGGAGTATCATAAGAGTCCAGCACAGCAGTGGTCTGTCCTGAAGACCCTCTTGAACTGAGGAAGAGGCAGAGGGTGTATTGGATTGAAACTCCTACAGCTCCTGCTGAAATATTATAACCCTTGGGGTTAGGTTATAGCTGTCAGGATTTCCCCAGAGGCTGGGACTCTCCGCACTGAAAAGCCCGTGTGTCATCCCATGGGGCCTGGAAAGGAAGGGCGCTTTAACAGAGCTAATAATTATCGCAGGGAGCAGCAAGCTCCCTGATAAAGATGCCAACTATGGTGATTTGAGAAAGATTAACTGTGAGTCACAGTTTTTCTCCAGGTATGCTTGCCAGTGCCCTTAGTTTTGTTGCAGAGGATTAGCTGCCACAATCCAGTCTTCAGAGACACATAGTTTCCTTTTCTTGTATTGGCAAGGTGCAAGGACAGACTTAAGAAACAATGAGAAGAAGCTGGCCCTGGACATGGCCACTAATGCTGCCTGTGCATCTCTCCTGAAAAAGAAGCAGGGAACAGGTATTTGTTACAAATCCTTTCTTCCTTGGTGTCTTTTGTTTGCTTTTTCTTGATAAAACTCCTTAAATGATTCTGTATCATTGATCTAAATCAGAACTCCTGAAATAGAATAATATTGTCAGGCAGATAAATTTGAAGTAAGATACGGGTTTTCATTGTTCTTTGCAGATCACTCTTTAATCACCTTGCTTTCCAGTCCCTCACATTGACATTTGTCCTATGAGTGGCTGTGGCCAGATACTACTGAAATTGAACGTTTATTAGCTCCATGATTATTATATTTTGCTTCTAGATTAAGTGAGGGTATTAATGAACTATAATAGAAATTACTCCAAACTTTGCCACACATTTTGGAATCTCTTCATGCTATTATAGATGGTTTTGAAAATATCAGTGTGGGAGAAATTTGAAAAAATGAAGTTAAAAGTTGTGCACAATGGTTGTTCTGAAAGAAAGGTGCTGACACATGCATCCCTTGCAGTTCTGCACGGGGCGGCTGTCTACCTACCTTTCTGCACGTTGCCCACCTTTTTGTTTGCAGCCCTCGAAGGCGGGCTCTCTAGGTGTGGTCTGCTGAGTTTTGAGAGGCTGTGATTTTCGTCCCCTTCCATTTATTCTTTCCACCCTGCCAGTGCTGCGCCTGGAGAAAAGGTTTCATGGGAGGAACATTAAATCCTTTTTTCTTTTCAGCCTTACTCTGTTGTCTATTTTAAATTTTTAAAAAATTGTGTGTGTGTGTGTGTGTGTGTGTGTGTGTGTGTGTGTGTGTGTGTGTGAACTTTCAGGAGTCGATTCTCTCCTTGCACTCTGGGATCCAGGGATTGAACTTGGTTGTCTGACAAGCACTTCTACCTGCTGAGCCATCTCACAGGCCTCTCTGTTCTCTTATATTGGCACTTTAATACTGCTTTTAAAGTATAAGCCAACAACTGACTCATTTCCCCCACCAGTTTTAGGAAGAAAACTGGCATAATAGAAGCTTACTTTTTTGCAAGTGCTTTGCGTTGTGCTCATCGTTGCAAACCTTGATAATGCTTTAGTGTTAAAGTTCAGCTGATCCGTGTCAGTTCAGGTGAACATTTACAGTATAAAGGCAAAGGACATCTGTTTCCCTATCAGATTGTCCATTTATTATTACCTCTTTGTCATTTCTCTTTGTCTGTATTATTATTACGACTTTGACAGTTCCTGTGCTTGAAAATGGAAAGCTGGTTACTTTTCTCTGTCATCTTAATTCCCATCAGTTGGAAGCTGAGAAAACTTACTTCTCTGTCCAGTATCCCTCATCTAGTGAAGAAGCAGATGGTCTGAGCCATGTTTCCTTCCTATCAGGAGCAGCAAGAGACACAGTTCCTTATTCTCCTGCTTGAGCCAATTAGAAATTGTGGGCATTTTCCCTCCCTTTGTAGTTTGCTAAGAACACCTCCCAAGTGACCCTCTATACCTGTTGCCCATTCCCACAGAGGCCTGCCTCTCAGCCTGTTGTCTCTTTTGTCCTCAATTCAGATATAGTGTAAACTTTTCTGTGTGGAGCTTGTTATCTAAACCAGGAATATTCATCAGAAAACTACTGTTTCTTTCGCGTGCTTCATTCACGGCTATGGCCCCTGTAAGGGAGTAGAAGCATACTCATCAGCTTAGCTGGTGCTGCACAGCCGCAGTTTGGAGGAAGCCGTATTATGGGCTGGGAAAGAAACTGGAATCCATATTTGTTGCATGGCAGGGTAGGGAGACTTTTATTTGAGGTTGGCCTCCCTGTCCTGGCTGTTTCAGCTGGGTCAGGAAGGAGAACTGTGGCCTAACTTCCTTTCTCTGCCACTGACTTCCTGTTGCTAGATCAGCACCTTCAGAAAGACTTGACTGAGGAGTAAGGTTTCTTAGGAGCTGAAGCTTAAGCTTATCAAAGTCTCACGTACCGTGTACTTGATCCTGACCAGCAAGGGAATTGCTGCAGCTCCTCGGTCCCCAGAGAACTGCACCCAGAGGTGGTGTTAGGGGAGCGAGTGGAAAATACCTTCCCTCCCTCCTTCTGCTGCCCTTGAGAATAGGTTTGGAAGGTAGGAATGCTCTTCTTTATTCTGGCTGCTTGTAGTCTACCTTCCTAACAGTATAGATCGCATAGTGCTTTATTGAGATCATACTGGTACCTGAAGAACACTAAGAAATGAACTTTCATATTTCACTTCTTATGTTACCCTTTTCTCCATTTCTCCTCTTGATTGATTCTCTTAATTAAATCCAATTAAGATTAGTACTGATTGATATTATGATCCTAGTTGGGTTGAAACATTTGATCATACAGTTAGCTGACAGTATTTGTGGCATTAATATGCCAGTATTACAGTTATACCTGAGTAAAAAAGACTGACTCTTAAATTACTCTTAAATCAGTTTTTAAGAGAGGGCCTGAACTCAGAAGGCACCCATTCCCCCAGAGATATCACTTATAATCATCAGTTCAGGAACTGTGCTGTTGGAAATGTACCCACCCATGAGTAAGCCCCGACCCAGGATTTTATTCAAAATGCTTCAATTGGGGAAGTTCAAGTTTGGGTCCACCGTTATCAGAGAATCTTGTCTAGTTCTAGAAAATTTCATATACAATGCCAAGCATCCTTTCTCAGTCTTCTTGCTTTCAGTGAAGATGGGTGTGCTGTCTTTCAACACTTTGATTAGGTAAGCTAATTCTCAAGCTTACCTTTTCTATGTGATCCATTGAATTTAATTTGAATTACTTTACTGCATGAGCATGGATGGGAGGTTTTTACTGGCGCAAGGGCAACTTATGAGTGACCACACCACTGAAGAAAACAGATATCTATTCCCCCAGCAACTGTTATCTTCCATTAGTCCCTCAAGGATGAGTGTCTCCCCCATCCATGATGAACTTTGATGAGCCCAGTCTTGTGCACATAACCACAGCTGCTGAGTTCATGAGTAGATTGACTAGGTCATATCCAGCCACGTCATATCTGGCCACGTCATGTCCGGTCACATCAGGTCCAGTGATGGCTTTTTGCTGCACATCTCCCCATCCTCTCACATACTTTCTGCCCCTTCTTCTGTGATGTTCCATGAGCCTTAGAGGGGGCACTATAACTGTTCCATTTAGGGCTGAGCACTCCACTGTCACTCATTGTTTGCTATAAACATGGGTATTTAGAAAGCAGTTTGATATCATGACCTTTTAACTAAACAGTACTAGTAGGTCCTGACCTATGACTGCTCCAGCGGTAGGCTCGGTTTACAGAACTAGACATGAGTTACCTGCTATGGACAGCTTCACATCAGAAAGTGATTGGCCATCTCTCTAACAGTCATGTACTATTGCTCCAGAGGGCACATCTTACCTGGCATATTAGTAGCTCACAGGACTCATAGCTGGGTAAGACTGTTGATGATGCTTCTCCCCCAGCAACCTTCATAGCACCACTTTCTGGGATTGTGAAAGCAGGTCAGTAGGGAGGAAATTTCCAGTTCAGTTCCCCCTTGATTTCTCAGATTGGTTTTTCATAGACGTTTCCTTTCTCTGTGCCGTTTCCCCCTTTCTAACTGTATAATTTATTTATTGAACCAGCTGGGCCGACTGATTTATGTTTTCTAGTCTAGACATTGCTGGATGTCTGTATTCCAGTAATACTGTCAAGTCCACTGTCCTTTGTTTTTGTCAGTTGGTGTTGGGTATAGAGGAGTGATCTACCTAGCATCTTTCTTAGGACTGGAGAGAAGAATAAGTCATAAAGAGTATCACACTCTTCCTTCAGGGGTGCACATTACCTGGTTGGCCTCCTCTTGTGATGTTAGTCACAGATGTCCAGATCTGCTATCTCACTAATGCTTGAAAAATGGTGACATTCTATTCCAGTAACTCCAGTTTCATTTCTTAATTGGAACATTCTAGAAAGCTTGACTCTCACAACTATCTAGTTACCTACAAGAATAGTTTATATACCAATGATAAGATGCTTGATTGCTGCCCTTTATATAAGATTCTCCCTCCCCCCGAACAACTAGCTGGTTCTGTCGTCCCTTAAGAGACCAAGATTAGGGTGTGTATACTGATATATGTTTGAATAGTGGGTGGATTGTAATACATTCTGCTTTGTTGATAACCATTTTTGGCTAGTGAAAGCTTCTTTAGTTGGGTTTGAACTTTTTTTCACGTGATGCTCTCTTTGATAGGATCTTTGCTTTATAGCATGACAAGGGTTTTAGATCCATCTTTCTCATACCCTGCCCCAATTCCAGTGAACTCTGGGGCTGTGGTAGTTAGAGACCACCTTTTGAGTGCCGTGCCCTGTCTAGTTAATTGAGCTCTAACAATATGCTGTATTTGCATTATATCCCCCACACAAATCATTTTCAAGGAAATCTGTGACCGTAAGAATTTGACTAGACAGTTGAATGGATGGCAGTTAAAGCTCAGCTTATCTTCCTTTGATCTCTGGTTAAGATTTGATGGGGTCCAGCTTTTTTATTTTAGCTTTTAATTTGTCTCTTGTTTCTTCGTATACTTTATTTTCAGAGTTTTTTTTTTTAAATGAAACCAAGCTGCCTTTGTGTTCACTCTCCTGTTCCTCTCTCCTCATCCGTTATCTTTCTTCTTAGACACTGCCATCAGGTAGGGCTCAGGCTGTCACTCTGCAGTGGACATGATGATCCATAGCACCACGTGCTTCATTTATGTGTGTCTGAAGAACATGTAGACAAATTGTGTAGCACCTGCTGTGGTAGCAAAGGTGGGAGAGGTCTCAGGGACAGCATAATCTGTATCAGTGGGAAGATTATTTAATTTTGAATTGTCAAAAGTTTTGAAAATGGGGCTGGAAGTATGGTTCATGGGTTAAGAGGACGGCTCTTGCAGAGCATCTGGGTTCAGTTTCCAGCACCCGTAACAACCACCAGCTAACAACCACCCATAACTCGAGTTGCAGGGAATCTGATGCCGTCTTTCTGCCTCTTCAGACATTGTACATATGTGGTACACTTATAAACATGCAGGCAAAACACTCATACAATAAAAGTAAATAAATGAATACATAAAATAAATAATTTTTTTTTAACTTTGAAAGTGAAAAGAATTCCGAGCAGTTTGTAATTTCTGTTCACCTTTTTCCCTTCAGATGGGGTTCGAACTTTAAGTAATGCCGAGGACTATCTTGATGATGAAGACTCCGACTAATTCCTTCCGGAGCTGCTTTGAGATTTAAACTTCCTTTGCTTTTGCCATTCCAAAACCTTGTTTTTGCCACAAGAGTATTGATAACTGTTTTTAAAAAAGTCTGTGAAGGTGGCAGCGCCACACTGATGGAGCAGAACGTGCAAATGGATGTTCTCACATGGGGCTAACGATGAGTTACAGGACACGTTTATGTTCAACAGAGTAGAACAAAAAGAGATTATTTCTATTTATCGAGCTAAAGGAGTTTTAATATTTTTTTCTTTAAAAAACAAATCAGGATTTTTTTTTTTTAGTTCTTTACCTCAAGGATTAAGATATTTTGAGTGGGATTTTTCAAGGGGGAAATGCTTATTATAATAGACCAAAATATGTAACAGAAAATCGTCAGCTATTCTGACAAAAATAAACATTTTATGAGAATTTATTCTGTCTGTCTGTTTTGGGGGTATCACTCATTGCTGGTAAATAAAGCTTTTTATACTAGGGCAAGAACTAATTTTATCTTATTTTTAAATTCTATTTTATATTTATTAGTACAGAGGAATCATGGTAAACATGTTTGTTCTAGAAAATAATTATTGAGAAGATGTATAGTTAATAAAAGATAAGATTTTAATAATTATGAGATATTTAGTATTGTGCCCAGGTTATACTTAGGATGAAGAAACTCAGTAACCTCATTATGGTTTGTTTAAAGCTTGGAAGGTTAAAAAATTTAATTTCTTCCTAAAGGATATCATAGTTTTTGATATGGTATAGTCAGGAAACATGAGTTTCTGGCATGTACTTTTCTCCTCCAGTTAACATTTGTTTCCTCAGAGTATGTGTCGAGCTCATAAGGGTCCAGAGTCTTTTCTTGAGTTGGGTAACATTGTATGGAGCCCTTGGTAGCACTAAAGCGACACTTGATTAGAAGTTCAAATTTTGTGTCACTGCAGTAATATTAAAAATGATGTAAGTGACTAGATTCCTAGCCCTGGGCCCAGAAATACATTTGCAAGAAAAATTCAGTGCTAATTTCAAAAGGCACCATTTGTAGAGAGAAGGAAGTGTTGAAGAAGGAAGTGGGTTAGCTCAGGAAATGAAGAACTGCCGCTGTAGGAGTCTCTTCTGTAACTGGTTTTCCTCTACATGGGTGCCTTGAGAAAGGGACCGGAGGGACTGGTTCAGTCTTTCAGGTTCCCCAACTCATTTCAGTAGAAAAGAATCTGTGTAAGTGTTAATAGCAGAACACAAATTCCAGAACTAATTGAAGAGGATATTTTATTTTTCTAATAAATGTTATTAAATTGTTTCTTTATAGTTTTTTGAGTTAGGCTCTCATTTAGCACAGGCTATCCTGGGACTCAACTGGGTAGCCCAAGCAGGCCTCAAATGCTGCTTCAGTCTCCTGACTGATTGAGGTGTAAGCTATAACGCTAGATTTGTTAATAAACTTAACAATTTGTATTTCTTTGTAAATATAACTTCCCTTTGTAAAGGGAAGATACCAGATCCTTCTGGAAATTATCTCTATTCATATAAATTAAAAGGATTTTTCATTAAAAGTGTTTATACCTTAGCAAAAAGCTTTTGGAGCTCTCGGTAGCTTTTTATTCTTTCCTTTGCAAGCTGGATAATTAAACACTTGAGGCTTTTTTTTGTTTGCTTGTTTTTAACGTGTATGAGTATTTTACCTGCATATATGTAGGTGTACCCATTCATGCAATGCCTACAAAAGCCAAAAGGGGTCATTGGATCCCCTGGTATTGGATTTACATGTGGCTACTGGGAACCAAACCCAGGTCTTCTGCGAGAACAGCCATCTTAATTTCTGAGCCGTCTCTCCATTCCCACACCTAAATTTTGAGAAGCAGAGATAATAAAGTTGTAAGAATACAGGTGCTTGAAGGGGAGGGGCTACATTTTATTAGCTGCTATTGGGTAGGTGCTAGAAACGCCATATTCCTTTCCAGCTCCACCATGAGGCCACCTTCCCAAGAGCACCCGCCTTTGTGACCAGGGTGTGCTACTGGGGCCTCCCTGCTGCTCCTTCTGCTGCTCAGGGTCCCGACTTCATGTTGCTTCATTTCAGCTGATGCAGTCCGACCTCTTCCCCTCTGGACCCAGCCTCCCCAGCTCCTGGACGACAGCCCCAGACCCAGGAGTTTAAAGGCCACATTGGATCCGTCCAGCAAGGCCAGTTCCTCCTTCATGATTCCATTTGCTGCTCATCGTGCCTCCAGCTTCTGCCTCCCCGACAAGGACTGCCTGGAATCTATAGCTGTTTCTCCACTTCTCCCTGCAGCTTCCGTTGCATTAGCCATAGTGAGCCAAAGCTGATGAGGAGTGGGGTGGTTCTGGGTCTTAGACTCTGAAAGGTGCCTGTCTCAGCTTCTTGAGCATAGCCTACAGAACGACAGCACCCATGGTGCACTGCGGCCTTTCCCTAGTCGCAGCCTCACAAGATGGAAAGAGCAGGGTTCCAAACCCTTTAACCCAAATCTGAATACATGTACGCTTGGTTTAAATAGTATTTATGTATTTACATAAGGTGATGAGTAATAGAACCATGCTATCTTTGTTTTGTTTTGTTTTGCATTGAGCATATGAGAAATGGGCCAGGAGAAGTACGGTGTGTGTGACGTGTCCGTGAAACCGAGCAGCTTCTTTAACTGTTCTTGAAACTCCACGAGAAATTTGTCTTTTTAATTTTTTTCTTTTTTTTTTTTTTTTACCTTGTTGATTCTCTGAGATTATTTCATGCTGAACTCAGTAGTAGAAATCAGTTCTAGCAACTCACCCCTGCTCTCTTCAAGGAGGACTTTGGCTGTGTTCTGGAAATGATGGATGTTTTTGCTGTAACCTGAACTTTTCTGACAGTCACTGTGGCCTGTTCCTTCTGGCCATAACGTTTAGGAAGGAAAATGCCTTACGGCCTCCTGGGCAGTGAGCTACTGGTGCAGCTGGAGCTCAGAAGCTCCGTGCAAAGAGCAGTCATGGCTAGGTGTTCCTGTTTTAGCTGCTTTTCTGGAGCTGGTTGTTGCACATTTGTTTTTGAGCCACCGTGAATTCCAGCTGTCAGCCTCTGTGTTTCTTTAGTGAGTTGACACCTTTTTTTAAAAAAAAAGATTAGCCCTATTGTTATTACTTAGAAGGGTACAAAATGGAAATAATACTGAAAATGAAATTTCATTTTAAATAGAAGAAAATTGGGATTGGAGAGATGAGTTGGCTCAGAGTTTAAGAGCATTGACTGCTCTTGCAGAGGACCCAGGTTCGATACCAGCACCCACATGGTGGCTAACAACTGTTCGTAACTCCAGTTTCTGGGGATCCGACATCTGACTCCACAGGCATTGCATCACGTGCCATTTACATGCATATACATTCACATATAAAATAGATGAAATATTAATAATAAAAATGTTAATATACTTTTTTCTATAAAACTTCTTTATAATTTTGTATTTTGAGACAGTTGACCTTGAACTTGAGCAGTCCTGTTGCCCTGGCCTGGGAGTACAGATATGGACAAACACCTCTGGTGTGAATGTTATCTGGAATTTATGCCTTTCTGACTCTCCTGTTGGGAACACTATACTTTTTACCTTCATAAACAGTTATTTCTTCTTTGGTAGCCATAGAAGAGAACATTTGCCTCTGATCAGCAGTATTTCTGCTATTTGTTAAGTTGTTATTTTTATATTGCAAATATATAACAGTGAGACACAGAGAGAAGTATGCTATTTAGCCTAACTTAAAAGTATCTGATTACTGAAATCTGGAGTTTTGGTGGGAGAAGTAATGCAAAAAATTTGGTGACTGTTATTTTAACAGCAAAAAAATAGCTTGGGTGAACAGTTTTCTTGAGTATAAGGAAAACTGTAGACCACAAATTTATGGGGTTTTGTCTCCTTATTTCTAAATAACATGCTTTTTCATGTGCCCCTCCCTTCCAATGACATAAAATTAAATAAACTGCTATTTATTAAGGGCTTTTTGCTGATTACTGTGGCAGGCACTTCACAGACATGACATCATTGATCTTCAGTCACCCCAGGGATGAACATGAGCAGCCTTAACTTAGAGAAACTGTGGTGTGAAGTTAGGGACTGATTCAAGGTTATTCTGCTTGAGGATGAACACCCAGGTCTGGTGGAACTTGAGTCTATGCACCTGGCATAGGGACATTCACATTCTGCCAGAAAACTCTGCAGAGACTGCAGCTCCTTAACTGAGGCCCCGATGAAGGGGTCTTACAAATTTAGCCTATCTGCTCATTAGTCATTTCACTTAAGCACATTAAGGAAATCCTCGAAGTTCCCTGGACTGCCTGAGCCCCTCGTGTGTTTTTGTGTAATACGAAAATGGAGGCAGCCGTAGACGGGCCAAAGAACCTTCCCTAGGCCAGTTGCTGGTGGACGTGGAGGCTGCGTTCTCCCAGGCACTGTTGTCTGTTACTAGGGCCTCCTGCGTGGATTTCCCAAGATGCTCAGCTTCAGGCCTGCGCTTCGACTGCATGCAGATGAGGAGCTGGAGCAAGGCCAGGCTCCGGGCTGTGGCTGGGAAGGAAAACCAGGATAAATCCAAAGGAAGGCCCGAAGAAGTCCAAGAGGAAGCCAGGAGAGTAGGAGAGTCTAGAGAAGAGACTGAACAGCAAAGAAGTGGCCACCTTTTGAAAATTGCCCTTCTGATAGAAATCACTAGAATGCTTCAAGATGTGGTTAAGTGTTTTTAGGCTTTAGAGTCTGGATTCCAGTCTGAATCTGTTGCTCATTGTGGGTGACCTTGGGAAAAGTTACTTAAACAGATTCCTTAAGTTGAAAGTAAACGGACTAGCAGTACTTGCTGCCTAGAGTGTTGAGGCTTAACATGATGTATATCATGATTCAATATACTTAGCACTGCTGTTATGCAACAAAAAGTGCTTATACGCATAAGTATAAAATTTTATTTATTCTTTTTATTTTTGTGTGTATGAGTATATTGCCTGCATGTAGGTAAGCACACCTGTGTTATTCAATGCCTGCAGAGGTCAGAAGAGAGTGTTGGATCCCCTGGAAGTAGAGTTACAGACAGTTGTTAGCTCCTGTGTAGGTTCTGGGAATCAGACTTGGGTCCTCTGCAGGAGCAGTCAGTGCTCTTAACTGCTGAGCCATCTCTCCAGCTCAGTAAGCATGTGAATAAGGACGTTTCATTAGATACAAATTAGTGTGTATAAAAGATGCATCAATGTTTTTCAGTCATCACCTTACTAGGAAGAGCAACATTTCCTAAAATACTTTAAAAGATAACTGTAGTCATTTAGGTGTGCTTATTTGTGGTAGGACTTTTGAGTATAAAGTCACAGGATTACAGAAATGGTTCAGCGGTTAAGAGCACTGATTGCTCTTACAGAAGGCCCAGGTTCAAATTCCAGCACCTACATAGCAGTTAACAACTGTCCAACTCCAGTTCCAGGGGATGTGATTCCCTCGTCTGGCTTCTGTGGGTATTGCACTACATGGGTGCACTTACGTACGTGCAGGCATAACACACCCCAATTTTTTTTTTAAAGTCACTTTTGTGAACTTCAGGGAAAGTTATATAACTAAGAAAGATCTGATTATTATTAAAATACTTAAAGTGCCAGGATGGTTGTGTACATCTGTAATCCTAGTACCTATGAAGAAAAGGTAGAAGGATTGGGAATTCAAAGGTTATCCCTGGCTATGTGGTTCAAAGGCAACCTGGACTAAGACCCTGCCTCAATAAAAATATAATAACAACTCAAAGGGCAGGTAGGTATCTATGCCTTTCTCAGTTTTATGTTGTCAATTAGGAGGTTTGATGGGTTTCAAAGTCCATAGGTCCAGTGTGGAGAGATGGCTTAGCAGGTAAGAGCACTTGCTCTTGTGGAGAACCTGAGTTGGGTTCTCAGTACCTGCATGGCAACTCCAGGGGATCTGAATCCCTCTCTCGACACTAGGCATGCATGTGGTGCACATATGTACATGCAGGAAAAAGATCATACACATAAAACTTTTAAAACATTTTTAAAAAGATCATCCAGTGCTTAGTGCAGGGTGATTTAAGTCAGAAAAGTATTTGATTCAACCATCTTTTACATTTCAAAATTTTAAAAATTCAGTTAATTCGAGTGGATCAGCTTTATAACTTACTATTTCCCCCTCTAAGGTCTAAGAGTTCAGTATCATTATGTCACCAAGATAAAGATGGAATTTCAGACACTAAGAAATTAAGTATCGGGGCTGGAGAGATGGCTCAGCAGTTAAGAGCACTGGTTGCTTTTGCAGAGGACCTGGGTTCGAGTCCCAGAACATGCGTGGAGGCTAATAGCCGTCCTTAACTTGAGTTTCAGGGGATCTGAGCAGAAAGATGAGGAGCTGGGAAAGTCCTATGCCCCACCCACCCTGTCCATTGGCCTTGGATGTGAGAAGAAGAGGGACTAAAAGTATTTAAACTGGGGGCACCAGGAGGCCGGTTCTTTTTCCCGTCCCCCATGGGCCATTTGGATCTGTTTACCAGGAAGTCCCAAGATCCAAGCCTTGTGGATTTATTAATGTAACTTGCGGAGGGGAGGGTGTGCTCCCGTGTTCTGTAAGTAACCCCTTACCCACTGCTCTGTTAGTAAGCCCAAGTAAACTAGCTAGAATTTGCCTGTGAGTGAAGTTTGTGTGTTTGTTGCAAGGCCTGGGGAGATTTTGGGGTTGCAGCGGGGCAGGGGGTGGGCAGGTTAAGTTGGTCTGCCCTCCCAAGGAGAAATTTTAATAACAGGGTGCTACACTGACTTTTGGATGTGATACCCCTGAAGTATGGGCAGCATCACAACGGTGTATATTATCTCAGAACTAGGGCCCAAAGTGGTGTGTCTGCGGGTAAATGTGTTGGAATCCTCTGCGTACAGTGCAGCCGTATGAGTACCGCCTTGTGCGCTGGCTGGATTTTCCTGGCTGGCCCTGTAGATCTGCAGGTAGCTGGGAGTTTTGCTGTTCGCTGAGTGGTGTGCCTTTCACATATGGTTTATGTCCTGGCCACCTGCAGAGCGCATGGTGCTCTTCTTTTCTCAGTTAAAGGCAGGAATCATTCTTGCCGCCTTTTGCCAGTTTTCATTCTTGATTAGCAATAGCCTTTTTGTGTAATAGGAAGTCATTGGTTACTACAGTCTCTATTAAGCCTTTATTTAGAAAATTGCAGGGAAACTATCTGCCGATATAAGAATTGCTTAAAAGCTTTGTCCCTGACAGTTGTTAGAAGTTCCTTATTCAGTTCAGTGTCTTGCTTCCCTTCCATGTTTGAATAGTCACAGCCGGGCCCCGAAGTGACTTTCTGGAAGGAACATGACAAGCTGACACCTGAGTCAGGAATCAGATACAAGGGGTGTGTGATCATTGCTGTGGTTATTGCTGTGTGAGAGGTCATCTTCCCGCTATAGCATTGTTCCTTGAGGGGTCTTTCTGGGGACTCTATGTTCCTCCTTTTATTGACTTTGCCTTCAACTGCATGGTAGTCGCAAGGGAAGTGATATGAAGGCCCCATCAGGTCAGCATTTTTATATCTTTTATCTCATAATAAATGCTAACATGAGTAATATGGGAAGAAATCGTGATGCTAACCACAGCGAAGCTTGAGGAGTTAATTTTTCATATTTTGTGACTGTCCCTTATCACTTCCGTCAGGTGACAGGAGCTGAGTGTTGTGTGTCCTTATTTCCAGTGAGTCTCGAGCCCCCGAATGTGCTCAGTAACGCAGCATCAGTGTTCACGGAGCTTTCATGCTACTCACTGTCAGCACGTGACTCCTTTGGGTTTAAGGTGCTTCCTTCCTAAGCTGAGGAGCAAGAACAAATATACAGAACGGGGTTTATTAGTTCTTGTGCAGCAGCAACTTGCATTTAGATCATAGGAAGGTGCTCAGAATGAAATCCTGTTGTGCAGAGTATGTTTTCAGTAAGTACTTGGGCCATTATGCTTTCTTTTTAACTAAGTGCCCAGTAAACTTTGTGATGACTTTAAATAAATACAAACAGAAGGCCAGTTTCCACAGTTGTTACTAACATGTCTTGCTATTTTAATGGCTTGCGTGTTTTGTTTTCTTTTTTTTTTACTGCATTGTTAATAATGGTTTCATGCCAGGTGTCATGGCACATGTCTTTAATCCCAGACTTAGAAGGCAGAGGCAGGAAGATTTCTGTGAGTTCCAGGCCAGCTGGGGCTATAGGAAGACTCTGTCACAAAACAAAACAAACAATGGTTTCACATGAACTCATAACTACTGTTCTAGTCTGCTTTCAATCACTGTGACAAAACACTATGACCATTATGAGCTTGGAGAGGAAAGGGTTTATTTGGCTCACACCTCCCGGGTCATAGTTCACTACTGAGGGAGTCCAAGGTAGAGACTCAGGGCAGGAAGGTGGAGGCAGGAGCTGAAGCACAGGCTGTGGAGGAGCACAGCTTACTGGCTTGCTCCTCTGGCCTGTGTTCAAGGCTGTCTTATACAATATGGGACCACCTTCCCAGGGGTGGTACCACCCACAGTGGGCTGGGTTCTCCCACATCACTCAACAATCAAGAAAATGCTCCACAGGCCAGTCCAATGGAGGCAATTGCCCAACTGAGGTGCCCTCTACCCAGCACAATTGATTCTTTGTCAACTTGACACACAAACACGTCACTATGAAGCCACAAGCTTTTCATTTCTTTTCTCTAAGATACAATGTTAATATCACAACATAAAATAGTACAACTTTAAAAGTTCCAGAGTCCTTAAAAAAACTCAAAATCTTTAAGACTTTAAAAGTCTCTCCATGTGTGTGCCTGCAAAATAAAAGACAAGTTAAGTATGTTTTATTTCAAAGGTGAAGAATCGGGCACACTTAAGCAAAACCTAAGTCCAGCGAAGTAGCTCAAGGCTGAACATCTGGGATTCACTCATGATCTTCGGGGTTCGGAAGGGCTTTAGGAGCCCCACTTCTCTAGCTCTGCCGCCCACAGCACACACAGCTCGTCTTGCAGCCCCAGCCGGTTCCATTCCACGCCTGCTGCTGCCCTTGGTGGTCGTCCCATGAACCTGGTACCTCCAAAAGGCTGGGGTCTCCACTGAAACTGAGGCTGCCCCTTTACCAGTGGGCTCTTCTGTCCTGTCCAGGTGCAGCCTCGGATTCTCTCCGTGACCCCTCAGTTCTGAGGTCTCCACTGCAACTGAGGCTGCGCTTTCCCTCATGGCCTTTCCTGGATTCTCGGGTGCCAAGCCTCATTTGCTCTCTGTGACCCCCTCATGCTTTCAACACCAGAACCGTGCAGGAGACTCTTGCAAAGTCCTGCTTCCAGCTTCAGATGGAGGCCTGGGTCCCATCTGGACCATAGCTTCTGTGTACTTCCCAGATTTTGCCTCAGTGATGCTGGTTTCCTGATTTTTCCAGCCTCTGATTAAAAACATTAATTGTGCCAGTAAAACAAAGGTTTCACTTCAGGTTCTGGTCTTTCTTAGTCACAGCTGATTCTTCAGCCTCATCCAACCAGAAACCATAGGTTCTCGATTGAAATGTCACACAAACAGCCCTGATCTCTGCTTCCCTTTGAAACTTCAAAGTCAGACCTCCATCATCTACAATTTTTTCAGCCTAACTGTTCCAAGCTTCACAGCAACAAACTCTTAAGTGCCCAATGGCTCTTCTAGCCCAAAGTTCCAAATGCTTTCATAGTCCTCCCCAAAATACCAAGATCAGGTCTGTCTCCAGGATCCTCGTACCAATTTCTGTTCTAGTCTGCCTTCCATTGCTGTGACAAACCACTCTGACCAATACCAATTTGAGAAGAAAAGCATTTATTTAGCTTATACCTTCCAGGTCACAGTTCATCACTGAGGAAGCCCAAGGTAGGAACTCAGGGCAGGAACCTGGAGGCAGGAGCCAAAGCACAGGCCATGGAGGAATGCTGCTTACTGGCTTGCTCCTCTGGCCCATGCTCAGCCTGCTTTCTTGTACAATACAGAACAATGTGCCCAGAGGTGGCACCACCCACAGTGGGCTGGGCCCTCCCACTTCACTCAACAATCAAGAAAATGCCCCACAGACATGGCCACAGGCCAGTCCAATGGAGACAGTTCCCCAACTGAGAATCTTCAACCTAGGTGTGTCAACACTAAAGTTATCCAGCACACAAAGAAATATATATATATATCATAACATATATGTGTGTGTCTATATATGTATATATGTATATATACATCTATATCTATATCTATCTATATATATATATATATATATAATTTTAAAATCTGGTACTCTAAAGGCACAGAACCAATAGAAGGGCGGCGGCGGCAGCGACAGGGGCAGACATACTAACAAGTAGTGCGGACAGACAGGCAGCACTGCTTTGAATCAGACCTGGTTACATCCGGGCCACCTGTTGGAAGGTGCCCCTCAGTTTGAGGGAGGGTCTTCTCCCCTCAATTAATCTTTTCTGGAAATGCCCTCACAGACCCTCCAGAGGTGTGCTTTTTAGTTGATTCCAGATCCTATCAAATTTAACATCAAAATTAACCATCACAAGCCCTTTCATGGGAAAAAGTAATTATTTCCAAGAATCATTATTATTAAATTTTTTTTTATGTGCATGAGTATTTACCTGCATGTATGCATGTACACTGCATGTGAGCCTGGTGCCTGTGCAGGCCAGAAGAGTGGGTGCTGGGAATTGAACCTGGGCTCTCTGAGTCATCTCTCTAGCTCCAAATCTTTGTCTTTTAGCAGGTGTGTTTATTATATTTTCATGTTTATTATTGATATACTCAGACTTATTTCTATCCTTTCAATTTATGTACTACGTGCTTTTTGCATTTTCTTGTATCAATCAAATTATCTTTATCACTTTTTTACTTTTAATAGTTTGGCAGTTAAAATATCTACTTACATTATTTTAAAGTTTATTCTTAAATTTGTATTTGCTTGGATGCATGAATGAACCTTAATTATATCCTTAATTCCCCATCCAATCGGCTTTGAATTTAGTTCCAGTTGACTTTTTCTCTTACATGTTGTTATTGTTTTGTATGTTAGTTCATTTCTATATCCTGACATTAGAAATTTTGGAGATACTGCACTATGTCAATTGATACACTCTGAGGTCTTCTAGACTGATGGACAGTGGACAAGCTGGAGCCCCTTATCCAGCTGGGGCTGGTGGGAGAGAGAAGCCTATGTTTGAAATCATGATCCTACTATAAGTCCAGAGCTCATTAAGGACCTTGTGTGTGACAACAAGCACTTTCCCATTATCTAAAGAGCTATTCCCATGTTCACAGTATCTGTGGCGGAACCCCAAGTATCCTCTCCTGCTTAAGCTTCCTAAAAAGAATAGAGTACATTCTCCCTTCTGGGCCCAGCCAGCCAGTGCAGGTGCTGCTCTGCAGCCTGGGCATAGCTTCCCACAATGCAGAGTAGACTCTGTCATCTGCTTACTCAGCACTCACATAATATGTATTTCAATTTAGCACATGTTCTCTGTGAGCTTGTCAATGTCATTTTTTCTTTTAGGATTCAGTTTTCTTCTTGCTAAAGTACAGTCCTCGGGAGGTATTTTTAAGTTATGTGAGGCATCTGCAAGTATCCATACTTTGTCTTTCTGTGGAAGAGATCATTTGTATTCTTATAGGATTTTAAGTTCTAAATCATCTACTTTGGAACTCTGTCATTTTTCTGCCATTGTAGGTTGTGGTGTCTGATTATTTTTTATTTCTTTTTTATATAAGCATCTCCCCCCACCTTTTGAAAACTTTGACTTTCTTTCTTTAGTTCCACATCGCTTATTTTATTAGTCTTTTTCTCCATCCTGATATTTGTAAAGGCATGCATTAGATATCACAACTATAGCTCTTGCACTCAGGTAAATATGTAATGACAAAGGTACATGTTAATCCGTGTGCTAAGTCTAGTTGTCATCTATGATGTGCTAAGAGTAGTTCAATCCTATTTCTCCCTGATTATTCTGAACTGCTTTGTCTTTCTGTAGGTTACCTGTGGCGTTATGTCCCACAGACTTGAAGTAGTAAGTATCCTTTTCCAAGGGTGCTAGTTGGTAAAGGAGTGTTGGGGTTTCCTTTTAAAATATGTATGAATTTGTTCTTTCTGCCATGACAAATCACCAAAGACCAGAAATCTACTTTCTCCCAGTTTGGGAAGTTAGAAGCCCCAGCACAGGTTGTCTGTAGAGTTGATTTCTGGTGGTCTCTGTTCCTGTAGGTGTCTTCTTCCTGTGTCCTCATGTGTGTGTTCCTCTGTCTGATGGATGTCTGGGCCGTAGTCTCCTTCTCCTGTTTAATAAGGACAGTGGTCATACTATTTTAGGGTTCACTATTACAATCTCTGTTTAATTACTTTTTAAGATGTCCTATCTCCAAAGACATTCATTTTCTGAGATCTAGGGAATTTCAGTTTCAACACATGCATTTTGGTGGTAGTGTCATAAGAGTGCACTATTCCATCTGCAACAGTGAGAGTTCATCTCCTGAAGGGCTGAGATTATTTAAAAGAAGGAACTACTATTTTACACACACTCTGGCACTTTAATATCTACCCTCCCATTACCTTCTCTTGATCTCCATTCTCTCCTCCTCCTCTTGGTCCCATTCCTATTCCTTAAGTTTCTTCACATGAGTGAAAAGAGGGAATTTTGATTTGGAAAGGGAAAGACTAACATTTTACCTTAAGATTCAGGATAGCAGTGTCTCAGGAGTTGGAGCTTCATAAGGACAATGCCCACTTCCTCTCCTGACTTGAGTTCTCCTCTTCTTGTGAATGCCAACACAATCCTGGAAACCTAGGCCCCCCACAGCGTCTCAGGACCCCTGCGAATCTGCTGTTGACTCGCCTCAAGCATTTTGTCTGTGTCTCACTTTCTCTTGTTTCTGCTGCCACTTGTTGCATTATTCTACCCCTCTACAGATAAATTCTCAGGTTTATGTTTGTTTTATTGTTTCAGTGGGATTTCTGAAGAGAAGCAAATGTGTGAGCCTAGGTAGCTCTTTGAATTAATTTCTAATTTTCAAGGGGAAAAAGATATTTAATGATCAGTATTGCAGATAAAAAAAATTCAGAGTTAACAATTTCATATCGGCATCATTATGCTTTAGTTTACTCAATTTTAGTGATAGTTTTATGTTTTATTATTTTCATACATCATGAAGTTGCTGAAGTTATTGTTTTGGTCAAGAAAAAACTCGTCCTCTAGAAAACCTGTAGAGTTATGCTCATGAAATAGTTTTTATAGGTTCTAATCAAATAAATATTATTCTAGTCAAATATTACAAGCATAAGTTATTGTAGCATCTATCAAATAATACTAGAAAATTTGGGCTACTGAGGAGCAGGCGCTATACTTTTTTGGTAGATATCTCATCTAGAGGCCCATACCCTTAATGCCTTGTAAATGACTTGTTATGTTACTTAATCTGTAAACAGGAAAAAGACTAATTTTTATCAGTTCCTACTTTGGCCACTAGAGGACACTAGTTGCAATGGTTATATAAAAAAGAATTACTAAAATTTATACACAGCATTTGTGATCTATAGAATTACTTCTAAAGTCATATCTGATCACATCTTATGCACAGTCTGACTTTCTGATAGTCTGCCCATGAAAAAAGTGTCTTCTTTACTACTCTAAATTTTTTGTTAAAATAGAAACACAGTTACCTGCCTATAGGAGACAGTAAGAAGAATCAAGGAGAAATGGTCACATTCTTACTTAAGGAATGTAGGGAAAGAGAAAAGATTAAACAGTGGAAAAAAATAGGACTATAAAACAACAACATTGATACCAGGAAGAAAGGACATGAACGACTATGAAGAGGAGACTGAGATGTGAAGTGCTCGGGCAATGTTAAAGCAAAGTCTTCTGACGTGCAATCTCCTCACCCACGCTCCCCTCCGAGTTTCCCAGACCTGAGTGCTGTATCAAGTTGTGTGAGGACTCCCTGTGCGGTCGGCTTTCCATCCCTGTGAGAAGTCCCTGAGACAGCTGACTTAAAAGAGAAAGGTTATTAGATTATAGTTCAGGAGGTTTTAGTCCAGGATTTGACAGAGCAATACTTTGGGCCTCTAGTGGTAGTATTAGACAGCAGTGGTAGAGAGTTTGTTGTAAAGCATTTACCTCATTACCAGGAAAGGGAGACTGTCACAATCCCCTTCAAGTGCACACCCTCATTGACCTGAGAACATTCTATTAGGCCCTGCCTCCTAACAGCTCTGTTAGCTCTTAATACCACCACCCTGGGAACCAAGCCTTTAACACATGGATCTTCAGGAGAACACTTAACACCCAGACTACAATATTTCCCAAAGATATGCCCCCTGCCCCAACATATGATGTACTATCATTACAGGTGCACTTCTTTGGTTTAGTTTCATTTTATTTATTATCGCCATTAGGAGGGAGGCATGTGCCATGGTACACACGTGGAGGTCAGAGGACAACTTTGTGGAGTCAGTTTTCACTGCCCAGCTATTTGTGGCTTCTGGGGATTGAACTCAGGTTGCTAGGCTTCATGGAAAATGCCTTTACCTGCTGAGACATCTTGCTGGTCCCAGCTGTTTGAAATTATGTTTATTTTTAGTATTTTATTTATTATTTTTATTTTATATGTATAAGTGTATTGGTCATGGTTGGTACACCTATGTCATGCAATGCTCACGGAGGTCAGAAAAGGGCATCAGATCTCCTGGAATTAGAGTTAGGACAGTTGTTGGCTGCCAGTGGGTGCTGGGAATCAAACCCAGGTCCTCTGCAAGAGCAGTCAGTGCTCTTAACTGCTGAGTCACCTCTCCAGCCCCAACATTTGTTATTTTTAGTTAACACATAATAGTTATTCCTATTTGTGGAATACAGAGTGATGATTAACATACAATGCATAATATCAGATCAGGGTAACTGGCACATCTATCTCCTAACACATTTATTATTTCTTGGTCTTTGGAGTCTTTAAAGTACTCTTTTCTCATTCTTCATAAAATGTAGAACAGGTTGTTGTAAACTTGCTAAGGATCTCAGGGTGAGATCTTCCTGGATTACCAAGCAGGCCTCAAGTCCAAAGCCAAATGTCTTGTAAGAGCCAGAAGAGAAGGATTCATATAGACAGTCTGGCCATCTGAACGCAGACCAGAAATAGGAGCCATGGTCACAATGGATATCAACAGTGCCCAGGCACAAGAAGAAGAAAGAACAAGGAGTCTTCTGTGGAAGATCCTTCAACACCTTGATTTTGAACTTCCAACCTCCAGGACTGTTGGAAAACCAACTTCCGTAGCTTAAAGGTATGTTTTTTGGAAATATCTAAGACAACTCTAGGAAGCTAATACAAATGTGTATTGGATTTGCTGCAGGGGGCTGCTAAAATAAACACTGTTGTCTGACTTCATAATTAGGTTGGGGTTGAATTCTGGGTCATGGTGGTCCTACTGCCCTGGGAATAGTACCTTGAGAATCACTGCTCTAGTGATCAGTCCATTCAGATTTTAGATGAACTTGGGGGAGAGAAGTTAAGAAAGTTTGCTAGATTTGGAAGTGATTGGTAGCATCAGCAGTAAATTTGCTTATTGCTACCCAGCATTCTGCTTGGCCAAGACCAACACTTCGCCATGAAATGCCATGAAAATGTCACATCTGAATTGGAAATAGGAACTTGAAGCCATTTATTTTTCTGTGTATGTAAACACATTCAGCCCAACTCTTTCAGACCTACTTAATTATGGCTTTCAGAGGCCATGGGGTCTTGCTTTTCATCACGTTTGTTACAAGTTAATTTCTTCAGAGAGCTAGCTGCCCAGGTAACATGAGTGAATGAGAGTGAGGCTGAGCTGTGCAGAATGATTAGCTGTGAGTTCTGTGTTCTTGTGGCTCACTGGCTTTTCCATATTAATGACCTTTACAGGTCAATAAAGGGATAACGGTAAAGACGGAAGAATTAGAATTTGAGATCTATTTTTTTTTCCTGGCACAGTGGTTTCTTCCCTTAATGAAGCTCCAACTTACATGTATTGAGTTTGAAGAGATCTCCAGATTAAGCCACGATGAGATTAGAACTGAATTTTTCTTGACTTTTATGTCTCCAAAGGCATATTGTTTGATAAGTTGACAGTTAACTGGAGTAACAATTGCATTCATTTGAATTGGCAACAATATAAACTTTTATGTATTTGTTTCTGTGTGTTGAATCTACGGATAGGATTCTAGTAAAATCAAGTCTCTTTAGTTTGGCAGACAAAAAAAATGCAAACTTGGGAATCACAAGAGGCAAGAACTAGCTATGAATAAAACAGGTCAATATTTCTTATCAAGAACCTCTCAGAGAGGCTAGGGAGACGGCTTAGCAGTTCTTCCAGAGGACCCGAGTTTGGTGCTCAGCACCCATGTTGGGCAGGGGGAGGCTCACAATTACCTGTAACTCCAACTCCAAGGGGGAACACCAGCATTCACGTGCACTTCCCCCCGCCCCAGTTAAAATTAAAATAAACCTTTGGGCTGGAGAGATGGTTCAGTGGTTAAGAGTGAATACTGCTTTTCCAGGGGATCCCAGTATGGTTTCCACCCATGTCTGGCAACTCACATGTGCCTGTAACTCCAGCTCCAGGGGATCCAGTGTTCTCTTCTGGCCCCTACAGGAACCTGAACACATGCAGCACACACACATGCATATAGATAAAAGCAAGTCCTTATGGAGAGATTGGGGGGGTTGTCATGCTAGTGCTCAGCTGTCTTTCCCCTTAAAGAACATCTCAGGAGACGCTGCCACATGAATATTCTTCTAGGCACAATGACTTAAGTCCAGTTATCACCCTCCCAATTTTGAAAAGTTGGTAAATAAAATGATGCATAGAGAGAATTCATCTGTCTTTAAGAAACTACAGGATGCCAAGAAGAAAAAGGAAAAACTCCTAGAGAAATTTAAGAATGCGGGGGAGGGAATAAAAGACGTGGTGGACAAAATGAGGACAGGAATGTCAAGAAGGAGACATAAGCCATGGTGTCAGCTGCCATGGGGCAGTAAGTCAGAGAAGGAGGCACCAGTTTAGCCGTGAGGAGGGGTTCCTCACAAGTGTCCTAGCCAACACCCACTCTCAAGATCCTTTCTTATTATGAGAGAACAAATTACACGCTAGTTAGTGTTTAGGCCACATTCAGGTGCTTTCAGACACTGCTGTCAATTGCTTAGCTAAGCTTTTAATTTTCCAGTCAATGAAGATTATTTAGATATCATGGGTTGTAATAAAATGTCATAATATTTTAATTAAATCAGTGAAAATTTGAAAACCCTTTTTCATTGAGCAGGGTTTTCCATACTTGAATAATGTGGTTAAATGCAATAGCTAAATTATTAAATTAAACAAAGCAGACTGAACCTATGGGTATCAAAAGATAGAGATTTTAGAAATGTTTCCAAGCACATATGAGTTAATGGATTGAAAAGATATATTGTCCAATTGCCCCACGGCTGTGTTCGATGGGGGGTGATTTAATTTTCCTTATGTTTGATTGCTTCCTCTTTCTTTCCTCCTTTTTTACCTTTCTCACTCTCCTCCTCCAATTTTTCCCCTACTTTAGTGACAAGATGACGTTCTGAGATATAAACTAAAATTTCTCCCCATTGGTGTTTTAGTCCTTATGTTCAATGTAGTATAAAGTTCACCTTTATGTCCTAAAACAAGCAGAGAGCAGATTGCTAGCAAAACAATCTTTAACTTTTATATTTTTGAAGCTGTAGCGAAGACAATTTGGAAGACTGATTCTGAGAGCCAGTTCTCCTACGTAAAGATGGCTGCACACCTGCCTGGACACTGGAAGGCTGAAGAGTCAGAAGGGACGTGTGAAGGCAAGGCAGCTTGGGTGGGCTGTTTTCTGGAATTTGGAAGGAGAAGGGAGGTAATAGGATCTTCCAAGACATTTGGGGATGGGAGCGGGAAGGTGGGCATCTCAGAATGATATCAGCTATCATCTCATGAGCTGCTGACTGGGGGCCCTTCCCAGTGGCCTGATTATCAACAGAGACAAAAGTGGGGAGGGAGGTTAGGATTTCTGAGACTTACTATAGCAAGAGATTTCTATCTTAGGTTGGTAGGGGTCTAGATCAATATAAATTTTTTATTATAATATTGTACAGAATATCATTATCCTCCAATCACAGTAAATAGCAATTAGTGTTAGAACGGTCTTCTAACACAGAGGTAACGTCCCTGGAACTCACCTGATTGTCAGATTGTGTTTGTACTTACTCTCAAGTAACTATAATAAAACTAGCAGGCTTCAGAGTCCAGAGATTCAAGAGGTATCATTTCTATTAAAACTTAATCTGAACAAAATATACCCTTGTAGTTGAAATGTGACTTCATTTCTAACCTGGCAATGGCCTACTTCATTTAAAAACCAGTATCAAGGGGCTGGAGAGATGGCTCTGGTTTAGAGCACTGGCTACTCTTAGAGAGGACTGGGGTTCCATTCCCAGCACCCACACGGCAGTTAAGAACCTTCTGTAACTCCAGTTCCAGGGGATCCAACACCCTCTTCTGTTCTCAGTGGGCACTGCGTAACACAGGTGCACTTACACACAAACAGGCCTAACTCTCATACACACAAAGTAAAAATAAAATAAAAATAAAAACCAGTATTGCACAAATAAATTATTGCCTTCTAGCAATGAATTCTTACTGTTTTATGTCTACTTAAAAAACTTGCAGTTCCCGGGCAAAAAATTGCAAATCCACGTTGATTTATTTCTCTTGCTATTTTGCTTCCATTTTCCTTGGAACTTATTCCTCAAACCTCTGTCTTTACTGAGTCTTCTTTATCATCCTCTTCCTCATGGCTAAAGCAGTGCCTCCCCTGCCCTTCTGCCCCACGACAGTGACACCATCGCCAACGCCCTCCTTCTTGATATTCCTGTCCCGCTTTGTCCAGCATGGGAACTTTTCTTTCTCCTCTTCGTGTTCCCTAAACATTGTGATCTTCTGACTTGTGTCCTCAGCTTCCTTCCTCTGCATTTCCTCCCATCTCATTGATTTTCTGAGAGAGTGAATGTTTGTCAAGGCTTTAGATAGGCCTCCAAGCTGATTGTGGTCTACTTTTCTCTCCTGAAGCTTACATATCTGATGTGAATGGGGCATCTCCACCTTGATGGTCTGTCGTCCCAGACTCCAGAGGCCTGGAATGGATATCATGCTCCCACAAGCCTGGTTCTTCTGGCTTGTCTGTCAGTCACTGATGTCCCAGTCATCTCGTGGTCAGGCTAGAGCCTTGGCTCCATCTGACTCCTTCCTGTCCCTGAGCCCCCCTCTCTATTAGTCTGCTCAGACTGCTGTGAGAGAATACGGAAGACTAGGTGGCTTGAGCAACAGAAATTTATATTTTCAGAGTTCTGGAAACTGGGAAGTCCAAGATCAGGTGAGGCCTCTTGGTGGGAGGGATGGAAAAAGAAAGAGGAGAAGGAGGAACCAAGCAGGTTTTCTGGTGTTTCAGCTTAAAGGGCACTGATTCTATTGGATCAAGGCCCCACCTCTGTGACCTATTTACCTTAGTGGTCCTATCTCCAAATATAGCCACTCAGGGTTAGGACTTCAACATACTAGCTTTGTAGAGGACAACAAAACAATTTAGTACAGAACACACCAATCACTAAGACCTTTAACTCTCTTAATAATGTTTAAAACATTCACTTTTCTCAGCTTCTTGGGTCATTAATTCAGTTCTGGACACTATCAACTTTCACCTGATCCACAACTGCAAACATCCTACCTCCCCTACTCTAGTCCGCCGGACTGCAGTTCATCCCTGAAGTGAATGCTGCCTGATCGGGTTACTCGTCTCTTAAAGCTTTCAATAGCCCTTCATCTCTCCCAGCTCCAACTTCCATTAACTAGCCTTACCTACCCTCCGGGTCCCACGGCACTGTGGCTCACTTTGTGCTCAGTGCTCCAATTCCTCGCTCCCCTCCTTTGCTCCTCCCTTTCACTCCCTTGCTCCCTCCCCTTCCCTCCTCTCCCCTCCCCTCCTCTCCCCTCCCCTCCTTTCCCCTCCCGTCTTCTCCCTCTCTCCTTCCTGTTAGGTTGTTGTGTTCTCGTCTCCCCTGCCTCTCCTTTCTTCTCTCCTACCTGATGAGTCTAGTGGTTGCTGATCTGCATGTCTTCACCGGATGTCGTCGTTTTCTGTAAAGCTTTTCCTACTCTCACGCTTTCAGTCTGGGCAGGTGTTCCCATACAGGCTCCAGTTCTTACCTCTTGTCACTCCTCCCCATGTCCTCGGAGTCTGGCGCAGAGCTTCCGCTCTGTGACTACAGCTTGAATGAACTATCCCTGTTGGCCAGGCAGTTACCAACACCCAAGGCAATGAGTTTTGGTGGGGAAGAGAATTAGAGCATCATGCTGTTTCCCTGATCAGGAACGTTCTTCTTTCTAGTAGGGAATACACAAGTATAGACCTCTCTGCCTTGTTCCTATGTTTGGTTTGTACCTACATGTGATGTGCCCTGTTGTAGGTAAATTAAAACACTTTCTCTCTCTCTCTCTCTCTCTCTCTCTCTCTCTCTCTCTCTCTCTTTCCCTCCTTCCCTCCCTCCCCTACCTGTGTTTGTGTTTGCACTGTTTCATCTTTCTAAATTATTCTCCTCCCTCCTTCTTCCTAATTCTACCATTTAATGCTTCATCTTTTCCAGATGGTGATGCCCTGCTATCTCTTGTCACTGAGTTCCAAGTCTTCCAATTGGATTATAATCTTGCTTGCTTGAACTTCCATTTAGTTCTTCTCTTAATAACCTTGACCTCACATAGATTTTATATTTTTAGAATAGTATTTACATACTTATTTCTTAAATAATCTCTATTTTGTTAAACCGATGATCACAGAGGGAAATGTGTTCTGCTTGTCTTCTAAAATTCTCTTTAATATCTCAGTACAGTGCTTTTTCTATAATTCAGTCAATTCTTTGGTGGGATTGTAACTATTCTTATGTGATATATAAGATGTTGTACAAATGCTAATAGTGGTTAATAGAGACTGTGGGAAGTGAGATAGCGATTGACTAATGGTTTGAAAGTGCAATAGATAAGGAGACTAAGTGCTTGTGCTGTTTTTGCATCATAAGATGATGAGAGTTAATAACATTTCATTGAATACTTCAAAAGAGCTGGAAGGACTCTTGTATCATCTTATCACAAAGAATCGATAAATGTATTGAAGGATGTACCACTAATCACTCTGATTTGATTGTTACATAATATATACAACTATTAAAACATAGACTTGTACCTTTTGTATAATTATTACATGTCAATTAAAAACAAAAGGGAATAAAATGTGAAACATAAAAATGAGAAGAAATACACAAGTTCAAAAAATATTACAATGTTGTGACACGTCACATTGGAGCTCCGGGCAGGACCTGAAATTCAAGCCAATGATCCTTACCTTTAACCCTGGATTTGATTAGATGACAAGTAAATGTCAAAATCCAGAGATTCTGGAAAATGTGTGCATTCACAGGGAGCTTCTAATTCTATCCAGCAGAGGGCAGTGATACCTAAGTAACCTCGGAGCTTCTCCTGATGTCTTCACCAATCCTCTCTGTATTCTGGGCGGGATTACCTGAAGATGATGGGCATTTGCAAGGGAATTAGGGTTTGACCTGCAGCCTTTCCACAGGTCCGGTGCAGGAGGGCCAGCCAGCTCTTTGAAAACGGTCTTACATCCGGCTTTTGTTTTAATGGATCTTTCCCGGATGTGATTTGAAGTGTAGCCTTCAAATCTTGGATTTAGAAAGCATGAAGCCACGTGGTAATGAACACAGCAGTTTTTCGAGGCAAAACCTGGCTGCTTTTCTCTTCACTACTAGGTTCCTTCGTTTAATATTAGAACTTGGAAAATGGAAGGGAAGGTACCATTCAGAGAAAGGCCTCATTTGCTAAAGAAGCGAGGAAGCAGGTAAAGGAGAGGTCAGTTAATTGTTAATTCCTGTGTTTGCTCGTTCCTTCTCTCACTTATTCAGCAGTTTTACAAGCTTAGTATCTATCACATAATAAGTATTGTGGTGGCAGAAACAGACGCAATGACCAGCACAAATCACACTTCTCACCTTTCTTGGGTAGCTAAGTAAGAACAGGAAACAATGGCATAGATACTGCAGGTCATATGCAGAGGCAGAGGTAAGCATTTCAGAGGACTCACCCGAACAGCCACTGGCAGGCCCTTGTATATTTATTGCTAAGATTATTTTAGACTTCTTTAGGTCTTAAGTATTAAGTTTAGGGCTAGAAAGATGGCACAGCCATTAAAGGCTCAGGCTCGTACCCCAAACATTGGACTACACAAAGAGTTTAGTATTTTGCTTTGTTTTTATTTGACTACAGCATCCACTCAATGAATACTTCTATCTTAAACTCCATTCATTTCAGTTTCTAGTTCATCAGGTACATCCATCAAGTATGGTTATTGTTCACCCTCTGAGGATCAGAAAAGTTAGGCCCTAGAGAATGCACCTAGGCATGTAATCCTTGAGCTATGTCCTGGGAAATGTCTACCACAGCTCTTCTTCAGAGCACCTTGAATCACCTTTAATTACTTTTTAATCATTCCAATTTCTTTTCCTGGAGATCTTCAGAAATCAGATTCTGTAGGGATGGAGAGAGGGTGAAACCTGCACTTACAAAATGTGCCAAGTGATTCTTAGTTTATTCTCTAGAGCCCCAGAGAATCTTCTCCTTGTATCTGCTAGCTCACCACCAGAGAATATGCCTGAGTTCAGTTGTGGCTACTGCCGAGTCCTCAGTGAACAGAATAACATCTGGCACACAGTATTTGTTGACTGGATGAATTAAATTAAATTAATAGAAATTATAATATAAATTGAACTTCTACCTTAAAAATTCAGTTTGGTGAAACTTTCCAGTACTGAAAAACAGAATTGCCTATGGTTTGGATCATTCTCTTGAGAAGGTAAGCAAAGAGAGCTCTAAGTCCTCAAGGTTATAGGCCCCTCTTAAATATTTACACTGGGCATAGAGTCTACTCTAAATTACATCCTAAAAGCCAATGTTCTATTGCATTCTAAATAATACTCTATTAGGCATTAAGCGTAATCCTGGATTGAGTCAAATCTAGAGATTGTACCTTACCAAATGTCAAGTGCCAGATGAAACTGATTTTCTATCCACCTACCAGAATCAACAGGACTGGAATGCTTGACACTCTGGATTCAAGTTAAGGCTCTGGCCTGATGTGACTTGCTGTGTGTTAGAATTTGCATTTTTGACCTAGGGATGGACACTTGCACTTGGATGCTTATGTTCAGTTCAGTGGTCTTTCAGATTTGTGTCAGAGGAGAGACCTTGCTTTTGTGACACATGCACTCAATTCTACAACTGAAACTCACTCATTCATTTGCATAAATGTTCTCCATGAGTAACTAGATTGAAAATCTCTGTGAACGCCTTTACTCAGTGTTACAGATATAATTAGGTAGTCTTTATGTATTTGTGAGGAAAGATGTTTTTGCTAAAAAGTGTTGACTCCTCACATGGACCCTATAGTAACTAAAAGCAGACTGAAAGCCTGGCATCTCTGCCTTCACTCTGTGTATGTCTTTTACTTTGGATTAGATTGTTGTTTAACTCTGCAAGGCATGTCATTTCTTTTAGTCTTTTTGTGTGAGTATGTGTGTGTATAGTACATGTACATGTATGCTGTATGTGTGGGGGGTGACATACACTGTAGCATGTATGTGTGGAGGTCAGATGTCTGACCTCCTTGAGACAGAGGTCTCTGAAGCTGATGCTTATGTCAGGCCAGCTGGTCCTTCAACATCCACGGATTCTCTGTCTCTGCCTCCCATTTTACCACAGGAGCAGGCAGATTAGAGATGCATACTGCCATGCCCAGCTTTATGTGGGTTCTGGGGATTCTAACTCAGGTCCTCATGCCTGCATGGCAAGTGCTTTTAACCACTGAGCCATCTCTCCTTAGGCATGCTAATCATCCATGGAGCATCCGTCTAAAAGCTGGTCATACCTCTCCTTTCTCATTCTCTTTAAAGACTGAAGGCATAAAATTAAGAGTCATTGTCCTAAACCTGCAGTCATCTTGGATCTTAGACATATTACTCCCCAAATGTGAACAATCCTCTGTGATGGTGTGAGGGGCCCTGCGAATACCAATAAGATGGCGCTTGAAGGAAGTAAGAAGGACTCAGTCTAGGCATGTCCTAACTTGTTTTTGAAAAGGAGCTAGTTAGGTCTTGGGCAGTTCACGATCAGCCTGGTGGTGTCTCAGGATTTCCTCCTTCATGAACAATACGTGATTAATAGCTAGGTCCTAGGATTTTCTCCCCCATGAACAGTATGTGATCAGTCCCAGGTTGCTGTGTCCCAGGTTGCTATGAGACCCAATACATAAAACAACTGGTTATGCCCACCTCACCATGGAAACCCCCTTTGTGGATTTTGCCTTTAAATGTTACCTGGGACTCCCTAATAAACGAGTCCCTGCTGACTAGACTCCCTGTTGTGTCTGATTGTCTCCAGGAAGGGGAGGCTGAAGAACCTTCGGACAGTGCACTCACCTTTCCCCAGCCCCCTGTGTGGGAATTCCCCCAGGAGCTGACCTGCTGGACAGGAGTTGAGACCCCCGGGGAGCCCACAACAATGGTGAGGCTATGGTCTGAAGCAATAATGACCTCATTGAGCCACCCGCAATCAAGACAATGATCAACTAGCCCATGCCTTGACCAGGATGGCTTACACATGCATGCCTCTTGCTGCTGCCTGATTCTTCCTCTATTTAAACTTAAAGTTCATGTCAGTACTTTAAAAAGAACTTGAGTGACTGCATTTCTCTAACTCGTCCTCTTCCTAATGTGTCACATTGACTCTCCTTTCACCATTATTCTTGTCTTTAATTGGCACATTGGAATGGGTGTCCTAGACTGTCTGGGCTGCAGGAGCTTGAGCTATGAGCTAAAAGTCCATTGAACAGTACCAAGACTGGGTGTGGTGGCTCATGCCTATGATTCCAACGCTTGGGAAGCTGCCGCACGAGGATTGCTGTGAGTTTGAAGCTAATTTGAGCTACATAGTGAGCTCCACATCAGCCACGGGTACAGAGTGAGACCTTGAAACAAAATACAACCAAATCAAGCTAACCAACCAACCAAACAGAAAAACCAATATTCGTTATTTTAAAGTGTGACTGTCACATTTGCAACAACCTATTGCTGAAAGTGAAGTTCTTTATAGAAAAAAGTAGAAAAGAAGGTGGTCCCTTATCCGTAGTTCTTTCTGCTCCGTGTAAATAGAGAACTCCTTTAAAAAGCAAATGAATTAGAGAAACTCTGTTTCTATGAGCCTAGGAAGGGAAGAGAAGGAAAGAGAGGGAGCCTTGTGGAGTAAAAATGTGGAGACTGTCCTTGGTTAGGTCTCCTACCAAAGCAAATAATGAGACAAGGATTTGAGTACAGGCAGCCACTGGGAGATGATCCCAGAAAGCATTGGAAGGAAGCAGAGAAGGGATGCTTCATTAGAGATGGGTGGGCTGGTCTTCTAAGTGTCACCCTGAACACAAAGAATTTGAAGTAGTCCATCAGCTCCCACCCTTTCTTAATTGAGGAGGAATCCTAGAACTCACTGCCTGGTTCTTCCAGCTGGTTGTCTGTCCTCCTTTGTGTAGCAAAGATGCCCTCTAATAAATAATATTGTGCAAAGCCATGAGAGTAAAGGAGAACCATAGTAGAGAGGGTCTTTGAGATGATAGGTATGTATGTGATCATTAATTTTATGTGTCATGGACAGGGTGTGTTTAGATGAGATTAGCATTTAAAGAGGATTTGATGAAGGTAGATTGACCTCCATAATGTTGGTGTGTTCCCGCAGTTAGTGGAAAACCTGAGTATAACAAAAGATGGATTCCTCCTTCACTCCAGAGAATTCATCTGTAGCATCAACTCTTTTTAAAAATATTTTTATTGAATCATTATGTATTTCATACAGAACAGCTCAATCCATCTTAATCATCTTTATAACCCTTCCCCACCGGCACCTCCCCATAGCCCCCTGTTATTAAAATTTCTCTTTGGGAGAGGCAGACCAACTTAACCTGCCTCTCTCTCCCTGCCTTGCAACCCAAAAAAGTCTCCCCAGGCCTCGCAACAAACACACAAATTTCTCCACTCACAGTTAAACAGACTCTAGCTAGTTTACTTGGGCTTACTAGCAGAGCAATGGGTGAGGGCTTACTTACAGAACACGGGTGCCCACCCTCCCCTCCGCAGGTTACATTAGTAAATCCACATGGCTGGGATCTTGCAACTTCCTGGTGAACAGATCCAAATGGCCCATGGGGGAGGGGAGAAAAAGGACCGGCCTCCTGGCACCCCCAGTTTAAATACTTTTAGCCCCTCTTCTTCTCACATCCAAGGCCAATAGACAGGGTGGGTGGAGCATAGGTCTTTCCCAGCTCCTCCTCTTTCTGCTCAAGGTGGTCCTGGGTGATGCCACTCTGGGAGGGGTGTTTGTCCACCTTTTCCCTCAGAGAATCAATCCACTCTACACCCCGTAACTAGAATCCATACATTCTTTCATCTGTGTTAAGGTCTGTTGTGTCAAGTTAGTGTCCCCAAGTGACCTCAGTGCAGGCTCATCCACTGGGGTCTAGTCAGCCTACTCAGAGTCCCTCACTTTAGGAAGACTAGCTCATCCTCACCCAACAGTAATCAGCTGCCAATATTTCTTAAGCAAAGGTTGGGGTCTGCTACCCATTTACCCAGTGCCATGCTGGGTTTTTTGTCTGCTGCAGTTTGCATGGGACTTGAGCATGCCAAGATCATTGCTGTAAGTTCATATGAGCAGGATCCCAGGAGCTCGTATGAGTCTATTTCCATATGGACACACCCCTCCTCACTGACTCCTACAGTCTTTCTGTCCCCTCTTCTGCAATGGTCCCTGAGTTCTGGGTAAGACTTAACATAAGAGCCCTGTCCAGGGACTCACATTCTGCAGATTCCTAATATCCATGACCTAGCCATTTGTGACCTTTTGTGTTACTGGCCCTTTGTTGCCTGCAGGAGCTTCATGAATGAGAGTTGGGAGATTCATTAGTGTCTTCTTTATTCCTTGTTCTATATTGCATGAGCCTTGGATGTAGAGGCTGCATTGTAGATGTGGTGCTTAGGCATGGGCAATTCATAGATACTATTTGTGTGTAACCAGATGTGGTACTCTGTATTAGTCTCTATTTGCTACAAAAGAAGCTTCTTAATGAGTGGTGACTAGGATATTTGACTGTAAATATAAGGTTACATATTTTGCATTTAGTAAGAAGTTAATGTTTGTCTAGGGCTGTGACAGTCCTGGGGATCTCTCTAACATCTATGACCTCCTCAGCTGTATATATTTGGATATGATTACAGCATCACACATGAGTTAACTCCCATTGAGTGGGCTCTAAGACCAATTAGGTAGGCATTGATTGATCCCAAGATAAAAGTGCCTCTACTGCACCAGTGTTGAGTGCTGTGCGAGTCATCGATGTGGTTATTTGGTCATGAAGCTGGTGTTGGGTCATCGACTGATGCCCTCCCTTGACTACTTGCATAGTACTCTCCAGAGCTATGAGGGCTAGCCTTCAGGAGGAGTGGCTTCCAGGTCAGTTCCAGCTCTCTTGCTCCAAATCCAGTCTCTGAAGTATGTCCTGTCTTCAGCTATAGGGTCTTACCTTCAAGTTCTGGGAGACAATCAAGGGCTGTGGCAGTAACCCATGTAATTCTGGGAGTCTCTTGGGCTACCCTGGCCAACAACTCAAAGGAAGATTTCTCCCCTCTGGCACTATTTCTTGTTATGTAGCCTTCAGCTATATACATGGGCTCATGTAGAGATGTGTGGAATTTGTCATTAGGTTGTTAGACTAATATGATGTACCCTTGTTTGAGTCTTCAATTATATCCCATTGGTTCACAGGTCTATATTTTGTGCTAGTACCATGCTGTTTTTATGGCTATAGCTCTGCAATATAGTTTGAAATCTGTTATAGTAATCCCCCTGCATTGCTCTTTGTGCTCAGAGTTGCTTTGGCTATCTGGGGTGTTTTGTGCTTCCATATGAATTTTTGGATTTTTTTTCTAATTCTGTAAAGAATGTCATGGGGATTCTGATTGGGACTGCATTGAATCTATATATTACATTTGGTAAGATGGTCATTTTCACAATACTAATTCTTCCAATCCATGAGCATGGGAGGTCCTTCCATCTTCTGGTGTCCTCATTAATCTCTTATCTTTAAAGACCTAAAATGTTCATTATAGAGATCTTTAATGTCTTAAGTCAGGTTTATTCTGAGACTTTTTTTTTTTGAGGCTATTGTGAATGGGAAGGTTTCCTTGTACTCCAATTACTTGTTATTGGTGTGTAGAAAGGCTACTGGTTTTTGTAGATTAATTTTGTAACCTGCCACTTTACTGAAAGTCAAACATTTTCTATGAGTTTTCAGTTGGAAGTTTTGGCATCTCTTAGGTATAATATGTCATCTGCAAAAAGGGATAATTTGACCTCTTCTTTTCCAATGAGTTCTCCTTTAACATCCTTCTCTTGTCTTATTGCTCTAGCAAGAGTTTTAAGCACTATATTAGAAAGGAGTGGAGATAGTGGACAGCCCTGTCTGGTTCCTGATTTTAATAGGAATACTTCTAGTTTTTCTCCATTTAGAATGATGTTGACTGTGTCTTTTTCTTTTTTTGTATATAGCTTTAATTATGTTGAGGTATGTTCCCTCCAGTCCAGTTCCCTCTAGGACTTTGAACATGAATGCATGTTGAAGACCTTTTGTCAAAGGTTTTTTCTGCATTTATTGAGATGACCATGTGATTTTTTTCTTTGAGTTCATTATGTGCTTTATGATATTTATTAACTTACAAATATTGGACCATCCCTGCATCTCTGGCATAAAGATCATAGTGGATGATCTTTTTGATGTGTTTCTGTATGTGGTTTGCAAATACTTTGCTGAGAATTTTTATATCTATGTTCATTAAGGATAAGGATCTACATTTTTCGGTTTTGGTTGTATTTTTACCTGGTTTTGGTATTAGAGTGCTGCTGGTTTCACAGAAGGAATTTGGGAGATCTCCCTCCATTTCTATAGCTTTGAATGATTTAAGTAGTATTGAATATAGATCTTCTTTGAATGTCTGGTAGAATTTGGCTGTGAATTCATCTGAGCCTGGTATTTTTTTGTCAGGAGGTTTTATATTGGTATTTCAATTTCTTTATATGCTCTGGATCTGTTTTGAGCTGTTGATATCTTCTTGGTTTAGCTTTTGTGATTCCCATGATTTTAGATACACATCCATTTCTTTAATGTTTTCTAATTTAATAACATATAGATTTTTTAAAGTATTCCCTTATAATGTTCTGGATCGTTTTGTTGTCTGTTGTGATTTTTCCCCTTTCATCTCTGATTTTGTTGATTTGGAGTTGCTCTTTCTTTTGGCTAACTAGGCCAAGAGTCTGTCTATCTTGTTTATCTTTTCAAAGAACCAGCTCTTGGATGTATTCATTCTTTGTATTGTTTTCTTTGTTTCTATTTCATTAATTTCCTGCTCTGATTTTTGTTATTTCTTTTTGTCTGCTGGGTTTGGCATTTGTTGTTGGCTCTTTAGATTCTTAAGTTGCATTGCTAAGTCATTTATTGTACTCTTTCTAATTGTTTTAGTGTGGGCACTTAGAGCTGTAAACTTCTCTCTTAGGACTGCTTTCAACATTTCCCTGAGGCTTTGTTGGGTTGTATTGTCCTTTTTGTTTATTTCCAGGAATACTTATACTTTTTTCTTAATTTTTCCTTTGGTTCATTTATCATTCAGGAGTATGTTGTTTAGTCTCCATGAGTTTGTGAAGTTACTAGAGCTCCTTCTGGCATTGATTTTAAGCTTTATTGTATTGTGTTATGATAGAATGCATGGAATTATTTCAATATTTTGTATTTCTTGAGGTTTCTTTGCCTCAGTATGTGGTCAGTTTTGAAGAAAGTTCCATGGGGTGTTGACTAGGCCATGTATTCTTTGATGCTTGGGTGGAAAATTTGGTAGATATCTGTTAGGTCCATTTGATGTATGATACTGTTTAATTCAGCTGTCTCTCTGTTTATTATCTGTCCAGTTGATCTGTTTAATGGAGACTGTGGGACATTGACATCTCCTACTGTTAGTGATTTGGTATTAATCCGTGTCTTAAAATCCTATGGTAATGTTTTTATGAAGTTGGGAGCACCAGAGTTTGGTGCATATATATTCATGATTGTAATATCTTCTTGGTTAATTGTTCCTTTGATCAGAATGAAGTGATCCTCTTAATATTCTGATTAATTTTACTTTGAACTCTATTTTGTTAGATATTAGAATGGCAACTCCTGCTTGTTTCTTAGTATCATTTGCTTGGAAAAATTTTTTTCCATCCTTTCACGTTAAGGTAGTGCCTGTCCTTGAAGGTGACATAAGTTTCTTGCAGTCAACAAAAGGATGGATTTTATTTCTTGATCCATCAACTGGCCTTTGTCTTTTGACTGGAGAGTTTAGTCCTTTGATATTTAAAGTTGTTATTGAAAGATGTGTATTGATTCACATCATTTTAAATTCTGTTTACATCTTTGGTCTAACTTTTTGGTTCCCTAATTATATCGTCATTTAGTTTCTTTCTGTTGCCTCTTGGGTATAGTAATTCATCTCTTCATCTCTTTGTATTGCTTCAAGTATTCTCCGAAGGGCTGGCTTTCTGGACATAAATTCTTTCAGCCTATTCATTTCATGGAAGTCTTTTTCCCCTTTCAAATATAGTAGACATTTTTGCTGGGTAAAGTATTTAGGTTGACATCTATGGTCATTTAGGACTGGGAATATTTTGGTCTAGGCTTTCCTTGCTTTCATAGTTTGCATTGAAAAATCATCTCCAATTCTAATGGGTTTTCCTTTATATGTGACTTCTTTTTCTTTTGTAGCTTTCAGAGTTCTCTCTTCATTATGTATGCTTAGTGTTTTTACTATGAGATGCCATGGGTAGTTTCTTTTTGGTCCTGTCTATTTGGTGTTCTATGTGCTTCTTGTATTTGTATGGGAATACCTTTCCTTAATTTTGGGAAATTTTCTTCTAAAATCCAGTTGAAGAGCTGGCCAATACCACTCTCCTGAGATTCTTTTCCTTCCTCTATAATTATGATATATAAATTTGGTCTTTTCATTATGTCCCATATTTTCTGCATATTCCATTCTAGTGTTTTTTAAAGTTTTTTATAACCCTTGCTTGAGTGCTTCAAATCTTCAACTTTATCATCCAGTCTTGATGTTCTGTTTTCCATTTCATTCAGTCTATTGGTAGTAGCCTTTCTCCCAACTTTTCACATTGGCAGAGTTTTTAACTACCTTCTTCATTTTTAGCCCAAGTTTTCTTCAAATATTTCTGTTTTGTGAATTCAGTCCAAAGTTTAGCTCTATATTCTCTTATTTTGTTCTTTAAATTCATTGAATTCATTGATCATGTTTATAATTTTTCTTTTTTAAATTCTGTGTCCTGGGTTATTTCTATGGGATTATTGCTGTAGAACTCTTCCATAAGACTAGTGATGTTCGATGGGGACATATTATTTGGGTTTTCCATGTTATTATTTTTTTTATTGTGATCTTGCCACGTGGATTTCTCTTGTTTGTGAGTATGATTTTGTACTCAAACCTTCCTTTGTTCGTTGAAGTCTGATTCTGTTTGTATCCTTGATGTGACTTGGTTGTTTTCTTTTTGGGTGTGAAAAGCTGTTTGGTAAAGGCTTCAGGTTCTTTCTTTTGATTTTATATTGGAGGGACCATATGACTCTAGTTCAGGTGAGCCAGAGTTCTCTCAGAGGCACAGGCAAGCCAAGATCAGATGCCCTCAGGCTCTTTCTTAAGGTCTGAGTCCATCTAGCCAGCAGACACAGCACAATTTGGGAAAATTGCTAGGCAGAGTCAGCATTCAGGCTTTTTGAGGCAATCTGCAAAAGTCTGGGCCCCAAGGAAGAAGGTAGTGAAGGAGGTTGTTTACAGAAATCCAAGGCAGTCTGGGAGAGGGACAGCCTGTGAAGGCTCTAACAAACTAGACTGAAAAATTGAGCTGGTCTGAGTACAGGATTCCGGATGCAGTGGCTGGGTCTAGACTAAGAGATTTGTCTCAGGATCTGGGGTTCTGAGAGCAGGAGTGGGCCTGTGTCCAAGGTTGGAAGAAGAACAGTAAGTGGAACTGGGAGAAGCTGGCTGAAGCATCAACTCTGGCCAACCTTTGAGCTTGGTTCTCTTCTTCTGTGTGCTCACCTGCAGACTTGTAGACTCACCAGCTTCCACCATCATGAGTTAATTCCTTAGAACAATCCCTCTCCTCTCTCTCCCTCCCCCTCTTCTTGGTTATACTCCTGTGGAAAACCTTCCTTGTGGGATATCTTCATGTTTGATTTGAGTCATTGGGCTAGGGATGAAAGTATGAAGTGGTAGAGATTTGTGTGGATTTGTGCTTATTTTTATTGTTCTTAGGATCTTAAATATATAAGCTATATTTTTATTGGGTATATATGGAAGTGTGCATGTGTGTTACTGTGGTGTATGTAAGTGTGATGCATGTGCAGTGTATATGTAGAAGCACACACCATGTACATCTGGAGGCCAGAGGAGGCCATTGGATATTCCGCTCTATCAATCTCTGCCTTATTCCCTTGAGTCAGGGTCTCTTGCTGAAGACAGAACTAGGCTGGAGAGCCAAGAAGCTCCAGCAATCCTCCTTTCTTTTTCTACCCTTCTGTCCCCAGCCTGACCTCATCTGGCTTTTTTTAATGTGAGTCTGGGAATTTGAATTCAGGTCCTGATGCTTGTGCATCAAGGATTCTTCCCTACTGGGCCATCTCCTCGGTCCCTAAACTACATTTTTTTATTTTTACCATGTATTTAGTTCATAGTACATCTGTCCACAGAATATAATATTGTTGAAGGTGTGTTTGGACCTTACCAGTTTAGTTACCCAAAGTAATTGTAACTAGAATGTCTATTATTTTCAACTGAGTAGTAGGTATCTTGCCTTTGTCCGTGACTCTTTTGGGTCCCAGATGCTTGAAAAAACTCTTAGGCGTAACCTGGACTGGTGAGATGTCTTTGTGTGTAAAGGCACTTGCCATACAGGTCATCCTCATAAAGGCAGAAGAAGGGAGCTGACGCCACAGTGTTGTCCTCTGACCTGAACATGTGTGCTGTGGTCCCCACATTACTAATAAATATATACTACCAATAAATATTTTAAAAGAGTAACTCTGAATTCAGATTGGCAAAATGATTATATTCTTATTTGCTTAGTATGAAAATTCCCTATGGTACATGCCAAAGTGATTTTCTACATGGCAATATTCTCTTGGAATCCCTTGAAGATCTGAAAAGGCTAAGCCAGATAAGCATTAGATATGATCTTATTTTCTACATTAAAACTAAATTTCAGAGCAGCAATTTGTACGAAGCAAATAATCACACTAATCCTCTCTCTCGGCACTCCCCAGACAGAATCACAAAAAGGTACAGTATTCAGTTGGAGTTGGTTGCAGATCAAAATCATTAGCTTATTTTAATTTTTAATTAATTAATTTTTACATTATGCATTTGAATGTATTGCCTGCATATGTGCAAGTGCATTTATGTTATGCAATGCCAGCGGAGGTCAGAAGAGGGTGTTGGATCTCCTGGACCTGGAGCTACAGACAGTTGTTAGGTGCCATGCAGGTGCTGGGATTTGAACCTGGGTCACTGCAAGGGCAGCCAGGGCTCTTAACTGTTGAGCCATCTCTCCAGTCTCTCATTAGCTTATTTTTAAAAGTTTCAGTGGGAAGATTAAGGATATGGTCAAGAAGAGATTTCAATGAAGTGAAACCAAATATGTAGAAAAAAGCATTTTTTAACAAAAATTTATTGACTGCCTTTAACATTCTTGTTTCTGTTAGACAATCTAAAGCAGAGAATTGTGATAGGTTATTAGCTAAAAGGTAAATGTGGGAAAACTATTCAGCGTCAGCTGTCGTCTTTTCCTTCTGTGTCCTTCGGATGACGGGAAGAAGGATGCTTGCTGTCGGTGTTAACTGAGATTGTGGGACACGTGACAGAGACCCCACTCACAGAGCAGCCATGCTCCAGGAATTTTAAAGGTGAGAAGAGGATAAATAGAAGCAGGAACTTGAGCACAACTAAGATTCTTAGCCTGAATTCTTCATTGGCTTCATGCTTCTTCCGTAGCAAAAATTAGCTTTCTCCAAATGGCAGGAGGCATGACCATTGGCAACTCAAGATTTACAACTTGGAGAGTTTGACTTAAGAACCCAAGATTTACAACTTGGAGAGTTTGACTTAAGAGTTTGCTGTGTAGCCCCGGATGACCTTAAACTCCTGATCCTCCTGTGTTCACCTTCTGAGCGTTGGGATTACAGCCATGTGCACTGCAGGCACTGGGCTTCTGTTACTTATGATTACATAAGAGCCTCAGCATCCAATAATATCATCAAGTTTCTCTGGAAATGGTGATGTTTTGTGTTTTGGGAAATAGCTTGCTGTGGAGAACCACCTTTCCAAACAGAATGCAAACACAATGTGCTACCTGTGCTGGAAGCTTGTGACTGTAAGCCTCCTGAACGGATCCCTGGTTTCCCCACAAGGGTGACTTTGCAGTTTCCATGCCTTGTCTTACGAATGGCCAGCTGGACCATTGGTTCTCCCACAGCTACCTAGATTCAGAGACAAACATTTCCTTTTAAACTGATTGAGATTTCTGATTACAAAATCAATTGAACTGTAAACACTTCCATCTGTAACTAGCTTCTGCCTATCTCCCTGTAAAATCATAGGCCAGTGTTATCCCGCTGAGGCATGCTGATCTTCAGATCTTGGGTGGTTTTTCTGATGCAATGGGTAATAAGACCAATTGTTCTCAAGGCTGGAGAGCTGCTTCAGTGGTTAAGAATGCTGGCTGTTCTTGCAAAGGTCCCTGGGCTCAATTCTCAGTACTCACATGATAGCTAATATCACTCTGTAGCTCCAGTTCCAGGAGATTCAACACCCTTTTCTGCCTCCATGGGCATTGTATGATGCAGATGCACTTAAATACACACAGGCAAAACTTTTACACATAAAATAAAAATAAAAAATCAAATAAAAGATTAATTTCCTCAGATTTTGACAATAGAAACCTGTTCAGTCTCTGCTGGTGCTGCCGTCAGTGACTTAGATGCATCATGATGCTCCTCAGAAGCAGGAAATCTCACCAGTTACCACCGGTGAAGATTTGTGGTGGCGGGATAGTTTTATGTCCGCATACATTTAGTTTTACTTTTCATTTTCAGAAGGCCTAATGTCATTAATGTCTCCATGTATTGTCACATCACCTGTCAGAGTTGGAACCTTATACAACAGAAGCACCACCAGTTGAGATTTCTATTAAGTGTAAATTCAAAGAAGCAGGGGCCTAAAAAAAATGTAATCCATTTCAAGCGAATTGTGAGTGCAGGCTCTCAGAAACACCAAAGGGAAGCTTCTCAAAACATGTTCCTTCTTCTTGTCCGTCCCTTATCATGCTAACATTTTCATTTGAAAACTGTTTTCTCTCTTTTCTTCCATACACTCAGGGACACATACATGTGTTGTGTGTGCTCGCTCTCACTCTCTCTCTCTCTCTCTCTTTCTCTCTCTCTCTCTGCTTTGGGGTTATAGAATTAAGATGAATAAAAGCTAGAAGAAAAAGCATTATAAAACTGAGATTTATACATGGGAGGGAAAAAAGAATAATGATTAAAGACAAGTAGGTAAGTAGGCTCTGTGGGAACTGTAGGAAGCAGAGCTGTGTGGGAATCCGGTGTGGTTATTCGACCGACCCTCTACTCATAGGAACCTCCAGACACAATCTAAAGCAGAACAATAACTTTGAAATTCATTTTATTTGTTTGTTTGGGGACAGGGTCTCCCTGTAGCCCCAGCTGGCCTCGAATTCCCTATGTAGACCAGACTGGCCTTGATCTCACAGAGATTTGCCTACTTCCGCTTCACCAGTCCTGGGACTGAAGGTGTGAGCCACCATGCCCAGCTGAAATATTCTTTTTAAAAATAGTAGAACCATTTTGCAAAATAAATTTTAATAAGCCAAGTGCAGCTCTTGGACTAGGAGTCTAAATACTGTGGACTCTGGAGGAGATGCTCAAAACCCAGGCAGAAATTCTAGCGCATTGAGAAGATATGCTGTTAATTTTTTAAATTAAAAAAACAAAAGCAAATTATCATTGATTTTTTTCTTATTACTAGTGCAACATATATTTATTTGGAGAAAATTAAAAATATAAATAAGTGCAGAAGAGTACTCATAATCACAGCGCCCTGTCATAAACTTGATTACTAATGCTGTTAGTATTTTCCTGTATGCTCACTGATGTTAGGTTTGCCAATGTTTTAATGACATTGCCAAGGAGTTTTGTTTCTGTTTCATAGAAAGAACCGCAGAGTGCTGTTAAGGGCTCTGCAGTGGTCTTATGTATCATCATAGGCACATTGAACCATGATCTCTAGATTATAGACCACTTGTTGAGTTTTTTTCCCCTTAGAGTTTCCTGTCACCCATCCTGTCAAAGGTTTGGATTTTTTCCTCATTTCTTACCCCTAAGTTCTCCGGCTGCAGCGCACTCATACGCCAGCAAATGAATAATCCGTATAGTCTAATTACATCGTGCTGTTCTTTGCTTCTCCAGTCGGAAAATGAAGCTCTGGGCTGTGAGTGGGGTGCAATTAATTGCTGCAGGGACAAAGTAACAGGCTAAGAGCAACCCCGGGGCCTGCAGAGTACTTCACAGTCTTATAAGTGTCGTCACTCAGAATGAATAAGAGATTATTTATGTGTCTTTACCTATGAATTCTGTTTAGTCTATGTATGTAGTAAGCCTAGGCCACTAAAAAAATGGGGCTGAAATCAAGGTTTGAGATTAATTGTGAAATGAATTTACCCCATTATGCATGACTCTCAGTTGCCCAGATAGCTGAGAATTACACTCCTTTCTTAAGCAAAGACCAGTTCTGGTTTGGGGGAGATAAGGGCATTACTGAAAGAGGAGAAACCTGGAATTTCTGAGCCTCATTCTGCTGCCCCCTTGAGCAGCTGGGCAGAGCTTAGCATCTGCTGTAGCCATGCCAACATTCAAATCACTTACTTGACTTTAAAAGTGCTGTTTGTGATCTGCTTTATGTTTTAAACTCTTGACCCATGATTATTATCACATAAAAACTGTATGAATTACCACAGCTGTAATTGCATGGCTTTTATTATTATCTAGAATATCATGCACATTAATAGTGGAGCTTTTTGTCTCTGCTGAACAATAATCACTCCTAAACATTTATTATACTGTAGGAGTAGATGATTTTTGTTGCATTTCTGCACACAAGAAATACCAGCATCAAAGTAGCATCCAGAAGTTATTTGAGGAAGAAACAAGATCTTTTAGTGCAGGAGTAATTCCACATTATAGAAATGCAAATGTTCCTTCCTTCAGGATGAGCGTGCCCCTTTCCTGGTGTTGGTCAGCCTTTGGATCTGGCAGGGCTGTGATAAACCCCATTTACTATTTTCATGTTTAGTTTTACCAAACTTTATACAGCTCTGATGAGAGTGCTTTTGCCTGTGGGCTATAGCAGCTTAAAATAATTATTTTAATATCTGGAATTGATAAAGCAGTCTGGACATAAATGCAGCTCTGTTTGTCTCATGGCTCCACTTAGGGGGGAATGTCTGTAACAAGACTGAACTCATAGACTTAACCGTGTTGCCTGCTTCATCTTCCATGTGAAATTCTCTTCTTGAAGGATGTACAGATAAACACTGCACACTTGTTCTTTACTTGCTTTTATATCTTTGATGATAATGTATTTGTTGAATAGATAGTATCTATTTTTTTAACTAATCATTTAAAAAATTTTATGTGCACGAGTGTTTTGCCTACATGTATGCAAGTGCACCTGTGTCCTTCAAAAGCCTGCAGAGACCAGAAGATAATCCCCTGGAACCAGAGTTGTCAGGCACCATGTGGGTGCTGGGAATTGAACTCAGGGCCTCTGGAAGAGAAGCCAGTGCTCTTAACTACTGAGCCATCTCTCTAGCCCTCAGATATCCTTCTTATTGAAGACCACCATTGTAAAGTAATAAATTTATAAGGTTCTATTTATAAAGCAAGTTCTGGAGTTTCCAAGGCCAAAGTCTGATGTGTGTTTATTTTCCTTGGTATGTAAAACATCTTTGATAAAAATATTACTTTCTTGGGGCTGGAGAGATGACTCAGCTGTTAAGAGCACTGGTTGTTTTGCAGAAGACTGGGGTTCAAATCCCAGCACGCACATGGTGGCTAACAACTGTCTGTAACTGCAGTTCCAGGGGAATCGAGCACCCTCTTCTGACCTCTGTGGGCATTGCCCAACACAGGTGCACTCACACACATGCAGGCAATACACTCATACACATAAAATAAAAATAAAGAAATCAACAAAAGTTAGAAAATATTTCTTAGGTAAAGAACAAGCTTAATACTTTTCTTTGTAGCTGTTTCTCTCTCTCTCTCTCTCTCTCTCTCTCTCTCTCTTTCTCTCTCTCTCTCTCTGTGTACATATATGATTTTTTAACAACTTTCCCCCTCAACATTATTTTCTTTTCTAGTTGGATACATTTTGGAGTCTTTTCTCAATATATTCCATTCTATGAGAGGAAATATTCATAAAGATGACCAGATAGCATCACAGTGGATTTGCTTTAGTGTAGAGTATAGCGATCATGATCGGAAGTTTAAGTAACACAAGACATTAGCCAATTTGGTTGAGGGACCCAGTGGCATTTGATGCATTCACAGTGCTGTGCAGTCACTACCTCTACATGGTTCCAGACCATTTGTGATGACTTCCTCCTAATCAGTCACTTTTTATCCCCTTGCCTCTGGCAACCACTAGTCTATATTGTCTCTGTAGAATTGCATGTTCTGGATATTTCTTATTAATCACACAAGAGGCGTCCTCTTGTATCTGATTTTATTTACATAGGAATATCTTCCTTTCTCCCCTCTTCTCCTCTCCTGTTTTTCTTTTTTCTTTCCTCCTTCTCTTCCTCTTCCTCCTTCTTTAGCATACCCATTACACAGTGAGCAGATTCTCTTTCTTTATGTACTTATCAGATGCCTCAGAAAAAGTCTCCCAAGTACTAGAACTACAACTTTGGGTCACTCAAAACGAAGAAAATAGCCCCATTCCTTCTGGTGCTGCTCAGTGCGTGTTTTTAAGTAATTGAATAGAGGGATTCAGATCCCACACTCTCTAACTATGCTGTTAATTTAGATCACTCATCCAGCAAGTGTTGGTGGTTTGCCAGGGATGTTCAAAGCACTTCTTATTCCCTATGAAATACTGAGGTGAAGAGCACTAAACATCATAAGAAATTAATCTCCACAGACATAAGATCTATAGGAAGACTTGATTATGACTGTAGTGGATCAGAAGTCAGACATGGGTTATAAAGAGGAATCCAAGATTTAAGTGTGTATTAATTATAGACTATAATGGATTTCATTGTGACATTTTCACACATACATTTAATGTACTTTGATCACATTGTAAGGAACATTAGATATTAGTCTTTCCTTTCAAACCCTGTTAAAACTTGAAACTTGGTTTATGACAAGGAATCCCAAACTTTTAATCACATTACACCCTGTAAGACTTTTGTTTAAGGAAAGGCCCTAACATTCCTGAGCCTGATGGCTTGGAGTAGTGGCATTCCTCTTCCTTGTCACTGATTCTTTTAAACTATCCAACTGGGAAAGACTGTGAGGTCAGACCCCAGCCAATGGGGAAAAGACGTAGTTCTCTTGTGTTAGGGATAAAAGCCCCTGAAGCTTCCGGGTCCTGTGTGTACTTACTTGGTCTGACTGACCACGTAAGCCAGCTTTTTGCAAAAATAAAATCTACCTTGCTGATTTTTCTGCTTTGTCTGGGTGTTTTTGTGTGAGGCACTTAGACCTCAGATTTTATTTATTTATTTAAAAAAATAATTTTGTTTGTTATTTTTATTTTCTGTCTATGAGTGTATTGCCTGCATGCATATAAGTGCATTCAAATTGTGCAATCCTGGTGGAGGTCAGAAGAAGATGTCAATTCCTCTGCAACTGGAGTTACAAATGGTTGTTAGCGACCACGCTGGTGCTAGGAATCGAAAGTGGGTTCTCTGCAAGAGCAGCCAGTGCTCTTAAATGCCTGGCCGTCTCTCCAGCCCCTCGGATTTTATTTCTAACAACATTCTTCTCTCATTACCCTCCCCTATCACTCATCATTGGGTCCCTCTCTTTCCCAACAGTCTCCCTTCTGTTTTCATGCATTTCCCTCTTACATTCCACGTAAGAGCAAAAACATTCACTCAGCAGGACTTACAAGGATCTACACTGTTGAATGTACAGTACTTCTTCTCATTTGTAATTGACGAATATGCTGCTGTAGGCATGTGCCATGCTTTCTTTCTCCATTCATCCACTTATACACAGTGGTGCTGTTTCCATCTTTTGATGTTTGCATATAATGCACCTCTTTTGAACACACATATAGACACACACACATGCACACACACACACACACACACACACACGGATGGATAAGCGGTTTTCTATTGTTTCAGGTACACTGTACTAGCTTTCTAATCACTGTGACAGAATGCCTGACACAGCAACTTAAGTGAACAAAGATGCATTGTAGCTCATGGCTTTAGGTTTTGTCTGTCCTGTTAGGCAGGGCAGTAGAGGGAGGCAGCCAGTGAGCAGAGCGGCAACAGAGGCAGACAGGCAAGATACAGTCCCAAGGACGCCACCTGGTGACTTACTTCTTCCAGTCCTGCCCATGTTCTGTGGTTCCACTACTTCTCAGCAGTCTACTCCAATTTTGAATCTCTCAACAGATTAAACCGTGTCCGTGAAGGTGTTCTGTGTCTTATAGCTGGGCTGGCTCCAGAAGGACAGTGGACTGCTTCTACTGTGCTCATGATCTAATAGTCTCCAGAAACCCCCTCACAGACAGATGAGTATTTTTCACTAATTTTTAAGGCATTTTTCAATTCAACCAAGTTGACAGTCAAGATTAGCAACCACAACACCTATGAGTGGCATTTCTGGTCTCAAGGTACTTCTGAGTTTAATTTTGGAGAGTTAGCACTTAAATTTTTTTTTTTTTTTTAATTTAGACAAATGTATCAGTAGTCTTAGTTGGGCTTGATTCATCATTTATGGCTCACTAGGCTAACTGAAAAATGAAAAGCAAGCTTACAAAGTATAACTTAGACTATGCCAAAGTGAGAGCTTCTTAACTGAAAGAGTAGTCAGTTGAAGACTACCATGAAGAAACTATTCGAACAGTATTGTTATACTCAACTTTAATCTGGGCAAGTGGCACCTGTGCCTAAGGCCTAGATCTTAGGTCCCCATGATTTGGGTAAGTGCCTTCATCTACAATGCATAGAACCCATAGTAAGGACTAGCCAAGGCAGCAGTGCACGTGGGATTAGCCCCACATCTCTAGAATCGTGTCAGTGAAGATGTCCGGGGTCCTGTGGCTGGGCTGGTTCCAGGAGGGTGGTGAATTGCTTCCACTGCAGTGTGGTGGGAGATCACTTGAGATGGGAACATGAGAATGCTGACGCCGCAATGACTTTTGGTAACTCATCATTTCAGAGACCGGGTGAGTCCCGGCATCTGGGCTTGAGCTATGTGATGAGGTCCTGTGTCTTTTGCTTACCCATGTGTCTTTTATTTTCAAAGTTTTATTCTATTTTAATGTATGTGTATGTGTGCATCTGTATGTGTTTGTGCATGTTTGCGGTGTGAGCCTTGAGCTGCTCTATGTGAGTGATGGGAACTGAACTCAGGTCCTCTGCAAGAGCAGCAAGTGCTTTTAATCCCTGAGACATGCCTCCAGCCCCTAGTCCAAGTGTCTGGAACAGGAGTACCACCTCCCATCTACCACTCACAGTCTTCAGGATGCAGGTGTCCTTTCCCCAGGTACTCTCTCATGTGGCAGCCACTCAGTCTTCCTGTGGTCTCTGTTCCACTTGTCAGAGTGTGTTCTGGGCCTGATGCAGCTACATGGGCTTTGGGAGAACTGTGTTTTGTCATGCCAGTTAGGCCCCCTTCCCCTTGATACCTTCTTTTGCCTCCAATCAGTATGGTGATGCCATGTTCCCTCAAAGTTGTCATAGCCTTGCTGGACGAAGGGTGGCCATCACCTTTAGTTGATGGGATTACTCTTCTTTCAACATCCGCGGGTCCCCTCTTGCATTCTTTATAAGTGGCACTATAAGCTTTATTGGGAGAAAGAGCCTCATGACCACAAGGTTGAGGATGATTGGCTCTTGAAGTGGAAGAGTGTTATCAGAGATCTAGCATCAGATCAAAAACAACATGATGGGCCTTGGAGGATCGAGAGAACATTCCTTTAAAGATCCAGAGAGGACTTCTAATTAGGAAGGACAGCTTGAAGTGGGAGAGTCAGAGAGATAGCTGCTATGTACAGAGGGATGGAGGTCCGGAAGGGAAAGCCTTCAAAGCCTCCGAACAAAGGGGATTTTCTGACTTCTCTGGGTTTTCAGGGGGTGGCAGGAAGCATTAATCTAAGTGACCTCCAAGGGGCTGACAGAGTGGAGCATTACGCTAGATTGTATCATAAGCTTGCTGTTTAAAAGGGAGGGGCTGGACTTGCTTTAACACCACACTCCCAGATCTGCGTGCTCTGACCTTCACTGGGGAGCTGGTCGGCTGCAGGGGGCATGGACTGATTTCTGGGAGGGGAGAGAAGTCTGATTCTAGAAGGTCTGTGATCTAACAAGAGGAGGATGTATAGTCATCATGGAAAGAGTTCACATTCAAGAATACAGTGATTATAAGAGACATGGGGCAGGAAGATGTGTTTTTTATGTTTGTGCTGTTTAGAATATGAATGATAGCTGGGTGTGGTGCTGCCTCTCAGCACTCGGGAGGCAGAGAGAGGTAGGTGGATCTCTGTGAGATTGAGGCCAGCCTGGTCTACATAGAGAGATCCAGGCTAGCTGGGGCTGCAGAGAGACCCATTTTAAAAAATCACCCTCCCCCATTTTTGAATGATAAACTCAACATAGGAAAGAAATTGTTTTCCACATTTCTGTTTATCATCCTAGGTAAATCTTACATTTACGGTCTTTATCAACAGTGCACAGAAACAACCATTGACAGGCTCATTTCAAGCCAGCCCCAGTGGATGGTATGATAGACAGTGATGTTCTAAGAGTCATGCTAGAGGCCGAGCTGAGTACATGGTATCAGGGAATGGCAGGACAGGGATTTCCACATCATTTTAGTACAAAGCTTTTGCGGAGCTGGCTGTAGTGAACAGGTGTGTAGCTGCTTCTAATGTTGGGAGATAAGACTCTTATTCTAGTTATGACACATTTGACAAGTTAAGAAAAAAGTCAAGATCTGAGCCTCAATAGAAAGACATGGTGCATGGCACTTTGAAGGATCTTCCACGACACGCTGATTGGACAATAAAAAAATCTTAAGCGCCTTTCTTTATGCATAATTCTTGAATTGTAACCATTATACCTTACATGTACTCATGAATTTTCTAATACATTTTAAAATGAAATATTTGCCAGGGTTCTGCACAGTCTAGCGATGGTTCTGGTTGGCAAGGCTGGGATTTTGTATAACTAACAAGTTATTTCTATGACTACTCAAATATCAGAGAGGATAGAGCTCTAAACAGAGATTGATCTTCGTGTCTGGTTGTAAAAATAATATTGCAGTAAAGCCAAACTGCAGGCAATGTCAGTGCAGTCTTGTTCATGGAGAACTCTGTCCAGGTCAGAACTGGTACAGAGGGGCTGTCACTGAGTAGAGAATCATTCCGAAAGAATCAAAACTACACAAAGGGATGTGGTTTATGATGCCTTTAGAACAGTTCTGGCTCCGATGCTGAGGCCAGTGCTGCAGAGAATGGACACAGTGGGTGCTCTCTAATGCTGCTTATGATGTTCTGCAATTGAAAAGTTAAAGTTATTCATTTCCATGGAACCAATGAACAGTTATGGTACATCCATGAAGTGGGATATTATTCAGTGTTGATAAATGATGTGCATGGATCAATATTTGATAGTGACCTATTCACATTGGTTTTTTATTTTTTCTGGAAAAAGCTTACAAAGTCTTACTTTGGTGGTGACAAGCTGCCTTATATCTGCATTTGTATATCTGCCCAAAATATTAACAGTACTTGATTCTGAGTGGTTGGATTAAAGACACCCTGCTCCAGAGGGGATGGAGGTTGAATGGATGGTCTCACACATACTAGGCAAGAGTTCTACCTCTGAACTATATCCTCAGCCCCTAGAGATGTTCTTAAAAAAAAACACTTGTCTTATACTCCTCCCTCCTCCAGCCTTTAACCTCAGGACAAAATGAATTGTCCTATATAACATCTTGTTGGCTCAGTATATAACAGGCCAGAACACAGTTCCTATTCACCTTGGGTGTACCTGTTTCCATAAGGACCCTTTGAGGATGCTACTAATAAAATGTTTCTTCAGGTCACTGAAGAGTCCAGGTTCTTTACTGTGACTTCTACTGAGGTGCAGTGTAACCTCCAAGACCAAGTAGTCTAATGTTTCTTAAGCTTTTTCTACGCGAAGTCCCTTTTCACCTAAGAAAATTTTTATGTGACCCCAGGGGTATATGTATAAAAAGTGGCTATACAATATGTTTTAAAGAAATTCATCCTAAAATAATTTTTTGGTATACATATAACTGCATAATTTATTAAAGAGAAATGAAATTTGCATACAAATGAGGTGATGTGTTTGTTTTTACAGTAAGAATTAAATCTCGGCTGAGTACTTGATACTGCAGAACCGAGAGAATTTTCACTGTTTCAGTATTGATGAATGCTTTGATTTTATTATTTTTAGCTTTTTCCTGTGTGTGTGTGTGTGTGTGTGTGTGTGTGTGTGTGTGTGTGCGTGGTGTGGTATGTGTGTGGTATGTGGTGTGTGTGTGTTGTGTGTGTTGCTCACTTGTGTCCATGTGCATTTTCAGAGGCCAGAGGATGATATTCAGTTTCCTGCTCTACCACTTTCTACCATGGTACCTGAGGTAGGGTTTCTAACTTGACTGGAAGCTCATTGTTTCAGCTAGACTGGTAGGGCCATAAGCTCTTGGGATCAACCTCTGTCCCTGCAAAACTCCCCTCCTCCTGGGTTATAGTTATGTACAGTCATCCCTGGCTTTTTTTTTTTAGTTTTTAGTTTAAATATTTTATTTATTATTTTTATCTTATGTGTATGAGTGTATTGCCTGTATGTGTGTAACCCCCACAGAGGTCAGAAGAAGGTGTCAGATCCCTTGGAACTGGAGTTATGGTCGGTTGTTAGCCACCATGTGGGTGCTGGGAATCGAACCCAAGTCCTTTGCAAGTGTAGCCAGTGCTCTTTATCGATGAGCCATCTTTCCAGCCCCAATAAGTTCTTTTTGTGCTGGTAGATAAATGCCACAATGCTTTCGTAGCAACATACAGTCTTCATGGACCCTTTATTCTACTTTCTCTTGTCTTTGTAAAACTGGTGATCACAAAATCCTATCTTTACCAGCTTTGAACTGTGGAACAGCAGAATGATGGCAAGGCGCTGTGAGGAACTGACGGCTAAACCGGGGTCTCAAGAGCAGGCCAGCAGCAAGGAATGATGGGAAAAACACCCCAGGCAAACGGAATGGCAGATGTGAAAGCCCTGAGGAACTAAAGCATGTCAGTGAAGCTAGGGTGTAGGATATGAGGTGAGGCCTGTGGTCAGGTCAGATCATGCAGCTTCTGCAAGAGGAATTCTCCGCAAGCTTCTTAGGAAGAACCCAAGTGAACATTAAAACTGGAGCACGAATGTTTATGAGGGTTTGACTCTCCTTGTTACTCAAGCTCAGAGTTTTGAGCTCTTTTAGGACACTAAGAAGTGGACGCATCTGGGATGGAGAGATGGCTCAGTGGTTGAAGACCTGGTGGTTCTCAGCACCCACATGGTGTTTAACAACCACCTAAAACTCCAGTTCCAGGGGATCTGAAATGCTTTTCTGGTCTCTCTGGGCTTTGCAGGACATGGGTGCACTAACAGACATGTAGGCAAAACACTCACAGACATAAAATAAGATAAAAGGAAGAAGTGGATGTACTTGTAGGATCTTGATCCAGTGGCCTGTGTTTGGATCTTGCCTCTGACAGTTCTTAGTTACTGTCAAGCAGACACAGCATTTCTGTGTCTGTTTCCTTATCTGTAAGGTAGAGAAATGATGCCATCTACTCCAAGCTTTAAATTTAGTTCATCAATATATAAAAGTTACTTCAAAGCCAGGAACATGGGCAGCGCCTGGCTCACGATTAGCTGTTGCTATTATTGCTGTTTCTGTTTGGGACTATAGTGAGGTTGACAGCGGTTCGACTTTCAGAAAACTGGAGAAAGAACTCCTACGACATGGAAAATGTGTCTTCCACAGCTCTGACATGCTAGGGTATGCAGAGGAGGGCTGAGTTTGGACGAGGGCTGGGGATTCAACTCACTGTTAGAGCACTAGTTTAGTGTGAATTAGGCCCTGGATTCAACTCCTAATAGCAAAAATAAATGAACAAGAATAAAAAAGTCTTAGCTTTGTGATTAACTTCAGAATCTCAGCTTCCTTGTCTATGATTTGGGAGAGCCCTTCCTCTGTGTAACTATTTTCAAAATTCTTTCCCCCTCCTCCTCCTCCTCCTCCTCATTTTTCAGGAACCTATATTAACATGCTTTAAAATATGGAACAAGCTTGGCATGGTGGCACATGCCTTTAATCTTAGCACTTGGGAGGCAGGGATAGGTAAGACTGAGGCAAGACTGGTCTGCTGAGGCTACAGGAAGACTTTGTCTCAAAAGGGACCAAAAAAAAAAAAAAAAGAGAGAGAGAGAGAGAGAGAAGTGGATCACTTGCCAGCCCTGTAACCTAGTATTTTAGGTTAACTCATTTCAACAGTTGACTCTACTGCGTTTTTGTGTTTTCTGGTCTAGAAAGTGCTTCTGGTTTTGAAGAAGCAAGATAAGACCTGAAAGACATGGTCCATACAGGCGTGTCTTCCCTCGCTGGGAAACACTGTTCTGTCACCCTGCTGCTTTTATTCCTGAAAATACTCTCACGTTATTCAGCAACCCAGGTCCTTTTTATTTTCCATCTTGTATTTAGGTTCTGCCTAATTGGATGATTTCACTCCCTCTTCTAATACAGCCTAACACTCATGCAGAATTGGAAACAAGAACAGTGGTTGTTTCCTTATTAATTGTGTTACTGCCTTTTCCTAAGGCCTGTGCTAATTGGAAGCATCTTCCATCTTTGCATGGCCTGCTTCCTTCCTATGTGTTAGATTACAACAACTTGGTGTCTGGGATCTCAAATGCGCCCCATCTGTGGGAGAATTAAATCACAGCACGGAATAATTTTAATCTCTAAAGCTGAATTATTATGTCTTATGAGAGAAGGGAGTCCAAGGAGAAAAAGGTAGAGAAATGATGTCTTGCCAAGTGCCCTTCCTTGAGTATCACCATATGTCTTCATCCTAAAGCACGAGGACATGAGGCATCCCAAGCTCTCCACTTCTCCATTGCATTCAAATGTAATGAGGTCCAAGTGTAACATAATCCAATTTGCGCTCTTCTGAGAACCAGCAGGTATGATCTCTATTGTGTAGATGGGAAGGCCCGGGGGGGCCTTATTAGCTGTCTCACTTACCTAGAGTTGGCCGCACAGAGAGGGCTGGAGCTGAATAATCTATTCTCTCTCTCTCACTAAGGATGTTTAATAACCTAAAGTGACAAAAAATTTAGGAAATCATTCATTAGGGGGATAGCTTCAACAGACTACAGAGTAAGAGAGTTAAAACCAATGGTTTCTGCTGTGGTTACACCAGGGCTGATGCTGTTCGAGGCATCACACTTAGGCACAGCTGTGACCCAGCAAATAATAGATTTTTTTTCCTTCCCCCCTCCCTCCCGTCGCCCCCTTTCTCTGGGGGTGCGGCAGACAAGCGTGTCTGGATGAGTCTCTTCCTCCCCGACCAGCGAGGGGGAGGGCCGCGAGATATCAGGTGTGCGGCCTGCCCCTAGCAACCGGAGTCTTCAAGTGTTACAGCTCTTGTTCCGCGCTGCAGTGAAGTTGTTCTACAATGCTCAAGCATGCTCTTTTATACAACTTTCCTCCAATCAAAACATACTTCCTCATTTCTTTAACAACCTATCACATTGGTCTATTTTCAAGCCTCGCTATTAGCATAAATGGGCGGTTACATGGGCAAGCAAGCATATAATCTTTCACCTTATTAGCATAGTAGGTTTCTGTTTCTCGGCTAGACCAAAGGGGGAAGGATGTTTAGTTTCTCTTCCCTTAGGTGCCATTTTAACTATCAAGCTCTAACTTATTTCTTATGGCCCAACACCTTCCTTCCTTCCTTCCTTCCTTCCTTCCTTCCTTCCTTCCTTCCTTCCTTCCTTCCTTCCTTCCTTCCTTCCTTCCTTCTTCCTTCCTTCCTCTCTCTCTCTTTCTCTCTCTCTCTTTCTCTATCTCCCTCTCATGATAACATTTTTGACAACTGTGTATACAATATATAACAAAAATCCTTTTCAAGGAGTGGAATATGGCTGTCATCTGGAGAAGTTCCCTCTCACCTTCTCAGTTCATCTCCAAGCTCCCCACCCAGGAGCACACCGTTCCCTCCTCTTCCCTCCCCTCCCTCCTCCTCTTTCCTCCCCTCCCTTTGACCCCCTCTTTGCCTTCCTTTTTTTCTACAGGATTTCACTATGTAGCACAAGCTGGCCTCAGTTTGCCATCTCCCTGACTCAGCCTCCCAGTGCTGGAATCACAGTAAGGGCCAGCACGCTTGAGTTTCACTGTGCTTTGCTTTTCATGTCTTTTCTGGTCTCCCCTCTTTTTCTACTCCCTCCCTCCCTCCCTCCCTGCTCTCCTCATTCCTTCACCTCCTGCTTCCTCTCTCCCTTTCTTCTATTTTTTAACTTCCCAGACCTGTGATTTTTATCTCTAGAAGTTCGATTAGGTATTTTACATTTTCCACAGGGTGCAGGTGAATGTGCGCTGGGGCTGTAGCAAAGTAATGTAAAGATGATGGAACATCTCTTGGCACCTGAGACTGGAAAAGGTTCTGTGGAGTCCAGACCACAGATGATCACCAAGGGAGGTAGAAATCCACTCTAGAGAATTCGTCCTCCCAAGACTGGAAAGAAGCCGCAATGGCAGAGACTTCCCGTCCCCAGCACAGGCCGACACAGAGGCGAAGCCATTGCCTTGTACAATGTGGGACCTGGAGGAGGGCGGGGGGCTGGGTAGGGAGTAGTGGGGCATGCAGCCACTCAGAGAAGGCTGAAATCACTACCCAACATAGGGAAGTGGTCCATCTTCAATCTGCTTTACCATCAGCCCACCACTGTAGGAATGTGGAACAATGGCCTCATGGTTGGAGCCAAGTTCACAGGAGGGGGCCACAGCTCCAGTTCACAGGAGGTTTGAGGGAACCATAACTCCAGGCTCGAGGAAGAGGATTGCAGCTCCTCCTGTAGGAGGGAGCCATAGAATCTGGTCTTTTGACAGTCAAGGTAAGGCAACTGTGTGGTGTTATAAAGGAGCTAGTATCTGGTGTTAATACTTCTTCTTGGCTTTCATTTTAATGATGTTTCTATATCCTGGTATTAGAAATTAAGAATGTAGGTGTGCAGTTCAATTCCAGAGGACTCTGGTGCCGATGTGTACTATTCCAAGTGAGTCACAGCTAATGGTGTGAAACATCAGCACCAGGAAGTTTGTGCCTGATGTATTGGGCTCTAGAGAATTTGTGCTGTCATCAGTATACTCCAGGAAGTTCGCATTTGTGCCTGGTCCACTGGACTCCAGGGAATGAACTAAAACTACCAGCAAGTCACTCTATAATCACATATACAGCTCTTTCTATGTATGCGATTGAGCAAACTTCCCAGACCACATTCTGACCATGTGTGTTGGTCAAACTGATTTGGGACATTATTCTATACATTTGAGTATGATGGAGAGGTGGAGAGGCGCTCACATGCTTCCCGTTCTCCTACTTTAGAGCTGTAGGCTTGTTAATCCTCACAACGGCAGAGTAGAGCTGTAGAGCGGCAGAGTAGAGCTGTAGAGCAACACATGTCATAGAATAAGTTACTTTAATTAAGCCATTTTAATATTCATAGACAGTTCTACATTAGGGCCGGAATGAGTCTTGGGAAAGTTGAGACCTGTATTAGTAAAGTTGTATGCCCATAGTCACACACGAGTTAAAGGGAAGGCAGAGCCTAGAATCTAGTTATTTTGCCTTTGACTTTCTGTCCTTTGCAGGAGATGGTTAAACACCAGTTCTCAACTCTGAGAAGCCCTGCTGCAAATGCCCAGGGGACTTAAAAGTGCTAACGTCTGGGTTCCACCCTCGGGGATCTTGATTTAAGTGGTGTGGAGTATAAAAATCAGGAGTGTAAAAGTCTCTCCAGTCATTAACGTCCTAGCCATCTTGCCAGGAGGATTCCCATTTCAGTTCTCATGCCCTCAGCCACCTGAGGACTTGTCACTACTCCCCAAACTTGGGTGCAGTCAAATCATCAAATTTTAAAAACACTAAACCCAACTTCTAACCTTGAGCCTATGATCTGAGAAGTATTAGATGAAGAATTGAGTTTTAGAAAAGTACAGATCTCTGTGATGCATCACCTGGAAAGGGAGCCCTGTCTGCTATTGTTGACTTGCTTCTCATTGTCCCCAAAGCCTCAGGAGTGCCCTGCATGGAGCAGGCTATAGCCGGGAGAAGTCTTGAGATATGTTGGAGAAATCCATCAAAAGGCTGATATCCTCAATCACTCCTTCACCAGATTGCTAACACCTTCAATTTTGCCATATGCACTTAAAGGGTTTAGTTTTCTACTGTCAGAATAACTAAGTAGAATGGGAATGGGAACTGCAGAGCCAGTGAGATCCCATTTTTCACTCCCCCCATGGACCCGCTACTAATTGATCACCATCCTCTTTCCCACTGAGATCAAATGTGACCTCAGAATCCTTCTCACTCCAGTGCTCTAGGCAGTCACTACCAGTTAATTATTGTTGACACACAAATCAAAAACAATTTGTCATCCTCGGCTCTGGCACTGCCATCACCCTGTGCACTCAGAGTAGGCAGAAAAATATGATGTGTTTGCATCTGCTCCTTAATGTGTACCAGAGGTCTGAGAGCTGGAGATGATGATAAAGTGAGAGAGATCACGAACCCTCCTGTTGCTGAGGCTGATGGTGGAGGCATTCTTTCAAGTATTGCTTTTGTGTGTGTGCATGTGTGTGTGTGTGTGTGTGTGTGTGTATGAGTGTGGGAGTATATGTGTGTGGGGTTCACATGCACGTGTGTACATGCATATGTGGGTCAACCTTGGGCATCTTCCTCATTTTCCTTCTTGTACGTTGAGGCAGGGTCTCTCACTGAACCCATTCATTCAGCTAAACTGGCTAGGCAACGAGCTTAGGGATCGTTTGGTCTCTGTCTCCCCAGCACCAGGATTATAGGCTCGCACCACCATGGCAATCATAGGCTCATACCACCGTGGCCAGCTTTTTCACATTTTCTGGGGATCAAACTAAGCTCTTCATACTTGTGTGGACAGCGCTTTACCCACTGAGCCCTCTCCCCAGCCCTCCAGCAAATACTTCTAGAATGTGTCACGTTCAGAGGGACCCAGATAGAAGGGCTCAAAACGGAGGTGATACAAATGTACCCTACCCTCAGGGGCTCTTCTGTTCTGTGCTTCTTGGAAGGGCTTGTGCAGTGGCATTTTCAGAGGACAGAAGGCACAGCACAGTGTTGTTCACATACACTACACAGAGGGAGTCACTGCGTTTTCTGTAGGACCCTCGCTCCTTTTCCCCGCGGCCTGTGCTGTGAGGGTGGAACTGCCTTCGGCTTCATTGACAGGTATTTCAGGACGGTTGTCTCTCCCGTCTAATGCTGCATTGGTGGGTTTCTTCTTCGGCTGAGCTTGTTAATTTGCACAGCTTGGTGTTATTTTCCGGTTTGTTACTTTGCCAGTTTCACTGAAAAAGGATCAATTATTCCAAAATTGTTTACTGAGCTGGGAAATCAGAGATGACAACTTCGGCGTAAACATCACAGCCCAGAGTAACAGAACAAACCTGAAAACCAGCCCTGGGTCAAGTGAATCTGCACATACGAGGGAAACAAATCAAACCCCAAGCCTGTGCCCATCTTCTACAGGTCCCTGGTGTATAAGTATTTTTCCATAAACCACATAAAGTTTTTGACATTCTCATGACATTTTAAAGAAAAATACACTGATTTAAAGTATTCTATTTTTCAAATTGTGTGTGTACACATGTAGGTAGAGGTGTGTGTGTGTGTGCGTGCACGCTTGCATGTGTGGATTACACAAGGTGTATGCAGATCAGTGTCTGGTTTTGTTCTTCAGAAGGTGTCTACCTTATTTTTGTGAGACACGTTCTCTTACTGGAACCTGGGGCTAACCAATCTGGCTAGGCTGGTTGGTCCTAGGGATCCTCCTGTGACCACATCTCCAGTGCCAGGATTACAAGTATATACCACCACATCCAGCTTTTTACATGGGTGTTGGGGATCAAAGTTAGATGTTTACATGAAGCCACCTCCCCAGCTCCTTTATGGTATATTTAAAATCCTTCTCAGTTTATGGATGAGAGATGAGTTCAGGAGAGCAGTGGCCCTGGGCAGCATTGTGTTCCTTGTAGCAAAAACAGGTGCAAGTCACAGTAGCCCAGAAGAGCTTGGAGAGCCAGCCTCAAAGCCCAAGATGCTTCTGAGAAAAACCAGAATAAGCTGTGGGCTAAGATCCTAAATCAGATGAGGTCGTTGGACATTGTATGGTATCAGAAACATACCACGTGGAATTGTTATTCTGCACACTGAAAGCCTATGTAGCAGTACAAAACCACGAGCATTTAAAGTGGTTTGAGGGAGATGTGCCCAGTGACTCTGTCCTCTTTACTGTAGAAAGTGCCTGCTGCATGAGTAAAGATTTGCTAAATGATTGGTGTGTACAAATAAAATTGGTGTACAGGGATGGGCACAGGGGAAGGACAGGTGCAGGCACCCCAGTTGTTTCCTGCAAAGGACACAGGGAACAATGAGGCGCCAGAATGGCTGTGAACGCATGGCTGAATTCCTGAAGGATAGGTGGTCTACAAAAATGCCTTCAGATCCTGACATAGTGCTCAGAGACACTGTGACGTTCGGCATGTGACAGGATGGTGACCACACAATATGTGTCCCGCATGCTGAATGAAGAACCTGGCTCTGGTTCTGAGGGAACTGTGTCCTTGAGGAAGGAGACACAAACATTTTAATACACATTTCCAGTAGCCCAGATGACAATGAATCCATAATTTCAAGTGAGATGCTTCAGCAATATATTCAGTTTTGGGAACAGCCTGAAATTCCTACTTCTTATGGAAGAAGAAATCACAGTTTTTAATACTCATGTAGAAGTAGAAAGGTCTGGGATGTACCTTAGTTGGTAGAGCACTTGCCTGGCATTGATCTCCAGCACTGTATAAGCTGGGCATAGTAGTGCACGCCTGTAGTGCCAGCATTCAAACGGTGAAAGCAGGAGGATCAGAAATTAAAGGTCATCCTCACCTACAAAGAGAAATCTCTTCCTCAGCTATCATTGAAGGTCATCCTCAGAAATCGAAGCCAGCCTGGGTTACATGAGACCCTGTCTCAAAATAACAAAGTGATAAATACAGTTCTTTCAAAAAATTATAAGAAAGGCAAATCGTGGGGCCAGAGAGATGGCTCAGCAGTTAAGAGCACTGACTGCTCTTGCAGAGGACCTGGGTTTGGTTCCCAGCACCTACATAGTGACTAACAACCATCTGTAGCTAGTTCCAGGGGATTTAACACCCTCGTCTGACCTACATGGATGTGCTTACATACATGCAGGCAATACACACATACACATAAAAATAGAAATGAGCCAGGCATAGTGGTGCACACCTTTAATCTCAGCACCCGGGAGGCAGAGACAGGTGGATCTGTATGAGTTCAAGGCCAGCATGATCTATGTAGTGAGTTCTAGGCCAGCTGGGGCTAGAGGGAGACCCTGTCTCCAATAGCCCCCCTCAAAACAAACAAAAGAAATAGAAATAATAGACAAAGGATTTTTCAAGGAAGGGCAAATTATGATAGAAAATGACTGGACACTCCAAGTTTTGCTCTTTCCCGTCATTGGATAATTCTCTGTACACCTTCTGCACCCCTCCAACTGTCGCCAAATAGGCAGGTAATAAGAAAAAAGAAATCTCCTCAATGTACTCAACTTTGGGTGCTCAGAATGACTGGACTCTAATAGTCACTGCCTTCTCTGTAAAACACTATCTGGTGGCCACAATTCAAGGGCTCAGTGTGTTCATTTCCCAAACACGTTTACTGGCTGCTCCTGTTGATATGGGCACACAGTTCCAGCAGACATTACACCAGCTGATGGGAAGCTTTAAGAATGATGATGTCCAGGCCTCTCTTCAGGCCAGCTCTCTCATTCTCCACATGGGTGAGCCCTGGCATCAGCATTTCCTTAAAAAGACTCCAGCGTTACAGCCACGGCTGAAAACCAGACACCACAGAGTTCTTTTTGGTGTAGAACAAAATAAATACTTTGACACAGATTATTTGCTTGGACTTTTGAAATCATCACTTCCAGCTATCAAGCTATCTGCACTGGTTCCCGAGGGATTTTCGCTCTCTTTATTTTTGATCCTTTTCACTAAGGAGTGACACTGGGATAGTATTCCATGCTGGGGCTTTAGCACATGCCTGTCTTTGTATAACAATGGTAGCTGATCTTTGTTTCTAGATATTGTGCAAGAAAATCCCTTTACCCACCTCCCAACCCTATGAAACTCTGGGTGTGTAGGCATATTCCCATGCCATCATGGCCCAACTCTACAGGGTGATAAATGTGATGGTGATAAAAGCAGTCCTGAAGACTTTTAGTAGATCATGGCTGGGGCTCCATTGCCTTGGGTTTCTGTCCTAGGCAGGCTGCAAACTCCAACCAAACTTCAGGACTAGGCTAGCAACCACTTATAGAACTCCTGTTTCAGCCTCCAGGATGCCACACTCAACTAAGGCTACAGCAGGGAATTCATTCTTGCAGCTGCTTCCAGCTCCCGACACCTGCTGCTCCAGAGACCTGCAAGAGCTGGAACGCTTTCTGGAGCTGCAGCCCTTTTCAGAGCTGTAACAGTTCCCAGATAGCATCTTGCTACTACTGAGCGTTCAAGCCTGTCTCTTTTGAATCCCGAGTGGCAATCTAATTATTTCTTTTGTTTAAGGTTGTTAATCTGGAACCACCCACAAAGTACCTCCTGTACATACTCTTAACTGTCTGCCCACTCCGTTCTTGGAGGAAAGTGGAACAAGAACAGTGTTGGAGACAAGAGACAGTCTCCACTGGCTGCTTCAGAATTACCGTGAAGTATGGATAGATACCCGCTAACTGCTAGAGTTACCTGGTCCATGGATTTGAGCAGGAAGCAATGCTTCTGCTTGAGCAAGGCAGAGACCAGAGGAGAGAGAGAACAGGGATTGACCCCAGGGACTCCTTGGACTGTGGGAACCTCCAGTACCCTATTAAACACGGTTCTTGGATTCTCCCCATTGGGGCCTCTTCAGTACAGATGGGAAGACATAGGAATGTCATGTCCTCTCGAGTCCTTGTTTCTTGGGCCTTTAAACAAATGCTCATTTATTCATTCATTCAGAAAATTTTTGCTTGAAATAGAAGCTGCTGGTTGTGTCTGAGGAATGGCAGGTGTGGCTGGAGCTGGAATGTGAGGCAGGAAGTGAGAGGAAACCAAGGCTGGGGCTGGTCTTGCAGGACCTGGCAAGGCACTTGGCACGTGTTCTAAGCAAAGTGGGAAACAGCCAGTGATTTTGAGTTTTCCCTATTAGTTATCAGCAGAGAGGAACGACTTGACTCCTAATTTGTGCAGAGCTCTTGGCTCATGGTGTGCCCCCATTCTTGTGAATATGATCATCATCAAAAGGCTACTGTAAATTGACGGCCTTGGTAATCTGGTGATTTCCCTTGTAGTACTGCAGGGTGTTCTACTTAGTAAATGAGTTCTTTTGAAGAATGACATCCTGGCAATTTTGCAACTTCTTGAAGGAAATGTCTTTTCTTTCTTAAATCCTTAAAAAAACTTCTTTGCATGTGTATCTATATAGTGTACACATTCATATGTGTGTGGGCATGTGTGTATGTGCAGGTGCAAGTGCACACATGTGTGTATGGAGATACGAAGTTGATGTCTGATATCTTAAGTGAAGATGTTTGCACTTTATTTATTGAGACAGGGTTTCTCAACTGAACCCAGAGCTTGTATATCAGCTAGTCAGCCTGTCCTAGGGATCCTCTGTTTCTGCCTCTCCAGTGCTAGGATTACAGGTGTCTGACAACAAATTTTGGTCGTAATGCTTGTCTGACAAGGGTTTTATCCACCGAACCATCCACCCAACCCCTCCTAAATGCTTTTGTATCTGAGTCATTGCTCTAACAGAGAGTTTGCAGACTTAACAGGAGCTCTGGGCTGAGACCTGCCTTCTCTCCTACCAACATCTATCACTGGCAGGCCCTGAGTAGGCCAAGGGTGGCGTAGTCAGGTTATCTTGGGATCTGATGTGCAGTGGGGATTGGGCAGGAACAAGTTTGGGGTTAGGGTGGCAAGAACATGTCCTGTGAAAGCAAGTTTTCTGTCTGGCCCACTGGGCATTCTCATGCTTCCTAGGGGGTATCTGCGACTCTACAGCACTGTGTCAGACTACACCGTGACTGAGTTTCACTGGACTGCAGGCTGCCTGGAAATCAGTTCCCATAGATAAAACAAATACTAAAAGGTATATTCAAGCACTGGGCTAAAGTATGAGTCAAGGTAATTTAGGGGTAGAAAATGGAAAGAAACTACTTTTTTTTTTCTGATACAGCAAAGTTCCTTTCAAGATGTTAGGATTATGCACAAAAGTTATTTCTTTAGAAATATTCATGAGTACTGTCCAAACCATTAAGGATGTTTGCAGGCCAGTAGGACGGTTTATTTTTTAAGTTTGAACTTTTAATGGACTTTAGGAAGAAATCAGTGAATACTGAAATACTCTGAACTATTTTTCTACTGAGAAATAAATAGCTCTCTAGAGGCCGGAATAAATCATTATGACTAATGAAATCTCCTGATATTGCCTCTAGTGAATTTGTACCAGGAAGATTGGATTTGTACAGATTTATACAGTCAAACAAGGTCAGTCTATAGAGAGGAAAACTGTTTAGCCAGCATCTGGGCAACATACATGTGTACCATTCATTATGGAATCACACCTGTGCATTCATGTTGCAGCTTTCCTGTGAGATTAGAGAATGGACAGCCTACGTTGCTGGTAGTATTTCTTACCACTGGGATTCATACACAGACTCCTTGACTTGACAGCCTGTACTCAGTCATAACAAAACTTTGGTTTTATTTCTTATTAAAAGGTAAGAAATTTATCTAATTTTAATTTTTGCTTTTGTTCCTTATTGAATTATCATTTATATGTAGCATTCATTATTGTTATATATTTATTAATTTATGAATTTTCTATTTCTGTACTTAACTTTCTTATTCAGGTGGCTTGTCTTTTCTTTGTTGAATTAAAAAAACTCTTTGCATATCAAGAATATTTTTTTTCTGATATTATATATGGTCAAAAAATTTCCCAAGTTGTAGTGTATATTTTGTCTTTTTTAATGTTACAGTGGTTTGTCTTACTTTTTATGCATCTGTAGATGTGAGGATTGAGGTTAGGGTTAGCTTTTCTTTCCTTTTTTTTCAAATAGTCTAAAATCTCAAATTTTCAAAGGATTAAATGATACCTTTATATTAAATTATATTTCTATCGATGCTTAGGTCTGATGCTGACTCTAATTATTTTGTCTATTTTAAGTAGTTTCTTTTAAAATATCTTATTTATTATTTTTATTTTATGTGTATGAGTGTATTGCCTGCATGCATGTAAGTGTACCTGTGTCACTACAGAGGACAGAAGAGGGCATCAGCTCTCCTGGAACTGGAGCTGCAGACAGTTACTAGCTGCCACATGCACGCAGGGAATCGAACCCAGGTCCTCTATAAGAGCAACCGCTGCTCTTAACCGCTGAGCCATCTCTCCAGCCCCTTATGATGTTTCCTAACTTTGACAGCATTGACATTTGGGTACAAGATAAATTTTTATTGTCAGACTACTCATTGGAGTACTCTCTATGAACTATTCTTGGATGTTTACTCCATGTCTGGCCTCTATCCATGGCATGAAGTCGCATCTGATCCTTCTGTTATAACTATCAGAACTGTTTCTAGGCATTGCCAAATGTGTCTGAGGGCTAAAATGTCTCTATTTGAGAACTCTGACTTATTTCCATTCCAATATAGTATTATCGTAATGGATTTGGTTTTCTAGAATATTTTAACATCAGCTAGGAAATGTCATCATTCTGAATTACCATATTTAGACTTCCAGAATTTGGAATCATTTGATCAATTAAGAAAAAAATCCAGATTTGAATTATGTGTCAATAAAGTCATTTGATATAGAAAAAGTCATGCTTGAATTTTATCCAGTTTGCCTTCAATTCAGATATAATTGGATAAGAACCAGCATCTTTATGATAAAAAGCCTTGGTGTTCCATAGGACTTGTTCTGAGTTGAGTGTTTTCACAGTCCTGTTGCAAAGGCTTGTAGTTTTCCTTACAAAGGCAGCGTGGCAGCCTCTAGTGATCCATAAACTCTGGTTCAGATTCTGACTGCTGTGTTCTGTTCATGATTTGGGCAATCTGTCGAACATTTCTGAAGCTCAGTTTTGTCAGTTGCATACTGATTGTAATAATCAAGTGATCTGAATCTAAACTGTGACCCTCCACAGGCTCACAGTTTGAATGCTTGCTCCTCAGCTGGTGGGAGGCTGAGAAAAGAACGTTTAGGAGGCAAGGTCTAGATGATGGAAGTAAGTCACCAGAGTCAGATCTTTGGGGGACCCGTTACCCCTGTCCACTTCTGCCTCGCTCTCTGCTTCCTGCTTCACTGTAATGGGGACAGCTTCTGCCACAGGCTCCTGTCACCATGCACTGAGCTGTTCTGTGATGTCTTCCTTGTCATTAGTGACACCCCAAACCATGAGCCACCACCCCCTTAAGTTGTTCTGTCAGGTGCCATGGTCACAGCAACACAAAAGTAACTAAAACAGATGGGCAAAGGAAGTCCTCCAGTAGCAACACGGGGATGCAGTTTGTTCGCATCTCAGTCCTAGGTAGTGTATGTCTCATTGGCTTTGTGCGTAGAGTCTCTTCTTTCATGATATAGAGTATTTCACATATAAATTCAGCAAGTGACTGCTTTATAGAACTCCCCCATTATTTTCCATGTTTTATTGAATATAGTTATAGAACATGAAGAAATAGGAAATGTTGTTTTCTTCCCAGCTGCCATACCGCTTGCTATCACAACAGACTTATTTTTTAAAAACATACCATAAGGCCTGGAGAGATGGTTCAGCAGTTAAGAGCACTTTTTCCAGAGGACCTGGGTTTGGTTCCCTACACCCACAGGGTGGTTAACAACTGTCCTTAGTTCCAGTTCCAGGGGATCCAGTGCCCTCTTCTGGCCTTAGCAGGCACCATGCACGCACACAGTGTACTTTCATATATGTAGGCAAAACACTCATACACATAAAAAAATTTTTAAATACCATAAAGGAAAAATAATACATTCAATTATATACCACATTAAGAGCTCCTTTTCTAAAATAGGAAATATACAGGTGAAAATGCAATCACATAATTGGGAGGATATATTGTAACATATATAACTTACAAATGATTTATAGACAAATTATTTAAGAGATATTGCAAAGGAAAAACAAAGAGAAAAAAAAAACAACTCAACAAAAAATGGTCAAAGCAATTTAGAGAGAAAGAAATCCAAATAGCCAAAGCAAAGAAACTCTGCATCACTGGCAATCAGGGAACTGTGAGTTGAAACCACGGGGCACTTCCATTACCAAAAATTGGCAATTAAAAACAATGTGGCAAGATTAAATTACAGGAAAGACCAGACTAATCGAAGAACGCTTGTAGTGTTGACACAAAGGATAACTGAAAACATCTTTGGAAATACGTTGATGCTGACTAGTAAAGACTAAGGTCAGCCTCTCAGGATCCTTTGGTTATGTACTCATAGATATGAAATCTGAAAAATTTACACAATTGCACAGGGTCATGAATGCTCACAGCAACAACTTTTGTAATACTAAACACCAGAAATAATTAAAATGTCCATGTAAATGCAGCAAAAGGAATAAATTAATTGTGGTGTGATCATACAATAGAATGCCATATTGTAGTGAGCCCTGAATCAAAGCTATATAAATGGTTGAATTTCAGAAACATAATATTGAAAGGAAATACCATATCACAAATATGAATCCACCTGCAGTCAAAAATATGCAAAACTAGGGGCTAGTAAGATGGCTCAGTTGGTAGAGTGCTTGCCATACAAGTGCGATAGCCAATATCCAAAGCCAAGTGTGGTGGAAGGCACCCATTGTCCCAGTGCTCAAGAGGCAGAGATAGACAGGAAGATCTCTGGGGCAGACAAGCCAGCCAGTTTATTTGAACTGGAGAGTTCCAGGTTCAGTGAGAGACCCTATCAAAAACCAAGGTGCAAGAAGGCTGGAGAAATGGCTCAGTGGGTGGGGTTTCATGTGCAAGTACGAAGTCCTGAGTTCAAATTTCCAGAACCAACATGAAATCTGGGTGTGATCACACACACACCTGTAACCCAAGCACTGTGGGGGATGAAGACAGGCGGGTCACTGGGGCCAGGCTACCTCCATGTTCAGTGAGAAACCTTGTTTCAAAGGAGTTAGGTAGGGAGTGGTAGAACAGGATACTGACTATCTTTCTCTGCCGTCTGCGTGCACACTGGTGTATGTATCCACACACCTGTGCACATATCACACACACACACACACACACACACACACACGCTCACCTGAGATAGTGCTGCATTAAAGAAAACCTTAATGATCTGAACCATTTAAACCAAGACTGAGCCTGAATTGTTCCTGAGATTTTCAGATTTCTCTCAGAACTACTGTCTCAGAACTGTGTCTACTGTATTCTGCCTCTGTTCTGCCTACTGAAAGATTTTCTCTGTGTTTATTGTAAACATGGTAGGAGAAATCTTTGACAAGAGTTTTTAGAAAGGAAGAAGCTGTTTTTCAGAACTTGCTGACTCAGAACAGCATATAAAGGCCACACACAGGTGTCATCACCTTGCCCCCACATGTTGTTTTCAGCAAATTGTGGGGAACACATTGTTTTCAATGTCATCATTGTTTTCAATGTTGTTGCTGCTTTCAAATGTGGTCCTAGGCTTAATTACCATATCTCACATATGCATACATTGTTCTGAGTCAGGACGTCATAAAAACAACTTCAGAGGCATTACAGAGTCATGAAGGAGAAATGGGGAACATGATTACTTTTTAACAGACTTGTTACCAGAATCATTTCCAGGATAATATGAACAGCAATTGTTAGGGAAACAAATAGATATTGTATATCAAAGTATGAAGAAAGCAGGAGAGAGAAGACATTTGGAGATTTGTGACTACGTCCAACTGGGAGAGAAGAGGTTGGAAAATAAGAGGGTCATGCAGGAGCTTTGCCCTGTTTCTTGACCTGGGTGGTAGAGTTGTAAATGCTTGTCACACTATGCATGCATTTGATGAACATTTTCAGTCTCTCCTCTATCTGGAGACATGCAGATATTGTGCCCACTAGAACTAACTTCTGGTACAGAAAGGTTGGTGACAAATGTGACTAATTAATAATACATGTTCCACAGTGCTAAGTTTTAAGGATTTTTTTTACAGAAGCTCAGAAGGGTAAGAGGAATATAGTCAGAGTGGGTACTGAAGTTTTATATAGGGTGGCCAGGGAAGGGCTCACCGTGCAGGTGGCATTTGGAGGAAGTCCTAGAGGAAGTGGGGCTCACTCAAGCCTGCAGATATAAGAAAGCAACAGGCAGAGGTGGGTCAAGAGCATAGGCAGAACAGGAGCTGCCCTGGGGTCTGCTCCAGCAAGGGAGTAAAGGGAGAGCAAGCAAGAGTCCAGGTCAGAGGTACAGAGTGTGAGCTAAGGTCACTGAAGCGGCCAAGGTGACTCCACTTTGCTCTAGATGGCTGTTGCTTTCCCTGTGGTTTTGCCCAGCCATTCCCCCTGCAGCCAGTCGGGCAGAACACCTAACGCAGGCAATTTCAGGGTGTACATTGTTGGTATAATACTGGGAAATTACAAGTCGCCCGGTAGCATGTCCAGGTAGGACATCCAACCGGCCTAACCAAAACTTTTTGTTGCCTGAAAACCTCTCTGTTTACTGACCTTCCCTGGTCTGGTGTAACTTTGGTGATCTAACTGTGGTTATTGGCTTTGCCCCTGGGATGAAGTAATTGTAGTTTTAAGCTTTAGACACCCTGTCCTGTTTCTCCTTGGGGTTGAGAGTTCTTTGGGGCATTAGCCCCTCTCTGACCACCAGTTATTAATAAAGAACTCCTAATCCAATCATCGCTATGTGGCGTTCCTCTGTGCATCTCATTTGGTATCACAATCACAATGGAAACTGGCTTTCACTGAAAACGTGACACTCCTGGGAGGTTTTGTACGAAAGAGCTACTTTACAGTCACTGCATATGGATCTATAGCATACACAGATATAAGAATTTGCTGTGGTCTGAATGTTTTTGTGTTCTGAAAATTCATATGGTAAAACCCTAACTCCCAAGGTAATGCTATTAGGAGTTAGGACTTCGGGGAGGTAATTAAGTCATAGGACAGAGCCCTCATCCATAAGACCAGTGCTGTTATAAAAGAGGTCCCAGAGAGGCTTCTTATCCTTTCTACCATGTGAGGGCACAGTGAGAAAAACATCATGTTTAGAACCCGTTGGTACTGTCCAGCTTCCAGAACTGTAATAAATTAATTTCTGTTGTTTATAAGCCACCTGGTTAATGATATTTTGTTGTACAAGTCCAAGTAGACTCCGATGAATATTCTTTTCTCACAATTTAATATATATCATATATATTAAACAATATAAAGACTGAAATAGGTTTTTCCCTCACTTCATCCTTTCTGGTTTATTCCCATGAGTTTGTAGGGGAGGAAGTGAGTGGATGTACTATTGGATGCTGTCATTAGCAAATAAGCTTAGAGTACGACTATAAATAGCAAAGGCTGCAGTAATTAGGGCTTCAGAATTTTCATTGCCAAACAATTTCTGGAAATCTCTCTATAGATTCAGTCTCTCTTTGTGACCCAGGCTTGACTAGATACAGAACAAAAGACTTTGAAAAGTAAGGACTCTGGCTCTTAGATGTTCCTCTTCTCTGATTTTTCCCCCCAGTTCTGAGCTAATGAGATCTCATTAAAATCCCAATGTAAGACTTTTACAGGCAGCTGATGCCACAAGGCCCATTGGACAAGGTAATTTACTCTTCTATATCCATAGATAATCAGATTTAATACCAGAAGCAGTTCTATCCTCCATGGCATGTCCTTACAAGGCCCGTCACTCAGCTGGCCTCATAATCGGTCATAATACATTGACCGGCCTGATTCCCGCACCTGTTATCTGGGGTGTGAACACCTGTTGCTCTAGAGACTCACAGGAAGGTTTTAATGGCACAGCCTCCCCTTACCCCTTTGAGATATGTTCTTACTATGTAGCTCTGACTGACCGGGAACTCACTATTTAGACCAGGCTGACCTTGAACTCACAGAGATCCACCTGCCTCTACTGGGATTGAAGAAGTGAGCTACCCAGCAGGGCCCTTTCTTCATCCTATAATCTGACACCCTGCTCTGTCAACTCCTGTTGAGCTGACTGACTGATGGGCAGGACAGACACCATCCAGACAGACTCCAGTTCTTTCAAAGAAGCGTCTTCTGACATGATCCTAGTAGGACTTTTTTGAATCAAATCCCAGCTTCCTCTCTCTCTCATCGCTCATCTGGTGGTCTATAGCCATTCTTTCTTCATACTGGATCACTTTTTTTTCTATGTTACTACTAACAGGTAAATGGACCAGTGAGGTTGTATTCTAAGCTAAAATCACACCATATTTTTTAATGATCTTGTTGGATTAACAGGGAAGAATTGTCATTAGTCTTCTATTTTTTATTTTCCTCTTGGTTAGAAAAGTTGTATATAGAATGTAGGCAGATAAGAGTTTTAATATATTTCTTTGACAAACACCCCTAATAAGCTCTGTGGTAAGAAAGCCCTTTGAACCATAAGCACATATACACTCAGAACTGTGCGGAATAAAAAAAGAATCACAATGAAGGAATAACTATGGAAGCATTAATATGAACTTTAGATGTATATTTATGAACTTCCCTCGATTGTCAGTTTATAAGCCTTTCAGTGGTTATGACTGGAATCAAGCTTTTGAATCTGTCTCTCTTTTCTTTAGCCTTTTCTATGGAATTATAGCAAAAAGGAAATATTTACCTATAAAATGCAGTTATATTCTGGAATGATATATGGAACTTTCTGCAAATGCCTCAAACTCAGGTCAAAAATAGAAAAGTTCACACATGCATAGAAAGGAATAATATTCTGGTCATGATTGAAACTTAAGAGTTCAGTATGATGTCCATGGGAACCTTCCTTGAATGGGAGACTAAGTTTTACAATGATTGACCTAAGAAAAGGCAAGAAATACATCTTTTAATTTTGTTTTAAAATTTATTTTATTTACTATTTTTATTTTATGTGTACATATATATTGCTTCCATGTAGGTAGGTGCACCTGTGTCATACAAGGCCCATGAAGGTCAGAAGAGGGCATCAGATCCCTTGGAACTGGAGTTACATGTGGTTATTGTCCACCATGTGGGTGCTGGGAATCAAACCCAGGACCTCTGGAAGAGCAATCAGCGCTCTTATCCGCTGAGCCATCTCTTCAGCCCAGGAAAGCTGTCTTTTAAAAATATTTTATTTATTATTTTTATTTTGTGTGCATAAGTGTATTGCTTGCATGTGTGTAAGTGCACCCATGTTTGTGCAATGCCCAGAAGAGGCCAGAAGAGGGTGTCAGATCCTCTGGAACTGGAGTTACAGAAGGGCGTTGCTGTGTGAGTGATGGGAATCGAATCCTTCAGGACAGTCAGTGCTCCTAACTTCTGACCCATCTCTTCAGCCCAGGAAAGACATCTCGCTTCCTGAGGGAAAAGGATTGTTCCCGTTTAGGGGCGCTCATTGCTGAAACCTTTATTTGAAGGTTTGGATGGATGTCTTTGGGAGAGAAGCCACAGGGAGAAGAAATACCTGTCCTGAATTTTATTTTAGCTTATCTTTGATCATTTGGCAAAGGCAGATTCTGAGTTCATAGTTTGGATAAGCCTTTATCTGTGAATTTTGGAAGGTTTCCCACACATTTTTCATAGACAGCAATTCTCCTGTGGGAAAGATGCTTGTATAATGGCGACAAAGGCAACTTTCAAATAAGACTGTTTATGATAGACATATGTGTTTTGTCTGATTAAAGTAAAGCTAAACATACGATGTATGTTTGTGTGAAATCTATGACTCCACAATTCTACACTTGATATACGTGCCACCAGAGATCATGACTTGTCCTCTTTAAAATGTGTATCAAACATGTTCAGAGTAGGGGCTGAGGAGATAACTCAACAGTTTAAGCATCTAGTGTGTTAGGGTGAGGATCTGAGGGCAGATTCCCAGAACCTAGCTGGGAGTGCTGTCCCACCTGCAGCTCTAGTCTTGAAGCTGGAGACAGGGGATTCCCACAGCAAGGTGGCTAGCAAGACTAACCAAATTAGCGAGCTCCGAGTTGGATTGAGAGATCCTACCTTGATGAATAAGGTGGCACACTGATCAAGGATGATCCCTGATAGTTATCCCCAGGCCTCCATATGCATGGACACATGCAGGAATACATACACAGAAAATGAAAAGGAGAAAAAAAATGTTCATACTAATTTTATTATAGTAGTCCAAAGTCTATCAGCAATAGGATAACTAAATGAATCTGTTGGGTTCACACAATGAAATGTTGGACAGTGTCGGGGGAAGCATGTACTGATGCATACGACACCATGAGTGATTCTCACAGACTGCAACCTTTTTGGTGAAAATGATAAGGCATAAAAGAGGATACCACATGTATAATTCCATGGATGAAGTTCAGAAGCAAGCATGAACAGTAAGTGCAGACAATGTAGATCAGAAGAGGATCTTCTGGGAGTAGGTAGTGACTGGTACGTAAAGTCACTGAAGTCACCGGGGAGGAGCTCCCTATCACAGCTGAGCTGTGACTGTGCCTGGGAACTGCTCACATCCTGCAGACTCTTGGAACTTTCCTGTGGAGGAGCTGCTAAGCCTTGGAGTCAGACATCCTTTCACATTCACAGCAGCTGCCATTTGTTGGGTACTGCTATGAAGGGATCCTAAGGAAGTATGGCTGCTAGAATGTTCTATATTTTGATTTGAGTGATGGCTAAATAAGTGTATATATGTATGAAAGTTAATCAAATGATGACTTAAGCCCTAACTTTAACATATGTTTAAGAAAAGTCTAAATCTGGGGGCTGGAGAGATGGCTCAGTGGGCACACTTCTTGCTGGGCAATCATGAAGACCTAAGGTCAATCCTCAGCACCCATATAAAAAGTTAGGTGCAGTGCTGGGTGTGATGGTGAACACCTTTAATCCCAGCACTTGGGAGGCAGAAGCAGGTATCCACTCTGTAAGTTCAAGGTCAGCCTGGTCTACATAGTGAGTTTCAGGCCGGCTTAGGCTACAGGGAGACCTTGTCTCAAAAAGACCAAGCAGGTATCCACTCTGTAAGTTCAAGGTCAGCCTGGTCTACATAGTGAGTTTCAGGCCGGCTTAGGCTACAGGGAGACCTTGTCTCAAAAAGACCAAAGGAAAAAGAAGTCAGGTGTAGTGGTTCAGGCCTATAATCCCAGCGGTGAGGAGGTAGAGGCGAGAGGCTCAGTGGGGCCTGCTGGGTAGTCAGTGCAGCTAATTTGTGAGCTCCAGGTTCACTGAGCGGTCCTATCTCAAAAACTAACGTGGAGAGCAATGAGAGAGAGAGAGAGAGAGAGAGAGAGAGAGAGAGAGAAAGAGAGAGAGAGAGAGAGAGAGAGAGAGAGAGAGAGAGAGAGAGAGAGAGAGAGAAGAGATTACTGGTTACCCTCGGATAATGACATTTATATTTTCAGATCTCTAAAATCAGTAAGCCAAGCATCATTATGTAATTTAATTTTAATTTATATATGTTGACATGATTCTTGTTCCCCCATTTAATAAGTATGCTCTAGTGTGAATTCTGTCTTCTATGGAATGGAGCTTCTAATAGCATCTGCCTCATTGGGTTATTTTTTAAATTAATTTCGTTATACACTGTATTATTTAAAGCATGCTGCACTCATGGAAACTGTACAATCCTATGAGTTCTGACAGATATATTAGCCTATGATACTACCTATGATTACCACCTCACCTAGAACTTTCCCCTCCTTTCTTGTTCCTTTCTCCTCTTTGAACCTAATTGTATGAATCTATTCTTCCTTTGCACTGGATCCAAGCAACTACTCTTTTCTTTGGGGGCAAAAATATAAGTTTGTATTTCCTAGAATTTTAGATGAATTGAATCATAAAATACTCATGTGTATCTGGCTCCTTTGATTTAGCAGGATGACTTTGAGATTTCTGCATACTACTGCACTTATCAGCGGAGCACTCTTCAATATGGATGAGCTCTGTTCTATTGTGCAGCTGTACCACAGTTTGTTCATCCAGTCACCTGCCATAGGACATTTAAAGACACCAGGGACCCATTTGAGTGCAGGGTATGCAGTAGCAGAAAGATGCTTCTCCCTAATAATGAAACAAAAATAAAAACAAAAGCCAACTCAGCAATATTACTTCATACTTAGCTCAAATTCCAAGTGCTTTAGGGACTTCTCCAAGGATTCCAGAATTAGAGATATAATTATCCATGTGAATTAAAGAGAAGGACAGAATAAGTTAGAGGATAGATGATAAATAGAGAACAGATGATGGATGATATCGATGATAGATGATACATAGATGAGCGGTGACAGAGAGAATACTGTTACATTAGGGAACAGTGATTAAGGCATGGGACACTGGAGTTAGGGAATCTGACTGAAATAACTGGAGTTCTTGACCTGGGAAATTATTTTCTCTTCTTAATCCTCAGTTTCTGCATTTATGGGATAAAGAATGCTTAAGGTTATTTCTAAAATTACCGTCTTTAAAAAGGAATATTGGCTATAAGATGGGGATATTTCTAAGTTAATTATTATTTCATTTTTTCAAAATTTCTGGGGTTGGAGAGATGGCTCAGCAGGTAAGAGCACTGGCTACTCTCGCAGGGCACTGGGGTTTGGTTCCCAGTACCCGCATGGCAGCTAACAATCATCTGTAACTCCAGTTCCAGAGGAATCCAGTGCCCTCTTCTGGCCTGTGAGGGCATTGCATGACATGAATGCACTGACACACACAGGCAGGCAATACACTCCTACACATATAATAAAAGTAATAAATATTTTTAAAAATCCCACCCTTCACTAACATCGACAATTCTATTTTCATATTTCTCCTGACTTTTCCTCTGATCACAGTGATGCACCTTATAAAGCTCTGGTTGAAGATCTGCTTTCATGTGAAATAGCTTCTTACTGATTCCCCCAAATGGTCTTTTGATTGAAAAAAGTTTTGTTTCTTGTGAAAAAGATCTTTTCACTTCCCTTCAATATATTTAGTTGAGGAGCCCTCTAGTGGAAAAATCTGTACACAGCATCACGTCTGCTTCCAGACTTCATAAACTTCGTCTACATTTTGTTCATTAAACAATAAAACATTTATTTCCACATTACAGCAAATTTCTCAAGATTCAAGTTCTCACTCAGGTTAAATTTCTAATTTGTATTTGGTACTAAAAATGTACGAGAGATAACATATATAGAATTATAACATTTAAATTTCTTTCTGTAGCTACCAACAACTATCTATTTTGGGTAAATGCCAGCTTTGCGGGTTGAAAGCATACGGATGGCATTTTCCTAATCCCCAGCAGATGGGGCATCACAGGAACCAGCAACCTTATCTCCCTTTCTCCCTTCCCTGTGTTGTCGGTTCTCTCCCTCACTCTCCCCTTTCTAAAAAGTTGCCGATTCTTGAGGAAGCTTTCCTGTCTTCTGGCATCCTGAAAGAGATTTTTGGCATATGAAATGTCCATGATTATCCCCTGGAGAGAAACTTCCTATCACAGCTGAGCTGTGTTCTGGACTAGTGTCTCTTAACCCTGGCAGGCTCTTGGTAATTCCCTGGGCAGCTGCTAATCATCAAAGTCAGAAATCCTTTCGCATTTGTAGCAGCTGCCATTTGTTGAGTGCTGGGTCTGTGCTAAGCCTCTCTGCTCATTAGTTCCTATATTTCCCCAATAGCTCTGCAAGGCAGCTACCTTGATTGTTCCCATTCTACAAAAACAGCAATAGAGACTCAATTTCTATGGAGTTCTTCAATAACACAAAGAACAATCTTGAAGATTTTACTTCTGAAAATTGGAGGTGAGTCTTATCTCACACACAGGCTTGATTTAAAGCCAGTTTCTCTATGGGCACATTTCCACTGTGAAAGCAACATACCTACACATTTTCATGTATTCTATTAACATGAAGTGTGCAGGTCCAACAGTCAATCCAAGTAAAGACAGCGAAGATCATAGCAAATGCCAGTGTCTAGAAAAAACAGCAGGCCGTGGAATTGGGTACCTCTTCCCCTGTTGAGTTTGGAGGCACCAAGGCAGATTCAACAGAAAACACGGCTTGGAGCAACACTGGGCTTACAGGAAGGGGATCAGCATGATCACTGCTCTGCAGCTCTGCCAAGGCTGCATGGCTGGAGAGTCTATCATAATAGCTCACATAGCACTGTGTGTTGCAGGTATCCCTCTTGTGTTACGGGGGAAGACTCCTGTTTCCTTGGAAGGGTGGGGGATGCAAAATATCTGGGCAGGGCGAGTATGTGGCACATACACTTAAGCAATTCAAGGAAGTTCACTACACAAAAGCAATGGGGTCTGAACTCTAATCCTCACACTCAGCAAGTGCTTTGTCCTCTGAGCCAGCTCCGCAGCCCTTGAAAAGGATTCTAACTAGGAAAGAGCGCCAATTGCTAATGTGTTATCAAGTCTGATATCATCAGAGAATTTATGATGTGCTAACTCTTCCAGTGGTGTCCTAACTCTGGTAGCTCTGCAGGATATCCTTGCTCTTTCTGCAATGTTTAATGGGGAAAAATATCTGCCATGTCATTCCCAGCAGTGGCCGCAAAATCATATCACCCATAAGGGAATAGAAAGAAATAAAAGGAAATAGAATGCTATTTCCAGTAATTTTATGACTCATACAATTTTCTGCACATTATGCATTTAAGAAATACTTTATCTAACTACTTATCCAAGAAAGGATATTTTAGAGGAAATTAAATTTAACTTTAAACTAAATTTAATTTAACCCGGATCATCTAAATGACTGCTTCATCTGAAATATTTACTTTCCATCTACGTGTTTGATAGTCTCTAGACAAACCTATGTTCACCATATAAAAGGAAAAATGTAATTGGCTTCATTCTTTTGTGTTAATTATAATTTTCATTGGGTAATTATATTAATTGCTTGCCAGTTATTTCTTAATAACCAAGATTTGAAAGCATATTTATTTAACTCAGACTTGGTGATATACATCATTTCGCAACTAAAATATCATGGAGGCTGGAGAGATGGCTCAGAGGTTAAGAGCACTTGCTTCTCTTCTAGAAGACCTAAGTTCAGTTCCTGGCACCCATGTGAGGAAGTTCACAGCCCCTGAAACTTCAGCTCTAGGGGATCTGAGGCCATCTTCTGGCTTCTGTGGACATGACCCCAACATACATGGCATATGCTCACATAGAGACACACATACATAAACATAAACTGATTAGGGACTGGAGAGATGGCTCAGCCACTGCCTGCTCTTGCAGAGGACCCAGGTTCAATTCCCAGCACCCACATGCGGCTAACAACTGTCTATAACTCCAGTTCCAGGGGATCTTCTGATCTCCTTGGGCATTGCATGACATGGATGCACTTACATACATGCAGGCAATACGCTCAGACACATAAAATAATAAAAATTAAAACATAAATAAAAATAATAAATTGATGAATCAGAAGTAATATCTATTAGCTTAGGTTAGGGGAAGCTATTGAGCTTAAGTAAAGGAAATAAATCAGGTTAAGTTAGTAAATTGTGGCAAGGCTTTCAAGAGACACAAATACAACAGAAGACATTAATCTGCATAATAACAGTATCTACTAAGTGCTTACTTACTATGATCCAAGTCTTATTTTCTGTACTTTATCACATTTGTTACTGACAAGAGCTCTATTTAGGAGGTACCCTAACATTCCCATTTAGTATGAGGGACGTGAAAAGGAAACTGAGGCACAAAATGCATAAACAAACAACACATAAGATACCTGGCACATGGTAGTATTGGGAGTCATGCCCAGGAAATCTGGTTACTGAGCCCAACTATCTCGTTCCAGAATTGTAGAATGTATTGCTTTCTTTGGATCAGGGATTTACAAACTATGTCCCCATACATGCCCCCCGCAGCCTGTAAGCTATTTACATTTTCTTTTGTTTTGAGACAGGGTTTCCCTGTAGGCCCAGCTGGCCTAGAACTCACTATGTAGACCAAATTAGCCTTGAACTCACAGAGATCCACCTGCCTCTGCCTCCAGAGTGCTGAGATTAAAGGCATGCACCACCATGCCTGGTCTTATATTTTCTTATAATTAAAAGAGGAATAATATTTTATGAGTTCTGAAAATGGCCTGAAATTAAATTTTCAGTGCCCGTAAATCAAGTTTTATGGACACATAGACACATTTTTTTCTTTGTTGTTCCCAGCTGGTTTCATGTTATAACAAGTCCAATGATGACCATCAAAGATCATATGGCCCAGAAAGCCCTGTGCCATTATAGAAATGACTTACCAGTCCCTGCTGTGGACTGTGTGAAGGGAGCTGTGGACACAGGGTTTGAATGGATACAGCACAGGGTCCATCCAGAATAGCCTCAGCGAGTCACAAGAGGGTACCTGGCCTTACCACAGGAAAATCACAGTCAATCTTGGTAAATAGTAGTCATAGAAATGGATGCTTTTCCTGAGTAGAAGGCAGGACAAGGAGGCTGGGAGGAATGTGAACAACACGAAGAGGAGATGGCAAGGGCAGAACTGAGCCCCAAGTTTCTGGGTGAAGACATACTTCTGCCCACTGATTGGGCAAAATTCAGAGCAGGAAATCAAGTCTCACTTCATCTACTCGTCATTGCTGCTGGCAAGAGGTTTGGGACTGGAAGTGGACAGAGATCTTCGGAGTTTAAGGAGAGGACGGCGGTGGTGGGTTGCACACTGGACTGGGTAGAGAGGAGTTACGATAGCCTAGGCACTGCGGGAGAAGGCAGAGCAGTCTCTTTGTGTCTCAGATAAGCCTAGACCTGCATGCCCTTGCTTCACAGTGGCGGTATTTATTGAAAGCTATTCATTTTCTGTGTTTTTCCTGGGAACTGATCTTCCAGGCAATTATGATTTAACTGTTAAGACACTTTTTAAAGATTATTGGAGATGATTCTGGTACCTGCAAGGGTGAGATGTATTCATTCTCATTAAAACTAGAGCTTCCTACGTTGGTGTGTCTATTCCATGGGCAGTCGTAAAGATGGTCAGGCTAATATTAAAGTGCAGGAGATACCAGTTATTTTGTTCACAAGTTCCTATGTACTTTCACAAAAGATTAGATCCTCTATAGTGATGAACAAGATCATGTATAGTACCATCTTTATGCATAAAGACATGTTCTTCTCATTGGGTGTCCTACAGCTGGGTTTGGGGCTTACACTACTAAATGACAGAAAAGTAGACATCTCTGCATTAACGGTAGAGTTGGTGAGATTTTAGGTTTTTCCTTTCAGAACAGTTTTGAACTACCTGAGAACATTTAGGTGTCTGTACAGGCAGGGTCGATGTTCCATGGTAGTTCAACATTGCTTTGTAGTCCCAAAGATTTGTCTATGGCTTTCTGGGCATCTTGAACCTGGAGGGATTGAGATTTCAGTCAGCTTCCCAGCCCACCAATTGACACCAATGTTTCCCCCACGTGTGTGTACATCAAAATCTCCACAAGAGTTTCCTAAAGGTAGAGCTACTTTAGGACCACTTTGGATGAGTCTGATTCAGTAAATCCTGGGTGTGTCTGAGGACTCTAAACTTCTGTAAAGTTCCCAGGATTAGAAGCTACTGATTTATGATCTATTCTAATAGGTTCTGTCTTGATGCTTTCCTTAACCTCTCCCATCTCTTATTTGTGGATAAGGTAAACTAAGTTTTCAGAGGAATTAGTTAGAATGACTCCAAAAAGCACAAGGGACAATGAAATCTTAGCCTCAACTCTACAACTCCTAGTCAGAGAGACCTGAGATCCTCCCATCAGTGCTTGAAGTCAACCAGAGGTGGGCAGGCTAGTGCCCAAAGACGTCTTTTCCTAATTCTCAGGATCTGTGAATATGTTATGCTAGATGAAAAATGAGAATCAAGGTTGCAAAAGAGATGAAGCAGCTCCTAGGCTGACTTCTAAACATAGGAAGATCGGGATTGGCAAGACGGCTCGGTGGGTAGAGGTGCTTGCCACCACAAACCTGATGATCTGAGTTTAATCCCTGGGGCCCACATGGTGAAAGGAGAGAACTGATTCCTACTAGTTGTCCTCTGACCTCCACATGTGCATACTGTGGTACGCACACACGCTGTAAGTAAAATTAATTTTAAAAAACTAGGGAGTTCTTTATGGATTCTCCAGGTGGACCTGTGTTGTAAGTTGGGAAGGAGCTTTGCCTTATGAGCTCAGGGTGACACTAATACAACTGCGAAAATCACTGTGAGAGGCCCTGGAGAGTAAAGTTTATCACACACACACAAGTCCCAGGGAGGGAAAGGCAGCATGTCCATGAGGCCATGCAAAGTCACCCAAAAGCCTGAGGTTTGCTCATGGCTAGCAGGGAGAGCGCAGAGCAAGGGCTGTTGGGTAAGCGCCTTTATGAAGGGTCATGGGCCAGGTAATTTGAATATAATTGGTCATCAGGGAATAGTAGGAAGGGGTCAAATGGGAAAGTTGTCATGAGGTTCCTCTGTTGAATATGCATATTAAGGATGGACACCCAGAAAATTACAGTGAGCAGAGAAAGGTTCACAAGAGACATAAGAGGTGCTAGGATTCACAATCACAGAAGAGCAAAGGGCAGCTTTACAGACGGGCCCAGCATCCCCAGAAAGGTCTATAAAGTGGAAGAGGAAGTCAGAGAAGAACGATGGGCAAGATGGCCTCATAAGGACTTAGCCGATATGGGATGACTTTGAAAATGGAAGGAAGACACCTATTAAACAACACAGCTGCAGACAGCAAGGAAACAGCCTCTTCCTAGAACATCCAGAAGGAATACAGGCTGCTGACACCTTGGCTTTGGGCTGGAGAGATCCTTTGCAGACTTTAAATTGCCAGAACTATAAAAAGAAGAAATTCATGCAACGTTATACTGTGCTCTGTCACAGTGACAACAGTAAGCTAATAATTCCTGTAGGTTTTGTCTTCTTTAGCTTTTTGTTGCAGAGATCAGATTAAAGGGACTAACTAACTAGCACAGAGCGGATTGCTGCTGTCCCCTCTTCCTACCAACATTCCTAGCCAACATCTTTCATTTATCTCAATCCTCTTCCCGGTGACTAAAGATGTGGTTCTGGAATCTTCCTTACCCAGTTCTCTATGACAGGTGGATCCAGAGAGCTCTTTGAGCAACCAGTCTAGCTGAAATGGCAAGTATCAAGTTTACTGAGATACACTGTTTAAAGACAATAAGATGGAGACTGGAGGACACCAGATGTCCTGCTCTAGCCATTGCATGTGTGGGCATGGGCATGTGTTTGCACATACTCATGTGCCCATGTCACACATACATACATACAAAACTTGCTGTTCCTATTATGCATAATGTAGGTTTGTTCATGGAATAACAATGTATTATGTATATCTATCTCAATTTGCATAAAAGTCTCATGGTAGAGTTTGATCACGTTCAAGAATACATGAATGTAAATGCTCTTGAGATAATGGCAGGAAATTAATGAGCTTTTAAAAATTAAGTAAATACTTAGAGAGGGTTCACAATGGGCCAGGTCCCATATGGGTACCGGAGAGCTAAGGTTGGGAGAAAAACCTTCATAGAGTTTTCTCTCTGATGTTTCACAAACTCTAGTCCATCAGACAGAGCACAGGTGATGAATCAGTTAGTTAGAGCTGCATAACAAATTACTCCCAGAATGTAGTGACTTCTTATTACTATCTGGATCAGCTGGGCGCTCTGCTGATCCGGACCAAGTGGTTTATCTTTCTTGCTTGTTCTCATCCATGTGTCTGTCGTGAGCTGGCAGGTTGATAAACAGCTTTAGGATGGGTTTGCCTGGTTTGATCTTTCAACAGATAGCTCAGGCTAATCTGGGCTATCAATCTGGTACTCTCACAGGCCCAAATAAATTGATGTAATCCAGAAAGACCAACTGAGGTCCAGGCTCAGAACTGGCAAAGCCATTTGACCACATTCTATTAGATAAAGCAAACCACAGGGCAAGGCCAGCTCAAGAACAGAGAGACTACACTACACCTCTTGATGGAGGGAGGTAAAAATTCACATTGCAAAAGGCGTGGATAAAGAAAGAGTGGAGAATTAGAACCATTTTTGCTATTAATCTAAGTGGTTTGGTCAGTTTAAGTGGAGAACGGAAGAAACCTACAGTTGGCACACTGGAGATGAAAAATTTATAAGGGTGTCCACAGAAATCCATTTCCTGTGTTAACACTGGTGGCCATTCCCAGTGTGAGCAATTCCTTACAATTTTCCTCAGTACCGCTTCCTTGTCAGAGACAATCGTTATGAGCTAAAGTATTGTCACATCATTTGTGAATAGGTCTTAACTCATATGTATTATTTTCGTCTTTTATTATTATTTCTGGTTATGGTCTCATTTGAGGGGGTGACCCCACAAAAGAATCAAAAACAACACAATTTATTGAAGTGGAAAATAAATATTAAAATAGTAACACAAAAATGTTATTTCAGAGCATGTTCACAAACCTAAATAATAGGACCCCAGGGAGAATTCTGTCTATGAATCCTCACGTATTGAAACAGGTAGAAAGATGATGCTCAGGTAAATTCACACTACGCTAAATTTACAATTATCTGCTCTGTGTGTGTGTGTGTGTGTGTGTGTGTGTGTGTGTGTCCTATATGACCCTATGTCTGCAGTGGTTCAGGAATATTTGTCCAACACAGAGTTAATGAGGTTGCTATTTTCGTCATCATGCCCAGGAATATTTAAGTCTACTCAGAGTAGGTAATGTGCCATATCCCTCGGTGAAAGCAGCAATAATGTTTCCTTTCTGAGATGAAATCCACTAATTCTGTGACTGAAGGTGGAAACCAACCCCAATACTACAGAAGCATTATTCAAAATTACATTTGTTTTAGTGAGAAGTATTGCAAATCATGTTTTCTCAGAGGGGCCTATATAGGAAGCTACAGTGATAATGATGTATGTCATATCTTGAGAAAAACAAAGAACAAACTATCAGACCAATTCCTTTATCAGATGACACTGCTGAATGTTACATAGTATCATTGGCATTAAATTATTATTTGTAGTATGCCAGAGAGACGACTGACATTATAGATGGATGACCCCTCTCATGTGCACAGGAGGAGTTGTGTTCTAGCACACCTGAGACAAGGCAGAGTGTGCACATTTTTTTTTTTTGCCAGTTGGTAGCTGAATTGCCACTGTGGATGAAATTTAGTGAGATAAAATACAGTGTGGATGCACATTGAATAAAATATGCTGCGATCATTAGGGACAGAGAGTTAATTGTGTTTGTATCGTGGAAGCGTGTATTTATCACTGTGCAAAAAGTGGCAAAGACTTCGAATTCTCTGAGACCAGCTGCTGGTTAACTAAATGCAACATGCCTTGATTGAGTGTTGAGAGGAAAATTGTAACTACAACTGAAATCTTCCCTAATTTTCCGTTTCACTCTGTTCCCCATCCATATGCTCAATCCTCATTCTTAACGAAGGGGCAATTATTGATCAGGTCCCATCCTTGTAATATTTAGGTCTCTACAACATCACTTTTTCTTCATTCTCCTCCAGCTTCTCAAGGTCTTCTTAGTGTTCCTGAGTTTTATCAGTGTAATGTGTCAGGGCTTATGCTGAACATCTAAGTGACCTCATTCAGACTAATGGCTCTGTGTAAGAATGATGAACCATAAATTTATGTTTCCAGCCTTGTCCCCTCCTCTGAATTCAAGAATAGCCATCTACTGTCTACCACAATTCAGACTCTACAAGTCTCACTCTGATTCTGGCTCTTTGTTCACAACCCTGGGCTTTCCCATCCTAGTAATGTGGCTAGCTTCCTATCATTCAAGCCATGATTTTGGAGTCATCCTGAATGGAGTCATCTCCATTTTCCATATTCCCATATCAATCTTATCAGTCTTATCTTTAAAATATATCTAAAATCTGGACAAGCCTCACCATGACTATCAATGTGAGAAAGTCCTGGATCTAACTTATTCCAAGGACCAATGACAGTGCCTAGGGGACATGAAGACTTAGGGCACACAAGGAAAAATAGCCACTCAACTGAAAGAATGCATGAGTGAAGAGTGACTTAGAAGGCCACAGTATTGAGAGTGAGATGATTTACAAGATCCACTTGACAGGCACCCGTAAATACTCTGTACCGACTTTCTAGACATTCCTCAGTTCTGTCAAGACGACAGTCCAAATTACTGATCCCAAAGAAACAAAAAGCAACTTAGAAAGAATTTATTGGTTAAGATAGCTTGTTTCTTTTCTCTTTTATGGCTCTTTTTATTCTATTTTATATCACATCTCCTTTATCCATGCTAGGATCTCCAGCTATTTTCTCTCTTGGTCAGTTTCATCGAAGCTTCTATTGGTCCACTGATTAAGAAACCTACAGTTGGAGCCTTCTCAAAACCCATCAAGATTTTATATTTTGAAAGGAGTTCAGAATAGCTAGAAAATGGGGACAAGGTTGTATACAACTGTGTTGGTCAGGTTATAAACCTAGTAGAACAATACACACCCGTACTTGTGATGGCATGAAAAATAAACTTGACCTATAGTTGTATTTTTACAAATATTTTATTTATTATTTTCATTTTATGTGTATGAGTGTATTTCCTACATGCCTGTAAGTGTGTTCCTGTTGTGCAATGACCATGAGGTCAGAAGAGGATGTTGGATCCCCCTGGAGCTGGAGTTACAGACTGTTGTTACCTGACATGTGAGTGCTGGGTACCGAACCCAGGTCCTCTGCAAAAGCAGCCAGTGCTCTTAACTGCTGAGCCATCTCTCCAGCCCCTATAGTTGTGTTTTGCAATATAGGAGCCACAAGCCACAGACGACAACTGACCATTTGAAATGCTGTTAGCACCACATGTGAAAAGAGTAATATTTTAGGTATACTGACTTATATAAATTATGAATGTTAACTTCCCCTTTCTCTAGTACATGTGTTTTTTTTATATATAAATTGCATTATATTCCCCTTGGGCAATGTTTTCTTGGACAGGTAGAGAAGGGGGACTAAAGCTTTAGAAAAAACACTAATGTGTCCGGTCTGCTTTTTAGAACTGAGGACTGGCAGTGCATTGAAGACAGACACGGGGGTTGAGGTGGGGGCTGTAGCCTAGGAAGGCAGTTAGAAAACTACAATAATGGCTCAGGAAAGAAATGAGTAACATAGTCAATAACACTGAGGTTATATTTCTCTCATTCACAGTATTAATGAAAAGAAAGAAAATATAACTAAAACAACTAAGTTATCAAAAATATGTGTGTGTGGATTTGCTTTAGAAAGCATGTACTCATTCTCAAACAGGTGTGTGCATGTACATAGTAACACTCCCTCTGTACTCACTCTTGACTGCTTTTCTGATCAATTCTAGACAAACACAGCCCAGGAGCTCAGGATCCTTCTGTGTGTCCACGTAAGTAGGTCGGAGGTTAGTGAATAGGACTTGTACTTCTAAACTGAGCCCTGTTACTTACCAGCTGTGTGCCCCTGGAAAGGCTCTTTAAACTCCCTGAGCTTCACTGTTTTCATAACAAAACAACAACAAAACCCCGTCAGGCCTCCCATATACTTGAGTTGAGGTGGAGGCCAAGGTGAAAAGCTGTGGAAACCTAACTAATGCTATGAAAATTAGGTGTGCTGGTTTATCCTTCCCTCTGATTAAATCACTCATAACAATAGTTTCACTCCCTGGGTCTGGACCCCTCAGGTTTGGCAAGAGAAGTGTTTGGAAGTTACACAGCATCAGCAACCCCTGTAGTCACAGTATTTTCTTCTCTGGAAACTTTGGGATGCCAAGCAAACATGGCCTCCTTCCCATGAACAGCCTTGGCTGTGGCTGAGGTAGATAAAGGGAGCACAGGACAGGCTCTCTGCAGGCTGAGTAAATGAGGCCCAGGTTGGTTCATGTGCTGGTTATCTGGCCACACAGGTGTTTTGAGAATTTTCTTTCCCTCACCTGGAGTTTGGCATCATGAGGCAGAATCAAAACAGTATAGATCTCCTCTACAAACAGCTGTTTCATTAGAAACTTCAAGCCTCATGCTTTTATTTTAAAATGTCCAAGGTTTCTGGGTCAAAGTTGTGTCTGTGTTAAATAATGTCTGTTAGGTGCGGGAGACATGGAATTGTTTTTCAGTGGGAGTCACAGCAGCTTTCAATATCTCGCAGGGCTCTCCAGCCCAAGGCTGAACTCTGAGCCTGGGATCCTGAGATATGAGGAAGAAACACCACAGGGTCCTGCAAAGTAGGCTTTTGATGGTGTTTGGCTTCCTACTGGTGTTCAAAAGTGCCCTGTATATGCAGAGTGCCCTGTCATGCAGAGCACTGAGCTTTCTTGACTTCACGTTAATTACAAGGGAGCTCTAGATTGCCTGTGAAACAATGATCTCCATGAGGGATTGATATTTTTAAAAAATTTCTTAAATTGGACTGGGTACGGGGATGCATACCTTTAATTGCAGCACTTGGAAATCAGAAGCAGGCAGAACTGCATGGTGGTGTGGTCTATGTAGCGAGTTCCAGGGGCCAGGCAGGGGTTCACAGTGAAACCCTGTCTCAAAAATAAAATGCATTAAATTAAATTCTACCATATTGCGGCAAGAATTGAACAAATGTGTTTTTGTAATTTGGGAGGTTGTAAGAAAGGGAATTTAAGTGCTGGGGGTCGGATGGCCAAAATATGGCCATTCAGATCCTGTGGTAAAACGTTCAGTCCAGAATTGGATGTTTGTTACCTGAACAGTTCAGAGAAAGTGTAACCATTAAAGAAATCTTGGTAGGTAAGGATGGAGCTTAGTTTGTAGAGTGCTTACCTGGTGTACATGAAGCCCTGGGTCTGATCTCCAGCAGTATGTAAACTAGATGCTATTTTACATGCCTACGATCCCAGAATTCATGAAATAGAATCACAAGAATCAAAAATTCAAGGTTCTTCTTGGCTACATAGCCTGAGTTTTACAAGATCCTGTCTTTAAAAACAAACAAAAAAGAAATCTCTATGTATTAAAGGACTAGTAACTGTTACACCCTTAAATCTCAGTGGCTCAAATAATAAGAGTTGATTTCTTTTTCTTATAAACTTCAAAATGCATATTTGTAACTGTGGATGGCTTTCCTCCTACCCAGGGACCCAGGCTCCTTTCCTTCTGTGGTTCTGCCAAGCTTTGATGCACAGTGTTCCAGTGTGTATGCTTGTCTGCATGAAGACAGAAGCATGGGCCAGTGGCGGAACATGTGTAGGACTGTAGAAATAAGATTGGAGCTGGAGCATATCTGTGTGCATACATGCCTAGCTAGAGTGGGCTTATGGCCCCAGCTCCCTGCAAGGGAGGGTGGGGGAGAGAGTCTAGTTATAGTTTGTATACGAAGATATCAGTGATCTCTGCCACATGTCACAGAACCAGAAACCCAGAAAGCATGTGCATGAACTGCATAGTTGATAAAATGTTACCACTTCACTGAAGAGTTCAGCAGGTTTGGAAGTTTGGAAATTCACTCATGATAGATGGCTGCTTGACCCCACTCCCTTGTGAGCCTTTCTAGATTTGGGAAGTTGAGTTTTTCTGACCCATTCTAAAATTTGAATCTATTTCATTTTACAAAACAATTCCCAATGGACTCTATACTTTAAAATGTGGTGACTTTTTATCATAATTCTGTAGATGTAACAAAATAAGGGTCCCTTGATTTGGGGATACATTTTGGACTAATTCAAGTGTCAATTTAGAAATGTGTGAATTACTTGGCAAGCTATACAAAATATAAATTATTTTATGATTATCAAGCATGAATGTTGGCTCATATGACACATAACTATGGAACGACTATAGGGTTGTCAACAGTAAATAGTATAGACATAGACATATAAGACTTCGGTTCTCTGTCTCTCTCAGTCTCTCTATCTCTCATTACTGGAGACTGAACGCAGGACTTCCCACACACTAGACAAGCACTCTACACTAAGTTACATCCTCAGCCAAAGAATTCAATTCTCAATGTCCCTTGGAAGGTTTTTTGGGTTTTGTTCTATTGCTTGTTGGGTTTTTGCTTAATTGAGTAAAAGTGTCTTTAACATCCTTTGTCATGAGACTGTGCTGGTAGCAAGTACGCAAAAACTGCAGCTGGCCTAGACTTGATACTCAGTGGTGACAAAATGGACTAGAAAAGTCCAGCCCACCCTGTATACACAGCACTGAGTGTGATGGGGTTCAGTAGGGGAAGTGCTAAAGGGAGGCCTGTTGGAAGAAGTGGAGGCAGGGCCTGGCAATCTAACGAGGGCTGGAGAAGTTGTCCCGAGGAGGGGCAACAGGTGCAGAAAATGGACTGCGGGGGGATGTGCCAGACCCCAACCGTGGAGCTCTGAGTCAGCGTCTTCTGTACTGATTTTCATAATCCCCTTACTAGATTTTCCTAAACTTTCTCTGTACACACGCACACACACACACACACACACACACACACACGCACACAGAGGGAGGGCACAAATTGTTGTGTGTGTTTGTGTTCTCTTGGTGTGAGAATGCTGGTCTGGAACTCATTGTAGCTCAGTAGACTGTAACTTACAACAGTTCTCTCTCCCCATCTCCAGAGGACTGGGATTACAGACCTGAGCCACCATACTCAATTTTTGTGTTTCTCCTTTAGCTGTTTTTTTCAGGATCTTGAATTCCTATATGATTCTTTTTGACATACAGATATATCAGTTTTCTGTGATTTGATCTGAATCAGTGACACACTCCCCTGGACTAAATGATCCCGATCCTTAAAAGAATGGTTTCCCACTGCAATTTTTAGCACTCTTCCAGAGTAACCATATGTCAGTTACTTTCTACTTAGCACTGTTCATTCAGAACATTTTTCATAGATCATATTTATCCAAGATGAATTCATTTTTCCTTTTCTTGAAGCTTTAAAAATTTTTTAATGTGTATGAACGTTTTGCCTGCATATATGTAAGTACCACGTGTGCAATGCCTGTGGAAACCAGAAGAGGGCATCAGATCCCTTGGAACCGGGGTTACAGACAGTTGTAAGCCACCATGTGGGTGCTGGGAGCCAAACTGGGTTCTCTGCAAGAGTAGCAAATGCTCTTAGCCACTAAGCCATCTCTCTAGACTCCTTCTCTGACCCCTTTAAAAGAAAGATTTATTTCACCTTTAGTTATGTACATAGGTGTGTGGGGGGGACACATAAGTACTGGTGTTGGAGGAGGCCAGAGACACTGCAACCCCCTGAGCTGGAGTTACAGGAGGGTGTGAGCTGCCTGTTGTGGATGCTGGGACCTGAACTTAGGTTCTCTGCTAGAGCAGTATGTGCTTTTAACCATTAAACCATCATTCCAGGTTTACTTTTTCATTTTTATTCCTAATTTATTTTCATGGGGTCCCTGATCACTTTTACGGTCTGAATAATGTTTCTTCTTTTCCTACTGCTTCTCCTTTTCTGCCCTTGTCTTCTTTTTTGATTTTGTTTTTGTCTTGACAGGGTCTCACTGTATAGCCTAGGCTGGCCTTGAACTCAGTCTCCTGAATCGGTACGCCTTTGCTGGGGTCATGGATATGCACCCCACCTTTGTTCGTTTGTTCTCTGGCTTACTCATTCCGTGGTACTATTCCTGAGCAGTAAGTCACTGTGTGGACATAAAATATGACCTTCTTTGTTTTTGCTTATACATTCGGGAAGTGTTGCTACTGTCTCACATGTGCAGGGGAAGGTGAGGTAATTGAGAAGCTGTGTGAGCAGCTAAGCCCACAGTGCTGGTTTTCAAGACAGCCATTGTCAAATATGTGAAAGCAGTTTGACTAAACACATGCCCACAGGTCTGTGCAGAGAATGGTGATCCAAGAAGGAAGGAGACCAGAACAGGAAACTGACCCTGAGAAAACAAAATGGTTCCGTGTTCTGTATGAATCACACAATGATTCAATAAAAAAAATTTTTTTTAAAAGAGTCAGAGTGTTAAAAATAAAGATGTATTTGCCATGTTAAGTAAAAAGAGTAGACAAGCTCTTGCGTAACTTGAATTTTATCTCTTGAAATTTTCTGCTTCTTAAGAAGGATTCCATGTATGCAAATGAAGATGAAAATGTATATAAAAAAGAAAGTGTTCCATAAGCACACCGGAAGAGAATCTCACAGCTACTGCTTTCTCGTCTTCATACAGACACCCTGAAGCACTTGACCTACTTTATCAATCTGGGCTTTTCTGTTTTTAGAATTAGAAGTATGTCCTTGAAATCAATCTCTCTGTCTCTCTCTCCTTCTCTTTCTCTTTGTTGAGACAGAGTCTCCCTGTAGCCTAACCTATCTTGGAACGTGCTATGTAGACCAGGCTGTCCTCAATCTCACAGAAATCCACCTGCCTCTGCCTCCTGAGTGCTGAGATTAGAACGACCACACCCAACTCTAAATCTCTCTTTCCATGACACTGCTCCATGACACTGCTGAGAGAGAGACGCCTCTCCTATCACGGACCTCTTAGTGTCTGCCTGTTCTCTGTGGAATTTGATGGATTCACTATGGTGAGTCAGGAACCCGATCTCCAGATTCCTTTAGAGAATGCACCCATTTCCTCCCCAGTGTCTGATGGACATGGATGATGACAATCTTCTGACACCTTAGTTCATCAGACTCAGCTGTGTCTTTACCTCTATGCAGATGCTGCTGCTGTGGACCCTTTCAGTGCTATTGGGAGCAGTGGCCGGTAAGAAAGATGTTTATGTGGAGATGAGGGAGGCTCACTGTGCCATTGGGCCTAGAGAGCTGTGACAGCTGGACTCTGCATTTAGCACTTCTGATGTTGAATCTTACATTTATCTCCTATAACTCTACGACACTGAGCAAAATTCTTAAGCCATCTGAAGTTCAGGATCTTTGTGTATGACTCAGGGATAAGGGCATCCTTCTAATGGGATGACTGTGAAGCTGAAGGTAGAGAAGGAGGTCATCCTGTCCAGCGTACCTGTGACCGGGCCTGATATTGCTCCAGAACCTCCTATGAGATTGGTTCCCTCATGGAACTGAATGCCAGATGACACCGGTGTTTGCCTATTTGTGATGTTTGTTTGGTGGTTTGAGATTACCTTCTTCATCACAGGAGTCCAGGATGGTCCTTAAACCAGGACAGACACCTATGTGCTCAGCCAAGTTAGAGATACACAGTGTGTCCCTTGCATGAAATGTCACAACTGCACTAGTACAAAACGTGATAGTGGTTCATAGTAGCTGAGAGCCCGCAACACATACCTCCTGGGCACGTCCATACCTTGGTACCGACAGCCAAAGATATCACCTGGTCCAAAAGCTAAACTGAATCCTTTACCAGGACCTGAGCAGACTGGATGGAGTGACAGGGTCCCCTTTGGCAGAAGTGGGAGCAGCAGCCTGTCTGTGGCAGAGGCTATCCTCTGAGGCTACTGTGTGAGTGAGCAGGAGCGGGTTTGGGAAAGCAGAGGAAGGATATCCCCTAAAAGATGTGATGCAATCTCTGCTTCCCTTGAGAGACCATTTAAAGGAATATTCTGGTTAAACTAACATCATTGAAATGCTTTTGGGTGGTTTCAGGAAAAGAAGTCTGTTATGACAGACTTGGATGCTTCAGTGATGAAGCCCCATGGTCAGGAACTATGAATAGACCTTTGAAAGCACTGCCCTGGAGCCCATCACAGATCAACACCCGCTTCCTCCTGTACACCAATGAGAACCCAGACAACTACCAGGTAGGAAAACTCATGGTTCCAGGTCTTAGTTCCACCTGCCTTATGTAGTTAGTAGTAATATTCAATATTCCAGAACAAAGGAGAGTGCAATTTGTATTTCATAGACTTATAGGGCCATCAGATTGAGTACTCTTTTGTAAAAACTTATTTGAAAAACGCCATTCACTTTTTATTATTCTTGCCCTATCTTCAGTGAACCACTTAAAAAATTACATATACACAGATATACTAAATATACATAATCATGCCATATGCACATATATATGAGGAAGAGTATGTTATATTTGAATGTTCTATGTAAACTTTCCCGAGATATTAGTGTACCTATTATATATATAAAACATATACATATAGGATGTGTCCACTAAAGATTATTTGTCTTAACAATATTTGATTTAAAATTGATATACATTCTTAGAGAAAACACTCTTAAATTTTGCGTATTGATGCTTTCTGGAGCAACAATAAGGTGAAGTGTGACTTCAGTAGACAGTAGACAGTAGTAACGAATCACAACTCCCACTAATCCACCAAGGACGAATGTGAACAACTGCTATGTCTAGTATGCTCTATGACTAAGCTATTATAGAAGATAGTTTAGGTATTTCCAATGCACTTTGAATTTTAATACTTTCAGGCCAGGTGTTTAACACTTGCGAGGTAAACACTGGGAGGATCATGAGTTCAGGGCCATCCTTGGTTACACAGCAAGTTGAGGCCCTCTGGACTACACAAGACTTAAGCAAAACAAAAACAAAAAATCAAACCAAAACAAAACACAATACAAAACAAAAACCTAAGCACTTACAATATTTTCAGTTTTAAATGGATTTTTTGGGAAATTGCACCAATTTACTGGTGCATACCTGGAGGAACATTTATGCAAATATATGTCTCACAATGTTGGATAGGCATTATAGATATGTAGATACAGTTATATGAAGACTTCTGTTGAAGACTAGGTCTTAATGACAAACACTGTAGAAGACATAATCTGAGTTGAACAACTCTAAGAGGACACTAGCAATTTGGGGATGATTGTGAATAGCTTGCTTATATGGGTACATATAAGTACTTCTGGAGGCTACTTGAAGAAACCTGACCCAAAACACTTTTCTCTGCCAAACAGCAAATCACTGCAGATGCATCAGTCATCCAGAGCTCCAATTTCAAAACAAATAGGAAGACCCGTTTTATTATCCACGGATTCATTAGTGAGGAAGAAGAACCCTGGCTGTCCGAAATGTGCAGGGTGAGACCTCGTGCTGTCTAAGGGAACGTAGTCTCTGGAGTTGGCCACCGGCAAGGCAGTGGACCCAGTGAAGGAGGACATGTGATGGTCACCACCACAGTGGGGGCTGAGGATTCCTGAGCCTCCAGCTCCACAGAGGAGGTGGATCAGGTGGTTGTGTGTGCACGGGCCTGGGACGGTCAGGACAGCGAGGTGGGAGGTGCTTGGTGACTGCAGGAAGTAGTTATTTAATAATGAATACAGTGATCTTTCCAACTTTAACAACAGAAGCTATACTGGAGGTGCATGTCCTTTGGTCAGAGACCTCTTGTCTGGCCTTTAATTTTCATGGGATGATACACTACTTCCAAATTTTTTCTTGGAATCAAATGTCTATGTATCTGTTGTAATAGCAATCCCCAAATTCACTTCCCATAATGCCCAAGCCCCTGGTTGGGAGCCAATGTTCAACTTGAAGAGGAATACTTTACCCATTATAGACTAAGTGTTCTGATCATAGCTTTGGGATTAAAACTGTTATGATATTGTTTGGGTCCCAGAATTTACCCAATCTTCAAATGTGCTAATTAGTAATAAATAAGGATCCTGGATTACTGATATACTTGCTGTGCCTCCTCCATCAGAACATGTTCCAAGTGGAGAGTGTGAACTGCATCTGTGTTGACTGGAAAGGTGGCTCTCGAACTACATATACCCAGGCTACCCAGAACGTTCGGGTTGTGGGGGCAGAAGTGGCCTATTTCGCTAATGCCCTTCAGGTAATTAATTCTGGGTTGTTTAAAAGCCCTCAGACACTGCTTTCTGGATTATCCTTCTACAACAAAAGACATAGGTATAATCTAGATTTAGACTTCATGAACAACTCATTTAATTCAATAAAATAGTTCTTATTTTTAAGTAAACAAATGTACTCAAGGAACTAGATAAAAGATATTTCCTGCATTCTGCCAGTATTTTTGTTGTTAGTTTGGTTCTGGAGCTGGATTTCAGGGTACGACTCATATTAGGCAAAGAGTCGATTGGGAAGCTATAGCACCAGCCTACTTTAGTTTTGTCAGTCAGTTTAACGTGCCACAATCAACCGCACGTTTACACTCACGTTTTTTTTTTTTAATAATTATCTATTTATTTTTATTTTATGTATATGAGTGTTATGCCTGCATCTATGTAAGTGCCCCCCTGTCATTCAGTGTCCACAGAGGACAGAAGAGGGCATCTCTTTCCCTGGAACTGGATTTATAGATGGTTGTTAGCTACCACGTCGGTGCTAGGATTTGAACTCAGGTCTTCTGCAAAGCAGACAGTGCTCTTAACTGCGGAGCCATCTCTCCAGCCCCTATTTTTTCTTTTATAAAATTTATTTATATTTATGTTGGTGGAGTGTGTGTGCTTGCATGCATGCGTGCGCGTGTGTACAGAGTGTCACGGACTGTCTTCCTCAATCACTCTTTCTTATTTTTTGAGACGGGATCTGTCTCTGAACCTGGAGCTCATTGGTTCTGTTGGTTGGCTATGAGCTCTAAGAATCTGCCTGTCTCTGCCTCCTCAGTGCTGGATTATAGGCATGTGCTGCCACACCCTGCTTTAATGTGGGTGTTGTTGGTACAAACCCAAGTGTTCACACTCATGAGGCAAGCACTTTACAGACTAGTTCATATTTACATTTGTATTGTTCAAGAGAAGCAAAGGACAACAAGCTGAGCTGACTGAATGACAGAAAAGTTAGCAAAGGTTAAACTTCAATGTGCATAAGTACATGCTTCATAGTTTCCTGATCCAAATACTTGCTCCATTACATCTGTGTAACAACCTGTCACGTCCTTCATGGGTTCCCTCTGTAGTAACAGAACACAGTAGAACTTTATGTCCACTAGTTTAAATGTTAAACCATCTCATTTCTTTTTTAAAAAAATACTTTATTATCATTTTTATTTTATGTGTTTGAGTGTATTGCTTGTGTGTATGTAAGTGTAGCTGTGTGGTGCAATGCTTGCGGAGGTTAGGAGAAGGCACTGGATTCCTCTGGAACTGTAGTTATGAAAGGTTGTTAGCTGCCATGTCGATGTTAGGAATCAAACCCGGGTTCTCTCAAAGGGCAACCAATGCTCTTAACTGCTGAGCCATCTCCAGCCCTGACAATCTCATGTCTTTATCTCAACTGTGAAAAAAGGGATGGAAGGAATGCTTTGAAGGGTCAGGGTGCCCCTAAAACATGAAGGTTTGGGGTTACTGTTTTGGCCCACCTGGTTTTCTGCTTACTTGGAGACATCTTAAAGTCTTTCTTTCCAACAGTCTGTACTCGGATACTCGCTTAGTAACGTCCACCTCATTGGTCACAGCCTGGGTTCCCATGTTGCTGGTGAGGCTGGAAAGAGGACTTATGGCGCAATCGGACGAATCACAGGTTAGTTCAACAGCAAAAGCTACAGGATTAATCCTAGTGCATCCTCTACAGGGGGCCACAGGGAAAGCAGGAGAGGAGCATGTGGGGCCTGCTCTGTTCTCATTACCCTGGCTCAATCGTGTCACATGATCAGCACCCAGGATGTTGTTGCCTGGTTAAGTTTTTGCTTTACTGTTAACAATCTTTGGTCATCATCACACTATTTGACAACATCCAGAATCATTATGTTTATTTCTTTGTCCTGGACATGCAGAGAACGGTCACATATTCTCCTTGATTTCTAACCTGTGCTACTGGCAATATATATATAGATTTTACTTTGGAAAAGTTGGTTGCATTTGAGCTGATGGGAACATCTAGAATTGCTGTTAAATTTTCTCAAAAAGTCTTTGGAGAACTTTTTTGCTCGGTTTACAAGCGGTCTCCACAGCCTGCTCTGACAGGTGCAGCTGCCATGCCAGGCTATGGACTCAGAGACAAAGAGCCATGACTGTGCTTCCTAGACGATTCAAGTCTAATAGAAATTGATTTATTCTGGAGAGTCTTTAGTCCTGTGTCTCCTAGGGTCAGCCTTTTTCTTCGTGTGCTAGTGACCAAGCTCTCCCCGTCCCAAGATGAAGTTGGGAAGTATTTCATCTTTCCATACACAGCTCAGGGCAATAGCTGATACAATGGAGAAAAATTACAATGCACAAAAACTGACGTAACTAGCGACATATACTACTTGCTTCAGGGTTGGATCCAGCTGAACCTCACTTTCAAGATACACCTGAAGAAGTCTGTTTGACCCCAGTGATGCTCAGTTTGTGGATGCAATTCACACAGATGCTGCCCCAATAATCCCCAACTTAGGTGAGGACCCCAACTTGTCCTTCTGGCGGATTTTGAATTTCTGTCTAAGAACACTTTGCAGGGTCTTGATCTATAGTAATAGAAACTTTCCTTACCTTTAAAATGCTTCAGGATTTGGAATGAGCCAAACTGTGGGTCATCTGGATTTCTTTCCAAATGGAGGAGAAGAAATGCCCGGATGCCAGAAGAACATTCTCTCCCAGATTGTTGACACTGATGGAATCTGGGAAGGTAAACTGTCATGCATACACAGATTGTTGGTGAAAGTCTATGTTTCCTGTTGTTACACTCTTAACCACATTGGAAATGTTCACATCTCACACTTTTCATACCAAAGGACTTTTTAATGTGTCCTGGAGATGTAGGTTCCCATTGGGACAAAAGAGCTGGGGAAAGCTTTCACAGAATCATCGCATTTAAGATTTAATGTTGAGGCATCCAGTTCGGAGAACACATTACTAAACTGCACTTGTGTCTACATGGATCATTCTTTCTCTCAAGTTACTTTTCTGTTCACTTAAAAACTATCATAACCATAAGCAGTGCTGTAAGTGATTTTGTGCTCTTATTTGCATGAGTTCACTCTCTCTATTCATTAGCTCTATATTCTCAGCATAATGGAAGCTTGGAAAGCAAACTCTGTCACTGACGTCATGCATGATTTCACAGGGACTCGTAACTTTTTTGCTTGTAATCACTCAAGAAGTCACAAGTATTATGCTGATAGCATTGTCAACCCTACTGGCTTTGCTGGATTCTCCTGTAATTCTTACGATGTTTTCTCTGCAGTAAGTACACATTTTTTTGAATTTTGTTTTATTTTTTATTTTGTTCTCTCATTTCTGGAGATCAGAGAGCCACATGCATGTGAAGCACATACTGTACTGTTGTTACCTATGGCTCTGAACCCTTCATTTCAGTTTTGTAATCATCACTTCTCTTAAGTGATATGATTGACTATGATGATGTCATTCAGTGAACATTCATAGTTTCATAACTATCTTACTAAGTCATCCATATGCATTTTAGTAGCTAAAAAGCATTACAGGTTGCCAGGCATGGTGGCACATGCCTTGAATCCCAGCACTCGGGAGGCAGAGGCAGGTAGATCTCTGTGAGGTCAAGATTAACCTGGTCTATATAGTGAGTTCCAGGCCAGCTGGAGCTACAATTGAGACCTTTCTCTAAGACTGTTCCTTCATCTATGAATATAAATTATGTCAGATGCAATGCTCTCGGTAAACCCCTAAAGGATATGACATATGTTAATTGTAATAATTAATGGTAAATAATTGTGATGGTTAATGTAATATATTGTATTGTCATAATCACTATATGAGAGAAGGGCACACATTTTGTTCACCCATCGATTAGCTATACAGTATGGACTCACCTCCCCTTCATTGGTTTAATATTTACTTTCTTTTCCTATAAATAAATTATCCAAAAACTCATTTCTGTTCCAGGCAATGAAAGAATTCTTATTAGACAACATAACTGTTTGATTCAGCAGCATCATAGTCTTTATATTCTTTTGAAAGAAATGTGCCTCAGTCTGGAGAGTTCTTTGCTTTTGGACACATTCTTATTCTTTCATCCAAAAGGTGATAGTCTAGTTGGTGTGTATTCTGCATAGGAAATGGGTTGTGGGTTCACTGGTGCATGATCTTCTGTTTCCTTTGGGATCCCGGTTTTATTCCAGTCTGTCCTATTGATTGGTATACTTAAAAGTGAAATCTGGGACTTGATTACTGTTCTTTGGAAATACACTATTGGTAACTACCTTAGAAAACCTAACATATGTCTTCCTATCAGATATAATATTCCCTTAGCTTGCTAGATGTCTGACCTTGAGACCCGTCCAAGCCTGTCATATGATTTACTGACTTCAGAGTCCTCCATGAGCATTTCCTGTGGAAGAGCTTTCCCCTCCAGAGTGTGAACTTGATTTCCAGCCCTCCCAACTCGGTTCTTTCCTTTCTGTCCCACGTCTGTCCCTCTCTATAGCTCCTGTTCCCAGAAAGAAAGGGCATTCTCTATTTATGACTTAATGACCAATGGGATCATTCTCCCTCCACAATGGGAGAATTCAGAGATTTGAACTCACTAATTGTAAGCTAAGGGGATGGAGAAAGGCCTGAGTTTAGAACTTATCAGCCTTTGAAGAGATCATATTTTGCTTTTCAGAAAGCTGATGATCACCTCTTCTTCCTCACACAATCTTTCTTAAATAAATTCTAATCACCAAGCAAGAAAGTGAATTTCTCATTGTAAAGGGCAAATCTTTAATGTAAATGCATGTATGCGAATTACCCCATTGCATAGTTTTAATATTTTTGTGTAAACGACCATGAAACTGCTGAATTATCTTTGAGAATAATGACATACCTTGTTACCATTCACTGAGATACCATTAAGCCTCTTTTAGTCTCAAGAACAGAATTGGTGTTGGCTGTCTTGGTTGTTGAAACATCTGGGAAAAGATGGTGCCCTGTTAAAAGACAGAGCATCCTTACTGACCTTTCCTCTCTTTTCACTAGAACGAGTGCTTTCCCTGCGGAAGTGGAGGATGCCCACAGATGGGACATTATGCTGATAGATTCCCCGGGAAAACAAGTGGAGTGTACCAGAGATTCTATCTGAACACTGGTGACAAGAGTAACTTTGCACGTAAGTCTCTAATTTGCTCTAAAAAGTTATTCACTTCATTGTTTCTCTCCCTCTCTCTCTCTCTCTCTCTCCAGCTCAAAAGAGGCCTTGATATGAAACCAGAGCTTTAAAAATACCAGTGAAGTGTTCAATTATTGAATTCCACCTCTAGCCATAAATTTTAATTCTTAAAACAATGCATTTTATTTTGCTTACTAATTATGTGTGAAATTGCTTTTTCATGCAGAAGTTCTAAGTCATCCACTACTATTGTGAAAATACTCAGCACCATGCTGGGTGCAATGATGTAATCTGAGCAGCAGAACAGTGAGGGGCTGGACCATTCATGAGGCAAAAAGAAGTTTCTCCACATCTGATTCTGTTGCTGATACTGAGACTTCCTCTCCTCTGGCCTGGTCATTCTGTTAAAGTTCCAGTGAACAAAATGTTCAGGTTTTGTTCAAGCAGGAAGTAATGCCAGAGGGGTCGTGAGGTGGTAGAATGGAAAGAAACTGACAGAGCCAAGAAACATTTAGCAGGGGAGATTCAGTGGATCCCTGGGAATGAGGGGGTGTGAGTGTGTGAGTCGGGTCTCTGGGTTTCTTTCCTGAGTGGTAGAAGGAAATTGCCTAAATGGTTAACTGCCTTGTGAGAAGGTACATTGTATCCCACTTGCAATTTGACTAGGACTAACACTAGATGGCAAAAACTGGTTTTCATCATTAACTAGTATCAAAGATTCTTCTGACTACTTAAATAACTGTCCAGTGGAAAGGTGAATTGCAGAAGATTTAAAATATAGATTCTTGAGACAAAAAACATGATAGGATTCTAAAGAAGAGTTTCAATGAAAATAGAGTGAATTGGAAAAGATGGCACAGTCTACTGTTTTCTAACATTTCTAATATATAACAACCTTCAAACATAAAGTTCAGAAAACAGTCAAAAATGAATGGGTAGGCTAGTAGTTTTACAATCATGTCTTGTGTATTTGTTTATGGGGTGGTATGGTGTACTCATGTGTCACAGTACCATTGTTGAAGTCAGAGGACAACTTGCTGGCATCAGTTCTACCAGTTCTACTTGCTGGGATTCAAATTCAGGTTATCAGGCTTCACAGAAGACCCTTTACCTGCTGACCATCTCATCAGTCCTCAGCTGGAAAACTTTTAAACACAGTGTTTGTCGTAGGCTCTTGGCTTGGAAAAAAAAATCCAGAAACAAAACAAAACATCTCTGAACACTGGAAAGATTCTGTAGGTATATACTTCCCAATACCTATCTGAACACTTAAGAGAACAGTTATTATTTTATTAAAAGAATTACCAACAACATAAGTAGATTATTCAAAATTCCTCAGTTGTGAGGTAGATATTAACTAGCTTCAGTGTCTCCTTTCTCCAAGCTGACGTTTTCAAATTTTACTTCCTACCAGGTTGGAGGTACCAAGTAGCTGTCAGGCTGTCTGGACAAAAGGTCACAGGACACATTCTAGTTTCGTTGTTTGGAAATGGAGGAAACTCTATACAATATGAAATTTTCAAGTGAGTAAACTGTCAAAATATCACTCTAGCTTCTTAAATGTGAGAATACTGGGAGTGTATGATGTGTGATGTTCATGCTGTTTTTCTCAGTTATATGGACTACCGGCATATGTCACACAAAGAAAGTATCCTCTCATGTCAGCACATTAACACATTTAAGAAGTTTATTTCTAATTTTTTTCTCTGATACTTTCGGAAGAAGTGTTTTATATGTGCTCTGTTTGCTATCATGTGATTTACACTTAATAAATAATTGTTCTCCACAAACAAAACATCTTATAAAGATTTTATAAGGATAACAAGATTTCTTAACTGTGAAGAGAACTGTGACTAAAATATATTTGAGTCTATATTAAAGTTGACTAAAGTAATTATGAGTTATTGTTAGTAAAACGCATGACTCGCTTCAAACACACAGGTGAACTTACTTCAGACATTAGAACAACGAATGCTCTATCAGTCACCCTGGCCTCAGATACACTGTGAGCTGACTTTAGAAACATGTATGTGCATATATATGGGTATGATGGGTATATAGGATGTATGATTAATTTGTATATATTTCTATGTTCTTCTTCTTTACTTCCCAGGGGCTCGCTGCAGCCAGGCAACATTCATTCCAATGAATTTGACTCTGATGTGGATGTTGGTAATGTTCAGAAGGTTAAATTTCTTTGGTACAACAATGTGATCAACCCAACCCTACCCAGAGTTGGAGCATCAAGCATCTCAGTGGAAAGAAATGATGGAAGAGTATAAGTAATACACATCAGGGCATGAGAAGGGCCAGGTAGTGTGTATTCCCACTAAAGGTCTTTAGATCACACCCCCGGCTGGTATTCTCACCTGCCCCAACCACATCTGCTAAGGCCTTGTGTATCCTTAAAGAGAAAGTGTAAAACGTCAGGAATTCCAGTTCCCTTGATCTATAGATACATAAAAAGGATGTTTTCTTTGGCAGATAGACTTAACTGTGCTTGACTAAGTGTGCATTATTCCCAAATCTCATAAGTTCACCAAATTGCCACTTGGGTTGTCAGGCACTCATTTAAGTTATGAAGGGACAGAGGTAGTCTATTCTCTGTCATGGGTCTTCTTAATGAAGACAAAGGACTAGGAGATCAATCTTCTATTTTAACTGGGACTGGAGTGTCCTAAGCTAATGCTGTTCACCAAGTGAACTATCAGGAGAGAAGACCAGAATAATCATGATACCAATAAGAGCCGCAGAGTCTCTGAGTGGTAAGCCAAATTCTGAAGCAGAGAGAGCTGTTTGTTCTGGGATCAAATGTGGTGTCATCCTCCTAAACGCAGTGAGACTCAGGATTCTGGCAAAGAAGGAGTCCAAGGCCCCACAGCTCTCAGTGGAAGCAACCCAAAGTTCAGACAACATCTATAAAACAGTTTTCATGGCACTGAGCTTTAAAGAATAGTAGATTGTAATGCCTGACCAAACAAACAAATAAACTTAGTGGATTTTAAATTTGTGCCAGTTGACTGTCCTGAGAGATTTTCCAGGATATGGTTCACATAGAATTAAATGGGCTCTCAAAGATCCTGGATAAAGATAAGAACTGGGCTCTCAGGCAGTCAGATTTTACAGTAGAGCCTACCAGAATGGAGAACTACAGAGAGACATGGTAATGTTCTGGAAAGCCCCTCAAGTCCTCAGCAGAGTCTGAGGATCACACCTATGTGATCAAAGCAGCCATAGGCACAGAACTAGACACTGGGAAGAACTCAGGACAGCAGTGCCCAGTACTCTCCAGGGGTGGGACTTGAAACTTTTTCCACCAGATGACCTGCAAAAGCTTCACTAAATAGGTTAACATTGGATAGAGTACTTAGGAAGGTCATGTTTCATGCTGTGAACTGAATCACCTAGATTCAGCAAGACTTGAAATGATTAAACTGATTCTAAGTAACCTAACTACATCCACAAAAATGTAACTAATATTTCTAGATATGTCAATTATACAGCAGTGAAAATCCACAATACTTGACATTAACTCAAGCATTCTCAGCTACAGAAATAGCAGGACAATACTCCGTATCATGGGGAAAATAGTCAATTAATTAAGATTCAACAAGGACTGGCTCAGGTGTTAGGAAAGCTGACAAGGATATTGAAATAGTTAATAAATATCTATCCCATATGTTAAAAAAGGAGAAGAATGGCACAGGTTTATGACAGTGTTTGGGGAATGGGATGATATATATGTATGCATATTATCAATATATATATAAATGAGGATAGTATATATATACACAAATGGAACATGTGGTACCAGTGTCACAAAGAGTAGAAGAAATGGTAATACAGTATTAGAAGGTCCCTATGCCACACATGAATTTGTAAACTGTCATTTGAATGTTTAACAGGCAAATAGTATTGTGTTACCAATTCTAGAGTAAACACTCTAATAATAAGCAACTAAAGCAAACAAATTAACAAAGGAAATAAAATAACAGTCTGAAAAAGAGCATAAAAAGGCAAAGAAAACAAGAAGAATTATGACAGATCTATATGCAAGAGATCAGTAATTATATTAAATGAAAGTGTTCTAAACACTATGGTTAGAAGGCAGGGATCATCATTTTGGACTTTTATCATCAATATACAACTGTATTATGTCTCCTTTAGATACCTTTTAAACATGAAAGACACAAATAGAAAAAGTGCAAATTGAAACTTGAAGGAATGTCACCATCAATACATTTCAGTGACTAAATTTAAAACCATTGACAGTACTGAGAATGGGTGGAGTTGAGGGGAATATTGAACCCTCGTCCTCTGCTCATGATGATATAAAATGATAGAACGCTCGGGAAAGTGGGTTCATGACAGTCTGTAAAAAGCCAACACACCAACCTGCTCACACTCAGAGTCCCTCATGCAGGGCTTTGCTTCAGGAATTTCAGTGCTCAGACAACCAGGCTCTCCAAACAATGAATGGAAAACCCTCCCTTCCTGTTCTTTGGGAAGTGATTGACAGCTCCCCTCTAGGCTGTTCTTCCAGCCATGTTGGAGTCTGGGCAGTTGGGGAGGGTGATTCAGTTGTTCAAGTAGAGGTCTCACTCTGAGTCCTCCGTGGCCTGTGGCACTCTCTGACTACAGCATCAGGGCTGTGGATGGTGAGGGACAGGCATGGCTGTCTTCATGCCCAGCTCTCCACCTGTGTGGGAAGAGGTGACCTTTTGTGTTTTCTGTCCCCAGATTCAACTTCTGCAGTCAGGAAACTGTGAGGGAGGACGTTCTGCTCACCCTCTCTGCATGTTAGGAGACCCCTGACACGTGACCGCTGAGTCTCTATAATAAAATCTAGTAGTGAAGCAATACTTTCTGTCTTCTGTCATCAGTGTTGATTATTGCCAGTCAGCCTTCTGGATGAGAGGATAAAACCCCAACTTCTCACTTGTGGTGAAGAGCCATAAATGACTGGTTGTTACCTTTTGCTGTGGCATTTGAGCAGGGGAAGGTGGCCTGCCTGATGGTGCCGTTGTGGCCACTGTTGATATTATTGATGCTGCTCTGAGCACTTGAGGCAGAGTCCCAGGCTAAGAGCACCTCTGTCCTGATGAGTCTGTGAGTAAAGTCTCAAGATTATCCAGTATTCCAGATACTTCCTGATCAGACATCTCAGGTGACAGCCCAGCAGTAAGTGAGGGTGCAACTGTGAGACAGGTTTGGTCTCTGGTATGGTCCTTCTTCTCCAGCATGGTTCCCCCAGAACCGGTGCCTCTCCTCAGGCCAAAGCCAATGCCCTCCTGCTCTAGTAACACCACGGCAGTATTCACATTTATAATGAATTTTGCTGGGTCCATTATGATCTAACTCTCACCCAGGACATTGTTTTCACCTCTCAGCACATTCATCTGCTACTCCATATTCTGAACTTCACAACAAGGAACACTCTAAGGTATTCTTTCTCTATCTTGATCTCAGATTACACTGTAGCACCAGGGTAACAAAACCAATTCGGTTCTGCCACAAAAACAGACTGAAAGACCAGTAGAATAGAAGACACACCGCAGATATAAATCCACATGGCTACAGACACCTAGAATTTGACAAAGGTGTCGAAAGAATGCATTGCAGAAAAGACAGACTATTTAAAATAGTGCCAATGAAACTGGATAAATATAAAAATGAAAGAATAAAATTAGAACCCTGTTTCTCATCCTACATAAGAAACAGTTTGGGACTGGACAGATCGCTCTGCTGTTAAGACCACTGGTTGCTCCTGTAGACAACTCAGATTTGAATCCTAGCACCCACATGGAATCTAACAACTGTCCTTCACCCCAGTCCCAGGAGAATCTGACCTTCTCCTCTGATCTCTGTGGGCATTGCAAGACATTAGTGCATTTACACACATGTAGGCAATGCACACTCACACATAAAAATAATAAATGAAATGCATTTTTGTAAAGAATCAATTCAATTGAGTCAGAAATCTGAAACTCTGAAACTGCCTGGGAAATACTTTAGCATATAGCCATGGACAAGGTTTCCGGGAAATGACACCTGTAGCTCGGGAAAGAACTGCGTAACTAATCACTGTAGTTACCTGAAATTACAAAGCTTCTGCTTGACAAAGGAATCCAGCAGCAAGTTATGTGACAGCCTACAGAAGGGGGAATAATCTTTCTCTCTGCGAATCTAATAGGGGATTTCTCCATGTTTCCTCCAGATCTGTAACTCTACAACTTTTGCCCCAAAATTTACTATGTAGGAGCCTAGGATTCATTCCTCTTTCACATAACAGAATCCAAATTTTAAGAGTCTACATGGGTATTTCTTTTTTTACTCAAATCAGTTCAGCAGATAGACTGATTGATAGATTTATAGTTAGAGAGGTGGAGTCACACTGGAAAAGAGAAAGAGAATACCCAAAGAAAAGCTATAAGAAAAATAAACCTGGATTTCCTAAATTCCAAGCAAGTAAGAAATTAACATATGTTGTCTACTATATACCTAGCATAAAAAGAAAATATTGGAGTAAATTTAATTTAAAATTTACATTAACTTTTATTTGTAATTATTGAGTTGGACACACGTCGTTCTTTAAAATGGATGAGCGTTCTAGTGGACTAGAGAGGAATTTTGATTTGTAAGCAAAAGACTATAAGTAAGCAGAAAAAGAGAACAAAAATGATCATTTCAGAGGTATTATCTTCTCAGAGTTAGAGGGGATTTTATTTATTTGCTTTTATTTTATGTGTGTGTGTGTTTTGCCTGCATGTATATAGGTGTCCTGTGTACATGCAGTGCTCACAGAGGTCAGAAGGCATTAGATCCCCTGGAACTGGAGTTACAAGTGACTGTTAGCTGCCTTATGGGTTCTGGAAACAGAACCCAGTCCTCTGCAAGAGGAGCCAGTGCTTTCAACTGTGAGCCATCTCCTCAGCCCCTTGTACTAGAGATTAACCAGCTTAAATGCCCATAAGTCAATGAAAAGACTAAAGAGGGAATTATTTTTTTACAGATAAATGTAAATTTGGGGGCAAAAGTTGTGGAGTAACAAATCGGGAGGGAACATGGCAATATCCCCTGTTAGATACGCAGTTAGAAGGATTATTCCCTCTTCTGTAGCCTGTTAATTCACTTGCTGCTGGATTCCTTTGTCAAACTGCATAATAAAATTCATAGAACACAGCAAAAGTAGTAGGTTTCAAAAATGAGGGTGATTTTATAGTCATTAATTCCTACATTAAAAAAGAAATATCACAATCTAATATCACACCAAAAGCTTAAAAATCAGAAAAAAATCAAACTCAAAATTAGTAGAAGGAGAAAAAGTATAAAGAGAAGAAGAAATAAATGAAACATGTTAAAAAAAACATGAGATCAATAACAGGGAGAGATGCTCTCTAAGGGATCAGTAAAGCCAGAAGAACTTTATTTAGAACAGGATCAATGACGAATAAACAAAGTCAGAGATGAAAAAGGAGGCATTAGCACTGATGCCACAGAAACACAGCATCATGAGAGGCTGCTCTCACAGTGGCACAGCAGCAAACTCTGTAATAGGAGGAACGGTAAATTTCGGAAACATACACCTATCCAGACTGTAGAAAAGAAATAGAAAATCTGAACACAAGTGAGTGAGGAAATTGACTTGGTAGCAAAAAGTCTGAAAAAAAACCCTAGGACCTCACAGGTTCAGTTCTTATTTCTACCAAACTTTAAAACAAAAAGAAAATGAAAAGGCAGGAACACTTCTTTGATAGTTATAACATCAACTCCACCCTGAATCAACTAACAGACATGGCACTATGTAGATCTGTAGGGCATTCCCAGGAAAGACAGACCCCCTTCCAAATGGGCAACACCTTTATGCATAGGCACAAGTTACATGTTATTAATAATAATTTTGTTGGTATCTTGTCACTTTTTGTTTGTTTGCTTTTTGCAGAGCTAAGTGCTGGAACCAGGGCCTATTGCACACACTGTGTATGCGGGCTACCGTTGAAATATATGTCTGGCCCTTTTTTTTTCTTTTTACATTTTCAAAATGTCTTGTATTATATCCCTCCTGAGCTGTGTTCCCCAAGAAAGCACAAACCAGAGAATGGGGAAGGTGGGTTTCAAAAAGGACGGTCTACATTGCATACCTGACTGGCAATGTACAGAGAACAGATAGTGAGAGCAGTCAGAAAAGTGTGATCTGGGTTGCTGAGGTCGTAAAGTGGGCAAGCCGCTTGCCAGAAGCCTGAATGGGATTGAGCTCCAATCCTTATCTGGTGGGAGTAGAGCGATGACTACCACAAATTGTCCTTGAACGTCCACTTTGTGCTCTTAACTGCACGTACCCACACAGGAACACACATAATGAATAAACACATGTGATTTTAAAATGTATACTTATTTATTATTTCTGTTTTAAGTGTGTATGAGTGTATTGCTTGCATCTTTGTCAGTACACCCGCATCATGCAATGTCTGTAGAGGTCGGAAGAGCATGATGAATTTCTCTGCAACTGGATTTACAGATGGTTAATTTGGGTGCTGAGAACTGAACCCAGGTCCTCTGCAAGAGCAGTCAGTGCTCTTAACCCCTGAGCCATCTCTCCAGCCCTTCATTTGTAATTTTTAAAAAGTAGATGCTTAAGAAATTACAGTGATGGTTTAGGAAAGAAATGATTGCCATGTTCAATATCATAGAAATTTTTATTTTTAGTTGATAAAATTGCCATCTGACTAATAGAGAATATTCAATTAAAATGAGACAGCAGCCCTGAATTGCTGAGCCATCTGTGTGCTTGCTCTTGACCACTCTTTAGAACAATTCTAGACTAGCACAAGCCAGGAGAACATGACCTTCTACATGTTGACATAAACAGGTCAGCTGACGTTAGAGGGGGAATTAGTATCTCTGGACTGAGCTCTGTTACTGACCAATGGTATAACCAAGAAAGGTGATGTGAGCACTCTAAACTGTACCATATTCATACGAAAAATAGCCAGACCTCCCCTAGATCCACAGTTGAAATAGATGCAAAACTGTGTGTGAAGGGAAACTTAAATGGTGTTATAAACTTAAGTGTGCTTATTTTTATTTCCTATGAATAACTGTGAAGTGTTGGTTACAATTTCACACCTGAATTCAGACCCTTCATCTTCGACTAGAGGTTGTTCAGAAGTCACAAAGCACTAACAATCCCCTCTAGTCACAGTATGTTTTTTCTTGGGAAACTTTGGGATTTTAGGCAAACATGGCCCCCTTCCCACGGGCAGACTTGGCTGTGGCTGAGCTAGATAAGGAGAGCACGGGACAGGCTCTCTGAAGTCTGAATAAATGAGGCCCAGTTTGGCTCAAGTGCTGGTTATCGGGCCACACAGGTGTTTCAGGCCATTTTTTCCCCTTACCTGGAGATTGGTATCATGAGGTTACCAGAGCCAGAGCATTGCCTAGGGAAGAATGAATGACTCTGAAAACAGAGTTACTTTATTAGAAACTTCCAGTCTGACATTTTGTGTTTTTAAATGTCCAGAAGGGTTGGGAAGGTGATTAGGTTGGTGAAATGCTTGCTCTTAGGGCTGGCCAGGCACAGCAGAGTATATCCCTTTACCGTAGAGCTGGGAGAACAGAGACAGGAGGATCCCTGGAGCTCCTTGGTCATCTACCCTTTCAGTATTAGTGTTCCACTTCTACCTGCAGAGGAGGATGGGAAGCAGGCTAGGTCTGGTTCCTGCAGGAGGATGTCAGTGATCTCTGCCCCATAGCACAGTAACAGAAACCCCAGATAAGTATTTCTTGACCGTTTCCTAAGATCAAGTGTATAAAGGCCCAACAGCAGATGTGTGGGCTGAGTTATTGAATATACTTGATAAAATTTCACTACTCAGTGCTGGAGAGATGTTTCAGCAGTTAAGAACACTGGCTGTTCTTGCAGATCAGGGTTCGAACCCCAGCACCCACATGGCAGCTAACAACCCTTTGGAACTCCAGTTCCTCTTCTGTCTTCTGTGGGTATTGCACAACCTAAATGCACTTGCATACATGTAGGCAATCCATATATACACATAAAAATAAAAATAATAAATAAATCAATTGATGAAAATTTTACCACTCAGCTAAAGAGTTCAGCAGGACTGGATTTGGGGGAAGCCACTAATACATGCCTGACATGATAGACATCAGATTGTCCTGTCCAGCTGCTAATCTTTCTGAAACATTCTCAAATCTAAATCTTTTCTAACTTTGAACTCTGTTTCTGAGTGTGGTGAATTAAGTCTACAGCCTACATATAAAACGGTCATGATATGCATGGGTTAAATCATGGGTCATCTAAAAATGTCTGTTCATAGTTATTTTTAGACAGTAATTCTCCCCAGTGTAAAGTGTTTCGTGATACACAGAATGAATGCTGTCTCCTGTGGGACAGGTCTGTAGGGTCGACACAGAATTGTCAGGAGCAATTTCTACACACTCGGGGCTCCGGTCCTTAGCTGCTTTAGGAGAGATTTTCCTTCTGCTTTTCTGATTTTTGCTTAATTGAAAAAACTCTATGGAAAGACCATTCAGAGTCTTTACTGTGGGACTGTGCGGGCAGTCGTCACATGGCAATTATGCAAACCCATTTCTTTCATGTTCACTCTGCGTACTCATTTATTCAACAGGGACTTTCAAGGGCCTGCATGCAGCAAGCTCAGATCTGCATGTTCATCTGTGGCAAGCTGTCCTGGATGATTCTCTTTGTGACCCAGAGCCATGTGGGGTAGGTCTCAAGTGAAGGGAGGGTTAAAGAAGGTGTGTTTGCCAGGCTGGGAATGGGGGTGTTTAAGCTGAGAGAAGGACTGGCTACGAATATGCCAGCACTCTCGTCATGGAGATTTATTTCTATATTGATTTTCATATTTCTTTTGCCACATTCTCTCATCCCCCCCCCTTACTCTCCTTCTACGCCCCCCTTATTGTGTGCGTGTGTGTGTGTGTGTGTGTGTGTGTGTGATTTGTGTTCAGTTGCCTGTAGAGACCAGAAGAGAGTGTCAGATCCCCTGGAGCTGGAGTTGACATTGTGAATGGCCTAGCATGGCTGCTGGGAAGGGAATCATGTTCTCTGGAAAACCCAAAGCGTTCTGTAACCCAGCGCCCTCTTTTCAGGCCCCTGCCAGTTTTTTCTTGAGCTTTCTAGTACTGAGACATGAAAACATTTCTCGTCTTCCCTCTATTTATAGAATTTTATCAGGGGGCTGAATTATTACTTGGCCATTTTTAACCTACAAATGTAGCAATTTTGGGTACAAATTAATCTGGCTCTGTGATTGCAGTCAGGCTAAAGGATGATGGTGTCTTAAAATACTGACATTCTACCGCAGTTTTCAAAAAGTCATTTCAGCCAGTCTACTAGGAACTGAAACCACACCAAGCGTGGTCTGTCAGATTACTTTCTTACTACCTTTTCCTAGACCATGTTGTGCAAAAATTTGTTCTTTTTTCCAGAGATGGGCTCACTGACCACACCCTATGCTCTCAGAGACACCTCCAATTCTTGTCTCCACCTGTTCCTCATACTTGTTATCCTTGAGAAAATGGTGAGTATTTAGAACTATCAAGAAAAGCCATCACTTCCTGTTCTATCAGAAATGCACTGTCTCAAATGAAGGCTTCATTTCTCTGTTTGAGGGGCTGGAATGTAACAGAATAATCTACATGTACTGGTATATCTCAGTGCTGGCTTTTAAGTTGGCTAACATGAGATCTGTGGAAATCAATTGACTGCCCACAAACATACAAACACACACACACACACACACACACACACATACCACGCACACACCACAGAGTCCTGTGCACTGAACTTTAAAATAAGGATGGTGAAGAGAGTTTTCCTTCTTGTAAAAAGACAGATGCTGTATGGTCTCTCTAGTTCGTGGAACTCCTTCCTAATGGTTAGACACATGGACTCAGGGGAGAGCAATGTGAGTGGAGTCAAAAAACTAGAAAGGGATCCATGAGAGAGTGAAAAGATGCTTTAAGGCTGAGGGGTTGAGGAGGAGGCAGATGAAATGCAAAGTAGAAGTTATAAATGAGGTGAAATGGAGAAAGGGAGGCAGTCAGAGAGATGAGTAGAGCAGAAGATGGTCTCTACCAAACAAAATATGTATAAGGCCACAAGGAATCTTTGTATGCATGAATTTAAAAACAAATAAATGAATTAATTCATTTTTCAGAAGATGGTGGTTCTGAGCCGTACATAAACACACTAGAGAACCTTCCATACCTACCACTTTCCTGTCTTCCCGTGAACACCTTGGAACACTCGATCTACTCCAGAAGCCTGGGCTTATCTGGGATTAAAATTAGAAGTATGTCCTTGGAACCCTCTCTCTTTTCTTGTCATTTTTCCATGGCGCTATTAGAAAAGATAAAACTCTCCTATAAAAGGACATCTCAGCATTGCCTTGTTGTCCATGAAACCTGACGGATCCGCCACGGTGAGTCCGGAACATGATCTCCAGACTCCTTTAGAGAATGCACCCATTTCCTCCCCAGTGTCTGATGGACATGGATGATGACTGTCTTCTGACACCTTAGTTCATCAGACTCAGCCCTGTTCTTACCTCTATGCAGATGCTGCTGCTGTGGACCCTTTTAGTGCTGCTGGGAGCAGTGGCCGGTAAGAAAGATGTTTATGTGGAGATGAGGGAGGCTCACTGTGCCATCTGTCCTAGAGGGCTGTGACAGCTGGACTCTGTATTTTGCACTTCTGATATTGAATCTTACATTTATCCCCTATAACTCTATGACACTGAGCAAAATCCTTAAGCCATCTGAAGTTCAGGATCTTTGTGTATGACTTGGGGATAAGGGTATCCTTCTAATGGGAAGACTGTGAGGCTTAAGGCAGAGAAGTAGGTCATCCTGTCCAGCATACCTGTGACCGGGGCCTTATATTGCTCCAGAACCTCCTATGAGAATGGTCCCTTCATGTAACTGCATGCCAGATGACACCGGTGTTTGCCTGTTTGTGATGTTTGTTTGATGGTTTGAGATTACCTTCTTCATCACAGGAGTCCAGGATGGTCCTTAAACCAGGTCAGACACCTATGTGCTCAGCCAAATCAGACATAAAAAATGTGTCCCTTGCATGAAATGTCACAACTGCACTAGTACAAAGCCTGATGTGGTTCATAGTAGCTGAGAGCCTGCAACACATACCTCCTGGGCACGTCCATACCTTGGCACCAACAGCCAAAGATGTCACATCGTCCAGAAGCTAAACTTGATCCTGGAACTGGGCCTGAGCAAACATGTGGTAGTGACAGGGTCCCCTGAGGTAGAAGAGGGAGCAGCAGTCTGTATGTGGCAGAGGCTATCCTCTGAGGCTTCTTTTTGAGTGAGCAGGAGGGGGTTTGGAAAGCAGAGGAAGGATATCCTCTACAAGATGTGATGCAATCTCTGCTTCCCTTGAGAGAACATTTAAAGAAATATTCTGGTTAAATTAATATCCTTGAAATGCTTTTGGGTGGTTTCAGGAAAAGAAGTCTGTTATGACAGACTTGGATGCTTCAGTGATGAAGCCCCATGGTCAGGAACTGCGGATAGACCTTTGAAAGCACTGCCCTGGAGCCCATCACAGATCAACACCCGCTTCCTCCTGTACACCAATGAGAACCCAGACAACTACCAGGTAGGAAAACTCATGGTTTCGAGGACTTCGTTCCACCTGCCTTATGCCATTAGTGGGAATATTCAATATTCCAAAGTAAAGGAGAGTGAAATTTGTATTTCAGAGACTTATCGGGCCATCAGATTGAGGACTCTTTTGTAAAAACTTATTTGAAAAGTACCATTTACTTTTTATTATTCTTGCCCTATCTTCAGTGAACCCCTTAAAAAATTATACATACAGGGGTGTACTAAATATGCATAGTCATACCATATGCACATATATATGAGGAAGAATATGTTATATTTGTATATTCTATATAAACTTTCCCGAGATATTTGTGTACCTATTATATATATAAGATGTATACATATAGGATGTATCCACTAATGATTATATGTCCTAACAATATTTTATTTGAAAGTGAAATACATTCTTAGAGAGAACACTCTTAAGTTGTGCATATTGATGCTTTCTGGAGAAGCAGTAATGTGAACTGTGACTTCAGTAGACAGTAGACAGTAGTAACAAATCAGGACTCCCACTTATCCACCAACCACGAATGTGAACAACTGCCACGTCTAGTGTGCACTATGACCAAGCTATAATAGAAGATGGTTTAGGTGTTTACAATGCACTTGGAACTTTAATACTTTTAGGCCAGGTTTTTAGCACTTGAGAGATACACACTGGGAGGATCAGGAGTTCAGGGCCATATTTGGTTACATAGTGAGTTGAGGCCCTCTGGAGTACAGAAGCCCTGGGCAAAACAAAAACCAAAAATCAAACCAAAACAAAACACAATACAAAACAAAACCCTAAGCACTTACAATATGTTCAGCTTTAAATGGATTTATTGGGTAATTACACCAACATACCTGGCGAATACCTGGAGGAACATTTGTACACATATATGTCTCACAATGTTGGATAGGCATTATAGATATATAGATAAAGTTGTATGAAAACTTCTGTTGAAGACTAGGTCTTAATGACAGACACTGTAGAAGACATTATCTGAGTTGAACAACTCTAAGAGGACAGTACCAACTTGGGGATGATTGTGAATATTTTGCTGACATGGGTACATATAAGTAATTCTGGAGGCTACTTGCAGAAACCTGACCTGAAATACTTTTCTCTGCCAAACAGCAAATCACTGCAGATGCATCAGTTATCAAGAGCTCCAATTTCAAAACAAATAGTAAGACCCGTTTTATTATCCACGGATTCATAAGCGAGGGAGAAAAATCCTGGCTGTCCGAAATGTGCAGGGTGAGACCTCGTGCTGTCTAAGGGAACATAGTCTCTGGAGTTGGCCACCGGCAGGGCAGTGGACCCAGTGAAGGAGGACATGTGATGGTCACCACCACAGTGGGGGCTCAGGATTCCTGAGCCTGCAACTCCACAGAGGAGGTAGAGCAGGTGGTGTTGTGTGCAGGGGCCTGGGACGGTCAGGACAGCGAGGTGGGAGGTGCTTGGTGACTGCAGGAAGTAGTTATTTAATAATGAATACAGTGATCTTTCCAACTTTAACAACAGAAGCTATACTGGAGGTGCATGCCCTTTGGTCAGAGACCTCTTGTCTGGCCTTTAATTTTCATGGGATGATACACTACTTCCAAATTTTTTCTTGGAATCAAATGTCTATGTATCTGTTGTAATAGCAATCCCCAAATTCACTTCCCATAATGCCCAAGCCCCTGGTTGGGAGCCAATTTTGAACTTGAAGAGGAATACTTTACCCATTATGGACTAAGTGCTCTGATCATAGCTTTGGGGTTAAAAGTGGTATGATATTGTTTGGGTCCCAGGCAGAATTTACCCAATCTTCAAATGTGCTAATAAGTAATGAATAAGGATCCTGGATTACTGATATACTTGCTGTGCCTGTTCCATCAGAATATGTTCCAAGTGGAGAGTGTGAACTGCATCTGTGTGGACTGGAAAGGTGGCTCTCGAACTACATATACCCAGGCCACCCAGAACGTTCGGGTTGTGGGGGCAGAAGTGGCCTATTTGGTTAATGTCCTTCAGGTAACTAATCCTTGGTTGTTTAAAAGTCCCTAAACACTGCTTTCAGGATTGTCCTTCCCCAACAAAAGACGTAGGTATAATCTAGATTTAGATTTCATGAACAACTCATTTAATTCAGTAAAATAGTTCTTATTTTTAGTTAAACAAATGTACTCAAGGATCTAGATAAAAGATATCTCCTGCATTCTGTCAGTGTTTTCGTTGTTAGTTTGGTTCTGGAGTTGGATTTCAGGGCACGACTCATATTAGGCAAACAGTCGATTGAGAAGCTATAGCACCAGCCTACTTTAGTTTTGTCAGTCAGTTTAATGTGGCAAAATCAACCCCATATTTACGCTTTTCTTTTTTTTATTTTTAATAACTATCTATTTATTTTTATTTTATGTATATGAATTTTATGCCTGCATTTATATATGTGCCCCCCTGTCATTCAGTGTCCACAAACGACAGAAGAGGGCGTCTATTCCCCTGGAATTGGAGTTATAGATGGTTGTTAGCTGCCACGTGGGTGCTACGATTTGAACTCAGGTCTTCTGCAAAGCAGAGAGTGCTCTTAACTGCAGAGCCATCTCTCCAGCCCCTATTTTTTCTTTTATGATATTTATTTATATTTATGTTGGTGGAGTGTGTGTGAGTGTGTGCGTGTGCCTGTGTACAGAGTGTCACTGAGTGTCTTCCTCAATCACTCTTTCTTTCTTTTTGAGACTGATTCTGATCTGAACCTGGAGCTCATTGATTCTGTTGGTTGGCTCATGAGCTCTAAGGATCTGCCTGTCTCTGCATCCTCAGTGCTGGATTATAGGCATGTGCTGTCACAGCCTGCTTTAATGTGGGTATTATTCGTCCAAACCCAAGTGTTCACACTCATGAGGCAAGCACTTTACAGACTAGTTCATATTTACATTTGTATTGTTCAAGAGAAGCAAAGGACAGCAAGCTGAGCTGACTGAATGACAGAAAAGTTAGCAAAGGTTAAACTTCAGTGTGCATAAGTACATGCTTCATAGTTTCCTGATCCAAATACTTGCTCTATTACATCTGTGTAACAATCCATCATGGCCTTTACAGGTTCCCTCTGTAGTAACAGAACACAGTAGAACTTTATGTCCACTAGTTTAAGTGTTAAACCATCTCATTTCTTTTTAAAAAAAAAAACTTTATTTATCATTTTTATTTTATGTGTTTGAGTGTATTGCTTGTGTGTATGTAAGTGTAGCTGTGTGGTGCAATGCTTGTGGAGGTTAGGAGAAGGCGCTGGATTCCTCTGGAACTGGAGTTATGAAAGGTTGTTAGCTGCCATATGGATGGTAGGAATCAAACCCGGGTCCTCTCAAAGGGCAACCAATGCTCTTAACTGCTGAGACATCTCCAGCCCTGACAATCTCATGTCTTTATTTCAACTGTGTAGAAAGGGATGGAAAGAATGCTGTGAAGGGTCAGTGTGCCCCTAAAACATGAAGGTTTGGGGTTACTCTTTTGGTCCATCTTGTTTTCTGCTTACTTGGAGACATCTTAAAGTCTTTCTTTCCAACAGTCTGTACTCGGATACTCGCTTAGTAACGTCCACCTCATTGGTCACAGCCTGGGTTCCCATGTTGCTGGTGAGGCTGGAAAGAGGATGTATGGCGCCATTGGACGAATCACAGGTTAGTTCAACAGCAAAAGCTACAGGATTAGTCCTCGTGCATCCTCTACAGGGGGCCACAGAGAACACAGGAGAGGAGTCTGTGGGGCCTGCTCTGTTCTCATTACTCTGGCTCAATCATGTCATGTGGTCAGCACCCAGGACATTGTGGCCTGGTGGAGTTTTTGCTTTACTGTTAACAATCTTTGCTCATCATCACACTATTTGAGAACATCCAGAATCATTATGTTTATTTCTTTGTCCTGGACATGCAGAGAACGGTCACTTATTCTCCTTCATCTTCTAACCGGTGCTACTGGCAATTTTTTTCCTTTTACTTTGGAGAATGTGGTTGCATTTGAGCTGATGGGAACATCTAGAATTGTTGTTAAATTTTCTCAAAAAGTCCTTGGAGAACTTTTTTGCTCACGGTTTACAAGTGGTCTCCACAGCCTGCTCTGACAGGTGCAGCTGCCGTGCCAGGCTGTGGACTCAGAGACAAAGAGCCATGACTCTGCTTCCTAGACGATTCGAGTCTAATAGAAATTGATTTATTCTGGAGAGTCTTTAGTCCTGTGTCTCCTAGGGTCAGCCTTTTTCTTCGTGTGCTAGTGACCAAGCTCTCCCCGTCCCAAGATGAAGTTCGGAAGTATTTCATCTTTCCATACACAGCTCAGGGAAATAGCTGATACAATGGAGAAAAATTACAATGCACAAAAACTGATGTAACTAGTGACATATACTACTTGCTTCAGGGTTGGATCCAGCTGAACCTTACTTTCAAGATACACCTGAAGAAGTCCGTTTGGACCCCAGTGATGCTCAGTTTGTGGATGCAATTCACACAGATGCTGCCCCAATAATCCCCAACTTAGGTGAGGGCCCCAACTTGTCCTTCCGGAGGATTTTGAATTTCTGTCTAAGAACACTTTGCAGGGTCTTCATCTATAGTAATAGAAATTTTCCCTTACTTTTAAAATGCTTCAGGATTTGGAATGAGCCAAACTGTGGGTCATCTAGATTTCTTTCCAAATGGAGGAGAAGAAATGCCCGGATGCCAGAAGAACGTTCTCTCCCAGATTGTTGACATTGATGGAATCTGGGAAGGTAAACTGTCATGCATATACAAATTGTTGGTGAAAGTCTGTGTTTCCTGTTGTTACACTCCTAACCACTTTGGAAATGTTCACATCTCACACTTTTCCTACCAAAGAACTTTTAATGTGTCCTGGAGATTTGGTTCCCATTGGGACAAAAGAGCTGGGGAAAGCTTTCACAGAATCATCGCATTTAAGATTTAATGTTGTGGCACCCAGTTCGGAGAACATATTACTAAACTGCACTTGTGTCTACATGGATCATTCTTTCTCTCAAGTTACTTTTCTGTTCAGTTAAAAACTATCATAACCATAAGCAGTGCTGTAAGTGATTTTGTGCTCTTATCTGCATGAGTTCACTCTCTCTCTACTCATTAGCTCTATATTCTCAGCATTATGGGAGCTTAGAAAGCAAACTCTGTCACTGACGTCATGCATGATTTCACAGGGACTCGTAACTTTTTTGCTTGTAATCACTTAAGAAGTCACGAGTACTATGCTGATAGCATTGTCAACCCTACTGGCTTCGCTGGATTCTCCTGTAATTCTTACGATGTTTTCTCTGCAGTAAGTAGACATGTCTTTGAAATTTGTTTTATTTTTTATTTTGTGCTCTCATTTCTCGAGATCAGAGAGCCACATGCATGTGAAGCACATTCTGTACTGTTATTACCTATGGCTCTGAACCCTTCATTTCAGTTGTATAATTGTCACTTCTCTTAAGTGATGTGACTCACTATGATGATGTCATTCAGTGAACATTCATAGTTTCATAACTATCTTACTAAGTCATCCATATGCATTTTAGTATCTAAAAAGCATTGCACGTTGCCAGGCATGGTGGCACATGCCTTGAATCCCAGTACTCAGGACGCAGAGGTAGGTGGATCTCTGTGAGCTCAAGGGTAATCTGGTCTATATAGTGAGTTCCAGGGCAGCTGGAACTACAATTGAGATCTTTCTCTAAGACTGTTTCTTCATCTATGAATGTAAATTATGTCAGATGCAATGCCTTTGGTAAACCCCTAAAGAATATGACATATGCTAATTATAATAATTAATGGGAAATAATTGTGATGGTTAATATAATATATTGTAATAATCACTATATGAGAGAGGGGAACACATTTTGTTCACCCATGGGTTAGCTATACAGTAAGAACTCCCCTCCCCTCCATTGCTTTAATATTCATTTTATCTTCCTATAAGTAAATTATCCAAAAACTCATCTAGGTTGCAGGCAATGAAAGCATTCTTATTCGACAACATAACAATGTGATTCAGCAGCAACATAGTCTTAATATCTTTTGAAAGAAATATGCCTCAGTCTTGAGATTTCTTTGCTTTTAGACACATTCTTATTCTTTCTTCCAAAAGGTGATGGTCTAGTTGGTGTGTATTCTGCACAGGAAATGGATTGTGAGTCACTGGTACATGGTCTTCTGTTTCATTTTGTATCCAGGTTATATTCCAGTCTTTCCTACTGAATGGTATACTTAAAGGTGAAATCTGCGACTTGATTACTATTCTTTAGAAATACACTTTTGGTAACTACCTTAGAAAACCAACATATGTCTTCCTATCAGATCTAATGTCCCGTTAGCTTGCTAGATGTCTGACCTTGAGACCCGTCCAAGCCTGTCATATGATTTACTGACTGCAGAGTCCTCCATGAGCATTTCCTGTGGAAGAGCTTTCCCCTCCAGAGTGTGAACTTGATTTCCAGCCCTCCCAACTCTGTTCTTTCCTTTCTGTCCCACTTCTGCTACTTTCTATAGCTTCAATTCCAAGAAAGAAAGGGCATTCTCTATTTATGACATAATGACCATTCTCCCTCCACAATGGGAGAATTCAGAGATTTGAACTCACTAATTGTAAGCTAAGGGGATGGAGAAACGCCCGAGTTTAGAACTTTTCACCCTTTATATAGATCATATTTTGCTTTTCAGAAAGCTGATGATCAAGTCTTCTTCTTCTCACACAATCTTTCTAAAATAAATTCTAATGACCGAGCAAGAAAGTGAATGTCTCAGAGCAAAGGGCAAATCTTTAATGTAAATGCATTTATGCAAATTACCCCATTGTGTAGTTTTAATATTTTTGTGTAAATGACCATGAAACTGCAGGATTGTCTTTGAGAATAATGACATACATTGTTACCATTCACTGAGATACCATTAAGCCTCTTTTACCATCAGGAACAGAATTAGTGTTGGCTCTCTTGGTTGTTGAAACATCTGGGAAAAGCTGGTGCCCTGTTAAAAGACAGAGCATCCTTACTGACCATTCCTCTGTTTTCACTAGAACGAGTGCTTTCCCTGTGGAAGTGGAGGATGCCCACAGATGGGACATTATGCTGATAGATTCCCCGGGAAAACAAGTGGAGTGTACCAGAGATTCTATCTGAACACTGGTGACAAGACTAACTTTGCACGTAAGTCTCTAATTTACTCTAAAAAATTATTCACTTTATTCTCTCTCTCTCTCTCTCTCTCTCTCTCTCTCTCTCTCTCTCTCTCTCTCCTCTCTCCAGCTGAGAAGAGGCCTTCCTATGGAACCAGAGCCTTAAAAATACCAGTGAAGTATTCAATCACTGAATGCCACCTATAAATTTTAATAGTTAATACAATGCATGTTATTTTGCTTACTAATAATGTGTGAAATTGCTTTTCCATGCAAAAGTTCTAAGTCATCCACTACTATATGAAAATACTCAGCACCATGCTGGGGGCAATGATGTAATCTGAGCAGCAGAACAGTGAGTGGCTGGACAATTCATGACACAAAAAGAAGTTTCTCCACATCTGATTCTGGTGCTGATGCTGAGACTCTCTGTCCTCTGACCTGGTCATTCTGTTAAAGTTCCACTGAGCAAAATGCTCAGGTTTTGTTCAAGCAGAAAGGAATGCCAGAGGGGTGGTGAGGTGGTACAATGGAAAGAAACTGACAGAGCCAAGAAACATTTAGCACAGGAGATTCAGTGGATCGCTGGGAATGAGGGGGTGAATGTGTGAGTCGGGAGGACAGTCTCTGGGTTTCTTTCCTGAGTGGTAGAAGGAAATTGCTTAAATGCTTAACTGCCTTGTGAGAAGGTACATTGTATCCCACTTGCAATTTGACTAGGACTAACACTAGATGGCAAAAACTGGTTTTCATGATTAACTAGTATCAAAGATTCTTCTGACTACTTAAATAACTGTCCAGTGGAAAGGTGAATTGCAGAAGTTTTAAAATAAAGATTGTTGAGATAAAAAACATGATAGGATTCTAAAGAAGAGTTTCAATGACAATAGAGTGAACTGGCAAAGGTGGCACTCTACAGTTTCCTAACATGTCTAACATCTAACAACGTTCAAACATAAAGTTCAGAAAACAGTCAAAAATAAATGGGTAGGCTAGAAAGTTTTATAATCATGTCTTGTGTATTTGTTTATGGGGTGGTATGGTGTGCTCATGTGTCACAGTACCCTTGTTGAAGTCAAAGGACAACTTGCTGGAGTCAGTTCTACCATGTGGGTCCTCGGATTCAAACTCAGGTTATCAGGCTTCACAGAATACCCCTTTACCTGCTGACCATCTCATCAGTCCTCAGCTGGAAAAGTTTTAGACACAGTGTTTGTCTTAGGCTCTTGGCTTGGAAAAAAAAAATCCAGAAACAAAACAAAACATCTCTGAACACTGGAAAGATTCTGTAGGTATATACTTCCAAATACCTATCTGAACACTTAAGAGAACAATTATTATTTTATTAAAAGAATTACCAACAACATAAGTAGATTATTCAAAATTCCTCAGTTGTGGGGTAGATATTAACTAGTTACAATGTCTCTTTTCTCCAAGCTGATGTTTTTCAAATTTTATTTCCTACCCAGGTTGGAGGTACCAGGTAGCTGTCACGCTGTCTGGACAAAAGGTCACAGGACACATTCTAGTTTCTTTGTTTGGAGATAGAGGAAACTCTAGACAATATGAAATTTTCAAGTGAGTAAGCTGTCAAAATATCACGCTATGCTTCTTAAATGTGAGAATACTGGGAGTGTATGATCTGTGATGTTGATGATCTTTTTCTCTGTTATATGGAGTACCAGTATATGTCACACAAAGAAGGCTATCCTCTCATGTCAGCACATTAACACATTTCAGAAGTTTATTTCTAATTTTTTTCTCTGATATTTTCAGGGGAAGCCTTTTATATTTGCTCTATTGGCTATCATTTGATTTACAATTAATAAATAATTGTTCTCCACAAAACAATACATCTTATAAAGGTTTTATATGAATAACACGGTTTCTTAACTATGAAGAGAACTGTGACTAAAATATATTTGATTCTATATTAAAGTTGAATAAAGTAATTATGAATTATTGTTAGTAAAACCTATGACTCGCTTCAAACACACAGGTGAACTTACTACAGACATTACCACAACAAATGCTCTATCAGTCACCCTGGCCTCAGATACACTGTGAGCTGACTTTATAAACATGTATGTTCATATATACAGGTATGTGTCTATAATTGGATGTATGATTAATTTGTATATATTTCTATGTTCTTCTTCTTAACTTCCCAGGGGCTCGCTGCAGCCAGGCAACACTCATTCCAATGAATTTGACTCTGATGTAGATGTTGGTGATGTTCAGAAGGTTAAATTTATTTGGTACAACAATGTGATCAACCCAACCCTACCCAGAGTTGGAGCATCAAGCATCTCAGTGGAAAGAAATGATGGAAGAGTGTAAGTAATACACACCAGGGGATGAGAAGGGCCAGGTAGTGAGTATTCCCACTAAAGGTCTTTAGATCACACCCCCTGCTGGTATTCTCACCTGCCCCAACCACATCTGCTAAGGCCTTGTGTATCCTTAAGAGAAAGTGTGAAATGTCAGGAATTCCAGTTCCCTTGATCTCTAGATACATAAAAAGGATGTTTTCTTTGGCAGATAGACTTAACTGTGTGTGACTATGTGTGCATTATTCCCAAATCTCATAGGTTCACCAAATTGCCACTTGGGTTGTCAGGCACTCATTTAAGTTATGAAGGGACAGAGGTAGTCTGTTCTCTGTCATGGGTCTTCTTAATGAAGACAAAGGACTAGGAGATCAATCTTCTATTTTAACTGGGACTGGAGTGTCCTAAGCTAATGCTGTTCACCAAGTGAACTATCAGGAGAGAAGACCAGAATAATGATGATACCAATAAGACCTGCAGAGTCTCTGAGTGGTAAGCCAAATTCTGAAGCAGAGAGTGCTGTTTGTTCTGGGATCAAATGTGGTGTCATCCTCCTAAACGCAGTGCGACTCAGGATTCTGGCAAAGATGGAGTCCAAGGCCCCACAGCTCTCAGTTGAAGCAACCCAAAGTTCAGACAAGATCTATAAAACAATTTTCATTGCACTGAGCTTTAAGCAATAGTAGATTGTAATGCCTGACCAAACAAACAAATAAACATAGTGGATTTTAAATTTGTGCCAGTTGACTGTCCTGAGAGATTTTCCAGGATATGGTTCAAATAGAGTTAAATGGGCTCTCAAAGATCCTGGATAAAGATAAGAACTGGGCCCTCAGGCAGTCAGATTTTACTGTAGAGCCTACCAGAATGGAGAACTACAGAGAGACATGGTAATGTTCTGGAAAGCCCCTCAAGTCCTCAGCAGAGTCTGAGGATCACACCTATGTGATCAAAGCAGCCATAGCCACAGAACTAGACACTGGGAAGAACTCAGGACAGCAGTGCCCAGTACTCTCCAGGGGTGGGACTTGAAACTTTTTCCACCAGATGAACTGCAAAAGCTTGACTAAATAGCTTAACATTGGATAGAGTACTTAGGAAGGTCGTATTTCATGCTGTGAACTGAATCACCTAGATTCAGCAAGACTTGAAATGATTAAACTGATTCTAAGTAACCTAACTACATCCACAAAAATATAAATAATATTTCTAGCTATGTCAATTATACAGCAGTTAAAATCCACCATACTTGACATTAACTCAAACATTCTCAGCTATAGAAATAGCAGGACAATACTCCCTATAATGAGGAAAATAGTCTATTAATTAACATTCAACCAGGACTGGCTCAGGTTTTAGGAAAGCTGACCACGATATTAAAATAGTTAATAAATATCTATCCCATATGTTAAAAAAGGAGAAAAATGGCACAGGTTGATGACAGTGTTTGGGGGATGGAAAGATATATATGTATGCATATTTTCCATATATATATATAAATGAGGATAGTATGCATAAATATATATACACACACAATGGAGCATGTGGTACCAGTGTCACAAAGCGTAGAAGAAATAGTAATATAGTATTAGAAGGTCCCTATGCCACATATGAATTTGTATACTGTCATTTGCATGTTTAACATGCAAATTGTATTTTGTTACCAATTCTAATGTAAACACTCTAATAATAAGCAACTAAAGCAAACAAATTAACAAAGGAAATAAAATAACAGTCTCAAAAAGAGCATAAAAAGGCAAGAAAAAAAGAAGAAATACGACAGATCTATATGCAATATATCAGTAATTATATTAAATGAAAGTGGTCTAAACACTACGGTTAGAAGGCAGGGATCATCATTTTGGACTTTTATCATCAATATACAACTGCATTATGTCTACTTTTGATACCTTTTAAACATGAAAGACACAAATAGAAAAAGTGCAAATTGAAACTTGAAGGAATGTTACCATCAATACATTTCAGTGACTAAATTTAAAAACCATTGACAGTACTGAGAATGGGTGGAGTTGAGGGGAATATTGAACCCTCGTCCTCTGCTCATGATGATATAAAATGATAGAACGCTCGGGAAAGTGGGTTCATGACAATCTGTAATAAGCCAAACACACCAGCCTCCTCATACTCAAGAGTCCCTCATGCAGGGCTTTGTTTCTGGAATTTCAGTGGTCAGACAACCAGTATCTCCAAACAGTAAATGGAAAACCTGCCCTTCCTTTCTTTGGGAAGTGATTGACAGCTCCCCTCTAGGCTGTTCTTCCAGCCATGTTGGAGTCTGGGCAGTTGGGGAGGGTGATTCAGTTGTTCAAGCAGAGGTCTCACTCTGAGTCCTCTGTGGCCTGTGGCGCTCTCTGACTACAGCATCAGGGCTGTGGATGGTGAGGGGACAGGTATGGCTGTCTTCATGCCCAGCTCTCCAGCTGTGTGGGAAGAGGTGAAGTTTTGTGTTTTCTGTCCCCAGATTCAATTTCTGCAGTGAAGAAACTGTGAGGGAGGATGTTCTGCTCACCCTCTCTGCATGTTAGGAGACCCCTGACACGTGACCGCTGAGTCTCTATAATAAAATCTAGTAGTGAAACAATACTTTCTGTCTTCTGTCATCAGTGTTGATTATTGCCAGTCAGCCTTCTGGATGAGAGGATAAAACCCCAACTTCTCACTTGTGCTGAAGAGCCATAAATGACTGGTTGTTACCTTTTGCTGTGGCATTTGAGCAGGGGAAGGTGGCCTGCCTGATGGTGCCGTTGTGTCCACTGTTGAAATTATTGATGCTGCTCTGAGCACTTGAGGCAGAGTCCCAGGCTAAGAGCACCTCTCTCCTGATGAGTCTGTGAGTAAAGTGTCAAGATTATCCAGTATTCCAGATACTTCCTGATCAGACATCTCAGGTGACAGCCCAGCAGTAAGTGAGGGTGCAACTGTGAGACAGGTTTGGTCTCTGGTATGGTCCTTCTTCTCCAGCATGGTTCCCCCAGAACCAGTGCCTCTCCTAAGGCCAAAGCCAATGCCCTCCTGCTCTAGTAACACCAGGGCAGGATTCGCATTCATAGTGAGATTTGCTGGGTCCTTGAAGATCTAATTCTCACCCAGCACACTGTTTTCACCTCTCAGCACATTCATCTGCAAATCCATATTCTGAACTTCACAACAAGGACCATTCGAAGATATTCTGTCTGTATCTTGATCTCAGATTACACTATATCACCAGGGTAACAGAACCAGTTCAGTTCTGCCACAAAAACAGACCAGTAGAATAGAAGACACATTGCAGATATAAATCCACATGGCTATAGACATCTAGTATTTGACAAAGGTGTCGAAAGAATTCATTGCAGAAAAGACAGACTATTTAAAAATGGTGCCGATGAAACTGGATAAATATAAAAATAAAAGAATAAAACTAGAACCCTGTTTCTCATCCTACATAAGAATCAGTTTGGGACTGGACAGATGCTCTGCTGTTAAGACCACTGGTTGCTCCTGTAGACAACTCAGATTTGAATCCTAGCACCCACATGGAAGCTAACAACTGTCCTTCACCCCAGAGCCGGGAGAATCTGACACTCTCCTCTGATTTCTGCGGGCATTGCATGACATTGGTGCATTTAGACACATGTAGGCAATGCACTCTCACATGTAAACATAATAAATAAAATACATTTTTGTAAAGAATCATTTCAAATGAGTTAGAAATCTGAAACTCCGAAACTGCCTGGGAAATACTTTAGCATATAGCCATGGACAAGATTTCCGGGAAATGACTCCTATGGCTCCGGAAATAACTGCTTAACTAATCACTGTGGTTACCTGAAATTACAAAGCTTCTGCTTGACAAAGGAATCCAGCAGCAAGTTATGTGACAGCCTACAGAAGGGGGAATAGTCTTTCTCTCTGCGAATCTAATAGGGGATTTCTCCATGTTCTCTCCAGATGTGTAACTCTACAACTTTTGCCCCCAGATTTACTATGTAGGAGCCTAGGATTCAATCCTCTTTTACATAACAGAATCCAAATTTTAAGAGTCTGTATGGGTATTTCATTTTTTACTCAAATCAGTTCAGCAGACATATTGATTGATAGATTTATAGTTAGAGAGGTGGAGTCACACTGGAAAAGAGAAAGAGAATACCCAAAGAAAAGCTATAAGAAAAAAAAACCTGGAATTCCCAAATTCCAGCAAGTAAGAAATTAACATATGTTGTCTACTGTATACCCAGCATAAAACGAAAATATTGGAGTAAATTTAATTTAAAATTTACATTAACTTTTATTTGTAATTATTGAGTTGGACACACCTCGTTCTTCAAAATGGATGAGCGTTCTAGTGGACTAGAGAGGAATTTTGATTTGTAAGCAAAAGAGTATAAGTAAGCAGAAAAAGAGAACAAAAATGATCATTTCAGAGGTATTTTCTTCTCAGAGTTAGAGGGGATTTTATTTATTTGCTTTTATTTTGTGTGTGTGTGTTTTGCCTGCATGTATATAGGTGCCCTGTGTACATGCAGTGCTCACAGAGGTCAGAAGAGGGCATTAGATCCCCTGGAACTGGAGTTTCAAGTGACTGTTAGCTGCCTTATGGGTTCTGGAAACAGAACCCAGTCCTCTGCAAGAGGAGCCAGTGCTTTCAACTGTGAGCCATCTCCTCAGCCCCTTGTACTAGAGATTAACCAGCTTATATGCCCATAAGTCAATGAAAAGACTAAAGAGGGAATTATTTTTTTACAGATAAATGTAAATTTGGGGGCAAAAGTTGTGGAGTAACAAATCGGGAGGGAACATGGCAATATCCCCTGTTAGATATGCAGTTAGAAGGATTATTCCCTCTTCTGTAGCCTGTTAATTCACTTGCTGCTGGATTCCTTTGTCAAACTGCATAATAAAATTCATAGAACACAGCAAAAGTAGTAGGTTTCAAAAATGAGGGTGATTTTATAGTCATTAATTCCTACATTTAAAAAGAAATATCACAATCTAATATCACACCAAACGCTTGAAAATCAGAAAAAAATCAAACTCAAAATTAGTAGAAGGAGAAAAATTATAAAGAGAAGAAGAAATAAATGAAACATGTTAAAAAAAAACATGAGATCAGTAACAGGGAGAGATGCTCTCTAAGGGATCAGTAAAACCAGAAGAACTTTATTTAGAACAGGATCAAAGAGAATAAACAAAGTCAGAGATGAAAAAGGAGGCATTAGCACTGATGCCACAGAAACACAGCATCATGAGAGGCTGCTCTCACAGTGGCACAGCAGCAAACTCTATAATTAAGGAGAAACGGTAAATTTTGGAGACATACACCTATCCAGACTGTAGAAAAGAAATAGAAAATCTGAACACAAGTGAGTGAGGAAATTGTCTTGGTAGCAAAAAGTCTGAAAAAAAAACCTAGGACCTCATAGGTTCAGTGCTTATTTCTACCAAACTTTAAAACAAAAAGAAAATGAAGAAGCAGGAACACTTCTTTGAAAGTTATAAGGTCAACTCCACCCTGAATCAACTAGCAGACATGGCTCTATGTAGATCTGTGGGGCATTCCCAGGAAAGACAGACCTCCTTCCAAATGGGCAACACCTTTATGCATAGGCACAAGTTACATGTTATTAATAATAATTTTATTGGTATCTTGTCACTTTTTGTTTGTTTGCTTTTTGCAGAGCTAAGCGCTGGAACCAGGGCCTATTGCACACACTGTGTATGTGGGCTACGGTTGAAATATATGTCTGGCCCTTTTTTTTTTTTTTTTTACATTTTCAAAATGTCTTGTATTATATCCCTCCTGAGCTGTGTTCCCCAAGAAAGCACAAACCAGAGAATGGGGAAGGTGGGTTTCAAAAAGGACGGTCTACATTGCATACCTGACTGGCAATGTACAGAGAACAGATAGTGAGAACAGTCAGAAAAGTTTGATCTGGGTTGCTGAGGTTTTAAAGTGGGCAAGCCGCTTGCAAGAAGCCTGAATGGGATCGAGCTCCAGTCCTCATCTGGTGGGAGTAGAGCGATGACTACCACAAATTGTCCTTGAACCTCCACTTTATGCTCTTAACTGCACGTATCCACACAGGAACACACATAATGAATAAACACATGTGATTTTAAAATGTATTCTTATATATTATTTTTGTTTTAAGTGTGTATGAGTGTATTGCTTGCATCTTTGTCAGTACACCCGCATCATGCAATGTCTGTAGAGGTCGGAAGAGCATGTTGAATTTCTCTGCAACTGGATTTACAGATGGTTAATTTGGGTGCTGAGAACTGAACCCAGGTCCTCTGCAAGAGCAGTCAGTGCTCTTAACCCCTGAGCCATCTCTCCAGCCCCTCATTTGTAATTTTTAAAAAGTAGATGCTTAAGAAACTGCAGTGATGATTTAGGAAAGAAATGATTGCCATATTCAATATCATAGAGATTTTTATTTTTAGATGATAAAATTGCCTTCAGAGTAATAGAGAATATTCAATTAAAATGAGACAGCAGCCCTAAATTGCTGAGCCCTTCTGTCTGCTTGCTCTTGACCACTCTTTAGAACAATACTAGACTAGCACAAGCCAGGAGAACATGACTTTCTACATGTTGACACCAACAGGTCAGCTGAGGTTAGAGGGGGCAATTATTGTCTCTGGACTGAGCTCTGTTACTGACCAACGGTATGAGCCAGGAAAGGTGATGCGAGCACTCTAAACTGTACCGTATTCATACGAAAAATAGCCAGACCTCCCCCCAGATCCAGAGTTGAAATAGATGCAAAACTGTGTGTGAAGGGAAACTTAAATGGTGTTATAAACTTAGGTGTGCTTATTTTTGTTTCCTGTGCATAACTGCGAAGTGTTGGTTACAATTTCACTCCTGAAGTCAGACCCTTCATCTTCGACGAGAGGTTGCTCAGAAGTTACAAAGCACTAACAACCCCCTCTAGTCACAGCATGTTTTTTCTTGGGAAACTTTGGGATTGTAGGCAAACGTGGCCTCCTTCCCACTGGCAGACTTGGCTGTGGCTGAGCTAGATAAGGAGAGCTCGGGACAGGCTCTCTGAAGGCTGAGTAAATGAGGCCCAGTTTGGCTCAAGTGCTGGTTATCGGGCCACACAGGTGTTTCCGGCCATTTTTTCCCCTTACCTGGAGATTGGTGTCATGAGGTTACCAGAGCCAGAGCATTACCTAGGGAAGATTGAATGACTCTGAAAACAGAGTTACTTTGTTAGAAACTTCCAGTCTGACATTTTATGTTTTTAAATGTCCAGAAGGGTTGGGAAGTTGATTAGGTTGGTGAAATGCTTGCTCTGTAGGGCTGGACAGGTCCAGCAGAGTATATCCCTTTACCGTAGAGCTGGGAGGACAGAGACAGGAGGATCCCTGGAGTTCCTTGGTCATCTACCCTTTCAGTATTGGTGTTCCACTTCTACCTGCAGTGGAGGATGGGAAGCAGGCTAGGTCTGGTTCCTGCAGGAGGATGTCAGTGATCTCTGCCCCATAGCACAGTAACAGAAACCCCAGATAAGTATTTCTTGACCGTTTCCTAAGATCAAGTGTATAAAGGCCCAACAGCAGATGTGTGGGCTGAGTTATTGAATATACTTGATAAAATTTCACTACTCAGTGCTGGAGAGATGTTTCAACAGTTAAGAACTCTGGCTGTTCTTGCAGATCGGGGTTTGAACCCCAGCACCCACATGGCAGCTAACAACCCTTTGAACTCCAGTTCCTCTTCTGTCTTCTGTGGGAATTGCACAACCTAAATGCACTTGCATACATGTTGGCAATGCATATATACACATAAAAATAAAAATAATAAGTAAATCAATTGATGAAAATTTTACCACTCAGCTAAAGAGTTCAGCAGGACTGGATTTGGGGGAAGCCACTAATACATGCCTGACATGATAGACATCAGATTGTCCTCTCCAGCTGCTAATCTTTCTGAAACATTCTCAAATCTAAATCTTTTCTAACTTTGAACTCTGTTTCTGAGTGTGGTGAATTAAGTCTACAGCCTACATATAAAACGGTCATGATATGCGTGGGTTAAATCATGGGTCATCTAAAAATGTCTGTTCATAGTTATTTTGAGACAGTAATTCTCCCCAGTGTAAAGTGTTTCGTGATACACAGAATGAATGCTGTCTCCTGTGGGACAGGTCTGTAGGGTCGACACAGAATTGTCAGGAGCAATTTCTACAGACTCGGGGCTCCGGTCCTTAGCTGCTTTAGGAGAGATTTTCCTTCTGCTTTTCTGATTTTTGCTTAATTGAAAAAAGTCTATGGAAAGACCATTCAGAGTCTTTACTGTGGGACTGTGCGGGCAGTCGTCACATGGCAATTATGGAAACCCATTGCTTTCATGTTCACTCTGCGTACTCATTTATTCAACAGGGACCTTCAAGGGCCTGCATGCAGCAAGCTCAGGTCTGCATGTTCATCTGTGGCAAAATGTCCTGGATGATGCTCCTTGTGACCCAGAGCCATGTGGGGTAGGTCTCAACTGAAGGGAGGGTTAAAGGAAGGTGTGTTTGCCAGTCTGGGAATGGGGGTGTTTAAGCTAAGAGAAGGACTGGCTACGAATATGCCAGCACTCTCGTCATGGAGATTTATTTCTATATTGATTTTCATCTTTCTTTTGCCACATTATCTTTCTCTCTCTCTCTCTCTCTCTCTCTCTCTCTCTCTCTCTCTCTCTCTCTCTTTCTCCGTCTCTCTCTCCCCCTCCCTTACTTTGTGTGTGTGTGTGTGTGTGTGTGTGTGTGTGTGTGTGTGTGAGATCTGTGTTCCGTTCCCTCAGAGCCCAGAAGAGAGTGTCAGATCCCCTGGAGCTGGAGTTGACATTGTGAATGGCCTAGCATGGCTGCTGGGAAGGGAATCAGGTTCTCTGGAAAACCCAAAGCGTTCTGTAACCCAGCACCCTCTTTTTAGTCCCCTGCCATTTTTTCTTGAGCTTTCTAGTACTGAGACATGAAAACATTTCTCGTCTTCCCTCTATCTATTGAATTTTATCAGGGGGCTGAATTATTAATTGGCCATTTTTAACCTACAAATGTAGCAATTTTGGGTACAAATTAATCTGGCTCTGTGATTGCAGTCAGGCTAAAGGATGATGGTGTCTTAAAATACTGACATTCTACCGCAGTTTTCAAAAATTCATTTCAGCCAGTCTACTAGGAACTGAAACCACACTAAGCGTGATCTGTCAGATTACTTTCTTAGTATTTTTTCTGAAACCATTGTTTGCAAAAATTTGTTCTTTTTTCCAGAGATGGGCTCACTGACCACACCCTATGCTCTCAGAGACACCTCCAATTCTTGTCTCCACCTGTTCCTCATTCTTGTTATCCTTGAGAAAATGATGAGTATTTAGAACTATCAAGAAAAGCCATCACTTGCTGTTCTAGAAGAAATGCACTCTCTCAAATGTAGGCTTCATTTCTGTTTGAGGGGCTGGAATGTAACAGAAAAATCTACAGGTACTGGTATATCTCAGTGCTGGCTTTTAAGTTGGCTAACGTCAGGTCTGTGGAAATCAATTGACTGCCCACACACACATACACACACACACACACACACACACACACACACACAAACACACACACATACCACGCACACACCACAGAGTCCTGTGCACTGAACTTTAAAATAAGGATGGTGAAGAGAAGTTTCCTTATAGTAAAAAGACAGATGCTGTATGGTCTCTCTAGTTCGTGGAACTCCTTCCTAATGGTTAGACACATGGACTCAGGGGAGAGCAATGTGAGTGGAGTCAAAAAACTAGAAAGGGATCCATGAGAGAGTGAAAAGATGCTTTAAGGCTGAGGGGTTGAGGAGGAGGCAGATGAAATGCAAAGTAGAAGTTATAAATGAGGTGAAATGGAGAAAGGGAGGCAGTCAGAGAGATGAGTAGAGCAGAAGATGGTCTCTACCAAACAAAATATGTATAAGGCCACAAGGAATCTTTGTATGCATGAATTTAAAAACAAATAAATGAATTAATTCATTTTTCAGAAGATGGTGGTTCTGAGCCGTACATAAACACACTAGAGAACCTTCCATACCTACCACTTTCCCGTCTTCCCGTAAACACCTTGGAACACTCGATCTACTCCAGAAGCCTGGGCTTATCTGGGATTAAAATTAGAAGTATGTCCTTGGAACCCTCTCTCTTTTCTTGTCATTTTTCCATGGCGCTATTAGAAAAGATAAAACTCTCCTATAAAAGGACATCTCAGCATTGCCTTGTTGTCCATGAAACCTGACGGATCCGCCACGGTGAGTCAGGAACATGATCTCCAGACTCCTTTAGAGAATGCACCCATTTCCTCCCCAGTGTCTGATGGACATGGATGATGACTGTCTTCTGACACCTTAGTTCATGGGACTCAGCCCTGTTCTTACCTCTATGCAGATGCTGCTGCTGTGGACCCTTTCAGTGCTGCTGGGAGCAGTGGCCGGTAAGAAAGATGTTTGCGTAGAGATGAGGGAGGCTACTGCACCGTCCTTCCTAGAAGGCTGTGACAGCTGGACTCTGCATTTAGCACTTCTGATGTTGAATCTTACATTTATCCCCTATAACTCTACGACACTGAGCAAAATCCTTAAGCCATCTGAAGTTCAGGATCTTTGTGTATGACTCAGGGATAAGGGTATCCTTCTAATGGAATGACTGTGAAGCTGAAGGCAGAGAAGCAGGTCATCCTGTCCACCATACCTGTGACCGGGCCTGATATTGCTCCAGAACCTCCTATGAGATTGGTTCCTTCATGTAACTGCATGCCAGATGACACCGGTGTTTGACTATTTGTGATGTTTGTTTGGTGGTTTGAGATTACCTTCTTCATCACAGGAGTCCCGGATGGTCCTTAAACCAGGACAGACACCTATGTGCTCAGCCAAGTTAGAGATACACAGTGTGTCTCTTGCATGAAATGTCACAACTGCACTAGTACAAAGCCTGATGGTGGTTCATAGTAGCTGAGAGCCTGCAACACATACCTCCTGGGCATGTCCATACCTTGGCACCGAGAGCCAAAGATGTCACATTGTCTAGAAGCTAAATTTGATCCTTGATCTGGGCCTGAGCAGACAGGAGGGAGTAACAGGGTCCCCTGAGGCAGAAGATGGAGCAGCAGCCTGTCTGTGGCAGAGGCTATCCTCTGAGGCTTCTTTTTGAGTGAGCAGGAGGGGGTTTGGGAAAGCAGAGGAAGCATATCCTCTACAAGATATGATGCAATCTCTGCTTCCCTTGAAAGACCATTTAAAGAAATATTCTGGTTAAATTAACATCCTTGAAATGTTTGTGGGTGGTTTCAGGAAAAGAAGTCTGTTATGACAGACTTGGATGCTTCAGTGATGAAGCCCCATGGTCAGGAACTGTGAATAGACCTTTGAAAGCACTGCCCTGGAGCCCATCACAGATCAACACCCGCTTCTTCCTGTACACCAATGAGAACCCAGACAACTACCAGGTAGGAAAACTCATGGTTCCAGGTCTTAGTTCCACCTGCCTTATGTAGTTAGTAGTAATATTCAATATTCCAGAACAAAGGAGAGTGCAATTTGTATTTCTGAGACTTATAGGGCCATCAGATTGACGACTATTTTGTAAAAGTGCCATTCACTTCTTATTATTCTTGCCCTATCTTCAGTGAACCACTTAAAAAATTACATATACACAGATATACTAAATATACATATTCATGCCATATGCATATATATGAGGAAGAATATGTTATATTTCTATATTCTATATAAACTTTCCCAAGATATTAGTGTACCTATTATATATATAAAATGTATACATATAGGATGTATCCACTAATGATTATGCATCTTAACAATATTTGATTGGAAATTGATATACATTCTTAGAGAAAACACTCTTCAATTTTGCATATTGATGCTTTCTGGAGCGGCAATAAGGTGAACTGTGACTTCAGTAGACAGGAGACAGTAGTAACGAATCACAAATCCCACTTATCCACAACCACGAATGTGAACCACTGCCACGTTTAGTGTGCACTATGACTAAGATATAATTGAAGATGGTTTAGGTGTTTACAATGCATTTTGAACTTTGATATTTTCAGGCCAGGTATTTAACACTTGAGAGGTAGACACTGGGAGGATCAGGAGTTCAGGGCCATCCTTGGTTACATAGAGAGTTGAGGCCCTCTGGACTACACAAGACCCGGGCAAAACAAAAACCAAAAATCAAACCAAAACAAAACACAATACAAAACAAAACCCTAAGCACTTACAATATTTTCAGCTTTAAATGGACTTATTGGGAAATTATACCAACATACTGGCACATAGCTGGAGGAACATTTGTGCACATATATGTCTCATAATGTTGGATAGGCATTATAGATATGTAGATACAGTTGTATGAAGACTTCTGTTGAAGACTAGGTCTTAATGAGAGACACTGTAGAAGACATAATCTGAGTTGAACAACTCTAAGAGGACAGTACCAACTTGGGGCTGATTGTGAATATTTTGCTGACATGGGTACATATAAGTACTTCTGGAGGCTACTTGAAGAAACGTGACCTGAAACACTTTTCTCTGCCAAACAGCAAATCACTGCAGATGCATCAGTTATCAAGAGCTCCAATTTCAAAACAAATAGGAAGACCCGTTTTATTATCCATGGATTTACTGACGAGGGAGAAGGATCCTGGCTCTCCAATATGTGCAGGGTGAGACCTCGTGCTGTCTAAGGGAACGTAGTCTCTGGAGTTGGCCACCGGCAGGGCAGTGGACCCAGTGAAGGAGGACATGTGATGGTCACCACCACAGTGGGGGCTCAGGATTCCTGAGCCTGGAACTCCACAGAGGAGGTGGATCAGGTGGTTGTGTGTGCACGGGCCTGGGACGGTCAGGACAGCGAGGTGGGAGGTACTTGGTGACTGCAGGAAGTAGTTATTTAATAATCAATACAGTGACCTTTCCAACTTCAACAACAGAATCTATACTGGAGGTGCATGCCCGTTGGTCAGAGACCTCTTCTCTGGCCTTTAATTTTCATGGGATGATACACTGCTTACAACATTTTTCTTGGAATCAAATGTCTATGTATCTGTTGTAATTGCAATCCTCAAATTTAGTTCCCATAATGCCCAAGCCCCTGGTTGGGAGCCAATGTTCAACTTGAAGAGGAATACTTTAACCATTATAGACTAAGTGTTCTGATCATAGCTTTGGGATTAAAAGTGTTATGATATTGTTTGGGTCCTAGGCAGAATTTACCCAATCTTCAAATATGCTAATTAGTAATGAATAAAGATCCTGGATTATTAATATACATACTGTGCCTCTTCCATCAGAACATGTTCCAAGTGGAGAGTGTGAACTGCATCTGTGTGGACTGGAAAGGTGGCTCTCGAACTACATATACCCAGGCTACCCAGAACGTTCGGGTTGTGGGGGCAGAAGTGGCCTATTTGGCTAATGCCCTTCAGGTAACTAATCCTGTGTTGTTTAAAAGCCCTTAGACACTGCTTTCTGGACTGTCCTTCCACAACAAAAGACATAGGTATAATCTAGATTTAGACTTCATGAACAACTCATTTAATTCAATAAAATAGTTCTTACTTTTAATTAAATAAACATACTCAAGGAACTAGATAAAAGATATTTCCTGCATTCTGCCAGTATTTTCGTTGTTAGTTTGGTTCTGGAGCTGGATTTCAGGGCACGACTCATATTAGGCAAACAGTCGATTGAGAAGCTATAGCACCAGCCTACTTTAGTTTTGTCAGTCAGTTTAATGTGGCAAAATCAACCCCACATTTACATTTATTTTTTGTTTTTTTATTTTTATTTTTAATAATTATCTTTTTATTTTTATTTTATGTATATGAGTGTTATGCCTGCATCTACATACGGGCGTCCCTGTCATTCAGTGTCCACAGAGGACAGAAGATGGTGTCTGTTCCCCTGGAACTGGAGTTACAGATGATTGTTAGCTGCCACGTGGGTGCTAGGATTTGAACTCAGGTCTTCTGCAAAGCAGACAGTGCTCTTAACTGCGGAGTCATCTCTCCAGCCCCGATTTTTTCTTTTATAAAATTTATTTATATTTATGCTTGTGGTATGTGTGTGCGTGCATGCGCGTGTGTACAAAGTGTCACTTAGTGTCTTCCTCAATCATTCTTTCTTATTTTTTGAGACATGGTGTGTCTCTGAACATGGAGCTCATCGATTCTGTTTGTTGGCTGATGAGCTCTAAGAATCTGCCTGTCTCTGCCTCCTCAGTGCTGGGATTATAGGCATGTGCTGCCACACCCTGCTTTAATGTGTGTATTGTTAGTCCAAACCCAAGTGTTCACACTTATGAGGCAAGCACTTTACAGAGTAGTTCATATTTACATTTGTATTTTTCAAGAGAAGCAAAGGACAACAAGCTGAGCTGACTGAATGACAGAAAAGTTAGCAAAGGTTAAACTTCAGTGTGCATAAGTACATGCTTCATAGTTTCCTGATCCAAATACTTGCTCCGTTTCATCTGTGTAACAACCCATCATGGCCTTTACAGGTTCCCTCTGTAGTAACAGAACACAGTAGAACTTTATGTCCACTAGTTTAAATGTTAAACCATCTCATTTCTTTTTTTTAAAAAAAATACTTTATCATCATGTTTATTTTATGTGTTTGAGTGTATTTCTTGTGTGTATGTAATTGTAGCTGTGTGATGCAATGCTTAGGGAGGTTAGAAGAAGGTGCTGGATTCCTCTGGAACTGAGTTACGAAAGGTTGTTAGCTGCCATGTGAATGTTAGGAATCAAACCCAGGTCCTCTCAAAGGGCAACCAATGCTCTCAACTGCTGAGCCATCTCCAGCCCTGACAATCTCATGTCTTTATTTCAACTGTGAGGAAAGGGATGCAAGGAATGCTTTGAAGGGTCAGTGTGCCCCGAAAACATGAAGGTTTGGGGTTACTCTTTTGGTCCATCCGGTATTCTGCTTATTTGGAGGCATTTTAAAGTCTTTCTTTCCAACAGTCTTTACTCGGATACTCGCTTGGTAACGTCCACCTCATTGGTCACAGCCTGGGTTCCCATGTTGCTGGTGAGGCTGGAAAGAGGACTTATGGTGCCATTGGACGAATCACAGGTGGGTTCAACAGCAAAAGCTACAGTATTAGTCCTCGTGCATCCTCTACAGGGGGCCACAGAGAACACAGGAGAGGGGTATGTGGGGCCTGCTCTGTTCTCATTACCCTGGCTCAATCCTGTCATGTGATCAGCACCCAGAACCTTATGGTGTGGTTGAGATTTTGCTTTACTGTTAACAATCTTCAGTCATCATCACACTATTTGACAACATCCAGAATCATTATGTTCATTTCTTTGTCCTGGACATGTAGAGAACGGTCACTTATTCTCCTTGATTTCTAACCTGTGCTACTGGCTTTTTTTTTTTTTTTTTTTTTTACTTTGGAAAAGTTGGTTGCATTTGAGCTGATGGGAACATCTAGAATTGTTGTTAAATTTTCTCAAAAAGTCCTTGGAGAACTTTTTTGCTCACGGTTTACAAGTGGTCTCCACAGCCTGCTCTGACAGGTGCAGCTGCCACGCCAGGCTGTGGACTCAGAGACAAAGAGCCATGACTCTGCTTCCTAGACGATTCGAGTCTAATAGAAATTGATTTATTCTGGAGAGTCTTTAGTCCTGTGTCTCCTAGGGTCAGCCATTCTTTTTGGTGTGCTAGTGACCAAGCTCCCCTCCCCCAAGATGAAGTTGGGAAGTATTTCATCTTTCACAGCTCAGGGCAATAGCTGATACAATGGAGAAAAATTACAATGTACAAAAACTGACGTAACTAGCGACATATACTACTTGCTTCAGGGTTGGATCCAGCTGAACCTTACTTTCAAGATACACCTGAAGAAGTCCGTTTGGACCCCAGTGATGCTCAGTTTGTGGATGCAATTCACACAGATGCTGCCCCAATAATCCCCAACTTAGGTGAGGGCCCCAACTTGTCCTTCTGGAGGATTTTGAATTTCTGTCTAAGAACACTTTGCAGGATCTTCATCTGTAGTAATAGAAACTTTCCCTTACTTTTAAAATGCTTCAGGATTTGGAATGAGCCAAACTGTGGGTCATCTTGATTTCTTTCCAAATGGAGGAGAAGAAATGCCCGGATGCCAGAAGAATGTTCTCTCCCAGATTGTTGACATTGATGGAATCTGGAAAGGTAAAACTGTCATGCATACACAGATTGTTGGTGAAAGTCTGTGTTTCCTGTTGTTACACTCTTAACCACTTTGGAAATGTTCACATCTCACACTTTACATACCAAAGGACTTTGTAGTGTGTTCTGGAGATGTAGGTTCCCATTGGGACAAAAGAGCTGGGGAAAACTTTCACAGAGTCATCGCATTTACGATTTAATGTTGTGGCACCCAGTTCGGAGAACACATTACTAAACTGCACTTGTGTCTACATGGATCATTCTTTCTATCAAGTTACTTTCCTGTACAGTTAAAAACTATCACAACCCTAAGCAGTGCCATAAGTGATTTTATGCTCCTATCTCCATGAGTTCACTTTATCTCTACTAATTAGCTCTATATTCTCAGCATTATGGGAGCTTAGAAAGCAAAGTCTGTCACTGATGTCATGCATAATTTCACAGGGACTCGTAACTTTTTGGCTTGCAATCACATGAGAAGTCTCGAGTATTATACTGATAGCATTGTCAACCCTACTGGCTTTGCTGGATTCTCCTGTAATTCTTACGATGTTTTCTCTGCAGTAAGTAGACATGTCTTTGAATTTTGTTTTCTTTTTGATTTGGTTCTCTCATTTCTGGAGATCAGAGAGCCACATGCATGTGGAGCACATTCTGTACTGTTGTTACCTATGGCTCTGAACCCCTCATTTCAGTTGTATAAGCGTCACTTCTCTTAACTGATATGACTCACTATGATGATGTCATTCAGTGAACATTCATAGTTTCATAACTATCTTACTAAGTCATCCATAGCTAAAAAGCATTACAGGTTGCCAGGCATGGTGGCACATGCCTTGAATCCCAGCACTCGGAAGGCAGAGGGCAGGTAGATCTCTGTGAGCTCAAGGGTAATCTGGTCTATATAGTGAGTTCCAGGGCAGCTGGAACTACAATTGAGATCTTTCTCTAAGATTGTTTCTTCATTTCTGAATGTAAATTATGTTGGATGCAATGCCCTTCGTAAACCCCTAAAGGATATGACATTTGTTAATTGTAATATTTAATGGTAAATAATTGCGATGGTTAGTATAATATATTGTAATAATCACTATATTGAGAGAGGGGCACACATTTTGTTCACCCATGGGTTAGCTATACAGTAAGAACTCCCCTCCCCTCCATTGCTTTAATAATCATTTTATCTTCCTATAAATAAATTATCCAAAAACTCATTTAGGTTGCAGGCAATGAAAGCATTCTTATTCAACAACATAACAGTTTAATTCAGCAGCAACATAGTCTTAATATTCTTTTGAAATAAAAATGCCTCAGTCTTGAGAGTTCTTTGCTTTTAGACACATTCTTATTCTTTCATCCAAAAGGTGACGGTCTAGTTGGTATGTATTCTGCACAGGAAATTCGTTGTGAGTCATTGGTGCATGGTCTTCTGTTTCCTTTGGGCTCCAGGTTATATTCCAATCTGTTCTATTGATTGGTATACTTAAAGGTGAAATCTGGGACTTGATTAACTCTTCTTCGGAAATACACTCGGTAACTGATCTTCTGGTAACATACGTCTTCCTATCAGATCTAATGTCCCCTTAGCTTGCTAGATGTCTGACCTTGAGACCCGTCCAAGCCTGTCATATGATTCACTGACTGCAGAGTCCTCCATGAGCATTTGCTGTGGAAGATCCTTCCCCTTCAGAGTGTGAACTTGATTTCTAGCCCTCCCGACTCTGTTCTTTCCTTTCTGTCCCTCTTCTATCCCTCTCTATAGTTCCTGTTCCCAGAAGGAACAGGACTTAATGACCAATGGGATCATTCTCCCTCCACAATGGGAAAATTCGGAGATTTGAACTCACTAAATGTCAGCTAAGGGGATGTAGAAAGGCCTGAGTTTAGAACTTATCACCCTTTGAAGAGATCATATTTTGCTTTTCAGAAAGCTGATGATCAAGTCTTCTTCTTCTCACACAATCTTTCTAAAATAAATTCTAATGACCAAGCAAGAAAGTGGATGTCTCAGAGCAAAGGGCAAATGTTTAATGTAAACGCATATATGCAAAATATCCGATTGCATAGTTTTAATATTTGTGTGTAAACGACCATGAAACTTCTGGATTGTCTTTGAGAATAATGACATACATTGTTACCATTCACTGAGATACCATTAAGCCTCTTTTAGCATCAGGAACAGAATTGGTGTTGGCTCTCTTAGTTGTTGTAACATCTGGGAAAAGATGGTGCCCTGTTAAAAGACAGAGCATCCTTGCTGACCTTTCCTCTGTTTTCACTAGAACAAGTGCTTCCCCTGCAGAAGTGGAGGATGCCCACAGATGGGACATTATGCTGATAGATTCCCCGGGAAAACAAGTGGAGTGTACCAGAGATTCTATCTGAACACTGGTGACAAGAGTAACTTTGCACGTAAGTCTCTAATTTGCTCTAAAAAGTTATTCACTTCATTGTTTCTCTCTCTCTCTCTCTCTCTCTCTCTCTCTCTCTTTCTCTCTCTCTCTCCAGCTGAGAAAAGGCCTTGATATGAAACCAGAAGAGGCCTTGATATGAAACCAGAGCCTTAAAAATACCAGTGAAGTGTTCAATCACTGAATGCCACCTCTAGCCATAAATTTCAATAGTTAATACAATGCATGTTATTTTGCTTACTAATAATGTGTGAAATTGCATTTCCATGCAAATTTTTAAGTCATCCACTACTATGTGAAAATACTCCGCACCATGGTTGGGACAATGATGTAATCTGAGCAGCAAAGCAGTGAGGGGCCGGACCATTCATGAGGCAAAAAGAAGTTTCTCCACATCTGATTCTGGTGCTGATACTGAGACTTCCTCTCCTCTGGCCTGGTCATTCTCTTAAAATCACACTGAGCAAAATACTCAGGTTTTGCTCAAGCAGAAGGGAATGCCAAAGAGGTGGTGAGGTGGTAAAATGGAAATAAACTTACAGAGCCAAGAAATATTTAGCACAGGAGATTCAGTGGATGGCTGGGAATGAGGGGGTGAATGTGTGAGTCGGGAGGACAGTCTCTGGGTTTCTTTCCTGAGTGGTAGAAGGAAATTGCTTGGGTGGGATTTCAGGTGGTTAAGAGCCTTGTGAGAACTACAGGTACATTGTATCCCACTCCCAATTTGACTAGGACTAACACTAAATGGCAAAAACTTGTTTTCATGATTAACTAGTATCAAACATTCTTCTGACTCCTTAAATACCTGTCTAGTGGAAAGTTGAATAGCAGAACTTTTAATATATAGATTGTTGAGACAAAAATCATGGTAGGATTTTAAAAAGGAGTTATCAATGAAAATAGAGTAAATTGGCAAAGATGGCACCATCCACAGTTTTCTAACATTTCTAACATCTAACAACCTTCAAGCATAAAGTTCAGAGAACAGTCAAAAATAAATGGGAAGGCAAGAAAGTTTTACAGTCATGTCTTGTGTATTTGTTTATGGGGTGGTATGGTGTGCTCATGTGTCACAGTACCCTTGTTGAAGTCAGAGGACAACTTGCTGGAGTCAGTTCTACCATGTGGGTCCTGGGGTTCAAACTCAGGTTATCAGGCTTAACAGAAGACCCGTTTACCTGCTGACCATCTCATCAGTCCTCAGCTGGAAAACTTTTAAACACAGTGTTTGTCTTAGGCTCTTGGCTTGGAAAAAAAAAAAAAAACGCCAGAAACAAAACAAAACATCTATGAACACTGGAATGACTCTGTAGGTCTACACTTCCCAATACCTATCTCAACAGTTACAACCATTATTATTTTATTAAAAGAATTACAACAACATAAGTAGATTATTCAAACTTCCTCAGTTGTGAGGTAGATATTAACTAGTTTCAGTGTCTCTTTTCTCCAAGCTGACGTTTTCAAATTTTACTTCCTACTCAGGTTGGAGGTACCAGGTAGCTGTCACGCTGTCTGGACAAAAGGTCACAGGACACTTTCTAGTTTCTTTGTTTGGAGATGGAGGAAACTCTAGACAATATGAAATTTTCACGTGAGTAAACTGTCAAAATATCACTCTATGCTTCTTAAATGTGAGAATACTGGGAGTGTATGATCTGTAATGTTGATGATCTTTTTCTCTTTTATATGGTGTACCAGCATATGTCACACAAAGAAGGCTATCTTCTCATGTCAGCACATTAACACATTTAAGAAGTTTATTTCTAATTTTTTGCTCTGAAGTTTTCATTGGAAGCCTTTTATATTTGCTCTGTTGGCTATCATTTGATTTACAATTAATAAATAATTATTCTCCACAAGACAGTACATCTTATAAATATTTTATAAGGAAAGCACAATTCCTTAACTGTGAAGAGAACTGTGACTAAAATATATTTGAGCCTATATTAAGGTTGACTAAAGTAATTATGAGTTATTGTTAGTAAAACCTATGACTCGCTTCAAATACACAGGTGAACTTACTTAAGACATTAGAACAACGAATGCTCTATCAATCACCCTCGCCTCAGATATACTGTGAGCTGACTTCAGAAACATGTATGTGCATATATACGGGTATATGTGTATAATTAGATGTATGATTAATTTGTATATATTTCTATGTTCTTCTTCTTAACTTCCCAGGGGCTCCCTGCAGCCAGGCAACACTCATTCCAATGAATTTGACTCTGATGTGGATGTTGGTAATGTTCAGAAGGTTAAATTTATTTGGTACAACAATGTGATCAACCCAACCCAACCCAGAGTTGGAGCATCAAGCATCTCAGTGGAAAGAAATGATGGAAGAGTGTAAGTAATACACACCAGGGGATGAGAAGGGCCAGGTAGTGTGTATTCCCACTAAAGGTCTTTAGATCACACCCTCTGCTGGTATTCTCACCTGCCCCAACCACATCTGCTAAGGCCTTGTGTATCCTTAAGAGAAAGTGTGAAATGTCAGGAATTCCAGTTCCCTTGATCTCTAGATACATAAAAAGGATGTTTTCTTTGGCAGATAGACTTAACTGTGTGTGACTATGTGTGCATCATTCCCAAATCTCATAGGTTCACCAAATTGCCACTTGGGTTGTCAGGAACTCATTTAAGTTATGAAGGGACAGAGGTAGTCTATTCTCTGTCATGGGTCTTCTTAATGAACACAAAGGACTAGGAGATCAATCTTCTATTTTAACTGGGACTGGAGTGTCCTAAGCTAATGCTGTTCACCAAGTGAACTATCAGGAGAGGAGACCAGAATAATCATGATACCAATAAGAACTGCAGAGTCTCTGAGTCGTAAGCCAAATTCTGAAGCAGAGAGTGCTGTTTCTTCTGGGGTCAAATGTGGTATTATCCTCGTAAATGCAGTGAGATTCAAGATTCTGGCAAAGAAGGAGTCCAAGGCCCCACAGCTCTCAGTGGAAGCAACCTAAAGTTCAGACAAAATCCATAAAACAATTTTCATGGCACTGAGCTTTAAGCAATAGTAGATTGTAATGCCTGACCAAACAAACAAATAAACATAGTGCTTTTAAAAATTGTTGCAGTTGACTGTCCTGAGAGATTTACCAGGATATGGTTCAAATAGAGTTAAATGGGCTCTCAAAGATCCTGGATAGAGAGGTAAGAACTGGGCCATTAGGCAGTCAGATTTTACAGTAGAGCCTACAGAACAGAACTATACGTAAACACCTTAATGTTCTGGAAAGCCCCTCAAGTCCTCAGCAGAGTCTGATGAGCACACCTATGTGATCAAACCAGCCATAGCCGCAGAACTAGACACTTGGAAGAACTCAGGACAGCAGTGCCCAGTACTCTCCAGGGGTGGGACTTGAAACTTTTTCCACCAGATGAACTGCAAAAGCTTCACTAAATAGCTTAACATTGGATAGAGTATTTTGGAAGGTCATATTTCATGCTGTGAACTGAATCACCTAGATTCAGCAAGACTTGAAATGATTAAACTGATTCTAAGTAACCTAACTACACCGCACAAAAATGTAAATAAGATTTCTAGATATGTGAATTATACAGCAGTTAAAATCCAGAATACTTGACATTAACTCAAACATTGTCAGCTACAGAAATAGTAGGACAATACTCCCTATAATGAGGAAAATAAGTCAATTAATTAACATTCAACCAGGACTGGCTCAAGTGTTAGGATAGCTGACAAGGATATTAAAATAGTTAATAAATATCTATCCTATATGTTTAAAAAGGAGAAGAATGGCACAGGTTGATGACAGTGTTTTGGGGGATGAGAGGATATATATGTATGCATATTTGCATATATATAAAAATGAGGATAGTATGCATATATATATACAAATGGAACATGTGGTACCAGTGTCACAAAGAGTAAAAGAAATAGTAATACAGTATTAGAAGGTCCCTATGCCACACATGAATTTGTATACTATCATTTTCATGTTTAACACGCAAATAATATTGTGTTATCAATTCTAAAGTAAACACTCTAATAATAAGCAACGAAAGCAAACAAATTAACAAAGGAAATAAAATAACAGTCTGAAAAAGAGCATAAAAAGTCAAAGAAAACAAGAAGAATTATGACAGATCTATATGCAAGAGATCAGTAATTATATTAAATAAAACGGTGTAAACACTACGGTTAGAAGGCAGGGATCATCATTTTGGACTTTTATCATCAATATACAACTGTATTATGTCTCCTTTAGATACCTTTTAAACATAAAAGACACAAATAGAAAAAGTGCAAATTGAAACTTGAAGGAATGTCACCATCAATACATTTCAGTGACTAAATTTTAAAAGCATTGACAGTACTGAGAATGGGTGGAGTTGAGGGGAATATTGAACCCTCGTCCTCTGCTCATGACGATATAAAATAATAGAACGCTCGGGAAAGTGGGTTCATGACAGTCTGTAAAAAGCCAACACACCAACCTACTCACACTCAGAGTCCCTCAGGGAGGGCTTTGCTTCAGGAATTTCAGTGCTCAGACAACCAGGCTCTCCAAACAATGAATGGAAAACCCTCCCTTCCTGTTCTTTGGGAAGTGATTGACAGCTCCCCTCTAGGCTGTTCTTCCAGCCATGTTGGAGTCTGGGCAGTTGGGGAGGGTGATTCAGTTGTTCAAGTAGAGGTCTCACTCTGAGTCCTCTGTGGCCTGTGGCGCTCTCTGACTACAGCATCAGGGCTGTGGATGGTGAGGGGACAGGTATGGCTGTCTTCATGCCCAGCTCTCCAGCTGTGTGGGAAGAGGTGACCTTTTGTGTTTTCTGTCCCCAGATTCAACTTCTGCAGTCAGGAAACTGTGAGGGAGGACGTTCTGCTCACCCTCTCTGCATGTTAGGAGACCCCTGACACGTGACCGCTGAGTCTCTATAATAAAATCTAGTAGTGAAGCAACACATTCTGTCTTCTCTCATTAGTGTTGATTATTGCCAGTCAGCCTTCTGGATGAGAGGATAAAACCCCAACTTCTCACTTGTGCTGAAGAGCCATAAATGACTGGTTGTTACCTTTTGCTGTGGCATTTGAGCAGGGGAAGGTGGCCTGCCTGATGGTGCCTTTGTGGCCACTGTTGATATTATTGATGCTGCTCTGAGCACCTCAGGCAGAGTACCAGGCTCAGAGCACCTCTCTCCTGATGAGTCTGTGAGTAAAGTCTCAAGATTATCCAGTATTCCAGATACTTCCTGATCAGACATCTCAGGTGACAGCCCAGCAGTAAGTGAGGGTGCAACTGTGAGACAGGTTTGGTCTCTGGTATGGTCCTTCTTCTCCAGCATGGTTTCCCCAGAACCAGTGCCTCTCCTAAGGCCAAAGCCAATGCCCTCCTGCTCTAGTAACACCACGACAGGATTCACATTTATAATGAGTTTTGCTGGGTCCTTTATGATCTAACTCTCACCCAGGACACTGTTTTCACCTCTCAGCACATTCATCTGCAACTGCATATTCTGAACTTCACAACAAGGACCATTCTAAGATATTCTGTCTATATCTTGATCTCAGATTACACTATATCACCAGGGTAACAGAACCAGTTCAGTTCTGCCACAAAAACAGACCAGTAGAATAGAAGACACACCACAGATATAAATCCACATGGCTACAGACACCTAGTATTTGACAAAGTGTCAAAAGAATGCATTCCAGAAAAGACAGACTATTTAAAAATGATGCCGATGAAACTGGATAAATATAAAAATAAAAGAATAAAACTAGAACCCTGTTTCTCATCTTACATAAGAATCCGTTTGGGACTGGACAGAAGGCTCTGCTGTTAAGAGCACTGGTCGCTCCTGTAGAGGACTCAGAGATGATTCCTGGAACCCACATGGAAGCTAACAACTGTCCTTCACCCCAGTCCCAGGGGAATCTGATACTCTCCTTTGATCTCTGTGGGCATTGCATGACATTGGTGCATTTACACATGTAGGCAATGCACTCTCAGACATAAAAATAATAAATAAAATACATTTTTGTAAAGAATCAGTTCAAATGAGTCAGAAATCTGAAACTCCGTAACTGCCAGGAAAATACTTTAGTATATACCCATGGACAAGATTTCCGGGAAATGATTCATATGGCTCCGGAAATAACTACATAACTAATCACTGCGGTTACCTGAAATTACAAAGCTTCTGCTTGACAAAGGAATCCAGCAGCAAGTTACATGACAGCCTACAGAAGGCGGAATAATCTTTCACTCAGAGAATCTAACAGGGGATTTCTCCATGTTTCCTCCAGATGTGTTCTACAACTTTTGCCCCCAGATTTACTATGTAGGAGCCTAGGGTTCAATCCTCTTTCACATAACAGAATCCAAATTGTAAGACTCTACATGGGTAGTTCTTTTTTTACTCAAATCAGTTCAGCAGACAGATTGATTGATAGATTTATAATTAGAGAGGTGGAGTCACACTAGAAAAGAGAAAGAGAATACCCAAAGAAAAGCTATAAGAAAAATAAACCTGGACTGCCTAAATTCCAGCAAGTAAGAAATTAACATATGTTGTCCACTGTATACCTAGCATAAAACGAAAATATTGGATTAAATTTAATTTAAAATTTACATTACCTTTTATTTGTAATTATTGAGTTGGACACACCTCGTTCTTCAAAATGGATGAGCGTTCTAGTGGACTAGAGAGGAATATTGATCCAAAAGCAAAAGAATGTAAGTAAGCAGAAAAGGAGGACAAAAATGATCATTTCAGAGGTATTTTCCTCTCAGAGTTAGAGGGGATTTTATTTATTTGCATTTATTTTATGTGTGTGTGTGTTTTGCCTGCATGTATGTAGGTGCCCTGTGTACATGCATTGCTCACAGAGGTAAGAAGAGAACATTAGATCCCCTGGAACTGGAGTTACAGGTGACTGTTAGCTGCCATATGTGTTCAGGAAACAGAACCCAGTCCTCTGCAAGAGCAGCCAGTGCTTTCAACTGTGAGACATCTCCTCAGCCCCTCATACTAGAGATTAACCATCTTATATGCCTATAAGTCAATGAAAAGACTAAAGAGGGAATTATTTTTTTACAGATAAATGTAAATTTGGGGGCAAAAGTTGTGGAGTAACAAATCGGGAGGGAACATGGCAATATCCCCTGTTAGATACGCAGTTAGAAGGATTATTCCCTCTTCTGTAGCCTGTTAATTCACTTGCTGCTGGATTCCTTTGTCAAACTGCATAATAAAACTCACAGAACACAGCAAAAGTCATAGGTTTCAAAAATGAGGGTAATTTTATAGTCATTAATTCCTAAATAAAAAAGGAATATCACAATCTAATATCACACCATAAGCTTGAACGTCAAAAACAAATCAAACTCAAAATTAGTAGGAGGGAAATAATAAACAGAAGAAGAAATAAATGAAACAGTTATTAAAAAAAAACATAAGATCAATAACAGGGAGAGATGCTCTTTAAGGGATCAGTAAAACCAGCTGAACTTTATTTAGAACAAGATTCAACGAGGAATAAACAAAGTCAGAGATGAAAAAGGAGACGTTAGCACTGATGCCACAGAAACACAGCATCATGAGAGGCTGCTCTCACAGTGGCATACTAGCAAACTCTATAATCAAGGAGGAACGGTAAATTTTGGAGACATACACATACCAAGACTGAGTAGAAAAGAAATAGAAAATCTGAACACAAGTGAGTGAGGAAATTGACTCGGTAGCAAAAAGTCTGAAAACAAAACCTAGGACCTCATAGGTTCAGTGCTTATTTCTACCAAACTTAAAACAAAAAGAAAATGAAGAGGAAGGAACTCTTCTTTGATAGTTATAACGTCAACTCCACCCTGAATCAACTAACAGACATGGCTCTATGTAGATCTGTAGGGCATTCCCAGGAAAGACAGACCCCCTACAAAGTGGGCAACACCTTTATGCATAGGCACGAGTTACATGTTATTAATAATAATTTTGTTGGTATCTTGTCACTTTTTGTTTGTTTGCTTTTTGCAGAGCTAAGCAGTGGAACCAGGGCCTATTGCACACACTGTGTATGCAGGCTACCGTTGAAATATATGTCTGGCCCTATTTTTTTTTACATTTTCAAAATGTCTTGTATTATATCCCTCCTGAGCTGCGTCCCCCCAGAGAGAACAAACCAGAAAATGGGCAAGCTAGGTTTCATAGGTTTCAAAAAGGATGGTCTATGTTACATACCTGACTGGCAATGTACAGAGAACAGATAGAGAGAGCAGTCAGAAAGCTGTGATGTGTGTTGGTAAAACTGAGGTGGTAAAGTGGGCAAGCCACTTGCAACAAGCCTGAATGTGTTCAATTTCTAGTCCTCATCTGGTGGGAGTAGAGTGACGACTATCATAAATTGCCCTTGAACCTCCACTTTATCCTCTTAACTGCACGTACCCACACAGGAACACACATAATGAATAAACACATGTGATTTTAAAATGTATACTTATTTATTATTTCTGTTTTAAGTGTGTATGAGTGTATTGCTTGCATCTTTGTCAGTACACCCGCATCATGCAATGTCTGTAGAGGTCGGAAGAGCATGATGAATTTCTCTGCAACTGGATTTACAGATGGTTAATTTGGGTGCTGAGAACTGAACCCAGGTCCTCTGCAAGAGCAGTCAGTGCTCTTAACCACTGAGCCATCTCTCCAGCCCCTCATTTGTAATTTTTAAAAAGTAAATGCTTAAGAAACTACAGTGATAGTTTAGGAAAGAAATGATTGCCATATTCAATATCCTAGAGATTTTTATTCCTGGTTGATAAGATTGGCATCTGATTAATAGAGAATATTCAATAACAATGAGACAGCAGCCCTAAATTGCTGAGCCCTTCTCCGTGTTTGCTCTTGACCACTCTTTAGAACAACTCTAGACTAGCCCAAGCCAGGAGAACATGACCTTCTACATGTTGACACCAACAGGTCAGCTGAGGTTAGAGGGGGAATTAGAGTCTCTGGACTGAGCTCTGTTACTGACCAACGGTATGAGCCAGGAAAGGTGATGTGAGCACTCTAACTGTACCATATTCATACGAAAAATAGCCAGACCTCCCACAGATCCAGAGGTGAAATAGATGCAAAACTGTGTGTGAAGGGAAACTTAAATGGTGTTATAAACTTAGGTGTGCTTATTTTTATTTCCTATGAATAACTGTGAAGTGTTGGTTAAAATTTCACTCCTGAATTCAGACCCTTCATCTTCGACGAGAGGTTGTTCAGAAGTTACAAAGCACTAACAACCCCCTCTAGTCACAGCATGTTTTTTCTTGGGAAACTTTGGGATGGCAGGCAAACATGGCCCCCTTCCCACGGACAGACTTGGCTGTGGCTGAGCTAGATAAGGAGAGCACGGGACAGGATCTCTGAAGGCTGAGTAAATGAGGCCCAGTTTGGCTCAAGTGCTGGTTATCGGGCCACACAGGTGTTTCCGGCCATTTTTTCCCCTTACCTGGAGATTGGTGTCATGAGGTTACCAGAGTCAGAGCATTGCCTAGGGAAGACTGAATGACTCTGAAAACAGAGTTACCTTGTTAGAAACTTCCAGTCTGGCATTTTGTGTTTTTAAATGTCCAGAGGAATGGTTGGGAAAGAGACACCGTTGGTGAAATGCTTGCTGTGCAGGCATGACCACTGGACTTTGGAGCCTGAGAACCCACATAAAGGCCAGGCCCAGCAGAGTATATCCCTTTACCCTAGAGCTCGGAGGGCAGAGACAGGAGGATTCCTGGAGCTCCTTGGTCATCCACCCTTTCAGAATTGGTGTGCTCCACATTTAGCGACAGACCCTGTCTCAAAAAAGCAAGATGGACACACACACACACACACACACACACACACACACAAATTAAAATAAAATATCCAAGGTTTCTGAGTCAAAGTTGAGTCTATACTATTAAATAACCTGAAAAAATTCAGGAGACATGAATTGATTTTTAAACATATTTATTATTTTTATTTTATATATATGAATGTTTTCTTGTATGCAAGTATGTGTACCTGTGTTGTGCAGTGCTTTTGGAGTCCAGAAGATGGTGTTGGATCCCCTGGAACTGGAGATATGACATTTGTTAGCCACCTTGGGATACAACTTGGTCCTCTGCAAGAGAATCCAATGCATCTCAACAGCCCTGGAATTGATTTTTAAGTATTTATGTTTATTTCATGTTTATGAATATTTTCTCTGCATGTATGTAAGTGCACTCATCTTGTGAAATGCCCATGGAGCCAGAAGAGGACATTGGTTCCCTTGGAACTAGAGTTATAGACGGTTCTTAGTCACTGTGTGTGTGCAGGGAACCAAACCCCAGTCCTCTGCAAGAGCAGCAAGTGCTCCTAACCAGAGTCATGTCCAACCCCGTAACTGCTTTTCAGAGGGAGCTGTAGTAGCTTTCAAAGTCTCTCATCACTTGACTGTCTTTCACAAGGCTGGCCTCTGAGCCTGGGATCATGAAATTTGTGGGAGGAGAACCCCAGGCCGGAAGAATGTGGGCCTTTGACTGTAGCTCTTGTCCCGGCTAGTGTTTGAGAGGGACCCATACATAAAGAGCACTGTAGCGTCTCTCATCTTCAGAGGTATAACAGCTGGGCTATAAAGAACCATGGGGGACGTTTTCACGAAACCTTGGGAACACAGAGCCCAGCGCAGTCCCAGGTTGCTTGTGAAATAATGGACAATGGTCCCTATCAGAAATTGAGTTAAAAATCCATTAAATTAAATTCTACCATACGTGAGTAAAGAATTGAACATCATCACAGGATTATGTGTGTGTGTGTATATATATATATATATATATATATATATGTATGTATGTATGTATACATATATATAATATATATGAGGAAAGGGCTTTAAAAGCCAGTGTTTTACTCTTCTGCATATAGGCCAGCTGAACCTTATGATGAAACGTTGAAATGTACACCCCAGGGTCAGAACTGAACAGTTCCTGGAAGCCTGAGAAAGAGCATACAGTAAAGAAATCTCTACCTGCTGTGCTCATGCTACTGAGGCCCTGAAATCTCAGTGGCTTGAAATAATAGGAATCTATTTCTCCCTCCTAAAATATGGAAGCTGAGTGTTTGTGACCGTGAGTGGCTTCTCCTATCCAGGAACCCAAGCTCCTCTCCTCGTTGGGGTGCTGCCAAATTCAGTTCACAGCCTCCTGGTCATGGTTGGCTAATTGAAGACACATCAACAAAGGTACATTGAGGATCAGGTACAGGTTTCTAGGACTAGGTTGGAAGTGGTGCGCATCCATGCACGCATACACATCATGACCAGAAGTGTGCTTGTGGCCCCTTCTCTCTGCAGAGGAGGATGGGAAGCAGGCTAGGTCTGGCTCCTGCAGGAGGGTGTCCATGATCTCTGTCCCATAGGACAGAAAGAGAAACCCCAGGTAACCACTTCTTGACCTTTTTCTAAGATCAAGTGTAGAAAGCCCCAACAGCAGGTGTGTGGGCTGAGTCATTGAATATACTTGATAAAATTTCACTATTCAGGGTTGGAGAGATGGTTCAGGAGTTAAGAATACTGGCTGTTCTTGCAGATTGGAGTTCGAATCCCAGCACCCACATGGCAGCTAACAACCATTTGTAACTCCAGTTCCTCTTCTGTCTTCTGTGGCCATTGCACAACCTGGATGCACTTGCATACATGCATGCAATACATATATATATATATATATATATATATATATATATATATATATACATAAAAATAAAAATAATAAATAAATATATTGATAACAATTTTACCACTCAGTTAAAGAGTATTTGCGGAAAGCCACTAATACATCCCTGACATGATAGACACCAGATTGTGTCCTATCCAGCTGCTAATCTTTCTGAAACATTCTCAAACCTAAATCTTTTCTAACTTTGAACTGTTTCTGAGTGTGGTAAATTAAGTCTACAGGTTACATATAAAACGATCATCATATGTATGGATTAAATTATGGGTCATCTAAAAATGTCAGTTCATAGTTATTTATTAATTTCCCCAATGTAAAGTGTTTTGTGAATCAGAGAATGAATTCTGTCTCCTGTGGGGCAGGTCTGTAGGGTCGACACAGCATTGTCATGAGCAATTGCTATGGGACTCGGGGCTATGCTACTTAGCTGCCTTAGGAGAGGTTTTCCTTCTGCTTTTCTGATTTCTGCTTAATTGACAAAAGTCTGTCGAAAGACCATTCAGAGTCTTTACTGTTGGAGTGTGCGGGCAGTCATCACATGGCAATTATGCAGACCCATTGGTTTCATGTTCACTCTGCGTGCTCATTTATTCAACAGGGACCTTCGAAGGCCTGCATGCAGCAAGCTCAGATCTGCATGTTCATCTGTTGCAAGATGTCCTGGATGGTTCTCTTTGTTACTAGAGCCATGTGGGGTGGGTCCTAAGTGTGGCAAGTGCTAAGGGGAGCCCATTTAAAGGCCTTGGGTGGCCCCTCAGGGGGACTGGAGAAGTGCCTTGAGGAGGGGCACAGGCTGAGAGGGAGGACTGAGCGAGGAGTGTGCCAGCATCCCTGCCATGGAGTTCTGTTCCCGCGCCTTCTATATTAATTTTCACATTCCTTACCAGATGCTCCTGAACTTTCTGGTTGCAGGCACATGTATTGTCTTTTCTGTACCTATGGAGCTTTGTCAGGGGACTTAATTATTATTTGGCTTTTTATTACCTGATCTACAAATGTAGCAATTTTGGTGTGATTTGATCTATCTCTGTAATGCAGTAAGGCTAAAGGATTCCGTTTTTTAAAATTATGGTATCCAGTTGGGTATGGTGGCACACACCTTTAATCCCAGCACTCAGGAGGTAGAGACAGGCAGATCTCTGTGAGATCAAGGCCAGCCTGGTCTACATAGGGAGTTCCCGGTCACTTGGTGCTAGAGGGAGACCCTGTCTAAAAAAGACCCCCTCCCCAATTATGGTATCCCAGTAAAGTTTTTAATAGGTCATTGTAGAGCTGGAGAGATGGCTTTGCTGATCTTGCAGGGGACCAGTGTTCAGCTCCCAGCACTCACATTGGCCAGCTTACAACTACCTACAATTCCAGCTCCAATGAGGTGGTCTTCTCTACTTGGGCACCTACATACAGCATGTACATACAGAATATATAAAATAAAAATTCAAAAGACTCATTTTAATCAACTTACCATCCCTGTTATTTACCATCAAATTCCTTTCTTAGACTAGTTTGTCCAAAGCATTCTCTTTTGTTTCTCTTGTTTGGAATTTTCTTCAATGATGGGCTCTCTGACTGCACCTCTATGCTCTCATCAATACCTCCAATTCCTTTGCTTCCTATTTATTCTCCCTACATGCTATCATTGAGAACTAGGAAGTACCTTGACTCTACACCAGCCATCATTTACTCTTCTAGTAGGAATGCACTCTCTTCAAGGATGACTTCTACTTCTCTGTGTTTGATGGAGAAAAGCAAGCAGAAAAATGTACATGTGCTTGTTTCACGTCAGTGCTCACTTTCAAGTTGCGGATGGTCAAATCTGTGGGAATTGGTTGGCTACATGCCCTACACTCCACCCCTAGTCCTGCGTGATGAACTATAAAGTAAGAATAATGAAGACATCTCCCTACAGTAAAAAGCCAGGTACCAAATGTTCTCTCTAGTTCGTGGAACCCAGTTCCTGGTGGTTAGACACGTGTACTTAGGGGAGAGTAATGTGAGTCGAGACAAAGAAAGTTCAAAGGGTTCCAGGATGAGTGAAAGTTGCTTTAAGGGGGAGGGGGAGGAGGAGGCAGAACACATGAGATGTCCAAGTGGAAGAAGGGACACTGGGGGCAGGAAGGTGAAGGCGGGGCTGGTGTCGGAGGAGCTGGTGGGGGAGAAGCTGTGGAAGGGATCTACCAACACCAAGTATTTATATCAACGTCACAAGGAAACTTTGTTCGCCTGTTTTTAAATGAAGAAGTGAATTTGTTTTTCAAAAACTGGTGGTTCTGAGCCTTACATAAACACACTAAGAGAACCTTCCATATCTACCACTTTCCCGTCTTCCCACGAACACCTTGGAACACTTGATCTACTCCAGAAGCCTGGGCTTATCTGTGATTAAAATTAGAAGTATGTCCTTGGAACTCTCTCTCTTTTCTTGTCATTTTTCCATGGCGCTATTAGAAAAGATAAAACTCTCCTATAAAAGGACATCTCAGCATTGCCTTGTTGTCCATGAAACCTGACGGATCCGCCACGGTGAGTCAGGAACACGGTTTCTAGACTACTTTACAGAATGCACCCATTTACTCCCCAGTGTCTGATGGACATGGATGATGATGGTGTTCTGACACCTTAGTTCATGAGACTCAGCCCTGTTCTTACCTCTATGCAGATGCTGCTGCTGTGGACCCTTTCAGTGCTGCTGGGAGCAGTGGCCGGTAAGAAAGATGTTTGCGTAGAGTTGGGGGAGGCTCACTGTGCCATCCGTCCTAGAGGGCTGTGACAGCTGGATTTTACCATGCTGAGAGCTAAATCATAGACCTTGTTGGATTAAGGAAGACAAGAAGTTAAATGAGTTTGATGTAGAGTTACAAGCACAAGTGACTAAAGCGACATTGCCCAATAACATCTCCAACACTCAGTTCAATTTGTTCTCAGATAAGCAAGAAATATTCCAGATAAATCATACATAACATTCTGCAAAAGTATAAAATAAAATATAGGCGAATGTCAAATTTAAATTGAATATTTATTTTCTGAAACTTAGGACCTCTATCTTGGGTCATGACATGTGACTGAACCCTTTGTTCATCCCCTACAACTCTATGACACTGAGCAAAATCCTTAAGCCATCTGAAGTTCAGGACCTTTGTGTATGACCCGGGGATAAGGGCATTGTTCTAATGGGATGACTGTGAGGCTTAAGGCAGAGAAGCAGGTCATCCTGTCCAGCATCAGGCACATGGTAAGATGTAAAGAAATGCAGCCCCACAATAGCTACTGCTATGGCTCTACTTGTGACTGGGGCCTGGTGCTGCTCCAGAACCTCCTATGAGAATGGTTCTTCATGGAACTGCATGCCAGATGCCACTGGTGTTTGACCATTTGTGATGTCTGTCTGATGGTCTGAGAGTACCTTCTTCATCGCAGGAGTCCAGGACGGTCCTTAAACCAGGACAGACACCTGTGTGCTCAGCCGGGGTGGAGATACGAAGCCGTGCTTTGCGTGAAATGTCACAGCTCCAGCAGTACAGAGCCAGACAGTGGTTCACAGCAGTGGAAAGCCTTCTGCACACCCCTTTCAGGGCCCGGGACACAGAGCACTTTCAAATCTTGGCACAAACAGTCAAAGATGTCACGTGGTCCAGAAGCTAAACTTGATCCTTTACCAGGACATGAGCAGATAGGAGGGAATGACAGGTTCCCCTGAGGCAGAAGAGGGAGCAGCAGCCTGTCTGTGGCAGAGGCTATCCTCTGAGGCTGCTGTGTGAGTGAGCAGGAGTGGGTTTGGGAAAGCAGAGGAAGGATATCCTCTACAAGATGTGATGCAATCTCTGCTTCCCTTGAGACACCATTTAAAGGAATATTCTGGTTAAATTAACATCCTTGAAATGCTTGTGGGTGGTTTCAGGAAAAGAAGTCTGTTATGACAGACTTGGATGCTTCAGTGATGACGCCCCATGGTCAGGAACTGCGGAGAGACCTTTGAAAGCACTGCCCTGGAGCCCATCACAGATCAACACCCGCTTCCTCCTGTACACCAATGAGAACCCAGACAACTACCAGGTAGGAAAACTCATGGTTTCCAGGGCTTGGTTCCACCTGCCTTATGCCACTAGTGGGAATATTCAATATTCCAGAACAAAGGAGAGTGCAATTTGTATTTCATAGACTTATAAGGCCATCAGATTGAGGACTCTTTTGTAAAAACTTATTTGAAAAATGCCATTCACTTCTTATTATTCTTGCCCTATCTTCAGTGAAACACTTAAAAAATTACACATACAGGGGTATACTAAATATGCATATTCATAACATAAGCACATATATACGAGGAAGAGTATGTTATATTTGTATATTCTATATAAACTTTCCCGAGATATTAGTGTACCTATTATATATATTAAATGTATACACATAGGATGTATCCACTAAAGATTATATGTCTTAACAATATTTGATTGGAAACTGATATGCATTCTTAGAGAAAACACTCTTAAATTTCGCATATTGATGCTTTTTGGAGCGGCAGTAAGGCGAAGTGTGACTTCAGTAGACAGGAGTCAGTAGTAACGAATCACAACTCCCACTTATCCACAACTACGAATGTGAACCACTGCCATGTCTAGCGTGCACTATGACTAAGGTATAATAGAAGATGGTTTAGGAGTTTACAATGCATTTTGAACTTTGATATTTTCAGGCCAGGTATTTAACACTTGAGAGGTAGACACTGGGAGGATCAGGAGTTCAGGGCCATCCTTGGTTACATAGAGAGTTGAGGCCCTCTGGACTACATAAGACCTGGGCAAAACAAAAACCAAAAATCAAACCAAAACAAAACACAATACAAAACAAAATCTTAAGCACTTACAATATTTTCAGCTTTAAATGGACTTATTGGGAAATTATACCAACATACTTGGCGCATACCTGGAGGAACATTTGTGCACATATATGTCTCACAATGTTGGATAGGCATTATAGATATGTAGATACAGCTGTATGAAGACGTCTGTTGAAGACTAGGTCTTAATGACAACACTGTAGAAGACATAATCTGAGTTGAACAACTCTAAGAGGACAGTAAAAACTTAGGGATAATCTTGCTGATATGTGTACATATAAGTACTTCTGGAGGCTACTTGAAGAAACGTGACCTGAAACACTTTTCTCTGCCAAACAGCAAATCACTGCAGATGCATCAGTTATCAAGAGCTCCAATTTCAAAACAAATAGGAAGACACGTTTTATTATCCATGGATTCATTGATGAGGGAGAAGAATCCTGGCTGCCCGATATGTGCAGGGTGAGACCTCGTGCTGTCTAAGGGAACGTAGTCTCTGGAGTTGGCCACTGGCAGGGCAGTGGACCCAGTGAAGGAGGACATGTGCTGGTCACCACCACAGTGGGGGCTGAGGATTCCTGGGCCTGGAACTCCACAGAGGAGGTGGAGCAGGTGGTTGTATGTGCACGGGCCTGGGACAGTCAGGACAGCGAGGTGGGAGGTGCTTGGTGACTGCAGGAAGTGGTTATTTAATAATCAATACAGTGACCTTTCCAACTTTAACAACAGAAGCTATACTGGAGGTGCATGCCCGTCGGTCAGAGACCTCTTGTCTGGCCTTTAATTTTCATGGGATGATACACTGCTTCCAACATTTTTTTGGAATCAAATGTCTATGTATCTGTTGTAATAGCAATCCTCAAATTCAGTTTCCATAATGCCCAAGCCCCTGGTTGGGAGCCAGTGTTCAATTTGAAGAGGAATATTTTAACCATTATAGACTAAGTGTTCTGATCATAGCTTTGGGGTTAAAATTGTTATGATATTGTTTGGGTCCCAGGCAGAATTTACCCAATCTTCAAATGTGCTAATTAGTAATGAATAAGGATCCTGGATTACTGATATACTTGCTGTGCCTCTTCCATCAGAATATGTTCCAAGTGGAGAGTGTGAACTGCATCTGTGTGGACTGGAAAGGTGGCTCTCGAACTACATATACCCAGGCTACCCAGAACGTTCGGGTTGTGGGGGCAGAAGTGGCCTATTTGGCTAATGCCCTTCAGGTAACTAATCCTGGGTTGTTTAAAAGCCCTTAGACACTGCTTTCTGGACTGTCCTTCCACAACAAAAGACGTAGGTATAATCTAGATTTAGATTTCATGAACAACTCATTTAATTCAATAAAATAGTTCTTATTTTTAATTAAACAAACATACTCAAGGAACTAGATAAAAGATATTTCCTGCACTCTGCCAGTATTTTCGTTGTTAGTTTGGTTCTGGAGCTGGATTTCAGGGCACGACTCATATTAGGCAAACAGTCGATTGGGAAGCTGTAGCACCAGCCTACTTTAGTTTTGTCAGTCAGTTTAACGTGCCACAATCAACCCCACATTTACACTTATGTTTTTTTTTTAATTTTTAATAATTATTTATTTTTATTTTATGTGTATGAATATTATGCCTGTATCTATGTATGTGCCCCCCTGTCATTCAGTGTCCACAGAGGACAGAAGAGGGCATTGTTACCCTGGAACTGGAGTTACAGATGATTGTTAGCTGCCACGTGGGTGCTAGGATTTGAACTCAGGTCTTCTGCAAAGCAGACAGTGCTCTTAACTGCGGAGCCATCTCTCCAGCCCGATTTTTTCTTTTATAAAATTTATTTATATTTATGCTTGTGGTATGTGTGTGCGTGCATGTGCCTGTGTACAGAGTGTCACTGAGTGTCTTCCTCAATCATGCTTTCTTATTTTTTGAGACGGGTTCTGTTTCTGAACCTGGAGCTCATCGATTCTGTTAGTTGGCTCATGAGCTCTAAGGATCTGCCTGTCTCTGCCTCCTCAGTGCTGGGATTATAGGCATGTGCTGCCACACCCTGCTTTAATGTGGGTGTTGTTGGTACAAACCCAAGTGTTCACACTTATGAGGCAAGCACTTTACAGACTAGTTCATATTTACATTTGTATTGTTCAAGAGAAGCAAAGGACAACAAGCTGAGCTGACTGAATGACAGAAAAGTTAGCAAAGGTTAAACTTCAGTGTGCATAAGTACATGCTTCATAGTTTCCTGATCCAAATACTTGCTCCGTTTCATCTGTGTAACAATCCATCATGGCCTTTTCAGGTTCCCTCTGTAGTAACAGAACACAGTAGAACTTTATGTCCACTAGTTTAAATGTTAAACCATCTCATTTCTTTTTTAAAAAAATACTTTATTATCATTTTTATTTTATGTGTTTGAGTGTATTGCTTGTGTGTATGTAACTGTAGCTGTGTGATGCAATGCTTGCGGAGGTTAGGAGAAGGCACAGGATTCCTCTGGAACTGAGTTACGAAAGGTTGGTAGCTGCCATGTGAATGTTAGGAATCAAACCCAGGTCCTCTAAAAGGACAACCAATGCTCTCAACTGCTGAACCATCTCCAGCTCTGACAATCTCGTGTCTTTATTTCAACTGTGAAGAAAGAGATGCAAGGAATGCTTTGAAGGGTCAGTGTGCCCTAAAACATGAAGGTTTGGGGTTACTCTTTTTGTCCATCTGGAACTCTGCTTACTTGGAGACATCTTAAAGTCTTTCTTTCCAACAGTCTGTACTCGGATACTCGCTTAGTAACGTCCAACTCATTGGTCACAGCCTGGGTTCCCATATTGCTGGTGAGGCTGGAAAGAGGACTTATGGCGCCATTGGACGAATCACAGGTTGGTTGAACAGCAAATGCTACAGGATTAGTCCTCGTGCATCCTCTACAGGGGGCACAGGGAACTCAGGAGAGGGGTATGTGGGGCCTGCTCTGTTCTCATTACTCTGGCTCAATCCTGTCACGTGATCAGCACCCAGAATCTTATGGCGTGGTTGAGATTTTGCTTTACTGTTAACAATCTTCGGTCATCATCACACTACTTGAGAACATCCAGAATCATTGTGTTCATTTCTTTGTCCTGGACATGTAGAGAATGGCCACTTTTTCTCCTTGATCTTCTAACCTGTGCTACTGGCAATTTTTTTTTTAAACTTTGGAAAAGTTGGTTGCATTTGAGCTGATGGGAACATCTAGAATTGTTCTTAAATTTTCCCCAAAAGTCCTTGGAAAACTTTTTTACTCATGGTCTACAGTTGGTCTCCATAGCCTGCTCTGACAGGTGCAGCTGCCGTGCCAGGCTGTGGACTCAGAGACAAAGAGCCATGACTGTGCTTCCTAGATGATTAGAGTCTAGAGGAAATTGATTTATTCTGGAGAGTCTTTAGTCCTGTGTCTCCTAGGGTCAGCCTTTTTCTTCGTGTGCTAGTGACCAAGCTCTCCCCATCCCAAGATGAAGTTGGGAAGTATTTCATCTTTCCATACACAGCTCAGGGCAATAGCTGATACAATGGAGAAAAATTACAATGCACAAAAACTGATGTAACTAGCGACATATACTACTTGCTTCAGGGTTGGATCCAGCTGAACCTCACTTTCAAGATACACCTGAAGAAGTCCGTTTGGACCCCAGTGATGCTCAGTTTGTGGATGCAATTCACACAGATGCTGCCCCAATAATCCCCAACTTAGGTGAGGGCCCCAACTTGTCCTTCTGGAGGATTTTGAATTTCTAAGAATACTTTGCAGGGTCTTCATCTATAGTAATAGAAACTTTCCTTACTTTTAAAATGCTTCAGGATTTGGAATGAGCCAAACTGTGGGTCATCTGGATTTCTTTCCAAATGGAGGAGAAGAAATGCCCGGATGCCAGAAGAATGTTCTCTCCCAGATTGTTGACATTGATGGAATCTGGGAAGGTAAACTGTCATGCATACACAGATTGTTGGTGAAAGTCTGTGTTTCCTATTGTTATACTCTTAATGTAACATCTCACACTTTTCCTACCAAAGGACTTTTTAGTGTATCCTGGAGATGTAGGTTCCCATCGGGACAAAAGAGCTGGGGAAAGCTTTCACAGAATCATCCCATTTAAGATTTAATGTTGTGGCACCCAGTTCGGAGAACACATTACTAAACTGCACTTGTGTCTACATGGATCATTCTTTCTCTCAAGTTACTTTTCTGTTCACTTAAAAACTATCATAACCATAAGCAGTGCTGTAAGGGATTTTGTGCTCTTATCTCCATGAGTTCACTCTCTCTATTCATTAGCTCTATATTCTCAGCATTATGGGAGCTTAGAAAGCAAACTCTGTCACTGACGTCATGCATGATTTCACAGGGACTCGTAACTTTGCTGCTTGTAATCACTTAAGAAGTTACAAGTATTACGCTGATAGCATTGTCAACCCTACTGGCTTCGCTGGATTCTCCTGTAATTCTTACAATGTTTTCTCTGCAGTAAGTAGACATGTCTTTGAATTTTGTTTTCTTTTTTATTTTGTTCTCTCATTTCTGGAGATCAGAGAGCCACATGCATGTGGAGCACATTCTGTACTGTTGTTACCTATGGCTCTGAACCCTTCATTTCAGTTGTATAATCGTCACTTCTCTTAACTGATATGACTCACTATGATGATGTCATTCAGTGAACATTCATAGTTTCATAACTATCTTACTAAGTCATCCATAGCTAAAAAGCATTACAGGTTGCCAGGCATGGTGGCAAGTGCCTTGAATCCCAGCACTCGGGAGGCAGAGTGCAGGTAGATCTCTGTGAGCTCAAGGTTAATCTGGTCTATACAGTGATTTCTAGGGCAGCTAGAACTAAAATTGAGACCTTTCTCTAAGACTGTTTCTTTATCTCTGAAGGTAAATTATGTCAGATACAATGCCCTTGGTAAACCCCTAAAGTATATGACATGTTGTTAATTGTAATAATTAATGTAAATAATTGTGATGGTTAGTATAATATATTGTAATAATCACTATATGAGAGAGGGGCACACATTTTGTTCACCCATGGGTTAGCTATACAGTAAGAACTCACCTCCCCTCCATTGGTTTAATATTCATTTTATCTTCCTATAAATAAATTATCCAAAAACTCATTTAGGTTCCAGGCAATGAAAGCTTTCTTATTCAATAACATGACAGTTTGATTCAGCAGCATCATAGTCTTAATATTCCTTTGAAATAAAAATGCCTCAGTCTTGAGAGTTCTTTGCTTTTAGACACATTCTTATTCTTTCATCCAAAATGTGACGGTCTAGTTGGTGTGCATTCTGCACAGGAAATGTGTTATGAGTCCACTGGTACATGGTCTTCTGTTTCCTTTGGGATCTAGGTTATATTTCAGTCTATCCTATTGATTGGTATACTTAAAGGTGAAATCTGGGACTTGAATACTGTTCTTTGGAAATACACTTTTGGTAACTGCCCTTACACAACCTAACTTATGTCTTCCTATCAGATCTAATGTTCCCTTACCTTGCTAGATGTATAACCTTGAGACCCCTCCAAGCCTGTCATATGATTCACTGACTGGGTAGTCCTACATGAGCATTTCCTGTGGAAGAGGCTTCCCCTCCAGAGTGTGAACTTGATTTCCAGCCCTCCTAACTCTGTTCTTTCCTTTCTGTCCTTCTGCTATCCCTCCCTGCAGTCCTGTTTCCAGAAGGAAACGGCATTCTCTATTTATGACTTAATGACCAATGAGATCATTCTCCCTCCACAATGGGAGAATTCGGAGATTTGAACTCACAAGTGTATGCTAAGGGGATGGAGAAAGGCCTGAGTTTAGAACTTATCACCCTTTGAATAGATCATATTTTGCTTTTAAGAAAGGTGATGATCAAGTCTTCTTCTTCCTCAAAAAATCTTTCTAAAATAAATTCTAATCACCAAGAAAGGAAGTGAATGTCTCAGAGCAAAGGGCAAATCTTTAATGTAAATGCATATATGCAAATTACCCCATTGCGAAGTTTTAATATTTTTGTGTAAACGACCATGAAACTTCTGGATTGTCTTTGAGAATAATGACATACATTGTTACCATTCACTGAGATACCATTAAGCCTCTTTTACCATCAGGAACAGAATTAGTGTTGGCTCTCTTGGTTGTTGAATCATCTGGGAAAAGATGGTGCCCTGTTAAAAGACAGAGCATTCTTACTGACCATTCCTCTATTGTCACTAGAACAAGTGCTTCCCCTGCGGAAGTGGAGGATGCCCACAGATGGGACATTATGCTGATAGATTCCCCGGGAAAACAAGTAGAGTGTACCAGAGATTCTATCTGAACACTGGTGACAAGACTAACTTTGCACGTAAGTTTCTAAGTTTTAAAACTTTCAATTTTTTTTTTTTTTTTTGCAGGAAGGGGCCTGGGTATAAACCCCAGAACCTTACAGATGGCAGTGAAGTGTTCTATTACTGAGCTCCACGCTGGCCATAAATTTTAATTCTTATTATTATTTTGCTTACTAATAATGTGTGAAATTGCTTTTCCATGCAAAAGTTCTAAGTCATCCACTACTATGTGGAAATGCTCAGCACCATGCTGGGGGCAATGATGTAATCTGAGCAGCAGAACAGTGAGGGGCTGGACCATTCATGAGGCAAAAAGAAGTTTCTCCACATCTGATTCTGGTGCTGATGCTGAGACTCTCTGTCCTCTGACCTGGTCATTCTGTTCAAGTTCCACTGAGCAAAATGCTCAGGTTTTGTCCAAGCAGAAAGGAATCCCAGGGAGGTGGTGAGGTGGTGGAATGGAAAAAAACTGACAGAGCCAAGAAACATTTAGCACAGGAGATTCAGTGGATAGCTGGGAATGAGGGGGTGTGAGCATGAGTCAGGAGGACAGTCTCTGGGTTTCTTTCCCGAGTGGTAGAAGGAAATTGCTTGGATGGGACTTAAGGTGGTTAACAGCCTTCTGAGAACTACAGGTTCATTGTATCAAACTCACAATTTGTGTAGGACAAACACTAGATGGCAAGAACTGGTTTTCATGATTAACTGGTATGAAAGATTCTCCTGACTACTTAAATAACTGTCCAGTGGAAAGGTGAATTGCAGAAGTTTTAAAGTATTATATAGATTGTTGAGACAAAAAAAACATGATAGGATTTTAAAAAGGAGTTATCAATGAAAATAGAGTAAATTGGCAAAGATGGCACCATCCACAGTTTTCTAACATTTCTAACATCTAACAACCTTCAAGCATAAAGTTCAGAGAACAGTCAAAAATAAATGGGTAGGCTAGAAAGTTTTACAGTCATGTCTTGTGTATTTGTTTATGGGGTGGTATGGTGTGCTCATGTGTCACAGTATCCTTGTTGAAGACAGAGGACAACTTGCTGGAGTCAGTTCTACCATGTGGGTCCTCGGATTCAAACTCAGGTTATCAGGCTTCACAGAATACCCCTTTACCTGCTGACCATATCATCAGTCCTCAGCTGGAAAACTTTTAGACACAGTGTTTGTCGTAGGCTCTTGGCTTGGAAAAAAAAACCCAGAAAGAAAACAAAACATCTCTGAACACTGGAAAGATTCTGTAGGTCTACACTTCCCAATACCTATCTGAACACTTAAGAGAACAATTATTATTTTATTAAAAGAATTACCAATAACATAAGTAGATTATTCAAAATTCCTCAGTTGTGGGGTAGATATTAACTACTTTGAATGTCTCTTTTCTCCAAACTGAAGTTTTCAAATTTTACTTCCTACTCAGGTTGGAGATACCAGGTAGCTGTCACTCTGTCTGGACAAAAGGTCACAGGACACATTCTAGTTTCGTTGTTTGGAAATGGAGGAAACTCTAGACAATATGAAATTTTCAAGTGAGTAAACTGTCAAAATATCACTCTATGCTTCTTAAATGTGAGAATACTGGGAGTGTATGATCTGTGATGTTGATGATCTTTTTCTCTGTTATATGGAGTACCAGCATATGTCACACAAAGAAGGCTATCCTCTCATGTCAGCACATTAACACATTTCAGAAGTTTATTTCTAATTTTTTTCTCTGATGTTTTCATTGGAAGCCTTTTATATTTGCTCTGTTGGCTATCATTTGATTTACAATTAATAAATAATTATTCTTCTCAAAACAGTACATCTTATAAAGATTTTATAATGAAACACGTTTTCTTAACTATGAAGAGAACTGTGACTAAAATATATTTGAGTCTATATTAAACTTTACTAAAGTAATTATGAGTTATTGTTAGTAGAACCCATGACCTGCTTCAAACACACAGGTGAACTTTCTTCAGACATTAGAACAACAAATGTATCAATCACCCTAGCCTCAGATACACTGTGAGCTGACTTTAGAAACATGTATGTGCATATATATGGGTATGTGTATATAATTGGATGTATGATTAATTTGTATATATTTCTATGTTCTTCTTCTTAACTTCCCAGGGGCTCACTGCAGCCAGGCAACACTCATTCCAATGAATTTGACTCTGATGTGGATGTTGGTGATATTCAGAAGGTTAAATTTGTTTGGTACAACAATGTGATCAACCCAACCCTACCCAGAGTTGGAGCATCAAGCATCTCAGTGGAAAGAAATGATGGAAGAGTGTAAGTAATACATAGCAGGGGATGAGAAGGGGATGACATAATGTGTATTCCCACTAAAGGTTTTTAAATTACATCCCCTGCTGTTATACCCACATGCCCCAACCACATCTGCTTGTGTATCCTTAAGAGAAAGTGTGAATTATCAGGAATTCCAGCTCCCTTGATCTGTAGATACATAAAAAGGATGTTTTCTTTGGCAGGTACACTTAACTGTGTGTGACTATGTGTGCATCATTCCCAAATCTCATAGGTTCACCAAATTGCCACTTGGGTTGTCAGGAACTCATTTAAGTTAAGAAGGGACAGAGGTAGTCTGTTCTCTGTCATGGGTCTTCTTAATGAAGACAAAGGACTAGGAGATCAATCTTCCATTTTAACTGGGACTGGAGTGTCCTAAGCTAATGCTGTTCACCAAGTGAACTATCAGGAGAGAAGACCAGAATAATCATGATACCAATATGAACCGCAGAGTCTCTGAGGGGTAAGCCAAATTCTGAATTGTTTGTTCTGGGATCAAATGTGGTGTCATCCTCCTAAATGCAGTGAGACTCAGGATTCTGGCAAAGATGGAGTCCAAGGCCCGACAGCTCTCAGTGGAAGCAACCCAAAGTTCAGACAACATCCATAAAACAATTTTCATTGCACTGAGCTTTAACCAATAGTAGATTGTAATGCCTGACCAAACAAACAAATAAACATAGTGGATTTTAAATTTGTGCCAGTTGACTGTCCTGAGAGATTTTCCAGGATATGGTTCAAATAGAGTTAAATGGGCTCTCAAAGATCCTGGATAAAGGTAAGAACTGGGCTCTCAGGCAGTCAGATTTTACAGTAGAGCCTACCAGAACAGAGAACTACAGAGAGACATGGTAATGTTCTGGAAAGCCCCTCAAGTCCTCAGTAGAGTCTGATGAGCACACCTATGTGATCAAACCAGCCATAGGCACAGAACTAGACACTTGGAAGAACTCAAGACAGCAGTGCCCAGTACTCTCCAGGGGTGGGACTAGAAACTTTTCCCACCAGATGACCTGCAAAAGCTTCACTAAATAGGTTAACATTGGCTAGAGTACTTAGGAAGGTCATGTTTCATGCTGTGAACTGAATCACCTAGATTCAGCAAGACTTGAAATGATTAAACTGATTCCAAATAACCTAACTACACCGCACAAAAATGTAACTAATATTTCTAGATATATGAATTATACAGCAGTTAAAAGCCAGAATACTTGACAATAACTCAAACATTCTCAGCTACAGAAATAGCAGGACAATACTACCTATAATGAGAAAAATAGTATTTTAATTAACATTCAACCAGGACTGGATCAGGTGTTAGGAAAGCTGACCAGGATATTAAAGTAGTTAATAAATATCTATCCCATATGTTAAAAAAGGAGAAAAATGGCACAGGTTGATGACAGTGTTGGGGGGATGGGAGGATATATATGTATGCATATTATCCATATATATATATATGTATAAATGAGGATAGTATGTGTATATATGTATATATATACACAAATGGAGCATATGTTATCAATGTCACAAGGAGTAGAAGAAATAGTAATATAGTATTAGAAGGTCCCTATGCCACACATGAATTTGTATACTATCATTTGCATGTTTAACAGGCAAATAGTATTGTGTTACCAATTCTAAAGTAAACACTCTAATAATAAGCAACTAAAGCAAACAAATTAACAAAGGGAATAAAATAAAATAAGTCTCAAAAAGAGCACAAAAAGGCAAAGAAAACAAGAAGCAATAGGACAGATCTATACGCAATATGTCAGTAATTATATTAAATGAAAGTGGTCTAAACACTATGGTTAGAAGGCAGTGATCATCATTTTGGACTTTTATCATCAATATACAATAGTATTATGTCTCCTTTAGATACCATTTAAATATAAAAGACACAAATAGAAAAAGTGGAAATTGAAACTTGAAGGAATGTCACCATCAATACATTTCAGTGACTAAATTTTAAAACCATTGACAGTACTGAGAATGGGTGGAGTTGAGGGGAATATTGAACCCTCGTCCTCTACTCATGACGATATAAAATGATAGAACGCTCGGGAAAGTGGGTTCATGACAGTCTGTAAAAAGCCAACATACCAACCTGCTCACACTCAGAGTCCCTCAGGGAGGGCTTTGCTTCTGGAATTTCAGTGCTCAGACAACCAGGCTCTCCAAACAATGAATGGAAAACCCTCCCTTCCTGTTCTTTGGGAAGTGATTGACAGCTCCCATCCAGGCTGTTCTTCCAGCCATGTTGGAGTCTGGGCAGTTGGGGAGGGTGATTCAGTTGTTCAAGTAGAGGTCTCACTCTGAGTCCTCCGTGGCCTGTGGCGCTCTCTGACTACAGCATCAGGGCTGTGGATGGTGAGGGACAGGCATGGCTGTCTTCATGCCCAGCTCTCCACCTGTGTGGGAAGAGGTGACCTTTTGTGTTTTCTGTCCCCAGATTCAACTTCTGCAGTCAGGAAACTGTGAGGGAGGACGTTCTGCTCACCCTCTCTGCATGTTAGGAGACCCCTGACACGTGACCGCTGAGTCTCTATAATAAAATCTAGTAGTGAAGCAATACTTTCTGTCTTCTGTCATCAGTGTTGATTATTGCCAGTCAGCCTTCTGGATGAGAGGATAAAACCCCAACTTCTCACTTGTGGTGAAGAGTCATAAATGACTGGTTGTTACCTTTTGCTGTGGCATTTGAGCAGGGGAAGGTGGCCTGCCTGATGGTGCCGTTGTGTCCACTGTTGATATTATTGATGCTGCTCTGAGCACCTCAGGCAGAGTCCCAGGCTCAGAGCACCTCTCTCCTGGTGAGTCTATGAGTAAAGTCTCAAGATTGTCCAGTTTTCCAGATACTTCCTGATCAGACATCTCAGGTGACAGCCCAGCAGGAAGTGAGGGTGCAAATGTGAGACAGGTTTGGTCTCTGGTATGGTCCTTCTTCTCCAGCATGGTTCCCCCAGAACCAGTGCCTCTCCTTAGGCCAAATCCAATGCCCTCCTGCTCTAGTAACACCACGGCAGGATTCACATTTATAATGAGTTTTGCTGGGTCCATCATGATCTAACTCTCACCCAGGACACTGTTTTCACCTCTCAGCACTTTCATCTGCAATTCCATATTGTGTACTTCACAACAAGGACCATTCTAAGATATTCTTTCTCTATCTTGATCTCAGATTACACTATAGCACCAGGGTAACAGAACCAGTTTGGTTCTGCCACAAAAACAGACTGAAAGACCAGTAGAATAGAAGACACATCACAGATATAAATCCACATGGCTACAGACACCTAGTATTTGACAAAGTGTCAAAAGAATGCATTGCAGAAAAGATAGACTATTTAAAAATGGTGCCAATGAAACTGGATAAATATAAAAATAAAAAAAATAAAACTAGAACTCTGTTTCTCATCCTACATAAGAATCAGTTTGGGACTGGACAGAAGGCTCTGCTGTTAAGAGCACTGGTTGCTCCTGTAGACAACTCAGAGTTGATTCCCTGCACCCACATGGAAGTTAACAACTGTCCTTCACCCCAGCCCCAGGGGAATCTGATACTCTCCTTTGATCTCTGTGGGCATTGCATGACATTGGTGCATTTACACATGTAGGCAATGCACTCTCAGACATAAAAATAATAAATAAAATATATTTTTGTAAAGAATCAGTTCAAATGAGTCAGAAATCTGAAACTCAGAAACTGCTTGGGAAATAATTTAGTATATAGCCATGGACAAGATTTCTGGGAAATGACTCCTGTAGCTTGGGAAATAACTACATAACTAATCTCTGTGGTTACCTGAAATTACAAAGCTTCTGTTTGACAAAGTAATCCAGCAGCAAGTTACATGACAGCCGACAGAAGGGGGAATAATCTTTCTCTCTGGGAATCTAACAGGGGATTTCTCCATGTTCCCTCCAGATTTGTTCCACAACTTTTGCCCCCAGATTTACTATGTAGGAGCCTAGGATTCAATCCTCTTTTACATAACAGAATCCAAATTCTAAGACTCCACATGGGTAGTTCTTTTTTTACTCAAATCAGTTCAGCAGACAGATTGATTGATAGATTTATAGTTAGAGAGGTGGAATCACACAGGAAAAGAGAAAGAGAATACCCAAGGAAAAGCTATAAGAAAAATAAACCTCCAGGTTATTCCCAAATTCCAGCAAGTAAGAAATTAACATATGTTGTCCACGGTATACCTAGCATAAAATGAAAATATTGGATTAAATTTAATTTAAACTTTACATTACCTTTTATTTGTAATTATTGAGTTGGACACACCTCATTCTTCAAAATGGATGATCGGTCTAGTGGACTAGAGAGGAATTTTGATCCATAAGCAAAAGATTATAAGTAAGCAGAAAAGGACAAAAATTATCATTTCAGAGGTATTTTCCTCTCAGAGTTAGAGGGGATTTTATTTATTTGCATTTATTTTATGTGTGTGTGTGTTTGCCTGCATGTATGTAGGTGCCCTGTGTACATGCAGTGCTCACAGATGTCAGAAGAGGGCATTAGATCCCCTGCAACTGGAGTTACCAGTGACTGTTAGCTGCCTTATGGGTTCTGGAAACAGAACCCAGTCCTCTGCAAGAGCAGCCAGTGCTTTCAACTGTGAGACATCTCCTCAGCCCCTCGTACTAGAGATTAAGCAGCTTATATGCCCATAAGTCAATAAAAAGACTAAAGAGGAAATTATTTTTTTACAGATAAATGTAAATTTGGGGGCAAAAGTTGTGGAGTAACAAATCGGGAGGGAACATGGCAATATCCCCTGTTAGATACGCAGTTAGAAGGATTGTTCCCTCTTCTGTAGCCTGTTAATTCACTTGTTGCTGGATTCCTTTGTCAAACTGCATAATAAAATTCATAGAACACAGCAAAAGTAGTAGGTTTCAAAAATGAGGGTGATTTTATAGTCATTAATTCCTACATTAAAAAGAAATATCACAATCTAATATCACACCAAAAGCTTGAAAATCAAAAGCAAATCAAACTCAAAATTAGTAGAAGAAGAAAAATAATAAAGAGAAGAAGAAATAAATGAAACAGATGTTAAAAAAAAAACATGAGATCAGTAACAGGGAGAGATGCTCTCTAAGGGATCAGTAAAACCAGCAGAACTTTATTTAGAAGGAGGATCAAAGAGGAATAAACAAAGTCAGAGATGAAAAAGGAGGCATTAGCACTGATGCCACAGAAACACAGCATCATGAGAGGCTGCTCTCACAGTGGCACAGCAGCAGACTCTATAATCAAGGAGGAACGGTAAATTTTGGAGACATACACCTATCCAGACTGTAGAAAAGAAATACAAAATCTGAACACAAGTGAGTGAGGAAATTGACTTGGTAGGAAAAAGTCTGAAAACAAAACCTAGGACCTCATAGGTTCAGTGCTTATTTCTTTCAAACTTTAAAACAAAAAAAAATGAAGAGGCAGGAACATTTTTTTGATAGTTATAACGTCAACTCCACCCTGAATCAACTAACAGACATGGCTCTATGTAGATCTGTGGGGCATTCCCAGGAAAGACAGACCTCCTTCCAAATGGGCAACACCTTTATGCATAGGCACGAGTTACATGTTATTAATAATAATTTTGTTGGTATCTTGTCACTTTTTGTTTGTTTACTTTTTGCAGAGCTAAGCACTGGAACCACGGCCTATTGCACACACTGTGTATGCGGGCTACCGTTGAAATGTATGTCTGGCCCCTTTTTTTTTTTTTCCACATTTTCAAAATGCCTTGTATTATATACCTCCTGAGCTGTGTTCCCCAAGAAAGCACAAACCAGAGAATGGGGAAGGTGGGTTTCAAAAAGGACGGTCTACATTGCATACCTGACTGGCAATGTACAGAGAACAGATAGTGAGAGCAGTCAGAAAACTGTGATCTGGGTTGCTGAGGTGGTAACGTGGGCAAGCCTCTTGCAAGAAGCCTGAATGGGATCGAGCTCCAGTCCTCATCTGGTGGGAGTAGAGCGATGACTACCACAAATTGTCCTTGAACCTCCACTTTATCCTCTTAACTGCACGTATCCACACAGGAACACACATAATGAATAAACACATGTGATTTTAAAACGTATTCTTATATACTATTTCTGTTTTAAGTGTGTATGAGTGTATTGCTTGCATCTTTGTCAGTACACCCCTATCATGCAATGTCTGTAGAGGTCGGAAGAGCATGTTGAATTTCTCTGCAACTGGATTTACAGATGGTTAATTTGGGTGCTGAGAACTGAACCCAGGTCCTCTGCAAGAGCAGTCAGTGCTCTTAACCCCTGAGCCATCTCTCCAGCCCCTCATTTGTAATTTTTAAAAAGTAAATGCTTAAGAAACTACAGTGATGGTTTAGGAAAGAAATGATTGCCATATTCAATATCCTAGAGATTTTTATTCCTGGTTGATAAGATTGGCATCTGATTAATAGAGAATATATAATAACAATGAGACAGCAGCCCTAAATTGCTGAGCCCTTCTCCGTGTTTGCTCTTGACCACTCTTTAGAACAACTCTAGACTAGCCCAAGCCAGGAGAACATGACCTTCTACATGTTGACACCAACAGGTCAGCTGAGGTTAGAGGGGGTATTAGAGTCTCTGGACTGAGCTCTGTTACTGACCAACGGTATGAGCAGGGAAAGGTGATGTGAGCACTCTAACTGTACCATATTCATACGAAAAATAGCCAGACCTCCCACAGATCCAGAGGTGAAATAGATGCAAAACTGTGTGTGAAGGGAAACTTAAATGGTGTTATAAACTTAGGTGTGCTTATTTTTATTTCCTATGAATAACTGTGAAGTGTTGGTTAAAATTTCACTCCTGAATTCAGACCCTTCATCTTTGACGAAAGGTTGTTCAGAAGTTACAAAGCACTAACAACCCCCTCTAGTCACAGCATGTTTTTTCTTGGGAAACTTTGGGATGGCAGGCAAACATGGCCCCCTTCCCACGGACAGACTTGGCCGTGGCTGAGCTAGATAAGGAGAGCTCGGGACAGGCTCTCTGAAGGCTGAGTAAATGAGGCCCAGTTTGGCTCAAGTGCTAGTTATCGGGCCACACAGGTGTTTCAGGCCATTTTTTCCCCTTACCTGGAGATTGGTGTCGTGAGGTTACCAGAGTCAGAGCATTGCCTAGGGAAGAATGAATGACTCTGAAAACAGAGTTACCTTGTTAGAAACTTCCAGTCTGGCATTTTGTGTTTTTAAATGTCCAGAGGAAGGGTTGGGAAGGAGACTCAGTTGGTGAAATGCTTGCTGTGCAGGCATGACTACCAGACTTTGGATCCTGAGGACCCACATAAAGGCCAGGCCCAGCAGAGTATATCCCTTTACCCTAGAGCTGGGAGGGCAGAGACAAGAGGATCCCTGGAGCTCCTTGGTCATCCACCCTTTCAGAATTGGTGTGCTCCACGTTTAGCTACAGACCCTGTCTCAAAAAAGCAAGATGGACACACACACACACACACACACACACACACACACACACACACAAATAAATTAAAATAAAATGTCGAAGGTTTCTGGGTCAAAGTTGAGGCTATACTATTAAATAACCGGAAAAATGCGGGAGACATGAATTGATTTTTAAACATATTTATTATTTTTATTTTATATATATGAATGTTTTCTTGTATGCAAGTATGTGTACCTGTGTTGTGCAGTGCTTTTGGATGTCAAAGATGGTGTTGGATCCCCTGGAACTGGACATATGACATTTGTTAGGCACCATGGGGATATAACTTGGTCCTCTGCAAGAGCAGCCAATGCATCTCAATAACCCTGGAATTGATTTTTAAGTATTTATGTTTATTTCATGTTTATCAATATTTTGTCGGCATGTATGTAAGTGCACTCATCTTGGGAAATGCCCATGGAGCCAGAAGAGGACATTGGATCCCTTGGAACTAGAGTTATAGATGATTCTTAGTCACTGTGTGTGTGCGGGGAACCAAACCCCAGTCCTCTGCAAGAGCAGCAAGTGCTCCTAACCAGAGTCATGTCCAACCCCATAACTGCTTTTCAGAGGGAGCTGTAGTAGCTTTCAAAGTCTCTCATCACTTGACTGTCCTTCACAAGGCTGGCCTTTGAGCCTGGGATCATGAAATTTGTGGGAGGAGAACCCCAGGCCGGAAGAATATGGGGCTTTGATGGTAGCTCTTGTCCCGGCTAGTGTTTGAGAGGGACCCATACATAAAGAGCACTGTCTTTTCTGTACCTGTGGAGCTTTGTCAGGGGACTTAATTATTATTTGGCTTTTTATTACCTGATCTACAAATGTAGCAATTTTGGTGTGATTTGATCTATCTCTGTAATGCAGTAAGGTTAAAGGATTCCGTTTTTTAAAATTATGGTATCCAGTTGGGTATGGTGGCACACACCTTTAATCCCAGCACTCAGGAGGTAGAGACAGGCAGATCTCTGTGAGATCAAGGCCAGCCTGGTCTACATAGGGAGTTCCCGGTCACTTGGTGCTAGAGGGAGACCCTGTCTAAAAAAGACCCCCTCCCCAATTATGGTATCCTAGTAAAGTTTTTAATAGGTCACTGTAGAGCTGGAGAGATGGCTTTGCTGATCTTGCAGGGGACCAGTGTTCAGTTCCCAGCACTCACATTGGCCAGCTTACAACTACCTACAATTCCAGCTCCAATGAGGTGGTCTTCTCTACTTGGGCACCTACATACAGCATGTACATACAGCATATATAAAATAAAAATTCAAAAGATTCATTTTAATCAACTTACCATCCCTGTTATTTACCATCAAATTCCTTTCTCAGCCTAGTTTGTCCAAAGCATTCTCTTTTGTTTCTCTTGTTTGGAATTTTCTTCAATGATGGGCTCTCTGACTGCACCTCTATGTTCTCATCAATACCTCCAATTCCTTTGCTTCCTATTTATTCTCCCTACATGCTATCATTGAGAACTAGGAAGTATCTTGACTCTACACCAGTCATCACTTACTCTTCTAGTAGGAATGCACTCTCTTCAAGGATGACTTCTACTTCTCTGTGTTTGATGGAGAAAAGCAAGCAGAAAAATGTACACATGCTTGTTTCACGTCAGTGCTCACTTTCAAGTTGCGGATGGTCAAATCTGTGGAAATTGGTTGGCTACATGCCCTACGCCCCACCCCCGAGTCCTGTGTGCTGAACTATAAAGTAAGAATAATGAAGACGTCTTCCCTACAGTAAAAAGCCAGGTACCAAATGTTCTCTCTAGTTCGTGGAACCCAGTTCCTGGTGGTTAGACACGTGTACTTAGGGGAGAGTAATGTGAGTCGAGACAAAGAAAGTTCAAAGGGTTCCAGGATGAGTGAAAGTTGCTTTAAGGGCAAGGCGGGAGTAGGAGGCAGAACACATGAGATGTCAAAGTGGAAGAAGGGACACTGGGGACAGAAGGGTGAAGGGGGGCCGGGTGTAGGAGGAGCTGAGGGGGGGAGAAGCTGTGGAAGGGATCTACCAACACCAAGTATTTATATCAACGTCACAAGGAAACTTTGTTCGCCTGTTTTTAAATGAAAAAGTGAATTTGTTTTTCAAAAACTGGTGGTTCTGAGCCTTACATAAACACACTAGAGAACCTTCCATATCTACCACTTTCCCGTCTTCCCACGAACACCTTGGAACACTCGATCTACTCCAGAAGCCTGGGCTTATCTGGGATTAAAATTAGAAGTATGTCCTTGGAACGCTCTCTCTTTTCTTGTCATTTTTCCATGGCGCTATTAGAAAAGATAAAACTCTCCTATAAAAGGACATCTCAGCATTGCCTTCTTGTCCATGAAACCTGACGGATCCGCCACGGTGAGTCCGGAACACGATCTCCAGACTCCTTTAGAGAATGCACCCATTTCCTCCCCAGTGTCTGATGGACATGGATGATGACAGTCTTCTGACACCTTAGTTCATGGGACTCAGCCCTGTTCTTACCTCTATGCAGATGCTGCTGCTGTGGACCCTTTCAGTGCTGCTGGGAGCAGTGGCCGGTAAGAAAGATGTTTACGTAGAGATGAGGGAGGCTACTGCACCGTCCTTCCTAGAATGTTGTGACAGCTGGACTTGACCATGGTGAGGATGAAGAGTTAAGTGAGTTTGATGTATTCACAGCACAAGTGCTTAGAGTGACATTGCCAGACAAACCTCCATGCCTAGTTCAACTGAGTTTCAAATTACATGAATCATTCAGACAAGCATCAATATGTAACATATTCACTTTTAATATTTTAAACCAATATTCTAATAGAAATTTACATTTTAGCATTAATTTTTATTTTTAGAGCACTTGTAGCTTGGAGTCAAGAGAGGGGTTCAAAGCCTCTTTTCATCACTGAACTCTATGAACTCGAGCATAATTCTTAACTCATTTGAGTCTGGATAGCATTGTGAAATATAGATAATGAAAGCTCTCTCACAGGATGAAGCTAAGTCAGAGAAGGAAATCGTCTCATCCAGCGTCAGGGACACAGTAGGATTAAACAGCCCCATGACAGCTGCTGTTCTTACATGACCATGAACCCGGGCTTGATGCTGCTCCAAACCCTCCTCTGAGTTGTTCCTCCACAAATCAGTGCACCAGGCTACAGCGTGTTTGATTATTTATGATGCTTTGTTTGATGGTTCTTCATCATGGGAATCCAGGATGGTCCCAAAACACTGTCAGACATCTATGTGCTCAGCAGAGGTGGAGAGACAAGGTTGGGCCCCACATGAAACTTAGTATCTCCACCCTGAGTACAAAACCAGATGGTGGCTTCTAGAAGTTGAGATCTTCACACACAGACACCCTATCACAAAAGACTGGGACACAGGGTGACTCTGTTCTTGAGCACCAATGGCCATACATGGAATTTGGGTTAAGAAGCTCACGTGAGTCCTTTCCTGGGGCTGGGAAGAAATGTGGGGGGAATGCTGTAGTCCCTGAGGTAGAAGTGGGAGCAGCAGTCTGTCAGTGGTAGAGGTCTTGCACTCTGAGGCTGCTTCGTGAGTGTGCTAGAGGGTGTTTTGGAAAGCAGAGGATGAACATCCACAAGATGTAATACAACTCATGTTTTTTCTGAGAGACCATTCTGATTAAAGTAATACCTTTGAAATGCTGTGGGTAATTTTAGGACGGGAAGTCTGCTATGATAGACTCGGCTGCTTCACTGATGACTCTCCGTATGGAGGAACTTTGGAAAGACCTCTGAAGATGTTGCCCTGGTCTCCAAATGTTATCAACACCCGCTTCCTCCTGTATACTAATGAGAACACAAAAACTTATAAAGTAAGAACACTCATGAATCTTCAGGACTTACTTCATTCTCTTTTATGTAGTAAGGACATATTTTATTTAGACTTGTTTCTGCTTCGATAAGAGAATAATACAGACAGTAAAATATTTTAAAAGTTGATGTTTATTTGGCTTACAGTTCTAGAGGATCAAAACATGTTAAGTCGATCCCTGACCTTCCCAAACCGATGCTCTTTTACTATGCACAATATATTCGTTCCTCCTCAATAGATCTATTTTTATATTCCTGCTTCAAATCCAAACCCAAAGTGCAGAACATTATCTAAATCATATATAGATGAGACTCAAGGCGTCATTCATCTCGAGACAAATTCTTTCAGGTGAGAGCCAGAGTGATCAAAGCCAGCTATCTACTTCCATAATACATTAGTGGACAGGCAGAAGACAGACACAGCTGCTCCAAATGGGAGAGGTAAGCTAGGACAAAAAGGAGTAGTGGGCTTCCAGGTAAATCCAAGCCAAGTAGAGGTAATTACATTAAATCTTAAGACTTGAGAATGATGTTCAGATCATGAACATTCTGGGATGTTGGTTGGACCTCCAAACCATCAGGTAGCCCCACACCCATGGCTTTGAGGACTCAGTCCATACAGCAACACTCACGGGTATGAGTCTTGTAACTACAGCTCATGGGGGTTGGTATTTCATGCAGGTAGCTCTGCAGTTCTGGGGTCTCGAGATTATCCTAGGAAGGATTCTCTGTGGGGGTTCCACTTCACATCATGTTCTCTGTGGACCCCAGGCTATCCACAACTTTCTTTTAAGTCTAGGTGAAAGTTCATTCCTCCACTGCCTTTTCATTCTGTAACTTTGAGGAGAACATTAATGACTATCACCAAGGTTTACTGACTGGCCTTCTAGATAGGTGGCCCAAGTCACCTTTGAGGCACAGCAAATGAATTCTAGTTCACTGAGGAGCGGTGAACTCTGAGACCTGCTGCAGCTCTGATCAGCAAGGCCTTGGAAGGTATTTGAGGCTCATCTTCTGTAGCTATTTTACTCTAGGAATGCTCCTGGCCTCTGAGGGGAGAAGCAACCTCAAAGATGCCGGGGGTCTTTCTTCTATCATATTAAGGAATTCTGTCTGACTTCCTTCTAGCCGTAAGAATAACTTTAGAAAACTGTCACTTGATCACAGACTTGCTTTGCTCTCCTAAAGACATCGTTTCTCTCTTTAAATGTCCGGCGGCATCTTTTCCCAATCTTTCTGTTTTGTTTCCTTTTTTATTATAAATTCTACCTTGAAGTTACTTATTTTCTCTTCCACCATACTTATGAAGTGAGAACTATCTACATAGAATTCTGGATGCTTTGCCTCCTCTGTATTTATTTGCCAAATACTTGTATATTTCCTTTAAGTCTTACATTCTATAAAGTCCTAAAACATGAACTCAACTCGGCCATGTTCTTTGTTACCATAAAATAAGGATGGTCTTTCCTCCAGATTCCAATACACTGTTGTTCATGCCTGTCTACGACCTCATGACAGTGACCTTGACTACCCACATTTCTACCAACACTCCAATCATAACCTCTTAAATAATCTCTTAGAAATTTCACACTCCCTCCATAGTCATTAACTTCTTCCAGAGTGCTCCCTAAATCATCCTTAATGTGTTATTCATGTTAAAATGGGATTATTAAAAAAATCTTCCCCTCTATACTAAGTTCCAAGTCAGTAATGATATCGTGGGTATTTATCATAAGAATCCCACTCCCGGGACTAATTTTCTGTCTGAGTCATCTTGGTGTGTGGGGTGCTGCAGTAGGTGTCATGGATTGAGTAAGTTATAAAAGACTTTATTTGGCTCAAAGCTCTGGAGGCAAAGAAGTAAGTCTAAGGTTACTATATGATCTAGTGAAAATCTTCCTGTTGCATCACAACATGGAAGAAAGGAGAGAGGGAAAATGGGAAGGGAGAGAGGAAAGTCAGACAGGGAGACACAGCGAGAGACTGGATATGTCTTTGTACCAGGAACTGATTCCACAGTCGCTAAACACTTCCACAATAATCACATCAATTCACTCATGAGAACTCTGCATGGTCGTCTCTTAAAGGTCCCATCTCTTCATGTCATTACCATGGCAACTGTACAACATGAGATGAGATACTCAAACCATTGTAGAAAATAAATATTTAAGTCTTCTGAAGAAGACTAATCAGATAGTGAAATTGACATCTTTGTAGACTTTTAGGGAAAGTATGATTTTATTTAACTTGCTTAACTAGGCCATTTGGTCTAGAACCTTTATAATATTACTATATTATTTAGTAATTTTCTTATTTTCCCCGTATTATATATATATGCATATATATAATCCCAATGTATACATGCACACACATATATATAACCTATATTCTCAGAGTACTTACATATATAACCAGCTATATTATATATTTGAGGTGTATACATACATACATACATACATACATGGGACACTTTCATTATGTGTAGAACAGAGTCTCATCATCAATATTATAGTCGATATATCATCTCCAAGTGAACAGGTATAAAAATTTGTGTTTACCTAAAGAGAGCAACTCGATGTTGAGGTAACTTAGCTATAATATGAGAATTCTTCTAAGGATCTTGAATCCCAGCAGTTATTGGCTACCTACCACCTCCCTCAATATAAAAGTGATTCCAGAATCTACCAGAAGGAGCTTGATCTGAAGCACTTTTCTCTTTCAAATAGGTAATCACTGCATCTGCATCAAGTATCAGGAACTCCAATTTCAAAACAAATAGAAAAACCCACTTTATTATTCATGGATTCACAGACAGCGGAGACGACAACTGGCTGTCCAGCATCTGCAAGGTAAGACCTGGCACTCGCCTCAGGTAGTCTCAGAAGTTGGCAATAGTAGGGCACTGCAACCAACTCCCCAAGAAGGAGGACAGACGCTGGTCGCCACCACACTGGAGAATGCTCTGAGGGCGGCTGACCCTGAAGCTCCCTGGGAGACAGGTGGCGGTGCATACAAAGACCCTGGGGGTAGTCAGGACTGTGAGGTTGGCAGGCACTTGGTGGCCCCATGTAGTGGTCATTTAATAACATATACAGAAACATTTCAAAACAACAGAAGCTGCCACGCAAGTGTGTTCCAGTTGACTAGGGACCTCTTTGTTCTGACCTTTTATTTCTATGGGAAGAGCTAAGAGACCCATTCACTCAACCTAACTCTTTTCCTTTGATTTTCACTGGATGATCGGCTCCCTGGTAGCGATGTCTAGGAACGCTGTGAGGATTTTCATTTCTGGCTTCTGTTGTTTCTGAAGAAATAATCCTATTTCCTTTCACTTGTCTTTGACTCTGTTCCCAATAGTAATTAATGAAAGTTTAAAAGAGAATCAAGCAGAACAAACTTTCCTAGTAACTGAGGAACATTATTATTGATTTATTTACCTATGAATGCCAGTAGACATCCGACAATTGACTTTCAGCAGGAAAATCTTGCTCCTTTACCATATGCGTGTGTGTGTGTGTGTGTCTGTTTGTGTGTATTATATATTATTGAGTACTTATTATATGCCAAGAAGTATTCTAGATATCAAAGATACAGTGACAAGAAAGACAGGCAATGTCCTTAAGAGCATTCTAGTCAGAGCCAGTGTAGTCACATGGCATGAGGATGCTCTAACGAGATGGCTCACTGTGCCACATCTCCTACATCTTTCCTTGAGTAAAATTTCTTTGCATTTATTGCAGTAGAAATCCCAAGACTCCAGCTCCCACCAGGGCCATGTCTCTGGTTGGAAGTTAATGCTAGTCTTGAGGAGGGACTCTGTACCCACTATAGACTAAGTGCTCTGATCATAGCTTTGAGTATCTATTGATTTTCAAATGTGCCAGTTACTCGGGAATAAAGATGCTGATTGTTTACCTACTTACTGTGCCTCCTCCATCAGAACATGTTCCAAGTGGAGAGCGCGAACTGCATCTGTGTGGACTGGAAAGGCGGCTCTCGAACTGGATACACTCAGGCCACACAGAATATCCAAGTTGTAGGGGCAGAAATAGCATATTTGGTTAAGGTTCTTCAGGTAAGAAATTCCTGATTTCTTAAAAATGCATACCCATTGCTCTGTCAGTTCTCTTTCTCAAAAGAAAACTATTGATGTGACTCTTTTAAATTTAAATTTATTTTAATTGATACATAAAATTGGACCTATTTAATTGACTACCACTAAATAAGGGTTCGATATAAGTATGCACTCTGTTGTGTTCAAATCTGGGTAAATATATGCATCTCATTCAACATTAATAATTTCTAAGGTGAAATCATCCATTGTCATTTCTTCTCAGTTTTGGAATTCATTTGCATTTTGTATTCTATGTTCAGCCTACTGTTCAATAGCATCCCAGAGCTTCTTATACCTGCTTATTACTTCATACCCATTGATCAACATTTTCCCATCTCTCCCTACCTTTAACACTCTGGATTTCATGTATTCTGTCATTTATGTTAAGGCCTATCGAGTCAAGTTAGTATACCTGGATGTCCCTCACAGCAAGTTCATTCACTGGGTTCTAGTCAGTCTATCTAGAATCATTCCCTTGAAGATCAATAAGCTAAATGATCAAGAATCTAAGATGATTTGTTTGCTACAGGCTTTTTACCACTGAGAACACAATTTTTCCTCCCCACGGTTCCCTCGTATTTACAAAGACAATCACAGTGAGTCTTATTTGTTTGCAAAGCAAATTTTGTCTCTTTACACTTGGTTGTTTATTTACTAAGTGCGTGGAGAAAGAGTGATGATTTCTTTTAACTCTGCTTTATCAGAAATTTTAATAAGGAATTTCAGATTGGATATTAAAAGCGTCTTCAAAGTAGGAAGCCAGGTGAAGTACCAAGCACTGCACTGAGCCTGATGCAGCCATCTCTCCTCAAGGTCCCCAGTCTAGCTTGAGGATCCTGAGCTGGCCAGGAAATGATCTTTTACTTACAAGATATTAACACTATAAGGGAACTGTGAATTTAACTTTTATAGGGAGTAAACGGCATTCTTGTTGGGTCCATAAAGTCAACTTCAGTCTGACCATATCAGGAAATAAGAGATTCTTCTGCTCAAAGCCTTGGTAACATAATGAGTATTTCCAAATGCATCCCGTTACAAGAACAGATTCTCAACGAACTTATACAAATAACTATATTACCATAAAAAGAAGAATTTGCACAAATAGTTTCTGAGTTGTACAAGGATCAACTATGAAGAAAATAAAAATTTTGTTCACATAATGTATTTTACTAAAATTGCTATAAGATACCGATGACATCAAAGAAAAAAAAGTTTTCTTCAATTTGAAAAGCAAAATATAAAATGCATCAGTAGTGTTTCAAACAAATAAAAGGCACAGGAAAGTTATAATTCTTTATCAGTTTAGGCCCATGTGTGAATTAGTTTTCTGCTTAGTGTTGAATTAGAAGTTTCATGAGCTTACTCAGTTCTTCATCAGAGTTCTGGAAATTCTTGTAAAATCCAATAATATTATCTTAGAGTTTTTAGAAACTGTTTTTAAGAGTACTTGTGGGTCTTTCCCACCAATTTCCATGCATTCAGTGAGGCATGAATGGAACATTTTATAAAAGTCTGTGAGTAATAAAGACTTAGAATGTCCATGGCTTAAAATCTGATGAACAGAGAAATTTGTTTCCAAGTCTCTATTAGGTCATTACCAAATGCTGTGGCATAGAATGTTTTAGCTTAATATCCAGAATTATTATTGACAACATAACACAAAGACGTGTCAATCCCCAGGCGTTTCAGACAGTTTCTGCATACATATTACCAATAAATCATGTACATTTAACACAGGAAGTATAAGTATCAATTCCTATTTGACAATGTTTCTCGTGTTATTTAGTGTCTCAAACAATGTTAACTGGTTAATAGCTCTATTTTAGATGTCACAGGGGGTTCTCTGGAACATCCTACAATCAACTTAAGGTTAAAACATATTGAGAATTTTATTTTGGGAAGTCTGACGAAAATCAAAATACTCAAAGCCCTGGAAAAAAGCTTGCCTGAACTCACTATGTAAACCAGGCTGGCCTTGAACTCACAGAGATCCTCATGCTGGGATTAAAGGTGTTCACTACCACACTGGGCCAGAAGACATACTTTAAAACTTTGATCTACTTACATTCATTTCATTTATGTTTTTGATGATTATGTTTTGATAACTACTCATCTCAAGTTATTTAATTATGTTTAAAAAATGGGTTCTTTATCACCTACCTATGATCTATCATCTCTATCTATTTATCATCTATCATCTATCATTTATTTAATGTGTATGAGCTTTCTACCTGGATTTATCTAGGTGTACTCATGACATGCAATGTCTGAAGAGGCCAGAAGAGGGCATCAGATCTCCAGGAACTGGAGTTATGACTAGATGTTAGCTACCATATGGATGCTGGAAACTACTTCAGGGTCCTCTGAAAGGGCAGTCAGCAGTCTTAACCACTGAGCCATCCCTCTACTCTCTCAAGTTATTTTTTAATTTTTCAGTTTTTCTCTAACTGGAACCCACACATCCTTTCATCTATGTTAAGGTCGATTGTGTCAAGTTAGTGTTCCCAAGTGACCTCAGTGCAGATTCATCTACTAAGATGTAGTCAGCCTGCCCAGAGCCCCTCACTTTAGGAAGACTATCCCATCTTGACCCAAGAGTAATCAGTTGCCAATATTTCCTAAGCAAAGGTTGGGGTCTGCTGCCCATTTTCCCGGTGCCATTCAGGGTTTAGCTACATGTAGGCAGGAATCACAAAAGAAAAAATAACCCTGGAATTACATGCACAATATTTTGTTTCTTATGATTCATACAACACACTGTTTTCATTAAACTCACAGCATTAGACTAGTTTTATTTACTCAAGATTATTAAAGTCACATAGACTTGAACATTGAGGTAAATTCTTATATTTCTGGCAGTTCAACTTTGCTTTAAAACTGGTTTCTACTTTTCAGTCTTCCTAGGGGAACACCTAAGGCTGGCTAATGCCTTCCTTTCTGTTGGTTTTCAACTTGATTTACCTGCCAATACCAACTAGATGGTTGTTTAGGAATGAGAACTGTCTACATTATTTTCATTTAAAATATAATTTATTATTAAAGTCATTCATCCTCTGTATATGCGAAAATCTCCAAATAAGAATGAGGTGATGCAGGCAATTTTCTCCTGCTAATCTGAATTTTGAAAGGAAAGAGCAAAATTTTCTGGGTTTTTTGTTTATTTTTAATTATGTGTGTGTGTGTTTGTAGGTATGTGCACCTAAGTGCCCACAGAGCACAGGGGTCAGACCCCCTGGAGCTGGAGGTGCAGTGCTAGAGTCACAGTGTTGGGAACTAAACGTGGGTCCTCTGTAAGAGCAGATGCATTAGTAACTGCTGAGCCATCCCTCCAGTGCCCTTTTCTTTCTTGGTCAGACACTGCATACAAAGAACAGGAAATGCTGGCTTCACTTAAATTCATACCATTCTTCTGGCAGCTTCTGCCAGTTTCTCAAGATCCCAACTGTAGGCTTCAGAATGAAGTGTCCCAGACTCTCCTGGCCATCACCCCCACTAGGCTGCTTATTTGGAATCTTGTGCTGGGATAAGGAACAAGATTAACATAAGACAGATTAATGAGGCAAAAGCCCCATTTAAAAGAAATGTGTATGAGTGTAATATCTGCATGTGTGTAAGTGCAATGCCCTCTGAGTCAGAAGAGGGCGTTGGATTCCCCTGGAACTGGAGTTACAGACAGTTGTTAGCTGCCACGTGGGTGGTGCTGGGAATCAAACCCGGGTCCTCGGTAAGAACAGTCAGTGCTCTTAACAGCTGAGCCATCCCTCCAGCCCCTCAAACAGTTTTTATTAATTTTTGCATGTGTAGATGGATACTCTCAAAATATTGAAGACTTAAGGAGACAGAAAGAGACAGAGACAGAGACAGATACAGAGACGAAGAGAGGTAGAGAGATGAATTTTATATACAAAGAGAGATGAATTCTGGAGGGGAAAACAGAGATGAAAAGTTTGGGACTGAGGTCGTCAATTTGGTGAGGTCAGTAAGAGGGACATGAATAGGCATGAGGCCATGGGGGAGAGCAAGAGCTATTCTAGTATGTTTATTTACACAAATATTGCGGTATCAATTCTTGGTCACTGGTGGCAAGTGTGTCCTCATGTTGGTTAGGAGGCAGCTTTCACAGAAACTTCTGCAAGTAATACAGAGCAGTTCAGATAGCCATCTGTGCCACTTTTAGGCTCATAGTTCAAAATACGTATGTCAGAGAGACGTGTTGCCAGGTGCAATGATGTATGCTTTTAATGCCAGCACTCAGGAGGCAGAGGCAGATGGAGCTCTGTGAGTTTGGAGCCAACCTGGTCTAGATATTGAGTTCTAGACCAGTCAGGGCTACATGAAAAGATGCAGGGGTCGGGGATAGATTTTGGGATGACAAAGTCTTTCGCTCTCCAACAGTCTGACTTTGGATACTCGCCCTCCAATGTCCACCTCATTGGCCACAGCCTGGGTTCCCATGTTGCTGGTGAAGCTGGAAAGAGGTTGAACGGGGCCATTGGACGAATCACAGGTTGGTCACAGCAGCCAAAGCTCCCAGATTAGACCGCACATTGCCTCTGTGGGCTCCAAAGGGAGCAGGAGGAAAATTTGAGACAACTTGCTTTCTAGTTTGCCACACTTTCTGAATTGGGTGGTGTCGTCAGAAAGCAGACTTGGTGAATTTGTAATTGACACTGACCCTCAGGCAACAGTGTCCTCTTTGAAAGTTCATGTGTCTAATCTGAGAATTAAGGACATCCAGGCACCTAATCCCATTACTTCCCCCATGCTCAAATCTTCACAGAAGATGAAGATCAGGAATAAAATAAATGGAATTTAATGCATGGCTCAAATTTATATAGTTAACTGAATTCTATTTCAATAGCAATGGATAATGACCCGGAGCCTCGTCAACTACACTCTCAGAGCTGGAGGAAGGGAACCAAACTGGGTGGCCAGTTCTCTTCTAGGTGCCGCTAACGACATTTAAAATGCCATCTTGCAGACCTTAATTGGGAACATGCTGGCTACCCTGATCACCTTAGGGAGATCTGAGACCTGTTACTTCAGGGAACGACCACTTTCCTCTTCTTCTGTCTTCAAACTTTATGTATTGACCTGAAGAGAGTCTCTCTCTCTCTCTCTCTCTCTCTCTCTCTCTCTCTCTCTCTCTCTCTCTTTCTCTCTCTCTCCTGTCTCTCTGTATGTATTTGTGATGTGCATCCATACAAATGTACATGGAGGTCAGACACATTTGGTGTCTTCCTGTGAAGCTCTCCATCTTATTTTCTGAGATGTGATTTGTCACTGAACCTGGAGTTCACTGATTGACTAGACTGGCTGGACAGGGAGCTCCAGGGATCCTCTTGTCCCCATGCTCCCAGTCCTGAGGTTACAGAAGGCCGCCATACTCAATTTGGATGTGAGCACTGGGGACCCGAACTCAGTGCTTACATAGCAAGGACATTACCCAGTGAATCACTTCCCCAACCCTCTCTTTTTTATACTGTGGAAAAGTTGGCTGCATTTGGACTGAATGGGGGTATCTGGAATTTCTGTTATTTTGTTGGAAAGAAAGTTTTTCCAGAATGTTCTTTCCTGTCATGCCCTTTGCAGTTGTGCCATGCTAATATAAGCCCTTGCTGTTCTGGAGCCTACCATCTAGTGGGAAGACTTTCAGCCTAAACCCTCTCCAGGGTCAGCCTCTTTTCTGCTGCTACTGACCAAGATTCTCCTAGGGACAAAACATCCTTAAGGAGAGGCAAATTCTCTAAGTTTAGGGAAAATTCACTTTTAAACAAATAGAAAACTAGAAGCAGATTTCTCCCCAGAAAATGGAAAATGGTAAGATAAGGATCTCTCTCTAGGATCTCTCTCTCTCTCTCTCTCTCTCTCTCTCTCTCTCTCTCTCTCTCCCTCTTTCTCTCCCTCTCCCCTTACCCCATGTATCACTCTGGATTTCAGAGTGACAGTACTTGTACTTGAATCTGTAACTAATAAACAAAGTGGGCTATCCCTGAACACTGAGGTAATGACAACATATCTTATTTACTTTAGGGTTGGATCCGGCTGAGCCTTACTTTCAGAACACTCCTGAAGCAGTCCGATTGGACCCCAGTGATGCCCAGTTTGTAGATGCAATTCACACAGATGCGGCCCCCATGGTTCCCAACATGGGTGAGTTGTCCTAGATGTTGAGCCTGTACTTTACACTATTAGTGTCTTGAGCATTCACAAATAACATAAGCTTTCCTTTATTTCCTAAAACTCTTCAGGATTAGGAATGAGCCAAACTGTGGGTCACCTAGATTTCTTTCCAAATGGAGGAAAAGAAATGCCTGGATGCCAGAAGAATGCACTGTCTCAGATTGTTGACATGGATGGAATCTGGGAAGGTAAAACCATTATGGCTACCAGCATTTTCACTGGGGAAAATTTATGCTTTGTGTCATTAATGTGCTAACTACTTTGGACTTGTACAGATCTCATCTTTTACATATCGAAGGTCTTTGTTGTAACAATTTCATCCCCCAACTAGGTGGGCGGGGTTTGAGCCAGCCCTCTAGCACCAATCCAGTAGACTAAAACGGAGAATAGTCTCAATTGGGTTATGAGACCTAGAGGTGCCTCACCTTAGCCACTGAACTCTCTGGGCTGGCTGTTCCAAGCTCCCGTGGAGGGGGCATCTACTGGCTAGGCACGGCTCTCTGGAAACTCTGGGAACTCCGGGAACTCTGGGAACTCACCTCCCCACTTGGGAGGGGGCCGCAGGCGGCCTCAATCTCAGACCTTCCCAAGGGCCTGGGAGTGACTGGCACTCAGCGAGTGGCCCCTAGGCTGGTGCCCTAGGCTCCCAGGCTCACTGCAGTGGTCCTCCTGGACCGATCTGACCACCAGGCTGAGTTCGATTAATACTGTGCCAGTTGCGTCAAGAAGGCAGCCTTCCATGTTGCTGGCTCCCGGCCAGGGCACTTTCCTTTCTCTGTGTGCCTGGGATGGGTGGAGAGCCTATGTCAGGCAAGTCTCAACCATTTGTAACTCCAGCTCCAGGAGGATCTGTTGCCTCTGGCCTCCGCGGGCTCTGTACACATGTGCACAGATATAAACAAATCTTAATTTTTTTCACTCTGGGCAACCAATGAGTTTCCTGGGCTTACTTGCAGAGACTGGGTGAGGGGTTGCCTGCAGGGCCATGAGTGACCCCAAAGCAGCTTCCCTATAAAAGTCTTCACCCAGCCCAGATGGTAGCTCCTCCATAGCCACATAGTTGGAGCCACCCTTCTGTTAGCCTTCCGCAGCCTATATACCCTGGCACCTCCCAAGTCTGAGGCCTCGTGCAATTAAGGCAAGATTTTATACAAATGGGTGGACAGTGCCAGGCATGGTGGTGCATGCCTTGAATTCCAGCATTTGAGAGGTAGGGGCAGGTGGATCCCTGTGATCTGTCTACTTGGAGGTAAAGGGGAAGAAGGAACTCAAAAGAGGGAGATAACAGGAGGCAGGTATCACCAAGGGGGAGGTGGAGAAATGGGGAAGTATTTTAACTAGGAGAGAGGAGATAATGTTTAGGTAGTGTGAAAAAAACAGAGGGAAGCGTATTAGTTCAAAAACCCACTGAAAAGTACACATACAATCTACATATATGAGTGCATGTATATAGCCGAAATCTAAATAACAAGAAACACAGTGCTGGACAAGACCTCCCCTTGAGTTGTTAATCAGGATAGTTCAAGAGACTCCCCATAAATCTTAATTTAAAAAATACATAAGTAATAAATTACTAACTTGCACTTATGTCTGTATGGACCAACCTTTCCCTTCTCAAGTTACTTTTTCATTTCTCTTAAAAACGGCACTCGGTATTTTAATCTTAAGCAGTGCTGATCTTAACATTGTATCTCAAATCATCAATACGCTGCATAAATGATTTCGTGCTGTGATCTCTATGAGTTACTCTATTACAGAAGTCTATTACGTACTGTGTATTCTCCACACTGGTAATTTAGAAAATTAAAATCTGTCACTGATGTCATGTCTGAATTTCACAGGAACTCGTGACTTTGTGGCCTGCAATCACTTAAGAAGTTACAAGTATTATACAGACAGCATCGTCAACCCGACTGGCTTTGCTGGGTTCTCCTGTGCCTCATACAATGATTTCACTGAGGTAAGGAGCCGAATGAATTTCAGGGAAAGACTGGAGTGGCTCACTGTACATGACATGATGTCATTCAGTGACTTTTTGCCCTTTCTGTTGCAAACACCTTCAGTCAGAGAAGTATACTTTAATATGAAGCATTCAAGGACTTCAGAGAATTCAGCTTGAAAAGGAAATGTCCTGTGTCAACCTTATTGTTTGTCATTTCTCTGTGTACCTGGCAAACATTCACACTTATTTCAGAAATACCCCTAACCTAAAGAATTAGTCCATAGACATCTGAGTTATGTTCATAGGATAGTGATAAACACTGAAATTTTCCCCTTACCTTTTAAATTGTAAGGCTATGGCCATGTGAACATTTCTGCAATGTTCCCAATAGTCCATATCTGAATTTTCACCTTGTTAGGTATCTTCTTGATAGATAGGTTGAATTCTTTTTTATTTTTATGTGTATGAATGTTTTGCCTGCATGCATGTAAGTATATCTGTGTGGTGCAATGCCTGTGGAAGCCAGAAGAAAGTGTCGGATCCCCTGGAATTGGAGTCATGGATAGAACTGGAATTATGTGGGAACCAAACCCAGAACCTCTGCAAGAGCAGCCAGTGTTGAACCATCTCTCCAGCCCCCATAGGTAGAAGTCTTACATGTGACCATGAAGGTGGGATACCTTATTGTCTACTGCTTTTGTAAGACTGATTTTTCTTCCCACACTTATTGTTTTCAAGTCAATACTGCTAACCTATGCTATTTTAATAAAGAGAATCTCAAGTCAGTACATCCCAAAGATAGCCATAATTACCAAGGGACATGTCCTGGTGATTGAAAGAGAAGATTGAAATTCAGCTTTCATCATTTAGTAACTAAATGGCTCTGAGCAAAACTTCACCTTTTTAAGGCATGTCTTCATCTATATGTGCAAATGATATCACTGACCTAAACATGTTGGACAGGAAGTACTAATGACTTATGCTAATTACTTACCCCAAAGCAAAAATGATAACGACAGTCAGTAAATGCTGGTTATTACAGGGAAAATGGTTCCTATTTTACTTCACAGCACAAATACAGTATGAACAGAAAGTGACTGGAAACACCTTTCTACTACCCAAGACAAACAATAGAGAAAACAAATAAACAGAAAGCTTTCGTTCTCATCTAGTTCATGCAAAGTCAGGTTTAATGAAATAAGTGATTTTGGTAGGCTGTGCTTAGCCCGTTTATAAAGAAAGTGTCATAGTCTTATAGATTTCTCTGCCTTCGGGCCCTCTTCTTCAGCCTCTCTGTAAGAAACTGATACTGGGCTAGGTCACACTGGTGGGGGCCTGTCAGTGTGTGTTCGATACAGGAAATGGCTTGGGGGTACACTGGGTCATGGTCTCTTGGTTACTTTGGACTCTGAGCCATATCATTGTCTGTCTTATTGATGACACACTCCTGGTGCTTAGAGATGAAGTCTAGGGTTTGACTATTTTTCTGGCTTCAGAAATGTCCTTGGAGTTCATCCAAAGAGGCTCAGATGATCTATTAAGAAAATAAAATGAGGTGTGTGTTTATTCGGTGTAGTAAATTGCAATTTGAGGAACACTTACTCCAGTAGATATCAAACTATATCCATTAGAGAAGGTTTTGCAGGGTCTTCAAGGTAACTTTAAGTGGGTTACTCTCCATGTAGACCAGGTTGGCCCGGGACTCACAGAGATCAGCCTCTCTGCCTCCTGAGTGTTCAACTTGTTAAGAATTACTATTGGAGAATAAATTGACTTTTATAGCTCATTGATCCTGTGTGGACCGACTTAGGTCCTACATTAAATCAGGATGCTCCTACCTAGCAAATAACTTTACTTTAGCATGTCAGCAAGTTCACGGAACACAATGCAAGATGAAATCCGGGCCACACAACAGAGTCACTGCTGTCACTGTTATTGCGAACACATGTGACCACTCTGTGGTGGTCCAGTCTCCCCTTAGCATTCTGCATGCTCACCTGAGAGACTCCATCAGACCCGTCATCTGGTCCATTGATTCAGAGTCCCCCAGATGCCTTTTCTGTAGAGACACCTTCCCCTCGATAGTGGGATGGGGCGCCTGTACCTCCTCACTCTGTTCTTCCTGTTCTGTCTCTTTTACTATAATTCCTCATCTTGGCAGGAGAGGACATTTTCTTGTATCTATTTTCTTCAGGCACCAGTCACCTGATTAAGCCTTACCCTGTTAACTCAGTCATTTTCTCTACATATTAGGGTGAATACATGCAGTTATATGTTATGTAGAAAAGCCTGACTTTTGAGCCTATCACCCTCTGAATGGATCCTATTTTTCACATCAGTAGCTGATTAAAACCTCCTGCTTTTCCTTATACAACTATTCCGAAATGAATTCTAGGCTCTGGAGGTGTTGTTCCTGCCTACTTTGCTCCAGATATTGAGTTCCATGTCAGAGGCCCTGGGCTATATTTTGTACAAAGATAGATAGATAGATAGATAGATAGATAGATAGATAGATAGATAGATAGATTCTCACAATCCTCTAGGCATGTGAATGTCCTAGGGCAAAGACATTCTTCAACAACTTAGAGAAGCAAAGGAGAAAACGATAGATGCGTGTTTATCACTGTTCTTACTGTACTGTGTTATCAAGAAGTGGCGTTGCCCATTTATCTGTGGGAATGGAATAATAGGATGCATGCTAACCTTTGCCAAAACTCAGTCACAGTACCTTTGTCTGTCAGAACAGAATTAGCTTTAGACTATGTCAGTTATAACAAGTTGTGCAAGATGGTTCACTAGTAAATAGAAAGACATCCTCATTCATTATGTGCTTTCCTCAGGACAAGTGCTTCCCCTGTGGGAGTAGCGGGTGCCCACAAATGGGTCATTATGCTGACAGATTTTCTGGGAAAACAAGTGCACTGTACCAGAAATTTTATCTAAACACCGGTGAAGCCAGCAATTTTGCTCGTAAGTTCCTATTTTATTTGACTTAAATTCCAAGTACTAAATATTTTCTCATGTTCCCTGAAAATGCGTGAAATTGCTTTCCATGTAAAAGCTTTAAATTCTTTTTCCCAGTCTGGGAAATGCTCACATTGTGCTCAAGATAAAGGTGCAGTCTGAGCAACAGAACAGAGCATTGAGCCTGGGCTGTTGGTGAGACAAGATTAATCTCTTCCCATTTGGTTCCGGTGCTAGATGCCGAAGGCTCCCTCTGCTCCATCCTCTTTGGATTCTGTCATAAGTTTCATTGAGCAGAATTTTGAGGTTTTGTATAAGCAGAGGGCTCTCCAGGAGATAGCAGGGTGTTTGGAATGGAAAGGAACTGACAGAGCCCAGAGATATTTAGGACAGTAGATCCAAGGGGATTAGGAGTGAGAGGGAGTGAGGACCGTGGGACATGGGGAGAGGCTCCAGGTTTCTTCTCTGGGCAGTGGAGGAGGGCCGGTGCATGGATGGAGAATAAGGGAGTTAACAACCTTGTAGAAACCAAAAACAAAGTTTCCCCTCCTCCCTTTTGGCCCAGGCTGACACTCAATGACAAAACCCGTTAGTTCGCTACCGACTAGCACCAAGGCAGCCGTCTTTGGATGATCTCACTTGGCACATTTCCAAGGCTAATACAAAACTGAATTAAATATCAATGAAAAGTAATACAGATTATTTACATAAAAAATGCTCTAAAATTGTGTGATCAATAAAAATAAAGCAGAAGAACACGTTCTACTGTTTTTAATACCCTTTACTCTAGAGCTCGTAGAACCCTGAAAAATGAACAACTAGGTTACTAAATTGCAAGCAAAATGTATTTCATAGTCCTTTGGCTTGATGAAAACTCTATATGAATTTTAGAAAGGTTCTAATAAACTCCGTACATCAGCGCTGGATCCCTCAGCAGGGGTGCTTGTGATGTGTCATTAGTAGACTTATTAACACCATATATAATATTTTCCAAAATTCTGATGCAGTGGGATTCAAGTTAATTTAATTTCACTGTGTCTTCCCTACAACCAACATTCTGTGACCATTTCATTCTTGCAGGTTGGAGGTATCAGGTATCTGTCACCTTGTCTGGAAAGAAGGTTACTGGACAAGTGCTAGTTTCTTTGTTTGGGAGTGAGGGAAACTCTAAACAATATGAAATTTTCAAGTGAGTAAAGTATTATTCTCAGCTTCTTAAATGTTAAAATACTGCATAAGAATTTTTTTTAAAAACAACCATACGTATAACGTAGAGGAAGTCTTTTTCACACATACACCATAACACATTTTCTAACTTTTTTCCTTTGCTGTTCTCCTTACAAAATGTTGGGAAAAGATGACATAATGGTGTCATTGAAAATTATATTACAAGAGAATTATGAGAAAACATGTTTCCAGTTTTATTAACGTGAGAGTTGACCTCAAAGTAATGAAAATCAATGGTAGCAAAAGCTGTCAAGGTTAATACACATGTGAATGTATTTAATTCATGCACTGTTAATACATGCGGGAATGTATTTAATACGTTAAAATGACAAATGTTCTTTTTCCTTATTTTAAAAATTATATTTATTTATTTATTTGTGTGTGCATATCTGCGTGTTGTGTGCACATGTGCACACACATGTGTCAGAGGATAGCTTACGGGAATCTATTTTCTCCTTCCACAAGTTGGGTCCCAGGGATTAAACTCAGACTGTCAGGTTTAGTAGAAAGTGCTGATTAAAATGGACAATGTTCTATCTACTGAATCAACTTAACTTGAGAAGCTGGTTTTAAAAACACATCTATGTGTATACACATGCATTTACATGTATGCTTATGTGTATACTTATGTACATGTATATTCTGTTGTCTCCTCAACTCCCTAGGGGCTCCCTCCAACCTGGAAAGACTCATATTCATGAGATTGACTCTGATGTGGATGTTGGTGATCTTCAGAAGGTCAAATTTCTTTGGAACAACAATGTGATCAACCCAACCCTACCCAAAGTGGGAGCATCAAGGATCACGGTGGAAAGAAATGATGGAAGAGTGTAAGTAATAAAAACCAAGGCACAAGAGGGCTTTAGCTGTGTGTGACTATGTGTCACACATGCCCAAATTTCATGGCTTCAACAAACTGGCATGTAAGTTGTCAGGAATTTAAATAAATTAACTAATTAAAAATATTAAAACTCATGAAGGGACAGAAATAGTCTACTCCATCATGGGTTTCTTAGAGACAACAAAGGTCCAGGAAATCCCTATTTAACCAAGACTGGAGAATCCTGAGCTAAAGCTGTTTACCAAGTGAACTATCAGGAGAGGAAATGTAATAACAGTATCAGCCTCAGAGTTTGTGAGTGATAAGCCAATTCGGACTCCAAAAGCACTGTTTCTTCTGGTGTCAAGCACTGTGTCATCCTCCTAAAACCCAGTGGTCTTGTCTGCCTTCCATTGCTCTGACAAACACTCTGACCAATATCATCTTGGGGAGCAAAGGCTTTATTGTGCTTACATCTCCCAGGTCACAGTTCATCTCTAAGGGAGCCAAGATGGGAACTCAGAGCAGGAACTTGGAGGAGGAACTGAAGCACAGGCCATGGAGGAACGCTGCTTTCTGGCTTGTTCCTCTGGCCCATGCTCAGCCTGCTTTCTTCTACAATATAGAACAACCTGCCCAGGGATGGCACCACCCTCAGTGGGGCTGGGCCCTCCCACATCATTCAACAATCAAGAAAATACCTCACAGGCATGGCCACAGGCCAGTCCAATGGAGACAGTTCCCCACTTGAGGCTTCCTCAACCCAGGTGTGTCAAGTTGACATTAAAGTTATCTAGCACACTGAATAAGACTCAAGCTTCTGGCAAAGTTGGAGTTCAAGGCGCAACAGCTCTCAATGGAAGCAATCCACAGTTCAGACAAAATACACGAACCACAGTCTTCAAGACATTGAACTTTAAGCAACAGTGGATAGTGAAGCCTGTCAGACAAATGAACAAGCATGTTGGAGCCTTAAAGTTCTCCCATCTGATATCCTGAGAGAGTTTCTAGGATGTGATTCAAGATCTCTAAGTTTAGGTGAAAGAGTTGAGAATCAGAGGGTCTAAAACACTTAGATTTCATAGCATAGACACCAGAGGAGAGAGTCTCGGGGAGACGGTAAGAGTTCTGCAAATCCTCCTTGAATAAATCAATGAGTAATTAGAACCAACACAGATGTTAGACGTACACACAAGAACATTAAAGCTATTACACATCTTTTTCACTTATTTGAAAAGGTCAGAGGAAACATGGTGTCTATATAGGAAATGATCTACGTTGAATTTCTACAAATTAGAAAATATAATGTATCACATGAAAAGTATAATTGATGGTTTAAAATTGAATAAGAAATTAGTGATGACATAGAAACTGCATGTATTAGTCACTTCTCTGTTGCTGTGACAGAAACAGTGATCAAAGGAACTTATAAAAGGAAAAGTTTATTTAGCTTAAGGTTCCAAAGGGACAAGAGTCCATCATGGCGGGGAGGCATGGCGGCAGAGGTGGCTGGAGCAGACGCAGCACCTAAGTGTTCACATCCTCAAACAGACACAGGAAGCAGAGAAAGACTGGCTATCCAGCAAGGCTTAAGAACTCTCTAAGCCCACCCCCAGTGACATGCTTTCTCCAGTGAGGCCACACCTTCTAAGACCTCCCAAAACAATGCCACCAACTGGGGACAAAATATCTAAATACTTGGAGCCTATGGGAAACATTCTCATTCAAATCACCATAGCACACAAAATGAAATACAGAGAAAGCCACCTCTGACATGCAAACAGAATCAGCCACCTGCAGGAAAACTCAAGGCTGCTAATGTACTTGTTTTTGAAGACCCCCATAGGCAAGAGGGATAGAAAAATCTATTTAAAGAAATAATACTTTCACCATTGTCAAACATGTTGAAAACTATGTCAACAAATCCCGAGAACACCACCAGCATGCACCTAAACCAAACCACTCAAAACCAGTTACAAAGAGAAAACTTTAGAGAGTAGCCAGGAGGAAAAGATATACTTATATATACATATAAATACTTATAATTTACAGCAGTTTTCCCATCAGAAGCTGCACTTTAACATACTGAAGAGAAAGACTTGCTTGTTCTAACTCGCTTTCTGTTGCTATGATAAAACACCTTGACCAAACATGCCTTAGCAGAGGAAAGGGTTTATTTGGCTTACACTTCCAGGTCATGGTCCATCACCGAGGGAAGTCAGGGCAGGAACTCAAGCAGTTAGTTGAAGTGGACATGATGGAGGAATGCTGCTTGCTGGCTCAGTCCCAGGCTCATGCTCAGCTAGCTTTCTTATATATCCCAGGACCACCTGCCCAGGGAATGGTGCTGCCCACAGTGGGCTGGGCCCTCATACATCAATTAAGATAATCTAGACTTGGGCTGGAGAGATGACTCAGCAGTGAAGAGCAGTGGCTGCTCTTGCAGAGGACCTAGGTTCAATTCCCAGCACCCACACGGCAGCTAACAACCGTCCATAACTCCAGTTCTAGGGGATCTGACACCTTCTTCTGACCTCCATGGGCATTGTGCAACATGGATGCATTTACTCACATGCATGCAATACACTCATACACATAAAATAAAAGTAATAAATAAAAGACAATCCCTCACAGACATGTTCACCAACAAACCAGTAAAAGACAATTTCTCAATTGAGTTTTTTTTTTTTTTTTTTTTTTGCCAAGTGAGTCTAGGCTGTGTCAAGTTGACAGTAATGCAAACTAGAAAACTCTATAGCCTAGGATTTATATCCATAAAAATATTTTCAAAAGTGAGGATGAAATTCTTTAAAAATATACCATTACTTAAAGAATTTATCATCAGCAATTTAGTGTTAAAGGACCTCCTTCATACACAGCAAAATGATCTCAGTAGGGAAAGAATCTACAGAAAGAAAACCTGATCACCAAAACGAGTAATTACATTGAAAATGCATGGTATTTTAAGGTCTTGTTTAAGCCCTTTTAAAATAATTGACTATTGAGAAATAATATTTTAAGGACTTTATATTATATATGTAGGGAAAATATACAATGATAATGGCATGAATTCAGGAAGGGGAAATAGAAATATACCATTGGAAGGTCCTTATTCCATAGGTGAATTGCTACAATATCATTTGAAAGTTTACTGTGATAAGTTAAAATCATGTGCTTTCAATTTTAAAGCAATCACTAAAATAATATATAAAAAACTGACACACCAACGAGGAGGCAAATCAAAGATGATTCAATGTTTGGCATTACAAAAGAAAAGTAAGCAAAGATTCTGGGTCAATAGCAAGCATCAAATGAAACCACTTTGGAACTTGGGTTGGCCATTTCCTACCAAGCCAAGCACACACTGACCTATGCAGCCACACTGCCCTCAGGTCCAGCAGTACCTCCCCATTCAAGTTCTCACTCTCTGTGGCTTCATTTTCCCACAGTCAGCCATGATTTGAAAATATTAAATGGAAAATAAGTTTTCAATTGCATGCTCTTTTGAATAGCATATTGAAATCTCACACTGTCCCACTTCATCCTGGACACAAATTATCTGTTTTTCTAGTGTTTCCATGCTGTATACACCACACACTGATTAGACACTCTGTAGCCCTTGTGGTGATCAGACTGTATGTTGATGTTCTACTTAATGGCCCCCAAACCTCCAGAATACAGATACTACAATTTTATCACATTCTTGTATATCATTCTAATTACCTTATTTTATTATTGCTGTTGTTGATACCTTACTGTGGCTATTTTGTAAATTAAACCTTTTCAGTCCTGGGGAGGTGGTTCAGTGGTAAGATCACTTGCCATCCATGCTTGAGAATCTGTGATCAAATCCCCAACACCCATGTAAACAACCAGGCACAGCTATGTGTGCACATATAAGCCCAGTGTTATGAAGGATAGAGACAGGCGGATGGCTGGGACTGACTGGTTACCATCCTAACTGCAAGTTCAGTGAGAGACCCCATCTCAAGGGAGTAAGGGAGAAAGTGATGGACACTTGGCGTCCCCTTCTAGCCTCCACATGCACAAGCACACAGACCCGCACACACACATTCACATATTCTACTCACACATACAGTATACACACCAAACGCACGCACACACACACACACACACACACACACAACTTTATCAAAGGTAGTTAGTTACATATAAGAAAATCATTGCATTTATGGTTCAGTACTATGTGTTAGGTTTGTGCTGTGGCGGGAGGAAGACTTGGATCTCCTGGACAGGAATTTGTATTTACTAAATAGAGAAGAAAGTATACATTTGTACTAAGTTGTGTGTATGGATATTGATAACAACTTTCATTGTAATAGCCAAGAATGGAAAACAGCCCAAACATCCAATGGGGGACAAACTGTGGTCTATTCACACAATAGAATACTATTCAGTAGTGACAAGGGATAGACTAGGGATATATTAAATAATTAGGAATCTCTAAATAATTATGTCAAAAGAAGCTAGGCAAAATATGTGTGTGCCTTTGATTGTTAAACTGTAGACAATCAGGGCTGGAGAGATGGCTCAGCGGTTAGGGGCACTGGCTGTTCCTGCAGAGGACCTGGGTTTGGTTCCCAGTATCCACGTGGCAGCTAACAACACGGAATCCGACGCCCTCTTCTGACCTCTGTAGGCATTGCACAACATGGATGCACTCACATACATGCAGGCAATACACTCATCACATACAGTAAAATTTAAAAAATTGTAAATAGTCAAACTCTTCTAATATGATAACAGACCAGTAATTACGGAGTTGTGATTTGGGGGAGGGTCATAGGAAAGGATAGAAAAGAGGAATTACCAAGAGTTAGAAAGAAAATTGGAGTGTAAAAGATATTATCCATGACTTTGATCTTGTTGATTTTAGGGCGGGGGAGGAAGGAGATGGGGGTGGAACTTGTGAAACTTACTAATTTTCTACACATGTTCAATTTCTTTTAAAAATTGTCTCTCCATAGACTATACTTATTTTTAAATTTTTGTGACATTTATTATGTGTGTGAGCACATGCACACATGTACCATGTTGCATGTGGAGGTCTGAGGTCAATTTTCAGGAGTCATGTCTCTCTTTCCATCATGTAGCTTCCAGGGATCGAACTCAGGCCATCAGGTTTGGCAACAAATGCCTTTACTCACTGAGCCATCTTGCCAGCCCCTAAATGTGTTTTTTATTAATTTTTGTAGTTAGCCTGTAAGGTAAAGGGCTGATTATGACATTTAATACACACAAGTCAATGTGCTTCGCTCTTCCTCCTCCTCTTGTTCTACCCCTGCCCCTTGCTCTTTGCTCTCTCTACCTGGTCTCTCTCTTTCTCCTGAGGAGTCCCGAATCTGCTTTCAGGTTACATATATTTCATTGGAGAAACTTACCAGTGTCAATATTCATAATGTATTCTAGATGAACCCATGCTCAGTAGCGCTATTGTAATAAACATGTATACCTTTGAGGCAATTTCTTTTTCCCCGTTTTTCCCATCTTACAAATAACTACATGCAAGGTCAAAGCCAGAATTCATATGAAGTTTAACCACAGCATATTTAGTATGGCCAAACAATAATGCTTCAGTACATTTCCATTGACTCACATGTAGACATTACGTAGCCTTCATTAATACTATTAACCTTTACTTTGACATTTGCAAAGCTATCAGAACACAGACAAACAAATGATAAAGAGAAAACTGTTTTCTGAACACTTTTAAAAGGCCAGGTACTTTACTTATCCTAATGCATTTTATTAGAAGAAATTAAATCCAAAGCGTTCTAAGTATTGCTTAAAGAGAAAAATTAGTTATCCCAGTTCAATGTTGAATTAAAATAAGAATGATTAGGACCTTGGAAGCTTGTGCAGGACTGCTGTTTTATGCCAATCTCTGCTCTTGCTCAGTGGCATTGGTTGGCATGTCTCAAGTGTTCAGTAGTTATTTGGAGGGCATAACAAAAGCTCTTCCTGATATCTGGGGTGTCCACTGACAACTCCTCACACTGCTGTTTATACAACTGTAAAACAAACTTGGACGGGATGGAGAGATGGTTCAGTGGTTAGGAGCACAGGCTGCTCTTGTAGAGGATCTGGTTTAGTTTCCAGCACCCACATAGCAGCTAATAACCACCTGCAACTCCAGTTCCAGGGGATCTGATGCCCTCTTCTGACCTCTGTGGACATTATACACACACGCACACACACACACACACACACACACACACACACACAGTGCACTTACATGCATACAAAGTATTCATATACATAAAATAAAAATAAAATCAGAAAAGAAATAAAAGAACACTTAGGAGAATTCAGTCATTCCTACGGAAGATCTTCTGTCAGTGTCAAGCCTCAGGCACAGGGTGTGTGCCTCATTCAGGTTTGTGGGGAAGGGGGACATGTAGCTGCCCTCAGGCCTGAAACGCAGGGAGGGGTGACTTTTTGGCATTTTCTCTTTCTAGGTTCAACTTCTGCAGTTCGGACACTGTGAGGGAGGAGGTTCTGCTCACCCTGACCTCATGTTAGGAGGGACCACTGTCGACGAGGGACCACTGAGTCTAGCTACTAATAAACTCTAGTGGTAAAGCAATATATTGGCTTTTGCTGTCAATTTCCTTAAGTGCAGTGAAACTTGAATATGTTGGTTAATATCCAAAATCCACAGTTTGTGTGACTGCAGGTGACTGTTACTTTTTGCTGTGTACGGCATGGTATTCAAGCTTGGGAATATTGTTCACATGATACTATTGTGATGTCCACTGTTAATATTACTGATGCCATTCTGATCACTTAAGGCAGGCTTCCAAATGATTCCCTCTTGGTAGGCCCACAAGGGAAGTACCAATTCTTGACACTTTTCTCCCTTCTTTGAGTTCTGTGTCTTCCGATGAGACATCTCAGGAGTGATGACATGATAGAAGGCGAGGATAAGACATCTGATGCTTCTGGTCACCTGCTTTCCATGGTTATCCCCTGCCTCTCTGCAGATCACTTGATCTTCCTAAAAGGTAAACGTTCATACTGTCTGAAGAGAAACATGGGTAGCCTACTTCTGTAATGCCCAGATCCTATGACCCCCAAAGACCACCAAGGAGTCCGGAACGTGTGCCAAAACAAAGAGCCTTTAATTCGGGCTTAAGTTCGGGTCCTCTGACTTTATGGACGCAGAGGGACTGTATGGAGGGTCCTGACTCCAGGGGAGTAGGCCTTTTTATTGGGGCTAGACAAAGGAGTGAGAAGTGTCTGATTGGCCACCCTTACATCAAGGATGCCTTGTCTCAACATGATCGGAAAAGGATTCCCGCACCGCGAAGCATGTTCCAAGCTGGTTGGAGAATGCCTGATAAAAACTCTCATTAGTGGCGACTGTCTTCATGACTATGGACTATGCTAGATGTTATTTTTAGGGCCATTAAGTTTTTGGTTTACTCCTTATAAGGTCTCAACATGTTCTTCCTGCCTGACATGTCTGGGCTTGCCTAATCTGTAGCTGTGTGGTGTGACTGGAAACCTGCAAGAGGAGCTGACAAAATGGGGGAATTAGCCTTAAGGTAGAGCCTCAGTTTAAAGAGTGACTATTCTAGTTCATTCCCCACAACTTCATTGTTCTAAAACACAAATCATCCACCCACTCACTGATCTCCAGAATGCAGTCCACATTCCTTAGTGAGTTTTTCCAGGCCCCTCTTGGTCTGACTTTCTCCCAAGACTCCGGTTTCACCTCTCAGTACATCTGGATCTCTATAATCTGGATCCAGCCCCCAAGAGGCCATTGAAACTCCGATATTTCTGGAATATTCTTCCATGTCTCTTCAATTATTTAACAGCTATTAGTTCTTAAATATCTGTGTGGACATCATTTCAGCCAGAAAGGCTTTCTCCACTTCTGTGATCCACACTGGACATTGTAAAAATCCATCCCATTTATAGAAAGAATGAATACGCTCATTAGGATGAAGCATTAGGCCATGTCTAAATAATAACACTGAGACAACACGAGAAAGGGCTAGCTCTTCTGGGTGCTGCTAGACAGTTTTGTCAAAAGCCCGTGGTAAAAAGGGCACTCCAGAGAGAGGAGCAACATAGGCAAAGGCAGGAGTGTGAGGGTGGGAAACCGTGAGGGTCTTTCATTCCTGCAGCAACAAAACACACTGTCCAAATGTGAAGATCTGCTCTGAACTGTCAACCTGTGCCAGTTAGGATGATTTGTCAAAGGCTCCGACTCAGCCTGACATCAACAAGGAGGAACTGTGTTGGTTCACATGGCTGGAGCGTCCATTAGTTGGGAGTGTTCTGGTTCTGTTGATGGAGCAGCTCAGTGGGCCCTTCACAGCTGCTTTCTCCACATTTCTGTGCTCTCTTGACTACAGTGATGCTGTCACACCAAGGCTGGCTCCTTTCCCACATGCCGATGACCATTGACTATAACTAGAGCCACCGACCTGCTCTTTCACATCTAGTTGGAGAGAAGGTATATTTCCCTTTTTGTCTTTCCTGACAATGGTCCTGAGATTACCTCTGATAGACTGAAGCAAGGAAAATTGGCTTAAGTCAGTTAGGAACCCCCACCCCCATCTCCAGGGTACCTGGACCACAAAGGGCAAGAATGAGTGTCTAAATGAAGATGAGTTGTCCCCCTGGCCATGCGCTCAACTGGAAGGCTGGAGATGCTGTCGACTGATGTGGGAAATGTTTGGGGGTGGGGGCCTTAGGAGGAAGGGCGGAAGGTTGGTCAGTCAGGTCACATTGAGATGTTCATCAAACATCCACCTGACCAGGTCCAGAAAGCTGCTGGATGTATGAGCGTGAGAAAGAGAAAAGGGGCTGGGTTAGACTGTGAGTATGTAGCTGACATTTTTAAAGTCCAATATTCTCCTGTAAAGAGACTGATACAATGTTCAACACATGTGAATACTCAGTAAATGTTTATAGTTATTATTACTGTAGGTCCCTCATGGAAATGTCTTTTAGCATCAATAATAATGATGAACACAAATAACAAATCAACAGAAGTGTTATCTGAAAATTTACTCAAGTAATAAGTAGAACAAAGGAATTTCAAACAATTCATTTTTCAAATGCATCCACTAAAAAACCTTTTAAGAAGTATACTTATTTTCGGAATGCTGTTAGGACCGAAACAGAGTCACTTTGACTAGCTTTAATCAAAATCGAAATAAGTAAAGCCAAGGGGTTGTGATGGAGGGATCTCATGCATATGTGCCTGATAACGAGAGCCGTTCACCAAAGACTCTTCCACCATCACAACTTTGCACAAGGGCACTGCAACCTCAGCAAACATGTCACTGAAAGAATGTCTGCGAAGGAACCATCCATTTAACCTGAGGACACTCTTGCTATCGATACTTGTGACCAGTGTTTATTGTTTCAAGATACGTAACGCTCTTGTTACACCTTTAAGAACTTTCCTTTAAGGTGGGCACAGTGAGATGTGCCTGTAGTCTCAAGACTCAGAAAGCTGAGACCGCAGGGTTGTAAATTTAAGGTTAGCCAAGGCTACAAAGCCAGGCTCTGTCTCAAAACAAGCAAACATGTAAACAATAACTTCCCCTTCCTTCAGCCCCACTGAACACTCCATAATGATTTACTATGGACGTTCCTCATGCAGCTCTGTTGTCAACTGAACGTTATTCTTGGGGTAATCTCTCCATGATTACAGTTTGTTAACAGTTTCCATTCTATGAATCTGTCTGCAAATTGCCTTAATTATTTTAAATGAATCATTTGTTTAAATTATTTACCCACTTCTGGACCAGAGAGAGGGCTTAGTGGGTAAAGATGCTTGCTGTCAAGCCTGCCATCCTGAGTCTGATACCAGAACCAACATGGCGGAAGGACAGAATTGACTCCCACAAGTTGCCCTTTGCCTCCATAGCATAGCATAGCATAGCATAGCATAGCATAGCATAGCATAGCATAGCATAGCACTCATACATAAACAACTTTCTGGTTTTCTCCTTCCATCATGGGTTCCAGGTAAAAGGTCCCAGGAACAAACAGCATGACAAGGGACAGGGCTCTTAAGAGAAATCAGTGTCCAAATAGCACAGAGTTGAAATCCCTTCTTAATAGCTCTCTAAGGAAAGGGCCATTTCACAGCCCAAGTCTGCAGCCAGGCTCTTCACTCTCCAGCAGGAAGCAGGGAAACACCAGTAATCCCTTTGAGGTAACTCATTTCTCCAGGAGGGCTATCCGGGCTCCTGGAAATTACCTAGAGACATGTAGACAAAGCTCTCAGGAGCCTGTGGGGGGCAGAATGCTGCATGTTATCTGGCCTGAGCAGCAGTCTGGTCTAGATTCTAACATTATACTGGGGATTGAACTCAGGTCTCCAGGTTTGAGTGACAAGTACTTTCACCCCATGAGCCATCTTATCAGCCTAGAATCAAAACCTTGAGGCAGGAGCTCTCTATTAGTGTGAAAGGACAGGCTAGTCCATACTTAAGTGATCTTTTAGCATACGATTTTCAACACATTTCTTGCTGGAGTTTTCTGTATTTCTTTTCTTCCCAGATTCTGTGTAAGCAGGTAATGACGTTAGGTTTTGTGGTCCAGCCTGATCCTTTCGGAGGAGACTCACAGATGACTCCTGCCTTCTAGCCCTTATTTTCGTTTTTCCCAATATACACAATGCTTAAAGTGTTTCAGGTTCTGTTCTAAGTGCTCTATACACAGTTATCCATTTAATTCTGATAATATCCTATAAACTGTGAATGAAAGCTCTGGAAAAACTGCATCTTAAAACTGAACATTCTACAAAGGCTGATCAACTGATTAGAACTTCCATGATCGTGGAGAGTTTGGAGGGTTGCAGAACCAGAGCTTAATTACCATCTCTCTTGGGCCATCTTTAGCCCCCTAAATAGCCACTCCTTGCCCATCTTTGTTTCTGACAACAACAGATAAAAATATTTTGCAGTGCATTAACTTAGCAGATCACCAGCTTCCACCAACCAAGAGGCTGAATGTCATCAGAGCATGTGAGGTCCATCGCTGAGATTTCTCTTTTGCTGTATCTGCCTACCTGATGTCTCCACCAGTGAATCTGAAAAGTGTCTTGATTTATAACTTTTCTTTGTTCTGTTACTATAAAAGCTTCATGAAACTGTTACCACACTGGAACACGGAATTTGGGGGAACTTGAATCTATGTTCCCAGGCCATGGTCTCTCATATTTGACTCCCCATTGGGGTGAGAGTTACGCTTTTTGCTGAGAAAGCTAACTACTTTTATTAATCCCACTTTTAGATGAAGCAAAGGAACACAGACAGGCTGTACAACCTGCCTCAGCCCCAAGCCTACGTGTAGTCAATCTGCTTTTCCTAAATACATCTTGATTTTTTTTTTATGAAAAAGAGTTGAGGTTTAATAAAGATAAGGGTTTAAGCACAAAAGTTAAAAGAATGTGAGGCACTCAGAAGGAAAGACTAGACATGCCTGTAAGCATGGGTGTGGGCTTCTCAGAGTCACGGAAGGAAAGACACACCCTGATCCTCACATATAGGATGGGATTGCTTGAAAGGGTTGCTAAGGAATTTAAATGAAATCATTGGGTAGGGTGGTTCCTGAGGGACACTTGATAAGACCACAATTGTCAAGATGAATCACCAGCTCACCGGGTGTAGGAAGGTAGGATTGACAGAGGGGGAAAAAGGTCCTCTTTCAGGGTTCCTAGTCTCATAAAAAAGTAAGAATGGAGATGGCTGAGATGGCACACACCTTTAATCCCTGTGAGATGGAGGCCAGCCTGGTCTACATAGTGAGATCCTGGCCAGCTGGAGCCACAGGAAGATGTCTGCTTGTCTCAAAGTGACCAAAAAAAAAGAAAGAAAGAAAAAGTGGACTCAAATAGAAGCTTTAGGAGAATTTTATTTTATTAGAATTTAAAGAAACATCCTCAGGTCAGGGCTGATAAACTATCAATCGCAGCAGCTGCCCTTAGGAGAATGGAAAAGGAGAAAAGCCATAAAGCCTGTTTAGGGCTGGCCTGGAGGGCAGGCAGGTGGAGGACCAGCAACCGCAGGGTCGGGAGGGGAAGGCAGCTTTACAGAAAAGATGTTGGGGCAGCCAAGGGCAGTCACGAAAAAATCGTTAGGAAAGAGACAGAAGAAAAGTGGAACGATGCAGAGAGCTCATAACCCGCCTTCCTAGGGATGGCCCTATGACCAGGCGACTGATCAGTCTGGCAAAACTGGAAAGTTGGGTATTCTCTAGGGCAGAGGAGTTACTCTCTTGACAGTTATCGCTTGCTTCATGCACTCCTAATGCCCTAGGGAGATGCCCAGCTAGACTAGTCATCGCCCCAAGAGGTGCAAAGCTGTGAAGTCTCAGGAGAGTGAAAGAGCCTGCCCAGCCACCATACTGCAGAGCTAAGTATGACCAGTAGAGGCTCCTGGTACACAGAGAAGGGAAGCCACAGACGGAAGACAGCTCTCAGCAACACTGGACACTTGGACAGTACGGCCTCCACACCATCATAAACCATGGGACACACGAGCCCACAGTCAATCACTATACAGCCCATGCATACAGCTGGCAGCCTTCAATTCACAAGCACCTCGATGAGAGCAACTCCAGCGTGCCATCCCCATCCTGCCCTTTGTGCTTCTCTTTTTCTTTTTATTAGACATTTTAGCAAGGATTTCCTTTGCTATAATTTTTAAAGTTTTTTTATTCCATTCATGCATTAATTTTGTTAGTAATTTTCCCTAACCAATAATTTTTCCTTTCTTTCTTTCTTTCTTTCTTTCTTTCTTTCTTTCTTTCTTTCTTTCTTTCTTTCTCTTTGTGCTTCCTGCTTCTTTCTTTCTATGGTATATTTGGCAGCATTTTGACTTTCAGGGTTTTTTTGTGTGTGTGTGTTTGTTTATTTTAAAAACAACTTGGGTGGACAAGATGGTTCAGCAGGCAAATTCTAGAACAAAGTGAAAATGGAAGTACAACTTGTCAGAATTTTGAGGACAGCTAAGGCAGTTCTATGAACAAAAGTTTATAGTTATGAGCACTCCCATTTTAAAAAATTACAGCGCTTTCAAATAAATAATTTGATGATGCCTCTCAATGTCTTTGAAAAAGAACAAGTCAAACTCAAGAGCAGTAGGTGACAAGAAATAATAACGATTAAGGCAATAATTAATGAAATAAAGACAAATAGAAAATACATAGAACTGGAACTGGGTTCTTGAGTGTGACAGACCTTTCATGTCTACTTGTTCTTGACCCCAGGACCCAGGTGACAGACACTCACAGTCCCCAAACACTGACTTGGGGCAGTGATTCCCAAGCTCATTATCTCATGACAGTGAAAATTAAAGACAGGAACACTCACAGGCGTAAGCAAAGCAGAAGCAGAATTTATTAAGAATTATCACAGAAAGGTGAGAAATTGGGGCTGGAGAGATGGCTTGGAAGTTATAAGCACTGGCTACTCTTCTGAAAGACCTGGGTTTGGTTCCCAGCACTCACATGGCAGTTAATAACCATCTATAACTCCAGATCTAGGAGATCTGACACCCTCTTCTGGCCTCCATGGGCACTGCACAACACAGGTGTACTTACATAAAAGCAGACAAAACACTCATACACATAAAATAAAAGATTGCTATGAATTTGAGCCCAGCCTGGACCTCACAGAAAGCCCTGTCTCAAGAATCTAAATAAATAAGTCAATAAGCACATTAAAAGAAGTTCCTTCCCCATGACCAAGTTGATTTCATCCTAGGGATGCCATGTTTGTTCAACATATACAAATGAACGAATGTAATAGATTGCAAAAATAGAATATAAACCACACAGTTATCTCAACAGGCCCAGAAACACCTTTGATCAAGTTCAATGTCTGATAAAAGCCCCTAAGGAACTAGGCTTAGAAAAAAACATATCTTTTAAAAAATGCTTATTCTATCTATATGTTTTGTCTGCATGTATGTAAGTATACCACATCCATGCCTGGTGCCCACAGAACCCAGAAGAGAACATCAATCTGTAGCTAAGGATGGGTATTAGCTACCATGTGAGTGCTGGGAACTGAACCCAGGTCCTCTGAGAGAGCAGCAAGTGTTCTTAATCTTTGAGCTATCTCTTCAGTCCCAGAAGGAACATCCTTTAACATCATAAATTAACGCTATATACAACAAACGTATAGTCAACTTTATACTAAATGGGGAAAACCTGGAAGCATTTTCATTTACCTTCTCAGCCACCCTAATCACTTTTATTTAATAGTTCTCAAAAGTCTTAGAACAATGAGATAAGAAACAAATAAAAGGGATGCAGAGAGAAAGAAAAAACCCTCTGTTCTCAGACAACATGATCCTGTCCTTAAATGGCCCTAACAATTCCCCCAGAAAATTCATGAATTTGATAAACGCTTTCATGAAAGTAGCAGGATGCAGAATCTACATATGGAAACCAGTAGCTTTTCTACATACCATGAACTTGCCAAAAAGAAATTAGGAAAAAAAAAGCCCATTCACAATAGCTTCAAGAAAACTAAAATACTTAGGAATAAACCTAACCAAGAAGATGAAAGGCCTTTAGAGTGAAAACTTAAAGACCCTGAAGAGGGCAGGAGAGATGGTTGAGGGAGTAAAGATGCTTGCTACCAAGCCAGACTGTCAGAGTTCAATCCTAAGAACTTACAGGGTGGAAGGAGAGAACTAACTCTTGCAAGTTGTCCTCTGACCTCCACATCCATACTGTGGCACACACATGTATACATGTACATACACACATATACATATAAATGTGATTTTAAAATTACTCGGAAGAAAGAAATGGAAAAAGACACACTAGAAGATAAAAAGATCTCCCATGTTCACGGATTTGTAGAATCAATATTGTAAAAAATGGATCCATTACCTTTAGCAATCTAGAGAGTCAACCCAATTCCCTCAACATTCCAATGACGTTCTTCACAGAAATGGAAAAGATAATCCCAAAATTCATATGGAAACACTAATGGTCCTGGACAGCCAAAGAGATCCCACGGAGGAAGAGCAATGCTGAGGGCATCCCAGTTACTGACCTCAAACTGTATCACAGAGCCATAGTAACAAATCAGCATGTAACTGGCATAGTAGAGATCCCAAGGAGAAGGAGCAATGCTGAGGGCATCCCAGTTACTGATCTCAAACTGTATCACAGAGCCATAGTAACAAATCAGCATGTAACTGGCACAGTAGAGATCCCAAGGAGAAGGAGCAATGCTGAGGGCATCCCAGTTACTGATCTCAAACTGTATCACAGAGCCATAGTAACAAATCAGCATGTAACTGGCATAGTAGAGATCCCAAGGAGAAGGAGCAATGCTGAGGGCATCCCAGTTACTGATCTCAAACTGTATCACAGAGCCATAGTAACAAATCAGCATGTAACTGGCATAGTAGAGATCCCAAGGAGAAAGAGCAATGCTGAGGGCATCCCAGTTACTGATCTCAAACTGTATCACAGAGCCATAGTAACAAAATCAGCATGTAACTGGCATAGTAGAGATCCCAAGGAGAAGGAGCAATGCTGAGGGCATCCCAGTTACTGATCTCAAACTGTATCACAGAGCCATAGTAACAAAATCAGCATGTAACTGGCATAGTACAAACTATAACCCCATGGTGTAGAACAGAGGACTTAGAAATTAACCGACACAGGTGGAATCACCTAATTTTCAACAAAACTATTGAAGACATAAATTAGAAAAGAGATGGCCTCTTCAACAAGTGGGTCTAAGAAAACTAGATATCTACATGTAGAAGAATGAAGTGCCAATTCCTCAGCCTTTACAAAAATCAATTAAAAATGGATTTTAAAAAGCCTTAATATAAGACTTGGAACTTTGAAATCAGGGGACAAAAAAAGTAAAACACTTTAAAGTGAAGGCAGAGGCAAGGACTTCTTGAAGAAGACTCCAATTGCACAGGATATAGTCCCAAGCATTAATAAGTAAGATTATTTAAAATTAATTCTTCAAAGCACAGGCAACCACCCGCTGAGTGAAGAGATGGCACACAGGATAGGAAAAAAAGTATTTGCCAACTATATTTCTACCAAGGGATTTATACTTAGACAATGTAAGGAACTACAAAAAATTAAACACCAAAAGTCCTCAAGTTATCCAATAAATAAATGGCACTGAACACACAGTTCTCAAAAGTAAAATGGCCAGTAAATATGTGGAAAAAAAAAAGGTTAACATCCTTAACTATCAGGGAAATGCAAATTAAAACAGCTTTAAGACTCCATCTTACCCCAGGTAAAATGGCAATCATCAAGAAAACAAAAGAAGATGGGCTGGAAAGATGGCTCAGAGGTCAAGAGCACTGGCTGCTCTTGCAGAGAGGACCTGGGTTCAATTCCCAGCACAAATATGATGGCCAACAACCATTTATAACTATAGGGCCAGAGGATCCAACACCCTCTTCTGGTCTCTGAGGGTTTGCATGCACCAGTGCCTCATCTTACAGTCAGGCAAAACACTCGTATACATAAAAACATAAAAATAAATAACTTTTAAAAAGGAAACAAAAGACAACAAATGCTGGAGAGAATGTGGGAGAAGAAAAACCTTTAAACAGTGTTGGTGGGAGTGGGAGTTAGTGTAGCCACTGTGGAAATCAGTGTAGAGATTGCTTTAAAAGTCTAAAGACAGGGGATCAAAGAGATGGCTCAGTAGTTAAGAGCATTCTTTGCTCTTGCAGAGGATCTGGGTTCATTCCCAGTACCCACATGTTAACTAATGACTGTCTGTACAGTAACTCCAGTTCCAGGGGATTCGACGCCCTCTTCTGGCCTATGCAGGCATTTCATGATGCAAGTGCACTCACATACACACAAGCAAAACACTCATACACATAAAATAAAAATAAATAAATTTGAATCTAAAGCTAGAACTACCACATGACCCAACTCTACCACCTCTAGGTGTGTTCCCAAAGGAGACCTCAGAGGTACCTGCATATTCATGTTTTGAATTCACAATAGCTAAGAAATGGAACAAGCTTAGGTGTCCATCTGCAAATGAATATAGAAATGTGGTGTATGTATACAACCTGTCATAAAAAAGAATAAATCAGGAAATTTGCAGCAAAATGAATGCAACTGCAAATCATTACATATGAAAAAAGCCCCAGACTCAGAAAGGCAAATAATGCATGTTTTCTCTCATATGCAGAACCTACATGTATGTGTGTGTGATGAAGCTATAAAGGGGACCCCGAATGGGGAGTAGGAGACCTTAGGGAGGTGAAAAGATAAAAAAATAAAAAGACATGTAGAGAGCATAACTGAATGCATGCTTGTGAAAGCTGAAGGGCGGGGGTTGTTTGAGGGGAGGTGGAGGAGCTTCATAGGAAGGGGAGAGGAAATAGAGAGAGGTCGGAGGGGGCAGAGGATAAATACCACAAGGTGAAATGTGTGAAAGGCTCAAGTATGAAAATGCCATAAGGAAACCCTTTACTCTGTGTGCTAACTTACAAAGACTGAATTGGCTTTTTGTTTTGACTCTGTGATCAGGTTAAGATCTATAAACTAGAATTGAGATCCAATAGCTCAATGTAATAGAATATAAAATAGAACAAGCATTCTGATGAGTTTGACTCTGCAAACTGAAAAGGACCGATAAAAGTAAGACCAGGGAGTCCATCATGGGTTGGTCATTTTGAGGTCGTTTTCCTTTGGTGGTTAAAATGTGGGAACTTCCTCACTGTGCTTCTTCGGGCTGACTAGAATCTCCTGTTTTCTTGAGGGAAAGAAGGAATACATAGCACATGTAACTCTATTCTGCGTGGTTCTGGTCTGTGGGCTCCTGGTGCAGGAGGCTACTCCCAGAACATTTATTTACCAGAGACTATAAATATCCACTGTCTAAAAATGGAACACGCTGTTTGCAAGATGATTCAAACAGTATTATACATGGGAGGGTCCCACCTGCAGGTATATGATCTGGCACTAACTGAACAGGACAACCATCTTAAAGAAGCTCAGTTCTTAGCCTTTGAGCCAATATTTACTTACGTCACTGTACACAGAAGCCCTGCCTCGAGAATTCTGATGAAGTCCAAGGTTTCCCACTTCACAGCTGCTGCAACTTTGATCTTCTACTTTCCTGGACCCTGTGACTCAACTAGCATGACCCTGTTCTGTCTCCTGTCAGTTTGATTTTCTTCCCTCAAATTTACACAAATACTTAGGTAGTGATAGACTCTAGAACATTTAAAGAGGAGCGGTTACTCAGAGGCAGCATGAAGAACTCCTCCCTAGTACTACTCCCTTCCAGGCTGCTTTTCTGCAGGGTTCCTGTCTCTCACACTTCTAGAAACAACCTTTCTGTGTCTCAAGAGCCCTTTTTTTTTTTTTACTTACTCTGAAGCTCCCGAGCCTCCCTATTGTTGTCCTTCAGAACAAGTCTCAGTACATTTTTAAAAGCTGAAATCATGTCTCTGGCCATAAATGGAATATAATTAGAAGTCAATAACAAAAGAAATTATGGACATTATGCATATATCTGCATGCAGAACATTTTCCTAGACAACAAAGAGTCAATGAAGAAATCAGATGGGAACATCTTAAATTCCACAAAACAGATGAAAATAAAAACACAACATGCGAGATCTGTGGGCTCGAACAAAGGGTTAAGAAGAGACACAATTACAGCAAAAACAGATATCAGAAACAACTAACAGCGAGATTGAATAAGGAACAGGCAGGCATGGCGGGGCACACCTGTAATCCCAGCAGCAGGTGTGAGAGTTGCCTTAGAGGCCAGGCTAGGCTACAGAGTGAGACTTACCTTTAAAAAAAAGTGAAAGAAGGAAGGAATTAGAAAATAAAAAAAGGCCAAAATTAGCAGAAAGAACCAATAATAAAGGTCAGAATATAACTAAATGAAATTGATACCGAGGAAGCAATGTACATAATCAACAGGAAATGAATTGGTTTTAGAAAAATCAACAAAGTTGGCAAAGCTTTAGCTAGATTAAGAAAAAATGAGAAGATACATATGATAGAATCAAGGATGGAAAAGGAGGCGTGAAGGCCTGGTGTGACAGCTTGTACCTTCTACCTAGGCACTCAAAGAGGCAGAGGCAGGCAGATCTCTGTGAGACTGAGGCCAGCTGGTCTACATAGCAAGTTTCTAGGCCAGTCAGAGATACAGGGAGACCCCATTTCAAAAAGACCCCCAAAGGAGACATTAAAACTGATACCAAATGTTTACTCCTCCACATTTACAGGGGAACATATGTTCTTTGTGTGCCTGGCTTATTTCACTTAACAGTTTCATCCACTTTGCTACGAAAGACAAGATTTCCTCCTCTTTTCAGCGGAATGATATTCCATTGTGTGCAATGTCTATAAGACACAAAATTTTCTTTACTTAATTTTACAATATTCCAAACATTTGAAAGGGAAAGAGCCCTAACATTCTATGAAACCAACATTACCCTGCCACCAAAGCCAGACAAGACACACAGGAAATAAAATTACTGGCTAATATATCTGATGAGCATAGATGGGAAACTTTTCTATAAAACATTAGCAAATCAAATCCAACAGCATATCAAGAATACAATACCGTCTAATGAAAGGGGATCTACCCCAGAAATGCAAGATGGTTCAATATACACAAATAAGTAAGCACGCATCACAGCAACCAAATGAAGTTCAGAAATCAATCATCTCATTAGATGTAGAAAAACCATTTGGTAAAATTCAGCACTCTTTCATAATTAAAAACAAACTCTCAAATCTAAAATAAGTGGGGGCGGGGGTGTGGCTGGAGAAATGGCTCAGTGGTTAACAGCTCTTGGTGATACTGCAGAGGACCCTGGTTCGAGTCGTAGGACTCACATGGCAGTTCACAACTGTCTGTAACTCCAGTTCCAGGGGAACTGACCCTCTTCTGGTCTCTGCAGGCATTATACACATATGTGGTGCACATACATACCTGCAAGCCCTTATATGTACACATATAATAAAAATAAATAAATCTAAAATAATCTTAGAAATGTAAAAAAAAAAAAAACTCTTGGCAATTATTTCATGTGTGTGAGTGTTATGCCTGCATATATGTAAGAGCCCCGTATTGTGCAGTGCCAGTGGAGGACAGAAGAGTGCTGGATCCCCTGAATTGGAGTTACACGTGGTTGTTAGCCTCCATGTGGGTGCTGGGAATTGAACCCAGGTCTTTTGCAAGAGCAGCCAGGGCTTTTAACTGCTGCTGAGTCATCCCTCCAACCCCTGCCCCAGGTATTTTAATGCAAATTTCGGAAATAAAAAAGCCTATTTGTCAAATACAGCTCAGGATATCAAAAATTGAGAGTGCTTCATGAATCTGCATGCCATCCTTGCTTATGGGCCATGCTAATCTCTGTGTCGTTCCGATTTTAGTGTATGTGTTGCTGAAGCAAACTCACAAATGACAGACACTTACCTATAAAATTTAAAGACTCACCCTCTCCCCAAAACTCTTAATGCTAATATATTCAGTAAAGTTCCAGGCTACAATTCCAACATAGGAAATCAACAATCAGCACTATTAAGTTTGAAGCCAGCCTGGTCTACATAGCAAATTCCAGGCTAGCCAGGGCTACATGGTAAGAACTTGTCTCTAAATAAATAAGCACCATCTCTATACATCAACAAACTAGATGAAATCAAGAAAGTGATGTAATTACAATAGTTACAAAAATAAAATACCTAGGAATAAATGTAACTAAGGAGGTAAGAGAGCTCTATAATGAAAACCATAAAACACAAGTAAAGAAATTGAAGGGAGGGGTCACCGAACACTGGGAAGACAGTCCATGTACATAAATTTGAATGAAGTATTGTTGGGCCAGTCAAATGGCTCAGCAGGGAAAGTACCTACTGCCAAGACTGATAAACCAAGTCCCAGCTGCAGACCCACAGGATGGAAGAAGAGAACCAACACCTACAAGTTGTTCTCTGACATCCATATGTGCACAATGGCATGCACATGTGTACATACACATACACATACATGCACACTCACAAATAAACGCAATAGATTTTTAATTAAATGAATGAATAAATAATATTGCTAAAACACTCAGTAGGTAATCTGGTATAAATGAGAAATGTCCACCATAGGCTCATGCATTCAAACGCTTGGTCCCCAGTTGATGATTGTGTTTAGGAAGGTTGTAGAACCATTAGGAGGCAGAGCCTCACTGGAGGAAGTAGGCCACTGGGGGAGGGCCTTGAGGTTTATAGCCTTGCTCCACTTCCCCTTCACGCACTACTTCATAGGTGCAGATCCTCCTGTCCCTGTTGCCAAGCCTTCCCTGCCTGTTATGTTTTCCCCTCTGCAGCAGACCTGATCCACTGGAACTGTAAGCCCAGATAAGCCCTTTCTCCATTAGGTTTCTCTTGCAACTGTGGTGGTTTGAAGGAGAAATGTCACCATAGGCTCATGCATCTGAACACTTGGTCCCCAGGTGGTGCTGCTTGGGAAGGTAATAGAACCTTTAGGTCATACTTTATTGGGGGCAGGCTTTGAGAGCTTATGGCCTCATCCTACTTCCTGTTCTTTTGATCTCTGCATAATGTGTGTGGATAACATGTGACCACCAGTTTCCTGCTCCTGCTGGCAAAGCCATGCCTGCCCCACCGTTATGGACTGTAGCCCTCTGGAACCAGAAACCAAAATAAATCCTTGTCTCTTAAGTTGCTTTTGTCATGGTATTTTATCACAGCAGCGGAAAAGTATCTAATACATCTGGGTATCCTACCACAGCAATGAGAAAATGATCAAGACTGTAATCCCTATCAAAACACCAATGACATCCTTCACAGAGATAGAAAAAATAGTCCTATTTTTTTTATTATGTGTATGAGTGTTTTGCCTACATGTATGTAAATGCATTGTGTGTGTATGGAGCCTGTGGAGGCCAAAAGAGGATGTTGGATCCCTCAGAACTGTTGTTAGCTGCCATATGGGTGTTGGGAACCAAGTCTGGGTCCTCCATAAGAGCATCCAATATTCTTAATCACTGAGTCATATCTCCAGCCCCAATTCTAAAATTTGTATGGAACCATAAAATATTTCAAATAGTTAAAGCAATCTTCAGCACAGAGAACAAAGCTGAAGATACAGCTACACCTGACTTCAAGTCATATGTAGAGCTATAGAATCACCGTGGTATTGGTATAAATCCATATAGCAGAATAAGAACTCATAAATGAATTGTATATCTGTAGTCTGCCTACTAATTTTGACAAAGACAGTGAGAGCACTCACTGGGAAAAGGATAATTCTCCTCAACAAATTGTCCTAAATTGTGCTAGAGAAACAATGTATTCACATGAGAAGAATGAAATTAAAAGGTTACCTTCTAACATATATAAAAATCAGCACAAAATGGATATTCGACTCCAAGTTAAGACCTGAAACAATCCAACTTCCAGGAGGAAGCAGAGGGGAAATGACTGGTGATGTTTGGACGAAGAGTTCATATATTGGATGCCAAAAATCACAGTCAAAGAAAGGCAAGGGAGAGCTGATAAACGGTTTTCATTTTAACCCATTAGCTGTTACTGTGTGTCTGTGGGTCACTTATTTTTCTTTTTGCCTGTTTCCATATCTGTCAAGGGAGGCTAATGAGAAGGTCTGCCTGGCAGAGTGACTGTCAAATGACATAATTTGGAGCTCTGGCGGTATTTAGAAATTGAGACATCTTGGTGACCTTAGGCTGCTATTACTTTATTGTTTTTTAGACAAGGTCTCATGCAACCCAGGCTGACTTCCAGTCTGCTGTGTGGTCAAGGATGACCTTGTACTTCTGACTCTTGGTAGAATTCAGGGCCTTTTTTTGTGTATGATAGGAACTTAATCAACGGAGCTACAACCCAAGCTTGGTTGCTACTTTTTATTATCTGGGGGACACTCAATCTTCTTTCTTAACATGGAGACATATTTAACTTACGGGTGAGGTGGGCGTACCCACGGTGCTTGCTCTGTGAAGCTTATCTACCTTGTGGGAACTGGCCAGCTGCTCATAGGTGCACAGATCTGAAAGTAAATTGGGATTGAGTGTATCTTACAGGTGTGTGGCCATTAGAGGATTTCAGGGAACTCAACAGACATGCCTTGGACTGGTGGTGCAGGCTTTGGAGGCCTCTGAATCCCAAATGTTCGAATCATACTGAGATAGCCCACTGTTGCTGCTTTAAATACTGTATTTCAAATTGGTTCATTGAGCGGGCAAAGATAACTGGACTAGGTTAATGGGGGCACTGTGGTAGGAGAGGCAGAGAGGGACAATGAGAGGGCTCAGTGTCTGGGATTTCCAGTCCGCAGAGATGGGCAGACAGTGTAGACATTTTAACAGACATCTGCCTTCATTTTCCACTATTTGGAGGCATTCCCATATATCCTACATGAGATGGACTGTCCTTCATCATTAGTGCTTGCTGCTGTCTTCTTTGTGGGTGGAGGGACGTGCTGGGAATGGAACCCAAGGCTTCCCACATGATAAGCAAGCACTCTCTCACTGAGCTACAGCCAAGCCCTTTCTTTATATTTTATTTTTTACTTTATTATGTTATTTTGAGAAAGAGGCTCACTAAGTCACTCAAGTTGACCCTGAATTCACTGTGCAGCAGGGCAGGCCTTGAACTCATCATGATCCTCCTGTCTCTGTGTGGCTGTATCTTTATGGAGACTCGTACACTACTTGGTGGTGAAATAGAAAACAGAAACTAGGGCCCACTTGGCTCGGAAGTACTTGTGTAGATTCGTAATGCAAAGTTAGTGACTTTTCTCCCACTTTTAATGAAGCATGCTTTCATCTTCCCAGCCTTGTGGGAAGATTTGCCTGCCATCACTAACCTTGCTGTGTGTATTTGCGCAGATTAAAGCATCAAGTTCCCACAGGACGTGCTCCCCTCACTCACTGTTTGCTTGAAGGAGAGTCAAAACGATAAGGCTACAATATAAAAAGGTTCTGGTGGATCCTAGAGGAGGAACACCTGGATCCTCAGACCACATAGGCTACCTTTGAATCGGCTCCCCCACCAGCTGAGAAGCAGAGGTAAATCACGCAGCCTCGAATTCCTGAGAGGCTTGGCTTAGAGAGCCAGGCTGAGTATGTTTCACTTTGCTGGTCTTATTGTAGATGCAGATCTTCTGGACAGTTGCACTTTTCCTGCTGGGAGCAGCCCAAGGTAAGAACCGCCATACCACCCAAGTGAACCCAAGTTCTCAACAGGGCCAGAGAACGCTTTAGTCTTGGCAAAGCTTGCAGGAGTTCCAAGATGGTCCAGGGTCCAGGGAAGTGTGGTGCAACTTACTGTATGGACGGTTGAGAGGAAACAGCTCCCTACGCCTTGGAAGTATCCAGTTTTTTTATATTTATCTATTATTTTTATTTTATATATGTGAGTGTATTGCCTGTATGTATATAAGTGCACCCGTGTCATGCAGTGCCCACAGAGGTCAGAGAGGGCGTTGGATCCCCTGGAACTGGAGTTACAGATGGTTGTTAGCTGCCTTGTGGGTGCTGGGAATCGAACCTGGGTGCTCTTAACTGCTAAGTCATCTCTCCAGCCCCAGAAGCATCCAAATTTTTAAGGAAAATTACAGAACACTTACAGCTGAAAGTGACATCTACTCTCTTGTTAATTTTTGCCTTACATGTTGTTAACATATTGACCTTTCAATACTGGTTGTTATGTTAGTCAAACAAATATAACAAAAGTGCTCAGGTGAGTCTTAGAACATTTAAATGTTGATGGTGATTCTAGGCATCTTGTAGTATTCAATAAGAGGGTCCAGGTCAGCCAGGTGGGTACCAGGAGTGGGATGGGGCAGAGGATTCATCCTTTATCTTCAGATTGTCCCTAAGCAGGAGTGGGAAGGATCTAGAGAGCAGAGTGGGCCGGAGCCCAACCCCAGAAGCATCTCTGAGCTATTCCATTCTTTCTCCTCAGGAAAAGAAGTTTGCTATGATAACCTTGGGTGCTTTTCTGACACTGAGCCCTGGGCAGGGACTACCATCAGGCCTCTGAAACTTCTCCCCTGGAGTCCTGAGAAAATCAACACGCGCTTTCTGCTCTACACCAATGAGAACCCAAACAACTTCCAGGTGACACTCCTCTTCTTGAACTCTGGCACAGAGCACCTGATCTTTGAACCCAACCCCCACTCCTCTGCCCCCGCCCTGGCCACCCTTCCCTCCAGCTATCCTGCCACAGCTTTTGGATGAGTGAATGGTTCACAGTTGCCAGATCCTTCCCCTGACTATGTGGTTCCTGTTTGGGTAAAGGGTTTACTGTCCAATCAGCCCACAGGGATGATAAGTCTTCAACCCCATCCTAGGTCGGTCGGGACCTAGGGGAAGATGGGGGAGGAGAGGGGAGGTCAGCCACCTGAAAGAGCTGGCTTTGTGTTCAGCTTTGAAAGGCAAAGACTGTTTGCCAGGCAGGAGTAGGGAACGGACTGAGATGGGACTGAGGGGCACGCTGGCCAAAGCTCTGTGTTTGTTACAGATTCTCCACCTCTCTGATCCATCAACCATTGGGGCCTCCAATTTTCAAGTGGACAGGAAGACACGGTTCATTATCCATGGCTTCATAGACAAGGGAGAGAGCTGGGTGACAAATATGTGCGAGGTAGGGTTGGCCCTCTCATCCTTGAGGCTGCTTCCCACTGACAGCCTCCTCAGTTTACCGTGGTCACACATGACCTTGAAAACTCGAAATCTTCACCTCTGAAATCCCCCCCACACACCAAATTCCTCTGTGTTTTCAACTCAGACCTGCTGCTCTGAGCACTCACTCTCCCCGTTTCCAGTTCAGCCCAGGCTCAGCGATTTCTGCTCACCTTTCCAGCGAGGGTGCTTGTATTTCTGCAAACAGGGATTATGTTCTTTCTGTTCAAATCTTCCTTACATTTCCAGAGTCAGAGATGTGCCTGTCACCATTTTTTTTTAAGACATGAAGAATTTAAGGTTGACAGGATGACTTAAGAGGCTCAGTAGAAAGTGCTTCAGTGGAATAGAACATAACGTCAGTGAGGAGAGCCATAAAAGGATGCAGACCATGCATGGAACACAGACATATGTGCACACAGACATATATGTACACATGGCCATGTATATATACACACACAAATATATATATATATATGATACCATCCCCCTTTCTTTTTATATATACAAATTTCATCTATTTGTCTAAGAAATTGCCTAGCAACCTGCCTTCCCCACATACATTAATAAGGCACCAAGTGATAAGGAAAAATTCATACACACCCTCCCAATTAGTGACCTTGTACTTGTCACCTTCCTGTCTGATCATTAACAAGCATCTTGTTAATACAGCTTATATCCCAAACTCTCCAGGATCTTAATAAATTCCTCAGAGATGCTTTGAAAATGAAAGTCCTAAGGAAAGCAACCCTCGGGCCTCTCTGTGTAAGGTGGTCATATGTCTTAGTATTGTATATGTGAAAAGATGAGACATAGGCTTTAAATTTTAATTCTAAGCTTCCTGACAGAGCACCTAGGGACAGAGTAGTTTCTTTGACATACAGGAAGTTTTTCTTTCCAAATTCTTCCAGCTTTTGAATCAGTGCAGTTCTAGTCTTCAAATATGTGCAGTGTGTGTTTCCTTCACAGAATGTTGAGCCATCCTGACTATAGAAAGTGACACCTTCCTCCTCCTTTATAGCTCAGGAAATGCCCAGCAGGCCGCCATATCATTGTAAGTACTCCTTACTAGCAGATCCACAAGGTGATATAGACACTGGTTGCCAGAGACAATACTGAGTGCCCCCCTCTTTAGCCTTTTTTGAGATAGGGTTTCCTGTAGCCCTAGCTGGTCTGGAACTCACTATGTAGACCAGGCTGGCTTCTGTCTTAACAGAGATCAACCTGCCTCTGCCTCCCGAGTGCTGGGATTAAAGGTGCACACCCCCATACCTGGTATGAGGTCTCTTCTTATAGAGCAGGATTCCTTTGATGGTGCAGTTGATCACCCTTGTTGGACTTGGTGGAAGAAATGAGGAGGGGGCAGCTTTCCCTTCATCTGCGGTCATGGGTTTGCTCTGCTCCCAGTATTTACACTGCTGGACTGTAGGATTCCCCTGGACAGAGTCCACCCATGCAGCACTCTGGCTAGGAGAAGAGACAAGGGACACTTCTGAGCCCTGGCTAGAAGGATTCCTTGTGCCCTTTGATAACACCTCATGTCTCCCCAACCCTAGAACATGTTCAAGGTGGAAGAGGTGAACTGCATCTGTGTGGACTGGAAGAAGGGCTCCGAGACCACCTACACACAGGCCGCCAACAACGTGAGAGTAGTGGGCGCTCAGGTGGCTCACATGCTTGACATCCTAGCGGTGAGTGGGTCAGTGGGGAACTGGGCAGAGAGGGGAACTTAGAAGGGTCAGCCAGGGAGCTGGGCAGAGAGAAGAACTTAGAAGGGTTAGCCGGGGAGCTGGGCAGAGCGAGGAACTTAGAAGTGGTGGAATAAAGAAATGGCACAAAGCAGCAGACAGTGCCATAACAACACACGAATGGGAAAAAAATGCCAGCTAATACTTCATTGGTGGAATTTTATTATCTTCCTTCAGGGCCCTGACTGTGTGGCTCCAGGGGCTGCCCACTACTCAGGTGGGCCCAGTTCAAGGCAAAACAGCATTGCTAGGAAAGCCCAACAGAGCCAGAGGGCAGCATGGGCAATTGGCAACTCCAAAACTTTTCTGTGATTACTGATGCTGGAAATTTGCTCCAGTCTCGATCATTTCAGTTGTTTTCATTCCTGTGTTCATCTTCCATTTTAGCTCATTCTTTAAGTCTTTCCTTGTTTATGTGAATTCAGTAATTCTTTGTGACTAGTTTCTGTAACAGGTCGAGGTCTCGGCCTTGTCTATTCATCTACAGAGAACCAACTGGTTCTAACTGCTTCTGCATCACTGCCGAAATCAGAACCCACGGTGTTCACAGGAAGCAGTGTCATCCATCAGTGGAGGGTCTGTGGGAGTATCACACAGCAGTGTATGCAAATGCCTTGCAGTAGGTTTACTTGCTTTGTTTGTTGACCCAGTGTTTCCAGAGCACAGGGTCAGCAGCACGTGAGGAGGCACTGGGGATGGATGAGGTCCTAGGCCTTCGAGGAGCTACCTGCAGGGACGACACAGTGTGCTCTATCAGAGGGTTCTAGAGTGGAGGTGGGGATAGAGGACACAGGCTCTATGAAGTTATATGAGGATGGTTAATCCACCCTTGTGTGTGTGATATTTGGAAGGTCCCAGTGGAAGAGGTGGATTCTTGAAGTCAGACTCTTTTTTAAAAAGGGGCACATGCCTTTAATCTCAGCATTTGGGAAGCAGAGGCAGGTGGACCTCTGTGAGATCGAGGCCAGCCTGGTCTCCATAGCGAGTTCCAGGACAGCTGTGGCCACGGGGAGACCTGTCTCAAAAATGAGTATATTTTATTTGAGTTTCATTCATATAAATAATGAATTCTATTCCTTTTCACCTCCTGTTATCTGATCTCTCCTCCTTCTCCATTGAAACCTTCTTCATCCCTACAAGTTTTCTGCCTACTTCCATATTGTGTATGTATGAGAGAGAGAAAGAGAGAGAGAGAGACTGAGACTCACTGATCTCACTGAGTTTAATTAGGATTGGTGCATGGGTGGAATGTTATTTACGAGCACAGGCACCTTATCAATACCTACACACTAAAGGAAGTGTCACCTCCTTCCTCGGGCCACCTTTACCTATCATTTTTTCCTCAGGCGGAATTGAGGTCTCGTGAGCCCTTCCCTCTTCCTTGGTGAAATGCTGATAGGCTCAGTCTGGGAAGGTTTGAGTTGGCAGCCACTGCCGCAGTGTGACATCATGTCCGGAAGACATTTTTTTTACAGCACTTCTCAATCTCTGGCTCTTACACCCTTTCTGCCCCCTCTCCCGAGGCCTTGTGCAGAGAGGTGATAAGAGCTGCCCTGTTTAGGGCTGGGCACTCCGTAGTCACCTATTGTCTGAAGGGACACTCTTTTAGTGGTACCTGGGCAAGTGATTGGGAAGATAGGTGACAACTGTATAAACCAGGCTGAGAGGTCAATGAGTGGGACATGTTTGAGGGCCACAATGGGTTTATCTTGAGGAGTCCAGGAAAAAGACACATTGAGTCAGGGAAGCTCTGAGGTCCCTGTCAGGGGCTAGGGCTCAATTTTGAGGCTCCAGGATGCGTGGAAAATTTCCAGAAGGGGAGTCACACCATCAGGTTGGTATTTCAGGAAAACCAGATCACAAAATGTCCTGAAAATATGAACTTTCTTCCCCAGACAAACTACAGCTACTCACCTTCCAAAGTCCACCTCATTGGCCACAGCCTCGGGGCTCATGTTGCCGGGGAGGCAGGAAGCAGGACCCCAGGCTTGGGCAGGATTACTGGTAAGGCCCAGGTCAGGTCTCCAGAAACCCCAGAATGTGATCACAAGCCTGCAGCCCGGCTTAGAGCTGCTCTGACGGGGACCCTCCTTGGCTGTGGCAGGGCTGGGAACATCCCAAACAGGATATTTTAGGAAGCACGTGAGCCATTGCTGTTGGCAAGGAAGATGGTGGCTCTGTTTGCCTGTGATGATGCTTCTGCTGGGGCCTTCGTCTCTCCTAGCTAGGTGCAGTCTTTCTGGTGATATGACTCACTAGCAGCTCTGGATACCCAGGAAAATACAGAACATAGTTAGCATAGACAGGAGCAAAAGATAATTGAGCAGAAGCCACACTGCCTTTCCTTTCCTCCTTCTCTTTGAAGTCAAGGAAACGTAGAACCTGTAAATTACATTCTACATTCTCTGTTGGTAAAATAATCCAAGCTATAAAACTACCAAAAGCATCCTTTAACCATTACTACCAACATAGTCTTTAAGCCCAGCAAAGCCTTTGTACTGTAACAAGAGCAACAAAATATACCTAGATGATAAAATCAATGCCATTATTAGAGTAAGCATAGGCTAAGCGCCACTTGCTCCAAATGCTGCACAGAGACCTTCATGTTGCCTGTCTAATTCTCACAACGGAGTAAACAGGCCAGAAAATAGCTTGTCTGAGAACATACAGATTCTATGATTCTGTGACAGGCACACATTGATTATTAAATTATTTCATCAACAATTATATAAAATTGATGCACTTATTACCTTCAGATCTCCCAACCTGTACAGTCCTAACATTCTACATTCTTCATTATGATAAGAGAAAGATAAGTGAGAATATAGAAGATGAAATGTGTATAATGCCCACTTCTACATGCACCAGAGCCCTCCTCAAATGAGCAATGTTGAGACTCCATCTCCCCATGAGCCACACCTAGGCCATGTTGCTACACTACTCCAAGTGTGGTACCTTATTGAGTTGGGTAATGCTCAGCATGTGCAATTATATACCTCAGCCCTTCTGAGACCAACAGTCAGGCCTATTGTTCTCCCTTGCTCGCCATCTCTTTTAGGGTTGGATCCTGTAGAAGCAAATTTTGAGGGCACTCCTGAAGAGGTCCGGCTGGATCCCACGGATGCTGACTTTGTTGATGTGATTCACACGGATGCAGCTCCCTTGATCCCATTCTTGGGTGAGCCTCATGGTGCTCCACTGCTCTAGCTATAGACAAGAGCCAGATGATATAACCCTAAGAGTGCAATTCTCCCAAAGACCCATCTCATTACTGCTCCAAATCTTTCAGGTTTTGGAACAAACCAAATGGTGGGTCACCTTGACTTCTTCCCTAATGGAGGAGAGAACATGCCTGGATGCAAGAAGAATGCCCTGTCACAGATTGTGGACCTAGATGGCATCTGGTCAGGTAAAGCCATGGGGGCCAGTCAGGGGAGATATTGCTTCCTTGGGGTGCTCAGGATATAGCATATTAGTGTGTGATCGTGCACATGTGCACACACATATGTACATGTGTATTCATGTGTACTTATGTATGCAGATGTGGGTGCATGTGTGTGTGGAGGCTAGTGGACACCTTTGTGTGTCATTGCTCAGATATTGTCCACCTTTTTTAGTGAGACAAGGACTCTCTCACTGCCTTGGAACTCACTGAGAAGGCTAGGCTGTCTGGCCAGTAACCCTATCTCCCCTATCTCAGACTGGGACTGTACATGTACCACCACGCCCACTTTTTAAAACGTGTGTTCTAGGGATCAAACTTGTACTTGGTAGGCAAGCACTTTACCGGCTGAACTCTCTCCTTGGCCCCATATCAGATCTTAATAATGAAAATGCACTTCCCTTTTAAAAAATGGTTTTCCTTCCTGCATCTTCCTTTTGAAAATGTAACTGCACTTCCTTAAAGCATTGTTGTAGATGCCCTGGAATGCATAACAACAAAGTGTCTTACAAAACTGCCTTAAAGCTATAATCTCGACTATCAACTAGTAGTTACGCAATAAAGGGAAAGCCACGAAAGTGAATCCACTGACTTCCCAAGAGAATTCTCCTGACAAATTTCCCTGGGAGTCAGTGTTATGGTTCAAACTTAGGTAGCTGGTTTCAGGTCAGTAGCTAGAATGAGGGTGTCCCCAAGGGCGTGCATGGCAAAGCCATCATTCGTCATCTGCATTGAGCAGCAGTGAGGAGCAGTCACACAAGGAAGGCCATAGTAAGGACTGTAACGCTTGTCATTGATTAGGCACATCACAAAATGAAGGGCATCCTTAAGATACGACTCTGATGACACTTTTTATTGAGGTCCAGACAGTAGTAATTTTAAGTCATACTAGTCAACGGACACCATTCAAGTTAAAACACTTAGTGGCATGATCAACTCTAATCAGCATAGGGTTTTATTTGAATTGATCAAAATGGCTTGAGGGTGCCCTCAATGCAAATATTAAGGACAGAGATATATGTTTGGATTTCTTCAGCACCATCGGTAATGGCCAAGCACGTTCAGGCCAGGTCTAGAAGGTATGCATCGACATTTGTGAAGTGGTTTGAATCAGGACATCAAGGAAATCTGTGAGGAATAAGAGAATGTGAGACTGGCACTTGGATAAAGCTGCCGAAAGTGACTTCAGCTTCTTTGTTTGCATAAGAGCATCATGATACGTCCTAGTGCTGGTTGTGGCACATCTGGGAGAATGGGACACATCTGGTTGAGTCTTTGAGGATTTCCAACCTGATACCTGGACAGATGAGCTTTGGGTTCAGCTCCCACTTGCTAGCTGTAATCTACTTTTGCAAATGGGATACTATAGTACCAATCTCCTAGGAAGGAAGAGGACAGGTAGACAATGCTGATGAAGTGACCAGAACATTCCACAGCACACTCAAAGCTTCCTTTGTTCATTGCCACTGTTGAGAAAGAGTTATGAACTTGAAATTTCGGAAGACATGGTCCCACTCTAGACCCATCCCACTTGGAGAAAGAGGGGTGCAGACACTGTCATAGCCTGCCCCCAGCCACCTGTGCTGACCTCTTGCTTTGTTTCCCCAGGAACCCGGAACTTTGTGGCTTGCAACCACCTGAGAAGCTACAAGTATTACCTAGAGAGCATCCTCAACCCTGATGGGTTCACTGCGTACCCCTGTACCTCCTACAAGGCCTTTGAATCTGTAAGTTACTGTCCTGCCATGAGCAATGGACACTGTGCTCTGTGGACTGGGGCCCTGTTGTGCCGAAGCTCTGCAGTGCTATCTCACCACATGCTCTGCCTTGTTCCTTAGAGTTCAGGTCTCTGTGAAGTGAAGGAAGGAAAAGAAAGAAAACCCTTAGGCAGGAGGCAGGAAAAAAACTAGAGCAGATAAGCCATGTGGGAGAGGAAAATTCTGGAAGATTGGAGAAGAGATCAATATAGATATGAGCTTAGAAGACTTCCAGCAGGAGACTACACTAGGATCTACTTGCAAAAACGATAGACTTTAGAAGGGAAGGCAGTGTGTCTTCCGGTAAAGGCAGAGCAAACACAGAAGAGACTATGTAAGGACCCGAGTCACCCCCAACACTGAGTGAAGGAAAGGCAGGTGTTGGGGGTTCTGTGAGGCAGACTAGCCACAGTGGAGAATAGACACCATGACATGCTGCCTCCCGCTTCTCTTGGATCATGAGAGCCAGGCAGGAGCAACCCTCTCCAGTTCTATACCTATCATATCATGGTGGGACCTGAAAATGGCCAGGGTCAGAGCATTTACACCATAGGAATGGGCAAACCCAGGGACTAGGGAAGCAGCTCAGTTGGTAAGTGCTTGCCTGGCATGCACAAAGCTCTTGGTTCAATCCCTAGCACTGCATAAACCAGGTGTTATGGCACACGTCTATAATCCCAGCACTCAAGAGGTGGTGGCAGGAGGATCAGAAGCTCAAGGCTGTCCTCCACTTACATAGTGAGTTGGAAGCTAGACTGGCCTGCATAACCCTGCGTTTACAAAAATGGAGAAAGGAAAAGAAAGCAGTGGTGAACTCCACCATCAGTGTGGAGAGCTGGCTGCTGACCACACTAGCGCACTAGCATGTGAAGTGTGGTTGACGGAACCTTGGCCCAAGACAGCAGTCCTGGTTAGAGCTCCCCTAAGAATTCTAACATGTTATACATCAGGCCTGGAAACTTCTGGAGATGAGGAGAATTCAGAGAGCATTAAAATGATGATGTTGGGCTGTGGGAAAGTTGAGTACCTGCTTCTCCATGTCTCTTCTCCATAAGAAGACAAACCTGATTCACAGCGTCCTCATGCTGTCTCTTCACTAGAACAAATGCTTCCCCTGTCCAGACCAAGGGTGTCCGTAGATGGGTCATTATGCAGATAAATTTGCCGGCAACACAAGTGAAGAGCAGCAGAAGTTCTTCTTGAACACAGGGGATGCCAAGAATTTTGCACGTAAGTGAACTACTTGCTCAGCAAAAGAAAGTGCCAGGTCTGTTATCAGGGAAAGCTCACCTCTAAACTGAACGGTTTCTAACACATTTTGATAGTCTTAGAGGACACATCCTCTCCGGTCACTACTCAGCTGAGGGTGCAGAATGCATCTTTTTTCTTCCATTTTTTTTACATGCTGTGGAATTCATGGACGTCAACAATGTGACTCAGGGAACTGTGGCAATTTGCACAGCTCTAGGACCAGCTAGCTTGAATTTTTATCCCTCCCAATTTCATCCTTCCTTTTCTTTTTAGGACTCGAACACACATGTACACATGTACACACACATTCATTTATTCTATGTCTTGATACCAGCTCTTTACCAGGTTTCTCACCATAAGGAAGTCAACTCCAGTCTTGTCATCTCTCTCCCTCTCTCTATCCATCCATGTGTCCCTGATACAGAGGAGGGACTTGTGGGGAAGGATGATCCACAAAGCACACTGAATGCACTTGGATGCGGGTTCCAGGCATGTTTGGGTCACTTGTAACAAACTTTACTTAAGGACAGTGCCACAAAGTGTTGTCCAGTAAAAACAGAAATCATATATTTATAGGACTACATAAAAATAATACATCTATGTAGTTTTGAAAGTCAGGTATAGTGAGGTATAATTTACATATCGCAAGATTCATCCTTTTTAGTCTATAGTTCTGTTGGTTTGAGAAATGAACAAGTTTATAACCAGCTCCACCATGGAGCTGCAGGACCTTTCCATCACTGTATGCATACATATAATTTTTTGTAAGAAGACTGATTAATCAATCCTCCCACAGATGTAGTGATGCTTGAAATATTTGCCTATATTTTAACAATAACAAAGGAACCACTCAAAAGCATATATTTACTCCTCAACCAACACTTATTTATGGGTCACAGAGATGGGTTGCTAGACACAAGGGATGGAAAGATGAGCAAGACACTGCTCGTGAAATTTGTAATTCAGCAGAGAAGGCAACTCCAAAGGCATGGGTTTGGTCGACTGCTGTTGTGTTATAGAACAAGGTTCCTGACCACGAGTAGAGAAAGGGCAGGGGCAGGGTCTTGGGGGATATGAAAGGTAAATGAGAATCAGACCAAGGTACTTGTATGCTGATGGATGTATGTATGAGTATGTGTGGGTGAAGATAACTGGGTATATTTGTGTGTTTATGTGTGTAGACACTGAATATGCATATGCATTTTTGTGTGTATATGTGTGTTTGTGTATATGTGTGTGTTGTGCCCACATGTGTATGGTTTACAAGTTTATAGTGTGTGTGTATATGTGTGTGTGTATGTGTGTGTGTATGTGTGTGTGTGTGTGTGTGTGTGTAGGTATGTGTGTGCACAGACTCAAACTCTGGATGTAATCTAGATGACAGATCCCAAATACCAGGAGTCCTGGGAATGTGAACCTGGCCTGGAGGTACTTCACAGACTGCCCTCCTGAGCTGCTCCCCGCCCCCATTTGTGGACTGGAGTTCTGGCTGCTTCCCTTCTTGTCATAAAATATAGAACTACCCCTCTGGAGCAGAGCTGTCCTGCTGAACTTTCCCTGACAATGGGCTCGTTCTGCTCTGGTGAATCCAAAAGCCACTGACTTCACATAGCTATTTATTTACTTTAAATATTTTTATTTTTGTTTTATGTATGTGAGTGTATCGTCTGCATGGATGTATTGTCTCCATGTCATCATGCGATGGCCATGAAGGTCAGAAGAGGGCATCAGAGCCCCTAGAATTGGAGTTGTAGGGTTGTTAGCTGCCATGTGGATGCTGGGAACCAAATCCAGGTGCAAGAGAAGCCAGTGCTCTTAATTGCTGAGTCATCTCTCCAGCTCCTACAAGGCAGTTTAAAACTTGTAATGCAGTTAGTTCCACTGAGAGAAAAAAAAAGCTTAATCATACTTGACTTGAATTTAATATAAGCAGCCATCGATGGCCAGTGGGCCTCTTACTGGGCAGTGAAGATCAGAGAGGGCCAGCCCTGGGTGATAAATGACTCTGAAAGCCTAGTTTGAATTATGGATTAGCAGGTGGAATTTTCATTCTATAGTGCCTCTGTGTAAGGGATGAGGATGATAATCTGGGATTTAGGTCACCTATTTTGTGTGTAAAGTGACCTCCTCCTTGTCTGCCCAGGCTGGAGATATGGAGTTTCCATAACACCATCTGGAAAAACAGTCACTGGTCAGGTCAAAGTCGCTCTGTTTGGAAGTAAGGGAAATACTCGCCAATACGATATCTTCAGGTAATTCCCATGTAGTGTGCTTAGCATTTAACTGCTTATTACCTCTTTAAACATCCGTGGTTTAAAACTACATATGTACTAAAGTTATACTTCTAATAATTATATACATATACATACATATTGCTTTTAGTTTTTGTTGTTGTTGTTTTGTGGTGCTTTTTGTTTTTGAGCCAGAGTCTCCCTATAGCCCAAGCTGGCTTGGAACTGGCTATGTACTGTAGACCAGGCTGGCCATAATCTTACAGAGATCTGCCTGATGGGATTAAAGGCCTGTGCCAACATACCCTAAACCTAACCATTCGTTTTACCCTTGTTAGATCAAATTTTTAAAAAGCTATTATTATCCCAGATAGCCATGTTTTGATTAGCATAATAACACATGTTAAACTAAGTAGATAACCATATAAATAATTCTTCCAGGGAGAAATAACATAATTTGAAAGAGTTTTATTATTTCTTTCTATTAAACTGTTTTGAAGAGAATTTAACTTGGGTTTAAAAAGCAATCCAGAATAATAGTTTGGGACTGCCAGTCTATTGACAATTTTCCATTCCTCCATCTTTGATCTGAGAATTCATTTGCAAGAAGATTCACATCTCTAAGATAGAAAAGAATGGTGTGCCCTCTGTGGTCCTTATAGTGCACCTGCATGAATGTGACTGTTTTTCTTTCTTTCTGTTTCAAGGGGGATAATCAAGCCGGGTTCTACCCATTCCAATGAGTTTGATGCAGAGCTTGATGTGGGAACAATTGAGAAAGTCAAGTTTCTTTGGAATAATCACATGGTAAACCCATCCTTACCCAAAGTGGGTGCAGCCAAGATCACCGTGCAAAAGGGAGAGGAGCGGACAGAGTAGGTATCTTCCTTTGCTGGGTTGTCCCGGGATATCTACAGAGGATGTCTATAAGAGAAATTCACCCCAAGGCAGATGAGGGAACAATAAATTAGTTTTAAGAAAACGTAAACAGTTTGCAATAGAACAGGAGTGTGCCAGGGGAACAGTACTTGTGGAATCTCCTCCTTAATCCACAACCTCCTTAATTTCATGCCTACATAGGCACAGGACCTTGAGTAGAAAAGAGGGCAGCTAGATGGAGAGGAGATGGTGATGTGGAGAGGCAGAGCAAAGCTCCATCCCAAGTCTAGTCAGCAGAACATTTCTAGTGAAGCTTTGTGGGAAGGGGATCTGGGTTCTCAGCCAGGTAGTCTTGAGGTCTGGTAGTTGAATGGGGCCAGAAAACACAGGCCCTTGGGAATGTCACTGCCCTGGGTTGGGAGAAGGGTTGGCAGAGTGACATGGGGTTGATGTATGTGTCATCAAGCTAGGTGGCTCTCTGAAGTCCTTCCTCCCTTTCCCTATGAGGAAGGAGGACAGAGAAACCAGTCTTGGTCAGGTGGTCAGCAGGATTAAGAGCCCTCTCAGTGAGAATGCTTCACAGAGGAGAGCAAACCTGGCCAGCGAGGAGCTGTATGCAGGCTGCAGGCATACCAGGGCCTCCCTTCAGCCTCCACTGCAGGATACGGTCTCTAAAGTCAACTCCCAGAGCTTGTTAGGTAGTGTCCCAAAACCTGAGTCCTGAGATTGTGGCTGAAGTCATTTTAGAAGGTCACTGGAATCTTGGAGATTTCTGAGAGCAATGCATACTCTCTAAACCTTCTGGAAATCAAACAGGTGTAGCTGAGGCCCTAAGACCCTGCGTACATCTATGTGTGATGGACTCTCCAGTGTCTGAACACAGCAACCTTGCCTGTACAATCTCTTTTTAAGTTTTTTTTTTACATTTATTTATTTTATGTGTGTTCTGGGGATGGGTGTGGGTATATGTGTGCCATGCTGTGCTCGTAGAGGTCAGAGGACAGCATGCTGGAGCCAGTTCTCTCCTTCCACAATGTGGGTCCTGGGGATCAAACTCAAGTTGTCAGGCTTGGTGGCAAGTGCTTTTACCTGCTGAGCCATCTTGCTGGCTAAGAATCTCTCTAAAGAGAAGCTGGGTGTGTGCTGTCAGTAGTAAAAATATAGGGACGTCTAAACCAGCTTCAAATTTCATGCACTATCTCGGGGAATAAAAATCTCAATAGTCAAATTATTCAAATGTTTTGCTGTTATAAAAATGGCCAGCTATGTTTCCTATGTTTCCTTTTAAATAACACTACTAATAATTATAAAGTTAAAGAAAGGAAAGATTCTTGGTCCCCCCTCAATGCTGTGGTCACCTCACTAGGGTTCTAAGTGCTCCCTAGGACCTGCTGACTAGAATTTTTTCCAGTGATGTGAGGCCAAAAGGAAAATGGAGTCCATCTTGCCTGTGTTTACTGCCTCCTCTCCTGTTCAGTGCCTATCATAAATGTGACTTTGTCAACGACTTCATCAAGTACATATCTAGGCCTGGAAAGTGGTAGGAAGCAAAGATAGAGTCTATGTCCATGGGGTTCACACCAGCTGTTGAAAAGACCCAGTCTTCAGGTCACATGACGTGTCAGATCACATAACCAAATAAAGGGATCAAGGAAAGAGACCCAGGAGGAAAGAGTCCTCAAGAGGCTGTGAGGAAGGGAGGGACCCACAAGGCTGGGGAAGTATTGAGAGAGGGAAGGGAGGGCATGGGCAGCAGGTGCTGGGGGATGGGCAGGATGAAACCAGGGCTCAGTTCTCAGGGATACTAAGTTAGGACATCTAGGAAAGACAAATTCAGAAGAGAAGGTGTAGGAGCATCAGTAAAGACAGAGGGGACCTTGAGAAACCCTTGGTTCTTAAATAACTTTATCAGTAGCCACTTGCATCTGTATTGATTTCATGTTAACTAGAAATCCTTTTACATTTCTTGTCATTGGATGTTGCATAATTACCATGGAGTCTCAATAAGCTTGAGAGGGAACCTTCCTTCTACCAGTGAAGATAAGGTCAGGTAACGAGCTATATCACAGCTGGAAGGTAGGAGAGATGTAGGGGATCTTAGGAGAAAGCCACCTCCCCTGACCATAGCTCTGCAAGACAAGGTCAAGGGAGATTTGGACATATAATGCCCCCATAAAAAGTACGAACTATGGGATCAGCTGGACTTGCACTTTTGTCTTGGTTCTGTAAGGTAGAACGGATCCCCAGACCTTCTCGCCCGTGTGTTTATACACGTGAACTCTTGGTGTAGTTGCCTGTAACAGAGGGCTCGGTTTATCGTAGAGACTATGGTATTCAACTCTCAAAAGTGAAAGAGGGAAGAGATCATGACCATCTGTACGCCAATCTACTGTGGCCACCAGGATCTCTGAGAATAAGAGGAAGGTGTGACAGGACCGGTGACAGGCAGTACCGGAATGCATTTACGTTTCTCCACAGGTACCACTTCTGTAGCGAAGATACTGTGAGAGAAGCTGTTCTGCTCGTCCTGATGCCCTGTGAAACCCCAGACACAATGTGATCCTTGTTAACACCAATAAAAGCCTGTGCTGCATTCACCGCACGGCGTCTGTCTCAGATGTCAGCTGCCGCCGATGGGGACATTTAGGAGCTGGACATTTAAAACAGCCATGAGCATTTACCTGTACGTGTCTCTCATCTTGGCATCCGATGAGCACCACTTTCCCCCAGCTTTCTTGATCTTCTCTTTCTCAGAGAGGGTGGAGACTCACAGCAGAGGTAGAGGCTGAGTGGCCAGGGATCTCTCCAGAATCTTTGCCCCCACGCTCCATCTTATAGAGAGAAACTAAGGAACAGAGCAAAGAGGTTAGTTGTCTGGACTCACATAAGAATTCATATTCCCATCAGGAGTGATGGTCAGGCCGGAATCCATTTTCAGTGCTCCTCACTGACCCACCCACTGACTTTATAAGGGTCATGGAAATACACTACAATGCCCATGGTCTTTTGGTTGTAATAGAGAGTTTTTGTTTTGTTTTGGTGGGGGAGAACCATGTAGTGGCTCTGGGTGAGGAACTCAGATACTCATGTAAGCATGTGGCGCACTGACTCCCTGCAAGTCAGGCTGCTTTGGGGCTCTCTTTGCCTGCCTACAATCCTGAGAAGGAGTCCAGAATGTATTCTAGGAAATGTATAGTGCAGGTCCCTACTAGAGCCACTGGGAGGGTGCCATCAGCCAATTAGTCCTGGCATGGGCTTTACTCACACAGATCCGGGGATAGGTGGGTGTTTTTAAGGTGGCTCAGTATTGCGGACATACTGCATCAGAAACCAGGCACATCTATGTTTTCCCACAATGCCAAAATTTGTTGAATAGAAATAAATTCACAAGGCATGTTGATCTTTTTGGCTGTCGTTCAAGTACTCCTGGCTTTGCTGGGACAATCATAGGTTCTCGTTCCAATCTTAATTACTAACACAAACATCCAGATTACACTTCACATCAGATAAGAGGATGAGATGAGAAGTTTTATGAACCATAAGCACAGAGTTGTCAACTGCAGGACCAGGTGACAGGTCATTCCAAATTCTACTTTGAAGTTCACTGAGTATCATGGGCAGGAGAAGTTATATTCAAACTGGAACCTGGAGACAGAGGTAGAGGTCCTGCCTTGTAGTAGTTTTCCTGTGGAGGCTTGTGAAAAGTGACCAGATGATGGGTCAGCCTGCCTACCACATCTCAGTCTTGGGGTGTTCCTTTTAAATCCCAGGTAAGGGGATTAGATCTGGAGTTATGGATAAACTAATATATCTGGTGTCTCTGATATGATTTGTTATATTCGTGGGTATCACTAATTAGTGGAAATAAGTGGTCTGTTTGTGCCTCTTTGGTGTGAAGGTAATTGGGCTTGCTTACTTGTTAAACAGGATATAGACTTGGTCTTTCCTGATACTTATACTCAAAATAGAGTAGATCAGGTCATGGCTATTGATTTATAAGATGGAGTAATTCAAATTTAAAAGCTATGATTTGGGGACTGGAGAGATGGCGCAACAGTTAAGAGCACTGGCTGCACTTGCAGAGGAAAATGGGTTCAGTTCTCAGCAGCCACTTGGTGGCTCACAACTGTCTGTAACTCCAGGAGATCTTAACCCTCTTCTGGCCTCTGTGGACATTGCACTCATGGGGCGTACCAGCATACCTGCAGGAAAAACGCTCATAAAGCAGCGATAAATAAAAAGTTAAAAAGCCTTTATTTTACACAACATACAGTAATCCAGAGCAGAACTGGACTGGTAACCAGGCCTGTGTGTTAGTTAACTTTTCTGTTGCTGATAAAATACCGTGACCAAAAGTAACTTAAGGAAGGAAGGGGTCTGTTTTAGCTTACAGTTCCAAAGAGAGAGTCCATAATAGTGGGAAAGCATGACTTGGCCACAGGAGCCGGAAGCTGGCTGGTCACATTTCATCCTCACACAGGAAGCAGGGATGGGGAGGGGACTGGCAAGAGAGAGGGAGAAAGTAGAGCAAAACTGTAATCCTCAAAGCCCACACCAGTGACACACTTCCTCCATCAGGACTCCACCCACCCCCAGTGACACACTTCCTCCATCAGGACTCCACCCACCCCCAGTGACACACTTCCTCTAACAGGACTCTACCCCCTAAAGGTCCCATGACCTCCCAAACAGCACTCCCCACTGGGGACCAAGTGTTCAGATACATAAGCTTATAGGGGACATTTCTTATGCAATCCACCACAGCTGGGCAGAGATTATCCAGGCAGGTCACGCCCTCCCCAGAGCTTGTCCCCCTCTTAGCTACCAGGCCCCACATCCCACCACAGCAGCTTTAGTGCCCAGCTCATTTTCTATGCAGCAGGGCCCCATGAAACCCACACTGAGTGTTGAACTTAAATGTGGCTCCAGATTGTGCTGGAAGCAGGACTGCGGTGAGCTATGATGAAGCCACTGTGGGAGGGGGCTTCTGGGTGTGGCTGGGGAACTCTAAAGAAATCCTCCAGCCTCACTGCTGTGAGCCATGTGTCTTTAAAATTCTCTAATTCTAGAGGCCACGCAGCTGAGCAATATACTCCTCACCTCCTACTAACTTTGTGTAGATGGCATCTCTGAAGTGTGTTTTTTAGGACCATGAAGGTCATGTCAAAAGCACTTTCTCTTACCTTGGGTCTGAGTTGGTGTCTGACAGTAGTAAAAGGAAAAAAAGATTAGAGGGGCGGGAGGGGCAGCTCAGCAGTTAAAAAGCACTGGCTGCTCTTGTAGAGGACCTGGGTTTGGTTCCCAGCACCCTTATGGTAGCTAATAACCATCTGTAACCAGTCCCAGGAGCTCTGACAGATTCTTCTGGCCTCTGTGGGCATTGCACAACACAGGTGCACTTACACACATACAGGCATACACATACACTCATACACATAAAATAAAATGTAAAGCAGGTAAAGGGCTTGGCATCTGTACGTTCATATTGTACCTTAACCTCACGGGCAGACTGTTTCTGCTCATCTCTGAGTGTAGATGTATAGATTACTGAGGGAATGTTTGTCTAGAATGGATAGTTTAGGGTTAATTTATCTGCTACTTCCCTGATCTCCCTTCTCTTCCTTCAATACTGAAGATGACAAGATAAGAGCATCCAAGATACTGTGATAATGACAGAGGCATCATGATCAACACATCTCCAGCCACCACACTTGCAACATCCCAGGTTCTGGGACACTGGAGAGACATCTGCAAGTCTCCTGTCAACAGTCCTTCCTAGCTCAAGCCCCTTTCCATCCCTCTTGCTTAAGGATGAAAGAGCCTGAAACTGACATGGAGAGAAGGTGATCACTTCCACATATTAATCTACCTTTTCCTCCTTTGGCCTGTGCCGGCACCAGCCGGACAAGTCTTGACTTGGGCGATGAGGATGAGAAGAAAGAGACAAGAGAAAGATGCAGAAGGGCTCCTATTCAATATCAAGCAGCCTGGATTTATTTTTTTCCCCATGTTAATATACATTTTCTCCATCTTTATTTTGTTTACACATCATCATGAGAAAGTGGAGGTATTTCTCCTTGAGCCATACTAAAAACAAAGACTAATCATATCTAACTTCGCAAGCACTTTGAACCCAGCTACTTGGCAGCATGTCTGTAGGAACTGCTTATCTAAGTCTTCCTTGGCTCCCTGCACCTGTAGGAACTGCTTAGACAAGTATAGCACACATGTTTAACTCTTTCTTGGCTCCCTGCATGTCCCCTTTTTTATTTATTACAAGTGGAGTGCAAGTACGTCTGTCTTCGGTTGTCAGGAACTTATCCTACCTTACCCGTCATCAGGATATTCAACCCTTATTGCTGAATTCCCTGTTAGGTTGGTTAGGATAATTCCTAAAGTTTCCCATCTTTGATCGTGCTTGCCATTCTGCAAGATTCTTTTTAGTTTCTTGAATCTGCAGCATATGCTTATATCTCCATGCAGTTGCCATGTGATATTAAATATTCTCCTGATGCACCAAGGAAAGCAGAGGAGCACAAGTAAGCAACGTATAATAAGCCCTAATAATCCTCCATATGTGTTAATAAATGATTTCCATCCTGGAAACAATTGTTGCAATCCATCAATAATTTTTTTTTCACCACAGAAGCAGGTAAAGCTGGTCTCAATTTTTGAAGTACTAATATGTTTTTATGAATATCCTTTATATCTAATTCTGAATGAGAACTAGACCATATGACAGGCATATGTCGCTTTACTTTTTCCCAAGGGGAGATTATGGAATTATAAACATAAGTGGTTACACATAGAGCTTTGTTATCCTGCATGACATCGCAAAGAATTCTGCAGTCAAGGCATTCACTCTGTTCCCTATGTACAACATTGTTTGCTCTAAAGCCTGCAATTTCTGTTCCACCTTTTCATCCCAAGTCTCTTGTAAACCTAGAGTAGATGTAACATTGCTCACAACTTGGTCTACTTAAGGCATTCTCCATCTCTTGGAGTACCTGGAGCCCACAGTCAGCATACCAAGGTTTTGTGACATTTACAGGAATCATAATAAATGAAGGTTATTTGAGCACCATAACCTGAGTTCCCACTGAGATTTTTGACATGAACACAAGATACGTTAAACCTGGTGCCATCATGTGAGATATTCAACTGTCTAACCAAAAAGTCTGGAACTGTCCAGTCATCATAATCTTCCTATATAGATCCTTCTTAATAAAATATCTCCATTCCCATATTTTTCTAACATCATCTTTCACCTTATCATTTTCTTAGTACCATGAGATGTGATAACATTAACAAATTAATTTGGAAGAATTACATACAGCTGACTGGGAGGGTTGGCTGGACACTCAGGTGAAGGTCCAATGACCCTGCTTACCTCTCCTTTGGTGAAAGAATGCAATAGCCAACAAATTCAAATATGATGATCTTTTTTCAAGTAGGCACTGCTGAAGACATGAAGATGGCAGTTATTTATGGTTCAGATGAGCACTGTGCAGTTTCACGACATCCTTCACCTGAACTGTAAAAATCCCCAGTAGTCAATCCGCACGTTGGGCGCCAGGTGCCGGAACCAGCCAGACAAATCAATGGGTCTTGACTTGGGGGATGAGGATGAGAAAAGAAAGAGACAAGAGAAAGATGCTGGAGGGCTCCCAGTCAATACCAAGCAGCCTTTTCGCAGGAGGGCTCGCAGTCAATACCAAACAGCCTGGATTTATTTTTTTCCCCAATTAATATTCATTTTCTCCATCCTTATTTTGTTTACACATCATCATAAGAAAGTGGAGGTATTTCTCCTTGAACCATACTAAAAACAAAGACTAATCATATCTAACTTCGCAAACACTTTGAACTCAGCTGCTTGGCAGCATGCCTGTAAGAACTGCTTATCTAAGTCTTCCTTGGCTCCCTGCACCTGTAGGAACTGCTTAGACAAGTATAGCACATATGTTTAACTCTTTCTTGGCTCCCTGCAGGCCTGCGTTGTGAGTCTGTTTTCCCTGTCTCCAACAACTTCTCTTCGACTCATTGAACATCTTCTGAAATGTCAAATAAACAGATTTGGGCTCATTAACGTCAGCACAGAGCACCAGTGAAGGCTTAGTAACTCATAGAATGGTTACAAAGACGATGGCAGTTACAGGGAATGCTCAACACCTCAGGGATGGGGACTCCAGGCAGTCAGGGCCACTAAATGTTGCATGGTCCTTTGTCACAGTTGGAGCTAACAGAGGACCTGAACTGTACACCCCAGACAAGGAAATGCCATATCAGTAAAAGAACTTAATCAATGCAATGTAGGTTCTAGAACTCCACAAACACATAGCACACACCACACACTTACCTGTACTTGTCACTGTGAAGGCACTGGGGACAGAGGATGCCAAGGACCCCTCCCTTCAGGAACGCCAGTGGCAGGGAGCACTACTCCTGAATGAACACTACTGTGCTATTCTAGGTACAAAAAGTAAAGTGCACTCTAGGACGGGGCAACCAGGAGAGGGAAGGAGCAAGGTGGTGAAGGCTCCACAGAGATGGTGGTTCTAAATCTGGATTTGAAGGAAGACATCCTTCAGGCGTGGCAGGCTGATTGGGAAGAGACAGCCCCTGTGGATACGCAGACCAAGGGGATCAAGCACCATCTAAGGTGGCTGTATTAGTTACTTTTCTGATGCTGTGGTGAAACACAGTGACCAAGGGAACTTTTGAGCAGGAGAGTTTATCTGAGCTCCCAGTTCCAGGTTCTAGAAGGACTAGAGCCCATCATGGAGGGGAGGCATGGTGAGGTGACTGGCGCAGGAGCAGAAAGCTAAGCCCTCACATCTCAGGCACAGGAAGCAGAGGGTGACCGACACCTCCCAAAACAATACCACCAACTGGGGAAAAATGTCCGGATACTTGGAGCCTATGGAGGACATTCCCGTTCAAACCGCAGCAGTGGCTGAATGGAACCAGGTCTGCTAGAGATGGCCGTGGGCAACGTCCCTGCTCCTTGGCCAAGGGTAAGATGTTGCTCTGCTCACTACACCAGCAGGTGTGGTAGCATAGAAAAACTGGTTTTAAAGTAAAGAGAAACTGAAAAGAGTGCGCATGGCTGAGGGAGAAAGCCAGTTGGGAAAGCTCCCAAAGCTGCCAGCCACACCATTCACATGCAGCTCTGAGCCTCAAGGTGACTTTCGGTAACCTGAATCCTAACTGCAGATACTGAAGTGGCCATGTGCTCCAGGGACAGGAGAGAAAGCAGCAGTCAATGGGGCCCCAAGTTGGAGCAGAGCTGGGCCCCTGCCCTCCCACCTCCTTCCCTGGAACACATGTGCTCCTGTGAGATATGCACTTGGATGAAACCTGCAGAAGGCAAGAGCAGTAGGTCCTAAGATCGTACCATGAAATGTAACCACTAATCACTGAGGTCATCATGATGCCCACTTTCTGATACCACTGAAAAGTCCACACTCAGCTCCAGACCCATGGCTTTCACGTGCTCACCTAGGCCAATGGGAAGACTGGAGTTCTAGGTGGGTCTGCCAGGTGGATCCGGCCTGAACAAGTCTGATCAAGCTTCCAGATTCTAGGGGGCTACCGGGGGCCAGTTTGATTGGGATTTGCTCTGCTTTTCTTTTTTTTAAACATCAAAAGCCACACATTGTTCACAGTACATATACATAGTCTTTGGAGCACTAAAGATATGCCATGGTGTTATGAAGCCCAGTTTGCTATGTAATGTTTTAGTTTGGGGTATGTTTCCCTCGCCTTGAGATCAGACCCTGTGTGTGAGAACTTGGAACAGCTCCCTTTCCCCTTGGAAATATGACATCAAACCCTTGACTCCCATATGGGAGTTATTGATCTCCAGTAGCAGATAAGAAAATACATATAAACCCAAGAATTTGATGGTGACTTTGGGACCTTGCAGCTTTGTCCTCCAGCACCCTTTGCCCTTGTGGCATCACAGACCCTCATGTGTCCTTCAAGATGGCCACTGTGGAAGTCCAACTAACTTTTCCTAAATACCCCTCATATAAAGGGACCCCTCAACCTGAAACTAGACTTGACTTTGCACAGAGGCCTACTTCCATCCTGCTGGAACAAGTGGGCTGTGCTAATTGTGGAATTCACTGTGAGGCTCCTGGACCCGGTCTATGCAGTATCTTGTATGTGAGTTTGGTACATATTATCTTCCTCCTCTTTAACCAATGTGAACCTCAGAAAAAGTCTCTTTGTATGCAAAAAACCGTGTGACTCAGGAAGTCAAACTTCCATCATCTTCCACTGTACTCAGCAAAGATTAATAGCTAATATTAACAGTAGCTCAGATGGACATCCAGACTGACTAATGGCAGTACAATTGGGATGGGTGCTAGCAGTCAGGAATTTACTCAAACTAGGTGGCACGCAAGGGCTGTCACGCCTCTGGGTCATAGCTTCCTTAGAGTAAAGGAACAGTCAGGCCCTCCTGTCCTCATTGGTGTCTTAACGCTCTGATGAAATCAGCAGCGCTGTGGATGGTCAGGCTCTACCGTTAGCCAGCTGCTACGAGGTGACTGTGTTAACTTCAGGAACAAGGTCATGGCCTGGCTGCAGACTCAGGTAGTGCAGAAGACTGTAATCTTGCAGAGTTCTGGGATCCCTGGGTCCAAGAGGCAGCAGTGCTTGTGAAGGTAGGCTTCACGCTCACCCAGTGCACATCCTGTACACAGCCCCTCAGGGCGCGCAAGGCTGGACCTGGCCTCTCGGACATCAAGAGTTCAAGAACTAGCTGAGACAGTGATAGGAAGTGCCAGGTGTTCTCCATCCTGGCTACAGACTAGACGCACCGGGGAGTGTGCAGAAAATGGAACTCCCACACGGCCAGTTAAAAAGCTATCAGAGGCTCAGGACTTTCAAAACCACACAGGTAATTTCCACATGTGGTCAGGGAAGATTCACTGTGATATGGGAGTTTCTCATCCCAGGGCATGATCATCGTGTGAAGTAAATCAGTTTCACATTTCTTCGGAAAGTTCCCACTTCTGTGTTTAATTTTATGATTATTTTAAGCAGTTATAGGAACAAACTTTTCTCTTTGTAATAACTTGCATTGAATTTTGTTTTCTGTACCGATACTTGGTAAGCAGGAATATTCCATCCCCGAGAGGGGGAACTGCAGGTCCAGAAGCTCAGAGTGGGCAGAGCAGGTGCACTGCAGAACTCTCCTGTCTAAGCAGGTATCAGGTAGGAAGGCATCAAATGCAGGACCAAGCTTAGAGCAGGCCACGTGGAGGCTGTGTTAGTCCAGTAGGATGGCCATAGCAAAGCAGCACAGCTGAGGGGCTTGAACAGTAGGCTCCATTGTCTTCTGGAGGCCAAGAAGCCTGGGATCAAGACGTAGGCAAGCTTAGCTTCTTCCAAGAGGCCCCGAGAGAACATCCAATCAGTAACATTCTCCTAGCTTGAATGGTTCTCCTACAGTCTTTGACATGCTTTTATGATCTCTGATTCACGTTCACAGGATGTCCACACTGTGTGCCTGTCTCTCTAAATCCAAATTTCCCCTTTTTATAAGGACAGGAATCTCAGTGGATCAGTGCCTACCACGATGACTCCATTTTAACTTGGTTACGTCTGTAAAGAGCACAATTCCAATAAGGTCATGTGTTGAGGCACTACGGGATCAGGACGCTAACATGTCTGGAAGATAAGGAGGACTCAATTCAATCCATTCCAGTTTTCAGGAGTGTTTGTGACTCCCATAAATTCATGTTGAAACTGATCCCCACTCCGGTGGTGTTAAGAGATGGGTCTTTATGGGAAGTGATTAAGTCACAAGGGCTTATCATTATAAAGAGGCTTCAGATTGCTGCCCAGTATGTTCATTTCCTATGCTAGCTGAGGACAGAGCTCTGGTCCTTTTTGTGCCCCTTGCCATGGGAGAACTCACCAAGAAGGCACCAACTGGAAGCAGAGAGCTGACCTGGATAGCAGACATATTGGCACTTTCATACTGGCTTCCTTGTCTCCAAAACTCTGATCAAAACATTCTTCTTTTTATTTATTTTTTACAAATTACCCAGTATCAGGCGTTTTTTATAGCCCCAAGAACAAGCTAAGACAAAACCTATGTGCCCAGTTTAGGAGGTTGAACTCTGCCTAAATTCTCATGGCTCTCCGCATTATTTTCTATAGCAAAAGCCCAAATTACATAAAGTATAGACCACATGAAAACCCGCCCAGCTGTGCTTTCTCTCATTAGCATTCCTATTCACTGGTAATTGTGTACTTATTTGTAGATGATCATGTGTCTCATGCCCATACCACCAGCAGGACTCTTTGCTCACTGCTGTGCCATCCAGGCAGTATGTGCCAGTTTCCCATCACTGTGACAAAATACCTGAGACAACCTTTAAGTGTGGCATAGCTGTTTTCTCTGGGTTGGACCTGACAAACCACCATCTTGAAGGAGAGGAGCCGTGATTACCTATAGGAGACCCTTGTAAGTTCCAGCCTATTAACATTCCCAAGTGGAGGGAGCGGGAGAGGGCTGAGACTCAGGAGGCCCCTTCTCTTCCTGAGAATCTAATTACCACTGTAAAAGGGATAAACTATTGACTGAGGTGTACTTGCCTATGAGTCACTCAGCTTCCTGATATAAAGTCAATAACTCCTTGGTTCGCCAAGTTGAACCTTCTTAGGGCCAAGAGCGCCTTACAGTCGCTCAACAATCAGGAAGAAAGATCTAACTTCACAGTTTTAGAAGTTTCTGTCCATGGTCACTTGGCCCTGTTGCTTTGGGTGTGTGGTGGCCCAGTGCATCATGGCAGGCACATGTACGTGACAGAGGAAGATTTACCTCGTGGAAGCAGGAAAGAAAAAGAGAAACAAGAAGAGGCCAGGGTCCTAGTATTTATTCCCTTCAGAGGCACATCCCCAGTGACCTCACTTCCTTCTACTGGGTCCCATCTTCTAAAGATCCCAACACCTCCTAACAGCCCCAAGGACTGGGCACCAAGCCTGCAACATGTGAGCCTTTAGGCTCCAAACTTCCAGATCCAAACTACAGCGGTGGAAGAGAATCTGGCACATTGTAGCCACCTAAAAGTGAATCTGAATGCACAAGGAACTGCCTACAGGATTAAAGCAGAAAGAGCTGTTGGAAGTGCTGGGGCCGACTGGAGGAATATGCAGTTAGAGAGAGATGATGCAAGCTAACAAGGGCAAAGGCAAAGGGAATGGGAGGGTAGGGATAGAGGACAAATAGACTTCAACAGGCTGCAGGTGTGAAGAAAGGAGACCCCAAGCCAGGCCCAGGCCCTAGACAGCTGCTGTGCCAATTGGCAGGGCTCACCAGGGCCCTGACACAGCTTTCTGTCCACCATGTGGTTGGCAAAGGAGTTTTCTCATGGGTGCTGGCCTTCAATTTCTTCCCACACAGTGAACTTCTGCCAGAACCTCGGGTCTTCTGGGTGCCTCAGAGAAGGGCTGGCCGCTGAGAGGGGGCAGGCGTGGGCCAGCAAGTGGAAGTTAATGAGTGTCCCTGGACTCTGCTGAGTCCCTTGACTCTCCTTCCACAGAAGAGACCGTGCAGGCTGTGACGTTCCCAAGGGCACCCCATGAGTATTCCTTCAACACTGCTCCATCATGCCTCCACTGTGAGAGGACGCCAGCCCTCCCTGGAGGTAGCTCAGTGCAAGGACGGTGCTCCTGAGCTTTCCCTCTTTCACAGATCAGCAGCTAAGACAAAGAGAACAGCACCTGCGTGTGAGATGGCCCTGAGTTCAAGGCCCCACTCTTCCATTCCCCCTTATACTCAGGTCTTAACGTTTCTGGGCTTCTGTTGTGTTAGCTGTAAAATGGGGTGGGCGGGGTCTCTGTTTCGCTGACATTCGCTCTGAGGACATCTTTTGAGCCACCACACTACAATTTTCCCCAAACCCACTTCTCTCCACTGTCTCCTAGACTGTGTTCCCCAGATGTGTTCTGTTCATCTCTCATTGCTGTGGGCACCATCACTTCTTAGGCAATTTCTTTTTTTAAAAAAAATATTATTTTTATTTTTTGTGTATGAGTGTATTGCCTGCATGTGTGTACATGCATCCGTGTCATTCAATGCTCAAGGAGGTCAGAAGATGGCATCGGATCCCCTGGAAGTGGAGTTACAGATGGTTGTTAGTTGCCATGTGGGTGCTGGTAATCAACCTGGGTCCTCTGCAAGAGGAGTTGGTGCTCTTAACTGAGTCATCTCTCCAGCTCCTTTAAGCGATTTCTTATCTACTTTAAAAATGGAGGTTGAAAGTGTAACTGACCAGGCATGGATGAAGATATTCTTTTTTATTTTTATTTTATGTGTATGAGTGTACTGCCTTCATGTATATAAGTACACTCATGTCATGCAATGCCTGTGGAAGGAAGGCATTGAATCCCCCAGAACTGGAGTTACAGATGGTTGTTAGCCACCATGTGGGCTCTGGGAATTGAACTCAGGTCCTCTGCAAGACCAGTCAAGTGCTCTTAACCACAGAGCCATCTCTCCAGCCCCAGATGAAGATATTCTAAAGAGACACTTATGTGCCTATCTTTGGCAATCAGACTATTAAAACAAAGCACCCCAAGGAATTAAAATACCTACAGGAATCTCATGCTGGGAGAAAGGGAGGCTAAAGCCTGGGCCAGTCAGAAGGGAAACTTTTCTACTGGAAAAAGATTTGCAGTTTGTCAGACTACGTTTCAGGAGAGTGGCGTTAAAACAATGATGAATCAGTGATGGGCAGGACCATGCTTTGACAGACTCTGCTTAGATGTGCATAATTTTGGCCCTCTTCTTAACCCTAACCCTCACATCAGGACCCCGAAGATAAGCTTGAGAAGTGGGGGCCAGTCACTTGTCCCCCTTTCCAATGTGGCAGATTGAATAAATCTTTTTCTGCTTTTCACTATTAATTTGGCTCTTTTATTTACCTTATCAAGCAAGGATACATGATTAAACCTGGCTTGTTGGGGAATAGGATGTGACCCTAAGTCCAGTAATAAAATGATCCCTCTGCAGTGTGGTTCTCACTTGAATGGGAAGGTGAATTCCATTCACTAAGTTGCCATTTTTTACATTTCCTTATAGGATCCTGGATTTGAAGGTGGTCAAGGAATAGGCCACCCAAGTGAAGATATTCCTGAGCCATGTCTCTCTTAAAGTCACTGACGTGAAGCAGGGAGCTCACATTACCAAAACCCTAATCTCTTCTCCATTGAGTCTAGTCTTTGGATGTTATTTCCTTATGTGGAGTGCACTGTGTTAAGGAATCCCTGGAGGTCAGACTGACTGTGACCTACCCTTGGCCTTCAGAACAGAGCCTGCTACTTAGGAATACAGGAATCACAACTTACCCAGAGAAACTGTAACTCTCCCCGTGTCTAGCTCTAGTCCCCAGGTGCTGTGGACTAGATGAAACATCACTATTGTTTCTCTTCGGGGAGGTCGCCCAGGTTCCCTGACTAATCTGTGGTTGGAGCCTGGTGAGCATGGATTATGAAACCCCAGTTACCCAAAAGCGCCTTAGTTAAACTCCCAAAGTCACAACTGAAGATACTATGAGTGGCGAAACCAAAACTCGGTGTCACTAGGGATGGATGTCTCATGAAACTTATTTCCCACACCTTAGTGGGCGGGGTCTGATCAATCCGGCAGAATAAGGAAGAAATTGGTCTTCCATTTAGAGAGACTGACTTATTTAGGGCAAATCACAAAGTTATTGTTTAAACATACAGCCCAGCCCCGGCCGCCATTTCTTTGGCAAAGTCCAGCACAGCGCCTGTCCCATTCCCTGCCTGAACTTTGTTCCCACTCACAGGACGCTTTGGACACTGCCGTCTGAGTCCTGGCCCTCTGTGGGCTTGGGGCCGGGGCACTTTCCTCCCTCGTGGCTCTGAGTATTCTCAGTGCCCCTCGCTGGGACTCGCAACCACGTTTTCCCCTCTTGTCTCCCCGCCAATAGTAAAAACACCTCAGAGAGAAACATGTATCTACAATGCAAGGGGCAGGCTTTGAGAGCTCCTAGCCTTGCCCCACGTCAGTTTCTCTCTGCCTCCTGTGCCGGCTTGATGTTGTGAGTGCTCAGCTTTCTGCTCCAGCTGTCTCTTGTCATGCCTCCCCTCCATGGAGTTCTCTTGTCCCTCTGGAACCATAAGCCTAATAAACTCTCAAGAAGAAACAGAAGGTAGGGGGTCAGAAGCAGAGGAGGAGGAGGAGGAGGAGCACGAGGAGGAGGAGGAGGAGAAAAAGGAAGAGGAGGGGGAAGAATGGGAGGAGGGGGAGGAGGGGGAGGAGGAGGAGGAGGGAAAGGAGGGAAAGGAGGAGGGGGAGGAGGGAAAGGAGGAGGAGGGGGAAGAATGGGAGGAAGGAGAGGAGGGGGAGGAGGAGGAGATGAGAGGGAGGAGGAGGGGAAGAAGGAGGGGGGGAGGAGGAGGAGGAGGAGGGGGAGGAGGGAAAGGAGGAGGGGAAGGAGGGAAAGGAGGAGGAGGAGGGGGAGAAAGGGGAAGGAGGAGGAGGAGAGTCAGAGCAGAGTACAAAGGAGGAAGGGGAGGACAAGGAGGAGAACGGGGAGGAAGTTGGGAGAAGGATGAGTTTTGGAGGTCTAGGGGGATGGGTGTGATGATAATTCATCGTATACATGTGTAAAATTTTCAACTCTTCCAGAGGACCCAAGTTCTGTTCCCGCTACCACATGGTAGCTAACAACTCCAGTTCCAGAGGATCTGATGCCCTCTTCTGACCTCTATGGGCATTGCATGTCATGGGTGCACTTACATGCATCCAGGCAATACACTCATACACATAAAACAAAAAATAAGCTGTTTGGGGAGATTTTTAGGAGGCGTGGCCTTGCAGGAGGAAGTGCGTCACTGGGGGGCGGGCTTAGATAGTCAGGTTTTGCTGAACCTCCAGACGCTCTTTGCTTCCTGTGCCTGCTTGAAGAGGTAAGCGCTCCTCTATGTTCCGTCCACCTCTTGCTACCACACCTCCCCGCCATGATGGACTCTGATTCCTCTGGAACCGTAAGCTCAAATAAGCTCTTTCTTTTATATGTTCAAAAATAAATAACGAAAATAAAATGTTTTCTTTAAATGACGTTGGCGACATATAAATTAGAATAAATTCTAAGGAGATAAATTATAGGAGGTGTTAAGGAAAGTCTAGGTTTTTATGCCAGGTTTCTTTCTGAAGATATATATTGTGAGCCAAACCCTGAGAGATGCTTGACATGCTCCTGCTAGACATGATAAGGAGTTGGCATGTTTCTCTAAGAGGTATGGGCAGTCACTGGTCCCGTGCTAAGCCTAGGGCTTCCACTCAGCCTTCTCTTGGATTCCACTCTCCGCCATGGGGTCCCTCATGCACACAGTGTGCAGGCCTGGACTGATCTCTTCCCTTGTTGCTGGCCTCCTCCAGGAGCTCCCGGTAGTAAGATTAGGCTTTCTCTTCACTGAGCCACAGGTGACTCTATTCTATTCAGGTTTCAACAACACTTCCCCAGTTCTGTTAGCTTTGATCCTTCCTATGCCCATTCAAGATGGAGATCATTTCTTGACTTCTATCAGCTCTACGTGGCTCACCTCCAGTCTTAGAGCCCACCCCCCTCCCCACAAGCCACTTTTCCATACTTAAAACCCCCAAGAAATTGCTGTCGATCTCAATACTTCTTGGAATGGTCAAAGAGCAGAAGGGGAAAGTAGACAAGGAGAATGCTGTTTGTAGGAATTCACACTGTGCAGCTAATTTAGAAAACAGTAAGTCAGCATCTCCTAAAGCCAAGTGCACACACTCAGGACCCTCAGAATTCTCCTGGGGATAAACCTGAGTGACTTGAACTAGACTATAATAACCCCAACAGTATCATTCACAACAGCCCAAGCACACGTGTCATATTAGATGGTGGTGAAAGAATCATCACATAAACTTCTAGCTGCTGGAAATCTTAATCCAGGCATATACACAGTTTTCAGAACTCATTAAACTCTGCTTAAGATTTTAATTGAAGATCTGTGCTTTTTAATGTATATATACAATATCCAACTTAAAATGTGGCAGAGTGATAGTTGGCTCTTCAGCCAGGATCTGCTCTCTTCAGCCAGGATCTCCTCTTAGCTGTGAAGGAAAACATTTCTACTTGTCTCCAGGTCAAAGTGCAGTTGGTGCAGCTCAGAAGTGCTCTGAAAATAGAATAGATCGTACCTAAACAAAACTGGGTGCAAACAATGTTTTCAGTCTGTTTGTAACACCTGTATGGTTTCCTTGTTTCTAGGCCCTGCCTGGGTTCCCAGATGCTGAAGGCTACTGGCCACCCACTTCACACTTGGTTAAGTGACCAAGGTTTGTGTCTTTACAAATATTCATTTTCACTGAACAAGACTCCCATCTCTGGTGTCTATTAAAAGCAATGGACAATTAGATCATTTGGGGTCCTGTGTCTGAAGAGACTGTCATAAAGGATTCTGCTGTGTGGTTCCCCACTTATTCTCACTGGGAACACAGTGTTTTGGCAACTGAACCTATGAACTCAGATCCATAGATCCCTTTATCTCTCATCCCCAAAGTCACTTTTTCTTTTCCTTGAATTTCACTTTATTAACAGCTCTGCCTTCCAGGCTATGCTGGTCTATGTGTTTATGATAACCAAAGTTCAGGGTGCTCACGGTCGGTCCTATCTTTTTTGTCCTGGCATTTCCTGAAAGGAGTCCAAAGGATAAAGTTTGTTTATAAAGGCCACGTCTTATAAAAGGCCACAACCAACCCACTGGGCATGACTGGAAGTCCCAGTAAGCATGGTAAGTTGCAATGCCACCAGCAAAGCAGGGGTGGGGCAGCTTGGGCTTCCAGAGGACAGGCTCCAAGAGGGGAGGTGGCTGCAGAAGAAGACCCCGAGCCCAAGATCCCAGGATGGGTGCTGCCTACTCCACTATACCTTGGTCGGCCTAAGACCTTGGGTCCCCACCTCCTCGGAAAGCCCAGGCCTGCGCAGCCCAGGTTGCTATGCTTCTGATCACACATCCTCCTAGGTATGCTCTAGGACTCCCACCTGCTGGCCTCACCACTGTGTCTGTGGTTATCTGTTTTCATTTGTGTAGATGTTGCGTTACTTGACCATCAGCCTTCTGTTGGCCACCGTCAAAGGTAAGGATGCTATCACCATCCCTTTAGAGAAAAAGTAACATCTTGGGATGGCTGTCATGGGTGTCAAAATGAGTAAGTGACATCTCTGTGCTAGACTTCATAGGCACTTGATAGTAAAAGCTATGTGGTGGTGATGGGCTTGCTGAGAGCTTTCTACACCGTTTCATTGAAGATGAGTCATGAACTTGCCTGATAATAGGGAGTGTTTAATAAACCTGCCATTTCCAGAGCCCCACCTAAGACCTTCTGGATCTCTGATGGAAAAGCCTGGGACTGTGTACATGCCAGACACATCTTCACCCTCACCCAAGTGGCTCTCAGCACCTCAGAAGTCTAGGGAACACATGACACAGAGATGAAGACCAGCCTGAGTAGGATCCATTTTGAAGAATCTTGTTCCTTCCCAGAGCCTCTCCCTTATCCTGTCTGTGTCTCTTCCTACCCCAGGGGGTGAGATCTGCTATGAACATCTTGGCTGCTTTTCCAATGAGAAGCCATGGGCAGGGACACTTCAGCGGCCTTTGAAAATGTTCCCCTGGTCACCCAAGGTCATCAGAACCCGCTTTCTTCTTTACACAAATGAAAATCCAGACAACTACCAAGTAAGAGTGGGTGTGCGTATGGGATGGCTGGATTGAATGGTGGGTCAGTTTGGGCCCCACAGTGGAGCCACCCTATGGCTGGGTAGAGCATAATTGACACCTTGGGGCTGTCCCCATGAGATACCTAGAGTCAAGATGGACATAGTGGTGCATGCCTAATCCTGGCATTCATCAGATCTCTGTGAGATTGAGGCCAATCTGCTCTACATAGTGAGTTCCAGGCCAGCTGAGGCTGTAGGGGAACCCTGTCTCAATAAAAAAAGGAGAGAGAGATACACACACACACACACACACACACACACTTAGAGCCATCTTAGCTCTAGAAATCATAAGCTCTGAGTATCTGACAAAATATACAGATGGAAATACACTCCCATACACAGGTGTGAAGGTCTTCGGGGCCATCCCAGCATCAGTACCATGTCCCCTGAGAGAAAGAGAGCACTAGGTGGCATTTATGGAGACTTGAAGGTACACCCAGCTGGGTCCTGACCCCTTCTCACCCAGGTAGTGGAGGAAGAGCAGTCCCAGGGTTGGAGTGGGTGAGGGATGTAAATCCTAGAAGACAGGCAGGGGAAAGGGGCCAGTCAATCGCAAAGGATTTGAAAAGATGAGGTCCCTGGATCATGGACCGGATGCCTGCTTTATGGAAAGAAGCAGAGCAGACCTGTTCTGAACGGTCAGAAGTGACCCGGAGACAATTCAGTGATGACTTTACTAGGTGTTCAAGCAGCCCCAACTTTGATCCCCAGCAGTGTAGACCATCAGGTGTCTGTCTCTAGATACCTGAGGCTTCCCACTATGGGACTTCATGCGACAGATTCCCCAGTTGGTTCTTCCGGCCTGGAAGCTGTAGACACAGGCTCTGCTATCTTTACTGTCTGGTCCTTCTAGTGTTTGTCCTGGTGCTGGTGGAAGGACCCTGAGTAGGCTTCTAGGAGTTTGTTCTAGAGTCTCAGGCGTCACAGAACTGGAGCTCAGGCTTATGCGTTTGGACTGAGGTTTCTCCATCTTCCCTATGCTGAGAACCTTTTTAGCTACCTGTGGAAGTCTAAGGGCCCTTCTCAGGAGGATAGTTCTAAGTTCATAAAATAAAATATAATGGATCACAAAAGAAAAACAGTCACCAGAACATTTAAAAATAGAAAATATGGGACCAAATGTTAAATATGCTACTTTACCATTTCAATACCAAAATCTAAAGCATGATCTAATAACTACTGTAACCAAGCAGTAAGGAGGATAAATGGTACTCTGAGATATTCACAACTACCATGAGGCCTGAAAACATCTAAGACATCAATGAAGAAACCGAGTCATGGGTGTCGCTATCCCACCGTGGTTTGTTGTCTAGTCTTGTGGTTAACAAAAATACTAGACTTTGGTTTGAGGTTCCTGAAAACAGAAAGTCAGTGAACTTGCACTTTCTGAATTCTAGTCACGTCTGCTTCAGGATCTCCTCAGAAGACCCAGCATCTGGGTAGCTGGGCCTGGGGTCTCAGGCTCCTTGAACTGGCTGTCATAGGCCCACAGATGGGAAAAGCCAACATTCAGCTTCATCCTATCTAATTAAACCAGGTGATCATTGCCATTGACCCAACCACGATTGAGGCCTCCAACTTCCGAGTAGACCGCAAGACTCGGTTCATCATCCATGGTTTCACAGACAAGGGAGAAGGGGCCTGGCTGACCGACATGTGCAAGGTAGTGGCCCATCCTCCTCCCTTGGTCATTTCCTGGGGAAACCTGTGCCCAGATCCAAATACCATACCCTGATGCCCCTGAGTTCAGGAAAGGAAATACTCAAGGGAGAGAGGGCTCCTTCCTAAAAACCACTAAGGAAAGCCTGTGTCTCGGAGGCAGACATTGCCAAGTTCTCCCTACCCACAGTTTGCTAGCCAGCAAGTCTCAGGTGGGGACTACACATACTATCTGATACTTTGACTCTGGCTCATATGTGACATAAAAACAAAACAAAACAAATGAAAAAGCCACTTACATGTGCTAGTGCCCCTGAGGACATGAATTGTGGATATCATAGGATAGGAATTTGCTTGCCTCTGATCCTGTGAACTTTTGACCTAGTTATGACACCTACAACCAGGCACTCAAACACCCAAGGCCTCAGTTTCCACATCTGTTTAAGTAGGATGAATATACTCAGTTCACACAGCTTCACCAAGAGTCAACCTCTGATGGGAGGAGGGATATTGATACCAACCACCCACTGATGGAGGTGAACTCTTTCTTGTCTCCAGGGTGTGTAACAGGACCTGTTGATGAAATTCAATCTCTCTCTCTCTCTCTCTCTCTCTCTCTCTCTCTCTCTCTCTCTCTCTCTCTCTCTCTCTCTCCTCTTTCTCTCCCTCCCTCCCTCCCCCTTTCTCCTAGAATATGTTTCAAGTGGAGAAGGTGAACTGTATTTGTGTGGATTGGAGCCATGGGTCGCGGACCATATATACCCAAGCTACTTACAACACTCGGGTCGTGGGCGCAGAGATTGCCTTCTTAGTACAAGTGCTGTCGGTAAAAACCTGCCTGGGCCAAGTCAGGAGTAGAGTTAGAGAGAGGGAGGAGGAAGCACCGCCTTGCATACAGAGGTGCCACAGACCAAGAGCAGGGCTGAGGTTCCAAGTCAAGTAATCCAAGGTCCTTAGACCCCTCCTGGGGTGAAGCAGTACCATGTCCTAGTTGTGAGGCCTGGGAGCCTCAGTTTCCCCTTTGAAAGCTTGACTTACAGGCTGTTGTGGAAATTGAGAACAGGCTAGACTGCCCAGAAGTTCTCTGTGGAAGTCGGGTCTTGGCCTTCATCCCTGACAATATGGGATGGAATGTAGGGTGGGGCGTTGCTCTTGGCTCCCTTCTTTCCCACCAGTAAATTCTGAAAGAGCCAAGTCTCCCTAGCACTGCACCCGTCCCTCCCTACCACTAGGGTGGAGGGCAGGGCCTGCAGGGCGACAGCAGGTGGCGGCGGCAGCGGCAGCGTCCCTACACCAGCCGGCGAGGTGGCCTGCAGTTCGCGCGGCCGCCGCTGGCCAGCACTGTTGCTGCACGCTCGGGGTGGAACCTTCCTGCTGCCCGCAGTTCTGCGTGGGCCGCATTGTTCTAGGCAGCGTCCCCAGCTCTGCTCCGGCACTCGTCTCCCCGCCCCCGAAGCCTCCAGCTGGGTCCAGCCCGGATCCCTGGCAAGGCCCAGCCTCCCCTCCTGGACCCTTGCATCCACACAGGATCCTTGGAGACCTAAGGCTCTCTCCGCAGAAGGAGCTGGAGTACAGCCCGAAGAACGTACACCTCATCGGCCACAGCCTGGGAGCGCACGTGGCAGGAGAGGCAGGCAGGAGGCTGGAGGGCCACCTGGGCAGGATCACAGGTAGAGGTTGTGCCGGGCCAGCCTGGGGTTCCCAGGTCTCCCGGGTGCTGGCTGGGGAAGGCTAGACCAGACCCCTTGCACGTCCAAAGTCGAAGGCTGCCGCTACTGGCTCTGCTGGTTTTAGGTGATACCCTGAATTTTTAAAAAAATATTCTTGTATCTTAATGCATATTAGAAAATCACTTTTTGTAGATAAAAATACGTTTGTAAAACAAGAAAAATATAAAGCTATAAATAATACATGAAACCTGAGCTTCAGAGGTATTCTTGCTGGAATGAAGCAAAGTTAAAAAATAGCAATATGATTTTTTCTTTTAATGCATCAGTTCCACATATATTTCTTGAATGTTTTTGCTCCGTGAGGCACACTTAGGAAGTGCTCAGTGAGTGTGTAAATGGATGGATGAATGATTAGGCAGAGTAGATACACACAAGTGGCGAAAGGCAAATAGCTCTTTATTTTGTGCTGTTCCCACCGATAAGTAAATTCGGCCCCTTGCTAGTGAAACTAGATTGAACGTCGGTGGTTCATAGTTGCGTAGAAGTTTTCAGTTTGCGAGGGATCTTCTGTCATATCTTTCCATGATATTTTCATAATAACCCTATAAGAAAGGTGTCCTAATCCTACTTTCTGGATGAAAGCAGATACCTGGCATTGCACACAGTCAGGGCAAGAACACAGATCACTCCATCCTTGCTTCTCTTTGAACTATGGACAGTCTCTGCTTCAGGAAACGTGTGAACCAGTCCAAGATACAGAAAACTAAGTGGGCAAATAAAATTCGGAGCAGAATTAATAAGCACAAAATAGAGTGGCTAGACTGGTCAGAGAGGGGAGAGGTTGGATTTTCTATGAGAGGGTTGTTTTTGAGCTGGAGCTTGGGAAAGGGAGCTTAGATCCATGAAGAATGTGAGGAAGAGCACAGAAGGTTGCAGACAGCATGAGAAAAGACACAAACTCTTAGATGTGCGGGTCTCAGGGCCTGGGGGGCAGCTGGGTGAGGCCAGGGCGCTTGGGATCTCTGAGAGCAATGGCCACATGCTACTGTGTGTGAGAAAACCGGATAGGCGATATGAGAAGTGTGAATGTCCCACCCAGATCCTCAGTGGAGCAGGCACCGGGGATCTTCTTCAGGCAGTAGCCCTGTTCCTGGCTATTCTGTTCTATCTACTCTTACCCTAGCACATCAGGAGGCGCAGACCCATTTCTCAGAGCCATAACTGCTGGAATGTGAGGCTCTTTGCCCAGAACTCATGCTCTCCCTGTTGTTCAAGACTTGGTACCTACTCCTTCTTGGGGTGCATTTGGACTACCTCTTTTCTGTCATTCAGGGCTGGATCCCGCAGAGCCATATTTCCAGGGCCTGCCTGAAGAAGTCCGGCTGGACCCATCAGATGCCATGTTCGTCGATGTGATTCACACAGATAGTGCTCCCATGGTTCCTTACTTGGGTGAGCTCCTGAGTCCCACCTCCTAATGACCTATGACTTATGACTTTGGGTTCAGATGGCCCCTACCCCATCACACACAGCTGCAGAGGGGCTAGTCAAAATGGTTAGCTATCGGTTAGGTCCCAGCCAGTCATACTGGGTGCCAGTCACAGACATCCAGCACAATGAGATTGTATTAGCCTGTGGTCCCAGAATGAACCAGAAACTCTTTCTAAGGAAACTGTTACTCAGTCTTCAAGCTCAGCATCTTGCCTAGATTCAGTGTCAGACATGCTGTTTTCACTTGATCTGACCGAAAAGTAAGAACTTAATTTTTAATTAAAAAAAACTGGCCAGGGCTTATAGTTTGTCCTGTTGGAACTAAATATATCATTATATTTAATTCTTCTAAAATCTGTATTATCTTTTTTTTGCATAACCACTCAAGAAATATTCCAATTCTGGGTATGTTTTTAGTGATAATGATGACCGTTACAAGGATGATGATGGAGATGACACTTCTTGGACACTTACCTTGTGCTACGTATTTTGCTCCTAACGACTCATTATGTAACCTACAAAGTGGATATTGTCAACATTTCAAACCTCAGGAACTGAAGCTCATTGAGATTAAGTAATTCAGAAAGACCATGAAGGTTGTCAGTAGAACCAGGATTTGATCACAAGTCTGTACCTCAAAAGCTAAAGGTCCTGGCTGTTGTTCAAACCTCACAAAAGAGTAAGATAACACTGTGTGGTCTCACTATAGCAATACAGTCTAGAGGTCTGGGGATGTAGCTTGGTTGTAGAGAATTTGTATAGTATGTTCAAGACCCTAAGATCTATAGCCAGCACCACAATTTTTTTAACTTCTTATTTATTATTTTTATTTTATGTGTATGCGTGTGTCCCCTGCATGTAGCTAGGTGTATCAGTGTCATACAATGTCCACAGAGGTAGGAGAGGGCTTCAGATCCTCTGAAACCAGAGTCATGGATGGTTGTTAGCCACTATGTGGATACTGGGACTTGAACCTGGGTCTTCTGCAAGAGCAGCCAGTGTTCTTACTACCGAACCATCTTGCCAGCCCTTAGCACCACAAATTTTAAAGATGCAGTGCAGAGAGCTGGAAACATGGCTCACTGGTTAAGACCACATGCTACTCTTGCAGAGGACCCAGTATATATTTTAAGGACCCCATATAATGCAAATTGTACTGGAGAGGTGCTTAATGGCATCGGGTGTATCAGTATTTCCAGGGCCTCCCAAAGATGGACAGATAGGTACATATGCAAATCGATTACCTTCCCGTCATCTCACCTCTGCGTCTCTTTTCCTCCTTGACATGCCAAGTGCCATCTCTGAGAACTTTCTTTAGAACTAAAAATGCTGCAGCTGTGCTAATGAAAGAAGGTTTGCACTCCTGTTCAAATGAATTGAACATCCCGCTGAGGCCAAGATGTGACTAGAATCAGGAAGGTCTCTGCTCACTTCTGCTTCAAATGTTTCAGGTTTTGGGATGAGCCAAAAGGTGGGCCATCTGGACTTCTTTCCAAACGGAGGAGTGAAAATGCCCGGATGCCAGAAAAATGTCCTTTCAACCCTTGTTGATGTGAATGGAATATGGGAAGGTGTGTATGTGAAAGCAGTCAGGTGGCACCTGCCACACTGGGGATAAAAACAGAATGCATCAGGCTAGCAATGAATTTGCGACCATTCACAGTGGGCTTGTTCTGAGCTAGGCATTTTCACAACAACACTCTGGGGTACTTCCTTTAATTTGTCATACTGCACATACGCAGACACTGGGCATCTGAAAAGTTGCATACTTTGTCCAAGGCTATACAATAGTTAGGCCTAGTTTCTTTCTATAAGGCCCTGAGTTCACGCCTCAGTTGCCAGAGAGGCTGGAGAGACTGACTCAGTGGTAAACACAGCTCTAGCTTTGGCTCTCTGTCCTATTTCAGCTCCTGCAAGAAATGCAAAGCATGAGCAAGGATTCAGAGGCTCTGCCTTTCTTACTGTTGGCTGTGTCAGATCCCAGGGGACAGAGTAGATTAGAGGAGAGTTTGGAGTATGCCCATGGCAGGAAGGCCATAAGGTGTGCAGACCATGATGGCTCCTTGAGGCCTGTGTATGTTTCTGTTCATCTAGAGAGCAGGATTTGTACCCCTAACATTAGGTGGCATCCCGATACCATTGCCATTAGCTGTCTCTTGCTCTAGCCTTTGTTTATCCCCTTTGTCCCTCCCCTGAGACCAGGCTTCTTTCTGAAGGAGGAGGCTTTGGGTAGGTAATCATTGTCTTTGTCTTTATTTTTCTGAACTGGGAGTTTCCTGTGGCTGAGATCTTAGAGATCCCCCTGGCCCAAAGCAAGTACTAAGTACACTCTGTTGAGTGACTTCTTATAGTCTTTTAATGTCCCATGTGCTTAATGTCAGTAAGTAGCATGAATAAGACTTTGGTCAACATCTAATGACAAGTACTCAGAGCTTTCGCCGTCTTAGCTCCTCACCAGGTAACTCCCTCCCAGGAGGATATGGCCAGTCTGCTCACCCTGAAGGAACCGGAGTCACAATAATAGCTGTTCCCTCCAGAAGTGACGAGCAGGGCACACACAATAGCAGAAAGCCCAGGTTTAATTAAAGAGGCAATTTAGAGTGAACCAGCCCATGAGCGCAGGAGTGTGTTTCTATTGTGTGCAGTGCCAGTCATCTAGGCGCTGGGCACTGGGAACAATTAAACCCCCTTTCTTCTCTATTAGGGGGTACTCGGGCATCAATTTTAGATGAAAGAAATAATTAAGTTTAAAACAGGTTCTGATGTCTGCTAAGGAGTTCCGGTGGAGTCACTCAGAACCAGCTGGCTTGACTGGAGGGCCCCGGGCCATGAGCACAGGGCAGGGCTGGAAGCTCAGAGAGCAAAGCCACCTGGCCCACAAAGGGAACTGTTCCTTTCATGATGAGTGACTTCCAAGAATGGTCCCCTGTGCATCCAGGATTCCTATAGGCCCCTTTTTGAGAAGTTTTATGTCAAGTAGTAGGAGAAATGAAAGGTAATTTTCAAAACACATCAAAGATGGTAAAATAAATGCAGTGAAAGGCTGGTCAGAAGCACCTGGTGCTGAGCATAACAGAAACAGAGACTCGCTCAGCCTAAACAGTGACACCCAAGAAAGGTCAACCCACAGGGAAGGCCTGTCTAGTGCATCCCAGAATCTTCCCACGTGGCAGAATGCTTGCCACAGCACTGTCTGATGGGACACACCAGGATTGTTTGTTTTTTTTTTAAATGGAATGTACTATGGTCACCGAAGTGGGAAAAGATCTTCGCATAAAAAGATTCTTGCTTATAATGAAAAATCACAAAACCAAGCAATTTGGGCCTTTAACATGGAAACTGGTCAGAGGAGGATCCTTTTAACATCTGTTGTTCTCTCTCTCTCTCTCTCTCTCTCTCTCTCTCTCTCTCATCTCTGTGTGTGAGAGAGACAGACAGTGACGAGACAGAGAGACAGAGCCACAGAGATCCCTTAGTATCAAGGGTATTCCAGGACCCCCATAAATACTGAAATCCATGACTGACTCAAGTTCTTTGTAGTTCTTGCATATAACTTACTGTGCTGGTTAGCGTCAGTTGTAAACTTGACACACCTGGGGAGAGGAACCTCCATTGAATTGGCCTATAACCGTATCTGTGAAGCATTTTCTTAATTACTGATTGATGTAGGAAGATCCAGCCCCGTGTTGGTAGTACCATCTCTGGGCAGATGGTCCTGAGCTATGTAAGAGGGGTAGCTGAGCAAACCAGGGGGAGCAAGGCAGTAAGCAGTGCTCCTCCATGATCTCTGCTTCAGCTCTTGCCTCTAGTTCCTGCCTTGGTTTCCCTTAACGATGAACTGTGATTGGGACATGTAAACCAAATAAACCCTTTCCTCCCCAAGTTGTTTTTGGTCAGTGTTTTATTGTAGCAACAGAGAGAAAACTGATATGCTTACACAATCCTCCTGTGTACATTAAATCATCTGTAGATTATGTATAATACCTAACACAGTGTCAACACTGTACATAGCTGTTATGGAATGTTGTTCAGAGAATAATGACAAGGGAAGGTCAGCATATGCTCAGTACAGCCACAGCCATCACAGATCCATTCAGGGTAGCTGAATCTAAGGGTGCAGAATTCAAAAGGAGGGATGACTCTCTCTGTCTCTGTCTCTCTGTCTGTCTCTATCTCTGTGTATGTCTCTCTGGAAAAAAATGTGTGCACATATGTATATAATAATTTCTAAAGTTGTTGTTATGTCTTTAAAAGATTTTTTTAAAAACTATTGAGACTGGAGAGATGGCTCAGCAGGGTTTCATTCCCAGCACCCACATGGCAGCTAACAATTGTCCATAACTCCAATTCCAAGGAATCTCACACTCTCTTCTGGCCTCCTTAGACATTGTACAACACAAGTGCACTTACATACAATTAGGTAAAACACTCATAAAAAATAAAAATAAAAAGATTTTTTAAATCTATTATATTCTGTCTATGTTTGTATGTGTATATAGACTCTCTATTTCTGTTTGTATCTCTTTCTCTCCCCTCCCTGTCTTTCTGTGTGTATCTTCGTTTCTCTCTCTGCCTTTCCATTCCAATCCATCCTCCAGCCTTCTCATACATGGTACACGCCTTCAACGAGCCTGTCTGCTGGGATTTGTCACTCCCCAGTAGGTGCCTGGCCCTGAGCAGCCCCCCTCAGCACATGCCCCAGAGGATTCAGGAGTTGAGGTGTTGGGCTGCTCTTTGCCCGCATTCCAAGTTTGTGAAAGCCCCTTCTCTAAATCCTGCCCCTTTGCTATCTCAGGAACTTCCAACTTTGTAGCCTGCAACCACCTACGGAGCTACAAGTATTACTCCAGCAGCATCCTCAACCCAGATGGCTTCCTGGGCTACCCCTGTGCCTCCTACGAGGAGTTTCAGAAGGTGGGTCATACCAGGGTCCTGAGGGGGCGGTGGACCTACATGTGCTGCTGAGTCCTGTGACATAGAACAGATCAGAAAGATGCACGTGACCCTGCACACATGAGCAGGGAAATCGCTGAGTTTTCCAGTCACCTTCCTCCAGGGACAGATGAGCTAGAGGAGAGACCACAGAGCTGGCCATGCTGGACTCCCCGGAGCCCCCAGCTCTTCATTCATGACAGTTTCCAGTCTACACAGAGGCTAAAAGAAGAGCACATAAAGGCCAGTTACACCCATAACTTAGACATTCCAATTGTTAACATTTCATATGTGAGCATATATCTGTACTTTGTATCTTGATATAAAAGTGAATTAAAGGATAAAGAATAAAGGTTTATTCACAAACCTTCAGTAATTATCTCCAAAGAACAAAATTGTCCTATAAAACATTCAAGAACTTCATCTTTGATACACTAATATTTGTAATGTCTATACCAGAGTTGGATAATGTGTTCTAGAACCGTGCTGTCTGTCTGCTTCCTGCTTCCTTCCTCCCCTCTTCTTCCCTTCCTCGGTTTCTTCCCTCCTTCCCAGCTTCCTTCTCCCTTCCTCTCCTTCCTTCTCTCTTCCCCTTCTCCTCTCTCCCTGTCTTCCTTCCTTTCTTTCCTCTGTATTATTTTTATATTTTATTTATTATATTTATTTGTATTTTATGTGCATGGGTGTATTGACTGCCTGTATGTACCTGCATCTATGTTGTGCAATGCCCACAGAGGACAGAGGAAGGCATCTGATCCTCCAGAACTGGAGTTACAAATGGTTGTGAGCCACCATGTGGGTGCTGGGATTTGAACCTGGGTCTTCTGCAAAAACAGCCAGCACTCTTAACCTCTGACCCATCTCTCCAGCCCTGCCTTCCTCTACGTCACGTTTATTGTTTTGCTTCTTTCATGTCCTTTAATCTGCATTAGTTCTGCATTTTTCTTGGTCTTGTAGGACATGGACAGTTATGAGACCAGCTGTTTGGTAGAATGTCCCATGCCCTGAAGTTGTTTATTTCTTTGTGATTTGGTGTTTGATACTGGGTCCTTCTCAGAGTATCATTTACTTAATTGTGTTTGAATACTTAGTTAGGGTCATGTCTGCTAGATTTCTCCGTTATACACATACAAGTTTTCCTAAATAATCTATTAGGTGATATTGTTTTCCAGCAGTAAATTTGGTGAAAGCTTTGAGTTTCTGTTAATGTTCCTCACCTGTATCATTTACCTTGAGGATCACAAAAGTCTGATATTTTAAAATATGCTTTATCAGGGAAAACAAATATATTTAAACACACTTCTTTTTTTTCAAAACTAACTTTGACCTTGACATCCAGAGATGTACCAAGGGCAAATGACCTCATATTTGATCCCCAGGACCTGTGATTATTTAGTGAGTAGCCTTGGCTGCGCTGATCATGGCTGGGAACTGGGCAGTAATGTGGCCTCAGCACCTGTCTGACACTTCCCAGATCTCACACTGCATATTTTGGATAAGGTATGAGGTCAAACACAGAAGCAGTGATACTGTGTCAGAAAGTGCTTGCCCCATTGAAGTTCAGTTAGTGAACAGCCATTTAGGGAACAGCAGATGGGCATCAAGCAGTCTGATGAAATAATTCATACTCAAGATAAAGTGAACATGGATCCTCCTTTCCTTTGTTCTGTAAAGTAACTTCTTGTCTTTCCCATTGACTTCTCCCTAGAGACACTGTCTTGCTTTCCCTTTCATGTTATATGTTATTGTGTTTCTTCCTCTATGACTTGTCTCCCAACTGTACTCTTTTGTTAGGTAGTCTGCAGTTCTGTGCAGAACTCTGAGGATGAATGATAAATCCACTGGTACATAAGCAAATAAATGCATACATGCTTGGGTCAGTGGAGGGGAGAAGGACGGACAAATCAAATGGTGGGTGTTTACCTGAGAGGATGAATGAGAGATGATAGATAGAAATAAAGATAGACAGCTGGTAGAAGAAGATAGATTGATCGATAGATGGATGGATGGATGGATGGATGGATGGATGGATGAATGGCTGGATGGGTACTTGGATATGTACATACATAGGCAGATAGAACTGAGAGGGAGATTCAGAAAAAGGGCTACTACTAACAGATTGCCTCTCTCCACTAGGATGGCTGTTTCCCTTGTCCAGCGGAAGGGTGTCCCCAAATGGGGCACTATGCTGACCAGTTTAAGGGGAAAACCAGTGCGGTAGAACAAACCTTTTTTCTCAACACAGGAGACAGTGGTAACTTTACTCGTAAGTTTATATTTTACTTAAAACTTTCTGAAAATAATTTTAAAAGGCAGATGGACTTTATTAGTGAAGATCTTCGGTAGCAATGAACAAAAACTCATCTACTTCCAGCTTAAGCCGTGATGTGAGGGTGGCAGACTGGCATTTGCTTTGAGTCTCTCATGGACCCCCTTAACCAATAATTCTGGCCTCATGTTTGCCCCTTTAACCAATAATCCTGATAAGAGGCAGAAAGAGGAGTCAGTGGATGAGTCACACATCCACCAACCCACGTCGGAGAGAACGCATCTATGAATGTGAGACGAGGGGCAACTGAGGCAAAGTGGTTATGTCAGAAAATCACTGTGGCGATGATTAATACACACACACACTATATATACATGCACACACATACATATATGCACACATATACTATGCATACATGTACATACACATGGTTCTCTGTTGTCATGTTTTTTTTATTTTACTCAGCTTCTAACTTAAAAATACAAAATAGTAAAAACATAAAGAATAATTTGTCATAAACAGTATCAGATAGTAACTGAAAATAAGCCTTATTTTCCATGGGAACTTTAAATTGAAAAGGTACATAGTATTTTACAGAGCACTTCACATACGGTATTTCACGTAGCCTTGTATTTGTCATAAAACAGCTTGGTTTTATGGTAGCTTGGTAGTATCTATAAAGTCTTAACATGCATATTCTCTTGATCCAGTCACTCTGCTTCTCAGATCAGTCCATAGAAATGTGTTCAAAACTGCTCACTCACAGCATTATTTTTTAATATTTATTTTTAGTATTTTATTTATGTGTATGTGTGTGTCTGTTTGAATGAATGCCATGAGTGTGCAGGTGCCTGCAGAGGCCAGAAGAATGCATCAGATCCCTTGGAACTGGAGTTACAGATAGTTGTGAGCTGCCCTACATGGGTGCTCGGAACTGAATTCAGGTCTCTGGAAGAGCAGCAAGGGCTCTTAACCACTGAGCCATCTTTCCAGCCCAATTGGAACATTGCCATTAGTAGCAAAAGATTGGGGAGAAAAATCAAAATGCTGGCCAGTTGGGAAGGAATTAAATGTGATGAAAACCCCTTAAAAAGAACACAGCTCTGTATAAGCAAAGATAGAACCCCAGTAAGGCATGTTAGGTGAAAAGGCAAATTAAACAGCACATAACCATGCCTTAGCAAGTTCAGGCAGCTACAACCGTATTTTTTAAATTAGATGCTGGACATAGACTAGGTGCTTTATACACACACATACATTTCTCATGTTCCTGGAGGCCAGAAATGTGAGGTCAACACACTGGCATGACCAGGTTTGGCACACAGTGCCATCTCCCTGTAGCATCCTCCCTTCCGGGGCAGAAAGGGTAAGAGAGCCCTATGGAGTCTCTTATAATCTCATCCATTACAGTTCTGCCCACATGACCTACTTACCTCCCCAAGGCCGCTCTCCTAATTCTATCACATTGACAGTTAAGATTCCAACATGTGAATTGAGATAGGGAGGGGGCACACACATGAGCCCGTCACTCATGTATTAGTCAGGGATATGTATAGTAAGGAGTTGTCCCTTGTTCATGAGGGAACACACTGTGCTGTGCTTAGCTGTAAAATTTCCTGCCTTCTGAGTCTCCTCACCCTAGCCCAGAGTCTGAACTCCATAGAAGGAAACTATTAGTCACAACCCACTTGCCTCTCACCCATGGAGGATTCAGATCCTAGAAAATTAAAATGCTTCTGGTTGGATTTTTTTTTTTTTCCTCAACAAGATAAGCTCGTTGAACTGATGTACTTTTGGGGACAGGTTGGAGATATGAGGTTTCAGTCACACTATCTGGAGCAAAGAAACTGTCGGGGAACATCTGGGTTGCTCTGTATGGAAGCAATGGAAACTCAAAACAGTATGAGATTTTCAAGTAAGTGCCACGGTAAATGAAATGGCTACCTTTTCATCTTTCCATAACGGATGATTCATAAAGGTTTATCGCTTTGTAGATTTAGGTATCTACGTTATAGAACCGTTGAATCTTAGTCTGCCAGGCTGGTAGGAAATCTCCACACTTAATCCAATAACCTCGTTTTATATGGGAGAAGAGTGAGGCTCAGTTAGATGGAGCTCATTGTTTAAGTAGGTTATAGACTGATTCCCTCTGGGATGCCAATTACAGGAATTAGGAGGGTGTGTGTGTGTGTGTGTGTGTGTGTGTGTGTGTGTGTGTGTGTATGTGTGTATGTGTGTATAGTACTGTGTGTAGTGTGTAGAACCTTCTGCATACTAGCACACTAGGCAAATACTTTACTACTGAGCTATAGCTCCAGCCCTCTTTTTAGTCATTCTCTTTTTGCGGGGGGGGGGGTGTTTTATTTTGAGACAGGGTCTCACTAAGTCACTTAGTCTGGCCTTGAACTCACTTTATAGTTCAGACAGGACTTAATGTTACAATCCTCCTACTTTAGCCTCCTAAATAGTTAGAATTACCAGCCTGTATAATAGGCTTGGCTTGGTTTCTATTCCATCTATATGACAACCCTCCACATGGTCCTTTCTACACACACAGGCACAAACAAAGCTTGGGGCCAGAAGCTTATTGCTGTCACGACCTCAGGCCCTAGATTATGGCTGATGTAAGAAGAACTTGGTAGATCATGTTGAGTGAATATATAACTTATATATTGAAATATATATGTGATGAAAATTATATTGTTTTTGCACCACTTCTATGGCTCAACATGTAAGTTTATTTGAAAACTTCCACCGCTACATTTGTGATGTTTACAAGCTGTGTTTGCTGAGCTGCATGTATCTTTAAACCAAAGATACAGCATCAGTTTGTCCTGTAGCACTCAGGGTTACCAGCCACCCCAAATAGTTCACTTCTCTTCAGGGACAACCTAAAACAATAGGACTCTGAAGTCTGGTCATGTTAAAATGTGTATTCTGTATAAGTGCATTGGAAGCCCTTGGATGTGTTCCGACTCTTTCTAGGTATTTGCAGAAAGCCTGCAGCAGCCAGTATTTGGAGAAACAGTAATTTCTATCGTCTTGTGTATTCATGCATCCAGCTGACATAGTATTTATGTCTGTATATTCAGGGGGTCTCTCAAACCAGATGAAAGCCACGTGTGTGGCATTGATGTAGACCTTAATGTTGGAGAAATCCAGAAGGTTAAGTTCCTCTGGAGACCCAGCTGGATATATATCGTCAAGCCCAAACTGGGGGCTTCACAAGTCACAGTGAAAAGAGGCGAAGACGGAACACAGTATGTATCTTTCATCCCATCTAATCTGACTGTGCATATTTATATACCTGTCTGTCTATGCATCTAGCCAGCCAGCCAATCACTCACCTCTCCAACCATCTATTCCTCTATCCTTTTCTGTACCTTTCTGCCACCACCCCCAGACACCTGTTTCCAAATCCTTTGGGGTCTACCCGGTCATTTTTCATCTTCCCATTGATCTATAAACTTACCCAACTGTTTATTTCACCTCTCCACCTATCCATCTGATTGACTTTGAAAAATCAAGGCTGGAACTCAAGGCACAAACTTGAAAGCAGACCTGCTTGCTATTTTACACAGCATTTCTTCCAACCAAGGAACAACTTCACAGCCAAAGAAGTAGAATAGGAACCAGGGAGAACGCTGCTGGCTAGCTGGCTTACAGGCTTGTTTATATTCAGTTGGCTGGCTTATATAGTTCAGGACTTCCTGCCTAGGGATGATACCACCCACAGTGGGCTGGACCTCCTACATCAGTTATCAAGACAATCCCCCATAGATACACAAATCTGATGGATGAGAGTCCTTAATTAGGACTCTCCTCTGAGATGACTCTAGTCTGTGTCAAGGTGACAGTTGAAGCTAATCAGAATACCAACTAATTTTAAAATATAGAAAAGAAAAAGAAAGAAGACCTCAAAAGAGAATACTCAGAAAATAAGATACTGAAGCCTGAAGAAAATGTAGACTCATTAATGACAGTCCCCTCTGGCCAGTGGCTGAGTCACTGCTTACTAAGCCAAAGCAAGAAACCCTGAGTGAGTTGCAAGCTTTGGTTTGATGTGACTGATCTATTTTTAGCATTCCAACAGGCCCTAAGGAGAAGAGTTGGTTCCCAAGCAGGTCTTCTTAGTGGGAATCACTTGGGCCTTGACTGGTGTCCCAGAGCTTTTCACTCTGAGAAAGCAAATCTCAGAGCTGACTAAATGGTGCTGACTCATCAAAGTCACATGTCCACGGACAAACAAGCTTGTGTTTTCTCTCCACAGGTATCAGTTCTGCAGCAAGGACACTGTACGCAAAGATGTCTTACAGACACTCTACCCATGTTGAAAGTGTGATCAGGCTCTTGCCTCTTGGTGATAATAAATTTTTTAATGCATTTTGTTTGAAGTTGAGATATATCATGATGTTCTTCATGTGTAAGGGTCACATTTTGGAAATGATTGCAGGGTCTACAGGCAAATTCACCACAGATAATACCCAGAACTTCACACACATACCACCCTCTGTCACATTTCTGTCTTTCAGGGCACTTTATGTAGCCTACGAGCACGTCTTTTGTTTCCTTAGACAGTGAAGTTCTGTCCTGTTAGAAAGGGCGTGTTGCCTCCACATATTGGTTATCTAGTTTTTATCCTCCTCTGAGTTAGTGATAGATACCACATAAGAACCAGCTGTGACACTACTGTGATCTGGGTTAAAATTCACCTATGAGGCATGATGGCACTCACCTTTAATCCTAGCACTTGGAAGGCAGAAGCAGGCAGATCTCTGTGAGGTTGAGGCCAGCCTGGTCTACATATTTAGTTCCAGGTCAGCTGAGGCCTCAGGGAGACCCTGTCTTATAAAAACCAAAACCACAAAGTCTACCTATGACATGAAAGAAAGGAGGTTTTAAAAACAAGTTAATACATGTACAGAGCATGACATCTAGATGAGATAGAAGAGATTCCAATCAAAGTGAGAGTCTCTGTCCACCTGTCTTCAAAGTTCTTAGTTTTTCTTCCAGAAATATCCTACAAATGCTATGTTTTTATCTACTCACACCCCACCCCTTTTGTTTAAGCACAAATGGAAGAATATTATACTTCCTTGTCAGCAGCTTGCTTTTTTCATTCACAAAAAAGTAGATATTATTTTCATTCACAATAAACGGGATATCTGATAGTACATAAAAGACTTTCATTCACTGGGAAGCTTTGTAAATTCTAATGATAGACAAGCATGGTTTGTACAGCAAGACCTGCTAATGAACAGGTGAGGAGCTTTCCAGAACAATTACTCCTGCAACTAATAGCCCTGTAAGATGTTTCTTACTAGGAGTTTATCTCAGGGCCTAGGGTGGGAACAGGGTGAGGTTGGTGGGCTAGAGTGAGATAGCCACTGTTCAATTCATGGACTCCATAAATGGCCTCATTTAGTGACTTCTAAGCATGTAGTTCTGGCAGCAGTGGCTGCTACTTGAAGGGGACCGTGGATGGATCTCCAGTCTGTAAAGGAATGGAGGTACTCCAGGCTTTCAGCTCACTCTTATTTTCTCATTTCTTTTCTTGGCATTTTCTAACTCATTTTCCTGAAACCTGCCTAACACTTAAGCTCTTAGCCTGGTACAACGAAATGGGCCTTTATCTGAGACTTACTGTATGTATGAGGTAAGACCACAACATATGGTCCTAGGTACATATTAGAATCATGGTGTAGCTTTACAAGAAAACTTGATATCAAGGATGTACCCTAGACTGGCTGCCACTTCTGGGGAAGATATTCTTAAAGCTCCCAGGAAGCAGCCAAGGCAAAACCCACCAACTAGATTTCCTTCTAGGGTTTGTAATGAAATCTCTACCACAAATTCTAAAACAAAAACAACAAAAACAAAACAAAAAACCAACACATTTAGGCTGAATAGTCTCCACTGGATGAACTCACACCAAGAAACCACCGGACACACAAACTTGGACTGATAGGCTTTAACATATATGACAGAATGCAAGGAATCCTGTGGGTGGGCCGTGGGGGAAGGCAGATAGGGGAATTCTAAATATGATTAAAATGTATTATATGAAAAAAGAGGAGTTGGGGTCAATAACATAAAAATACATTATATAAAATTCTCTAAGGGAATAAAATATTTATAAACTATAAAAACATTTCTTTTGTTTCTTTAGGTGGTGTGTGTGTGGGGGGTGAATGCAGGTGCCTTCAGAGGCCTTGGATCCAACGGAACTGGAGTTATAGGTGGTTTTGAGCCTCCCTATGTGGGTGCTGGGAATCAAATATAGGTCCTCAACAAGGACAGCAAGTACCCTTAATGGCAAGTCACTCCTCAGCCCCTACACAGTCCAATAGTGTGACTAAAGCGCTGAGCTGTCTTTGAATCATACGTTCCTTTCATTCTGCTGGCTCTACCTAGGCTGACCACTTCAATCCTCTGACTTCGGTGCTCAGGAATGTCAGTAGCCCTACCACACAGGGTGGTTGTTGGGATGAAATAAATAAGGTATGCATGAAAATCATGTACCACTGTGCTTACACGATAACATGCAGGTTAATATGAGCTATTCTTTTTAAAGAAATATATATAGATATAGATATAATTTATATATATATATATATATATAGTGTGTGTGTGTGTGTGTGTGTGTGTGTGTGTGTATGAGTGTATTGCCCATATGCAAGTGCACTCATGTCATGCAATGTCTGAGGAGATCAGAGAGGGCGTCAGCTTTCTCTGGAACTGGAGTTATGAATGACTGTTGACTGCCACATGGATGGTAGGAATCAAACCTAGATTTTCTGCAAGAGCAGCCAATGCTCTTAACCACGGAGCCATCTCTCCAGTCCCATGAGTTATTTTTTTAAGAGTAACAGACATCAGAGACAAAGAGGTGAGATACGATTCAGGAAAGGTATTTGAAGTAGGTCAAGCCAAGGACGAGTATTCAGATCACATAAATAAAAACATGCTATAGTGGAAAAATGGACAAAGAACATGAGCAGGCAGTCCACACAGAGGCTGCGGAGTCTGTTACTATAAATAAATTCCTGATGCTGGGTAGTGTACAAAGAAAAGAAGCTTCTTTGTCTTACAACTCTGATGGTTGAAAAGTTCAGATAGTACAGTATTGGTGTCTGGTGAAGACCGCATCACAACAGATGTGTAAAGAAACAGAGAAAAATCAAAAAGTCAAACTGGCGTTGTCACAACCCATCCTCCTGGGAACTGACCCAGTCTCTTAATACCTGGCCCACACCCATCAGAGGACATTTATCCTTTCCAACAGCGGTGTCCTCTTGGCCTAACCATCTTCCAAAAGCCCTCCTTTTAAAGATCCACCTCTCTCAACATCCATCCAGGGAGCCAGCGTTGTATTATGTGAACCTTCAGAGGATGAACCACATCAGACCAGTAACATCAGATCTACGTTTCATTACAAAAAGTTGAAATAAATGTGATTAAAAGGTTCATGTTTTTGCCAATTCCAGGTGGTTACAGTGGTAGTTTTCAGGGTTTTTTTTTTTTGTAGCTTAATATTTTTATTTATTTTTATTTGTGTATGAGTGATATGACTGCATGCATATAAGTGCACCTGTGTCTTACAGTCACCAAGGAGGACAGAAGAGAGCATTGGAGCCCCTGGGATTCGAACCCAGGTCCTCTCTGAGAGCAGCCAGTACTCTTAACTGCCGAGCCATCTTTCCAGCCCCAAGTTTACATTGTCTTAGCCAAATCTAAAAGAAAGGGGAAAGGTGGAGACTGCCTGATACCAGGGAGACCGGGAGGGTTGCAGGAGCCCAACAGATGAGGTTTACAGTATTTGCAGTTCATCCAACTGCGACAGGTGAGCGGCGTCTGAATGACCTTCGGTGACTGGCTCCTCCCAGGATGGACTCGCATCTCTACTGGACTCAGATCTTTATCAGCCACCGTTGCTGGGGCACACGGCAGAAGCTCTCTCCCCTGTCCCCTGTCCTCTCTCCTTTCCTTCTTCCTCCTCCCCCACCTGACCTATGTCTGTCACAGCAAGCTCTCCATCTTCACCTTCCGACAGTCTTACCCCCCCGCCCCCGATGTCACACTGTCAGTCCTGTACCCAATGACACTGCTGATGCCAACCTGAGCAGCACTCTGCTGGACTAGCCAAGACCACAGTAGTGTAGACAGCTTTAGTCCACAGCAGTAACCTGCCCAGGTACAAGCCACAGAATTCCACGAAAAGTTTACTGAATCAGGATGTTAACAGCAAGAAAGGTGCTATAGAAAGTCATCCAAGAACCAGGCATCTACATTGCATCTCCTCAGCCTCCAAAGGGTGGAAAAATGAATACTTTACAAAGCTGTTTCAAAAAATGTTATGTTAAATGAATAACAAATTACTTTCTCTTTTACTAGCTTTTAATGCTAATAGTGCCATTTATTCCTGACCTTCAGAAATATGAGATATTTTAAATGACAACATAAAAAGAGTTCTTGTTGGAAAACCCAAGCTACTTTAGACTGCATATTATTACTTATAAGTATAGTGTATGCCTGCATCATTCATTTTGGCATCCCATTTCTATCTGGCTGGTATATATTTCATATGACATTTATTGTTCTCCTGCATACGTGTCAAATTCCTTAATGACGACTCTGACAAAGCCGTAGTGCTCGGTATATATAAATTACATTTGCTACCATATAATCAGTGTTATCTATTAGAATGCTATTTGTGACAAATCACGTTCAAAATAAAAATTGAATTGATTTTTCTGTTATTTTAATATTGTGCCGTGCACAGCACGCCTTTGATTGAACCTTAAACACTTTAATGCTCTATTTTTGTTTGTGGAAGATCAGAAATGGAGTTTGTACTATTCACAAAGCTAAAACGATTTGCAAAAACAACGAAATCAAATTGCAAAAAAAAAAAAAAAAAAGAAAAAAGAAAAAAAAGCATCTTTATTTTCAAGCCAGGGGAATACATTTGCTAAAGCTATCGTTACTGGATGTACGACTGAACGGCGAAAGTCACGCACACACATTTAATTTCTGTGCCTCCATTTTCATCTAAATTAGATTTTAACTTTAATGCACAGTATGAAAAGCCTCTCCTGGGCCTTTGTTTCTGCCTTTTCTCTCCAGTCATCACAGGCTTTCTCCTGGCTAATAGAAGCTCCACATCATTTTTTGTCCTCCTGTCCTTTGACAGTGAGTTTAGGCTGCATTCATGGGGCTCTGGCTATAGGAGGTTATGTTTCTGGAATCCTCCAGTGGAATATCTCTCAAGGGGGTGTCTTCTTGACTCACACTGTAAGAAAATAAATCACAACTAGAGTCTGCCTAGTACTGTGCTCTTGGCTTAATTTGTGGCTTAGAGCAGAGACTAGAGAATTAGGGTTCCAAGCCACTTATTGTTTGTACTTTTTCCTTCCTTTAGCTAAGTATAACGTTCATGTTTTTCATGGTTTAAAATCAAAGCAGAAATGACATTTCACATTATACAAAAATTGTGTGGGCTTAAAATTTCATTATTTGTCAATAAAGTTTTATTGGAACACAGTAGCCACTTATTTACTTACACATTGTTCACAATTGTTTTCCGACTAAAATGAAAGAATTGAGTAGTTGTGAAAGACCATAACGCTCATGAAACCTAAGATATGTACTGTCTGGCCCTTTAGAGAAAAAGTTCTCAACTTCTGTCTTGGAAACGCCTAGTGATTTATGTCCTGCTAAGGAGGCTAGCACTGTCAGGATAGGAAGCTCAGGCTGCATTCAAACAACATGCTACATATGTGACAGTCTAATAGGACAATCCTTACAGGAGCTGGAGAGATGGCTCAGTGGTTAAGAGCACTGGCTGCTCTTGTAGAAGACCCAGGTTCTGGAAGGGCCTGTTTGGGGATCCTGACAGAAGCTGGGAAACCTCTATTTCCCCTGGCATCCACTTGGCTGAAAAGAGGTTGCCAAGAAGAAGGTGGATGGAGGGGGTGTCTGTGCCTTCAGGGACACTGTCATGGTGAGCTTCAGTTGTCAACTTGACACAGCTGAGGAGAGGGGACCCAAATGACTAACTGCCTTGATCAGATTCCTCTGTGGGCCCATCTGGGAGGAATTTTCTTAATTACTAATTTTGTAGGTGGGCCCAGCCCATTGTATGCAGTACAACCCCTGGGCAAGTGATCCTGGACTGTACAGAATACTGGCTGACCATGAGCCAGGAGAAGCAAGCTAGTATGCAGCCTTCCTTCATGGTCGCTGCTTCAGTTTCTGCCTTGAGCTCCTGCCTTAGCTTCCCCAGATGGATGGACTATAATCTGTTATCTAAATAAGCCTTTTCCTCCATAGTTTTAGTTTTGACAGTGCTTTTTCATAGCAATAGAAAGCAAACTAGGACAGGCATCCTCACTCAAGGACAGCAAACATTAATGCAGTGTGCATCCTAGGCCCGACAACAGTGCATAGCTGGGAAATTTCAGAAGTAATTAGCTCAACGAACCCAGAGACTTCTGGGACAGAAAGGGTCAAGACTCAGCTCTTACAAGTTTTATGGTGAGACAGGGAACTGAGGAGGAATACAGGAGATGGGGGAGTCCAGTCTCCATTCTTACCTGAACATTTTAGTTTCGGGCTATGTTGTTCCTTCCAGTGGTTTTAATAGTAGTGGTCGTTTATGAAGGCTTATGGTCAGAAACTTAACACCAGCAACTATGAGATTTCATGTGTACATTATTTCATTGGATCTTCCAAAATAACTTCACAAGGAAGGGAGAATGATCATTTTACTGAGACTTGAAGCGGTTGTTTTCTGGTGTAGAGCATTTGGCAATTATGAGGCACCACCAGACCCGAGTACTCCTGAGGCCACCTGTTGCCACTCTAATCCTGGTGCCGGCTTCATCCCATTCACAGTGCTTGTTTGTTCTTCTTGTTAGTCCCTCACCTGTCATCTTCCTGAGCTGATCCCCCCAATTTTTTTGACTAATTATTTTTTATTATATGTAGAGTATTTTGCCTAAATGTATGTAAGTACACTCTATGTGTGCAATGCCCATGGAAGCCAGAAGAGGGCATAAGATCCTCTGGAACTGGAGTTTCAGGCAGTTATTAGTCACCATGTGGAACTAAACCCAGGACCTCTGGAAGAGCAGCCAGTGCTCTTAACTGCTGAGCCATCTCTCTAACCCTGAATCCACAACTCTTTAGAAGTTGTTCATATCACAGTGACAAAGGCCAAGGCGGAGGTACACAGCCCACAGTATGGCATGAGGACAAGGTGTTTAAACCTGACTTCCTGGCAACACGCTTACTGTCTGTGTGACTTGGAGCATTGTTGTTTTGTCTTGTTTAGTTTGTAGATGTATTGTCAACTTGACATGATCTAGAATCATCTAGGAGACAAACTTCTGGGCATGGTTGTGAGGGAGTTTCTAGATTGGGTTAGCTGAAGTGGGAAGACTCACCCCAACTGTGTTCTGGTTTTATTCTGCTGCCGTGATCAAACGCTTTAACCAAAAGCAACTTGGTGAGAGGGGCAGGGTTTATTTGGCTGAGGTCATAATCTATCACTGAGGGAAGTCACGGCAGAACTCAAGCAGGAACTGAAGCAAAAACCATAGGGGAATGTTGCCCACTGAATCACTCTCTGGCTCACGGTCCCCTAAGTTCCTTACACATCCATGACCACCTGCCTAAGAGATAGTGCTGCTGCAATGGGCTTGGTCCTCCCACATCAATCATGACAGTTCGTTACAGACAAGGCCACAATCTAATCTGGGAAATTCCTCAATGGAGACTCCCTGAGATGACTCTAGGCTGTGTCAAGCTGACAGCTAAAGCTAATTAGGACACCATGGGTGGCCCAGACTGAACAAAAAAGAGACAGCTAGTTGAGAACTGGCATTCGTCTCTCTACGTGTTGACTAGGGATTAGATGTGATCAGCTGTCTCCTGATCCTGCCACCATGTCTTCCCCATCATAGCGGACTGTATCCTCTTGAACTGTAAGCCAAAGTAACCCTTTTCTTCCTTAAGTTTCTTCTTGTTATGTATTTGGTCGCAGCAACAGGAAAAGTAACTATTAATAATACAAGAGGCTGTGAATTGGATGCAGGACCTTGCCCATGTTAAGCAAGAATTCTACCACTGAGCTGCATCCCTAGCCCCATACCTGCCTAGTCTCTTTTTAATTTTGGGTTTTTTTTTAAATGTATATGAATGTTGTGCCTAGATATATATAAATGTGTTTTGCCTATACATATATAAATGTATGTATATGTATATATCATATGACCATATCATAAAATGCCCACAGAGCTCAGAAGAGGGCATCAGAGCCATTAGAACTGGAGTTACAGATAGTTGTTAGCTTCCCTATGAGTGTTGGGAACCAAACCCAGGTTCTCTGCAAGAGCAGCTAGTGTTCTTAACCACTGAGCCATCTCTCCAACCCTCTGCCTAGTCTATTAATATCATAACAATGCTACCAGGCTCTTTTGTTATCTGTATTTCACGAATTAGGAATTTGATGCTGAGAGGTTAATGAAAGTATCTAGGGTCAGAATCAGCAAAAAAAAGGAAAAAAAAAGTGAAGTTGAGATGCAAACTCTGGGAATCTGCCTCCTAACTGACACACAGCTTGAACAAAGTCAAAGGCATGGTTAAGATCCTCTTACAGGCAACTAATCACCACTGTGGGACCTGTGGCAGACAGGGGACCCTGGTGCCTCTCCCAACACCAGCTTCAAGGGAAGCTGCCAACTTTTGTGCAGAAAGTAAAGGTGACCCCTAAAAAGAGCTCTTTAATTGCCACAGAGGCCAAACTCTCCTGACAAAAGGCCCAGTTGGCCCAGGGACTTTTTTGTCCTTATCAGGTAATAGAATTGTTTTTACTAGCAAGAATGAGCTCATTACGGATTCAGTCTGTGCTAATAACGATAATTTGCTGAGAATAAAAATCACCTCTGTACACCTCCCCTGGCCGCCAGAAGATGCTCTGTAAATTATAGGCTAGGGAGAAACAGAAAGAATAAAGATTAGGGAAAGAATTGCAATGCAAAAAGCTGAACAAAAGGAGTCACAGATTTGCACCTCAAACTTGCTCATCTTCATCATGACTTGCAGAAGAATTAGAGACTGTGAAGGAGTTGAATTGCCTCTATTTGGTTTCATTACCTCTCTCACTGGGTGGTTTTTTTGTGGGGGGTTGGAGGGGTTAGAGCTTAGGCTATTTTTTAAAAGTTGGTGGAAAATTAAATACTGAAGCAGGGTGTGACAGTGGGGAGGGAGGTGAGTTTAATTAACATGTTGGTCTTATTGCTTCCTTAATTTTATTGCAAAGACCACAATAGTCCTGAAACACCTGTCTGCAAATTATAGATTTGGAGAGGAGGTCAAGCAGACATACCTCCCCATGTCATCCATCTCTAAGGCTGATGGAGAAGCAGCAACCTGAACCAGATGTATTAGATCCCCCTGGAGCTGGAGTCCCAGGCTATTGTGGGTCACCCAAGGTGGATATTGGGACCGAACTCCACTCCTCTGCAAGAGCTGTATGTGCTCTTACCTGCTGAGCCATGCTGCAACCCCAAAGTATATTACATTTTAAAAACATTTTTGCTTGGTATTTTTGTTCAGTTGTTGGTTTGAGACAAAGTCTTCTTCTAGCCCCAGATGGCCTGCAACTTGCTATGTAGACCAGGCTGGCCTTAATCTCACAGAGATCCATCTGCCTCTGCCTCCTGAGTGCTGGGCTTCGGTTGAAGGCATGTGCCGCCACTTAGAGCTAAAACCATTTTTTTTTGTATGTGTGGGGTCAAAGGGCAACTTGTAGGTTCCAGGGTTTGAACTCAGGTTGTCAGGCTTGGTGGCAGGCACCTTTACCCACTGAGTCATCTTGCTGGCCTTAGAATACCTTTTAGCCAATTCTCCCCCAGTCTCTCTCTGTTTCAGAGATGGAGCCTCACATGATCCGGGTGGGTCTTGAACTCACTTTGTAGCTGAGGATGACCTTGAACTTCTGAGCCTCCTGTTCTTACCTCCCGATTGCCATGGATTAGGGTGTGTGCTGGTGCCTGGCAAATCCAGGGCTTCATACATTCTAGGCAAGCACTCTACCTTAGTATATCTCCAGCCCTTCTCATAAACAGTTGAAATTCAAGGGTTATAAGGGTGGTTTTTTTGCGTGTTTTTGTTTTTTGCTATTTTTTTTTCCTAATGACAGCAATACTTGGGTGTGAAAAGTAAGTAAAACACAAAGAGAAAAAGAAAAAACAAGCAACCAAGACCCTCATCATCCAAATGGCCACTGCTGCATTATAGGTGGGCGCCCTCTTTTCTATTAAAGCACATGATCAGCTCAGGGTGCTGCTCCGTGGGTTTCTCGCTATCGTATGCCTTATGATCCACCCTTCTCATGTGCTAGATTCTAAATATTTTTCGACAGCAGCATTCTTTCATCGCATCATTTTTTAAGTGATGATCTGCACTGTAATTCTGAATCCTGTAGAACTGGAATATTTCATTTTGCAGCACAATGACCCGTGACAACATCCTTAATTGCTTTTCTGTTCAAGGGATCTTAACTATCTGGGGACTCTCTCTGGCTGTGTAGTGAACCCCACAGGCCTCTTTTCAGAAAAATATTCCCAAGTGTTCAACAGCAAAATATCAAAAATTACAATATTAAAAAAATAGTCATATAATTGATTCCTTTTCCTATGTTAAATAATAAATAGTGTTAGAGGGTAGATGTTGAAGCTCTGAACAGATACTATGCTGTCGTCTGGCTTAGGTTGTATTATAATTGTAGAGCTAAGCACTAATAGCATGTGTGGTACAAATTTCACACTACAAGAAAAGAGTCAGGATTCCTATGGGACTGAGGGGACAGAACCAGCAGTCTATTGTTCACACTGATAAACAAAGGAAATGCTACATTCCCCTTGGAGGTTCATGACCACAGAGACAGGAGCTTTCCTCAAGACTTCTGCCCTCCCCACCTGCACTCAAAGATCCTCAGGGACACAGGGAGCCCACCCAGTTTTTGCTGTGGGATGGACTCCCAGCAGGACCCATGTTTGGGGCTCTGTGAATTTCTGAGTTTTTTAATGCCCATGGCGTCCTTCTCCTCAGATCTGCCTCGGATTTCTTTGGAGTGCTAAAAGCTGACAAGTGAGGTAAGAGAGCCCACCTGTCAGGGGAAAGAGGCAATAAGCCAGTCTTACAGGTTGAACAGTGTCCTTTTAAAATGGTACACTGAAGTCTTAGTCTCTACTCTCCAGAATACAAGTGACTTGGAAATAGAGTCCCCGAAGGTATGATTGGCTAAGACGAAGTCAGGCAGGAGTGCGGTGAGTCCCAGTCCAACCTGCCCAGTTGTCCCTATGAGGAGAGCCATGTGTCTACAGACACACCCAGAGAATTCTGGGTGACCAGGAAGGCAAAGCCTGAAGAGGCATGGCGATTCGAATGTGAAATGTCTCCCCATAGGCTCATATGTTTGAACATTTGGTCTCCAGCTGTGACAGTTTTGGAATGTTATGGAACTTTTAGGAGGCGGAGCTTCACTGGAGAAAGCAGGTCACTTGTGTGTCGGGGGTAAGACCTTGAGGATTTATAGCCCAGTCCTTCTTTTTGTCTTTTGTTTCCTGACTGCAAATGTGCTGACTAGCCAGTCACCTCAGGAGCCTGCCTGCCATGCCTTCGCACCATGGTGGACTCCAAACCTTCAAACTGTGAGCCGAACTAAATTCTTCCTCCCTTACGGTGTTTGATCCCAGAAACATGAAAAGTAACTGATACACGTGGCAAAGGACGCCAACATTGCCACAGCCACCAGCAGCTAGGAATTGGCAGGGGATGGGTCCTTACAGTTTCAGAGGAAGCCAGACTCTGCTAGGCACCTCTGATTTGAACTTCCAGCATCTGGAACTGTGAGATAATACATTTACATGTGGTGAATCCACCCAGCTGGGTACTGTGTTTGAGCAGCCCTGGCAATCTCACATACCTGGCATCTGCCAGAAGAAGCTTCCCTGGGGACTGGATTTTGGAAAACCAGGGTTGGAATAGGATATCTGCGCTAGGGTTGGGGGTCAGGCCATATCAAGACCCAATATGGCTGACAGGGAGAGACCGGTTAAAATGTTGAGCTGGACACTCAAAAAATCTGGCCCAGTTTCACAAGGTTATCTTGGGGTTAAGAAGAGCTGGACCTATCCTGGCCTTCTTGAGGTCAAGATACTGAGACACCCCTTACACACACACACACACACACACACACACACACACAAAACAGCAGGCTTAGAGGTATACTATCTATTCCCACAGGCCAACAAAGATTGTCATGAATGACACGTTATTGCCAATGACTCAAGAGTACAACTAGTAGCTAAAGAATTCTTATTAAAGCTCCCCAGTGCCCAAAGAGTAGAAAGGGCTGGTTCTGATGCAAGAGCAGCCTCTTAAAGAGAGGTTCTAGATCTCTGCCAGCTTCTTTGCTGAGGACAGTGACTCTCCATACACATTCCTGTTGCATGACAGACTAGACCACTGAGCACAGCCACATGTTCCTGGAGGTCTGAAGTCCTCACTTGAGGATCTCCCACCTGGAAGAGAAAAGCTCCACATGAGTTGAAGTAGGTGACCCAGCTGAGAAGACGCCTCCGTAAGTCTTCCTTGCTTACCCGGCACAGAGGATTCTGGGTATGCGGGTGGGATCTCGGGGTGCTGTGAAACTTTTGAAGGATCAGAAGGCTGTGTGACATGTACCCCATATATTCTAAAATAAGCAAAAGCATGAAGTTACTACCTTTGTAAAAACTGTTAATTTGTATTCTATGTGTATGAGTGAGTGTTTTGCCTGCATGTATGTTAACACTGTGTAACGCCCACAGAGCCCGGAAGAGAGCGTTGGATATCCTGGCACTAGAGTTACTGTACAGAACATTGCTAGCCATCATTGGATGGATGCTGGAAACCATATACAGGTTCTCTGTAAGGGCAGCATAGCCAATGCTCTTAACAGCTGGGCTGTCTCTCCAGCCCCCGGTTACTCTTTTAAATAAGAAATATAATATGCAGGTCTTCAGCAAGCACAACGTTATTTGTCTTAATCCTTACAGCTCATCTGTTAGAGTCCTCACCCCTATTTCACAGAAAAGAAAACTGAGACCTGGGAGCTGCCCTGTGCAGGGCTCTGGGGTTCCCTGGCCTCTTCCTCCCTCAGCATCTTTGGTCTTAAGCTGGTGCCAGGACAGATGGACCTGTTGGTTGTTACTTCCAGCCCCTCCCTAGCAAAGAGCATCCATGAGGCAGCTGGAGGGGCTGTGGGGTGTGGGTGGAGTGTGGCTGTCTGCTAGAAGACCCCGCAGAGACAAATGAGGCTGCTCTACACAACAAACCAGATCCAGAATCAAGACGGGACAGTTCTAGGGCTGAGGTGGGGATTCCAGGGGAGTCTCCCAGCCCCCTGGATTCTGCTGCTCGTGGGTGATGCTTACTCCTCATACGGCTTCAGTCTTGCTCTCTTGGCCTGCTCCACGAGATCCAGGAAGTCCTTGTAGCACTTTTTGGCCATGACGGTGTATCTTGTGGCACAGCCAAATTCAGTGACCCTGGATCTGGGCAGGTAGCCTGCCCAGCCAGGAATAGGGGGTTCGTGGAGCAGTTTCTTCACGTATTTGCATTCTGCAAGGAGACAGCAAGGGTCCTGCATGGTGCGTAGCACTTTCAAGCTCCATGGCACTGTTCAACAGTTAACCCAGGAAGCCCTAGGCCTGCACAAATAATAGGAGCAGCACCATGCTGAGATGATGCTGAGTTCCGGTACCTGGGAAGGAACTTTCTCATGGCATCTCATTTTATTCTCTTGGCAGCTTGGAGGGTGATACCACGGCTACCTCCAAGTATATTACCTCCTTGACGAGTCCTGGGACATAGTGAGCAAGTACAGGACCAGGAACCCACTCAGAACTCTCTGATTCTAAGTCTCGCTCTTGCCAGAACCTGCTTCTATCTCAGATGCACGGAACAGCTCAGACATCCCCCAGGGTTGCTTTATACCAGGGAGGGGATCCAGAAGAGCCTCCAGGTAGAACAGAGCACCTCAGAGTCGGAACCAGAAGCTGTCATTAGGTCCTGACAGTGACCCTGGCTGTCTGGGTGACCTTGGGTGGTCTGATTGCACCCACTGCCTCCTCTAGGTGCTGCAAGAATCACACGAGGCCCCTGAGTCCCAGAATTCAAAGCTATAGGATACCCTAGGGAGCATCTAGTCCATGTTTCTCTGCCATAGATAAAGAAAATGGAGCCCAGAGAGGGGAAGAACACTGCTGTGGGCCACACAGCAAGTAGCCATAGAGATGGGCGAAATGCCAAAACTTGGGCAGGGTTTCTTTGTAATGCTTAGAATATTTTAAAGCCCAGAAGACATGTAGATTATAATATCCTGGATAAGTCCCTGAACAATGTAATAACAGCAAAGGCATCACGTGTGCATGTGTGTGCATGCTGCTGTGCTGCATGTGTATGCGTGTGCTTGTGGAAGCCAAGAGATTGATACTGAGTGTGTCTTCCTCAGTTTCTCTTCACCTTATTATATATTTTTTGAGACTGTGTCTCTCACTGACCATGAAGGTCGCCAATTTGCTATATTAGCTGGCCAGCAAGCCCTGTTATAGATCTGCCCCAGAGATCTACTGTCTCTGCCTCCCGAGTGCTGGGATTACAACCTATGACTGTGCCTAGCTTTTTACATGGGTTCTAGGGGACTGAACTCAGGTGCTCATGTTTGTGTGGCAAGCACTTTACCACCTGAGTCATTCCCCAGCCCTCTATTACGTTTCCTGTAGGCCTTTAGACCATCAAATAACCCAGATCAAAAATCTAGTTAAAGTTATCACATGAGCCTCTGTCACTGCCGTTCAGTATGAGACTCTTCCCACAGAATTAGTATCTACATACCCTTGCTATGACCTTAGCCATATGACACCATGTCTTGGAGGACATCACATGGAGATGACTGCCTTGCTCTCACATAGCAACTGTGCCTGATTAGGGTACATTGGTGCTCAGTGCAGGGAAAGCTCCCCCAAACGGCATTCACAGATCTATAAGCTGATGTTTACAGTGCATTGTGACTTGCCTCAGGGCTCCACCAAGTCCAGGATGGGGTCCCTTCCTCTAGGCACACATTTTTGCACATGTGGGGTGTGTGTGTGCACATGTGTTGTGCTGGATTCAATGCTCTCTCTAGCTGTAAACTGGCCTACTAGGGTCTGCACTTGGGAGCAGGGTTGAGAGAAGCTGATTTAGGGGAACCCATACCCAGAGTCAGGGGGTGGTATTTCCGGGCATACTCGTGCAGCGCCCACAGGACTCTGTCCTCGGAGCAGATGGGCTTCAGTGCTGGGGCGCTGGCCACCAGGCCGTTCAGTTCCTGTAGCTGGGCTTTGTACTGCCGTGTTCTCTCCTGGAAGGCTTGCACACAGTCGTCCATGTGGTCCTCACTGGGGGTTCCCTGGCAACTGAGCCACGGAATGAAGCCTATGAGAGTGCACGGAATCACACAGCCTGAGAGGCAGCCAGCTAGGGTCTGAGAGCCTGCTCTGCACCCCGCCACCCCTCTGCACCCCTCCTCCACTTGGCTCCCCTCCACAGCCAGCATGTCTGCATTTTTTCCAAAGGCCATTAATGCAAGCCGCGCTGCTGTTCCCACCATGACTGGGCCCTCCCAAGACTGCAGAAAAATGACCTTGGAGCCGGGGAGGGAAGGTCCGTTTCAACAAAAGCAATGACAGTCATACTCTTTGATGGCAAAGTCCCCGATGTCAGGCTGAACAGCAAATGGGGAAAGCATTTAATGGGCCCAAATGATAGTCTGAGGAGTAATTGAAATTATTCATCTTTTTAGAGAGAAAGCTTATTTTCCTTGACACTTCCCAAATGCAATCTGGGATCTTTCTTGCCAGACCATAGGGAAATTGCAGACCTATTAAAAGCAGAGACCTATTACACAAAAAGGTAAATTCATTATCTGCAAGACCCACCCCTAGGACAATTTTTCACCATTTCCCACAAAATAACATGTAATCATTACAATTAGTAAGGGTAAAACACAAGTACTTATTTAAACTGGATGCTGAATCCTAAGTACTATAATATTGTCACAATAAAACCATTTTTTGAAAGGAACAAATGAGGAAAACTGGTTAAGAACTTAGTTTTAAGCTGCAAAGTAAATAAATAAATAGTTCTCAGTAGTGACTATTATTGTTTTTTATCTTTGTTCCTTAGGAAAGAAAACTTGGTTTGGGGGCTGAACGCAGCAGCTCCAACCCCTGTACCCTGCAACAAGGCCCCTTCAGGAAGACTCTAATAGGCTGACTTGGCAGTGTTGAAGTCCTCCACCCCACATCTACATGCACCCCACAGGCTCATGTGTTTGAAACCTGGTACCCAGCTGGTGCTGCTGTCTGGGCAAGTTGTGGAACCTTTAGCATGTAGTGCCTAGATGGAAGAAATGGGTCACTGGGAGGAGGGCTTTGACGTTGATAGACTAGCATCCCTTCCTGTCTTCTCTCTGCTTCTTGGTCCATCACAGTGTGAGGAATGGGCCACGCACGCCCAGTGTCATGCCTTCTCAGACATGATAGTTTTGCATCCTCATGGTGGAAGACAAAATAAGTCCTTTGTCCCTTCAATTGCTTCTTATCAGGTACTTGGTCACAGAAACAAGAAAAGTTAATACAGCATCAAATTTCCCCAACCTTTGGGTAATCAGATTATGTCCTATAATGTCATGGAAACCCATGGCCCTTTCTGAAGTGGCAACTCTGCTGCCAAGGTCTACTTTGATCTATACACAATTTATGTGTGTGTTTATATGTACATCTACCCCACTCATAGACCCTGTAATACCAGCTACCTTCCTGATTCTTGCCAAGGACCGGGACCTTATATGCTGACCCCTTTAATGATCACAATAATCATAGAGAGGATTCCAAGTGAAGGAGTACACTGTGTACCACCAATAGGTATACCCAAGCTCTTAATCCCTGATGCCTGTGACGGGGTCTTAGAAGACGTAATTAAGGATCTAGAAGTGAGATCACTTCAGAGTTAAGATGGTCCCAAAGCCAATGACTGGTGTCCTTATAAGACAAAAAGGAAAGACTGGAGACCCTCTAACTTAGAGACAAACATCACTTGAAAAAATCTGGTGACAACAGAGGCAGGCACTGACTGATGCTACGTGAGCCAGAGCCCCCCGGAACCACCAGTAGCTGTAAGGGAAAAAGGAAGGCCCCTCCCTGGAGACGCAAGAGAGCACAGCCCTGCCAACACTTTGATTTCAGACTTCTCGCTTCAAGAACTGAGAAAGATTAAGTTTCTGCCATTTTAAACCATCCAGTTTACGGTAATTCAGAAGAGCATCCTAAGAAAAAATACATCCATTTTAGAATTTCCGTTACTTACATAAGTAGGTGAGTTACTTGTAGTCATGTAGATAGTGGCCAAGTAGAGGTATGAACTAAATCTAAGCTTGTCAGAACCCCAAATCTATTCACTTATCTATCCAGTTGGACCAGGGTGAGGCTGAACAACTTTGAAACATTCTCCAGGCACAGCTCCCTTCTGAGAACAACTATATGAAAACTAAGGGCTCAAAGACACCCATCAGGTTTGTCAATTATAAGGATGTCCCATGGTTCTCAGTGTCCCAGAGGTCTGAGGAAGAGCCTTTAGGAATGGGGATGAGTTGTTCTAGGATAGACCTTTCAGTGCTTCAACCAGGACAGTCATGGGAAAATCAGGACAGGTGGCCACTGCATGATATGCAAAGGAATGAGAAGCTAAGGAAAACCCTTGTGAGAGACTTGAGGAAGCCCAACTTGAGAAGGACAAAGCCCCAGTTCATCTGTTGCGTCTATCTTCAATTGCTGTGTCACAATTACACAGACATTAAATGCTGCTCATGTATCAGGCCATGTCCTGGCAGACTTGGCCTAAGTATTTTCAATTATCCAAACATAACTATCAGCTTTCTACAGCATTAGGTGCTCTCGATGTGTGTTATAAAAGCTACAGTGCTTACATTGGCCCAGCTAGCCACAGATGTGGACAGTGGGCCGAGGCAAGAATAGACACCCCAGCCCGTCCTGAGTACTGCCACTTACCACTGTATCCTGGTGTGATGGGCACATTTCTCATGAAGGTCTTGGAAGACTCCATGATTTCACTCTGTTAATGAGGGAAGGGGGAATGAAGTAGTCTCATCAAGAGGTCCAGCCTCAAGAACTTACTGCACATGTGCAAGAGTCCTTGAGTGCAAAAGAATGACACTGTCAGGTGCTGAGGCAGAGAGGGCATCACCACCATCATACTCAAAGCTACCTCATAGAGTAGACTTCAGTTATAAACCAGATCCCTGGTACCAAAGCTCATTATCTTTCAAGTGTATTAGAGATCACCACCTGAGTGTCTTATTTCGGAGGGATGCCTTTTCCATCCATCCACCTAACCACCCACTCATCCAACCACCCACTCATCTATTCAACAGTGATGAACCTTATGTACAGTATGGCCATGAAGGACAGAGATTGGGAATATAAACATGAGTAAGATTCAAGAGCCGCCATGTAAGACTCATGAGCCTTGTAGGAGGGGAATGATGAGGCAACCCATCCCCCAGCTCATCTTTAACTCAGGAAGAATCTAGCTGCAGCAGCCATTTTTATTCTCAGAATATATGGCAACGTCTAGAGACATTTTGGTTGTCATAACTGGGGGGTAAAGGGAGAGGATGCTGCTGGTGTGGGGAGTGACTAGGTTGCAGCTAAACTTCCTGTAATGCATATGAGAATCCCTCTACCATAAAGTCTCAGATTAAATTCTGGCTTGGATAGATCAGAAAGTTCTAGAACGCTGGAATGGAGTTCAAGTGGGATGAAAGAGGGTGATGTGTGTCCACTCCAGTACCAGTTATATAGAGGATGCCTCTTGAGTAAGACCCTTTCCCTCACCAGGGATCACCAGTGGCCCTCTCCAATGGACCAGGATATGCGGCTGAATTCTGTGGCCTTTCTCTATTCTGCCACGGCAGCTCATCCCTTTACAGTGATGCCTTTGTGGCCAGAAGCAGATAAGAAAAACAGGGCACAGAGATTAGCTTGTTGTAGGGCTCTGGAGTGAAAGGGGGTATGGACAGATGTGTGTAAATTCTCGGGGGGCCGGGGGAGAGCGGGGAGAGGGGCGGGGGGTGGGAGGGAGATGAGTTGTCACTGTATGACACTGGGTGGGTAGAACCAGGCCAGCCTGTAGGGAGGGGGCAGGGAAGCACTTGGAGGGCAGTTTCTGAAGGCCCTAGAGGACAAGACTCTTTACCTCCTTCCCACCCAGGCCCCACTCTCACCTGGACAGGCCTGAGCAGCACAAGGCACCAGGCAGGGCGCCTGCCCACCTAACCTCCACCACTGCCTCCTGGTGGTCAGGCCTCCCTGGCCTCGGTGAGTGAGCTCACAAAGCTGGGGCGGATCATCCGGGATCTTCGGAGCTAGCCCCGCCCCTATGCAGGAACCAGGGTGGGGGTTGGGTAGACAATACCAGAACCAGAACTAGGTCTCAAAGTCCAAGGTCCCGGAAGGTAAGTGCAATGAATTTGGCGGTTGATCTAGCAGCCGGTTCTGCCCTGCCGGTGCGAAGTCCGGATGTTTGCCCCATAAATGTTTGTCGTCAGAGCTGTTGCCTACACCTTGAGGACCTCATCTGTACCCGTGGAGGCGGGGCGCTGGGGTCACAGCTGCTGTTCTGCGGTGTGGACATAGCCTGAGCGCAGTTTGCTGTGACGAGCTGTGCCAGAGACAGGCCCGAGCAGAGGGGCAGGTGGTAACCCATCCCCACCAATGGGGGCGGGGGGATCCTTGTGAGGGGCGGCAGGGCGGGAGGCAGTTCCGTGTAGGCTTCCCCGCATTGCACTTTCTTCATTCCAGCCCCACCCCACCCCCTTCATCCTCCCTCAGAAAGCTGGGGTTTTGTTGGTTGGTGTTTGTTGTTTTTAGTTTGTTTTCCCCAGGGTCCTAGGCCACGTTCAAGTTTACCACAAGGAGGGCAAACCTGGGGAAGTAGTCATACTTTTAACTATCAGCATGTGTGTGCGTGTGTGTCTGTGTCTCACACATGTGTTTTGAGAGAGGTTCTCCCTGTAGCCCCAGATGCCCTGGTACTCTCTGTAGACCAAGCTGGCCTTGATCTCACAGAGATCTGCTTGCCTCTCCCTCCTGAGTGCTGGGACTAAAGGCTTGTGTTACCACTCCTGACTCCAACCATCATTTCCTAGGAGGAGAGCGAGCCCCCACCCGAAACCCCTGAGACTCCAGGGACTGCACCTCAAACCATCCACACTTCTGGCCAACTCTGAATGTGCCCAGAAGTAGAGCCTGGAAGGAAGCCAGGGATCTAGACAGCCAGCTTCCGGAGGGCAGGCATCGCCCCAGGCCCTCTACATTTTTAACCACCTGGATTTGGGGATTGTGAGTCATCACTTGACCCTGGTCTTCTCTATGTCTAAACCACTTTCTTCCCACTTGGAGGGAAAGAGAACTCAGCATCTCTGGCGCTTTGGCTAGTAAAGCTTACTCCACCTGGGAAAGGACCTGAGGAGGGGCAAGAAGTCAGCGTCGATCCCTCTGTAATTCTACCTACACACCCCAAGTGAGGAAAGAATATAACTTGGGCCACATAAATTCAGTTTTACTTTATTAGAATCTGTGAAGACAAGAGGATTTGCAGACACAATCCTGTGTACTTGTGAACTGCTGAAAAATTCTGCAAAGTTTGGATCTATCCTGTGGTGAACAAGACTCCCAGCAGCTGAGGTCTTAGACTATTGTTCCATTTTTCAAGCAGATGAGAGGTGTTAGAGAAATTATGGCCAACAACTTTTATACTAGCCATCCACTGAAGCCATTCCCCAACATACATATGCAGCTTAATCACAGGCATTGCATCACTATAATGTGAAATTCGATCTTCAACTAATAATGCATTTTGACTCCTGTTTATATCGATGCATGCGATTCTCTGCTACCCTGGCAATTAACCAGACCCGGACTCTAAAAGCTAAACTTGGTCTAAATAACATCCTAAGAGTGGGGCAGGCTCTGTAATCTGGACTCAGTCATCACTCTGCAGAACTCTCCTGTGGTGGTTCCTGTTTCTTACTGTATGTCTGTATTTGCCACTCAGCATTTATGAATGCCTGCTGTGTACAGATAAGGTAGTTAGGAAACCAGATAACATATGCAAAGACCAACTGAGTAACTGGTCAAGACCACAGATCTAGAAATTTCCTAAGATTAGGAGATGGGTTCCAAATGTACACAACCAGTGCTCTCACTCAAGGTTATTTCGGTGGGAGATAGGGATAAACTAGAGGAGCTGTGTTTAAGGAGTTTGACTACTGGGGCTGCATCTCTGGGGCCAGAAGAAAAGTAACATCATCACCCCCTCTCCACTGTCATTTTGCTAACACAGTAGACTTCTGTCAGCTCATTTAAGTGAATTAGGAGACACAGAGCTACCCTAAGTGTAAGGTGAGAAGCTCCTTACCTTAGCAAGGAAGAGAAGGGCTTGACTTTATTGCTCCCACTTACACTTAACCCAACAGAAAAGAAAACCTTGGTTTATGTACCACTTGGTTCCTTCCTTTGACTCTGAATTACTGAAGACATCACACATAGTGCACCATGCTGTGTTCTCAGAAAGACAGCTTTGCCCCACAATGAGAGATTAACAATCTGGCGGGATGCCAAGCATTTTGGTAGCCCTTTTTCTACAGTCATGTTGCTTACAGAACCTGACAGATGTTCAGCTCTCAAAGTCTGGACAGGAGAATTGATACATTATGCGCTTTGCATAGAACCTGTGCATCTTTGGGAAGGGTGTGCATGTGGAAGGGTCTGATGAGGCTGTTGCTCCTGGTGGTCCGTGTGATCAGAGTGCTCTGACCCAGGGCACCTCTGTCTGTTGCTCAGTCTTGCATACATCGTCCATTGCTTGGTAGTGGCACAAATCAGTGATCGGTGAGAAGAATTAAGAGATGAAGTGGCTTACGGGCAACAAAATCAACCAAGATTAAGAGCATTTTCCTTTTCAAATAAGAGAAGCACACTGTAGAAATAAAGATTCTGTACAGGATTCTATTGTATATACATAAAATTATATTAGTTATAACAAAATTGGAAGTCTCTGTAGACTATGGCTGACAATACCAAAGAGAGAGCCATGGCACTGCGCCTCCGAAGCAGAGCAGGCAGGAGAGCCCTAGGCAACACACCTTGGTGCCTGCACACGAGATCCTGCAACTCAGTTTGGGACTCGCATTCTCTCATTCTGTGGTTTGGTAGTGGTTTACATTCTAGCAGGGAAATCTGCAGTGGGTAGCGTGAGAAGAAGAGTTAAGTAGAGTCGGAAATGCTGTTTAAAATCTGCATATTGACTATGATAATGGGTTTATGAATCCAGTCTGCATTCCAGTGTCCCTTTCCTCATTCTCCATTCATTCATTCATTCATTCATTCATCCATTCATCCATCCATTCATTCATTCTGCATGCCTCCAGTGATTTGAGATCAGAATGAATTCCGGCAGGTGGGAAAGGCAGCTTTGAACAGATCAGATGGACTGTGAGTCAGATTCTTGCTTCTTTATCCTCAGTTGGCTCCTGAATGTTGGGGGAGACTGGCTTTGTACAGAGGAAGGCAGAGAACACAGAACCACTGGCTCCTTGGGCAGCTCCATTCCTGGGGTTCCTTGCCTGTCATCTTTTCCCTCCCTGGTCTTTTAAGTGAGGGTTAAAAGGGTCACACACACACCCCTCCCATCAGGTAGATCTCCAGCCCTACTCATCAAGAGGGCACGGTACACTCTTCCTGACAGGAAGACTAGAGGCCACAAGCTGTGGTCGGTCACAGCTTCAATGACAAAACCTAAACCTTGAAATACACTACAAATGCAAATCCTGGCCCTCCTCTTCAAGTCAGCTCCAGATAAAAGGAACTGGATCCAGGAACCTGTTCCTGACAAGCACCCAGGCATTTCTGAGGCATGTGAGCCACAGACCTGCTTTAGAAAAAGCTGGCTTCACTAACCAAGTCTAGTTAGTTTTACACACTATTTTTAGGGAGATTTGAAAAGCTTAAGATTTTAATGAAACGTTTCATGGAATAGAGCCTCCTTTCATTGAAATCATTGTTGTCTTCCTATCACACAATCTGGGACAGCACAGCCAATTCTTAGGGGGATGAATAGAAGTGGGAAGGAAGGTTAATTTAACATTTGCATGGTTTTCAAGGCAGGGGCCTGCTCTGGACTTCTGGTCTTGGCCATATAACAAGGCAAATGGCAAACTCATTTTCTCAAACTAAATTCTTACCAAGATGACCTAAAATTACTTAAGAGCTATGAAGTCAGGGTTCATTGTTCTGGGGGTTATGGTCCCACTTCTTGGGGTTTAAGTTACCCCCAGTCCAAATGTAGTCTAAAATTACAGTACAGTAAGATATTGTGAACTAGATCATTTTTGTATAATTTTATCAAAGTATGCTTTTATAATTATTGTATTTTGTCATCAGTTATCGTTAACCTCTTACTAATTTATTAAACTGATCATTATCATAGGTATGTAAATATAAAAAAACCACATAGTGTGTATAAGGTTTGGTATTATCCACGGTTTGGGCATCCACTGAGAACCTCCAGACTATATCCCCTATGGATAAAAGGGGACTACTAAAATTTGGAATAAGTCAATAACTCTTTAGGGCCTTTTCCATTAAAATTTTACCTGCTGGATAATTGACGTATCAGCCCTCTTATTACCCCAAGTCCTAGTTGGGTTAGCCACACTGCCATATTCTTTACTGAGCCTCCTTGGCATTTCAATTATACGAGAAACTAAAATAGTGCCTAGGGTAGGCAGTCTTCTCCCACCAGCTAAAATTGTTCCAAGTTCCCACTGAGTCACCATTCTGAATCCCATGATAAGCAGAAGAAATTAGCTGCAGATGGCTGGCATTTCATATTGACTGCCATCCAAAAGTTTTTAAAGATCTCAGATGAAGATTCCCTTCTTAGCTGAAAGATCTCCCTTCAAATCTGAAAAGGTAGTGATTGGGCGTCCTACGTCACACCTCACAGGGACCTCTTCAAAGCAAGCTGCTTCAGAAATGCGCTGGTTTCCTTGGCAAGGGCTATTTTTCCACTCTGGTTCCTGTAAAAACTAGCTGCTTTTCTAGGTTCCTTGAATTCTCTATCCTCAGACCTTAAAATTAATTTCTGAGTTTTCTGACTCCAGCATGCCCTCAAAAAAAAAAAAAAAAAGTCCTTACTTACTCTCACCCTTCGTTGTTTTCATCTTTCTTGCTGAAATTCAGGTGAGCAATGGCAAGGGTCAACAGTGAGTAGAACAGTCATGGTTGAGGTCAATGAATGCAGATGAGTCCCAGGGGGCAGGGGGCAGGGCTAGATGGCTAGTAATTTAAGAAGTCGATCCCCACTTTGACGCTCTTGGAGGTGGCTACATCAATGGCTGTGGCCTTGATCTCAGTGTCCCCAAATTGCATGAGGGTCTGGATTTCCCTGCGGGCAGGCACCTCTGTGCCGCTGGTCCCGGTGAGATCCAAGCGGAGTGTGCCACACTTCTTCACTCCTGGGTCAGTGATGAAGCTGACACTGTCGTGCTCAGAGCTGTAGATGTTAATCACGATGACAAGCTGGGAGGGCTTGGCTGGAGTATAGCTACGCTTGACCAGCTCTCCCAGAGCCACAGACTGGTCAGCAGAGATGAACTTGTCGAAGACATCAGTGCACCAGCGTGTACCATCCTTTACCAGCAGCTTCTCGGGTGGGTGCTTGCCCTCGACATAGCGGTTCAGCACACCCACCCCGTAGGTGAGCGGAGACCTGCGCACCTTGATGACGGCGGGGTCTAGGCCAAAGAGCACAGCACCCTTGAGGATGGTGAGGCCCACGTCCTGGGGGATGATGATCCGGCACTTGTCGCCAAAGGCAGCCTGCACTGCCTGCTGCAGGAGGGGTGCCTCTGCAAAGCCTCCTACCAGGAAGAGGAACTTGACTGTGGATACCTCAGGCTTCTGAAACAGGTCCCCTGAAAGGAAAGAGGAAAGGGGAAGATTAGGTCACTAAAAGCCAGCAAGCCAGGGGTACTGGGCTGCCTGAGCTTATGGGAGTCAGCCACGTGTGGGCATTGGCTGGTGGCTGGCTTTGCGTAAGCTCTTTGAACTGAATTTTTGTTGAGCTGGTCATTTGAATAAAAGGTGTTTACATATCACATGCTTAAGAATAAAGGGCAGAGCTGCCACCAAGTAAATGCCCAATTTCCCAGAGGTGGTGAAGCTTTTAATTAGAATTCCTTCCTCATAACAGAATATTAATTCTCTGAAACTATGGTTCTGGTAAGTCTACACTGTTAGAAATAGTTGTCCATGATTTTTCACAAAAGTAGGAGAGGGATGCATAAAGGATAAGGTGTTCAGATCCTGAAAAAAAAAGTCCCCATTAGATCATGTCGGAAACCTTTTTTTGGTTCATACAACAGTTTCTTCTCCTCCAGCAGGGTAAAAATTCCTAAATTTTCTTGATACCACAAACACGATGCACTCCCCAGAACCTGTCACTCTAGGGTAATATGTTTCCGAGGTTCCAGATCTCCGACCTTTGAGGCCACCAAAGTGAAGCCCAGGTAAGTAAGGTTCTTGGTTTTTGCTGCACTGGAGAAGCAGGATCCAGGGCCTATGCGCAGCAACCCATAACGCTCAAGTCCTGCCCGCTCCTGTGGGTTCCAGCTCATAGCTCTCAGATCTAGGTCCCTGTTCTTGGCTCTATCCCACCAAGTGGCCAAGACACAGCCTATACTCACGGAGATGTTCTATGATGCTGTCTATGGTTGGCTTAAAGAGGGCGTTCATGGCATCTGGACTCATCCTTAGCATCCCCTGGGAGGACCACTTCACAAAATCCACACTGGGAATGAGAGGGACAAGCAGTGAGTGAGGGCACAATACCCAGGCTTATCTACACAGATGTATGCCCTAGAAGAACATTTATCATATCATAGGCTAAAAGAGTCACAGAGTTAAAAGCATCCTTGGAAATCCCCTTAACTGCCAAGACTTGAACTCTCAGAAGCTCAAGAACTAAGACATAACCTTGTCTGTTTCTCCTTGCTTTGTACTGCTGCCAAATGTCCACTGGTAAGATGGAGGCCAAAGTCTAGTGAGGATGTATATAGAACCTCTGTTTTTGGAGGACCACATTTTTATCCAATGATAGTTGAATGCGAGCATGGTAAAGGCCCAGAGGATGGGTGTGTTGTACCACTGTAAGTGCTACAGAATTGAGTTCAACTGCATCTCCTTGGGCCTCCAGGCCCCTGCAGTATCACAGAGCTAAGCCTAATCTTACAGGATGGCCTCAGGGGCTCTAGCTAAGACAGAGCATGTCCAGAAGCAGCAGGTGAAGCAGAAAGAGCACTGGATGGAGACCCAGGGAAGCTGGGCTTCAGTGTGGCCCTATCACTTAGTAGCCATGGGCTCTGGCCATGTTGGCCTCCATCTTCCCTGAGCCCAAGTCTTCTCAGCTGGGAGCCAAGGATAACAGTTCTCACTTAACTTCCTGCCCAGGGGAGGTTGTGAAGATGATTAGGTGTTCTGTGTGAAAACACTTAGGAAAGCTTTAGGCACTAAACCAATATCAGGAACCACTGATTATCCAGACCTACAGTAGAGACCCCCATCTGCTCTGAGGTTTAGGGATCCTGCAAATAGTGCTTCAGTCTCTGCAGCAAAGCATACACTGCTGCTTCCCAGCAACACATTTGGATGCTGCCAGGCCTCCTCAGCCAATGCATTCCATGACATAGGCCAAAGGGCAATGGGCTGACCAGTTGGCTATGGTCAGTTTCCTCGATGGGAGGGTTGGCAGACCTCAGGAATTGTGCCTCTAGTACCCTGAGGGCTGGTGTTCTGTTTAATGAACCAGTGGGGCAGAGAGAGCATCAACCCAGTAAGTCAGCCTGCTGTAGCCCTTTGCAGAGGGAAAGAAAACACAATCAAATCTACTTTGTTTCCTACTAAAAGGAACCAAAGCTTCTTAGTGGCAGGGAGAGTTGTGAGGTGAGTCAGGAGCATATCCACAGAGCAGAAAGTGCCAAAGACCCTGCGTTAGAGACTCGGAGCCAAGTGAAGGCTCCTGTTGTCCAACATGGAATGATTGAGCACTAATAAGGTCAGGATTGCTATGGTTTAAAACATATCAAACTTGCTTAAATCTATGTTTTCTACAAAACGAAATTCATTACTACTTTGGAGAGTGCTAGGATCTAAAACTTAGGATGGAGGGAAAAATACATAGAAAAGCAGTGATGATGTAAGCGAATAACCATGGAGCTGCCCCGCGGGTGCAGCACAGGCAGTGATCATCAGTAGCCAGGCCATCACATGTGCCCCGATGTGAGGTATTCAACCTTATCACTTCTGTGGTTACCTGCACAGAAATGGGCCTGTCAATATCTTGTCATGGAGGAAGGAGGGACCCATGAGACCCAAGCCTTCCCTGAGGATTGATAGGCAGTTAATGGTTGCTGGTAGAGGGAGAGACATTTTATTTCATAGTGTAGTCAATGGTAAAGTGCCCATGCTTCTGTAAATAACCCCTCACCCGTGTTCCTGTAAGCCACCCTAATGAAACCGGGTTACGTACTACACACAGCATGAAAGTAGGTGGAACAGGGGAAAAGGAAGGGGATCAGAGTGGGACACAAGAGGAGTAAGTACTAGGGGGTGACTGTGACTAAAATATACTAATGTGTACAAAAGTGTCATAATGAAACTGGGCCCATTAAGAAGACTTGCTAAAATTCAATCTTGAATTTGATTGAGGCATGAAGTCAACCTGTCTGCTTTCAAAAGCCTAGCAGGGGACAGAATGATAGATCATGGAATCCACAGGCATGCTGTGACCAAAACTGAGACTTCCCAGTCTCTGAGGCCCTCAGATCAGCCAGACCTCCATCTAATATATGGTGATATACAAATTATTCTGAATGTAGTGACCATTTAACTTTGGATATGTATGTCAAAAATTATTTTTAAGACAGGGTCTGCTTGGGGCTGAAGAGATGGCTCAGCAGTGAAGAGCACTGGCTGCTCTTGCAGAGGACCTGGGTTCAATTCCTAGTACCTACAGGTCAGTTAACAGACACCCTTAACTCCAGTTCCAGAAGATCTGACCCCCTCTTCTGGCCACTGTGGGAAGGAGACATGAACATGATGCACCTACATACATACAGGCAAAACAGCACACATGGTGCACTTACATACATTCATGCAAAACACTCAGACACATAAAAATGAAATCTTTAAAAAAACAAAAAGACAGGGTCTTGCTTGAACTCAAGCTATGCCTTGCTTCAGCGTCCCCTTTGTTGAATTAAGAGACATAGATGTATCACCAGCAACTTATGATCATTTTTCTATTTGTTTTAAAATTCAGCGGTAACTTGCCTTCCAGATCTATGCGTTTTGCAGCAAGGTGAGCAGAAGACACAGGCAGGGGAGGCAGAGAAGCAGGAAACCCTGATTCCCATGGGATTCATTCCACAAACATCATTACCCCCGCACACCAGGTCCTCTTCTAGAAACTATTATAACAGTGGCCCAAACCAACCTGTTTTCACAAAGCTATTGTTTTTTTCAGTAAATGCAGCAGCCATCACATAGATCACACTTGCTACAACCCAGGTATCGTGCTAAGCACCTCACAGACATGAATTCATTTCATCCGCACAATAGTACTTTGAGGTAAATACGATTATCAACCCCATTTTCTCAGATAAAACTGAGACATACATAAATTGAGTCCGTTGTTCAAATGTGTAGGATCAGAGGTCACAGTCCACACCAGCTTCCTCCCACCCATGCGCACAGTTCGCCCCAGGACTGTCGTGAGCCCGACTCACTTGCTCTTCCTCAAGGCATGCTCCACGCTGTGCCCTCGGAACTTTTTGTAGTAATCAATAAAGGAGAAGGGCAGAGTGATATTCAGAGGGTTTGTTCTGTCAGGTGCGGCAGCTCTTTTGCGAGACTCAAATGCAATCATTAAGTCAACCCAGGCTGCCGGGCGTTTGATCTTGAACTGTTCAATAAAATCCTCTCCAAATATTTTACAAAGTAGTTTTTCAAATTCATAATCTACACCCAGAGATCCATAGGGTCCACCTGAGTGCAGAGCAAAACTGGAGGTTAGAAACCTTTAGAGACAGAAATCAAAATCTGAACAGCAGGCCTGTCCTGTGTTCTTAAAAGCGTGAAGACATACCAACATGGGCCCGCTTAGCACACAGACTGCAGCTAAACGTTTCTGCTCAAACCTCAACACTCAGTTCTTACTCGATGGGGAGACACTTTTTCCTACAGAAATCATGTATTCTGTTTAAATCAATTACATTTTAAATAAGATCAATATACATAACTAACTGCAAGGATCAGAGTATTCCCACCCAGGAAACCCAAAGGCAGCATCTGGAAAATCAGCAGGACTCTGTTAGGCCCTGTGGGGTCTGCTCATCAAATTACCCCATCAGGGTAATTTGTCACTTAAATCCCTTGCCTTGGTGAGCTTGAGCTAGGTGTAGGCGTCTCAGACATTGGTCTGAGATCTCAGTCAGAGGTGACATGCCTTGCAGAACTTTCAGAAACAGTCCTTTGGGCAATTTGATGCCCAAACTCCAGTGTTGCTGGTTTGTGTTCAAAAGAACCTTTAAATGCATTGTGCTTCCCAGGCGTGCACAGACAGGAGGGCCTTCCGCCACCCAGTCCGCATGAGCTGAGAGAAGCCGGCAATGAGTGGAATGGAAACGGCACAGGGATGAGAGGCCTTGCCAGCCGGGCGGTGGTTCACCTGTTGCTTTATATAGTTCCTTGAGGTGTCCCTCTGGTAACCGGATCTGATGGACTGTCAGGTCTACAGTACCTCCACCACTGTCCACAACCACATACTTGTCACCTGGTGTAAAGGACAGCAGTCTTTTAGATAGAGCATGTATTCCTCCACCACGAGCAGGCTGGTGTACAATCACTTATACCCAGCTATGCACCACCAACACCCCCATTAACAGTGGTTTTGCTAATTAGCATAGCGAGTCATTCATAACTAAAGAAAGGCAGTCGGGCTTATCCTGGCTAGGCATGAATGATGAAGAAGCCAGGTGGGAAACTTGAAGGCCAAAGGCTTCATGTCACACGGTGTTGTATCCCTGCTACTGCCCATGACCTCCTTCCTGTTCAGCATGAGGCTCCCCGGGGACTGAGGAGCTCCAATTCCTACCCTCATCGGAAGAATCCATCTAGATGGTTCTCCAGCATGCAAAATGGTAGCATGCAAATGGCTCTCTCCCTGAGTGAGTAGTCATTAAAGCCCACGACTCCTGAACATTTTCCCAAAGTGCAAAAGGAATGAATGCAAATGCATTTTGGGCAGCAATGAACTGAGCGAGGGAGAAAGATACTGAAGGACGCTACCTTCCTCCAACTCGGACCAGATTTCTCCTATGACGTTCTCCACCAAAAAGGTCCGACTCTGCCGGTTACGCCGTATGTGTTCCTTGGCTGGTGACCAACAGAAAGAAAATGGTGACGAGTAAGAAAGCATGGAAAAGCGACAGTCATCTGCAGTCGGTGGCGACAACCACACGACCAGGTTTAGGGATGGAACATTTACTGACACTCGGTCGAAAGGATTAATACACACAACATTAAAAACCACAAAGTCAGCTCTTCCGAGAGAAAGTGGGTCTCTCACCAGCCCTCATCTTTTGGCCTGTGCCCAGTAGGGAAGCCTACCCTGATGAGATTCTTGCTTCTGGTAATATTCTTTGTGGGCCAATCTCCCAGCTCTCCTGCCCCAGAGAGGAGGCACTAGGCCAAGCAGCTAAACAATTTTACATCCAGGAACTCTGGAATGCGGGGTATGTTTTCCTAATCTGGATTTCTGGGATAAATGAATTGAGAACCATTTCCTGATGCTACTGAAGACAATGTGCTCTTTTGTCACAAGGTGGCGCTTTGGCCACAAGGTTGCATCTGAAGGGGCACGGTCCCACACTGCATCACTCAGGGGCCCTGGGCAGCACAGGCCATTCTTCCGTCACTGCCTGTGGCTGGCTTGCACTGCTGAATGGCTGGGACATCTGTCAGGCAGATGTCCTACATTCACAGGAGAAAACCAAGTCAGGTGAAGTTCCCAGAATTCATGGTTGGCGGCCTAAAATGAATCCTCAGGCCAGAGACCCTCACAACCTTGAGATGTAACAATTTTCAAGCTTGAAGAAGCAGAAGAATGGGACAGTTAGGGCCAAGAAAGGTAATGTAAAAGAGTACATGGGAAACAGCAGCCATAACCAAGGTGGGCATTTGGACCAATTATCTATGCCCTTTGGACCTCAGTTTACTTATGCATAAAATGGGAATCTCACTAGTTGGTCTAAGTTCCAAATGGGCAGAGAAGGACTACTTCGTCAACACATCCTGCTTCCTTACTATATATCTGGAGTGATAACCCGTGCCATAGCAGGTGGTGACAAAGGCAGCGTACCTACTATGAGACCTAGTAGTCAACGAATGACAATTTAAAGCACACCCATCTGCCCACCACCTCACCATCTGCATCATTGTGTTTCTGTTCTTTAAGCCCCGAGCTGTGCCTATTGCCTTTGAAATGTCCTGCAAATCCCCTGTTCCTGGTTATCCAGCCAAGCACGCTGAACCCTCTAACTTCTTTCTATAAGGAGCAGTGTTTGCAAAGCAACTTCTCTGGGGATCTGACAGATATACATACACACAGCCAGTGCCAGGTTCTTTGGAGCCTGGGTTAGACTGGTTAGGAAGGCACCCCAGGAGGGTTCCCCAAACTCAGCTTTTCTCGTTTCTCACACTGGCTCCAGATGTACTGTGTTGGAATAGAGGTACAACAGAGCGGTAGAGCACTTGCCTGACATGCGCAGGACCCTGAGTTCAATTCTGGGCACTGCACAGACAAGGAAAGAGCTATGCTGCAGACCTGGTGTTAGGGATCTGGTTTCCCCAGACAATCTAGATGACCACAGAATGGCATTCACGAAAAACACCTGAGTGAGACAGAATAGGTTCCCAAGCTAAACAAAATATGTTCCCAGTTCTCAAGGAATTATCCCAGTTTTCAGGCAGATTAAGCCCGAGATTAGACAGAAATGTATCTTTTATTGATCCCATGAAATCCTTCAGGAGTGAAATAATGTCTGCGGCAGACTGCAGTGCTGGAAGCTGTGTCTACTAGTCCCTCATGAAGCCTCACAAGCATGTCAGATGTCCTGAATAGAGCTCCCCCAGGTCCCTAGAGCAACCCCTCCTCTGGGAAAGCGGTTCCAATTATAACACAAGGCTGACACCACAGACAGACAGACAGACACACACACACACACACACACACACACACACACCTCACTGTCTCTCCAAGGCATGGTGGTCAGAAATTGAAAGATTCCAAAATGAAAAGGACAGGCCCTTGTGAGCCCACATGGCAGCAAATTCCATCAGCCACAGGACAGACACAGCAGCACCGAGATGTGAGAGATTACAGGAAAGGAGACTCCGAAACTGAGCTCCCATGGAAGGCTTTTGTTCAAAGTCAGACCCCCCTGAAGCCTGAGGGTTATACTTACACAGTGTGTAAAAGATTCTGATATTTACTAATTTCTGTTTATAAACTGAGAATTAGCATGTAAGATACAAACTTGTCTTTTTTTCCAGTGATAGTGTGTGTATGTGTGTATGCTTATGTATACATAGATATGTAATATTATTTGAAATTTTTTTTGAGACAGGGTCCCCTTGAGGTCCCAACTGGCCTAGACCTTACTCTGTAAACCAGACTGGTCTGGTCTCTGGCTCTAGAGATCCACCTGCCTGTGTCTCCCAGGACAGGCCTGAACAAAGCTCCAGTACTCAGATGGGAATGTGCGTCTGGTCAGGGTGTGCCTGGGCTAGGTCCCAGAGAGGGTAGACTTGGGCTTTTGGTGTAGGGACCAAGGAAAACATAGACACAAGCTTGGTCAAGGCAATCCTCACTGTGATGTTCTTCCTTTTCCTCCTGGGCCTGGAACCTTCCAGGGCAGCATGGAGGCACACACAGGGTAGTGAGTGCATTTCGGACTGCCACGTCCTTAGCAGAGCTCAGAGATGGGAAGCACACCACCCCTCTCCACAATGTACACCATGTTCCCATTAGCATATCTGTTCGCAATGGTGCTTTGACCCTAACCATACCTGTCTAAAACCCCTGGAGCCCTGGATAACTCTCAGAGCCTGAACACAGGACACATAGTTCTAGGGACTGGGACGGTAGCCGACTTTTATGTAGGTAGCTATTAAAGAGGAAAAGCTCCTTAAAATGCTCAAGCTGGGTCTAGCCTAAGCAAGGGTTCCTTCCCACAGCTAAGTGCACATCTCATAGTCAGGACAACTCAGCCCATTTAGTATGTACTAGAGACTCTGCTAAAGCACATAATGAGCTCATCACACACAAAGCAGCCCAGCGAGTGAGTCAGCTGTAAGTTAACGGTCTTAATGGAGAAATTAATAACGGGCAAATTGGATTAGACAGAGGCCAAGTTAGAAGGCACAAAAGAGTCAGATCTTAGTAAAATATAAGGCCAAGGACTGTGCTCAGGGCACTCTTAGGTTCTTGGGGAGGTATCCCTCCAAGGGTGATGAACCAAGGTAACCAATGCTTAGTTTATGGGGCTCCTCTGAGGAGCCAAGTAGGAGTACCTAGCAAAGAGGGGCTTAGACCTGCCCCTCCCTGGAGGAGCCTGATCCTTACAGCATGATGGTGCCTTTAGCATCATCCAGATTGAGTAACATCTAGGGGCGGGGAGGGGAAAGTGGAGGGAGGGAGAGAGAGAGCAGAGGTACCCTGTGCAAAACCCGCTCCTACTGTGTCACTGGCGCTGTACCCATTGACCGCCGCCTTGCCGCTGAGCTCGATCATCTGGTGCAGTCGCAGCTTCCGACAGTAGATGGAGGCAGCCTCGGGCTCCAGGGCAATAATGAGCTGCTCCGAGTTCTCAGGGGAGGCCAGGCCCGCCTGGAAGACAGAGACAGATGCTGGGATTTGGGGGCTCCCTGGGCAGGCCTTCCCACAGGACACATGCACCTTGGAGTATGGTTGACACTGCTAAGGAAGGAACAGTAAGCTTGGTTTGTTCAGGGAGACATTCCCTCCAAAAGCCTCTGCAGAACTTAGCATTGGAGGACCGTACAATGAGCTCTTAGACATCTCCGAATATACGAAACAGGCTTGAGAAATGCAGGGCACTCAAGCCCCCCCCCCCCCGCCCCCGGGGCTTGCTGTGATCAGAACTGAAAAGCACCATGACCCAGCAGGGAAACAGGGAGAATGAACTGTGAACACAGATGAGGTTCAGCACACAAGTAGGGAATGACAGAGTCGCCGAGGCCCCCACACTTTGAAAACAGTCACAGGTGGAAGGCAGGCGGATCCATTCCTGTGACAGTGGACCACACCATCTGACAGGGGCTGAACCACAGCTAGGCAAATATGTGACTTTACCTTCTGATGTCACCAGAGCACCAGGAGGGCTCCTGCCACTTGCCTACCAGTGTGACATTTGAGCAGTGGCTCCCGGGAAGAATCCTCATTTTCTAGAGTCAGGGCTCTTCTAAAGCACAGCTGACAAGTGCTTTACCCAAAGCCTTTATTCTTTCAAAAGTTTGTCATATGATAATTCTTTCTTTGGTGACAGAACCTCATGTTTCCCAGGCTGGCCTCTATCTTGCTATATGGTCAAGGATGACTTTGATATCTGATTCTCCCACCTCTACTTCCTGAGCACTGTGCTGGGATTTCAAGTGTGTAACTCCATGTGTATTTTATGTGGTGCTGGCACTCTAAGTCAGGGCTTCATGTGTGCTACACTAGCACTCTACCAGCTGAGTTACACCTTAGACCCTGCATATTCTTAATATTATCACAGTTTGGTCCCTAAGTTCCTGCCTTCAGCCCTTCTCCGCAAATATCTGGAATCTTCCTTAGCTAACAAAAGGCAGAGAGCTATGGCCTTTCCGGTCCCCGGAAGCCCCAGGGCCACCCAAAAAAGTTTGCTTGTGGAAATGAGACTTGGCCTGTAACCAGGTTCTTGGCTATTTCCTAGGGCTCCAGCTGAAACAGAAGGTCTCACTGCAGAGGCTGTGGTTGGTGCACGGGGTTTCCTTGGCCACCAGTAGCATGAATCATTCCCATCACCATGTGAACTGCTTTCCAGGAAACCTAGGGAGCTGTCCCCCATGCCACACCTGCTTGGAGAAAACTCCTGACCCTTGTCTCTACCCTATACCATTGATTTGGTGGACAGAAGGTCTCCTAATGGCCACATATGCGCAATTAACATCTCAGCAAGAGGAGGAGCTGAGAGCGTGGGGCAGAGGAACTCAGGTGTTCCATTACTGAGCAGGGAGAGGAGGAGAGAATGAGGACTCAGGTTAGAATACTTGAAATGCAAGGGACCTTCTGAGCCTTTTGTCTAACTCCTGCACTCCATGTAGAAAGATTTCAAGGCCCAGAGACAGGGTGACCAACTGTCCTAGTTTACCTGGGACAGAAGGGTCTCCTGGAAAATGTGATATGCAGCATTAAACACAGTGTAAGCTTATTCACAGGTATCTAACATCAGCACAAGTACAGACTTGAATTCCAAAAGCCGGTTCTTTAAATCACTCCAGCTCTCCTGCCAGGAGTGCCTTGCAGCTACAGTGAGAGGCCTGTGCCTGGCCCTTTGACAAAACTCCTTCCTCCACTGGTTTCAAGGTTTCATCTCTTCACCCATTGTGTAGGAACAGTATAAGACAATGTATTGCCAAGTCCTCTTTGACAACCACATCTCTCCCCAAATGTCATCAATTAACACCCAAATGAGCTACTATAGCAACAGGCAGGAGAAGGAAAATCTGTATTCTGCAAACTATAAGCCTCTCAAGGAGCAAAAACCCTCTAGGAAGACTGGCTTTAAAACCACATCCATGTTCTATACCAGCTACAGCCAAATCACATGGGCAACATGGCGCTCATTATCCTGGTCCATGGGGCAAATAGACTGGCCTGTCCTGAGGCGACTCAGGCATAAAGGACCTTCCACTATTCCCAGTTCAAGCAATTACAAGTCTCCTATTCCAGTCTCACCTCCCCAAGTCAGACCATATGTCCTTGGCACAAAGACAGCTGAAAGTTAAAAGTGCCCAGTGATGGGTCAGACATGTGACAGGCCACATGATGACTCTGCAGAGCCTGAGTCCTGGGGCTTCTGGAAGAAGAAGAATGCACAAAGCACAGCAGAGCAGAGCCCCCTTCTGAAGCATAGCCCTTGTGCTGTGACCCAGTCTCAGGTTTGTAGCATCAAGGACCTCCTGGAAGAACAGAGCCCCAGCAATGGCTTCACCAGCAAGGGGTGAGGAATAAGAGAGCCTCACTGTGAGGACTCAGCTGGGCCCCTTACAAGCTTCTCTTCCTAAGTTCACACTAGAAACAAAACCAAGGTGACTAGACAGAACCCTACAGTGGAGCCCAGGGATTGTGAAGGAAGGCAAAGATCTTGTTGACTCCAAAGCCACGTAACTGTCCCCACATCCCACTGGGATGACAACCATGTCCCAGTGGGATTAGTGTTTGCAAGGGCCCTAAGTGCCACCCAGTGGATGCTACAGTGGGTCTGGACCACAGCTGAGGACACAAACACAGGAGGGGGTAGGAGCTGGCACAAGGCCCCATTTCTCCATTGACTATAATCCTGATATTCTGAGTAGGAGCCCTGACTTAGATGTGTGTGGGGGGGGGGCAGTATATGCATGCATATGTATGTGTGCAGGTGTACAGGTACATGTGTCCCCATGTGCATGTGCAGAGGTCAGAAGTTCATGTCAGAGGTCCTTATCACACTCTGCTCTATTTATTTATTTGAGACAGGATTGCTCACTAAATCCAGAGCTCACCATTTACAATAGACTGGCTGATAAGTGAGCTCCAGAGATCTGCTTATCTCTGCTTCACTACTGCTAGGGCTACAGGCACATGCTACCATGTCCTGCATTTATGAGGATGCTGGGTATCCAAACATTGTACAGAGCCAGCTATCTTCTCTTCCAGGTCCTCATCCTTGCACTTTACCCACTGAGCCATCTCCCCTGCCCCAGGAAATCTTTATATGGAAAAACCCAATCAAGAGCAGAGGCATGAAAAGGCTACGTGAGATGATACAGCTAGAGAGTGTATGAACATGTTACTATGTGGCTGACCATCAGCAAGATGTTTCTCCTTTCTGGAAGGCTCCCACATCCTAACATTGAAAAGACACACCTGGTGGGGGTGGGTGGAGAGATACCTCGGTGGTTAAGACCTGGGTTCAGTTCCCACAACTCACATGTTAGTTAACTAACAACCATCCATAATTCCAGTTCCAGGGAATATGATGGTTTCTGTGGGCATTCCATGATATGGGTACACTTAGAAACATGCAGGCAATATACTCATATAAAACTAAAATAAATAAATACATTTTTTAAAAGAGCATTTACTGCTCTTGCATTGCACCCATGTTCAGTCCCCAGCACCCATAGTGGATGGCTCACAACCATCTATAACTTAAGGGGCTCTGCCATAGACACACACACACACCCATAATTTAAAATAAAAGTGGCCAGCTATGGTAATGAGTGATTTTAATTCCAGCCCTTGGGAGGTAGAAGCAGACAGATCTCTGTGTGACTGAGGCCTGCCTGCTTTACATAGCAAGTTCCAGGCTAGCTAGGGTTAAAGGCAGACTATCTCAATAAAATAAAAAATAAAAATAAAATCTTTTAAAAAAGATATACCCAGGCTGATTGAGTCTGACCCAAATAGCAAAGGCTATACCTACATTGAGGGTTTAGCCTTGGTTCCACAGTAATACCTGTGACCCATTTCCATAAGGGGCTCCCCACTGTACCTAGGAGAAGACAAAAAGAAGTGAAGAGGATTCTACTCTGGACAGAGGAAGCAGCATGATCACATAGACAGTGTCAGAGGGGCCTGAGAAAAAGTAACCAAGCCCCTTTGTGTGGCCCAGCTCCTGTCCCATCATCCAGGAGACTAAGGGGGCCTTGTTGTCACCAGAAAACTCCTATGGAGCCATGAAGGAGAGTTTCAGAAAGTGGTTCAAAGGGGTAGAAGAGAAGATAGCTGGCTCTGTACAAACATTTCTATCTCCCCAGGAGGATCCCAGAGCTTCTTGTTAACCCCAAGAACAGGAGGAAACAGAAAAGAACCACCGAAACCATCAAAGTCCCAGACATCTTCATCTCTGGCAAGACACTCATACCCAAATATTTACAGCTACTCTGACACCAACCCTCTGACCTGGAGGCCCTCAGGAGACCAGTGGATCCATCTGTGTAGGATAGGGCCAGGCTCAGCAGGCCCAGAACTTTCTGTCTTTGCCAGTTCTGCCTCTGGAGCTGGTGCTTCAGAGTTACTATTCCCATGAGAACTCTTTTCCACTTGTGAGACAGACAAGCATAGGGAATAGTTCAGCAACCTGGGACTCCACTTGGCTTGGGCTATGCACATATCTCTTCTTAACAATGTGCTGGCTACATAGATTCCTCACTTGTAATTACTATGCACACATTCTACCTCCTTAAATAAAGCAACTAGCACCCACATTGAGCTGTCCACTCACCTATTCTGAATAGTGACATAAATTTCTTTTCCCCTTTACAACCATCAAACTTAGAATTCTATTCAGTTGCTTGTCTGGGTACATTGAGTAGGAAGCCTGAACTGCTTTTGGATGAATGAGCAATAAAACTGTGTCCTCAAAGTGAACTTTTAGGAAAAATTCTCTATTACCATCTTATGCCTATGCAAAATGGGCATGCATGTGATTAAAATCAGATGGATTATGGGAAGAGACATGCAAAGTAAATGAACGATTACAGAACTTAATCTGTCAACCAAAATAGAGAGCTGCCCAAACTGCACTTCTAATAACAAACTCCTTTCTTTAGACTCCATAAAAAGAAGTTCAAGCAGTAACCTGGGGCCCTGTACCTTCACTTCAGGCCACTGTCAGTCTCTATATTGTATGTCTTTCTAATCTGCATTGTCACTTGCTTAGGATAAAGTATTACTGCTACTTGCAACTCTGTGTACACCTTTATTTCACTCTTGAATAAGATGCCAAGAACCTGGAAACACCAGACCCAGGCCTTTACCACCAATTATACTGGGGCCCCTAAAGCATTTCACACTGTTTGTTTCCAACTATGTAGAGTTGGTGTAGACACATCCAGCCTTTGTAGCAAGGTTGTACAGTTCTCAAAGGCAATAGTCAGGTTGTGTTGCTCAGCTGCAGATACTAGTTGCTTAGGAGGCAGCTGCTAGATGAATGATTCAGCCAGCCTTCCAGCCAGCCTTCTACACTTTTCTGGCCCTGGTCTCTGCTGAGCTGAGAATGAGCATTCCATGGGCGGGATCTGGTCATCTCTACAAACGGAAAGTGTGTGAACCAGTAGCACGCTACCCGGTTTGCTCCTCCACCTATGAAGCTGCCTCAGAACAGCCTTTTAAAGCCTTCATGGAATCACAAGATCCACTAAGGAGGGGTAGGCAGAAAACTGCTCTCCAGGGATCCCATGAAAGTCACTGCTTACCCCAACTGCTCCGTCCCTGTAATCTGCCAGGAAAATCTGCCAAGCGACCATGTCCACAGCTGAGAAAAAATGGCCAGACTAGCTAAGCATTGTGCAGGGCTGTCATGAGGCTCCAAAGGGCTCCAGCTGTCCCAGATCTAGGCATCATGCACTTTGGTTTCTCCTGATAGGATTATTTTTCACCGCAGCCTGCTCAGACAGGAAGGGAAGTTCAAGCTGCGTCTCCATGTTAAATGAGGTCATCACACTTGGGAGCATCATTATTTAACAGGATTCTGGAACTCAACTAGAGTTACATGTTTTATGCAAAATGCCTTTAAAATAAAACTGAACTTTTTCCTGTGATCCCCTGAGATTCATGAAGACTCTCTCCCCATTCCGTATCTTTCCCAAAGGCCTCAGAAGAGGGATCAGCTGCTCTTCCTGTTACTGTGTTGCCACTGACTGTTCTTCAAGGGTCTGAGTGCGAAAATCATAAAAGAGAGATTTGGCAGATTCCTTCACCCAGGACTGAGACCTAAATCCTCGGGAGATTCTCCAGATGTATCTGTGTGCACAGCTCTGCACCCCCATCAGCTCTGACTCAGGCAGAGGCGCTGGACCCTGTCTGGACTGGAGGCTGTTATGCAGAGATCATCCCAGCCCTGCTAGCTTCAGGCCTCGATCCCTCTGTCGGGCAGGTGACTGTGCTATGAACTTATACCCAGGAAACCTAAAGCAAGCTTGAAAGAGGAGCTCTGTGCTTCCCACCCAAGCAGGATGGGCACATTTATTTCACCAGTGTTCTGGTGGCACACCAGTTCTGTTTCATTCTCAAGTCACTCTAGGTGGAGGGCTGGTGGATGGTCACCACCTTGTAGGAGGAAGAAAATATCCACCTGATAAAATCCCTTTCACTGAGATGGGTGCTCTGTGAGGAGCCTCAGAAGACACTGGGCTCAGAACAAGGGGGTTTACTTGGCCAGCGTTCTCTAGAGAAAACAGTTCTAGTAGGATACTCAGATCCTATAAAGAAATTCATTATAAGGATTTGGCTGTCAATTACAGAGCCTGACAAATCCCAAGATCCACAGCTGGAAACTGGAGTCCCGGAGATCCAGTTGCAAAGCTCCTGTCCAAAGGCCACAGGCTCAAGACCCAGGAAGAGCTGATGTTTCTGTCTGAATCCAAAGGGAAGGAAAGCAGCCGTGCCCAGCTCAAACGCAGACAGAGGGGAGGGGCGGCTCTCTGCGCTGTTTTGGCTTTCAGCTGACTAGAGGAGGCCCAGCCACCTGAGCTACTTTACTCTGGTCAGTGAAATGTCGAATTCATCTAAAACACCTTAAAGAAACTCCTAAAACAATTTTAAGCCAAACTCTGGGCCACCTCTGGCCCAGTGAAGGCAACCCACGAAATGGACCTTTCCAGACCAGACTGTATAACAAAGGCAGCAGGATGGAGAGATGTGGTATGCGCACTTCCATTCTGGAACTCTCCAGAAGACAAGCTGAAGAGACCGCAAAGCAACCATAACTCACATGCACCCCTGTAACTTCCAAACTATGAACCACTTGGCCCATTGGCAACCTGAGAACAGTACTCCAACTTGGCTGGGCAAAAAATTCAATGCCTCTCAGAGCCCTGGCAAGCACAGCCTCCTGAAGAAATGAATAAATGTACAGATGCTGCCATTTTTAAATCCAGTCAAGTGAACTGAACATAAGTATTAAGTATCAATGCAGAACTACAGAGAGTCAAAACCTAAGCTGCAAAGAAAACACCTCCAAAGAAAAACTATGCCACCCTGGAAGACAGTTCCTGTGTCCGCATGTCTCTGAGCAAACCATGTCACATCTGTCCTTACTAGGCATCCTCAGCTACAACCCTTCTGCCTCAGCCTTCCAAGTGCTGGGATTACAGGGGTAAGCCACCACGCCTGGCCTGTGGGACCATTTTTATTCCACTAAACCAAGAACACCATGCCTTCCTCTGATTGGTTTCCTCCTCAGACTTCCTAGGATGGGGCCACACCCCTTGTCCCATCCACTCCGAGACTCCATCCTAGGAAGAGCCAGTCCAAAGCGCCACAGCCTGACAAACTGACCAGTCACCATACCTCCTTTTTTTCAGGCTAAAAATAAGATTTGACCCCTTTATGGGTCATGCATTTGTTGCTGAAGTCTTCCTGTGGGCTGGGAAAAAGCGAACCAAAGCCATGAATCCTACATATCCTTCCTGGGAATAGCTCAGAGCACTAGGCAGTGTCTGCAGAAGACTGTGTCCCAGTGTCCCTTCTTCGGACAACCCTGAAAGCTGAGACCATGTATAAAGCTCTGTGGTGTCCTGGGATCCTGTGAACAGTTAAAATACATTTCCTTACTTGTTAAAGAAATTGCCTGTTTCTGGAATAGCACCCTCTTCTTTCATCCCTATAAAAACACATCTATTTTTGGTAGAGCCATACACAGAGCCAGATTCTCACGCTGCATGGAGGAAGGGGAGAGCACAGGAAGTGCACCAGGAAAGGGGAGACACTGAAGGGAGGATACTCCTCTGCCCCTGACCTTGTGCAAGCTAACCTCTGCAAGCTGCTTGAGATAAAGCCCTGAGCACTGAACAAAGCATATCATGTGCAAACTTCCGGGGCCACTGGACCATATGCAGGGGCTCTGAGTTGATGCTGCAACTCTTTTGGAAGGAAAATCTCATAGATCTGGCTACTAAACTGATGGCAGAGGTGCACCTCCTGGGAGGTGAGACATGGATCTCTTGAGAAGCAACACGGAGAGACAAGAGGAATCTATTGCTTTGTGGATGTTCCTGCTCCAGCAGGGACTGAGGTTGAAGACTAAAAATGGCACCATGTTGCTCCAAGACCCAGGGATGGGCTTTGGTAAACCTGGAAGCCACAGCCTAACCAAACCAACTTTGCCCTGGGAGACAGGAATAGCAGTCTAACATGGACAGCTGTACCTGCCATGAATTCATACTGTAATGGAAGACTGTTGGTCACAGATGGCAGAAAGATAGCTGGAAGCTGAACAGTTACTTTACCCATTGCTGCAACAAAGTATCTGACAAGAGCAACTTAAGCTTGGAAGGTTTATTTTGGCTCATAGTGTGAGGGTACTGTCCATCACGATGGGGAAGGCATGGTGGCAGGAGTGTGAGGGGGCTGGTCACACTGCATCCTCTGCATCCTCTGTCTAGAAGCAGAGACTGATGAATCCTGGTACTCAGCTCACTTTCTCTCTTTTTTAAATTATTATTTTTTAATTTTTTTAAGTGTATGATTTTTGTCTATAAGATCACTCATGTTGTGCAGTGTCCAAAGAGACCAGAAGAGGGCATCGGATCCCCTCGAACCAGAGTTATTGAGGGTTCTTGGCCACCATGTGGGTGCTGGGAACAGAACCCAGGTCCTCTGCAAAAGCAGCCAGTGCTCTTAACCACTGAGCCATCTCTCCAACCCCTCACTTTCTTCTTTGCAGTTAAAGTGGGTTTTCCCATCCCAATTATGCCCCAGAAACTCCCTCAGAGACATGCCCAGAACTTTGTATCAGGTAACTCTAGATCCTATGGAGTTGACAATCAAATTAGTCATCACAGAGGCCGGGAGGGTTTATGGCACTGTTGGCCCCTCAACAGTTGGCTACCAAATATTGAAGGGTCCTGTTGCTTAGGCGGACTGGCACAGCATGCAGCCATACCTATGCCTTCAGTAGGAGTGTAGCAGCATCCAGGGTAGCAGCCCTTACCCCTCTCTGAGAGCCTGCATGCGCCTGTGGGACTCTAATAGGCAAGTGTGTAGAAGACAATCCGATTCTCCAGATTTCCCAGTGGTTGATGGGGCATTTTCAGCCTCCAGGCCAAGTTAAAATACCTGGGCCCTGGCCAACATCCTTGCCTTTATTCCTTCATTCAATTATTCTTGTTTCTCCAAGGCTTTTCCTGAAGTTTCTCACCTCCCTTCACCCACAGGAAATGGTTCTGGACCCCAGCTTGCAACCCCACCCTAGAGAATTTACAATGGACACAGAAACACACAGAAATCCAGAAAGAAAACAGAGACCAACCCCTGTCACACTGACCCTGTTTCTCCCACAGCTGAGGCATCAGAGGCTCTTTTGTCCCAAATCTCTCCTCATGGAATCTTCCTTAGGTACAAAGTGTTTTTCCTTTAGTAGAACTGGGGATTTGAACCCAGGGCCTTGTGCATGCTAGGCAAATTCTCTACCTCTGAGCTATATATCGCCAGCTCTGGGAGCCTCCTTGGGAAGCCTGTGAATGCTGGGAGATGTCTAAGCAGAGGTAGTCACTAGTGTGGGCCTCTGGGCTTCTTCTCCCCTTCCCGCCCATCCCAACACCCCTCACCTGGTAGGCGGCCTCTCTCATGAACTGCTTCGCAGGCTGTTTCCAGATGGCAGGCACTGTGATGACCCATCTGACATCCGAGTTCTCAAAGTCTGACCCCGCCTGGTCACCCAGCTCCTAATGCCAAGAAAGATAAATGCAGAGGGTGGAGCAGCACAGCTAGTACCCTGGAGCACACTCCTGGGCTCTGCCGAGCATCCAGGCTTCTGCCACATACTCCCGAGTCTGCGTCTGGACTACACACAGTAGGGGCAGAAGGCTGTTTTCTGAATAGTCAGCAGGCAGGGGCCTCTGGCCCCTCTCACTCACGGTCTATGACTCCAGAGGGAAAGGCGGATTAGGGGGAACTCCCTTAGCCATGTCTCTTGGACAAGTGACAATCTCCTGGGCCTCAGTTTCCATATATATACAAAAGACAATACAGTCTAGCGCATGAGGCCGTAGAGAGGATTGAGAGCCATGTTTACTGAGAGCCTACTCTATGCCAACTCTTTGACCACCAGGCATACTTTATACATGTTGACCTGTTCAAGAATCCAGGTAGGAAGGAGTGCTAAGTGTGCCTGCTTACTAGAGGGTGTCTGAACATGCAGATGTGATCAGGTTCTGTCTGACTATTTCTGCTTTCTCTAGACCTAGGTCTGTCTCTACCCTAAAGGCCAAGGCCTTAGCTAAATTGCCACCTATGGCCTTATGTTTGAACAGCACCTGGCCCACAGTAACAGTTAATCGGTGGCTACCACCACCCTGGTTACTGTTTCTACCATCCACCTTAGTACAAGTCCAGCACCTCAGGGAAGTTTTCCTGAAAGAACAAGAAAGACGTAAACAAATGGTGTGACCTAACCAAGAACATAATGCTTTTAACTTTTTGTTTATGTTAACCCAGGTCAGTGGGGCACACAACAATAAAGAGGATGGGTGCAGTGGCATTCCATCCTGACACTGGCATCTACAAAGGTCATGTTCAAAACTGAGTTACAAAAAAGTCATTGCAGACCAGTGCGAGGACTCAGCAGGTAAAGGTACTTACCATGTAAGCCTGGCTGCCTGAGTTGGATCCCCAGAACCCACAGAGAGGTGGAAAGAGAGAACTGACTCCACAGAGTTGTCTTCTGACCTCCACATGCATGCCATGCGTGGCACATGCATGCCATGAGTGGCACATGCATGCCATGTGTGGCACATGCATGCCATGCGTGGCACATGCATGCCATGCGTGGCACATGTCCCCCATACATCATACATGAAATAATAATAATTTTTTTTCATCACAAGGTTTTCAGGAAGTTTACAGTTTTGCGTTGGGTAGCATTCACAGCTGTCTTTGGCTGTGTGCCGCAGGTTGGACACGCCTGCTAGAGTTTCCCACCTAGACCATGTAGCCAAAATATGCTGGGGAGGGAAGTAGTTCTCGGGCAGTATTGCTATCAGCAAAATGGGAATAATAAAATGAACCCATATCATTGTTGGTGAAATTATATGAGGCACACATGGGAATGTCTAGTCCAAGAGCGGCCTCCAATAAATGTTAGAACCTTATTTCCTACCTATTTCCTTGTTCACCAAATGCATATGAAATCAAACCCAAACACACACCTGAAGCACTGTTGTGTCAAAGCTAGCTTTGGGGAAATAAGATTAACGGGCTTTTTCTTGTTTTGTTTTTTTTTTTAAATTGATTTCTTTACTTTTATATGTGTATGAGTGTATTGCCTGCATGTATGTAAGTGCACCCATGTCAAGCAATGCCTGTGGAGGTCACAAGAGGGCATTTGATCCCCTGGAACTGGGGTTACAGGAGGTTGCTAGCCACCATGTGGGTGCTGGGAACCAAACCCAGGTCCTCTGCAAGAACAGTGCTCTTAACTTCTGAGTCATTTCTCCAGCCCCCGCCCCCCACTTTTAAAGTGACTTTCCTGACTTTTGCTATTGTTGTAAATAGCTAGGGGTCCAACCCACCCTCCCACTGAACTAATTTCCTCATTGATCTGTAAACTTTTTTTTTCATCTTTATAAGAAAACTCTAGAATTTCTAATTTTAGTAAGAATACAGTATAAAACTTATCATCGTAACCATTTACAAATACATAGTTCAGTGACGCTGAGTACATTCAGTAAACTTTGTAAACATGTTTTTAAAAATACTTCTGTGGGACAGTGATATGGCTCAACAGGTAAAGGTGCTTGCACTCCTATGACTGATGACCTGACTTCAATTCCTGGAAGACATGTAAAGGTGGAAGAAAAACACAGGGCTGTGAAAAGCAGGTGATGGGGCTGACAGGTGTCGCTGACATCAAGAGGCTAATTTCAAGTCCTTAAACAAAAAGGGGCTCAAGACACAAGGAAAGGGTGTCCCTGGGCTTCCTGGAGGCGAGCGGAGTTGCTGGCCGTGCTGTGGGTGGAGAGCGGTGTGGAAGGAGCGGCGACATCAGAGCCCTTCATCTCAGGCTGCTTCCTGGCTCTCCTTCAGAAATGCCCCCTTCTCAGACACTCCACCTGGCACACTCTTAGTGCGTATTCTGGTCTGGCAGGTAAAGCCTCTGTCGTCTCTGAATCCACACGTCTCTTATGCACAGCCAGCCCTCAGAGAGACTAGCTTCCTATCACTCTCAGAAAACTTCTATTCATGGAATTCTACTGATCAGGTCAGGAACATGACATGGGGGGACTAAGTATCTGCATTAGTGTCTCAGTGGATTTGCCTGTTCTGGATATTTTGTACAAATGGAAATATATGATATGTGGGGTTTCATATGCTGTTTCTTCTACTTTACATGATATTCTCCAGGTTTATCCACACTATAGCATGAATCAGTATTCATTCCTTTTTTTGGCTGAGTAATATTCTATTGAATAGACAAGCCATATTTGGGTTATCCATCAGTTGACGGGCATGTAAGTTGTTTCCACTTTTTAGTTATTATGAATAATGCTGCTACAAGCATTAATATATACAGTTTTATGTGAACATGCTTTCATTTCCCTTAGGTATGTACCTAGGAGTGGAATTGCTGGGTCCTATATCTATGTTTATCTTTTTAATAGACTGCTAAGTTGTGTTCCAAAATGGCTGGGATTTCACCTTCCCACCAGCACAGCCCATTCTGCTGTTATGACCTCAAAGCCCACACTCTCTCCCTGCTGGCTACACCTCCTAGCTGGCCAGTGCAATGATCCACAGATGACCTGACACAGGGCTGCCTGCCCCCGGCCCTCAGTCCTACCTTCAGTGCCTGCTCCTTAAAGTGCTGCAGGGCATACGTGAAGATTTCCAGGGCTTTGACTTTCTTGCCATTTGCTGCAGTCAGGTCTGTTTCCATGGTGAGGTCCTGATGGGAGGAGAAAAGATAAGGATCTGGATGGGGGAGAGCCCTGCTTCTGATTGGGGGAAGTGATGCTCGCAAACCAGGGGAATCCTAGGGAACCCTGTGTACCCCTATGTTTAGAGAAGTAGGAGCAGTGATAAGCCCCTCTAATGGGACCTGGCATAAGAACTCTGACTGTTCCCTCGCTCCCTCCCTCCCTCCCTCCCGTCCTCCTGCCCTCCCTCCCTTTCCTGGGGGCAGGAGTTTCAGGGCCCCAGCAGGTCCTGGGAAGAACAAATAGGAAGCAGGTGCCAAGCCCAGTACAATTTACATACAACTTCTACACATGGGTTGCCATCAGGAGCCCTCTGACAGAGGCTTAAATCATGTCAATTCACTGGCAAGCAGGATGCTAACACACACGAAGCTTTCATTCCCTGGTGAGCTGCCAACAAAGTCACTAAAATAGAAAAGCTCCTATTTTAAGGCCAGCCCTGTCTAATCTGCTGGGAGCATCACTGCCTCTCACTGCCAGAAGCCAAAGCAGCTGCTGTCCGGGTCCTTGAATGGAGGATACTGTGCAGAGACCAGATGCTGGGTGGATAGAGATAGAGGGCATTAAAAAATAATGAGCAGGGTCCATGAGGGGTAGAGGATGGGTGGAGAAGAAGGAAGCCCCTGGTTAACGTGATCATTAGTGCCAGGAAAAACTATGGTGGGACATCAGATTGATGCAGGCATGATAAACACACTTTGCCTCTGGAGTGAGACAGGGTCACGAATTATTAACAGAGCCCTGTGGAAGTATTATGCATGTCCTGAGCCATCTTTACATGCTCTCTGCTCCAAGCTAGCAACCATTCCCCTTCTCCTGAGGCCCAACAAAGATACCCAACTCCTAGACTCCCGGGTTCAAGAAGTTAGCTGAGCCCCAGGAAACTGTAGCTCTGAGTTGAAAGAAAGCCTGGTGTTTCCATGGTGCGTGTGTGTAATCCCATCAGGAGAAACAAGATCATCCCTTTCTAGCTGAAGTTGGTCCATATCATAGACAGGCAATGTCACGTAAGTATGAAAGCTGAGGAAGGCTGGGAGAGGGTGGCTGACCTTCCCACTAACCTGTGAATCATCATTTGCAAACCCTGCACAATGCTGGGAGCTTTGTGTATTTCCATCACGTTAATCCTTACACACACCCCCCCCCCGCATGAACAAGATGCTGTCCCTGTCTCCATTTTACAAATGAGGTACAGCAAGGTCAAGTGACTGGGATTAAATGTATTGAAGGAACCAGAGTCAGAGTTGAAACCAACCATCTGGCTCCAGAGTCTGTGGTCCTTAACATCATTATCATCTGTGTTTCTCAGTACCGAGTGTTGAAGACAGTTTGAGGGATAAAATGCTTACACTGGAAATATTCCATCTAGGCCCCACCTGTTCCATGAAGCTTGTGGGGGGGGGGTTGCTTATGTCATCAGGACATCTCACAGAACACCGACATGCTCAGCGTTCTAGAAGCGAGGCCACTACTCCTGACATTCAGACTTCTAATGACTGCCTCTTGATGGACTTAGTTCCCTACTCCATGCACACCAGAGGGCGACCTGTCTACTGTTACTGTTTGTTACCTCCAAAACGATCAGTTACTAGCCATTACCCTGAGCCTCCCAGCGTCCCCAGCCTTGAGTTGCTCCCAGGGGTAGAAGGTCCCCTAATCTCCCAACAATCTAACATTCCCAGAACACTCTACTACACCCATGCTACCACTGGATCCCATTTTCTTGGACAATCAAATCAAACACGTCCTGTTCACATGTGCACCCTACCACAGGTCTGTGCGGAGCTATATACTCCAGGCTGTTTCTGGGATCAAGTTAGATGAGCATTATTTCTGCTTGGAAGAAACCGGGGGTTCCCGGTGGTAGCCCCTCCCAAGCTGGAGACCCTCAGCCCCACAGGAGAGACAGGCTTACCCCTGTGGTATGCAGCTTCATCTTGAACTTCTCCAGGTACAGCCACTGCTTAGCCTCATTGGGATCCAGGTCGTGGTAGAAGTCCCTGGCTGCGTACCCAAAGCTGTGGAACTTCCTCTCGGGCGTCAGCAAGATGGTGGTTGGGGTTTTCTGGTTGGACACACCAGGGTCGCCTCCCTCCCATCGCCTATCACCAAGGAAAGGTGGAGGTTTAAGGTTACATATCTTTTAAAATCAGTCTGGGAAGCCAAGTGGAGCTGAGTACCTACTATGTGCATAGCTGTCATAGATGTGGGTGTCAGGCCCTCTCAGGATCAGCAGACTGAGTGGCAACCATAGACACATCTCAGTTAAAAAGAAAAGTGGAAGAGGCAAGAGCCAGGTTCTTACTGAGAAAAAGATCCAAGTTCATCCTTTTAGTCAACATTTATTGAGCGTTTGACACATTCTGGGGACATGGGGAGGTCACAATGTTTATTACATCTCTGCCTTGGTGTAACTCATAGTCTGGTAGGTCCTATATTTGGTTTTGCATGGCAAGCACTCAGCTGCAGATAGATTCAGAACTGGCTGGAGTCCTCTTCTAAATAAGGTGGGTATGAACAAATATACCAATGCCTGCCTGACTGGATGGAAAGAAGAGGCCCAGGGAATGGCCTGAGGGGTCAGAGAAGACAGGGGTACCAGCTGACAGGGTTCAGGAGAGGGGATTTAGGGGAGTCAGAAAGAAGAATTAGACCTCAAAGGAGAGAAGGAAACTCAAGGCTTCTCAGAGGTGAACTAGGCCAGGATGCTAAGTGATAGTGTTGGTCAGACAAAGCACATGTGCCTGAGGAAGTTCTTGTTTAAACAAGGAGAAAAATGAGAGGGGAAAGAGTGGACCCAGGCAGGAGAGCCCTGAGGATGTGGATATTTAATCTGAATATGGGAAGAGCTGCTGAAGGTCTACGAGCTGGAGCATGTCAGAATCAGAGCTGCTGATTCCGAGAACAAACTAGATTCAAAGAGGCTGGGAAGCCAGGAGACAGATGTAGATGTCAGGTCTAGCTTGGGGATAGGGTTCATAGCTACAGGAAGAGAGATGTGGGGAAGGAGAAACACCAAGCAGGTCCAGAGAGAGGACAGCCAATGGGTGAGATGATGAGCAGGAGCCCAGGAGCCTGAGAGGTGAAGAAATCTCTCAGGAAGAACAGAGATATGTGACCAAGAGCCCTGAGGAGGAGGAGGAGGTTGCTGGAAAATGGGGGTGGGGAGCAGGGCGGCTCCAGCTGAGCACTGGACGAAGGGGAGCAAAACACGAGCCCAGAGTTCCAGAAAGAGGTAGGTCCTGGCAGGACAGGGACCTGGGTACCTCCATAGCCTGGTGACAGCCACAGGGGCAAGCAAGATGGCAAGATGCGCTGCAACACTGAGGGGGCACCCAGGACTGCACAGCTGTAAGTCGAGGAGGAACCAGAAGCAGGCAGAGGAGGCACGGGTCGACAGACACACAGGTGTAAGCACTGGAGCAGGGATCAGCTCAGAGAAGCTTCCTTCAGGGATAGAGGAAAGACAGAAGCCAGGGAATCAGGGAGTGGAGGCCTGGGTGCTGGTGTTTCCTCTCTTCTAGGGACCCGGGCTGCCAAGAGCCCACACCGTTCCCTTCCTTGCCAGACCTAGACCTGGGAGCATCCTGAAATGCCAGGAATGATGAGACCCTGGCCAGCCCAATGGGCAGGGGTGCAGGTGGAGGCCACCCTGGCTGAGCTCCAATCTGCTCACTGAGCATCACAGTGTTAAACAAGAGAAGGCCATCACAGAACAGATGGATGCCAGCCTCTGGAGAGATTTGCCGCTCAGATGGCTCTGGAATCGTTGCTGGCCAGCTTCCCAGGCAGGATGTAGGCTACCCTACAGGCTAAGTCCCTCAGATGACCAAATGGAGACTGAGTGATTCTTAGCCCAGGAGGCTCTGCACAGCACTTTTTGCTAATGGACACCCCAGGAGCCTTCAAAGCATTATTCCTTCATCTATGCCTTTGGTAGGCTGAATCTGGTCATGTGAACGTGCTCTGAGTGTAAGAAAACTCAAGAAATGCCACCTACCTCCAGAATCTCTGTGATAACTAGGATGGTGTCTTCAGCGGTGCTGAGCCACAAGAGGTTTTGCGAGTGTTTCTCTAAACAAGTTCGAAGTGACTCACTTTTTGTCTGCTTTCATGGCCTGACCATCCTGTGCAAACAGCACTTCTCAGGATGACTTCCAGGGAAGCTGGCAAATAGGGTCCTGTCCTTTCCCACTAGGGTGTTCTCAGAGGTAGAATCCCAGGGGCAGTAGGACTCTGAGGGTCATGGGCATCAGGATTCAAGATCTGAACTGGGCCAATAAGATAGCTTGGTGGGTGAGTATGGGTTTTTGGCACCAAGTCTGACAACCTGACAACTTGATGCTTGATTAGGATCCATATGATAGAAAAAGAGAACTGGCTCCTGCAAGTGTCTTTTGACCTCCATACAGGGCCTTGGCACACAGGCACATCTTGGCATGCATGTCCCCTATCCCCCACAATAATAACTAACTAACTAAATAAATAAATAAATAAGTAAATAAAGTTTTTTAAGTGCAAAACTGGCTTTCATTATTTACTTCTTCCTTTGTGTGTGTGGTGTGTGTGTGTGTGTGTGTGTGTGTGCATGTGTACAATGGTGTATAGGGGAGCACGTGCTCATGTGCTCCTGGCAGGGGGATGCAAAGGTGAATATCAGGTGTTTTCCTCAGTCACTCTTCATCTTATTTTTTGAGACAGTGTCTCTTGAACATGAAGTTCACCGATTACACTGCACTGGTTGGTGAGTAAATCCCAGGGATCTGCCTGTTTCTATCCCCCAGCCCTGGGGTTACAGATGCTCAGCATTGCGTCTGGCTTTCACGTGGATGCTGGGGATCTGAACTCTGACCCTCATACTTTCACAGCAAGCATTTCACCTACTGCGTCATCTCCCAGTCTCCATTATTTCCCAGTGAGCCAGCACCCAAGGAACTCTGGAACCTCTGAGAACTATGTCCTTGGGCTTAGCCACCTCTGTTTTTTAAGAGAAAATAGGGCCTGACAAGATGTGTCCAACCTTCTAACATTGCAAAATGCTGTTGTCATCTACAAAGTTCACACTTGAGAACCTCACAATAGAATTACAAAGAAAATACTGCCAAAAAAAAAAAAAAAAAACCCTTCTCGGTGTTTTAACTAAGTCTATTATTTTGTGTCAGGCCACATTCATAGCTATCCTCAGCCACATTTGACCACGCACACCCTGTTGCAGGTTGGATATACCTGGTAAACTAAGACTTGCTGTGAGCCACTTTTGCAATAACTTGTGTTTTATGAGACATTTTAGGAAAATACCTGAAATCTTACTCCAAGAATGATCACCAAATCCCACAGTTAACTCCATGACAGGCAACATATAGCTAATTATGGTGTATCTTAAGCCATCCCCTAGTTGTAAGTTTGGGTGCTAAATCCTAAGCTTCTAAAGCTTTGAGAGGCTGTAGACCCTCTATGACGGTCACATATCAGGAAAAGCTGATATTAATACAAGGACAGAGCAGAGTTCTCACTAAATCCCAGGACAGAGAGGGCCTGTCAAGCTGCTGTGGGCATCAAGAGGTCGCAAGGCAACTTTGCCTTTAGGGTCACCTGGTTGAGGCCCACCCCTCCCTGTTTCCCACTAAGTTGGTGCTTTCTGCTTTGGGTTCTGTCACTGGCATTTTCTAGACATGGAAAAGCTATACCTTGGTGCTTACATTTCTCATGTGCTGATTACTCCATAGGAAATCTCATTTAACTTGCAGGAACAACATGTGAGGCAGGCCAGGGCCTTTATCTCCATCTCAAAAATGAGGAAACAAGAGGCTTAGCAGGTTCAATAACTGCCTGAAGACACACAGCAAGTGGTTGAACTGGCCCTCAGACCACCTCCTTCATAGATACCATGGCTCCTCTCACCAGGCCACACCCCGGAATAACCCTGGCTGAGATTCAGTCATACTGCAGAGACCCTGCCTAGACCAACTATGTCAGAATTAAACCAACACTTAGACAGAAAGGAACCCACAGTCTGGAAATCAGAAAGTACCACAGGGAGTCTAAGATGGAGCTGGACCAGAATCCAGGTCTTCTTCCTAGGCACCAGTCACTAGCCCCACACCCAAGTCTGTCTGGGAGCAATGACCAGGCCAGGTGCATACACTCCCCCGTGGTACTCACCTCATCACATGGATACATTCTGGCTCCTTGGTGAAGCTGTAGGCATAACCGCTGGATGTGGTGCCAAAGTCGATGGCCACTACCACCAGAAACGTCTGCTGTTCTGAGACGGGGTCCGCATCATTCTGCAGGTATACAGTAAGACACTGGAGGGGCCAGGCCTGGTCTTCAAGAAGATATCCCCACTCTGCCCAGTTTGACAATCACAGTAGTCACACTCCCCTCATTCCCGCTCAAGTCTACCACAAATAACTCCAGAGGGGGACAGGCTGGCCTCAGTCCCCACCTGAGAGACTCAGAGAGAAATGAAGGCACCCCTGACTGGGGTGCACACTGACTGCACTGGGGTGCAGGTGCTGCCTACAAGCGCTTCCATTCATCAGCCGTGCACACATGGCTAACTGCAGAAATGCCACCATGGGGCAGAAGCTCAGTAGAGTGACTTCCTGAGCATACACAGTCTCCCAACCACTGCTGTCCCTGAGGCCCTGTGTAGGCCTCCTGTCACTGCCCGGAGCACTCTGCCAGTGTCCATCTGTCAGCATTTACTTCTTATGGGCAGGCTACATGCATGCTGACTCTGCCTCATCCTGCAGGCTAGTCATGTGACCTCACCCAGTCCTGGGGCCTTGGCATCCACAGCTGTTCCTCATCTGTCAGATCACTCAGACAGGCCACCTCAGGTATTGAAGCCTCTCCCCCTCTCTAAAGCAATAGTAGACTTTCTTTTTCTTTTCTTCTTTTTTAACTCCCATAGAACTCTGAATTATAAATCCAGTACATTTTGGATGGGGCTGTACGATCTAAAACAGGGACAAGAACACTACCACTGGCCTCTCCTCCCACTGTCCAACACCATCCCCACCTCCTGATGCTCTCCCAAGGAGCCCTGGGGGTGCAGGGTCTGAAAACCACATCACACGGCCACAAGTGACCATGCCTCCCAAATGCTCGGGGCCTGATCAGGACTAGGAGTTTTCCAGAAACAAGACTGTACTGAGGTTCCTGGACACAGCCCTTCCTTGGTGAAAGTGGTAGTGCTCTGGGTGAAAACGAGTCAGCACCCCCTACTGCGTGGTGGCTTCCATGTGCTCTTCGTAGATCTGCGCAGCTGGTAGAAAGCTGCCCCTTCTTCGGGCAGCTTACTTTGAGCAACTTCCCCTGCCATCCACCCCTTCTTGTACTTGAAGTCTGTGAAGGACAGGTCAGCCCCAGGCCTGCAGAGCTCTCCAGGGAATGTTGAGGAAGGAGCAGTTACTCAGCACTGGCTTTGGGACATGCAGGTAACCACACTGTAAGCCACTACACTTCACTGATTCATGCACCAGAAATGTCTGCATCCTTACGAGAGGGGTCTCTCAAGAGCAGCTCCCCTTGCCTGTTCACATTACCCTCCAGGCCCATGACTCTGGAAGCAGTCACATCTGAGAAAGCTTTTCTAGGCCCAGGAGGAGGAAGGGGCTTGACGGGGCTCACGTTCTACTACTGGGTCAATGTACTCTCAGTGAAGTAGATGTGAAGGTTGCCTAGCAGCCTGCAGTGGAAGAACAGACCTAGAAAGAAAGGCTGTTACACCACACACACACACACACACACACACACACACACACACACACACACAAAGAAAGAGAGAGAGTCATTTCTTACCAAGATATGAGAAGGAGACAGAGGCGTTATCCCTGTATCCCCAAGACTCCGGGCTGGAGATGAATATGCAGATGTGGGGGCTGTTTCTGAAAGGAAAAGACAAAATCAATTCCTTGGAAGTGACATAGGCCAGACCAGGGAGTAGAAGAGAAGAGAGACTTGTGGAGGGTTTGAGGGAGCAGATTTTCTTTATGTCTCCCTACAGAAGGAATTCTCTGCTACTCCAGGTAGGGGCTTCTAGAAAGCCCACTAACACGCTGAGCAGTGCTACCTCCCAGGTACAAAGGCAGAATGACCGACCGAGGCCAGCATACCCTCGTGTTTCGTCTTTAGAATTTGACCCTATCCTCTCACTGTGCCGCTCCCACAAAGCAGAAGATGCTGCTCCCAGAAGCCTCTGCTCCTGCCTGGGTCCTGTCTATAGCCAGCTCTTAGCTAGAACTCCACAGTGGTCTAGTTGAACCTGAAGCATTCATTGTAGAATGTGGTCCTCTGGGCCAAATAGCAGCCATCTTATCAGATCAGCTGTGCCCGCTTACAAGACGCCATCCTGATGGGGCCTGTTGACTGTTGGCATTCCCTTATAGAAAGAAGGAAGGGCTGGGGCAGGTCACCGGATCTGCTCACCTGGGGTTCCAGCCATTCCTCCTGACCACATTTAGGGCAATTCTGCCCTACCTACATGTGGCCTTGTAGTCTCAGAGTCTCCGTAGGTACTCGTGTAGGTACATAAGCTAGGGAAAGTTAACATTAATGCAAGTGGGCTCCACTTATGCAGCTATGGGGAAGCCCTCATCCATGCTGGATGAAGATTTGCTTTGGGATCACCCACACTTCTATAAGCAACCCCTTGCCCATGTTCTCTAAATAAGGCCAATAAACTTACTGGTTTCCCAGGCTTAACTGTGGTATAGTCACACTTGGTCCTTGGGACACGATGGAGAGTTCGCGGAGTAGATTTTCTTTATATCTCCCCAAAGAAGGAATTCTCACAACAGTACTGAAGAGGATGTGCCAGTTTTTGCATTTTCTGGAAGAGCGTCTATAAGCCCACAGGATACCCCTAACCCAATAACAATGCCTGTCCTGAGAATGTGAGCCATGAATGCAACCTCAGAGACAGCATCTGATGGTCAGTGCATCACCTCCCCCTCCGTCTAGCATGAGGCCCTCAAGAGCACAGTGAACTCATCTCCTCAGGGACAATGAAGGTTTGAGACACCAAGTAAGAAAAATAGCATCAAATGGGGCTGGAGAGATGGCGCAGTGGTAAGAGCACTGGCTGCTCTGGCACAGGACCCAGGTTCATTTCCCAGCACCCACATGGTGGCTAAAAAAAATTATCCTTAACTCTAGTTTCAGGGGAGTTGACGCCCTCTTCTGACTTCCACGCGTATTGCAGAACACAGGTGCACTTACACACGTGCAGGCAAAATACTCATGCACATAAAATGAAAAATAAAAAGTCAAAACAGCAGTTGGGCTAGTGTCCCTGGCCCTGAAAAGGGTCCTCACTAGGATCATTAAATCAAACAGAAGAAGGCCAACAGCCAAGCAGCACACATGCCACATTGCCCCAGAGCCTTCGCAATCATTCACGTACAGACATTTGTCCTGGAACCTTCTTAGGATCCAGTGGTTCTCTTCCCAGAAGATGCCAAGGACAAGCCACACTATCCCTGGTCAGTGCTAGAAGGCTCCACAGCGCCCTCATGACCATTGCCAGGGCTGGTAGGGCCCCAAAGCAACCAAGCAAAGGCTGGGAGTTGCCATCTGGGAGACAGTAGACAGATGCCACTCGCCTACCAGTACCAGCGGCCATGCGCGGCTCTGCAGAGTACTCGGCCTAATTCCACGTAGGCGGTAAGCAGGTTGGAGATATCTGGGAAAGGTTCTCCCTCTGCGGGGTATAAGGGGGAGCTCCATCTGCCTCTTCTGCTAAATCACGTTGTGTGAATCCAGGCTCTCAGAGAACTGTTTTCTTCTCTACTTGGTGGGAAAACAGCATCATCCCAGTGGGTCTTGAACTGGCCAAGGAGTGAAACGAATCATGACAGAGTGAGTGTGAAGCTTCGACTCTCTAAGTGGCCTCCCTTTTCGGGCTCATGGCTTTTTTCTTCCCCAGGAGGCTCGGTCACAGCCTCCCTCTGCCAGATAGGTGCACAGCCACACAACTGCAAGGGGAAAAACACATCTGGCTGGGCCAAGGGGTGGGTAGACATTTCTCAAAGAAGACAGGCAGCTAGCCTGTTAGTGAGTTTAGGAGAAAATGGTCAGAAAAACGGAGATCAAAACCACGTGATACCAGTTCACCCCCATGAGGCTGACTACAATTTTGAAAAAAAGGAAGAAAAACTAGCAAAAAATCGGAATTCTGTGCGTTGCTGGTGAGAGTGTAAAATGTCGGAGCAGCTGTGGAAGATGATTGACAGAGCCTCCAAAAGTCAAGCCTAGAGTCATCATATGATCTGGCCCTGCTGCCACTAGGCATCTACCAAAAATGAAATTGAAAATGGACTTAAGGAGGTGCTTGTAGGCATGATGGCACTTTTAACAAAAACCAGAAGTCAGAAACAGCCCATGTTTCCATCAACAGAATGGGTGAGCAAAACATGCTATATTTGTCCGATAGCGTGGAATAGTACTGGGAACAGAGCAACGGTATGTAAAAAGAAATGACATCCTTACACATGCTACAACACAGATGGACCAGAAAACCATGGAAATAAACTGGATACGAAAGGACAAATATTATGTAATTTCACTGGTATGAACTCTCAGAATAGGCAAATCCATTGAGACAGAAAGTAGATGAGAGGTGAGTAGGTGCTGGATGAAAAGAAGAGGAGTTATTGCTTAATAAGCCCAGAGTTCCTGGTTGGGGCAATGAAAACTTGGAAATAAAAAGCAGTGCTGGTTGCAAAACTGTGACTATAAATCATGTCACTCAATTAACTGGACATTTAAAAGTGGGTTCAGTGGAAAGTTTTATGTTATGTATACTTTATCATAATGAAAAATCTTAATTAAAAATTTACCTTGGGCTGGAGATACAGCTCAGCATGTGGAGTGCTTGTCTAGCCTTTACGAAGCCTGGGTTCTATCTCCACAACCACCTACACCACCCATAGCAGACCACAGCTGCAATCTCAGCAACTGGGAAGTAGAGGCAGGAGGATCAGAAGTTCAAGGTCATCCTAGGGCTACATAGAGATTTTGAGGCCAGTCTGGACTACAGAAGACATTGTTCAAAAGCAAAGAAACAAAGCAAAACAAAACAAAATCCCCTGACTCCTCTTGTTCACAGGGAGGAAGACAGTATTTCCTATTCCTACTGGCACCCATGACCCAGGGCTCTTGAAAATAGAATGAAATACACGTGGCTTTTCAGCCTGCTGAACACCCCAGCTTTGTTAATCACCCAGCACAAGGCACTTCCATAAAAGTCAGGGGAGTCTATGTCTTCACACAGGGCCTCAGCCATGTGAGCCTTCACCTGCTGGTGGTGGTTCCATCCTGCCCTCGGTCCCTGGAGCAGCCTCTGGAGAGTTGCCATTCACCCAGGAGCTGCCCTGTTTCCACCTGCTTCCTAGAACGCCTGGGGCCGTGTGTCCGCATTTGCACAGAAGGCCTTGGAAGAAACCGAACATCTAATCACCCAGAAAATCTGGTGTTGGCAATTAGCAAACACACTACCATGCACAGACGCTCCATCCACCCTGCTGTTGCCAGGCTATAATTATTCCATCACTCAGCCCTCCTCAGGCATGTCATGGTTTGTCCCACTGACATGCAAAACAGCATATGTTAAATCATACACTGAACATGTACATGCCTTGGACCTCAGGGTATACCAGGATATGTTGAGGGCAGAAGTCAAGGAGTTTTTGGCTTTGCCCTCCCTCACTGCATATGGCACAGTATTAAACAAACCATTGGACTTGCTGATCACTTTGCAGGCCTAGAAGCAGTCAAGCTGCATGGATTTCTTCCATCAGAAATTAAAACTCAGCTGTACTGTGAAAACTTAAAACTGGTCCACATGGGCCTGGAGACATAGCTCTGCATAGATGGGATGAAGGGGAACATTTTCACAGATGTATGTAGATTATGCACATGCATCTACATATGCACATGATGCAAATGAAGCATAATTCACTGATTAATACCCACTAACCCAGCATGAGTATGCACAGAGCGTGAAGCAGGGACATACTTATTCTCAGGATAATATCTCTTTGCTTCACTAAGATCTTAAAGTGGGGCTCAGAACTTCACGTGAGGACCCATCCCTCCCTGAGGATTTATAAGGACTTAATGGTACCTAGCGGGGAGAAGCTCATGTGGTGCCACCCATCCTGAAGATCAGAAGACAGTTCATGGTACCTTTCAGTGGTGTAGCCACTGGTAAGGTGCCTGCGCATCTGTACTCCTGTCAGCAACACTACAGAAGCTGCCACTGGGTCACCAAAAGCAACAATCAAGACACGGAAGTAGAAGAGGGCTAGTTGGGAAGAGGAGGGGGGAAACAGCAAGAGTGAGCAGCAGTCAGGAGGAGGTGATAGGAGGCAAACAGGGTCAAATACATAGTATGCGCGTGTATGAACATGTCATAATGAAGCTATTATTATCTATAATTTGTGTGTGTTAAAATTATTAAATGAAATGGTATTAACTGTGGGAAATGGAATAGCCTGCTGTGTCCCCTGAGAGGTGACAATGGGAAGTTGAATTCTGTTGTGCTAACAGCTCAAAGCCTTGAGCTCTTTCGTTCTTTACACAAGTAATTGGGAGTAAACACAAAACAAAGTCAAGAGAGGGCTGGGCATGGTGTTGCATGCCTTTAATCCTAGCACTTGGGAGGCAGAGGCAGGAGAATTTCTGTAACTTCAAGGCTAGCCTGGTCTACATAGAGAGTACCAGGCCATCCAGAGCTACATAGTAAAACTCCCTCTAAAAAAAAAAAAAAAAGCCCACGGAGCATTACTACTATTTCTTTAAATATCTATCTGAGAGATATGAACTAACAGTCAATAAGAAGACTGGTATACCAGATGTCTATATGTGTGAGGGATAAATGTGCTTCCTGACTAACACTTAAGACAGAGGTCATCCACTGCAGAAAAACATGTCACGTGTCATTGGTCATGACCTAGTTTATGCTGTTCATATAAAGCTAGTACAATAATGTCTCCCCGGGATACCTGCATGAGATTCTACTTCAGCACACACACATCAATTTATAGACAACTGAGAGGTGTGAAGCCAAAAGCTCAACCTGCAGAGAGGTGCTTACAGGTGGGCTTGGAGGGAAGAAAGCTGAAGAAAAGACAACAGGTCCAGCTGTGGAGGGAGGGAAGAAAGACTGCCAAAATACAGATAAAAGGGAAATGTTCTACTGGGAATGTGGTAAGGACAGGGCTGAAGGCTCTAGGATGCTAGAGAAATGCATGCCTCAGTGTTCCCACTAGATCATCTGGAGACCATCCAAAGCCTCATACATTGCAAGCACCATTTTACCCACGTGTCTCATGATGCAGAAGGTGGATTAGCTTGCTGTAGCTGTGGCAAGATACTTGAGATAATCAACTTAAAAGGAGGAAAGGTTTATTTGACCTGCCATTTTAGAGGACTGAATCTCGGCTGTCTTGGCCCTGTTGCTTTGGGCCTGTGGGGACACACTGAATCACGGTAGGAACATGTGGTAAACGAAGCCTGCTCACCTCATCCAGGTCAGGAAGCAGAGAAGGATCAAGGGGTGGAGGAGCCCCAATATCCCCTTCAAAGACATACCCCCAAGTGACTCTACTTCCTCCTCATAAAGGTTCCTCTGTTTCCCAGTAGCTTGTGTGGACACAGCAATGGTTTCATCTTTTCTAGTTACTGAATTAGAAAGACAATGATGTAAACTATCAACCACAGAACTCTGTGAGACTGAGAGGAAGTGACCTTGGCAACAGAAATTAATCATAAGTTTTAGATGACTTTTTTGTGGTACTAAGAATTGAACCCAGCACCTTACAAATGCTAGGCAAGTGTGCTCCCACTGAGCTATAGCCTCAGCCCATGTTTTAGATGATTTAACAGCACTCTAGTATTGTCACAATAAGTGTGCAATCTTTTTTAGTTTAGTGAATTTAAAAACAAACTGACAAAGGTATTCATTAGTTTACTCCTAAGCCTAGAAGCACATCCCTCCATGAAATCTTTAAACAAATCACTTTGAAAATAATTTTTGCAAGATAGAGGGATATATAAATAAATGAAAATGTTTATGCAGCAGTGTAGACGACAAATACAGAACTCCTTGGAACCCCCAGTCAGGCAGTCAGGAGAGGAACTAATTAGCTCAATCCTTGTGGCTTGCTTTGATGCAAGATCAAGTGTGGCTTCAGCTGGTTCTAGCTATAAAATACAAGGCACATAAGAATCAGGCATTTTTATCTTCCCCTAGCTCTAATGGCTTTAATCAGAGCAGACATTCTTAGAATAAAAAATCATCTTGCTAAGAGAACCTCAAAGGGAGCTATAAGTCGTGAACTTGGTGCCCCTTTCCTCTGCAGAAGACATTAGTCAGCAAATGGCGGTGAGCAGAGATACATAAAATCGATCTCCCTCGCTAAACACAACACTTTTAAAGATGAAGACAGAGCCATTGGGCTGACTTTATTCTGGAGAGCTCTAGACTCATGTAAAATGTGACAGGTGGGCTCAACGATAGTGACAGATTTGCCTTTTCTGAAGACTTCTCTTTGCTGGCTTCGGATTTATGTATCTATCAAATAAACAGTCATTTCAGAAGAGTTTTGTTTTGTCCTCACAATTTAAAAAATGTAATGTGTACATTTCTTTCCATTTCTTTTCTCTTGAGCTCTAAGATGACAGGTATTTGCAGACACTTGCCTAAATCACACCATCCACGAAGAAGCCCACTCTCTGTCTCTGCTCTGCTTTAACACCTTCCTTGCAGTGTCATCTTGGAAAATTGATCAGCTCAAGGTCATATGTAGGTTACTGGCAAATGTCTCTTAAGAAGGAAAATAAAACATCTTTTATTACCCTGGACAGGCTTCATGGTAGCTGAACTAATGCGTTATTACTGTAAGCTGAACTTCCATTTCAGTAAATAATTTATGGGCTTTTTTTTTTAATCACCATGGTTGATGTCCAGAGTAAATGGAAATTTTATTGGTATGAGCAGAGAGCCCCTCTCACCATGAAAAGCACTGAGTGCAAGATAGCCACTCTTCAAATGCTGAATAATAATTACGGAAATGCACATTCTTTGGTTGAAACTATAGGACCCAGGACAGGCCAGATGGGGGTCTGCATCAGGTCTGTCTATGAAACCAAGCAGCATCTTCAATAATTGTTCCTCCTTTCTGAAAAGTGCAAGAGATGAGATGAGACCAGGGACAGTTGAGTTTTCCCAGAGACAATGAAATCCTGGAAATGCTCAGTGGGATGGTACACTTTCCCTTCATCAAGTCCAAGCTCAAACACTGGTTCCATGTCCAGCAATTACCAGGAGAGGTCAGGAAGCACCGTCTAGACCAACAGTTTCCATGAATTGGATTCAGCAACCGTGAGTCCCTGCCTACCAGCACCCAGCATGTAGAGAAGCTCCAACAGATCATTCTATACATGTCCCAAGATTGTTCTGTCCTCCTGGCTTCTACCATGACCTCTGTTCAGTGGGATGGGTCTTTTTCATTTCTGATTCCCCCAGCTCTTAACATGCCACAGACCCTAAAATATTGGACGGTTGGATAGCTGGATGGACAGGTGAATGAATGTGATAGTTAATGTTGTTATCTTGACAGAATCTAGAATTGCTTGGTCTCTGACCTTGCCTGTAAAGGATTATGTTGATGCCTAAACTGAGGTGGGAAGACCTGCCCCCCTGTGGGTGGCACCGTCCCCTGGCTGAGATCCTGGATTGTTAAAACAGCAAACAGTATGTATTCATTGCTCCCTGTATGCTGATTGTGGATGTGATGTGACCAGCTGCTTCACGCTCCTGCTACCATGACTTCCCTGTCATGATGGAGTGCATCCTTGAACTGTGAGTCAGCGTAAACCTCTTTCCTTAGCTGCTTCTGTTAGTATATTTTATCACAGAAACAGGATGGATGGATGTTTCTATGCATGTCTCCAAATAGACTCAGTGGCTATTATACCCAGATTTGGGGGGCCAGTGAGGTCTTTCTCAACTGAAACTCCGTCCACCAAGTCAAAGTATTAGAAATGCACCTGCTCGGTTACCACCAATAATGTGGAATCAACTCTCAAATCACCTAGATCTGCCTCTTGCCTCAAGAAACCCCTTTAGCCATACAGAGGAACCATCACTGCTCCCAGACAGGGGAGATCTTACACATCCTCTCTTTCTTGTTTCTCCCCCAAACCCCAACATTCCTACCTTCTACCATCTCTCACTTCTTAGTTCATACTCCTCTGCAAAGTTACTACTATAGCCCTGCTCCAGATCCTCCTGATCTTGACCATGGATTCTGCTTGGGCCTGTTCAGTGCGAGCCACACTCACCCTCAGCCAGAGCCATTTGGTCAAAGCTGAGGTCTTCCTACATTCTCATCCTTGTCAGGAGTTTTCTAATGCCTACCCACCATGGGAGAAAGTCCAGCCCACTGCTACCATCTGGCACCTCAAAGCCACCTGCCTGTCTATAGCCCTTCCTCTCTCTGTTTCATCCTTGGCCATATCAAACTCCCCAAGGATCCTAGAACTCTTTGCCCAATTGGTCTCCAGGACTCTGCATACTTGTGTGTGCCTGTCCAGAAGAGTGTCCCGGTTTCTGTAGTAAACCAACCCCTCTTTGTCCTCTGGATCCCAGCCCTAAAAGTCAGTCCCCTCTGTTTGAAAGATAACTGCTCAGAAATCTGAACAGAAGGGACCTGCTCATCTGTGCTTGGTGATCAACAGGCCTGTGGGAAACTCTAAGCCAGTTTTCTCCAAGAAATAATTGCAAAGAAGAGAAAAGAGGGAAAATATAGATCTGGTGTTCTCACTCTGATGTGCATCAGAACTCCCTGGTGTGCTTGTTAAAACTCAGACTTCTGGCTTCATGTCCTGATCCAGTAGATCTGAGGATGTGCACCTATAGTGAGTTCCCAGCCTGCCTGACTATGCCCCAGACACCAGCTATAACCGCTTAAGACAGACTTAAAACATACCTCAAGTCCCTGGATGTTACTGGATCATAAATTTTAAAAAATAATCCATACTTCTTACATTTATGAGATCATGAGAAAGGCAAACACTGGCCAGATATTGATGGTATTATGGGATTTACTATTCCCAGTAATTACCGGTATATAATCTTACGGAGTCATTGTCCTTTAGGGAGACACTCTGGAATATTCACAGATGAAACAATACAGGAATGACATCAAAATAATATTGGGGGGGGAGTTTCAAAGGGCAGAGTGCTTGCCTAGTAAGCAGGAAGTCCTGGGATCCATCACCAGCACTGTAGAAATCAGGCATGGTGGTACATGCCTGGAAATCTAACACTTGGGAGGTAGAGGGGCAGAAGGATCAAAAGTCTAAGGTCATACTTAGTTACACAATGAGTCAGAGGGCAGCCTGGGCTACATGCGATCCTTTCTGAAGAAAAAAGTAATATGAAGGGGAAGGACAAAGGTGAAATGAGATTAGCCACAAGCTGATATTGATTAAAGTCTATGGCAGATTTGCAGTAAAGGGTTTTAACATATTAACTCTACTTTCCTATGCTTTAAATTTCCATGTTCCTTTCATGTACCAGTTACATGAAAGCCCAGGGAAGAAAAGACATAAGCACCTGTCCCAACCTTGGGAGGGGTTCAACCCGTATTTGCCAGTAATGGTATGAGTTCATTTAAATATACTTACATTGATGCTGAAGGCTTGGGAAGGTTTCTAACATAGGTTTTGGGGTAGTTGAGAGTCTACATCCAGTTGACTTCCCAGGGCTGAGACTGTTGCTTCTAAAGGACTTAAACAGCTTTTGAAGAGAGCTGAACTTCTACAGGCACTACCCCTGGCCCTTGTAGACAACAAAGCAAATATCCAGCCACCAGCATGGTAGCTCTCCTGAGATGGGCTCCAACCAGGCCTCAGATACAAAGCCATTCTGTCATCAGTCCACAGCTTCTAGACTTTGTAGCCTCTCTGCAAACTCAAGGCCTCAGACAGAAAGCAGAAGATTAGTCCCTGGCCCACTTCTCCATGGCTGGAAAGCAGGCAGCTACTTATGCAGAAAGGCAAGGCCACTAAAAGGACCAAGATATACTAATTTTTCTTTGTCCTTCAGATGTGCAAGTATCCCAGTGCCATATGGGAGGGAGAGGAAGTCTCAGTGAAGCTCTTGGCATCTTCCCCTAGTTCTCACTCCAGAGAGGAATGGCAAGCTTCAACTGATGTCATATGCCACCTTGTGACCCTTTGTACTACAGGAACAAGTCTTGAATTCTCCTGCAGGGCTGGGAGCTTTACACATTCCTGAAAGATCAAGGATCTTGCTCAGGATTAAGCACAGTTTCTCTACACTCAGGCCCAACCTTGGTGTTGGGTAGCTGCAGTACAGACCAGGCTACAGGCCTCAGGGCTATGTCCTCCCGAAAGCCAGGACAGCTCTGGAACAGGAGCAAAGCCTGAGTGGACCCCTGGGCTGCAGATCTTAGAGAAGAACCAGGAAAGCAAAGTGACCCATGGAAGATGAGGACCTCTTGAGTGACAGGCAGAGGAGGAGGGAGGCATGGGTGTGATGCTGTGAGCCTCAGGCAGTTGCCTCTCCTCTCCTTAGGCCTTAAGTCCTCTTCTTCAGAGAGAAAACTGCCATCTGTAGGGCCTCCATCGCTGTGTTTGAATGGACAAAGGACTCACAAGACATCCTCTGAGGTAGTCACAGCCCTACTCACGGCTCTAAATTCCTGTATGGGGTCAGATGTTGATGTCTGTTCTTTAGGCTCTTTGCAAGGTTATTCAAACCTGAATTATTACTTTGAAACTATTGAAAATATCCAAGTCCAGAAGTTTACCAGGAAAGCTCTCAAAGCCAGTTCTTACTGAACACACATTCCACCTAGAAAATAAGCCTGGGTTATCAGGGCAATATATCTTATCAGGGCACTATGAAGCGTAAGTAAAAGAATACTTATAAACCCTGGTACATGGAAAGCATGGATTAAATTATAGGTGTCATTTTAAAATCTTATTATAGTCATTAGCATCATCGTCGTCATCATCATCAAACTGGTCCAGCTGCTGTAGAGAAAAGCATGGCGTGCTTGTACCATGGAACATGCAGAGCATCCACAAACATACAAGGTCAGTAAATGTATTTCCTTTACGTTTAGCTTCTCTGGGTTTGTTTATCAAAGCTGAAAATCCCTACCAGACAGAAATTTGCAAATGGAGCCTTCAGGAAAACTCTTAGTGATGGAAATTCTGAGGGTCAACACTGCCAAGGGTGAGGGAGACTGTCTCGTCCTGACTTCCCGTTTGGACTGTCTGCTCACCCAGAGACACTTTCAGAATAACTAAAGAGAATGCAGGAGGCCACGTGGCCATGACTACAACCTTCTTGGCTCCTACAAGGAAGCCCAGTTTCCATTTAAAAGAAGGCCAACTTAGAACTCTTTCCCATTCCAAGGAAAAGATTTCACCTGCCTAGGCCTCTGAAAGTCTTGGGTTTAGACTTCTCCAAGTTGACATGAAACATCGTTGGGATGATTCAGCCTTCAGATGCCATGCCACAGTTGATGCGATTGTTCTGAGGCTAAAGAAAGCAGCTCTGCCATTCCTGGCCAGTTGATCTCCCCGAAATCTGTCCTTGGGAGGGAAAGGAAATGGGAAGGGAGGGCAGGAAGATGGAATGGCTGGGTTCACTTCCCTTCAGCTGAATCTTCTTATCAGACAGAGTTGCACTGTGTTTAGGGACGGGGTATAATCATGTGCCCCAAGCCTGGGGAACGTGAACACAAACCATCAAACTTAGGTCAGTGCCTATGAAGGCACCTTTCAAAACCCTCTGAAGAGTTCCTTAATGGAAGAGATGTCAGAAGTCAGCTGTGTAGATGGTGCACAGACCTTGGGGACATCTCCCAAGCGGAGATGTATACTCTCATAGATGGCCATTTTGTTTCATTACACACAGGTGGTATCTCATGCTACAATCTAAAAGCTAAAGCTAGATCACCTACAATGGGAAGTTTTTAATTTTTTCGCACAACAAGCAGATCTTGATCTAATTAACCCCCAACATAGTCAAGAGTGACCATGACACTTTAAAGTAAAAAACTATGTATGGGGGGTGGGGGCTGCTGGTCAGACAGGGGGCAAAGGCACTTACTGCCAAGCCTGAGGACCTGAGTTCCAGCTCCTGGATCCTCAGGGTTGCAGGAGAGAACCACAGGTTTTCCTCTCACTTTTATACCTACATCGTGGCATATGCATGCACACACAAAATAAAAAATATAATTTTTAAAAGTAAAATGAAAAAAGAAATCGCATTATATTTCCCATCCCAAAAGAAGTCAAGTAGAGGCTAGGCAGAGTTATCTAAAAGAGTGTGTGTATGAGTGCATATGTGTGTGTGTGTGTACAAGTGTGTGTTCATGTATATATGTGTGTGTGTGGAGCGGATGCATGCATGTGTGTATATGAGTGTATATTTAGATGTGTTCATATCATGGCACATGTGTGAAAGTCAAAAGTCAACTTGCAAAGGTTGGTTCTCTCCTTCTACCATGTGAATTCCAAGGATTAAACTCAGGTTGTCAGGCTTGGGAGCAAGTACCTTTACCTACTGAGGCATCTTCCTGGCCCCATTTCTAACTTAACTACACCCCATTTCAGTTAAAAAGGAGAAGGGAATCTTTCCCCAGACCCAGGGACATCTAAATAACCTGCCAGGACATACAGAGGAATGGCTTTGTGTATTCCTGACTTTTGCATCGTTGCAACCACAATCTCTGACAGAACAAACGTAAGGGAGGAAGGATTTATTTTGACTCCTGTCTTCAGCCCATCATGGTAGAACAGCTCAGTTCCTGGTTGTGGAAGCATGTGGTGAAGGTGGTATACCTCATGGCAGACCAGGAAGTAGAGAAGAAGGCAGAAACCAGGCCAGTTAAAACTCACAGAGACCTGCTCCCAGTGACCTAGGAACCACCTAGGATCCACCTCCTAAAGGTTCCACAGTCTCCCAACATGGCACCACCAGATGAGGAAAAAGCATGAAACCCGAGCCTGGAAGAGACCCACAGTTCTGGCTGATGGGACATGAAAGTGAGTGTGCTCTGGCTCTGGGGCAGGAAGCATCCCTAAGCAGACTCCTCAGGAAGAGGCTGGACCTGCAATACACTAGGTCAGCACCTGCAGACACCGTCTTACAACCAGCCCACAGATGCAGCTACCAGTGAGGACCTTCCCTGGGTTTTTTGACAGGTCCATGAGCTGCCAAGCCAACTCTCCTTGGAGCCTATTGGACCCCATCCTGGGGGTGCTTCAGTTCTTTTTTCTGTAACAAGGTAAAGTCAGGGTTTTCCACATTTTGCAAATAAAAACTGATTCAAAGCTGTGCAATTTTGAAGTTATATACTTCTCTGTAGTTTGGTTTTCCTTATGTATTAAATAAATATAATAACTCATATTTTGAGGTTAGCAAGGACTAAACAAAAATATATACAGGCAAAGGTCTTACCAAGTGTATTTGTTATTACTTACAATGCCTTATTTCATCTCATCAACCCAATGGCTTAGGAAACATGTCTTTTCAGCTCCACTCAACAGCAGAGGAGAACAGAGGGGAAAGTTATACAACTAGCAAGTACCTGCTCCAAATGCCAGGGCCCCTTCCCTTAGCCTTACACAGACCCGAAGTCCCAGGACTCTGTGATGCTCTGCAGTCCGGACCATTGGCAACCTGAATCCAAGAGTAATAACAAATATAGTCAGGTGTGGTATCTCATACCGGTAATCCTAGCACTCACAAAGCAGAGGCAGAAAGATTGCCATGAGTTTGAGGCCAAACTGGATTATATTATGAGTTCCAGGCTAGCCTGGGCTATAGAGTAAGACACCCCGCCCTCAATATATATATAAAAAAAAGAACAGTGGGAAATGAAAGCACACTAGAGGGAATGGGAATGAGGAATGATGGCCAGTAGGTGTCAGTTTCTCTTCAGGGTGATAAAAATGTTCTGGAGTTCAATAACAGTGATGGTTGTACACCCTTGTGAATCTTAAATAATCGATAACTTGTATGCCTCAAAAATGTAAATAGTATGATATATAAATTATACCCCAAATTTTAAAAGTAACACGCTGCTAGAAACAGCTATCCCCCATTTTGCATGCCCTCAAGAGCATAGCCCTGGGCCCTGGATCTCGATGCCAGCCACACCCACACTGGGCAGAGCTGGCTCCCTCCCTCTCCTGTCCTCCGCCAGGGCTGACACAGCAGCAGGCAGCAGCCTCTTCCCAACTCCAAGGTCTGATGACATAGGGACATGGTCACAGAGCAGGTAGCGCTCGTCACCGTTTTATTTCAATGTCTTCCTTAAGATACTCTGAAGCTGCCAGCCAGACAAGAACAGTCGGTGGCCATTCCCTGAGGTCCAGAAACCTGACTTAGCACTGCCAGCCAAAGGGCTGTGAACCCGCTGCCCTCCTCCTCACCCTTGCCTGGCAACCAAGCAGTTTCAAGGTGCTCTGGAATAAATACTGAGGTTCCTAGCAACTTTTAAGAGTCACAGCTCACCCATGTCAGGAGAACAAATACCACTAACATTAATATATTCTGTGTAGCTGGACACGGTGGTTCATATTTGCAGTCCTAGAACTTGAGAGGTCGAGGCACATCAATAAGGGAAGCTAACCAGAACTACAAACTATAGAGGAAGTTTAGAGTTAGCCTGAGCTATAGAGTGAAACCCTGGCTCAAAAAATTCTGTGTGACTATTTTTATGAACCAAAACTTGCTACTTCCAGAGGGTAAAGTAAAAAAAAAAGAAGTCAAATGACTAGAGATTGAAAAGAGCCTTCAGGGAGGACAAGCGAGGGCCTTAGCAGCCCGGAGAGGAGGCTGGTGGCAGTTGTCCAAGATGTGGCATCTCCAAGAATCAACAGTCCCTCAACATGGACAGCCCAATCTATGATCAGCACCTCCGCACACTGGCAGGGCGACATAGAGACTTAAAGGAAGAGAAAGTCCTTTCAAAGACTTTATAAGACCCTGGCCATGGTGGCACATGCCTTTAATCCCAACACTCAGAAAGCAGAGGCAGGTGGACTTCTCTAAGATTGGGGTCTACCTGGCCTATATATAAATTTCTAGGCCAACTGGGGCTACAAGAGATCCTGTCTCAAATAAACAAAAAGCCTTTATAAGACTTTTAAGCTTAAAACCCATTAATTACTTTACACTTTTTAATACAAAATCTTCAGTGGTAGATTTATGGTCTAACAGCAAAAGAATTAGTCAGTTGGGTCCTTACTGATTAACATCAGGCTTTGTCAAGGTAATTATACCTTTCAAAGTTTCAAGAGGAGCTTCCCTCTGAGGGAATTGATAAAGAATTCTTAACTCCAGAGCAGGAGAGGGAGGAGGGAGAACTTGTAGGTCACTGAAGGAGCAGTGTCCACTCCCCCCCACCCCATTGGATCTTTTTCTAAGAAAGAAGAGATTCCAGAAAGGTTCTTTATACGGAAGGGGTTTAGCTCCCAGGCATCGCCACAGAGCAAGGTATAGGTATCCAAATCCTGGAACCTGGGGATCAGCAAAGTCTGTGATGAGGGTGGCAGAAGCCTTCTCATTCATATTGTCCCCAGCCTAGATTCTGCCCAAGAAGGCACAAGTTGACTACCAAATATTGATAAGCTTCTGGATTTCAACTTAAAAACAAGTCAATACTGCTCAGAACAAAACAAAAACTGGCTTGAATAAGTACAACAGAGTAAACAAACCCCAAACTCCTTCCTCACCCATCCCATCCCAATTTCTACCTTGCCACACATGGAGGCTAAAATACAAATGTGAGTCCCTCTGAATTCTTTTCTATCCAAGGAAGGGTCAGCAGGTCTGGGATGAGAGCAAAGCCAAGAAATAATATATATACTAATTTTCAGGGATCTAGGGGTAGGTACTGATAACCTAAAAGACTCAGACACATTGTGGGTGTTCACACACTCCAATGGATGCATGGTATTTGCACAGAAGAATGCTCAAGAAATGTGGCCTTCCAGGACTCTTTGTTCCAGCCCCACACCCCTGCTTTGTAATGCTTGGGCCCTGGGAATGGGACTATGTACTATGACCTTCATGCATGGATGGCCAATGTCCCATGCTGGGCTTAGGGAGGAGGTCTGGGGCACCCAGGGTGGTCTCTTTGGCTCTTCATTCCTGCTCTTGCTGTTCCAAAAACCTGGCCCTCCCAGAATGCTGCCTGCCAGTTTCATTAGAACCAAGGATGGGCTAAAAGGACAGCCTCTGTGACCTCAATGTTATCTTTAACAGCTCTGTCTGGAACTCAATTAGTAGACAGTATCTCCTCTGCAGAGTGGAATGCTCCAGACCCTCCTGGGAGTGACCAGGCTGACTCCTGCAGGCACATCCCACTGAGCCTGGAATGTCTGATCCCTGTGCTGATCTTCCAGTGGGGAAACATGGGACTGATCCCAGGGACATCCAAACAGGCTCACATGCCCCACTTAGTCTGGGAAGGTGCTGAATGGTTAGATATGATGCTAAGAACATTTTGAGTTAGTGAACAAGAAGGTTCTAGAAGCTACACATGCAGCTGGGGAAATAGGCAGTTGGCTGCTAAGTAACTACTCCAGCATTCTTGGCAAAGGAATCAACAGGATCAAACAGAGTCTTGGCGAGCATCTCCCCAATCACAGTCTGTCTTGCCCTGCTCTGCCCGCCTGCCAGGCAGCCATCATCTGACCCAGAAGACAAGCATCCCATGTGCATTTCATTAAGGAGAAGCTGTGAGCACTCCAAACTGAGCAAGCAACTTCAACTCAATATTACAATGAAAAGCCTTGAAGACTTCTATGCTAGTGTGAACTCTGTATGAGGGCTATTGTGCTGAATGAAGTTGCCCAAGATTCAGGGCCACTTCCAGGAGCCAACACACCTTCACTGCCCTAACTGGTTCAGACTCCAGGCTGATCCCCTTGGAACATAACGATAAATTTGATCACTTCGCTCTCGCTTCTGTTTCCTGCTGTGGCTCTCTATTTCCCTTGGCATTCAGTCCAACTATTTGGTCAATCAGATGCCTTCATTAGACTGACCATTTCCCTTTGTCATCACCGTTGACATCATCATCTCCATACAACCTTCTGCATTAGCTAGACTGTGCTCTCTGACATCTGGGAAGCCATCTGCCATCCTTTAGTCTATGTGTGCACGGTCTTCAGGGAGAAAGAGCCTGCTGTCCCTCTCATGAGAGGAGTTGACCCTCATGGCTGCCCTTGAAACAGGCACAGCCCTGAGCCACTCTTCAGGGTTATGGGACTGAGATCCCAAAGCTAGTTGGATTCTGGATATACCAAGTTCTGCCCTCAACAGTTCTGACAAAGACAGGACTTGGTCCCAGGCCTCAGTTTCTACAACTACAAACAGAGCTGGCAACTGTCTCACTCACAGGCATAGGCCTTTAAGAAAGTCCCAGTACCGTGTAGGCTATAAAACAAGTGTTCATGAACATGGGCCTCGCCTGCTACTTGGCCACAGACACAGAACACAGGTACCACTGAGGGTTCCCAAGGTGATCTCTAACCCTTCTGCCCTGGCCCAGAGAAAGCACCACCTCCCCATTCCACGTGAAACTACCACAGGCAGCAGAGCAGCCCTGAGCAGCCAGGCCCCAGGCCAGCCACGCACCTCTTGCTCATGTGCTAAAATCCTTACATAGTTGAAATACCAACCCTATAACCTAGAAACTCCACTTTCAGGACTTTACCCATGAGAGATGAGGGTTTGACTATATCGTGACATTTGTTCTAGAATGTCCACAGCAGGGTTTTCTTTTCTTTTCATAGCAGTCAAAATCTAGAAACCAAACATCTTTCCACAGGACAATGGGTAGGACAGGTAAAGTATGGTTTAACTGTACAGTGAGCTACTTACTACTCAGTGGTGAGAAGAGAATCAGCTTCCAGAAGGCCCAAGAGCAAGAATGAATCTCAAAAGCACTGAAGAGTAAAAAGGCTCTAGGCAGAAAGATACACACACTCTGTTCCACTCATGAGAAGTTCAGGAACAGGCAGCTGGTCTGAGGAGTTGACAAGGGATTGGGCAGGAGCGCAGAGAACTTTGTGGACTGATAGAATCATAAAGGTTGGAGAGGTAGCTCAGTTAGAGTGCTTGTCTAGCACGCACCAAACCTGGGTTCTGTCCCGAGTACTGCATAAACCGGGCATGGTAGCACATGCTGGTAATAACAGCACTTAGTAGGTAGAAGCAAGAGGACTGGGAGATTTGCTCTACAGCAAATCAGAAGCCAGCCTGGGCTATCTATGTAAGACTCCATTAAGGAAGAAGGAGGAGCTCAAGAGATGGGGAACCATAGGGGGCAGTATTATCAAGGGTGAAATGGGAGAAACTGGGGTAGCTTACCTGGGGAGGGAAAAGGAGGGGTAGACAGGGAGAGAGAAATATGCAACGCAAAAATTCCATTAAAATATATTAATAAAAAAAGACTCCATCAAAAACAATCTTCCACTGTTCTGCCTGACATAGTGCTTATAATAAGTGGCTTCCTAGTGTTAGGACAACAAGTTCCTGCCATTCACTGTCTTAAAACCATTCACTGATTTTATTCTCTTCCAGTTCCGGAGGTGAGGCATCTGAAATGGGTCTCCTGGCCACACTCGAGGTACGGGTTGGCAGGCCTGGTTCCTCTGGAGGTGAACCCCAGAGGTATACCTCATTCCTTGCCTTTTCCAGACGCCAGAGGACTTCTGCGTTCCTCAGCTCGCGTCCCCTCCACATCACAGCCAGCAGCACTGCGGCTTCAGACTCCCTCAGTCTGACTCTCCTGTCTCCCTCCTTCACTCAGAAGATCACCCCAGGGTACCCAGATAATCCAGAAAGAACTTTCCCCTCTTAGTCATGCCTGTGAGGCCCCTTCTGCCATATAAGGTAACATTAGGAATATGCTCCTGGGGGTTAATGTGTAGATGATGGTTTAGTCCATTTGGGCTGTATAAAAATAACACAGAGTGGGTGGTTTACAAGTAACAGAAATTAACTTCTCAGTATGGGATTGAGAAACCCAAGATCAAAGCCAAGAGAAGCTCAGTGATTGGTGAGGGAGGGTCTGATTTCTGGGACATGGATGGTGCCTTCTCTCTGTGTCCTTGTGTGCTAGAAGGGGCAAGCCAGCTCTTGGGGTATCTTTTATCAGGGCACTAATCCCATTGATGAGGGTTTGGCCCTTAGAACTTAATCACCTCCCAAAGGCCTCACTCCTAATGCCATCATGCTGGTGGCATGCTTAGTGATATGAACTTACAGGAACAAACTCAGATCAGAGCATATACATTTAGGGGCCCAGTATTCTGTGCACCATGCATACATAATAACCCATGAGCTGGGCACTTAACATCTATATGTCCATTGGTGCATAAATCATTCCAGTGATAATAGAGCTAACAGCAAGGGCTCCTCATCTAGCTGGTTCCCCATCCCCTTTACCCTCACCCTCTCACTACGAACTACACCTACCTTGCCTCATGACCCCTCTTCATGGAAACTGAGTCATAACAAGGGATAAAACCTCTCGCAGCTAGCAAGAGTTTGAAAACCTCCTTTGATGACTGACTCCAAGCCAATGTTCCACCTAGTCTCGGTGTCACCGAAGTTCCCTGCAGCAAAATCCAGGCAGGTGATCCCAAGCAAAGAGGTAGTTCTTTGGATGGCCCACTTTTGCTGTGATGTGGGTACACAGACCTTCCTTCTGTTCTGTCCTAAGAAAAGCAGTGAGATGAAAGAAAACAGCTCGACAGCAGGGGCAGTTAAGGTATGATGAAAACTGCGAACTAGAGAGCTATGGCTGCTGGGGCCATGGTGCTCTGGGTCCACCCAATCAAGGACACAGAAATGCAGACTGACATGTGAATGCTCTCATAGGCAATGAATCCAAATTTACCAAGAAAATGGAGAAGCCATCATTTGTCCCCAGGCCCCCACTTAGTACCACGTCTACCTTGCAATACCTACCACTCTCCACCCTGCCTTGCCACCAGCAGACAGCAGCCTTAACCTGGCAGAGCACCAGCTCTACTCTGCACAGCATGGGACACACGTGAGGAATCTGTTAGTAGGAAGCAAAGCTTCCCCCAAGACAAAGGACACACAGGTCCCCGGAGACAGGGAAAGGGTTGTAATGAGGTCTCCGGTCTGCTCCAAGCCCATGTTCCTCCCTCACTCTGCTGCTCCATCCGCCAACACACCTCTGAGGAGGAGCCATCTTGCCTAGTGCCCACCTGAGGACACAGGCTACACTTCATTATCTAGGGCTAGAATCATGTCCGCTCAGGAGTGAGCAGTGCTAGCATGAGCCATCCTTGGATGAATCTCAAACTGCCAACCCCAGACTAGAAAGAGAGAGCATGGACCACTTGTCAAACAGCCCTTCCTAGCCTGGTGCCGAGTTCTGTAGATGACAGCACCAAGCCCTACCTACATCCCACATGTGTAGGGAACCCCTGGGTCTTAGGAGTGGCTTTCTCGTGGTTCACGTCAATGACACAAGAGAATGTCACGGGCAGCATCCAGAAGAGCAATGCAGCACACGTGCTTGGGGCTCAGAAACCGTCCAGCCACTGCCATGTCACAGTCAGCTGATGGGTTCTTCATCACAAACCATCGCTGTTCAATTCTCAGTGTCCTGGTCTATGAAAGAGGCCAGGGTCTCCCGCCCATGATGCTGGACCCTACAGCTTTGTCTCCACACGCCTGGTACGTCAGAAGCACACTGGGGACTGATGGACCGGGCGGCCTCTGGGTGGGGCTCTTGGCTGTTTCCTCCTTCCTTCCTTTTGATTACATTCTCCACAGTGGACAGGGAGGCTCCAGCCATGAGAACCAATGCTGACTTACTTTTTACCCAGGCCCTGCCCAGGATATAAAGGGTGGAGCTGTGAACAGGATGTGATGTTTGCTCCTACCTGGTACCTCTCAATGCCCTGCAGCCCAGAGCCTAAGGACCCCAACTGCTTCTGGCCATAGTGAGGTCCTACCTGGACCCGTCAGCAGCAGGCTGTGTGTCTCAGCTCCATCCTCCAGGTGAGGATGAGGCTCAGGAGGTTGAAGGAGCTGCTGAGGCCTCACAGCAAGCCAGAGCTGAGGCTTGAGTCCAGGACTTGTGCTGGTCCCATGATAGCACATTGCCTCCCAGAGAAAGCCCAGGTCAGGGATCTTGTCAGAGGGACTCCTATCTTGCCCTGTTCAACCCTCTCCCGTCACTGCCACCTAGCACCCCACCAGAGGCCTAAAGCAACCCAAGCCAGATGTTTTGCCAACATGTATGTAGGTGTATCCATGTATGCAATGCCCACAGAGGCCAAAAGAGGCTGTCGGATCCTCTGGAACTGGAATTATAGATGGTTGTTAGCCTCCATTTGGGTGCTGGGAACCAAACCTGGGTCCTCTGCAAGAGTAACAAGTGCTCTTAACCACTGAGCCATCTCTCCAGCCCCTTAAACTTTGTTTCTTTATAAGTCAGTTTTCTCAAGTATTTTGGTACAGTGATGGAAAGTTAACAAAGTCTAAGGCCGAGCTTCTGCTGGCTTTGTATTTGCTGAAGTCCTGTTAGCCAAAATAAGCCAATGGCTGAGCCCCGAATCCAGGCAAGAGGAATGACACCAGGACACGAGTACCTGAATATAAGATTTATTATAGGCTATTAAAGTAACAATCTATGTTAGGGTGTACTCTCTGTGAGGGTTAATCTTGATTTTCAACTCAACTGGAGTCAGAAACCTCTGGGTGTGTCTGGGAGCACATTTCCAGAGTGGGAAGAAACAATCTGAACCCGGGTGGTACCAGCCCATGGGGTGGGGTCCCAAAATGAGTAAAAAGGAGAAAGAGAGCAGCATTCACAGCTTCCTGCCTATGGACATAGTGTGACCAGCCACCTCATGATCCTGTCACTGTGCCATTTCTGCTACGATGGAGCACACCCCGAAACTACAAGCCCAAGTGAACGCCTCCTTCCTTAAGCTGTTTCTGTCAGTTATTTTCTTCTATAACCAGAAAATCAGCTCGTACGTTACCAGAAACCCTCTTTGAAATGGGATAAATGTAGTTTCATGAAAACCTGCTACCCAGACATCTGGGTAACCAGCTCACAGATCACTGTGGGGCCTCATTTACCAGAGACCCTCTCTGTCCAGCCCACACAGCACTCAGCAATCACTTTATTCCAATGGAGCCAGATGTGGTTGTGATCCCTCATCAGCCCAGTACAGCACATGGCCTCCTGCTCGCTAATCAGAGATACCACACACGAAGGCTACTGGCCTCACTTACTTGATTAAAGGCTTTCTCTGTAGAGTGGGTGTTACCTTTCAAAGAGAACACTGGAAAAGTGATGTACAATCAATCTCAAGGATGATGGTGCCAAGCCAGGTCTGCATGACTAACAGATGCCCAATGCCAAGACTCCCGACACTGTGGCAGACGCGGTATGGACACCCTGTCCCCAGTCCTCAAGCCACACCTTCCTGGATCACTTTATTGCCAAGTAATCAGTCTCCTGAGACAAAGGCTTCCTATCCCTGCTTCATAGTCAGGAAGTAAAAGAGAAAGAGACCAAGGGCCTACAGTTCTCTCCAAAGGCAAAACCCCAGTGATACTATGGATTCCCCACTAGGTCACATTTCCAATAGCACCATCCTGGGGACAATGTCTTGAACACATGGTTCGTATACAGCATAGGAGCGGGACCACAGGCTATTGTTTCAGGCCAAGCCTCACTAGCCCTAGCTTTTTGAACACTGGAGTTCTTAGCTATGTCTGCATTCTCTTTTCTAAGGATTCTCAGTCTCTACATGTCCAGTCCAGGGCCTGACCAAGGGAAGCCTGTAGGTACCACCCCTCCCTTCTCCAAACCAATAAGGAACAGGTTGGAAGCTCAACTAAAGCCTTTACAAGTCATTAGTGCAAAGATTCCCAGGCTGGGAACCTGTCTATCATTGAGTGGACCCTTGAGGCTCCCTGCAGTGCTGGGCTGATCCCATGGTTCAGGCCTTGGGATCCCCTACCAGCAAAAGCAGGACCTCAGTCGGTGTACTAGTGCATGTCTTTAATCCCAGCATTTGGCAGGCAGAGGCAGATGGATCTCTCTAAGATCAAGCCCGAACTGGTCTACATAGTGAGTTCCAGGCCAGCTGGGACCACAGGGAGACCCTGTCTCAAAAAACAGACAGACAAAAAAGGTACCTCTACAAACTAGACAGACCCTGCTTGCAAGTCTCTAAATGACAAAACCTTCCCAAGGGGGAAATACTCAGTGCTTTGATGTGATGGTGGTTATATAACTAAATACCATTGTCAAACTCATGGGATTGCATACCTAGAAAGCATTTCACCTTGTGTGACTTACACTTCAAAGAAAATCTTTTAAAAAACAACAAAAACACCCAGCAGGGAGCTCTACCTGCTTAGCCAGCTCCATCCCTACAGCACAGGTTCCTAGGGGGCCTTAAATAAAGATGAGACCTGACACCGAGTGCACACAATTGTGTTCAGGGCAAGTTCTCAGTGTACTTGACCTCCACTGGTTCTCAGGACCATCATGGGAGGCTGTTGGAGCTCATTTTCAGTGAGATAAGAGTGTTCACAGAGGTCACATAACTTGCTCAGGCCAAGGTCAGGTGACCAGCAAGTATGAAGCCAGACCTCAAGCCAAGACTTCTTAATGTCACAAAGCTTGTTTCATTCTACCAAATGCCCATAGCTGCTGCATGGTGTGTTAGGTATTTCTTACACTTAAGTGAGGCCCAGAGAGACCAACTGATGTGACTAAAGCCACACAGTACCAGATGACACCAGTAGTCTAACCAAGCATTGTCTGAGCCTGATATCTACTGTCTCTTACTACTCCAGAAGGTTCAGGGTCCCTCCCACCTCCTTCTCTCAAGGATGGAATGGCCCTAGATGACTCCAGTCCTGCCTCCCTCTGCTTGCCCTGGCCAAGACCACCGGAGGCCATGCCTAAAGGTTAGATTATCTTAACATCTTCAAGGCTTCTTGCTAAGTCTGAGACAGTAAGACTCAAGGCCATGGGTAGAGGCCTTCCAAGGGTACCTGTGCCTGTGAAGGCGCTGGACCCATCTGGCTTCCCTAGCCACAACAAGCATGTCTCCCCTCCAACCCCTAAGCTCTCCCAGCATTTTCTTAAGAGAAGTGGAGGAGCTGGGACTTGAGGAAACAGTGTGCACCTGGGTGTGACCCATCTCCTTGGGACAACCTAGTTCCCAGGATCGGCTCCTGCTGTGTGGGCCTTTGTGGACTCAGTCAAAGATAATCCTTCACAGACCTCCCACAGATAATCACTCAGGCCTCCCCATGAAGGGTCCTCAAACTGGTCCTTGACTTTAAACAGAGCTCGTGCTGAAACAGACACAACGGATGATATATTTGGCATCACCAGTGACATGTTCCTTTTATTGTGCTCAAACTGCTAGCCAGAGAGACCTGATGCCCATGGTCCCTTCAAATGGGGCCAGCTGGCCAGTATCACTGCCTGTACAGATCATGGCCCAGAGTGCATCAGGAGACTATGCCATGGGTCATCACCTTATTCTCAGTGGAGGGACCCAGTGGTCATTTGTCCTGTGCAGCATGCAATATTTAAAGGAAAGAAAGTAATATTTTCCAACGACGACAAAAAGAGCAAAATCTCCAACAGATTGTTCAATCATACTGCAAATGTGCAGCCTTCACCTAGAAACTATGACCTGAACCTGACCTACTCAGGTATCAGTACTGTAAGGATGTGGGAGATATCACCATCTTGCCATTGAAAGGTGCACACATTAACCCCCAGAAAGGTGAACCTGTCTGCCAGACAGGGATGACTGTTTTATGATGAAACACCTAATCTTCCCTAAAACTAGGTGCCTTCTCTGGGAATCTGGAGTCAGCAAGAAATACAGACAGAATGATAGACAGACATCAGCCCCTGTAGTCAGGTCTTGTCACTTCAACATGGAAGCCATACTGGTCCAGTCAATATGGGACCAGTGGGTCTGCAGGGAGGAAGACTGGCTGGCAAGCAGGACATTGTAGGTGGGGACAGAACTGCCTTGCTCCTATTACTGTCCCCACACCAACCTGGCACCCAGGGGCACCCCAGAATCTTTACCTTAAAGCACCTTGCTAGTTCCCTCCAGGAAGAGAATTTATTTGCTTGCAACCTAATGTCCTAATGAAACTAATGAATGGCCTTGTAGTAGAGACTTTCTGTCACTCAGACTTGGAAAGTCAAATAACCATCAAAGTCAAGTGGGATACTACAAAGCAGCCACAGACTGCATCATTAAGAGTCTTTTATTCACATCAGTCTGATTTCACACCTCATTCCCCCCAGTTAAGCTTTACTTCTTCAAGTACTGTTTTAAAATGTAAGTACGGCAGGGAGGGAAAAAGTCATTAATTTATTAGTGGAAATCGAGTTTATGTTCTTGCACCATGTTTGGCTAGAAGTGGCTGAAGAGGATTTTGAGGCCACCTATGGGTCCAGGGAAGGTCTGGAGATGGGGCTCAGCAGACTGGGTTCTTATCCTAGCTTCACACATGCTCCTTGGCAATTTCTTCCTACTTTGAGCTCAGTGTGTCCATCTAGAAAATGGGAAGGTGGGCTAAGGCAAGAAGTGATGATCCAGGGCTCACTGGAATTCATCATAAGCTGTTTTCTTCAGTAACTTCCACCTCCACTTGGTGACTGGGATTCCTGGCGTTTGCGGTATTTCCCATCCAATCAGCAGAGATGGCCCCTTGTGAACAATGAAAAACGAAAAAGAAAGGAAGGAAGTGGCCAGAAGAATTTAGTCTTCAGAGCAAAGAAACAAACACACCAACCAGAGGCCTCGCCTCAAGGTCAGCATCTTGTGTCCCAGAGGGAACCAAGAGTCTGGGCACAGGAACCACTGTTCCTCATCACAAAGAGACCAGTGAGACCCCTGTGACCCATCTGCAAAAACTAGAAGGCAGTTCAGAGGAAGCAAAGGATACTGTCAGAATCCACTTCCCTCTGAGATCCTCGTGTGCTTGGCAGGGAAGTGGGGATGGCAATGCAATAGGAGCCCCACTCACAGAGCTTACTACAAATTAGAGAAGAGATGCTAAGTGACCAGGGTCTTCAAGGGACAGACCCATGAAAACCAGAGCACTGCAGACAGAAGTGCCCACTTCATTCTGTCTGCAATCAGCTAGGAAAGGGAGGCCGTCTCTGAAGTGTGGGGTGTGTACAGTCATGAAGGGAGAATGAGGGAGACCAGGATCCCAAACCCAGTAGAGCACGTGCTTCCAAGAATGTGCTCATCCCCCTCCAAAAGTGAATATAAGCATTTCCAATGTGATACGACAGATTCTCCTGAAAAGCTTCACATTCTGCAAAACCTTGAAACCTATGAAATCTTATTACCAGAACCTTCCTCCAAACAGTCACAGTTCCAGGAGCTCCAGCTGCCCCTCAGAGAAAGAGGGCCTCAGGGCCTTCACCACTTAGGTGAACAGTCTCATTCACACTAAAAACCTACCCAGTTTCATAGTTAAGAAGATCGATGGGCTATGGGGGAAGGGCAGTCACTGTCTGCAGTTGTGTACCAGATGGTGTGACCCAACAGCCTGCAAAGGATAGTTCTAAACCTGTGGCCACACAGAGAGTCCTGGTTAAAATCAGTGGGTCACAGTGGCAGGCTGACCACACTCCAGTGGATGGGGTCCCACAACCAGGAGTATATGGGCAGCGCAAATGGGACTTAATGGAACACAGACAGACACACAGACATGAAATTGGGGGGGTGGGATGGATCTGGGATGAGTTAGGGAGAGGAGCAGGTGATGAATGGGATCAAAATCCATTGTATTAAATTCTCAAAGAATTAAAAATATATATTTAAAAATGTAGTAGGTCACTAAACAAAATAACATGAATGTGGGAGACAGACCTATGGAAGTAGAGGGACAACGGTGTGGGAGGGAGGAAGACAAGAGAGGGTTGGGGTGATGAGGGGATGAGAGTAACCACAATGGACTGTATCATGTATAGAACAATTTTAACCCATCAAAAAACCATTTAAACCCACCAGGGCATGCGCTGCACCTGCTGTTTTCTCAAGGGGCAATGTCTTTGCATCTCCATGTGCCTTGTACACTTCCCCATAGAGCTTGAAGGCCCAGAACAATGCTAAACAACCATGACTTGCACCGAAGCTAGGTTCATTGGTGAAAATATTCAGCTTTTCTTATTAGTTCTTCATGTATTACTCTTTGTTCATAAGGAAGCTCATCATGACCTGTCAAAACACAGACATACTGGGGAACGTCGTAAATGAACCAGCACGACTCTCTTGTACCCCAACATCATCCCCCATCTGTTATAGAAACACACAGTAGTACAACAGACACTTCCAAGTGTGAGATGATTGTGATGCACTCCCAGAAGGCCTTGGGAAGTGAGAGGCTCTTGTTTACAAGTTGTTTCAATGTATAATTGTTTTGAAGTTTGGACTGTCGGCATTTTAATCCACCTGACTTTGTTAGATGAAAACAGTCACAAAACTCTTTGTGGCATCTCTCCTTAAGAGATAGTTAACACCCTCCACTACCATCCCTTTATCTGGCCTGGCCTCATAACTTGCACTGGACACCAGAAATGTGATGAAGTCCATTTCACATTTCTCAGAAAGGCCCGGAGACGCTGGTAGCTCCCGCTCATCCTCATGATGCCCTGTGACCATCAGAAGCCTAAACCGGCCTCCAGGAACTGAAGAGCCTAGCTCACAGTTATCCCCTCACTGTGAATGAGGACATGCCTCACTGCCCATTGCAGTACAGTTATGAGTGACATGAGCAAGATGGCAAGACAAGACATGTGCCCACAAAATCACAAATGAAAAACAACCACTTTAACTCCTTAAGGATTAGTATGGCTCCTCACATAGCCAAGTAAATATGACAGAACACTTTTGTAGACATTTCCCTGGTTCTTTAATACTTTCATAGTTTTCTCTGTTTGGGAACCAATAAATTTTTATTCAAGTTTCAGTGAAATAGCTCCTCTGAAAAGGAGCTGACCTGGCCCTGAAAATGACAGAGTCTTTAAGGACCCTAAAGTCAAGGATAAGACACCAACAAGAACTGTCTCTAAGACTCAAATAGCTCCTGTGGGAGACAGAAGAACGTCTAACACTCCCAAATCCAGGTTAGCTGCAATGAAAGTCCACCTAGTGCTCTAGTTCCTGGAATCCATGAATGTGTGACTTCCTATGACCAAAGGAATTTTGCAGTGACTAGATTAAGGATCTTGAGATGGGGAGATGATTCCTGATGGTCTGAGTGATCCAGAGTCCTTACAATGGGGAGGGGCAGAGACAGAGTGTAGACAGGACAATGGAGACAGAGTTGGGAGCTGAGCAATAGGCTCTGAAGATGGAAGGAGCACAGCAGCCTTGAGCCAAGGTATCCATGTGACCTCAAAGGAATAAAAAGGTAGGAAACAGAAAATGAAATTCCAGAAGGAACATGGCATGGTGAGATCCATCTTTGGGCTCATTTCTGATTTCTGGGAATGTAAGATAATAAATTTGGGCTATTGGGCTAAGGATTTAACTCAGCTAGTAGTGTGCTTGTCTAGCATGTATGAACCCTGGGCTCAATTCCCAGCATCATATAAACTGAGTGTGGTGACACATGCACGCAATCCCACTATTTAGGAGGCAGAAGCAGGAAGATCAGGAGTTCAAAGTCAACCTGGACTACATAGTGAGTTTTAAACCAGCCTAGACTGTAGGGTTGATTTAGGCCACTATGTTTGTGGCCATTTCTATAATATCTTACTATATTCCTGCCTATAAGAATATAGCATTGGATATTTACTCATAATAACACTAATATCCAAGAATATAACAGTCAATACTAATGCAGTGGCTGATTCATGACAAGCCTTGCTCTAAGTACTTTTCTTGAATAACCTCATTTAATGTACACAAACACCTATGAAGAAGACACTATTATAGATCCACATTTTACAAAGGAAAATGATAAGCCTTTAAGAGGCTAAGTAACTTACCCAAGTTGCAAAGCAAGCAAATGATGTGACATGTACAGATTTGAACCCAGCCATCCTGGCCCTAGATCCAACCATTCAACCCTCCCAGTCACCCTAACCAATAATAAAGTCCCTGCCACTTACTGTGTGACCTTTCTATAGCAGGCTCATGCCAAGCCCTTTAGAAATAACTTCTCAGTTCCCCTGCATCCCAATGGAACAAGGATCATGAATCATTCTTGTTTACAACAGAAGAAAATGAGGTGCAGCAATATGAACCCAGAGGTCGAACACATTTGAACCCACAAGTGTGGCTTTAAGCCAACTCTCCTGCCTGCCTTATGCCACCTGAAGTCAAGATGAGGATACAAATAAAGAACACAATCACATGAGTCATCTTTCAAACAGAGACACTTATAAAGTGAAAGGAGTCACTCTTAGTAATTTCACTGAGACAGAAGGGATCCACAAGAACTATTCCAGCAACGCAGAACACGTGAACGCCCGAGAGATAAGAGCAGTAAAGCTGAGGCCCAACCTGTGAACAGTTCAGAGTTTCCCAGAGTGGGTGGCTTGGAGCAGCAGCTGTCCCATGGGACTTCCCCAGCTGCCAGGTCACAATCAAGGCTGATAGGATAGAGAAGGCAGACGTGCATAGCTCCAGGTCTGGGCCTCAGCATTGTGGGTGGAGCCCGCCTAGGGTGGAGGAGGAGTTCATCTGAGGTCAGAGGCTAGGCAGTCTTGGATAGAGTCCAGGGATGCAAAGACCTTGAACCCTCCAAGGTGTCCTATTCAGAATAGCCAGTGAGGAGCTGGGAGCTATGGCAAAGGGCCAAGTGAAAGTCAAATGAGGCAAGCAGCCTAAGATGCTGAGTTGTCCTCCAAGGTTCTGGGCCCACTGGACAAGACTCTACATAGTTCTTATGTGTTCAGCCTAGCTGTAGGGTCTCAGGCTAGTCCTTCTCTCCTCTAAGCATACTGAACAAAATGCACCTATTGATAACTGCCTCCACAGTATTCAGGATAATAAATAATCACAGCAGATAACAGTAAGCATGGACCATATGGCAGCACTTAGGAAGGTTACTGGAGAGAGGAAAATCCAGTCTGAAGTGTGTAGTGTGAATACTTTCACTTCATGGGTGGGGTGGGGAGGGGTAAGTAACTTGGCCCAAATTCCCAAAGGTAATCAGGGCTAAAGGTAGGTCTAGAATCTAAGTTCACTGTCCCTTAAAAATCTTGTTGGACCATTCTTCTTCTCTCCCCAGGTTCCTCAGAGCAGGCTACTCCAGAAGATCACCATTAGGGGCCTCAGTCCCTTCATGGGCAGTGAACTGATGGTACAGAGTCCAGGCAGGCACATCTCACACCAATTCTATCCATTTTAAGACTCAGTACTGAGCTTTGCAAATTAGTGTTTCCAGGCCTCATTTCCTGGAGGGTCCATTCCAATAGGCCAGAAATATAGGAATTATAAAACGAACATCACTGCCAACACTCCATCCATCAAAGAGAATGCCTCCATCTGATGCTGTGTCTTAACTCCCTTTAGCACTCTCCAGGCTCCCTCTGGAATAGAGCATAGCCTAGACACAAAGTCTTCTGTGGCCAGTGTAATCTACATGAAGAGCAGTTATCTGTTTTTAGGCACTCATGCTTTATGTTGTGAGCACCTTCTATTTCCGGCAAGGAACACAAGTTTTGTAGTGCATATTTATTTTCTGCATTGTGGTGTGTGTGTGTGTGTGTGTGTGTGTGTGTACATACCTATCCAATGGAATCAGAAGAGTAACCTAACGTGGTTGCAATGTTCTGAGAATGTGACATCCCTGTCTTCTGTCTTCATAACACCCTCAAAAGTCACGCCACGTGGGAACTGAACCTAACTCCTCTGAGTCTCAGGATCACCTAATGCAGAATTGCCCACCTACTTTCCTTGGGGGGGTTCAGGAGAACAGAGATTCTGCTGTGGTTTTTCTGACTTGCTGCTATACTGGGACAAGTTAAGGCCTTGGTTCCTTTAGATACTGGATATGAGTGAATATTAAATAAGATAATACAAGAGCCAGGCACAGTGGTATGCACCTGTAGCCACAGTTCCTCAGGAAGTAGAGGTAGGTGAACCACTTGAGCCCAGGAATTCATGGCCAGCCTGCAGATGATGATGACACAGGAGAAACGTGGCAAAGAACTGACACTTAAGAAAGATTTGCTGACTCAGGCAGCACAGGACCTTGTGTGGCTTGTCTGCTGCTACTCCCTGCCCCCACCCTAGATGTCTTGATCCCTTCTGGTTTGAATATGAAATGTCCTTCACAGGCGCCTGTAGGAGGGGAAGGAGACTTGGTTGCTAGTCGAATGACTTTGGAGGAGTGATCGGACTCTGAGGGCTCTGACCTAAGCAGTGGATTAATCCCTTAATGGATTCAATTTTGAATAAACTACTGGAAAGTGGTGAGCGGTGAGGCCTGGTTGGAAGAAGAAGGCATCTGAAGGCTGTCTTGCCCTCCCTCTCCCCTTCCAGTCTTTGTCTTCTCCTCTCTCTGTTTCTAGCTGACTGCCATGAGGTGACCTGTTTTACTCTGTCACGTGCTCCCTGCTGTGGAGTTCTCCTTTACCACAGGCTAAGAGTCAAAATTATAGAATGAAATGTCTGAGACCATGAGCCAAAATGCCAAGTAAATAACTCCTCCCTTTAAGTAGTTTTTTTCTCAGGTTCTTGTCATAGCTATAGAAAATATAATTAGCACAGGACTCAAGTCTAACACCAGTTCTGTGGGACTTCCTAGTTGGCAATGGTGACCGGAAGAGGTTTGGATATAACAGGTCTGGGACAGAGTTCGGTCATCATCTCCAGAAGACTCCAACAGAACCACTTAGGTAACTAATCTGAGGGTCATCCAGTGTCCACAGGGAACGTCTCCTGCTCCCAGTCCCCAGAGTGACCCTGTAGCTGCCATCACCTCCACCTCCACTGTAGGATGTGTAGAAGTGGAAGCAGCCCATGGGCATACTTATGTGTGCAGAATTGTAGGTCCAAAGGAACCAAGACCTTAACTGGTCCCAGTATAGCAGCAAGTCAGAAAACCCAGAGCAGAATCTCTGCTCTCCTGAAGCCCCCCAAGGAAAGTAGACTAGCTTGACCCACCATAGCGGAAAGAAACCGCAATCCTGGAGCAGGAAGGCTGCAAAGAACTCACTCAGTAAGTGACAAAACCGTTTCCTGCCCATCCCCTATCTCCAGTTATTCCCAACAGAGCCAAGCAGGCATCATGCATTCCTGTCACAGATCTAGGAAGTAAAGTCTAGCTGATGTCTTTGTGCTCCAAGGCACTTTGGTTCCTCAAACTACCATCCTTGAGAATGTACATTTGGGAGAAGGCATCATGCACAAGCCCAGGAATGCAAGTGAGGGTCAACGGGGCTTGCCTCTGTGGGCCAGGGTCCCTGCTGAGCACTGTGAATCCCTCCCGGGAGTCTCTTCTGCTTGCCTGCCCTCTCTGGAGTATACCCAGGCCCATCATGCCCATGGGGGCAGGAGTTCTCTCTGCCACATGCTGCTCATTCATTAAAAGCCCCTGATTCCTCCCTGCCATCTAATTATGCACAGCAGTCATAAAGAAGCTTTCTCCTTTACCAAAGAGGCCTATTTATATGACAAGAGAGCACTTCGCCCCCACAAGATTGAGTCGTCATTCAAAGCCTTGTTGGAATCAAAGCACCATCTCTTCAGAGATGCCTGGAGCCCCGCCTGTCTCTCCCATCCAGCTTGGCCCACTTCTGAGCATCTGTGTTTTCAAAAGTGCCACCCTGGAGTGGGCAGGATGTGGATGTTATTCCCCACTGCTGTGGTCCTTCACATCTTGTCGATGGAGTCACTCAACACATAGGCGGGCATCCTCTGAGCACCGTGGGTCATTACTACGAATCATAAAAATGAAAGATAAGCCCCCTGCCCTTATTGGGAGAAATAGCACTGAAAGAGGTAAAGCTGTTTGACTTTGTGACTGATTCCTAGCCTGATTCTATTGTCCACTGTCTGGGCAAGCTACCCAACTTCTCAGAGCCCTCAATTGCCTCTCTGGCAAAATGAGGTAACAATACCAACCTCAGAAGGTTGTTGGAGGACAAACAGGATACAGACATAAATACTGGTTTTTGCTGGCACTCAGGATGCACTGAAGGATCATACATGTGGACTTCACCCACATTCATGAATCCAGGAAGGCTCCCCGAGAAGTGCATTTTGAAGGATGAGTAAGAGTTGCTAGGCCAAGAAAGATGTCTCACAAGAGGGAACTGCATGTGTCAAGTGTCCATGGAGATCATAGGGCTCCGAGAAACACAGACACTGGAGGGAAAGGGCCGCCATGTGGGAGACAGATCTGCAGAGGTAGGTGTTGACATGGAAGTTGAACCATGGCCAGAACCCTCAGCTGTGATATCAAGAGCATCTCCTTGACCTTTTTTCTTGGTTGGTTTGGATGCTACAACCAGTGCCTGGAGGCCGGTGGAGGAGGGGAGGGAGCTTCTTTTAATCCTCTGTTTATTTACTCAGGCACTCAACACAAAGTGTTGAGGGTCTAATCACACTGTCCGAAGCGCAGTGGCATAGGCCCCAAGCCTCACCCAATCCCTTTTCCACAGGGCACTGTGACACCTCAGGTAGAACGATGGAATAGTGATTACAAGCCCCTCATTCAGTCATCCATTCAGCAACCATGACCAGAGCTAAATGAGATAACTCAGTATTCTCACTAAGTCCTTGATAAATGTCAGTACTTATTTTTATTAGGATTAAGTGGCAGGATGGTAAAAATTCCATCTCCAAAGCCCAATGCAATATCTCCAGAGGCATCTTAACCTGAGCAAAACTGTTCGCAGCTCCTCTCCTCCACCCAGCCCTGAAGAAAGTGCTGTGGCTCCCACTCTTTGTGCCAGCCCTAACTTGGACACCTAAAGACCCACCCCCAACTGAACCCCACCTATACATCTCTTTCTAGGGCTCCAGACACAGTAACTCAGGTCAAGAGGAGAAACAGGACTGAAGGTCATCTCAACCTCTGCTGTCTAACAGTCCATGGACCCAAATTGACATTTCAAATCTTGTAAATTAACTAATCAATTTTTATTAAGAAAATATGCAAACATATACAAGCTGCATCTTAAGGAACCAGTCACCTACTCATCACTCAACTCCAACAACCTCTGCTCTTTTTGCTTCATTTACAACTCCACTGACCCCATCCATCGGCCCATCTTACCATGAGGTACCAACAGTGTACAAATCCCAACACAGTTCAGTGCCAGTGGCGTTCACTAATTCATAAGCCTCAAGCACATCCATGAAGCAATCCCAAGGATAGAAGGATTTTGACATCTCTAATAGTATGGTGACCACTGAGGACAGTCATGATGCCTGCACAGATGGTGAAGCACCTCAGTCCTGGAATCAGATGGCCTGAGTCCCAATCAAAGCTGCCTAGATGTGTGATCTTGGTCAGGTCATTTAATCTATGTTTAAATTTCACATTAGAAAAGCAATCCTGATAACATATTTGTTATGAGGCTTAAGAAATAAAACAACATGGGCTGGAGAGATAGCTCAGTGGTTAAGAGCACCGGAAGCTCTTGCAGAGGACCCGTGTTTGGTTCCCAACACCCACATGGCAACTAACAACCATTTGTAACTCCAGTTCCAGGGGATTCGATGCTCTCTTCGGATCTCCGTGGGAACTGTACAACACAGGTGCACTTACACACATGCTAGCAATATGTTCATACACATAAAATAAAAATAATATTTTTTAAAAAGAAATAAAATCATGTATATTCATCACCCGGCACACAACATGCTGAAACCTTAGAAGTAGATAGAACCCTGCTTCTATGAGATGTGATTAATATCACTCATTTTGCAGATAAAGGGATGGAAACTCAGAAAGGTTCAATGAGTTGCCAGGGTCTCCTGCTTTCAGGTGACTGGGTCCTAGGTCCCTCTACTGTGAGCTCTCACTGGCTGACTTGAGGTCACTGGAATATAAGAAGCATTCTAGAATGAACCCAGGTGAGTAGTGGCAGGTGGCCCAGCACAGAGCATGTTTCCCCATCCTGAACCTGAACATGGATCTCTCTCTCTCTCTCTCTCTCTCTCTCTCTCTCTCTCGTGTGTGTGTGTGTGTGTGTGTGTGTGCGTGTTAGGGTGGAATCATTGAATGCAGTTCTACAAGACAAATCAGTCCTGGGGAGTGGGTGCACATCCCTGCCTCCAATTCCAGTTTGACAAATCTCATAACCAGCCTGGCATTTGATATAACCACCCACTCTATCTCAGCATGAGAGACAAGAAACTGGTCCACTAACTCTCAAGCTTCAAGCAATTCTAATGCCTCTTAAGATCATCCTAAAAAAATTTTTTTCCAATTTAAAGAAAAAAGGTGGGAAAAAGATTAATCAATCCAATTGCTGAGTGATGTTCAGACAAAGACAGCTGCCAGCCCATGGCCTGTGTGCACTGACAGGGGAAGATCAGGAAAGAGGGGCACAGTTCCTTTGGGATCTGCCTGGACTTAGGCTCTGCATAGCCCCTCCCTGGAGTGAGCAGGATCCCCCAGCCCCCACACTGCACTCCCCAACCACTGCAGTGCTGCAGGCTGGGGAGGCACCTCCCAGATCCGCAGGAACAATGGGCTGGGGAGGGGGCAGGTGCGGCTGGGAGAGCAGCAGAGGGCGGGGGCTGTGGCCACCCACACCAGGACAGGGAACTGCCAGTGGGATGTGCTGCTGCTGGCCTCAGTTTCCTGACTTTGGGGTCCCTGTGAAGCACAGAACTCTTTTTCTGATGGGATTTCCCTAATGCCGGGTATTTTAATTTCATTCTTTCAAGGCTGCTTGCTTGGAGCTCCTGGGAAACTGGTTAAGGTAACTGCTCCTGTCAAGGCCCTGCAGGTCAGGGATATACGATGCCTCTCGCAACCAACTTTCCCCACTTGAGATGCAGCACAAGAAGAGTGGAATCCTGACCAGCCCATCCCCTATGCGGAGGAAGCCTTGATTTACAGCTCTGGCTTAGAGAGCAGTCCCTCCTCTTCCTAGGCCCTACCCCTGGTCCTCTCATGCTCTCTCTCCCTTGCTCTCCATCTGAACCCTAATCATGCTCTGTGCTCTGACAGTGGCTCTGCCACATATGCGAAAAGCGAGTCTCAATCTTTCACAACCCCCCTACACACACCTCTGGCAAGAAGTGGACAGTGGAGCCTCCGCAGTTTCTCCCTCCTAAACCCAGAGAATCCTAGAGAATGGGGGCGGGGTTGAGAGACACCCTTTGGTCCGCAGCTGCAGCCCAGATCATGGGTCCCAGATCCTGGGTCCGGCCCGCAGAGGGTGGGGTAACTGGACAGATTCAAATCTGATTTCTCCCAGGCTCTCGCCCCCGCCTCACAGAGTCACGGAAATGAGCCTATGGGGACCCCGGGCCATCCAGCGACCGGCCGTGTACCGGGTCAGCGCTGGCCGGCATCCCCCGCACTGCGCCGGGAGGATGTACAGAAGGGGCGGTTCTCACCGGGACCGGGACTGGTACCCCGCTCTGACGGAGGCGCCAACCTACGGCGGGGACAACCAGGGAGCGCCAGGGGGTCTGCAGTCCGGGCTGCGGAGTCCTCACTCGGGCTGGAACTGAGCGTGTGACCGGAGGGCGGCCTCCAGCCCCTGGGCGCCCGGGTCCCACCGAGGCGCTGACCTCGATCCCGCCCGGCTCTGCAGGATGGGCCGGGGGCGCCCACTTTCCCACGGCCCTCGCCGAGGCTGCGGGCCGCTGTGCCGAGCGCGCCTCGTCCTCCCCGCCCTGCCGGCCCCGCAGCCGGCGGCCCCGCGCTCACCCCGGGGCCCCGTGTCACCGCCGCCGGCCTCCTTGTCCGCCATGGTCGCGCAGTCCCGGCCCACGAGACGAGCGTCGGCGCGGCGCCCTGCGAGTCCGTCCTGTCCCCCGCGGCGCTCGGGCCGGGTCTGAGCCGCTGGACAGCGGGAGCACCGCTCTGACGCGGCCGCGCAGCGCGGGCTCCTCCCGGCGCTCCTCCCAGGCCCGCCCCGCGCCCCGCCCCGCAGAGCCGGGCGGCGGGCGAGGCCGAGGAAGCCGGCTCCTCCCTAGGCTCTGAGCCGCGGTGGCCGCCCTTCCCAAGCCCCGCCCCGCCCCGACTCCGGCGCCGGGACCAGGTGCTCGCCCCAGCGCGGGCGGGGGACGGATGGGGCTTCGCCGAGTCCCTGCGGCCGCTCGGCTTTCGGGTCTCCAGGTTCCCCCAGAGGCAGCTCTGCTTGTCGGCCTGGCGCCTTCAGCAAGCACGGCACACACGGCACTCCTTCCCGAGGGTGTCCACACGAAGCCTCATCTAGGCCCTCTGTCCCCAGGTCCCACAGGAAGCATCCTAAGTGAGCAGGGCCCAGCCCCAGGCACCCCCATCGGTGTTCCCCTTCAGGGCGCCTGCATGACTCCATGGCAACTCGGACCCAGGGAGGCGCTTGCTGCAGAGGCTGTATTCCATATATGGGATGCATCCCAGCCCCTTAGAAGTCTGAGAGAGAGAGAAAAAAACCATTAATAATTAATAATGCAAGGTTTCCTTCCAGGTGAATGACCTCCAGCGCTCGCGCTCGCTCTCTCTGTCTCTCTCTCTCTCGCCCGGCACCTGTTTAAAGCCTGGTTAGGGTACCCCAATACCTCCACCCTATCTTGGCAAGGGAAGTAATAACACTCTGTCATAGTTATTGGATACATCCCCAGTGCCTGGCGCTGTATTCTGAATGCTGAACATCTTTTTCTCATAGCTGTCAAATTCTGTGTATAAGAAAAACCTGTCATAGCAGACTTAAATGATTTCAGTATCACACAGAGCAAGCGAATGGTTGGCTAGGATTCCCACTTAGGAGATAAGCACTATCTATCCCTCATTTCCTAAGATGGGCAGCATCTCCCCGAGAGGCACCTAGGGGGAGCCACTGGGAGAGTGAGTGATAATAAGATGAAGCTGGGGAGGAGGATGTAGCTCAGTGGTAAAATTACCATGTAGCATTCCTGAAACTTGTCTTCTGTCTGTATGAATCTTGAATGCCGGTCCCTGGTTGTGTGTGAAACCATGATCAAATTATGCAACCTCTCTGAACCTCAGTGCCATCCTCTGAGAAACAGAGCAGAGGGACTCTTTTTCAAGACTAAAGAGGATTAGGTGTTGATGGCACTTGGGATCTCACATATGAAGCAGTTCAAAAGTCTGAGCATCTTTTTAATAGAGGCCAAGGTCAGAGGTGCAGGGCAGTGGTCGTGGTGGAACATGGAAGATATCTGCAGTGTAGACTGTGTTCTCATGAGCACCTTTTCCAACCACAGCTGTTTCCTTATAAGGGTAACATCCCACCACTCAGAAGCTGATCCAAGAGACAAGTTCCCCGGCAAGGCACTGGAGGCCAGGAGCACGAGGCACCCAAAAGCAGACGGGGTTTATACACTAGTTTACACACTAGTGAGCTCCACTCATCCTCATCTGAAGTCTGTCCCAAGAAACCTTCCTGCCCACCCTTCCTTCACCACCACTGCAAGCTGCTTTTCTCCACGTCTGCCACACTCCTTTGCTCCCTTCCTCTTCCAGCCACACCTGGGCATCCTTCAAGGCCACAATCCTCTGACCCCACCCACAGCCTCCTGTGGTGTTCAGCACACCCAAATGCTTCTGTTTCACACCGCCCCCGCCCCAGCAGTTCACCTCTCCTCTCTCCATCTGCAGAAATGCCCACCTCTACCTCCCTGCAAGACTCCAGACCCACTGAGCGTCTCCCAAGGGTGGCTCCTGAGCCTCTCACACTCGACTAAAATCCATCCCTCCCTCCTCTCTTTCTTCTGGAGTCTCAGGTCCCTCATGGGAAGGGACTGCACCTCATCATACCCTGTCTCTTTCCTTCAGGGACCTGATCCTGGCATCAGGACATAGGCCCTGGCAGCCTGTCAGAACAGCAGCAGCTCACATCTGCTTCCTGCTGTGGAAAGGCCCTGGGCACCATCTGCCCTCACCGGCACCCTAGCCATGGTGACATGAGGGCATGTGCACAGGATAGGAGATGACATGCAGGCCCCAGTGCTGGGGGCAGAGAGAGCAGTTTTGATTTTCAAGGAAGCATAAAAGGCAATGTGTGCTCTGTCTTGCTCTTGTTCTCATGAAATTAAAAAGTGCCTTGGACTGAGAAGTAAGAACTTTACCCAGTGAGTAAAGTTACTCTGCTGGCAAGTCTGATGACCTGGATTTGATCCTCAGGACCCACACGGTAGAAGAGGAGGACTGACTTCTGCAAAGTTGTTCTTCGACTTCCACATATACACTGTGGGGGTGCGTACACACACACACACACACACACACACGCACGAAGGCAATAAGAGAAATGCCCTGGTGAGTACATGCTCTGCCAGCCAGGTACCATCATGGGCTCACCTCCTTCTCCTAACAGCCCTGGTCATTCCACAGGAAAGGAGATGGGGCTGTGCAGCTGAGGTACTTGTCGTAAGCAGCAGAGCTGGGTTCAAGGATAGGTCTACCTCCATGGTTTTCACCATCAAGGTGACCCCCTCCTCCCCTGACCTGTGCAGTCAGCCAGAGTGAGATCATCACTCTTGCTGCCAGGTTGTTGTTTGAATCTAATATGCCCTCAACAGGCTTGCGTTTTGGACACTTGTTCGCTCGCTGTGGCACTGTTTTGGGAGGCTGTGGAAGCTTTCCAGGCCTAGCTGCCAAAAGAAAATCACTGGGGGTGGGTCTTTTGGGGGTATATGCTATATCTGCCCATTTCCTGTCTCACTCTGTGCTTCCATCCGCTATGACGGGAACCACCTCTGCCACCCATTTCTGCTGCCTCGAGCTGAGCGAGCTGCTCCACCATGCCCTCCCGCCCTTGATGGACTGAAACCACGAACCAGAATGAGTCTCTCCTCCCTTTTTATTGTGGTCAGGCGTTCTGGTCACAGTGATGCTAAAGTGACTAGTCGACCGTGGCCATGTGGCTTCCTCAACCCCTTCCACAAAGTCACCATCACCTCAAACACACAAAGGCGTCCTTAATTTCAACACACTAAATCTGCCCCCATCCCCAGGGACACATCTCCCATCTTCCAAGAGAATCATGGATCTGTCTCTCTATTAGCTTTCAAATCTCCCTTCCTGAGACCTCTCTATAAAAGCTGCCACCTCATCCCCTGGGAGGGAAGCCACATCTGCACAGGACCCCGGGCAAGAGAGGAAGAGAGCCCAGGGCCAGTGGGACCTCAAGGGAGCTGGGGTTAGCTCAGATCTAAAGACTAAGAGACCCACGTGACAAGGTGATTCTGTACCTGTAAAATGGGCTTGGCAACTATAACTAGCACAATTATGGCTGTTAACACATGTAACACATTCAGTTGAGGGCAGGGCCAACTGTACACAATAAATGTAACCCACTGCATTATTACTGAATTTACACATTTGGACAACAAACACCTTTTCCCTCTGCATCATGGATCTAAGCAAATTTTTCATGGTTAATAAAGATCCATGGAGAAGACAGAAGCCACCAATGGAAGCTTTAAAGGTTTTTATGCTGAAAACATACTAACACTTACTCAAATCTGAGCTTTCTGTAGGAAGCGTGAAGAAAAAAACCTGTTTGAATTTTCTGATATGCCACCAGACTCTTGCTATAAACAAAACACCATAAAAGTGACTCCAGCACTCAGGAGACAGGCAGGTAGATCCCTATGAGTTCAAGGCCAGTTTGGTCTACACAGTGAGTTCCAGGCCAGCAAGGCTATACAGTAAGACTGTCTCAAAAGAGAAAAGAAAGAAAAAGAGAAGGCAACACCTATACAACAGGACCAGGAGTCAGGTGTACTAAGGGGGGGCATAAAACTTTTCAGGGAAAACCCAAGCCAGGTCACACTTCCTGACCTCTCGCCTTTGAGGCCTTCTAAAAACCAGCCTCAGAGGCAAACCCCGCTGACCAATGTAGACATACTTTCCCCTTGGTTCTTGTCCCAGCTGGTGTGAATCAGCCTCTCCGTTAACATTCCTAAGCACACTTCACATATACAGCCTGTGCTGCAGGGTGACTCGTCCGGGGCAAAATTTCAAGGGCTAGAGGAAGTGATTTTTCTAAATATCACAGTCACTCAGGCCTGCAATGTAAACTTTAGACAGGCCTGCACAGGTGATAGAGGGTTATCCAAATATTTCTCAGAAGTATTTCAAACAGCAGAGGGATCTATGATTACTTTCACAGCAGCCTTCTCAGAACTGTTCAGTCCCTGGACCTGCAGAACTCCTGGCTCATAGTAAGACAGGACATTTGAGAAATTGCATCTCAAGGGGATGTGTGCAAAATGAGAGTCAGGGGTCAGAGAACTGAAACAAATGATTGTTTTTAGCCGGCTTCAAGGACCCGCTGATGGGGACAACCAGCGTTCTCATGCTGTGCACTTCCCTTTCCAGCTTAGTCAGTGCCTGGCTCGCAGTATGTGCTCAGTAGGCATTTCTGGAAGAAATGAATGGATGGTTCAGTGTATCCACATAATGGTGCGAAAACCAGCTCCCAGAAGAGCTAAATCTTTTGATAAAAGCCACATGATTGGGGAACTATCAAGGGCCAAGACCTCTGCCTCCCTGCCTAGCTTGATTTTCACTGTCTCCTCTACCAGATGCTTAGTGGGAGATGGCTTGTGCCATAGTCATAGGTACCCAAGGAGTAAATAGTAGATGAAGAACATCTGTATAGTCTGGTCTTGGTAGAATATCCAGGTCTATTCTGCTTCCAGCCCAGAGCCTGTGCAGGACCATGTCCCCAGTGTCTAGCCTGGTACCTGATGCATGGCAAGGAATGTGTTGAATATGTGAACAAATGGACCAACCAGAAGACAAAATATCAGTTTACAAAGCATGCTCACACCTCTCCTCCTACCAAATCAAATCTCAGGACGGACAGGAAAGCACTGCTATCCCCAGCTTTGTTAAATGTGAAAACAGCAGCCCATGAGACCCCAAGTAGTCTTCAGGCTGTCACTGTGAGGGGCTGCTTTATTTAAAGATTGCATGCACATTTTGCAGTCTATTCTATGAGTTATCTATGCCTGTTTCTTAAACAAAGCTAACATCTCAAATTTCTATTAATTGCTTTTAAAATGTATTATCATGGAAAATTGTAAGCACCCACAAAAGTAGGGAGGATACAATTAATGATCCCCCAGGCACCCATCACCAAATTACTTAACTTAAAAACAAGCTCTGTAAGGAAAATAGACTCACCCAGAAAGAATTCCCAGCAGCCGGCATCTTTATACTTCAAGTCAGTATGACAATTTAATTTCTAAAAATGACTAACTGCTAGTGGCCTCAAGAGGGAGACGCTGAAGGTGGTGAGTGAGGTCAAGTCTCTAGCTAGAAGTCTTGCAGCCAGAAGAGACAAAGCCTGATCTGCTTAGTTACCACGTGCTCCTGCATAGGGCCCCAGCGCTAAGGGCTGTAAAATGCATTGACCCAATGGGCCTAGGGTCTCTTTTGTTTTATTTATTGGTGTCTGCAAATTTGTGTAGGTGGTGTGGTGTATGTATGTATGTATACTTGTATGTAATGTGTGTATGTGTTTGGTGTATGTGTATGTAAGCTTGTGTGCACACTCATAGATCCTCCTTTTTTTTTTAATTTTCTTTTTTGAGACGGGACTTCTCACTGAATCTGGAGCTCACCATTTTGGCTATACTGGCTGGCCATCAAGCTTCAGAATCTGTCTGTCTCTGCCCCTCAGTGCTGTGGTTGCAGGCACAGGTTGGCCACACCTGGCTTTTTACATGAGTGCTGGGATCTGATCTCAGGTTCTCATGCTTGCACAGCAAGCACTTTATGCACTGAACCACCTCCCCAGTCCCCTTGGCCTCTGTCTCTTAGGTCTCTAGTTTTCATTGAAGTTATAGGATTTTTAGAAGCACCCCACTTTTGATAATCCAGTCACCTTTCCCATCATTCTCCCCTCTACCAAATACTTTCTGGAGCTCCATACTGTGCTGAGACATGGAATCCATCCAGACATGGACTCAGCCATGTAGAAACACCAATCTTGGGGGTAGGGAATGGGTGTAAACAGACAGATATGACTAAAATCCTTGACAGCTCCCTAGCATGAAAAACTTATAAGGAGCTTGTTCCAGTCCCACCTAACCTCCATCTTCTCCGTTAGGAAGCAAGGAGTAGAGAGCATAAGGTCTGGGTTGCAAAGTTAGATTATATGTGGATTTGAATCAGGTTCTATCCTTTCCTAGCTGTGTGTCCTTGAATGAATCACCAACCCTCTCTGATTCACTCCTAAAAGAGTTGATAAAGGTCCCAGATACTAAATCCTCTGGAATATTCTATTAGATAATGTTTAACCCAGTTTCTGTAACAAAGGAAGCTCTCCATCAACACTGGACATTATAATTGGCTATTACCCATAACTAGTTCTCAATAATGAGTCCCAGTCTGCCCTAGCAAAATAGAAGACTTGCAAGAGGGCACATACTTACACGCCCACAAGGATGTTTTAGGGAGTGTTTGTTTTTGTTTTGCAGTGCTGAGAATCAAATTCAGAGCCTCACACCTGCTAGGAAGGCACTCTAACACTGAGGCACATCCCCGGCCTTGTGATATTTTTCTTAACCAGCCTCTCCATAGAATGTCTATAAATCTGTAAAATAAACAAAATTTTAAAACAAACAACTTCTTAAGCCTCCTCTGCTCGGCTGGCATGGGGATGTCAGCCGCGTGTAAGCAGAACAGCCTTCCACCAGTGGAGCTGGGACAGACGCCCTGTTGTTTCCCAGCTCAGCACTGGCACTTTGGCACGATGGCACACATTCCACAATCCTGAAAACCCACGGCATGGGAGCTGGAACGACTAGAGAGGGTAGTGGGTAAAAGCAAGCCCCGATCTTGACCAGCCTTGCTGGTCTTCTTGGTGGATAAGCAGTGAGGGAACCCAGCAGGTCACGGAGCATGCAGTGAGCACTTCGTTAACTCAAGTGAATGGCATCAGGCTCTGGCACGTGCTCACTGTGTAGCACTGGGCAGGTCACCTTTGATGCCTAGCCTCCCCTTCCCCTACCATTGAATGATGGTGAAAACCATATTTATTCTCCTGCCTCATCCTGCTTGTCATAGACATGGGGTAGAAATACAACTCTGTCACTAATTAGTTTGAGATCCTCATGACTCTAAGCCTCACCATCCTCATCTGTAAATTGTTAATAACTATCCCGTCTACTTTCCAAGACTGTCATGAAAACTTCATAAGGTCATACACATAGAATGGCACATAGTAGGTGTTCAGTGATAGGGAATGTATGTGCTACGGTTGAGAATGAGTACATCCCCATGTTTAAGGCCAACATAGCACTCAGGATCAGTTCCCCTCTGTGTTTGCTTGTTTTATGCTGAGCCAAGAACACAACTATGTAGTTTACCTCCACAAGGGAGAAGCCTCATGCACAGGACAGAGGGAAACACGGTGGGTTTAAGGGCCAGCTCTCTCAGGGGTCAGCTGCTGCAATTTCAGCACCAATGTCCATGCAGCCAATAATGCCCCCGGGTCCTGCCAATGGCCTTCCCAAGCTGGCAGGTGGTAGGGAGGAAGGGAGAGAGAAGACGCTACCCCGACCCCATTACACCTGACATCTCCATCTGTCAAGTGAAGGAAACATACTATCCCATTCATTCCCAGCCTCACTATGAGGCTGTGACGAGCTCTGGATGAAGGTGAGAAAGTTCTGTTTACTCCATAAATTTGTCTCATTATATCTATTTCCTATTTTGTTTCATGTCCAAATAAAGGTCTGAGATTACAGTAAGATTAGACTATCGGGTGGGTGGAGGGGGAGACACCAACAGAATTTTAGCACATTAAATAGTAAATTCAAGTCTCCTGTGTTCTACAAGGTACAAAAATTGGAGATAGGAAGAAAATCCGATGAGGAAATAAGTTGTATTTTTGTGATTAGCAGTGTTTGTGTGTGTGTGTGTGTGTATTGCTGGTGTGTGATATGTCTATAGTGCCTCACAGTCCTGGAACTCAGCAGTCACAAGGAAAATGAAAAGTTAAAGAAGCGCAAAAAAAATAATTAATTCTTCTCAATGATGGAGGCTTATGAATACACATGGCCAAATTCACAGTAAACAGGGGAAATGATAAAATAAAAACATCTAATGGCAAGATAGTGGAACCTACAAATAGACACATAGACTATGGCATATCTAACATTTTAAACACATTAGGGATTTGATGTGGTGGCACACACCTATAATCTTTGTACTCACAAAGCTGAGGCCGGAGGATCTAAAGTTTAAGTCCAGCCTGGACCATAGCAAGACCATTTTTTCTAATCAGACCTTTTAAATTAATTAATTAGATCAATTAATCATTCTCTTATAAATTTATTCTATGTCAAAAGAAGACAATTACATAATTATATAATGTGGACAATTGAATAAAATTATAAAATAAATATGAAGGAGATAAAGCAACGTGGGAAAATGTCACACACTCCTACGTGACCAAAAGAGAAAACTCATGATCCTCAAGCTCTGCTTGTACAGGGCCAAATACCAGGAGGTAGACATACCTGTGGACTGAGGTGATGGATAATGAGGGGTGTCTTGTCCCATCTGGGCTTCTGTTTGGGCTGTATTATTGTTTTCCTGCCTCCCTCTTTCTCTGAGCTCTTGTCTGGAAACCAACATCTCTCACTTGCTGGCCGGGCTGCGCTGTGTCCTGCTCCACCACAGCTCTGTTCTTGCTATTTGGTAGTTGCTCTCTCTTGATATTGTAGCTCTTATAAGTGCGTTGATCAGAGTGTAAATGGACTCCAGCAAATACTTATGATCAATGCAAACACTGCAACTGAAGGCTGGGCCCAAGGAATTTCACACTTGGACAGGAAATGTCAGTCCCTACAAAGGACTTCTGGGGCCCCAACTGTGAGCTCAGAATGGCCACCTTTTCCAGGGCCTGCTTTTCAGGGTTCATGGGTTCTGAGTACTTCCTATACCGGGTGACATTTACTTTACTCCCATCTCCCTTGACCTATAGTCACCTCTCAGCCTAGTCAGCCTCAGTCGGTGGTACCTTTGGGAATATTCACATGCTCAAACTGCCAGTTATTCTGAAGGATTCACAGATCCAAATGATAGGGGTTCCTTCAGTCATCTGCTCACTTGCACACTAAACTAGGCACATGTTAGGAACAAACCGGCACCAGGTCATGATAAATACAACAGTATGAAAATGGTCTCTGCCTAAAAGAGACCAGAGTCTCCTTGGAGAGATAGAAAGCAAAAGAATATGACTGCCTGTGAACTGAGATAGAGTTGTTCTGGCTACAAAGCTGTGTCAGTATCCAAAACCAATATTTACTGAGCACTGAAGAGATGCCAGGCATTACCTTTGGACATCTCCAAAGAGTATATGACTGTATAGATTATGCTTGAGTCACCTGCTTTCCCCACAACCCCAGACAAGGGTGACAACATTATTCTCCCATTATAAAGCAGGATGTGGAAAGATTCTATAACTTGTTCAAGGAGGTTCAGTGTTCTAGTTTGCTTCTCTGTTGCTGTGATAAACACCATGAAAAAGGGCAACTTGGGGAGGAAAGGGTTTATTTATGTTACAAGTTACAGCCCAGCATTGAGGGAAGCTAAGGCAGGAGCTCCAGACAGCAGAGACCACAGAGGAACACTGCTTATTGGATTGCCCTTCTGACTTCCTCGGCTTACTCACTAATGCAGCCATTTTCACATGCCCAAGGATGTTACTGTGCCCAGGGCTCTGGGCCCTCCAACATCAATGAGCAATTTAAGAAAATGCCTCATAGCCATGGCCAGAGACCAATCCGACTGGGGAAATTCTTCAGTTGTGGTTCCCTCTTCCCAGATGACTCTAGGTTTGTGTCAGGTTGACAGCTGAGCCGTGAGTCAGTAAAGTATGAGGCCTGGGACTCTGGCAAGGCCTGTCCACTCCAGCACTCAGGCTGAGAACCAGGCAGATTTGATCATAATGCCTAAGAAGCCATCAACAAATAATAGGGAGGAAGACACACAACTCCCAGCGTTCTCTATGGACTATGATCTGAGCCTGGTTTGTCCCTGCCAAAAACTGGTGTTGAGTTATTCCCCACTACAAAGCATTACAAGAGCAAAAACTTAATCATAGTATAACACTTAGATGTGAGACCTTGACCAAGTCCATACCATGCACAAGGATGGACAAACATGTTTGCATGAAAGGAAAGAATTACTTGTGGGCTGATACCTGAAAGGAATGTAGGCTGTGTAGGTCAGGTTAGGAGTTGTTGCCTGAGGTCAGTTTCCTCCCACATGATTTTGGGCACATCATGTCACGTCAGCTTCTTAAACCTGTAAAATGGGGGCAATCTCTGTGCCTACTTCACTGAGACATTCAGAAATTATAAATTAACACACGTGTAGAACAGTAACAGATACAGAGCAAGTCACAATGAAATGTCATCTGCCGTTGATTCTAGGTGATGGGAAGACATAGCCACTGTCAGTCTACCTGCAGCGTACTTATTAAGTACTCATTATACAATATATGCATCCTGAAGACTCCTTGCAATCTCTAGCTGCTGGCGGCGGGGTGGCACATAGGAGAACTGTGATCCTGAGGATAGGCTGGGCAGCTTCTAAATAAGTAAATGGCTAGAAGACGAGGTGCTGGTGTGCTGCATGTACTATCACATTAGGCGCAGGGATCTCTGCAGAGTGAGATTGAGATTTTTTTTTCCCTCTATATTCCCTGCCACACACATTTTAACAGACGTTTTTTCTTTCATACTCAGAACTGACAAATGAGTCTTTTTAACACTGAATCAACAAAAGCAAGAGCAGTAGCTTCATGACAAAGACAGGATCCAAAAGGCCAGGTGCTCAACACTGTCCAGGGATGGGGCCTTGATGTGTGGATTTCAGCCACTTCAGAATCTCCCAAATCACCCTCCAATCAACACCTGCCTCGGTTACCACTGCTCACCCTTGTCCAGCCCTGAGTCTCCATCCTTTCTGCCTGTGTCCACACCTCCTCTAGGCAATGCCCCATGACTCCTGGCTATCTTTTGTGGACTACCTACTTTACACCAGGCTCTAGGATAACTATCATCCTGGGTGACCTCTGAGCTGAGATCCTGAGAACAGGCGACTTACCCAGAACCACCCAGGAAGGAGGTGGCGGAGCTGGAATTCTCACCTCGAGTCCAAGGTTCATCTTCAAGACACAGGCACACAGGGGTTACAGGATATGGTCTGGGGCCAGGTGGGGTGGAACATGTTTCCTGGTTAGACTCCCAGCCTAGCGATCATCTGGGTGTTAACTATGCAGTGTGTTTGTGTACATGTTTAGGGCTGTGTTTTAGAGACGAGAAAGAGAACATAGTTATAAAATGGTATTCAGACTCTAAGGATAGCCACACATGGAGCTTACTCAGGTTTTTTTCAAGGAATCAGAGAACCTAAATATATATATCATATGCCAGAAATTTGAGAGAGATAGTCAGTAGAAAAGGTTGATCTTGGGAATGCTTTGTGATAGATGGAGGCAGAGGCAGACCTGGGGAGATTCTAGATTCTTGTTTATGACCACAAATCCTGGAAGTTAAAGACCAAGGTCCTTTGCAGCAAAGAATAAGGGGAGATGGACACTGAGAGCCCCACTGCCTTTAACCGTACTGAGCCTTGATTTGCAGAGTGGAAGGTATACGCTTTGGTGGACGTTGGTTGGTGCTGCTTCCCAGCATCCATTCCTCGTCTGCTGCCATGGCACCTGCTCTGACTCAGAGGAATCACCTCCTAAGGAACCCAGAAGCCTATCCTCCCCGCCTGGTTAATCTGCTTCTCCAGTGATTCTATAAGTTGTCCACATTCTTCTAGTATATTATCTTTTATTGTTATCATCATCATTGTGTGTGCATGACATATGTGTGGACACACACATGCCACAGAAGATAACTTTGATTCTCTCCTTCCACCTTTACTTAGGTTCTAGAGATGGAAGGCAGGTCGTCGGGTTTACACAGAGACTGCTTTTACCTGCTGAGCCATCTTGCTGACTCTTAGTACATTTTTTGTAGATTCAATAGCCAGATCTAGGCTCTGTTGCTTGTAATCAAATAACTCTAACCAACTGCTCAGATTCAAGGGCACTGAGAGCCCCATTTCCCTAAGCTGACGGCAGCCAGGAGAGTGAATAGAGTCCCAGAGGCCAGAACACAGGACCAAGAGTCAGAGCCTGCAGTCTTAGCCATCTTCTGACAGTTGTGTGACCTTGGAGTAGTCACTTGGCATCATGCCCTTGCTCCAAGCAGATACTAGTAAACAAGCACATGAATGACATCTCTTGAGAGGAATGTCACACTCTAGTCAGGGCTTATAATATGCCATAAGCCACCACCAAAGTTCAAATCATACACGGCCTAGATCTGTTTTCTTATTTATAAAAGGAGGGTACTAACAATGTTCCATGGTCTTTTGGTAATTACACAGATCTGTGAAGATACCTTCCACTGTCAATACCACAAAATTCACAGGATTCACATTCCCAGTATCTGGAAGAAACACTATGTATTTTCATATCACAACAAAATAAATGATATTAAGTGATAAATGTATATAGCCCCTCTGTGGGTTCTGTGGGCATACTTAGTGCTTGAGTCTCTATATTAACATGGGAAAGCTGGATATATGTGCATAAAAGGGAGTTAATTCTCAGGAGCGTTATAAAAGAAAATAAAGATCAATAAATGTTTAAAAGCAATCTTGAGAGAAAAGGTAAAAAAGGAAAATGAAAAAGAACAAATCCTAAGAAGTTAGTGAACCTGGTGAGAGTGAGGAAAGATGAGCACAGGCCAGGGTAACAAGCCAGTACACAGCATTCCTCTATAGTCTGTGCCTTAGTTTCTGTCCTGAGTTCCTCCTTGACTTCCCTCAGTGAAGAATTATGACCTGGAAAGTGTAAGATAAAATAAGCTCACTCCTCCCCAAGTTGGTCAGTGTTTTTATCACAACAATGGAAAAGGGAAGTTGGACAGTTCCCTGCTCACTTTCTTGAGATGGTACAGGCAAGGTGTAATTTTCTCTCAGCTATCTTGGGGTGCTGTGCTAACACTTATTTGAATACTACCTGGTAGCCATTTTTTAAACGGTTACATACAAATATTTACTAAGTTCCTCGTGTGTCTCAGGGGCTATGCTCTGCTCCCGACCACATAGCTTTTATCACCGTGTTCTGGCAGTACAGCCTAAGGGACTTGACCTGTCCCTGCCTTGCTCCCCATAACCGCTCCTCTTCAGCCCCACAGGCACATCCTCCATACAGCCACTATCATTTCTGGCCTGATGACTCTTCCTTGATCTCCCTGGCTCTAGTCCCAACCCCCTACTCACAATCCACTTATTTTACCCTGTTGCCAAAGTATCTTTCAGTAAGATGCAAATCTAATCATGGCTTGCTCCCATTTTCAGTCTTGACCTCGTCCTCATCCCTTCCTAGATGAGGTCATAATAATGCCAGCATTCTTAATATCTGAGCTACAACCTAACCCACAACCCCTCCATCTCCACAGCCTCTACATCTCATCTGCCCCCATTCACACTGCCTGGAAACCACGCCTTATCTATGAGTCACCAAGCATGCCTGGCTTTCTTACAAAGGATGCCAACTCTGCTGTCTCCCTCACCCCCAGGATCTCCTTTTGACCTTCAATACTCCTGTTCCAACAAAACTCAGCTGGCATCACTGGCTGCCTTACGGAAGCCTTCTCTGGCCCGGGAGTCATTTGCCCTTGCCTCTGCAACTCCTGAAGCCAACCCTATCTAAAGCATGTCTCTATTTTCAGTAGTCATTTCTTCACTTATGTCTCTGTCACCCACCTGTCGCCATCTTAAAGACAATAACAGCATCACAGTCAACTCTAACAAAGTTCTTGACATGTGTAGATGCACAAAGCGTTGTAGCTGGTGAAGAGATGTCAGGGGATGATGACATACACTCTGTTTAGGACAGGAGGTTGGAATGGCTCCACCATCTAGATATTCAACTTGAGCTCACACCTGGTAGAAAACTGCAGTTTCTGGATACATTCATCTTTTTCTAGCCCCTGGCACATGTGAGTCAAGAGAAGACAAGTTATCTTTTAGCTACTATTTTTAAAAAGGAACTATCTGGGCTAAGGAGATGGCTTAGTACATAAAGGCACTACTATTAAGCCTAATAACTTGAATTTGATCCATGGGACCAACCTGGTAGAAGGAAAGAACCAAGTCCCAAAAGTGTTGGACTTACACACACACACACCATGATGTACATACGCATGTGTGCACACACGCATAAACAGATAAATAAGAAAAATTTAAATGAACTATTTTCTAATCAGTAAAACCTGATCATTGTGAAACTACAAAAATAAATGTAAGGAATAAACTAAAATTAATTATAAACACATCACTCAGAGACAGCACTGTGACACTCTGAAGTTAGTCTCTGCAGACCTCGTCCTGTATATATATATTATATTTGTCTTGATAGCATGACGTAATACAGTCTTTCCACAACGACAGGGCACCAGCTTCCCAGAATCAGGGTGGAGCTGCCGCCAGAGTGTAGGACTGGGAGATCCTCTATAAGGAACCTTGGCCCAGGCCAAACCCATAGCTGGCCATTGTCCCAAATTGGGACCATTTCAGGCAAAGACAAAGAGGCCATTTTTCTTCTCCTCATGTACACAATGTGTTCCAAACTTGGGAATTTTTTTCTGGTTTATGAGATCCCACTCAATAGAAAAGACCATCTGAGGTTTTCCAAGAAAGTCAGGCTTATACACAGCATAGACAGAAACTTTATTTTCATCCAAAATAACCACGAATTATGAAAGCCATTGTCTGGAAGCTGAGGGAACAGTGGGCTTTTGTGGAGAAAGAGCATGAGCAAGACCAATATGCTAACAGGACCTCTGAGTTCCAAGGGGGCTCCGCAGAGCCACTCTCACTCCTGGCATCCTTGAGTAGGAGCTGGTGCTACAAAGCTGGGGCTAAGGGTCACAGGTAAGCTAATGTCAGGAGTGTCAAGCTAATGTCAACGATGAACTCCTTTAATTTTGCATGTGTGGATGTGATGTGTGTGCACATGCAGATGTATGGGCAGGTGCAGTCCACCTGTGCATGAACATGTAGAGGCCAGAGGTTGACATCCAGTATCTTCCTCTATTGCTCTCCATGTTATATTGTGAGACAGGGTCTCTCACTGAACCTGGAACTTACCAGTTGGCTAGGATGGCTGGCCAGTGAGCTCCAGGGATCTGTCTGTCTGTCTCCCCCATCCCCTAGCACTGGGGGTTACAGGTGTATGCCACCATACCTGCCTTTTGTCTGATTCTGGGGATCCAAACTCAAGTCCTTGTGTTTGTATAGCAAACACTTTACATCGCTTCAGTCCTTGAATTCTTTTAAAATCCACTTTGGAAAAAGCTCTTGAGCTCGTACCACCCTGCAGAAGTCATCACTATGCTACATGACTCTATTCTTTGATTCAGAAGCCCCTCAGGCAGCCATCTACTACAGGTTGCAAAAGGCTGTCATTGGGCAATGATTGACAGATGCAAAATGTTGGCAACAATACAAATGGTCATTCAAAGACAAGTTGAATGTAAAGTATGAGTTCACTAGATGTAATTCTGCATGTCCATAGAAAGGATAAGGAAAATCTCTATGAACTGACAGTAGGACCTTCTAGGGTCTATACCACTGTGTTAGTTACTTGTCTTGTTGTGTTAAAATACTCAACCAAAACAACTTAGAATGAAAGTATATTTTGACTCTCAGTTCCAGGGTGTAGTCAAGTATGATGGGGGAGAAATCACAGCAAGATCACGAGGTCACGCCACATCCACAGTCAGGAAGCAGGGCAAGATGAGAGCTGGAGCTCAGTCCTCTCTCTCCTTTTTACTCAGTCTGGAACCCCAGTCCTGAATGGTCAGTCACTCACATCTAGGGTGGGTCTTCACACCTCAATAACCTAATCTCTTAGGTGATTCTAGACCCTATCAAGATGGCAATATCAGCCATGGCTATTATTAAACAAAAGAAGCAAACAGCAAAACCCTATCTCGCCACGGGGCTGGGCCTTGATTTGTTCCACCTGGAAAGAAAGTGATTCCAGTTGAAGAGGAGCCAATAGTGTTCCTGGGTGGGCTTTACTCTTCTCCGGGAAGCTCTTCAAGATACCCGTGATCCAGATGCTGGCACCTGACTGGGCCAGCCTACACTCATTCTGTGATACCTGACTCCCTTCTTGGGGAGGGGGACACCCAGAAGAAAGTTCTTGGCTCCTCCTGTAGGCTCTGAAAACAACATTAAAATCTAACTCAGATGATGATTCAGTTGGCTCGGCCAGGCTCATGGGAATCCCCTTCATTTAATCATGTTTCTCTTCAAAAATTGCTCTTGCTGAGAGCAAGAAGCACTCACCGTTCGTGTATCTGTGGCTCAAGCAATCTCTCATCTGTTCTGGCCTCCTAATTTAATAAACTAACCGTTTTGTAAAGAGACTTCTTTTCAAAAAAATGCCAGAGATTTATAAAGAAAAAGCTAACATGGCCACACACAGGGCCTCCAGGGATTTAGAGGTTTGCGTCTACCAGTCAACCTCAGAAAGATCCAACAGGCTGACATCCAATCCAGGCTGTGGGTGAAGGGCAGACTGCAGGCCCCTCGAGGCTGGAGGCCTCTGTCTGCTGAGGTCTTCCCCTGCTCATGACCTTCAGATGGGCAGGTGGTGTGTAGAGGGCTGCGGGCCCCTAGAGCTGAACAGGAGGGCCCCATTCTGGTTCTAGCAGGTCTGCTGATGGTCCTCTGTAGCACCCTCTTCTTCCTGATTGAATAGAGGAATCCTGGCCCAGGGGACACAGGCCCTAGTAGGAGGCAGCAAAGGTAGTCTGAGGACATGGGCCTGGGACTCCAGGATGGATGGGGCAGAGGGCTTTGTGGGAAAAGATGAAATAGTGGCTCCTCCCTCTGGTTGGTTCTCCACGGTTCAAGTACTGGGATAATTCTCTATCTCTCTTTTTCCTCTTGATACTTCTCATTCCAGTCACAGGGAAGGCTTAGAGAAGCTGCCTGGCTCTGGCAGAGCATCTTTCCACAGACAGAGCAAACAAGTCCTCACAACACACACACACACACACACACACACACACACACACACACACACACACACACCCAACTGGAGAGTCACTCCAGCTGTCCTCACCCCACCTCTGCCAGGGAAGTTCTGCATTCCTGCTGCAGACAGTCTGGGGTGGGGCACAGTGCTGACAGCACTGTGTTTGTCTGCGGAAGTCTGCAGCAAGGGAGAGGCTGTCAGTAGCCTTTGCCCTTTACCAGTGAGTTAGGTCACTGCAGAGAGGAGTCAGCTCTGAAGCCCAGACTCACTTCCCGGTCACAAGGAAGGCTTGAACCCGCATCCCAGGGGAGACCCCTGTGCCTCTCTCCCCAGACCTCCCTGCCCTGGTCCCAATGTGAACGAGCCCGTTCTGATGGAGAATAATCACTTCTAATTCCCTACTCACTAATCTCACAAAAACAGCCCATGAAAACAATCCTTCAGAAGTTAAAATTATCAAATAATCAGCTGGAGAGATGGCTCAGAGGTTAAGAGCACAATTGCTCTTGGAGAGGACCTCGGTTCAATCTCCAGCACACACATGGTAGTTAACAACCATCTGTAATTCCAGTTCCAGGGAATCAGATGCCTTCTTCTGACCTCTGCAGGCATTGCACCACATGGAAGCACTTACATACATGCAGGCAATACACCCATACACATGAAATAAAATTAATAAAATATTTTTAATTACCAAATAATCCCAAAGCCCACTCTTCAGCATATGCCTAAGAAACCTGAAAATTCTAACTTTACATAATAACTTTTATATAAGTGCTCATGATATTAATAGTACTATTCACAATAGTTAAATGTATATACAAATGGCCACCAACAGATGATGGGCAGATACAATATGGTATATGCATATAAGAGAATATTACTGAGCTATAAAAAGGAATAAAATACTGACACAGGTTACTACATGAATGAATCTTGGAAAATAATATGCTAGCTAAGAGAAGGCAAACACAAAAAGCACATGTCATATTGTTTGACTTACAAATCCACAGAAGTAGAAAACAGGCTAACTTTACCAGAGCCTGGGCAGGGAGTGTGGCTACTGACTTTCTTTTGGGGGTGACGTAAATATTCTGAAATGAAACAACGGTGTTTGCACAACACAGAGGACATACAAAAGCCACTGAATCTCATACTTTATAATGGTGGATTTGTCTGCTAATACATTATATCTCAGGACCGAGGTGTTGGCTCAGTTGGTAAACTGTTTGCCAAGCAAGTATAAAGACCTGAGTTCAACTCTCCCAAATCATACTTAACAAAAACCAAAAGGAAAAAGAAAAGAAAAGCCAGAGTAATGGTACATGCTTCTAAGGTCAGTGCTGGAGTCCGAGACACGTGGACCCTTGGGGCTCTCTCCAGTCAGCCTAGCCTAATCAGTAGGTCCCGAGACAATGAGAGACTCTGTCTCAAAAAAAATGCTAGGTGGATGGTGCCTGAGAAATGATACCCAAGGCTGACGTTTGCCTCCACACATATCTGCACACACAAGCATCAGCACACACATGAATATGCACATACACTCACATATACATACACACATGATAATGTCTCAGTTTTCTTAAAAAGCAGCTTTTTGACTCCAGCACAGCCCTTCTGTCTAAATCATCTTTAACCCCAAGTCTCTGCTTCCCAGACTCATTCTGCACTGTGCTGCCCTCTGCTGCCTGGGGCGACTCCTGACCCCTCTGTCCTGACCTGAAGAACCGGAGACTTCCCAGTCACGGCATTCCCACTGCATGGCACAGACTATCAGGGGAGGCTTGGGGATAAGGAGGGGATAACATACAGCCAACCCACTTGATACTTCTGCCCTTAGAAGTCATGTGACCAGGCCACTACTGGCTCTCACCATCCACCAGTGGTCAGCCAGGCTGCCCCTTCCAAGAGGGTAGACTCTGTCATGTTGGACCTCGGAGCCCTTCTTTGCAATTAAATGAATCTAAGGTATGGTCTCCCTCCTGTGGAATGCTCTCCTCTGTCTCCTGCTGCAGCTGAGGAAACATCATGGGGTGGGAGGGTCCTGGTTTCCAGCACAGACTGCCTGCAAAGACTCTCATTGGCAGGCTGAAGCCTGGGGCCACCAAAGTACCAGGAGCATGCCCTCAAGAACCATGTCTTCTTGCCTGGCCATGGCTTTTACTTGGAACAATGCTGTCATTAGGATTCATCTAGCTGTCCCCACCACCACTGCCACATTTAGCCCAGGGAAGTGCACGGCTGTGCCATGCTATCAAACGCTTATCTAAGAGCAGGATTCAAGGCTCCGCGTGAGTGACTCAGAAACATGCTAATTAGGTGTAGGCAATAGAGAAAAACAGCTATTGATTTAGTTATCTACTCTGGACCAGAACCTCAGAAGCCAGCATTGTTCAATGATTTGGTCTTCACAGGAATTTGCATTCTTAGGAAAATGCAAAATTCTTAGGTTGGTGAAGACATTTTGACAAGTGCAGGACCACAGCTTCCTATGTTTAAAATTCCTTTCATCCAAGTTCTTACTTGAGTGCCAACTCTCTAGGAGAAAGTCATAGGGCTCCAGGGTCACTCTGGCCATGACTAGCCTTGGGGTACAGGCCAGCTCAGACTCTCCCCACTGCCACTAAGACAGTTGAACAAGTAGGGTGTTGCTGCTTTCTTTAGGAGAGTCCCTGTAGGCATTTGGCAAGTCCTATCTCAGTCCATTCTCAAAAGAGCCTGATGGCAGAAGACTAGTGAGTTCTCCAGGTCGTAGATAGAGAATTGGTGACAGCGGTGGTTTGAATGTGAAATGTCTCCCACAGGCTCACATGTTTGAATACTTGGTCATCAGCTGGGGGCTGTCTGGGGAGGCCATGAACCTCTGGGATTTGAGACCTAGCTGATGGGCACAGGAGGGGAGAGCCTTTGAAAGGGATGCCCATGGTTCCAGCTCCCACTTCCTCTGCTTCCTGGTCCACCAAGATATGAACAAGCTGTACTTCAAATTTCCTCTGCCATGGGCTGACCAACTTTGGTTACAATGCTTTCCCCACCATGGTGGACTGATAGCACCGAACTCAGGCGCCCAAATAAATCCTCCTGCCCTCAGCTGCTTCTTTCAAGCGTTTTAGCACAGTCATAAGAAAAGTAGCTAATACTCTACCTTTGCATGATCACACAGCTGCAGAGCACAGAGCAGAAAGGTCTGGCTCTCATGTAACCATGGAGAGCCACTGTCTGTGGACCCCTGTGACACCTGCTGGAGAGGGTGCCAGTGTCTTCATATGAAAGGTTTCCCACAGTCTGTCCACACTAGCAGAAGGTGCGGACATGGAGTCCCTCCCACTGCACCCCAGAAGCCACCCTCTGGAACTTGTGATAGGAAAGAAAGGCTTGACTGACAGTGTCAATCAGATACCCTCCTTGAGTTAGGAATTTGTGAAAAGCTCAGAGAAGGGTGTGGAATGGCTCTGGAGCTTAAAGGCGGGAGGTGCTAGGGGGAGGAGGCAGCAAGAAGCAGCTGTGCTGGGAGGCAAGGTATAGGGGTTGTGACAGAGGCAAGGCTGTGGGAAGGATGCTGGCAGAGAGACACTGGACTCCATAACTGGAATGACAGAGGATTCCATCTCCTTAGCTGTCGGGCTTATCAGACTGCCAGTTGTCACCTAAATCGCTCTTCCCCTCACCCCTCCCTGAGTGCTCCTCTCCCACTCTGTGAATTTGCTTAAAGCATAAAAGCCTCAAGGCCTGAAAGCCTTTCCTGAGGCCAACCTTGAGGTGCTGACCATCTCTCTGGGGGAGACTTTTATCATTAAAGGAAAGAAGGGCTTGTTCCTCGGTGGTCTTTGTGTGCTATGGAAGAGAGAAGCAGGATGCAGATGTGGAGGTGGGGCATTCCCAAGTATGCTCTAAGGGTCTGCTTGTGTATCCTAGGGGTCCTAGTAAGAGGAAAAGTGATCCAGGCCACCCTCAAACAGTCGTGGGCAGCACAGGCCCAGCCTCAGAACAACCCAGAGACTTTACCTTTCCACAGTTCAAAGGCTCCACCACTTCTGTCCTGGCCAGGGCCTGGGTTGGATGCCCCACTGACAGCTCTAAACACAGGCACAGCCCCAGAAGAAGGAAGGTAAGGGAGCTTGTTGGACCCTGGAAGGTTGCTGGACAAATCACTGGCTGGGGAGGCCCAAACAGACTAGCAGCAGGGAGACGACCCCAGTACTGATGGACACTGCAAACAGAGTCCAAAACCAGAAACTTGGGAGTAAACCTAGCTAACATCAAGGTCAGGGACAGGCCTCGTGGGGAAAGCTCCTCTGGGAGCTGAAATGGGAACTGATGGAGAAAGAGGCGCCCCAGGGAGGCCAGGCAAAGCCTGGATCTGAATCACTTCCCTGATTTGGCCCCAGGGAGGATGTTTCCAGAATGAATAAATCTGAAAGGCTAGGACAGCGGTTGTGCAACCCCACCTCCACCCCACCGGGGGACAGCCATCCTGCCTGCCTGTTTACAGCCTTATTGAAAGGGAGGGGAGGCAGGCCGCTCCACGCGCGGAGCCTTCTTTCCCAGCCAGTGGGAATGGGCCTATCAATCTCTGGGGTCCCTAGGTCTGGGGAGGGGACCAGGGTGGCCCAGAGGCACTCAGAGCTGAGGAGCTAGGGAGAGGACATCTCACACTCGTGGCAATTCCAAGTCAGTGCCTGCCCGGCCCAGGCAGCACCTAGATGTCCCCCATCTCTTTTCTATTTTACACCTTTGCAGACGAGCTGCGCTCCATGAGGTCAGCGATGGATGACATCGGGAGGACAGACTACCAGCAGCCAGTTCCAGTCAGTGTTGAGGCAAACAAATGGATACTAGACAGCAGACCATTAGTTTCTTTATTTGACATGCAGCATAACAGGTTTCAGTATGACATTTTTATACGTATATGTCATTATACTTGTAGATATCCCCCAGCAACCCTCACTCTCCTCCTTCCCCCTCTCCCTGCCCCCCAAACAGGCCTGCTTCTGTGTCGTAAATTTAAATTGAGATTCTGTGAATGGAAAAGAACAGGCTAATTTGTCCTCTCTGTATCATTGGAGGTGGTAGTGGTGGGGATGGGGATGGTGTGTGTGTGCGTCCAGATGATATCTGCCAGAGCATGTAATCGAAGTCCAAGAGATCCTGATCCAAGATCTAGGTCAGTGCTTCTTAAGGTGTGGTCCCAGATCTTCAGTGTACTGGGAACTTAGGAGAAATGAAAATTCTCAGACTCACTGCAGATTTGTTGACCAGAAACTCTAGATGAGGTCCAGTGATGATCTTTGCATCCTTTCACCAGCCTTTGAGGACTCCTGGGAAGTAGAAGGGCCTGCTGTCCTCTGCATACTCTTTGGCAACATGGTCCTGCTAGAGCATGTGCCTTGGAAGCAGAGTGTATGGCTCAGATCAATTTCTTAGGAGGAAAGGCCACAGTTGATTCTTGTGTGCAGCTTTAGTCCACAGCACAGAAAAACCCAGGTGCTCCATCAAGAACCAGGTCTCGTGCTCTTCCTCTTTCCCTACTGATGTACTGTGGTGCCTCCCTCTCTCTGCCCCAAAGCTTGACAAAGGTCTCCCAAAGGGCCATGCCAAAACAGTGAGAGCAGTGCCATTGACTGAGTGCTGTAAATGTGCCTCCTGTCTCTTTATGTCAGTTATCACAACTCATGAATGTGCAAAGGGGCTGAGGTCCCCATTTCACAGGTGGATGAACAGAGGCTCAGTAAGTTGAAATCCCAGGGTCACACAGCCTATGAGAGGGGAGCCTGGGATTTGAACACCTGCCTGCCTGACTCTAAAACGAGCTCTTTCAATTAGTCGATGCTGCCTCCTCTAGAGCCCTGAGGAAGGTGTTTCCAGGGCTTGAAGCAGCCAATATATTTTGTAGACACAAGAAAGTTGATGCAATTGTGGAAGTGTTTCCTGCCCTTTCTGTATGAGTTTTCTGTTTCTGGCCAAGTCTTTACAGTGTGCCTGCTGCTATTAATCCACTCCTGATACTGGATTTCCACTGCCCAGGGAGAGTTGGGAGGAAGAAGTCTCTTGTCTCCACAGGAATGCTGGGGTGAGGACTAGCCTGAGGCCATTTCATTTGCTATTAAAAGGAAAAGGCAGCTCCCAAGTTGAAGGACTTGGGTACAGAAGATGGAGATTTTGAACACTTTCCCAACTGGTCACAGAGTGCGCAGCCTGGGTGTCCCTGCAGCCCCAAGGCCTCCCTATGACATCCATGCCAGTAACCACTGCAAGAACACACCTCACTCCGTGTGGGACCTGGGTGGTGGCATCTGTTTGACTAGCTTCTCTCACAGTGCCAAGAGCTGAGCCTGGGACAGATGCTGGGTACTGACTCCATAAAGTCCTGGCCTGGGGCAGCTGAGTGACATAAAGGATGCTAATGTGGCCTCAAGATGATGGTGGCTGAGAGCTTCCAGGTTCTCCAGTTAAGTGAGCTATCTCTCACCTCTACCCAGTTGCAGCCACTGACTGTCTGGCTTCCAGCCTCTGAGGGTCCCCAGAACCCAAGACAAGTGTCACTGCTTCCTGCCCCAAGTCTCTGTCCTCAGTGGCCACCTCTTTCTGCCTCTGTATTTTTGTGCCCCTCTCCTGGGTGTTCTGTAGGACACAGGTAGGTGTCTTGGTGGACAACTGGGCATGCCTGTTCCCAGGTACACATTCCTGCTAAACTGGTTACTGCAAACTTCTCCCAGCAGGGCTGAATGCTGGCCCTCCTCCAGCCTGTCTCCTGGGAATGTCAGTCCATCACATCCCAGATTCCTTCTATTTATAGCTTGGAGCAAAACTGATCAAAGTCAGCCAGTATGGGCCCTTTCTTTCTAGAGGTAGAAAGAACTTTAGAACTTAGAAACACTTTTTACATTTATTTATTCATGTGTGTGTGTGTGTGTGTGTGTGTGTGTGTGTGTGTTTAGGTCAGAGGACAACTTGAAGGAGTCTGTTGTTTTTCTCCTTCCAGTATGTGGGTCCTGGAGATCAAACTCAGGTCATCAGGTGTAGAGTAAACTTACAGAGTTTCTCTCTGCCTCCAGGGACATGCCTCCAAGAATGTGATTGACACAGATGAAGCCAATAGAGTGAACTACTTTCCAACCAACCATTGACTTAAGGGGGAGGGTCGGTGGGAAAGCAGAAAAAGCTGGGCAGGAGACGCTGGCAGGTGCTGCTGGTCTCCATCTTGGGTGTGTGCGTGCTGGAGGTCTCCTGAACTTCTGATCAAAATGCTGGCTCCCCCATATGAAATTTCTTTCTCTCTCCTAGGGGATGAATCCTTTGTAAGTAACCCCGAATAAAACTGGTTTCTCTAATTGTAGAGCATTCTCTGTTCACTCAATAGGTTCAAACCTAGGGAGGTGGGGCTGAACACCGGGCCTCACTGTGAGAGGAGAATTCATAAGACATCAGGGCTGGCAACAAATACCTTTGCCTGCTGAACCATCTTGGCGGTCCTCAAAACACTTTTCATCTCAACAAAGCCCAGCTTTTAAACTATTGTTTTGCCAAAGATATAAAGCAAAATAGAAAGCCCAATTTGATTGTCAAAGCTGAGTGATGAATTTATGAATTTTACGGTTCTTCTAGTAGAAACCTGCCCATTCCCTGAAACACTTAATTCAAGGAGGCCTTGAAATATAAAGGCAATTAAAAATACATGAGTTTTATTTTTAAAATTGCTATCTCTATATAGGATGTTCAAATTCTAAAAACTGGCACAGGAGCTGGAGATATGGTTCAGTGGGTAAAAGCACTTGCTGCATAAGCATGAAGACCCCAGTCTGGATCCCGACACCCACATAAAAAGCCAGGTGTGGCCTGTAAGCCCAGTATGGGGTGGGGCAGGAACAGCAGGATCTCTGGGACTTGCTGGCCACCAGCACTGGTTCAGTGAGAGACCCTGTCACAAGAGAATGAGATGAAGCATAACAGAGTAGGGCATCTGACATCCTCCTCTGACCTCTGCACACACAGACAGGTGCACATGTGTGTGCGTGCGCACACACACACACATCTGTATGTATGGGCATAATGCAATCTTAGGTAGAGCTGTGAACACTATTTTAAAATGTGTTTCTTTTGCACAGGTGTCTTTAAAGGAAGGAGGAACACAAGAGTGACCATTTAAGGCTTCGGGAAAATATAGAAACTGCTTGGCAGCTATACCAGGAACCTGAACTAGGTTCAAGAATGGAGATACTGACAAACTGGACTTAGTTTAAGTTTGCTTTTAATTTGATTTACCCCCAAAGCCTCAAAGAAGTGGTACAAAGGGCAAATAAAAGCTGAGACAGTCTTTGAGTGGCCCATGGCTTGGGCACATCCCACCAGCTGCCCTGACTTCTGAGTGACATGAGATGAAAGGCAGACTACGGGACACTGAGCTGCGGACCTCTTTTGTCCCACATCCTCTTTACCACATGAGTGTTTTTGTTGCATGGGAGTGGTTGTCCTCCCCACATCTAAGGCTCGACTGTAGTCCTTTCTATTTTTCACCTTCTAGAACTTTCTAGGGCAGTTCAAGCATAGCTCGCCACACTGACAAGTGACTGAAATAATCCAAATAAAAAATAGTTTAAAATAGCATCATTCCAAATAATTGTTTCTTTACGAAACCTGCATTTTTTCTAAACTGTAGGAGTCTTCAGGTGGACAGAGTTCCAAGACGGCTTCCAGTCTCCTCCTCCTTCCCTTCCCTCAGACCTGCCATACCCAGTTCCAAGGAACTTGACACCCAAGCTTCCCCTGGACAGGGCCATTTGCCACAGGATGGGATTCAGAGGACTCCTGGTTCCTGTTTAACAGCCCTCTCTGGTGGGTGACTTCAGCATGGGGTTTGCATGTGCGTATTCCCACCATGCTCAAGTTCAAGCTAGTACTGTAGTGTCATCAAATAAGGAGTTCAGAATCAGTGCTCTACTGATTCTGTTAGTTATAGCAGATGCAATTAACAGTGAGCCCAGAGATAATAAAGCATTCTAAATTCATTAGTGTGGCGTCTTTGTTACGAGCTTTGGTTTTAATAAAAGGTCATTTGATTTTAATGTTCTATCATTTAATTTTTGATCATGGTTGCATTCAACAACTGGTTCACAAAGTTTCTGCAAAATTAACATTGTTAGCTGCATTGGGTAGTTTGAACAATCATTGGGTTTGCCTCTGTGAGCAGGAAAGAGAAGACCCGCCCCTGCCATCACATACAAGATGACACTTACAAGCAAGATATCCTGCTTATTTTTTACTGATGGCCAGCAGATTTCTGTCTCTGTCCAACGCACTTTCCTAGACCGTGGCACCAAGGTTGCATCTTCAAGGTGGTACTTTAATGGCAGCCACCTCAGAGAAGGCCCTTTGGCTCCCCAGCAGTGCTGTCTTTTGGAAACTAGTTCAAAAAGGAACGAACACTGGAACTAGAACTTGTGTTGACCTGTCAGTACAGGGACAAGAGTCTTCTTTCCTGTCTATAGTTCTTACAACACAACCCGGTTTTATCAGAGGTCATGACAGAACAGATGCTTCCACTCGCCCCAGGCTGGTAGAGACCTGTTCTAGTTTCCCGTGATAAAAGACTTCCACCAAAAGCAACCTCAGGGAGGAGAGGCTTTAAGTCCTCTTACACCTGCAGGTCACAATCCATCACTGAGGGAAGTCCAGCAGGAAGTCAGGGCAGGAACTCAAGGCAGGAACCTGAAGGCAAGAACCCGGAGCAGAAACCCAGGAGGAATACTGCTTACTGGCTCATCACAGGCCCATCACAGGCTCATCACAGGCTCATCACAGGCCCATCACAGGCTCATCACAGGCCCATGCTCAGCTAGTTTTTTTTATGAATATGAATGCATTGCCTACATGTGTGCACCAGTGCCATGCAATGCCCACAGAGGTAAGAAAAAGGCATTGCATCCCCTGGAACTGGAGTTATGGGCTGTTGTTACCCACCCATGTAGGTGCCGGGACTCCAACCTGGGTCCTCTGCAAGAGCAGCCAATGCTCTTAACTGCTGAGCCATTTCTCCAGCCCTAGTTCTTTGTTTTAATAAAAAATTTTATTTGGTGTGTTTGAGTGCTTTGCCTGAAAGTATACAGGTGCACCACAGGAGTGCAGTGCCCGTGGAAGTCAAAAGAGGGTGTCAGATGCTGTGGAACTGGAGTTACAGAAGGTCATTAGCTGCCATGTGGGTATTAGGCAATGAACCCAGGTCCCCTGCAAGAGCAGCCAGTGCTCTTAACCACTGCATCCCTCTTGTTCCTCAGCTAGCTTTCTTACATAGCTCAGATCCACCTGCCTAGGGAGAAGGCTGCCAGCTCACAGTGGGCTGGGACCTCCAAAATCCATCATCAGTCAAGATGATCTCTGACAGCCATGTCCATAGGCCAGTCTGACCTCAGCAGTTCCTCAACTGAGGCCCCCATCTCCAGTCCAAGGTGAGGTCAAGGATGGCCTTCCTCTCCCACCTCCTGCTCTCAGGAAGTCTTTCGCTCTGCCTGTTGGCTGACTGGCCGCTTGACTGCTGCTAAAAGGAGTGAATTCCAAGCGCTCAGGCCTCTCTCTTCATTGTCATTTTCTCTGCTCACTCCCGCTTTTAATCAGTCTCTGAGCTGTCAGCTATGCCCAGAGCCCCAGGGATGCCTCAGGTTCTTCCTTTCCCCAAGGTCTTGACCTCACAGCACTGTGCCTGTGCGCCCTTTCCTGAGGTCCAGTTATTAAATCTGAATCAACACAGAAAGGATTTCTTAAAACAAGACTCGAAACATGCAAACCACGATGAGAAGACAAACTCATCCTGCCGGGTTACAAAGAACACAGCCATCTCCAGATGGTGCCACCAAGGCAGCAAAAAAGCGAACTGGGAGGGCAGAGTCACTGCGTCTGTCATTCTCAATGACAGAGGACTAGGATCCAGGATAAATAAAAGAACTTGCAAACCAATTTTTAGAAGACACTGACTGCATTTAAAACCCGAGAAGTGAGGCTAGAGAGATGGCTCAGCAGTTAAGAATACTGACTGACCGTTCTTGCAGAGGACCCTGCTTATGTCCAGCACCTACAAGGCCGCTAAAAACGAGCTACAATTGAGTTCCAGGGAATCTGACACCCTCTTCTGGCCAACTTGGGCATTGCATGCATGTGGCACACTTACACGTAGACAAAACACTCACACAGGCACACACAAAAATCCCCTCCCCATCTAAAAAATACAAAGCAGAGAAGAGAGCCAGATGCAGGCAAGGCAGTGATGGGCCCCTGCAATCTCAGCACTCTGGAGGCTGGGGGGAGAGGATCACAAGCTTGAGGCCAGCCTGGGCTGCAGGATGAGACCCTGTGTCAAAAACAAAACAAGAAGAAAAAATATAATGATCAGGCAGTTCACAAAGATACAATAGGGACAAACTGTCATTTGTGGGGTAGTCTAATCTCAGCTGGGACGGGGGCGGGGTAAGGTGCAATTTTGTATCCTCTAGGTGAGCAAAAATGATGGGCCTAAGGGTGGAACATGAGTGAGCCTTGGGGACCTCTATGCAGAGCTGGTGAGGGCACTTGATTCACTTCTTTTGGAGAGAAATCTGACGATCTCTAAAGAGTTGAAGTGATGTGAACTTTAACACAGCAATTCCACTCTGCATATCTTAGCACCTGCATGCCAGATATCATACAGAAGGCCAAGATAGTGCTTCTCCAAAACAGTCAAAAATCCAGAAAAAAAGAGCTGAAGAGATGGCTCCTTGGTTAAAAGCATTAGCTGTTCTTGCAGAAGACTGGGGTTTGGTTCCCAGCACCCACATGGCAGCTAACAATCATCTGTAACTCCAGTTCCAGAGGATTTGATGCCCTCTTCTGTCCTCTGTGGTCACTGCATGACATGGATATACCTACATTCATCCAGGCAAACACTTATACACATAAAATAACATTTAGAAAAGATGTTTTTTAAAAATCCAGAAAAAGACAATATGTCTTTTAAGTGAAAAATGGATAACACATTGCACAGAGTCAGCAAATGAAATGATACATAACATCACAAGGGCCTGTGTGAGGATGCACAGAGCACTGGATGACATTCATGACTATGAGGATTAATACCGTCAACTTGACAGGATCTAGAATCACCCAGGGCACAAGCTTCTGGGCATGACTGACAGGGATTATCTAGAGCAAGTTAACTGATGTAGGAAGACCCAACTTCACTGTGGGCAGCACCAGTCCATGGGCTGGGGTCCTGGACTGAATAAGGAGAGAGCTAGCTGAGCATGAGAATTCATCACTCTCTGCTTCCTAACCACGGATACAGTGTGACCAGCCACCTCCTGCTCCTGCTGCCAGACGTCCTCCACCACGACAGACTGAAACCAAGCCCAAATAAACCCTTCCTTCCTAAAGTCACCGATGTCAGATATTTTGTCATAACAATGAGACAAATAACTACTTCAAGTGGTGAATCACAGAAAAGGCAAGTTGTTCAAGAATGCACACCTAACACCATCTTTATGAGGCTCAAGCCCAAGGAAAACCAGACTGTTCAGGTAAGGCTCGTAAAAATGCTGTCAACTAACATTTTAAAGGGGGAGGGATAAACAACACGACATTCATGATGATGAGAGAAGGGAAGGAAGGAATGATCAGGGCTTACACACACAGATTCACAGGTGTTGATAGTGTCTCACTTCTTAGGTTTTGAGGTAGACTACACGCTTGTTTTAACATAGAGTACCTGACTCCTAGGCAAAGCGCCAGGCAAACTATACAGTCCAGGAAGACATGGAGTCATCCTCATGGGGCTCTACTAGAAGAGAAGCAACCCTGGAGCAGGAGAGAACACGAAGGTGCTCCCAAGGTAGGAAAGGGAACAACAGGTTCCTCTACCTGTCCTTTAGTCTCGGTTACTTATCTGCCGCTCTGACAAAATATCCTGACAAAGCAACTTAAGGAGGAGTTCATTTTGCTCAGCTCACTCTCTCCTTTTAATCCAGGGCAGGATCCCCAGCCCAGGAAATGGTGCCACACACAGCAGGCCAGTCTCCTCACCTCCATTAGCCCAATCAAAATAATCCCACACAGGCATGTCTAGGCTCACCTCCTAGATCTCAAGTTGCCAGTTATTAACCATCATGCCTCCCATGTAATTCACATGAAGGACATGTGGAACAGTCGCCCGTCAGATGAAGTGCAGGGATGGCAGACTGAGTTCAGAAGAGCTGAAAGAAGCACAGCTGAGTAATACTGGGGCTGAGACCCTGAACCCCGTCCCTCTAGTTGAGAGACTGCTCTTTTTGCTTCACCCACATGGGACTGTGGGGATTAGGACAGGCTGGTGATGAGATGACTTCAGAGAAAGAGCTGGAATGCCACACAAAGTTAGTGGGCAGAGGAGACTCGTGGGAGAAGGCATGACCTGTTCCCCAAGGAAGAGGCAGCAGTATGATCCAGGACACGGGATGTGGTAACAGGGATGCAATCTGACTCACACAGCCCAGGCTCTGCACTCAGTGACTGTCCCACATTGATGGATGAGTGGGCGAACTTGGCTGCATGTGGAGAAAGAGCTACAGCTTGTCAAGTGTAGCAGCCTTCCAAGCATCCCCCTGTTCCTACTGCACACACTCTAATCTATCCTCCCCCACCAGCCTGGGGTTGCTTTGTAAAATAGACATTGGAACACATTATCCTGTAGATTAAAAACCTCTAATGGTATCCACAACATATTCTTAAGTAAAAAACAAAACAAACAAACAAAAAACCCAGACACATACAGAATAGTGTGTACATCATCATTTACAGTTTAAAAATCTTTATCACTTGTCTGTGCGTTAAAAAAACATAAATACTTATATAAGACCTCTCCAGAAGGACACAGGTGCTGGTTATAGTGATGGCCTTTTAGGGAATAAGGCAGCTGGATCAATCACAGGCTGTCCAAGTGTACCTTGCCAAATATTTCCTCTTCCTGGACACATAGGCAATCCTGTTTCTCGGTTTCCCTTGTGGTTTGGTTGGAGTCCTGTGACTGCCTCAACGAACCATGAAAGAATTGATGCCTGTCTTTACAGGCCTCTCCTGTGAGACTCTACTCCAATGCTTCACCCAAGCGGAGGGCTCTCTGGAGGCAGCGTGGTGTGAGGGTGGGGACTGGTGGAGAGGTGCCCATTCCAGAACACGTGAATTGTCAAAAGCAAGATGTGTCTTTAATGTGGCATGTCGTTAGGAGGTGGGCATGTTTGTTATGGTAGCTAAGGGGAATTATTCTGACTGATAAAAGGGAAAAATTCTTCCCTGTACGCTCTCATGCATTTTCAGCTGTGTCACATTTACATACTTTATATATATATATATATATATATATATATATATCCAAAATGTAGCTGAAAATAACCTTCCACAGAATGCTTGTCTTAGTTACTTTTTGTTGCTATAATAAAATACCTTAACAAAGACAACTTCAGGAAGTAAGGGTTTTTGTTGGTTCATGGTTCAAGGTACAGGTCCATCAAGGTACAGGTCCATCAAGGTACAGGTCCATTAAGGCAGCAGGAGCCTAAAGCAACTGGTCACATCACATCCCCAGTCAAGATGAAGAAAGCAAATGAATGCTGGGCTCAGTTTACTTTCTCCTTTTTATACAATCCAAGATCTCAACCCAGGGAATGATACCACCCACAGTGGATGGATCTTTCCATCTCAATTAACTTAATCAGGAGAATGCCCAACCAGCATGCCCAGAGGTCCATCTCCCAGGTGACTCTGAAGCTCATCAAGTGGACAACTGAGATTTACCACCACAGTGCTCATAAAATAAAAATTCACTTGCTGCTCCAGCCTTCAAGGACCTAGAGCCCTTCCATCTGAGTGAACTTCTGTACTATACACCGATCCTAAGACATACACAGACCTGTCCTGCAGCTTCCTGACTGTGGGGTTTGTCATAGGAAAGGGTCTCTGATCCGTTCCAATAGCACACTGCCCTGTTTCCTTGCTCTAGAGATTTGATTCCATCCTGTTATTTTTCTTGCTTATTGGCACAAGACCTTTCTCTTCCTGGTTGAGTATAAGCCCAGCGGATCAATACCTGGACTCTAGCTAATCAGAAGAGGTTTGAGGGATGGGTTGTAATAAGTGAATCTGGAAGATGAGATTTGGCTTATGTGGTTGGTCCTTATGAGACTAACTCCCTCTCTATGGCTGATCCTGGGGTCACCATGTGCTTAAAACTGGTTCCTCAGCTAGGGACATAGCTCAGTTGATAGGTTGCTCACATAACATGCACAGAGCCCTGAGTTTGCTCCCCAGTACCATAAACTGGGCGTAATGACACAATTGTGTCATCTCAATATTTGGGAAGTGAAGTGAGAGGACTAAAAGTTCAAGGTCATCCTTGGCTTCAAAGTCAACTGGGGTATTTGAAACCTTGTCCCAAAACAATGAGAGGGGGGGGGGAGAGGAAGAGAGAAGGGAGGAGGGAGGGAGGGAGAAAAGGAGGGAAGGAGGGAGGGAGAAAGCTGGTTCTTAGGCCTCCGGTGCCAGCTGATTACCTATAGTAAGGCAACTCAAACTAAGCTGGGCCAATGAGCTCTCTCCTTGGGATCTATGAATTGAGATGAGATGAACAGAAACCCATTTATGGAGAATCTCTCTGTTTGGGCTGAACCTGTACCCCTAAACTCAGAGCTATCAGTCTGGGCTGGGAGGCTGAGCTCACTAGACAGAGGGAAGGAACTACTCCAGACAGGAGCCTAGAGAAACTCATGCAGAGGGGCCAGATCTGCTGTACTGGGTCCTGTTGCATCTGCTCTGTGGGCGCCATGGGGCATCCTGCCCTAATCATAAGCCTCCCTTTGCTTAAACTGATGTGGGAGGAGTTGCTGTTACCCACAACCAAGAGGGCTCTGAGTCCTCAAGGACCAATGAAGGTTCTAGAGGCTGGAACTGGGAGGCGACAATCCCCAGCCTTTGGAAAGGATGCCCTGGAAACCCTCCCTGTACCACATCCTTGAGCTGGCTTTGCGTCCTCCACTGACGCTCTCTACTCCTTCCCTCCCTTCCTATCCCTGACACCGTCAGAATGCTCAAAACCTGGCGACAAGGGTGGGGTGATTTCTTGAACACAGGTAGGAACTTATGCCTTGTTCAGACACAATCTGTGATGCTCAGGGAGGAAAGACCAGGCTCAGACCTCTGTCACATGATGGCAATGGCTCATGGGGCAAACCATGGACACAAGGCCAGTCCTGGCTGCCAGCAGAGCCTGGCACCAGGGAGAGAGTCACAGAGAGGTGGCCTGCCTTGCTCAGGGATGCTGCCTGGACCCAGGTCAATGTTGCCACCTGGCTCTCTCAGAATCTCTTCTTCTATAGAGGTGTTGATGTGTGCATAGCCCCCAGTCTTCCTCCCTCTTACACACACACACACACACACACACACACACACATACGCGCATGCACACCTTGCCCTCTGAATACCATCATCCCCTTCCCTCCCCCAAATGGTCCAAACCATCTACTGGCTATTCAGTCCAAAAACCAAGTACCCTTACCCTCCCCGACTCCACTGTCCGTCACTGCCCTAAATCCTCACCCATGATCGAGCCTGCTCCTTCCCTGCCCTTCCTGCCCCCATGGACTGCTAGCCCAGCTCCTTACAGGGAGGTCCAGTGTTTTCTGCCTTCCTTCCAGTATGGCCCAGAGACAGTCCAGCTAGATGATTGCCCAGTCTACCCTCTGCCTATGTGCTGCCTACCTGTGAGGCTGGCTTTGAAAAAGCCCCCCAGGGGCACCTAGGATCATTCTTCAGGTAATAGGAAAGATCTGGAGAAGAGATCTCACCTGTGGTTCTAGGAGAGGGCTGGGTCCACGTGGGGCCCCAGGAAGAGCATCCTGAGCCTGGGTACAGTGTGGGGACAGGGACAGGAAGAACCCCTCAAGCCTGGTCTCAGCTTAGGCTGCGGGTCGGGAGGACTGAGGAGGACCAGACAGGGGTGTGACCATTTACATCAATGCTCACATGCCAACACTGCTCTCCGAGGTGTAAAGATACCCAGGAAGCTTGGGGCTGGGATCCAAGCAAAATCTGAATCACTGTTCTCAAAGAAAAATGATCGTCTTCATTTATAATTAAAGAAATGTAAACTTAAATCAATGAGATATTTTTCATTTGTCTGGATGGCATTTGTCTGTGTCTGATTATTAGAATCTCCTGGAATCATGCCAGTGCCAGTCCGTCCCTCACAGACATACACTAACACACATTCACACTCACACTGGACACTCAGTAACACACAAGAGCTCACTGGAACTCACAGAGACTTTGGATCTTTTGTGTGTGGGTTGTATGCATGATCATGTGTGTGAGTTCATGTATGTTTAGGTGTGTATGCGCATGAGGGTCAGAGTTCAACCTCAGAGTTCATTTCTCAGGAGTCACTCACCCTGTGTTTTGAGACAGGGATTCTTGAAGGTCTGAAGCTCATCAAGTAGGCCAGGCTGGCTGCCCAGTGGGCCCCAGGATTCCTCGTCTCCAACCCCAAGCACTGAGTTATAAGCACATATCACCACATCTGGTGCCAGGGATGAACCTCAAGGCCTCGTGCATGCATGGGAAACTCTTTAATGACTGAGCCACACCCCCTCCAGTCCCAGGCTCAAAGGCCACTGTGATAAGGGCTTGACTGCCAGTCTGTAGTGTTGTCGAAAGGAAAGGAAAGGAGGTAGTGCCTAGTAGGGCAGAGTTAGGTCACTAGAGACACACTCTTCAAAGGAATGTTGGAATACTAGCTCCCTTCTTGTCGCTCTTTGCTCCCCAACAGTCATGAGGTGAGCAGCTTCCTTCACTACAGGTTCCTATCATAATATAGATCTACTTTACCACATGCCCAAAGGCCACAGAGCTAAGGGACCAAGAACTGAAACTTCTGAAACTGTGAGTGATTCCCTTAAGTATTTTGTTACAGCAATAGAAAACTGACTACTATAAATACCAAAGCTAAAAATGCCCACACCCTCTGACTAACAATTCCACTGCTCAGAATTCCATAGATCCGGTTTAGGTGCTTCAAGCTACGTAAACAGGATGGCCACTGCTCACTGCTTGTAATGAGCAAAAGAATGGAAAGACCTGAAAAGACCCCATGAGGGGGTGGTTAAATTAAGCATGCTGCAGCCTCGGAACAGAATATTCTATAGCCACAGGGCTGGGAAGTAGGCAAAGTGCTTGCTGTACAAGCTTGAGGACCTGAGTTCAGATTTCTAGCACTCATGCAAAAATTGGCTACGGCAATGTGCATCTGTAATCCCAACCCTGAGAGACAGGTAAATAGCCGAAATGGGGAGCTCCAGGTTTATGAGAGGTCCTACCTCAAAAAATAAGGTGAAGAGAGAACACAGAAGACATGTGACATGAACCTCTGGTGTCCACACATACATGTGCACATACATGCAAACACTTCACACCTCCACACACACATACACACACACACCTGGCTCTGCAGACTTATGTGAAAGGTTCCAGCCTTGCTGGGAAATGCAAATAAGGAAGAAGGACAAGGGGTGGCTGCTGAACAGCTCTGTGCCTAGCCATACTTGAACACACAGAATCTTTGGAGTGATACACATTTCTCAAACTATGTAACAGTCATCGCTTTGGGGAGAAACTGGGAGCCAGGACAGAGGAAGGGAGACTTGGTTTCTCCATGCATCTCCACTTGTATTGTCTGAATATTTGTCATGAATAATGTATTGTTTTTAAAAAAAAAAAAGTAAGATGGCGGAAAAGGAGAAGAGTGATGAGGGGGAGCAGAGGAGACCAGGCAGCACCAGGCAGCTACTTGGCACAGGGAACAAGATGGGGAGCGCCTTGTCACTGAGGAGGTGGCACTCCAAACTGACTCAGCACTGGGAGGAGAGTGGGACACGCTCAGCGTCCCCCATTCAGGTCAGGCACGAGAGACATGGGCTAAAGGGAGACAAAGGCTTCATGGAGGATGCAAGTGGGCAGGGAGAGGAGAGGAGGACCACCGTGTTGTCCTCTGTGCCAACTCCATACCATGCCGTCCAAACACTGTCAGGGGCACGTCAATGCTACAGAAAGAAGCAGTGAGGAAGACATCTGTGCCACGTGCAAACTGGAAGCCACATTCATCCCACGTCTGTAAGTCTGCTCTGACCCACCTGACCCTGCAAAGCTCTACATCCTGAGGTCTGGGGGCCTAGAGGCAGTGGGCACACATCGGTCTGTGAACACCGCCCTCTGGTGGTACAGCTGGCAAACTGCACACAGATCTTTGTGGTTTGAAACTTCAGGTAAATAAGGTAGAATTTAATTCTAAAGTAAAAAGAAGCACCCAGTAAGAAGAGGACAGATCCTAGTGCAAAACTTTTCATCTTGAGGTGTAGTTCATAGTTCTGCACCTTTCTCCTAAGTATAGGTGAATACTTCCCCTCAAATAAAATGGCCTTTTTACCCCTTTAAAACACACATTTTTATAAAATAATATTGAAAAGGACTGAAGAGAAGATATGGCTGCCATGGAAAACTCTGGTTAGCATTTCAGTGAACATCTCTCCAGGATGCAAGACTTACACCAATGGAGCCACAGCTCTTATCCACTATTTTTTCACCTTGAATTTTTTTCTGCCTCAGTAACACGCTGTGGCTAGCTAGGCCTCTGTTCAATAAACATGCTACAGCATCATTTTTCATATTTGGGTTTTAGTTTGCTGCTGTTGCTATTTGCTTCTTGGTTTTGTGGTGTTAGGGATCAAATCCTCATGCACACTGGGCAAATTTCTACCACTGAGCTCCAGCTCAGTAAGAACCCATCCCTTGGGTTCTTATTCTTATATTTGTCTGTCTGTCTCTCTGTCTGCCTGTCTATTTATCTACCTATTTATTTCGACGCACAGTCTCACCATGTAGCCCTGACCAGCCTTGAAATCACTCTGTAGCCCAGAGAGGCCCTGCACTTGTAATCCTCCTGCTCAGTCTCCTGAATTGGTGGGATTACAGAAACGTGCCACCATGCCCAATTATTTTAATTTTTAGGTTGTAAAAGTTAACTTGTGCCATGCCTATAGCAACAAGAGCATAAAGCAACCTTCCTGCTAAAGCCACCATATGCAGAATCCATCTGATACTGTACCCTTCAAGAATTTAAACTAATGAAAAGTAAATATGTAAAAGAGTATTTGTTTTTTTTTTTAAAGCACCTGAGTGTAGCAATGCAAGCCTTTAGTGCTAGTACTTGGGAGCCAGAGGTAGGCAGATCTCTGAGTCTGAAGCCAACCTGGTCTACATAGCAAGTTCCAGGCCAGCCAGGACTACATAGTGAGACCTGTTTCAAAGCCAAACAAACCATAAAAAGGTAAACTGGTTAATTATGGTACGTTGTATCAACAAAGTAGAATATTACATGGCAGTTAATCTACTATACTTATGGGGCAATATGCCAGATATATCATGTAATGAAATAAAATATCACAAAATTATACAAACAGAATTATACAAAGAATATTTGTGTTTTATGTCTCTTATATATATGAAAATGCATATGCCTGGGTATGAGGAAAACATATTTTGAAGTGTTCTCCAGCAACTCTTATGAAATAGGATTGGAAAGTGAAAGATGAGTAAAAACTTTATCTTTGGGGGGGTTTTTCTCCCCTCTAACATATGATTAAAAAAATATATCCACCTTGCCAGACCTAGTGATATATGCCTGTAATTTCAGCACTCTGGAGGTTGAGGCAGAAGGATCCTAAATTCCAGGCTATCCTGGGTAATAGAGCAAAACCTTGTCTTGAAAAACAAACAAAATTATTCCCTTCATATTATTTCAGAGCTTGAATATGCAATGACTGTTTACATAATCCCTGTTCAGATGAAAATGCAGATTGTTCACATTTTCTACTAGGGATAAAGCTACAATGTCCGCTCGATTGGTTAGTTTTATGTCTCTGTGAACAAAATACAGCACAGGAACAAACTACAGGAGAAAAGATCTATCTGGGCTCACAGTTTCAGAGGGTTCCAGTCCACAGCTTTGAGAACCTATGTGCTTAAGAAGAACATCATGGCAACAGGAGTCAGTGGCAAGGGATGGTTGTCCATACCCTAGTGGATGGGAAGCAGAGAGAACACAACAGAAACCAGAGCCAGGTCAACCTTCAAAGGTCCATCCACTAGTAACCCACTTCCATCAGTGAGGGCCCACCCTCTAAAGGTTCCACAGTTTCCCAAAATAGTACCATTCACTGGGGAATAAGTGTGTAAAAATTGAGCCTGTGAGAGGCATTTTAGTCATTGACTGTCAGTGTGTGGTCAAGTGTCTCAGAAGTGATGCCTGCAGTAATTTTGAAGTGCCTAACATCTATTTCCAGGCCAGCAGGGCCTTATCACTGGCCATGCTATGTCCTTCCCTGGAAGCCCAGTTTCTCCAACCCTGGGTGAGGCTTACTGGACCTGCCATGCCCAGATGTCCCCTTCATGCCATTCTTGACTATACCTCTATGTCTGCTACACACATCCCTGTCAGTCTCTCAGAGCAGCCAGTGTGAGCCTTTTCCAAACAGCCTTGCTCACATCCCACTATAGCCTTTATTCCACTCTGCAAGTCAATCCAAACCCAACTGTGGTCCATGAAGCTGCACCTTGACTACCATTTCTAATCTCATGTCTTCCACTTGTTCACATCCTCACTCTGCTAAGGCCACACACTGGCCAGCCTGCTGTTCTGAGTATTCCCCAGACCCAGCGTCTCTGCACTCTGTTCCCATTGCTCAGAATACTGATCCTCTAAATAGCCACAGGACTCTTCCCCTTGCTTTGTCCACATCTGAGTTCATGAGTTTCCTCCTTGGAGAAGTATTCTGTCCTTCTTTGAAGGACACTCACTCTCCCATCCCAGTTGCTAACTCATCCACGTGAGTTTCTCTTCACAGTCCTGAGACTGTATTCATATCCACATGCTTATGTACCTTTGATAGCCCATTAAGATAAAAACTGCAAACTATAAGACTCCAGGAGATGGCTGTGACCACAGCCCAGGGCTGTGTGGACAGGGCCAGCTGTGCATCAGGTTTTTCCCAGTGACTACGAGGATGAGGTCAGGTGTGTTTAAACCGTTTTTTCCACAGACAGAGCTTGATCAAGAAAACCTGACAGAACCTTTTTATAATGTAACAATTTTGGAGGGGGTAATTGCAAATAGCTTATTATTCAGGGGGAAAAATATCTTTCCTCCAGTTGAGAGCACTGCGTCCTACACACTATACTTACTTCTTTAGAGAAAAGCAGAAAGGTTAATATGGCCCCGTCACAGTAAAGGAGCCAATTAGTGCAACCACGATTCAGAAGAAGAATAGAGGTTAATTGCTTGGAGTCCACATGTCTCAAACGCCTAATGCTATATCATTATTTTTTTAGCTACATATTATTCATTTCATACACTTAAGTATTCTACCTTATTACTAATTAGTAATTTCTTATCCTCAAATTTTACCCAATGCAGGCTGTCACCATAGGGCCCTCCTCAGCCCAATCCCCACCCGCTAGATGAAACAAGACTGTGGAGAAGACTTTGGCATCTCCTGTTCCCTTACTGCCATCTCCAGCCCCCACCAGCAACCCCCAGCTTCACCTCTTCCTGGGCAGGCACCTTCCCTGGCTGCTGACTCCTCTGTCTCAGCCTCTGGTTCTACCCCTCCCCCAGGTCCTCAGCACCCACAGTGGCCCAGGGATGTTTAAGCTTATCTATTAGCTGGGACTGACAGGCAGATTCTTCTGGCTTGGAAAGCCTTGTTCTTTTAAAAAGAACCTAGGACATGGCAGTTCAATAGACCAGCAGAAACAACAGTAAGAACAACACTGATGGGTGGACACACTTTCTAGACATTCTGAGAGTCAGGTCCTGGCATGGTGCAGAGACGTATTCCACACATACATGAACCCAGATGAATCCAAGCTTATGTGTGTACACCGAACACCTGTGCACTCTAGTGAGGCAACCCCAAGCCCAGCCTCGGGTCTGCAGCCAAAATCCTGGGCCTACCTTGGACTTGCTGGAATGCAGCACTCTCCCCTAGGAAATGATGCCATGTCAGGGTTGTCTGTGGAGGCAGAGAAGCAAGGTAAGGAAGTGGATGTGGAGGCCTGTCATTCTTCCTCCTCTCCCTGGGATAAAGATGCATCTGATAAAGTGAGTGGGGGCAGCGACCCTTTCTTTTATGGCATTAACAGTTATAGGTTATATGTTATTTTTGCCCAATGACAAGCCTGGATATGTGTTCAGGGAGCAAGACACTATGAAGAAAGTCCAGGAAGATCTAAAAAAGAACAAAATAGGTAGGTGTGGTGGTACATGCCTGTAATCCTGGCACTCAGGAGGTGGAGGCAGGAGGATCAGGAGTTCAAGGTCATTCTTGAATACATAGAGAATTACAGGCAGCCAGCCTGGGCTACATGAGACCCTGGAGAGAGAGAGAGAGAGAGAGAGAGAGAGAGAGAGAGAGAGAGAGAGAGAGAGAGAATATGAATGAATGAGAATGCATAATCATTATAGACAAACCTAAGAGAAAAAAGTCAATATTCAGAAGGAAGACCCAATGAGTTGTCTGTCAAAGGATAAAAACTGGGAAAGGTGAGAAGTAAGACGTGGTTAAGTGACAAAGAGATGTTTCCGCAGTACAGAGCACAGACCGCTCTTTCAGAAGACCTAGGTTCGAATCCCAGCATCCGAATGTCAGCTAACAATCATCCCTAACTCCAGTTCCAGGGGATTCGGATGCCCTCTTCTGACTGCACTGCACGACATGGGTGCACTTACACACACGCAGGCAGTACTCTCATACACATAAAATAAAAATAATATTTTTAAAAGAGATCCAAAGAGTGCAAACCAATGGGAAACTGAATAGCAGAGGTACTAGAAGAAGAGATTGGGCTGAGACTCTTCCAGAATTGATCAAAGCTGTCAAGTCCCAAATCCAAAATTCCAACAAGGCAAATAAAAGGAAATCGGGCTTGACACATGGCAGTGCCAAAGACATGAGACTTTAGATGCAGTCAGAGAAAAGGGAGACGATATTCCACAAATCACCCTAAGATGGACAGCTGAACCTAAGTCAGAGGAATGGTGTGAAACAGTGTGCCAAGAGAAAGTTACTGTCAACACTGATATTTGTGCTCTGTGGCGGACAGTGTATCTGAGAACAAGCTGGACTGTTGTCATTCGAAGATCAAGAAAATGAAGAATTTGCCACCAGAAAACCATAGTAAAGGATGGATTTCAGGCAGAAGGAATGTGATCCCATTTCAAAGATCTAAGATGTAAGAAGGAATAATTTAAATTAGAATTTAAATAGATTTTGCTCAGAATTTAAACAAACATTGACTGCATAAGTAACATTGAGGGTGTCCTGTGGAGTTAAACCAAGACAAAACAAAATGTCAAAACACTCTATCAACAGCAGATCAAGGGAAGGAGCATAAAATCAAAGTGTCTTGAGATCCTCAGACTAGGCAGAGGATGGTAAAGGACGGCTTATTTTTGGTTGACTAATTTGTCAAAAGGCAAGATAACAGAGGTAGAGAACGTCCAAGCTCCTAGTGGATGACCTCAAAATGAGAAAAAGCAATAGAGGAAACAATTAAAGAAGGAGAGAGTAGATCCCAGGAAGCACGAAATGAGACAGTACGTAACATCCAGCTACAGTAACAAGTACAATGAATGTGAAGGGACCAAGTGCTCCCAGTAAAAGCTTAGACGATTTTGGGGTTGAGACAGGGTCTCCCTATAGTTGCAACTGACTTATAACTCAGTATGTAGAGCACACTGGCCTTGATCTCATAGAGATGTAGCTGCCTGTAGTTGCCTCCTAAACGTTGGGATTAAGGAGTGTGCAACCATACCCAGTGCTTATAAGATTTTTTTAAAGTACAATTTAGGGGGCTTGAGAGATGGCTCAAAGGTTAACAGTTCTTTGGAAAGTCCCAGGTTTGACTCCTAGCACCCACATGGAGGCTACAAACCATTCGTGACTCCAGTTCCAGGGACTCCGATGCCCTCTTCTGTCTTTCTCAGGCACTACATGAAGCAGGTGCACTTACATATATGTGTACATAAAACACTTACATATATAAATTTTTTTTAAGTTAAAAACATAGAAATATAATCTATATACAAGACTCACAACAAAAACCTGAAGATAAAGGAAAGCAGATTAAAGACTGAGAAAACACCCAAGGCCAGCAAGCAGAACATTAACAAAAACAGTCACATAATGGATCGTGAAACTATTCTCAGAAAATTCCAAAGAACTGCACACAGACATCACATTTTCTGATCACAAGTTACAAGCATAGAGATCAACAGGAAGAAGATGATAATGTTTAAAAATCACATATGTGGAATTAAGAAATGAGTCTTTTAAAAGATCCTTTGGTCAAAGAAGAAATTACAAACATCATAAACAGCATTAAGAAGATATTTAGAATTGAGAAATAATGAACATACTTCCTGTTAGGCCCACAGGATGTAATTAGGACAGTAGAAAGAAAGCTAGAGCCTTCATAGCTTTTTTTCTTAAAGAAGGAGCTGGGGGCGGGTGTGCATGCCTGTGATTCCAGTACTCAGGAGGTAGAAACAGAAGGATTGGGAGTTCAAGGTCGTCCTCTACGACATAATGATTTCAAGGCAAATCTGGGATAAAAAGAAGAAAAGCTGAATATTTAAGGGGCCAAGTATCCATTTCAGAATTTAAATAAATCAAGATAAATGCAAACATTTTCTGAGCAGACTTTCAGGGAGTCCTATATGCAAAATGCAAAATGACCGCTTTCTTCCCCTTCAGGGTCTCTTCCACCCATCCTGAAATGTTTCTGCAGATGTGAACATGTGGAGCAGTTCTGCTGGTATCACGGGAGATGATTCTCAACACTATTTGGGCACATAGCTATTTTGATAAAATTTCAATACAGTCCTTCTACGTAAGACATTTAATGCTAGTTTTCCATTTACAGCAGAACAGGGCTTCCTTTTAAACTATATTAAAAACACAATTCAAAAGAAAATAGTAAAACAAGATGTGGTCTCCTCCTGTAAACCTAGAGTTGTGGTCCCCTTTTGTGAGCTGGGTATGTGGTCCCCTTCCCATGAGCAGGCGCTGTGGTCCTGTCCTGGAAGTTGGAGTGGTACCCCACTTGTGAGCCAGAGTTGGGGTCCCCTTCTGTGAGCCTGAGCTTTGGACCTCTAACATGAGCCACAGTTCCACATCTCTCTGGTGGTAGGCTGACAGTGGAACAGAGGACTTCCTCTGTTGGAAGACTTCCTGATGTTGGACAGCAGTTTCTGTCTTCTCTGAGTGACTACACTCCCCACAAACCCCTCCCTGCAGAAACTTTGCCTCTTACACTAGGAACCAGGGAGCAGATTTGGTCTTGGGAGGACCGATTCTCTAGAATAGACCTCCCACCTTTCATGAGACCCAGCTGTGGTCCTCACTCCACATGTGGTCCTGGGTATCCAGGTCTTGATGTTGGACCTCTCTCATCACCAGGCACCAAGAACTTTTCTATTACTTTTCTATTACTCTTCTACAGCCCCAGTGTGCCTTCATCTATGCCCTAACTGAACTTCTAGAGATTAAAAATCAGTCGAAAGGAAAGGAAAGGGAGAAAGAAAACATAATACCTAAACTAATATACTTTTCAAATTAAAATATATATTATATATTAGATCTTAGAATATAAATTCAAAGTTCTTTGTCTACTATAACTTTTGAATATTGTTTACTGACAAAATGGTACTACCAAGCTTCAACAGTAATGTAAAATGTGTCACTGTTCCTATAATGTGAGTTTGCCACACACTCCCTTTCCAAATTCTCCATGTACACAAGTCTTTCAATATAATTGTGTTACTTCTTAAAGAAAGCAAAGCTAATGGAATATTTAAATTAAAATGGTATGTCACCAAAAAAAAAAAAAAGCTTACATTTATGCTAGAAACTGATAGTGGCTTATATCTTATGTTATGTGGATCAAACAAGTTATATGCAATAAATAAACAAATTTCATGAATTAATACATCACTTATAAAATATCCAGACAGTCTTCAGTACTTCATAAGAAGTCAGTAAAGGTTCGATGTTATCAAAACCATTATTAACAATAGTACTTGAATAATTAAAATGTAAGGAACATAATTCAAATTAAGGCTCTAAAAATAAACCTTAGATAAATGACTAACCCTGCAGAGCGAAGAGTAAAACAGATTGGTCTTCGAAGTTCCCTCTCCCTCCCACACCTAGATACTTGCTGCCTTATTACCACCCCCTCTCCCCTCTCCCCCGCACCCCTTTGTGGTTTTGGTGGCGTCCTAGCTGAGCTAAAGGGCAGAGATTTGGGAACAAGGCATCCAGTCCCAGGATGGCTTCTAGATCTGAGACCCTCAGCACCGCCCACCCTCTGCTCCGAGGGAAACCGGGATCCTGCACCGACCTCCGCTGGGGGTAAGCGGTGGCGGCAGACAGACAATTCTAGGCAGTTGAGGTCTTCGTGTACCAGGAAAACTTCAATCTGTGGTTTTCAAGCCCTCCTCCTTAAAGGCGATTAGCAAAAGTATTTGGGGCCTTCTCTCTGGTTACATTTTAATTTTCCCTGAATAGCTTTGCCCTTTGGTGGCTCTTCTTGAGGTCCTTAAAGGAAACCCCAAAGAAGTGAACCCTACTAGAGGGGCAGGTTTTTCCTATTCCCAGCAGCGGGTTGAGAGCACCACCTTCCTGTCGCCGCCAGGGGGAGCCCCAGCTTTCTCTTTGGAGCCCCAAGACTTAACATTAAGACTCTGCATGCCATTTGCTAAGGAGAGTGGCAGCTGGGGCACTCGAAGACCAGTAGGGACTCCTCTCTGCTAACCCTTTCTGTTTCTCTGGCAGGCCTGACCAAGGGCTGCTTCCTCATTGGAGAGTTCAGAGTGTGGGTAGCATAAGACGCACAGACCAGGAGTCAGACATTTAGGTGCCTTAGGGTTGTTTGTTAATTGTGTGCTATGAATGGACCCTGCTCACTCCCAGAGCCCAAGAGAGCCCAAGAAAGCCCAATCAATGTGAACACCTCACCCAGAATTGAGAGTGCAAGGAGAGTAACACACTCTGTGACAGGTGTAAGGGAGGGAAAGCCTTCAGCTCCCTCTAGGGGCTGGTGTTGGGGATGGGCGCCCAGAGGACCAGGGAGACAGCTGTTCTCACCAGAAACCGGGGAGAAAGACAAGAACAGCAGATGGCAGTTTGGGCAAAACTTTGAGAGTTTCACTGTATTTTATTTTTGTGTGTGAGTGTTTTACCTACATGTAGCTACATGCCCCTGTGCATGCAACACCTGGAGCGGTCAGGAGAGGGCATCAGATCCCCTAGAACTAGAGTTATAGATGGTTGTTAGCTGTCGTGTGGGCACTGGGAACCCAGGTTCTTTGCAAGAGCAGCTATTGCTCTTAACCACACTGAACTCCATCTCCAGCCCAAGTTGAGTGGTTTTAACGTGGGGAGCTGGGTGTTTGGGGAGGGAACCACGGTGGCTGGGACTGGGGCATGCAAAGCCTTCTATGACAGGCCAGAGGGTTGGCACTGCTCTTGTGGTGACATTGCCAGCCTTTGACAAAGGCAAGACGTAATCAGGTCTGTTGTCTGCAGTATGGATGGTAGAGAGAAGGGGAGGAGGGCAGGCACAGAGGCAGGAAGCCAGGTCAGGAAGTCCCTGCAGGCCTCCAGAAGCCCTCTAAGATTATGCAGTCACCAAGACAACTGAATGTTCTAGATAAAAGGGAATCCTAAGACTTAAAACTTAGCTTTAAGTTAAGAAAGCCTAGGGACAAGGTGACCTCATTTCTGGCCATTGACATCATAATGGTCCTATGGTTAACAATGACTCATGAATGTTGTTTTTCCATTGGATCCCAACCCTTGTCAGCAACTGTCCAGTAAGCACAGCAGCACCTTTAGATAAAACCCCACTGAGAAACTCAGAACAGAAAACACAGAATGGGTGCAGCCAGAGCAAAGGATGGGATAAAGTGGGGTGGGAGAAAAGGGACCTGCCATCCCCAGGCCCTAATTCACCTCGGCAGATCCCCATGTATGTAATGGCCACTGGTCTGGACACCTGGTCCTATTCAGCTTTAAGACTACATTTGTTAGGCTAAAGCCTGGTTGAACTGCACTGACGTTCTGGTTCAACTGTAGATGACACCAAAGAGAAAACTTCAAACCCACTCTAACATTGGGCTACCTCTCTGAACCAGAACCAAAGCTGTACTGTGTCTCCAATTATTGTCCTGGAGTAAAATCTAGTTCCCTATGAACTGACCTTGACCCAGAGAGCCATGTTCTTCTGCTTGATTTCCTGCCCAGCTAGCCCCATCCATAATTATTCTCCCAGACTACAGTCGCAGAGGAAAGAGGGCCTGCTGGCCAAATGACTGATGCCACTGAAATCCAGTGAACCAGCCTCGTTCTCCCTGTCTCCTCCCACAGCCTCGCCAAGAGACCCGCTTCTCTGTGCCAGATGCAAAGTCATCTCCCACTCCTGGACATGAACTTGATTGTATTTGTCCTGACCCTGAATGCCAAGCAATTGTCATCTCTGACCTCCACCACCACTCCCTGTACCAGAACCAAATGGATAGCTCTCTGCTCACCTTCCAACCTGCATGGGGTAGTCCCCTAAAGACCGGCTTCGCCATTTAACTGACTGGATAGAATCTTTGAGACTCAGCTTGAACATTAAACACTGCATTGGGAGTCAGGGAAATGTGGGTTCAAATTCTACCTCCCCACATCCAGCTGGATGACCTGAACACTCACTCATGCATACACACACACACACACACACACACACACACACACACACACACATACACACACCCATCATTCCTCTGCCCTTCTAAGAGTTGATTTTCAGAAAAGGGAACTAGAAGCTCCTGAGAGGACACATGAGCTTCTCTGCTTTCAGAAATCGCAACACACACTGTCCTGCCCTCAGAGGATGCTGCTGAGCCATACCCACCCTGACTCACTGCTCAGTGATGACCACTTGCCATTCTGTGTCTCTTCAAAGCTGCAAGCTTCAGAAGGGATCGGCCATGATGATCTCCAAGTGTTTACCATGGTAGAGGCACAGTGTATGCTTACAAATGGTTCCTTTCCTTTCTTTCAAAAAGAGAGAGTAAGAAAGAACTTACCAGAACTGGAAGAGAAATACACCAGGGAAAAGACAGACCAAAACAATGTGGTGCTTAGAATCTAGTGGGAGAGGAGACAATGGCACGGGAAGGGTTCTTGTTACTGTGGTTTGGTTGTTTCCAAGGTATCCATTAGGAAACCCACTTCCTCCTACAGGAGTCCCAGTGCTCTTTCCTAATCCCCACAGTGGAAAAAGATGAACTAGAAACCTGCTTCTCCCAGAAAATGAAACACATTAAAGCTGATCCTGGCGGCAACCACATTCTAGGTCGAAGCTACAGCTGCGCCTGGCTTCAGTACTAACCAAGTGCCATGGACAAGGTGGCCTTAGATGCAAGCCGAAGCCTGTGATGTCTTGCTACCTACTCACCCCAACTCTGACAGTGGACAACCCCCTTTCCAGGCTTGCTTTATCATGGGACTCAAAGAGACTGGCTATATCACCGAGCTACAGCCACCATCATAAATGGATTATGGGGTGGGCGCTCTCTTGTAGGAACTGAGCTGCCCAGCACTGCCTGACTTTATAATCACCTTGCTGCACCCACAGGTGCCTGGGAACATTCTGAATTCTCTCTGCTTTACATGTGAAGACCAAACAATACCAAGAAACTCCAAGATGCTTTGCACTCTATCTCCCAGATAGATTCTCCTTCGCCTAGAGAAAATAGGGCAATTTACAGAATGCACCTCACTGGTGATGCTAGGTGCTCTGGGCTCATAATGATGCTACCTTTCCGAGCTCTGGTTGATGCCAACACTTCCTCTGTTCAAATGAAAGCCCTCATCAGCACCCTTTCTAAATGCAAATAGCAAGTGTCATCCAAAGACAGGAGACTTGAAAATTTCTCATCTCATTCTTAACACTCCACAACGGTAGCATGGGGCTGGGTGAGGCAGGCAGAAGTCACCCTTCCATGCCCAGGACACTACCCACCTGCAATTTGTTTTGACTCTCTGTTGCAGAAGCCTATGAATCACAGTTAAATTCTACCAAATAAACAAGCTACATTTTAAAGTTCTGCAAAACCTACAATTTTAGGAAGGCTTGATGTGGTTGACACTGAATTGATTTCAACACCTCCCATTTCTTGTTTAATGCTGGGTTCCTCTGAGCAAGAACAAACATCCTCCTAATGGCTGCATGCTACCTGAATAGCTTCGGTTTAAAGACACAGGCACACACGTTAATTTTCTTCCTTTTTAAAATAAAAAGAGATGGGGTGTTTTACTTTTCAAAGATTAATTTCCCACTAAGTTTACATAGCATGCCTGGGAGAGGTAAACAGTTAGTCATTCCTCAGACAGAAAGCTCATATCAGGGCTTTTTTCCCCTTTTCCACTTCCTGTGTGTGTGTGTGTGTGTGTGTGTGTGTGGTATGTGTGTCTATGTATATATGTGTATGGTGTGTGTGTTCTAACTGTATCATATGTATGTATGTCTGTATATGTGTGTGGTATGTGTATGTGGGAGGGTATGTATGTGTGTCATGTGTGGTATTATATCTGTATTATGTGTGTTTATATGTGGTATGTATATGCATATGTATGTATATGTGCAGTATGTGTGTCTATGTGTGGTGTGCCTATGTATGTATATGGTAAGTGTGTATATGTATGTTTTGTGTGCACATGTGTGTGTGTGTAGGTGTGAGTGCATTTGAAGACCCAAGGTTGATGCTGGGAATTGTTCTAGTTTGCTTTCTGTTGCTGTGATAAAACACTGAACAGAACCAACTAACTTGGGGAGGAAATGGTTCATTTCAGTTTACAGGTGACAGTCAGTCATTGAGGGAGGCCAAGGCAGGAGCTCCAGCAGGAGCCTGGGGGCAGAAGCTGAAGCAGAGACCATGGAGGAATGCTGCTTACTGGCTGGCTTCCCCTGGTTTGCTCAGCCACATTTTTTATACAGCTCTGGCACACCAGCCCAGGGATGGTGTCACACACAGTGGTCTGGGCCCCTCTACATAAATCAATAATCAAGAAAATGCCCCACAGACCTGCCCACCCACAGGTCAATCTGATGGAGGAAACTCCTCAATTGAGATTTCTTCCTCCCAGGTATGTCTAGGTTTGGGCCAAGTTGACAAAAAATAACTATAACAGGAACCATCCTTGATAGCTCTTCTACCGTATTTATTAAGGGCCTCTTGATCAAACCCAGAGCTTTCCATGGGGCTAATCTTGCTGCTAGCCAGCTTGCTCTGGGAATACACTATCTTTGCCTTCTGAGGCTGTAATTATAGGCAGGCTGTCACACCTACTCCACATTTGTATGGGTTCTGGGGATCTAAACCCTCCCACTTGCATGGCAAGCTCTTTAACCACTGAGCCATTTCCCCAGCACCAAAACATCTGCTTTAACCTGCCACCCATGGAGCTCAAGAGGTGACCTGAGTGTCACAGCCACTTTATAAAGATGGTCAAGAGAAAATCTGAGAAAGCAAATTCCTAGCTCATGGCCACCTACACTAGAAAACCAACATGCTTCTTGGCCTGGTTCTGAATCCAAGAACACCCATGGTAGCCAGAGCTGAAAAGTATGAATGACCCCAGAAAATGAAGCACATGGAGAAGAAAAAAGTTTGTTTCTCACAAAAGAATGTAATATGCATTAAGTTTAAACGTTTTGTGGAACATTTCATATGTCTGATAAAATATAATAGGTCTGTCCACCACAAGAGGACTGGGGAATATAGTTCATCAGAAAAGCACTTGTCTAGCATGTGGGAAGTCCTGGGTTCCATCCCCAGAACCCCAGAGTCACAATGAGCAAAGAGACAGACAGACAAAAATGTGGCGGGACTGAATTGAAAAGCAAAATGTTAATGGAGAAAATAAAGATAAATACAAAATCTGACAAAAACCAAGTAAGGCTTAGTTTAATTACTGTCCCAATGGATTTCTTAGTTTTGATGACTACTGGGGTTATTTAAGAGGCTCTCTGGGGTATGCTGGGTAAAGGAGATAGTAGTTTTTGTTTCTTTTTAATTCCAATGTCTATAACCACTGGTTATTCTATCCTGGGAACCTGTACATATATTTTTAAATAAAACAGTAGACAGATAGATAGCTCAGGTGTGGTGGTACATGGCAGCATCGAGAAGACTGAGTCAGGAGGACTGAGCTGTTCAGAGGGGGCTAAGGTACAACTCTCTTTGGTCACCTCAAAGCCAAGTTTATCAAATACCAGTCTCTACTACCAAACTCCAGCAAGTTTCAAAGTTGCGTAGCTGAAGTGTACCAGAGGGAAGGTCACCACTATATCTGCTCTGGCCCCAAGAACAGAGCGAATGGTGATGACATCATGGAGACAACCCATGACTGGAAAGGCCCAAGTGCGATGGTGAAACTGACCATTCAGAACACATTGTACAGGCCAGGGTGGTACCTTCTACCTCCATCTGATCATTAACACCCCAAGAAGTCACCAAGAGACAGAAAGAAGCAGAAAAATGTTAAACTAAGTAGAACTACCACTTTAAATTTTTTTAATTACAATTTTATTTATTCTGGCGGGAGGGAGAGCACGTGTGCCACAGGGAGTACGTGGAGATCGGAGAGTAACTCATAGAAATCAGTTCTCTCCTACCTGCGGGCCCCTGGATTGAACTCAAATCCTCGTCCTTGGTGGTAGGTGCCTTACCCTCTACCGTCTCCTCAGCCCTGAAACAGCATTTTTGATGAGATTACCAGTATCACTCAACAGACAAGGCACTAATCTTTAGCCAGAGAACTTTCCGGAACTATTAAAAGATTCTGTGGGCCGTAGTGTCTATGGCCACCAGCTCACGGCATCAATAGCAGTGCAGTGCAATACTTAGCTAGTTAAAAAGCACAAGAGAAAATACAATAAAAGGTCACCTGATGGCTAATTTTATTTTTTCCTTTTTGTGGGTAGCTGAGTGGAGCAGAAACAAGCATGCTCATTCCTTCTCCTGGCTTCAGGCACAACCTGGCAGGCCTAGTCTTACCTGAGAACAGTCTGACAGTGTTCATCCAAATGTAAAATCCACCAGTCCAGCCATCCCCCCTCTAGGAAGCTGGCTTACAAAATTATTTGTACATGCACATGCTAAACATTCTTTCTAGCCTTCTCGTCCCAGAAAAGAGCGGGAAACGAACTCTATTTCTATGACACAGTAAGAAGGCCATGCCAACTTCTGCACACTCATGGAAAGATCGAGGAAGCTCCACGTGGAGACACCCATGATACACTGCTACATGCATGGTGTTGTCATGAAATTATATGCACGTGTACAGGAAGATTCCGGGTCCCTGAAATCCTGAATACACTATGTACTTTATGTGTTTTGTGAGTGTGGAAAGTACTTGAAATGATTCATGGTTAAAGCGTCACCATGTTCACCTTCCATTTCTGGGATGGGATGCTCTTTGTAGGGTGATAAAGGGTTAGCTTTACTTTGTTTGAAATATAAGTCGGTGAGAATGTGTAACTCTTATTATTAGAAGAGTGAACAACAGGCATAAAGAAGGGAATACCATCAAGACACAGTGGAAGACCTCCAGCTATGTAACAAGGCCCGAAATGGGAGTGCAGGAAAGGTGCCCAACCGGCCACAGGACAGCGGCACAGCCTGTGGTTCACGCACACCTCCCCTGTGAGAGGTAGGACCTACAGATGTCCCTGTCTGTACTCATGGGATGTGTAGAGGTTTCTGGTGAGAAGAACAGCTTTCCCTGCTCTCCAGTGAGCTTGGTGATGTTGGCTTGGCACTGTGGAATTCAGCAAATGAGAAATGTTAACCCTGAACCTGAGTTGTAAGAGCCATTAAATGGGCCTGACAGCTTAGGAGTGTTTGCCCCCCCCCTTCCTCCCTCCCTCTCTCCCTCTCTTCCTTCCTTCTTCGCTCACACTCTCACTCTCGCTCTCTTTCTCATGTCCCTGTCAGGGTCTAACCCTTCAATCTTGGTTCCAGAATGAGCAGATTCAAGATACAGAGCCATGGCCAACTGGCAACTGCCATGGAAACAGGGAGAGAGAAAAGCATTGTTGAGGCGAGCCACTGGGACGAACGGATGTTTGTTACTAGATACGGTAACACAGGAAAGCTAACAGAGACTCAAGGTGAGACACATGTACTTATACACAAATTTTGGACTGGTGAGTATTCATTACTGTGTAAGGAATATACCCCCAAGGTGGGTTGAAGCTGTGAGCAGAAAGAACAGGAGCAGCTGGCTCACCACTTCCTGGGGAGACAGCATTCAGTGACTCAGCTACATATATGTCAGTTCATTCCCAAAGAGCTCTGGGATCAGGGGAGCCCAGGGGAAGAATGACAGTGGGCCTGGGAAGAGATACCCTGTAGGAGAGGAAGATTCCACACCCCATAGGCCCAGGTACCATGTTCTATGTTGGTATCTAATACCCATGGCACTCTCTGGACTAAATCAAGGCATTTTAATAAATCACAAAAACAATCCCTAATAGTTTCATCACACTTCCCTTCCAATAGAAGATTCCAGGAAAATCCTCACCATCTGGGGAGTTTCTGGGATATTTTGTCCCAGGAAGGTGGGCTTGTATTGTTTGAGTCCATTTCTGGGTGATATGTTCAATGTCTTAAAAAGGATGGGAATGTGGCTGTTTCTAGAAATGTGAGGGTTTGGGCCTTGACAAAGAAAAACTTGGGGTAATTTATGTGTCCCATGAGTCCAGAAGGGACTGGGGAGCCTTCATTATATAGAGATGTGGCGTCCGTGGGTTCCCAGGGTTCCAGCAAACTCCATCTCAGTCTCACCAGCCTCATGCCCCCTCCAACCCTTAACTTCCTGCCCTCCCCAACTCCTCAGCCCACCCACCTCTCAGGCCACAGCAAGATCCCCTGGGAGAGGAATCAGGCACAGTTGTGGGAAGGAAAGTTCTATGTGTTCCTATGCAACAAAACTGAGTGTGTGTGTATGTGTTCTGTGTTTTTACAAACTCTCCGCCTTGGTTGTTATAAGATTAAAACAATTTTCTCCCTCAGTAAATGCTTCCCTTCAAAAACCACTGGAGGCACATAATTCACCAGCCCATTTGTGTCTCCTATTTTCTTGGGGACGAGAGGAAATAGCAATTGAGGGTCCTGTTTCCTCAGAAGAGGCTGGCATGGAACAAGCGACAGGAATGAAGAAGTAACGTTTCCATGACAGCTCTGATCAATGCTTCATTTACTCTGAACTTCAGGAAAGATAGGTGAGCATCGCCAGTCCTTCAGGAAGGCGCAAATAGTGGGTTTTGAGGTAAATCACTCTTTCATCCTCAGCAAATTTAACGGGCACTTTCATTAAAGCGGCAGGGAATTTTAAGGTAGTTCTATGCCTGTTTTAAAACTACAGTTGAGGATTTTTCTTTTTTTAATTCCTGGATTGTTTCTGCTGCTGAGAAACCTAAACGTTTTAACCATGTAGGTCATTTTCTTTTCCTTCACAATGATGAGAAATTCATGCCCACCTGAGAACACAGAAACACCATTTTAAAGCCATCATTGGTTTCAAGGAAAATGTACACAAAGGAGAAAATGAAAAGGCTGGCTTGGTTGATGTGGGCGGGGGAGATACCAACTTATGTTTGTCCTTGAAAAAAACAAAAACAAAAACAAATTCACCTGTCACTGATCAGCAATGCCAGTCTGCCACCAGGCTACTGAGAAAGCACTCCAGCTGACAGCCAACAGCCCCACTGATGTGACTGTTTACATAATTACTCAGAGAAACAGTGCGGTCTTTCTGATTTAATGCATGTTTTAACAAGCCTTCAACCACAGTGCAGGCTTCTGTAATCAAATCAAGTCTTTTCAATTAAAATACAATTAGAAAGGGTGTCATGGTATCACTGCTGCACACTTGGCCATGTGAAAGGACTTAAGAATCACTTGGCAGGAAGTCTGCACTAATCCAGGATGCCTGAGTGTGGACATGATGCTGGGTCCCCTGGGAGGACACCTGGGCTATGTGCCTTCAACCTTATGAACCATCACGGACCATCTCTGTGATCCACTGAGGATAGAAGATGAAAACCCAGTGATCCAGGGAGCTTGAAGGCACCTGTGGCTTTGATCTTGAATCTACATGCAAGCAAGGGCCAGAAGTAGTGGGCACAAAGCTATCAGAGAAATAGCCACCTTGCCCTGGTGTTACGGTACAGTGGGATTCTAGGGGTATAAGGCTATTTTCGACATCTTAAAGCTCCCAGCTTCATTTTTAAAGATGTAAGACAAGCCTCATAGAAATATTTGATTTGCCAAAAGCCGTATGTTTGTCATTTTGGGAAATGAAGAAAAATGTATGCTATCCTATTGTCACTCCCAAAAGAAGGATCCTTACAGCAGGCATGCAAAGGAGCTCTCAGCCTGGTTCAGGCAGAGTTCCCTCCCACCTTCACTGCCCGGTCACCAATGTCAGATGTAGAAGGTTGAAGAAAATGGAGCAGTAGGCCCCCAAAAGATGCTCATGACAAACCCTGGGACCTTTGAATGTTACTGTACCCAGAAAAGAGATCTCTGCAGATGTAACTACGATAGGGAACTCGAGATAAGGAGATTATTCTGGGATGCCTGGCTGTAAGTGCAACAGCACCTAAACAGACACAGATGCAGGGTGGGGAGTCAAAGATGAGGCTATGACTTCATAAACATCCTGATCTTGAACTTCCAGCTATCAGACCTGTGAGAGAATAAACTTCTGTTGTTATAAAGAAAGCAGTTTCTGGTAATTTATTATGGTAACCACAGTGAAGCTGGCAAAATGCGATGGTGATGTGCCTGCTCTGCTCTTGGTCCAAGGAGGCGACTAGAAGAGCCTCACTAAGGGACTCCTTTGGCCCCTGGTTGTGTAGAGATTTGAGGGCAGGTGGGAGACCTTTTCTCAGGGCAGCTTTCTCTAAGGCTGTCTCAGTTCTGGGGTTCCCAGATTGGCTCCTTTTCATGCCTGCAGGCCTTTCAGTACTGCTGTTCGCCCTGGCCCTATTCAATACCTAAGTTAGCTGAATTGAGTGGGCTTGGTATGTCTTACCAAAAACCTGGTTAACAAGATTTAATGAAGCAATAATATTACTTTATGACATGTTGTATCTATTTCATGTGGCATGTTTATTCCATCCACACATTGATGTATTTAATAGCACACCTATTATCTGTTGTTCCATCCCAAATAGGTCAGTAGACCATTTTCAGATTAAATAAGGATGACGGGTGTGGCCAAAACAGGGCCACATGTGATGAGGATCCCAGAGATGACCTGTCTGATTGTGCAGCTGCAAGTTCACAGTGGAGCAAGGATCACAGTATAGTCTTTAACCTATGTCCAGGCTATTTCACAGGTGGAGTTGTAAGCAAAGCATGGCAGATCTCTGGACCTCTGGGTGACAATACTCCACATTCACTGCCAGGGCAGACATGACTAATCAATCATGACACTCCTTTAAGCTGATTCCAGATAGGTCTTTGTGAACACAGCTCTTTGGAAGCTCAGATGATAGAATCCAGAATTGCTAGACAAGTGTCTCCTCCCAAATACAACCTAACAGGCTTCCCTTCAGAACCCACTGGGCATCTCCTCTACACATGCCAATCAAGCAATTGTATGATGGGAAACAATACCAGCATGAACCACCACTGGGGCTATTTCAGTGCTGACCTTTCTCTGACACACCCTACAACCTTCTGGAAAACAAAAGCTTTGGGGTCAGATACACTTGGTTTCAAAGACAGTCTCATTCTTTCTAGCCTGAGTTTAATCAACTTTCTTGAAGTCTCAATTTCCTCATTTCTGAAAATAGTATTTTCAGAATAAGATAATTAAATGGAAGAGCCCAGTTAATTGACCTACCCTTTGCCTGGCATAGAGTAAGTTCTGGATTGATGTTCTTGTTGTTGCTGCTGCTGCTGCTGCTGCTGATGATGATGATGATGTAGATGGTGATGATGACGATGAAAGGAACACATTTCAACAATTCAGAGGACTGTTGGCAGGAGACAGCATCTTACTTCTGGGATTCTAGAGGGTGGGTGGGTGGTTCACACAGCTTGGCCAATGTTTACTCTATGGCACCTCTCCAAGCCTGTCCCTGTTACTGCATATGCTCTGAAGGACACTTTCTCCTAAAACAAGGTCACAGCTGTAAAGCCCCTGAACGGGTCAGCAGCATCCTCCTGCCTTAAATAGAGCTAGAAGAGTACTTAACAAATGGAGTACTTTGGGGAAGGAGAAGGCAGTCACCGAAAACCTCACAGGACTTGAAACTTAAAGTCTAATTGTGGAGGGTTTAGAGGGGAGGGGGACACAGGGAAGAACACAGGTTGTTTTGTGAAAGGCTGCTGGACCAGCGGTGTGGAGAGCAACCGAGGCTGGCCAAGGGGAAACTGAAGACTGAACTCTGAGGAGCACTTGACTAACCCTCTGCCAGAGGAGGGCTGGCATCATAGGTGTTTCTGCTTTTCTCTCCCCTGTTTAGAGCCCAAACGTCTCTTATTGTCATTTTCTGCTTTCCCCTCTGAGGAGGAGGTTAAGTGCTTGGCTAGCGGAAGCGCTCTCCAGTCCGACTTCCCCTCCGCTCCACTGCTGCCAGGCTTCATTTTCCAGCCTTGTTCAGCACTATTCTGGGAGACCAGCTTGGCCCCGAGAGCTCACAGGCTCTTCCATTTAGCTGACCTGATGCTTTTGTAGACCCCACCACTAGGTGTCAATCCCTTTCACTTAGACAAGGGCTTGTTTTTTCTTTCCTCTCCTTCCTTCCGTTGCCTCTCCTACCCTTTTTTTTGAAGGTGAAGTTATGTTTTAAAATCCCTCTACCATTTATTTAGTTTTTCTAAACACAGTACTTAAACCATTTTAAATTTATTTTTATTTTATGAGTGTTTTGCCACCTGTGTGTGCAATGTCCATGGAGACCAGAGCAGGGTGTCAGATCCCCCAGAACTGGAGTTACAGATGGTTATGAGTTGGCATGTGGGTGCTGGGAACTGAACTCACGTCCTCTGCAAGAGCAGCCAGTGCTCTTAACCACTGGGCCATCTTTCTAATCTCTGAGTATAGTACTTTCATATTCATTATAGCAATGACTGGATAAATTAGAGCTGTGTATCTAAGAGGGCCTATAGATCATATCATCCAGTGGCTCCCAAGTGTGGCCTCAAAACAGCAGCATCAGAATGGCCCTCTCAGAAACACATCAAAAATGCAAAATTTCTGCCTTTCCCAGATTGCTGACGGAGTCTTTGGGAGTGGAGTAACCAATCTGTCCAGACAAGGTCACTTACTTGGTCATTCGGAGGCATGCTCAGTCAAGTTTGGGAATCCCCATGGTAATCAACGTCCCATTATAGTTCTTCCCCATTTAACAAACTTAAAAACTGGGGGCTGGAGAGATGGCGTAGCAACCGCTCTTCAAAGTATCCAGGTTCAGTGCCCAGCACCCACATGGCAACTAACAACCATCTATAACTTCAGTTCTAGAGGATCCAATGATCTCTTCTGGCCCCTGTGAGCACTGCATGACATGGGTACACTTACATAAATGCAGGTAAAATACACTTACACGTAAAATAAAAATATAAATTAAAAAATTTTTTAAGAACTGGAAAACTGAGACCCATGGTAATGTGGTCAAGGTCATTCACAGAGCCACTCAACAAGACTGCTACAGGGTGGTAGGGATTAGGAACACATTCATGAAAAGACAAATATAAGTGGAGCCCTGCCCTCATGGGATTTATTTTCAATAAATCAAGACAACAAAGAAGTCATAGGATATGATTAGTGACAATAAGGAAACAAATACAGGAATGGACATGAGACTGAGATGAACGGAGTTTCTGGGATGGGGTGGCCAGGAAAAGCTTCCTGGAGGAAGTGGCAGTCAGCTGGATGACAGGGTCTGGCCTTTGAACAACTGGGGGTGTGATGGGGCTGGATCTAATGTAAAGGCCTTGGTGTCTAAGACTGAAAAAGACTTAAGTAAAGCTAAGAAGACAGTTATAAGGTTAAACACAGCAGAAGAAAAGATCAGTGAATGTGAAGACACATTAATAGAAAATATTCACACAGAAGCATGGGGTGGAAGATATATGGAAAGCCAGAAGAGATTGCAAGATACATAGGAATTTATGAAAAATGTAAATTTTACCTAAAATATAGTGGTGTCCTGAAAATGGAAGCGACTGTGGACCTTTGTGGGGACCTTAGTGGTGTCTCTTAGCTTTACCTTTACCCTGCAGCACGTTGCAGGAGACCAAAAGCCACTTGCTTTCTATTTCTACATGAAACCTTAGGTAACTGGTTTTTCCCTCTTGACTTTGTACCAAAGTTCAGCACATGGAGGTCCTCTGCTGGCCACCTCCCCCAACATACACACACATGCACGACCACTTATCTAGCTGTGTCCTAGTGGAAGGGCCTGCTCAGACTGCTTAGCAGCAAAAGGGGAAGCACATCCCTGGGACCTCCTCAGACACTGTGGGTGGAGACATGAGGATGGACACTAGAAACCACAAGACTGGCTTCCAGTCGTTCACTACCAGTACCGTCCTGCTAACATCTGCTAGCTCTCCTTTTCTCTCCCGAGTCTCTCACCAGGTGAGGCTGGTAGGCAGCCTCAGCTAGGCTGGTCGCCAGGAAGCCCCAGAAGTCCTCCTGTCTCCATCCACCACAGTGCTGGGATTACAGTCCCATGAGCCATACCTCGCTTTTTATGTGGGTGTTGGGGATCCAAACTCAGGTCCTCGTGCTTGCACTGGAAGCACTCTCACTCACAGAGCCATCTCCCCGGCCCCTGCAGTTGGCATTTAAACATAAGTGCTTGACTTTTAATTTACCCCTACCCAATATGTTGATTTTATGTTGTTTTCTTTGAGGTGGGGTCTTACTATGCAGCTCAAGTTGACCTTGAATGCACCATGTAACCCTGGTTGGCTCAACGTTGCAATCTTCTTGCTTTGGCCTTCTGTGTGCTGGGATTACTGGCGTGTACCCCACGCCTGGCCCAGTGTGCTTCTTATTAGCATCAGTTTTTTTCACTCAATCAGCTGTTGGCCATCTCAACCCAGAAGAACATAAATCTGGCTGGAATATTAGATTTCCTCCGTCACAAGTCCAATGTGCAAGAATAAAATCAACAAACAAAAACCTTGGGGAAAAACTGAGATTGGGTGCCTTGTTTTACACACATGTGGCATTGTCTGTGATAAGGTGGGCCAGTCAGGGCTCCACATTTTCCTTTGGGATACTCACTCTAACCCAAGCTGCTAGTCACAAATTCTCTTTTCAAGTGTATGCTGCTGGCAGCTTGGCACTGGCCATTAATGAGGCTCAAAGCCAGAAAGCTTGAAGTTGGAAGGGTTGTATTCCTAAGCAGTACATCTTTGAGACATGTATATATCTCCCAAAGGATCTGTGTTTCTGACCCTATAAGGAGGGAGTTGGCTCTCTAGATGAACATTCACTAAGCATGTATACAGTGTGTCTGAATTGTGCAAAGCTCTGCAGCTAGCTCTGCAGCTCTGTCTTCATCAAAGTTTCTACACATTCAGCTAGTATGCCAGCTAATGTTCATGGTCAACTTGACTGGATGTGAATTCATTTGGTAGACACACGATATGTGGGTATTTCCAGAGAGGCTTAACTAACAAGGGAAGACCCTTCCTGAATACAGGCATCACCATCTCATGAACTGAATAAAAAGAGGAGAAAGAATGTTAGCATTCCCTATTTCCTGATCTTCCCAGATGTGAAGAGTCCCGGGTGTATGCTCCTGCCCACAAGGAGCTCTGCCTTGCCTTTCCTACCATAAATGGCTCTATTCTCCTAAACAGTAAGTCAAAATAAACCCTTCTTCCTTACGTTGCTTCCTGTTGTGTATCTGGTATCTGACTAGTACAGGTGGAAATGCTGTTTCTTCATTTGATGAAAGAGCGTACTGAAGCTAAGAGATGTTGAGGAGTTCGCAACTGGTGAGGGTCAAAGTCCAATTTAAGTTCTAGTCACCCACCCAGGCTCAAAGCCACTGCTTTACCCTGCAGAAACATCTGTACTGCCCCTTTCAGCTCTAAATGGTTGACTCTTCCTGCAACACACACAATCACCTGAGCCCTCACCATAGGATGACAGTACATATCTGTTCTCACAGTTCAGCTGCCATTTCCAGAGGCAGAGGACACCCAGCAAGTCTCTGCAGCCCCCACATAAAACAAAGAATGTTAGCCATGTGCCAGGCTGATGAAGTTCCAAATATAGTTTGATCAACATACTTGAGACCTTTCCTCTGAGGGCCTGGAGTTACTTAATTATTTTATGTGTACGAGTTTAATGCCTGCATGCATATAAGTGTACCTGTGCTGTGCAAGGCCCAAAGAGGTCAGAAGAGGGCATCGGATCCCCTGGAACTGGAGTTATAGATAGTTGTTTGTTAGCTGCATGTGGGTGCTGGGAACAGAACCCGGGTCCTCTACAAGAGCAGCCAGTGCTCCTAACTACTGAGCCATCTCTCCAGGCCAGGCCTGGAGTTTTCAACAGCACCTATTCCTACTTTATAGCACACAAATCATTTCTCCTGAAGGAGCAGCTCAAAGGGGCTCATGTTTGGGACTTACTAACCCTAGACTTGCATGGCTGTGGGCTACTGCAAAGAGAAAAGTGCCATCTTGCTCGTGTGTAATAATGCTGATGTCTAACTCAAAGGACCTAAGATGCCCCAGTATCCCAAGAAAATCTGATAATGTTTTTAAAATCAAGGTTATCTTTCTTTTTGGAGTGATATGAGTTTTTATAATGAGACACACTATAATGTTCAAAGTTTCTTGGAATCCTCAACACAGTTTGGGGAACTATGGTTTAAGAGACTTCTTTCCATGTCATGGGGAAAAAAGTGTTTTCAAGAACACATTTGCTCAGCTACTGTATGGTGATGGAGTTTATTTTTTTCTGATGGGAGAATTCATCCCTCCACTGTGTTAAAACACATTACAAAATACTCAAGGATGGTAAAGCTAGCCAGTCACCTCAAAAAGTGGAGCTGAAGCCTAATCACAGCAGGTTGTGATAATCTGGGCATGCTCAGTGTCTTCTCTTCTCCATACATATCAACCATCCTGACACATGTTGAAATGAAATCTGCAGTTTGCCAGAATCATCTGGATTATTAATTCCAATTCTACTCCTTAGGCAGCCTACTCTTCTTTCCCCCAAACCAGATTTATTTCCCATCAATTTTCTTTTTAGCAAACCAGAGGGGGATCCATCTTCCTCTCTAGGGATCTGGTATTGAACTTTTACTGCCAGCGGCTCATGGTTTCTTCCCTGCTCCCTAATGCTTACAGGGCTGTTCAACCTACAGGCTCACTGGTCACACACAGCCAAGGATATCTATGTGACCCAACATAAAATCATAAACTTACTTATACACTAAGAGATCTTTTTTTTGCAATGTTATTATGTGATCCTTGAGTATGATATTTTGTAGATGACAAAGTGATGCCATAACGTCATAAACAAACATATGTATGTTTTGGCAACCCACAAGTCATAGGCTGGACACTCCTGGATTTAAAGTGTGGTGCAAGACAATTCTTTGTTTGGTGAAGCCCAGAGAAGCCAAAAGATTGGAAACCGTTGCTGTGAGAGGTTTTGAGATCTATTATTGTTTAAATGGTGGTTTTGTCTACAGTGAGCAAACTCAAGCTACCAAGTCAGCTTGCTTAAAAGGGCAGAGTTTCCGAGACAGTAGAGCGCAGGGTGCCTGGGGATGCTGAGCAGCACCACCACAGTCTTCTCTGGCGAGCCAGGTTCAGCTGCCATCCACATCGTAAATTTGGGGATGGGCTGTTCTCCTATTCATTCTTTCCAAGGCTCTGGTGGAGGAAATTCAATGGAGGAGGCATTCTCGTGCATTCCTGTAAAAATGCTCTGTTTCAGACCTCATGATAGGGGCTGAGGAGATGGCTCAGTGGGTAAAGGCAATTACCACACAAGCTCAAAGTCCTGAGTTTGAATTCCTAGCACCCATGAAAAAAGCCAGGTATGGCTGCGCACGCGCACACACACACACACAGACCTGTAACCCCAGAACGCTGAGAAGCAGAGACTGGAGGAATGCTGGGGCTTGCTGACCGCCAGTCTAGCTCCAGGTTCAATGAGAGACCCTGTCTCTAGGAATAGTACAGAGAGTGATAGTACAGGACACATGAAGTCCTCCTCTGGCTTCTGCTCGTGCACATAGGCATGCACACCTGAACACACACATAAGCATACATCACACATATAAGCCTTATACCTACACATACACACACAAACACACAGAGAATGTTCTCTGCTCCGTCACCCTAGTGATATGTTAATCTAATGGTTCTTGGGATATTTTAAATGGGATGTGAAACGAACAATTCAAAATTAAATTAAGAAAACAATTCTACTTATAATAGCATCAACAAGAGTAAAATATTTAGGAACATGTTTAACAAAAGAAATGCAATGCTTACCTAAAAGAAAACGACAAAATATTATTGCAGGAAATTAAAGACCAAGTAAGAAATAAAGACCAAATTCATGGAGCAGAAGACTTTTAATGCAAAAATGACAACAGTGCCCAAGTTGATCTACTATATTTACATGGAAATTGAGGCAGCCAGGAATAGCCAAAACAATCTTTAAAAAGAACAGAGTTCTGTGGTGGCTTAAATGAGAAATGTCCCCATGGGCTCAGGTATTTGAACATTTGGCCCTTCACTGTAGTCTCTTCCTCTGAATCCATAAACCAAAGTAAACTCCTCCATGAGATGCTTTTAGTCGTGGTATCTCATCACAGCAACAAAAAGTAACTAATACACTTTCTCATTTCAAAACCTACTCACAGAGCTTTGGTCATAAAGATGAGTTGGTATTTGCATTAACAGGGGTCAAAGAGACAGAATCAAGAGTCCAGAGATAAGCTGCACATTTATAGTCACTGATTGTTGATGAGGTTATTCGGATAATTTAATAGTGAAAGAACAGTCTTTCTACAAATGAGGTGATGGAACTGTATGTTACATCCAGGGCCAGCACCACGGGATGTTATGAAAAGCATTCCTGGCTCTCGGCATCACAGGCAAACTTCATTTTATTGCCCTCTGATCTGCTTCACACACATTGCATTGCACACTGAAGGTTTGTGGCAAGCCTGTGGCATGTCCATCAGTGGCATTTTTCTAATGGCTCAGATGACTGTTAGCCTTTTTAGCAATAACGTCATTTTAATAACGATATACCCCTTTAAGACATAATGCTACTGCCTACTTAACAGACTACATATGGTGTAATCATCCCTTCATATACAATGAGAAACCAAGAGATTTCTGTGGCTTGATTTTTGGAGATTGGTCTGGAGCTAAACCTGCACCCAAAGACGAAATGCCCCAGTGGATGTTGATCCACCCTGATATCCCCTTAAGACAATTCAGATGAATCACCAGTGGGCTAAATTCCCCATGGAATAGGCTGGGCCTTCACTGGTTCCTCATCATCCCTGAGTCGTGGGTTGGGACTTTATCAATCCCCACATCTACACATCTACAGTATGACTACATAAAAAATGAACTTCAGACAGATGAAAAATCTCAAATGTAAGAGCTAACGTACACCTTGGGTTTGGAATCGCTGCTGCTCTCTAAAGGGCAGGGCCGCCTCTTGCTGGCAGAGCTCCAGCCCGGAGAAGAGGGGCGGGTAAGGAGGTGTCTATACCAAGGCTCAAGCAAAGCAGACTGGTGCTAAAGCACCCAGGAAACAAATGGCCACTCTTGAGAGTGCACCCTGTGCTGGAGGGGTGAGGAAACCTAATCGTCACGGGCCTGATTTCATGGAGTGAAATCAGACACGATTAGAAGTCCTCTGAACTTCAGATTCCCAAACTCCCCTTCCAGCTAGACGCTGGGTGAGAAATGGCTCAAGACTTCAACACAGATCTACGCTCCGGAGTGGAGAACCGGTGCTTTGCAGGAGGTGAGTGAGGCCTATCTGGTTGGCCTTTTTGAAGATATCAACCTGTGTGCTGTCCATGCCAAATGAGTAACAGTTATGCCAAAAGATACCCAGGAGTGTGCCACCTACGTGGAGAATGCACTTAAGAATCTACTATGAAGGGAAACACTACATTCGAAAAAAAATGTTTCTTCTTCTGCCTGTTATCAATAGCTCTGGGATATTTTCCCCCATGCAGTCAAAAGGTACCTAAGTGTATGACTGTGAGTGAAAACAGGGAACAGAAATCAGGCATTGGTAATTTTTCCATCTTCATTTGAGTGTGAATTTTTAATATACATGTGGGATGTAAAGCATTAATGCAAGTCAAAATGTTTTAGTAAACAAATTTCAACAGTTCAGCTTTATAACAACTATAAATAAACCTGTTAACTTTTTTTCTGGACTATGCCAAGGGGGTTGGATTTTTTTTTTTAATAAGTAAATTTCTTACTGACAGGAACTAAATGGTGTTTGTGGCCTTTCTGAACTATCCTACATGCAAGTACATGTTTTAATGTCGTCTGTCTTCTGTGCCATCCTGTAAGTTTATTATTAAAGGTTAAACTATAAAGAAGAGCTAAAGTCATACAACTGTTATAAGAAATATGGGGAAAATATAAGTATAAATCTTCATGGCCCTCCAACAGGCAGTGGTTTATTTTTCATAGACATGAGCCCAAAGCACGTTAGTTATTTGTCTTGTTGCTGTGACAAAGTATCTAGCAAGAAACAAGCCTCGGAAGTGATGCTCCCTGATTGCCTAATGGTTACAGTTTGGCACTCTGCACAGCAGCCTGGGTTTGATTCCAGGTCAGGGAAGCCTCACTCCTTTGTGAGGTTGGGGTTGGGGTTGAACGGGAAGGTGGAGACAGGGAGGTCAGAACACATGGTATGAAATTCTTATTTCAGTAACTTTTTTAAGACAGGAAAGGTTTGTTTTGCCGCACAGTTTAAGGCTCCAGTCCATCCGGGCAAGGAAGGAGGCGACAGGAGGAGGAGGCGGCCGGCACACTGCACCTGCAGGAGGAGGCAAGGGAATGGGAATGCTGCGCTGTTCTCTCCTCTCTTTATTCAGCCAGAGAGTTAGGGTGGGTCTTCCCACCCCAGTGAACCTAATCAAGATATTCTTTCACAGGATTCCCAGAGGCTCGTCTCCTAGGTGATTTCAGATCTTGTCAAATTCATAATCAATATTAACTATCATACATGGGTAAATTGGACTTAATCAAAAACCAAAAACTTCATGAAGAAAGATCATGAAAAGGCAATCCATGAACAGGAGAAATATCTGTTACTAATATACCTGTTAAAAATGTTGCATTTGTAATATATAAAGAACACTTACAAATCAATAAGAAAAAGCCATTGCACAATTTAACAATGAACAAAGGATGTGAACAGATATTTGTCAAAAGACCTACAAGGTCCACTAAGTGCATGATGACATTCCAGCAATGTATCAGAGAAATGCAAATCAGTGAGATATCACTTCACACCTATGAGGATGATATAACAAACAGACAGAAAACAAAGTGCTGGTGAGTATATGAAGACATGAGAACCCTCAAGACACTGCGGATGGGAATGTAAGATGTACAGCTACTGTAGAACATGATCCAGCAGACCCTCAGAAAAGGATAAACGTAAGGGTTGCTCTATGACTTTGGGATTCCACTCCTATGAATAAGCCCAAGACAAGTAAAAAGATGTGACCACACAACAACCTAACCTCAAATGTGCACATGGTTTTCAGTAACAGTTACAACGGAAGCAATCCCTGCCGGTCAACTGACTAACAGACTCAATTACTCAGCATTTTCTTGCTGTGGCAAATAACTGAGAAAAACAATTTAAAGGAGGAAAGATTTATTTTGATTCAGTTTCAAATGTTTCAGTCCGGGGTCAGCAGGTTGTGAGTTCTGGGGCTGGCGGTGAAGCAGAACATGGTGGGTGGGAGCACTCAGTGAAGGAGGCGGCTCACCTCAAGGCACACACAGAGAAGGAGGGGCCAGGGCGGGTCGATCTTCCAAGAGCTGGAGAGATGGCTCAGCAGGTAAGAGCACTAGCAGCTCTCGTGGATGACCTAGGTTCAGTTCTCAGCACCCACAGGGTGGCTAAACAACTACTGTCTGTAATTTCAGTTCCAGGAGATCCAACACCCTCTTCTGACCTCTGAGGGCAATTACACGACATGGGTGCACTTACACACATGCGGGCAATATACTCATACACATAAAATAAAATTTAAAAAAATAGATCTTTCAGAGATATCTCCCCAGTAACCTACTCTGTCCAACCAGGTCCTACTTCCCAATCGCTTATTCAATTATGAATACACCAATGGATTAATGAAGTTAACATCCTTGTGATCCAGTCACCTTTCAATAATACTACCAGCTCAGGACCAACCCTTCAAAACTGAGCCTTTTGGGAGGACACTTCATATCTAAACCAGAGAAGATAGATTAGTAAACATAATGATATACATACCATAGAATATTATTAGCAATACAAAGTAAATTACTGACCCATACTACAGTATCAATAAACTTTTAAAACACATTAACTGAAAGACAACATTATGTGTATAATTCTACATGAAATGTGTAGAACAGACAAATCTACAGCAATAGAATGTAATTTGTGGTTTTTCTGGACTTGGGTCTTGAGGGGGATTAAGGGAGGCTTTAATGACTATGGGGTTTCTTTTGGAGGGTGGTAAAACTGTTCAACAATGGTTTATGGCGATGGCTGCCAAATTCTGTCACATTCCTTATATCACTGAGTCACACACTTTAAATGAATGGGCTGCAAGGAATGTTGGTGATAGTCTGAGTTATAACTAACCCAAGCCAGGAAGACGGGAACAAACTGGATCTCAGGATGATTACAGACTGAATTCAAACACCTGACAGGAAAGCCAGAGACACCATGGATGAAAGAAACTCTAGGAAAGAAGCCACATTTAAAGAGTTGAAATGCTCTCATGGAGAAGGAGAACAAAATGCTGTGTGGCCCCAAAGCACCCTTTGCTCCCCTATCTGGGCTGCTCACCCCCACGCCCTCCTGAGCACCCTGAGCTCAACTGAGCAACCACTTTCATGACATTGACACCCTCTGATGGTCTCTGTTGTATATTCCACATATTCCTGGCCTTCAAAGCCCCTCTAATTGCAATGACAAATTCATTTAATGGCAGTCTGAGGACCTCACTAAATGACCAGCTCCACCTAGGAGCCCCAGTGACCTCATCTCATTCACCATTGTCTCTCCAGAACTTACTGTCATGCCTGGACTAGGGAAGATGTTTACCAGGCATTTGTTGAATGAAACATAAAATGCTGGAAACCAACTGAGTCTATGAACAATCTTCTGAGAGTTCTTAGAGTTGGGACTTCCTACACATACAACTGATAGACCATCCTGGGCACAGCTTTCTCCCTGCTCTAGAACTGCTCTATCACATGGACACAGGGGTCACAGTAAGGCACCAAAGCAAAGGTCAGGTGGGCTTGCATCCCTTTCTGTCCTAAAATCTCACAGTTTCTATATCCTGGGGAAAGACTAAAAAGATAAGAAAAGTAATTTGCTCAAATCATCTATAATCTCTCTACCAAGTAGTAACACAGTTAACATAGTATTTCCTTCTGGGCTTCATTATACAGACAAACAATGCTGTAATTAATGGGTGATTATGTGATTCTTTTTTTCATAACTCACATTAAATAGATGCTTGACTTCTGCCAGGCACTGTGCCAAATACTTCATTGGCATCCAGGTCTCATGAAACTCAGTGAGATGTATATTTAATATTCAAATTTCATAGGGCAGACAGGGAACTGGGGAACTGAAGAAATCACATAACTTGCTGAAGATCAGAGAGTAGTGATGGCAAAGTAATCTGACCCTAGAACCTAGCCGGGCATTCCCAGATGTTTGTTGACTGAATCAATGAGTGAACTGAATGTGTGCTCAAGTGCCCACCCTAGGAAAACCAATCTTTTGCTTAGCCAATTGCATAGCTGTTAACTTACAAATGCTCGGAATCTTATGTCACTCATCTTCATGGATCATAATATATCAAAGCTAAATTAACGCTTCATTTTTAACAATGTAAATAGCGTTTTCTTGGCTCCATCTTCTCCCAGCTACTGGAGAGGTCCTCCTCAAGAGAGAACTGCAAACACATTCTTGGATCACACTTTCCATTGACTTCTACAGAACCACCGAGGACCCTCCTACTCCTGGCAGAGGCCACACCCAGCCATGCCCAGCCACTGGTCTCTCACACCTGATGCCACTGTTCTTCGCTGAGTCTGGACTGAATCGTGGGAGCCACCTCTCCTGTTGGTACATGCGCTGTGAATGCTGGTGCCACGGCCACCACCAAGTGCCACGAACACTACCAGCGCCGGGCTCACCGCTGCTGTCTCCAGGTGGGAGGAGGAGCAAGTGGCTTTTGTGTGTACTGTGCTCGGAGTCCCGGTTGGTGTGTAGGCAAATGGAGAACAGACACTTCAGTATCTAGGGGGACTGGTTCCGGGACCTCCACAGATACCGGTATATGCAGATGTTCAAGTCCCTGGCATAAATGGTGCAGCATTTGCACAAAACCCACAGATCTGATGAATACCAGTCACCGCTGGATTATGTACACCACCAAATGCAATGCCAATGTGGTGAGAATGTTGTTGCACTGTCTTGTTAAGGGAAATGACAAGAACAGGAAGTCCGTATGTGCTCGGTACATATGCCAGCCACTCTTCCCTACCATCTTCCACCCAGGCTTGGTTGAACCCATGGCTGTGCAGTCTGAGGACTCAAAGGGCCAGCTACATTCAACATTACCCCTCATTCTGAACTATCTTGAGATGACCACCAGGGAGGTTACTTAATCCTTCTAGGGAACAGATTCTTGAAAAATTCAAATTACTTCCAAGACATCTCAGCATCTTCCAAGGCTAATACTGGAGGCTACTAGGGACCTGTTAGACTTGGCGGCAAGCACTTTAGCCTGCTGAGCTACTTCACTGGTCTAGTCTCCTTTTTGTTAAAAGAGCACCTAGTCCCTTGTGCTGACAGGTGGACTGAGAAGACAAGTTCAAGTTAAAGTTTCAATGCCTTATCTCCACGCCTTGCAGTCAGAGAGGTGTCAGGAGACCTGGTACCAAATGAAAGTGCAGAGCCCTTCATTCAAGGCATCAAGAGGACAGGTGACTGAATTATAGCTCAGTGATGGAGAGTGCCTAGAATGCACAAGGCCCTGAGATCAATCCCCAGTACCATGTGAAAAGAGAAGTTCAAGATGGCAACGGCACAAAGACAGCCTCATGCAGGGACTTGTGTGTCTGCAGCACATCCAAGCCAGTCTGCATCCAGGACATAAAACTGCATACTTCAGAAAATCATTTTTATATATAAATATGAATGGTGATTTCTAAGGAAGAATGCTAAATATTTGCAAGTATTTATAAACTAAAATGCTTTCATCAGAACTCTCTACCCTGGTGGAGCTCTGCATGTCAGAGAGAAATGCGGAAGGGGTTGGAAGCCTGGCTACTGCACAGCACAGAGCAGCAGGGGGGACACTGTGGGTGAACAGCACACGGACCCTGGACCTGGCTGCTACCCAGCCTTTACCCTCTCTCCCAATCCACTGTTATCTCCAGCTCTAGCAAAGCCTTGGTTTGGACTGAGGCTAGGCCATTATTGGCTCGGCCCTAAGTACTGTACCTTAGGGAAGGAAAGAATGTATTTCAGCTTACAGGTCCCTCATTGAGGGAAGTCAGAGCAGGAATTCGAACAGGAACTTGAAGTAGAAATCATGAAGGAATGCAGCTTGCTGGCTCACTCAGGCTCTCGCTGAGCTAGTTTCCTTATACAGCCCAGGCCCACCTTCCTAGGGAATGGCGGAGCCTGAGGTGGGCTGGGCTCTTTACATTAATGATCAAGACAATACCCCAAAGACATATCCTTAGGTCAATCTGATTTGAGAAACCCCTTAACCGAAACTTCCTTCTCAGCTGACTCCAGGTTGGATCAAGTTTGACAGTTAAAGATGACCAGAACAGACACCCAGTGCAGGAGGGAGGTAGGCTCACCACTGTTAATAAGCAGGCTCAAGAGATTAAATAACAAAGGAAAATGCTTAAATAGCTGGATTTGTCTTCTCTCCACCTGAGATAATGTGGAGGGAAAAGTCCAGAACTGTGCTCCCTGAGCCCTCTCCTCTAGTGGGCTTTCTGATCTAAACATAGCAAATCACCCTGGCAGACCCTGGAGAGTTTGCAGCTCTGTCTCAAGGAACACACAGGCCAAGAGGCAGGTTCATTCTTGAAGGCAGGAAGCTGAATACTGAACTCAAAGTGCCAGGACCACATAACACATTTCTATCCTCCAGACTGCAGGTGATCCTTTCTTTGACTCTGCCTTCTCTGGCTCTCTTTATAGAGATATATGGATATGTTTACATACATATGCATGTGTGTATACATATTGCCATGTTACATATAAGATGAATATGTATGTATATACATTAAATATGCAGGTGTTTTAGTTTGCATCTCTGTTGCTGGGACAAAACACTGACCAAAAGAAACTTGGGGGAAAAGGGGGTTTATTTGACTTATCAATACAGTCCCTCCCTAATGGCTTACAGAATATAGTCCTTCATTAAGGGAAGTCAAGGCCGGAGCTAGAAGAAGAAAGCATGGAGAAACACCGCTTACTTTCTTTCCTTTACGGGGGGTTGGGGGGAGTGTCTTTCTGAGACAGGGTCTCCCTATAGCTCCAGCTGGCCTGGAACTCACTATGTACTATGTAGACCAGGCTGACCTTGATCTCATAGAGATCCACCTGTCTCTGCCTCCTGTGTGCTAGGACTAAAGGCATGAGCCGCCATGCCTGACTCAGCTACATTTTTTATACACCCCAGGTTCACCTGCCCAGGGATTGGACTGCCCACAGTGGGTTGGGCCCTCCTCCATCAACTAGTAATTAAGAAAATGCCTCACGGATATGGCCAAGGTCAATCAAATGGAAGCAGTTCCTCAACTGAGGTTCCCTCTCCCTGGCTGTCTCTAGTTTGTGCTAGGATGACAAAAATGAACTAGCACAGCATGTAAAATGTGTATATATACTATATATTATGTATATATACATTATATTAAATGAAGGCATAGAGTGTATCTATGTATATGTGTGTACATACAGTACATATATATATAAATATTTAGTACAATCCTACTTTATTAAATTCAACCAGCAGTAAAAAGAATCTCTGCCTTGTGCCATCCATTCACCGGATATGAGAACACAAGTTTAAGTGAATGTCACCAGTTCCAAGGAACTTACTTTTTAGAGAGGAGAGAAACTGAAAACCAATACATTCCTACCCCTCACGATGGTGGCTATTTATAACCAGAAGCAGTGTCTTCTTAGAGGTCTGTATTGAGAGCAGCCAGTGACGTACTCAATCCATGCAGGCTGGGCTCAGATCCCAGATTCATCACTTGGATGTTGTGTGATATCAAGCATTCAACTTGAGCTGCAGACTCTTCATTTTTTAAAAAATTTAATGTGTAAGAGTGTTATGCCTGCATGTATATAAGTGCACCTGTGTCGTGCAATGTCCATGGAGGCCAAAAGAGGATGTTGGATGCCCTGGAACTGGAGTTATGAACAGCTGTTAGCCACCATGTGGGTGCTGGGATTTGAAGCCAGGTCTTCTGCAAGAACAGGCAGTGCTCTTAACCACTGAGCCATTATTCTTAAACTGAGTATCTACCAGTCCCAGACTCCTCATCCTTAAACTGATTATCTACCACAGAGCCTTCTTCAGAGGGTAGCAGGTTTAGATGGCCCTTGTACTTCTGGGTTCCCAGAAGGCACTCAGTAACTGAAGCTGTCATTATTACAAGTATCATTATTAATTATTAGCACTGAGAAGAAATGTGAAGTGGGGGGTATAAAAGACAGAAAGGTCACTCTAGTAAAGGCATCAGGAGCAGCTTAGCGACAGAGCGCAGAGTTGAATATTTCCTAGGAACAGGTGTCTGTGATGAACAAAGGAGAAAAAGGGCACGAATCCAAGGCTGGGAAAGGGTTCTTCAAAGGCCCTGAGTCAGGAAACGCCCCCATATTGCCAGAGTACTGCCAGATCTGGAGGAGGATTCAAGGTCAAAGAGGAGCCAGAGCCAGATCTGGAGGAGGCACTGAAGAGCCTTGAACAGCATCATAACATAAATCAGGTTTGCCTTTCGGAGAGTTTACGTAAAATTAGCTGGGCATAATTTCACCTTCCCAGGGTCACTACTGTGGTGGCCTGTTATCAAAACACCACTGCCACAAACACCACCGTCCTCATCCACAGGAGCCTTGCTCTGTCCACAGACCTTCAAAAGTGTCTTATTTGTTTTAGTTTTCCTAATTGGCTTATTTCTCCATTGTGATTTAGAAGCTACAAAAGGTTTTCTTTACCACTAATCCCTTCCCCAATGATTTTTAAATACCCATCTCCCTAACCACAAGGAGACTCTTAAGTGGCCACTTTTTCTGCACTTAGAAGAACCACACAACAATTGCTGGCCCTCAGAGGAGGCTGACCACATGTGCAGCTTCGAGGGTCAGAACTCAAGAGACAGAGAGGGTGTGTGAGGCAACGTTCAGAAAGGGCTTAGAACTGTTCTTAGGAGTTGAAATCATACATCCTGGATAAAAGAAACAGGAAATAAACAACAGACCCAGAAACAGCAAAAGACACAGAGAAGGTCACTTATGCAGAGCAGAACATGTGCTGTGGCATGCAAGAGACAGAGAAAACCAGCACAGGACAAAAATGCTGTTAGAGACAGAGGTGTCATTCTCCCCCACCCCCTGGGGAAGGGAGGTGGGTAGAAAGACAAAGGAAACTGCTGGAATAGGTCCAGATCAATTTCTTCACTCCCCAATCTTGAGGCTAGCCCACTAGCCAATTCTATCAGTAGTCTGTGTTTAAGAATGCCCTGGGTACTTCCAGCCAGGGTATGAAGATGCACAGCCCCAAGCATCTCCAGTCACTGTGTCTACTCAGTAGCTCTCTGGCTAGCAGGCTGACAAAGTAGCAGGTGAACACAGAACAACACATGATCTCCAGCCATGAGGAACTCAGGAAGATAGGAAGAGAGTTCAGTCACCTGATAGGTGCCAAGTATTGGTTCAAATGTGCTTATGTCTTGTTTAATCCTCATGCTCTCCTTCAACAGAAACCATCAGGCATGAACAATCTATTTTCCAGGCCCCAGTTCCCACTGTCCAATATGAGAGAAAACAGAAGGAAGCAGGTAGGCAAGCAAAAGAAGTTGAAATCCCAGGGTTCTGGACACCATCCCTTTAGAGCCCCCTTTCCAGACTGTCTTCTGATTTGGTCTTAGACTCCCGTAAGTTCCCATTTTCTCCTACACATAACATTGTTCCCATGTGTCCATGTATTATACTGCTGTCATGTCACGGCCCCACTAGAGATACTTCATACATTCACGTAAGTTCATGTGTCCTCAGACATTTCTGTGCTCAATTTAGACCCAACAAAGGAATACGGCACAGGTCCCACCAGCATATCAAACCCAAATTCTGGGCCTAGGTATCCTGCCACAGTCCTGGGGCTACCGCTTTGGGTTTCTGTTGCTGCAAACAGGGTACCTCACACCATTGTCATTTTGCTTATTTTGTTACCAAACAAAAGAAGAAAAAAAAGATAATTATATAATCATATATATAATCAACCCACTAAGTCTGTAGGTACTTCAGGAGCTCGTGAGATATTTTAAAGGTGTGTCAGGACCAGTCAGAACACACACACACACACACACAAAATAGCCGCTTCTCACTCTTTGTCTCTTAGCCAATCGTTTCACTCCTGAAAAATCATACCAAACAATAATTTGTTAGGCACCTCCTATCTGGCAGGTGCAGTACAGCCCACTGAACCTGAGAAGAACTGTTCCCATCACTGTCTTCTTAAAGAGCTGGCCACGGTCCTTTCGCTGTTGTCTCTTTAACCAGTTTTCTCAGTAGTAGTGCCTGGATGGCCTCTGGGAGCTCCAGTGAGACTTTCTGTTGTGTTTTCTTCTCATTATTGTTTACTACCTAAAGCATTCGCTTTTTTTTCTCCCTTCTCTCTGAGTTTTAGGGAGGGAAAAAACATCTAGCATCTGGGGTGAGGGACCACTTAAAATGTCTGGGCTGGGACTGCTAACGACCTCCCAGAGATAATCCAAATGGCTGATTTAGCAAAGCCCATTCTTGACCTTGACACAAGACAAGACAGGCAAAAGGGAAGGACTTGGGAGGGCAGTGTAAAAGAAAAAGGATCATAGAAGCGCTCAGATCTGGCCAGGCCCCTCCCCCATTCACCAAACACCTGGCTGAGTTGGAAAACATGACCGGCCCAACCTTCCTATTGGCAGCAATTGAAGCTGTCAGCTCTTGCTTGTCACCAGTTGCACTGGGAGGCCCCCGGGCAGCCACAAGAGCCCTAATTAGGCAGAAATGACACTTCTACAACTGACCTGCCAGGACCTTTGGCAGACCATTTAACATCATTAGTTAACATTTTTTAAAAGTGTGAATGTAAATGAACAGCCAGTGGCTTTCAATGGAGTTTGTCGGTGGCATCCCCCCCTCCCTTTCTCTTCTCTTTTTACATGAATAGTCCACTTGTTTTCTCCAGAATTAGAGGGAGGCATGAGGAAGGAGGAAGAGAACCAGTCCTCTGAGTTGACAGACATGTTAGAGCATAAACAAGCTGAGAACACCAGCGAGGCCATCTCTTCTTATCTGCATATGGGACCAAACCTAGACAATCTGCAGGGCCACCAGGGCGACAGCCTGGCAGGGCAGAAAGATGCTAGGCCTACTCTACAAGCTAGAACAAGCGAGCACGGCCAGCCACAATCTCAGGACTCTACCTCCTGATTCAAGGGTACCTCTGGAATCTTTTCCCACTTGTTGGCCTCATGAACCATGTAGTTCAGCCAACAACTTCCGTGTGCATCGGTGTAAATGCACCAGTTCTCCATGTGCCTGGTCCCCTGGTCCCTCTTAAGATGAAGGAAGTCCTGGTGGTAATCATTTCAGAAGCCAGGTCGATACTTACACAAATGAGTTCATTTCCTACCTGCTGCGGTTATTTCCCACCTGGAATCACACTTCAGTTTGTTCTTTCCTTTGCACCCACAAAATCCGTACACGCCGACACTCTCCATCTGCGGAAGGAGGAAGGAGTTTTGCTGTGAACACTTTGCTTTGTTTCCATGTGGCTCTCAAGTCACACCCTTACACTGGCTGGCTGACAGTCTGAAGAGAAGCCAAAGTTGAGGGGGACAATAGAGGTGCAGGGTTCTTTGGGGAGGGGTTGTTTGGCACCTACGACCTCTCTGTGCTGTGGCCTTGAGCAGGATGCTTAGCTAACCCTGAGTCTCAGATGTTTCCATCTGTAAGGTGGAGAGAATGCCTCACCGCATCAAGGAGGAAACAAGCAGTTATGGCAGGAAAGCGCTACCCTAACCATGCCAGGTTCTCTTCTCTCACTCATCTTGGGGAGACAGCATTAAGAATTTGTCCTTTTGCTTCCCAAGGCATGCTGGACACAGCTACCAGCACACTCCAGATTCCCTTCCAGCCCTTCCCTTCCATGATGCTGATTTTCCCCCAAAGGGCTGTAAATAGCCTAAATTTAAGCATGTGGATGTAAAACAACTTCCACAAAATCATGGTTATATTAGTTACTTAGTCCCTCTTCTGGATCCCACAGACCTGGAGAGGGAAGCAGGTCTCACTGTTCTAGATTTCCAGAAGCCCTGGAAAGGACAGTGGGTATACAGTAGATGCACAAAAAATGTGTGGTGGGTTGAAATGTAAGAGCACAGCTCCCCAGCATGTGCCTAAAGGATTGGGTATGAGTGCTTTACAAAGGTTACACAGATTCTAAAACTGGAGAGTTCTGCTTGAATCTGAATTAAAGATGAATAAAGTCAACAAGAAGTGTGTGATAGAAAAATGTTTGTAACTAGGCATGAGACAGAAGCAAAAGGAAGACAATCTGAGTTTGGGACAGAAAGAGAGGGAAAAGCTCTTAATAACAGTAAATGTGTGTGGGGGTGGGGGCTGGTTCCTGAGATGCAGCATTTAGTGCTTTTAAGCTAAATACCTTAGCATATTAAGCAAATAGAGAAAAGCCAGCTAGAAGATGTCATCCAATTGAACCACACTGTGCTCAGAAAGCCTATAGGAGGTGTCTGGTTTGACCCCTTTCCCGTCACATGCCTGGTCCCAGCCCTGTTGTTTAGTATAGAGTCTCCTCTCCAGCTGTGGAGCTTATTGAAAAGCTCTTGCTCCCTGCCTGGTTTTGGCACATTTTCTGCAGGTGCCTCCTACTGTGGCCACAATGGACTGCTCGGGAGGTTTAGACCTGTCAACAGCTACTGGGGAGGGAGGGGGGCAATAGTGGAGGAGGCACAGGCATTGTCTTAAAGGGCCAGTGACATTGTGTGGCTCTACCACAGGGCCTGAAGCTCTGGCACCTGCTAATGAGATGAACCCTTTCTCCATTCCTCTTTCTCTCTTTAACGATTTAACTTGATCGCTTTGGTTCCTTTCTGGAAGGGGAATTGCTCCATTGATCATATAAAGTAATTGCTTGTAAAACATTGCTCTGCAGAAACTACTACTGTTACTTTCCTGGCTGAAAATGTCACAGCAATTGAAAAGCTCTTAGCCCAGTTCGAGAACAAGGTGGTTAAAGAGAACAGTCTTTGCATATAACCCCAAGTATACCTGTACGCCTAGAATTATGTTACGAGTTTGGGGATGTGATCAAGATTTTTCATGAGACTGTGAGAAACTAACCAAACATCTTAAAAAACAAAACAAAACAAAAAAAAACCTCCCTTAACCCTAAAATTAGACGCATTCAGAGAAATTATTTTCTTAATGAATATTCTCTCAGAATTCATGCATTCAAAGGACATCCACACAGGTCCAGCATGGTTCAGGAGGGAGAAGACAGCATCTTCCCTTGGGAGGTAGCAGGGGGCCCTTGGTTTTAGGAAAAATGGATGCTCTAATTGCTATGCTTTGCTCATGTTTCTGACTTGTCACTTGGCGGCAGCAGTGACACACTGTGGGGATGACGGGGACCACACACTTAGGGAGTTTTCATAAATAGCTTTATTAAATAATCATTGCCTGGTGGAGGTGTGGGAGTAATTCACCTGTTGGGGGGCAGGGAATCACTTTGTCATCAACAAAAACTTGACATCAAAATAAACACAAAACCTGTTAGTGACGGCTTCATTTTCCTCTGACAGGTGAAAGTCTAAATGTGCATCTAAATTGGAGAGACGCTTGCTTCCAGCATCATGGGTGGGAAGCACTGCCTGTGACATGTCTTGCTGTGGGAACAAAGCTGCAGGTGAGTCACCTTTCATTACCAAGCTCCAGTGGATTATTCTGCAGCCGATGGACTAAGGCAGTAAATATGTTCATTACTGTACTTTTCTTTGAAGGCAAAACACCTGGCAGCTTGCTGACAAAGAGTGCAGTAAACTAAGCCATACGAAGACCACTTAAAATGACAAACCTGAAAAAGTCAGAAGACTTCTGATGGCTCAACCTCATGAAAGGTCACAGGACAAGGTCCTTTACTGTGTGCAGGTACAGCATATATTTTGACTGGGATTTAAAATTTTTAAATTAAATGTTATCAGAACACACAGGGCAGATGCTCAATTAGGGAAATTATATGTACCATGCTATAATATATCACAAATATTAAAAAGTGTAATAAAGTTTCCTTTATCTATGCAATGAAGAAAATGAAATGGGGGGGGGTACCTGAAAATTAAGTCCATTAAAGAAAGTGATTCTTAACTATGACGAATATTTGGGAAGCCTTTTGACTGAAGTTTAAATTTTCTTTTTGCTTCTTTTGAAAAAGTAGTTAATTTTTGTAAAATGAGACAATTAATTAGATATATAATTAGATGATTAGTATGGAACTAGATGAAATAAGAGAACACATGTGCTCAAAAGTTCTGCCTGGCTCTGAGACCCTTATCTAAAAATCAAAAAGATTCATGTTACTGGGGAAAAGCTGAGTAGTAAATACAATTACGTGGTTGCTGCCAGCAGCCTTGCTCTGAGGCAGTGGTCCAGAGGAACCTGGGCAGTTAGGGCAGAAACCCAGGCCCCATAATCAAAGATTAGGGCGGGAAGGCAGAATGCACGCTCAGGGAAAGGCTCCTGTCTGGGTGGGAGGGATACAGGAGGGTAGTCAGCCTGATCCTGGTGCTGAGGCTGCTCCTGTACTCTGTGTGAACTCCCAGAGTGAGAGTCATGGATGGCGATTTTAATACGGTTTCACCAAATTTCTGGAGGAAGTTTAAAAAAAATTATTTAATGAGGAGAAAAATAAGCCCAGAGGAGTAAATGTCACATCTTCCAGCAGTCACAGAGCTGCTTGCCTCTCTGCTCTACTTGGACATGACGCAAGAGGTGTGACTGGAATCCAAAAGTTCAGACACACACAAAGTTGAGCTTCACCACTTAGTCCTCAAGGGTAACTCCTTAGTGTGTTTCAACGACCTAACCTCACAAGGTAAAAACTAATCTTTAGCTAAATATATCTGAACTTCGTATTTGACACATTTTGTAAAGTTGCTAGGCATATGTTTAAAAATAAAAGAGTGACTTTAAAAACATGGCCTTATTCCTACACCAATGAACATCTAATTGAATTATATGTACACACATCTAACTGAACAAATGCCCCATTGGTTTGAGTGGTTGTTGCTAACATTCTTCAAAATTCAGACTTGTGGTGAGAGCCAGATACCAACCTCAACCTGAGCACTGTATTTACATAACAAATGGACATATTTATATTTGTTACTGACATGTGTCTTAGTCACTAAAAGTTACTCGACACAAATGATAAGAGCTTTTCTATTTAAACAAAAAGCTAACTTAACTTCAAGTTGCTGGGCAACAGAACTTACTGAAATGTTTATGTTCAATATATACAGTGTATTGTTTTCCAGTTAGAAAACTTATGTTCCATAAACTTCACTTTCCAGTGCCTAAATCAATACAGAATCATTAGCTAAGGGAAGAAAGTCTATGCCACATCTTGCAGAATAAAGAGTGCATTCTAAAACAACATTTGGACCACAGTGTGGATGAGGTCAGACACCACCTCAGCTACAGGAACAGACTTCATTCATGAAAAATCTTCTACTTGTTTCTTTCCCACAATTTCTTGGCATCCCATCTGTACAGTTTCTTTTCTTTCCAAAGTCAGAAAGTGCTGACTAGCCACCTCAGGAGTTTTCTGTGTTCTAGTTTTTCCCAGTTTGATACAAATCACAGCCTCCTTCCTCCAATCATATCCTTCCACTGTTACGGCTTATTTTAAAATATCCAATTGCAATGGATGCACGTGGGTTATTAACACTGCTGCGACTGACTACTTTGGATGAGCTACAAATGCCTACTACAGGCCAAAGCTAAAGTTGTGACTGCACATTTTGTCAAACAGATGACACAGAGAGGTAAGGCAAACTTCAAGTCCAAATTTAAAGAGAAAGGCAAGTCCGGCAGAACCATAACAGAGGTCAGGCCAATCCAGATGTGGTATCTCAGCCTTAACCCCAAAGGGGACAGGCATGTGTGACACAGTTGACACACCAGCCAGGGTCTAGTAGCTGCAAAAGACAACACTGTTTTTCTTGGCATTAGGACTTGAATAAGAGTGTGAAAGTTCCAGGCATACCCCAGTGAGTTGGAGTCAGATCCAGAAAGCATTCATAGGGTAGAGAGAACATGCAAACACACACATATAACCACGGACAGACACACACACACGCACACACACACACACACACACACACACAGATATTTGGAGATAAATTATAACTTATAATTTTAAGTTATTCATTTTGACTGTGTCTCCTGCCTTTTCAGATTCATATTTATCTCCCTGCAACAAAGCAACTAATTTTCCAGGATCACATTTGTCAGAAATGTAGCAAAATTATTAACTGGACATATAATATTTTTTCTGGCAAAGGTTATAATTTCAAAATCACTGTATTTTCAGCAAAGCAATAAATGATGACACACAGAACAATATTCATCCTAAAATCTGGACTGATAAACGAATCTTGATTCTAATATTATTCTTCAAAATAAAAAGTGATGATTGAAACCTTGGGCTCTTACCCTAAAAATTATAGCCTATGATTTTTGTATTCTCAAAAGGAACCCAGGAGCCTTATGTTCCTATCAGCATAGCTACAAAGAAGTGAAAAGGTTTATGACTAAGCAACTAATGTTCAGGTCAGAGCCACAGGTCCAGATAAATCCCAGCAAGAGGAAAAAAAAAAAAAAGAGCCTGATTCTTGTCCTTCAAATAGAAATTCTGTTTTTAAAATTCTAGAAGTTGAAAAATCCTTTAGCAGGTGTGGGAAGCTGAGGTTAGTGCTATGGCTCTCAAAACTGCCTGCCCTGTGAGTTAGTTTGCTGGCCTTCTTTCTTTTCAAAGTTCTCTTTGCATTTTAAAGGGCTATGCATACACATATTTGCTTGTGAACCTGGAGAAGGAACATTAGCTAGAATCACTCAGTGCTATTTTAAATGAATCTGTTGCTCATAAATCAGTTTTGATTTTGCCAAGAGTCTACCGCTAACTGCTGAACATGTGCGGGCCCCTTTCAGAGTTTTGCTAGTTTAGCCGGGTAGGTGGATCCCCTTGTGCCATCTTTGAGCACCCAGAAGGAAAGGCGGATCAGAACCAGCCCCCAGATACTTCTATCCCAAACCTCCTTTTATTCTCAATATTTACTTCAAGTGAAATTATTTTTGCAAAAAGTATCCCAATATACCATCACTTTTTATTGCACTCTGAGAGCAATGTGTGAGATCCTGGCACCCTCCTATTCTTTCTAATTTCCAAACTGTAGTGGTTAAAATTTAGCTAAGCTCACTCAGTGCCACTGGGGCCACACACAGCATCAAGCACATCTGACTGGAAATAATATTTCAGTCTTTCACCCTCACTAAACTTTTCTCCCTCAAGTATTAATGGAACATTGTTTTTTTTTCTGAGAAAATGATCCTGATCATAAATATTATTTCCATAATATTTACCTAATGTAACAATTTTATTACTAAACAATACATTAGGATTAATCCCATATTTTTTGCTAACATGATATTCTATGTGTTCTTTTAAATCTGAAACTGAAATTTAATCTAGTATACCATTCATGTGTCATCTCAAATCTGAAAGTGTGCACGGTATCCATACCAATTTACAAATGATTTGCATAAATGAAAAGCATCACTATTGAGAAATCTGTCGCAAATAATTTCATTTTCTAAGAGTCCTGGAATTTACTTCCCCAAATTACAATTCTTAAGAAATAATTCCTACTCTGCATTCATAACTACTCTTTTGTTTTTACTAAAGTAAGGAGAAAATTCTTAGATAAATTAAACAGAACAATATAAAGACAAGGCCAGACAGAAAAGGACAAAATACCATCACGAACAAAAATATCATTTCACACTTGGCCAATGATTAATGTAGGGTTATATTCCGAATTTCTGACAACTGTTTTCAGTCTTCCAGGGAATTTCTGAAGCTTTATCATTAGCATCAGACTTATGGTCAGGCTTGTGAGAATCATGAGGTAACAAGAGCAGAGTCTTCTGATTCTGCTAATAAGAAAAAGATAACGCCTCTTAAGCAGATTACAGTACACTGTCAGGGAATCTCAAATCCCCTTCCATCAGACTCAAGTTTAATTACAAAATCCAAACAATTTATTAACTCTGACTCGAGTGCAGCAACACAATTGGTAGGCACAGAACTCTGGGGTATGCAGATGTTGGAGGGAGGAGGATACAAACCTCACTGATTTATTTTCAACACAAAGAAAACACATTTTGTTAAAACTTGATAAAAAATAAAAACACCTCATGGGGGTTCTGGAGAGATGCTCATTGGTTAGGAACGCCTGTGCTTTTGCTGAGGACTGGAGTTCAGTTCTCAGCACCCATATCAGGCAGCTCACAACCACCTGTGATCCTGCTGGACCCCTTCTTCTGGCCTCCTCAGGCACCTGAACTCATGTGTACATACCCACACAGATATATAATTAAAAATAAAACAGATCTAAAGCAAACAAACAACTAATTGGGAATCTTTTTCTTTCTTGCTGCCACCTATGTAGAACACATACAAAACAACATTTTCTTCACACAAAATGAATGTAATTGGTATATTTACTTTGCTCCTTGCACACCAGGAAAAGAAGGACAAATGAGAAAATCGTTTTGGAGAATATTTTTTATGTATTCCTTTACTTTATTAGCCATTAACTTAGGCCATAAAATATCTTCAAGTTGCAGCTACTTCTATGAAGTTAAAAAAATTATTATCAATTTTTAAATTGCAGAATAGCTTGCTTAAAGAATTCTTTTGTGCTGATCTTTTCCCTTTCTCTTTATGGTCTGAACTCGCTGGATAATTGCCTCCCTTCTGCCCATATAGAAACTGTGCAACTATTCCCTGAAAAATACCAATTAAACTGCCATCATAGCATCTCCAACAGTATCTTTTGGTCTTCAGTGTCAAAGGCCTTTGAACAAATGACCGGAAGGCTGAATCTGAAACAGCCTTTGACGGGATGCCAACTCTGAACGCTCACATTATAGTTATGGCTCCAGCTTTCCGCTTTGCTGGAAAGTGAGAGAGAAATAACCTGTCAGCTTTATAATGCTGAGAAAATGCTAAAGGTTACGATAAAAGTGATCATTTCCCAGGAGACTAATCACTTCCAAAGGTTGCTAATATTGTTTTTTAAAAGGTGGGGGAACTCCTCTTTTTTCTATTCAATCTGGATTTCTATACAGAGCTAAATAAAGGATTTCAACAAAATACTGCAAAACTGCTACATTCTCCTTTTGTTGATTTCTTTGTCAATAATAACACTGGTTACTATGTGTTAGACACAGGAAGAAAAGGTCTACATGGATTTTATTTACTCTCATAGCAAGACCAGGAAATTAAAAATACTAGTTAATAGACCAGAGGTTGTAGCACATACCATTAATCTCAGCACTTGGGAGGCAGAGGCAGGCAGATCTCTGTGAGATTGAGGCCAGCCTGGTCTACATAGGAGTTCCAGGCCAGCTGGGGATATAGAGAGACACTGTCTCGAAACAAACAAACAAACTACTACTCAATGAGGAAATGGACTCAGAGAGATTATATAATTTGGAAACCAGGAATTGAAGCCATGCCATCTGATTCTAAGACTCAACATTCTAGACCTTCCTGATGGCATCCATTATCAAATTGCTCCTGAGGGAAGTGTTAGTCATTCTCCTTCTAGTCTGACTTAAGAGCAGTGGTTCTCAATCTTGGCTACACGTTTAATAGTTTTAAAACACTTTCTCATGAGCCCTATCCTCTAAAGAGCCTGATTTAAACAGAGCTGGGAAGGACCCAAGATTAGAGGTTTTCAATACTGCAACAGTGTCTAACGAGATAACATGCCTCTTCAGGAAGCTTAAATTCCAATGGGACTTAAGATTTAAGTAGACTCTAGTCCAGCAGAGTCCACAGGTGACTCACAATAGAAATTGGTCATCACAGGTCCACATGCGTTATCCACAGTCATTTCTCCAAGACCTCAATGTGAGCCAGTCAGCTGGCTCTGCCATGGAGTGGGCACAGGAGATGAGCAAGGCCTGACCTGAGACACTAGAACCTATGACAGAGGGAGTGATGCATGATGGGAATGCATGGGCACTAGGATCAGATTTCACCTCCACTACTCATGAACTGTGTGATCTCTCTCAGGCCCTCCTACCTTTTGCCCTTGGTTTGCAGACCCAGGGGGATGATGTCTATAAGGATTTAGGTCTATGAAAGGGCTCAGCCAAAGCAGCTGCTGCTGTGGTTTCTGTTATTACTATAGTGATAACGACTACTGCCAGGAGACATCAGTAAAGGAAAAAAAATGTAAAAGCTTTTTTTATTAGCGAAACATTGCTATTTGATTACTTAGCATTCAATTTGAAGAATTCATATTTGCCATTAGTTTAGCAATTCCACCTCTCACTCTTGGCAGCCAGGGAGGGAAGGTGAACTGTATTCCTCCCATTTTCTAGATGTAGAAACAGCAGCATTTCCTATCCACTTTGTCTCTAACGCCTACGATTCTATGATTAAAGGCACCTGCAATCTCGTTCATTAGTTCCCTGTGAAAATGATACCACAGATGTCAAACGCAGGAAAGAAGAATTAACAAGCACTTGATAGCAAACCCAGAATAACATCTAAATAATCACCTGTGAACGTTGAAGTCACGGCAAGTAAGTTTCAATTTAAATAAAGGTGTAGGATTGGATTAAGGAAAAGTGAACACAAACATGTCTTCATCCTCATTCAGTTAAGAAATGACTGACCTAAGTTCGAAAATTCTTTTTGAAATGCAAACTGAAGAATAGTTAATTTCCTCTATTAAGAGTCTCCAATTAGAAGGTTGAAACATGAACACATCTCTGAGAGTTTCTCTTGAATCAGAACTACAAAGCAGAAGAGATCTAGGAGAAAAAGAGCCTTGATAGTTCTCAGTCAAGGTCACCAAGAAGCCTATGGACCCATGCAAGGCGCTAACAATTCTAAATACACACCAAACACATCCCCAAAAAAGTAAGGGCTTATCTGTACAGCTATTCTCTTTTCCATGGATGGATTATAAAGCCTACAAAAGGACTTCTGTAAATAGTCACTGTATGTAACTGCAGGAGGGAGCACGCTATTATTATTATTATTATTAAAAGGAGATTTTGTACTCAAAACAGCTAGAGACCACTACCAAGCTGACCTCTCTCTGTACTGAGAGGCAAAGCTCTTATGGTCATTTTAGATTCTGATACAGATGTTCCTATTTCCAAACTGTCTTTGCTTCCCACTGCACATGAAGATTCACTGGATAGTAACATTCCTGGGTGTATCTTCTCTCTACAATCACTTCCTCTTTAAAAAAATTATTTTTATTTTATGTGTATTGGCATACTGTTTGCATGTATGTAATTACATCCATGTCATGCAATGCGTGAGGAAGTCAGAAGAGGGAGTTGGATCCCCTGGAACTGGAGTTACCAACAGTTAGCCACCATGTGGGTCCTCTGCAAAAGCAGCCATCTCTCCAGACCCGCTTCCCCATCCCACTGACTTTCTAAGGAGAACCGGTTCCACTCTCTTTCCATGGGTTCCAGGCACTTTCTCAATCTCCTGAGCCTCTTCTGCTCTTCTCTATCTCTCCTTCTCCACTTTTCCCAACTCTCCAGCTTGGTGGGGTTTTGTTGTTATTTTCTTTCTTTGTTTCTCACTATGTATCCCTGACTGGCCTGGTACTCATCATGTAGACCAAGCTGGTCTTGAAATTAGAGATCCGCCTGCCTCTGCCTCCCAAGTGCTGGGATTAAAGACATGCACTCCTATGCCTGTCTTCCAGCTTGGTATTTTGGGGGGCACCACACCAACTCATTTAGTACTTTGATGCCCTTGGATATTTAGTCTCAATATGAAACAGTCACCAAGATAACAAAACAGAGTACATGTGAAGTACATACAATGTGCACATGCACAGGTGTATTTTGTAGCAAAAGCCCTAGTGTTTCTACTATCTGTGAAAAATAAGAAAACTAGAATATTTATTAATAATCTTCACTCCAATCTGGCAACACTAATCTGCTGTTAATAAATCTGGAACATACCAACTTTCCAAAAGACTCTCTTGTCTATGACTTCAGGGTTTTCTGGGTGACTCACAGGACCGGAAATGCTACTGGGATGCCATGAGACCTTGAGTCTTGGGAATTGTATCTGGCACATGGCAAGCATTCAAAAACTCTGCTGGCTGAATGATGATAGATGCTGAATGAAGTGTGTTTATGGACTTTTGACTTCACATAGTTTAACAAGACTCTTTAAGAAACAACTAAGTTCTTAATAACTTCTCAGTATCCAATCATCCTATAACCTCGGACTTAATACCTTTCCCTCACATATCTACTGTAATTTTTCAAAGGTAGACAGGTAATTCATTCATTTTAAGAAAATTGGATACTACTACTATAGAAAAAGATGAAAATAAAAGATCCCCGTGTTTCCATCATCCAAGAGTGGCATAATTAACATGCCAGCGCACTTCCTTTCAGGTGGTCCCATGCACATGCACACACACACCCATTTGACATGCCACCCAAAGTCTCTATTCCGGACTTTGGAAACTGGAGATTCTCATTTTTGCTCCAAGCTCATGTTGTCTATTTCCTCTTAACTCCCTGCCCCTCTCCAGTGTCCTCAATCTACTCCTTCCTTAGTAACTGGGTCCTACTTCAAGAAGACTTTCCCCATTCCCTCCAGGGAATGGATCCATTCTTACTTCAACTTGAAATACTATGGGGGCATCTTCTATCTGAATCTTCAGTCCTCCTTTTCTCCAGGAAACCAGAATTCCTCCAGCCCATCAGGTGTATAACCCAGTGCACCATGTCCCACTAAGTCCAGATGACTCATCTATCCTATTCCTGACAACGCTTAGATAACTCTCCAGTGCCCTCCAGCCTTCCTTGGTTCCCCAAGCCCCATCCTATCACCCAAGCCTATCTATCTATTCTTCCTCCATATTCTCTCTTAGCCACCTCAGCCCACTGGAAACATTACTGTTTAGTCTTCAATCTACATCATCTTCTACTTAAATCTACTGTCTCTGAATAGCCAAACATGTATCAGTTCTATGCACCTGGGCCACTCAGTCCCCTCTAGCTTGCTCATGCTGCATTCAGAAATGCCCCGCCCTTGCAGAATAGGATTCCAGTCCTCTCACAGTCTCCCTTCAGGCTAGATTTCCATCTGAATTTTTCATTGCTGGAATGGAATACTCATTATTCACTCAATTCCAAAACAATTTTGTCATGGAGTATCTCTCAACCATTTATTTATTTGCCAGTTATTCATTCAATAACTATTTACTGAGCATTTATTCTATTAGGGAACCACTGATGTTATGGATACAGCAGCAAACAAGGCCCACTCAGGCCCTGTCCCCAAGGAGCACTGGGTTAAAGAGAGAAACCAGTACATCGTGGTCCTAGTCCAGGACACTTCCCACCTTCCATCAGAATGTCAAATGAGGGCCGAGGGTATAGCCCAACTAGTAGCGGGCTTGCCTAGTGAGCATGAAGCCTTCGGTTCAATTCCCAGCACTGCTTAAAACAGGTACAACGGATAACACCTGTAATCCCAGCACTGAATACTCAAGAGGATCAGAAGTTCAAGGTCATCCTCAGTTATATAGCCTGCCTGAGGCTAGCCTGGGATACATGAAATCAGCTTCTCTGAAGATATGAAAGAAAGTGGTGCCTTTGATTTGGGGGAAGGGGTATGAAGAAGGCCACCTAGAAAGGAAAACAATGGCCTTAGTGGGCTCATTTGTTATAAAAGTCCTCTCAACACCTAGTCACCAGCAGAGCCAGCCCTGCACCAGACAGGAAGGTGACTCAGCTTCAGCTCCCACCATCAAGGGACTTTCAGCCAGTCAGGAGGATGGGACAAGTGTGTGATAATGTGTCATATCATAGAAAGAGGGCCAGTTCTCTAAGAGACACAGAAGAAAGAAAAAAGGAAAAAAGAAACGCCTGGGGAGCCCAGAGGAGGTAGGTGCATGTCTGATTATGTAACAGTACTTACAGCGTCACTATTTTCGCCATCCACATGCATCAGTGCATCTATGGAAAACAGCTATTTTCAAATGCTTTCTCACTCTCATAGTTATTGAAGTCAACAGACAGAGCAGGTAAGATTGCATTTTTCAGATAAGCAACAGAAGCACAGATCTTTAAAGCAACCTGCTTATGTCGGGAACATAAAACAGGCAACGGAAAACAAGAACACCCTGCCCATCTCAGCCTACTTCTGCAGCAGAGGAACTATCTGGAGCACAGAAAGTGGCTCGGTAGTTGCATAAACAACCTGACTGGCTGTTTGGAATCAAACTCTCTGAATGCAAGGGTGCCTTCTGCAGCGGGAACCGGACCCAGGACCTTCCTCCTTTCCCCTTCACCTTCCTTAGTGCTGCTGTACACTTCTCCCATCCCCGGACTGTCCAAAATATAATCATCCCTTAAGGACTCCACCCTCATCCCCATTTATTTTCGGCCTACACTGGGTTATCCTCGCGCTGATTAACCCTCACTACTCTGCGGGGAGGATTTGCATAGCTGTTTCTCTCCTGGACTGAGTGAGCATCATCATCACGGCAAACGGCTCGGCTAGGAGCAGTTGGCGTCAAGTTTGGGATAGAATGAATGAGTTCCTGGCACCTCCTCGGCTCAGGAAGGGCACCCAGTGCTCCTGCTTTCGCCCCAAACCCTCCACCCCGGAGCTCACTGGCAGCGAAGAAGAAGGGGGCAAGTGGGGGAGTCGCGGAGGGTCTGAGCATCATGAACCTGGCTGGAAGTCGGGACTAACGCTCCCAACTTTTGCAAAACGCGCTTCAAATGACCGTTCAATATTTCCCCCTCTGAAAAACTGTGAAAACTGAGGCCAGGAGAGCGCGCATCCCCGGCGCTGCTGAGCACTAAACTCTGGGCGCAGGCGAAAGGCGGCCAGGACGCAGATGTTACCCAAAGCAGTGGTTCCCTCCGCACCTTGGGGCTTGGAAGCCTCGCGAGATCTGGGGGTCGGGATCTCGTGGTGTTGCCTAGCGACAGGAGGACGCTGGCGGGCCCCCAGAAACCCCCGCTGTATCCTTCAGTCTCCTACCATGGGGGAAGAAGGCGGCGGCCGCAGCTGTGGGACCCCTAGGGACCTGCAGAAGCTGAAGCAGCAGGCGTTGGAGTACTACCGGGAGAACGACGTCCCGCGCAGGCTAGAAGAGCTGCTCAACTCCACCTTCTACCTCCAGCCTGCAGACCTCTACGGGCACCTGGTAGGAACCTGAGACGGGCGCCCTCCCCGCCCGCCCCGCTCTGCGCTGCGGCAACGGGCTGCGCCTGCGTCGCAGAGTCGCGCCTGCGCGCTGAGGTCCGGCCGGCCTCGGTGGTGCGCGGAGGCGAAGCGCAGAGGGAGGATGCGGAGGGGATGCCTGGGAAGGGCGAGTGTGGAGGGGGACCGGGCCGAGCAAGCGGAGGATAAAGATCTGGAGGCAACTCAGCCTGACGGGCTTCCCTCCTCGCTAAGGAGCCCGCCTGCCTTTGGTTTTCCGAAACACACCTGCCGCCTCGCTCTCCCCTTTGCCCTCCATGGCCCGGATCTGGGACAGACACCCCAGCCTTTGCTACGTGTCCGCAACTCACCCTGGAGCCCAGCTGACCCCCTGCTTCCTGTCTCTCTTGAATTCAAGCTTGCGTGTCTTGGCCTGCATACCCCACGCACGCTGCCTTGCTGGGTACCCAGCGTTTTTGAGCCAGGTCTTTCCTAAACTGCAGATTTCACTCGGAGGCCCTGGCCACATCACTAAACAACCTTGAGCGATCCTAGGGCCTGTCCTGATAGTAGAATCCCTTGAGTCAGCTGAGCACCTGCTGGAAGGCAGTGGAGTGTGCATCTCAGTTGGCGGGGTTTCTGGTGGTAGATGGGGTGATACTGAGCCCCCTTGTGCTACGTCGATTGCCGATTATCTTAGTCCTTTGATACCACTGCAAGGAAATAAATATGAAAATAAAAAATTATTTTAAAAAGAGAGGAACAATTCCCCTTTTCTAAATAAAGTATTTGTGACCCGGAAATTTGAGTGCTTTCTTTTCTCAAGGAGTACTGACAGCGATACATAGGACTGCTTAGAACTATTTGTAGAATGAGTGAGCTTAAAACGAATTTCAGTCTCTTCTGTCTCTTACTAGAGGAGTTATTGAAATCTGTCTAGTCTCATAATTTACGATTTCTTTGTTTTGTTTTATATGTATGAGTGTATCGCCTGCATGCCTGTAAGTATACCCATGTCATAGAATGCCTACAGTTACCAGAAGGCATCGGATTTCCTGGAACTGGAGTTAGGGACAGTTGTTAGCTGCCATGTGGATATCGAACCCGGCTCCTCTGCAAGAGCTCTTAACCACTAAACCATCTCTCCAGCCCCTACTGTCATTTGTTTAAAATATAAAGTAAGGACAAAAACTTGTACTCTTGATCCCACTTGCGATGCTCTGCTCATTCTGTTAGACAACCAGGACACTTTTTTTGTAGCTCTCTGGGAACTTATATACCTTGGTTAGGGACAGAAACCATTTATGGTCTGACTTGGGGAGACGCACTGAAATGCCTCGTTAGCCCAGTGAGGCAGACCAAAGGAAGGACTCTAAGTCTGTTTTGTTGAACTAATGAGTTTTGCGGGGTTACCTACAGGAGCATGGGTGACTCAGATAGCTGTACCACCAAAAAGTCCCCTCGAAAACTATGGGCAGCTATGCAACTGCAGAGTACCCTCCCAGCAGTCATTTATCTTTTATATACTCTCTGGGAGTGGCCTTGTGAGCCTCCCCTCCTTCCACTATAGAATGTTCACAGAGCTTATCCAGTGAGAGCCTCTTCTAAGTGATTATAGCTGCTCCTGATTCAAGGCAGCACTGTTCAGTATCTCTCCAGGAGGAAACAGCTATGAGACATCATTTACTACATGCAGTAACTGGAATAAGAGGTACAGTGATACAGGATCGTGTGCTAAGTGGAAGGACAGATTACTGTGCCTTTTAAATAATAATTCAGAGACTGGGAAGATTATTATTGGCTGTAACTACCAGGATAGTTTTGGTTTAGACTTTGAAGGATGTTCACAAACTACACTGATAAAAAGGTAGCGCTCTCCCTCATTTTGTCCTAGGCTGTCCTGTTTGACATGGTCTTTCCATAAAGAGCATCCTGCACAATGCTGTCCAGGATTGATCCTAATAGTCAAGGCTGACCATAATGCCCTTGCTCAGAGATCTCCTGTGGCCTTTCCTTGTATGCTGAGTATGATTGCATACCTTCATCTGTGGTATATGATGCTTAGCTCCCACTTCCAGTAACAGGCTTATCTCCCACCCTCCCCTCACTCCTTCATAGAGGTCCACTCGCTGTCCCCTGGAATGCGAAGTGTCCCACTTCCTTTACTCATTCTTTCCCTTTCCCCCAAGCGACTGTCCTTCATGTTTCCCCTTATCTGGCTGTTGAAATACTACCTATCCTCTAGTGTTCGGCTCAAATGCCATTTCTTCTGAATTTAACAGGCATCAGAGGAATTCAGGGATGGAGGGTATCCCTGTGGGCAGCAGTAATACAGCATGTTCATCATAACATTCATGACAGAGAAGTTGTACTGAGTATCACATCTGTGTTTGATCCCCTGCTCTGCCACTCACCAGCTGTGGGAGAGTTCTATTAATAGGTCCCTATTTGACATACTTCCAATGTGACTGCTTCTAAGCAAGTTCCACCAATGTTGTTTCATGTATTTTGCTTTGACCATTAGGACATTGGCAGGCATGATCCAAGTAGAGGCTTCAGAAGTGCTGGCACATTGAGGAGTGTCCTCTTGGAAGCAAGTCCTCATACTGTGGGGATGTCTTATTACTCTGCTAGAGAAAGAAGCCCCGTGCACTAAGGCTTGGGTAGATGTCAGCCAGCCAGGACACCATTTCAGAAAGACAAATGTCCAGTCAGCCCCTGGCTGTTCCAACCATCCCAACTGATGCACTGGACCTACAAGTAAAATCACATGGATATTCTGGCTCTGTCACGCCTCCAGATGTCAGGCAGCATCTGTATAGGAGACCCCACTGCAGGCACAACCAGCAAGATTTTTCCAGTTATGCTTCCCCAGTTTGTAGACCCAAGTAAATAAATGATTTCCACCACTAAGTTCTTGAGTGAACTGTTGCAAGCAGTAGATCATTAAAACATTGGCTACATGATCTTGGGCAATTTATCTCCTCTGTGGAACTGAGATAATGCCACCTACCTTAGTTATGATGACATTTGATAGCATAAGGTCTACAGAGTTCTTAGGGACTGGCATTAGTTTATATAAGGTCTGGCATTAGTTTATGTAGGAATTTTGTGTGTGTCATGTGTGTGGTTCAGGAAAAGAGATCATTCTTTCAAAGTACATATTAAGCCTTTGTGGGGGTTTGAATGAGAAATGTCCCCCATATGCTCAACTATTTGAACTTTGTCCCCAATTAATGGTGCTGTTCAGGAGGACATGGAATCTTTAGGAGGTGTAGCCTTGCTAGAGGAAGTATGCCGCTGGGAGCGGGCTTTGAGCATTCGTGGCCTTGCCCCACTTCCCATTTGCTCTCTCTTTGCTTATTTCTTATTGCCCTCGGTTTCCTGCTCTGACCACCTGTCACCATGCCATTCCTGACATTATGGACTCCCCCTCTTCCACACATTGCTGCCGATCATGGTGTTTTATCACAACAACAGAAAAATAACTAATTCAGCTCTTGAGAAATGTGGCTTCCCTTCTCCTCCTAACCACATGTGGCACAGTGTAAGTGCTTGTTGCATACTGAATTGAACTCACAATACATAAACTATAAGCCAAATACATCTTTCCTCTCCTGAATCTCTGAATTCCTTTCAATGTTACAACTTACTCTGTAACATACAAATCACCATCTTTTCCGTACACAAATATCTTGAATGTTGGCCTTTACTTTGGTTCTGCCATTTCATTGCTCTGGTGTTAGATGACCTGTTGGCCAGTCTGAAGTCACTGGATCTTGAGTGGAAGGGCCAGAGACCTGGTTTGCCAAATGGAGACAAAGAGCTCAATCCTCTGGTAATCCAGAGGCTGAGGAGGATCTGCCTCACTTCTACTCTTCGGTGGAGAAACTGCCTTGAACTGCTTTACTCTGCTCCTGGGGTTGGCTTTGCATATCAGCTTCATTCTTTCTTTAGTCTGTTTGTTGAATCACTGCCAGATGATTTCCGCTTTGCCACCTCAATGAAATTCTGTTACTAAGGTTTCTGGCAAGCCTCCTTGACCACTTAGTACTATGTATCAGCTGATGGTAAGTGAGATACAGTTACTACCTAAGCTCTTCACACTTAAAAAGCCAGATGTTTTGCTGGGAGGAATAAAAATGAGCCCCCTTCAGATTTCTTAAATCTGTAATGCATCACAGTGTTTTAGAGACCATGACTTCCATAATTCGGGCAGAGGTATCAGCAGGGTCAGTTACTATAGGAAGGCCTGCTAAACAGTAACACTAGGCCTGTAAGTTAAGTCTCTGCACTGCTGCTGAGAAGTCAAAAGATACTCCTTGTCCTATGTGCCAGAGACTCAGGATGGGGTGAAATCTGGATCTCAGGAATGAGGTCCTAGTGGCTGAACTAACCTAGATCCAGGAAGGACGCTCATGGAGAGGCTCAGAATAGTAAATGTGCATGGCCTTTGGGATAAATCCAACGTGGTTTTCTGATTTTTGTTTTTGTGTATGTGTTGAAGGCAAACTACTTTTCTAAACTTGCAAAGCCTCCCTCCATATGCAAAATCGTGGGGAAAATCGTTCTGGATGGACTGGGACTTCCTACCTTACAAGTGGAAATATCCTGCATCATTCAAAATTTCCCCAAGGTACGAGACAGTTTAAATGTGTTCTTTAATGTGTCTTATCCCTCCCTGAATTTACTAGCAACCCTTGTCTAAATTACAGACACTTAATGTTTTGGAAGTCAATGTTTGTAAGTATATATGTACATATCTATTCATTCATCGGGTACTTAATACAGGTTTGACTCATATAATCAGCAATGAAATTTATGTTATGTGTTGATATAGAAATGGCATGCTAACCTGAAGATGACTAAAAGTAGAGAAAGGAAACAAAAGTATCTTTAAAAGTCTGACATTCCCTTGTAATCCAATCCATAAATCTACATATTGGTTTATGTATTTAAGATACGTGGACAAACAATTGAAGTAAAGCAAACAATTTATTTAATAACTTGAATAGGGGTTGGAGAGATGGTTCGGAGGTTAAGAGCACTAGCTGTTCCTGCAGAGGACTGGGATTTGGTTCCCAGAACCCACGTGATAGCTGACAACTATCCTAATTCCAGTTCCCTGGGATCCTATGCATTCTTCTGGACTCTATAGGCATTGCATGCACAGTGCACTTACATACACATAGGCAATAACACTCACGCACATAAAATAAAAATAAATTTTTAAACATTTTAAAATAAAATATAAATAAATAACTTTAACTGCTGGGTCTGGTGATACACTCCTGTAATCCCACCATTCAGCAGACGGAAACCAGGAGGATCAGGAGTTCAAAGCCATCATCTGCCACAGGAGCTTCTCTCTCAAAAGGGGCAGGAGTCTAAATTTGATTACGAACTATTGTTTGAAATGTACAAATGCTCAATAAAAAAAAATTTTAAGCAAAAATTAAATAATTTCAACAGTTAATTTTAATTCATGTAGTTACCTGTTAGAAATAATGTTGCTACAGCCTCTGGGAGATTACGATTAATTCTGTTCATATTCTTGTAGTTATTTATTGGAGAGGTAGTGATAAATAAAGTTCAATGTTGTGGGCGTGGTGGTGCACACCTTTAACCCCAGCACTGGGGAGACAGGGGCAAGCAGGTCTCTGGGAGTCCAAGGCCAGCCTCGTCTACATAGTGAGTTCCAAACCAGCTGGGGCTAGAGGAGAGGCTGTCTTAAAAAGACCAAAAAAAAGTTCAATGTAGGAATTTTTTTTTTTAACTCAGGGGAAGAAATGTTTTCTTTAAAGACTAAGATTTATTAGCTTATTAGTATTTAGTACTTACAGAAAACTACAGCATACAGAAATATGCAAATTAATGTCTTTAAATGTAGGAATTTAAACAAGATAATAAGTCTAAATGTTTCATGAAGTCAAATTTTTCACAGTGTCTCAACAGCTATGAAAACATAACAAAGAAAATTATATACTGTTGTTTTTCCCCTCCTTGAAATGGTGACAAAATATTGAGCATTCTAAAAGCTAGCAAAATTCAATTTCCTATTTTCTGGGAGAGACAGAAAATACAGAACGGCTTCATGTCATTACTAGTACATCTGTTCCGTGGTGATGCCTGCTCACTTTGAAGTCTTGGAGAATGCTTTACCAGAGCTGGTGGATGCAGAGGAGGCAGAAAGGAATCTGGCTGTGAGCAGGGCGATGGAGTGGGTCAATGAGGCCATGACGGAGGAGCTGTGGGGCCTGCTCCCTGCCAACCAGGCCGAGGTGGACCGAAGGCTCAGGTACTTTGAACTAGAAACATCTTGTGTAAATATGTATGTGCTATCTTTCCATTTCACCTGCCAGTAAAACAGCTCAGCACACCGCCGCTTCTTAAACGTATTCCACTCACAATCCCCTTTTGCCCAAGAAAAAAAATTTTAATGTTTATGTGGGTCCGTGTGAGTGTGTGTATATGTGTGTTTGTGTGTCTCACACAGGCATACACGTCTGCACATGCTTGTGAAGGTTAGAGATCAACTTTGTCTTTTGTTTTATTATTTTATTTATTATTTTTATTTTCTGTGTATGCATGTATTGCCTGCATGTATGGAAGTACTCCTGTGTTGTGCAGTGCTTGCGGAGGACAAAAGAGGGTATTGTATCCCCTGGAACTGGAGTTACAGACTCCCTAGCCATCATGTGGATCTTCTAAGAGCAACCAGTGCATTTAACTGCTGAGCCATCTCTCCAGCCCCTCCAGTGTCTTTCTAAGTTGCTCCCCACCCCTTTTTTGGTTTTTGTATTTTTTTTGGACAAGGTCTGTCACTTTGGTCTGGAAGTGATTCAGTGAGACTGACCAGCCAATATACACTTTTGTCTCTGCCTGCCTAATGCTGGAATTACAAGCAGGTGCCTCTCTGCTTTTTACTTGGATGCTGGGGACTGAATTCTGATCCTCATGCTTGGGTGGTAAATATTGCACTGGCTACTCTTATCTCCTCAGCCCCTGAGAAATTTTATGCATAAATATATAAATAGGTATACAAATCAAACGTTTACTGATTACAAATCATAAAGAAATTTTGTTTTGAGACAGGGTCTCCCTGTAGCCACAGGTGGCCTGGAACTCACTATGTAGACCAGGCTAGCCTCTATCTCAGAGATTTACCAGCCATTATCTCCAGTGTGCTGGGATTAAAGGCATGTGCCACCATGCCTGGCTCAAGAAATTTACTTTAAAGCAATTCTTTGGTATATAATTTTACCATTCATTCAAGATGGATGAGATGGATGTGCATATATATATATATATATATATATATATATATATATATATATATATAGTTAAATCTTGGCTGGCTATTTGATACTGTAGGACATAGGGCATCTTCAGTGTTTTTCAGAGTTGATCAATTTTTTATTACATTTATATATTGTGTGTATGTGTGTTTGTGTGTGTGTGTGTGTGTGTGTGCAGATGCTTACGTGGTACCACATGTGTGTGGAAGTTAGAGGACAATTTGTGGGAGTCAGTTCTCTCCTTCTAACATGTTGGTTCCAGAGACTGGACTCAGGCTGCCAGACTTGGCTACAAGCACCATTATCTACTGAGACATCTCAGCGGTCCCAGAATTGATCAATATTTTTATGTTATAATAATCAGTGCTGTGAATATTGCTTTGCATACGTACATAGATGACATACTACAAAATAGCAGAACTATGGTTCTAGCCATTTCAAGAAATGTATGGAAATTCTGCCCTAATCCCAAACCAAAATTCATTTAACAACTTTGCATGAAACTCAGGATAGCAACAAAACATCAATTCTTAAAATCAAACATTGTAATAAAATCCAATACAATCCAAAACATTAATTTGATGCATGCTGAGTAAATATTAAAAATTTGTTGTTGTACATAATTAAATCCTTACATTTCTGTAAGAATAAGAAGCTTGTGTCTGCAATAAAAACATAGCAATTTGTAAAGCACAATAGTCTCAAATATGAGTGGAGGTGTTTCGGGCTACATTCATTGGTGTCACGTGGCATGACAAGCTGTGTAGAGCACAGTGCCCATATCTGTTCAGACCCAAGGCTACAGTGAAGTCACATGATGCAGCATAGACAAATACTGCCAGAAATAACTGGCATTCATTGTGTGCTTGATTTAACTGATTTTTGGTTATTATGTGTTGAGAAACCATCTAAGGTTACCAAATACTTTGCAGCCCCTAGCATTATTCAGTGACTTGACCCTGTAGAAGGGTTATGACCCACAGTTTAAGAGTCTGGGCTGTAGACTCTCTAAAGTTGGGGAAACAGTTCAAGAAACATGTTAAAACACCAGATTTTTACATAAAGTGTAGCCTTCTGAAAATCCTGTTATTAAACTCTTACTGTGCGGTTACACAGAGACCCATTGGTCTCTGGTCCCTGGGATTCATCAAAAACTTTCTCAGGAGAAAGATCAAGTCTCAAATCCAGAGAATGTCCTCTCGCTCTCCTGCATCTGAGATCACCAGTGCTCTTAACCGCTGAGCCATCTCTCCGGCCCTGGATTAAGGTTTTTTGACTCTTAAAATTAGTAAATCAAGGAAGAGTTTACTAGGGCTGCATTCGTGTTGTTTAATCCCATGCTGCCCAATGGGTTAGAAGTACTTTTCCTTTTGTGCAGATCTAGCATTCAACACTGTTGACCAAGCAAAGGTCAACTGAGTTCTCCTTTCTTAAGCTTTATTGCTTAGTTATCTGTGGAATGTCATGTTTTGCTTTGCCTCGGAGTTGAGTGATGACCTTTATTAATAACAACAACAAAAACAACAACTTGGGGCTGGAGAGATGCCTCAGCAGTTAAGACCACTGGCTGCTATTGCAGAGGACAAGGTTTGGTTCCCAGCATCCACATGGTGACTATCAACCATCCATAACTCCAGTTCCAGGGCATCAGACACCTTTTTATGACCTTCCCAGGCATTGCATGACAGAGGTGCACCGACCTACATGTAGGCAATACACTCATACACATAAAAAAATAATAGCTTCAAAAGGAGTAGTGTTGGTTTCTTTGGAGTTTCTAAGTGCTGCTTCTCTTACTTTGGTTTGTTGGTTTGGGCCATTCCTTCTATTTCTCTACATCCTTTCTTCCTCTGGAGTTTCCCCTCCCTAAAACCTCCCATCTCGCCCTACTACAAAGATGTAAAGATTTCATGTTCTTCTGCTTCTCCATCCTGTATTTTTCTTGATCTTGTTCCTTTCCCTCCGTATACAGAGATATAGCTATAGATATATCTTTGAAAAGAATGAGAGAGGGGAGATGGGATGTAATGTGTTCCAGTTCTTACATGAACAGGAGTGTCAGTACTTTGTCCTCATGGCTGATAGTTTAGCTGAATATAGAACTCTCTGTTGAAATCAGTTAAAAGAATTGCCCCACTGCTTCAAGATTATTAATAAATGTAATGCATATCTTTCTATTTTGCTTTTTATTTTGCCTATGAAAGTGTTCATCCTTCTTTTTATTCTGAGAGGCTGAAACTTTATGTAGTTGTACCTAAGTGAGATTTCCCAAAAGTTTTTATACATCCTCATTTTAAGACACATACACCTGCCCCTCCTAGAAAGGGGGAGGGACTGGAGGAATGGCTCAGCTATTAGGAGTAAATACTTCTCTTGCAAAGGATTCAAGCTCAATTCCCAGCACCCATGTCCACAACTGTCTGTAACTCCAGTTTCAGGAAGAACCGACACCTGTGGCCTCTGTGGGCACCTGGACTCACATGTACAGGCATATGCCCTAATAAAATAAATCTTCTTTAAAAAAACAGGACAAAGAAAGCTTCTTTGAAGGATTGAAGGATTCCTGGTTTGTGTTATGAATGTCATTTATATTAAAAGAAAATCTGGTATCCCTTAATCAGAGCATATCTTCAGATTTTGCTTTGAAAGCATAAAAAAGAGCTCAAATAATCCAATCAGTGAGTACTGAGTCATTAAATATTTATTTCCAGGCCAAACTGAATTTCAGTTCTTGAAAAAAAAAACAATTTTAATACTGTCATTACTCTTTTGATCTTGGGAATTAAAACTAATTTGTTCTTCATTAGCTAAAAAAAAAAAATCGTATTCTTGAAACATATTGGGTTAGCTCTAAAACATGACCAAAAGCAGAGAGGTATTCCTAAACATCCCATTATAAAACCATATTTTTCTTGCCATTCAGAATATTTTTTGAAAATAAAGTACAAGAAGATAAAGAGAAAAAAGAATTAGAAAAGAGCATGGAGGAGCCTATGCACGTGCCTCCACCTGCAGTACTGCCACCACCTCCCCCGCCTCCTGCCAGAAAGAAGGGGCAGAAGCCAGGTGAGCAGAAAGGGCAGAAGCCAGGTGAGCAGCTTGTCACTTTGCAGCACCTCAGTGGCAACGGTAGGAGAAAGGCTGGAGCATAGACAGTTAGTTCCTAGCTAGGTGCCATCCACTTCCCTTAAAGCTGCTGTGTTGCCTGGCAGGGTTTTATTGAAAAGCAAAATGACTGAGTTTTCATTCATAGATGAACCCTTAGTTTATATGTATTATGTATGTGTGCCTTAAAGACTGGCATTGGGAGGGTAAGGAGAGAGGAGACCATGAGGGAACTTTCACCTCCCCTGGAAGTTTCCATCAGGCAATTAATAGCCATTCCATATATTGTTTTATATTTTATTTGTTATTTTCATTTTACATGTATGAGTATGTTGCTTGCACGTGTGTAAGTGTACCCATGTCATGCAATGCTTATGGAATGAGAAGAAGGTATTAGGTATCCCAGAACTGGAGTTACTGACAGTTGTTAGCTGCCATGTGGATGCTGGGAACCGAGCCAGGTCCTCTGAAGAGCAGACAGTGCTCTTAACTGCTGAGTCATCTCTCCAGCCCCACCATTCCATATTTTAAAGAGTGTTTTCAGAGGCTGGAACGATGGCCCAGCGATTAAGAGTACTGGCTCTTCTTGCAGAAGACCTGGATTCAAATCCCAGCACCCACATAGCAGCTAACAACTGTCTGTAACTCCAGTCCCAGGGGATCCAACACCCTCTTCTGACGTCTGCAGGTCAGCAAGCACATTTCAGGTGCACTTACATACATGCAGACATAACACTCATACACATAAAATAACAATTAGAAAAAAAAAGAGTGTGCTTTGATGTGGACAAGTTCTGAACCCTGTGTCCCATACCAATTAACATTTGTTTTAGAATCTTCACTATTGTCAAACAAATAATTGGAGTTATCACTTCCTTCTGACCCCTGCTCCATGTCTTCCAACAGACTGCTAGCCCCAGCTCCCCTCCTGTGTTAGTGCTGAACTGCTCCCTAGCGTCTCAAGTGTTTCTCTGTCTATTGAATTAGCACATGCTCCTTACGTGCTTGAATCAAGCTTCCTTCAGCTTTCCAGGAGCTAACATGATGCCAGGCGTATCTGAACACTCAATAAAAATGGTTTTCATTTCATAAGAACACACCAAGCCAGGAAGGAGCTAAAGAGACGATGAAAACAAGGTCCTTTATTTCATTGATTTTGCTACTGAGGTCCAGAGAAGGGAACAGAAATGACCAAGATAAAATGATGATGTTAGAACAGTCTTCTCTCCTGAGAGTGAGGTGGACCCTGTTGACCTGTAGGTATGTACCATCCATGACTGTTCATCTGGCGGAGTATCCATTTGACTGATAGAACCAAGAGCTTAAGGAAAGAGAAGCTAGAGATGGAAACAGAAATTTTATTTCCTCAGCACTTACCTTGTGCTGGGCGTCTGTGCATCTTATCTTCACTGAGCACCCGAGGTAGGTCAGTAGCTATGGGGAAAGAACAGGACAGTAGAGGCTTATGAGGGAATCTGTGGTACCTGGTCAGACAGGGTGGCTGAGAACTATGAGAGTAAAAGATGAGTAATCACTGAGAGATGGCTCAGTGATTAAGGGCACTGGCTGCTCATGCAGGGGACCCAGCTCTGATTCCCAGCACCCATATGGCTCCTAACAACAGTCTATAACTCCAGTTCCAGGGGATCACATGCCCTCCGTGGGCATTGTACAGCATGGGTGCTCTTACATACATGCAGGCAATATACTCACACACAAAAAAATAAAAATAACAAATAAAATATATCTTTAAAGATGGGTAAGGATTCTGGGTAGAAAGGCGAGGCTGAGGCATTTCTAAAGATGGTAACGAACGTAGAACAAAGCATTGCTTTGAGATTAAAGAGGACAGCAGGTTAGATGGAGCCGTGAAGAGATGTTCAGTACTAGGTATACAGTGACAAAGGAAAACAGGAGCTGAAATTCCAAGACTCTCTAACCCTGCCCTTGTCTACTTCCTGTGACATATCGGGCAACCAATATGTTGTGGTCTCTAAACCACGGCAAACCCCATTTTACTCACATAGGCTGTGGGGTGACAGTGTCCATCTCATATGATTATGGACCAGGTTCAGAGTGGATGGTCTAAAACTCATGAGGCAGAATCTATGGTTCTGGATAATCAAGGACTGCCAAGTAAGTCAAACAGAAAATGTACTGAAGGGAGCGATAACGAGAAGATAATCAGTCCTTCCTAGCCTAAGTCCTCACCCCTTTCCTTTGTGCTTAGTCTTCCTATATGTCAATGCAGCAGGAAAATAAAAAAAGTGGTCTTGTTATCATGACTTCCTAGAAAGGAATCCTTTCTCCATGCTTTCTCCTCTAGGACGGAGGGATACGCTTTTGGAGAAACCGATCTTGCCTCCAGAGCCCCCTGAAACTGTACTTTACGGCAGTATGGCCATAGGGGCTGTGTCATTAGCAGTTGCCAAAACCAGCGCCAGGCTGGCCAATATTCCTCTGTACTTGAACATCGCATTACTGAAGCACAGTCAGGTTAGTGACTGCTACAGCCCACCACTGCAGCGGGCCGGGAGTGTGTCAGTGCAGACGAACCATAGTTCTCACTTTCCTTGCTTCCCCCTGGCATTTTAGGAGCCTCCAGTGACATTCACTATGCCTTTGCTGATGGGAACTGTGCTCAGCTGTGGGAAGTCATCACCCGGAAGGTTAAACTTAATGAAAGAACTGATCTGTATTCCCCATCCCGGATTAACAACTAAGCAGGTACATCAGCTGAGACTACTTTTCCTTATAAAAAATTTAAAAATACTCCATCCTTGGTGAATGTTTAGTACTGCTTCCTGACGAGTCCTCATGAAATGTTCTACCAGTTAGGCATCAGGGATAACTACTAAAGGTTCCTGTTCTATAGTGGATGCCTTTAGAAAAAGGACAGGAAGCCATCCTTTTCCCCGCCTGTAATAGTTAGTGGAAATAAGCTGGGAAAAGAAAAGCCACCCAACCTCAGATTTTCTCTGTGATAAAAAATCCTTTGAGAACATAATCATTTTCAGAGTTTACGAAATTCAGTAGCCCAGAGTTTATATTCAGATCCTATTGCCAGGATCCTTCCCTTAGTTTCTGTACGCTGTGCTGTTTGGGCCTCGGAGCCCTCTTCTCCTCTTCCAGTGTCTTTGTGTACAGATGTCTTCATCATCAGAACACGCTCTACTTCATAAGTAGCAGAAGAGTCATCGATTCAGCCATTACAATCCAGGCTGCTTTGGTGACCTGGGCCCTGCACTGCAAGGATGTCCAAGCTGAACAAGAGACTATGCTAGAGAATGAAGTTAGCCTGGTTTAAGTAATGGAATTGGGCAGTTTTTACAGTGAAGAGACCAAGGTAGAACCTCTCACTCACACTCAGCCAAACAAGGGGCCAGAGGTTGACACCTGCTCCTCTCATCCTGTAGACCACACTATCCACTTACCAGCGGGGATTCTATGAATAGTCCTCTGAGACTGGCCATACATGGTGTAAATTTTCATGCTTAAAATCTGCAGAATACAGTTGTGGATGATGGTTTTTCTGCTTACAGGGAATAGAATTGCTTCTGGAAATTCAGAAACAAGTTAACAAAGCGATGGAAATGGTATGTAAAGGGAGTCTGTGGTATGCAGTTACTGACACCTCATGTTCATCTTGTAGTTCATTCTGGAATTAAATCAGTATTGCTATTGTTGCTATGGAAAATACATTTGTTTGCTTTGGGTTTCCCATTCAAAACAAGTGCTTGCATCCCTTGCTGGCATTAGACCTGTCATCTAAGGCTATTGAACAATTCATTTTAATTTCTGAGGCAACTAGGGCTTTGTTAAGACCATTCTTTAAAATTTATAAAGTAGCAGTGTGGTGGTGCACACCTTTAATCCCAGGCACTTAGGAGGCAGAGGCAGGTCAAGCTCTGTGAGATGGAGGCTAGCCTGGTCTACTTAATGAATTTCAGTACAGTAGGTGCTACAAGGAGACCCTGTATCAAAAAAAAAAAAAAGATTTATAAAGTATTTCATGACCTTTGGCTCTTTCCAAAAATCAAATCCACTGTGTTTTTAAAACCTGAGAATACTGGGCCTCTGAAAGCAACTCCTACAATAGTCCTGAAGGTTAAGGAGAGGGCTTAGTATCCTCCGGTCTAAAAGGAGTGTGTACATACTGTAAGAGTTCCTGACATTATGTGTATATGTTATTTCTTTGAATGGGAACACATGAATGCATATATACATATTCCACACAATTGGCGGTGCAGAGGGAGAGATACACTTGAATTTCAGAAAAGTTTGGGACCTTAAAAAGAAGGGCGTGGCCAGAATGATCCCCCCAAGTGTGCACGTGTAGGCAGGTGACCATGTTTGCATGTGAGTGGGCATGGGATTCACAGTGTGGAAGACCAGCCCCCATAAGAGTAACCAGCCACAGGACCTGAAGCTCTGTGTGCTGCCACAGAACTGCCTGAAAATCTCAAGTGATACCTTTTGATCTCCTATTCCCACAGCTCCCACCTCCAAAACCAGAAACAAAAAAAGGGCATGATGGAGGCAAGAGAGGCCAGGTAAGTGTGTTCTCAGCACACCGCCATGTTTCCTGTGTCTTCTCGCCTCCATAGTCATTCTTTCCACAGTTAGACCACGTCAAAGCAGTACGATGGCCTTTCTCTGAGAGTGCTGACGTAGAGCTGGGGCCTCAGTCCTCCTGTCCTTCTGGCCACTGTCTGCCTGGACAACTGTCATCAGCCAGTTGAAATCTCGGAGCAAAACATAGCTTTTATGACTAGCAGGATTGAATTTGGCCCTGCAGCTGAAGGGCTTGGAAAACAGACTCTGTGTAGCTGAGGGGCATAAGTTAGTCTTGATTTTCATCTTATCACTACCAAAGGGAGGAAGAAAAGGAGGCCCATACCTCCATCTGGCTGGTAAAAGGCCCTGAAAAATCATTTCAGACAAGCCCTTATGGGAACAGAGTTTGCCAGAGTCAGGAAAAACGTCTTTTTGGAAAAAGTGATCACACTGGTCTGGTGAGCCTTGTGGAACCAACTATACTTGACCAGGCAGGCACTTTGGTGACTGTGGGTGCTTTATAGTAAACATACATATCATGTGCCTAACCTTTCAGAAATACAAATAGAACAGCCATTAAGAACCCTGGAAATAAGTAGATGGCTGGGGGTACTGTCTTGCTTGCAGCATGTGACCCACTGGCCAGCAATCCTACTCACCCTGATGACAGTGATGCATTAGGCTGAAATCACAGAACAGGGACTAGTACCAAAAGAAAGGACTTGATTTATAGAAGACATTTTCTCTTTTAAATTAGAGCAAAAAATGTGAATGAAAACAGCAGTAATTAAAAATACTGTGTTTACTGGAACAAGAAGTAGTGGAGGCAGTGGCCTGTTAGTGCTGTTCCTGTGTCCTAGCAGCTTGTGGTATATGTGGGGAGAAACTTAGACCATACCTTTCCTTCCTGTGAACAGGTCTTCCTCCCCATCCCTCTTCTCCTCCACCTCCTCTCCTTCCTCCTCCTCGTTAGAAACAGATTAGAGCATAGAGTACTTAGGAGGCAGAGGCAGATGGATCTCTATGAGAGAGAGGTCTGCCAGGTCTACATGGCAAGTTCCAGGCAGGGAGTGTGTGTGTGTGTGTGTGTGTATATATATATATATATCCCCATATATCTCCAGTGAAAAAGCATGTTTGGAGAAGGAGGGTTGGATTGGCCCAAGTTAGAGACCCACAAATATTAACAGAGATAGCCTGGTGGTTGTTGTACAGGCTAGTCCAGTGAACAGGAGCAGAGCCAATAAAGCAGATCTGATAGGAACAATGAAGAGAAAGAAGCCAGGTGGCATGAGGGAATCATATGTCCAGTCCTGGGAGGGGAACTTAGAAGTAGAATCCATCAGAAACAGAAGGACTGGGTCTTTGGAGACTCGTGTCGTTATAATCCCTATCAGAGACCACTCCACCGATCTTAATACACCGTGACTCACATCATTTTTTTTGATCCTGCAGCAACCTATCACTGGCAAGATTTCTCATCTCGGCTGTTTAACTGTTAACTATGACACCATAGAACAGCCACTGAATCTTATACAGGGAATCTGTTCAAACCTGGGGTTAGAACTGGGAATAAGCCTGCATCTAGCCATCAACTGTGCTGGACATGAGTTGATGGACTACGTAAGTTTCTATTTCAGAGCATTCATTTCTTGATGAGGTACATGAATTTAAATTAGAACTGAAGAGCTTATCTGAATATTTTCAAACAATGTTATTTTTATAAGCATAGATATATGCTTATAAATGGAGTTGAAAAGTCCAAATTAGGCAATGACTGGAGAATAATACAACTATAAATATTCAAACTTTACAACAGAAAAATGTCACAATCATACATAGAAATTCTATAATAAAAATGATGAAAGTACAACACAAAGGTTTAAAAAGTGAAAAGGTATAAAGTCTATTTATGGACATTTAATTGCTTTTATATTGTAATCATGAAAGCTGTTGGGGAATAATCTAAGTCTGGTGTATCTTGGGGGGTATAATCATTTGGTTGGTAAGTGCTGAATTTGTCAAACCTGAAAAGGGGGTCAGTTTTAACTCCCTCTTTTTTCAGCACTGGGACTAGACCCCAGGCATCATGTATGCAAGGCAGGCACTCTACAACCAAGCCACAGCCCCAAGTTATTGATTTTAAGACGGCTATACTTTATTTCATCAAAATACATTAAGATATTATTCCCAACCTGGGCAGCCACCTGGCAATCATACCACCCGTGGAAAGAAATATTTTAAGAGATGAATGAAAAACAGGTTCACTGAAACCTGTCCCTCCAATCCCTCAGGCCGCAGCAGCAATTTACCTTTATACTTGGGAATCTCTGTGGTTGGAAATCTATTAGAAGTTTTCTGGTTTACATACATGCCCACATTTCCATTTTTATATGCGCCAATGCTGATTCTCCCTTTTATAAAATGCCCATCATATTGATGTACATTTGTGCTGACTTGGTAATTCATGTCAAGATCAAGAGGCACAGCAGAATAGGATTTTGCTTAACTGTTTTAACTGTGATTCTAACTTTAACTACAAAGAGCATTTTGAATAGTATATAAGAGCCCTAAATTTTGGCTGATTTCTAAAAGTTCTTTCACTTTCTAAAGAAACTAAGCACATAAAGGAATGTTAAAAGTAATTTCCTATTCTTCACATAATGATTGGTTCTCAGGCATACCATTAAGAAAAATAATTGCATGTTTTCATCAGCAACGTATACCAGAACCATGAATATACTGACTGCCAGTGCTAACTAAAATGGATATTTATTGCTTATATTCAGTAAAATGTATTAGCTTCATATCAGATAATTCTTACAATAATGTTAGTTCAATGCCATTATCATTTCTTCACTGACAAGATAGAATTTTTAAGCTTCACGTTATAGAAGCTAAAACTTCTTGCTGCTTCTTAATGTTGAGAAAAGTAGAAAATCTTAACTGTAGACGTCTTAGGAAACCCACTTAGTTCCAGCAGACTCCATTCTATTAGATGAACAGCAGGAGCAAAGCAAAGCAAACCAGACACCCCACTCCCTCCCCCAGGCCTGGCCTATCTCCCTCCAGAACCTAAGCACCCTCAGTATCACAATACCCCATCACAGATCTAGAAGCAAGATGCTGTGGCTTGCAGGGCTCAACTGGATTCTTCAGCCCTATTCACTTCCATACTTAATGCCATGAATCTTCACAGACCTCAGATGAATGGGCTTGCACCAGAACCCTCCTTCCAGCACAGTGCGCACCTCCCACTGAAAGTCAGGGGCTACTTGAGGAAGAGATGCTTTCCGGGGGGGAAAGTCACAGTTCCTGCTGGGTGTTTGAACTCAAAAGCCTTACCTTGATTTCAGAGCTTAGCATATCTACAGTAAAGGAAACAAGTTGTTTGTTCCCTGAGAGTCAAAAGACATGCTAGAGCGTGGGCAGGTTGGCACTCCTGCCCTTTGTAGCAGTTTATGGATTTATGTTATTGTCCACCTACCCGGGCAGCCGGGGACCTGCACTACCATGTCATAAACCTAAACAGAAAAATCATTCTCCTCCCACTCTGTGCCTGTTGGTTTTGCGTGGCAGAAGGTTTCATCTGAAGGCTGTGGGAGGAGCTCTCCGGGGTATCAAATGAAACAGTGACTTGATTTCCCCAGGTTAAAATTTTAAGGTATTTAAAGTGCAATGCATAGATTTCTCAGGGCACTGTGACCTGAAAAGAATTTCTTTACAATCATTGGTTTGAAATAAGCAAAAATAATTTGAATGACCTCTTTACCACTTGAAGAATCCATCTTTTATCCTTTCTTGCTTTCCTTACCGGTATCAGAGTAAAGGGAAATATGAAGTGATGGTGGGCACCTACAAAAACACATGTGAGATGGTGGACCTGTATGTGGATCTGGTCAACAAGTACCCGTCCATTATTGCTCTAATTGACCCTTTCAGGAAGGAGGTAAGCAGGGCCCACCTTTCCATTTTACAACATATATTTAAATACATGCAATAAAGTAAGCAGTCTCACCTTTCACATTTTATAACAAAGCAGAATAAAAATCTCATTCTTTTGGATCCCTGTCATTGGGAATGTGTTGTAATTTGGGCTGGGGCTGAGTTGCTTTATTTTGGCATTTAGGAGAAAGGCACTTACTAAGCAAATGAGTAGCAGAAACACAATTAGCTAGGAGTGTGGCTGTCTACAAAATGAAATGAGCCATTCGAAGCCCTTCAGGAGTACCTGTGTATTTACAAGCAGCCTGACTGATGGAAGCCGTCCCCACTGAGCCAGCCGCTGCTCCAATAGGTTAATCATATATCATTTTCATGTGCTCATGGAAACAGGACTTTTACAAAGCCAAGTATTTCTTTACCTAAATCCAGTTCCTACATATGTATAAAAATAACAAAGCTACATTTTAAGGAAAAGGTTTGCAGTCTATTCAAACTAACACATCTGACAAGAGTTGTCTATAGGCCACAGAAGACCAACTCCAAAATTGGAATTCTCGATTTTGAATGAAGGTGAGAACCATCTGTATAGTGAATAACTGTCCTGAGACAACTAATTAGATTCAGGGATAATAGGAAAGCTAGGCCTCATTTGGAGTTTCTGGACTCCTCAGTCCCATCTCTCCTTTTATGACCCAGGCTACATGCAGTACTCTTAGAAAATACAGCTGAGCTCAGGGCCACCCTGGGCCTTGTGATGAGAATCCTGAAGTTCCGACCTTAGCTCTGACAGTGTGACAGGATCCACCTGCACAGTCAACAATAATGGGATGACATGAGCCCTAGCCCAATGGCTGGGATGACTTTGTGTATGTAGGTATATTCACATATATAATATATATAATTCATTAAACACTAATTCATCCCACGTGATGGTCTCATCATCATCAAAAAATAGTCTTAACTAATAAAGAGGGTCAAAATCCCTTGTAAGTTCTTTTTGTTCTGCTTATTTAGCAGAAATAACTGAAAAAAAAAAAAAACCCTTCAAACCAGCCAGTCTTTAAAGCATTATGAATAAACCAGTGGACAGTGATCTCCTGGGTTCTAAGAACACCACAGTCAATATGGGGAATAATATGTAATGCAGTTACATTTTTTTCTCACAAGATGTTTAAGCTCAAGTTAAATTACTTGAAGCTTCTTTCCATGAAGCTGCTAATTTGTGTGACTGTGGTACAGGGATCCTTACATCATATATGTAAAAGAAAATGCTTTATGTATCTCAGAAAAAGTATATGATTGATTATGTGTTCTGATTCCTGTTGTCTCCTGATGGTGTTCAATGCGTTATAATAATCAATTCTTAAATATTTACCCAGGACTCTGAACAGTGGGACAGCATCTATAATGCTCTTGCCTCCAGGTGCTACATAATTGCAGGAGCTGCATCCAAAAGTGTCTCCAAACTCCTAGAGCACAGAAACATCAGCACCCCCAAGTCCCATGGACTGATCATAAAATACACAAACCAAACCACCGTGTCGGACTTGGTGGAAATAACCCAGCTTATTGATGGTGAGCAAAAATATTGATTGGAAGGAGCCATAATGGTTTGGTTATGCAAGGAGCCAAAAACCCACGCAGCGGCTTAAAGTTAATAAAAAGCAAAGACTAACTCTTGAAAGCAAAAAGAGCCCAGCCATTTGCTGGGAACTGAGTGCAGCTCAGTGCCTCGTGCCATGTTCTATAGCAACCCTAGTCCATAGGATTAAACCCTTCACTGAGGGCCACTGCACTGTCAGCTTTGCAGCAGGGCAGGCCTTTAACAGGGGGATTAAAGCCTGGTTTCTTGTGAGAGGGCACAGCCATCTTAGCATATCCATCTATTTGCTTTATTTAGGCTGTGAGCTTGGTCAGAATAAGTACTCAGCCCTCATTGCTAAAGAAGACGCCTGAAGCCTTGAGTCCTGCCCCAGATAAACACTTAGTACCCTGGCCATGTCTCCAACACAGTGCAGTACTCAAGCTCAGAAAATGCATGGCATTGGCAAAGGCATGATGGCTTGAAGAACCACCGGGAGCCGAAGAGCCAGATCTGTTTAGCCTGCAACATGTTGCTGAGGCCTTGTGAATTTCCCCTTCATCACCATCACAGCGTGCCCGCCTCATAAGCATAAGACCTGAGTTCAGGCCCCAGAACCCATGTAAAAAGCCAGGTGTGTGCTTGTAATCCCAGTGAAGGAGTAATGGGAGGTAGAAACAGGTGACTCCCTGGAGCTTGCTGGCCTTCTAGGTGAAGTTCCAGACCAACAAGAGACCCTGTCTCAAACAAAAAAGGCACCCAAAGAATGAGATCTGAGGTTGTCCTCTGACTTCCACATGCATGTGCACACGTCTCTGTGTGTTTGCCCACACATACACATGCACGCCCACACAGACACACACACACACACAGACACACACACAGATTCATCTCCATGAATCCAGGACAAGTTTCTGCATGGAAGAGTGAACTGTAGCCATTCTCCTATAGGCATGGCCTAAACAAGGATGTAGGAATTAATGTAATTGAAATAAACCTAGCTGCCTGTCATATACCCAGACCTCAGGGTCATTTTACTTTGCATTGACTTAGGGAATATGGAACTAGATCAACCTCAGCAGTCAAAGAGATGCTAAGATCTGGTTGGGAGAAGCAGCTTTTCTGTCAGAACAGAGACCTGGGCAAGAAGGGGGCTCCCTCCTAACAGGCAGCACCAGGAAGCTGCCTACAGCTTGGGAAGGCTGTGTAGCAGCCAGGAAGCATCTGGAAGCAGGCCCCTAGCCAGGATGTTGGACTTAAGCAAGGTCTCAGAATGGGGGACCAGGGGATGAAGTGAGAAGCGGAGGGTCATCGCTGGTGGGTTTGGGATGTCAGGGGAGAGCAGTTCTGGGTAGTGCCAGCAGCAGCTATTTTAGCTTCTGAGTTAACCCTTACTCAGGAGAGCTTGAGGCTTCAAAAGGTTAAACTTTCTCATGACCCTGTCGTGACTCCACTTGCCCATGTTTACTCCTTTTCCGGTCCTTGTTTCCAACTCCACCACCTCACAGCTTGGACATACTGTTCCTTCGGCCCAGAATGCTTTGCCCTGCCATTCACTTAGCTAACTCCTCATCCTTCAGGTCTTGGTTTAAATGGAGTGTCTGGTTCAAAGATGCCCATTCTTCTACATTAAGCAGGAACAAAATGGAATCGTGTCTTAGAGCTGTTCTTAGAAAAGTGTTCATCTGATTTGAACACCCTCCTCTCATTTTAGTGGCAATGACAATGCAGCTGATAATCCGTGTATCTTAAACAGAATGACACACGCTTTTGTGTATCATGTTTCTGTATGTGAGTGTGAGTATACATGTGTTTGTAGAAGTCAAAGGACCACCTCTTCCTTCACCTTGTTTGAGACAGAACCTCTTGTTCTTTTTCAGCTGCACAGGCCAGCCTCACCAGAGCTGCCAGGGATTCTAGTCTCCACCTCTCATCTCCCTGTAGAAACACTAAAGATCGCAGCCACTCACACTATGGCATCCAGCTTTATGTGGGTTCCGGGGATTCAGACACAGGTCCTTGCACTTGCGTGGCAAGTGTTTTTATCCAATAAGCCATCTCCTCAGTCCCTATTTGTTTATTTATGCCTTTTTGAGACAGTCTCCCTGTAGCTCCAGCTGGCCCATAACTGACTATGTAGACTAGGCTGGCCTTGATCTCACAGAGATCCTCCTGCCCCTGCCTTTGGAGTACTAGGATTAAAGGATGCTCCACAACTACCTACTGGTGCTATTTTCATTTTTTAATAGCATCCAAGGTACTGCAAAAAGGACCAAACAGATTAGCCTGGGGCAATAAAAATGCAGATGTTTGGTGAGAACTCTTAGGTGGTCAGATAGCTGGTTCTTCACCAGGTACTCTTAATCTCTAACAAACTTCTAGTTTTGATCCCAGAGGCTTTCACAAATGTGAATTGCTTCTGTGCCACACATAACTGACGGGAACCGCTCTTCTAGGTAAGAAGCACCTTGCTGTCCTGGGAAGCACGGAAGCAGAGTCTTCTGATGACAGCCTTGTCGATTTGGTAAGTGCTGAACGGTGGTCAATTGCAGAATTGCCAAAACACTGCTTTTATCACGAATTGGTATTTCAGAGAAATGCAATCTTTGGTGGAGAAAGTCCTGTAACCTTTTATGAAATAGACTTGTTTCCTCCCAGACAGCTCCCTTTTGCAAAGAGCTAATCTTTGAACTTTTAAAAAGAGGCAAAATTGAAATCCAGGGAAAATGATGGGCACACTAAAATGACTGGGGTGTGTGCTTGCAATCTTCCCTTCTAAAATGAGGTGTCAAAGGCCAGGCTGTGCTCAGATGAAATAGGGGCACTCTTAGGACTAGTCAAGTGCCTGATGGATGGACGGTCAGTCATACCATCTGTTTGCCTTTCAAAGCTCAGCTTGCCAGCAGGCCACTTTACTTTCATAAAGCTAGCAAACCAGTTACAAGAGGAAAACCCCCAACAGAACACCACCGTAGCTCCCTTTCCCTTTAAAGGATTGCAGCTTAGCAAAAACGCGACTCTCATATTAAAATACGTTGTTTCCCTCCTTCAGGCTGTTGGACTCGGTGCCCGGTTTATCAAGTTGGGGGGTCTTTCTAGGGGTGAAAGGGTGACCAAATACAACCGCCTCCTGGCTATAGAGGAAGAAGTCATCCACAATGGAACATGGGGTATGTGCAGGTTTTCCTGCTTTGTTTTTGCTTAGCTATGAATAAGGGAACAAAGACTGAAAGGGAGGGAATAGAAGGCCCTCTGCAGGAGGGCGGGACAATCCAAAGACCATAAATCCACTCTGTCAAGACTGGGATGGCACTCACCACAGTCTATTGTTGTCTTAATGGATTATCTATTTACCTGAATGTTTAAGTCTCCCACTCTTCTTCTGGCTGAATAGGCTGCTCCCTGCTTTTCAATAGAATTAATTGATTGGAATCTCCAAGCCTACCTTTTGTTATGGCCCAAATTATACTTAAGGTTTCTCTGCACAGCCCCTGAAAGTTAAAGGCAGATGTTTTCCTGATGGCTCTAGGAAACAACTTGTTTTACTTCCGACAAGAAGGCAGCATGTTGATTTTATGTGGTACCAGCCTGAGAGAAATGAACCAGTTATCAAATCCATCCATCCTTTGTGAATCTGCGTGGAAGTTCTAGTGTCCTGGCCTGTGAGAATCTTACTAAAATACACACTTTTTGTTTTCTACATTACTCACTGGCTCAAAGGTGGCTGTAACACAGAGAGAAATATAAAGAGCCCAATAAAAATTGTGATTAACAAATTGTCATGTTTAATGTATACAGGAGGAACCTGATACATACCCTAAGGTTTATAAGAAATAAGGATAAGCCAGGTGTGGTGGCACACACCTTTGATTCCCGCACTTGGGGGGAGGGGAGTTCTGTGAGTTAAGGCTAACCTGGACTATACATCGAGTTCCAGGCCACTGGGGCTACAGGGAGACCTTGTCTCAAAAAGACCAAAAAGAAAAAAAGGAAAAAAGAAAGAAAGAAAGAAAGAAAGAAAGAAAGAAAGAAAGAAAGAAAGAAAGAAAGAAAGGTATAATAGGAAAATATTTTGAGTTGTGTTAAGGCAATCTAAAGTTATTTAGTGTTGTTTACCGTGGCTTGTCTTTTTTTGTTGTTATTACAAATAGGTCTGATTATATTGTTCCAAAAATCTTATCTTTTGTCATCCTGACTTGAGGGGGCTCTCAATGACCTCTCCCATTTCCAGCCAGACATCTCAAGAAATTCAGCTGCTTCAGAGTATCAAAAAGAACTGGAGGCCCAGCCCCTTCTTAGGCGCTAGTACAGCCTCCCTCCCGCCCCTCCCTATACTCTGGAATGGATTAGACTATCAGCGACCCTGTTAGATAAACTTTCAGGGGACCCCAAACTGGCAAAACAAATAGTTCCAGTCCCACTTTGGAGATCTTAGTAAAGTCTCAGCCACTACAGTATGCTCATTACATATGTAGACCTGCCTGAATGGTCCATGTCTGCTGTGGTTTCCCCGAGGGTGGTCAGTGCTGGTTTGTATTCACATACAGTGCTGGCCTCTGCCACTGTACATCACCAACAGAACACAACTGTATCGCCTAGCCTTAGTCACGTTCTAAAAGGTCTCGATCCTTACTAGATGGGTCAGATGATCTTCAGATTGGGGGATAAATAAAATCAGAATTGGAACCATTGGATCAGGACAGTAAACTTTATTGTTTTTAAATAGGTTTCAGTGAAGAATACAATTTTTCTTACTTCCAAGAGGGTGCTGAAAAGACACCGGAGGCCACTGCCATGATGCCCGAGGAACTGCTTGACCCTCTGGACTCCATCTTCCCCACAGAGGTTGTAGAAGAATCAACTAAAATATGAACATTGCCAAGACAGGGCTGGACCCATACTGTGAGCGCCAGCTACTTGTACGAAGTGTGTCTCCATGCTGGCTCTGCTCTTGACTAACTCGTATGCTCTTTTTACTCCTCCAGTTTCACTGTTTGATAAAATATGCATTTGCTGGTTTTGCCTGAAATTCAATGAGATTTGTTCTCATTCTGTCACATTACAGTGGGGATACTAGCTCTACTGTCCACTATTCAAGGACCTGAGGCCAATGTATTTTGGTTACCAGGTCTACACTGACTCATCCTTCACAAATTCGAATATCTCCAGAACCAAAAACCTAATTCTAGAAGCAGTTCTGGGTCCTGGGGACAGGTGCCATCATCTGCGTTTCTTCCAGCCCTCTGTGCTGACAGGCACTTTTTTGTAACGAATCACAAGTACTAGAGTGCTGCCTGTTTGGAAACAGCCAAACACCTTCAGCTTATGTTTCCGGCCCTTGATTTCCTTTTTCCTGATCCCCTCCTCTTCTTATGTTTTAGTTTTTCATGCATTATTTTCTTCTTAGATCCTTTTTGGAACAAGAATGGGCATAAGTAATCACACTGGAAAATAAATATTCTTAATGATTATCTGATATCATCTTATTATCAAATGATACAATGTCCATATTGATGGATTCACCTCTTTTGTGAGCACAGGGGCTTTAGCAGAGGAGTTCTAGAAATAAATATTCAAACATATAAATATAATAATATTTAACATCTTTATATGGTTGGGTTCTTCGTTAGGAGAGTAACTGAAAGAGTTCTTTTATCTCCTGAAGATTATATAAATTGTCATGTCTTGGCCTGTAGCAGAATTGTCTGAGACTTCCAAGACAGTATATAAATTTTTGAAGACTTCTCTTTTGAAGAGAATGGTCAAGGGGGCATCATGTCTTCACAGTAGAACCAATCTCTTACTCTCAAAGCTACAGTCTGAAATTGGTCTATGGCTGTACCACCCTGAATGCTCCCGATCCTGTCTGAAATTGGCTCAGTGGCAGACTCTTGGAGCATGGCCTGAAGAATTGGTTAGCTTCACTCTACGTTGGAAGAAATGTGTCACAGTTTGTGGCTGTTGCTGCCTCTCCCGATGCTTAGCAACAAACAGTGGGGCAGAAGAAATTGGATGGAAAATCCATTTAAAAAGCAGGACAGACATAACTAGATGTTCACCTAGCCTTAGTGGATGTCCTGGCACACATGCATACATACACATGCAACCAAATTACAGGTTGAAATGGATATAAATTATAATTAATGAAAGCAGAAGAAGCGATTCATTACCTTTACAAGGTCAACACTCAGAATGCAATGTGGACTCAGTAACCTAACTTGAGGACTACACTGACCAGTGGCTAGGGAGTATTTCTTAGAGGGCTAAACACCAAATTTATATATTTATACTCCTCCTCCCTCCCTCCTCCTTCCCTCTTTATCTCTCCTTCTCTTAGAAAATACATAATATTATCTATAAGGAGATGAAAGAAACTCATCATAGCTCAGATTAAAAATGACCTCGGGATGAGAAAATGTGTCTGCAAGAGTTGTTAAGCCATTCCAATGCCCACGTAAAGACCCCTGAGGACCCTTTTGTGGTCAATGACAATGACAACCAGGTTACTAGTCCTTCACAACTTACTGGCAATATATGCTACCATGGCTTTCTGGTGGAAATGATTCATGTATGGTATGCCTTTAAAAAAGCACTCCAGGCTGATCTGAAGACTGCAAGATGGGCTGTCACTTGCCCAACATACAACCTAAAAATGGGCTGGAAAAATAATCCACAATCATTTTTATGGTGCTTCTCTATTTCCAACAACGCTTTTACTGTTCACAAAGATAAGGAAGGAAGGATTATTGGTTGGAGCTAAAACACCCTTCCCTTTTACTCAGGCCAAGCCAGGTTGAGAGATGGTGGCCCTGTCGACACTTGCTAATCAGACACCTCTTTGGCTGGAGAACTGTTAAAGCATCCAGTAGGAATTTCTGTGGGACTTGCTCTGACATAAAAGGGTACAGGAGTTTTAATGATGTTCTCATTTTCCCAGAAGAGAGACACCCTTTATTTTACTTGGCTGAGCAAAGGACTATATGCCTCTTTCTCACAGTGGCTATAAAGGGTGGTAACCCTAATCAAGAACACTGCAGCAAGAGACCTAATCTACATTTCCAAAAAGAGAAATGCTGTGATAGAGAAAACAGAAATGTGTAGTCCCTCCCCACCTGAAAATGGCATGAGGTGAATGCATAGGAACCTTTCCTATGCAAACAGCTAAGAACATATCTTTTATCATTATTTTTTTACTTTTAAATATTTTATTTTTATTTTATGTGTATGAGTGTATTGCCTGCATGTGTGTGAGTGCATCCCATGTCGTGCAATGCCCACAGAGGTCAGAAGAGGGCTTCAGATCCCCTGGAACTGGAGTTTTTGATGGTTGTTAGCCACCATATGGGTGCTGGGAATTGAACCTAGATCTTCTACAAGAGCAGCCAGTGCTCTTAACCGCTGAGCCATTTCTCCAGCCCCTAAGAGCATATCTTACCGTACACAAGTGAAGACCGGCTGCTTTGCCCTCAGTCACCTGCCAAGGAACAGAACCTCAAAGCTGAGGTGAAAAGGAAACGATGAGCAAATGGCTCCATCAGACACCTTTGTGTCAAGTCACTTTATGTCAAGGCTCTGTGGTCACGGGGAAGGAAAGTACATTTCAAAAGTATAAAAAGCAAAGATGCTTTCAAAATTCCAGGTTCTAATCGATGCCTGGTCCAGCCAGCACATCTCACCTAATGGTTAATTTCTTCTGCTGGAAGCAAGGCTGCTTTTAAACCTTATTTTGTCAGTATGTGTGATAAAATAATACGGAAAGGCAGAGTGCCTGATTTCACATTCCTAAACGCATGTAAGGCACATGGTACAGCCTGGTGGTACACTCTGGAAGCATGGAAGAAAACTGCTCAAAGCAAGTGTTCGCACACCTCACAGGGTACAAAAATGTACTGAAGTTGGCCACTCACATTGTTCGTTTGTTAAAGAGTGTGGAGACTGGCTCAGTTTGCGGACTGGAGATGTGGCTCGGTGATAAGACAACTTGCCCTAGCATGTGAGAAGAATTCGATCTCCATCACAGAAGAAACAAAACAAAGCACAAATGAAGAAAGAGTTCCTCTAGGTTGGAGACTAAAACATGTTAATAACCACAATTGACCCTTCATGAGAAGCTGTTGGTGTGTCTCTTTTAATATGTTGTGCTGAGGAGAGTTCAAATTACAACCTAACAGAAGCCATCTAAATGGACTATTCTGCTATAGTTAGCACACCGTCTAGCAGTATTGTTCAGTTGGAGAAGCACACAGTTGAAAAAAGAACATCGCATTTTAATTCCCCGTGAGTAAACTGACAGGGAACTATAAAATCAGCGCTGAGGAAACATGGAAAGAATCAAGCAGAATGAAGCTACAGAAAGATAACTGTCTCCAAATCAGAAAGTCCACTCACCTGCCTTCCCACCTCCTCCAGTCTGCTCAGGCAGCACACGTGCAGAAACACAATACCACACAACTACTGCAATTATTACTATCATTTTCTTTTGCCCTTAGGTACGAAGCACCTGACAGCTACATGCTGAGTCATGCTAACAGAACTAAACCTTTTACTTTCTTTAATAGTAAAATTACCATTACTGAATCATTGTCATAAAAAGTGCATTCAAGTACATTACCACTTATTTTAAATAAACACCAATTTTGAAACAATCAACTTTGAAAACCCGCATAAATTTTTTTTTAAATCCCTGATTACATTTCTATTTATTCACTGTGGTAGCCTGAAACGTTGTATTTCTAGAGACTACCACTTAATTTCCTCTTTAAAAAACAACAATTGCGTAATGTAGAACGACAGTGAAGAAAAACGTGTGCTTGTCACCTGTCTTCACTGCATGTACGAACCTCGGTAAAATATGGTACTTGTGCTACACCAGGGTATGAGAAAAAACAAACAGCTAACTCATGGCACAGAAAACATGGGTTACTAGGATATTACTGTTAAATTCAAGGTCTGGACTTTCACTTCTCCAGTGGAGCCACCAGAACACTACCCCTGAAGCCCTTGTTAGGACACAGAGCTTGCGTTTTTCACACGGTAGTTAACTATAATTAACTCTGACCTGAAGGACTGTTGTAGCCCCAGCTCCTGAGTTCAAAGATGATCTCAGTCTACCCTATCCAACGATGGAGATGTCACAGAGCTGCTGCTGTAGCCTCTCCATCAAAATCAGCCCAGAGTCCAAGCAGAAGCTTCTTTGGGGATTTTTTTTTTTTTTTTTTTTTTTTTTTGGAAGGGGTCTGGCTATTTAGTTCCAACTGGACTCCAACTTCAGGCTCAAGCGATCCTCCTGCCTCAGCCTCCCAAGTGCTAGGGCTGTAAACAGCTGGTTGGGAGAGGAGAGAAGGCTTTTAAGATCATTTTAAGTTTGGTGAGTTTTGCTTATTCAGTTATCCACATCCACCTTGAGTTTTCAACATGACTAAATTTGATGAGCGGTATGCACATTTCCTACAAGGATATCAACATCTTAATTTTCTGCCATCTTCTAAAGGAAGTCACACTTTATATAGTAACCAGGAAAAAAAAATCTTACCCCTATAAAGATCAAAAACTACTCAGAGTGTATATTTTGCTAACCAGCTTACTTATCTTTATAGCTGCTACTTACAAAAGGGTTACCAGGAAAGATATGTGTAGGGATACAGTGACTAGAGCGAGCGGGATGTCCCCGGGACACTAAAATGAAGCATGTGCTTATTGAGAGGACCTGCAAACAAGTCAGCCCCTGGCTTCTGGATCAGCAGTTGGAACTGTCTGTCTCTCTTGGTTTTTCACCGCTGTCTTCTTTGTATTCTGGTTTCATTTCTCCTTCCTTCTCCTTGCATCGAGTTGGATCTTCTTCAGTGACCTGGTCTTTGGTTTGGGGTTCATGTTCGGAAACAGGATCTAAAACTACAACTGGTTCAGCATGTTTTTCGCTGCCCCTGAATTTTCTCCTGAATCCGCCGTTACTGGGAGGCCTATAGAGAGTTAGACAGAAAAGTAACTAAGCAGAGAGAAAACATTTATCTTTCATATTCCTGGATTCGGACCAAAAAAATGGTTCTAAGTCTAATCAACATGCACAACAGATCATCTCTGAGATGCAAGCCATTAAAAAAAAAAAAATGAAGCTATCAGATTACATAATAGGAGCACAAGAGAGAAGGCAGCAGAAGTCAAAGCGGTTAATTACGGAAGTGTTAAAAAGCCGAATGCACCTACCTGCTCAGCGGCATGCCCTGCTCAGGAAGTGCATAGTCCCAGCTTCACTGTGCACCCCCCCAGTGCCACGCCCAGCCCCAGCCCTACTACCCTGGCGCAGCTGGAAGGAGCCAGGCTGGCACATCCCTCCTTCTGAGCCCCCGTGCAGCCAGCTGCAGCTTAGCTGTGAAGAGACTTTGTGGAATGGGGAGGGGGACACCAGGGCTCAGTGATGGATCGATGAGAGCAGCAGCTAGCTGTGTCCACCACAGCCATTTACCACCCAGGAGAAAGACCTGACCTTAGGAGGGGCGGAGGGACGGGGGTTGGGGGGAGATGGAAGAACAGAGACGGGCTCAGGCGTTGAACTCCACGACTCTCACCAGAAACTTTCCTCAACAGAAGTTTCTTGAGAAAATTCTTAGAGTTTCAGAGGCACTTTTCCTTTCATCAGAAGTTGCCTCCTTTCTGATGCTAGAAGTTACTGTTTCCCAGGTCAGACAGATGACAGTTTCCTTGTGAGAACAGAGGTGCCCCTTAAACACAGTCTCTTGTCAAGTATCAGAGAGTCAGACTATGGGCAGCTAGTCCTCTCAGAAGTTCTGGACAGCACTCATGCTGGGAAAGTTCTGGGCTACTGAGCTTGCCTGAAGGAAGGCAGTAGCTGTGGTGGGCAGGACTGGGACTCTGGGTGCTTTTCTGGTCCTCCTGGCCAATTCTAGGATGAGACCTTTCATCCCAGAGGACCAGCTGTTAGCCAGGAGCTAGTTCACCACAATCTGCAGTCCCACATCACGTGCTGGATCGCTGCTGGCCAGTGTCGGCCGGCACTGCTCTGCTGGGCTTTCCCCAGCCCCACTTTCTACTGTCCCTGACCTCTGGAGCAGGCCAGATCTTCTGATAGACACTCTCACATCTAATAGGTCTCCCTTTCTGGTCTTAACCACAGTTAATTAGATGTTTCATGTTTGTCCTTCTGATAACATATAGGCATCTGTGAGGCAGAGGCTGATTACTTTTGTTTAAGATTCTATTCCTAGCTCCCAGAATACATCATTTGTAGAGTAAACAGATGAACAAATAATGGCAAACCAGAGAAGACTCAGAGTGAAAACTCTGGATTGAGTAGGTTTGGAGGTCTAATACATAGAAATAGAACGAGCCATCAGGTACTTAAGACGGCCAGCATGACCTGCTCACAGTTAGAAGCCTAAAGCCCAAAGGCCACACAGTCATCACTATAGGCTTTGTCCAAATGCTTGAAAGTCATTCTCTGGTTAGTGGGTTATATTAAAAACTTAGCCATCATCATAAGTGACTGACAGAGTGGTATCTGTCTTAGCGGTGGTGGAAGGAATAAGATCCTCAGGAGCTGTCTAATGTCTAATGTCTTCATTAGAAACCATCAAGGCATTGCCATCCAACTTGGCCAAGGAAACATTTCTCAAGCTACCTGTTACTATGCAGGGGATATCATTTCCTTGGTGGTACCTGTTTTGACTTTCTCTGACCCAGGCAATATCTTATAGCCTGTGATCAGAGAAGCAGAGCTACTACGTGAGGTAAAGGAGATGTTACCACGGTGGAGGGTGGTATCAGGCAGTCTATGGGAGTCTCCTGCCTGAAGCCAGGTACTCTGACAGCTGAGAGGGAGGATGGTTGTCAAGTGGCAGAGACAGAGGGCAAACTAAAGATGCATCTGTCTCCCACAAGGGCCAATCAAGATGATGTACCCACCTTCAGGACAAGCTGAATCTTAATATGTGGAGCTGCACATGCATGTGGGTTGGGAGGTAGGCAAGCTGGAGGAGCTAGGAAGAGCTGGAGAATCAATGCATAGGCCAGCCACTGCCACATGCCAGTTAGGTGAGTCAGCACAGCGGGGATGCCCTGTATGAGCTAACCCACGCCACACACAGACCTTCTCAGGATTAAAAAAAAGTTTTTTGTGTTTTGTTTTTTTTAAAAAGGATTACTACTTCACTTCTGCCTTGTATATCATGCACGTCTTTCCTCGTGGCAACTGGAAACAAATGGGTAGAAGGTTCCAGGAAGGGAAGCTGCAGTCGGGCTTAAAGCCACATAGAAGTCTGTAGGTTAAGTGAGCCCACTGCTGACAGCCAGCCAGTCTGCTGGAAGCATGCAACGCTGTGCATCTCATTCAGGATAGGCAACTGCCATCAGTCCATACCAACCTTTGTAGCTTCTTTGGAACTACTTGTGGGTGTTTTCATGCCCCTGTGTATCTGCAGGTGGAGGATGATTAACTCCTAGAAAAAGCTGTCTTCATCAGCTGGGGGCTAAACACCAGGAACTGCTCTCAGCATTCCGCGGCAAACAGGTTGATTGAACTGAAAACTTTAGAAACCTTGTACTGTCAGGTTGAAATGGTTCTGGCATTATCTGAGTCCAAAGAGCTGTTCATCTGCCCTAATGTATGCTTCCCAGCTACGGAGTAACCTACGATGTCACTTGCATGTCAGTCTGAGACTCCCTTTGTTAACTCTCACTGAACTAGGCAGAACAGACACTTTGAATTCGTGCACTGAAGCAGTGACTGGCTTCCCAAGGACAGTGTTCACTGCCTTGGAACCCCAACCGGTCAAGACAGAAAGGGACCAGGGCAGTAAAACACTGGGGAACAGTGGTGTGTCTGGAGGGGAAGCGCTTCCCCTGAGAGCATGCCCACGAGTGGCAGAGCCAGTCAGAGTCAGAGCTACTTCCTTCCTGTCTCTGCCTTAGCACCAAGATATTTCCCAAAGGTGTGATCGCCTTGAAATTTTACAATGATGCCACAGGTGGTCATTTTACGATTTATTTGTTTCACCTGCAACTTTCAGAGCTATAAGGACAAAGTCCACCCATCCCTCAGACTGTTAGTTTCTCTCCCTTCTGTAGTTTGTAGCTCTTCCTGGTTCAATATCACCAGATCCATTCCCAGTTTTCCTAAGGAGCTGCTCAAGGCACTTCTGGAAGGGAAGCTTTCCCTCTAGGCTTCATTCTGTCTCTATCCCTGTGGTGGTTAATACTGTCAATTTGGCAGGATCTAAAATCACCTAGGAGAAAAGCCTCTGCACATGCCTGTGAGGAGTTATTTAGGCTGGGTTAACTAAGTTGGGAAGGACCCACCATGAATGTGAGGGGCTCCATTCCCTGGGCTTGGGTTCCAGACTGAATAAAAAAAGAAAGGTGAACTGGCCAGTAGCTGATCATTCTCTGCTTCCCAGTTGCAAATGCAATGTCACTGACTGCTTCAAGCTCACACCACCATGTCTTCCCTGCCATGATGGCCTGTACCCTCAAACTGCAAGCCCCGTCATCCTGTGGGAGAGCCCAGGACAGTGCTGAGTACCCAGGCTACTCTTAGGGAAGCCACCAGGCAGGTTCTAGAGGCTTAAACCCACAGCATCTCCCCAAAGTAGAAATTCAGGTTCTAATGCAGCAGAGCCCTAGGAATTGTGGGACATCGTGTCTATGTCCAATTTTTCTATTTCAGTGCAGCATCTAAGGACAGTGACTACAATAAGCAATTATTCACAGTCATGAAGAGTCATGGCAGCCTTTTCCCTGCAAAAGCAGAATCTGCAAGTCAAACTGAAGACAGAACAAGGTGAGAGGAAGGAAGATGAGAGTTCAAGGACACCTGGGCAGAAAGAGATCACCAGTGTGAGCTTAACCCCTCTCTGTCAGATGTGAAGTCCAGAAGAGCAAGTGAAACACTTAGTCCAATGACACACTTGTTAACAGCAATTGCAGGGCCCAAACTATGAAGTGGTAGCAAGACGCTATAACACACAACATTTATGATTGAGTCAAACAGACCTTGTTTGTGAATCATTTTAGACCATGTGCTAAATGGTTGTTTCAAGACAAAAAACAAACAAACAAAAACACCAAAAAAAATCTGGCAAAGTAAAAGCTGGGACTCCATATATTAATCTGTGGGATTCTATAAAAAATGATGCCCAAGTAGATGTTTCAGAAAACAGCTACTGTCCTCCAGCTGCAAGGGAGCCATAGCCAGGGCTCTGGTTGGTGGATCTTCCTTGCTGGTAAAAGGAAAGACCTGACTCTAAACCATCACGGTATAGGGAGAATCAGAACTGTTGCAAATGGTCCCACCAAAGCTGAGGTTGATAAAGGGATTCAGTGATTTCTCAGGCTATGTCACAAGAGACAGAAGAGCAGCATTCCAATTTTTTAAAAAGCCCATCATTGTTTGCATTCAATGAAATTCCTTTCAAAATCAACTTTCCATGTCCCAATTATATTCAACAACATTCTAGCTAACGTTTCGGCTGCAATTCAAATTAACTAATGCCCAAAAGAGGCCCTAATCGACACAGTTCTGAGCTCAATTGAATACAATCAAAGCTCATGAAATGAAGGGGGAAATGCTTATTTCATGCAAATTCTGAATATCGCTCAAGCTTAATTTTACTGATAATATAAAGGTGGGACATTTTGAACATTACAGTGAATGAAACTTTTAAGCAGTGAGAGTTATTTTATAAAATGCTACCTCTGAAAAGCTGATTGCCAAACAGTATAAAAACGGTTTGAGACATAAATGCCAAGTTCATTTCTATTTCGCTTCTGAGGTAACTATCTTTCAAATCGCAACAGCTGGACTATTTAACACAATCTGGTGAATCAAAGTATAGTTCTTCTCTGGTCTCCCAGTGGGACGCCTGCATTAGTCGGTGGCAGCCATCCAACAAATGACGTAGCGATCTGAACTCTGTTTCATTTACAAAAAAAAAAAGAGTAAAACTGCAATCATATTTACCACCTTCAAGGACAGAAAACGGAAAGATTTAAATTTGTCTTTATAAAGTAGTTTCCTGGGAAACTCCAAAGAGGAAGTCAGCTTTCTGTTTTCCCAAGAGTAAAAATAAGTCTTTTTTTTTTTTTTTTTCTTCCAGTCCCTTTACAACAGACAATGGTCATTATTGCTTTCAGAAACTCTGTTTTTCAGAGCGTTTAATGCACTGGTCCAACATTTCCAAAATATTAAGTTTCAGATGTAAGCTGAGCTTTTCTATGATCAACCTCACAGTTCTAAGTGGAATGGGAGATTAAACAAAGCTCAACATTTTTTGGCTCTGTGTACTTTTTAAAAAATGCATTTTAATCTCAGGGACTATATTGGTTGGTCAATTTGAGTTTGTTTTTACTTGTAGGGAAGTAGATTTACTTTTTAAGTATAAAAAATATTATTAAAGAGTACCCAGCCATGCCTGGAAATCTGACATCAGTCTGTACATGTGGGCTGAGCAAAGACCCATGCTCAAGCTCAGCAATATTTCCTTTAGTTTTACAACTGCCATGCAATTTATGGTGGTCCCTAAGAGGCTAAACTGGTGCATTTATTTTGCTAGTGTCAGCTGGCTCAAGGACAGTTATGGATTCTGAGACTGTACAGTCCCCACTAGCAAAAGGAATGTAGGCAACAAATGAACTGACTGATTTCGGCTCAGCGGAGATTATAAAATGTGTAATATTCTTCTTAGGCTGCTGAATTGAATTGGTGTTTTTTGTTTGTCTTTTAGCTTTTTGTAATTTGCACAACTTTAAGTCCTCATGAGAATTCACTTAGATCCCTGGTAATTAAAACTGAGTGTTATTCACAAGAAATATGTTAAAAAGACATAAAATTTTCCACAAAAGTTATTATAGGGAACACTAGTTCTTATAAAAAAGCTGCAATGTGCAAAATGTCTGTGCTTTCAGATATCTATCTGTCTAATATATATATTTTAAAGTTTTCTTCATTTTACTGTATTTTAGACTTAACTCTTTTAAGATGGGCATCACAAGGAACTCAGTTTGCCTCTTGACAAATACTTCCAGGACATGATAATGTAGTCTACTTCAAGTGAAATGTGTTTATCAGGTTTCAGGACTTTGACTGGTTTATCCTGAGATCTGAATTACTTTTCATTCTTGGCAGTTACTTCTATTTTAATGAAAACAAAATAAAACTCCATTCTACCTCACTACATGTAAATAAAACATACACACCATTAAGAAATGGTTTTTAAAAACTTACAAAGTTCCAAAAGCAATTTGCAGAAATGATATATTTTAGACAAAGTCTTGTGAAAATCAGAGATGCATACAACTGGAAGCGAACATTACGAGGCAATTAATTCTCTGAGAGAATCAAGAATTACTCAGCGGCATTTTAACAGTAATTTTGAGATTTACTCAACAGCGTTTTAACAGGCGTTTTTACACGAGGTGTAATACATCCTGAACAATTAATCTGGAAGAACTTGCTGTCTGTACAGCCACTGGGAACTCTGACAAGACAATGCTGATGGCTGAGCTTTCCGGCAGTCCACAGGATAACTCCTTGGGGGGGAGGAAGAAAAGACCAAGTGAGGGGATCTCAACTTCCAGAACATCCAGTTGTTCGGCTAATTTTGTTGTTAAAACTTAATTGTCCATGTACAGGCGCACACGGAGCTCCATTGTGGTCCTGCTTTGCGGAACAGAGCTGTTTCCTGCAGGGTCAGTACACAATTCAGAGTGCTAAGATTACAGCTGAGAGCAGAGCAAATCCTTTAATTGTATAAGAGCATCAGATTAAGCAGGAACGTCCATGGGCTCATTCTGCTAGCTAGTAGTCTCTTCTAGGAAATAAATGTTTACTAAGTACAGGGAAAGTGCCCTCCTCCTCCTCTCCTACCATGCAGAGCCTGCAAACACACCACACACGCACACACACACACAAGAGAGAGAGAGAGAGAGAGAGAGAGAGAGAGAGAGAGAGAGAGAGAGAGAGAGAGAAACCTCCCACCCCCACCTTGGGGATTGAAAACTTCTGTAGCCTTTATTTGAACAAAATGTTGACTCAAGCCTTTCTTGAGAAATAGTGATAAAACCAACCTAACTAATGCCCAACTGAAACCAATGCTTGAGATAAAAATTTTATGCCAAGTTTCCCTAAAAGTAAGTTTTAAAAAGTCACAATTTCTATTTATATAACATATTTCAAAAGCTCAGATTCTCCATCTCTAATTGTAAAAGCCAGTACTTTTCCATTTTGTTTTTTATATTAGTTTCATACTGGAAATAATGAATAAGACTGAAGAAACCAGTTAGAGGTCAAAGAATGATAAAAATCAATCTTACTTTTAATTAAAAACCCGAAAGGCAATTAGCTTTTTTTTTCTGTCATAGAAAGATTTGACAGGTCACACCAACCAAGAGACATCTAAAATTTTTCTTTAATCAAGTACCCTTTGGTATTCAGTAAATGGTCCAAACAAGATGAACTTTTGCAAAAATAAATCTGTATGGGGCCAAATGTCACATGTACTTAGAGACACCATAGATCTGGGAATTAAATGCAAATTAAAATAAAAATGATTTGACTGGAAACGGATACTTTTCTATTGAAACTGAAGTCTGTAATTGCTATGTGGGGTTTTTTCTGTGTGTATTTTTTCAAAAATTCTCCTAGGGCAGAATGTGACCTGTGTTGAACCCCACAAACAAAAAAGCAAGCTAACTGCCTGCCTGGTGGTTCAAAAGGATATTTAAAAGAACGTGATAAAGCATAGTGTGGGGAGGATCTGGGGTTGAAGAGCAGCAGGAGGAATTAGACAGTATCGGCTGAAAGAGTCTCCAGCAACTTCGGCTTTAAAAGACCTTTGAGAGGGTCCCAGAGAAGAGGACTAGGCTGGGAAGCCGCTGCCAATCACTCCTCTACAGTGGAACCCGAGCTCCCCTGCACATGGCTCTTACTCTTTAGATCAAAGTTTCTAATGAAAAGTCACCACTCAGGTTGGCTACCTGGTTTGGTTGTAACTCGTAGGAAAGTAACGAATGAAAAAAGTGAAAGGAGATGGACAAAGCCCAGTTCAGCCCAGTACAGCCACTTCCAGATAAGACTGTGTCAGGGATCAAAAGCAAAATGGCAGCCGTCACAGGTAACCAAACCTCTGCCTACTTGTGCTGCCTCTCTGGATGACATGGTGGACTATGCCATGACAACACATGACACATTCGTTTGATAGGCACCAAATGTGGCGTTCTTCCAAAAAGGCAGAGCATAAAGTGAATACAATGATCAAATTTATTAGGGGCTTTGGGATTCATGATTTTAAAACAAACAGCCTCACAGACAGTGGTCTGCTTCTTTCACATTGGCACAGTATATTGCCATTTACTAAAGCCCCTTTCCAATGCTTAGAGTCACACATCTTCAAGGTATTTGCCTTTAAGGAATTAAGTACTCCTCAGCATGTGTGAAACATCCAAGACAGTAAAAAAAATGTGTAAATGAGGGCTGGGGCTATGGTTCAGTGGGTAACAGTGCTTGCTGTGCAAGCGTGACAAACTGAGTTCAAATCCCCAGCACCTACATAAAAAGCCAGAAATGGCTAGGCATTCTTGTAACGCCAGTATTGGAGAGCACAGATGGGAGGATCCCAGGCAATGAGAAACAAGGCCTTAAGACAGTAAAGCAAAGAATGATAGAGGAGACACGTGACGCCCCCTCCCCCATACCATGCACCACACACATATATCCATACACAAGAAACTATAAATGAAACTGATATTGAAGACTAGAGTGGCTGGTGTTCTAACAGACCAATTTCCAAAGTTTACTTTGAAGAATGTCTTTTTACTGGATGTCTGGCATGAAAAACAAAAACCCTAAAACAATCTTTTCCCAATCCTTCTTTAAGACTGCTTGTTAATCAGATTGGCAGTCTCAGGATGCTTTATGCTACTGGGTAGCATCTTTGTCACTTGACATGACAGCAGAACCTTGCCAATGCTTGGGGCAGAGTATGTAAGGGTACGTAAGGCAGAGGAACTTGATCTGCATAGAATGTGCACTACGGAGTGACTGAACTGCAGAATCACCACTTCCTACAGAAAAAAATCTTCCTCCTTTCTCCTCTCTCCCCTTCCTTAAGCACCTAATACATCAAATGCAGTATGCTAGGGTTTGAAAGACATGGGCTTGGAGAAAGAATTTAAAAGTTTAAATGCAAGAGGACCCGACCATCAATTAGCAGTATAATTCCGGGTAAACTGTTTACTTCACTGAGCCTCAGTTTTCCCATGTCAAAAATGAGGATAATGTAGAATACATTTTTGGGAGAACTAAAAGAATTCATGAAGGGGCTGGAGAGATGCCTCAGCAGTCAAGAGCAGTGGCTGCTCTGGCAGAGGACCTGGGTTTGATTCCCAGCACCCATGTGGCAGCTAACAACCACCCACAACTCCAGTTCCAAGGGAATCCAGTGCTTTCTCCTGACCTCCATGGACACTGCACAACAAGGGTGCACTTACATACATGCAGGCAAAACACTCATGCACATAAAATAAAAATAGTAAATAAAATAGTTTTGAAAAGGAATACATGAAGTTAGTGAGACACTGTATCAGTGACTAAACTTCATGGAAGCAAATTCTGAATTCTCTGTTCTGGAACTGGAGAATGATTATGTTACCTATAGTCTCCCATCAATGCTCTCCACGTACATTCCATCTTCTATAGTTTTGGCACATTCCTCTCTGATGTACATTATTTTTTATGAATACAAATTCATGAAGAGTAAGAGAAAATACTAACTAAAGCACACACATAATGGAGTAGTGTAGACTTTTCCCCAAACAACATTTTTCCAGCATACTGCACCTGTATCCATCAAGAACTATTTTGGTGACAACAGGATTACAATATATCAGATCCCCTGCACAGGATTAAAAGGGAAGGCAGGGTCACCTGCATCAGGTATCCTAGGTCTCTCACTGACTATTCAACTTACACTTCTATTTCTGAAGTACTGATCAATCTCCTACCCACCTATTAACCCAAGCCCCAGCTCATAAACAGGAGATGAGGTAGCCTAACCGGGGTGTGAAGTATTCTTTTAAACATGTGGTCAGCATAAAAAATGCCCACACTAGTGCTAGTATCAAAATGATGGTTATTTCCAAAACCTGAATCTACTTTCAAAAGCTAAAGTCATGTTAAACACATAGTGATTAAAATAGACCGCATCATTTTTTGATGCTATTACATTACTTCTCTTGTAGGACCAGGTGAGGGGCTCTGAAGTAGTCTCCTCATCTTTCTCTAAGCCAAACAAACAGATAGAAAGGGCTGCCCTGGTACTTCCTCTGTGACCAGGTATCTCTAAGCCAAATAGGTCTAAAAGCATTCTGACAAAAGACATGTCACTTCCACTCAGACATATAGGTTCTGGTGATGTGCTTTAAAAACTCATTATTTTATGTTTCTGAGTTTGTGTTTTAAGACAAATCTATAAAATATTGAAAAGCTTATTGTAATAGAAAATAGGTATGTATATTTTATCCTTTATCCTAAATTATGTGAACATTTTTACCAGCTGACTGTGTTTGTTAGGAATTACTGAGGTCTTCGGCTGACAGGGATTCAGGAACACACCTAATCTACTTGCTTCAACTTTAGAAGAAACACACACTAAAAAGAAAGCAAAACCCAGAGAAGCTAGTCCAAGGTTACCTTGCCCAGCCGATAACCCAAGTGCCTACAATCTTAGCTTTCAATTTCACTTTTGTCCTTAATTATTTATTATATAAATAATATAAAATATAAATGTAATATAAAATAAGAAAAGAATTAATCAAATATATTTTATATATTGCCAATTTACATGCCAACTCTATAAAGTAACTGTTACCACACTCAATTTACATATGAGAAAACTTATGTCACAGATTAAGTCACTTGCCAAAGTCACAACATCAATGGCCCAGTGTCCTTGGAACCCTCAGCTGTCTACCTGGAGAGCTCAGTTCCCAGAAATGACAGGATGCTCTTTGTCATCGTGAACATAGGAAAGAGCTGGTTTAGAAACCTGATCATAGTGTTTGCTTGCCAATTCCTTCTGCTGTTTGTAGGCTTGATCTGAAAAATGAGCGCAGAGCATTTGGGGTTTTCTGACCCTACACAGTACTCGGTTAACCTAGTTTTAGCTATTAAAGCTGTCTGAAAGTAAGAAGATTGTTTCTTTTAAAAATTCCATACTGTAGAATTTTTTCATCTTTTATACCAACCATCCCACTCATCGATTAGCTTGAATCTGGGAACCTTACAATATCTTAGCTGTGTCAGATTAATCAAGGTCAAAGGGAAGAGCAGGGAAGTACAAAAATCAGATTGACACTGACATTTGCTTAGCCAGGTCTTTACCCTTAGCATAAAATGGAGAGTCCAACATCTAGCATAATTCCTATCTGAGTTACAGACAGTCAAAATTAATGAAGGCAGGCCAGACATAGTGGTGCATGCAAGTGGGTCTCTGTGAGATTAAGGCCAGCCCAGTTTACATAGTTCCAGTCCAGCTGGGAGTACAGGGAGATCCTGTCTCAAAAAGACCAAAAAAATAAATAAGTAAATAATAAAGGCCAGAGTCACCATGAGATTCAAGACATCAAAACTAGATAGAATATACTCATCAGAAACAACAGGACACAGATGTTTTTTACAGCAATTAGGAAAAAACAGGAGAATACATTGAACTCAATCCCTGATTGCTTTTTCCCTTTCCCTTTTCTGTTTTTTTTTGAACTCCTGGCTTTGTTTACGCTAGACACATTAACTTTCATGAATTCTTGTAGTTAAGTATTATTTTCTACCCTCTTATAGGTGAAATAAATTAATATATCTCTGATTTTATAATTTATAGGTAGGAGTTATTCAATTACATGTCATACAAACATGCTGATTTTAGGAATGTAAGGAAAAGGCCAGCTTGAAGTTATTCAGTTTTCTTCTGCAGAAAGTCCCTTGCTTCTACCTTGCCATTTAAAACTATTCTTCGTCTGTTTTCTGGCCCATGTGAGCCGATCTGGTGCATAGGCCTGGATCTTTCTGCTTTAATGGTTTTATAGGATCTCAGACAACTTAATCTTGAGTAGGTACAAAGGTGAAGAAGGTGTGCAATATCTGACTGAATGTAAATGACTCCTTAGCATTTAGAAGATGTAGCTGAAAACCAAAAGATCCAACCAAACACCAACAAGCAAAAGCAAAAGATCTGTGTGTGTGGTTGCCGCACAGTAGGAATATTCGTTAAGTGATATCACAATGAGCTGATACTCTGTCTAATACTAATATTAATATTATCATTCATTCATTCAGAGCCCACCAACTGGCAGGAGTCATCCCAGGTAGGTGAAATGCACAAATAAAAAACAAATGAAATGAACACCTCACCCTCACAGAGCTTACGATGCCATAGAGGGAGAAGAACAATCTACACAGTGTACAGTAGCTGTTATTGGGGAATGGAGCAGGTCATGGGAAATGGGGGTTTGGAGGAACATAGGTCACAACTTTAAACAAGTGGTCAGGGAGACCACCTGAAGACGGTCCTGGAGCCCAGAACTGAAGAGATGAAGGGTATGCCAGCCACCCATGGGGGACGAGCACAGTGGGCAGAGGGGTGCCAGCACAGGACCCCAAGGCGAATGGGACTTGGTCAAAAGGCTAAAGTGGAAGGAGGAAGGGAAGTAAGAGCAACACATGAAAGCTGCAGCCATCAATCGTGCAGGTATTAGAGTGTGCACTATGAATGCACCCTCCTTTAACCTTGATTTCTCTCAGAGCTAATAGTGCCATTGCCACAGACCAGAATAAAGGTCCAGTTACTGGAGTGCAAGGACGCTTTGATTAACAAGAACAAGTATGGTGACACATATACTGGAAAATGTCATAATGAAACAAGTGAAGAGTAGGGAAGACAGACTGATGGGTAAAGTGCTTTGCTGCCAAGCATGAAGACCTGAGTTCAGATCCCCAGAACCCATGCAAAGCATCTCTGATGCTAGTGGATCAGTCAGCCCGGGAACACAGCAGAGAACAAAAGACCCTGTCTCAAACAAGGTAGAAGGTGACAACTGACAACTGAGGTTGTCTTCTGACCTCCACACACATGCTGCCTTGTGTAAACCTAAATTCTCTCTCTCTCTCTCTCTCTCTCTCTCACACACACACACACACACAATACAGAGATATTTTTATGTGAAGGAAACTATTATTATTATTATTATTATTATTATTATTATTTTGAAACAGGGACCATTACATAGCCCTGGCTGTCCTATGTAGATCCTGGCTAGTCCCTATGTAGATCAGGCTGGCCTTGAACTCATAGAAAACTGCCTGCCTCTACCTCCCAAGTGCTGGGATTAAAAATGCCACCATGCCTGGCAACAATTCTTATTTTACTTGCTGACCTCACTTCTAAATGTCCTGCCAGCTCAAGTCTATAACGTAGGATGATATGGTTTCATATAATTGAATGAACTTATTAGTCAAAGTCAGCCACAAACTGCCTTGAAAATAACCCCTTCTGTTCACAGCAGCTTCCAGTTATCTTGACCGACAATGTGAGTTTCACTTCTACAACTTTCGACTAACTACATTATATTAAACTTCTTTTAGTCATTCAAAAGCTGGGTTTAAACATGCATGAAGAAAATGTGCCTATCTTGGAAGTAAACAGTTAACCTATACATACAGAGGATTCTTGGATATGGTCTAGTTGTATTTAAGAAAAGGATTATTCAGAAAAGCACTCTTATCTGCTAATGACTGTCAACGTGAAAATACATGGTGCTGGTTATTTCAGCTAAAGAATGTCAAGAACCGAATAATCAAGCATTAGGTTACAAAGTTTAAAAGTTAATACACTGCACATAGTACTTACATTGGTGCCTTAAGCAGATAAATTAAATTGTAATATGTCTCTTAAGCAGTCATTGAACAAGCAAGAAGAGAAATAAATTGAGTTCCACACCGGCCTTTATGGCATCTAACAACTGTGTCTGTCAACACACAGATCCTTTTCACTGTCAATTCAACACACATTTTGCAGACCTTGGGCCTGCAATTATTTCATTTCCTTTCTTGGAAATGTAATTTCCACTTACTTTTGGAGAATAAAAGGCAGACAAAAGGAGTTGCAGCATTTTCTGATTAAGATTATCCGTGTAAAATGGTGAAGAGGGGAAAAAAAAATCTATACACACACGCTGAAGCATTTCTCAGAAACTAACTTGTCTCCGCCAAATTGCTTTTGTGTCTGGATATTGGTTCAAATGCAGCCAGATTGCTGATGTCAAATTAGGTGTTAAACAAATTTAATAGGAACGACGAAGAATGAATATAGATCATCTTTCTGTGAGAACTGTACAAATGACTCCTCAAAGAAAGGAAGCCCGTGACTGCAGGAGAAAATGCGTTTTCAGAACAACACAATGAAATTAAATAAAACTGAAAATCAGCAAAAAAAAAAAAAAAGCCATTCATTCCAAAAGAGACTAGAGGGAGTGGGAATGCAAAAGAGGAAGGAAACACCAGTGGGCAAAAATAGGTCCAAACTGAATTCTAGTTTCATTTGTCCAGGTTTCACCTTTTAAGCTAAGACAGTGAAAGCTACAAAAAAGGGGGGTTCTTTCTCTCTTGACAGAACAGGAAATCAGAGGTTTAATTAACTGTGATTACAATATTAGGCTGATCTGATTGGTCTCACCTCTTCCTTTTCTTTAAGTGACAATCTAGCTGACATCCTGGCAAGAGAATTAAAGCACAAGTGTAGACTAACTTCAAACGGAGCTTGCCATTGTTATGAAACAAACTGATCCTCCACTAGACCGCTCTGCAGCACCTTCAACAGCAGGATTAACCCTGACAGAGTGCCACTTAGAAGACGATCTCCTGACAGAGTGCCACTTAGAAGACGATCTCTATAGACATCTTGATGCGGCATGTACCATGTTTTCATCTTTCACCAAGAACCAGAAAATGGGGTTCTACAAAAGTAGCCTCTGAAGGAGTCTGAAAGATCTAGTACCTTCTTCAGCTGCTCGGGAACCATCAAGAGTGATCACCTAGGCATTTCACTCTGAAAGGCCTATGTGTCTTCTGAAGTAGACCTAAGTATCAGTGTATCTTTGTGGAGAAGAGCCTGATGACTGGATGGTTGAGGAGGCATGTTACTTGCTTTGGATCTGAATGAATCTATTGAGCTAGGAGCCTAGAAGCAGAAGCTGGCTCAAAGGAGGAAGAAGGGGATTGACAAGCCAAATCAACGTCTCTCTGAAGAGCAACAAACCAAAGAAACATGTCAGTCATTACAGATTCGTCTATATACTACTTAATAAAGAGCATCGTTACTTACTGAAATGTAACCTTGGAACTTGTGCATCCTTCCAATTTACGGGGCCCTTCACCTGGCTCAGGTGTTAGGGGGCACGGGCTGTTGAATTCTGCCTCCAGAGTTTTCTTGTTCAAGGCTGTTTTTGTTACACTGGATACAGAACCCAACACTGGCAGGGATTTGGACTCTGAAGTGGCTAATATCCCGGAAGGACCTTAAAACCAAACACATACCTCAAGTTTAATCATTTTGTGTGGTGTTTTTTTTTTTTTTAATATGGCACTGAAAAAACAGATTAGCTGAGAATCCCGCAGAAAGTAGAAAGGCTAAGTTGGTTAAAGAAATTTCAAGAGCATGCTTAAAAAAAAAAAAAAAGAAAAGTCCTTATTGGAAATCTGCTCTGCTTTGGGAGTACCTCTGCCTTTCAAAACACCCGGACCATGCTGAGAAATTGTGTGCAGACCTTTAAGAGGCCCACAAAATCCCAGGCCACATGTCCCTCACTGACCGGTCCTTAGCAATACTGCAATTGTGAAAACTCTTTTCTTCTCCCCGAACATGGCTTTCTGACAGCCCTGCTTGAACCATTTCGCCTCTCAAGAGTTAATTCTTCCAAAAACTCAGCTCTGCATTTTAAACAGAAAATGGACCAAAGTCAAAAGGTTCTTTCTAAAAGGCTCATGAAGGCGTCTTGAACATTAAACAGCTTTTATGAACATTTTCATTTTAATGTGAATGAGAAGTAAGTGGATTTATTGCCTCTTAAAAATACAGACACAAGATTATAAAAATTAAGTGGCAAAGAGTTTGGCTATTTACCTTTTTGGTCTTTGCTACTCTTTGGGACAGGATTTAATGACTACAATAGGGCTTGTTACTGAAATTATTGGCACAGCAACCCAGAAATCCTAGGCTAAAACTAAGCCTCATCATGAATTTTCTCTGTCTTTATGTATAGAAAGTCTATCCAAAGTAGCTTCTCTGAAAGTAAGCTTTCAAATATATTTTTCCTAAAACTTCAGAAAAAAAAAAAAAAAAACTTCAGAAAAAAAAATGCTCTTAAGAGACTAAGTCACAAATATGCAAGTTAAATAATGTCAAAATGAAATTGGAGGACAACCTCGAAAAGTATCATCAAGAAGAGAACAAGACGCAGGGAATTCTATTCTTTTTTTAAAAAAACAAACAAACAAACTTATTTTTAAAATTTTATGTGTATGAGTAATTTGCCTCTATGTATGTAAATACAACTATGTCACGCAATGCCAACAGTGACCAGAAGAGGGCATTGGAACCCCTAGGGTTATGGTTATAGATGGTTGTTAGCTGCCATGTGGGGGCTGGGAACAGAACCCAGGTCCTCGGCAGGAATAGCCAGTGCTCTTAACTGCTGGGTCATCTCTCTATCCCAGGAGGACTCCATTCTTAAAGCAATGTCAAGAGGTTGCAGATGTGGCTCTGTTCATAGAGTGTCTGCCTGCCACATATGAAGCCCTGGGTGTGATTTCCAGTACTGCATAAACTGGGCATGGTGGTGCACACCTGTAACTCCAGCACTTAGGAGGTGGAGACAAGAGGATCAGAAGTTCATGGTCATCCTTGACTGCATATCAAGTTCAAGGTCACCCAAATCTAGCTGATCCCTGATAATTAATATTTAGCTTGGGGGTTCTAGTCTTGTATGTGACTATGAGTAAGTCTGAAACACCTCTCTAAGAGGGACTGAAAAATTGTTCAGTCATTCTGTTGGATTACTCCATTTGCCTAACTCTGTGTGGGAGACACAGAGCACGTCAGGTCTGGTGACAGCCCCAGTCCATAGTGCGTTGGTGTGCAACTTCCTTACTACATGCATACCATCTGGACAGAGACATTTCTTGCTGTTCTTTGACATGCCCGTTTGGCAGGCCACAAGACTAAGTGGAGAAGGGAGCATTGGCTAGTCCTAGGAGGCAAACTCTAAGGAAGATGGTGTATCCCAGCCTGCGGGGTCCTGCCTACACAGCCCAGGCAGCTTCCTAAAGTCACTTTCCTCCATTTCTTTCATCCCTTATTTCCCATAAGTCTTCGTGTATGGGAGAAATCTCAGATCCACGATCCACGTGCAACGAGGCCCAACCCTGCCCCTGTCAACTCTGCCACAGCCTTCCTGCCATGTACCTGCCAAGTTTCTTATTCTCATCTGTCATTTGCACCATGTCATTTCTTGACTTTTGGAGGAAAAACTCACATGGCAGATAAATACATCTTCCAGGGCCATTTTCCTCCATGGGGAAATGTGTGGACCACTGGGGGAAAGATAGTATTTTTTTTTTTAAGATGATGAGAAGCTTTTCAGTCTGCATGTCAGCATTTTTCCTCAACTATTAGGAAGCTCAAAGACAGTTTCTGCTCACTCCCTCAGTAAGGGCTTCCTGTCCACTTCACCAAAGACAGATCTTATTTCTCTGTTCATTGATTAATGGCTCTACTGATAAAAACCATTTTTGACACAGGTTCACACAGAGCCCAGACTGGCCTTGAACTCACTATATAGCTGAGGATGACTTTGAATCCCTGATCCTCTGTCTGTCTCCCAACTGCTGGGATTAGAGGAGTGTGCCATAATTCCCTGGTAATATGGTGCTGGGGATAGAGCCTAGGGCTTCATGCATGCTAGGCAAGCTCGTACCAACAGAGCTACAGTCCCAGCCCCCAACTCCACTGATTTTATTCCACCTTCCTTGAAGGGGCAATGAATACTTGTACACTGGTGGATATAAAGAAGTGAAAGATTCTCATCATGTCTCTAAAATGTGTTCCTTTCTCCACTCTTGGAAGCATTCCTCTTTCTGTATTTACTAAAACAAGAGTCCTCCTTCATTCCACTGAAAATTAACAGTGAGGCAGGGAGGGTCACACACATCTGACTAAATTCATGAATGGAAGAATGTTTTTAAAGAAATGAGAGGGTCTGGGGCAAAACAGAGTGTAAATGCCAGTTTACTGAAGTGCCAACCACTAGTCTAAAGAGCAGGCACACCTACAGAGTACTTCTGATGGAATGCTGGAAGGCTGACTGGACTCTGAGGAAGTCACTAAATGGACTGAGGGTGTGAACCCCCCTTTAATTTCCCCCTCAGGCTATTTGTGGGGCAGGGAGCTGAAGAGAGTGTGTGGAAACAATCAGTGTATAAGATTTTATTAGTAGAATTTGAAGATCAAACTAAAAACCAAACAGTTGGCTTTTTAAATATTTTATTTGCTATTTTTATTTTTATGTGTGTGACTGAATTGCCTGCATGTCTGTGTCATGCAATGCCTGTGGAGGTCAAAAGAGGGCATCAGATCCCCCAAAACTGGACTTATGAATAGTTGTTAGCCACTGTGTGGGTGGTGGGACCTGAATCCAGGTTCTCTGCAAGAGCAGCCAGTGCTTCAACTGCTGAGTCATTGCTCAAGCCCCACAGTTGTTTTGTTTTTAAGAAAACAAAAAGTGCGTGTGCATGCGCACTTGCATGGTGGTGGGGGAGGGGTGAGTATGCATGTGTGTTCGAATGTGGAAGCCAGAGGACTACCTCAGGTATCATATTCCTAAGAAGGGGTACACCTTGTTTTGAGGTAGGGTCTCTTACTGTCCTGGAACTCACTACACTGGCTGGCTAGTGAGCCCCAAAGACCCACTTATCTCCACCTCACCAGTGCTGGGATTACAAATCCACACCACCAGGCCCAGAGTTTTAAAATTTGTTTTTGTTTTATGTGTATGAGTGTTTTGCTAGCATGTAAGTGTACCCATGCATGCAATTCCCGTGGAGGCCAGAAGAGGGCATTAGATCCACTGGAATTAGAGTTATAGGTGGTTATTAGTTGCCACGTGGCTGCTGGGAACTGAACTGAGGTTCTCTGGAACAGCAGCCAGCACCTAACCACTGAGCCATCTCTACAGCCCCCAAGTTTTTTTGTTTTTTTTTTTTTAAAGCATAGATTTTAGGGAATAAACTCGGGCCATCTTGTTTATAAGATAATCACCTTACTACCTGCCTAGACTGCCCATATTTTCATAAAGAGGTTTATGTTCAATTTCAAGGAGCCTATTTGCAAAATTGTTTGAATAAATCCCTATGTAAAAAATGGGGTGAGATCATGGAAATCCCATTGTGAAAATCCTCCCAATTTCAGCCAGGCATGGTGGGTCATCCCTATAACACCTGCCTAGGAAGCCAAGAAGCAGGATTGCTGAGAATTCAAGGCCAGCCTGGGCTATACAGCAAGACTCAATATTTTGCAAATTTCAAGAGCTTTAATGAACTACATAAAAGCAAGCTTAGGCTAAAAAATTCAGCCTAGTATCTTGATTCCTGATTAATGATCTTCCTTTACTGTAGTTTTTCAAAGCTAGCCTCCTGGTTGGCACCAAAGGGAAAATTTCAAAGGTTCCTGTTAATTTCATGATCAAGCTCATGAAAAAAAAAAAAAAAAAGGAGGCCATCCAAGCTCAGGCCTCGTTCTGAGGGTACACACTGACAGCTGGTGGCAGAGCTGGAGTGTCTTACTTGGTTCACAGCATATCAATGAAAAATAAAGACTTCTCTGCACTTGTAGCTGATGTGTGATTCCCACCAAACCACAAATCATCGTGTGGGCAGAATGGGAAGCGCTGTGCATGTTCCAGCTTACTTCACGTTAAGAACAATCCTTAGAAGCAGAACACTTATTCTCCTCACTCTACACATACAGAAACTGAGGCACAAAAGGGTTGAATAATTAGCCTAAGGACTAGAAATGAACCAATGACCGAGCTGGGATTCAACTAAAGAGGTCCAATTCCAGAGCCTTTATATGACCGGTATATTGCTGACAGAATCCATTCTGACAGGGAAGAACTTATGAAGACCACCCCTCCCCGAGGGGTGGAAGTTAAGGGTATTTTGGGGGAGGGGCATTTTCCTCAGTGGTATAGCCAATGTTAAGTTGTACTGCTCCTGTAAACAATTCCTCACTAATGCTTCTGAAAATAACTGTGATAAAACTTACTGGTTCACAAAAAAGAAAACAGTAAAAAGAGAGCATGAAAGAAAAAAGGGTCTAGTTAGAACAAGGAAGGGGGGCGATCAGTGAGGGCATGGGGACAAGAGAGGTTAACAGAGTGAATATGATGAAGATGTATATCCATATCTGAGATGACTGTGTCACAATGAAACTCATTATGTGTAATTAACACATGCTCATTAAAAAAAAACCATCCTGAACGTCTTTATACAGGGGTATCTCACATTAAACAAGTCAGATCCATAACTGCTTGATTAATTACAAATAAAGATACCAATAAATAAAAATACCTGAGAGTTCTCAGGGGGCAGCCACAGATACTCTCTTCCCAGTCAGTACTTCTCACTCACATTAAGAAAAATAAACATCTTAATAATAATTTTTGAAAGATGATTTCATGTTAAAAGGGACCCAAAGGAAGAGGTCTCAGAGGGGAAGAGAAGGACTGTGAGAAATCAAACCAGCTTACTACTGCTATCTGCTTCTGCGGTCACCTTTCTGCGACGTAAAATCCTTTCTAACTCAGTTTCACTGTTCTCTGGGTCAAGGGATTTTAAGCTTCTTGAACTAGTGGATTTGTTAAGTGTCCCCTAAAGTAAAAACAAAACAAAAACAAAAAGGTTAATATAATATGCAAAATAATATAAAAAGCAAACCAATAAAACATTGCCAGAATTTGAACAGAATTAGGAAGCAAAACAAATTATATACAAATATCTATATGAGTTCTTTTTTGATGTGGTCAATGCATCTTTGATGATGCAAGGTTTTGGATCATTCAAGAAGATGCTGTTGATGATGGAGACTAGCTTTGTGTCATAAGACTAGCACAAGAGCACCTGTCAGTGAGCCAACTATGAAGCTCTGTAGTGGGAAGATACTTGCCCATTGATGACGCAGATGCTGATGCGTGTTGATGAAGGACAGAAAGGGGGTGTTCTACTCACCTGGAAAGGCATCTTGACACAGCAGCCATGGACTACTGAGTACAGATCCTTGTAGCGCTAAAAACCCGAGTGTCTGGTTGTCAAGTGAGAGAATGACCCTTGGCCACACATCTGGTGGCACTGGTGTACGGTGGAGGCGCACAACGGCCTCCCGTGGTCGACCTAAGAAGGACTGCACGACACAAACCTTGACATGAGTGTGGAAGAGGAAGGCTGTGGTCCAGAAGGAGGAATCTAATTTCATATTCCTAATAGAGGAGAATGTAGATGTATTTTTCAGTGTCCAGAAGATACTGCAAGCAAGGAGAGGCCATCAAGCTGGACTCCTGCTGAAACTGACCTTGGCTTCCAAGAAGACAAAGACCATGGTTCCCCATTTGGACCTCTCTGAAAGCATATGACTGAGGTTGAGTGGGTTTTCTGCCTCCTTTTCCAGTCAAGTGTCTGAACAGAGCACGGATGCTATGCTTCTCACATGTAAGGATCTAGCTTTCGGTATCACAAGCTTTTCATAAGCAAGGACTACTTCTTTAAACTGCTCCTCTTTAGCCGCAGTGTAGAGACATGGAAGTGGAGGCCAGGCCAGAAAACCATGATCTTCTGATCAGGGCAAACAAGATCCCCAGGTCTAGTAATAACCTGTCAGACTTCATGCCCTGGTCAGGAGACTTCATGCCCTGGTCAGGAGACAGCGTTCATTCAGCAAGGCTCATGACAGCTCCAGCCTCTGTATCCCGTGAGTTCACTGAAGGCTTGCCTTACTCCTTCTCCTTCCTGCTTCTGGGAGGATTATCAATACCTCATTGGTTAGAAATGGTAATACTTAGTTCTTCTTTAGACTATAAAGCAACAAAAAATTCCCTGTAAAAATCATATGGTTACACATCTCACAGAGGACCAGTTATAGTACCTTATTTAAAACAGGTCCTCACCACCTGCTAAAAGCTGTAGAGAGGAGCAGAGAAGACAGACTAACAAGACTGGGAGACTGGTGGCTGTCAGCTGTGTAACCTACTGGTGCTCAAAATGCACGCGGGAGGCTCCTCATGCTGTTAGGTATGTGATACTCTTCCTCCTGAAAGGACTACTTTTTTACTTTTCATTCATTGCAAAGATTTGTAAAATATAAGAAAAGGAAAATTACATGTGTAGTATTTCAACAGCTTAGTTAATAATTCAGAAATGACACAACTTGGTTCATTTAAGGTTGTAGGTCTGTTCTCTATTTGTTGAAGAAAAATAGGCATGATGTCACTGATAATTAGAAAGCATGATGATCACTTTTATGTCTTTGAAAAGAATGTACTAGAACAACTATCCCCATATCATTTGTATTTTAAAAGTTAACATACTTACCATTTGCAACATTTGTCAGTAGGTATTTGAAAAACTATGGTTTTCACTATTAATACCTTATAAAATGGTAAAGGTCACATCTCAAGGGCACTATGTAGTTTTTCCCCTTGGCTGCTGGGAAAAGGTTTAGGCTATCTCTTGTTGAAGAATTTATCTTTCACAAGACCCTATAGCTTTCCATTTAGATAACAGCATTATTCTTCCCCAAACTCTGACTGTGATAAGGCATCGAACAGGATGCCAAAGGAAGCTGTTTTCTGAGTTCTAACCTGTGAATCCAGAATTTTATTTCCTGATTGATGTGGGTGGTTCAGCTATTACAAAAATAAACTTCTAATGTCCTGGCTTCATTTAGAGACTTTTAGACTTTCAGATGAATTTGTATGTGTTCATTCTGTGGAAATTACCAGCATCTTATTGAGGGGCTTTTAAATGACTGTGTGCTACACTCAGGAGACTCCATTTCCTAAACCTGAAAAATGTTGTGACCATAAGAAATGATCTATGTATGTTATATGTACCAAATACACAGCTTGAGAAATTAAGTGGATGTAGGTTTGCAAAAATGAGTTCAGTTACCATTAATACTTTAAAAATTGGCTTGAAAGTTATACAACTCAAAACATCCAGTAAGGTTTTCCAAGTGCCCCACCCACATTCTTGTTTCCAACTTCCATCTGAAAGCCTGGGTCACTTTCATTTCTAGCAAAAATGTGCCCCCCTCACCCCAGTTTCTTCCAGTTTTCTGTACCATGGGGGAATCTGAACACCCATTTCTTGCGGCAGGTACTTGCTTTCCACCTTGGGGTAAAACTCTAGGCTTTTTGTAGTTTTTAGTATTTGCTTCCCACATGCCATGGTCACAGGGCTGGTATGGTGTGCTTTACCCAGGGCTGACTTGGATAATCCTCATTGCAACTCCAGTGGGAAGTAAACTACACGGAGGCCCACTTCCTCTCCTAGGAGAACGAGCTTGGTTTCTCAAGCCTATCACTGGGAGTTATAAATAATCTACCATCTTTCAAAATAAACTCCTATGTAGTAGAGAAGAGTTACTATTTGGCAAAGAAGGGCAAGGGAGGGATCCTGAGTTTTACTTTAAAAGAAAAAAAAAAAAAACTTCATACAAAGAGATAATACTGCCAGAATCATAACTATTAGTGACATAGGAATGCCAGATAAGGCAGAGAGATCTATGTAAGACTAGGCCTAGAACAAGAAAGATGGGGCCACTGGCAAGAAATCTTATTTTAAAAAATTAATAAATCAAATAGTTTCACAAATTTATCCATATGATGTGGTACAAAATTACAGCGTATATGATATTGATGTAGCTGAGTGACAGAGCACTTGTTCAGCATGTGTGAGGCCCTGGGACAGACAGACAGACAGACACATACACATACACATATACACAGACGAAATGATATTGAATTCAGTAAACCTGCTACCAACAGCCTTGTCTGCTACTAGAGGATTTTTTTTTTTCATAATCAAGTATTATCTCACCTGGATATCTGATTTTCTTAAGAAGTCAATTTTTTAACAAACTGAGGATGGCTGACTCTCAGGGACAGAAGAATTGCTCTTTAACCCCATATAGGCCCCAGGAACATCTTTAGCCACATGAACTAGGATTCCAATGATGAGGTAACAAAAGAGACTGTCACAGGGAGGCTCTTCACAGAACCCGGGAAGACAAAATCTTCCCATCTAAGTAATCCATTAGATAATAGTCACATCCTTTCTCAGGGGCTCTAATCCTTGATACTGTAGGTAGACCACCACTGTTAGTCAGTGATATACCTCTCTTCAGGGCTAATCCCACTCACTTAAAACTAAAGCAAACTAATTAAGCCATTCTGTGTGAAGTCTACTGTTTAAAGACATGCTTGATGAAAATAATTTTGTTTACCATCATTATGTGGATGTCTACATGCAATGCATAATTAGCACAGTAACAACAAACAGGGGAGTGTTTAGTCCCGCACCTCCGCCCCCATGTTTGTTGACTTACTGTGCATAATAACTAGGATTGAACTGGAATGGGGTCTGAAAATAGAGCTCTGTCTGAAGCACTTCCTACGTGAGGCAATTGTCTCTGTCAGTGACTGCTGGAGAGGGCAGCCGCTGGCAATTCTGCCGGCCACAGCTCCACTTTGGAAAAGAGAAACAGGGCTAGAGGTAGGCATTATGTATGTTCTCCAGCAGACAGAAGTACCTTCCAAAAATGAAATTAGGAACATAAGAAATGGACTTTTGTGGTGCTGGGGATGTAGCTCATTTGACAGAATGTTTACCTAGCAGGCTTGATGCCTTGGTATTGATCCTCAGCATGTGATATAACGGATATGGTGGCTCACGCCTGTAATCCCAGCATTTGGGAGGCAGAGGCAGGTGGATCAGCTCAAGTTCCAAGCCAGCCAGGGATACACAGGGAACACACCCCCAAAAAGGACTTTCATGTGATCCAGCTCTTATCAAATAATTGTTTCTACTATATGGAAAAAGCAGATGGTGACCCTGAGAGAGTAGTATATCTGGGTGGAGCTCGAATTTACATATAAGTGTCAAGAATTCCACTTTCATGTGTCAAAGTAAGCACTACCCATCTGTTACAGTTCTGTTGTCAAAAACAGGTTCTGATCCTCACATATGGCCAGACACTTGACCTTTGGGCTGCATTGTCAGGATTGGAAAGCAAGAAAAGCAGACTTGCTGACTGTGACCACTCTTTCAGAACAGAATCAGCAACGTGGTATTTCATACATGTGCTAGAGGTATCTGTGAGCACAATTCAGTAAACTCTTTGAAGAAATGGTGTTAACAGTAAATGGAAATAAAACATACCAAACCCAATTATTCATGCGGAAACACTAAAACGTATTCTCCCATTTGCCTATGACATAAACAAAAAGCTAACATCTGCTCTTACCAGTATGCCCTTCAGTTCATTCACGGCGCTTTCAGAGCCTTTTGAAGAGTCTGGCTACCATTTTAAAAAGGAAAAGAAAACAAAGAAAGAATTACTAAGTCATTTGGTATAAAAATATTAAAGATTTTTTCCATTTTTAATGACATTTAAAAATTTTATTCATCTATTTTGTGTGCATGTGTATGTATGTATCTATGTGTGTGCACATGCATGTCACACAGTACAAACGTGGAGGTCAGGTCCCTACATTGTGGGAGACTTTTTTCTCCTTCTACCACATAGGGAATCCAGCACAAGTCACCAGGCTTGGTGGCAAGTGCCTTTATCCACTGATTCATCTTGCCAGCCCAAACTAAAGCTTTGTATACACTAAGTGGTTGGTGATAAGTACGGCTGTATGCTTTGCATGGGGAGGAGGGGGTAGGTTGTGTGTATGTCTGCATGTCTGCGCAGGTACACGTACCCATGGGCACATGGGGGTCAGAGGAAGATGTCAGATGCCCTCCCCTAAGGCAGCTCTTGACTTTACTTTCTTGAGACAAGGTCTCTTGCCGAGCCTGGAGCTTGCTGTTTTCGGCAACTCTGGAGTCAGCAAACCTCAGTGATCCTCCAGTTTCTGCCCCACCATCCCCAGAGCTAGGGTCACAGCACTATGCAACCATGCTTGGATGGGTGCTGGGCATTCACACTTAAGTCCTTGTGCTCACACAGCAATCTCTCTTACCAGACTAAGCCATCTGCCCAGGCCCCAGCTATATACTTTGTAATCAGTCTTTTTGTTTTTTTTCTTAAGTTTGGAATAAAATTTTAGATGTGCTTGTGCTTCAAGGTGGTCACTAAACAGAAACTCAGCAGGTATATCAAAGCAAAAGACTCAGGCTGCCTTCTGAATATTTTTGTTATCTGGTGGCTAACATCACAGATAGAAAGGACTTAGTAAATATCAGATTTTAAAGGTTTGATTCCAAATTATTCAGGATTAATAGCAAACTGTTCCTACTGGCAGAGTTAGATGTCTGCCAGTAAGGGAGAAGGAGAGAGGACTGTGCAAGCAGAAATCAAGTGTGAGGCCAAAAGCTCTCAAGGCTCTATTAGCTCTAGGCCAGCGAGCTGACAGGGGACAGCCCGTCTTATTCCATGGATTTCACAGGAAGACCAGATCAGGAGAAAACACACCCAGGAAGAGCTCAGCCTATAGAACATTAGCATCCCTAGCTGCCAGAACAACCAAGGGCATCAGAGGACACAGTCCTGCCACCCCATCTCAAGAACAAAGTGAGTTTGAGGAAGGGAGGACTGGGGCACATGGAGAGCACACCCAGTTCTCCTTGGCCACATCAAGAACAAAATAATAAAAGACCAGGGAATCTCTTCCTGTCCACAACACAGAGTCTCTGTGGATCCCTGAGCCACGTGCATGGAGGGCAATCAGTCTGGGCCCTCAAGGAAAAGCATCTCAGGCACGGCCTCTGACCTCCTCTGTGCCACAAAGGACAGAGATGAGAAATCTTGCAAGACACAGTGAGGATAACCTAAGGAATCTCCAGGTCCAGAAAGGAGGTACAGTGAGATTCACTCTCCTCAAGGAACAGGAGGTGGTCAACACTCTGTCCTCCCAAAGACAGCAAAGAACAAGATCCTGTCTCCAGGGCTGGGGAAATGGCTCAGCAGGCAAAAGCACTGCCACCAAGCCTGTCATCCTGAGTCCGATCCCCACACCCCCATGATGGAAGGAGAAAACCAATTCCAGCATGTTGTTCTCTCTCTCTCCCTCTATCTCTCACACACACACACAAAATGGAGTGCTCTCACATACAAATACACTCACAGGAATAAATGTAAAAATAAACAGTTTTTTAAAGACTCCATTTCCATTTTAGAAACTGAAGACAGAGGAAAAACAAGGCTAAGACATTTCTCTTTCATAGCCCAGGTTTTCTGTGAAATGAACATTCCGTCAACAACAGTCCAAAGCTCGAAGACAATAATTCCCACCAGGCCTGTTCTACCTATGATACCAAGAGATTTGGAAAATAGGACATCAAATTAGTATCCTCAAGGCAGGCTTAGTTTTTGCAGGAAAACTGTTCATACAACAATTGTGATTTTTGGACCAATGCCCAACCTAAAGGCACACTCAAAAGTGCGGTCATGCCCTGGCACTGTCCTGTCTGCCAAAGCCTTTGAGAGCCTGGACCACATATTCTTAGATTATGATGTTTTGGGATTGGTGTACTAGGGAAGAGGAACGGACTCAAGCACGCAGTGACCACTTGCGGCAGAGGTTATGGGCCGGGTCGCTCAGATCTACACCCACGCAGTCTGATGGATAGACAGTCAGTGAAAATCCAGCTTCTACTGACTTTTTGCTCAGATGTTTTTCAGCTTTTGCGCTCACAATTAAGTAAAGTGCAGCTGTAGGAAGAAGCAAGCGCAGAAAGTGATATTCTGAAAATGGAAGAGGCACGGAACATTGGTTGCGTATATTTTAAGATGCTTTTAAATATTAACCAATCAATATGTTTCACTCCATTTTCCAAACCCCGCATTTTGAAGCACTCATCTTGACAACAGCCCCATTCAGTCACATAGGGTAAGGGGCAAGCCCCAGCTGCAGAAGAAAAAGTGTGGGGAACCTGGTGGCAATGCCACAGCCTCAAGGCCCACAGCAGACCCATCACTCACTCCCCTGATGCCAGCACCTGAAGCACTCTCAGGACTCTGTATTCTGCCTCCTTTACTTAGCTAGAACCCTGCTTCCAGACCACTGGTTCAGACTGACTCACGAGGCATGGCTGACGGACACTCCTGTTCCCTAGGGTGTAACTCTGCTCTAGGAGGTAAGCAAGGTTTCCCTTTCCAGATCCAACCGACCATGACCACTCCTGTCCTCTCTATCTTACCCGCTGGTGAGCAACTGGCAACTTTAAAGGCACCTCAGAACTTCTACTTAGCAGTTATGACACTGTCAAGAAGTTAAAGAGAAGTAGCCTTGAGGCTGGGGAGACGGCTCAGTAAAGTGCCTGCCTTGCAAACATGAGGACTTGAGTTTGATCCCCAGAACCCACACTACAATCTCAGCTCTGGGGAGTAAAAGAAAAATCCCTGGGGTTCACTGGTCAACCAGCCTAACCATCAAGCTCCAGGCCAGTGAGACACCCTGTCCCAAATAAATGAGGTGGACAACATCCTAAGGCGCAATAGTGAGGTTGTCTGCAGTCCCTCTCCCCATGCCACATGCAGCCACATGCACATATGTACTGCACACACGTGCACACAGACAGACACATGCACAACAATCTTGAAAAAAAAAAGCAAATCCTAAAGTATGATGAATAAAGAAGGAAAGAAGTCTGTCCATATCTAACTGGTGAATGGAAAGAAAGAACTTTTTTCAAGAGAAATTTCAGAAACTATTACTGGACCTACATGAATGTGACAGCGAGAAGGAACGAGGAAGACCTGCACTGAACTCGCAGCACGAATCCCCGTGCTGTGCTAGTCAGGAGGCAGCTGCCGGCATACGGCATCTTAGCCCAGCAGTGCTATACTGCCTTAGTTCTCTCCACCTGGTCTTCTGTGACTCCCCCACCAGAACCAAAGGCAAGGATGCTCTCTGTGGCTTACCATTTTATCCCCAGAACCCGTGGCAGTTCTTGGCGGTAAGACAAACACACACACATACATACAAAAAATCAACCCAGTACTTGTTGAGTGAATATTCAACAGAATCACAAAAGAAAACCAGGAATCAAAGAAAGAAAGGAACTAGCAAGCACTGAGGTGGTGACATGACAGCTCACTTCTCACTGAGGCTCCTCAGGTCACACAGGCCTGGGAACAGGCTCACACGGAAGTGAAGGTTTTTTTGGACACGATAGCCTTTTCTTAAACCTTGGCAGTCAGTCTTGGTGCAGCTTTCATCAAATTTCAAACATCTACATTAAAAGGAGAAGGACGCGTCCAGACAGAAGACGAGCACGCATCTGCTTACCTTTGACTTCAGTCTGGATGTCTGGTTCACTGGTCTGAGATGAACTCCCTTTTTAATCCTATCCATCATCTCTTCCACTGCTTGCCTCTTTAGGTCTGTGACTTCCTCAGCTGTTGGAAGAACACAAAAAGCAATCCTCTTAGGTTGCAGGAAAACAGCTAATTCCTCGTTCTGGTGACGTGGGGAGACTGTGCTGTGTAATTAATCACAATCATTTTTCAGTCACAGAACAATAATTCACTGCGGTTAACAGCTACTAGGTGGAAACACATTAAATAGTGTATTTTTAAATGATAAAAGAATTTTATCAGAACGCTAAGAATTACAATAACCAAGGTCAAGTCTGCAGCACAGAAATCGATGCTGCCCCATCTTTGAGAAACAAAATAGATTCTGTTCATTCATTAACACAAGAATGCATATATGGTATATGCCTGGGTGTGTGTGCCTCTGTGCATATGTGCAGAAGCCTGAGGAATATGCTGGATGTCCTGTATTATCACTTCCTACCTTATTTCTTTGAGACAAGGTCTCTCCTAAACCTGGGGCCAGCAAACTCCACGGATCCTCTTTTCTCTGTCCCTCAGCTCCTACCTCTGCCTCACACAGATGGGATTACAAGCACAAGTACCACCATGCCCAGAGTTTATGTGGGTGCTAGAGATCTGAACTCACATCCTCATGCTTGTACAGCAAGTACTCTTACCCACTGAGACATCTCTCCAGCCTCCTTTTAAAATGCAACTTTATAGGATTGGGGAGATGGCTCAGTGGTTAAGAGTACTAGCTGCTCTTACAGAGGACCAGGTTCAATTTCCAGCACCCTCATGGCAGCTGACTATTATCCATAACTCCAGTTTCAGGGGAATTTAACACCCTCTTCTGACCTCCACAGGCATTGCATGACACAGGTACATTTACATACATGCAGGCAATATACTTATACACAAAAAAAACCTAATAAATAAAATATCTTAAAAAAGCAACTTTGTTCCTTTCCCAATTATTAATCTTTTCCTTAAGATGTTTTTATGTTAGAATATATTCTATGTCAGGAGCTAGAGAGATGGCTCAGTAGTTAAGAGCACTGTCTGCTCTTGCAGAGGACCCAGGTTCAATTAGCAGCACCCACATGGCAGCTGACTACTGTCTATAACTCCAGTTCCAGGGAACCTGACTCCTTCTTTGGACCTCCATGGGCACTGCAGGACATGGATGCACTTACACACATGCAGGAATACACTCATACACATAAAATTAAATAAATAAATAAATAAATAAAACATTTTTTTAAAAAAGAATATATTCTATGTCAAAAAAAGCTGACCACACTTTTTCTGAAAGAAATCAAAGAGATATTTTCCTTGCTAGAAAAAAAAATCCATAGTTAAGAGATGAACAAGAAATAGGTAAAATGTGTTTTTATACTGCAGTCTTTTGTTTGGGAATTACACAGAAAGAAAACATTTAAGTACATCCTTTCAAGTCTTTTTAAATTATCCATGTTAAAAAAGAAAACACACATCTGGCAATAACTGAAATAATTAAATGTGATTACGAATTTCAACATTCAGGGTGGAAATGCAGCTCAGGGGAAAACACCTAGAATGCATGACAAAACCACCTATCTACTGTCTAACTTCATGCTGTGTGTGTGTATGCATCTGTATGCATGTGTTTGTATGTGTCTGTGTATGCATGTGTCTGTGTGCATGTATGTATGTTGCATTGCATGGTATGTGTGTGTGGTTGCATGCATGAAGAGGCCAGAGCAGGACGGCAGGTGTTTTCCTCTATTGCTGTGTATCTTACTGATTCTCTCACTAAACTTGAAGCTTGCTGTTGTGGAGTGGGTGATCAGGAAGCTCTTGGGATTTACTTGTCTCTGTCCTGGCAATGCTGAGGTTACAGGCACTTGAGACCATGCCTGGTGCTTTCTTTTAATATAGCTGCTAGGAACTTGAACTCAGTTCCTCATGATTGCAAAATGAGCACTCTTACCAACTGTGCCACCTTCTTAGCCCCTACTGTCTAACCTTAACCTTGCTTCGCTGCAAAACCAAATCAATAAAGCTGGTGAGATGTATAGCAATTAGACAATTGGGACTGAGTTAAACTTCAACCTGTTGATCAGAATAAACTTACTTTTCTCAAAGAATAGCTTGACCAAAGACTCAGAACACTTATCACTATTAATGTGCCCCTAGACCTTGTATTCACCTCCACTGAACTCACTTCAGCCAATATATCTAAGTTTAATGATCCATAAAGGCCTTCTCATTCACATGTTTAGTAGATCACATATTACCTGACATGTGTATCTACCTACTGACTCTGAAGTCTGGACTATTTACCTATTGTACTTTTACTGTTTGAGTAAAAATGACTAAGCCTCCAAAGGCTTCAAGATGGAAAAGACCACAAGTGAATGCCAAAATTAGCACTAGTGTCAGGATTTGCACTAAAGAGGCCGAACTCATGACTTCCCTCCTGAGGAGACCTCACATGGTCCCTGAGGAGCTATGCCTTATCTATGAGTGCCTAAGGGAGAGAGTCTGGAGACTTCTATTAGCCTCACCTCTGTAATACCAATGGCAGGTCACTGCTCCGTTCACAGTGTAATCTGACTTTCCAGAACATTCTGTCATCCTCAGAAGTTATTGAAAAGCTGAGAATTAAAACATCTCAATATCTAATATGTCTCATCCAAAAGTCAAAGAAGCACCTTTTGCCACGTGTCTTTGGTATTTTTCTCACTGCTGTGACAAGAGCAACTTAAGGGAGGAAGAGTTTATTCTGGCTCAGTTTGAGCGAGCAGTCTATCACAGCAGGGAAGGTGTGGCCACTGGTCACTGCGCACCCTCAGCCAGGAAGTCTGGGATGAATGCTGGTGCTCAGCCTGCCTTCTCTGTTCTAGGTAACCCAGACCCTGGGCCATGGAATGGTACTGCCCACATTTAGGGTGGGTCTTCCCACCCCAGTTAATCTAAGCCAGAAACTCCCTCACATGGCCAGAGGTTGTCTCCTAGATGACTCTAGATCCTGTCTAGCTGACCACCAGTTTCAACCATCAAAGCAGGCAACACAGGAAACATAAGTTCCCAAAGTAAAAACTCATGTACCAGTAGGTGAAAAATGAGACCTCCTCTGGGCTAAGCAGCCATGTGCCCTAAAGCAGCATTTTTCGGGGAAGGGTGTCAGCTCCTTCTGATGTCTCACAAATATCGGCAAGGGGATAGGCAAGAAATCCACTCACTCATTCACTCCCTCCCTCGACGGTTGAGTATCGACTGTACCACACAGTGCTTTCACTGACACTGCTCAAAAGGAGGGGAGATAAACCTGGGTCTTCCATTTAAACACCTGGCATGGTGGGTTGGATTTATTCCTGGGAACCGAGAAAACAGCTTCAAAACACATTTGTGTAGGTTGTTGTTTTTTGTTATTTTCTAGAAAGGCTGCCATTTTGAGAAAAACTAGGAAGAGCTGCCTGGCGAAAGGAACACCGCCTACAAACAGATTAGCACTCTGCAAGGAATGACTGAAACCCAATTAAATGCACCATACAAAAACTAATTAAGGCAGACAGATGGAGAATTACGGTCCACACCATTCAAATCTGCTACAGCATCTAACAGCAGGAATTTAAAGTAGTCCTTTAGATTTGCTTGCCAGAATCATAGTGATAATTCAGAGAAGTGCGCTATCTGTATTGTGTACAGATTATAAACCAGGCTTTAATTTCTCAGTCTGTTTTTCAAATGTAAAGGCTTAATTGGTCTTAAGGAAAGGAAATCACTCTTATCAGATTCCCTGCTCGGGCGCAATACAAGGGCAATGCTGGGCTAGCTGAACAAGCTTTCTCCCTCTTGCCGACCCTGTTTTTTGAAAGAGCAAAAAGCAATCTATATGAACTTCTGAACTATTAAGCAGTTCTAATAAACTGGCAAGAATCACCTACGGGGCGCTCGTGGTATGTTTTGTAATTCTTTCTGCAATCACACAGTGGGTAATTGTCTCACAAAAGCATGTAATCAGGGGGACAATGGAAATATGCAGGATGCTGGAGATTAAAGAAAAGGGACAAATGAAGACAACAGGTCTAATGTTATTGAACTGCCACGGGAAAATAAAATCAAAGGCTCTTTGAGTTTGTGCTTCAAGGTCAGTCTTGGATCAGAAAGCTACATGTAATTAATTGGGGCTTAAATTTTAAGACTCACTTGAAAAATAACTTAGCTCTTAAAAAAAGAGAGCGAGACCCACTGATGAAATCATCACCTTATTAATCAAATCTCCTGTTGTTACTCTGAAGAAACAACATTTCTTTATACTTCTGTTTTGCTAAAATTATTTAAAGAAGGCATTAAAAAACAAACTACTAAATATCACCATAATTAAAAAATATCCCAAGAACATACAAGTTTAAATCTGACCTAATGTCATAAAGTTAAAGAAATTCCTTCACTATAATATAGCGAGAACCTCCAGAACGAGGACTCTCCTTGCCTCTCTCAAAGGAACATTGTAAAGCAGGGTGTTGCAGATAGAGCTCAGTGGGTAAGAGCACTTGCTGTGCAAGCATGAGGACCTGAGTTCAAATGCAAAGTACCCATGTAAAAAACTGAGCATGGCTGTGACTGCCTATAACTCCAGTACATGTGTGTGTTGGGAGGGGGCGGTCCCCACAAACAAGAAGATCACAGGAGCTTGCTGGCTGCCAGTCTAGCCCCAGGTTGAGTGAGAGACCCTGTCTTAAGGGAATAAGGTAGAAAATGACAGAGCACGAAACCCAACGTCCTCTTCTGGCCTCTGAGCACACACAGGACACGTGCGCGAGCACACACACACACACACACACATACGCGTGTACAAACATTAACCACACATACAGTAGCAGCAGCAGCAGCAGCAGCAGCAGCAGCAGCAGCAGCAGCAGCAGCAGCAGCAGCAGCAGCGTTTACTCAGAGGGCTGACTGGAATACCCAGAAATGACTTAAAACACCAAAGTCCACACTGGAAGCTGGGAGCAGGCCATTAAATCCTTAAGCAATGAAATTTAAGGCAAAATGCTAAAGAACACAGGTGTCCTAGTTAGCTTTAACTGTCAACTTGACAGTCTAGAGTCATCTGAGAAGTGAGTCTCAACTGACGGATTTCCCAGATCAGACTGGCTTGTGGGCATGTCTACGTGGGATTATCTTGATTGTTAACTGATGGAAGAGGGCCCAGTCCACTGTGAGTGGCACCATTTCTGGGCAAATGGTCCTGGGCTGTTAAACCTGAGCCTGGGTAACTGATATTAATATCAGTAAATGGGGAGGTGGAGGCTGATCCTGGAACACTCAGCATGGACGGATGCAGAATTCCAACAGCACCTTGCAGAGAAGGCTCTAACTACAGCAGCAACTGGAAGGCGATTCTAGATGAAGGTCACACAGGAATTGGTATATAGCAGGCCAGATAGTGTCCCAGTCAGACAGCAGAGTAGATACAATGAGAAATGAAGAGGAAGCAAGAGCCGAGGACCACTGATAAGCAGAATACAGAATGTGAGTTCTAATCTGATGAAGTGAAAAGCACACAATGTCCTAAGACATGGGCTGACACAATCTGACCTACAACCTGAGAAAGTCACATTGCCAGGGAGATTCAAACAGCTAGCTCAGAGCGGGAAGGAAGATTGAGAAGAACGTTACACAAATGTGGACTTGACCAGCCAAGTTCAGGGGGCTTTGTAACAGTATTGAGTGACCTTGTTGAGTCTCAGTCAGGTTCCACAATGTGCAGGCAAAAGGGACCAAGGACTGGCTCAGTTTCAAGACTCTGCTCCTCGTGGCTGTTATGCACTTAGTGCTGCCAACAGCTCTGCACACAGGCTCTGCATCAGCTACCCTGTGTGTCTGCTTGGTGACTAGGCTCTTCTCCTTCTGATCCATCTCCTCACACAGTCCTCTAGACCTCCATTTCTGGTGGTTCCCAGAGGGCTGTGCATTGGATCTCCTCACTAGCTCTGAATCTATCCACCTTCCTATCTGGACAGCTGCCTACCTGGTCTGAGCTTCCTGGTCTACAGCGGTAACATCTTCTGCTTGCCTGCCATGTCTCTCCTCATCTACTCTTGTCTTCCTGTACCCACACAGCAGCCAGAGCAATTTTTACAAAAGATAAATGTCACTGTATTCCTGCTTCAAACTTCTACTGCTCTAAGAAACCCCAGAACCTTGGTCCCAGCTTCCGGAACATGGCCCAACTCACCTCTCAGTCCTATTTCCGTGCTCCTGAGTTGGAGACATGGCACTGTTCTTTAAGTTTCCTGATACATAAAGTTCTTTCCCTGCTTCAGACCTTTGAACCTACCCCTCTGCTGTGTGGGTGGCTTTGACCCCAAATATGCCTCTCCTGATGTTCCAAATCCATGGCCACTCAACTTGAACGCCACCTTCTGATTCCAGAAGTCCACCGTCAGAATCTCTTAGAATGCTCTTCCTCCACAGAATTTTCCAACAACTGCACTAAACAATTCCACATTTACGTGGCTGGTTTCTGTTTACATCAGGTCTAATGACACAAGAATGTGGCTGCAGTGTCTTGTCTTTCCAGCACACAGCTCACTTGCTATCACTGTTAAGAAGTCTTCCCCCAGATCTCCCATTTGGAACTGCTCCCTCCCCCTTATTCCCCCAAGCCTGTTCCTTGATGAAAGTCCAATTCTTAACACGTTCTCCATTTTATCTTCTCTCAGCAGTAAACTACAGGAAGGTAATATCAGCTACCTAGTTCTGTCTGGTAGTTCTTTTTTTAAAAAAGATTTTATTTATTGTTATGTCATACGTATGAATGTTTTGCAAGCACGTATGTAAGTATACCACATGTGTGCTTCGTGCCTGCAGGGCCCAGAAGAAGGGATCAGATCCCCTGGAACTAGAGTTATGGTCAGGTGTTATCCACCATGTGGGTGCTGGGAACTAAATTGAAGTCCTCTGCAAGAGCAGACAGTGCTCCTAACCACTGAGCCATCTCTCCAGCTCCCTGGTAGCTGCTCTTTACTCATCTCTTCCAACAACTGTCCAGAGTCAAAGAGCTCAAAAGATATGTGAATCCTTGAAAAGTTGTCCATCATCAACTCCTTACAAGAAAGCAAAGAGCTATGACACTTACTTGTTTCTGGCTGAGTTGCCTTTTCTTTCTTAGCACCACTGCCACTGGGGTGGGATCGCTTCCGGATCATGGACATGAGGGATCTTTGGGAAGAAGACAAAGATCAGAAAGAGATTATAGGCCGCCTTATTGTCCAACAGATAAAAATAAGTAGATTCAAAATAGTCAGTAAAACCCAGCCCCCTGAGGTTGCTTGAATGCTGTGTAACTGGGATTGAAGCAGCCTACCTTCCACTTTGGGTGATATATTTTTTCATCACTCTACAGAAATGAAAGAGAGTCTATCCTTTTCTGTGGACACAGAAGATTTTCGATGCATGCACACAGAGTGCAGAAATACATATGCACAAAATCTAGGAAGTATATTTCAAAGCCAAGGAAGGATGAAAGAAACAGTAGATGCTCGATGTGCAGAAGTGTCAGCACAGAGCTGGGAATGTGGCTCGGCAGCAGAGTTCCTGCCTAGCATGTGTGAGCCCCGAGTACAATCCCCAACGGAGCAGTGTGTGTCTTCAGTAAACAACAAGCATGAATGTGCAAGATGCAGACCAAGTGCCTGGGGCTCAAGTGTATCTAGATCACTGTCTCTCTAGACCATGATTTTTCTGTTTTTGTTTTTTGAGACAAGGTCTCTTTGTAGCCCCAGATGACCTGGAACTTGCTATGTAGATCAGGCTGGCCTTGATCTTAGAGAGAGCTGTCTCCTCCGCCTCCTGAACATTGGGATAAAAGGTGTTTCTCACCACACTCAGTCATCCCATATTTTTTTAAAATTGCACATAAAATCCAAATTATGACAAACTGGACCACAGTAAAGATTTTTAAATCTATGTGAATTAAAATATACTATGAGAATAAAAAGACAAATGAGCTAATAAATAAAGGATTCTACACATCAATGAAAAACAACCCAATAAAAAAATGGATAAAATCTTGAAACGCAATAAAGCATGATGTCCAGGTCTCCAATACACAAACAGAAGGGGTGCTTGACTTTCTTAATTATCATGGGTCAAGTCCACAGGACTCACTCACAAAACCCTCAAAATAACTGAAGTCTGAAGCCATTGACCGATGGGGCTGAGGAATTCTCAAACTGAAGACACATAGAAATTGGCAGTTCCACTGCGGAAAACTGGTTTTATCTTGTGGAATGGAAGACAGCTGTAGCCCATGAGCTGGTGATTCCACGATTGCCTGCCTATCTTACAGAAACACAAGTGCTTGTGTACTAGATACATGTGCAAACCATTTCACATCAAATCTCTACCACTGCCCTGAACTGGGAATATACTGCAAATGCCTGTTAACATCACAGTGGATAAGTAGGTTCTGAGAGATGTGTAAGTTGAGTGGGACTCAACTTCAACTGCACGTGTAACATCTAGAACCTTCTAGAATAATGTAGAGTGAGAAGTACAAGACACAAAAGATACAGGAATAGATACAGTTATAGAAAGTTCAGAAACAGACCATAAAGATGCTTAGAGTAGTGTGGGGGCTGCTAGGGCTCAGAACACGATACTCCAAAGTACAGAATGTTGGCATGCTGGCATCTAAACTGAAGATACCCTAAGTCCCTTTATGCCCTCTTGCCCTCCCATCTTCCATCTCTTATTCTCTCAGAAGCCAGAACTCTTTTGCCTCAGGGCAGACCACAGAATGAGAAGTTTTACTCTGACCAGGTTGCCTTTCTGCATACGCGCTGGCCACACACAATCTCCCCTGATCCACCTTGTCTGAAGGCAGATCATTAGACCCTTGTTCCAGAGGATCTCGCCTCATACCTCAGAGGAAGGAATGCTACAGAGAGGCTAGAAGAATCTGAACCCAGGTCTCCCAGGTTCCCTGAGTCTTTTAACATTACTATTAGTATATACTCTTTGTCTAACAGCATCCTACGTAATTGTCACCAAATCTTGGCATGAAGTTTTCCTTGGTTCTTTGGTCCTTCACCCTGAAGACTCCTGTGCCACTTACAACTGCTGTGTAAAGTGGTTGTGCTTTGAGGGACCTGGCAGTTAAAAGCACTTGCTGTTCTTATAGAAGACCTGGATTTGATTCCCAGCAACACGGTAGTTCACAACCATCTGTAACTCCAGCTCCAGGGAATCCACCTTCTTCTGCTGGCCTCTGCAGATTCCAGTCATGTATGTGGTATAACGCATACATGCAGGTAAACATTCATACACATAAAACAAAAATAAAGAAATCTTTTTTTTTTTAAGTTGTCATGTTTTTACCCTGTTAGCCTTTTTTTGTAGGTGCATCAGCTATGAGCTTTGTGACACACATTTAGGTAGGAAAAATCTTTTTTAATGCAGGGAAATTATTACTAGAAAAGTCAACAGTGACCAGAAAGGGAGGCAGCTGTGGTTGAGAGAGGACCTACACATACCAGCGTCATTCTGTTCCTTCATTTGTGGAGTGACTTTGATATGGATACTAATTTCATTTCATTTTTAAATCACATGTAAGTTTGCACATTTCTGCTTATATAACATTTCTTCATAAAATGTTTACCAAAGGCCCAGTGACATGATGGTTCTGTGGGTAAAAGTGCTTGTGGCCTAAGCTTGATAATTTGAGTTCTTACACTACAGTCCATGGTAGAAGAAGAAAACCAACTCCCAAAAGTTTCCCAATGACCTCCACATGTGCATCATGGCACACACATGTACACACACACAATAATAAGTAAAATTTAAAATAAAAGTCTACCAAGAAGGAATGAAAAATAAATTTCAGCTACAAGATAATGTCCCTCTGCGGTAAGTTCTAAATTGACAGAATGCAAGCCCTAAGGAAGGTGGACTGGGAAGCTCAGCGTGGAAAACAAATATGCAAAGAAAACATTTAGAAAAAGGACAGGGTGACTGTGTAGACACATGCCTGTTCTGAGGACAGACCAATGTTGCTGTCTTTTCTAGTGCTGGGGATCAAATCCAGGACCTCACACACGCCAGGCAAGCATTCTCCCCTTGAGTTACATTAGCCCCAATGTTACTTAATTATACAATGTTTTAGACTTTTTTTTTTCTTTTCACTTCTACCTTGGCCCTATTAATGAATCCTGCTTTTTCTTAAGATTACCGAACACTCTAGGTGATATGGTAAAAGACTAGTCAAAAGCAGTCCCCGTGGCATCTCCACCAATTTATATAGAAGTTTGAAAAAACTCCACATTTTTATTCCTGATGTTGTAAGGGATAAAGTATTGTAAACTTCATTTTTATTCTCCCATGCTGGCTGCCAGGGGGAGTCAAGTCTGCTTGTCAGCACAGGGGTCAGGGTGGGACGGGAGGTTCTCGCCACACAGAGGCTGCCTTTCACCTGATGCCACGCTTTTGAACAACCTCATCTCTGGGTGCTCTGAGAGTCTTACTGTATGCAAAGATAAGGAAGGAACCTATTGGTAGTGCTTGGACTATTTACATCTATTTGCACACATAAAACAAGAATACATGTTCATTATTGCAAATCACCTAAGTGGAGAAGAAATGTTAGCTTAAAGCCTATGTTGCTGACCTATGGAACCCACAGGAGAATCTGTCATATTAAGAAAGGAAAAACTATCAAGGTAGGGTTTACAGTATTGAGTAAATATATGGGATGGGGGCTGTACAACAGGCAAAATGACTAGAACAAAACATCTGGGAACAGCTCCAAAGCTTTCACTGTCTCACCATACCATCAATTCAACTGAATGGATAAAAGCTTAAAGCAACTGTCTCCCCAAGATGGAACAATTCAGTGGTGAGTTTTCATCCTGCATTTCTTCAAGAAGCGTTCAAATGTCAGTTTGACTGGGCTACAGAGTGCTCAGATATGTGACCAAACATTATTACAGATGTTTATGTGGGTGTTTTAGATGTGGCTAACATATAAGTCCATAGATTATGGAAAGAAGAATGCCCTCCCAGATGTGAGTGGGCCTCATCTACTCAGTTGAAAGCCTAATGTGAACAAAGACAGGCAGCCAACATCAACAAGGAAGAATTTATTCTGTTCCTCTGCCTTCAAACTGAAATATAAGCTTTTTTTTTTTTTCCTGCTTTTGAACTTGATCAGCTACACACACTGCTTCCTGGGTGTCTAGGCAGCCAGCCTTCAGAATGGAGTTATACCACAGGTTTTCAGGCCTCTGGATTCAGCCTGGAATTACATCTAGCATCTCTCCTAGGTACACTTTATAGATCTTGGGACTTATTAGTCCCCTGTTGAGTCAATTCCCTGTAATGAATCTACAGAGTCACGGGCCACATAACAACAGCTCAAAGATGGTCACATATATAACAGTGGTCCCAGCGGTCCCAGAAGAGTCTGTCATCTTGTAACTTGACAGACAGCTTAATCTGTGTAAGTATAGACGATGATATTCACGTAATGGAGTAGTCAACCCATTTCTCAGATGTATCCCCATGGTTAACCAACACAAGACTGTGTTCATATGCATCCATCTTTATCTCCATACACATCCTGTGGGCTCTGTCTAACTAAAGAATCCTTCCCTCTCCCTGATCTCCCTCCCAATGAACTACACTGCCCTGTCTCCCTTCTCCAGTAAAATGTGGCCCAGTTACAACTCCTTCCTCTTTCCTCTCAGATATCTGTCCTCTAGGTCAAGGAGTGAGAAGAGAGAAAAAAAAAAAGAAGCAACAAAGCCACTAGAGAAGCCACAGGCTCATGTCCTGTCCCCACCTCTGCCACTTTTGTTTCTAACTACAATCTATGTTAGAATAAAACAAATGGCTCTGGAAGCAAGTTAGAAAACCATGGGTGGTGGTGGTTCAATGTCCATGGGAATGCAACAGATATGCAAATATGTCTTTGACAAGAAAGTATTTTCCATCAAAAAATTTTTTTCTGAAAAGTTCTACTATTTAAACTCTGCTTAAAAGCCATTCATATGATTCAATGAAATTTTTCTTTGAAGAGTCTTAAAAAGGAGTTCATGGTTGTGACATCTATAGTCTTGATTCTTATATTCATTTCTCAGTAGAACTGTAAAGTGTTCTTTGGGGGAGAAATTCTATTTAGGTTGTACTTTAAATTCTAGGGGCTCTCAGCATTTCCAAAGCTAAAAATTAAAGCCAACAGCAAGACTGTAATTGCTTTTTAATAGTTCTCCCTTCTCATAGATGTGACCTTTCTTATCAGCTCAAAATTCTAGACCTCAGAGAAAGATCAAAGTGACGAATTTCCCATTTTAAATGTCACCTTCAGAATATCTCCTATAGATTCAGCTACCCAGGAGAGAGAGAATTGAAAATACCTGAAATTCTTTCAATTGATTCTTGGACCCAATCACGTGTAAAAATTATTTAACCTTAACTACTTCAATGGCTTAAAGTAGATTATGTCATACCTGACTCAGTAAGGAAAAGTAATGAGACTCTTTTTCAAAAGCAAAGTCCCATTTCCACAGTCGTGTGGGAGGAACACACTACATTCTATTCAGATGAATCAGTTAAGGTGCAAAGCAGGAATAAATGGCTTCTCTGTGTGAGAGGATTAAACAAATCACATGAGTTAATGAAAGCTAACACTTCTAGCAAAAGTTTAATGCCATTTGCTCAAGAATCAATTTTTCAAAGGCAGCTAACATCATGACACGAAGAGGTAGGTAGGTTGTCACTCAAACAAGTACCCCATCCTCTGATTCTGGATGGGGGAAAACAGAACCACAAGAAAGCAAAATGCCATTCCAGATCTCTCTAGAAGCACTGAAGGCAAGGGGGCTTCAGAAGTGAACTCCTAGATTCTCTCCCCCAGAACTTCAACATTATTTTTAATTCTGGAAGGTTCCACTCTCAGAATTACTAAAGGCTTAACTGTGAAGATAGAGATAAAGATAATTAGCACTTTTAGTTTAATTACCAGTTTGCAACAATTAGTACGTTCAAGCTTTAACTTAGGACTTTTGAAAATGAATAAACTAGAGCCTTCAAATCAAACCAGGAAGAGAAAAGGCATAAGCCATTATGGAGACAGTGAAATTCCTGGGTCTTAAGAGTTGAAGGAAATCCCAGTGTCAGAAAGTGAAATTATAAAATGAGAAGTCTCTAAGATGGAAAACAAGAATGTCCAGTTCCCAAGTTTTGGAACACTCCCACAGAATTTCAAGTACTACAACAGAAGGCCACATAGGCCACAAGAAGTACCTTGAAAGATGCTTTCTAAGACCCACACTATATGCATTACAAGAATAGGGTTAAAACATTGATCTTCAAGAAAGGTTCTGATACATTTTATTGCCCCTCTAATGAGGAACCTATAATGGTATTGAAAAGACAAGGAAGGGGCTAGGATATAGCTGAGTTGCTAGAGCATGTGTCTAGCTTGCATGAAGTCCTGGGTTTGATTCCCTGCACTGCATAAACTGGGCATAACGGCACATGCTTGTAATCCCATCACTGGCACTGGGGAAGTGGAGGATGAGAAATTCGAGGACATCCTCAGCTACAGAGTGAGTTCAAGGCCAGCCTGGGATACTTGAGACTGTCTCAGAAAGTATAGATTAGCATGATGATCAGAGTCAAGGACATAAGTAAACTGGTAGCAGCTCGGTCCTCTGCTGGCACTTACCGGATAGGGTTGGGGGGTGGAGGCGGGAGTGGCGGGGGTGGAGGAGGTGGGGGAGGCACAGAATTCTCCGACTGATTCACTCGCTTCTGGAGTTCATCCACTGTACGGGGAGCAAGCAGAGAGAGCTGAAATAAACAACTACACATTGTTCACACAAGTAATAGAAAAGCACAGCCTCTTTGAAAATCAATGATTACGGCATACATAGAAATTTCCATAGGAAATGGCAGACTTTTCAAACGTTTTGTTATTTGGTCTATCACTAACACTGAAGAAGGGCTTTCCATCTGTTAAAAGACACTGCAGTTATTTTCCTGTGTAGACAAGTATGGAAACGAAAGGAGAATTCAAGACAATGGCTAATGGGTGGGAAGTAAGATTGAGTAGGCTGAAGAACTATTTGTAACAATGGAGAATACTACTCAAACACTAAGAAACTGTTAACACTAGACTTTAAAAGCTTATGGACCTCTAAGAGCTAATTTTAAAAATGGCATTTTGTAATGAATTTTAATAGATGCATATTTCTCTCCTACGCTTAATTTCCTTCAAAACCAGCAAATACTGGAGTCCTTGATTTTAACTAGACCCACATTCCTAAATGATAGAAAATTTCTGTTCTTTGGAGAAATGTAATTTATTCATTCAAGTCACCAATAAGACAGGCATTTATTAAGCACCAACAATGTGGATGGGCCTGTGTACAGTGCTGGGACACAGCACAGTCCTTGACATTAAGGAGCTCAATCTCAATTTATATCACAGGGCTGGAAGTGTAGCTCAGTGGTAGAGCTCTTACCCACAAGGCATAAAGCCCTGGGTTCAATCCTTGGTATCACGAAAAGAAAGAAAAAGATACTAGGGCTAATCAGTGACAGGTACTAAATACTGTCTGCACATTGGGAGCACTTGCTTTGGAACTCACCATTTCGGCTAGCATACATGGCCAGCAAGATCCCAGGGTCCACCTGACTCCACCCCTACCCATCCCAACATTAGGATTTCAGGTGTATGCCACCACATCTGAGTTTTACATGGGTGTTGGGGATCTGAACTTAGTTTTCATGTGTGTACACCAAGCACTTTACACACTAAGCCATCTTACCAGCCCTCTTACCTTTTTCCCCCCATTTTTATGAGACCAGGTCTCATATAGCCAAGCTAATTTCAAACTTGCAATATAGCAAAGGATGACCTTGAAACCTGATCCTTCTACCTCTACCTCCCAAGTGCTGAGATTACATTCATGTGTCATCAGACCTAGTAAAGCATGGTTTCTTTTCTTCTGTATTTATTTTTATTTTATGTACATGAGTGTTTGCCTATAGGTAAGTATATACACCATGTGTATACAGTGCCCATGGAGGCCAGAAGAGGGCATTGGATTCCCTGGAGTTGAAGTTACAGAAGGTTGTTAGCCACCATGTGGGAGCTTGGAATGGAACCTCGGTCCTCTGTAAGAATAAGCCAGTGCTCCTAACTGCTGAGTCACCTCTCCAGGCCTTCTTCTGTACTTCTCATTGTATTCTATGATAGGACTGGGCACAAACAACGAATTCTAGATAAATGAATTCAAATTAGAATCTCAAATATATCTAAGGTCTGCCATGCCCACTACTATAAAGATGGCTTTGGCTATATGCCATTCTGATAGTCACTAAAAGAATGGAACATTTCTTAACTTTTGCATTGATTTTTTTTTAAAAAAAGAAAACTGTAATGAGTTTTCATTGTAAATTTCTTAAAAAGCATTGAATGTCTTTGAAAGGAAAAAAGCCTACATGGTTCTTCTGCACAGATTTCAAAATTCTAGTATAAAATTAATGGAAAATATTTGAGGTGAATATTGAGGCTGTTATAAAGGGAAACATACCTGCCTTCTTAAATTACCCACCTCCTCACAGAGACTTAGACTTCCCCTGCGTTGTAATCCAGCTCACACACTTCTGCAAGCCTTCCAGCACTGAATGAATAAATCCTTTGATTTAAGCATCCCTGGTGTTTTAAAAGTTTTTCCATTTAATATATATATTGTTGCCCATTTCATTGTTAGGTGTGGCATTGAAAGTATTATTTCATATGTATAATTAGACCCCAAAGATGAAGGGCACATGAACACTGAAGACAAAGGTATTATTTAAAAAAAAAAAAAAGAATTTAATTCTTTTTGAAAAAGCACTTCAAAATGAACAGAATAAAATAAGCGCTTAATGAACTCTCCTCTCTAAAGCTGGAGAACAGCTGACACTTCTGGTCTTCCCATGCTAATGGCATCTCTGGGTCTGAAGAAGGAAGCTGACAAAGGCTCTATGCCCCCAAAATAAGTTGTAATATTTAGGACTCAGTGACAGAGACTGGTCTGCTGAACTGCAACAGTTAGCAATGCAGAAATTTAAAACAAATATGAGGTTTGGGAAGAAAGTTCAGTTAATGTCCTTGCTGTACAAACATGAGGATTCACCTTGGACCTCCTAGAATGGACTGAAAAAGCTGGGTGTGGTGGCATATGCTTGTAATCTCAGCTCTGTCCAAGTAGAGACAGGCAGTAGATCCCTCAGGTCGACTGGTCATCAAGTCTAACTTATTGGATCTGACAGTCCCAGAACCTCTGTGAGTTTGAAGTTAGTCTAGGCTACATAGAAAGTTCCAGGCCAGCCAGGGCTAAACAGTGAGACCCTGTCTCAAACAAACAAACAAACAAAAAGCCAGGTGTTTTGGTGCACCTTTAGTCCCAGCATTTGGGAGGCAGAGGGAGGTGGAGCTCTGTCAGATCCAAGCCATCTTGGTCTACAGAGTGAATTTTAGTTCACCTAGGACTACAGAGAAGCCCTGTTTCTAAATTAATTAATTAACTAAAAATTTTAAAAAATTAAAACCAAACCAAACAAAACAAAACCAAGGTGGCAGCTCCTAAGGAATGACACCTAAAGTTGACCACACACACACTCACACACGCACACACACATTAATCAATAAATGTGGGTGTTTCTCTACGGTACTCATACTAACTACACAGCAGGCTTTGTCGTGGGAATGAGAGAGGGAGGCTCTCAGAGCTTTTACCGGAATGCTTTAAGTTTCTGGCCTTCTCCTCGGAGCTCTGGTATTTCAGTTCCAGCTCTTTCTTGTCTTCTTCTAGAAGCTCCAGCTGCTGCTTCAGGTTGTGGATCTCTTTGTGCAAGGCTTCATTTTCCAGTTGCTCCTCCAGCTCTTTGACCTGTAGGTTTTACACAGTTTGAATAGGGTGGCAGGTTTTCCTTTGTCAATGGGAAGGAGGAAGAATGAATATTCTCATTTAACTCCCGTATCACACCAGAAAGGCTCCAATGTCTTTGCAAAAATCGTGTGAATTTTTCATGGAAATTCTGGGTATAAATATCTCATTTACTATCAGTTTTAATAGGGAGTTACTTACAGATCAGAAAAATTTTAAACATGAGTCACAAAAGTTAAACCTAAAGCTTATTTTAAATATTTCCACATCAGTTTTTGAGACAAAAGCTTGGATAGCGTTTTATAAGACCCCAAGGGCCCATAGGGGGAAGGAGCTTTAGATCTAGTGACAGCACTTTAAAAAATTTAGTTATCTTTTTGCTGGGTGTGGCAGTACATGCCTTTAATTCCATCATCTGGGAGGCAGAGGCAGGTGAGGCCAGCCTGGTCTCCACAGCAAGTTCCATTCCACCTGGGGCTATAGGGAGATTCTGTCTCAAAAAGGATGATTTAGTTATCTTTATTTTATGTGTATGAGTGTTTTATTTGCATGTATGTATGTGTATCACATGCATGCCTGGTGCCTGTGAATGCCAGAAGATAGCCTCGGATTCCGTGGAACTGGAGTTATAGTCAGTAGTTAGCTGTCATGTGGGTGCTGGGAATCAAACCCTGGTTCTCTGCAAAAATATCACGGGCTGGAGAGATGGCTCAGTTAAGAGCATTGGCTGCTCTTGCAAAGGAGCCAGATTCGGTTCCCAGCACCCACATTGTTAAAGGCTGGCACTTTGCTGGCCTCATTCTGATGTCTGTTAATTCCCTATTTCTGTTTTTCCCTGCAGCTTTGTTTCTGATATAAATTGAATCATTAGTATTACTGTTCTTACTAAAGGTAAAGGGGTGTTTTTCTGAATCTTTGTCTGTGTTCTTCATACTAAATTAACAAAGGGTATTCTAATCAGTGGACCATAGAGGCTGGTCAGAATGGACCAACCATTATACTACTGAAGTAAGATTTTATGTTTCTCGTCTATTATAAAAGGTATTTTTAAATCAGCAGACCATGACGTGTGAAGTGGGCTTCCCGAAACTGATCGATCACGATGTCATGGGACTCTTTATAAGATTTTATAATAAGTTTGTGCTAATGATTAACTGCAAATTCTTGCTTTTGTACTCAGCTTTGCTTGCTTGCAGAAAGTCATGAAAGATCTATAAAGAAGACCCTGTTGCTTCAGTTTGGGGCCGCTTCCCTCTCCTACTCCTGTGGAGATTAAGTAGGCCTGATTGCAGTTGTAATAAATTTCTTGCCTTGCTACACGTCTGTCTCTGAGCCTAATTGGATCCCGACTCTGAGACCATAAGAACATGGCATCTAACAACTGTCAGTAACTTCAGTTCCATAGGATACGATGCCCACTTCTGATCTCTGTGGGCACTGCACTTACATGCATGTGGGAAATACACTCATACACATAAAATAAAATTAAATAAAAACAGCAAGTGCTTTAGCTGCTAAGCCATCTTTCTAGCTCCAGGAATAAAACTCTTATATGTCTGTCTTAATAAATCCTCAGAAGCTGAGAATGTAGCTCAGTGTTAGAATGCTTGCTTAGCATGTGCAAGGCTCTGGATTGAGCTCCTAGCATCAAAAAACAACCAATCAACCAAAAACAACAAAAAGAAACTCTCAGAAAAATGTACAACTATATTCACTGAAATGTTCTGAAAAGCTGAGAATGAACTAAATGTCCATCAACATTATTGACTAAATAAATTATAATGAAACACTACATAGTCGTGTAAAACCATATAGTTCAATATATACTGATATGAGAAAATATATTACCAATTGAAAAAATAACAAAATGTCATACATGGTACAATTCCACTTAAACAAACTATGTAATATATAGATAGATCACAAAACTAATTACATAATGTTTAGAGATACAAAACAGCATGCATCTTGAATTCTTAGGTAATCTTAATTTTCTTTTACCATTTATCATAAGGAACATATTTTATTTTTATATATTCAAAAGCAAAGCACATGTGTTCAAGACTGCTAAACCTGCGAGATAATTTATACCCAAATAAGAAATATTTTAAGCCATACACAGGAAAGATTATCCAGAATAAATGTATAGAACATATAGCAGTTTTGGACCTCGCCAATATTCCCAGTTTTTGCCTCATCTTTAGTACCTCTGCCCTTTGCCAGCTGGGAACAATGAAAACAACTCTGCCCTAGACTCCAGACCTGTATTACCTATCTGCTAACCCAGTTAACTCCTGTATTATCTACTAACTGAGTTCATTCCACGTGTAGTTAGCTTTTTTTCAGAGCCAAAAGTTAAATTTTAACTTAAGTTAAACCTATGTGCACACACACACACACACATTCTTTTTTCTCTTTATCTGAACAGGTGAGAGAAAAAAGAAATTCTTTCTCTTTGGCCTTGGGGAGCAGTCACTGCCACTGCCTGTCAGTGCAGAGGCTCTCTCTATCAACACCTCCTACCAGAGGAAGAGAAACCCAGCTCCGCTTCAGCACTACCTGTAAAAACACCAGAACTGGTGAGGATTAGACTTCAGAACCTTTGCCCTGAGGCTCTGACAGATAAACACCAATCTCAGCTAACAGCCCTCATGAACAAGGTCCATGGTGAAGAACCACAAATAGTGATGTCATTTTCCCAAAGTGTCTCTGGCAAGCCCTTCTTCTACCTCCTCCCTCTTGTCCCCCACCTCTGCCCCCCTTGCTCCATCTCACCTACCACAATGGAAGGCCTTTCTGCCTGGCACAGAGGCACCCAGGCTGTGTCAGCTGGAAGAGTTCTATCCATGCAAATAAGCACTATGAAGTCCTTAAACACAGACACTTGCACAAATTTGCATGGTCAGAGATTTTTCCCAAGCAAGCAATTACTACCTACGTAGCATTTTTTCTTTCCTCACTCTCAAAATAAGACCCAGTGTCCTCCAGCAACCTCTGTGAGAACAACACAGTCTCCTAAGTGTATTCCATCTCTGAAATCCACAATCTCTCTCAAAAATATTTTCCTAGATTTCTAGACTGAACTATCCAAGACACTTTGCGTCCTATCTTTCCCTTGAGTCTCCGAGGTCATCATTCTTCCGTGATGGGCTTCAAGATCATTATAAAGTCTCTGCAACAGTGTACTATAAATTTATCTGGACAGAACATAGAATTTATTTAAATTTTTTAAAATTTATTTTCATTTTATGTGTATGAGTGTTTTGCCTGCATGTGTGTAAGTGCACTATGTGCCTGCAATAACCGTGGAGGCCTGAAGAGGGCATTAGATCCCCCAGAACTGGGGTTATAGATAGTTGTTAACCACCATGTGGGTGCTGGGAACTAAACCTGTATTCTCTGCAAGAGTAGCCAATGCTCATAACTGATGAGCCATCTCTCCAGCCCTAAAACCAATTTATTTGCTATTGTTTTCTCAAAGACAGTTAGGACTTAGTAAACAAGGTGAAATATGGAACTCTATAAGACCACACTGGTTTCTCTTGTCTTAGCATGTAATTGTGTGGGCAGGGAGCATGCGTCACACTGTTCCTCTTGTATTAGCATGCCATTGTACGTGTGTATGTGCAGGTGTATGTGTCTCACTCCAGTATGAACTGGGTCACCTTCTGCTGATGCTGGATTCTCTCTTCTTCAAGTTGCTGGATGAGTTTTGCATTTTCATCTAAAGCTTTCAAAAGCTGCTGATCCGGGACAGAGCTCTGAAGCAGAAGGTGGCTTTGTCTCTTTAGCTTGTTTTGTTCAATGAACATCTGCAAAAGTTAATTACAAAAACATATAAACAAACTGAGTCCATGAAGCTCCCGGATTCCAACTTGAACAGAAGTGGATGCCCAACTTGTGTACAATCTTCAGTGCTTTAATCCCTGCCCCAAGCAAGGTATTGTTCTATCATTTGAATCTACATCTATTTCAAATGTTTTCTTATTCCTTTAAAACACATTAATACTAAGAGTATCGGGAAATGTGTGTCAACAAAATGTGTCTACTAAATGCTTTCTGTGCTTTATTGTAATCCTTACATAAATCTTGGAGCTCATTGCTTCTACTGTGAATCAGTAACCTTTACTAATCACTGTGTGATACAGTAGAAATCACTTTTTATCTGCTCTTCCCTCCCGCCCCTTTGATCTTTTTGGTCTTTTTGAGGCAGGGTCTCTCCTGTAGCTACAGCTGGCCTGGAACTCACTATGTGGATCAGGCTGGCCTTGAACTCACAGAGATCTGCCTGCCTCTGCCTCCCAAGTTCTGAGACTAGAGGTGTGTGCCACCACACCCAGCCACTCTATTTTTTAGTACTTAGAACAACACTATTAAATAGATACTATGAACATTCCAATTTACTTGATAAAGAAACTAAGGCTCAGAACAAATGCATGGTAAAAACCTAGCTAACACTTCTCTGTCCCATTCACTGTCCCAAACGCTTACCAACTGACTCATTTCCTCTGTTATTTATTAGACTTACTGTCTTGTTTTAGACTATTTAGTTTTTCCCCAGTGATGAAAACAGTTCACAATAGGAGAATAAGAGAAGAGAGACACTGTAGTAATATCTGTGAACATTTTAAGTCATTTATGAATGCTACTCATATCTTTCTCCCATGTTGACATGACTGAAAACAGCATTATTTCCTATTCATCTTTTTTTTTTTTTTCCTTCTTCTTTGTCACCATACCAAGGTGGCTGGTGATGATTCCAAACATGACCTGTTTTACAAACTCAAAAATCTCTGAACAGGAAAGCTTCAGATTTTTAGGTTCTTAATGGCATTGTAAGTTGATACTGTAGCTTAATTATAAGATTTGTACAGTAAAAACAATTTGCTATAGAGCCTATGTATGTTATTCTGTTCAACAACTTCATTCTCAATTTAACACAAAAAGTCAAAAATGAACTTCAGGACAAAATGCAATTCTGCCAACCTCCACTCAGAAAGACTTGAACTGTAATGATTTACACAATCTGTAAGCTTAATTGCTGGTCAGTACTGGTTTCCAAGTCAAAATCATCATGAATACACTGTAAGAAAACACTCACATTTTCTACTGTTTTTCTACAAGGAGAAAAAACAGCTAGAAGGGGACTAGGGAGATGGCTCAGTCCAGAGGGTGCCTGCTTTGCAAGCACAGGACCTGAGTTTGGATTCTCAGCATCACATACGGTCTCCTGTATCTGTAACTGCAGCACTGGGAGGCCAAGATGGGTGAATCCCTGGAGCTCCATGGCCAGGCAGTCCAGCCAATCAGTGAGCTCCACGTTCGGTGAAAAAACCTTGTCTCAGAAAGTCAGGTAAAAGCAATAGAAGAAGACAGTTAACGTCGACCTCTGGCCTGCAAACTCATGTGTACCTGGACACAAATGTGTCCCTCTGCTAACACACACACCTACTCACCACACACACACACACACACACACACACACACACACACGCTCACACAATTGGCTACAGCTTTCATTCCTTTCCAATGCAGAGACTGTTATGCAAAATTAAGATACATTGCCAATTCTAACAGGTAAAGCACAAATTTTTTAAAAGATTTATTTTATTTTTATTTATGTGTATGTGTATATCTGTGTATGTTTATATGCACGTGTAGGGGCGTGCCCTCAGAGGCCAGAACAGGGTACTGCATTCCTGGAGCTGGAGTCACAAGTGGTTGTGAGCTTCCTGATGTGGGTGCTGGGAACTGAACTTGAGTCCTCTGCAGGAGAGCGGCAATCATAACCACTGAGCCACCTGACATTTTGCATAGTCAGGGAATCCAACTTTTCCTAGGTCACCTCCTTTCTGTAAGAATGAGAGGCACAGAGGTGGCTGATTGCACATGTGCACATGAGCACAGATATTCTTCCATGACACAAAGGCTCCAACAGATGGAGGTAATCAATAATCATCATAGTGTTCTGAATTTAGACCATGGCTCTAACTGAATGAATTGTTTTGATTACCATTATTACTACTGCAGTAATTTTTCAGACATTTTTCTCTATTAAAACTAGCTAGGGTCCCTTAGAAACATCTTAGAAAGCACCTCTGGAGTCACCAGAAGAAGCCAGTGAACCATAGCTGAAGCAGGGTTCTGGATCTCTGTGTGCCAGGTAAAGAGCTGGCAGAGTAACTACAGCCACCAAGCAGGAGAATCAAGCAGGGGACACACACCTCCTGCCACCAAAGCTCCCCATGGATACAGACGGGCTGTCATAGGCTCACTCTGTGGCTTCCCTAGGCTTTGGTTCTCTTGGGAACAAGGGACAGAGCAGAGCACCTTTCCATACTGCATTCTACAAAAACTACTCAACATTATATGAGTACAGATGATCTCAACTGGAAGACCTGGTTTCAATTCCCACAAGAGTAGCCAATGCTCTTAACTGCTCACTTATCTCTCCAGCCCCAGTGGTGTTTTAATGACCAAAAATGAAAGACCTATTCTATTACATCTGAAAGATATCACAGAGTGAATTTCTTTTGAAAACCCTTGGAACATTCTATTAAGAGAAGTAGCTCAGTTGGGAGAGCGCTTGCCTAACATGCACAAAGGCCTGGGTTCGACCCCCAGCACTGCATAAACAGGGCATGGTGCCACACACCTATAATGGAAGCAATCTGGGAGGTAGAGGCAGGAAGATCAGAAGTTCAAAGTCATTCTTGGCTACACAGGGCATTTGAGGTTAACTTGAGCTATAAGAAACAGGCTCAAAAAGACAGAGAGACAGAGAGAGAGAGAAAGAGAGACAGACAGAGAGAGAGAGAAAGAGAGAGAAACATACAGAAGTCTAAACTTTAAAGTACAGAAGTAAAAATTCAAAATCATATCTCTTTTATAAAAATATTTCAAGAAAATTCAGTTACCAAACTGAATTTGGTTTTTGCTATGGCAAGAACTCCTCTCTTAGAGTCAGGAAGTTGGTTTCTTACTAAACAAAGAACACAATAGGTATCAGAATTTCTGAGAAACCTCATAAATTTTTTTGAGGAATGAGAAAAAGGAGAAAAATCTTATGTTAATACAGAATTCATTCTTTTCAAAGTAAACCTCAAGTGTTACCTGAATAATTCAAGAAGAAAACTGAATAGCAAGAAAAACACACTCAAAAACACAAGAAAATCTCATTAAATTTTTTAATATGGTTGGGGGGGTGGCTCAGTGGGTTAAGATGCTTGCTGTATAAGCCTGAAGACCAGAGTTCGATCCCTTCTGACATCCACTTCCACAAAGTTGTCTTCTCACTGCTACGTGAGCACTGTGGCAATATTCTCTCTCTCTCTCTTCCCTCTCTCTAAATTCTAATATGAAGATGAAATTTTAAAGGCATAATTATGGAGACAACAGACTCTTTTCTTCTTGTTAAGGGAGAATAGGCTTTTGGTTTTGTGTTTTAAATAAGCCAGTATGAACAGGAATGAGGGCAAAACTTGCATTTTTCTACTTTCTATATTTCAGAAGTATTTGCAATCTTTTGCATATATTCCTTTTGCAATTAAATATATAAAGCACCTAAACTTTAAATATTGATTTCTAAGACTGTAGACTGTTAAGTTCCATGTTTGCTTTCTCTAGCATTCAACATGCACGTAGAACTTGCAAGAGTTGGGGCCTTCCTGTTAAATTAAGTTCTATGTCTTTTAGCTGTAGTTAGATGTTGAAAGCCTAAAAGTCTGCAAACCATATAACAGGGAAATACACCCGGTCCCATCTAGCACTGCTGAAAAGCCGTTTCCTTCCCAACGTCATGGAGTTCAACTCTAGAAGCTGTCAAATTATCAGGCATTGTTCAAGTATTGATGTTGCCAGTACATGAGCCCCTTGGTCCCTGCTTCCACCCCTCCAACTGGTTAGCATGGTGGCTGCGCTGTGCGCTCTGTCCCCAAAGCCTTAGGCCCCAGCAGGAGAACCCGAGGGAGCCATTCTCTTGCATGCACTCTTACTAGACTCATTTCTCCCACCTGCCTTCTCTGCTCCCGCAGAGCCTTAAAGTTCTTCTTCTAGCTGCTTTATATTCTAACATCACTGTATAAGCAACAAGTTGAAAACTACAAATGTCTCGAAAAGACCTTGCCATTTGGGTGACACTCAACTGACCTTTCCAGCTCTGCAACCGGAAGTGGCTTCTCTTTACCACTATTTCCCCTGCCACGCTGTTTATTTCATTGCACTATTTATAATGCTATAGCTTTTCTCTATACACTTCAATTGTTTATTTTCTTTCTTACAGTTCAATAGAGCACAGTATTCACCGACCTTTCATTAAAATCTCCGAATAAAATGAATCATAATATTTCAAATCTGATGTACCTGGATTAAACCCCTTGTGGAGGTCACTGATAGCACAGCTATACTCAGTCACTAAAAAGACCCTACCCAGAACATCATTTGATTTCCAAATTCCCTTCCTACAACATCACATCTTCTTAACCTTGGCCACCTCTTCCTGGGGACCACTTTACAGTTCCTTGGCTTCTTTCAACATCTTTGGCATGCAGATTCAAACTACCAATAGAGGATGAAGCTCTTGCTGAGGTGCAAATCCACACAGGAGTTCAACTTCCTGGTCATTCCCTTGGAAACCAGCCTTAGAGCCATGAAATACCCAATGCCTGCTTGTCAACAAGGCCTGATGGAACCAGAGAAGCACAAAGCTTATCTTTTAACGTGAGAGGGAAGTCATTACACCAGGGAGTGTGGCAATGCTCCATGTGCAATGGAAGAATCCACTTGTAATGAGAGCACCAGACAATGGCTGGAGAGAAAGGCAGATACTGTGACATGGTCATCTGAGATGACTCTTGGAGATGCAGCCCAGATTCTGAAGAGCACAGACATCTCATACTCACACTGGCAGTCCCATTATGCAGTTCTTTCTCCATGCAATTCCTTTTCCCTGTATAGCATTCTATAGTCCCCAAAATACTTTTTAAAAACTGTTCCATTCAGGCTGGAGAGATGGCTCAGCTGGTAAAGTGCTTGCTGTGCAAGCATGAAGACCTGAGTTCAATTCCCTAGAATCCCTGTAAAATGTAGGGTGCAATGCATGTGCTCGTAATCTCGGAATTAGGGAAGCAGAGACAGTTGGGTTCCCGGAGCTTGAAGGTCAGCTACCCTACCCATATCAGCAGCCCCTATGCTAGTGAGAGACCATCTGAAGAGCCAAAAAAGTGACTGAAGAAGACTCCTGAAGCTGATCTCTGGCCTCCACATGTATCTCTCTCTCTCACACACACACATACACACATGCACGCACACACACACACATTATTGCATTCCATTCTGAAATCTACTTGATTCCATTTGCACCAATGTCTGCTTTAGAGATGGTGAAAGAGAAGTCTTAAGCAGCTAGGAACAGCTCTAGAGGTTATATGACCAGTGCCTGGCCTGGAAGAATCCAAACCCAGGTCTTTTCCACTAACGTCAGTAAACTTGACACTATGCGGAACTCTTCCCTAGCAAGTGATGCTTAACTGAAACTGCTAAGCTCTGTGGAACTTCGTATTTCCTAAAAATTTTAATTGACACAGAACAATTGTGCATAGTTATGGGTTGTGCCCTGGAAATCTGATGTACGTATATAATCAAATCTGGGTCACTGGCATTTCCATCTCCGTAAATGTTTATCATTTCTGTCAAGAAATGACAAGTGGCTCTCCTCAGTTCTTTACAGAAGACATAACTGTCAGCATCCAATCACTGACTGTGCTTCAGAACACGAGAATTTACTCTCCCTGCCTGACAGCACGCCACTTTCCCCCTAAAAAGCAGAGTCGCTTGGTCTCCACAGCATACCTACCTCTTGTGCAAAGGACTCTGCTTTCTTGCGAAGGTCCTTCTCCAGCTCCAGGTTAACCTGCATCTCCTCATACTCTTCCACTGCCAGCATGGACACTTGTGCAGACAAGGGAAAGAACAGACACAAACAGCTGTGTAAGTTACCAGTGATATGAAGGGAAACCCGTGTGGAAAAGACTTCACAAGGCTTTCAGGCACCCAAGTTCATTCCTGGCTGGCACAGACACTGGTGAGCTTTACAGAGGGCATTTAGCAATGGGAATTGAAAATCTAAACCCATTCACACCCTCCGACTCAATATTAAATGCACACCCTAGAGAATAAGTCATGAGAGTATACAAAGATTTAGTTGCAAGCCTGCTCATGGTATCATTAATGAAAATGATACAATCACCTTACAGTAATGGACCAGTAAAGTACAGAGCCAGAGGATCACTCTGCCATCAAATATCATATTGTGAAAGAGGCAGGTGGATCTCTGTGAGTTCAAGGACAGCCTGGTCTACACAGTCCCAGGACAGTAGTGAGACCCTGTCTCAAAAAAAAAAAAAAAAAAAAGAAAAGAAAAGAAAAAAATTACTGTAGGACAGGAACTTTCCAAAGGCAAGTCCTACCAAATAAAAGCAACATGCAATCATGCTACTTTTGACATTCAGTGGCCTACTTTGTTAAATAATGATGCAGACAGGATGCAGGGAGTGGTGACGCCATTAGGAACCAGGCACAATGCAGGAAGGCGGCTGCAGAGAAGCCTCGCTATGAGCTGAGTCATATCAATAAACTCCCCACCAAGGCCCTCTTAATGGCTGCTTTCACATGCTGTTCCACCGGGCACTTCAATCCTAACTGACTAAGGACAGGTTTGCTGTGTAATGACATAGAATTTCAAACTCTGTACTCGGTAAGTCTACTGCCTCCTCAGACGGAGGCCGAATAGTCTCACTCAAGTAGAGTAATATAAGTGGCAGTTTGTGCTGGGAATTATAGGTCCCTGAGTGCTAAATGACTTTCAAAGCTGTTTAAAAAAGAAATTTCGTGAAGGGAACAACGAAGATCCTGACTATCTGAAGCTCTGGGCAAGATGATCGACTCTTTTCTGTGACCAGAACACTATAATAAAAAGTGAATTTTCACATGTCCAGGTTTCTTTGACTTAGACACTGAAAAGAGATTCTGAAAGGGATTGGGCTGGTCCTGGTGGCTTATTTGTTTATAGATACCCACTTCTTTCTAGATAGGGGGCTCTCTGAAGGCAAGAACCATGTGATGGACTGGTTTCTACAGGGTGCATGGAGAATGCACATTCTCCTACACATCTCTGTCTGGCACTGAAGCAGGGCCTGGAGAAGTGCTGCCATCTGATCCATCTCTCCCTAACTGCTAGGTCTTCTCTTCAAGAACTCTGGCTGGGGAGGGACATAAAAGGAGAGCCACGAGCAAGGACCACGTGGAAAGCCCAGGGTCAGAGTGACCCCCTGCTGGTGTCCCGTCTTCTGAGCTAGGAAATGAGTACCTTGGGGACCGGGTGGAAGGAGAGCAAGACATATTTTAAGTCTCCGCTGTGGCTTGGATATGGTTTCCCCCCTCCGCCCAGACTCACATGCTGGTTTGGTCCCCAGCACAGCGGTATTAGCACATGGGAGCACCTTAACAGAAGGGCTCACTAGCTAGGTCAATGCAGGTACTGCCTGGGAAGGGATTAATGTTGGTCTCACAAGTAGGTTAGTTCTCACTAGAGCAGACACTCACCACAGTCCAGCAGATAATGATGCCATGCTCCTGGATCTCTGAAACAGGGACCCTATATTCTTTATAGAAGCACTCAGCCTACAGTACTTTATCATAGGAACAGAAAGTGAACTTACACAGTTCCCTCCTTCAGAATGACTTTTATAGAACTGTACTTTGCCATCACTCCCTGACCTAAGCTGGGCAACATAAGAAGATTCTGTGAGACTCTGCTATGTTTTACAATAAGAACAATATGGCCACTGCTGACCAAGTCACATAGCATTCTGTTTAGAAGTAGCCATTGGAAACATTTCCCTCTCACCACGAACCTGCATCACAGTCTTCCCACCATTAGATTTGGTGTTATGTAATTCATTTAAATGGTCATAAATCCCTTGCTGACTGCTAGATGGCTCAGAGCCATATTTTAGGCATACAAACAGGAACTGTGCAAGATCTCAGAGAAAGGAAACACCTGGTCGGTCAATCTTGATGCTCATTTTCCAGTTAGTGCATTCTCTACATCCTCTTAATTTATTTTTATTTTTGAAGATTTATTTTATTTTGGGGGCTGGAGAGATGGCTCAGTGTTAAGAGCACTGGCTGCACTTGTAGGGGACCCAGATTCAATTCCCATCACCCACATATTGGCTAACAACTGTCCATAACTCTAGCTTCAGGAGATCCAATGCCCTCTTCTGACCTCCATGGCCAATGCACTTATATACATTTACACAATACACTCATACACATAAAAATAAAAAGTAAAATAATTTTAAAAGATTTTATCTTTAATTATATGTACATGTGTATCCATGTGTGCATATGCGCACATGTGTACAGGTGCCCATGAAGGCCAAAAGAAGGCATCAGATCCCCTGGAGCTGGAGTTACAGGCATGGAGTCACCTGACATGGATTTTGGGAACTGAACTCTGGTCCTCCAAAAGAACAGTATATGGTCTTAACCACTGAGCCATCTGCCCAGCCCCTCTACTTTCTCTTAGTTTAAATTAGTATCATGTTTATGTAGCTTGCCTAACATCTTCTGGATTTAGATTCACTAAATAGCCCATCAATCATAAAAATGTTGAGGGAATAGGCAAAAATGGCCGTGACCCTAAGATACACACAGGACAGGATTCTATAGGTTTGAAGTTTCAAAATGGGCTGGTTCTGAGTTCCTCAAGAGAAATCACTTTTATTTAGTGTGTGTGTAAGTGTGTGTGATATGTGTACTTATTAGTGTGGGTGTGTGTACACGTAGAATCCTGGGTTGATGTTGGGTAGCTTCTTGATTGTGCCCCACCCTTATTTTTTGAGAGGAGGCCTCTTACTGAACCTGAAGCTCACCAGCTGACCTAGTCTGGCTGGCCAATGAGTATCAGGCATCGTCCCCCAGGGCTGGGATTACAGGAGCGCTCCAGCACCCCAGCCTTTTCACCTAAGTTCTAGGCACCCAAACTCATGTCCTCATGCTTGCATATCAGTACTTTAAGAACTGAGCCACCTCACCAGACCTATAAATCACTTTTAAATGTCCTCAGTGATGATGTAACAGGAATAAGAGCGATTTACTGCTAGGAAAAGTACAATCCAGGAAAAAGATCTGGGTATTAGAAACTTCAGGCACAAGCGTAAAATGCCACATACATGGAAACAACACAAACGATACTTATGTCTGACAGAGAAAAGACATACCTCGGTTGCATTTCTCTAAGACTTTTCTTTGTTCAAGAACTTCTGAACTTAAAACAGCTTTTTCTTGTTTCACTTTATTTACCTAGAAAGAAGACGCAGTAGAGAGAAAACATCCAAATTTGTAAAATATGACATGTGGCAGTGAGTGACACTCAGATGACTGTCTGGTCTTCAACAGGAAGTGCTGCTGTTAAGCACTGCCAATCAGTTTCTCCACAGCAAAGTTCCCAAAAGCTCTTTAGAGGAACTTGGGTTGGCTCAGGGACTTCCAATTAAAGGCATTTTTGGTAAAGCTCATTTACATATTCAAAGTAACATTCGATTCCCCCAACACCTGACAGTGTTCTAGCAATTCAGTGTTATATGTTCCTATTTTTCCTGTAGCCCCAGCCTCGTTATGTAGACCAGGCTGGACTTGATCTCACAGAGATCTGCCTGCCTCTGCCTCCCAAGTGTCAGGATTAAATGACTGGCCCCTGTTCATATTTTTAATGCAAAAATCCAAGTACAGAGTACCTCAAAAATCACACTGCATGTATGTAAGTGCACCCATGTCATGAAACATCCAAGGAGGACAGAAGAGGGCACTGGATCCCCTGGAATTGGAGTTATAGACAATTGTCCATATGGGTACTGGGAATTGAACCAGGGTTCTCTGCACAAGCAGCCAGTACTCTTAATCTCTAAGCCATCTCTCTAGGCTACATCTAAATTTTTTAAAACATAACTTTAAACTTTGATGACTTTTGACTAAACAAAGTACATATGAGATATTCTGTCCCAAACTTAAAATTCTGAAATAACTTTGAACATCAATCAGTAATAGAAGAGAATTCCATATAGCAGCTAAAACAATTTTAAAAAATTGTAAAGCTACCCAAATCAAGGTGGATAAATCTTTTAAAAATATTCATCATTTTTTATTTTATGTGTATGAGTGCATTGTGTGCATGTATGTAAGTGCACCCGTTTCGTGAAATGCCTACAGTGGTCAGAAGAGGGCACTGGATCCCCTAAACTAGAGTTACAGATAGTTGTTAGCCACTATGTGGGTGCTGAGATTCAAACCCAGGCCTTCTGCAAGAGCAGCCAGTGCTCTTAACCACTGAGCCATCTCTCCAGTGCCAGGGTGGATAACTCTTAAATGCATTATGCTGAATTTGAAAAGACAGGTATGTTTACAGAGTCTATAAACACTTCTAATACCTGGTACTTTACTAAGCATGTAAGGACACACATAGGAATGCTAAAAAGCACTTTCAGAGAGTAACTGGGTGGGGGTGAGAGGTCACTGCAGAGGAGCACCCCAGTGTGGGTACTGGTAGTCTGTGAGGTAAGCAGAACAAGTTCATTGCTTTGGTCTTGATTGCTTTCCAGATGTTAGAAGGAATCTTAATAAAAATTACTTCTGTACCATCTTACAATAACACCTCCTAAAGTGTGGAGAAAGCATTGCCAATAAACAACTATCACTAAGGGGCAGATAGTAACGGAATGTTTCCTGCCCTTCTTCTGCAGCTACACCTGAGAACCATGCAACCATAGTGGTCCTAAATGTGGCCTTGAATCCATCAACACCTCCAGAGAGTTCTTAGATTCTCTTCATATAAGGCTCATTTTGGGTTTGGTTTACATTAGGTATACACTGTCCATTATGGAAGTCTCTTCCAAGATAGGCCCCATTTTTCCCACTCATTACAATGCTTTGGTGAAACAAAGCAAAGGCAGTTGGGGCTGGGAGGCTGGAGGCCATGGCTGCCCTACCTTGTACATGGTGGCCTCCGAGGAGCTGACAACGTATGCAGGAAGGGAGGTGACCAGGTGAGGATGCTCACTGGTGGGACATTGCCTGACACTCATGAGTTTGTCACAATGCAGGCAGACACTGGTTGGGAAACTTTGGGCTACAGAACATGAGACCCAAGGACAAAAGTTAAATCAAGGCTCTGATGGCAGATCCTTGATTCCTTGATGAAAACAAATGGTAACCTAGCAGTCTTATGCTTATAGATGGTTCAAAAGAAAAAGAGAGAGTCTCCCAAATCTTGACATGAACCACTCTGCCAACTACCTTTCCTCCCCTGTGGGAGGGATGCACACAGATGATCTCCCTGCTGGGCTGGCCATCCACTAGAGAAACTCATTCTCTTCCTGCTTCACCAGAGCAAGAAAGTGTCTGACCTGAGAGTCACCATTCTTACAAACAACCTCATATAAGAAAAAGTGGGGGACAACAGAGAACCCAGCAATGCTGCCTTCATGTTTTAATTACTAAGCTAGGAAGTAGGATATGAATATTCATGATCTTAGTTTCTGTATCCGTTCATGTGAACTAAGAAGGATGAGATAAAATTAAAGTTGGTCCCTGGTTCCCGTACCCGAAGTTAGCGGCAAAAAGCAAATTTTTAACTTAGTCCCCAAACTCGCTGTGACTTTAAAACACCAGAGGCTTTCTGGGCCTATAATACGCACTTCTTCCATAACTTCAACAAGTTTGCTCTTGAGATTCTCCAGCTCAATGGCTAATATCTTCTTTTCTTCCTGAACAGATACAATCTGATCTCGAAGTTCTGCAATTTTAAAGGAAAACAAAATTGATTTAATTTTTATTTTTGAATTAGCACAAAGTGACTGGTTCCCTTGATTTCTGTTCTGGTTGATTCCCTCACTCCTCACCTGCTCCACTTCCCACTTGTGCCCTTCTATCCCCCAAATCCCCCTTCCTCCACCACTCCTTGACCTTTTCCCACCCCAAGGCCTCTTTCAACCCACACTCACTGCCCCCACTACTGCACACAGGTAAAAATCAGGAGCCAGGACACACAAATGAGGGAGAACCTGGGTTACCTCACTTAACATAGTATGTTTCAGTTCATCCATTTTCCTGAGAGTTTCATTTCCTTTCTTTTCATCTTTCTGTGTATGTGTGTGTGCAGCTGTGGGTGCACATGTGCCACAGCATGTGTGTGGAAATCAGAGGATGGCTATGGGAGCTTTTTTTATGGGTGCTAATTCTTGTCTTCCACCCTGTTTGAGACAGTCTTTCATTGTCCATCCCTGGGCACCCCAGGCTACCTGGCTCTCAAGCTCCTGGAGATTCTCTTATCTCTGCCTCCCATCTTGCCATGGAAGTGTTGGGGTTACAGACATGTGCTACTATGTCTGGCTTTTCATGGGTTCTGGGGATCCAAACTTAGGTCCTCACACTTGCACAGCAAGTGCTTTACCCACCAAGCCATCTCCCTAGCCTGTAATTTCACTTTCTTTTGCAAAAGCTGAAGAAAATTGCATTGTGTGTATATACCATGTTCTCATTATCTATTCGTCTGTTGATGGACATTTAGGCTGGTTCCGTTTCCTTACTGTTGTGAATACAGCAGCAACAAACATGGATGTGCAATTATCTCTACATGAAAATATAGTCCTTTGCGCATAGGTGTGGGAGCGTGGGGGGAATATGATAGCTGTATTTTACTGTCTTGAGAAACCTTTCTACTGATCTCCACAATGGCTGCAACTTGAAATAAACTTTGTTGTTGTTGTTGCTGTTGTTTTGAGGCAGGGTCTCCCTGTAGCCCCAGCTGGCCTGGAACTCACTATGTAGACCACCCTGACCTTGAACTCACATAGATCCACCTGCCTCTGCCTCCCCTCCCGAGTGCTGGGACTAAAGGCATGGGCCACCACACCTGGTGAAATAAACATTTTTAAAAGAAGACACCAACATGACCAAAAACAACTGAAAATGCAGTTCATGGTGAAGGTCATCTAACAAAAAAGGACATGAAGAACCAAAGGACAAGGAACTCTCACTTGGAAACCCACTCTCCCACATGTAGCTCAGCGACTAGTAATGTTATAACTCACACGGTCTCACTAATTCACTGTATTAAATGGACAAGACTGAGCTTTCTTTGCAATCTATCAGAACCCCACATGCTAGAAAAGAAACTATCTGGTATTTTAGAAATAAAAAAATTTTTAAGCTTTCAGCAAAGACAAATTAAGGCATTGTACCAATTTCTCTTTTATTTCATAATAGCCACCGGCTCTTGTCACAATACAATATAAACAAACAACTGGGCAGTTAATAATTTAGAGATTTAGATTTGAAGAAAAAAAAAAAACTGACTCTCTGCCAATTTATAGCCCTTAAACATGATTTAAACTGACGTGAAAATGTAAAGAAGGGTTAATTCCAGTAATTTTCTCTCCAGAGTTGTGGGTGTTTTGTTTCTTCATTTATTTCTATTTTTTATTATTGGGATTTAATGAAAATGTGTTACTAGAAGGAAAAATATTAGCAACTATAACTGCAAAAGCTTCTGGTGTTAAAGTGACTTGTGTCACTGAAATGTTTAAAAATACCCATGGATTAGCCCAGGCTGCTTGAGTTTCTACTCAGGCCCACTGTTCTCCACTTTGTTTTTTTAACTGCTTTTCAATTCCTAGGCTTCTCCAAGGGCAGTAAGAAACCTGCTATGTGATTATTTATAAATTGAATTATTTTTTTTTTACATGAACCCAGCTTGAAGAAGTTCTGAGATTTAGTTTTAAATCACTTTCTCCACTGGCTGGCTCAGTTCAGAAGAGAAAACGAGACCACATTGTTTAAGGCCTCACAAGCAAGAACAAGGAACAGAAGGGATACTTTAAGCTCCCTCTCTCTCCAATCAACATCGACTCTGTCTTGTGTCCATGTAAAGGGTTGAAGAGCAGACTAAAAATCTGATAGCACCCTTCCTTGTTTATATCATCACCTGGAATTTTATCTCTCAAGCAAAGGAATAACCACTGCTTTTGAGCGTTTACCAAGTTAAAATGTCCCACTAGTCTGTTTTCCTGTATCTTTAACAAAAGATCTTCCCCAGCAATTCCAACAGAGAACCAAACATAAACAGGGTATTTACTAAACACACACAACACACAGACACACATACACACACACCATCTTGATACTGGGAACTGAATTCTGGGCTTTTCAATGCTAAACCTGCTCTGTACTGCTGGGCTATACCACAAGCTGCAGTGATAAATAGTTTTATTCATAGTTGCTTTCATATAACAAAACTATCTTAACACATGGTCCAAACTAAGTTATTGCCTATTTCCATCCAGATAACACCTTCAAAGGTGGCTAATTCCAAACAGAAAAGCAACCCACAGAACAAAAATGTTGTGACACTCTTAGGAGTCTCAATCAGGTTCTCTGGATACCCTACGACAATTGTTAGGAATTATTTATGGTAGGAATCAGGCATTAGTAGTGTCAAAAATTCTTTTTGTGTGTGCATGGTGTACATGTAAAGGGCAGAGAAGGAAGTCAGTTGTCTGGCTTTGTCACTCTTGGCCTTATCTGTTTGAGACAGGGTCTCTCACTGAACCTAGAGCTTACTGCTTTTCCTACGAGGTTGGCTGGGCAGTGAGCCCAGTGATCTTCCTATGTCTACACACTCCCAGTTCTGTGGGTTAACAGCCACACAGCTTTTACTAGGTGCTGGAGATTTGAACTCAGGTCCTCAGCAAGTGCTCTTATCCACTGAGCCAGCTCCTCGGCGCCTCGTATTTTCAAAAATCCTCCTGAGCGTATTCTGTGTGGTCAGAAATGTAAAGCAGTGTACTAGCAGAAGGTGTGCTTAGTAGAAACCCCACAGCCTCACCTTTGATTTGCTTCTGACACTGAACAGAGACACATGTCTCGGCTGTACCATCTGTGTCGGTGGCTGCATCATCATCGATGTTTATCTCTTCTGTTATCACATCCGGCCCCAGCTTGGCCATGTACAACATGCTGATTCTTTTCAGTGTTTTATTTTCTTTATTTAGCTGAGATAAAATGTCAAAATGGTTATTTTAATAGCAGCCAAAATAAGTATCTTAGATTTTAAAACAATAAACAAATTAAGCATGTTTTTGTCTTACACAGTCATCAACATTCATAAGTAGGCTATAACAACAGGTAAATTCATTAAAGGTTTTCCCCACAGGCTTTAACAGTAAAGTTATTGCTTTAAATAAGACTCAATAATCTGGATCACATCAGCAGTAAGTGGGAACGTTAGTTACAACAGATAAAAAAATATATAAGAAATTCAGGGGCCAACAAGATAGCTCAGTGGGTGAAGGTGCTTGTACAAGCCTGAGGACCTGAATTCCCCAGAACCCACAGTGAAAGAAGAGAACGGACACCCCACAGTTGCCCTCTGACCTCCACCTGCATGCTCTGGCATAAACACAAACACACACACACACACACACACACACACACACAAACACACATAAAGAAAGAAATATAAAGAATTCAAATAAAATATTTGTATCCCTAGCCATTAATAGTCTTAATTTAAAAAAACACTATTTCAAGAATATTTGATATTTGGTGCTGTGCTGGGAACACCTCATAAATATCTGTTTTCCCAGCACCTTCTCTTTTCCGGACGTTTCCACTCTTCACGGTTCATGTTGTTTCTATGGGCAGAGACCACCATTGGCCACAACTAAACAGGCACATGACCCAAATTTGGCCAATCAGATATTTTCTTTAGTAGTTTGGAGGCTAGAGAAAGAGATGGGTTTCTGTATGTCTGGGTATCCAAGAGATGATGACAGCTACCTCTTAATGGAAGATTGATACACATGTCATCTCAGGTGCATGATACCTGATCACCTTTGAGAACTTTGAATTCATATATTTTAGAGAAGCAATTTCATTGTGTTTATCCAGCTAACTGCAGACAACGATATGCAATGTTTGCAACCCTTCTAAGTCATAAGGCAAAAACAAACCTTTTTAAAACTTTATAATAACTGAACCTACTACTACATTCAAATGTATGCAGTGTTTATGATGGGCACATTATGATGAAAAAAAGAACAAAGTTGCAAACTAAATGATGGTCTTTGGATCATTAAAATACATGGTCATTCATCATTTCAAGCCACAAATGAAGCAAAATAAAGATCTACACTTGTTTGTAAAAAATTATGAGGTCAGATTGCCTAAGAAGATCCCATTTGACATAACTGTGATGACAAAGATTTGGAATAATAATTCATTTAGAGAAATTTGCTGCTCAGAAAATGGAGACTACTTTCAAAACTGACACCAGGAAGGGCCATTATCATTAATTCATGACCTCTGTAACAAAATCTCCATATTTTGAATCAGGCCACAGTATCGTTCACATACAATGAACACATCTAAGGCATCTGACTAATTCCACTTTTAAAATTATGTTTGTGATCTTTAATTATGTGTACGTGTGTTTATCTGTGAGTGTGGGACTTTCACATGAGTGTAGGTACCCCATGAAGGTCAGAAGAGGGCATCAGATCTCTTGGAGCTGGAGTTACAGGCAGTTGCAACATGGGTGCTGGAAACAGAACTTAGGTCCTTTCTAAGAGCAGTGAGTGCTCTTAACCACTGAGCTATCTCTCTAGCCCCTTTAATTCCATTTTCAGTCTTTTTTTTTTTCAAGACCTAAGAGTTCACCCTACATTCTCAAAAACAAACTATCTGTCTACTTTACAAAAGATTTCTTACAGAACAGGAAACAAATGGTGTATGTTAAGAATCCTATTGTAAGAATAAGTTTAGGGATTAAAGAACACAGTGGTTGATAAACAGAGCTAAATATATCAATTACCTGGCAACTTTGCAGCATACTAATGCCTATGCCACACCTATAAACCATTGGCTATGGAAAACTCTTAAGAACACAAACGATGTTCAGAAAAAGACAACTGTAGTTCCAAGAGGCAAATTCTCTCACCAAACTCACCTGCTAAAATGAGAGAGGAGGGCTGGGGAGCTAGATTAGTGGATAAAGCTCTGTCTGTAAAAGCGTAAGGTCCTGAGTTCAGATCCTCAGCACCAATGGAGAAAGTCAGGTGCAGACGTGTGTGCCTGTGATCCGAGCACTGGAAGGCAGAGATAGTAGTCCTGGGGACTTGCTGGCCAGCCAGTCTAGCTGAAACAGCAAGCTCCAGGTTCAGCAAGAGACTGCCTTTAAAAAGTTAGGTAGAACATGATAGGGGTCAACCATTGCCCTCCCCACAAATAAATAAATAAATACAAAAGGGAAGAGCAGATAATTTTTAAAGGAGGTTATAAAAGGACCAAGCACAAAGCATCATGAAGAAAGACCATGCAGATCAGCAAACAAGACTAACCTGTACAGTCTCCTGGGTCCCAAAGGGTAGAACCAGGAATAAAACTTGCATATGCTTCTCCTAAACCTTTCCTTTCCATAAACTCTACTAATCCTGAGAGACAGAAAGTGACCTCATTCAAATGTAGTGTAATACAGAGAGTCCTTATGCACTCGAAGATTTGGAGCAGCCAAGCTAGTCCAAATAAGTTCCTCTACTTATTCCAAATAAAGGAAATGAAGAGAATTCAGCCATCATCATGGACTCATGAACTCCAGGGATGGGGAGCCAAGTGAAAAGAAAGTAAGACTGTCCATCCTATCAGGATCTGTAAAGCGGCAACCATTGTGCCAGGCATGCATCTGACAAGAAGCAAGAAAGAAGCATGGTGGCGCATGCCTTTAGTCCCAGCACTCAGGAGGCTGAGGCAGGTGGATCTCTGTGAGTCTGAGGCTAGCCAGGTCTACATAATGAATGCCAGACCAGTTAGGGCTAACAGGGAGACCCTGTCTCAAAACAACAACAAAAGAAACAGGAAAGAAGTTTTACACACAAACACACACACATACACACATACACAGACAGACACACACACACACACACACACACACACACATATTCTTAGTTAGGCTCTGATTGAATATCTTATGAATTCTAATGCAGTATCATTATGCAAACAATTAAGCAAATGCCTCTGGCAGGCATACTGCTAAATGCATACAAATTAAATCAATTTATTTATTTATCTATTTATTGATAGTAGGACTTCAGTCATGCCCAAAGAAATGCTTGGAGGTGGGTGGTGTGGGTGGACAGAGGCGAGAGCGGGAAAAGACATACAACTGGCATTACTAATGAAATTTGGTTGAAAATTGCTGTAATCCATTTTCTGACGGAGTGGTGCAGATGCTTTTTACCCAACCCAAAATACATAAGACAGAGATAAAAAACATTCTTTAATAATAATGTACTTCTGATGAGACAGAATATAGAAAATTACACACTTGGTAGTCATCAGCTAGAGCAATCAGCAGAGAGCTGGAGGTCACCTTCCGAACGCCTCCCTCTGCTTTCACAAATAATCACCTAAAATGTAAGGCTCGGGCTGACTTTTTCATCAGATTCAAGCAGAAAACATTCTCGGCTCTTGTGTATCACACCAGGTTAGTGTCAGCATTACAACCACATGGGGAGACCTTGGGAAAGTTTAGTCCAACCATCTCCTTTGGGGACCATTTCTCCCAGGCCCAAAAGACACACAGGCTGAAAATACATGCCTACAAAGTCTGCTTCTATCATCCATAATTGACTTTGAAGGAAGGTAGATGTTTAGCGAATCATATCCCAGGATTCTGAGACCTTAACCACATTTTGCTCCTGAACAGAGCAGACAAGTGAATACAGAAGAGAAAGGAAAGAGGGGGGAAGCCACTCTTTAGAAACCCAAGTTGAAATACAGGTGTGCAGGCAAAATTCCCCTCTCTTGCAGGGCTCACCTTTGTTGCCAAGGCCTCCGCACTCTCTCGACACGTCTTCTCTATCTCAAGATGGTTTTGCATGAAGTTAACTTCCTCTATAACCATGTGAGAAACTAGGAATGGAGGGGAAAAAGAGTCTCAGCATTCAGAGATGAGTCAGCCGTTCCCAAAGCCCACACACTGCCCCGTGATTAAGAATGCTTCGATTCTTTCTCCAGCCAGGCCTTTAACCATTGTCTTGATTAAATCTTAGCTAATATAAGTTTGCAGAAGGGAAAAAAATACACCCCACACAGGCAGCTAAGAACTTTACAACCATCACATATGTTCTATAACAACTACTTAGGACATTGCGCGCATGTGCATGTGTGTGTGTGTGTGTGTGTGTGTGTATTCATGTGTATGGAGATACACGTGCACGTAGAGGCCAGAGGTCAACCTTGGAGATCAGTCCTCAGAAGTTGTCTACCTTGTTTTTATAAGGCAGGTCTCTCTCTGGTATGGGGCTTGCTGATTTGGCTAGGTTGACTGGTTAATGAGCCCCAGGAATTCACCTTTCTCCGCCTCCCCAGAACTGGGATTGCAAGAGAACACCACCACACCAGGCTTCTGACTTCAGTGGATCAAACTCAGGTGCCATGTTTGCACAGCAGGTACTTTCCCAGCGCAGTCATCTTTCTAGTCAGGAAAGTATATTTATTTTTGGAGACAAGAGTCTCACTATGCAGCCCTGGCTGGCCTGGAACTAGGTATATAGACCAGGCTAGCCCTGAACTCACAGAGGTCCACCTGCCTCTGCCTCCCCAGTGCTTGGATTAAAGGCGTGCACCACAACACCCAACTAAAATGTCTAGTTTAATGCTATCTAGTTTATTTCCATACCAACTGAAGATGTATCTACTAAATTAAATAAAAGAACCTCCTATAAATAAAAAGGGATGCAGTGATGTCCTCTCTTAGCTTAGACATAACTCACAGACTTAAAATGGAAAATAGCTAAGAAAAACAACCTTAAGTTGGTTTTACGACTAAATTAAAAATGTGAAGGTTGGACAAGCATTGTGATATTACTCTTTAATAATGACAAACTCATTACTGTTATTTCATCAACAACACTGAGATTTCTAAGCCTTGTCATGATAGAAACAGAGGCTCACATATTACTTCCTGCAAAACAGAACATCATTAGGAATGGAAGAAAAATCAAATTTTATTTGGCATTTTACCCACGCTTGAAAATTTGTTTAATCTTTAGATTTTCCTGGTGGCTGCTTTACATAAATGGAGATTTAGAGATGCACAGCAATTCAGACCTAGAATGATATTTCAAAGACCAAGTAGAAAAATACCAACCAGTTCCTTCTACCCACATTTCTACTCAGAAGAAAATTCTCAGAACTTCAAATCTAACTATAGACATGTAGAATGACTTACATTTGTTTGGTGTAAGAAAAAAAAATTAAGGGATACCCAAATGTGGAACCCAACAAAGTTAGGCAAAAAGCACTGGGCTCAGATAACACAAAGACAGATTACTTTTGCTTCATTTAAGCTTAATTAACCTGCAATTATGATTAAACTCGGGGGGGGATTTTTCTCTCCAAATTAAATACAAAAAAATGTATTACTTCCTAAGTCTGTCCAAAGTTCTTATTATGTTAATATTCAAATTCATAAAGCAGCACTAAATGGCCAGAAACATCTCTAACCTTGACATTTTTTCAGGGGTAATAATCTGCAAATGCGGGCCAACCAAAAACCACTTAACTAATTAGTAGTTGCAGTCACCGAGAAAAACATGAATCAACACTGTTATTACAAGTGGCACATTTGAGTGGCATCTAATTATGACTTGATGAGCACGATACTTGCATTATCAACATTACTACCGCATCCCATCAGGGCCTAAAAGCTGCTGATGGCATTGACTTCAAGAAACTCCCACTCAATGGTACAGCAGCACCCAACAATCGGCTTGGCAGGGGCCCCCCTCACTAAATGACACGTTAAGCGTAATTACTGGTAGACATTGTAAATAAACAGGATTGGAAGTGAAAATTGTACCAAGTGCATAAGACACAATCTGACACATTGGAAGTGGCAGCCTTAATTGAGAGTTTCTTTGACTGCTCAAGATCATTTCAACTGCCTTTCTCAGAGGACAGTGATTATAACTGTGGAGACAGACGGCATAATGGTGTCAGCACTGCTGACGGAGCAGTGAATTAAATTGTATCTGCCGTGGAGTGAAAGCTGTGATGAGAGGTACAGATGCCTCAGTGGTCTTATCATTATAACACAATGGTCATGTTGTCATCAACCTTTTCTGGCTCCAATTGAAAAGAAATGATTGTGTGTTGAAGCTCCCCCCACTCCACACCACCCCCCCTTGTCCTCTTCTATCTCCTGTTCTGAATAGAACCAATTTTCAGAGAGCTATGAAATCACGCAATAGGTCCTAAAATGCAGCTGCTTGGCATACAAACGGGTCCCCATTAAACTGGAATCACACACAATATGTGTTTATGCCAGAAGAACAAATAGAAGCTGAACACAGGCCAAGTTTATTCAGACACACAAAGCCCATGTAGCTCTTCATCAATGTAATTGCCTTTTATATTGTAGTTTAAATAATAGGCTCTATTATTTCCTTAAAATCCTAATATTCCTGGCATTTTATCACTATGTTTACAAGGTAGGTTCTTCAAAAATGTGAAGGAAAGAGAAAAGAAACCTATACAATTTTTACAACATCAAATATTACTTTGAATTTTTTAGCCTTAACTACTTGACATCTTCTGCCACAATCTGGTATTTTTACACTCATAACAAAAACATAAACACTGTATTTCTCATAGGAATTTGACTTTTTATTCAATAACATTCTTGCTCATGAAAGAGTAAGAAAAAATCATTCCACCATCACGAGGCTTAGGTTCAGCAAAAAATAATAAAAAGGAAACAAAGCGTTTATTTCCTAAATATTTTGTAAAAAGCTGCCCCCAGATTTAACTTGATAAACTCCTTCGGTAAGACCTGTCTATGCTTTCTCAGATTTTGAAGTGGTGTATTCTGTCAGATGAGGGGTTTTGTTCTTTCTCAGAAGAGGAAACAGTAGAAAATTTTAAATTGTGCTTCAGTTTTTTAGTTTCAGAAATTCTCCCAACACCAAATTGATAGCACAGAAATCTACTTATCAACTTTCTAGGCTCAGAAAGGAAGAATACACAAGAAGGATATTTATATCTTTTAAAAGGATGACCTCATTTTTTTTTTTTTTAATTTTGAGACAGGGTCTTACTATATAGCCCAGGCTGGTCTTGAACTCACAGAGATCTACCTGCCTCTGCCTCCCAAGTGCTGGGATTAAAGGCATGCACCAAAACACGGCCCTGTCCTCTACTTTTGTTTTAATTTTGAGAACATTAATTTATTTATTTGTGCGTGTGTGTGCACGCAGGTATTGCAGACCTGTGGAGGTCAGAGAACAACTTGCAGGAACGTTTTCTCCTTCCATCATGTGGGACCCAGAAATTGAACTCAAAGCATCAGGCTTGAGGGCAAGTGCCTTTACCTGTTAAGCCATCCCACTGGCTCTTATTTGGTCTTTACAAAGAATAGAGGTTTATTGTTGTTGTTTAAAAAAAAAAAAAAAAAAAAAAAACTTTAGCTATTCATTTAACAACTGGTCCTGAATTTGGCCTTGTCTCATATCTATGACCCAAGGATACTTTATCCATGAAATTCCATCTTTGAGTGATAGAATGTTTGAAAAAGAAAAAAGGTAAACTTTAAGGAAAGAGACCTTAATAATACAGTAATACTTTAGGAAAAAAAAATTCATACTGAAATGTATTGTCAGCAAATATTACAAAGATACAAAGACTCACATCGGCTTCAGTGTAACATGCCAGGGTACGTGTGTGGATGTGCAGGTAAAGGATAACTGAATTTGATAACTGCTGGATCATAGATATACAAGGGCTCCTGGCACTGTTGTCTAATTTTTCAATCACTTTGAAATTTTTCATAGTAAAAAACGTTTAAAGACTAGGAATGTAGCTCAGTGAGTGGAGTAATGGGCTAGCATGCGGGAAACTGTAGGGCTCATCAGGGGAGGTGGCGCGGTGCATACCAGTAAACCTAGCAGGAGTATCAGAAGTTCAAGGTCATCCTCAGCTATACAGAATTCAAGGTCAGCCTGGGATATATGGGATCCTGTCTCAAAAAATAAAATAAAACAATGGTCTAGAGAGATGGCTCAGTAGTTAAGAGCAAATATTGCTCTTTCAAGGGATCTGAGTTTGGTTTTCCTAGCACCTAAATCTGGCAGTTCACAACCACCTGTAACTCCAATTGTCTTTGGGATTCTTCACTGCATTCATAGGCACATACCCACCCTCCTGCATACACATAATTAAAAACACGAATCTTTAAAATTAAATTAAGTAAGTAAAATACAGACCCTGGGAACTTACGTATAACCTGAAAGCATACTGACTGCTGTTTCTACCAGTCGAGTTCAATTAGCAAAGTTTGTCTCTCTTCATCCAAGACCTCCATTCTTACACACAAGCCACCAGGGTACACATCACACTGTAGGGTTATTGGGGTTTGTTTAACTTATTTTTGCCTTCTACAAACTGTAAACATTAAAGGAGGATTTTTTTTTTCCAAACATAGTCTCACTATAAAGCCTAAAACTTGCTATATAGACCAGGCTGATCTCAAATTTGTGGCTATCCTCCTGTCTCAGCTTCTTGAGTGCTAGAATTATAGGGATGTGTCATCACACCAGGCTGTAAAGTCCAGATTTGTTTCACTTCTGTCTGGTTCTCTCACAGCTAGTATAAAACACAAACAAAGCAGGTCTTGGTCTTTTTGTTTGAAAGACTGAAATATGGATCAGGCCTAAGTTTGCCTGTGAACATCCTTTTTCTAGAATGTTCTCTGCAGTGTAGGACTGTTCTCTGGATACTGAGCCTGATGGTATCTGGCCTTGTCCCGCGTCTTTCAAGAACATTCCCAGGAATCCTCAGAATACTCCTTCAAAGTAGGTGCTGTCATAGCAATTTTATATCCAAGAACACTAGGGCCCAGAGAAGTAAAGTAAAATAGCTCTGACCAATAAGGCCCTCCCAGTCCCATTTCAAGGATGCTCCAGGTTTCCACGGTCCTTCCTATTTGTTCCAGTAGAAGCCGTCCACACCAAAAGTCTTGTTTCCTCAGTAACATCCCTCTACACTCCACCTCTGAGCAATATGAGGGCACACGGAATCTCTGAAGCTCAGGCCATAAATGGAACACAAACTCTTCAATATCAGACTGCTTAAAAAGGTATTTTTGTCTTGCTTTGTTTTATTTTAGGACAGGTTCTCACGTTTCCCAGGCAACTAGCCTCAAAGTTACTATGTAGCCAAACACGGTGGTAAATTTCTGACCCTCCTGCCTCCATATCCTAACTGCTGAGATTTATGTACCACCATACCCAGCTTAGACAATGATGGGGCTTGAATCCAGGGTCTTGTACATGCTAGCCAAGTCTTCTACCAACTAAGTGACATCCCCAGCTCCTAGAAAGGCTTTCATGTGGCAAGAAAATAACCAGGAAGTTGGCACATGGACAAGAAGGTTGCTGTAGCCTTAACCATAACCCAGGATCTAACACTGCAGCCTCAGATGAATGAAGGGACTTTACTGACTTGTCTTTTACAGGAACTTGTTCTGGACACATGACTTTCCCAGGAGGGATAGGTAGAGGAGCAAGGAGACAGGCTGAGGGAGAGCTGGCAGAAGGTCAAGAATGTCATGGAACTATGGTCAGAGATGCACTTACACCAAGAAGTGCAGGCAAAGCTAAGGTGAGCAGGGCTGGGCTTAACAGCTCCTCCTGAGCCTTACTCAAGATTTTTCCCACATCTTGAGAGGCAGGTCTGGCCTCGGAGCTATACGAGTGTGTGAGGCTTCTGTGGGAAACCAACTTCCTAGACATTCACACTAGCACCTCTTCATTCTGGCAACATGATGCTTAAGAGATAGATGGTGATGGCAACAGGTAGCATTTATGAAGCACTTACTGTATGCCAGGTACACAGATAAGCTCTTTTTATGCATACTTCTCACTTTATCCTCAAATAGGGTACAAAGCAAGGTCATTCACCCCAAATGTACTAAAGTAGAAGCTTCCTTAGAAGTCCATGAGGATGTGCCAAAGAGAGCCCAGGATGATAAAATGTAACCAATCTTCCTTTCCAGATCCCACCTTCTACCCTCTGTTCAAAAGCCATGAACCATTTATTTCAGATATAGTTTTAAAAGAAATAAAATGTTATTTTATTTGTTTTGGTTTTTGTTTTGTTTTGTTTCCTAAGATAGGGTCCCATGTAGCTCAGGCTGGCTTCAAACACAGCTATGTAGCCAAGGATGACCCTGAACTTCTGATCCTCCTGCTTCTATTTGTAAGTACTAGGGTTACAGGCTTATTTTCACCATGCCCGGTTTAGGTGGCATCATTGAATCAAACCCATGACTTCATGCAACTAAACTACATCCCCAGCTAAAAAATAAAAATATCCTTACTCCTCATTTTCTCTTTTTGAGGAAAGATTCTGCACCCTTGGGCCAGCAGGACGGCTTAGTGGGTAAAGGCTCCTAGTGCCAAGTCTGAATTCCTGTATCCAGTCCCCAGAACCGCTGGGAGGTAAAAGCTGACTCCCTAAGGTTATCCTCTGACCACCACGTGCATACACATACCCACAAATAATAAATAAATAAATAAATGCTGAAAATTATTTTAAGGAATTCACACTCTGGCTCCCTGCCATCCAAACTTTAGTTAAGCAGGTTTAATAAAAGTAAAAGCTAAATATGTACAACAATATTGACTGTTGTGCTAACAATCAATGAATCCTTTCAGGTCTTAAACTGAGTTGCTCCTAAGGAAAGAAGTTTTTAAAACTGTCAGTAGTATCCAGGGAGATGGGAGATGAGAGCAGAATTTATGTGTTTCTCCCAAAGGCTAACATGTGGGGAAAGCTGTTTCCATTCTCGCCTTCTTGCAGGATACAGGAGGCCAATCCCTACTACACCTGGATCAAAACATTCAAAGATAAATCCAGCCACGAGGAACCTGAAAACCTCAACCAGTCCCTAGCGCACAGCACACCATTCCACTGTCAATAATTCAAGCACATTAACTGGCACCAATACTAATGGCTCAGTCTTTCCAAGAGCATGTGTATGCCACCACCAGTCCTACACTAGGGAATGAGAAGGTAACAGGCAACTGCCGCTCCTAAATAAGAGGTATTTCCACCATAGCATCCTGGCCTCCACAGTCAGGTGATTCCCTGAGATTTCTTTGTTGTGGCCAAATGCTATTGAAATTTAACTATAATGCGGCATTGTTGTGGCTGTTTGATTTTTTCACAAGAGAAAGTGTTTTGTTGTGTAGTTACGAGTCAACACTTGCTGCCTGACTGATACAGCCTCTGTGGAATGATCCAGAAAGGTCTAGCTTGCATTGGAGGGGGTTATTTTCTCGCAGTGTCTGGATTTATGCCCATGACATATTCCCATATGACACTTCTGGGTCTGATTAGTTATGTTCTGATTTAGGGGATAAATAACAGATTTATGACACATAAAAACAGCATAGCAAACATTTAGAAGAAAATGATTGCTTTGTGAGAACATGATAGTTATTTCAAACATCTAAACTCTTAAAACTTTCCAAGTTCTGGGAACCTATAATTTCTCTTTGCTTTTTGTTTGACCATTTTAGTGATGTGTAAATAGTTTACATAAACAGACACAGCTTAATGAGTTGGGGAATAAGTATTTGCTTGTGGAACCATTACCACCATAAAGGCCACAGACATGTCTCCTAAAGTTTCTTCCTACCAATTGATTGATTGATTGACTGATTGATACTGACTGATTGATTTGAAGTGACAGGAATCAAATGAGAGTCTCGCCCATGCTAGGGAAGTACCACATGTCTGAACCATACCCTGAGTCCTAGTTAGAACACTTAAAGTAAGATCTACCCTGTTGAGGTACATTTGTAAGTATATAATAAATATTTTGGTAGCTATATCCTAAATTCATATAGATCTCTAGTGTAGCTCCTTTTTCTTGCATTAACCTAAAAAACTAATCAAATCACTATAAAGATGCAAGAATACTTGCCAAGTATTATTGATACTTCTTTAAAATTTCAGAAATAATATCAATGAAAGAACAAAGTTATAGTACTATATCACTACATATATTTACTACACATATTATATATGATCTCTAATAATGTCTATAAAATAATCATATAGAAATATGCAGTATCTCCAATCAGAACAAATCATAACATATTAATAATACACCAGAGCAGTGAAAATGAATTAAAGTTATATAGATCCCAAACCATAACATTGAACAAAATAATGGCAGAATATGAGAAATGATACTTTAGGCACAGAAAAAAATTCATAAATGTACATGATGCATACTTTATGATGTATATGGTATACACAAAGACATAAGCATTTCAAAAATGAAAGTTATAAGAACATAGAAAATAAACTATAAGAAAGAGCAGGAAAGAACAGACAGAAAACCATGACAGCGGTTGTCCCTCCAGAGATGGGAAAGGGAACAGAACTAGGAAATAATGGCACTGAAGATCTTCCAGGATTATAATTTAGATTCTATTATAGATATCACAGGTATATTATATACGACAGAAGACTGGGGGCAACAATTACAACTGATATACATTTCTATTGACACATAAAACTTACCATTTACCAAAAAAAGTAGGCTATAAAATGGAATGTAAAAATACATAATTTTTGGTAGAAACATGTATTATATAAATAAAAGACCACAAAGGATAGACTATAAAATACTAGCTTTGACTTTTCTCGAGGAGTCAAGGTAACAAAGTAACTTTGTTTTCCTTTCACTTTTTCCATAGCAAACTTTTCTTATAACAAGTTTAAATTTCTACAAAAATAAGCATTATTGCTCTATAAATGTATATAGAGCAATGATGCTTATTCCATTACTTTCAAAATCACAATAATATCACAAGTTTTGTTCTCTTAATAATACAATCAGGGCATCTGCAACTTAACAGGGTCTCTGTTACTCGCACAAGCCCCACAGCCACGTGTTGAGAACTCTACAGTAATGCTTACGTACTTTTTTGAAATTCTTCCAGTTTTTTAACAGCTTCATCTCGTTCTTGCCTAATTTTGTCACACTGAAATGAAAAAGAACAGAACATGCTAAGTTCATATGATAAATATTAACTCGGACAAAAAAGTAAAGTTATATGGAACAACACTTTTAATGTTTTTTCCAAACAAAACATCTTTCAACAGCACCAGTGGTTCTTGGTATTTGTGCTGCTCAACCAGCACAGGGAATGTATGTTTATACCTAGCCAATTCTCCAGAATGCTCTACGATAATCAGTCTACTGTTCATTATCTCCAATAACAGACCAATGAGCATCCTGAGGGAAAATGCGTCCCCTCTTTACGAGAATGGATGTGCCCCTTTCCAAGAAGTCTAACTAAGTAAACAACCTGCTCGGGTACAAGTCAGCTTCCCAACGCTCCAGCTATCTAGGACACTGGTGAAGCAAAGACAACTGAACGGGTGTGAAGCTGGGACGCTGTCACACACCTGTATCCTCCCTACAGAGAAAAGATGATCCTAGTATATTCAGAATTCTGAATAGAAAAGGTAGCAAATTTTTAAAAAGAGAAGATAAAATATTCCACAACAGCTGGGCCTGGTCATGCATGCCTTTAATCCCAACACAGGGGTTAAGGGCCAGCCTGATCTACAGAAGAAGTTCTAAGTTTTAATAAATCATAGTAATTATTATTACCACCAACCCCTCTGAGACAGGTTTCACTCTGCAGCTCTGGCTGGCCTAGAACTCATTATGTAACCAAGGCTGGCCTCAAACTCACAGAGATCTGCCTACTTCTGCCTCAAGAGTGCTGGGATTAAAGGCATGCACCATGCCTGGCAACCTGTTAGATGTTTTCATTTGTTTTGTTTTTAAAAATATATTTTATTTATTATTTTTTTATTTTAGGTGTATGAGTATATTGCCTGCTTGTGTCTAAGTGCACCCACGTCATGCAATGCCGTCAGAGGTCAGAAGAGGGCATTGGATTTCCCTGGAACTGGAACTAGGGGTGGTTGTTAGCCACCATGTGGGTGCTGGAAATCAAAGCTGGGTCCTCTGCAAGAGTAGTCAGTGCTCTTAACCGCTGAGCCATCTTTTCAGTCCTACTGAATGTTTTCAATGTCAAATTTAATAGCTAAAAAAATTATAATGCCACTGATAATTTTAAAAAACTCCAAATTAAAACAGTGTGTTAGTCTCACCTATTAGATTGGCAATGAATTAAAAAGTCCAATACTAAAATACAGTCACGTTCTATAGGTGAATAAGTTGGCATAACTACATTGGAAATAAACATCAATCAAAATCAGAATGCAAATCTCCTGTGGTTCTACAAATGTTCTACACATTCTCTACAAATCTATCCAGGACAGTCTGCATACAATGGTCTGCATGTGCAATAACGGTAAGTCATGCTACAGTCACATGATACACGACAGCAGAGAAAATGAATGAAAGCTACAGAATCAATAAAAATCTCAGAAACCACGTGGAGTAAAAACAATAGCAGAATGTACATCATCACACCTTAAGCACAGGAAAGTATTTCATATATTTACATTCTAGATATACTGCTGATGTATATGGTATAAAGAAAAATATAAGAACTATAAGAATGTGAGGGTCAGTGAGGTGGCTCAGCAGGTAAGGGGTACTGCTCCAAGCATGACTACCTAAGTAATCAGGACCCACATGGTGGAAAGAGAGAACGAGCTCCTCCAAACTGTCCTCTGATCTCCACATGCACACGTGAGCATGCCCGCATACCCTGGCCCAAGACACAGACACACAAACACACCCACACACATGCATGCACTCCCACGTGCGCAACACAAAATAAAAGATTTTAAAATTTTAATACATGGCTGGGTGTGGTAGTGCATACCTTTAATCCCAGCACCTGGGAGGCAGAGGTCTCTGAGATTGAGGCCAGCCGAGTTTACCATAGGAAGTTCCAGGCCAGCTGGGACTACAGGGAAACCCCATCTCAAACAAAAATTGAAAACACATAGATATGAAATAGAAGAATATATATGAAGTAAGTGGCTGTCCATCGGGAGCCTGGGAGGGGATCAGGCATAGAGGTGTGTGGTACACAGGCGATCATCCATTCTCCCTACTACCTGCAGCACTTTTCACTTAGTTATTTCGTTTTACTTTATTTGAGACTGGCCTTGAATTCCCTATATGGTCCTGGATGACCCATACTCATGTGTGCGTACACACATACACACACACACAAACCACACACACACAATTTAAAAAATAGTTTAAAGAAGCTAATTTTTCTTAATAAATATTTGTTACATTATTTTCTAGTATTTTAAAATATGTTAAAATATGAAAGGAACAGCTAGTTCAGTTTCCCCTTCAGTCACGAAAGAATCACTGAGATGTCAAAAGCCTATCTTTGAGCTGGGGAGATGGCTCAATGGGTAAATGGGTAAGAGCGCTTCGGACAAGCATGAGGATCTGAGTTCAAATCCTCAGCAGTCACGTAAAAGCCATGTATACCTATGACCCCAGTATCATGGATAAGCAAAACACTCATATTCTGGCTTCCGTGTGAGTACCTGGCACCTGCATACTCACATGGCTGAGCCACAAATACACAAACACACTCACACACACACATCTATGTCCATTACACACTCCCAAAACATGAAGGAAACACACAGCGGGTGCCTAGGGCTAAGTGCACAAAGCTGGTTATCAAATTCTAAATTAGTCCTCTCTCCATAAATGAGTCAGGCTGGATCAGAGATTATTTTCTTCAAAAGGCCTACTGTTTCATGAAAGTTTCCTCTGGAGATCCATCCTCTATAAGAATACAAACAGCACTGTCTGGTAGAATGTCTACCTCCAATTTAACAGAAAACTTCACTTGGTATTTTTGTTAATGTCTTTAAAATTCTCTTCAGAGCTTCGGATTCTTGTATCAGTTTCTCCCATGGGAGTGGATGATAATGGACGGTGCAACCTGTAACTGTAACACTGCTGACCAGCGGCTTCTAGAATGTTCCTCTTGTTTTCTGGAACTGTCTTTTGTTTATTTTGGACTTCCCCCCAAACTCCTGCCAGGCTGTCCACCCCACTAGAACAATGCACAGTGGAACTGAAGGCGAAAAAAGAATCCTCACTTCCGACTAGACCCAAAGGCTTGAGTCATGATCACCCAGAGCAACACAGCTGGTGTTTGACTTTCTAATTAATTCTGTTTCTCCATCTAGCATTTCTGCCGGGAGGAAGTGCTCTGTGTAGACCTGGCTTCATCTATGCACTGGCACTTGAGAATGGTGCTACTGACTTAGTCTTACGAGTCTCTTTACGTACCTCTCAAACTCTGTTTAAAGGAATTAAAATTTATCCAATTCTCACTTATATAGCCAGAGTTTTCACTGAAAACTTGGTGTGACAAGAACAAAAGCAGGTAAAATGACATGGCACTCCACCTCCTCAGACCTGAAGAGGTCCCTCTGTTCCTTCCTACACCAACCACCACCACAACCACCATCTCCTAGTCATTAGCAACCTCACCTTCTTACAGCCGCCCTTAGGGAAAACTACACCCATGTTCTCCGTTCTTCGACCTCAGTGGACAGGCTACAGATAATAACAGATCTTAATTCAGGATGCAGGTAGCTCATTCCTCTAGCGACCAGCTCACACTGACCCTTCAGTTACCAACGCAGGCACAAGCTGTCTCCCAACCCCAGCTGTGCTCTATCAGGGGTCTTCATGTCGCTTTGCTTTCCATTTTCTGCAGCCACATTATGATAGAACTGGCAGTCACTGAATTTACCATCTGCTATGCTGAAAAGCTGAAGCGGGTGTGTGCAGAGGGGGCAAGTCACACATGCTGTGAATGCGGTGTACTGATTCCACACCAGAAATGATCAAAATATAAAGGATGCACCCCCTTCCCAAGTAAGAATCCAAACTCCTTATGACATCATATTAGACAAACACAGAAATATCCTGTGATCTCTCTCCCATTTCTGCCAATATGGAGAAGTTAGCAGAGAGTATGGGCCTTGGAGCAGTGGTCCAGCTTTGTGCCACATAGAAGCCCCTACACCCAGCCCACCCTCTCCTCTGCCCTGCACAGGCAGCTGCACCATCTGTAAAAACGGCCTCTTTTTGTTATTGAGACTTGCTCATGAAAACTTTGCAACAGATGTTCTTCAGCCCACATCACTTAATTAGGAAGCTGAGCGAGTCTCTGTAGCTCAAGGCTGGAGTAGAACCCAGCAGCCTGAGTGCTGGCTGTCTTAACCATGCTGGATAACATTACAGCTACTCTCCAGACTCTGTTTGGACTCTTTTTATACAGTAGTGAATTGAGTGGGTTTGGTTGGCCTTGCTGGGTTTGAAAACCCTTTGTGTCAGAAGCCCAGGCTATTTTCCAGACCTCTTTCTCGAGGCTCGTCCAGGTGGCTACCTGACTTATGAAACCAAACCAGGATCTCAGAATACTGGTAGGCTGGACCACAGAGGCACACTCTTCCCATGCAAACTGGCATCTTCCCCACTCCCTTCTACTATCGGCCAACTACTGTCAACATAATGTCTTTTAACCTAGGTCCAGTAGAAATACGGGTAACTGATGTAGACACTAAGACAAATTTATATTTTGCTATGCATTCGAGAAAAACCTCAACACTCTGAATTGTGTCTAACTTCCACTAATATAAACATTCATTTTATCTTATCATCCTGGTACACAAGTACAAAGGAGGACTTTTAACCTATAGAAAGAACAGTTTGGGACCCAAGAAGTATATCCATGTGCTATCTACCATCACCTCCAGAAGAAAGGGCAATACACACACACACACACACACACACACACACACACACACACCTTATAGCTTACTGAAGTAGACTTCTGGAGCAGCTATCTTCTGGGATCACTGAGAGCCCCTATTTCCTTCCTCAGAGCACTGAACAAATCCACATATCACCTGTATGTGCCAGGCACTGTGTTAAAAGGGTTGGGACATGATGGGAAACATCTTAGACACTGTGGTCTCAAAACTTTAGGATCCACCAAGAAAAGTCAACCAAGAAATGAGCAATGCATAAGAACTTAAGGGCACTTGCTACAATGACAGAAATACTGCAGGACTGAACAGTACAATAATCATGCTGTCTGAAGACGTACCATCTTTCTCAAAGCTCATCCTTCTTATATCCCAGCTACAACATTTTAAAATAGAAATACACCTTACATCCAAACTCATCACTGGTGCCAGTTTTAGAATCTTTGGTGGCACGGTGAGAGGACCATCAAATTCATTTTTAATAAAAATCGACAATTCTACTGCTCTACTTAGGTAAACCTGGCTACCAATCATCTGAGCTTTCTGGATCGCTACAGGCTTATCCTTCAAGAACACAATACATTAAATCATTCCCACTAGGATGGAATTCCTTTCACTGCCTTTCTCATTTGGTGCTCTTCTTTCTTCCAATTCAAAGTTCTTTCCCTCCAATTTTCACAGGCAAGAAAGAAGGAATAGTTGCCCCCACCCAGGCTGCCTTGCAGCATTCTCCAAATTCTAGGTATTGTGTGTGAGATGGAAACACATGTCATCAGAACTGAGATCCTTGTTCTTTGTTTCTGGATAGATTGCTGTTAATAAGAGACTCATTTTCACTTTCAAACTGCTAAGTAATTACTTTTTCTCTGGCACAACCACTTGCCACTCTGTCTCAAAGAAACTGCATGTATGTGGATGTATTATGCATGAACAGTTAGCATAATAGATTTGTATCTTGCCTTTTAAAGTAGCTTCTTTATTGATTTTTTAAAAAAAATAAAATACGTGGGACCTTCACCTCAGAATATTACCCAAGAGGAAGAAGCATCAACAATAGACAAGGGTGCCAGGGTGCAAACACCATCATGTATCTTGATGAGACATAAATCTTGGGAAAGGTCTGTCTCCTTCTCTTTTCACCCATTGTTCCTGGCAAGCTGACAGAACTGCCTGACACAGTTACAGGAGCTCACCCAAACGCCTTCTAATCAGGCGCTTAAACATTTACGCATTTCAAAACTCCATCTCTGAACATAATAGTCAACGTCAATACTATTTAACAGCAGACATGCTTATCATGCTTATTCTACAGATTTCCTTCTTTTTAAATACACCTCATACACCCTCACCCCTACCGCCCCAAGACATGTGAACACTGTTTTATTCAAAGCTTGATGAGACTTTCCCCACAAACAGGGGGAAAAAGACAAAACAGCAACAACAACAAAACTCTAATCGATTAGGACAGTGATCCTCGTGAGGCACAAGAGTGTGCGCTTCCATCACAGAATCATAACTAATATTGGAAAAGGATGATGGTGCCAGAGCAAAGAAGCAAATGAATAGATTTGACTGATTCCAAAATACACAGCCATCTGTTTTTCCAGGCCCAGAGCATAGATTTAAAAGACGTTATCAATACTAATGTGATAGGCTCCCTGACTTTTTCACGTACAGTGATGATGTTATTTGGAAAATGGGCAGAAACTAATAGAAGACAGTAACCCCTTCCTAATCCCCTCTCATTTCAACGTTAAGACACATAGATACATGCATAAAAATCTCAAGGTTTTTACATCTGAATAGAACTCACACCACTTGCTTCTTCCTTATTTGATATTGTGATAATAATAAATTCTGGTTGATCAACGTGACAAGTACAGAAGGAATATGCAGATGGCTTCTTACAAAAAAGAATTCTACTTCTGTGGCAGTTGGAGGAGGCTCAAAAACAAGTGACACATAAATCAAGCATTAAAGGGGACTCAAAAGTTTGCACACGGGCAAGCACAGAAGCCTTATCTATTTGCTGTCTCCTTCAACTATGAGCTGTAGGTGCTCACTCACACAATAAAGACAAACCATACAAACCATCAACTGGTCTGTATCGCCCACTGTGGCAGTTTTACTCAAGGGTAAGACCTTCAAATTTTCCTTTATATTTTGGTCCTCAGAAGGCATTCAACAAAAAGTTTTTCCTTCAATCAAACTTTCCTTATACACTCAGATTCTGACTCTATCTTCAGAGGCATCTATAAAAACCACACAATGACCAATATCCCATTTTTCTTAAAAAAAGGGAAAATTGAAAAGATCAGCTTTAGTACTGGTCCGGGGCCAGTGAGAGAGGGCTCAGCAGCTGGGAGCAATTTCTGCCAAGCTTGATGACCTGAGTTCAATCCCTGAGACCTGCATGGTGGAAAGAAAGAACAGCCTCTTACAAGTTGTCCTCGCCACCCCCCCACCTCCAAATACACATCAAACAAATGTTAAAAACAAACAAACACTGGTGGGCCCCTAAATCTCCTATTGTTATTCTTAGAGTATACTATATTGGGATTTAAATACATGCACAAGCACACATGACTTTTTCTAATAATTTGATACTTAAATTTCAGTTTTTCCAATAGAAACCAATAGATGGTAAAGGCATGACTCAGAAAAGTATTGAGTCTGATAATCTGCTGTGGAAATTCATACGCTAACAATAAATAATATAAAACAGGGCTGGGAAGATAGTTTAGTCAGTAAAGTGCTTGCTGCACAGGCATGAGGACCTAAGCTTGATTTCCAGGACCCACATAAAGAAATCTGGGTATGGTGGCACATGCTTGTAATCCCAGAGCTGGGGAGGGAGAGACAGGTGGATCCTTGAGGCTTGCTGGCCTGCCGGCCTAGCCTATTTGGTGACATTCTAAGCCAATGAGAATCCCCGTCTCAAACAAAGAGTGGAAGGTACCTAAGGTTGTCATCTGACCTCCATATACATACACACAAGTGCACATGTACATACACAAACATACACTTGCACACACACAATACACACACACACACACACACAAGATAAAAACAAAACTAGGGCCTTTGTGGAAAAAGTCAATATTCTCTCTTAAGTTTACCTCTAAAAGAGCACTGAGATCATAGGACAGGTTTGAAACCAGACTCTGTCACTGTGGGACCTTGGGAAGCACACAACCCATCAAGCCCCTGCTCCTTCCTGTATGAAACATGGCTAACACAGGTCTGTCTGGACCACTTCACTGGGGAGATAAGAGGACACAGACATCTCACAGCAGCTTCTAAAGAAACACATCCTTTAAGCACCTAGCTCCCCTACAGAACCTACATCCTGCCACAAAGCAGACTCCAACAAGCAGAAGAAGGTCCTACCCAGAGGAACCTATATACCATCTCTTCTCATGGGCGAGGTTCCTGGTCTAGCAACAAAGACAGCTAGACTTGGTGGGGACGCCAAGGAGGAAGCGATACCTTGCCTTCTATGTTTTCCTCTGTGTGTGTGCAAAATTTCACCACATCAAATCCGCTATGGCAAAATGAAGCCTCCCCTCAGCTGGTTATCCCTGAAAGATTTAATTAAACACTGGGTGGGGGCCCACGGAGGAAAGATGGCCACCTGTATTTTCTCATGTGGACTGGAAAAAGCTCACCCAGCCAGGCACAAAAAGTGCTTTCCCAGAGAAAACAGTGTCCTCCATTTACCACCTCCGGAACTAAAGCTGCTTTTACTCATTCTCTGTCGTATAAAAGGCTTTTATTATATGCTTCTCTTCTTTGTAATACCCCCCTTGGGGGGGGGGGGAACTGCAGTAATAAGCAAGCTAGTCTTTTAACAGAAGGTAAACAGAGTGGGGTAGACTTAAAACCACTCGACTTTGTTCTACCCAACCACACAGCATTCCATATTGCTTTCATTTCTTTTCTTCTTAGTTCTGTTAATAGTTATTTTTAAAGAATTAGAACAGAAGCAGGTCAATAATGCCTACAGATATTACAAACGTGTCAGGCCACACTCTACACAGAGAGGCTTGTAAATAGTTACTGGGCTTCGGTCATTTCAAATCCTTCTTCTACTAAATGCATTTTACCTATAATTCCACGTGCATAACAGACAGTTCACTTAAAACCTCACTGCAGAAAGTGGCTCTGGGTTAAACAGCTATCGTCACCACCAACAGGAAGATCACCAGTAGATGTTTACAGAACACCTGTTTTTAGGGCATTTTGAGGTCTATGGTAATCATGGATTAGGAGGAAGAGAAAATAAAGCATGCAATCTCTTTGGTCTTCTCTTATGGAATTTTCTCGATTCCTTCTCTACTACATCAAGACATATCAGTTTGCTTTCCCCCTCCTCCTATCTTTAACACTTTTAATTTATTATTATTATTATTAATTTGTATGGTGTACTGTATATGACACATGTATGCACACACATGTGTGCACATGTGCCACAGCGCACATGTGGTTTAGAAGACAACTTTTGGGAGCCGGCTCTCTCCTTCAGCTGTGGGCTCCAGGGATCAAACTTAGGTTGGAAGGTTTGCACAGCAAGTGTTTTCACTTGAGCAGCCTTCTCTCTCATTGTCAGATCTTTAGATTTAGTTAAACCATTCTCCTGCATGAACCTTCAAGTCTACTTTGTACTTCCCTCTTAGTCTAAAAGCAGCTGTGAAACAAACTCCATCAACTTCCTCCCAAACCTGAAGAATAGTTGGGTGTCTAAGCAAAGGGCATCAAATTACCTAACCCAAGCAGCACACAGTAAATTTACTTTAAAATTATGAGGTATTGGAGACTTCGGATCTAAGTACAACCTTTTTACTAGTCTATACCGCATGACATTTGTGATGTGGGGGGGTTATGATGATAGAACTTCAAATCTTCTTGTCAAACTATTACCTGTGGTCTTCTTGTCTATGTTATGGATGTATGTATAAGCTCCTTTTGAGCAGGGATTTTTTTAATAACCTCCCTCTACATTCCCTGAGTTGCCTGAAGAGAAAACAGGAAACATGATTTTAGAAGCCACCAAAGAACAATTTACAAAAGAGCAAAAGGGCTCATCAGTTAAGAGCTGTTGGTGCTCTTGCAGAAGACTTAAGTTCAGTTTCCAAGACTGATGCTGGGCAGTTCACAACCACCTGTAACTCCAGCTACAGGGAATCCAGTGTCTCCTTCTGGCCTCCTCGGATACTGAACTCGTGTGTACACACCCACAGACACACATGTATACATAACTAAAAATAAAACATTTTTTAAAAGAGCAAAGGAGCCTTAAAATTAAATTAAAAATGGTTAAAAATAATGCCCTAAAACTCTCGTATCTTCTTTAGCTAAAGCACTTAGGATTACTACCGTCAGCCATACTACAGCAAGGCAACTGGCAAATTAATGACTGAAGAAGTCAAATACAATTCTTAAATGCCCAATAAGTAATCCCAAATGTGCTGTGGATTTTATAACTCCTTAGCTCACTGTGAATTGTTACAGCTCTTACTCTGAAATTTGAAACATGAGGCTTCACAATTTATAACAGTCACAGTCATATTCCTATTTAATGACCACTAAAGGTTCTTTTATTTGTTTTGTGCCAGAGACAAATTTTTAAAATATTTGGTCTACCAAATAAAATTGACACTCCTGTCCCCTTTCTCCTAGTTTTCATTTTCTATTTAGTCCCTCTGCTCTTCTATTGTCCCGAAACTGACAGGGGGAAACATACATACTCACGCATACACACATACATGCATGCACATGTATAACCATTCACAAATCTCTGTTTGCTTTTCAATTCAGGGTCTCACTCTGTAACCCAGGCTAGCTTCAAATTCATAGCAGTCCTCCTGTCTTAGCCTCCCAAGTGCTAAGATTACAGGAATGAAGCTCCCAGACTCAGCAAACACAAATCTTAAGTAAACATTTTTAGAGACAGAGTTTATTAAGGTAAACGGAATTCATTTATTTAACAGTTCAAAACAAAACTTCCAGAGCTCTCAAAAACATTCACCAGACATCCCCCCACAGTCACACTGGATGTTTTTCAACTTCCAGCATCTTACCCACATGGACAGAGAAAGTAAACATCCAAAGACTTTAGGAAGATATCTGGCTGATTCCCAGTACCTACTTCTCTCTGAGACCCAACAAATCTAGATCCCCAAAGCAAATGTGTTGGGCCTGCAATTCCATCCCCAGCATCTTAAATCTGGTAGGAGAAAAGTCCACTTCTTAACAGCTTCTATGGCTTGGCCTGGTGCTGTGCCGCATATTTGGCTGTGTAGTTAACCTCCCAGAGCTGTGCCTACTGCGGCATGCTTGCTATTCTTTACCATCTGGAGCCTGGAGTTGATATTAGCTTGAACCACACAAGCAAGAAAAAAGAAAAGAAGAGAAAAGAAAAGAAATACTTCTCATTCCCATTGAGCTGAAATTGGGAGCTGAACAGTGTATTACACTGCCCAGACTTTCACACACGAAGAAAAGGAGGGGGTGTGATGTACAAACCTTCTCCTTTGTTTTCTGGTTCTCTGCCCGAAGGTCTTCATATTCGCCTATTGCTAAAAGAAAAAAGGAAAGCAACATTACAACTCCATCAAAAGTTCACTGTGGGAAAACCTAGGAACCCAACTAACCCTCATGGTTCCCAAGGAATGGGAAGAGGTTGTCAAAGGGCTAGCAGATGTGAGATCCCCATGCTGAATTCCAGTTCTCCCTGAATCATCAGGGAGACCCAAGGCCAGGAGAAGTGCTGTCTAAAAGCAAAGCCCTCCTCCTCTTTGAGGCTCAGCACTTGGCCTTGTGAAAGCACTCAGGATCCCTTGTCTATGGTGTTAAACTCAGAGGTTTAGCTACAAAACTGTTATCTAGAATATCAACTAGACTTGTACATTCAACTCTTTGCCATACGTCAACTTTATCCAGAACTAAAAGTTGGTCCTATGGGCATTTCACCGTGATCATGTCCTGCACAGAAACCAGCAATATTCAATTTGCTAGCATGGGAATGTAAATTTCCAGCTCTCTGGGAAAGTTCTGTTTACTAGTTAAAATCCTCTAGTGCTAGAAAAATGAAGTAACTTGAACCCCCACAATCTCACTTTTGTAAAAGAGGCATTTTTAGGCCTCTTCAGAGAAGAGACTATGAAATCTGAAGCAATGACCTAGAGTTGATAATTGGGCAGAGAGTCTGAATCAAACCTAGAACTGCTACTGAGTCACCCCTGAGCCAGACTGGCACCAGAGGGTGAGTGGATCACTAGGCTACACGATCATCTTTCAAATCTCTTTCAAATTGGGACTTACCTACAACAAAGACAAACAGAGCTTCCTATTTCTATGAATGATCTGAAGACAGACGCCAAAAGTCAACGACATAAACGACATCCTAGATGGGGTCTTGGCAAAGTGGCACACTAGGAAGAGACCAAGGATCCTGAGTTCCAAGCCACCCTGAGCTACATACCTAGATCTGTCTCAATCCTACAGCCACACTCCCCACAAAAGTGAACATCCCAGATAAACTGGTAATAAATTTCAAAAACATATGATGACCACAACGGCAGAGAATACTCTAGAAATAATCCATTAGCATGGCAATGGCCACACTTTGTTTCCTCCAACAGTAACCCAAAGGGCTCAAAGTACCCACTGTGATGGCAGTACTGAAATCATAAAATAATTACTAATGGTCAAATTTATGGAATCTGCACATGCACTGTGGTAGTTTGAATGGGTGTTCCCCATAGGCTCCAAGTATTTGGATACTTGTTCCCCAGTTCATGGTACTGTTTTCGGAAGGCCATAGAACCTTTAGGAGGTGTGGCCATGCTGGAGGAAGCATGTCACTTGGGCGGGTTTCCCAGTTTTGCTGTTTCCTGTGCCTACTGGAAGAAGTGAGCACTCAGTTTTCTACCCTAGCCACCCCTTCTCCAGACCTCCCCACCATGATGGACTCTAAGACCTCTGGAACCATAAGCCAAATAAACTCTTCCTTCTACAAGTTGCCTTGATCATGGCATTTTATAAGAACAGGAAAGTAACTAATACACCTACTAAGGTCCTCAAATATTGGGGAACTCATAAGACAATTTTTAATACACACATATAAGGATACAGTCCTTCTGAAAAGAATTGCATTTCAGCAGAAAAGATTTAATGGATCACAAAACAAAGCCCTCTGCACCTCATCTCCTTAGCATTGCCCACCACAGACATCCCAGCAACTGAGTACAAACTGAATTGCCATCGGATCTAGAAAAGTCAATGAAATGTGTCCCCTCTTAACACAACAAAAAATCAAGAAAGAGATACAAAAAATATACACTGATGCTATTGGATGATTTATGTTCATGACCCCAAGCATCATTATTCTATCTAATACAGTTTAAAAGAACGAAGATAGATTATTTTACTAAACAACTTTGACCTAGATTATCTGACATTTAAATGTATCTACAGGGCAAGGGAGATGGCTCAGTGAGGAAAGTTCTTGTTGAGCAAGTATGAAGACCTAAGTTCACTTAAAGCCAGGCAGGCATCTGCAACCCCAGTACTGACATGGCAAGGTGGGGGGCAGGAACAGGAGAATTCCTGGACGCTCAAGGACCAGGAGGCTGTCCTATGCAGTCTCAAACAACAAAAATAACACTCTGTCTCAAACAAGGCAGAAGGTAGGAACCAGCACTCAGAGTTGTCCTCTGACCTCCACATGTGCCTCCACATTCTCACACATACATGACATATACAAAATATTGTTTAATTAAAAAATTATTTAAGTATCTATCTGTAGATGAATTTTAAAAAATCAAAATCGGGGCTGGCAAGACAGTCCAAAGGGTAAAGCTTCTCGCCACCAACCCTGATGACCTGAGTTCAAACCCCAGGACCCAGGTGGTGGAAGGAGAGAACTGACTCCTATAAGCTGTCCTCTGCCTCCATGTATGCACCGTGGCATGTGCACGTACACACACATGCACCACATGAACATATATACACCTACAAAAGAACCAAAACTGATTTAACACTGTATTATCAGTAACCTACTTTATAGACATACACATAAACAGCTTATAAAACTATACTCTCATATTGATTGATATTAAGAAATAACTTTTTCTATTTAAAATATAAAATAATAGCTTGGAAAGCTTTTCTAAAATACTCACACTATGCTTTCATTATATTTTTAATAGACCCAGATGAAACATTGTAAACTCCTAATTGCTGGCGCTTTTTTAAAAGCATTAATTAAGAACCTTTCACCTATCATATTGTAGTAGAAACCAAAGAAAATATGCTTTCTTCTGATTGGGCAACTTTAACAAAAATTAAAGAAGCTAAGGGGAAAATGAAGAAAGAATTCAATGACAAGGTCACTCAGGGATAACTGGGGGATGAAGCATAAAAGGAAAGAAAAATGTTTATTTCTTTGAAGTTAAAAAAAAAACTAGCTTACTGCCCTTATTTATGTACACACACAAATATGTGTGCATGAATGCATATCACAGTGAATACAGGTGCAACCCCATCATCAGCAATGAAGCAACCTGTGTAACCCAGGCACTTTAAAAAGAAATTACATCTACGCGCCTCTGTGTGGTGGAATGTGCACGTGAGTGCAGTTACTTGCAGGTGCCAGAAGAGGGTGCTGGATGCCCTGGAGCTGGAGTTATGAGTGCTTCTGAGGCCCCACTACACAACATGGTTCCTAGGACCTGAACTCAGGCCTCTCAGCACTCTGGACCTCTGAGCCATCTCTCCAGCCCCCTTAGCTATTTCTTTTAAGGCATGTTAAGGGGCTGCACAAAAAGCCTTCTTACTGTTTCAGAACTGGCTCACAGGTTGAAAATGTTTTAAGTTTGCACAACTCAAGTAGTTTGGTAAGAAAGATGCTTTGAAGTAATGCCTGAGACCAACGGACCAATTCCCTCTCACAGGAAAGACACAGCTTAGAAAGACCTCATCCCTCAGGTTTACGAGTTTAGCATGTCACTGTAAGGCCAGACAGGACAGTAATTAAATGGGCACATACTGGCTGGGGGACCTTCAATAGGTCAGTTCATCTTGCCAAGTCTCAAGTTCCCGGTTTGGAAAACAGTGTCTCTGTGATATCATCATGGAGACAACCAGCTAACATACAGGAGTCTTTAGGTTTAAATATGCCAGCTAATTACTACTGAAACTGCAAAGTTTATCGAATCGTAAGTACATAACAGAAGACTGGGGCAGCTCCCCTGATGGTCTAGGTTTCAGGTTTACTCTTGTCCCACATGGCCCAGAAGATGGCTGACTAGAAAAATCTCTAAAACCAAGGCTGCTACTTATCCTCCACAAAGTGAGAGCAGGGAAGGAGCTAAAGGTCAAGTAAAAGCCATTTGCTGTAAAGAAACATAGCAAGCATGTGGAAGCATGCCTGGAGACCACGTTTTTTCAATCCTAGATGCACATTGCAATCAGCTGGGGTGCTTGGCAATCACCACTCCTCTCTCCACAGTGGGGGCCTCTTCCACCCCACGACTGATTTACCAAGTCTGGGGTGGAGCTTAGGCATTTTTCCTGTTTTGTTTTGTTTTTAAAGAAGTGAGAGCCCGGGTGTTTGTAATGTGTAGACGGAGTGGGGAACAACCACATAGCAGTGTGAGATGGAAGAAAAAGAAGATGTCGGAGAAAACGAGGAAAATATTGGGCCAAGCACGTGTTTCAAGAATCATGCTGCTTTTCCATTTTCTAAATCCCTAATGCTAAGGGAAGGAGGTCTCCTCCCAAGCTGCAACTCACAAAATAGCCAGCCCAGGAGGCAGCTGCGTAGACTTAACTGTTTCAGAAATATGACAATGCAAGCTCATAGCTGTAAGCCACCAACACCACCTCTGGGCGAGGGTTATAAGCCATCACAGGTGGTCCAGAACTGCCCGTTTTAGCACTGCAAGTCTAGCATCCCTGAAAACCTTTCAGTCCCAGGCAAGCCAGTCTCCCTATCTCTAGCATTATCTCCAGATCAACACGTTCTAGACCTGCACAGTCCAGCACGGCAGCCATTAGCCACAAGCAGATACTTAAATTACAATCAATTACAATTGAATAAAATGTAAAATGGACTTCTTTGGGTGCACTACTCTCATTTCACGTGTAACTGGTGAGTACCATACTGGATAGTGGACACAGAATCTTACCAACACAGCAGCAACTTCCACTGGCTAGTAATATCCTGCGCATCTCTGTTTGGAAACCCTGTGAGTAGCTCACTCTGTTAGATCAGTGAGCTCAGGGCTGTGCCTTCAAACAAACTTCCTGTTTCCCGTTCTCAGAGTCCTCTCCATCACTCACCCAGCCTAGTACCCTCAGGACCACCAAAGGACCATCAAACTCCTCCAGTGTCTAAGAAGTGGCTCTCCAACCTGTTCATCCTCTGTAGCTAGCAGCTATGTCCTAACTCAAACCCTCCATCTACCTCCAGTGTCCTTCTATTCCAACCTGATTCTTGCTTAAGAATTTTTTAAGCGAATTTCATTTTCTTGCTTAAAAACCTTCAAAGACTTTAGCATCACATTTTTTTCTTAACTGAATTTTTGCTAATTTCAAACAATGTATTTTGATATTTAGACCCTTTCCATACCTGCATCCCCTTAGCACCCTTCAGCTTTGTTATGTGTGTGTGTGTGTGTGTGTGTATGTGCGTGTGTGCATATAGTGTATATATATATACATACACTAATAGAGTCAGGTTTGTGTCCCCCAGCTGGGGTCTGATTAACCTACCAAGAGTCTCACCCTTAAACGAGACTGAAGATCCCCTCCTAGCAGCCATCAGTTGCCAGCAGTTCCTCAGGTGGGGTTGGGGCTTCTCACCCACATCTGCACTCTATGCAGGGATTTTGTCTGGCTTGAGCTTACGTGGAACTTGTGCATAGCATCATATTCCTGAACTCTATTTGCTTCCTACCATTCAGCCTCAGAGGCCAGAAGCTGCTTTATCAGATTCAGAGACTTAGTGCTTCCCTGGACCTTTCAAACTCCTGCATACCAGCAGGTCTTTGGAAATGTCTTCCTCCATCCTTCCTCTCCCTTTGCAATGCAATTCAACTGTCACTTCTACTCAAGCAAAATCAACACTTAGATTTTAACAGACCACCATGGTAACCTGCTCACAGAAAGGCTAAGCACCCCGTATGCAAAAGTCTGCACTGTGAAAGTCATCAAAATGAAAATATTTATGATGGCATCGTTTCAGATAGGGCATATCTGAGATTTCAAATATTTAGATCAAGAATGCTCAAACAGAAAGTTTTGTGCAAATAATCTAAAATCCGAAAAGACCTAAAATCTGCAGAGATAGCTCAGCAGTTAAGAGCACTGGCTACTCTTGCAGAGGACTCGGGTTTGATTCCCACCACCTACACGGTAGGTAACAACTGTCTGTAACTCCAGTTCCAGGGGAGCCTAATGCCCTCTTCTGACCTCCAAAAGCACTGCACAACATGGGCACACTTATATGAAAACAATACACTCATAAACATGATAATTTTTTTTTAAAAGATCTGAAGTCTGAAACAAGTATTTGAGCTAAGAGATCCTCAACCTGCACCTCTACTGGAATCCGTACAACATTACCACAATCTGCTTGTAGGTCTGTTCTCTTGCTTTTTCTCCCCATTCAATTGATTGTGCTATGCCTTACATTCAACAGAATTCCAGGCATAAAGTCTGTGCCTACGCTGAATTAGTGAATGAACGAATGGGTCATACAAATGTTCTATGCAAAACACTTAAGCCAAACATTAACATCTTTTTTACAAATAAAGACACAAATGCACAGAGAAGTCACATCCCACAGTAAGTGGAGGCAGAACCTGCCTGACACCCAGAGCCACTCACATCAACTGACTTGACTGAGAGTTACCATGTACAACTTGACAATGCACTAGAATGGAAATAATCCTTCAGGGCAAAGACTGTCTTTTTGCTTCCAGAGCCTCCACATCTAGTGCAATGCCTGACTCAAAGCAAGTACTGGACATATGTGAGGAAGAATACGACTGAGTCTGAGTATGCACACGTGCAAATCATGAACAAGCAAGCACTCCTCTCCACAGTAAGACCCTCTCCTACCATATGTTACATCAAGACACAATAAAAATGAAACCCTTAAAAACAACACCAAATGTATCCAGAAAGAAAAAAATCCTGCCTCCTGAGATCTCCTAATGTAGATTCACAACAGTTGAGTCTACCTTTCAGACTCAGGGAGCCTTGAAACCTTACTAATGGGGCGTGAGGACATGAGCCATAAAAGGCAGTGTTCAATTAGGACACCATTCCCTTCTGCTCATGTCCCAGTGGATCCTCCTCCCAAAGCCATGGATGAAAGCGAAGCCATTTATATCTCACTTGTTAATTAAATCATTATAAAAGCGGGGGGGGGGTGGCGAGGGAACTGCTGGGAAAGCTGGTCAAAAAAGCAAACAGATTTCCTATCAGTAAAGAAGTGCTAGGCGGAACACACAGTTTAGTGTTAATAAATTAATAATACTTAAGAAGTACTTTCAACAAACTATGTGAATGCTTTCAAAATTAAACAACAGAAAGGAAGGAAACTGAGTATCTTTACAATGTGTGTGTGTGTGTGTGTCTTCATGTGTGTGTGTCTATATGTGTTTATGTGTGTGTCTGATTTCTAATCTGGCCACAAGGAACATTAGATAGATAGATAGATAGATAGATAGATAGATAGATAGATAGATAGATAGATAGAGATAGACAGACAGATAGATACACACACACACATACATACATACATACAATCATACATACATACATACATAGAGAGACAGATGTATAGGTAGATGATAGATAACAGATATCTTCACAACAACAAAAAAAGCTAAACAAATGGCACATCAACCCTTCTCCAGAGACATTAGAGAAGTGAGATCACAGGGCAGGCCCGTCCCCAACACTGGCGACACCCACAGGTAGCTCAGAGGATCGCAATTTATGGGTGTAAGGACTTCGGAAGAAAACTCTATTCAAGAATCAGGACCAAAGCAGAAAAAAACCAAGCTGGAGCTTCCCAGATGCTGGAGGTTCAGTTTGGGCAATTTGAGAGTTTAAATCACTGGGGTCGGGGGAGGAAAGCAGGCTAGGAGGGGAGAGGACTTTTTCAGGTACATGCTCAAGAACCCTCTGAGGGGCCTGCTACTTTCAAGAGGTGAAAACGCAAAGCGGCCATTCTAAAATGTGCCCAGAGAACTCTGCTCTTAAGACTTGACCTCAAGAGAAACTACTTCACCAGAGCCAGACCCTATGGAGACAGGGAAGGACCCAAGTCCCACCCCTCTAGCCTCCCTACTGCTCTGGGGTAGGGAGGACATGAAGTAAAATTCAGCTGAGAACTTGTGAGGTCACAGCCCAGGGGAAGGTACACTCACACCCAATCCCAGGCCTAGGATCTAATCACAAAGTCACAGAGCACCATGTCTTACCACTACAAACCTTTACAAAGGATTTATTCACAATTAACCAAAGCTGGGAGCAGCCAAAATGTTCTTCTCTAGGTGAATGGGTAAACAAACAATGGTACAACCACACAGTAGAGAGCTGGACTATGGAGCCACAAAAAGACCTGCAGAGTGCTAAGTAAAAGATGCCAATCTACGCAGCATGATTGCAACTGTGACATTCTGGAAAAGATAATAAAGGGCTACGTCAGTGCAGAGGAGGGAGCAAGGAGTGGTGAAAGCACAGGGGATTTTTGGAGTGGTGAAACTATCTGTTTGGTACCACAGTGGTGGGCCGTGGAAACAATACAAAGAATGAACCTGGGCCAGCAAGATGACTCAGCTGGGAAAGGTGCCTGCCAGGAAAGCCTGAAGGCCTATTCGATTCCCAGAACCCATATATAAGTGGAAGGAAAGGACAACTCAAAGTTGTCCTCTGACCTCCACATGCCCACCCTGGCGCACACGCGCGCACACATATGTTTTTAAAGATTTACTTTTAATTACATGAATGTCCGTGTATGAGTATACACATGTGTGAGTATAATACAGGTGCCCACCCAGGCTAGAAGAGGGGGTTGGAGCCCCTGGAGCTCAACTTACAGGCAGTTGTGATGCTAGGAACTGATTCCAGGTCCTCTGCAAGCGCAGTACATGCTCTCGACCACTGAGCCATTTCTCCAGCCCCATAAAATTTTTTTTTAAAGAGTAAACCCTGTTGTAAATGATGAACTTTGGTTAATAATAATGCATTAATACTGATTCATCAGTTCTAATGAATATGCTACATCCACTAAGATCAAGTATTAAAAGCAGGAGAAACTGGGGTGGAAGAAAACATAGAGGGATGTGGGAGTCTCTACTTTTGGATCAATTGTTCTGTACACCTAAAACTTCTCCCAAAAGATCTGATTTAAAATGAAAAAAACTGGCTAAACATACATAGACAGGGAATCATACCTGAATTTGTACTGCAGAGGATCTGAAATTAAATCATGCTACTAATAGGATTTTGATATATTATGTTCCTTATGATACCACACAAAAACTTCAGAGCACCTTTTAATGTTTAAAACGCTTGGACAGCATGACAAAAAATGGGGAAAAAAGCAAAAATTGTGTTCCTTCTTCACTTAAAAGTAAGACGTAGCTGTGTAAGAACTTTAAAGAATTAAATCTAGAGCTGGAAAGATGGCTCAGTGGTTAAAAGCTCATACTGCTTTTGCAGAGGACCCAAGTTCAATTCCCACACCCACATCAGGTGGGTTACAACCATCTGTAATTCTGTCTCTAAGGGATCTAGCATCTTCTTCTTGCCTGCTTGGGCACCTGCAGTCACATGCATGCCCCGCCACACACACACATACACACACGCACGCACGCACGCACATACATACACATAAGTAAAAATCCAAAATAAATCTTTAAAAAAAGAATAAAATCTATGGTTTGGGAATATGGCTCAGTGGTAGTATAAACAAGGCTCCAGGTTTGATCCCCAGCACCACAGGAACAAAAAATAATAAATAAATAAATAAATCTAAAACATAGCAAGATTTTAAAAGTACATGCTTTTTGGATCTATCAATTCCAGCATTAAGAATTTTTTGTGCTACATAAATATATAAAATAGTCTGCAAATTTTAAAAAAGAATTTTTTTGTTATTTTTGCTTTTTGAGACAGGGTATCCCTGTAGCCTCAGATGACCTGGAACTAGCTATGTAGACGAGGCTATGTAGATCCACCTGCCTCTGCCTTCCAAGAGCTGGGATTAAAGGTGTACACCACCATGCCCAGTTATTAAAAAGAATTTTTAAAAGATTTTGTTTCCTAAAGCTACACTAACAAATATGTACAAGACTATAAGCAACATTATCACTATCATTTTAGTAAACTTCAATTTTACAAAATTTTAGTATTAGGGCTGTGGAGACGGTTTGGGGGTAAGAGCACTTGCGTAAGCTTCCATGAAGACCTGAGTCCAAATTCCTAGCACTCACATTTAAAAAAAAAAGCCAGAGTTGTCACGTACACACCTGTAATCCCAGCACTGTGAGGCTGGGGGCAGAGACAGGAGGACGGCTTTTGGGCTTTCACCTTGGCTCCAGGTTCAGTGAGAAATTCTATCCCAAAAGGATAAGGGTGGAGAGTGACAGAGAGGACTCCTAACATCTGCCTCCGTCCTCTACATGTGTACTTGCACACAGATGCACACATTTTGTTTTTAGATATACAAAAAAACTGTAAAGATATTTCAGTCATCCCTTGCTGGCCACAAGGGACTAGTTCAAGGATTGCCATGAACCCTCAAATCTAGAAAAGCTCCTTGTAGCTGGGTGTGGTGGCTCAGACTTGTTAATTTTAGCATCTGGGAGGCAGAGTCAGGAGGATCACCAAAAGTTTGAGGCCAGCCTGGTCTCTAGAATGAGACCCTACCTCAAAGAAAGAATGAGAAAGAAGAGAGGAGGAAGGAAGAAGGGAAGGAGGGAGAAAGGAAAGACAGGAGAGAGAAAGAAAGGGAAAGAAGGGAGGGAAGGGAGAGGGAGAAAGGGACAGAAGGAGGGAGAGAGAGAGGGAGGGACGGAGGGAATGTTTATATAAAATGATGCACTATCTACCTATGAATAGCACACATCCTCCTGTACCCTTTGCCTTCTCTAGATTATTTATAATAATATGAGTCAATGTAAATTCTCTGTACACAGTTGTTATGGTACAGCATTTGGTACAGATTATAAGAAAATAAGGCTACACATGTCCATTTTTTTTTTTCAGATATTTTCAACCTCATGTTGACTGAATGTATTGTGGGCCCATGGCCATTGGAGGGCCAAATGTAGAGTTCCTTTATGTTCCCCAAACACCAGCATTTTGCATTAATATGGTACATTAATTAATATTTCTAGACCCATACCGACACCTTGTGATGACTTAAAAAGTCCTACTTTAAGTCCTACTTTAATTCCAGCACTAGGGAGGCATATGTTCTTAGGCTTTTTCTGCTGCCAGAGTTCCTCAGACTTGGCTCGTTTTATGACCTTAACAAGTTTCGGCTATTGTTATTGGCTATAATATTTTGGGGATTTTTTTTTCCCCACTCAGGTTGGGCTCAAACTTGTTACATAGCAGAGGATGACCTTGAACTTCTGACACTTCTGCATTCAATTCCAGGCCCAGTTTCTTGTTATCTTTTCCTTTGTTTAGACCTTGAAAGTTTGAAGGCATGCAGGTCAGGCATTTTGTAGAATCTGCCTCAACTGGTTGTTTTAAAAGAGGTTTAAGGAAAAACCAGAGATAAAATGCCATTTTCCTCAATGTGCCCAGGGCACATTGTCAGCTGACTGGTGTTGACCTGGATCATTTAGCTAGCTCTAGACTGGCCTTTTCCACACTGATCTGCACTCACACAGAGATGAGCGGGGTCCCACTTGGGGATGGGAGACTCACCCTAGGCCTTTCTTAGGAGAGTGCCTCATGTATTTGGAATTGTTTGGCATGAGAGTTTTGTTGTTTCTCCCTGTTAATTTATTCAGTCACTTCAGTCAGTATCAATTCATGAATATTTTATGTTTGGGGTCACAAGCTAGTATTTTCATTTTTAAAATGCTCCAGTTTTGGCCATTGAAGATTCTTCAATTGGCTTCTGTGCCTCTTTAACAGAGTGTGGTCATCGTGTGAGCTTATTAGTTTATGCACTTTCTTGATTTCTATTTCTGCAAGATGCCCCAGTTCATCTTGTATATTTGTACATCTCAAATGTAGAATCAGCCATTCTCCTTGGACCCTCTTATTGGATGATACTATTAAAGCTCATGTTCTGGGCACTAAATGTGCTTATGGCTTCTTACCACTGGTATATCTCAACTCTCAACTGCAAGAGTGTGTGTGTGTGTGTATGTGGTGTATCCCAACCCTAACATATAAATATTTCTATATGTAACTGTGGTTGGTTGAATGAGTGTCCTCCATGGGCTCCAAGTATTTGGACACTTGGTCCCCTGTTCGTGACACTGGGGAGGGTCATGGAACCTTTAGGAGGTGTGGCCATGCTGGAGGAAGCACTGGGGACCAGTCTTGAGATTTTCTTAAGCCTTGAATGGATTTCCAATTTCTCTCTGCTTTCTGTGCCTGCTAGAAGATGTGATTGCTTGGATTTTCGCTCTAGCTACCTCCTGCTCAATTCCTCGCTGCCATGATGGACTCTAACCCTCTGGAACTGCAAGCCAAATAAACTCCTCTTTCTATAAGTTGCCTTGGTCATGGTGTTTTATCACAGCAACAGATAAGTAACTCATACACTAACTTCTGTGTTTACACTAAGCTAATACAGGTTCATAAAGATGCTTTTGGACTCTAGTCCATTAGCAAAAGAATGATTTTTTAATAGGAAAAAAAAAAGCTTGGCTACTATGGTTTATGACCTTCTGGAGGTAAGAGTATATGCAACAGTATATAAAATATCTTAGGAAATGACAGTAAAATAAAGACTGAGAACTAATGGGTTAGATAAAAGAAGCCATTTTAATTTTCACTTTTATTTTATCATTTAATATTCTTTAAATGATAGGAAGATAACCTTCCTGGGTGCAGTGTTAGTGGACATTGGAATTCTGCAGCAGGCACAGCTCCAGCCCATGTGAGGGTCCCTTTCCTGGAGAGTGACCTAGTGGCTGTCTTCTCAGAAGAGTTGCCCACTTTGAGAAGAAACTGCACTTTTAATAATTACCTGGTGCTTCCAATGCAGGAGGCCCCTGGAGCTCAATTCTGAGAAACACTGCTGAAAAGCCAAGCTTTTGCATGAAGCCAAAGCACCCATGTCATTCCAAACTGCTTTCTACTGGGACTTTGGGACTTCAAGGGGATCCCCCATTGCTGGTACCTCAGCTTTCTATACTAACATGGTCATTGGGGTATGCAATGGCCTGGGTCCTTTTTGTCAAAGTACTGTTACTACTACTTTCTGGCCCAAAGAACCATGGGAAAAGCACCCATGAATTGCTAGCTTAGCTCTAGGAATCATCTTGACTGAATTTTCATCCTAACTTTAAGAGTCAGCTCCGTGACTTCGGGAAAAACAAAAGTGAAAGGTTAGCATGCTTTAAAACCAATCATCACTGGTGTGTGGTGGCACATGCCTGTAATCCCAGTACCTGGGAGGTAGAGGGGGATCAGGAATTTGAAGGCAATTACATGAGATGCTGTTTCAAGAAAAAAAAAACAAAAAAATATTACCATAGAAAATTTGTTTTATATAGTATTTGCTCAAGAATAGCCATGACTTTTGGGTTTTCATTGCTTTTATTGTTTGGTCCTTATTAGGGTGAAGGGACAGTCATGGTAGAACAGCTGACTAGCATCTATGAGGCTCTGGATTCCATCCTTATCAATGAAAAGAAAGGAAGGAGAAAAGGGAGGGAAGGAATGAAGAGGAAAAAGAGCATCTTATTGTTAGAGGGCAAGCATTCTCTTCCACACTTCATCAAGTTCCAAAGGGCACTGCAGTGCTGTCCTGACCGAACTAATGAGCACCCGTTGTTCGGGCAGGGCTGGGCTGTGCTCTCCCTTCAATGGTAGTGGCCCATTCTGCTTTGGACACCAACCGCAATCCATGGGTTTTTGTGAAGGATACCATGAAAGATGCTCCCTAGCCAAAGGACTGGAATCCATGATCCCACCTAAGCCTAAAATCCACTCTTCCTGGATTTTACACCATCTCCAGACTCAGAACTCATCAGCAGGGACCACGTCTTATTCGTCAGTCTCTGATGCCTAGCACAGTGCCTGACTGTGAATATTCAGTGCATGAGTATTGAACAAATTATACAGAAAACCATGCACCTTCAGCAAATGCTGAACTAAGTCTATCATTTTCCAAAAGAATTCTGCAGAGAGAGAAAATTGTATGATGTCTTGCACGGGAAATGTCCACTTTGAGAGCTAGGGAATATGTATGAGAAATAGTATCCAGAGTTGCCATTTCTCTGTGCACTAAAGATGTCAATCAGCCCAATAAAATAAATCCACCCCCCCCCAAAAAAAACAAAAAGAGAATTACCTCATTACCTCAGCATCTGCATGAACATAAGCAATCACACACTGGCTATTTTTTTTTTTAAGGGACATAATATAACTTTCTAGAAAGACATAATATAGCTAATTATACCATTCAGCAGACAGGAACATACAATGTTTTGAAGTAATTCAGAAGTGGGTGTGATTTATAAGAAATAGAGCTTGGGAATGGTAAGTATAAATTAGAGATTGTTCATATTATGACAGACTCCGTCATTACATTTCACAACTTTTGTCAAAGGCAACCTGATTCACCACACCACCAAAGGCATTAGAGAAGGTTGCTGTCAGCTCTGCAGTACACAGCAGACAGCAGCCTCTTTTCTGAACACCCTCCTGGGAAATGGGTTCACGTTTTAAACTTAAACCTCATTAAGGAGGAACCATGCAAGGTGACTTAAATGGCCAGTAAATGTGTGAAGAGTCCAACCTCACTAATAACCAGGGCAATACACATTTTAAGACGTGCCATTTTGCCCAATAGACTGGCAAAAACTCAGAGACTTGTCAGGCTGCTTGTTCAGTTGATAAAGATTACTGTGAACCAACGTTAACCAGTATGTGGAGATGCAGGCACAGCTGGGGGGGTAGGGGGTGTGCACTAACATAACTATTAAATACATGCCATCTAATTCCATTTCTAAGAATTTATCCTCAAAAATTATAATAGTCCACACTATGTGCATGCTGCTCTGATTAATGACTGTCCACTAGACAAAACAAAAACAAAAACCCTGAAAGCAAAGGGACGGTCTGGTTCACTACCTACACCAGCACTCCCCAGCACTTAGGCCTCATATGATAACTATTTGGTGGTTGTTAAAGGAATGCATATATACATTTATTTACTCAGTTTTTTAAAAAGGAAACTAGAGTATTTAAAAATGGTTCTTGTTCATATTAAGCTGAGTAAGCGACGCTATGACTCACTATGGGAACGTCTACCATCAACATAAAAAACTGATCATAACACTAAGAAGTATTCAAAGAACTGCTTGTCATGTTTGCTTCTCAGATCCCCAGCTTCCCAGTTAATTCCACAGATCAAAGAGCAATTAAATCCCTGACCACAATCTGTGTCTGGATTTAAGATGTATGAAAATCACACCAGAGACACTACTGCTAACACCTGAGTAACCAAATTCGATATCCAAAAAAGTATAGTTTGAAGAAGCACAACTCCAACAGCTCTAATTTCTTCTAATATGCCCTTAATCAGAAAAAATAAACCCTTTACAAATACTAAAGCCAAGAATTTGTTCTCTAATACAGCAAGAATTTGTTCTCTAATACAGTCAGAAACTTAGAAATCCACTCTTCTTCAACCCTTCATCCAACAAGAAAAGAATGTGTTTGTAGGAATCTATACTTTCAGTCTAACCTTGGAATTATAGACAGAATAAAAGGAAATAATGTATTTTATGTTACAGACATTTGCAAATGGTCCATCAATCAATCTCATATCAACTAACACTGAAAGTTCCTTAAGTCTACTTAAGAGCCCTAGTGCTATGGGAAGGGGGAAGGTATTTTTTTAAAAAAGTACTGGTACAATCCAGTTCTCACTCAAACACAAGAGATTCTAGATAAGGTATTCTAGCCTGTGGTAGTCACAGGACCTTGATGTTATGACTTCAGGCCAGGGGTGGGAGAGGGAGGTGAAAAAGATGGATTGATACAGCATTTTCTAGATGCTAGATACCAAGGTGAAATGCGTTGTGTCCATTTCAGCAAGGAGAAGTCACCTCCCTAAGATCACACAGTATGGCAAGGTAGAGATCTTTTTGCCAGAATACGAACCCTGGTGGCAGTTGATTGATTTGAGGAGCAAGTCACAGTGTTGGTCAGGACCTCTGAAATCATCTGGCTTAGCCCCTGTCTTTAGTCAGAGGGAGGACTTGAGTAACCACAAGACCCAAGAAAAGGAAGAGACTCCAAGTTCACAGAGCTTGGGCAAAGAGAAGTGAAAGAGCTAGACAGCTTTAGCCTTTGAGCAGAGCCCCTTCCACCGTGTGGACGGTGTCAGTCAGTCACTCAGCAAAGCCCAGGTCCCTACACACTTTTACTTCCCAAATCTGTACAGTGCTTCCCTTAATTGACCCATATTTTCCAACCATCCTTTGAGCAGGGTAATTAATGGTGGTTTTCTGTTTAAGTGTGTTAGATTAACTGGCTCTATGATCTGGCTTTGTTCACCAGTGTGGAAAACTGATGAAAACCATCAGTCACCATGCAGCAGAGAAATGCATGCAACACGGCCTGGCTTTCCTGCTCCGAGCACCAGCCCTGCTGGCTCGAGACGCCCCACAGAGACAGGGTGTCGACTCACTGACTAACACATTGCCAAAAATGGGAAGTGATAGAAAGCACACCGGTGGCCTAAAAAATCCCAGCTGGGTGAGGAAAGAAGAAGTAGACCTAACCCAAAGAAAAGCTGGGAACGCAGCAGGCCCAGGAACGCCTAAGTGTGCAAGGGTGGAGCCTCGGTTAGGAGCGAGGCCCTGCAGAGCGACCGCGCTGCGCCCCGCGATGCGGCCTCACTCGCTTCTCCCGTGGGCCGCGGCAGTGTGCCCTGCGACCTCGTCCGCGCCCAGTGCGGGCCCCTTTCCCGCGGACCCGGGATCTCCGCGCTTCCCCCGCTGCGGGAGGACGCTCGCACCTCCGCCGCCGCCCGGAGCTCTGCGGGGCGCCCAGGGCGCTTCGCCACGGTGGCGGCCGCTCCGGGGTGACCCGGTCGGCTGCACGACCCCGGGACCCCCGGCTTGCACCTGCCGTCCTGAGCTGTCCCAGCCCGGGGCCGCCGCTCCCACACCTGGCGCCCGCCGGCCAGCCTACCTTGCTCCTTCAGGCTGGTGATGAGTTGCAGCTGCTTCTCTTCGTCCGAGCTGTTCATTTTGGCGGGTGGGGCTGGGAATAAAAGGCAAGGAGGGAGCGGCGAGGGGGACACGGGGGAGGGGGAGGAAAAAGCAGGATGCCGGTGGCGCGGCGTGCGGCGGCACTACCCGGAAGTTGGAAGCGCTCCCGCTCCTCCTCCTCCTCTTCTGCCTCCTCCTCCTCCTCTTCTGCCTCCTCCTCCTCCTCCTGGCGCGGAGCTCGCCAGTGAGATCATCCCGAGCACCTACTCGCTGGCCTGGCCGCTCCACCTGCCGCGGGCGGCGGGCGGGCCCGGGCGCCGGGCCCGGGAGGGGCGTGGACCGCGGAGGGTGGGGGCGGGTGCCCCGGCTCCCGCGGTCCTCCCGGGAGGACGCCGACCCGCGCAGGCCAAGGGCGTGCGATCCTGCGTGTGGCCACCGCTGCGCCCTGCGCCCTGCGGGGACGCACGTGCAGAGGAAACCCGCCCCGGGTTCGCTGCCCCAGAGCCCGACAGCGGATCGGAGCGCACGGGACCCGCACCCCTGGTTCCTGCCGGGGTTCTCCCACTCTGGGCCCTGGGGGCGGTGCTGGAAAACCTCGATCCTCCAGTGGGCCTGGGACCTACTCCATGCACCTACTGAAGCACACAGAGCACCGGCTGAATAGGCCCGCCCGCCGAGCAGGTGCCTGTGGCGAGCTGCCCGGCTAGTGAAGTCACCACACGGTGCTGGAGGGAGGGCGTGGCAGTCGGGGCACAAATCCTCCGTGGACTCCCACTCATCTTTCAGGGTTGAGATAGGTCAGAACCTGGGCCCTGCGGCAGGTGTATCATCTGGGTCCGGTGGGAGGGCCTTCTGCCTTTAGGGAGGCTGGCACTGCACTCCAAAGGCCCAAGGTCACTTGGCTGCAGGGCAGTAAGCCTGATGTGAGATGATACCCAGTCCTTAGCCTCTTCATTGCTTTCTGAGGTGTTTACACCCAGCGCTGGGTACACCCTGGCAGGGAGAGGCTGCCTGACTCAAAGGCTCTCTCCGATCCCAGCTGCTGGGTAATCTTTGATCAAATTTCCTGCACTCAAAAATTCATCTAGAGAATAAGAATGATAACGCGTACTCTGCAGGAGGAGTTGGGAAAATCGAACAGGCAGGAATTTAACCAAAACACTAAATTCAGGATGAAGCCCGGAAGTGCTTGCCTAGCATCGAGATCCTGGGTTCCATCCAGTAAGAGGCAGTGGATGGATTCAGCATGCTCTGTGAGGCAAAATCTGGGGGATATTTTCTTTATGATTATAGGCGTAGGAAAGGCGTTATGATTACTAGTTGCAGTCATTAAGCACTCAAGAGAAATCCAAATTAATTAGACCTTCTACACATCGTGGTTTTCCTCTCCATCTCTAAACTCTGGTTCAACACCCATGCAGGCTTTCTGTTCATTCCTCACTTGACAGTTTAGGCAAAGGGCCTAACTCCACTGGCAGTGTCCCTCCAGAGCAGAGATGGCACTAGTTTTTGGATAAATTCTGCAATCAGGATCTTTCTGACAATCATTACTAAATACTAACTCAGGAGAATTTTGAAAAATGGGGGAATTACTCTCTCTTTTTCTTTTAAATATCTTGTTATTTCTATTTTATGTATATGAATGTATCACCTGTATGTATGTAAATGCACCTGTGCCGTGCAATGCCTGTGGAGGTCAGAAAACAATGTCAGGTTACCCTGGAATTGGAGTTATGGACAGTTGTTACCCACCATGTGGGTGCTAAGTCTTCTGCAAGAACAACCAGTGCTCTTAACCACTGAGCCAACTCTCCAACTCCTACTTTCTCTTTTTCAAAAATGACAATACAGTATTTTAGAACGTGTAGTTCAGTTGATAGGAAGGTCTAAGATGGGAATATAGATTTCTAAATAGAATGAGTGAAAAATCTGAAACTTTAAGAAATAATTTGGGGGGCTAGAGAGATGGTTCAGGGGTTAAGAACACTTGCTGCTCTTGCTGAAGACACAGGTTCAGTTCCTAGTCACCCACATGGTGGCACGCAACCATCTTTAACCCCAGTTCCAGAAAATGCAATGCCTTCTTCTGATCTCTGTGGGCACCAGGCATGCACCCAGTGCACATACATGCAGTAAAATAAAAAACACACATACATAAAATAAAAAACAACTTTTCTAAAAGAAATAATTTTGGCATGAGGTTTTCTCTATTTGGTTCTTTCTATAATGTTTATTAAGATAGTTCACAATATTTGCAGGTCAGCTAGGGAGAAGATCCCTAAAGATAGTCAGACAATCTTTGCCCTGGGATCACAGTTTAGTCCTCAGACTTGAAAGAAAGGCATGAAATGTGAGGATTTTTACTCTACTCCATGAATATATGAAATGGGCTGCCACCAGGTATTTTGTACAAAGGGGAAAAATTGTTGCCAGAAAAAATAAATCCAAGAGATTCAAATGACAGCCAGGAAGCATATTGGCCCTGAGGAGTCATCCCAACTGCTGGCAGGTGAGGAGAAGGAGTCCCTCCTAACCCAATAACCAGAGGCACCATTTCACGTGTCACCACACAGAGTCAGGGTGCCCAGTGGATATTGGGATTGGATACAAATCTCCCTTCTTTTTTAAGTGACTGATTGAATGATCAATTATATTGTAGTTATGTGATATTTTGAAAGTTTAAAGTGGATTAATGATCAAATCTACAATCAAACTGAGTGCTGTGGTCCCACACTGAATCTTGAAATTAATCCCATGTACCCTCCTGAAATTAAAACAGCCACCTGAAATACAATACAGTATTATCCTGAGGCCATGGTATGCGTTATTAGGATGGCTATTTGACTCGATTATTGGGTTACAGAACTCCTGTTACATCATGGTTTATTTATGTGATATGAATATTGATGGAAACGGTAGAGTAATATAATTAGTTTTTGTTCTGTTCAATAACACATGTAGAGATCTGTGTTTCAACCATCACATTGGAACCGTTATTAACTTCCAAACATGTAATTTAAACCTTTTTGAAATGTGTATATTCATAGACACCTACTCACATAAACACACACATATACACACATATACACACAGAAAGAATTGTACCAAACTCAAGATTATGGCTGTGTCAGGGGATAGATAGTGAAGAAATAGGTGAGGGGTGAGGAAGGAGGAGAGCACAGTGAGGAAAAAGGATATTTAAATTGTATTTGCTTTTACAGGTAGGCACAGTAATATGTGCTCTCTTTAGGGGAAATGTAGATAAACAAAACTGAAATGTAAAAAAAAACAACAAATATCTGCCCTTCGTGATTCACTCATTCTACATAAGGAAACTGATCTTGAGAGACTTACCTGCAGAGCTACATATTGTCATGCTAATTATCATTAAAATGCCAACTTTGAATATTATTTGGCAATAAAAAGAAACAAAGTAATGATTCACTATGGGTAAACTTTGAAAACATTATCCAGAGGGGAAAAAGCTAGTCAGAAAATCCCAAATATTACATGATTTATTTATATAAAATGTTCACAACAGGCAAATCCATAAAGTTCAGTAGTGGAGGAGGAGGATAAGGAAGAGAAGCTATTAAGTTACTCCTGACACATGTATTCCTTCTGAGGTGGGGGCTGATCAAACTTTTCTCTCCTCGCATTGTGGCACAGACCTTTAGTCCTACCACTTGGGATTAGGCAAGCAGATCTCTATGAGTTTAAGACCAACCTGGTCTATGTAGTGAGTTCCAGACCAGCCAGAGGTACAGTGTGAATCCTTGTCTCAAAATTTTTTTTCTAAAATAGATTGTGTTCATGATTGCATAACTCTCTGAATATTCTCAAAACCATAGAATTATTCTAAGTGTATACTTTAACAGGAAGAATTTGATGACATGTGAATTATAGTATATATGTTTATGTGTTTACATATACATATATGTATATATATATATATTAATGGATCCAAATATAGAGGCACACAGAGGAGAGACAGGAGGATCATTCACAAGTTCAAGGTCAGCTGAGGCTATACAGTTCTAGGCTAGTCAGACGTACATAGCAGTAACCTGTCTCAAAAAAATCCAAAACAAAAAGAACCCACCAAATTTCCAGAGGGAGAAAAGAAAAGTTATAGACACAACTCTATTAAATAAATAGGCTTTTTACACAAATATTTTTAATTACTAAACAGTAGTTCATATATAATTTATCATATTCCAACTTGATCTATAGTCCATGATATCAGTGAATACTTAACTGTCTCATATTCTTAGATATTTCAGTAGTTACCAGTATTTGTGTTTTTGTAGCTGATGCTATATGAAGCACCATATTCATGCATATCATAATTAAACTGTTAAGATCAAATATAATATTTGGGTCTTAAAAGTAACCCAAGAGGGTTGAGGATGTAGTTCAGCCATACACACTGGCCTAACACACGTGCACCTGGACCTGGGTTTGATCTCCAGCACACCTCCTTTTCTCTTCCAGTCAACAAAAGCAGTGAAGAAAACAGACATGCCACCTACATCCCCAACTGCCCTGAAAAATGAAGTGTTTTGGTGAAAATCTAGCAGAATTTGTGGAAGATCTGGACTCTAAAAGGAATGGAGCATTATGAAAACAAAGACATAAGCGGAGACGTATACCATGTTCATGAATTAGAGTACTCCGTAGTCTTAATACTTCTGAGATGTCAATTCCCCAAATTTGCTCTATAGCTCCATTGCAATCCCAATCAAATTCCTACCAAGGCATTTATAGAGATCAATCAGCTAATTCTAAAATTTAAATGCAAAGTCAAAAGAACTAAAAAAGTCAAAAGAGTTTTGAAAAAGAACAAAGTTGGAGAACTTGCTACCTGATTTCCAAAACTAACCAAAATTGCCATGACTAAGGCAAGATAGTACTGGAAAAATTAAATACAATAAGCACACCAGAAGAGTATGCTGATAAAAACGGTCAACCTGTTTCCAAAAGGTAGATTAAAAGCAATCCAAGGGACTGGAATGATGGTTCAGCGGATAAAGCACTTACTGTACAAGCACAAGGACCTGAGCTCAGATCCTGAACACCCATGCGAAAGCCAGGTGCCACTGCGTGTGCCTGTAACCTCAGCAAAGGGTAGAGGAGATAGGTGGATCCCTGAAGCTCAGTGGTCAGCAAGTCTAACCAATCAGTGACTTCAGATTCAGTGAGGAACCCTACCTCAAAATAAGTAAATAAAATGGAGATCCATCGAAGACACCAGATATCAACCCCTGGCCTCCACACCCATGCACACACATGTTCATGTACACACATGAACAAGTACACATACCACACACACACACACACACACACACACACACATACACACACGCACGATTTTTTTTTAAATCTTAAAGCCTAAAATAGGAGGCTGGAGAGATGGCTCAGCAGTTAAGAGCACTGGTTGCATTTACAGAGGGTCTGGGTCCATCCTTAACAACTGTCTATAACTCCCAGTTCCAGGGGATCCAACACCCTCTTCTGCCTCTTCTGGCCTCTGTAGACATTGCCTGCATGGGTATATGTAGGCAACGCATTCATATAAATAATGAATGAATGAATAAATAAATAAAACAAAAAGATCCACAAAAATTTAAACCTAAAGTAATAAAACTTAAAAAAAAATAGAAGAAAATATGTGTAATCTGAGGTCTGAGAGGTCTTAAATAGAACACCAAAACTATGATCAAGTAAAGAAAAATTTATACTTAGGTCTTATCAAAGTTAAAAGAAGTGGAAGATTACACACAGTGCCATGAATTGGGAAAATATTTAGAAATTACATCCTTGGCGGTATTTGTATCTTAAGTATATCAAGAGCTCTCAAATCTCAGTCATTTTGAAACCATTTCTTTTAATTTTCAGAAAATACTAACAGATACTTCGTGCCCACAAATATTATTTGGTTTCTTTGTGGTGGAACCAGGGTCTTGTGCATAATGGGCTACTGCTCCACCACTGAGTTATGTCACCAGCCAAAATATTTTTATTTTTTATTTCTATTTTATTTTTATTTGGTGCATGTGTGGTATATGTGTATGGTGTATGCACACACGTATGTGAGTTCATAAACTTTTGAACTCTCAGAGGCCAAAGGAGGGTATCACGTATCCTGCTTATCACTCTGTACCTCCTTCCTTTAAGACAGGGTCTCTGACTGAACCTGGGCCTAGACTTGCAGCCAGTAAGCCCGATTGATCCTCCTGTCTCTATCCCCCGACATCCAGTTTTACAGCAAGCATGGCCATGCCCAGCTTTTTACATGGGTCCTGGGATTTGAACTCAAGTCCTCATGCTTGAGCAGCAAGTACATTTTACCCATGAAGCCATATCCTCAGCCCCCAAAGATTTTAAAATGGCAGATCTGCTCATCATTTGTCACGAGGTAATTATAAATAAAAACAATTGTGAAATAATAGTACATATCTATTAGGATGGCTAAAATTTTTAAAAGGGATAAGATTAAATGTTGATGAGGATGCAGAACAACAGTAACTCTCAATTACTGAAGTAATTTTAAATGACAGGCACTTTGGAAAACAACTCAGCACTCCTTCTAAGATGATATACACATTTACCAAACAACCCAGCAGACCCATACCTACCTATTTGCCCAAGTGAACTGGAAATTTATATAAATATCTATGTACAAATGTTTAAAGATACTTTATTCCTAATCACCAATAATAACTGGAAACAATCAAGATGTCCCTCAACAGGTGGAAAACTGAACAGATGATGGTATATCCACAGAATGGAACATATGCCCTGTGAAAGCTGAACTACCGATACATACAAAAATGTGGATGTGGGTAAATTTGAGTGTATGTGTATCTGTGTATGTTTGCATGATATGTATGTGCAGACACATGTTTCTGTGTGTGCATGTGCATGTATGGAGGCCAGAGGTCAACATCAGGTTGTCTTCCTCCACTGCTCTCCACCTTTTATTAGTTCGTTTATTTATTTCTTATTTATCTATCAATTGATTGAGACAGGGTCTCTCTCGCTGGAGTTCATCATTTCAGTTATACTGTCGATCGACAAGTCCCCAATCTCCACCCCTCAGCCACTGCTAGGGTTACAGACACCTGCCTCTGCATGCAGCTTTTATGCAAGTGCTTGGGATCCAAAGGTCCTCCCACTTTCAAAGCAAGCTCTTTACCCACTGATCTATCTCCACAGCCCAATGTCGGCAGATTTAAAATGTACTTCACTAAGTCTAGTAATCCAGACCCAAAAGATACATATCAGATAGTTCATGCTATATAAATAGCATCCTAAAAAGACAACCCTGTAGGATGGGAAACAGATCAGATTAAAACCTCAAAGGCACTGCACTGGGGACTTTCTGGGTGGTAGAGCTGCTCTAAATGAGTAACAGGGCAAAATCTAAAGAGAAAATTCAAAGCTGGACTTTACCACATGCAAATTTAATTTTAAAAGTCAACAATGATAGAGAAATCCCAAGATGAAATGCAGAAAACAACAAATAAGTCTAAACCTATTACTAAAGCGTCACATTACCTCATTAAAGGAGAAAGGTAAAAAAAACTTGGTCTAAGTAACCTAGAACACAAGTATTTTGACTGAACACTGTAAAAGAAAGGCAAAAGAAATTGTACATAAGCCGGAGTCTGGCTGACAATACCTCATATGGAAATATGGACTTGCAGTTCTAAAACTACCCTCAAGACATAGAAGAGTTGAAAAGATAAATCAATGAACTGTCAATAATGGGAGGCAGTTTCTCACCGAGAGATGACTTACAGTCAGCTCTGCTGCCGTGGGGCTTACGAGTTCTTAAAAATTGGGTTGTGCAAAACTACACAATAAAAACAAGGGCTGGAAAATGAGGTTAGAATCACGCACTCAAAACTTCGTCAAGGATAAAATTTCTAAAATATAGAACCTTATTAAAACAGCATAGCTTTGCACCGGCTAATGATTAAAACCTCAAAAAATTGTTGCACTTATCAACTTTGGGGGAGGGTACCACAGCACACGTGTAGAGGTCCAGGACGACTTGCAGGGGTTGGTTCTCTCCTTCCACCTTGTGGGTTCTGGGCAGCAAACTCAAGTCATCAGCCTTGGCAGCAAGCACCATCACCCTCTGAGCCGTCCCGTCCCGCTGGCCCTTCAACTTCTACATCGCTACTTTCTCGGCTGGACTCGCCTTTTCCAGCTGGATTCTGGCTCTGCAGACATCTGAAGGTTCTGGAGACCATAGTCATGCTTGTACCCCCTAACCCAGCCAATCCTAGCACCCAAAATAGCAGCTTCCACTGAAGCTCTTCATAGATGGTGTTTTTTCTTTCTGATTGTGAAGAGGATTGCTCCTGATTTTTAATCCTCCCACTTGGCAATCTTCCCATTCCTTTTAGTTCTTTAGGTCTTTTTCTAACTGACTTCTAACACTTAAAGTTATGTGGCTGTAGCCTGCTTCCTTTCACAGTGTTGTCTCTGGGCCTCCTCACCTGGTTTCTTGCTGTTTGTTGCTTGAGAAATGTCACACATTCTTTTCTTTCAAATGAGCTTTAATGTTTCATCACCATTATTTTGAGTTTCTTCTCCATTCATAGGTTTCTTCTGTTTTGCTTGGTGGGGATTGCTGTTTGTTTTTCTTTTGAGACAGAGTCTCATATAGCTCTGACTGGCCTGGAACTCCCTTTGTAGACCTGGCTGGCCTGGAACTCACATAGCTCCATCTGCCTCTGCCTCTCCAGAGCTGCAATTACGGGTGTGTGCCACCACGTCTGGCCTTGCTTGGTGTTTTTAGTTCAGACACTTCAATATATTGGGATGTTGAAGATTTTGTGTGTGTGTGTGTGTGTGTGTGTGTGTGTGTGTGTATATATATATATATATATATATATATATATATATATATGCAATCAACCCCTCACAATTGCAAAAGTATAAGAAAGAATAACTTTGCTGGAGAACACATGCGATTAGCAAAGGTATCTGAATGGTTGAGGGAGTATGTGTGTGGCGTGTGTCTGTATGTACAGGTGTGCATGTATGTTTATATGTGCACTTATATGTGTGTATGTGTGATGTATGTGGTGTGTATTTGTATATTTTAAATTTTTTATTGAATTTTTATGTATTTTATACAGAACATCTTAACCAACTTGATACCCTTTCTCCATTGCCCCCACCACTGGATTTCATACATTCCGTCATTTGTGTTAAGGCCTATCATGTCAAGTTAGTGTCCCCAACATCCCTCAGTGCAAGTTCATCCACTGAGGTCTAGTTAGCCTATCTAAAGTCCCTTCCTTTAAGAAGTCAGCTCTTCCTCATCTAGCTGTAATCAGCTACCAATAATTCTTCGATTAAGATTGGGGCCTGCTGCCTATTTCCCGAGTTCTGTGCTGGAATTCTGTCTGCTTGAGTTTCCATGGATCTTGTGTGTGCTGTCACTATTGCTGTAGTTTCATTTGAACACGGTTCCAGGAACCTGTAGGACTCTATTTCCACATGGTCATGCACCTCCTCTCTGGCTCTTACAATCTTTTCGCCTCCTCTTCCACCATCGTCCCTGAGCTCTGGGTGGGTGGAGTTTAATGTAGGAGTCCTCTCCAGGCACCCACAATCATTAGACCCTTATTCTCTATGTTTTGGCCATTTGTGACTTTTTGTGTTCCTGGCATTCTGTTGCATGAGGGATCTTCATTGATGAGAATTGACAGTGGATTAGTGTTCTCTTTATCCCTTGTTCTATGGTCCATGAAACTTAGGTGTTTGTGTATTTATATGTATGTGTGTCTATTTATATATGTGTATGTGTATGAATGTGCATATGTGTGATGTGTGTGGTATGTATGAGTGTGGTATGTTTGTGTGTATGCATGTGCATGTGTACATGCATGTATATATGTATATGCATGTATGTGTGTTGTGCATTCTAATATGGCTTGAATCAGTGAGGTGGAGCTTTCTCAGTTGATCTAGTGTTCCTCAGGCACAAAATTTTGCAAAAGAAAATGTGAAATTGGCATCGTGCTCTGATATTCTTTAATATATAAATTGCTTTGAAATAAGTTCATGTTTCCAAAACAAGCATTGCCATCAGCATTAACCATGCTATCATTGTAGTTAATATAGTTCCTTGCTTATTAGCAAGAAAGGAAGAGTAGAATGAGCCCTTGATGCTGGAATAGGGTGAAAATATCAGTATGAATCCATGTTTAATATAGACCCACACACATGTCTATCTATCTATGTCTAGAGCTAGATCTTCAAAGAAACTGGAAGTCTTATCAGTTACAGTGGAAGCCTAGAAGATGACTGGAGAGTTGCTGATACTGAGCTTGTGCTGAAAGGCTGAAGAAGAGCGTCGATGTCCTCAGGTGACAGCAGCAGAGATAGACACATCTGCTTGGGAGGAATGGGTCATATGCATATGGGTTGTCTTCTTCTTCCCACAACTTTCTTCCATCCAGTACTCCAGCCCACTGGATGGTGCCACCCCCATTCAGAGTGGGTCTTTCCCCTCAGTATCTGTCCCCACAGGTCAATCCTCTCTGGAACCCCCCTCCCAGCACACTCAAAGTTATACTTCAATGGCCCTAAACACCTCTTAATCCAGTCAAATTGATAACCCAGACCTACCATCACAAGACTACTCTCTGTCAGTTTGACACCCAATCAAGTCTCTTTATGGTACATTTAATTCCCACATAAAAACAATAACAAAGACATAATTTCACCTACCATATTTTGTGTACAACCCAAAACATACCAATTCTTTCCCCAAAATAGACAACACAGTCTTCTGAGGGATGATTAGTCTTCTGATATCCTATAACTTAAATATGACAATGTAGGCTTATTTAACACTTAAGTACTGACATTAACTCAATGACACATTACATGATAAGAGACTAAGAAAGTCTCTCTCTCTCTCTCTCTCTCTCAAATAAGCACTCCAGATAATCCTCATCTCTGTAACTGGTCCCATGGCTGAAGCTGGCAATCACAAGTACCTTCTTCTGCCACTGATTCTGTATTCACTTTGCCTTTGGAAACATTCAGCAGGTCTTGATTCTTTACTGGAGGGTGGTGGGTTGGGGCATGATCTGGGCCAGTTATCATCCTAGCTGGCTTAGGTTGTTGTAGCTTCTCTTTGTCATAACTGTGGGCATGGTAATATTGAAGATACCTAGAGCTCTCCCGTACTCCAGGCATAGTCTTTTTACCTTCATTGTGGAACAGTAGTCTAATTTCCCCCTTGGTAGTCTGGGTCAATCACTCTTCACAGCACTGTGATTTTTTTAGCCTACTGACCCCAGGGCATCAAGAGCCCAAAGTAGCCAGAGGAAAGTCTCAGCTCCCAGTTCAGTGGAATGCTTTGTGTGCCTCTGGTAGAAGCAATGTCCACCTCTGGACCTCGGACTTCTAGGTCGTAGAAACTGGAAGCAAATATTTTGCTAGAGGGTCATTAGGGGTGATGGTAAGCGGAACCATTCCCTTTTCTGTTCCTTTACTGCTGGACCCATGACTGCTAGCTATGGGAGGAACAGTACTATATACTGGACACTGATTCAGAGCATACTCGACTTTCTGAAGAACTCTGCCCACCTAGTTGGCACTGTAACTCTGTCTTCAAAAGGTTATTTCAGCATTCTGTCAAGCCAACTGCTTCAGGATGGTGGGGAACATGGTGAGACTGGTGAATTGCATGAGCATGAGCCCACTGTCACGCTTCTTTGGCTATGAGATGATTTCCTTGGTCATAAGCAATACTGAGTGGAATTTATGATGTGAGATAAAGCATTCTGTAAGTCTGCAGGTGGTAGTTTTAGCAGAAGCATCATAGCTAGGGCCCATGAGATGGCTCCATGGGTAAACGTATTTGCTGTACCAGCCTAACAACTTGCATTGATTCATGAAGCCCGGATGGAAGGAGAGAACTACTCCTGGATTGTCTTGATTCACAAACACACACAGACCCTCCCCCAACACGCACACAACACACACTGTGGCAGGCACACATACCCCACTCCCCATACACACATCATACACATACAAATAACAACAATAATAATAAATAAAAATTAAAAAGCATTATAGCCAGAGTAAGTGCTATTCCGGCAAGGGCAACGTTCTGCCCCTTCAGTGATGGAAATGATCCCATGTAATCAGCGTGACACCATGTCATTGGCTGGTCACTTCCAGGAATGGTACCATGCTAGGGGCTCAGGGTTGGCCTCTGCTGTACTGAAATAGGTATCAGCAGCAGGTGTAGCCATGTCAACCTTGAAAAATAGGAGTCTGTGTTGCTGAACCCATGCATAACCTCCAGCCCGGCCACCATTGCCTCTTTGACCATAAGTCTAGTCAGAAAAGATAAGAATGTCTGGGAAAAGAAGTTGACTACTATGCACAAAACAGGTCATCCTATCTACTTGATTATAAAAGTCCTCCTCTGCTGAGGTCACCTTTGGTGAGCTTTAGGACTTACAAACATCTTCGCATCCTTTGCCCATATGGAGGACTATATTATTAACTGAAGTTCTCAAAGAGGAAAAACTGCACCTACATGGAACATTCTGCAAGGCTAATAAACTGATTAAAACCTCAGCAGTAGTAGAGAGTTGAAATGTTACAGGTTCCGCCGAGTCAAGGAATATTACACTATCTTACCTCTTAAATGTCCATTTATTACCTACCTCTTCCTATGAGTGACCTAACATCCTTATGACTACTGGGCAAATCCTTTTAGATGGTACAGACAGGCCCCTAGCTTCCACTAACCCAAAAGCTAAGAGTGTCATCAGAGGCCTATAAGAAGAGGCTTCCCCAATTTGCTGTAACCTGCTTACTTGATCTTTCTACCAATGTATTTAAAAACTGCTTTGATTTATAACTTTTTGTTACTAGAAAAACTTTATGAAATTGTTATCACATTGGAACATGGTATTCGGGGCAACCTGGATCCATGGTGTTCCTGGGTCATGGCGGTTCATATTTACCTCCAGGATACATTAGCACCCTTTGAAGTGGGAGCTGTATTTTGTTTTTTATTAGAGAGTTGCATTTTTCACATTGACACTATCCACATACCTCTTTGCCAAATGTCTCCCCACCAACTTTTCAATCATGTTCCTTCCAAACCCATGACCATCCAGCCAAATCACTGGCTATCACCCTTTAATCAGTATGTACTTGCCTATCTGGCCACTTTTCCTTCCAAACAAAAACCATGATGGGTGTATTGCCTTAATCACTGCCCATTGTGATGATTTCCCTTGACCACCGGCCCTTCTGGGTGCCCCAGAGAGGCTAAAATGCTGCAGCTGTCCACTTTCAGCTGCAGAAACATCTGCAAACCAGGCCCTAGTTTTCACCTACTCTGTCAACTGATCATAGACACAACCCATCAGGCCATAGAGGTGTGTTTGCAGACAGAAGGCATTTGGGTGACTTCTTCATGTAACTTACTTGTGACTTCAAGATCTGATCATGCTTGATCACATATGTACCACTTCTGGTTGGTAATGGAATGTTGCTATGCACATCCAACTTGGTGGGTCACTTAACACCTAGTCACGATGGTAACTTGGTGGCCTGTGGTCAAGGATTTAGTTTCCAGAAAGGTCTAGTTGTAGGCCATGAGATTTCAAAGTGAGTAGTTGTGTATAGATGTGGGGCCCATGATGGATCAAGGGCTAATCACACAGTATACATGACTTCCTCTGACTGGACAAATAATGCATGTTACTTCTCTGTTTGGACCAAGGGAGCAGGATATATTGACTCTTCAGCTCAGCACATAATGCACTAAAAAAAAGCCAATCCCCAAAAAGATTATTACCTTAATCTCCTTCTATTTCCTGCCATAAGACCCATAAAAGGTCACTGGACAGGGCAGCATGTCAGTCAGTGTTCGCCCCCTGGAGCCCCTCGCAACTCCTGGGATTCTTTCTTACTTTTCCTTAAAAAAAAAAAAACTCAGTTGGCTTTGCTCACTGCCTGTCCACTTTTCCTTGTTCTTAAATGTAAGATAACAAACTTGAAAGACTGGCTCGAGGTGGCTTTGGTGACCCTGGTTCTCCGAGTTAGGCTTACCAAGAGCCAAAAAAACAGAAACCCACTAAAGACTGCACACTGCCTTGATATCTGATATAGATACCTCCATGACCACTAGGTCTGCTGGATTACGTGGTCCAAGAGGCAGAGCCACCTGCGCAACAGCTCTGTGTTGCAGAGCTTTCTCCTATTCTGGTTCCTGCTCAAGACCAGGAACTTTTTGCCTCACGGGGTCTATGCACTAAAGTCACACACCCTAGGGAAGAATGTGCTGCCTCCAAAATCAAAATAGGCCCACTAAGCTTTGTGCTTTTTTTTTTTTTTTTGGTGATGGAGGGTCACGTGCAATGACTCAGCCTTCAAATCTAGGACTGTTGAGACTTGAGTCTGATTATAGGTCTAGAGACAAACGCGGGTGGTAAAAATGGGTCCCGAGGAGCCTCAGCCCTGTCTTGCTCCATCTCTCCCTCAAGGATGGTCATTACTATCTCTACAGACTATGCAGGTATTTCTAGTTAGCTTCTATTGCTGGGACAAAGCACTGGCCAAAACCAGCTTGGGGAGGAAAGGGTTTATTGCACTCTTCCAAGTGACAGTCCATCACAGAGGGAAGCCAAGGCAGGAACACAAGCAGGACAGGAACCTAGAGGCAGGAACTGAAGAACAGAGCTTACTGTCCTCCTTTCTTATGCAACCCCGGACCATGACCCCACTACAGAGTGAGCAACACCCAACAATCAAGAAAATGCCCCTCAGACATGTCCACAGGCTAATCTGATAGAGGAAATTCCCAAATTCAGATTCCATTCCCCTAGGTGTGTCAAGCAGTGAATTAAAGCTACCCACACACAGCAGGTTTAATTCCCTTAGGCAGGGGTGGAAAGGCTGATCAATACTCAGGGGGTGGGGGTGGGGATGAGGTTCCTGCTAGAGTAGGGAAGCCACTTCCTAAGGCAAAATAAAGGCATCAAAATCTGGGAATTCAATGTCCCCAGCCTTATCAGGATCCTCCTCATACATCGAGATCCCAAGTTAGGGAGTTTCATTCTTTTCTAATCAGTGTGCTTACTTTCACTGCACACATCCTTGAGGCTGACTTAAATTGGCCTGGTAGATCAATCAATCACACAAAGAGGGCTTATGTTTGGTTTTCAGCAACTTCAGTTCTATGGCTGCAAGAGAAATATTTTCTCTCACATTTAGAAATCTCTGGACTGCTATGAACACCTGGAACCGGGAAACTGAATATTGAAGTTTCTTCTTTTCCTTTGTCGCTTTGGAGATGTAGGAGCATCAGCCTGCGTCATTACATTTCTTAGCTTTCTAGAATAGCATGTATAAATAGCTTCCAAAATTATCATGTAGAAAGCCACTAAATTCCCACCTCTCTCACAAGAGGTGAGCAGGGAGTATAAAATAATTTTGCTTCCTGTATTTCCTTTGTGTGTGTGTACATGTATGTGTGTACATGTTCATTTGGGAATGCACATGGTAGGCATAGTTGAATTAGACAGAACGTTCCAGAAACCACCATGACCATGAAGAAAGTTCATCAAAACAATCTGTTTCTGGTGCCTGGAAGCCCAGCACTTGGGAGGTGAAAGGAGGAAGATAAGGAGTTTGAAATCAGCCTGAGACCTGTCTCAAGAAAAGAAAGTAATTCTCCTATAAAACCATCCTCAGTACCAAAATCTTTGTCAGTCAGCGCTCTCTAGAGGAAAAGAAGCTATAGAAGAAGATGACATAGAAAAGGGATTTATTGGATTGGTTATCCAATAGGAGGCTGGGTAGTCCGATAATGGTCTTTGGCAGCTGTTCATTGCAAGAGGCTGGAGGCCTCAGCCATTCCAGTAGGATATGGAAGTTCTAGAAGCTCCTGTAGAGCCACTGGTACAGAGCTCACATCGAAAAGCCGAAGAACTGGAGCCTGGTACCCATGGATAATGGCAACGGCAATAGATGCTCTCGTTCAAAAGGAATTGGAGTGGGGTGTGCTTGTGAGTGCTGGAGCTCTCTTCCTCCAGCTTTCATCTATGTGGGCCCGCCATTGAGCCATGTTCCGAATACTCATATTCAGAGTGGATCTTCTCCCCTACCCCAGCCACTGTTCCACATGTCAGTCACCTCTGGAAATGCCTCTACAGACATACTCAGAGGAATGTTTCAGAGTTCTAGATATCTCTTAAGCCAGTGAAGATAACAGTCAATACCAACCATCAAACTTCATATTGAGAGAGAGAGAAAGAGAAAGAGAGAGAGAGAGAGAGAGAGAGAGAGAGAGAGAGAGAGAGAGAGAACATGACTGACACAGCAGATGAGACTGAGGAGGCCTGATGACTTTAAGTGATGGGGTATCCTGGATTGAATCCTGGAACAGAAAAAGGCTAGAACCAACCCTAATGAAACCTATAACTTAGCTGAGAATCTTATACCAACGTTCGCTTTTTAGGTCTGATAAAGGTACAATGTAACCATTGTACTGTATTAGTTTCTCTTGCTGTGATAAAACACCATGACCAAGGCAAATTTTAGACAGAAGAGTTATCGGGCTTATGGTTCCAGAGGGATAAAAGTCCATCATGGCAGGAGAGTCATGGTAGAGACAGCTGGAGCAGAAAGCTGAGGGCTCCCATCTTCAATCAGGCACAGGAAGTGGAGAGAGATGCTTGCCCCACTTTTGGGGCAAGTCCATGAGCTCTCAAGGCCCGCCCCACTTCCTCTAGCATGGCCACATCTCCTAAACCTCTACAAACAATGCTACCCACTGGGGTTAAGTATTCAAATATTTGGAGCCTACGAGGGACATTCTCATTCAAACCACCACGTGAACCTAGTGATCTGGGTGGACGTTGTGAAGGAATCTTGGGTGCATATTCTGTCTTTGAATTTTTTTTATAAATCTAGAATTATTCCACAAAAAAAAGCAACTGAGTATTTGGCATTATATTAATATAATAAAAACAAAAGTTTATGTGATCATCTTGATTCAGAAACACACATCTGAAAGTATTCAGGACCAATTCATGACAAAAAAAAAAAATTATCAAACCAGGACGACGGAGCAATTTCCAAAATCTGATAAAAGGCATGGTGGTGCACGCCTTTAATTCCAGCACTCAGGAGGCAGAGGCAGGTGGATCTCTGTGCGTTCAAGACCAATCTGGTCTACATAGTAAGTTCCAGGTAAGCTGGAGCTACAGGAAGACCCTGCCAACTTGACTAGATTGGTATTCATCTAGGAGACATGTGTCTGATGTGTATGTAAATGCATTTCTACATTGGTTTAACTGAGAAAGGAAAACTTGCCCTGAATATTAGTAGCACCATCCCATGGGCTGGGGTCCAGGACTAAATATAAAAGACTAAAGGAGAGAGTGAGCTGAGTACCAGCTTTCATCTCTCTCTGCTTCCTGACTGCAGACACAATCACAGGCAGATGGACTCTTGATTCTATGACTGCTCCTCTGTGATGAACTGTCCCCTCAAACTATGAGACTGAAGAAACAAGAAAAGCAACTAATACAGGGGTAGGGAGAAGGCTCAGTGGGTAAGGGTGCTTGCATTGAAAGCAAGAGAATCTGAGTTCAAATCCTCAGCATTCATGTAAACATTTGGGCACACCCATGTGTTCCCGTTAACTCCAGCGTATGGGAGCAGAGACAGGTGTATCCTGGAAGCTCGCCAGTCAGCCTACCCAAAACAGTCAGGTTCAGTGAAAGATTTTGTCTCAAAATAAATAAATAAATAAAGTAGGGAGCAATAGAGGAAGATACTTGATGCCCTCTTCTGGCTTCAACATGCATATACTGCCTGAGTACCACATAATGCATGCACACCATGCACACACATGGGAACCATAACTCCTACACATTGTGTAGATGGACGACTGTGGAATTCTTTTTAAGCAACATCAAGTTCTTTATTCCTTAGAACAATCACTGTGAGAAATCCTCTACATGAATTTCCAAATTTATTTTACTTAAAAAATCAACAGGATGATATTTCTGGAAGAATACAAATATCATATGGTCCAACTTTCTTATCCTTACCAAAGAGGAAGATAAGATCCACAGGGAGGAAATGGTGTGTTCTGATTCTCGTGACTACTTAATAGTAGCACTCAGGCTAAAGACTACATGCCTGACCTTTGTTGTTTAGTTAATATAAGGTTTTTCATGTACTTGGTAGCTGAGAAGAGAGAGACCATGAAAAAAACGGAAGCAGGTAAGGAGGGAGGAAGGGAGAGAGGGAGGGAGAGCATTTCCTGGGATATGTATTCATTTTCAAAAATATATTTTTTTGAAATATATTTCAAAAATAATATAGTTTTTTTTTGAAAATTTCATACATGTATGCAATGTATCTTGATCATATCTACCCCCACTTTCCACCTCCAGTGTCCCCCCAGGACCCTCACCATACCTCCCTCCCTACTTTATGTCCTGTAATTATTATTATTATTATTATTATTAATCGACTAAGTCTAAGCAGTGCTGTACATAAGTACATGGAGGTGGGCTCATCAGTGGGATATGGGAAACTTACCAGGAACTACCATACCAAAGAAAATAACTCTCCCTCCCCCCAGCAGCCATCAACTGCCAATAGCTCCTCAGCCAGGGTTGGGGCCTCATGGGTCCCTCCCCATCTACACTGAAATTTTTAACTAGATTCACCTTATGCAGATCGTGTGCAGGTAACTATAACTACTGTGAGTTCATGTGAGTAACAGCCATGGCATGTCCAGAAGGCAGAAGTTCATATTTCATTTTCTGTGGATATTTACAGACTATCTTTGCCTAGACTGGCAGGTCACTAGGTACAAAACCAGAGAGTGCTTTGATCTTGGAAACTGCTCTTTAGAGGTAATACCTCCTTGTAGTCAGACAACCCTGTGCTCAGAAGCTCCATCCCTTCATTATCTGCTCCAGGTTACTCCACACCCCCACAGACATACTCTACTATGCAAACCCCTTCTGCTCTCCCTGCCCAGCACTGAAGGCCTCACAGTAACCAGCCACAGTGCAGTCACCACATTTGACAGCTGAGTATTCTTGTCTGACTGACACCTCTAAAGAATAAGGTGAGTACTCCCATTGCCAGGAAAAACATCTGCTCTAGTGAAAACTATACTGTGCCTTGAACTATTCCTGTGGGGACACAACCATTCCCCCCAGATAGAGTACCAAGGACAGACCAAAGTTAACGATTCCATCAAAGTCCAACTTGGCAAACCAATGGGTTTATTGAGCTTACAAAGCGTGGGTGAGGGGTTATTTTGAGGAGTACGGTGACCCTAAAGCAGAGCACCACCAGAAAGTCTCCCCTTAGCATGGTTGAAGACTTCCCTATAGTGGTATAAATGGAGTCCCCTCTTCAGTTAATTTTCCACATTCTCTATCGCCTTGCGAGACCATGGGCAGCTTGTGCAGAATTACAAGCAGCTGGGAGAAAGATATAGGAAGGAATGGATGGATCTCAAGGGAGTGTTAATGACCCTCCCCACCCCCTTCTGTGAAGGAAGCCAACAGACATTCCCTGTCTCGAGGGTCTCTTGCAAGTGGTCACAGTGGCTCTGGCAAGGACGGTAATGGCTGTGAGGCTCAGAGGGCAGTGGTCTGCCATGCACACCTAAATAAAGCTCTCATAGGAATGTTTTTTCTTTATGCTCATAGTCAGTAGCATCTAAGAAACTATGCTTTCTTAGCCTAATAATTAATGTGGGGTTAGTAAACCCCAACACTTAGCATACAGTGAGTCAAAAACTCTCCTAATGAGAACAGATCAATAAAAGTGCTATTTTAAGATGGACAGCATAAATCTTCTCTCACTTTCTTAGATAGTTCTGATTTATTTTGTATAATTTTTCTCAGAAAAATTTCCATCTCCTAAACATGAGCCTCATCATTGAATGGGCACACACAGCTTAAGTTCAGGAAGAGACAAAATTTCTGGAGATCCACAGTGGTGATGGTTGTGTTATGATATGCATATAATTAATGTCACTCAACTTCATGCTTACAAATGGTCAAACTGGGGGCTGGAGAGATGGCTCAGTGGTTAAGAGCCCTGGCTGCTCTTGCAGAGGACCTGGGTTCAATTCCCAGCACCCACATGGTAGCTCACGACCATCTATAACTGTCCAGTTCCCTCTTCTGCCTCCATGGCTTTACACTCATGTGGTGCACATACATACATGCAGGCATACACACATATCAAGTGAAAGTAAATCAAATCTTTTTTAAAATGATCAAAATGGTAAATTCTCTTATGAATATGTCACTACAATAAAAAACAAGATGTGTATGACTTGATAAAGAGAGAGGCTTTTGAGGGGAAAAATGATAAAAATTGATATGAGAAGAACAAGGAGAAGTGTGAATACGTGTTGAAAATGAAATGCTTCTGCTGGGTGTGATGGTACACACCTTTAATCTCAGCACCTGGGAAGCAGAGGCAGGTAGATTTCTGTGAGATTGAGGCCAGTCTGGTCTATGTAACCAGCTCTAGACCAGCTGGGGCTACAGGGAGTCCTTGTTTCAAAAAGACCAAAAGAGAAAGAAGGGAGGGAGAAAAAAAAACGAAATGCTTCCTTGGAGACAGATTAGATCTATACTGATTACAGTGGTCTGTGTTTACATGCAAGGTTCAAAGTAGACTCTAAAAGTTTTTTTAACTTTTATTTCATGTGTATGAGTGTTTTCCTGCCTGTGTAAAAGTGCACCCATGTGCACAGGGCGTCAGATCCCCTGTAGCTGAAGTTACAGCCTGTTGTTAGCTGCCATGTGGATGCTAGGAACTGAATCTAGGTTCTCTGCAAGAGCAGCCAATGCTCTTAACTGCTGAACCATCTCTCCAGCCCTCAAAATAGATTTTTAAAAACTATTTTTAAACCATAAAAGTGTTCAGCATATTTAAAAAGTACATCTCCCCCCCAAAAGACACAAAAACCTCTGCTCTCCATTCAAGAGTAAACATGATCACTGGGAATGTATTTCAGTTGGTAGAGGGTTAGCCTCTCCTGCACAAAGCCCTGGGTTCAATCCCAAGCAGGGTTAGCAGTACACACCTGTAATGCCAGCACTTGGGGGAAGTGGACGCCAGAGGATCAGAAATTCAAGGTCATCTTCAGTTACATAGGAAGTCTGAAGCCAGTCTAGACTCTACGAGCCCTTGTCTCAAAATATAAAACAGAAGTGACTGTTACTATGTTTCACAGTTTCCTTCTGGAAAGGTTATATGTACCTCCAGTCTTTTCATAAACCTGGTTCATTCCCACTCTTCTACAGTCAGCTTTCTAAAGTGTACTTGGAGGTTTTCCCATGCTGTCATGTTAATTTGCCCTATTTTTTAAAGCTAGATAGCGTTCAATTGTAGATATGTACATTACTTATTTACTCACTTACATAAAAACCTTAGGCGTGTTACAGATATAGAAAAACAGAGACCTTTGAAACGGAGTAAAATGTGCCGCAGACAGCTTTGATAGTAAAACGGTGCAGTTTGTGTCTGAGTCAGATAATCCATGTCCGATTCATTTTCCCAAACATGACATAGAACATCCATTCCTGAAACCTGTGCAGAGTATTTTCTCTATCAATTTGAAATCAAAGAAGTAATTTAGTGGGGAGTCTCTAAGTACACAGCTAATATTACCCAGAGCATTATAACTTGGAATGTTTTTCTGATCTAACAGAATGAGAAAACATGAGAATTTGAAAGCCTCCGAAACTCCTTGAGAAGCTGAGCACAGGGGTCCAGAACATCCGCGTAGAACTGAAAGTAGCAAAATATTTTGATGGTAATGCTGAACGAGGAGAAACAATGAAATTTCATTGATGCTTTATAGAATTTTTTAATGAAAGCCCCAGTTTTGCCGTCTTGAAATGTCAAGAAGAAAAGACGTGTTTAAGGGACTCAAAAAAACCAGCACACCTAGCGTGGTCGCTCATACCTGATATCCCAGCATTTGAGAGGCTGGGACAGGAAGACTGCAGCAAATTTAAGGTCAACGTGGATTATACAGTGAGTTTCAGGTCAGTGGGGCTATGGTGTACTGGCTAGTCTTGGTTGTCAGCCTGACAAAGCTCAAAGGAGGGAACCTCAACTTAAGAACTGCCTCCCTCACATTGTCCTGGGGCATGTCTGTGAGGCATTTTCTTGATTGTTTACTAATATAGGAGAGCACATCCCACTTTGGGCAGTACCATCCCCAGGCAGGTGGGCCTTCAATATATAAGAAAGGAAGCTGATCATGAGCCTGAGTGCAAGCCAGTGAACAGTGTTCCTCGGTGGTCTCTTCGTTGAATTCTTGCTTTGGCTTTCCCGGATGAGGGGCTGAAACCTGTAAATCAAATAAACCCTTTCTTCTCCAAGTTGCTTTTGGTCATGGTGTTTATCACTGCAACAAGAAAGTAACTAGGACACCTTGTCTCAAAAAAAAACAAAACAAACAGGGTTAGGCTAGATGACTCAGCAGTTAAGAACACATATTGGTCTTACAATGGGAGTTTAGTTCCCAGCATCCTCGTAAGATGGCTCACAACCATTTGTAACTCCAGCTCCAGGAAATCTGATGTCCTTTTTTGGCCTTTTTGGGAACCTGCACTCATGTGCATGCACACACATACACACACACACACACACAATTAAAAATAAAATAAAATTTTAAAACAAAACAAAGAAAAACTGAACTATTTATAATACTTTAATATGTATAATTTTGCATTGTATATATATAGAGAGCACGTATGTCAGACAGTGTGGACTATAAAGCAATTAATCACTTTATAAGATCATTGGGAGCTAGATATGATGGTGCATGGCCTTAATCCTGGCACTCAGAAGGCAGAGGTGAGTAGATCTCTGAGATGGAGGTCAGCCTGGTCTACAAAACAAGTTTACAGGCCAGGTGGGGCTACAGGGAGACCCTCTCTCAAGAAAAATAATAAATGGGACATACTGACAACTTCCAAAGCTGACAAAAATCTGTTTTGATTGACTATCCTGTTGTTTGAATGAGAAATGACCCCATACGCTCACACATTCGAACATAACTGGTCCCTAGTTGGTGGTTTGGGAGAAGTTAAGGAAGTGCCTCCTTACTAGAGGAAATGTGTCAGTAGGGGTGGGCTTTGGTTTATAGCCTTGTCCCAGTCCAGTTTGTTCTTTTGGCTGCCTGTGTGACAAGATGTGACTAGCGGGCTTGTTCCTCTGGCCACATGTCCTCTCTGCCACAGTACTTTCTCCTTCTGGGACCATGTGCCCAAATAAACTTTTCCTTCAATAAGTTGCTCTTGGTCATGGGATTTTATCACAGCAGCAGAAAAGTAACTAATACAACCCTTTCTATACAAAATAAGGAACTGAATTATTTGCAAATTGAATAGCAGGTTTGCTATAGTCATTCATTAAAAACAACCCAGAAGGCTGTCAGCAGGGACAGAAGATTAACAAACTCCAGAAATCCTTTTGTTTAAGTTATTAGTATTTACAAAAAAAAAAAAAACTCAAAACAAACAAAAATCTACAGCATACAGAAAAGTATTCAAATGAAAAACAACTTAATTCAAATTCAGAGTTCCCTGTGAAGAAAACACATGTGGGCATTACCCATAAAAGGACTTATTTTGCATTAAAAATGTTAGATCTTGAGATAAGATTCAAAGTGTACCACATACACACACACACACACATATGTGAATTCATTGGTATGCCTTTAAAAGTTATCCTTTCTTACTCTTAATTCTGAATATTATGGTATCTGCACACATGTGTTTGTTTTACATATGTACATGTATACATTATAAGCTATGATCCACATATGAGGGGGAACATGTGTTTTTTTTTTTTTTCCTGAGATTGGGTGACCTTGCTTAATAATATACATTCTGCATCCATCTGTTCTCTTGGGAATTTTGTGGCTTCATTTTCCTTTGGAGTTGAATAATATTCATTTTATATATGAACTAGACTGTCATCATCTATTCACTTGTTGATGGACAACTAGGTCGGTTCCAGCTCCTTGCTCTAGTGAACAGAGCAGCAACAAACATGGGCATGTAAATATCTCTATGGTAAGGTATGGTGTTCTCTGGGCATATGCCCGCAAGTGAGACAGTTGGGTTATATGGTGGTTTGTTTGTTTGTTTGTTTTTAGCAATGAAAGCATAGGCAAACATTGTCAAACTTGTTTTCAGAATTCTGGAAAATAAGCAAAAGTATGTATCAGTCTGGCAGGCATGTATTCAAGATAACTGGCTGGATCTTGGGAAGAACACTGAGTTCTTTAACTTACTTTAACTTAGCCTACTCCCATCCCTCTCTCCCCACCTCCACAGTAGCTTTCAAAGCCATGAACCCTGCAATCACAGTGAAAGCGGTTGCCTAGCAGCTCTGGAGGAAGCAGAGTACAGGTTACAGCTCCATCAAGCTCTTTCCCAGACACTGTGATTATTTGACCTGTCTGTCCAATGTCTGCAAAATTCTACTTCCGAGACGTGCTTTATTTGACTCAACTCAGAGTTTGCCCATTGTGAAAAATCTTTTTAAGGGGGACATCAGAAAAGTCAGGATCAACTAGGGCAACAGGAACACCTTGGGTTACCAACAAGTCACCGAAAAAGGTGAGTGAGAAGTCCATAGGAGCTACAAACCTCCAACATATTCCGACTAGTCTAGAAGCCACCTGTAGGCATAGGGCTCTGCATACGAAGAAATGCGTGAAGGCCCCAGGGTCCCACCTCTTGACCAAGGAATAGAAATACCCAACTAGAGCCATGAAGAAAGGACTACTGAGTCTAGCCTCTGATTTAGGGAAGAGAAATACCTAACTCTAGTCTCCTCTAGCCTGCCTTTCCAGAGGGGATCAAGTAAGAACCATGCAGGAGTCATGGGCCAGAGGCACAGGGGCACTAACAAACTGAGGCCTAACTACAGGACTAGGAGAACCTCCTCCCTTCCTACCCATCCGGACTTCTACCTTACGGAATGCTCCTGTATGGAAAGGGAGAGACTTCCATGACTCACACCCAGCTAAGAAGTCTTTAGAGAAATCCATAGACATCAGAGGAGACCAAAAGAAGGTCAGGAGAGAACTCTTAGCTTCGGACACAGACAGCTGCACATGGCAAACACAGCCTAGCTTCTAGTCAGAGAACAGAACCCTCATTCTAACCACTGTTTGTTCACCTCAGATATTTTAACCCACTTCATGATGCCCAGCTTTGAACAAAGGAAAAAAAATTACAAGACATCCTGGAAGACAAAAACTAATCATCTTAAAGAGACTGATGCAGAGGTGTGGCTTATCAGACTGGGAATTTAAAAAAAGCTATGATTGGGGGTGCAGGGGTGTGAGTGGGGGACCAAGTAACTGTAACTGGGGCTGGAGACGTAGCTTGGGAGTAGAGCACTTGGGAATCCATCCTCAGCAGGCCTACCAAAATAAAAAAAGAAAGAAAAGACAGTGGAATAGTTGAGATTAACATGCTAATGAGGAAAGTGGATACCATGTAAGGACAGAGAGTGATGCAAAAGGCTAGAATGAATACAAAGAAATGCTGGGAGCAGAAAACACCCTGCTGTGCCACTGTGAGAAGCACCTGGGAGACTACTCTTCCAAAAGCCAGTATTACCAAGGAAAGAAGCAATCAATGAACTTGAAAATATGTCAGCAGAAACCTTGAGAAACATGGGGGAAGGAGAGAACTGGCTCCCCAAGGTGTCCTTTGACCTCCACTCTCACACTGTGACATGTATATGCTCCTTAGACACATAAATAATACATGGAAACAATATTTAAATCTATTTTTAAATCTAAGTCACGCAACGTTAAATGACCATGTACATGTCAGGTGCTGTTATGTTAGGTTAGCAGATAAGAGCGATGGAGACAGAGCGATGATGACCTTCCCTCCGGACAGACTGGTGTGTTAATCAAATATATCAAGAGATAATGACACTGCAGTGTGCTGGCTGTGATGGTATTAATGCTCAGATTCAGTGGTGAGGTAAAGGAAACAGTGATCAACTCTGTTTAGGAGAATTATACTATGCATTTGTGATGGTTGACTCAGTCTTCAACTTGACCTCCTTGCCATGAGGGACTGTACCTTGAACTGTACGCCAAAGTAAACCCTGCTTCCTGAAGCTGCTTTTGTTGGGGTGTATGTTACAGCAAGAGGAAACATAAGACAGACTCCTTAAGGAATGGAATTTTAAGCCTGGTCTGGAAGGATGAATTATAGTTCTCAGAGGGTGTGCAAGATAAGAAAGCTCTCAACACTGAAAATTCACAAACGTGAAAAAATAAAAACTATTCAAGACCAATTCAATATGTCATCTAAACCAACTCTCTGAACTGAGTGAACCTTCCATTTTAAATTAGAGTCATCTGTGCACAAACTAAGGCAGATGGGTGTAATGGCTCATCTTCATTGCCAATTTGACTGGATTGGGAATCACCTAGGAGACACACCTCTGGACATGTCTATGAGAGTGTTCCCAGAGAGGTTTAACTGAGGAAGGAAGAGTGGACTACCTCGTGGACTGGGGTTCCAGTCTTTAAAAAGGGGGAAAGGAGAAAGCCAGTGGGGCACTAGCATTCATCTCTCTATTTCTTGACAGGACTTCCCTGTGATAGACTATGCCCTCAGACCATGAGCCGAGGGAGATCCTTCTTCCTTCAATTGCTTCTTGATAGATATTGGGTCACAGTGATGAGAGAAATAACAAAAGCAATCAGGTTTCTGTGAGTTAGTTAGATGCTGTTAATAACTGTAGAAGGGGCACAGTCCAGCAGAAGGGAGGGAGGAGCCAGGTTTGTATAAACAAACCCTGATAGTAAACACTGTAAATAGGAGCACAGCAGTAGATCTTAGAGTATATAATTAACATTATGAATAAGATTAAGTGGGTCCACATGCTGCTGGGATGTAAATATCTCCATCAACTCAATCAGACCAAATAATAGCTTTGGCATAACTTATCTGGGTAAGTAGAATCTAATATTGTTTTCCTATTCCAGCAACTAACTAATCAACTGTCATTCATAAGGGAGCCTAACTCTGATTAAATATCAATTCTGGATAGGAAAGATCCATTTTACAACTTCCTCAGCTTGATTAGCGGCATAGGTGCAATCTTGTTACCTACCCCTTTCTCCCAGGCCGACTTCATCAATCTGGAAAATGAAGGCAGACCACTGATTGGAGGGCAAACCTGAAAAGGATTAAACACTTAGCATAGCATTCTAAAACACTGTAATTACAGTGCAATTAACCATACTGCATATTAAACGTGCAACTCTGAAATGTGTTCAGACTCCCCAATTATAACTAGTTATTCTTCAAAGAATTTTGCCGCCCACATTGAATTTCTCTAGTGCTTCTTTGTTATAATTCAGGTGTGACAGTCACTAATATATCTAAAAGGACAGTTAATAAAAAGTAGACATTCTTTACTGTAAACCTAACACATGCCTGCCAGGTAATACCCAACCATTAACATTAATCATCATGCTTCAGACAGGCAAATCTATTATGCAGTTGGACTTTGCCCTCTTTAAAACATATTTAATGGTCAGCTATGAAGAGGCAGTGAGACTGAAGCAAGAGTAAACATCCATTTCTATTCTTGATTTTCCCAGCAGAGGAAGTTTCTTAACCTGGTCTCAATTTCTTTATCTGTCACTTATGTCTTTCATCTATGATGGATTTAGGTGAATATGAAAAAACTTAGTGGAGACTAGGGAGATGGCTCAGTCAATAAAGTGTTTGCCGGTCTTCCCACCTCAATTAACATAACCAAGGTAAGCCCCAACAGGCATGCCCAAGGTAACATTATTATTGAATTTATAGGGAAAAAATATATAAGCAAATACCATGAACAACTATATGCCAAAAAATTAGAATGTGAGTAAATTGGAAAAATTCCTATCAACATAGAAGCTTCCAGAACAGCCCAAAGAAAAAGCAAAAATCGGAATAGTCTTAAAACAAGACTAATTTTATAATCACAAAGGTTAGATGAATTTACTGCTAAGTCTTATCAACCATTTGAAGAATAACACCAGTCTTTCTCAAACTCCTAAAAAAAAAAAGAAAAGAAAGAAAAACAAAACCATCTTGACTCGTTCTGTGAGGCTAGCATCAAACTGATAACAAGCCAGACAAAGGCAGGACAGGAAAATAACTCAGTATCTCTCATGAATATAGAAACAAGCTCCCAAACACTGACATGTTAGATCTAGAAACATATTACAAAGATTATGCACCATGATGAAATGTCGTTTATTCCATGAATCTCATAATTCAACATATGAAAACCAATCAATATAACTCAACACATTAACATGATTTCAACTGATATGATAGAGCCTTTGACAAAATCAACACCTTTTCTTGATAAACAAAATAAAAACATTCAATAAACTAGTGACAGAAGAGGGTTTCCTCAACAAATTAAAAACCGTTAACACAATCTAAAACTAACATTATGTTTAAAGGTAAAAGCCTAAAAGTTTTCCACTGTAATCAGCACAAGAGAAAGCTGATGGCTTCCAAACTTTCATTCAACATTGCACTAGAAGCCCTGAGCAAAGAAATTAGATAAGAAAAAGTAATTAAGATTGCTTAAATTTGAAAGGAAAAAGTAAAAACTGTTTTATTCTTGGTGACATGATTTAATATGTAGAAAATTCTATCTAATCCACAAAAAAAATTACTGGAGCCAATAAATAAACTCGCCAAAACTGTATGATATAGAACTCACACCTAGAAGTCTATTGTCTTGGGGTTGGAGAGATGGCTCAGCAGTTAAGAGCTCAGGCTGCTCTTGCAGAGAACAGAGGTTCAGTTCCCAGCACCCACAGGACAGTTTACAATCATCTATGACTCTGGTTTCAGGGAAATCCCATGCTGTCTTCTGGCCCCTGCAGGCATTACATGTACTTGGAGCACTTAAATGCAGACAAAACACTCAGAATACAAAACAAAAATAAATGTTTATTAAAAACTATTGTCTTGCTATGTACAATATAATGATCAATCTAAGAGAAAATTTAATCAAGATGTTGCTAGGTTTGTACGTTGAAAATTACAAAACATTTCTGAAAGAAATTTTAAAGGATCTAAATAAATAGGAAGACAGCCCATGATTATGTACTGGGAAACCTAATATTGTTAACACAGCAATATACCTTATCTACATTTTCAAAACCCCAATGACTCCTTTTGCTGGAGGGACACCCATCGCATTAGTGTTTGCATTGCTATGACAAAATTCCTGGTGGAAACAAAAGAAGAAGGATTTATCTTCGCTCATGGGTTCAAAGGTAGGGATGGCTTAGCTAAGCAGAGCAGTTCACATCCTGGTGACCAGGAAGCAGAGAGAGGGACGTGTCATTGTTCCTTTCCTCCCTTTACTCTGGTCATGATAGTGAGTCCTCTCCACTCAGTTAATTCTCTGTGGAAACACCTTCACCTAGAGGTGTACCTCATCACTCTCCTGGTGGTTGTAAATTCAGTCAGGTTGACAATGAAAATTAAGCAGCACATAGTCCTTGAGTTCCCATGAAAATTGCAAGCAATTAAACTTCTGGTACACACCCTAGAGAGATGAAAATATGGTCTGGAAAAGATAAATCCATGTTTGTAAGCCCATGTTCATAGAACAGTTATCCACTATAGTCAGTCAAAAAGTGGAAGCAATCCAAGTGTCCATTGGCAGACGATTATGGGGTGCAAGTATTCTGGAATACGATTCATTCTTTAAAAAGAAAGGATATTCTGACAGCATACTACACCATGAATAACCCTTAAGGACCTGTGCTTAATAAAGTCACAAAATGACAAGTACAGTTGACCCCACCTGTCTGAGACACCAACATAGTCCCATTCACAGATAGAAAGTAGAAAGTGGTTGCTAGGGACTGGAGGAAAGAGGACGTGAGGAGCTGTTGAAAGGATCCTGAGATCCCGTTGTTGTTTTGAGACAGGGGCTCATGCATCCCATTCTGGTCTTAAACTTACTTTTGCCAAGGACAACTTTTGCACTTCTGACCTTCCTGCCTCTACCTCCTAAGTGCTGGGTTTACAGGTATGAACCACCATACCCAGTTTATGTGGTACTGGAGATTGAACCCAGGGTTTCATGAATGCTTGGCAAGCAACTCTACCACCCAAACTACATCCCCAGCCCAAGATTCCAGTTTTATAAAATGAAAAGAGTTCTAGAAATGGATGGTGATGATTGATGTACAACAAGATGAAGGTAATTAATACCACTGAACTGTACATGCATGGACTATTAAAATAAGGCCTATGTTACATAAATAAAGTATGTGAAAGAATATTCTCTCCCAAATAATGAGATTGCTAAATTCTGGTGAGGGGACAGAGAAAGTGGACCACTCATATACCACTCACGTAAAGCTAGCCCTTCTGGGAAACTTTTTGGTAGCTTCTAACAAAATTTCTTCAGCTATCACAGAACCAAGTAGTTATATTTGTATGCATTTATCCCAGAGAAATGAAAACTTATTTACAGAAAAACCTATTATGGTCATAGCATCAATATTCGTAATATTCAAAGACTAAGCAACCCAGGTCTTCTTCAGTAAGTGAGTCACTAAATACATTGTAGTCCATCTATCCCATGAACTGTTTCTCAGCAACAGAAAGGAAGAAACTCTTGACATCTTGTAACTTAGATGAACCACCGGAGTGAAAAAACCCCAATGCATATGCTATATGATTCCCTTCATAAAATTCCTGAATAAATGAAATTACAGCAATGGAGAGCAGATTGGTGGTTGCTGGGGGTTGGTGAGAGAGGCAGAGGAATGTGTCTATGAAAAGGTAACAGAAAGAAGAGTCCTGTGATGACTGAATGGGTCTATAGCTCAACCATGGCATCTCAGAGCCCATATCCAGTTAGGGAGGGAGAAGCAGCTGGAATCTAAGGCAAGTGTCTATGGTCCCTCTTGAAGCCTCCTTCTGTGAGGGAACGTCAACAGGCCTGATCTTGAGGGTCTCTAAAAGGTCATCAGAGATTCTCTGATTGAGATGGCAATGCCTGTTATGCTTAGGAGAGAGTGACCTACAGCAGTAGTCTACATAAAGAACAACTATCGGGGACTGGCAAGATTGGCACACACACAGACAGACAGACAGACACATACACAACACAATAAATAAATAAATAAATAAATAAATAAATAAATAAAACTTTTTAAAAAGAAAAGCTCCTGGGGGAATCTGTTAATTTAAAGTATGGTATCCTGCAATCAAGTCATTTATGAACTGTCCCTCTGCCTCAGGCAGGTAAAATTATCTCTCTATTTGTGGCAACACAGGAGTAGCTGTATTTCACCTGGGGCTTGGGTGACTTCTACAAATTAGTAAAGAGCAACTGAAATGCTCCATCTCTCCCCGTTGTCTGTACAGTAGCTGCTTGTGGGGAGTCAATCAAAAAGACACAGCAGCCCTGGACACAATACCCAAGAACTTCACCCTGGGTATAGCAGGGAATACAAAAGGCATGGAATTGCAAGCAGAAGGCTCTGTCCTCACTGTAGCTATTCTACCTTGAAGTTCATTGCCTGGCCTATTATTAGGTCTCCAGACACCAACATTATAAAAAGCCTGTGATATTTTAAATGTTGTGTGCCATGAGCAGTGAGAAGAGAAGAACCTTAAGAATGGGAGAAACTTTGACAAAAAGCTAACATTGCTTAAAGCAGAGAATTTGTGCGAATGACTCCATTAAAGACCTTGACTTCTAACTAAAATATACAACTAATGCTGCGCTAGCATAGGAATCTAATTTGGAAGGAAGGATAGCAGATTTCTAAATAAAATGGTCAAGGCCTGCTCATTGTTCATATTATGCTAATCCATCATTATTATGCATATTCAAGACAAATTCCCTATTATTGCATGGTCTGAAACTTTATGTCTAGATAACTGTTCCTTTTCAATAGGTTTTCTACAGAAAGGGCAAGTCACATCACTTAAGCCTTGGAGAAATCTAACAGTTGGCATCAACCAGTTGGCCTTCTTCTATAGAGCACATTCCATACCTCATTTTAAAGTAGCAGTGATGCGTACATGGTCTCTCTCTGAATTGAACATGTAGGAAGAATATAATGGTGTTTCATGGTTTGCTTTAGATTTAAATGATCTCCAAACATAATTTAGCTTTTGCATGGCTATTACCTCAAAAAAGGGTCAGATAGGGACGAATAAGGAATTTCAGTGCTCCTACCTGAAGAATTCTTTCCTTCAGGCAAGGTGGCCTCACTACATTATCTATGTAAATTTTCATACTGGTTTGTTTCTTAATCCAACTGTGTGTTAACAACAACAACAACAAAAAATCCGATTAACAAGGAAACTCTTACTGTAGAATTAAGGGGGAGATATATCTTGGGTCATTTCTGCAAAGAGAACTATGTAATTTATAGACAAAAGAAGAATAATATACTTTATAGTAAAACTCTTCTTGTGTTTTAGATACAAGGTTGAATGCCACTTCACAATGTAGTTAAGGATGATCTTGAACTCCTACACCTCCATTTCTACTCCCTGAATATTAGGATCATTGGTGTGTACCACCAATCCTGGTTTATTTGGCACTGGGGGGTCAAGCTCAGGGCTTTGCACATGCTAGGCAAGCACTCTATCAAATGAGCTGTACCCAAGCCCCTGTCCATAAATTTTAATTATCATTAGGAAAATAATAACTGTATTCTGTGTCTGCTATACAGCTAACCCAAGTGATAAAGTGGACATCTATGACTGACTCATTTTTGGAGGTTCGTATGAAAGGAATGCCTGCCCCCCCTAAATCCTGTGTTGTGATGGTAGAACACAGGCTTTGAATTGGAAAGCATATGATAAAAAATTAGCACTAAAAGGCTGGAGAGGTGACTTAGTGGTTAAGAGCACCGGCTGCTTTTGCAGAGGATCCTGGTTTGATTCCCAGCACTCATATGGTGGCTAACAACCATCCCTAACAATGGTTCCAGGGGAACTGACATCTTCTGACCTCTGTGAGTACTGTACAACACAGGTGCACTTACATACATGCAGGCAAAACATTCATATACATACAATAAAAATACATTCATTAAAAAATGTTTTTAAATCAACACTGAATGTATCAGCTTATCTCCCTCAGCCTTCGTTGCCTCTGCTAAAAACAGAAATAGCAGTAACATCCCTCAATGCACAGGCTTGTGATGAGGATTAGCAGAGACCCCGCACAATGTGCATGACTTTGCAGGAGTCTAACAACTGGCTTCAGTTGCTACCAGATGGTGCTGTGTAACCCACAGGTACCTATGGAAAGAGGACATCAGGGCAGCAGGCCTGGAATTAAGCAACCGGGAACTCACCTGATGGACCTACTCATGCGTGCAGATGGTTTTGTGAACTCAGAAGGGAAACTGCCAGCCGCATAGCAGTCCTTTTCAGGGACTCTTATCCTCCCCTCATTGAAGTTCTTCACTGACTCAACTTGTCTCTGGGTCCCGTGTTCAGACATCTGTATTCAATTTCATAATGTTGTGTCTAGGAATCAATACACCACAGGTCTTACTAGTCCCACTAACAGGAAGCATTGTCTGGAGAGTACAAGGCAGAAGGAGGGGACTTGCTCCCCAGTCTGCACCCCGACACCTGATTCGAACAGCTGCCTTCGAAGTTAAGTGGATCTGGTGATCCTGGTTTTGATCTCAAGACTGCTTGCCACGGTCCACTCTTCTGCTACCAGGGTCCCTTTGCCCTCTCATGCAGCCACAGGTCCAGTGGGGTGGAAAATGCATCTAGCTGTACAGTATCCAGTTCTCCTGAGGGCTGTCCTCATTCGCTCAGCCCTCCTGGACATGTGTAGCAGATTCTTTGAAATAAATTCCTTCTGGTGAAATATGTAGAAAGTGTTTGGCTTTCTCTTAATTTCCTTTAAGTGATTGCTCTTGGGGCAGGGATACTAAACCCATGGTGATCCTCCCTCCATGATCCGGTCCCTGCCCACCTCCAAGCCTCAAGTGAGGACCCACTTTCCTTGCTCTTTAAGGGCCTTTTCACCCTCAACTCGTTGCCTGAGTGTTACTTCCTCACAGGGCCATTTTTGGAGATCTCCACGTTCCACTTCTACTTTTTTTTCCCTGAGCATGAAACAAACTAAAATATAAAACTACAATATATTTCCCACCATGCTCCATAAAAAGAAAAGGCAGTGAACACCAAAGGGGTCAGTTTAAATAAAGGTGAGTCCTATGAGTTGAATATTTAGTACATGAGAACTTGGTGCTCTGTTCCTTCCCCCTTTTCAGCAAGTCTCACTGAGTCCAGCTTTGGGGGGCACAGAGCTGGGAGTTTGAGACACCTAACTAACTTTCAGCAAACTAGATAAAGCCACTGTTTCTGTTCCAGTTGCTCTGATACACCAACTCAGAGCTAACAGTGCATACCCAGAAGGTGCTGTGACATAGAGACCACAAGAGTTCATTTTTATTAACTCAGAACAGCCTAGATTCACCTGGGAAGAAGGAACCTCAAATGAGGAATTTCCTCCATTAGATTTGCTGCTGGCCATGGCTATGGGGCATTTTCTTGATTGCTGATTATGTAGAAAGGCCCAACCCATTGTGGGCGGTGGCATCCCTGGACAAGTGGGCCTAGACTGTACTGTACATTAAGAAAGGTGGCTCAGCAAGCAGGTCAGTAAACTGCATTCCTCCCAGGTCTGTGCTTTAGTCCCTACCCTGTCGTCGCTCAATGATACACTGTAAACTGTAAAAATGGAATAAATCCTTTTACTCCCCAGCTGCTTTTTATCACAATAACAGAAAGCAAACCAGGACAGAGAGCATTCACAAGCTATATTTGGAAGGTTTAGAAGGAACTCAGGAGGATGATTTAATCTTCTTCAGGCCCTATCTCACTGAAGTGGCTTCTTGTCTATAAAGGCAGAGCTTCTGCCCTCTCACCAGAAACATTCCTGCACGTCCCACTGTGTTGCTTCTGAATACCAACCCTCAGGCCACAACCAAAACTGTCCAAAGTCCTCCACAGTGGGAGGTTAAGCAATTTCAGGTCAACCTTAGGGACTGTTCATGGGTCTGAGTCACTTAGACTCATAATGAGCCTTGAAAACTGGTTTTCTAGCACTGAGGTCTGTAAGCTGCTGCCTCTGTTGTTAAAAGATTTTCCTTTTAACAACAATGCCTACTCATTCTCACCTCTCTCAGAGCTGACTTTTCTTTTCACTCTGCTAACATTAACACTTGCTTCTCATCCTACTTAAGCAAGGTGGCCTCGTGAACAGCATCCAGCAAACAGTACTTTAAGAACTGTTTGGGTTATTCTTAAAGAAAAGATGAAAAAGCACAGGAAAGGACTATGCACAAGACGCCTATACAAATGATAATGGACCTACACATGTTTCCTTTGCTTGTGAAAGACATTGCTTTTTGGGAAAGGGCCTCATAGTCTTCCCTCACCTGTCCTAGACCTGCATCACCTCAATTTCTTTTAGAATATTTTATTTATTATTTTTATTTTATGTGTATGAGTGTTTTGCCTGCATGTGTGTAAGTGTGCCCATGTTGTGCAATGCACATGGAGGTCAAAAAGGGGTGTGAGATCTCCTGGAACTGGAGTTAGGATGGTTGTTAGCCTCCATGTGGGTGCTGGGAACTGAATCCAGGTCCTCTACAAGAGCAGCCAGTGCTCTTAACTGCTGAGCCATCTTTCCAGTCCCAGAAAACTGGCTTTTATCAAAAGTAAAATCTTTTGTACATCAAAGAATGCTATCAACAAAGTTAAAAGATAACTCACAAGATGGAAAATATTTGCAAATCATGTATCTATTTGATAAAAATTTGATAACCAGAATATATACAGGAATTCTTAAAGTAAACAACAAAAGAACCAATTGAAAATATCATCATGCAGGATTTGCCTACCTTCCTTAAAAGGATAATATCCTATAAATGCATGGAAAGGTATCTATTGTCACTTATCAATAGGAAATTTTATGTCAAAATCACAAAAGCAGTACCTTACATTCTTTAGCATGGATACTACCAAACATGATTAAACCTTCTGGTGACGAAATGTGCAAGAACACTGTAACTTTTAAATATGCCAGCAAACAGCAATTGAGGGAAATCATTCAAATTCTGTAATTTGGTATTTGCCAAATAAGCCTTCATTAACAAGTCTTTTGGGTTACTCCTGGAAAATGTCAATCTTCACATGATTCAAATACTTTGTAGTCAATTGCATTTACCTGGTGGTTCTAAAATTCTTGGCTCTGACTCATCCAATTATAGAAATCTTATCAAGAGCTCATTTTGTTGCATTAGCTCTAAACACTTTTCTGTTTTGTTCTAGCCCAGTCTTGTATTGAATACCATCCACCATAGCACAAAAAGCAAAATATGGTCCCATAACATCAGCTGTTGTTAGTTTCCTCAAGGTCAAGATGAACCTACTGCATTTGTGCAAGTTGGTTAAAGGCCAACACAGGATTTCTCTCTCTATGTTTGTATTTCATTATAAATTCTTTAGGTTATTTTTTAAAGGAAGGACAGGATTTCAAATAGATGAAAGACCTTTATAAAGCAATCGCTCTGGGAACTCCCCTGTCACTTGAATAACTTTGGATGCCGTATTTGATGGGCTGTAACTTTCTGAGAAATATCCTATAGGCAGTTGCTGTCTGGGTTGATGGTTGAACTGGTAAATTATTTTTCAGCATCTGAGCAAAGCTAGGGACTTTGGAACTCTGAAATCAGTAATTTTTTCTAGAAGTTTTCTCACCAAACCACAGCCTTCTGATCAGTGGGCAACCCCAAAACTATCCTTTGAGATCCCCTCCTGCCAGGCTTATGGGCAGAGTGGATGGCCAGAGGCAGGCTAAGCAGACAGCCAAGGGCCTGGGCTTGAAGACTGCCACCTAGGACTCTCACTCCCCAACGTCCTGACTTCTATTTCGTGGGATAAGCAATGTAGTATCTGTGGAAATGGTTTACCCTCCGGCTGTTTTCAAGATCACAGCTTTCACTCTTAGGCTGTTTTGCTGCTTTCTTCTCCCTGAGTTGCAGGGGCCAGGTCATCCACAGTCAAAGGGCCTCCAAGGACACTGAGAGACAAAGATGCTTGGGTCTGAAATGGGGCTGCAGGACGGGGAAAGTGTGCAGCTTCACACTGAGGTCAAACAGCATTGAAACTTTACCAATATAACACGCATTTACCAATATGAGACCTCTACTTAACTAGTTTATGATTATTGGCTAACTGAGGCCACCCCTCCTGTCCTGCAGTTAGACTCAAGTCTTTGCCCTCTGAAGGGCCCAGATCCTTTTCTCTACCTGACATTCTCCTTTAGCCACAACCCTCTTCTCATCCCCACTTGAAAATTAAGTCACTTGCATCCCCTTTCTCACTCCTCGCCTCTTGCTTTAGTTCCCCAGAGTTCAAGACTGGTGTCTACCCCTGTACTGGATGCATGCTGGGAAGGTTTTTGTGACTTGCTGGCTGTTTTTTAAAAAGATTTATTTATTTATTTATTTATTTATTTATTTATTTATTTATTTATTTATTTAGTCTTTTTGAGCTGGGGTCTTCCTGTAGCACCAGCTGGCCTGGAACTCACTTTAAAGAGATTCGCCTGCCTCTGCCTCTCAAGTGCTGAGATTAAAGGCGTGCACCACCATGCCTAGTCTTATTTATTATTATTTTGTGTGTGTGAGTGTATTGCCTGCATACATGTAAGTGCACCCACAGTGTGCAATGCCTAAGGAAGTCAGAAGAGGGTGTCAGAGTCTCCTGTAACTGGAGTTATGAATGGTTGTTAGCTGCCACATGGGTGCTGGGAATGGTACCCAGTCCTCTGCAAGAGCAGTCAATGCTCTTAACCACTGAGCTATCTCTCCAGCCTCTTGACTTGATTTTGATGAACCATTTGACACTATTGGTTATTCCTGTTGTCCTATAACTCTACATTGGTTCCTGGGAGATTGCTGTATTAGTCAGGGGTTTCTGGAGAAGCAGAGTAGATAGAATGACCCTATATGTTAAAAGAATTTATTAAAGTAGCTTATGCTGAAATGTAACAAGAGATGACTCATACCTGAGAGGCTGAGGACCTGGTAGTTGCTTGGTCTTGAGGTTAGTGGGTGGCTCAGCAGTTGGAGCAGTCCCACAGTGGCTGTCTCACACAGGAGAGGCCAAAATTCTGGCAGCTGCTCAGTTCATAAGGCTGGGTGCCTCAGCAGTCCAGTCTGGTGCCTAAAACCTGGAGGGTTCCTAGAGAGCCGGGGTCTTTGGTCAGCAAGAGAAGTCTGGAAATGCTGGTTCTGATACCAGCAGGGTCAGCAACTCTGCAGCAAAAGGCCGATGGAATAGTCCTGCTGTGCCTCTGTCTCATCTGGGCTGCCACCCAAAGGGGCCGCCATATTTGGAGTGGGTCTTCCCATATCAATGAAAGCGATCAGGAAAATTCCTCAGGCAAGGCTCCCCACTCAGGTGATTCCAAGCTGTGGCAAGTTGAGGTTAGACCCACCACCGACTGGCTGCTGGGCTGCTTCCTTCTCCCCAGCAGTGTCAGTCTCTTCTAGTTCCCGTTTCTGTTCCCTTTCCTTAAATATGGAGACCATATCCACTTCCATCTCTTTCCTCTTTTGATCCTTTTCTTCTCATCCTGGGACAATCTCAGGCATTCTTGCTCTTTCCTCTATAGCAAATGACTCTTGAGAAAGTTATAGATGTTTTCAAACATAAGAAAAAGTAGAGACCCTAGTTTAACAAATACTCTATCATGCCTCACTCAAGTGCAATGTGACCAGCACAGATCCTGCCACATCCCACCGTCGCACTGGCCGATGCTTCACTATGCGTTTCCGTAGGACTTTCAAACTGCCATACCAGGTTTGTGCCTAAGCAGAATGAACAGGTTGGAGCAAGGAGTTGATGATGACTCTTTTTTTGTTTTTTTAAGGGCTTCTTATTTGGCCCAGACTCCCAAATGCTCCTCAGACTCCCAAGTGCTAGGGCTACAGGTACCCATCACTTTACCTGCTCAGAGTCGATGCCTCTTAAGTGGGTTCCCATGTCTAATCCTGTCTTCTTGTGTCTCTTTCCTGGGCTCTGCACTGAGTGTATATCTGAGCCCTGATGGCTCCTCCTGGCACCTCAACAGTACCTCAGACTCTGTGTCTCTTACCTCATTTTCTTCTGGCCCAAAGTGACTCTTTTCTTGCCTTTCAGTCTCAGCAAAGACACCCCCTGTCCATCCAGTTCTCACATCAGAAACTGAGTTCACCTGTGCTCTCTGCCGCACGCATCTCCAGCGTCCATGACATCGCCACCAGCACCAAATCCGTCTTCCAAACAGATTTTCAGTCCGTTTGTCCAGGTCTCTCCTGGTTTGCTGCTGCGGCCTCCTCGGTGTTCACTATTTGATGCCCCTCCTGTGAACTCCTCGTGGCTCTCCGTTGTTTTCAGGAAAGACTTGAATTGTTTGAAGTCTTCTGCAACTGCTGCCCGCTCACGTCTCCGCATGTGAAGCTCTGTGATTTGTACTTTTGTTGTTATATTTTATTTACTCCATGCGTATGTATGGGCACCTGTGTGCTATGGCACATGTGTGGAGGTTGGAGGATAACTGCAGCAAGCACCTTTTCCCATTGAGCCATCTCACTACCCACTGCCCCGTGACTTTCTTATCTCGGGCCTATGTCTTCACTGGCCCTTCTGTTCAGAACTCGTGTCCAGTCCTCTCTCACCCTTTCCTTGTTGGTTCTGCCCCTTGCTTTCCACCCTGAACATCTTCCTTTACTTCCCAAGTCTAAGTGAGATGCCTGCTTGCCTGGAGACCAGAGCACCTGCAGGCATCTGGTTCTAGTTCCTTTTGTAATGTGCATTTCGTGGATTTCTAATTTCTAATTGTCTGTTTATCTGCTGCCTTCTGAACTACTGATGGTTTTAGTCTTAGTGTGAAAAACAGTGTCAGACCTGAGTAGGATGGCCCATGCTTGTAATCCCAGCACTGGGATACACAGATTTACAGACCAGTCTGAACTATAGAGCAAGACCTTTTTTGGGGGGGGGAGAGAAAAGAAGAAGAAGAAGGAGGAGGAAGAGGAGAAGGAGGAGGAGGAGGAGGAGGAAGGGGAGTATGTTATGAAGCTCAGTAAATATATGAATGAAGCTTCCTAAGTCCCACATTCTCTCCAGTGGCTACTGAATTTCTTTTTACTTTAAGTATTGTGAATAATAAGCATTCATTTAATGGGGCATCTGGGTATTCCAAGATGGGTCAAGTCTGATGACTTGCTTCAATCCCAGGGACCCACCTGGTGGAAGGAGAGATTTCCCTAGATTGTCTTCTGATCCCCTCCTCCGACAAAAATCAATCAATCAGTCAGTCAATCTATCTTCTATCTATATCACTGGATTACTTTTCTGCTACTATGATAAAATGATCTGACCAAGGGAACTTATAAAAGGAAGAGTTTATTTGAGCTTACGGTTCCAGGGGAATTAAAGTCAGTCATGGTGGTGAGGCATGGTGGCAGAAGGTGGCCAGAACAGGAACAGAGGCTCACCTCCTTGAGCAGGCACAGGAAGCAGAGAGCAAGTAGAGATCCTGCAAGGCTTAAAAACTCTCTAAGCCTGCCCCCCAGTGATGAGCTTCCTCCAGCACGCCACACCTTCTAAGAACTCCCAAAACAGCGTCACCAACTGGGGAAAAATTGTCCAAATACTTGGAGCCCATAGGGGACATTCTCACTCAAACCACCACATTATCTGTCACCTATCTATCTACTATCTACTATCTATCTATCTATCATCTATCTATCTATCTATCATCTATCTATCATCTGTCTATCAACTATCATCTGTCTACCTCGTGTTCTTCTTTTATGCCTTGCTATATATTTAATAAACCCACTCATTCAAAACTAAAAGTATGGCTGTTGGAGATCAATCCCCAGACCCTATAGAATGGGATCACATTTGTAAAGTAGGTGATAGAATGTGTAAATTCCAGATCTATGAACTCTACTAGAAGAGGCCATAAAATCATAAATTCTTTAAAGTAACTAGCTCTAAATTGGCAAGTCTGGCCTCACTCAAAATCTTATCAATGGTCACTCCACTCCCGGAACTAAGGATGGCAGTTTGTGGAGCCCACCCATCTCTTTGAGATACCTTGGCCTTGAAATACCAGCCTGCTTCTATAGAAAGGGGATCCTGACAGAGGGGTTTTCGATCATTCAAGGACCAAATCTTGGCACCAAACACATTTCAGCTGGGCCCAAAAGAATAAAAACTTCCCCCTTCCCACATGAGGGTGTGGAGGCTTCTTTTCTCCAGGAAGCGTCTACCCTGGCTGTACGCTTCTAGTAAAGTACACATTCCTTGCCTGTTGCTAGGTTTTATTTCTTAACTCTAAACTCCATTCCTTTTTCTTCTCCTAAAATCTAACAGTAGGGTCATAATTAGGAAAGCTCTTCGGGATTTTAACAAAACGGTTCAAGTAAAGGTTCTAAGTTAGCTGTCAGGTGTTAGTTTCTTTTAGAGCAGCTCAACAATTTCTGTTGAATATATAAAGCCCATGCAGTTTTACCTAGTCTTCTTCATCCCATAACCAAAGAATCACTAGCATGGAAAAAAAGAAGAGACCAGAGAAAAATAGCTAGTGAATATAATCAGGACATAATTCATACCGTTTTTCTGTTGGGCACATAGGAGATAGTGGTTTCTTCTATAAAGCAAATGAATCAGCAACCATTTTTTATTAGCGATAAACAGGAAAAATATTTAAAGGCTAGTAATAGGTAGCCAACAGATTGTACATGTTACAAAGGCAAATGCAATAATAATAATAAAGCAAGGAGAGTGCCATAAAAACAAAATAATGAAAATGGTATTCAGAAACCCATTAGCAAGGAACCGGGGTGCTAGAAAAGGTAGCCCTTGCAGTGTAAGCAAAAGGCCTCTGCTTTTAAAATCCTTAATGAGGATGAATAAAAAAAATAGTACTAAAAGCTTACAGGAAAGTCTTGCATATCAAACTGAAAAAAAAAAATCCAGGCTGCAGCCTTGGTATCCGTAATGGACTCTGAAGTCAATACTGGGCATGTCAGTTAAACAGCACAGCTCACTAGTCAGTGGAGGTCGGGGAGTGCTCTGCCTCTTCATGAACGTCCAGAACGTTTTAAAATTTCAGATTCTAGTTGGAAACTCCAGCCAGTGGAGATCTTCTTTCGAGGTCCCTGGTGACTGCAGAGGTCCCCTTCCACCTGCCCCGGCTTCTACAGACTTAGCTTCTGCCTTCCCTTTGAGGGCCATGTGACACCAAGAATGTAAGTAAAGACTCAGCGCCCTCAGGCTCTCTCCCTTTCTCTCGCTCTCTCTTCTCTTTCTCTCCTTCCTCTTCCCTGTTCCTTCCCTCCCTCAAAGAGTTGGAGACTGCAGAACTAAAATGCACTTCGGACTTTATTTTTGAGAACGTTTTATTTGCATTACCTAGCTTCTGCAAAAACAAAACAGCAATTGTCTTCCGTGAATAACAATGTCAGTTAATAAAGTGACTCCATAAAACACTCAAGGAAACATTTTATTTTTCAAAGTAATCTGTGCTTTCCTGCTATTGATTACTATGTTCCCTCTTGTTTGACACTTTGCATTAATGAAACGCTTTATTTTACAGGATTTGAAAGTGTGTGCTCAGTGTCTCCTATACAACTTTATTGTTAAAACAAAATCTACTTCATGGAAATGGTAAGATGGCTCAGTGGGCAAAGGTGCTTGCCTGGAATCCTGATGACTGAGTTGTATCCCTGGAGTTCATATGGTAGAAATCGAGAACGGACTCCTACAAGTTGTCCTCTGACCGCCACATGTGTGCCGTGGCAAGTGTACTCCCGCAGATACACACACAAATATACATAGTGCCGGGCAGCTTCAGTTGTCAATGAAAGAGGGAATTTCAGCTGGGGAAATTTCCTCTGTTGATTGGCCTGTGGGCACGTCTGTGAGTCATTTTCTTGATTGTTCAGTGATAGGGAGGGCACAGCCCACTGTGGGTGGTGCCACCCCTGGGCAGGTGTTTCTGGGTTGTATAAGAAAACAGGCTGAGCACAGGCCAGGGGAACAAGAAGCAGTCTCCATTGGCCTCTGCTTCAGTTTCTGTTTCTGGGTTCCTGTGTGAGCTCCTACCTTGCTAACCTCAGCGATGGACTGTGATCAGGACATGTAAGCCAGGAAACCCTTTCCTCCCCAAGTGGCTTTCAGTCAATGTTTTATCATAGCAACAAAAACGAACTAGAAGAAATAAATATATATTTATATTTATATTGCTTGTCCAGAGGACCCAAGTTTGGTTCTTAGTACCCATCCATATTGGATGAATTACAACCAGCTGAATAACTCCAGCTCTAAGGGGAATCTGAAGCTTTGTTCTGGTCTCTGTGGGTGGGTATCCACACACATGTGGCATATACTCATACAGACTCACATAGACACACACACACACATACACACAGGTAAGGTTTAAAATAAATATATTTACTTATTTTCTTTTAAGTATATGAGTGTTTTGCCTGTATGTAAGTGCATGCAATACCCATAGAAGCCAGAAAAGGATATGCGATTCTGTGGAACTGGAGTTACAGATGCTTGTTAGCTGCCATGTTCTATCTATCTATCTATCTATCTATCTATCTATCTATCTATCTCTAGGTCTTTTTGAGGCAGGGTCTCTGATATCCCTAGCTGGCCTGGAACTCACTATGTAGACCAGACTAGCCTCAGTTTCATAGAGATCCACCTGTGTCTGCTTCCCAAGTGCTCAGATTAAAGGCATGGGCCACCATGCTCAGCTTCCAAACATTTTTTTTAAAAGAGAGAGAAAGAGAGAGAGAGAGAGAGAAAACGTGTGTCAAAAACTGCGGGACTGGAGAGGTGGCTCAGTGGTTAAGAGAACTGGTTGCTCTAGCAAAGGACCTAGGTCCAAGTCTCTTTTCTGACCTTCTTGAGAATTCCACAACATGGGTACACTACCCACACAACAGCAGTATACTCATACACATAAAATAAAGATAAAAAAAATAAAATAATTATGAAAATAACCAACTCTGCTCCACGGCCCTACACATGGTGACTTGATAATGTCAGGAATGGCATTCCCCACATGCTAGGACCCGAGGTGGCACCTTCAACAACCTTACTCACTAATCATGCTCAGGTGATAGTATTCTGTCTCTCATACAGATGTGGAAACTGGGGCAAGAAAAAATGAAGAAATTCCCTGAGAGTCCATAGCTAATGAATGCTAGAGGTGGGATTGATCTCTCTTTAAAATTCTTAATCTTTCCACATTTGTTGATCAACTTATTATTCCCAGAATGAGAACAGGGATTGGCTTCAGTGGACCTCTGATAAGATCGTGCAGGCAGTCCAGGCCAAATGGCTCAGGCCTGGAGTCCCGGCTGTTTAGGAGGCTAAGCAGGAAGACTGCGATTTCGAGAACTGCGTGGCTACAGAGTGAGGCCAGTCTGTGCACTTACTTAGACCCTGTCTCCACATTTTAAAAATACAAAAGGGGCTGGGGATGTAGCCAAGGTGCTGAGAGTTTGTCCAGAATGTAAGAGACCCTAGATTGAGGGCCCAGGAACACATAAAGCAAGCATGATAATAGGCAGCAGGTCCTGGTGATAATGGTCTCTGTGCTGCCAGAAAACTAGTGGAGCTTTCATGAGGCTTCAATTTTGTTTCAAAACATACTGTTGAGGCTGGAGAAAAGGCCCAGTGGTTAATGGGGTGTACAGCTTTGGGGGGACCTGAGTTAAGAGGGTGTACTGCTTTCGCAGAGGACCTAAGTTTGGTTCCCAGCACCCCTGTTGAACAACTCACAAATGCATGTAACTTCAGCTCCAGGGAATTAGATACCTCCGACCTCCAAGGGGACATGTACAGATTCACACCCAGTCACACACATACACATAATTAAAAATAATAAAAACAACTGTTGGGTGTGATGGTGCACACCTTTAATCCCAGTACTTGGGTGGCAGAGGAAGGTGGATCTCTGTGAGTTCAAGGTCAGTCTGGTTTACATAGTGAATTTCAGGCCAGCTGGTGTTACAGAGTGACCTTGTCTCAAAAAGGCAATAAAATAAAATAATAAAAATAATAAAAAAATTTTACAAAAAAAAAACCCTACTGTGGCAGGGAAGGGAGGGCTGTGAAATGGCTCAGCATGTACAGGTGTTTGCCTTACACACCTGATGACCTAAATTTCATCCATTTTATCTCTGGAACCCATAGAGAGATGGAAAGAGTGAACTGACTCCACAAAGTTGTCCTCTGAACTCACACACCTGCTGTGACAAACACACACACACACACACACACACACACCAATAATAAAAATTTTTAACAAACTCTGCTTTGCACACATCACTACAAATGTATTTGCTCTAAGGGACATCTGATAATTCAGTAGTCCAAGTCCCTGTGGTTTGCTTGTGAAAAACAATAATTTGTGAGCTCACATGAGATGCAAACACTTTCTAAAGACTGTTATCCTGTGGGATTAATATCCAAGACTTGATTCCTGGGAGTCTTCAGTTCATACCCAACTATGAATGCCAAGCAGCATTTTATACCTGCAGCTGATTGCAGCTACAATACACAAAGAAAATTTGTTCAAAAGCCTGGATGATTTTACAGAACAACAGAACCAAGAGAAGACTCCAATTAATTCCAATTAATGAATCATTAATAGCTCAGTTCATCAGCCACTTACTCATTTATTTAAAAGTTAAATATCCACTCTGCACTATGTGTTATGCTAATTCACCTAGAAATATGACAGGGCTAGAGAGCTGGCTTAGTGGTTAAGAGTACTGGCTGCTCTTGCAGAGGATTCGGGTTTGATTCCCAGCACCCACATGGCAGCTGACAACCATCTGTAACTCCAGTTCCAGGGGATCCTACATCCTCTTCTGTCCTCCATAGGCATTGTATGACATGGGTGCACCTACATATATGCAGATAATATACTCACACACATAAAATAAAAATAAACAAAAGAAAAAGAAATGCAGTAATGGTAAGTATTTATTGCTCGCTGGTGCCAAGGCTTTACCTGTAATATGGCCTTTAGTCTTCATAAGTCTTTGAGATACTGGTCGGTCTCTAACTTTTGCCAGGGCTGGAGCAATCATTAACTGGAGGGAAATTTGGAAGATAGGAAAGTGGATAAAACCTACTGTTGGGGCTGGAGTCACGACTCTGTGGCTAAGAGCATGTAGTACTTTTGCAGAGGACCCAAATTCAGTCCCCCAAACTCACATTTTTTAAAAGCCAAACATGGTGGTGTGCACTAGTGATCCCAGTGCTAGAGAAGCAGAGACAGCAGAGCCCTGCAGCTCACCTGCTGGCCTCGCCGGCTTGGCAAGTTCAAGGCCAGTGAGAGACCCTGCCTCAAAAAAAGAAAAGAAAAGAAAAGGCAGACAGTGCCCGGCACTGTCCTCCAGCTTCTATACATACAAACACACACGTATACCTGCACACATGTGTACAGGTGCACACACACACAGAGAATTTAGAAGGTCTGGCCTGCTTCTTTTTCTCCCTATCTGTTGCATTTATACCACAGAAGGAACTTTGTACCCATGGATATTGTATTAGTCACTTCTCTGTTGCTGTGATAAAACACCACGACCAAAGCAATTTATAGACAGAAGAGGTTATTGGGTTTATGGCTCCAGAGATATGGCTCCTCATGGCCAGGAGGCAGCTTGAGCGGAAAGCTGAGCACTCCCATCTTCAAGCAGGCACAAGAAGCAGAGAGAGAAATGGGAAATGGGGCAAGGCTATGAACTCTCGAAGTTCTCCCCCAGTGACATGCCTCCTCTGGCTAGGCCATACCTCTTAAAGGTTCTATGACCCTCCCCAAGCAACTACCAACTGACTAAATGTTCAAACACTTGGACTTGTGGGGGACATTCAAGCCACCACAGGTATGGACAGCCCAGCCCATCCTGTCCCTTGTTTATAAGCTCCATCCACTCTTCCACTCTAGAAGCACCGGACCCTGGGTTACCACATGGTTACAGGGTGTGCTCACTCATGGTATAGTCTGTCTTTGTTAGGATGTACCTAGAGGCAAGTCTCTGTAGAGCTTGTGGGCATGTGTCCTGGGTTCTTACTTATTAGCCATCTGTAGGAGGTGGTACAAACATAGTCCTTTGGTCCTGCAGTCACTTGCTGGTGACTGGGACACAGCCAGAGCTCAGAGTTATGTCCTTAGAAGCACATGCCCCAAGATGAGAGCTTCATTTACATGGATATTGGGAGTAATATTAGGGAAGAAGGTACTGTTATGGTCCACAGTGTGAAAATGAGAACTACAAGGGCTATCTCAGGTCACATAGCTAATAATTATAGAGCCAGGATTTGAATGAAGACAGGCTGTAGAATCAGACTGCATGGGTTCAAATCTCAAGACTGCCTGTTAGGCTATCTTGCTTCACTATGGATTAACAAACAACATTGTTCTCTGCTTCAGTAGAGTCACGGTATGATGGAAAATTAGACAATGTCTTAGTTTGTTTTCTAATTGCTGTGATAAAATATGATGACAAAAGTAACTTAAGGGAGAAAGGCTTCATTTGGCCCATTTCAGCTGACAGTCCTTCACTACAGGGAAATCAAGGTGTCAAGATAGTCTCATCATAGCCACAGTCAAGAGCAGAGAGCAACAAATTAATGCATGCATGCTAGGGCTTGACTTGCTTTCTCCACTCTTATACAACCCAGAGTCCCCTGCTTAGAGAATGGCATCACCCACAGTGGGCAGATCTTCCCACCTCAGCGAGTCAAGATAATCCCTCACAGACATGCCCACAAGGCAACTTGATCTAGACAATCCCACACTGAGACTTCCTTCCCAAGTGATTCTAGACTGTGTCAAGTTGACAAAACTGTCACAGACAATAAACAAGTTTTTCAAACAACATAATGATATGGTTTATAATATATAGATTATATAATTATACATTATGAATGCTCTGAGTAGCAGGTAGTGATAGAAAATGCAAATAGAAGCAGCAAACCCATTTGGATAGGAGTTATCACAGCAGTCTTTTCTGAAGAAGGTGCATGAAGATCATAGTTAAAAGATGAGAAAAGGCCAGTGATCAAGCAAAGAGGAAGGAGAGTTCGATCAGAGGATCTGGTATACATAAAAACCAATAGACCCCTGTCCAAGTTTATACAGCTTCATCCACTCCCTCATGCAGTCATCAATCCTTTTATTTATTTGTTACCAAAAGGCATTTCTAAATTTTCATTTTATAGAAGTTCTGGAGCAAAGACAAGAATCATCAGGACATATTCATAGTGAACCTAGTAAAGAAGACTAGATACCTTAATAGTTACTTCTCCTGTTGCTATGACAAAATTCTTGACCAAACCAACTTAAAGAAGGAAGAGTTTATTTTGGCTGAAGAGTTTGAGGTTGTAGCCCATCCTGGCAGGCGCAGAGGCATGGCAGCAAGCTCTTGACCGCTGGTTACATTGCATCTGTAGTCAGGAAGCAGAGAGTTGAATGCAGGTACTCAGTTCACTTTCTGCTTTTTATTCGGTCCTAGACCTCAACCCATGCAATGATACCACCTACATTTAGGATGAATCGTCCCACCTCAGTTAATCCAGTCTAGAAACTCTCTCACAGATAGGCCCAGAGGTTTGTCTCCTAGGTGATACCAGATCTTGTCAATTTGACCATCAGTACCAACCATCACAATACCAAATAATTACAAAAATGTAAAATATTTTTGAAGGCTTACTGGGCAGCAGATGTTATAGTAAATCATCTACACACTTTGTTTTGTTTCATTCTTTCAATAGCACTTAGAGGCACAGACTGTTACTTTTCCTCTCGTGGACAAGAAGCTAAGCATTCAGTGACTTGCAGTGTTCACATAGCCTGCCAGTGGGTGTCCTGCTTAACTAGCAGGTGAAGGAGCATTCCCAGTCTCACGTATCAGAGGGGAGAAGAGCATTTTCAGATATGGTGGTTGAATGTCAACTTGTCACAATCTGGAGTCGCCCGGGAAGGGAGTCTCAGTGAAGAACTGTCTAGATAACGTTAGCTTGTAGGCATTCCTGTGAGGGATTTTTTTCAACTGGGTTAATGAGGAAGAAATGTGGGCAGCATGATTCATGGGCTGGGTCCTGGACTGACCATGGATACGTTGTGGCCAGCTATCTTGAACACTTGCTACTGCGACTTCCCCACACTGGTAGCCCATAGCCTGGAATGTAAGCTAATAAACCTTTTCCCCCTACGTTGTTTTTGTTGGAGGAATTTTTTGTTTTTATCACAGCATCAGGAAAAGAAACTAAGACAGCAGGTGACCTTGAATTTCACCCATCAGCTCAACATGTAGAACCCACTGACACCAAGATAAGGGTGAGCCAAGCTCTCAGGGGTCCTGCAGCCTTACTGACCTTGCTCTGAATTCAAGTCTCCTTCCTTAGCAGCCTGATCCGAGTCCTGAGGGTCACAGCTGGAAGACAGTAATCCTATTTGGGCTCCATTTTGTGTCCAGAAACATCTGCAGACCCACTCTGTCCCCTGCTGGTCTGAGTGACTTTTACCTTGCAGGGCCCTTCCAGTTAAGTTTTAACATCAGCATCCCCTCTAGGAATTTCTCCCTCCTCATGGTCCCAAGGTTCCTTCAGAACTCCAGCCACCTCCAGTCCAGAAGCCTTGTAGTCATTTCAGAGTGGATGAGAATTTGGGGGCATGGCTGGGAGGGCAGAGAAGACACCAGGCACGTAGGGAGGAGAATGAAGGCCATGTTGTATTTTAAAAGTTCTAGTGTTGGGGGAAATATTAGTTTAGAACACGTAGTTTCCCCCCTTTTAGCTCAATTTAGCTAATTCTCTTTTATTCTAATGGTGCATCCATATATTTTCATTAGAAAACTAATGGTCTCAAACCACTCTCCGCCAACTCCAAATGACCTTGCTATGCACTCCCTAACAGCCTTTGTGCTAACAGTGTCATAAATTAATAAAGAGAGTGTCAAAGCAGAAAATCCAGCCCAGATGGGGTGCGCTCTTTCCCTTATTTGTTTCAGTTTTAATAACAAATTCATCGGTGTTGACACCTCCATACCCCTCATCCCTTGGAACGCGAATCTCAGGACTTAGGAGAGCACCTCAGCAAATATTTCCAGCAGAAGCACTTAATTCATTAACCCTCTGAAATCCTATCCAAATTTGAACACATGCACATCTTTCTAGAAAGAGGATCCATAACTTTCAGTAGATTCTCAAAGCTCCCTCCCCCAAATTAAGAACTGATGCATTTCAGGACTGGAGAGATGGCTCAGTGATTAAAAGCACTGACTGCTCCTGCAGAGGACCTGGGTTCAACCCAGCACCCACATGGCAGCTAACAAACATCCATAACTCTGGTTCCAGGGGACCCAACACCCTCTTCTGACCTCCGCAGGCATTGCACTACATGGGTGCATTTACATAACGCAGGCAGTAAACTCATACACTTAAGAGAAAAAAAATAAATACAAAGAATTATTGCATTTCAGTGGTACCGTTACAAAACCCCAGCCCCTCATTCATCAGCGATCAGCCAGTGAGTACTGAATGCCTTCTTCACGTCAAGCATTTCGCTAGACATCTAGACTATGACAGTGACCAAGATAAGCAAGGCCTGGAACTTCATGGACTTCCAGTCTGGTGGGTCAGACAAACTAATTATTAGAGGTGATAAGCACTATGGTAGTAGTGTTTGGGGGGGTCTGGGGGTCACATCAAGAGAGATAACCTAAACTTGACCTAGTTTGGCATAGTCGGGAAGACAGCAGAGTAAGTAGTGGTACATCTGGGACCCAAGACAGGGACAGGACGTAGTGAAGTGTGAGTCAGAGGAAGAACAGAGTGCACAGGAGGCAAATAACAGTGCTCAGCAGTTAGTGTCAGAGAAACACGCGAAGGTGTAGCGCAAAGACAGAGGGCGCCAACCGGGAGGCCTGTGCACCTCGTGCTAAAGAACTTCAGTGCTTCTGAGAGCTATGGAAAAGTGCTGAAGGACTTCAGGCATCGCAGTCACATGTCTACTCACAGTCTAGAAAGATAACCTAGGGTGCTTCATGAAAATGGACTGAAAGAGCCAAGGCTGAAGGCAGAGGAGCCCATTAGAAGTAGTGCTGAGTGCAGGAAGCAACATCAGTATCCTAGAAAGAAGCAGCTGATTTGGCATTGAGTTGAGAGCCATCTGGCAGGGGCACAACTGAGATTCAGGTTGTCTGTGTTTGACTTGTTTGTTTTTGTTATTTTGAGACAGAGTCTCCATATAGCTCCAGCTGGCCTGGAACGTCACACTGTAGACCAAGCTGGCCTAAATTTCATAGAGACCTGCCTGCCTCTGTGGCCCGAACTTGATGCAGTTTGAATTTCAGAGAGAAAGAGAGAGAGAGAGCGCATGTCTCAAGAGAAAAAGGCTAAGCAAGATAGAGTAAGAAGCCTGAAAATGTCTCTGGTCTCTATAGGCATGGGTACATACAACACACGTTTATATACACTAACACACTAAATACACATTCTCACCCTCACATATTACCATACACCTATACACAGATAACACATGTGAACTCATACACACATTTCACTCATGCACACATGTATTCACACTGACACACGGATCACAGAATCACACATATACACACATTCACTCAAACACTCACAAACACACACATACAAACACATACTTTCAAGTACACATCCATACACTTAAATATACACACTAACACTCATATTCAAACTCAACACACTCATATATATACAACTGACATAGACACATACTCATATATATGCACTAACACAGTACACACACGTATATGCTCTTGTACACAGGTATACACTCTCACACATACTCTTAAATACTGAAACACACAAAACACATGTGTACTCACACGCTGATACATTCAATATACGCATACACAGCCAAACACATATATACTTACAACTCAAACACAATCACATTCACACACAATATATACAAAAAGCACATACATAATCACACATATACATTTGCATATGCCATTCACACAAACACTACTTGCACTAGCACACAATTAAAAACCTGCACTCATATATACACTCTCATAGTTCAACACACATACACATTCACCAGTCACATACACCCACAGTCACAGGAATATACATCCTCACAGACTGACATACACGTATAAACAGGCACACTTACTCTCACACACCAAAAAACACAAAAATAATGCAAAGACATATGATTTTTCATACAGTTATGCTCTTACAAATACACACTCACATGTTCACACATACACACACTCTCATACACATATACTCTCACAAGTTGCACACTTGTATGCACTTACATATTTTTGCATGCTCACATACTTGCATACATTGTATACTCATGCAGTTGCACATTTACACACACATACAGGCATACACAGCAACATTCACACAGATATGCACGAACTTACACATGCTCATAAACCCATATTTGCACCTAATTGGTATGTATACTCTCTCCCACAAACTAACATACTATTTGCTCACACTAACACATACATAAAACACATTTCCTTCACATTCACACATATCTCACATAAACACAGACACTCAAACTCACATTTATTTGATACAGACACACACACATACACACTGACCAACCGCATACAAACTGACCAGACTCATAACACACACTCATACAGTCACATGCAGACACATAAATTCACACATATAACTCACATATACATTCACACTCATACACAAAATAAACAGTCATACAAGACCACATGTGAATATACACACATATTTTCTCACACATACACACTCACACATAATCAGAGTCACACTCACACTGAAACATGTGGATAGCCACATGCTCATATACTTCTGCTCACATGGAAATACAAATTCATATATTCACTTCCACACTGAGAAACACACAAACACACTCACACATATATGTCCATATACACAAAACTTACACATACACATTACAGTTGCACACATACTCAAATTCACACTCACAACTCAACTGACACATATACTCAGACACATATGCGCTCACACAATTCACACACATTCACATACTCAAACATATACACATCATCAAAATTACTCTTATGCTCATCTCAAACATACACAAACACATTAACATTGATGAACACTGATACACACAGACACCCATTCTCAAGCACACATTATATATACATATAGCACACATTCACAGACACTCAGAAGCTAACACCCACCCACATACATACACACCCACATATACATACTTGCCCACATCCAAACACACAGGCATACTCAGACACAGGCACACTTACACATTCACACAACTGACACATACATGATCTCACACATGCACAATCATGCATATACAGTTACATAATCACACACATACACATTCACATACTCTACATTCACACAGATACACACATACACACTTGCACTCGCACATACCCACATCACTCCAGTCACTTACACACTCACATCACTCACACTCACAGATAAACACTCCCGCTCACACACAAAGGGCCGTCATCAAGCATCAAAGTTATTCTCAGTCTCACTCAAAGCTGGAGCCTCCAGGAGACAGACAGCATTAATTCTGATTCATAAAGTGTGAATCATTTAACATTTTATAATGAGAACGGGGAAAAGAAAGTCTGTTGTGAATTTGTCCAAGGTCATGTAGAATTTTCATATTATCTGCCTGAAAGTGAATCTGATTTCCAAGTTTCTGCAGCAAAGGGTGGTAAATGGAAAGTAATTTCATAGTGCCCATTACTACCAATTTAAGATGCATAAAGCTACATTAATATTGTCTTTGCTGGCGTTACGACCTTGTTGAGAGGAAGGGAAGTTCTAAGGGCTTGCCTGTATACATTCACACTAGCATGCACAAGGCCTTGGGTTCAATCTCCAGCACCGCCCAGTGGCACATCCTTGTAATTCCACCATTCAGCAGGAGAATAAAGTGTCTAAGGTCTTTGGCTACATAGCAAGTTTAAGGTGAGCCTGGGATACATGAGACCCTGTCTCAAAACAAACAAAGACTAAAAAAGAGGTATGAAAGAAGTTGGATTCTGAGAAGTTCTGCTGAGTGTACATTTTTACAAAAGACAGTTTTGAGACTATGTGTAGTAGATGTGACTTGACCTTGTCAATGGTTTGTGTGTGGAGAACAACTCTTTCTCTGAGTCCTTAAGGAAAACAGAGTTCTGACTGGCAAGTTTGCCCTCGGGAGAGAAGATAACTATATATTTGGAGCAATCAGCCACTACAGGGCAATCACTGAAATCTTTAAAATTAGGATTCAGAGCTGGAGAGATGGTTCAATCAATAAATGTTTGTTTATACAAGATCAGCTGAGTCTGATCTCTAGCACTGACATAAAAAGTCAAACATGCTGGTTTGAACTCAAAATCCCAGCCCTGGGAGGACAGAGACAGGTTTGTTGGCTGGCCAGCCTTCGTGAAATTTCAGGCAAATGAGAGACCTTGTCTCAAACAAGTCCTTATTTTATCTGTTGCTGTGATAAAATATTCTGACAAAACAACATTAATGGAGAAAGGGTTTATTTCATCTCACAGTTCCAGTTTATAGTCCATCATTTCAGGGAAGTCAAGGCAAGGACTTGAAGCATCTAGTCATATCACATCCAGAGTTAAGAGCAGAAAAGCATAATAAAATAAACATATGCAGGCTTACTTGTGTTTAACAAGTATCTATCTCTTCATAGATACAGTTCAGGATTCCCTGCCTAGGGAATGGTGCACCCACAGTGGACTGTGTATTCCCATATCAGTTAAGGCAATCAAGAGACAATCCCTACAAATATGCTCACAGGCCTACCAGAGCTACACATTCCCCATTAAGATCATCTTGCCAGGGAATATTAATGCATCTCTGAACTCTCACCAACAAAACTTCCTCATGCAACAGATTTTGATTAAGACGGAAACCCACAACTGGCCAAAATGTGGAGAATAAGAGACTAAAGAGTGTACATCCCTCTGCCATACCTCTGCCACCCGGGGCTCAAGGACCATTGCAGAAGAGGTGGCAGAAAAATTGTAAGAGCCAGAGGTGGTGAATGACCACAAGGAATCAATTTTCCGAGTTTCTGGGAGCTCGCTCATATGAATTTACAGCAATGGCAACAATATGCACAAGAGCCATGCGAACTCACAGAACAGAAGTAGGGACGTGGGCAAGAAGCCTCAACCTTCACGGAGACATTATTGGCAGCTGGTTACTGCTGAGCAAGGAAGCATCAGTCTTCTCTAAGAGAGTGACACTGTGTAGGCTAATAGACTCCGGTGGATGAACTCCCATTGAGGAACATCTGGGGACACAAACTGGACTCGATAGGTCTAAACATCTATAACAGAATGCATGAAATCTGGTGGAAGGGCTATGAGATGATGTAGATGGGGGAGGGGTCTAAATGTGATTAAGATGTATTGTATGAAATGCACAAACTATATATTTTGGAAAAAAAATTTCTTCCCAGGTGATTCTAGATTGTGTCAAGTTCACAATGAAAATTCACTATCACAGCACCAGAGAACTGATGCAGGAGGCTGTCCTCCGACCTCCACATGTACACTCAGACACACACACACACAGTATTCAGATGAGCAAAGCTCTACTTTTGAGGATTCATCTACTATGTTTATTGTGGTCACTAACCACATGCCCCCAAAAGAAAAGAACAAAGTACAAAAGAACAAAATACAAGTTCTAAGTATGTCCTGTCTATACCTAAAACTCATGCAAAGCAACTAACTATGCTAAAATAATGTTACTTTTATTGGAATTTAGCTTTAACCAAAGAAAAGGAAATGGTTAAGAAACATATGGAAGAAGCGTAATATAAAATTTATAAGATAACCCTAAATCTAGAAGTTTAAATGAAACATGAAATTTTCAAACATAAAATTGAGCTTTAAAAGATAAGGATGACAAGACAGGTGCGGTGGTTCATGGTGTCTTAGTTTTATTTTGTCACTGGGATAAAACACCCTGACAAATGCAACTTACAAGAGAGACTGTTTATTTGGATCACAGTTCCAGGTTACAACCACCATGCCAGGAAAATCATGGTGGCAGGAACTTGAAGCAACTAGTCCTGTTACATTCACAGCCATGAGCGGACACTTGCACGCCAGTGCTCAGCTCACTCTCTCCACCTTTATATAGCTCAGAACCCCCTTCCTAGGGAATGCTGTCACCCACAGTGGGCAGGTCTTCCCACTGCAACCCAATTAAGAAAATCCCTCCCAGACCTGTCCATAGGCCAACTTATTCTAGACCAATCCTCATTGAAACTTCCATCCCAGGTGGTTCTGCATTGCGTCAAATCAACAGTTAAAACCAGCTAATATGGGTCATGTATAGTGCTCCACAACTTTAATCCCAGCACTTGGGAGGCAGAGGCAGGCATATTTTTGAGTTTAAGGCCCACCTGGCCTACATAGTGAGTTTCAGGCCAGCTAGAGATACACCATGAGATCCTAACTCAAAACAAACAACCTAACTTGCTAACTAACACATAGGTCTACAATCCCAGCAATCAGGGGGCTAGTGCAGGAGGGTTGCAAGTTTGAGACCAGCCTGGGTTACACAAAGGGTTCAAGTCAATCCTAGATAATTTAATGAATTGCTATCTCAGAAATAAAATTCAAAGGGTTTGGAATAGAACTCAGTGCACTTCTCTGGGTTGTGTAAGGCTCTGGGTTCATGCCCAGAATTGAGAAAAAATAAAGCCAGAATAAAGTATGGAGGAAAAAGCAGGAAGAAAACAAATGCTAAGTTTCTACTACCTCTGGTGAATTAAGTGTTCATTCCTTTAATCCCTCCAGAATACCGATGAACTAGGTACGCAATTACCCATTTTATAGATGAGTCTTAGTTACTTTTCCCTCTGCTGTTATAAAAGCAACTTAGGAAGGAAGGGCTGTGTTTTTTTGGGGGGGGGCGGGCTTGCAGTTCAAGGTGCAGTCCATCACGGCAGGGAAGACAAGACAGCAGGAGCTGGTTATATGACCTCTGCAGTCAAGAAGCAGAGTAGACAATGTTCCTGGTTCTAGGATCCCAGCCCAGGGAAGGTGCCACCCACACAGGTGGTGATCTTTCCACCTCCATTAACCTAATTAAAATAATTCCTCACAGGCATGCCTAGGGGGCCATCTCCCAAATGATTCTAGATCTCACCAAGTTGACAACTGAAGTTAACCATCACAGGTAGAACAATTCCAAATCAACATAATTGCTTTGGGAAAATAAATAGACCTCTCGAATAACTGAACAGTATAACTTGACCTTATAATTCAGCAGTTCTGCTCTGATATATACAGTGGAAAGTACTTCAGCAGGAGTTGTGATCAGGAATACTCTGAGTATAGATATTTGTAATGACAAAAATGTAGAAGCCACATAAACAATGACTGATAGTTAAATAGGATGTGATATTGTTGTACAGTGAAATATAGTATGACAATAAAATGAAAAGCATGAATGTCAGGGGAATAAAAGGAAAAATCACAAAAAACCATATGGAATATAGTTCAAAAATACTCCAAGTCTGTTATACATGTATATTTGCATGCTATAACTTAAAAAAAAACAGAATGACGAACACAAAATTCAAGATAGCAGTTAACATATGGGCAGCAGTAACTATAAATCTCTAGTTCATGAACTAAATTCATATTCATTATATTAATCTAATTTTTTTACTTGAAGTCCAAATACAAAATAAAGGGAAACAGATTTTCTTCTATAAAGGAAAGATATCTATGTAATTTATATTGTTTTCTTTAAGAATTATATATAAAGGGACTTTTAAAGAATGAAATTGCTGGATGTGGTGATGCACACCTTTAATCCCAGTACTTGGGAGGCAGAAGCAAGCGGATTTCTGTGATTTGAGGTCAGCCCGGTTTATATAGCAATTCTAAGCTATCTGGGGCTACAGGGAAACCCTATCCAAAAAAAAGAAAAAGAAAATGAAACATTGCATGGATCATGGGAGCAGATGGAAACACTTATTCATAGCTGACTATAATTCTGGTATGTTCCTAAGGCCATTGCCCAAATCCTAATATTGGGAAAGGGGGGTCCATGTAAAAGCTACTTTTTGAATTATACCTTCTGACTTTTTTATTTTGCTTAAAGGAAATATTCAGTAGGCCTTCAGGCAAGAGAAAAAGCACAAAATACTCATGCCTCTCTTAGAAAAGAAACTAAAATTATAGCCTCTGGGGAAGAAGGCACTGAGTCATTCCTGGGAGGATGAGCTGCAAGCTTTCACAGAGGCAATTTCCTCCCCCCTAATTTGTCAATTTCACGGCCATCCATTAAGAAGTCAGAATGTCTGTGCTCAGCAAGGCCTCCAATACAGGTGTGCAGATGGCAGTACCTGTAATATGCAGGCTGTTTACGCTGCAAGAATTCTGTGTACGGCATTACTGGTGTGTCTCTGGAAAGTTCTTTGATCAAATTCCCTCAGGTATGGACTTGCCTTAAGTCTGCCATTAAAATACAGATGTCTTTTAGGCACATTTCCTAGACCACACACACACACAGAGGTCTTGTCTGGGGCACTTTGGGTGACGAGGACAAAAGAGGACCCTAATAAACCATGAACACGTAAGTACCATGGCTGTGGTTGTCAGTATCTCTGAGGTAGGGCATTATTGATAAGTGGCTAGTGTTAAAGACACAGTGAAATTCTATCTTTGATACATAAATCAGGCTGTATAGACCCACAAACTCATATAGCTTGAAGACTTGAGTTATAATCCCAACTGATGTCTGACCTCAAACAAGTTAGTCTCTCTGGGCCTGAGGTTTATTATCTATTTGATGAGATCACTGAACTTAATCTGTACTTGAATATCCATAGAAGCCTTTTCCACTCCCAAGAGTCTAGAATTCAGTGAGTTGAATTCCACTGATGCAATTCGTTCCCACCTACCAAACAGTCAATAAATGTGGAAATGGACTTTACCAAGTGCTATGTGGTATCACAAGGCACTAAAAGACTGAACTCGGTTCTTTTACCCACAGAGCTTAGAGTTCCAAAATCTACAAAGAAATGCAAGGAATCTGCAGTAGTCAATACAATCCCAAAAGACAACAGAGCTGGCAGACTTAACAGAAGTCTTCATATTAAATCTTGGGTTAGACAAAAATTTTGGATGGAACCAAAAATCATAAATCATAAGAGAAAACAAAATCATAGGTTAGGCATTCCTCCAAAGTACAATAACCAATAAGGACATAAAAATACCATTACAAGTACTTAAGGAAATACTTAAGGACATAAAAATACCATTACAAGTACTTAAGGAAATACGAATCTCAGAACCACAGTGAAATACTGGCTCCCGCCCACCCACAAGGGATGGGAATGGTTACTGTCAAAAATGAATAAGTAAACACAAAAACAGACGGAAAGTAACGTGTTGGCAGTCACAGGGAGAACCTGGAACTCTGCGCTCGTCAGTAGGAACATAAATGGTACAGGCAGTATGGAAATGCAACAGCACTTCAAGAAGTATTCTAGAAACCGAGGCAGGAGGATCACAAGTTCAAGGCCTTCCTGGGTTACTTAGCGATACCTTAGCTCAAATAAAATGGTGTGGGGATAGCTGGGACTATAGCTCAGTGGTAAAGCACTTGCCTAGCATGCATGAAGCCCTGGGCTCAATTCCCAGCACCAAAAGTGAATATGTTTGACAGTACCAAACTGTAGTCATAGTTGATGGAAACCTTTATGTATGGTTTATAAGAATTAAAAATAAAACAAGTTTGGGTATGGTGGGGCACACCTGTAATCCCAGAACATGGGAGGTAGAGGCAGGATGGTCAGATGTTCAAGGGCATCCTTGGCTATACAATGAGTTTGAGGCTGGCCTGGGATGTGTCAAATTGGTTAAAACAACCGTGATTGTGCAGGTTCAACGAGATGGGGCAAAGGCAATCCCAAACTAAGCAAGTTGTCTTGCACAGTGACAAGTGGGCCAACTTGCACTCTGTTGTCTAAGGCAAACAGGAAAGGAGGAGAAAGGAAGGAAGGAAGAAAAGAAGAAAAGGAGGGAGGGAAGGAGGAAGGAAGAAGGCAGAGAAGGAAGGAGGAAGGAAGAAGGGAGGGAGAAAGAAGAGAGAAGAAAATAAAAGAAGAGGGAGGAAGGGAATAAAGGAAAATAAAAGAAAGGGAAGGAGGAGGGGAGGAAAGAGAGGGAGGGAAGGATGGATGGTAGCCAGTAGAGCCAGGGGAAGGATGGGAGGAAGAGAGGGAGAAGGAGGAAAGCTGAAGGAAAACTCAGTGGTGAAAGTGCCTGGAACTGTACTGATGAGCTGATGACCTGAGTTTAATGCCCTGAACCCACATCGGGGAAGGAGATAGCCAACCCCCCAAGTTGTCCTCTGACCTTCATATGAACTAATAAATAAATGTAAAAAAAAATTAGAGGTTTAATCGTTTAAAAGAGAAGAGGGGAGAAAGTTCTGCCAGGTGGTGCCGAATTGTTCACTGAGCTTCTGGCCTCGAGAGGCTGACAGGGGAGTGTCCTTCCTTTCCGTCTTCCAGGCAGGAAGCTGAGGCAGACATTCCTCTGGAAGGGCAGACTGCACGCCTGGGCTGTCTTCTTCTCTCACTGGCCTCTGCTCCACAGCCAGCAGCCTCAGGCAGAACAATCCCGTTCCAGTCAAGCACTGCCTTCTGAGAGGAAAACTGGACAGTTAACACATCGGTGTTGGTTTGTTTTTTTAGCTTATCCTTTTGTGTCATGGACTAGATTACAACCCTAAATGCTCAAGATACACATAATCTCTCTCTTTCTCTCTCTTTCTGGAGGTTGAACCCCACACTCTGTTGATACTGGCATTTACTCTCTCCTACACCTGTATTTGGGACTCAGGTTAGTACAAGACTGACAGAGTTAAAAAGAGGAGAGGGCTGAAAGGACTTGATTTGTCCTTAATGACAGCTACGCTTTCCCCACAAACGACCTTGCCTTGCAGAAGGGAAGTTAAACTAATTGTGAGCTGGCATTCTTTGGGCTCCCTTATGGGGAGCTGGAGCTTGTTGAGCTAAGCTAGCCTGTTGAGGGGAAGACAGAGGCACATCCTCTTCCAAGCATCTTCTCACGGAACAATGCTGCCCCTGCAGCTTTGAACTCAGCAAGCACTGGGGTTTCTCTCCTCTCCCCTTCCTCCTCTTCCCCACATTTTCTGTGTTGCAGGTGTGCACTTGCTTACACAGGCACATGCGGAGGCCAGAGGCTGACACTGGGATGTCTTCCTCAATCACTTTTCCACTTCGTTTTCTGAGACAGAGTGTCTCTCTGAACCTGGTTCTCGATATTACAACTAGACTGACTAGGCAACAAGTCCTAGCAATTCTCCTGAGTCTGCCTCCTGGAGCTGGGGTTATAGACTGGAGCTGCCATGCCCAGATTCTTACGTTGGTGCTGGGGATCTGAACCCAAGTCTTCATGCTTGCACAGGAAGTACTTTACCCCCGAAGCCTTCTTCCTGGGCTGCACTGGAAGAATATACTGCATGGTCTGTTCTGTCATATGCCATGGTTCCCTCACCATGCACTTGTTCATGTTCTGCACTGGGAAAAACATAGTCCCTGCTTCCCTGTCCCTGAAGGAATCTCCTGTGACCATCAGGACCAAAATCCTCCCTAGGAAACTTCCTTCTCTCATCTGTGGGGCCTAGGGCACTTACTGTGTCACACAGAAGTGGCCTCTCTGCCATGTCTGTCTTCTCCCCCTCCTCCCTTTGCTCCCCGCTTCCATCTTCCACTCTCATCCCTTCTCTTCCCTTCCTTAATCTTCCCTTTATGGTGCTAGGGATTGAGTACTGACTGCTAGGCACGAGTTCCACCACTTGGCTCCATCCCTAGCTAAAACTGTCCTATTAATGATTCTCATTGATGATCACTACTTTACCTCTTTACTCTCTTTAACCCTAAAAAGAACCCTAGAACTCTCCCCTCCCCCCTCTCGTTTTGGAAGGAAATGATCTTACCCAGGTATCTTTTCTAAGCGAACAGGGGACAGATAAAGATTTGAGCCACATTGCAGTGTCCGTTTCCGTTGTGTCTCACCACTCGGGGACAGTCCGAGTCGACTTTGGGGGGCCAGCCCGAGGGGTTGGGGATGAGTTGACGCAGAGTCAAGCCGCAGACTCCAGGAGTTAGATGGGAAGCAGGCTAAGCGCGTGGCACTACCAACTCACGTGGCCCTGTATACTTATGTGGCATTGCAAGCTCTTATAGGCCTGGATAGCCAATGACCTTATGGGGTGGGGTCCCAAATACAGCCAATAGTAAGTTTGTCCCCAGGTAGGCAGGTTCTTCCCAGATGCTGGTCTCACAACTAGCCAGAGCAGAACGCCACACCCACAGGAGCCATTCCTCTATTCCTCCTAGCAGGTGGCCTGGCTAGGCCCACCTTGCATTATGCCCAACAGAGCCAGACTTGACTCTGGTGCGTGTGTGTGTGTGTGTGTGTGTGTGTGTGTGTGTAAGCACTGTACAGATAATGCCTCCTGTGTCCAATTACATTCTAAGCAAAGGAGCTTACACGTGACTGACATTTAGGACACGCTGCTAATCTGGCTTCCAAGATGCAGAGCTCAGATGCAAGTGTAGTAAGCTAGCCCATGACTTGGGCCTTCTCTGGCCACCAAGTTCTGTCTAGTGTGGTGATTATATCCATCTATCATAGACTCTCCTGTCTTCAGTAAATGAGGAGCTGTGATTCCCAAATTTGCCGTACCCCCTCATCCTGCTTTTCAACCAGTGAGACAATCTGGAGGAATCAAATATCTCTTTGTCTTTAAAATAAACCAATCCATACAAATGTAGGCACAGCATTTAGAACTGTAAAACTTTATCCCCTTGGGGGGGGGTGCGGAATTAACCAATCAAACAAAAGAGAGAAGGCTTTTTCTAGGCCCATCTGGCTGTGCCCAGTATAGAAAGATCTGCCAATCATGAGGCGGCAGTGCCCAGCTGGTCCAGGGCATTGAGCAAAGAGCTACATGCAGACAGCCTATACATTGGAATAAAGCAAAATAAGCAATTACCATTTCTAGGAAGCAGAGACTTTATTCAGGGTGCTCATCACCCTGTTGCTGCCTTTGGAGAACAGAATTTTACAAGTGAGGGTCAGATAAGGGGGACAGAAGCCAAAGGATTTCCAAGAAAGGCTCAGGACATATATATATATAATACTTTACCTTCCTAGGTAAAAAAATGACTGGCCTAGGAGTGGTTTCATCCAGTCCTCTACTGGTGACATGTGAAGAATCGGCTGAACTAAAATTGAACAACTCAGAATGCTTCACAATAAATGCACCAATACCAGCAACATTTAAGACAAGTTTACTATGTTTAGACTCTGTGTAATCTGCATTAAATTAAATGTGATAATGTACATCAAAATTTTAGCACAGTGCCTGCTACTGAATTCCCCCCGATGACCTCAGTGGGGTTCATCATGAGTATTATTGCACTGTTGGTGTTGGGTCATTTATTCTTCACAGTGAACTGTGCACAAGTTCATACTTCTGTCATCCCGCTTTGCATGCAAGGCTCTAGACCAAAGTGGAGTAGGTAGAAAATTCAGGTAGATGGAGGCAGTGACGCCTATGGCAAATGTGTTGTTCAAAGTGCAGTTACCTCTGTAAAAACAATGGCAGCCATCTTTGATGGTACACACCTGCCACAGGAGACCCTGTGCCTGTGCATCTTTAACAAGGCCTGTAAAGCACTGATATCATTCCTTTAGATATGAAGACACTGAGGCTCAAAAGGCAATGCCCAAAGTCTTCCAGCCAGTGTAGTCAAAGATTCAAACTCTGTTCTACCTGACCAGCAAAGCCTGAGCACTTTATCATGACACCAGACTTTCTTTGGCCATCTTTTCCTAACCAATTGGAGGATGGGTGGGGCCCATACATGTTGGGCACTCCCTGTGTGGATGTTGGCAGGTGAGATTTTGCAAAAGAAGAACCTTATAGGACACTAAACACTGATATCATTTTCTGTACAAAATCCTAAATGCAGAAAGAATGTGAGAAGTGGAGAACTGGGAGGAATGCGTGAATTGCTGTCTCCTGGACGTGCATGGCTCTCTCGTCCAAATCCACAGAACCTGTGGTTACCTGCACAAGACCAAACCAGTGGAAATTCTAACACAGACAAGGGAGATGCTTTTCAGGCCCCACCCCTTACTGAGGTGTGACTGGCAGTTGATAGTTGCTGGCAGAGGGAGAATCATTCTTTGGGGGTATTCCCACTGATAGGTGCCTGTGCTGCAGTGGACGGCCCCACACCCATGCACATATAGGAGCACTAAGTGAGTTTAGTGGGTCATAAAAAAATATAGACATGAAGTTGGGAGGAAGGCATGTAGTGGAGGTGGGAGGGGGAACTGGAGGCGGGAAGCCTCAGTGGATGTAAGCACATTTCATTGTATGCATGTACAAATTTCTTAAGAATAAGGAAAAATTATAATATGTTGTTAAAAGCCACTACTTCCTGTCAAGGGTAAGTGTGTGCTCAAGTAACGGACCTGGAGAAATGAAAGGTTTGGCAGGAGGCATGGCGCTCTCCTGGAAAAATGATTTTGAGAAAGACTAACTCTTGAAAGATATTATAATTTGTGTGTGTGCCTTCCAATACACATGTATGTGCATGAATGTGGAGGCCAGACGATAACCTCAGGTGTCATTCCTCAGGTGCTGTCTATTTTTTTTCTTTTGAGACCTGGTCCCTTACTACTCTGGAGCTTTCCAAGTAGGCTAGACTGACCAACCAGTGAACTGCGGAGAGCCTCGTCTCCACCTTCCCAGCATTGGAATTACATGTGCACACTGCCCTTTTTTGCCTGTGTGTGTTGGGGTGGGGCGGGGGTCTGAGAAGTCGATCACGTGGGCCCTCTTTGCAGGCACTTCCCCTTGAGCTGTCTCCCTAGGCCCAAAGGACATTCTTTCTGAGAACTGAAATGGTGGTTGCTGCTGTCTGGGATCAAAGTTTGAACCCAGAGCATGCACTCCCAGCCCGATTCCCTGAATGTGGGATTCGGGATGTGTGGGCTTCCCTGACCTAAGAGGTCCTTAAAGAACAAATAATCCAGCCAGTGCCTCCCCCAGACACATTTCTGTTCCTCTGCCACTGCTCCAGTGGGAAAAGGCTTCGTCCTTGGCTGATCTGGGGAGTCGCAGATGTTGCAGGGAGGTGCCAACTATATAGAAATATTTGCTGATTACAGCGACAGACACTGGGCTTCAGCTCATGTGGATACATCAGCCCCATACGAAACTACAGGTGTTACCTTGCAAAAAAAAAAAAGTGTTGAATTTCAGTCCAATCTGTTAGTTCTCCCCAGGGTTTCACCTTCCTGGTTTTCCCCTCCTTCAGAGAAAAATCTTTAAAACACATTTTGTAGATAAAAACAGGTTGAGTGTTTCACAGGGGTAGACCAGTAATACTGTGCCTCCTGGTTCTTACCACTGTCTCTTTTGCTCCTTGGGGCAGCCGGCTAATTGAGAAGCTCTGCTGACTTTCCCAAATGTCTTGTTCTGGTGATAGCTGGCTGGGTTCATAAGAAGCTTCCACAAAGATCAACAACGTTTCATCATTTCTTAGGTTTGAATTCTGAAATGGAAATATATATATCATCATGAAATGAGTTGTGACTTTTAGTTAATGAAAAAAATGTGATTAATTCTGATAAGGAAAATTCCAAAGGTAATAAAGATAAAAGCTGTCAAAATTAATTAAGCACATATTCATTAAATCCAAGGTAGCTTCGGATTCTTTATTGCACAAACACAATTAACACTTAATCTGAATCTTGATAAGTTACATAATCATGTGCCTTAGAAATAAAGGGAGGGTACAACCTTGGCCTTCTCGGGTTTACATGGGAAAACATTAATGACGCTGACATCGGAGACAATTAGACAGTGTCAGCCAATTGTTTTTTGCCAGCTTTCTCTCACATCTGTGGTGTCTACAAGCAAGAAGGCTCATTGTTTCCCCGGGCCTCCTTAGGGCCTTGGCTTTTTGTGTAAACCGTCAATCTCCTGGCAGTATCAAAGCCGTGAGGAAATTAGAACAGACCAGCTCTCCTGCCCCACACTAAAGCTTAGCAGGGAGCATCCACTATTCTACTAATTAGGCAGTGACCAACAAAATAACCTGTCAATGTCCGCTAGCCATTTCCCACACACCTGCACTTCATACCCTAATAAGCATACAGCAAGATAAAGGGGTGACTGCCGAACAAAATATAACAATGTTTCCATCCCACCTATGCTTCTGGCAATTTCCATGTAACATTAGGGAACTCCACATGTCTGAAGACTTCACAATACAGTATCTGAAACCTGAACCCAGGGGGGAAAGCCACACAGTGAGGCTGTATTAAGGTCTGCTTGGAAAATATCACACCAAGGAGAGTCTAGAGTTATGTCTAAAGCCCAGGAAACTGAAAATGACCATAATTTAGATTAGGGACCAAGAGGCTGGCTTTAAAAAACACACAACATTTTGCACTGGAGCCTTTGAATGAGAAAAATGTACATTATTATTCTTTCATTGCTTCCTTTCATAAAACAAAAATAGATAAAGGAAAATGGAATATGGTATGTCCCCCATTTCCTGGTGCTTTCCCTTAAGTCAGGAAAACTAACTGTGATCACCGTCTTTCTTTTTACCACGTATTAACATCTTTTTACATGGTCATTGGTTTCCCCCATGGGTTCCCAGTGTTGTCTTTCGGACAAGTTCCTGAAACAGCATTTTAGCCTCTAACACTTTCATTCACACAGAAATCTCTGTGCTTGGCAGCTGAGGGAACTGTAGAGGCACAACGCTACATCATCAGCTAAAAACTCTGAAAACTCAGGAATCATCCCGGAAACATCTTGTTACATTTTAAACAACATTATTCTTAAGATTCCAACCAGATCTGAGTCTGCCTAATTACTTAGATCTCAAAGTGTCTTTGTTTTAAAGATATTATCTTTATTGATTTCTGAGCACAAGATACACTATCTCTTAAAACACACGGACACACAGACACAGACACAGACACACATACATATATGCGGGGTCAAAACCAAAGCACACAGCAATTTGATGGTTGTACTTGAAATGACAATGAAAATAACTCTTAACTGAAGGACTAAGAAACAAACAAACTTTGCACAATGCCACCTTCCTCTTTATTTTGTCCCAAACAAAGATTCTGTGATACAGGTACTCGATAGATTTCTTATGAAAAGACTACTGGCTTTTAAGACCATCTACCCTTTGTAGAGACCCCTTTTTGTGTCACAGAATACAGTTGAACTTAAAAAAAAAAAAAAAAAACAGAACAAGAGAAATATAAGGACAAAATTGTTAGGGAAGGCAACATGACAATGTCTCAAGAAACAGGCCAGTGTCCTCCTGGGACCCTTGATGGTGGCGACCAAGGTAGGACTAGCATTTGGTAGGTACTTCTGAGCTCTGCTTTGTTTTTCACTAGACTTCATCCAAAAACAGCATTTCCAATTATAAATAAAAACTTTCTCCACCTCTTCCTACTTGAACCCAAGTACAGAAGGCCCCTATTTAAAATGCAGCTCCCAAGCCGCCAGCAGCCTGCCTGTTCAGCTGCCAGTGGCTTTTGTGTACAAAGATGTTAATTGGTGCTAATCCCCTCCTAGAAGCTGTTTTGGTAGCCTGACCTGGCACCCTGAAGAAGGACACCTTGGTGTGAAAAACTAAAGGGTCCATTGAGGAGGGAGTGAAAGGCAGGCGAGCAGGCATTCCAACACATTTTAATTTCGGAATTAAAAAAAGGAAGATCATCCTGTAGATCCTAGAGAAATTTTACAAGGCTTTCATGCCAGTGAAATAAGTCTTACAAATACCCAGCCTACACACACACACACACACACACAGAGAGAGAGAGAGAGAGAGAGAGAGAGAGAGAGAGAAAGAGAGAGAGAGAAAGAGAGAGAGAGAACAGAGTGGGGGGGGAACGGAACTCACATTCTCAAATCTCCATTATCTTATAAACTAGTTTTCTGAAATCAGGAAATGCATTTGATTTACTGTTTTTCTGGCCCTCTCTATCCTAGCTTAGCCCATCCAGTCCCTCAAGGACTCTGCTAGAACACATGGTCTTGTTTGTTTGAAGTATAGCATCCAACTCAATGACTTCATTCAAACTTGTACAACTCCATCTGGAAGAAAAGGTGAAAAGAAAATAGTAATTCGTATGACAAACTTTTAATTCACTGCACTGCACCACAAGTAAACAATGTCTTCTTAACACACTGTCAGACTCATACAAGGTGCCAATTCAGAGATTACACATTACACCTTGGGTGGCAAATTATGCTAATGGAATGCACGACCAACAGCTATGAGGCTGTAAGGGTTCTGACAGAGTTCACAGATCAACTTCTTGGGTCAAAGGAGCTGGCCTTTCATCTAATAAAAGCTGATGGAGATGAAGGTGCTAGATTGCTAAAATTGCACCACTTGCCAGATTTTCAACTATGACTTAATTTCTACTTCAGTCTCCACACTGATTCCTGAAAGTTCACTCCTTGCTACATTGGCACAGCACATGCAGATGAAGGGTGGGGGAGGTGGGGCTCTGTTGAGAATGCTTGCAAGGTATGCCATGACTTGAAGGGACCTGTCTTTAAAATTGGAGAGGTTCTGAGAGAGAAAAATGGAAGGGTTTTCTGGTTTTAGAAGCAGAAGTCACTCCTGGTGTGCTGTTATGAGATGCCTGGGATGTGGGGTGATCTAACATCTGGAATGAGGGATCATCAAGATATCTTCTAGGTCTGGACCATAGCTCAGGGGTGATGGGTTTCTTACTTAAAATGCTCAAGGGCCCAGGTTGCATCTCCAACGTCTGTTACATGCTCAAATTCTTTTTTAAATTAACAGAGACAGAGCGAGAGCGAGAGCGAGAGAGAGAGAGAGAGAGAGAGAGAGAGAGAATGTGTGTTATGGATGTGGAACATGCATGTGACTACTCAGGTGCACACTTTCGGAAGCCAGAAGAGAATGTCAAATGTCTTCTACCACTCTTCTCTTTATTGCCTGGAGATGGGTCTCTCGCTGATCTGGAAGCTTGCCATTTGAGCTAGTTTGGCTGACCAGTGAGCTCTCTGGATCTATCTTCAGCACTCAAAGCAGGATTACAGGTCCTCAGATTCTCATTCCTATACAGGAAGTGCTCTTACCCACTGAGTCATCCCTCCAGCCTTCAATGTACTTAAATTCTGAAGACAATCCTCAAAATAACAATACTGAGCAAATTGAAGTCCACTCTGAATATGACTATGTCCTTTCAAACATAAAACCATTTCAAAATTATTTATCTATCAACACCACATCATTTGTTTTTGGTCTCAGAATATAAAGACTGGAGCTTAAAGACATTATCAAATTCACACAGTTGTGAAATAATGGGGTTAAAATTCATGTGCAACTCCAAAGCTCAAGTTCACCATACAATGATGTAGCCCTCAAATTACTTTAAAATCATATGAGATTATTTAAAATAAGTAGGGGCTGGAGAGATGGCTCAGTGGTTAGAAGTGCTTGCTGCTCTTCCAGAAGACTAGAGTTCAGGTTCCAACACACGTTAGGCAACTTACTTGTTAACTCTAACTGCGAGGATCCAATGCCCTCTTCTGGCCTCCCCAACATCTGTACACTCATGTGTATACACTCACACAGATACTCATACGTATAAATAATAAAAAAGTGAAATGAAATCTTAAGTCTGAGGACGCATTTTCGAATGTTTAACACTAGTATAATCACACAGTGCTGCTTACATTCTTGGAGTTAAACTTTGTTGACCATTTCCTGGCTACTTTAAAAGCACAACTCTGTCCTACACAAGGGGAGCAACTCTAGACACCTACTTCATCTTTCCTGTCCATCTGGATGTTGTACAATAAAGACTTGAAGTTGATAACACCAAAAAAAGGGTTTTTGTTTGTTTGCTGTTTGTAATGAGGGAGAGAGCGGGCACAATGTCACCATATCCTGGAGAACATTTTAGGCCTCAGTAAAGAGTCTGGATTTCAGACTAAGACCTAAGTAGGTTGTGAAACCATTGAAGGATTTTAAATGACAAAAATGTAATCTAATCTAATTGAAATGACGAAAATCAAAATTTATACTTAAAGATCTCTTTGGCTGTTACATATAATAGGAATGGGTAGAAATGGAATTGAAATGAGACACCTCCATGACTGAGAAAAGGCTAAAATCCGGGTCTCTTAAAAATCTCCATTGATTTTCTTCCAGCTTCGTTGGGCTGTTTGGAGAAGGTAGCTTACATAACATTGTATCTGGGTCTTCTCCAGCATTGACAGTTTATCTGAATGGGACTTCAACACCAGGCAGCTGCAGAGATCCAGCTGTGAATCCTGAAAGACTAGGTGTTACACTAAAGATCTGTCACCATCCCTGGGAAATGAGTCAAGGTGGAGAAATACAGGTCACATTTAAAGGATGAGAGAACAGCTAGAGGATGCACAGGCAGAACCCAACATGGTCAAAAAACCATGCCGTCGTGCCAAGGGTAGGAGAGGCAGGCTGACAAAACGCCTCAGTCCTTAATGCTGAAAAACGAGTGAAGAAAAGAAGACCCATTCACTAGGTTTCTAAGACAACAGACCAGGGAGTCTGTGGGTGACAGGGCAGGATGGGGCTCCTGAGGTAAAGGAAGTCTAGAAGAAGACACATTTTTGTCTCACCATGAGACAGAACTTTTTAATGTAGAAGGGCCTGAAGACAGAAAAGGATGTTCCCAGTATGTTGACTGAAATTCCTTATTTCCAGATTCTGAACTTAGCACTAGATAAAGTAAGCTCTCTAACACTGAATACTAAATTCAGTGACTATAAAGCCCTTCTCAGTGTGAGATTTGATGGCTACCACAAACCTGAAAATGTTCATATCCCCAGATAGTCCATATGCCAAGTATACCGTTTTTGAGTCTTTGTCTTTCTTTCATAAAATGACCTGTCAGGATCGGATGGGGGGGGGGGTAGTTCAGTAAGGAAAATTCTTGCACTAAAAGCATAAGGACCTGAGTTGGGTCCCTCAGAATCCACCTTAAAAAGCCAATCACGGTGCCTCACACTTATAATCCCAATACAAAGAAGGCAGAGACAGGTGGATCTCTGGGACTCACTGGTCAGCAGGCCTAGCCTACTTGGCAAGGTCCAGACCACTGGGAAATCTTGTCTCAAAAGAAAAGGTAGACAGTACCTGAGAAATGACACTGGAGTTTGTCCTCTGGTCTGCATGCAACCATGAGTGCACACACAAATGGCCTGTCTACAAAGAAAGACTGGGGTGCTCACCTTCCCCAGCTCTGGCTCTAGCTAGAAGACATTGCCATGTCCTAAGGACAAGCATAGAGGTGGAGAATATAGCTCAGTGGTAGAGCACTGGGCTAGCATGTGTAAGGCCTTGGGGCTGGGTCCCCAGCAACACACATCCTCTAGGATGAAAAGAAGAATTACTGTATTCTCTAATCCCCATACCTGGTGTGACAGCACTAACATTGCCTAACAGAAGCATAATACAACATCCTTTAGATTCCAATATACCAAATCTCAGACACCAACGTGTTTCTCTTGGGAGAACTCAAGATTCATTCTGTATTCAGTTGCTCTGCAAATGCTGAGGTATTTCTACTTAAATCTTCCAGACTAAACTTCATTCAGTCAAAGGTTCAGAGCCTTGTTTTCCTCTCCCTTCAAATACCTGAGGAAATAAGCTGCGGGTGAAAATCCTTGCATTGTTAGCAAATCCAGCCTCAGCCCACTTCCTGGGATCTGAAAATTAGCGGGCAGCACCCTGAGCTTCCTGTCCTGGTGTTTTCTTGCCTTTTTTCCCCTTCCCCGAGTGGATCTAGTTACATTGGTTTAGCTTCTCAGATATTCTGGCAATTTGCTCTTTTTTTTTTTTTTTAAGAGAAGAATTTAGTTCCTTTTCTTAAGAGTCCAAGACAGCAAGTGAAAGTTAACTGGGAAAAAAAAAAAAAAAAAAAGAACAGTCCCGGTACCATAATTACACAAGGAATATAAAGCTCTATTCTCTCAGGGATGGAAAAAAGGGGAATTACACATGTAACTTCCATTAACATTAATGGGACTTACCTCCATAAATCCCTTGAGCATCAATGGGAGAATGGTCCCAGCGTAAGCACTGGCCAGGCACCTTTATCCTTTCAGCTTCTCCTATTATCTGAGACCTGTGTTCCACAAGCCAGAGGCGCGTGAGGCTCGGCACCACTGAGTTTATTCCTACCTGCATTTCCCAGGCCATTTTGGCAATACGATTGTAAAAACCTGAGGCCTTTTTGTTTTACTTTTCATTTCCTTTCCTTGTTCTTTTTCAGAGCCATGTGAGTTTTGTATATGGGTTTTGCCTTTGTGGTTATAGCTTTTCAGAGCTACTGTTTAATGAGTCCCTAAATGTAGTTCTTAGCAAACCTATGCCCAGAAGTGATTCTTAAGGAGATGACATTGTCATAACCAAATAACTAAGACACCAATCGAAAGGCGGGAAGTACTATTTCAAAAGTATAATTCCTGCTGGGACTCTGGGAAGATTTTAGAATGGAGGCAGTATTTCAACTGTGACTTGGAAGCCACCTGAAATAATCTCTAACACAACTCTGAGACAGAAATGAATACACAATACATGGGGCTGAGGGTGTGGGCCAGTGGGCACAGTGCTGGACAAAGCCCTGGCTTCAATTGCCAGCACTGGAGAAATCCAGCCTGGTGGTTCTCACCTGTAGTTCAGCTCTCAGGAGGAGGTAATAGAATCAGAAGTTCAAGGTCATTTCTGGCTACACAGCAAGTTTGAAACCAAGCTGTGCAACATGAAACACTATAAGAAAAAAGAAAAGACTTTAAAAATAAGCAAGGTGACCAGGCATGGTGGCACACACCTTTAATCCCAGCACTCGGGAGACAGAGGCTGGAGACCTCTGTGAGATCAAGGCCAGCTTGGTCTACTAATCAAGTTCCAGGCCACCTGGGACTACAGGGAGACCCTGTCTCAAAACAAAACAAAACAAAATTCTAAAATGAGAAAGAAAGAAAAAGCAAGGAGACACACAGGAATGCCAAAAGTGGTAGCCTCAAAGCCAGATAAATCTGGATTTGACAGTGGATTCTGCCCAGCCACATGATCTCAAGCCTCTGTTTCTTACCAGTAGATGGGGACAATAATATTTCCATCATTTGGCTATTGAGAAAGGTAGAGGACGCAATTGTTTAAGTTACCAAAGCATCAGCCCTAGGCCTGTTCCTTTGAATCACTCATTCATGTGTAGTTACCATTAAAAGATTTGTCATTAATAGCCTCTTGGTTATTTATCACTAGTAGTTTCTGACTGAATTGGCATAAAGAGCCTGCAATGTCAAAGTCTGATGTGTTGGGCCCTTTGGCAACTGTCTGAATTGGATTAGCTTCCAGGCAGGCTCAACACACAGCACACAACCTTCTAGCCCCACTGCCACCATCTCCAGTCTCCAGCATATACCTCTCTCTCAACCTTAGGTATACACTCTTCTACACAATCAAGTTCCCTAAACCTCAAAGCCCAGAGGCACATCCCTGCCCAGGAATCACCTAGACTACCTGAGTCCACGGTAATGTGCAAACTCCAAAGCTCGTACTCAGCAGAACTTGTGTTTGGTGGTGTTATGTCTGCGTGACAAATCATGGCCTCAACGAGACAGCCTGATCTCTGCAGCAGAATCTGCCTTTACTCCAGAGGCCCCACCAGCACTCAACCCAGTGATATCTAACAGGTGGAGCACAGTATAATAGTAAAGAGATAGCAGAGTGCAGAGACAGCCTACAGGATGGGAGAAAATCTTGGCCACTATTCATCTAACAAGGGATTTGTATCCAGAATACATGAAGAACTAAAAAAAAAAAATCAAACAACTAGAGAACAAATAATCTAATCAAGAAATGAGCTGAAAAGACACTTTTCAAAAGAAGCTATACAAATGTCCAATAAGCACAGGAAAAGTGTCCGACAGCTTCTCCAGCACGGAAATGCAAGTCAGCATTACACCAAGATTCCATTGCACCCTTGTCAGAATGGTGATCATCGAGAAATGAAACACCGGCTCAACCAATAAAGGCACTTACCACCAAAGCCTGACCACCTGAGTTCAATCCCTAGAACTTAACTGGTGGACAGAAAGAACAGACTCCTGAAAGTTGTCCTCTGGTCCCCACATGCACGCCAAGGCAACAGTGCACACAGGTGTAGTAAAAACATCTTTTGAGAAAAGAAACCCATTATTCTGTACAATTAATAAACACCAGTAAAAGCCAAACAGTAGAAAACAAATAATTGCCCATTGATAGGTCACAGTAGGCAAATGCTTTAAAATAATTGCACCTGTTAACATGTGCTTTCTAGTAAATGGATTCTCCTTAGATTATCTTGCTTATACTCTGAAAATCTCATTAAGTAAGCAAATTAAGCAAGTAATTAAATTGAGACAGGATTCTCATGTAGCCCAGGCTGACCTTGAATTCACTATATAGCTGAAGATGACCTTGAACTTCTGATCCTCTTGCCTCCATCTCCTGAGAGCTGGCTTACAGGCATTTACCACCATGCTCAGTGTGTAGGATGGTAGAGATCAAAGCCCTGACATGTGTATACTAGGTAAGCATTCTACTAACTGAACTACAACCTCAGCCCTGCAAATTAGAAACTCTTGTTATTTATGAAGGAGTAACCAGGACCTGAAAGATCAAACAACTTGCCCGCAGTCACAGAGTCAGAATAACAGTCTTGATCTTTCAGCTCTGGTTCCTATAAACCCAGGGTCTGTTTGCCACTTTCCATTGAGCCATCTCAGGTCCAATAACAAGCCATGGTTACAGTGCATTTTCTAAGCAAGATAAAAGAACTCTGCATGGACTTGTGTCCTAGTTTGCTTTCCTATTGCTGTGCTAAACACCATAACCAAAAGCAACTTGGGAAGGAAAGGGTTTAACACTTCTGGGTCACAGTCCATCGCTGAGGTAAGTCAGAGCAGGAACTCAAGCAGGGACGCAGGGACTGAAGCAGAAGTCATGGATCTCTCTCTTTCTCTCTCTCTCGCTCTTGCTTCCTCTCCTCTGTTCAGTTAGATTTCTTATACAGCTCAGGATTACCTGCATAGGGCTGGTAGCACCACAGTGGGTTGGGCCCTCCTCTGTCAATTAGCAATCAAGAAAATGCCCCCCCCCAACATGCCTACAGGCTAATATGCCAGAAGCAAATGTTCCATCAAGGGTCCCTCTTCCTGGGTGTCTCTAGGTTGTATCAAGATGACAATAAAAAGTATTCAGGACAGCTTGGTTTTCAGTCTTTCTGGCTTGTCTCTCCAAAATGATCATGCTGTTGAAATACCACATCAGGGACTGGGGAGATGGCTCGGTCTATAAAATGCTTAATGTAAAAGCCTGAAGACCCAAGTTCAATACCCACTTGTCATTCCAGAGCTGAGGAGGTTAAGACAAGAGGATCCCCAGGGCCAGTCAGCCTACTCCAATTGGTCAGCCTCAGGCCAAGTGTCTCAAAAAAAAAAACAAGTGAAAGATTCTTAAGAAACAACACATGAAGCTGACCTCTGGCCTCATCATGCATACATACATACATGCACTTGTACATACACAAACATGCACACACATACACATACACACACACACACACAAATACCACATGAACAAAATGAATTTAGTAACTAGACAAGTCTGACAGTGACCTGCATAGAGGCCGGACGGGGAGGTGCGGGGGAAGCACAAAAACCGACCCTCCCTGCATTTTTCTCGAGCATAGGCCATAAGGATGTATAAACAGGAAACAGAGAAGAAACAGAACAGTAGATCCCACAGGATTCAATGCCAGCCTCCACGTCTGACGTTCAAAGGCAAACAGACCTTGCCTCTTCACTTGCCTATCTGTAGTATACAGGAGGGTCTAACTGCTGGGCCTGCTCTGTGATTCTTCCAGCCAACTCTGTGACTGAGCTGGATCTTCCTTCCCAGGGTATCTTCCTTATAAGCATCTCACCAGGTAGAGAGTGCATGTCCTTTAATATCTTGTAAATTGGTGCTAGTACTGTAAGGTCAATGCTAGAATACTTGCCCTGTATAGTATGCATGAGGCCCTGGGTTCCATCATCAGTACCTGAAAAAAATGATTTTGGAGACAAAGTCTCACTATGTAACCCAGAGTAGTCTAACTGGCTATGTAGCCCCAAGCTGGCCTCAAACTCAAAATCCCTCTGCCCCTGCCTCCCAAGTACTAAGAATGCAGATGTGTGCTCTACTCTGGACAAAATTTCAAAACTTTGGCAAATGGCTTAGCTTTTCTATATCTCAGTTTCCTCAACCCTAAAATAATAAAAATAGGCAATAAGTATCGTGCAAGCTGTTTGAAAAACAGGTCAACATGTTAGGTGCCTAAAACAATGCCTGATAGGTGGTAAGCTCTCAAGCATTTGCACTAGGGCTGTGAGTGTGGCTCAGTTGGTAGAGTGCTTGTCTAGCATGCATGAGACCCTGGGTCCGATCCCCAGCACTGCATAGATGGGGCATGGTACCATATCCCTGTACCCACCCCCCCAAGTATCAAATATTTACCATGAAGATATCTTTAAGGAAAATGCTGGAGCTGAAAACCTCTACTTACTTCCGTGACTTTAGTAATGGATGCTAATTTCATTAGTATTAGTAATCCCCTGGGCATTGACTGTATGGCAGGAACGCTGAACTCACATATGCAGGAGCACCATCCAAGGGTCCTTGGAGCACTCTCATAAGGAGAGCATCATCTAGTCATTTACTGATAAGGAAATTCAGACAACTGATGCTATTTATACACAGCCACATGACTTAGTATGGCTCCAAAGACCAGGATGTTAATGGCCACATTATTGCGTCTGCAGTCTTTCCAAGCTAAGTTTCATTCATACCTTCTCTGCATTCTTCCATGGACCTGAGGGAAGAGACTAAGAAGTGGAGATAGCAGCCTCAAGGTTAACATGTGAAAGAAGCCAGTTGGTGGAGAGCTGGAATGTTTGTCCATCTGGGCCACAAGGAACAAACAGAATGTGCAGGAGAAGCCCAAGACATACAGACTGGGGAGGGGAGGGCGCTATGTGGCCCCTGGTCTGGGGCTTTTTGAGCTCACCCTTTCCCGCACTCACTACCCACCCTCCACCTCCCATTCTCGAGAGCAGTTTCCCTTTCTTGATAACTTGTGTTTATTTCTATTTCTAATCATGTGTTCTTGGTACAATTTTGTCTCCTGGGACACAACAATCGGAAATTCTAATGTAAGCCTCTCACACTCTGATCTCTGCCTATCACAGGCCTGGAACAAAGAGAAAAACAGCCAAGTATGACACATCACCCCCAGCAAGCATGCCAGGTCTCACAGACTTATAAATCTGGGGGTAAATTGTATGTTCTTAACTGATTTATTCTGGGTCTGTGGGTCAATGTGTTTCGACACAACGTCATGATACGATGAAAGGCAAAAACTGAAAGAGTCAGAATGTACTTTATATTCTGAGGCAAAAGTACTGAGCCAAATCAGAGGGAATCCCAAAGGCCAGACTAACCAGATAAGAAATCAGAAAAATAAGAGAGCGGACAGAACTTTAGGGCCTCAGGCTCCAATTCCACAGCTCCTTGGTGCACGGCTACCAGAAATCTCAAGTATCAGTCAAATCCAAAGGAATTTTTCACTCAGCAATTCGGAAAACTGTTATTTTTTTAAGACAGGGTCTCATATATCCCTGGTTGGCCTGAAACTCACGATGTACCTAAGGATGACATTGAACTCCTTATTCAATCCTAGATGTGAACCCTGGGCTTTGAGCATGCTAGGCAAACACTCTATCAGCTGAGCCACACCACCAGTTTGAGAAGAATTTTTACAGATAACTTTTACCTCCAGCTGTCCAGTATTGGTTACTTATGAAGAAGGAACTGAACCTGATTACCATTTTGTGACCAAGGCTAACCTGGGAGCCATTTTCATAATCACTCATTTTGACAACACTGATGTCTTAGTTCGTTCTACAGAAATTGAGACATAATTAGTCTGAACTCCAGTATCTAAATCGGATCTCTAAAGATGTTCCTGGTGTCTCTGGTACGTGAACAAGGTTGAAGCCCATGTGTAGTGTTGTTCAGTGTTGGATCAGCCGAGTCAATGTGTCTTCAGTAATTATGCTGTCTTGAGAACAGTATCGATCTAATACATGTAAGGTTCCTCCAACAGACAGTGACAATTTCCATTATAGCCGCAGATCACATGGAAATTCACCCACATTTTAACAATGGCTTTTTCCAATTATGGATGACTTTTAAAGTTTTGTTTTTATATATTTTTAAAGTTTTCCAAAAGGGTTAACTTGTATTATATTTGTAATCACAAAAATAAATGAAACTAAATTTTATTTTTAATTAAAAATTTTAAAATTTATTTATTAATGTGTGCATGTGCCATACATAGCATGAGATTAGAGGTCAGAGGACAGCTTGTGAGAGCTGATTCTCTCCTTCATACAGGTTCTGGAGATCAAACTTGGGTTGTCAGGCTTGCCAACAAGTGCCTTTACCTGCTGAGCCATAATGCCAGCCCTTAAACTAAATTTTAATAAAGAAAGGTCTTTCTTCTGAGGTCTTTTAGTATGTAATCATCCTGTCAATTGGTCACTGTGGACATCACATCATTTTCACTTTACAGATGGAGCAACTAAATCATAGAGTAGATTGCATCTGAGTTTCTACTGGACTCTGCTGAGGGTTAAGGTCAGAGAGTAAAGATGATCATTGCAACCAATTTCTCTTCTCTGGAGCAACTCTTGTGTCCTTGGGAGAATTCTCGCTTCAATGATTTAAGAGTCCATTTCAGAGGACTTGAATCTCAGTAAGAACCAGTGAAGAGAGAGAAGCATTAAGTACTATGTCCATCATCTTCTGCTGTCACCTTGAGTAAGATTGCCAGTTCCATGGCTATTTCCAAATCTGTTGGTAATACATGCATGATATCTGATTTATTCTGCAATATATATATGCCAGTTTATTTTCATATAGTGCTGTAATATGATGAAACCCAAAGATTGGAAATTAATCAGACCCCCACACATCTCAAAAACCCTCTCAGCAGGGCTGAAGAGACGGCAGCTAACTGCCCACCATAACTCCAGTATCAGAGAATCCAATACCTTCTTCTGGCCTCCACAGGCATTGTACAACATGGATTCACTAACATACATCCAGGCAAAACACTTATACACATAAAAATAAACTAAATAAAAATTAAGTATAAAACCCTTCCAACAACTACATTCACACAGTGATACCACAACAGAGGAGCAATCATTACCATGCAACTTGGATTGATTGATTGATTGATTTACTTTGTGGTCTGTGTGTGTGTGTGCATATGGGTGTGCCTGCCCGTGTGTTTGCATGCACATGGAGGTTAGGGGTTGATATTGGGACCTTCCTCTATCACTTTTAGGGGTTGATATTGGGACCTTCCTCTATCACTTTCCACTTAAAGTGGTCTCTCACTAAACCTGGAGCTTACTGATTCAGCTAGGCTAACTGGTCAGCAAGCCCCAGAGGTTCATCCAGTCCCTGGAATTACAGTTGAGCACCATGAAGCCCAGCTTTATATGTAGACGTTATGGATCTGAACTTAGGTCTTCATGCTTGCACAGAAAGCACTTAACCAACTGAATATTGGGCAGAATTGGGAAGTAGTTGGGGAGCTAGTTTGGTATTTCACAATAACTGACAACAGAGGCTGGAACATTTTAAAATGAGTTACAAATTCTATTTAGTTACTTTTCTGTTGCTGTGACAAACCACCATAATCAAGGAAGTTATAGAAGAAAAAGTTTGTTTGGTCTTACAGTTCCAGAGGGAGAAGAGTTCATCACGGTGCACAGGCATGACAGCAACACAGGCATGGCTGGGAGCAGGGACTGAGCGCACACATCTTCAGCAGCAAACATGACGCCGAGAGAGTGAACAGGAAGTGGGCCAAGGCTATGAACCCTCAAAGCCCGCCCTCAGTGACATACTTCCTCCAGCAAGGCCACATCTCCTAAACTTCTAAAAATAGCACCCTTGCCTTCCCATGTCATCCATTTGGGGTCCTGTGACCTAGCAAGTCATTGGATCAGACTCTGTGGAGGCCCTAGAGGTTGCACGCTAATCAGAATACATCCTGTAAAGAGGAGACTCATTGGAAGAAGAAATGTCCTCAGTGTTTCCAGGGGAAGCCACCCAATTATCAAGACCATGACTTGGCCCAGCACATAGACTACTGGAAGAGGGAACATTAAAGGAGTCCGGGGGTTCCTCATAAGTCCCTCAGAGCAACTCCTAAGAAGCTTTGAATGACCTTAACAGGCTAATTTGGGGGACCTACACCATCTCAAATACCTAGCAATAAAGTATAACCAGAAGATAAAATAATTAGCAATATTGAAAAAACAACAACAACCTTCTAGCCCCTGACCAAAATTTTCTTCCTGACTCGGTCCAGTTAGGTACTCCTAACAACCTACTAAAATCATCATTCAGGCAACAAGCTTCAGCCACTTACAAAGAATCTCCTACCTTAAGTACTCAACAGCTTCCAAACTCCAGGAAATTATTAACTTGGTTCACCTGTCCAGAATAAAACCCTATTTTTTCCAAGTAAGATCCAGGAGAGCCCTGCTGGAGCAGTAAACCAATTGAAGAGGGACACTTTCTCGTCAAAAGGGGCCCTAAAGGCCAACCTCAGTAGGAAACCTATGGGCCCATCTGAAAAGGTAAACTCATAATGCCTGTGCTCACCCCACCAGTGCCCCTTCAGGCTAATCCTTTTTTGACTGACATAAAAGGCTTTTGAAGATGTTCTTTTCTGTCAAAACTGATTTATCTGGTCCTGAGTGAATTAAAAAAGCCAACCTTCTAATGCCTCTATCATTGCTGGACAAAACTCTCCATCATGTCAGCGTCCATCATTCCTCTTCTGGCTCAGCCTCTACTGCTTGTATGCTCCCCCAGTCTTCAAAACATATCCCTTAGCTCCTCTAGGAGTTTAAGACCAAAGAGGATGCCACACAGCAACTGATACACACTGATTGGTCACATCTAAATCTGTTTCCTATCCTGCTCGCCTGCCTCATAGGGACTTACAGGAAAAACCAATAATAGTAAAATCCCCTCCCCACAGCACAATAGACTCTTGTGCTCTCCTCATAGCAGAATTTCACCCCATGTTAGGTCTGTTGTTCTTTTCTTGTTTCTTGTTTCACTTCTGAGTTTCTCCAAACATCATTTGGACAGACACGGCCACAGCTGGACCTCTCATCCCTCTAATCAAATTCCTTACACTGACCTTCAATTTTCAGTCCCTGATACCTTCAGTGGTCAATCAAGTTTGTTTCTTCTAGAATTCAACAAACTAAAATTCAAATGGATGTTGACCTGTGTTTCCAGGACCAAATCTTAAGACATCTCACTCCGCACTGGATCACAGGGTCAAGTTTCTTAGAAACTTTCGGTCAACAGAATCAGCTGTTATTTATCCCAACAGGTTTTCAACACAATCTCAACATAACCAGGTGTGGTGACCCCACCACCACAAATAACAAGAATATTGGTCTTTACTGTTGTTGAACAACAAAGATGGTGGCAGAAACCAACAATTACTAGGAGGATGAGGGCTAAGATCCTCTGGATCTCAGGAAACAAGTACAACAGCAGGAAAATTAACTCGACCTGAAACTAGCTTCCTTTAGTAAGCTTTGTACAAGTTACAGTCATAGCAACACTCAGGGCGGAAGGTGAGACAGGTGTAGTTCTGACATAACACCCCTATTAAGTGGATCAAGAAAAGACAGGCTGTTTGAGATAGCATCAATAGAAACTGAATAGATTTTGGCAAGGTTTATGGAGGTAGAATGTACTAATAGCACATGGGACCCCTCCTTGAATGCAGCCTCAATGTTGATTGGTTGGTTGGTTGTTTTTTGAGACAAGGTCTCCCTGTAGCCTCAGCTGACCTGGAACTTACTACTAAACTGCAGAGATTCACCTGCCTCTGCCTCTGCCTCTGCCTCCCAAGTGCTGAGATTAATAAAGCATGAGCCATTTCTTAAAATTGCAAGGGACTGGAAAGATGGCTCGGCAGTTAAGAGCACCGGCTGCTCTTGCAGAGGACCCAGGTTTGGTTCCCAACACCCACATGGCTGCTAACAACTGTTCGTAGCTCCAGTTCTGGAGGATCTAATACCCTTTTCTGATGTCTGCAGGCTTTGCACAATACAGGTACACTTATATGCATGCAAGCATATACATAAAATAATAAAATACTTTTTAAAAAGAGTGGCAAGGCCTGTGTTACGGAGCTACTAAATGTTTTGAATTCTTGTTATTTCTTCCATTTAATTATCATTTGCTACTGCATGATGAAGTTTCACTGCTACCATCACAAAAGAAACAGCCAGTGTCTGTCGGTGACCCCAAATGTCTCTCCTCATGTGAAGATTAACAACAGTAAGCGAAAGAGGGGACATGATCTTCAGTGAGATCTATTCACCAAGCTGCATGTAAAAAGACATTAAGGGCCACTCTAGGTAATTCTATTTGTAAGTACTCTGCAACATAGAGCAAAAGTTCAAGAGCTATTGCCTGGTGAATCAGGAATTCTGTGTTCTGTGAAAATCTATCCATTCCAAATCTGTCAAGCTCTTCCAAACCTTCAGATGATGCTTTCATCATTGACGGTACCTGTGACTGAGTCTATGTCTATCTGCATCTGTCTTCCATTAGTGTGCCAGGCCAGTGACAGAACTGTGAACTACTCACCAAAATTCTTTTCACATTTATTCATTTCTCAGTATCTGAACATTGTATGTCTTTCTGAACTACCAGATATTTTAATGACTTCTGACATCTATGTTCACTAGAGAAGGCTGCTGTTGCCCACTGGAATGTACTCTGATGGTGCTGCAGGGAATGAGGAGGTATTAGCATTCTTCATCCTGGTGTGGAGCTGGTGCTGTTAAGGCAGACTGGATATACTCGTGGATGGACTGATACCCAGTCTAGGACAGGGACTAAGAAGTTTGTCATTCTGGTGTCAAAGTTTAACTGCATTCTGGATATGAAAGACATTTGATATATTTTTCTTTTTTAAGAATTTTATTTATTTATATTTTATGTGTAAGAATGTTTTACTTGCATGTATGTAGATGTTCCATGTACATGCAGTGTTCACAGAGGCCAGAAGAGGGCACTGGATCACCTGGAACTGGAGTTACGGACAGTTGTGAGTTACCACGTGGGCGCTGAGAACCAAACTGGTTCCCAAGATGACCAAGCTGGTCATCTGCAAAAGCAGCCGGTGCTCTTAACTGCTGCTGAGCCACCTCTCCAGCCATGTGTATTCTTTAAATTATGGCTTTATTTTTCTAAATATGGGTTGGTTGATCAGTTTGTTGACTGGAGATGCCCTTAAAAGGAAGTTAAAATTTTCCACTGTGAACTTTAAAGAATCAGAGAAGTTTATTCTCGTTGGGAGAACAAAACTTTTTTGCTAACACTTTACATTAATTTTTTTTGATTTTCCAAAGGGTCTTGTTTGGTGGTTGGGTCTCAGGTAGACTCTATGGGACTTTGTTATATAGTAGGCGAATAGAAAATCCAAACCATAAAGTTTATATATATATATAAAATATTGGACCCATAAAACCTAATAATTCCACTTACAGATGATGCTCCAACAGGGGTTCCAACCCCTTTCCTCTGAGCCACCACATCTTAGTCCCTTAAAATGGGCTACTCTATAACATCATCCCCCATTCCATCTATCTCCCCCGTAAATCTCTGCAAGATCAGCAATGATTGATAAGGCCAGCACATCTTCCCTGCGTGGCTCGAAGAATCCATTGAAGAAAAGCCCTTCATGCAAATGTCAAAATCTGGCACTGCTGACCTGTCGGGGGAGTTGTGGTGTCAGTGGTGTGGACATGTGGCTGTGCTGAGCCATTTCTGACTCGGGGAAAGACCACCCTTGTCTCAAGGCTAGGCTGTTGCTGGCCACAAAAAGCCCCACATACAATTTATTCCAGGACACTGAAACATTGCCTGACTGTCTTTTCAGGGGTCAGCGAGATAGCTCAATGAGTAAAGGCACTTGCCAAGCCTGACAACTTGAGTTTAATCCCAGGGAGTCACAAAAGAGAAGGAGAAAACTGACTCCACAAGTGTCCTTTGACTGCACTTGCAGTATCACACACACACACACATAGATAAATAATTGTAATATATTTTTAAAATTTTTTTTAAAAACAGGCTGGAAGAGCTGGCTCAGCAGTTAGGAACACACTACTGCTCTCACATAGGACCTGAGTTTCCATCACTCATTTCAGGCAGCTCATAATCTCCTCCAGCTACTGGGGGATCTGATGTCTCTGGCCTCCTCAGTTATCCACACGCATGTGTGCATGCCAACACAGACACAGCCACGCACGGAGTTAAAGATAATATAAGTAACTCTTTAATCTTTTTTAAAGGTGGTTTTGGATACCTGTGTGCAGTTTCTGCTCCTGTCCTGTAACTGTACCACTGTGGATCTAACAAACTGCATCTGCCTCTTTCTGTCCTAACAATTGTTGGACCACCCACGTCAACCAGTCTGTTATTGCGATTCCACAAGGCTCAGGCAGTCACAGACAGTGCTAGCACAAAACTCTAGCTTTTTATGCCTTTCCTTTCTCCATCACATAGAGACTGATCATATACTTTTAAAGCCTTTCCTTCTCCCACCGACAGAGGGCCTGATCTGCCCTGAGAAAAGAGAAAGCCCAGTGTGGTAATATTAGCCTTAGGACTTCAGTGTTAAGACTTACAAAGCACTGCCATGCCCCTGCTTGAACCAAGGGCTTCAAACACAGGCCTTCAAGTAACATTCACCCTGTTGCCTGACCAAGGAAAACAGGCTCAACTAAGCTCCACGGTTGGGAAAGCCCTACAGTTCATGAGAAACCCAACTTGGGAAACTCAGACCCAGCTCTCCTGCCTTCCAGCCTAGATACCTCTGCCTCTCCATCCAAATCACAGAACATTTCAAATTAAAATTTTTCTTCCTGACTCCCTTCTTTGCTTAGAATATTAGCAGGAATGATTCATTATGAGTAAGTAGACGAAGAACTCTAATTACAGGGTTCTGTATGGGGACGGTTAATTACATAGTTACACGTGTGATTTATCAACCAGTTTTGATCGTTGACAATTCTCTTTAAAGAATTCTTTTCGCCTAAAAATTAAAATAATGCATTTTTTAAATCGGCTCTGGAACGCTTTGTTTTCATTCAAATAAAGAGCTGACTATTTCTTATAAGTGTCATGGCATCGAGGCAATTGGTCTAATCTCAGACAGGCATTCATTCCTGGCAGATTTCTTACAGTTCTGTCTGAGACTTCAGTGGCTTTCTCTAGAAACAACAATGTTTTCTGCACTAAGTCACAGAAACTCAGGAGGGAGCAACCTTTGAGAAACCCTAAACCTCTTTCTCTGCACTGTCTTCAGGGAGGAATCATTTCTAAATGCCACTCAAAGAATGATGCTGGCACAAATTTGGCTTTGCCTTGCAGCAAGTAGAGCTGAGGGGTCATTGAGCCAAAGCCACAGAAAATAATCAAAAATTCTTGTGTCACCAAGAGACAGGTCAAAATGAGAATCAAGGCCAATGTCCCCAAACACAAAGTCTGAGTAAGACTCAAGACTATATCTTGGGAAGAGAGTTCATTGAAGTAGGCCCATCAATACTCTCCGCCACTCTGTGTTCCCCAGGAGAGTCAGCCACTCCTTCCTCCTGGAGCCCAAGAGGGCTTATTTTGACCATCACTGAAACTTCTGCTGCCAGTCTATCAGGTACCCATAACAGTGAATATTGTTCAGAGAGGTTAAATGTTATGAAACCAGCCCAGCCTAGAAATGGTAGAACCAGGATTCAACTCCAAGTAGAATTTCATACATTAATTTGGGGGCTGGACTGATGGCTCAGCAGTTGAGACAAATGGCTGCTGTTGCAGAGAAGCCAGGTTTGACTCCCAGCACCCACATGGCGGATAACAACCATCCGTAACTCCAGTTCCAGGGAATCCAACATCCTCTTCTGAACTCCATGGGTATTGCATGGCATGAGTGCACTTACAACACATGCAGGCAATACACTCATACATAGAAAATAAAAATAAAACGTTTTAAAAATTTTGTTCATTAATGTAGTCAATAAATACTAATGTGGAGGCAGATAGATAATGGCTAAAATAAAATGATCCTCAATAGTGTAATGAGGGGAGCTGGAGTGACGGTTCAGCAGGTAAGAGCACTGGCTACTCTGACAGAGGGCCTGGGTCCCATTCCCAAATGGCAGCCTACAACCATCTACAATTCCAGTTCTAGAGGATGTGTTCCCCCCCTCTGGTCTCTGTAGACATTGCACATATGTGGTATACATATATACATGCAGGCAAAACATTCATGCGTATGAAAATAAACATGATTCTTTTAATTCTTCCATTTTAATTTAAAAATATTTTATCAATTCTTTGAGAATTTCATACTACATTTTTTGATAATATTCAAAAGTCCTCCCTCACCTAACCCTATCCTGCCATTCCTCCAACTTAATGTCCTTTATTATAAATAGGCCTTTAAGAAAAAATAAATGTTTTAAAAGTATAATGAGGGCCCGGGGGTGTAATGCAGGGGTAGAGTGCTTGCCTGCCATGCATAAAGCCCTAAGTTCGAGCCTCAGTAATGAGGGGGAAAACACACTGACGAACTGGCAAGGGGCTGTGGTTTTCTGGCTAAGGACGAGGCAGCTTATCCCGCAAAGCTTTGAAGCAGATAAAACATACAAGGCTGTGACTCATTCGGGCTTCCTTCTATTCCGGCCTCTCCTGGGTTCAGCTAGAGTCTCTGTTGGTACAAAGAGCACCTTACCTACCTTCCCTCCTTTGTGACAAGCTTCCTAAGGGAAGCGTGACTTACACTGCCTGTGTGGAGTTTCTTGTGACAGGAAGAAAACTGCCCTCAGCTGAGAGTCAATTTGGGATGACTGGATCCCTCTTCTCCGTGGAAGCCCATGCTAGAGCAGCCATGTTTCAGCATCCTTCAATGGGGACCATTTTTCAAAGGGTAGTAATTTAGTATCTGGTCCTAGAAGAGTTAGCTTACCTCCCTTCAGAGATGCCAAGCTGACTCCCTGCCAAGGTGATCGGAAAGGACACATGGTTCAGTGCAGCTTAACTCTTCTCTGCCTCTGTTGACCCTTCTGAGAGTCTGGGAACAGCAGTTCTTCATTCTTTGGGGATCACAGATTCTCTGAGACTCCTTTGAGAACCTGTGCTGGGGGACTATCTCCTCACTAACTTAGGTATAAAATTCCAGAGAAGTCATGGAAATCCTAAAATTCAAACCAAGGTTCTTAGTCCAAAGTGGCCTCTGAAGTTAGCTAGATCTGAGACTAAACTCTGGATTGATTCCCACCCCCCACAACTCCATTACCTTTGAGCCCTGTGCAGAAAAAAAAAAGCACCAACAATAACTAGCTTGCAGTACTGTCTGCATGAAAAGTGATTCTGTGTCATATCTGCTTATAGAAGATGCCAGTGAATGTTTGCTGAAGGGAAAACAGTGATGGCACCTGCTGCCCATGCTCAGGGACTCCCATTTCCTTGCTGTTCACAGTAACCAGCACTTCAGGCATCCCCACACAATCGTTGCTTGACTGTGGAAGCTGTCTGACAATCCTTTCTATCAGGGACTTCTAGTGATAGGACCCCCTCCTTCTACTCAGAGAGACTATGTTCAGACTCCACATGGCTCCAGCCTGAAGTCTCTTCCTGAATCTCATCCTAACCAAACTGTCACCAGAATCTTCCAGAAATCTACATTTAAGTTGTAACACATGTCACAGCATACAATATTAGGTGATCTGTGAAGTTTTTAACCATTTCTTTAGGGGAAATAAAAATGTCCACTTGCTTTATTGCATTTTCAATATAAGCCAAGCACTGACTAAGTAAATAGATCATTTTACATAACCTCTCAACAGCCTTAATGCAATGTAACACATAGATGTCTAAGAGTTTAGCCTCTCAAGTCGGCTTGAACATGACTCTGAGTCTACCACTTAGCTACTAGGCATAAGTCATTTCACTTCTGTGCCTTCCGGTGTCCTCCTCTATAGAGTGGGCATGAATTTAGAAATAGGTTATAGACATATTATGAAAAACAAAGGAGAATATATAGATTTCCAAATACATGTAATCGAATCATATTGTGTAGCCTTCTTTTGAAACAGGATCTCATATAGTCCAGGCTAGCATTGAACTTGCTATAGCTGAGGATGACCTTGAACTTCTGACCCTCCTGCCTCTACCTCCCGAGTGCTGGAATTGCAAGTGTATACAGCCACACTTGTTTTGTGCAGTCCTGGGGGTGGACCCCTGGGCTTTGTACATGCTCGGCAAGCACTCTACGAACTGAGCTACCTCCCCAGCCCTGAGATTTTTAAATTTACATATGAGTTATTTGTAATTCTAAATTATATATGTAGTAAGACACCCTGACTGGTGTCGGCCATGTGGCAAGTGCTCATAGCACAGGTGCATCTACTAATTTTGTTGTGTTATTCTACAGATGAGGAAGATTAATCAGGAAGCACCTAGCTCCATCAAACTGCCACTCTTCCAAATCTCTGTACACTGGATAGCTTGTGACTTCTTTCATGGTGTGAGTTATTGGTCTTCATTCACAGGCTCCAGAACCAGACTCCACTTTATACTGTTTGGTACTTAGAAAATTCTTCCTTCTCACCTAAGTTTATTTTCTAACCCTTGAATGCAGAGAAGACTTTATTCCTCAAAGGCAGAGCCTGGGCTGTCTAGGTCAGTGTATTTCCAGAACCTAGCAATGGTCACAGTACCTAGCACTGGGCAAGCAACTCTGACAAACAAAATTTAACTATTAGTTAAACTAAATTATAGTTCCAACCTGGCACCTCATTTGACCTTTATATTTACTGCCTTAAAATGCCAGTTGTCTTTTTAAATGAGCTTTAGAAGTCAATACCTATTGATAATGGTTCCATCATGTACCAGATATTTTGTCCAAGTTTGTTTCTTTGTTTTATGTTCTTTTTAATTTTATTTTTAATTATATGTAAATGTGTTTATATGTGGGTTTGTGCACTTGAATGCAGTGCCTGTGAAGGCCAAGAAGAGGGCATCAGATCACCTGGCATAGAAGTTACAGGCGGCTTTGAGCTGCCCAAAGTGGGTGATAGGAATTAAACTCAGGTCTTTGGCAAAGGCAGCAAGTGTTCTTGATGATTGAGCTACCTCTCCAAGCCCCAAGATTGTTTTTTGGTGTTTCCTCCACTTTATCTAGCATAATTCATGTTACTTAACAGAGTTCAGCATATACATGATCATTGGAAAATGGAATTATTCTTCTCCTCAGACCATGTGAGAGGGTAACTGCAGCACATCACCTCAGAAGAATTCTGGATAGCTGTGTCACTTCAAGTTCACAAGAAATGTAGGGGATAGAAAAACAAGTCAAATGATACCGAAGGGAAACTACCTTACCAATCCACTGTGAATTTCCTACCATAAGTGAGATGTCCTGGACTTCTCTAAACTCAGCATTGTGAAGGAAAAAAGAAATAAGATAATTCTATGTTTAAAAAAAATATGTAGGTGCTGGAGTGATGCTCAGCAGTTAAGAGCACTGGCTGCTCTTGTAGAGGACCCGGGTTAAATTCCCAGCATCCCACATGGCAGTTAACAACCATTCCTAACTCCAGTTCCAGGAGATAACATGCCCTCTTCTGACCTCCACAGGCATTGCATGACAGGGGTGCACTTACATACATGCAGGTGATATACTCAGCCACAAAAGATAAAAAATAATAAATAAAATACATTTTTAAATGTGAACTGGAAAGACGGCTCAATCAATAAAGTGCTTGTCATGCAAGCATGAGGACCTGAGTTCGATCCCCAGAAGCTGTGTTTAAAAAAGCTGGGTGTGGCCCAGCCCTAAGTGACACATCCATATTGGAACCTTTACACCTGAGGCTCATGGAACACAGCAGAGCAGAGGTCGAGAGATACTAATACCTCCCCAAACTCTCACCAGTGAAGCTTCCTCATACAGCACAGTGCGCTGCACGCAGAAGGCACAGCTGGCCTTTTGCAGAGTGTGTGTCCATGGATAGGACTCCTATATTAAACCCCACCTACCCTTTGGCTCAGGGGCCATTGTGGAAGAGGGAGCAGAAAGATTGTAAGCTCCAGGGTTGGTCCATGAACATAAGGAAACAGAGGTTTTCAGGTCACTGGGAACTTGCTCAGATGAACCTGCTAGACCAATGCTGACGCAGTCAGACAAAAACCCAGCATAGAACTAGAGAAATGGGCTGTAGGCCCCAACCTTAGCAGAAGAATGATTGACAACTGATTACTGCTAGGTGAGGGAGAATGCATCTTCTTTAAGGGAGTGACTCTAGGTAGACTTAATAGACTCCAGTGGATGAACTTGCACAGAAAGACATCTGGGTAAAAATGCTTGACCAGATAGGACTTAACATATGACAGAATCCATGAAATCTGCTGATGGTGGTGGGGCTACAGGAAAACCCAGATGGGAGAGGAGGTTTAAATTTGATTAAGATCTATAATATCAAGTGCACAAAAACTCAAGAAAAAAAATTTTTTTTAATCTGGAAGTGATCATGCCTCTGTCATCTCAGTAGTGAGGCTCAAGAGTGAAACATGATCTTCACAGTGGTACCTCAGGAGACAGAAAGACAAAGTTTAAGTTGCATCCTGTTCATGGGCACACTGATTCTTCATGCCTTGGATTCTGCTGAAATTGGCCTGTCTTGCTGAATTTCTCGTGTATGTATGTAAACAGGGGGATAAGATCCTGGGTTGACATGCCAACTACATCTCAAATCTAGGAGACACACATAATTTTTCTTTTTTATAAATTTTTGGGGCTCTCCTGCCAGTCAGTCTAGCCAAGTTGTTGAGCTTCAGGTTCAGTGAGAGACTCTGTCTCAAAACAGAAGGTGGGGCTGGGAGTGGTGGTACACAAAATTAGAAAGAAGGGAAGGAGGGAGAGAGGAAGGGAAGGAGAAAGGGAGGGAAGGAGGAAGGGAGAAAAATGGAGGATGAGTCGTGAAGTTCAATTCTGAAATAGCAGTAGTTCCAGAGAAAAGATCGCTCAATAAAAAAGGAAAGAGATTGCAACAGAAAATAAAGTGAAGATAAATTTCTAACAAAGTATATGGATCAACAAGTGCCAGTGCAATGGATGTGGAACAAAAGTCTAATCTAGTCCTTTCTCAGCTTCAGGCTCCACATCTAATTCCCTCTCTGGTGTCTGGGAGATGGTTTCAAACTTCCGTTTGGACCTAGTCTTGAGATCAGCACCGCCTCCTTCAGTCTGATATTAAAATGCTGGTTCTTTTCTCAGCAAGGTGCCTTGATGCCGCCTCTCTGCTGCCTTTGCACCAGGCTGACCCTCGCTAGCAGCAGCAACGCCACCACACTACATGGTCCCTTTATGGATGGACTCACCAACGGGCCTTTGCCAGGAATTCTTGTCCTGCCTCCCCTGGGATTCTCCCCACACTGCCAGAAAGATCTTTGAAAAGTTAGGCTATGATTCTATCATCTCCTTGGAAGGACTCTTCAGTGGCTCTTCATCCAGCTTCATAGCAAATTCTGGCGCTCCAGATCCTGTCACACACCTGCCACACACACTGCCCTGGCGCTCTAGATCCTGCCACACACCTGCCACACACACTGCCCTGGCGCTCTAGATCCTGCCACACACCTGCCACACACACTGCCCTGGCGCTCTAGATCCTGCCACACACCTGCCACACACACTGCCCTGGTGCTCTAGATCCTGCCACACACCTGCTGCTCAGCCCAGTCTTCGCTTTCAGGCTTCTTACACGCTAGGTCCTCAGGACTTCCGCCTCTCTTCTACCTCCCTTCCATATGATTTCATTCAAGTTGGCTTCCCTAAGAAGTCAAGAGATGAACATGCAGGAAGTTTATTAGGAATGTTTCGAGTTCAGCCAGGGTGGAGGGAAAGGAAAGAAACAGGATTGGATAGAGGGAGAAGTCAAACTTCACTGGAACAGAAACCTCTCAACAGAAACTCTGTCAACAGTTTGGGGAATGTGGACAACAGAATGAGCCTGAAAGACTATTAAAAGTTGGGGTATAAGATCCCAGGCTATCCCTCATGTCTGTTCATCTTTGGAGACCCCTCAGACATGGAGCATGATTTGGCAAGATGGCTCTCTGCAGTTGAGGTAATCAATCCCAGAGGGTGGACAGCTAAGTCCTGCAGCTCAGGTCTGTCCTTCCACTCACTTGCAGTTGACCCACCATTTGGGTTAAAAATGCTGTGCTCACTAATGTGTATGGAATCCATTCTAAATGCTGGGAGAGTAAAATTATTATGACCGGATCAACCAACTGCCTCCTTAAGAAAGAACTTTTAGATGAATTCTCTCCTTCATTCAACAGAAGAGTAAACTGAGGCCAAAAGAGTGTCTCAGAGCTTCAGCTACCACCCTGGCACAGCTAGTATTTGAATGAAGGCTTTGTAGGAGGCTTTTACTAGACACTTTACCTGCCTTAGCCAATCACACACACATGACAGCGCTGAGCAATAGGAATCATTGTTATTTTTATTTGGCATGCACAGAAAGAGGCTTAGAATAGCCAGCTGAACACTTCATCTGAGATTCTGCTATTAAGTTGTAGATCTGAGATTTGAACCCAGGTCACTGTGACTCCAAAGCTTACAAATAGTAACCACTAACTCAGATTGCTTTTCCACTGTGTAACAAGTCAGAATCTTCAGCCCTGCAACATACTAAGCAATATGTGTGCTCATGAGTCCATATTCCCCGTATTGAAAATTTTTCATGTGAAGTTTTATATGAAGAACTTCTTATATTAAAACTGTATATATATGCAATGTGATTTGTTTCTAAGAATTGATACAACACTACCACACAGAAAACAATACTTTGTTTTCAGGGCAAGAAGAAGGACTGGGATAGAGCTCAGGGCTGGAAAGTTTGCCTTGTGCTCATGACTCCCTGGGTTTAAAGTCCTTGCCTCTCAAGTGACTCCACAACAGTGTGAGAGGAAAAGCCAGTGTGCTTCTTCAGGCTTTCTGTCCTGGTGTCCCACAGTCCTGGGCTCCCTCCAACAAACCTAATAGGCTCCTTTCTTCTCTCTGTGCCACCAGACCTGGAAGAGAGCAATGGCCTGTTCAGCAAGGTGGTCTAAGCGGGGCCGATAAAACACTGTCCCAGAGAACTTAGAGACGGCAGAGGCAACTTCTCTTTCGTCTCCTGCTCCATCAACGTGACACATATTCAAGCAAAAACATTGTGAAGTATAAAGATTTCCCTGTGTAAAAATGGTGTTAAATTACAATGTGTGGTGCAAGAAACTCTACACCGGGTCATGAAAAGGGGATTAATCTGTTTAATAAACATCCATTGTATTTCTACCAGACTTCAGCCCCTGGACCACATGCTGGAGACTGCTGGGGAGTTGGGGAGTTTGTCGTTTAGTGTAGTGGCTCTCAAATGTTAGTGTGGGTAACGCTGCCTTTAGAAACTTGTTAAAAATGTACAACCCAAGCTAGGCAAATGGCTCAGTGGGTAAAGAGCTTGCCATATAATCTCTAGCACTCAAGTGTAGCCACAAAGGCCTGTATCCTAGTACTGTGGGAGAGAGACAGAAGACTCCCTGGGCCCCCTGGTCTGCTAGTCTTCCTGAATCAGTAAGCCTCAGGTTCAGTGTGGCATGAAAAGTAATGGTTGAGGGAGCTGGAGAGATGGCTCAGTGGTCAAGAGCACTGACTGCACTTTCAGAGGTCCCAGGTTTGATTCCCAGCACCCACATGACAGCTAATACCATCTTTAACTCCAGTTCCAGGGATCTGACATCTTCTTCTGACCTGTGCTGTCACTGCACAACACAGACATGTAGACAATACACTCCTCCCCATGAAAAATAAGGTAAATGAAAGTTTTAAAAAGGTAAGGTAGAGCGCGAGAGGGGCAAACTGCCTGCATCAACCTCTGACCTCCACATGCATGCACACACATGAGCACATCACACACACACACACACACACACACACATACACAGCACAACCCCAGAACCCACAATCCCTCAGATAAGACTTGGACTATGAAATCTACATTATAACCAGTTTCCATGGTAATTCTGATACAGCTGGTCTTTCTTGAAGTTGGAAAACCTTGACCTGGTAAGTTCTTAAGATCTGATCAGCTGTGTAATCAAATCACTTAAATTCAGGATGCCAGAGAACTGGAAGAAGTACGTGACTTGAAAGCCCTTCGGAGAACCTTCAGGAGATTTCTTGGAAAGGCTTCTATGGACTTACAGCATGATAGGACAGAAGAGATTTCCAGTCAGGAAAAAGACACTGTCAGCAAGTGACTTAAAGAAGCAGAGCAACAGGACTTCATTGGAATGTGTGTGTGTGTGTGTGTGTGTGTGTGTGTGTGTGTGCGTGCGTGTGTAAAACAATCCATCACATTTGTATACTCAAGCTTCATGTACTTTACCATAAAGGCATTCGCCATGTGGAGGTCATACTGTAACTTTTTTTTTTTTAATTAAGGAAATATAAGACCAAAGAAGTTTGAGCAAGTCAAGGAACAAGCTGGAATCCTGACAGAAAAGAAAACAGGAATAAGAGAGAAACTCAGACCCCTTCATCAAGAAAGCCTCAGCAACTAAAGAGAGATGGATACGGAAGTGTGCAGGTGTGTGCATGGCTGAAAGAATTCTGGGGATGAGAGAAAGAGAGAGGAAGGAAGGAGGGAAAGCGGGAGGGAGGGAAGAAGCGGGTCCCTTTAATCCCAGCACTCGAGAGGCAGAGGCAGGCGGACCTCCGTGACATCAAGGCCAGCATGGTCTACACAGTGAGTTCCAGGCCAGTTGGGGCTGCAAGAAGACCCTATCTCAACAAAACAAAACAAAACAAAACAACCCCCCAACAAAAAGAGGAAAAGAGGGACGGGAGGGAAGGGGAGAAAGAGACCAGCAGAGGAGGGCTGGCCCTGGGGAGGTCAGAAGCTGCTGGTTCTGAGCAAGGCATTTCAAGACCCAACACTGTATTTGAATCTTTAAATGGGACTGGTTCTGCAAAATTCACCATTAGGAATAAAAGAATAGTGTGTGTGAAATGCTATTTGTAAACCTTAAAGAGCTGCCAAATGCTGTTCAGAAGGAAACAGAAGCTCTGACTCAGGGTTAGGCTCAATGCAAGAATGAACAGAAACCAGGCCTGGTGGGACACACCTTTAGTCCTACAACTCAGAGACAGGTAGATATCTATGACACTGGGGCCAGCCTGGTCTACAAAACAAATTCCAGGGCAGTGGGGGCTACAGAGAGACCCTATCTCAACAAAACAAAACAAAAAAAGAGGAACTGGAACATGTATCTCAGCACTATGCCCTAAGTCCCTAAGGACCTGCCTAGCTCCTGTCTTCCCAAATCTGACCACCAAACCTACAGTGGGTTGCAGGAAGTCTTTCTTTTCTTTCCTTTTCTGTTCTGCAACTCTGGATGCTGCTTTGTGCAGGCCTGAGAACGACAGTCCTCTTAGCACCCCCATCCCAGCTGTTCTTCAGACTCCCAGGAGCCCTCCCACCTTCTCAGAAGCAGAGCCAGCTGTTGTCACAGAAGCCACCTGCCTCTGCCCTGGCCTATGAATCTCCAGTTCCAGAGGTCTCCAGAAAGCAAAGCAGCTTGCTGGAGACACTTGCAGAAGGAAAGCAAACAAGACAAGCAGTAAAATTAAATGGATTATCTCCAAATGTTTTTTTAATTAAAATTGTGGTTCTTTTTAGGGACAGAAGAGGCCTTTAAGAACAATTGCACTCCCTGAGTGGCAGGCACCAAGCTCAGCAGCTAAGCCTGGAGCCCGGAGGGAAGGGACTGAGAGGGAGAGGGGATGGGTTAGGGTACTCTCCCTTCTAGGGAGAAAGCCAAAGTGGGATGTCCCAGAGCTGGAAGGGATCTGCCTGGTAACCTTGCTGGAGAAGAGGCCAAGCCTGTTGGGGACCCTGAAGCTGTGATCTTGTATTTTCTTTTGTTCTATAAGATTATGCTACCTTCTCCTTCCTCTGCTTACCCCTGGAGGGCCCCAGCCACCGGCTTTGACAATACAGCCAGAGCCATGGACAGCCTAGGTTTGGGGCAGCCAGAGTAGAAGAAAGATGGGATCCAGAAGAGAGAGAGAGAGAGAGAGAGAGAGAGAGAGAGAGAGAGAGAGAGAGAGAGAGAACTTCACAGAAATAACAGAAATAACGTGTGGGCTGCTCTGAGGACAGCAAAACCAGACGAGGACCCAAACCCACAGTGCCCCAACCAGTTTTAAGGATTCTGCTGTCCACACTGACTCCCCATCCTCACCTTTGGATGCTGCTAACTGGGAGAACAGACACAACCTATGAATTAGGGTCCAGGGGTTATGCCATTGCCAAGTAACTGCTGGTCCAGTAACTGCTGGTCCAGTAACAGCACCACCTCCCTGTGGGGATGCCACCATGTGGACCCACCACTGAGCCACCATGTCCACCAGACAACATCGTCCTGGGCCGTTCCTAGCTCCCTAGAAGCCCTGACTGTAATGTCTCCAGCATCTCCACCCCTTGCCACAGCCTATGTGCCCTGGAAACAGGAAGGAGAGGTCCTTTTTTTTTTTTTTTCTTTGAAGGGATTAATATCTGGTTTATTTTCTGTTACCCTCCAAGTTTCTCTTTGGCAGCAGAGAGGTTTAGTTCTAAGTCATAAGAAATGAAAACTTTGGCTGTCCGGGACCCCGGCACAAATCTCAAACGTAGATGCCGCTGAAGAACTCTAGAAATGGAGAGAGCATTAGGTGACAGGATTACATCACATCGTATGGAGACAAGTTCCTAAGTTAAGAATAGTGTGTAGGACAGAGGGGAAGGGGGAACACATAATTCAGACAAACAAATGGAAAACAAGACACTCAGGAACATGGATCAGTCATCCTTCCCCTTGGCTTCTCCAGCGACCAAAATCCTCCCCAGAGCTCACTCCCAGAGCTCAGGGTGTCAGGCCCAGGCCCATCCTTCCCACTGCCACCCTCTCTACCTGGAGACTCCCCTCTCATTGACTTCTCTGCTGAGTTTTTCTTCTTTCTTCGATTTTTTTTCCTTTGGTGTGCTTTTTAAAAAATTCTTCAAATACAGGACAAAAATACACCTCATTTATCATCATAGATATATATTTCACTCTCACCACATAAATACAAAAACATCCAAATATCCAAAACATCCAGAACAAAGTTAGTAGCCAGGATTCAGTGACATCTCCCCACGTTTGAATCGCTCATTTTTTTCTTCACTATTTGCCTAAAAAAAAAAAAAAAGGAAAGAAAGAAAGAAAAGAAAAATAAAGAAACGAAATGAGAAAAGTGAAAAGAGAAAAAGGAAAAAAACTTCCGACGTAAATAATTTACAATAAAGTTACTATTTCTTTTTATGTTTTGCACTCGCTTAGGATGGATGAATACATTCTAGACACTGCGGTACATAGAGCTCTGGGTCTGTGGTTTTGGTTAAAATGAAGGTGGCGGTGGTTGTGGGGGCTGAGGTCGCACCCCCGTGGTGGTGAGGGTTCTAACTGACACCCTGGGGTTGAGAAGGGAGAGAAGGTGCGCTGGCCACTCAGGGGCCCATTGGCACCAAGAGACTAGGAATCCGGAAGGTCAGACCCCCAGGCACCCCAATCTGTCCTTTGGAAAAACAAACGGCACGTAAATACAGGCGCTTCCTATGAGCTGAAAAGGCTTTATGAATTTGAGAGTTTGGGAGAGGAAACAGCGGGTGTTGGTTTACTTCCAAACCCCGCAATTCTGCCTTAGCCTTGCAAGGGGGAACATTGGTCCGGTGGGGCCAATCGCCCTGTAGGAGCGAATCCCACCGGACGCCCAGCCCTCCCTGGAGAAGCTCGGTCACCACCCTGAACAGCCCTAAAAAAATATTCTGAATTTACTTTCCTTTGCTTTTCCTCTTTAAGTTCTGACCTATAGTCACAACACCCAAAATTTTAATTTTGCAGGCGCCATGGCCTGTTCTCTGGTCTGGCCTGAATTTTCTTACACCTTGCAAACTAAATTATAAGTATTCGAAGACGGGTTACACTTCATCTGGTTTTATGAAGCAGTTACTGTTGCTTTATTGCTGTCAGATCAAATTTATTACCACCTTTGCCTAACAGGACGTTTGGTTCATCTTTTCTCAGGGTCGGGAGGCTAGGTTTAGAGTTTCCCTAAGGGGTATAAAGCTGAGCCGGATCGGTCCAGGCTGGAAACTAAATGTGCACCAACCGTCCTGAGAGATCTGCAAAATGGGGCCAGGGATTCCCCAAAGCCCTGGTTTCTCTGGCAAGAGGAAAGAATACCCTTTTTGGTCTAAAGAAACCTAAAAAGCTTTTTCAGTTCCCCCCTCCCTTGGCGGGCGGGGGATGCGCATGTAGCTTTCCTCTTTCAAATAATCCTCTGAATCAAGCCTTAGAGCCCCGGATCTAGAGCCAATGTCCTGTGGTCAGGACTTAGAGTCAGTCTGTTCCCTCTGGGGCTGGCTGGCTTGGACAGGGGCACCAGGTTGGCTATTTCGGGCATTTCTCCCCTCCCCAATTCTTTGGATCGTTCCTGGATTCAGAAAGAAGTTGGGGTTGGAGGAAAGGTAGAGGAAAAAGAACAAAACGACCCAAGTGAGATGAAGTTGTTAGCAGAGCCTGCTGGGGGAAGGAGGGCCGCCAGGCCTAGGGCGAGCCGGGAGGCCAGCGCAGGAGCCCTGGGCGCCTAACGCGCGCGAGTCCATAAATACCACCACAATAGATACTATAAATATAAATACAGGGAAACACTTAAGATCAGTCCAGCGCTTTTTTCTCGGCCCCTTCTTTATTGTTGGTCCGGGAGTAAGGCTCGAAGGCCGAGGAGCTCAGGTACCGGGCGGAGAGTTCTTGCAAATTCCCGGCTAGCGAACCAGCCATTGTCAACGGGGCGGAGGACAGGCGGCTGGCGACAGAGCCCAGCAGCGAGGGCACCGGCAGGCTGAAGAGGCCGTGGCCGGCGGCCGGCGCTCCCGCGTGCAGTCCCCCGGGCCCCGCGGGCCCCGGGCCCGGAGCGCTGCCCACGGCCGGCGGGTGCTGAGACGCGGCGCCTGCGGGGCCCGGGGCGGCGGCGGCGGCGGCGGCGGCCGAGCCCGCGGCGGCGCCCGCACCCAGGGCGGGGAGGCTGGGCCCGCGCAACGCCGAGCCGAGGGCGCCGGTGGCACAGGGCGGCAGCAGGGCGGGCAGGCCGGGCGGCGACAGCAGGCGGCCCTGCTCCAGCAGCCGCAGCACGCTGCACGTGGCGGCCGTCTCCGACACCACCGAGCGCAGCTCCGAGTCCTTGCCCTGGTCCTTCTTCTGCTTGGTACGCCGGTTCTGGAACCAGACCTTCACCTGCGCGCGGGGACGGCGGGGAAGGGGGGAGAGAGAGGCCGGAAAGAAGAGCGTCAAAGGGAGCGGGCCGCGGGGCGCCTGGCCTGCCGGGGCCTTGCCAACCCCAGCCCCGCCCCAGAACGCAGCATCTCGGAATCCCGGCTCCAAAGCTGCCGGGAGGCCGGAGCCACCACGAGGGGGACACCACGCCGCTAGGCCGCGCTTCCGGGTCGTGCAGGCCCAGGCCCGCACGGGTTACAAAACAAATAAAAATGTCCACAACGCTAACTCGAAGGAGGCAGATGGATTTCACTTGTGCTGTGGCGCTACCCACAGCGGGATCTGGGATTCACAGATGCGTGAATCCGCTGGGCTTGGGAGCCCAAGATCTGAGGGATGCTGTGCAGGAAGCCGGGATGCTGTGGAACAGCGTTTCTTAGCCTTCCTAGACCCAGATTCCTGTCCCAGTGAGTTCAAATTTAGCCCCAGAAGACCTATGCCTGTTGAGGCCTCCAAGGCACTGTTGGCTGCATGTTGGGTTAAGGACTGATTATGACCCAGCTGTAGACAGGGTATGTAACTATAAAAAGGAATAATTTGTACAGGCCAAGCTTTCTCCACCTCTTTTCACCTCTAGTTGGATTGGAGGGTCTGAACTATTAATTTATCACTCCCTCTGTTCTCCATCTTGAACTTTGGAATTATGGGAGGAAGAGGGGCGCTGGGATAGACTAAATATGCTCCAATCTCCTCCTCTCTCTCTGCTGCCCCTTTTCCTTCTGCCCCTTTTCTGGCCTAGAAAGGAGGTTAGTGGCTCTAGGGAAAAGCCATTCTATTTAAATTCTGAAAACTAAAAGGGTTAATAGAGACAACAAGAAAAACTACTATGCCAGTTCAGAGTCAGGTTTTCCCATCTGTTCTGTCCTCAGTCCTTAGCATTTAGTCCAGAATTCAGGCCTAAAAATGGCTGGTCCTAAGAAAGAGAACAGCCAAGTTGATAGCATAACCTGGCCAGCCCCAAACAGGGCAAAAACGATCAGGCCTATAGTGATTCTGGGCCCACAACTCACATGGTCAGCTTTGAGGGAAAGTATGGACTTAATATTAAGGAGAAGATCTAACACGCAAAAGACACAATGGTGGTCTCACTTCCAGGCCTCCACATCTGCGGCTCATAGGGTATGTCTTACCACTGGCACAAGGGACAGGCCTCTTGGGATCCCAGAGTGGTGCTCTGGGATGGATTTTTTTTTTTTTAAAGTCAGGCAGTCAGATTTGAACAGTCAAGTGTCTAATCCTACTTCCTGCAGAATGGATCTCAGTGCTTGGGTAAAGCTAGGATCCCCAAAGGAAGATGTTAATGGGAAAGTGGCCAATGTAGGGTGCCCCCAAACAGACAAAAAAAAAAAAAAATCACAAGCATTTTATAAAGCCATCCAAAAAGTCTTAAGTCTGAGAACTAATAAGATTTAGAAAAGGACAGGATGTGTGGTCCCGAGGATCAAGTCAAGGGGTCCAGAGCATAGACCGTGGAAATTTTGAGGATGGGGGCAGCGTGACAGTTTAAGGAAAGGAAAAAAGACTTAGATCTGTTTTCCCCATCCGTTCCATCTTCTTTACCTCCTCTATGAGGCTTGGTCCAAAGCCGGGTTAGACAGTGAGAAAAGGCAGGCTAGGGGTTCTGGGGAGAGGGAGCTTGGTGTAACACCATGAGCAGGCTGGCCGCTTGGTACCTGCGTCTCGGAGAGGTTCAGCTGCCGGGCCAACTCGGTCCTCTCCCGGCCCACCACGTACTGGCAGCGCTGGAACTCCATCTCCAGCCGGTAGAGCTGCTCCGCCGTGAAGGACGTGCGTGTCCTCTTGGGCCGGTCCAGATCCAAGCCCTTAGGCAGGATGATCTCTCGGATGGACCCCTTGGCATCTAAGGAAGGGGAGATGTCAGCCACCAAAACCCTCTGGTTTCCTCCGCCTCCTTAGCCCGAGCTAGCTCAAGGGACAGGTCTCCAGCAGGCTGCGGCGGGTGGTGGGGGTGCCCTCGGCCGGGAAGCAAGACGTTATGGGAATATGTGGGTAAAAGGGCTAACTTCCTACGACTGACAGGAGGAGAAAACATACTTTGTCTTTGTAGAGCCCTGAAGGCACCGGAGAAGAAGAAGAAGAAAAAAAAAATCAATTCCAAATAGCTGGATGTTCTTTCTGGCCTAGGGGGCCTCGGCTGCCAGATTCCAGTTCCGAGTAGCCACAGGGCTCCCTGATGGGTCTGCTCGGCTCCAGCGGGGCCCGGGGCAGTGGAGCAGCGGGCACTCCAGCGGTCCCCACCCCCACCCCGGGGCAGCGGCTCTCGGGTGCCAGGCAGCGGAAGGAGGAGGGACCGAATCCCGGCCCGCAGGGCCTGGCTATCTGCTGGCGGGGGCGGCGCCGGCCAGAGCCGAACCTCACGGCCACCAATGCCCGGGAGGAGCGCGTTGCGAGCGAGGCCGAGCCCAGCAGGGAGGAGGGATCCGCGGCTCCGCGATCCCTGCTCAGCCGCTTCTCCCGGCCGCCGCAGCCAGGCCTGGAGCGCAGGCACCAGGGCCCGCAGCCTCGCGCGGTAACTGGCCCGGCGGTGGCTGGCGGTCCGCGGCTGCTCTTTGGCGCCGCGGGCTTCCTCGGGTGCGCTCTGCCCTCCAGGGCACTGATGCCCGCGGGCCGGCTCTCCAGCAGGTCCTCCATCCCGTAGGGCGCGCACACGTCCTCCCAAAGGTGCCGGGTCCGAGGCCGCAGCCTGGTGGCCTTCGGGGTCCGCGCAGTGCCTGGGTTCCCTCCTGCAGCCGGGCCTCAGGGGCCCCTCGGATGGAGGGCCAAGGCCCCTGGGGAAGGCGTCCGAGGGAACCCCGGGCTCTAGTCCCCAGCGGCTGTTCAGAGCCGGGGAGGCGAGGGCCAGCAACTTTCTCCCAAGTCTCCGCCGGCCCCGGGCGGTGGCGGAGCGCAGCTGGGGCCCAGGATCGCCCCAAAGAACGCTCCCCCAAACCCTGCCCATCCCTACCTCGGACCAGGATCCGGCGGCAATAATCCGGGTCCGCTGCGGAATTGGATTTACTTTTGTTACAATCTTCCGCAGCGCCAGACGCCGCAAAGGCGCCCTGCGGCTCCTTGAGGAAGGCGGCCGGAAGGTTCCCCTCGGCGCCCTTGATCTCCCGGCTCTCCTTATGCGCGCTCTTGGAGACTCGGGCGGCCTCGGTGTCCGAGTGGCACCGGACGTCCATTTTGTCTGGTTTCCCGAACATGGGCAAAAACAACACAGAAAAGAAGGGAGGGGGAAAAGGAGAAAGAAAAAAAAAAGAAAGAAAGAAAAAGAGGCAAATGGGTTCAAACCCTACGACGCAGCCCCTAAGCTCAGTCGCCGGCAAGAATGAATGTCCCCGCGGGGTGGCTTCGGCGGCTGCCGGCGGGTCAGGGCGCTGGAGAGTGGCGCGCTCGGAGACAAGCGGCGGGTCTGGTCCAGGATCCCGGTGGAGCAGCGGCGAGACCGCCTTGTCAGCGCCCGCGTCCTCTGAGCACGTCCAGTGTCCCCAGCCTGGTGATCAGGTAGCGTACAGCGCAACTCCGAAATGCAGCGGCTCCCGCCTGTTACTGAGACCGGCGTGTTGTAGTTGTCCGACACCCGGGGGGACGCGCACTCGCTGTTGCAATTGATTACGGGTAATTTCGCAGCCCCCACGTTTCGGTTACCTCATGAATACACTAAATTGTTTGGATAATATATCAGATCGTAATGGATGGTTTCTGTCCTTGTCCCCAATCAAGTAGGGGTTTAGCCAGTGAATAAACGGAAATGATTGGTCTTGCTTTCAGGAAACACAATCAAAGACCTACACTTCCAGAAAAACTTTTGACAAGATTCATCCTGAATTGTTAGCACCATTAGCAGGCATTATTAACTTTCTCTTCGCCTTTGACCCTCCTGCTCACATTCTGGCTAGAGGGGGTTTCTCCACGCTCGCCAGATAGAGCTGAGTGAGGGGGGGGAGGGGGCAAAGGCCCCTCACACTCCCTGTAGCAGAAGAAAGCAGTTGCCTCTGGGTGCGGAGGAAGGGGGGGAGAAAAAGTTTCCCCCAAAGTCTCTCCCCCACACTCCAAAAAAACCAGGCTTTCTCCCCAAGCAAGTCCTTAACACACCTCGTCGCCGACAGCCATCTTAAACCGCCACCCTCTTCATTTAGTCCCAGTTGGGTTTTTTTTTTTCCATGCCTGCACCTCCAGCGGCCCTGAGCAGCCCATTCAAAGGGCAGCTTTGTACTCAGAGTCCAGCAGGAGGAGAGAGAGAGAGAGAGAGAGAGAGAGAGAGAGAGAGAGAGAGAGAGAGAGAGAGAGAGAGAGAGAGAGAGAGAGAGAGGAAAGAGAGAGAGAGAGAGAGAGAGAGAGAGAGATCTGCTTAAAAAAAAGTTTCCCCTAGCTATTTCATTGTCTCTGCTACAATATCTTTGAGAAAAGCAACAGCCAGTAATCCAATAAGAGCATTGATTAGGCTACAATGATTCAATTCAAGCGCATGGCCTTGTGCAAGGAGCATGCTCCAGCCCCTCTCGTCACCTTGCCGGGGCAGAAGCCCTCTCCACGCCGCTCGCCCCATTCATTCCTTTATGGGAAATGCGGAGCAAAAGGAGTGAAAGATGGCAATTATCTAATTGGACTATTAACAAACAGTCCTCTGAGTGCGGCGGTCTGGCGTGGCTCCTGGGCGGGGGAAGGGCCGTGTTCCCGGCCCTCATTCACAAAGAGTGCAGGGGCCGCGGAGGAAAGGGGGTTTTTAAAAGGGAGTGGGGAGGGGGAGAGAGGAGAGGAGAGGTGGGAGGTTTGGCTGAGAATTTTTCCACACAATTCCAAGAATGGGGCGGAGGCGGGCGGGGGAGGGGCGGGGGTCGCCGGGGAGGGTGGGAGGCTGGGAGCCAGTGGGGAGGGCGGCGAGTGTGTGTGGCGGGCCCCGAGGGGCTCCGCGCTGCCCGCCCGCACCACCGTCCCGGCTGCCACCTCCCGGTCTGCGCCGCGGTCCCTTCGGCCACCGAACGCCGGGGCTGGAGGGGGCGGGCCCGGCCAGGTCCACCGCACTCCCGACCCCGCCGCCTCCGGCCCCCTCGGGGCGCCAGCGCTGGGTCCGGTTCCGCTGGCCTCCGTCGCCCCACCGGCAGACCTCGGAGCTTTGACTTGTATTATTGGGGACACTTGAGGGGCTTGTATTGAGTGCTGTCCACTGGGCGGCGAATCTCCCTGGCCTCCTCCACCCCCGCAGATCCAGGGCCCAAGGATCTAGATTGCCCCCCGTCCCGGTAACCCCCAGGCCCGACGCCTTCCCGGTGGCAAGAGCCTGCGACATCGGGGGTCGCGGGTGTGCAGGTAGAGCAGAGCGGGGAAAGGGTCCCTGCCGCAGCCGGGTTCTGAAGACCTGGAGTGGGATTTAGACAAAATTCAACCAACTTTCCGCCTACTTCCCGCAACGCTCCTGCGCCCAGACTGGTTCCTCAAAGCCCCAAAGCCACCGTTCCCGGGAGGGCCAACCTCTCTCCTTTGAACTCTCCCCGGGGGTTTGGAGCCCCATGACCACGTCCCTAAAGGAGGGGCCCTGGGATTAGGATGCTCTAGATAGGAACCTTGTTTCCTGAAGAGATCGGCCTGGAGCACTCCTGGGGGTGCAAGTCCAGAATTCCAACCCCTGGACCCGTCCCCGACACCCGGCAGCTTGTGAAGCAGGATCTCCTGCTTAGAAGCACTCGGAGCAGCATAGAGACCCCAGCTACAGCCTAGACAAAACAGGGCTACCTTAGACGGTTCCAGGTCTCTGGCAGCACCGGGTTCCGCGGCCTCGTAGCCCACGGGGTACTCACCCAGGCAGGCGCTAGCAGCGCTGGATCAAAGACCTGGAGGAAAGTCTTTTTAAAAATAAAACTGGCCAACTCGTCACTTCTTTCAGATTTCTGGAGAGAGGTTCCTGTCCCTTGACTCCTTCTCAGGGACAAACGGCATATTTTGTCACACGTAAAAACACGAGGTTTTTTGTTTTTGTGGGGTTGGTTTTTTGCTTTTTTGCTTTGTTGGTTGTTTGCTCGGTTGTTTTTTTTCTTTTGAGCACTCATATTTAATATATAAATTCATTTTTTTCTTGTTTTTGTTTTTGTTTTTTTTGAGACAAGGTTTTCCTGTAGACCCACTGCCTGCAATTTGCTCACAGAGATCCCACTGCCTCTGCCTCCTGAGCTCCGGGATTAAAGGTGAGCGCAGCCCTTTAATCTGTTTAGTCCCTTCCTCCCGGAAGGCAGCAACTTCCCAGTTGAGGGCCAAATGAATGGTGTCTGGGGCATTCTATAGCTTTACCAAATCAGGTTAGTGCTGACCTGGGGGTGGGGGATATTGCCCTCCTCACTAATTACTCGGGGTTCTGGCCTAGCTTTAGTTCCCAACCTGTCCCTGCTTTGAGTCTCCCTGAATTTCCAAGGGATGGTAGGTGGATGGTGTGCTCAGGGAGACACACAGCTAAGACCTTAATGTTGAAAACTTCTGGATATTTGGCCTCTGTTTTCATCACTTGCTCAAACGGCATGGAATAGCGCAGGAAACACTATCGTGCTGTTTCTTTCTAGCTAGGAGTGTTTCTTGGGAGCTCGCTGTACTTCTACACCCAACTGATTTGGGGGTGAGTAAACTTCAGTTTCCTCGACCTCAAACATGCCTGGTAGAGTCCAGGAATTCACATTTCCAGCTGGCGCGGGGGGGCGGGGGGGGCGGGGTAAGGAGCACTTTTTCTACTCATTTAGTTGGAAAACTGTACCTTTTTTAAGTTGGGAAACTCTCTAAATTCTGGGGGCAGAGAAACCCCATCCCCATTATCACAGCTTACTGGATATACAAATAATTGCCCAAAAGATACAGGATTACCTGGATCCTGATGAATCAGGCCTTTGCCAAGTGCCTGGAGATATCAGGACCCCCAGGACTCAGGAGGTTCCTTACATGCATAGACTGCCTTCTTCAAGGACAAACCAGTTAACTAAGGGAACTCAGGAGCCTTGGTCCTGGCTCCAGGTTGGCAGCACAAACGGGACTGTTGACAGATGCCATCTAGGCTCCAAGCCCTCGAAATAACCACATTAAAATTTAAAAATAAGTCCATCACTACATTTTGCTTTTTGTTATGCATAGTGTTCTCCCCCACCTCTCTCTCTCTCTCTCTCTCTCTCTCTCTCTCTCTCTCTCTCTCTCTCTCTCTCTGACTGGATTAAAATTCTGTGGGCATCCATCCAGAAAAACCATGACAGGTTTCTGAGAGGACACAGTGGAGGACGGAAGCCCTGAAAAGCAGCTGCCGCTCCCAGCCAGACCAAAGCTGTGTGTCCACTGGCAAAAGAAAGAAGGGAACTCACTCAATTATTTGGATAATCTGAGACAAGCTTGTGCTGCTCTGCGCACATGAGGACACAGGGCTGCTCCAGGTGAAAGTGTTTTATTCCCCTGACTACATTTGCCCCCCCTCCAGTGCCCTTCCTGCCCCCACACGTCTGTCTGCAGGTGCAGAGAGACCCAGAATAGAACTGTGGAGCTGGAAGGATTTTTAGAGATCATCTATTCCATAACCTTCATCTGACTTGACAGATGAGGAAAATGAGCCTGGAAAGACAAAGCAACTTGTTAAGGATTAGACAACTAGTTAGTGGGGGCCTCTGGGCTACAATCCTGGTCTCCTGACTCAAAGCTGCACTCCCGCCTCTACCCAGGCTCCCCAGAGTTGGAAAGAGAATGTACTCTTTGGAACTGGGTGAAATGGTGCCATCGAAATGAATCCAACCACGATCTGAGCCTTAGAGATACTTTCTCATCGGTGCTATGCCCACTTGCTTTCCTTCAGAGCACCAGAATGCAGGGCTCAAGATGGTACAGAGCACTGCCCTCTGTCATTCCCCTTTTTTTATTTCAGGAAGAAGCAGGAGGTGAGATTTGCTGGTAGAAAACCCAAGAGCTTGTAGACGATGAATGGGACAGCATAACTTACCCAGACAGCTGGAGAGATGTGTTAGAAGTTAAGAGGGCTTGCTGCTCTTCCAGAGGACCCAGGATCAGTTTTCAACGCCCCATCCCAGGTGGCTTAAAACTACTCATAACTCCAGTTCCATGGGTTCTGACCTTCTCTGGCCTCCAAGGGTACCTGCACATATGTGTTGCATAGAAACTTGGGCAAGTATAGACACACACACACACACACACAACAACAACACATATAAAAATAAGCAAAACTTGTTATAGAATTGCTTCAGAGATGAGACAAGCAGAAATGAAGCCTTTCTATGAGCGGATCAGAGTGCTGGATATCATGACTAATTAAAAACAAGGATAAATGGCATTGGTACAGACTTTCCTCTGCCATTAAAGTTGCTAGTGATGGTGAATTCAATCTATGTCATTGTTAATGTCCCCATCTTGCAGAAAGCAGTTGGGGCAAGTGATTGAAATGTGAGCTAATGCTGAGCATCTGAAATAGAGAATGTGGTCATGCTTTATTTCAGGTGTATCTGAGCCACTTCAGCTACAGGACTAGCCAATGTGCAGAGAATCAAATTCTGGATTATTCTATTTACATTTGAAGCAATCAATTCCCTTGGATTCCATTTCTCAACTTTGCATTTCATACCAAGAAATTAAGTTCTGTCAGGTAGTTATGTAATTTTCACATGAAGCATTCAATCATTCAATTTTAGAAGAGTCTTAGAGTGATGTAACTCACTAATTCTATGGGATCATTCATTCCAAAACTGGAACAAATGTGAATACTGAATTCACTCAGGTTGCCTGATTCATATATTCAGATCCATTCATTACTAGTCATGTGGTTTTAGGCAGATTATATTCTGTCTTTATGCCTTAATATTTTGTCTGTAAGATAAATTTAGCTCTAGTAACTATAGGTTTACTACATAACAGAAATAATGTTTAAAATGGTGCCTCACGGATAGTGAACACTCTCAATAAATAGTTGCCATTAATTTCTTTATTTGGGTATCACTATGGGGTCAGTCCTATGCAGACAGAACCAGCAATACCAAGAAGGAACCAAGAGCCAGCCACAGTAACCAATTGGCTTTAACACTGCATAACAGTAATAAGCATCTAGTATGTATTAAGGGTAGACTGAGTTCCATCATGCCCCAGGAGCTGGAATTACAGGTAGTTGTGAGCCACCAGACCTGGCTGCTGGGAATTGGACTGGGTCTTCTGGAAAAGCAGTATATGCTTTTAACCACTGAGCCATCTCTCCAGCCTCGTACATTTCCTTTTGCTCCTTCCCTATTTCAGACTCATCTAAGTTGTCCAATAAAAGACTTAACCTGCCAGTCTTAAGACAAAAAAAGAATAAAAATGTTTGAAATAGAGCAAAAGTAGTCACTGCCAATATGCTCACTTGAAAAGTGAAGGGGGGGGCGGGCATCTCCCTGAGACTTGGGTCTAGAGCACTGCATTTCTTTCCTCTTTTTAAAGAATGAAGATACAGAGGAACATGTTGGGCTCTGACCTTTAAGGAATTAGAGATACAGTAACACTTAGAATGGAGCCTGAAAAGAGACAACAGGTGGGTGTTCCACTCTTTGAAATTCTCCAAGGAAAGCATTCTGGGAGAAGAAAAAGACTGATTTTTATTACAACATTTTCTGGGTCGCAAAGAACCTTGAGGTTTTCCAGGAAGCCTGGTTTGTAAATTTGTATTTTTCTAACAGGAGTACATTTGTGTCTCAAAGCATCTTTAAACCCATCATTTTCTAAACTCTCTTGCTGCCTGAAAAACGGCTGGAGCCATTTATTCAACAAGTAGGAAGCCAGCAACGCCTACTCCATGCAAGGCTCAGAGGACTCCCTGTATCAAAAGCGTGAAGTGTTTTCACTTCAAGGGGCAGGATCACTTGCCCAGAATCACTTATTCTCACCCCATTCAGAAGACAGCCGCACAGGAAAGGAAGAAGACAGCACTGAGCTGTGCACTGTGCCACAGTCCGTACACTGCAATGTGGGTCCTGTGCTCAAATGCAGTCCCTCACTCAAAGTCTGTTCTGCCATTTATCTCATTGTATTTTATTATTATTTATTTACTTATGTTGAAACAGGGTCGCATATATCCCATTGATCTTGAATTCCCTATGTAATGGAAAATGACTATAAACTTGTGATCCTCCTGCCTCTCTACCTCCCAAGTGCTGAAATTATAGGTAGGTACTACACTACACCCAATTTATAGGGTTCATGCTAGGCAGGTACTCTACCAACTGAGCATTTATTTTTAAAAAAAAAAAACTAATTATTAGTATTATTATTAGTAGTAGTTTTTTTTTGAAACAGGGTCTCTCTGGCCTGGAACTCGTTATGTAACCAGGCTGGCCTGACTCTCACAGAGATCGACCTGCCCCTGCCTCCCAGTGCTGGGATTAAAGCCCTACACCACCATTCCTGGCTTAACTAATTATTTTTATTAAGATTTATTTTTATATTTGAAATGTAATTTATTATTTTTTATGTGTATGAATGTTTTGCCTGCATGCATCTAAGTACACACATGTCATGCAATGCTCTCAGAGGTCAAAAGAGGTCATCGGATTCCCTGGAACAGGAGTTAAAGACAGTTGTTAGGCACCATGTGGGTGCTGGGAACTGAGCCTGTGTCCTCTGGAAGAGAAACCAGGGCTCTTAACCACTGAGTTATCTCTCTAACCCCTATTTTAAAATTGTGTGTGTGTGTGTGTGTGTGCATGTGAATACAAGTGACTGCGGAGGACATCAGATCCCTTGGAGCTGGAATTTTAGGTGGTTGTGAGCCACCTGATATGGGTGTTAGGAATCGAACTATGGTCCTTTTCGAGATCAGTACATGCTTTTAACCACTGAGCCATCTTCCCGCCTCCTAATTCTTTTTTTTTTTTTTTTTTTTCCTTTTCAACATAGGGTTTTACTATTTAACGCAGACTTCTCTTTAACTCAAGAACCTCCTGAGTCTACTTCCTGGATGTTGAGATTACACACAACCTCCCCTCCCTTTTAAACATCTAATTCTAAGGAGTTTAATCCTCCCATTTCCTAGACAGCAGAAGACTAGAGGCAGCATGTGGGAACTGAAAAATGGATTGAGGCAGAAGCACTGGTGATAGAGAACATCCACCAACACAAAGTCTTGGAGAGGGCTAGAATGCAAACCGAGTAACTGTAAGCACTGCAGCTTCAAGTCAAGGCATGACAGCCTCAGTGCTTTCAAGGATGTGAGTGCAAGAGGCAGCAGTATGTTGCCCAGAGTCCAAACAGATCACACTCTAGGATTAAATTACATTTTGTTTGAGAAGACAAGGATGCGCATGCAATATTTTAGAAATCTGTAATTTAAAATAAACCCAGAAAAACTGCACCTGTGTCACAGCCCATTCTTCTAAACTAAGGGCGATGTCACTGTGGTTGTAACTCTGCCAGTATAGAAGGAGAGCGCTTGACATTGGCTTTCCTTCATTTAGCATTTAAAGATGAGCAATGCATGGCCTGGAACTGCAGAACTGAGCAGAGGTAGGTTTTTATCACCATAGATTTTCTGTAATCTTCCTTGCAAGACAGACCAAAAGGACAAAGGAAAACAGAGGGTTAAAATGACACATCCAAAGTCGTTCATCAGTGACTATCACCCTAGCCCCTGCAGAAAAAGGGACTACCAAGGAAGAGCAAGCCTAGTTCATTATGGGTACTTGTATTTGCCTAGGGAGGAAAAGGAAGTGGGAAGACTCGGAACTATTTGTGAGAGATGTTTGTTCTACGAGTTTGCCACAACTCTCAGCTGCAAGAGAAGTGGAACTCTGTGGTCTCAGGGTCATAGAGGGCTGTACATGACCTTGTGACCCCCACATGACCCAAAAGGAGGTGGAACCATTCTCCTTGGAATGAAGCCCCATAACCTGGAGTATAAAGGTGTGTTGGGTAACTTCTAATCCAGCTACTAAGTACTTTCCCTCTTCAAAAATGCTTTACAAACATTGACCAATTAAATCAGCATCACTTCTCAAAGGCAACATTGAGCCCCTTAAATCTATTTGAAATGTCTGAAAAAAATCTAATAAAATATATATAATGTTCATGAAGCGGAGTACACAGGATCATAAACGGCTTTTTGTAAGGGATTAAATATCCAAGTGTGGTGGTAGCATTTGCTGTCCTCGGAAGCTGTGGATGGAGATGGTAAGCCACCTCCACAGCATGGATCACAGAAGACCAAGGCTCCGACAAGCATCAGGGAATTCTCTCTGTAAGCAGCCAGCTATGGTTCCTGTCCTTCAGGATCCTTCTGGGCAGGGTTTGTCTGAACGCTGGAATCAGGAAAGCGGAGAAGATTGTCTCAGGAGTCAACCAGATCTACCACCATCTTTCCAAGAGGCCTTCTAGAAAATTACAAGGAGCAGACACTTCTTCCTGGGCCCTCCATCAACCAGATGGTATAGTACATCTAGTGCAGAGCAGGACGCTCAGCCCCATTTAAGGATTTATTTGCAGTTGCCAAATACATAATGTGTAAAAATGCCCATAGTTTGAAGATTCCAGGGAGCCCCCTTCATTGTTTGGTTTATTTTGTTGTTTTGTTTCTTGGCAGTTCTGGGGATTGATAGGGCCTTGTGCATTTGAGGCAAGCACTCCACCACTGAGATACATCCCCAGGCCTCTTTTTAGTATTTTAGTATTTTGAGAAACTAACTTACCTAAACAGGACTTGAACTTCCAACCCTCCTGCCCTAGCATCTTGAAGAGCTAGGGTTTACAGGCTTGTGCCTACAGACCCAGCTTCCCACTATAGATTCTTTTTCTTTTTCCTCACTTTAAAATTTTTAATTAGTTAATGTAAAATTTCACCTGTCTTTATTGTGAGGGGCCGTGCACATGACAGTGTGCTCACAGAGGTCAGAGGGCATCTTTCAGCCTTTACCAGTGGAGCCATTTCACTGGCTCTGTTTCTATTTATTTATTTTTTTTTTTTGAGACATCTCATGAGTTCCAGGCTGGCTTTGAACTCAGCTGAGGATGACCTTGAACTTCAGATCTGCCTGACTCCATCACGCCCAGTTTATGCAGTGTTAAGAGATGGAACCTGGGGCCTTGTGGATGCAAGGCAATCACTCTGCCAACTGAGCTAGGCCCCATGTATTTTTTTTTTAGACAAGGTAGCCCTGGCTGACCCGAAACTTCATGTATAGACCAGGCTGGCCTCAGACTCAAAGAGATCCTCCTGCGTCTGCCTCCTGAGTGCTGGGATTAAAGATGTGTGCCACCATGCCTGCCCCATGCGTTCTTAATCCAGACAAATTATCTCATAGGTTCTTAGAAAATATTTATTTTTATTTTTATTTATGTGTGTGTCTGGTGTGAGTATGCCATGTATTTGGGAGTAGCCTCAGAGGTCAGAAGATGGCATAGATCCCCTGGAGCTGGAGTTACAGGCAGTTGTGAGCTGCCTGACATGGGTGCTGGGAATGACTCTTGGGTCCTCTGCAAGAGTAGCAAGTGCTCTTGACTGCTAAGCCATCTCTCCCACCCCTATTTTGTCTTTTTTACAAAAATTCACTTCATTTTTCTAGAAATAAAAAAGAAAAGTTGCTACTCTCTAATGGAGAAAACAGGGGGCAATCCATTGAAAATGCACAGGTGGGTGGACGAAGCTTTGCTGTGTGAGAATGGAACTCTAACCTCTACAGACTGCTGGTTCTAATTTTCACCTCAGTCACAAATAACACAATCCTGGCTACTCCCTCTCTCACTGTCCTTTCTTCTCTGTCTTGGAGCCCAGTGGCTCAGAGGAATGCTATTTCTCAAGGGAATGTGTTTGGGATTGAAGCAAAGACATTTATTTTATAACTGGAGATGGACACTTTGGAAAAAGAAGAAGAAACTGGAGATTAGGAAGTTGTGGTTTTGTGCCACATGGACCATTGAAAAGCTGAGTGACAGACATAAATGGAGCATCTGTATCTTCCCCGCTCCCTGCCAGGTTCTGGGACCACTGAGGAAGAGGGAGCAGAAAGATTGTAAGAGCTAGAGGTTGGGAGGACTGGGGTAAAACAGTGTCTTCTAGACATGGTGGGACCACTGCACTCAGCTCACAGCAGCTGTAGTTGCCTATACAAGGCCTGCACGAGACCAAGCCAGTCAAAATGCAGCATGGATGGGCAAGAGACACGGGAGCCCCAACCCTGCTGAGGAGCTGTTGACAGTCCAGGACTGCTACGGGAGGCAGAGAGTCGGTGTCTTTTAAGTATGTGGCTCTGACTAGGTCAACTCTGCTCCATCCATGAATATATGGGCAGCACAGATTGGATCTGGTGGGTTATGAAATAGAGGGCACGAAATTGAGAACGGAGATGGAGGAGTAGAGGGCTGATCTGGGAGGAGCTGGGATGAGTGGGGAGTTAATCTGATCAAAATATCTTGTATATAGATATAAAATTCTCAAAGAATTAATAAAATATTAAATATATTTTTAATTGAGTAAAGGACACTGGCTCAGTGGCATGTGCGGCTCTGTATTTGCTGTGAAAACATGAGACCGTGAGTTCAAGTCTCCAGCATCCATGTAAAAGCTGGTGTAGCCACACCTGTGCATTGTTGGGGGAGGGTGGGGACAGGAGGATTTCTGGGGCTTGCTGGAGTCTAGCTTAGCTCCAGGTTCAGTGAGACAGTCTGCCTCAAAAAAAAAAAAAAGATGGACAGCAATAGAGGAAGTCATGTGACATCAACCTCTGGCCTCCAGTGTACCCACACCTGGATGCACGTGGTACACACACACACACACACACACACACACACACACACAAGCTGAACAACCTTAGCCTACCTCATATAATCTTCATCCTCTTTCTTGATGGAGCAGGCCAGGTGATCCTAAAGATCTTCCTTGCTTTTGAAGTTCCACAACCTGTGACCTGTATGTGACTGAGCATGGAGGAACTGGATCTTCAAGTGAAGACTACATGTTTATGGTGGGGGTCATCATATTATCCAAGTTATATGATTGCTGTCGGGTGCCAGGCAAGTGTGGCCTGGAGCTGGGATAAATAACATTCCCTGTGCGGTGACCAATAGCATGTTTTTCCTCTGCCTTCTGTTATGTTACTGTGAGTGCCATGCCGAGACCCCCAGGACCCAATGGAGATTCAAGTCAGTTGCAGATGACTTCAGCATAGAACTATCTTCATGACAACATGGATCTATGTAAAGCAGAGGATGGAAATCTGAGTCAAAACTAGTAGATGGCTTTTGATTTTTCTGAGTTTACATTATATTATTTTGTATTTAATTTCCAATATTTTGGAGTATGTTTGAGTGTGTGCATGTGTGTGTGTGTGTGTGTGTGTGTGTGTGTGTGTGTGTGTGTGTGGAGGTACATGTGCCCATGTGTGCCTGCAGAGGCCAGAGGAGGACACTGGGTGTTCTGTTCTGTCACATTCTCCCTTATTCCCTTGAGACAGGGTCTCTCACTAATGCTAGAGCTAGGCTGGTGACCAGCAAGTTCCAGTCTTGATCATATTTAGGCACCCTCCCCTATCTACAACCCTTCTTAGCTCCCCAACTGGATTTCATGCATTCTGTCATATACATTACAGCTTATGAAGCCACATTTGTGATTCCAATGTCCCTTGTTGCAAGTCCATCTACTGGAACCTAGTCAACCTATTTAGAGTCACTCTTTTTTTTAGTATTTTGTTATATGTGTATGAGTGTGTTGCCTGCATGTATCTAAGTGCACCTGTGTCATGCAATGCCTTCTGAGGTCAGGAGAGGGCTTTGGATTCCCCTGGAACTAGAGTTACAGATGATTGTTAGCTATCATGTGGGTGCTGGGAATCAAACACAGGTCCTCTGCAAGAGCAGCCAGTGCTCTTAACTGCTGAATCATACTCCAGTATCTAGAGTCAGTGTCTTAAAGAAACCAACTCTTCCTCTCCCAGTAGTCATGGTTGTCGGTTGTCAGTAGTTCCTCTGCTAAGGTTAGGACTTCTTACCCATTTCCCCCAGTTCTATGTTGGATTTTTGTCTGGTTTGAGCTTGCATGAGTCTTCTGCATGCTGTCACCATCGCTGTAAGTTCATATGAGCAACTTCCCAGCTGCCTGGAGAATTCTGTTTCCTTGTGATCATCTACCACCTTTGGCTCTTACATTCTTCCCTCCCCTTCTTCTGCAACGGTCTCTGAGCTTTGGGTGGCAGAGGTTTGATATAAGTGTCCCAACCAGGAACAAGCATTCTATGGTCTCTTAATCTCTGCCCTTTGGCCAGTTGTGGCTTTCTGGGCTGATCACCATCTGCCGTATGAGGAAGGCTCCCTGATGAGAGTTGAGAGACGCATTAATATTCTTTCTGCTCCATGTTCCACTATGTTCCTTGATGCTTAGGTGTAGAGGTTGCGTTATAGATGTGTCACTTTGGGATGGGAGCTTACAGACACCTATTCTCTGCATTTGATCAGTTGTAGAACTCTGTAATAATCTCCATCTATTGCAAAAGGAAGCTTTATTATTGAATGGTGAGAGGGGTACTTGTCTGTAAACATAAGGATACATATTTAGAGTACAGTAAGAAATTACATTGGTCTAGGGATGTGACAAAAGTATTTTTTTCTCTAAGACTGATAACCTTTTCAGTCACGTGTGTTTGGTTATGTTTATAATACCACACATGAGTTCCCTCTTAGTGAGTGCATCTTACATCTAATTAGAGAGCTGTTGATTTCCCTCAAGATGAAAGTACAATTCCAGTACCAATAGAGATAGTTTGCTGGGCTAATCATTGTTGTGTTTATTATTAGGCTTTACAAATTGATGGAACCATTGATTGACTTTCTTCCTTGGCAGTCTGCCTAGTATTCTCTGATATCATGAGAGCTAGTCCTTAGGGAGGAGGCTCCCAGTTCCAGCTTGATTGCTCCAGGTCCTGTGTCTGAAGTATATGCTGGTGGGAAGACAGTCTTAATGAGGAATTATCTAGAACAGGCTATGAAGGACTGTCTTGGTTGTTAATTGATATGGGAAAACCCAGTCCACTGGATGGCTCCATTCCTTAGGCAGGGCCAAACAGTAGAAGAATGAAGAAAGCCAGCTAGAAAGCAAACAAAGATGCATTTGTTCTCTCTCTCCTCTTTACTGTGGATATGACTAGATGCTTGAGTTCCTTCCTTGACTTCCCCTCAGTGATAGATGGTGACCTGGAATTGTAGATCAAACAAACCCTTTCCCTTGAAAATTGCTCCTCCTCAGGGTATTTGTCACAGCAACAGAAATGTAACTAGAACAGGCCCAGAAATAGTTTGGTTTTCCTCCTAGGGGTTCCTGTGTTAGAGGCTTGGCTCCCAGGATTGTGGAATTGGGAGGTGAGGGACCCTTAAGTGAGGTATCTCAAGATTCTTAGGCATTCCTGAGGATACTAATCTCAGAAGAGTTTAGAATAGTTCTTGTGGGACCCCTTGATAGTTCTTATGAGAAAGATCAAGCCTGGCTCATTTCCTGCATTTCCCATTAGAGACTTGATCCTCCTTCCATGTGTGCTCTGCCATCTGCTGTGAGGCCCTCACCAGAGCCTGCACCCTGTTATTTAGACTTATCTCTTCCTAAACTATAAGCTAAAAGAAAATCAACAACAACAACAACAAAAACCACCTCTTCTTTTGAAGTCAGGGCATTGCTAGGCAAGCACTTTACCAATGAGTTAGAGGCTTCTGACATTTGGTTATGGTAACAAAAAGCTGCTGCATACAGATGCAGAGTGTTCTCACAGGCAGTAAACTGAGGAGAAATAAGAGTGACAGCTGATGATGGATAGCCAAGTAGGCCCACTAATCAGCCTGAGAGGGCTGGTGAAGGGCCTTGACTCACCTCTGCTGGAATACCCTCAGAACCTCTGCCGTTTTGTTTGTTTTTTCAGTGTTTCTTAATATTGGTGTTTTTATGCAGGGAAAAAATGAGACCCTCTCTTCTGCAGACTCCATGTTCAAGCCAGCAGACTTTGCTGAGCACATCACACATCCTGATCCTCCTTTGAACCCTCCTGTCCCAGAACATCTCCCCTTGTTCCTCTGCCCTTTCGTATCTGCCCTTTAGTACAGAGTCTCCCCAAGCCACCCACTCCCAAGTGATGCTCTCTTCCCAGACTTCCTGCTCAGGAGTTCTGAATGTTTGCATTGCTGCTGTCACCCACTCAGTGTTTCTGGGCTTGCTCTAGTTTGACATAAACAGCTAATATCATTATAATATCCTAAGGGCCTTGTGCATATTCACTCAGTCTTGGGCCACATTCTGTAGGGCAGGCAGGGCCTTTTATTATCAGCTGAAGACAGGCAGGAGCTCTAGGCCACCACCTGGTTGGCTATGGCATTCGTTCCAATCTACCAGGCTGTGAAATACCACAGACTTAGAAGTCCAAGATCAAGGTGCCCTCAGGTTAGGGTCTGGTAGCCTCTCTCCTTGGCCGTAAATGGCTGCTTCTGGCTGCGTTCTCATTTGACCTTCCCTCTGTGCTCCTGTGAAAAGGGAGATACCTTTGGTGTCTCTTTGTCTCTTCTGACCTTGCGTGCTCTGTAGAGCCAAGTGTGACCTTGCACTTCTGATCTTTCAGCCTTCATCTCCCAAGGGCTAGAATTTCATCTCCTAAGGGCTTAGGACGGACCCCAGAGCTTTGTGTGTACTAAGCAAGCACTCTAGCCACAATACTGTCTCTCCAGTCCTGGCTTCCTCTTATAAGAATGCCAGTCTTCTAGGATTAGGGTCCTGCCTTTTTGACCCAATTTAACCTTCATTAACTCCTGAAAGATCTGTCTCCAAACATCCTCACATCGGGGTTAGGATGTTAACACGGATGGTGGGGGTGAAGAACTCAAGCCTTCCTAGCACGATATGATTATTTCCATCCACTCAGTTACCAAATATCTACTAATCACTAGATACTATTAAATGGATGGAAACACAGCAATGAAAATAGCAAAGCTTTCACAGTCTAGTAAGGGAGGCTAGCAGCAGACAAGGAATGCCTATGCCAGTCACAAATTTGATTTCACACAGTGGCATGTGCTGTAAAGAATGGGGGTAGGATGTGTGACTGACAATCTTCTGGTCAAGCATGTAACAACAACAAAAAAAAAGGTAAGGAAAGAGCTCCCCGGGAAGAAGAGTAAGCAGTGCCAAGGTCCTGGGGCAGGATTACATGTGTGCTAGAGAAGCAGGAGAGCTGGTGAAGTTGAGCTGAGGACAGAGAAGCAGACAGGTTTGGAAAGGAGAGGCGGCATGAGCTTCTAGGGGACCCTGTGGGCTGTGGGAAGGGAGGCTGTATTTATTCAAAGAGTGACAAGTTCACATGAGGGTTGGTGATCTGGTGTATGCCTTTAAAGTATTTTACTTATTATTTTATTTTATGTGCATGAGGCTATTGCTTGCATGTATGTAAGTACACCAATGTGTGCAGTGTCCAGGTCAGTCAGAAGAAGATGTCGGACCCCCTGAAACTGGAGTTATGGGTGGTTTGTTAGCTACCATGTGGATGCTGGGAATTGAATCCAGGTCTTTTGCAAGAGCAGCCAGTGCTCTTAACTACTCCCGAGGCACCTCTCCAGCCCCTGATTTATGCCTTTAAAAGACTTCCTTTCGGGTGAGTGAGTTGGCTCAGTGGGTAAAGGCACTTTCTGCCAAGACTGATAACTTTAGTTTGATTCCCAGGACTCACACGGAGAGAAATGATTCATACAAGCTGTCTACTGATGCCCATGTTCATGCAGCAGCATATAAGTGCACCCATGTACACACACACGCCAACACACATGCCTTCCTTTAGCTGGATAAAGGAGGGCTCACAGGAATTTAAGAGGGCAGACAGAGACCTCAGCAGGGAGGTGTAGACTCATTCACTGCACAAATACATTTACTGAGCATCAGCTGCCAGGTGGTACCCGCTTTCAGGGAGCACAGAACCTTCTAGGTTGTAAGAGGAGTCCCTGAGGCAAGGAGGTCCCAGCCCAGGACATTTCCATTCTGTCTCAGAACATCAGTTGGGTTGACATCTAAGGTAGGGGTGGGGTGAACCTTGTGGTCTAGAATACTAATTGGGGATAGAGTTCAGAAGAAAGGATGGGTTGGCCAGAGCTGGCATGTGAAGCATGTCTTCCTTGAAGGTATGGAAGTCAACCAGGAAACTCTAGGATGAGTAAGTGAGACTCAGGTAACCTCCATTCTCCATCAGGGGAAGCAATAGCAATTGTATTTGGTCCACATTTGTATTAAAGGTCTTGTCAATACCTGCTCATCAACAGCGTACGTGCTCTACCCAGCAGGGCCCCAGGCTCTGAAACAGACCGGAAGACTCAGCCTTGACTCCCACTACCAATGGATTTCCACCCAACCAGGAAGTTACGGCAGGTGCACAGTAGGCCATCACGCCACAGAGAGTAAGAGACTCAGAAAACACCAAGAGACCAGAGAAGAGGGCACAAGCCTGCTATATATAACAATAGCTGCAGGAAGAAACGTGTACCCCTGTGTACACGTGTACAGATGAAGAACACCTCACACTCATTGAGTTCCTTCCTGTAAGTGCCTGTGAAACATCCATGACAGATGCAATGATTTCTTATGTTTGTTTCATGAATAAACACTCCCTCAGAGAAGACCCAAGCAGGAAACCTGGACCAGCACCCTGACCATCCTACACTCACTCTACCCAAGGCCAGGCGGTGCTCGGGAAATGCAGGATACATCCGTTGTGACCCAGGCAGAAGTGTATGGACTTGGGACACACTTAGAAGACAGAATTGGTGAGATCTGCTATTAGAGAGAGGAGGATGGAGAGGGAGGAATAGAGAATGCCCAGGAGACACACAGAGAAGACACAAAGAGAGCAGGGGAGGACGCGGCAAACGGGGAGCTTGAGATTAGCTTCTGGGAGGCTGAGTTTAGGCATTCATTATTCTCTATTGACCTCAGTTTCATCTGTCAAACAAGCTATTAATTAAGACTCAGTCACTAAAGTCATACATATGTATGTACCATAATATTTAATATATGTGCATGTGCCATAGTATTTAATGTATGACTAACGTTAATGTATGACTAACATATTTAATGTATGACTAACGTCATACATATATATGATATCCCATAGTATTTAATGTATGACTAAAGTCATACATATGTATATGCCATGATATTTCATGTAAACCAATATTCACCAAGTGAGACAATGGACATTTGTATAATTACCACAGGCATCAGATGTGAAGCACACCAACGTCACAGAAGACCAGCCCCCCGCCCCATGCACCTGCTGTTACTGTACCCACTTTCTTCCCAACCAAGCTGCCATGTACAGAACCTACCACTGGTCATAGATAGTGCATTTCTAAGTCTAAATAGTAGTTATGTTATTTGGGAATTTCAAGATTTGCCAAGGCCTCCTTCTCCTGTGTGCATGAAGTGTAAGTGCATGTACGTGTGCAAGCATGTGGAGGCTGGAGGTCTTCTCTGTTACCTGGTGTGTTTGCTTTCTGTCACTTGCTCGGCCATCATGTGTGTAGTGCCTTTAGATAGACCAGTAGTTCTTACAGTTATTTATTATTCCTATTTTACATGTATGAAAGTTTTGCCTTGCATGTAAGTGCACCCATGTGTACAGTGACTGAGGAAGCCAAAGGAGGGCATCAGATCCCCTGGATCCGGAGTTATGGGTGGTTGTTAGTTGCCATGTGTGTGCTGGGACCCAAAGCTGGGTCCTCTGCAAGACCAGCAAGTGCTCTTAACCACTGAGCTATTTTTCTTGCCCCTAGACCAGTAGTTTTTGAGAGCAGCTATCTTGCCCATGAAGGTGTGATCAGTGTGGTAAGGCTACAGAGTTTGAACATAACCCAAAAATTAGTGATGTGAGGAAAGCAGTCATGAATGTGGAGGCTTCTACAGTCACAGGGACCCAAAATAAAGGATGGAGGAATTAAATCTAAAAACGAGGACCAAAACAAACGGTACCCAATAGAGTAACCACAAGAAGCTTCACAGATCAGAACCCGTAGCAGAGCATGTTGGGCCCAATGGTAGTCTTAAAGGGCTGGGTCTCTGATGTCTGAAAAGACCGAACAAGAAAGTTTTCAGAGTCATTTTCAGGTTCACTAGTTGGCATAATCTTGGACTGATCTTCAAGTATGACAAATACCTAGTGATGTAAAATGGGGTCATAGCATATCCCAAACAACACAGTGTCACTGAGACATGGCTTTTACAATGCTGCTTAGCATTTCAGAATTAGTAGATTTAAGATTAGGAAACTTTCAGGAAAGGGGATTAAAGGCAGTCCTAACAACAATTAAAAAAAAAAAAATCTCACGCAAAACCAGAGGCGACCTTTTGTCATAGGCTTCCCTGAGTCCTCACCCAGTAGTGGACTGAGAATGTCTTACCAGCCACTAGTTAGCTCATATAGCGGTGTTTGTTAGAGAAGAAGACCTCCCCATTTCAAGTATCCTTTGTGATGTATTTGTATGCTTTTTTTTGTCTTTTAATTTATTTGTTTAATTTAATTAATTTGAGGCCCCAGCTGGCCTCAAATTCACTAGGTACCTAAGGTTAACCTTGATCCTCCTGCCTCCATTTTCCAAGTGCTAGGATTCCTGACATGTGCTACCAGGCCCGGTTTGTGCAGGGCTCTAACTCAATGCATCTAGGAATGGACTCTGCTGAGTGGGCTGAATCTCTAACCCCATGTGCAGTAGCTTAAAAAAGTGCTTTCTTTTTTATAACTTATTTATTATTTGAAAATTGTAAGTATGCATGTAGTATGGTTTTATAATTTTAATTTTATGTGTATGAGTGTTTTGCCATTGTGTTTGTAAGTGCACCATGTGCATACAGTGTCCACAGAAGCCAGAAGAGGGTCTCAGATCCGCCTGGAACTGGAGTTACAGGTGGTTGTTAGCCTCCATGTGAGTGCTAGAAACCAAACCCAAGTCCTTTGCAAGCAACACGAGTTCTTAACTGCTGCTATTTCTCCAGACCCACATACAACGTGCTTTGATTAGACAGCCTCCTCTCCAGTTTCTCCCCTCCCCTCCCTCAGCACTTTTACCTCCTAACTTCCTGTACTCCTTTTTTTTTTTCCTTCCAAACCCACTGAGTCCACTTACTGCTGCCTGTATGTGCATTGGTATGGGACCAGAACAAACGATACCCAATAGAGTAACCATGAGTCTACTGGAGCATGGGTCACCTCTCAACATCCCTGAAGAAAACTGACACCCTCTCAACCAGCAATTATCAATTGCTAATAGCTCCTCAAATAAAAATGGGAGTTATTGAGTCCCTCCTCCATCCACGCTAGTTTTACTGGCTTGATCTTTTAGTTAAATAAAATATGGTTGCTTCCTTGATCTCAAGTCTGACTTGCCTGGAGCACTTAGTCTCTCCAGGCTACTCCTCCTTCTAAAAGGAAGACAAGCAGCAGATACCTAGGCTTCTGCAAAGCATCATCATGCCTGGAGATCACTGTGATCAGTAATGTACATCATCAGAGCAACATGTGTCAACTAAATGAAGCCTCCCTTTGTGCAGGACAATGAGTTTCCTGAGATCTAAAAATAAAAAGTGTATACGCAGCATCCATGGGATGGACGCTGCTGTGAGAGGACCAAGATGTGGAAGGGCGCAACTAGGCGGCCTCTTCGTTGTTCAGTCCCTAGTACGCACAGATCTTGCCAGTATAGAGTGCTTCCTAGAGCACCTTGACTTTCAAATCTCCTAAAAAAACAATGGAGCATTATTATCTTTCTTTTCCCTATACTTACAGTAAGGCAATTAGCCGCAGAGTGGCTAATCTCCTGCTCAGCTTCACATTGAGCCAGGATTCAATGTGGGCAAGCCAGGTCTACCCACTTCCTGAACCCCAACTCTTAAGCCTTTTGCTATCTCATTTCTGCTGGCTTCCCAGTGGGACCAGAGCTATGAACTGTTTTCTGCTAGCCATCTGGGGGTAAGGTTGACCAACAGGCATTGGGCTGCTTGGAGGCCAGGGCTATTAGTCACCGTCTCAGAGCTAAGCCAATCAGCATAGACCTTGGCCTTATTAGCATGGGGCTCAATCGCCTCAGGTAGCCAATTATACTTTTATTATATGCAGCTGTTACATTTGGACTTCTCAAGTTACTCGTGGCTGAATAGGAGTAACAAAGTGATGGCAGCAACTGGAATGATGTGGCCAGTTCCTTTGCCTCAAGTTCAAGGGCGAAACAAAGTGTTAAGTGTCCTACTGAATCCTGAGCTCTAGGACGAGGGAAGCTTTCTCTGCTGGCATTGTATTAATTTAGGGAACATATTCTGGTGACAGCACTTAGAGCTGGAGTATCAAGAAGTAAATGCTGAGGTTAGAAGAGTCTTGTTCTGCTTTTATACAAATATTTATCAGCATTTGTCAGAACTGTTAGTAATTTTGACATGATATTATCTATCTATCATTTATCTAGCTAGCTAGCTAGCGAATCTACCACCTATTAATCTAATCTAGCTATCTGCTATATCATCTAGCTAGTTAATATACTAAGTATCTATTAATTTAATCTACCTCTCTATTTCACTGTATCTATTTATCTGTCTCTCTGTCTAATTTATGTACGTATTTTAAAAGACAGGAAAGACCGTGGTTCTGATGGAGAGTTTTGAGACCCCATGGTTTCTAACCTTTCAGGGTCTGCTATTCAGCAACACAATATTACAGAGTCTTTTAGGTTTGCAATTCAATAGCATCAAACAAAACAGAAAATAAGACAACTGTAAGTAAATCCTATCTGGTTGATTTAAATGAGAGAGCTCACGCTGTTTGAACAGACCCTCTCCCCCGAGCCACGGGGAGATTCCTCTTGATTGAGAATCGAGTTTCTGGGCTATTTCTCATAGAATGAAATTACAAAACACAAGATAGCAGATTAAAAAAAAAATTGTCGCCAGGTGCCAGGTATCCCCGCTGGATAGCCAAGTGACAGGGTCAGAAACTCAGCCGGGAACTCAGCTTAAGCAGGGGCAGAACAAATCCCCCTGCCTGGGAGGCCAAACAGAGCATTGTTTTAGTTCTGTGGGAGATAATAACAATGGAATAGAACGCTGTCCCGGGTAATGGTCTCCTGCTGGTAGGGAGATGCTGGGGAAGAAACAAACGGGTTGGAACCACTACCTTCTTTTTGAAGCAAAAGCTGTTGATCCCAGAGCCTCACCCCACCTAGCAGCTTCCATTTTGTTACAGAAGCCCTGATTTTGGAGGTGCTCAGAACTGGGGTGTTCTGGGATGGGAAGGGTGTGGGGTACAGGGTGTAGGCACAGTGATCTACAGCTTTTGGACTGCTGGCTTCAGAGTTGGGCTTGGGGACCATTTTAAATTCCACAAGCTTTCCATAAAAACAGAATCGCTGTCTCAGGCTTTGCTTTCAGCCAAACCGTCTCTTCTGCCCCTATCCCACCCACCCATTTTATAACCACCAGATTCATTCATTGTATCAGTAAAGTCCTGCATTTGTTCAATAGCAAAGGAAAAAGAAACATTTGTTTTCTAAGTGCCAATTGTAGAGTCTTGCAGAATGAAACCAATAAGCAATCCCATCGAATTAGTAAGTCAGATTCTTTCTGTTTTTCCTCTTTTTACTCTTGTAATATGGTATAAAATATAGGGATCACCAGATGTGTATCTTGAAACAAAATTTAAATCAGATAGAAAATGAGGGCTGATTTAAAATCCAAATCTGGAGGGGAAAATCACAAATACCATTCGATTTTAAAAACCAAAGTGAGATAAAAATTCAGGGCCAAGGTTGTCCTTAAGTCAACTGAAGCTTTTGTAGCAGGTAAACCACTGCACAGAAGGAAAGCAGTCCAACCATGAACTGACAGACAGTCTTCTTTTGAACCAGGAACTTACAGGGCCTCAGTGAGAGCAGCATAGCATTCAAAGGCTCAAGTCCAATTCATCTTCACAGTTAATGAGACATTTTACAAGTCTCCCCATTTGGGAAAAAATTTTTGAGTTGCATAAAACAAATGGGGACATGGATTGAAAACAGCTACAATCTTGCTTTGACTAGTGATTGACTTGCCTAGAATGTCCTGGGTGAGCATTTAATTTCCTAATAATTGCCATTTCCCCTTTGATTCCAAATTCTACCTCCTTGGGGGCTGAAACGGGACAGAGAAATACTCAATTTGTTTTTCTGGACCTCACTTCGAGCATTGTAACACAATCATTATTTCTGATCAGTGTTCAAAGCATCCCTCTAACCTTGCCATTTCCTTTAAGGTCACCGTCCTCTACAAAGAAAGATGCAGATGAGGTTGGACATACGTCTTTTGGATGGTTTATATGTTTTACCCATCTCCAGTGGGGCAGCAGCCTGGCCTGAATACTTAATGGAGGTTGGCAACTTACATTTATATTACAATAATTAATTTGATATTTTAATGTAAAAACAATCATTTGAAACAAACCTCCAATTGTGGGACAAAACAATGCTTTTTAAAAATGTTATTATCCCACTCACCCTCCTTTTTCTGGGTGGACCTAGTGGTTCTTTGGCCAAAAGCTACTCCAGTAGCCGAGACAGTTACTTTTGAAGGTGTTTTGAAAATCTGGTCAGTGTAAATCACTGTCATAAAAGCCGTAAGTAGTTGAGAGACTAAATGAGAAGAAAAAGACAAATGAAGGTGCTACTTCAGGGATGGGGGGGGGTGACAGTGAGAATCATGTAGGGGCAGAAAAACTTCTTTAATTTGAGATCCTAGTTGGTAAAGAACATTAAAGGCAGCACTAGTTCAAATTGTTAACTAAAACTGTTACTCCAAAGAGTTCCTTGGTAAATCCTCATGTGCTCAGAGCTGGCTCAAAGAAACAAGAAATGGAAGAGACTGAGACCATACTGAGTAACAAATATGAACGGGTAAAAGACTTTAGACAATTCTGACCTCCATGCCTCCTCTTTCTTCCTCCGTGTAGGAGCACTCCCTGCAAAGACACAGGGCTGCTCTGGACTGTGGCTTGTCTCCATGGTCTGACCAGGAGTTTTGAATCTTTCTCAGTATGGTCAGAACACACACTGGGGTTCCACACCCTAAACTCTATCCATCCAGATCTGCAAGAGATACTTGAACTTGTAATTCAGGACGAGCCTTTCAGCAGAGTTCTTGAGGTATGCAAATTTTCACCACCTGAAAACACTTTGACTGCTTTGGGTAAGACCTGGGGAGCAGAGAAGCAGATTGAGACTACCTGGCAGGAAAACTGAGGGCTGTGGTTCCAACTCCTCTTCCTTTTATTTTTGAAAAGTCCCAGAAACACTATGTTTAATGTGAAATTTCTCCAAGAAAAAAGTTCAGGGGAACCATTTTCAAGTTTCAGGAAAATCTATTTGCAAAGGTTAGGAAGTATACAACTTCAGAGACTACTTTTCTTCTATCAAACAAAAAAAAAGGAAACAAGATTTCAAGCACTTTAATACACACTTTAAAGGCAATTTGTGATAACTGTACCCCGCCGTGACTAAGGTTGTACTGAACTTTCTGGACTGAAACATTCAGTCTGCTGTATTCAGAGAAAGTCTTCTCTACAATTTCTAAGAAAAATATTAAAAATATGGAAGCAATTGTCAAATCCTTTCACCCGTGCAATATCTTTTTAAAAAAAATAAATGTGTCCAATTACATAGCTAGGGTTACAGGTTTTCACAAACACAGTTTCATTTTTGATGGCGCTGTGCCTGTAATTCCAGGCTGCTGTTTCACTCTATTGAAAGGTACCTGGTTATCTTTGCCCTTCTCCACTTTGTTGCTTAAACCAGTCAAAAAACACATCAAAAAACTAAATAAGTAGGAAAGAGCCAAGAGATTCAAAGGACTGAAATCCACCACATGAGCAAAATGAAGTTTCTGACGGTTAGGGTTACCTCCCTGATCCAGGTCTTCCATCTGTGCAATGGGCTAAAGTCCCTGGGCGGGGGGCGACAGAGCAGGACGAAGTCCCCGCCGCGGCGGAGGTGTTAACAGATAGCTATCCCTTGACTTTTCAGTGTGTGAAAGCTTTCGGGCCTCTCCCCCAGGAAGCGAGTCCAAATCCTTCCCGTGTCAGTTTTGCTTCTAGCAGCCACAGGAGATGCACACACGGGTCTGGAATGCTGGCATTTTGGTTTATTGCCTTTATACGGGGGTCGGGGGGGGGTGCTTTCTCTGCGACAAACTCAAGAGAGGGGGCGGGGGACAAGGTGGGAAGAAAAGGAGTTGTGGAAGAAGAAATCAGAATAGAGCGACAGTAGACACCCAGGGAGGGAGAAAAAACGCCCCAGGCGGAGAACAGAGCTGACCACCCGGGGATTGGGCGACGTAGAGAGACCGACTGCGTCTCGAGGGACCCGGGACTGGCCTGGAAACTGCGCCCGGGGCCTCCTTTCCCGGTGTCCCCCGGCCTCAGAAGGCAGGAGCCATTGGGACTCTGTGCTGCGCCTGGATCCCTCGGCCGCCGACACAGCCTGGTACCGGTACCTGAGGGGACCTAGACACGGAGGTCACAGCCCCGGGTCGGTGGGCTCAGTCTTACTGGGCGGGGTGCGCAGATTTCTCCTGCGGTGGCATCTGCAGGAGGGGAGGGGACAGCACAACCCGGAGCCCCGCGGAGCCCCTCTGGCTGGACTGCGCTGGGGGCCGCAGATACCAGTCGGGCTCTGCGCTCTGCTTGTGGCAGGCGGCGGCTGAGCAAGACCTGCATCCGCGAGGCCCCCTTGGCCCTTCCTTGGCGCTCGGGAGACGTCCCCAGCATACCCTGAGTCTGAGTCCTTACGGCCCCCAGAGGCGACCGGCACGTGGGACTCGACAGCCAGGCGAGGAGCTGGTGGTCTGGACTTCTGCGCGGACGGACAAGGGAGAGCCCTGTTCTAATGTAGGTCCTGTTAGCCTCGGGGGGGGGGCGGGGGGCTTACCTCGGGCATCTGGCCCAGCTTTGGAGCTCAGGTCCAGATGCGCTTTCAAGCCTCATCTCTCCCATGACCTGGCCGCGAAATTCCTGGAATCTGCTCCAAATGGAGCTGAAAGACCCTACCACCCACGCGTTCCCTCCCCGTGGCGCCGGCGGAGGAGCATCCTTGAGGCTTTCCAGACCCTGGGGGTTGGGTCGCCTCTCCAGTACCTTGCAGAGTGGTACCAGGCTGGGCCTCTTAAAACCATTTCGGCTACTTGTAATTTCTCTTTGGCTTTGCCCCTTCCTTCGGAGAAAGAGGCAGAGCCTCACCCCAAGGTGGCCGTCCAGTGACCCTGGCCAGGGGCTGTGGCCCTGATGAGCTACCCCAGCTTCCAGCTACAGACTCTGTAGCATCAGAAGAACCCGACAGCATCAAAGATGCGTCCAGTGAACTGGGCCTACATCTACTCCCCCCACCCCAAAGTCGCAAATTGATTATGTTGGCCTCTATTTTTTAAAAAAATATTAACGATTCCTGGGTGTCGGGTGCGGGGGGCCGGAAAGGGGCAGTGCTTGGGTTTCTCTGGGTTGGCGTCTAGTTTGCATGATCTCTTCTGGAGCGGTCCCAGGAGCAGCTACGTGAAATGTTTGCTTCTGAGATAAAGCTGGATATTTCTGCCTGGACCCTTCCGTGTGCAAGGAAGCGGTAACGCCAGATTCTGCCAACGATTAATGGGTGTGGGGCACTGCCTACAAGGAGCCATCGTCCCCTTCTGTCCACGATACGTTCGTGTTCATCTCTGTGTTGTCAGTGGTTTGTTTCCTAATACTATCACAAGGACAGCATAAAAATAACAACCAGGGCACAAACAGCTCTCGAGAAGCCATTTGTACCAACCTGTTCTTGGAGGTGAGAAACAGACACACACAATCCTGTTGGCCCCACTTTTGATTTTTGCCAAAGGAGGTCAGAATTGCCCGAGATTTTTCTTTTTAAATGATCTACCTACCAACTTACGAAAGACCCTGCCGAAATCCTGTTTATTAGCCCAATAGTTGTGACAGGGTTAGAAGACCAGTTTAAACTGTTAATCGGCCGCAAAAAGGGCCCCAGATAGACGCCTTTCACTTACCTTTGAAAGGCTATAAAAGCTACGTTGTACATTGGGATGAAATTAGACAGCGACAAAAATCATTACCTTGACTTCCCACAATAAAGGCACCTTAAGAGGAGCTATTGATGGTTTCAAATTACATAACGGTGGTTTATAAGTTCTTCCTCTGCGCCTACAGAAAGCAATTTTTTAAATGTGAATTCGTCAAATAACAGTCTCCAGCATTCGCACATCGACACGTAGCTACCTTTTTTATTTTATTTATTGCAAAGTGTGAGAAAAGGGGAAAACAAAGACAAACATCCTAGAGAAAGAAATTCAAACAAAATCATGTCCGGGTTCTATTTCCCAAATTCTCTGCTCTCTTTCTTGGTCCGAGAGTCAGGAGGGTTCCGTCCCTCGCGCTTGGGAGGGACAGCGAACAGAGGTCACAGCCCCTAGGGTGGGAAACCCAGGCGTCACCCGGTCGCGTCTGCCCACCGCTTCTGTGGATTTCTCTCTGCACGCAGACTCTTGGGCTAGAAATAAATGCATTTCCCAGACACGTATTCCAGGGCTAAGGTCATACCCCAGCTCCACCTGTCCTTCTGGGGAGTCTCCCACTTGGCCGATGGTGGGCCTCTGCCTTTCAACAGACAATTTCTTGGATGGAGTTCAAGGTAAATCCGGAAAGCTACCGAGAACAGGCGGCCCGCCTCCGGGCCCTTCTCTTTTGCTCTCAAGGTGGCCTTTGAATTTTCAGGAGACTCAAAATATGAAAATCCCTCTCAAGGGCCACCCTTTGTGTCACCCTGGGCCTGCAGAAACCCGAGGGAGTATCCTGTGTTACCCCAGTTTATGCTGCCCTGGGGCCAAGTCAGTGGTGGAAATCCACATGGTCGCCGCTGCCCTTCCAAGCAAAGACAACCAGGGCGCGCTCAGTCCGTGCGCAGAGGGAGGGAGCTGTGGCCCGCTTAGTGCGTGCTGGGGCGAAGGGGCTGTTGGAGTCAGGAGCGCCCCGGGGAGAACTCCGCAGCATCTTTGAGAGACCTAGGCGCTTGGTTGCGGTGCTCGCTTGGGCGGCCAGCCTGAGTCAGGGCGCATTCGCTGCGCAGCACTGCCCCCTGGCACTCAGCGCTGAAACTGCCCAGCTCAGCCTGAGCGCCTCTTTCTAAGCGGGGTGACTCACCCCTCTTTTCCCTTTCCTGGCCACATCCTGGCCAGTGAAGTCGTCCCAGAGGCCTGGAGAAGGCCCTCATCTAGAGCACAAAACCTCGGTCCATCCTCCCCCAAGAGGACCAGGGCCCAGGCTGCTTGGCAGCAAATAGCCCGCCTGGTCCGCACCCAGGTTGCCATCTACCCTACAATGGGCTGGAGATGTGGGGTTGCCAGGGAACTCCGATTGCCAGGCCTGAGGAATAAGATTAAGCAAGGAATGCTTATTCTTAAATGAACCCCAGCTCCCTGTCGTCTTTCCCTGGCGCCTGGATTTCTAGGGAAGAAAGCAGAGAAGTCAAGGGCAGATTCCTTCTGGTACTCAGGAGTGGATAGGCGCACCCACGACCGGATCCAAAGCGCAAATGACTAGGGCTCAGAAGTCTAGGCAAAACCCGTGGGCTTGCAGCAGAGGCTCTGCTCCTGGCCTGGACCGCTGCATCCCACCTATTAGATTTGCCGTTGGCAGGAAGAGTTTTGTTATTTTTTTCCAACTGGCCTGGCATGCGATGCCAGTTGTCAAAACAAGCCTGCCTTTCCTAGCCCTACTGTGTAGTGTGTTTGTCCCAGGCTTCCCCGCTGGGCTTAATGGAGGACTGGGTGCTGAAACCATCCTGAGAGGGAAAGGAGCAAGAGGCAGGTTGACCGTGGGACCTTCAGTGAGTCTCTTTCCTTGTGTGATTTTCATGAAGGTGGTGAGCATTAATTGAGATAACGCCCAGGCAGGGCGCAAGCACCCATTGGAGGTTGCACCTGATGGCTATTTCCTTAGGTTGAGACTCCCAAGAGTCTTCCTGTGGGTGTGCCTCTGGGACTTTCCAGCTAGGAGGACCTGCAGCACAACAGCTGTCACCTGAGCCAGGGTTAACCATACATCAGGTTAACCATCTACTAGGTTAGCCATGTAACCAAGGTAACCATACACTAAGTTAACTATGTAACCAGTCAAAGGGTTACTGTTCACAGTCCCATTTCATCTGAGTCTACACAGAAGCAAATTTTTAAAAATTTATTTATATTTATTTTAAGGTGTGTGTGTGTGTGTGTGTGTGTGTGTGTGTGCGTGCAGGTGCCCACAGAGGCCAGAAGAGGGCAACAGCTCTCCTAGAGCTAGAGTTACAGGTGGTTGTGAATCATTGCTTGTGGATATTGAGCACTGAACTGGAGCTTCTTCAGGAGCTGTACCTCACTCTTAACCTCTGAGCCATCACTCCAGCCTAGAAGTAGAGCCTTTAAAATTTCATGTTACAAAACAAGGAACAGCTTCAGAGAAGCGATGTAATTTCAAGATCACACAACTTGTACGTGATGGAATATGGACTTAAACTCTTCAGAAGCCAAAGCTCTGAGCCACCAAGTTGTATAATGACTGAAAGCCACTTCAGTCCTTTGCTTTCTACTTGCTCTGCTTTCTCTAAACAGTTTCCTCTGAACTGAGCTCTAAAAATGACCAGCTAGAAATGTGGCTACTTCCAAAGTGTTGAGTACCCTTCTCTGGTCCCTTGAGCATACTTAGATCATGCTGACTCTTCTGGGCCACACAGAGGGAACCCCCACTGTCCTCTCTGCAGAGGCTGGCTCAGCCACCGGGGAGCTCAAAAGTGGAGGTTGAAAGTCCACTGAGTCTCTGAGGAAAACAAAAGAGGTGGAGATGAGCACTGAAGAGGGACATTTCTGGGCCCTACCTGAGCCTTTGCACCAAAGAGCCCACTCATCTCCTACCCAACATCAAGGCCTAGATCACCATACTAAGAGGACACTGGTCAGTGGGCCTGGACTGGGTATTCCCCAGCCAACTGGTCCCTGGGCTCCCAAGCAAATGTCTGTGAAAGTCTCCAGGGTGCCAGGCTCTGTACCCATGCCTGTCTCCCAGGACTGTCTGGACCCCTAGCAGACTCTAATGGCTGACTGTCAGTCCAAAGCACCCCTGCTTGGAATTTAGAGCCAACATCTGGTTGGGCTCAGAAACATCCAGGCCTAGGCTGTGCGTCCTGTGTACCTCCCCCACTGCAAGACACTGTCTGCCCCCTGGCGACAGGAGGTGGAACTCACCTCAGGTACTTTTTCTGCTACAGTCAACCAGCTTGCTTACTCTAACAGGCCCTGGACCTCCCAGATTAGAGTGCTGGGCCAATCCCTCTGCTTGTGCATGCTTCCATCAAAGGCCAACATGAGACTGAGAAAATGAAACCCTCTCTCTCTCTCTCTCTCTCTCTCTCTCTTCCTCCCTCTAAAACCTTAGTCCCCTCAAGTCAGAGGCTAAAGAAAAATGCTTACTTTCATAGTTTCAAATAAGAACTTCCCATCCCACACGTCAGGACTGACTCTTATGAAATGGATAGACCACAGTGCAGCAAATCTGTCAGTGTTCCCTAGTGCCACCCGCCTACGGCTGCAGGCACAGCATCTTCCTTGAAAACCCCACTGGAGAGAGCTAGGGTTCCTTTAAAGCAGAATCTAGAGGAATATCCTACTGAGAGTGTCTGCAAACCTGGGAAATAGCTGGGACACTAGTGGCCGTCTGGCCCGGTGCACACATGTGGTGCTGCTCCTTTCTGTGATACCCTGTGCCACACGTGGTGCTGGTGGTCTGCTCCTTCTCTCCTTCCATTTTTACAGGGAGGAGAAGCGCTCGGTCACTTGTCCACAGTTACAGAGTTAGTAAGTCATAAGATTGAACTCGAGTCTTAAGGGGAGAAGAACTGGCAGGAGGGGGATGGCAGAGCTGTTCTGGAAGCCCTTGATCTTGGGATTTAATATTGAAGCCCAACTAGGTGGGACACACTGGGGTTTTGTTTGTTTTGTGGGCTAATCCAGTGGTGAGGACCTATTATACTTCTCAGGTTTCACATTCTCAGGGCAGCTCCCACACTGTCCACTTGTGGAATTGAACTTCCATGGGAGGTGAGGATGAAGACATGGACCCTCCGCCTTAACCCAGAACATGTTTTAGAAACATTTTACAGAAAGTTTCAAATGTTTACAGACTATAATATAGAAGACTACACAAGATTATAATGAATTACCAGGTACCAGATAACAAAATCATGACTATCTGCTCTCTTCAACTTACACACTGTACCTCCCCCACACAAGCAGACTGACTGGACGTAAGACCTGTACATCCCTGCATCTGCCCCTCAAGCACCTTCAGCATGGAGTACCAAGACAACCCCATTACCCAAACCTCAGTCCCACCTGTTGTATAGCAATTTCCTGAGTTGACACATTCTATCCTGCAGGGAAGTTCAGTAAGACTTGGGGTTCTCTAAAGGGAGGCTGCTTAAGACTCAGGAAATAGGGCGGGAGAGATGGTTCAGTGGTTAAGTGCACTGGCTGTTCTTGCAGAGGACCTGGGTTTGATTCCCAGCACCCACATGGCAGCTAACAACCATCCATATCTCCAGTTTCAGGAGATTGACATTTCCTTCTGACTTCCATGAATATTGCACAACACGGGACACACATGCAGGCAATACACTTGTACACATAAAAAATAAAATAAAAATCTTTGGGCGTGGCACACGCTTGGAAGGCAGAGGCAGGAGGATCTCTGTGAGTTTCAGGCCAACCTGGTCTACATAGTGAGTTCCAAACCCCCTAGGGCTACAGGAAGATCCTGGCTCAAAAAGACAAAAAAAAAAAAGACCTAGGAAGCATATAACTCAAAAACCTTAGGAAGTCCTGAAATGGACCAGACGCACTAGACCCTAGATCCTTCCCTAGCCAAGCTTGTATAAACAGGAAGGTCTGCTGAGAGAGACCCAGGCAGGCCCCGCTGCCTGAGGAGGCTCTCCCTTACCTGTTCAGCTGCCTATAAGTTGTGCGTGTGCTTCAGGGCTCCCTCTAGCATGAGCTGTCACCCGTGCTGGGGTGGGCTTTTGATGAAGCAGCTGTCCTTGAGTATTTCTGCTCCAGTAAGTAACCCCAATAAAACTCACTAGTTTACCAAGTTGGACTTTGAGGGGTGTGTTTGTTTGAATGAGTGTCTCCCGTAGACTCCAAATTGAATTGTGGCGCTGTTTGGGGAGGGCCATGGAACCTTTAGGAGGTGTGGCCATGCTGGAGGAAACATGTCAACGGGGTGGGCTTTGAGAGTATATAGCCATGCCCACTTCCGGTCTGGTACTCTCAGCTTCCTGTGCTTGCTAGAAGATGTGAATTCTTGGCTTTCTGCTCTTGCCATCTCCAGAGCCACGCATCTCCACCATGATGGGTTCTCACCACTCTGGAACCGTAAGCTAAATAAACTCTTCCTTCTATAAGTTGACTTGGTCATGGTGTTTTGTCACAGAAATAGAAAAGTAACTGATACAGAGTCTATGCTTCTTTTGGTCTGTTATCTGTTCCCTATCTAAGGGGAGTGGATGTTTGCTTCTGTCTCCGCAGGAACGGTGTCACACAACACCACCAATACAATGCTGAGATGCACATCCCCGAGCTGTGGAGCATCTATCCTGTCTGCTGAACTTCAAATCCCCCTGGTTCCTGGTTAGGGATCTTGGTTTTTATGAGGTTTCAACTATAGAGCTGGAACAGCCAGGATCAAATCTGAGCGTTGTCATCTATCGGAATGATTGGGCGCAGAATGCAGCAGTTCTCTGAGGCTAATACTACCTCATGTGGTTGGTATAAAGATGAGAAATTATTCATGCAGAATTAAGCATAGGCCAAGGAACAAGTATCTTGACTAGTTCTCCTAGGGCTAGAATTCAGTACAACATTAAGTAATGAAGGCTGGAAGACTGGGTTTGAGTTGGATGGACCCAAAACTTTTGGAGTAGCTCCAGGAGGAGACTGGAGCCAGGGAAACTATTTTGAGGTCAGTGTTTCTCTCTCTCTCTCTGTGTGTGTTTGTGTGTGTGTGTGTGTGTGTGTGTGTGTGTGTGTGTGTGTGCTGGCGCTCAAACCCAAGGCCTCATGCATCTACCACTGAATTTCAGCCCCAGCTCTATATGTTTAGCTTTTTATCATGGAGCCTTAAGGTATAATGGAAGCCTACACTAGCCAGAATGAATTAAAGACTCCAAGTTAGGACTCCAAGTTTCTCCAAAGACCCTTCTAAGTCTCACAGTCTTCCCATTGCCTGTTGTAGGTCAGTTTGGGTCCTTTCCATCTATATTCTTGCATCCACCATGGGACCCAGTCCAGAGGTCAATGCCAATGGTGGATGACATAATCATATATATGGTTTTTGCATAGTTCAACTTCCACTGCCTGTGACACTTAGGACTTTTCACTTAGTTTAACTCTCACCCTCTCTGAATAGGTCACATTCCCCTATCCTTTGCTGTCAAGGGGATGTGGGCCTTTGTCACAAGCCTTGCCATTGTTGAAACTTTGCATCCTTGGGGTTGATTTTTCCACTGTCTTTATGATACCGTAAGCCTTGTGAGGGCAAGAATCATGCTCGCTTTCTTAACACAACAGATAATTGTTGAATGACTTTTTTTTTTGGAAGCTAGATTTAGAAACCAGTTTAACCCTAACTTTACCTTAACCAGAAGTTTCCAGGGAAAATGCACAATGCACCATTTCAATATGTTGTATGTGAAATTATATCACATACACCAGACTATATCACCAGAGCTACTCTAGAGCTGACAGAACGGAAAGGCTCACAGGTCAAGTTTAGATCATTTAGACGTTTGAATCACACAGAGTATTAAATAAATTTAAAATGCATAGATGTAGGGGCTGGAGAGATGGATCAGCAGTTAAGACCACTGGCTGGTTTGGCAGAGGACCCAGGTTTGATGCCCAGCCTCCACATGATGGCTAACAACTATCTGTAACTCCAGTTCCAGAGGATCTGACACCATCTTCTGACCTCCTCAGGCACTGCATGGCATGAGTGCACCTACACTCACACACATAAAATAAAAATAATAAAATATTTTTAATGCATAGATGAAGGGCTGGGGAGATGGCTCGGTGGTTAAGAGCACTGGCTACTTTTGCAGAGGACCCAGGTTTAGTTCCTCACACCCACATGGTGGCTATCAGCCACCTGCAACTCCTCTTCTGACCTCTGTGCACTTATATACATGCAGGCAAAACACTTATACACATAAAATTAAAATAATAAATATTTGAGGAAAGAAATGGTCCATAACATAAGGTTACGTAATGTGCTGTGTTATGCCTCTCCCTGACTGATATCCATCTCTGCCTCCACTTCTACGTCCATCATCTCCACCTCTAGCATTATGAGAATTAGTCTTGTGGCCTTGATGGAATTTGGAATCATCAGGGAAACAAATCTCTGGGCATGTCTGTGAGGGATTATCTACATTGGGTTAAGTGAGGTGAGAAAGCCAACGTCAAATGTGGGTGGCATCATTCCTTAGACTGGAGGTCCAGACTGAGTGAAAAGGAGAAAGCAAACTGAGCACCAGCATTCATCTCTTTCTACTCCCTGACTGTGCATGCAATGTGATCATCTGCCTCAAGCTCCCGTTATCCATGACAAACTGCATCCTTGAACTGTGAGCCAAAATAAACACTTCTTTTGTAAGTTGCTTTTGTCAGGGTGTTTTGTCACAGCAACCAGAAAAGCAACCAATTCAATCATAACCCGTAATATCTAGCCTCTCTCCACATTTTCCCCTTTTTTTAATGGTGTGGTTATTACAAAGACCAAAGCCGAGGGTGAGTGAAGGGACCTAACAGACTGAAGGTGCCCTAGCGACGGCGCCCACTTTACCATTCTGTAGAGGTATGTTCCCTGGTCCCAATATAAGCACACCCATTAGGCCATTGCGCACTGTTGGCTTCTCTGTGCGTTTTGGGCAGCACACAATGGGTATCACCAACAGGTGCTTGATTTAGGGGATAATAGCCGCCAGTCCTTCAGCAGATGCTTGTACCTTAGCACTTGGTCTCCATCTCTTCCTGTGTATTGCCTCCTCGTTTGTTAGATCATGTGTTCTGCCTACTCTGTCTATCTTTAACGTGCCACTCAGGTTGCTGCTCTTATTCTCTGATGAATTCTGGGTCTCTCAAGCGCCACTAGAGACATCCTGCACTTTTTTCTTATGTCTTGTAACCTACGGACGCACTTGCTGCTGTCTGTACTTTACACTGCCTATGAACTTAACCTACTCTTGGTTTTTCTTAACTTCTGTACCATAATCACCTACCATTGAATACCACACATATTACACAATGCACTTATTAAGTGCCTACTATGTACTAAGCATTGTGCCAGGCATCCACAGGTCCAACAGGACTCCTCTGATGACTTCCCTGTGGTAGAGAGACACTATTCAACAGTCTCTCAGAGCCCCATAGAGTGGTCCACTGGGTCAAGCACAGGGAAGGCAACGGGATGCTACTTACCCTCAGATCCTGACTGGACAGTCAAGGGGGAGTAACCCTGAGTAGGTAACAACTGAGCTGAGATCTGAATGAGGAGCCACATTGTTCTGCGTTCCCAGAAATTTCTCATAAGTAAACACCAGAGTTAAGTGCAGCTTTTTTCTTTGCCTTCTCTCGGCTTTGAGTCATATTTAGCTATTTTCCATCTAACAAAGTTAGAGAACACTCACCTGCTCTGGTTCCCCCAAATGCGCAAATGTTATGTTTTACACAACAATAACAGTGAAACACACCTATTGGCAGAACACCATTTAGGCTTATAAATGCTTCTAACAGGGATCAACAGCCTATAATTAGAATTTAACAATCCAAGAGAGGAGTAATACACACCCTGCGGGATGGATTGGAGTCTTTTTCTTTAGTTCTGCAGGTTTGGTGGGTAGATTAGCCCCCAACTCGCCTCCTACAATAACTGTCCTACTGAGGTAAACATGTCACAAACAAGGACAATGAGATCACCAATAATTTAACACTAATACTATAAACAAAAGAAACACCACCTTTGGCTCTGGTGGAATGGGAAACACAATGTAGACCCACTCACAGAGCCATTTAAGAAACAAGCGACTCACGGCCAATCCTCAGAGCTCTCCAGATGCAATTTTCTGGGAACCTGGGTACAAGGAGAAGTTTCATTTTTGTTTTTGTTTTTCCCGAAATGCCCTTCACTTTGTTGTTTTAGATGAGGCTTACACATTTGGGGCCTTGGGCAACAGGGAAAGGGAGGGTCACAGCGTCCTGCAAATGCAGAGCTCCAGGTTTAGCCTCTTTAATGACATTTTCTTAAAACCTCAGGCTTTTTCCAATTGTCAGGACTCTGGGATCATAGGCCACACCTCTTCAATAAGACCATTTTTCTGTCTTTTGTTGACAGGGCAGGTAGATAACAGAAGGTTAGGGTTAGAAATGTTTGGAGATGATATGGTCCATGCCCTTGGTTTTATAGATGAGGAAGAGTGACAGAATCAGAGACAGAAGGGCTTTGTAATGAAAAAGCATAGCCTTATTCAAACACACACAGAGACAGACCTAGGCTTCAGCAAGACCTGGCTGCCTTCGGCTGGACATTTAAGAAGGTTCTTCTTCACTGCTGACTTGATGGGGTTTGGATTAACCTAAAGGACACAGCACCTCTGAGTGTGTCTGTAAGGGTGTTCCTAGAGGAGTTTAAGAAGGGAAGAACCATCTTGAATGTGGGCAGCACTGTCCTTGGGATCCTGGACTGAATTAAAAGGAGAAAGCAAGCTGAGCACCGTCATTCATCTCTCTCTGCTTCCTGACTGCAGATGTGATGTGACCAGTTGCCTCACACAGCCATGATGAACAGCACCCTCTGGTCATGTGACCAAATAAACCCTTCCTTCCTTTAGCTGCCTTTTGTCAGGTATTTTGTCACAGCAGTAAGAAAAGTAACTAATAAACACATCATTGTAACTTGCGTAGGGACCAACTTGTCTGATGGAGAGAAAAGTAGCCACAGCCTCCAACCAGCTTCCATGTTGCCTGACCAGAGAGATGGGAGCACAGAGGAAACTCGCTGTAGAGATGGATGACCAATTTGATAACTCGTGTTTACAGAGGAGGGATGCTGTGTTGGTTAGACCTTTGAGCCACCTCAAAATGGCTCAAGAGAAAAGAAGGCTTCTGTTGGATCATATACTGACTTCAAACATAGCTGTGTCTGGACACAAATGATGTCGTCATCAAGCCCCTCTCTGTTTTTTGAGCCCGTCATAGTGACAAAACTGTTTCCAGACATTCTATGTTTGCATCATCCTAGGCTGCAGTGCTGAGAGACAGTACTTGACTTTGAACATTCCCAGCAGGAGTCTCATGGTTTGGATTAGATTGTGTAGTTATGCTTTATGATGATTAGTCTTGATTGTCAATTCAACAGGACTGAGAATGGCCAAGAAGACAAACCTCTGGGCATGTTTGTGAGAAAATCTCTAGATTGGGCTGATTGAGTTGGGAAGGTCCACTCTGGATGTGGGCAGCACCATTCCACGGGCTTCATTGCTGGCCTGAATAAAAAAGAAGGATGTGCTGCATACCAGCCTTCATCTCTGTCTGCTTCCTGACTATGGACGACACAGTGTAACAGGCTCCTGCCATCACACCTTCTCTGCCACGATGGTCTGTACCCTTGAACTATGAATCTAAATAAAGTGCTTCTGTCAGACTTTTTGTCACAGCAACAGAAAAGTATCTAATACACGCTTTAACCAGCCCCTGTGCCCAGTGACAGCAAAACTCAGGACAGCCCCATCTGAGTCATCAAGGGTGAAGCTCATTTCAGGAAAGACTTGGGTACCAGGAAAAGGAGGACTGCAGGCTGAATGGCAAGTCCAATGTTCTGCACCAAAGAGACCCAGGACATTGCTTAGAGCAGCCCCTCTCAGAGGCAGCTCCTTGCCATGCAGCTCTGGAACGCAGGCACTTACCCAGAGATCAAGTGCAGCCTGTTGATCAGTGGCAAACACCTCAGCTTCATATCATTTGCTTGGTGGTGGCCTTGGAAGTCATGGTTTGATCTGGGGAATATCAGTCCTGCAGATTAAGAATCTAGTTTCTACTTCACCAGAGACTCTGAGATGCTGGCAAGACTCAGTTTATTCACCAGTGTAATGGATAAAGGGAAAGTGAAAGCTTTTGCAAACACACAGTTCCCCAGGGGGACAGGGGGTGGCTGGGGGAAGGCCTGGTCCCTGGCTCCAAAGCTAATAATGTGGAGGCTCTGGGCCATTCAGGAGGATCTAGAGGTGCTGTGTGGGTGGTGACCACAGGTGAAATGCATGGTTGCTCTTGAACCAAGGCCCTACCTGGCACAAAGAAACGGAAGTCTGGGCCCTCTACAGAGTGACAAGGGACAGGAATGCAGTCTTCTTGGAGTTGTGAACCCACAAGGTCTGGGGGCATCATTTAGCTACCCAGGCAGGAGTCATGAGTGTCACAGACCACTGGGGACAGCTGTAGCTCCTTCCAGTTCTGTTGTCAGGGTTGAAGAGCACTCAGAGGTGCTATTTGGTGGACACCAGACGGTACAAGGTAGGGAATGAACAGCTGTGGTACCCAGAGTAGGAACCCTTCCAGGAGGCTCAGAGGACATCTGCTCTCTGAAGCCTCCCCAGATGTTAGAGAAAGGCTGCCATTGCTGCAGGTGGTGACACACACACACACACACACACACACACGCACACACTTCTGTTGCACATTTTTCTTCTCTCTCCTTCCCATTCCTCCTCCCTCCATCCCTCCATCCATCCCTCTTTTCTTCTCTTTCCTCTTTCTTAGACTGTCCTCCCTATGTAGCAGAAGATGATCTTGAACTTCTGACCTTCCTGCCTCTATCTCACAAATGCTGGGATCACAGCTGTGCATCATTATGTGGTGCTGGCAATCACATGCAGGACAAGCGTGCGTGCCAGGCAAGCGCTCCACAACTGAGTTACATCCCCAGCCTTTCTTTTCTTTTTTCTTCCATTGCTGGGGACGGAGCCCAGGGGTCCTGCATGCTGAGCCACTTCTCCGGCCCTGTACTGTGGTGGTGTTGCTTGGCCCTGTCTGGGAAGATACCTTTGGCTCTGGCAACAAGTTCGCTCTCCCAGCAGCCAATAAGCTGCCTTCAAGTCTGGGGCCCACAGAGGTGATCTTCATTGAACCCCAAAACCCGAAAGTCAAGGTCAATTCCCTCTGCCTACCCTGGCAGAGTGAGCCCCAGGTTCTTCATGAAAACCACGAAAGGGAACACCTGTATTTTGCAGGCCAAGCTGATCTAGATAATGTCTCATTAAGCTCTCTCCCAGGAGATCCTGGACTGTGTCAAGATGACGGTGAAAACTAACCCGCACACCATCCCGTGCCCAGATGAGGGTCTGTGGTGAGAGGGGTCCGTGGGACCCAGCAGTAGGAAGTAGCTTCTGCTCTGACTGCATGGCCTGTCACATCTATGTGAGCACCTTTCGCTGGCAGCTTGAAGAGGAAGGCTGAGGGGTGAGCTGGATCTGCTTTGATGTTTGCAGCTGACAGAGGCTGGCTTTGGCTCTAGTTGGAAGAGCAACTCCCGGCAGAGGAAGGGAAGAAGAATGCTGTGATCCAGCTCTCTGGAATGAGCACCATCAACATACCGTGAAGGTAGAACCACTCTGCAGATGGCTGGCGTCTCTGAAGTGAAGGAAACCCACAAGGAGGGCAGCTGTCTTGTAATTCTGCAGATCCAGTATCATTTTATCATACGCTTCCTACAAACCATTAGTGGAGGTAAGTGCTGTATGCTTTCAACTAATACTTGAGTCCTGGTCCTCCACGTTTTTCAGAGGCCTGGCGAGAGCCAGTTGCAGATCTATTCTTGGAGCTCCCTCTGGTGGTAGAGATGGAAATGATTGGGTTCTGGGTTTTGAGGAAGCTCAGCTTCCTTTTGTGGACTCTGTAAGGAATAAGAGAAGGAAAGTCCTCCTAGCCTTTGCGGGTGCAGCAAAGGGCCAGCTATCCCTTTCTGCTCAGATTTTCAAGAGCTGCAATTCCTCTGATGCCAGGTAGTATGTGTGTGTGTGTGTGTGTGTGTATGTGTGTGTGACTCGTTTGTGCAGATGTGTCCACTGAGCTTCTCTGGCCATTCATCATGGTTCTCCCTTCCTAGATTTGCCTCAGCTCTGTAACCCCATGGTCACTTCTGGCGCAGTGGAATGACTCTTCCCTCTTTGCACTCCCTGTCTTCTTTTGGTCATTCCAGCATCTGGCCAGGCTTGACAACTCTGTATCTATGACAGCTCACAGGGTCCAGCACAGGGTACCCCAAGGCTGACACTGGAAAACTAACTGCATCAACCACTTCTGCCTAGCCCTGTGCATTCTCACAGCCCTGGCAGGTGGTGGTGTTGACAGTCCCTCAGCCCTGCATGGACACAGACTCACTGCACTGCTCCAGGGGTCAGCTGTGACTGGCAGCTCCAGGCTTAGAGGAGCAAAGGCTTGGGATGGGAATGGCATGGAGGGCAAAGGTGTGAAGCAGTCATGAGGCGGGAAGGGGAGGGGCTTCAGGAATAGCAATCAGACGTGCTGCACCAGCACACAGCACACACAGCATCACTGGCCTCTCTGATCCAATGTCTGCATTTGATAGTCTGGCTGGACAGGAGACGGTCCAGAAATCCTTTTCCCACCTCTCTCTCTCTCTCTCTCTCTCTCTCTCTCTCTCTCTCTCTCTCATACTTCAAGTAGCTGATGTTATGTGGTGGTTAATCTTTGTGCTGGATAGCTTTACTTGTCAACTTGACACACCTGGTTAGAGGGAACTTCAATTGAGGAATTAGGTCCATTGCATTGGCCTGTGGCTATGTCTGTGGGCATTGTTTGAATGTTGAGTAATGTGGGTGGTGCCACCCCTGGGCAGGCTGTCATGTGTCACATAAGAAAGCACAGGCCAGGGGGAACAAGCCAGTAAACAATGTTTTCCTATGGCCTCACGTTCCTGTCCTAAGTTCCATGGCTCCCTTAGCGATGAACTGTGACCTGGGAGATGTAAGCCAAAGAAACCTTTTCCTCCCGAAGTTGGGTATTGGTCAGAGTGTTTTATCACAGCAATGGAAGGAAACCTAGAACAATCTTCTTTGTCAGACTGACTAGATTTAGAATCACCATAGAAATATAAGCTGGGTGCGTCTGAGGGTCTTTCCAGAGACGTTTAAGTAGGTAAGAGCAACCCTGAATATGGGCAGCACTGTCCGGTGGGCTGACGTCCTAGGCTGAATAAGCAGAAGCAAGCCGAGTGTAGCACCCTCTCTCTCTGTTCCTGACGGTGGACACGATGTGACCAGCGACTCCAAGCTCCTGCCACCGTGTCTTCCCAGGATGAACTGTGAGCCCAAATAAACCTTCTTTCCTTAAGGTTAGGTACTCTGCACAGCAATGAGAAAAGTAACATACACACACACACAGACACACACACGCACGCACACACACACATACACACACGCACACACACACACATGCACACACACATACACACACACGCACATGGCCTGGGGATATTGGCTATCACATTCAATGATAGAGACTGACTGAGAATCTGCAACTCAAGATGTCCTTCCTAATTTGCTCCACCTCCGACCATTGTCTGGATACTAACTGCCCCCTTGTGGCAATGAGTCTAAATTTTCAGAGCGGAGGAAAGTTCAACAAGGAAGGGTGCTTGTGGTCTCCGGAATTGACAAATCCCCAGGGCAGATGATTTGGCTGCTAGTCCCTCTGCTCCTACTCTCAAGACAGTTAGAGGTCATCTTAAGGTGAATTTGTAGTCCAGTTACTTAAGTTCATCGGCAAAATAACTCAGATCAAAATTAGGAAGTTTCTGTCCTCTACGTTGTTCTTGTTCTAGAGTGGATCCACTAAAAGGGGAAGTACAAGGCTTGGGGGATTGCTCAGCCAATAAAGTGCGTGCCACACAAGCATGGAGACCTGAGCCCCTGGTCCCATAGAGAGAGCCTGTCTCAAAGAACAAAGTGGATTGTTACTGAGGAATGACACCCAGGTTGTCCCCTGGCCTCCACATACACCCATACACATGTATATGTATGCCAACATTCATACATATATGGCCACATATACCACATACATAAATAAGTAAATAAGGAAAGGGAAGGATGTTGAGCCTGGATGGAACTGGCGGGTATTAGCCCTTCCCTCACTGAGGAGCAGAATCTTTCCTTTTTACTGAGTTGAGAGTTACATGGTATAAAACCAGCCATTTAAATGCAAACAGATCAGTAGCATTTAGTACAGTAGGAATGGCATAGGAGTCATCACTTCCATCCAGTTCCATCTAGAAAAACCATCTTCATTACCTCCAAAGAAATCCTGTATCTATTATGTGGTTCAGGTCCTCTCCCAACTCTCCCATCCCTGGCACACACTAATTTCCTTTCTGTCTCTGTGGATTTACATGATCTGCATAGCTAATAAAAATGGAACCGTACAATATGTATCCTTTGGTGCCTAACTTCTTTCACTTAGGGTAAGGTTTCTGAGGTTCATACAACTCCTGACATGTATCTGTGCTTCATTTCCTTTTATGGTTGGATAGCAGTCCACTCTATTAGTCAGCTTCATGCCATTACTGCAAAATACTGGAGGTAACTAGCATGTAAATAGTTATGGTTTATTTGGCTCACAGGTCTAGAGGTTCCAGTCCAAGGTCAGATGGCCTCATGGCTATGTGTCAGAAGATGGCCACAATCATGGTGAGTGTGTGGTGCAGCAAGTTGCTCTCTGCCAAGAAGTACAGAGACTGAGAACCTAGATGAATTAGGTATTTCCTCCTGACTGTGGCAGAAACTACTTAAGAGAAGAGTCTCTTTGGGCTTACAGTTTAAGGGATACAACTTATCACGGTGAGGAAGGCATGGCAGCTGAGACTCCCTAGGTCCAGCCCGGGAGAGCTTCTTCACATCTCCACAGATCAGGAAGCAGAGGGAGCTGTGGCAGGAAGAGGAGCCAGGCTCTAAGTCTTAAAGCCCACCCCTCAGTGATCTACTTCCTCCCCAGATTGTGACACCAGTTGAGGACCAAGTGTTCAAACACATGTGGGGAAGGAGGGTGACGACTTCACGTCCAAACTGTGAGAATCCCCTAGCTCTAAGGACCTCCCATAAGGTCCCATCTCTTAACAGTCCCCAGCACCTCCCAATACTGCTGCTCTGGGGCCAGGCTTTCCGTGGACCCTTGGGGGACACTCTCCATGTCATGGCATTCACTATATGTCTGTACCATGTTTTCATTACCAGTCTTCTTCGGATGGACATTGGAGTTGTTTCTACCTTTTGGTTATTGTAAATAACACTGCTATGACCATTCTTGTTCAAACCCTTGTTTTCAGTTTGGGGGAGTGTTTGTCTGGGCCAGATGGTAGTTCTCTCTTTAACTTAAATTTGTGTTTATTTTTATTTTCATTATTCCCATGTGACTACTGGGAATGGAACCCAGGTCTCTTGCAAGAGCAGCCAGTTCTCTTAACTCTCCAACCGTCTCTCCATCTCTTTAACTTTTTGTTGAAAGAATACATTAGAATAAAGCACTATTGTGGAGAAAAGCTCCAAATCTAGGGATGCCTCACAGTTCCTGTCTTTTCTCTGGCTCTACCATGTTTTCAGGCTGGAGAGTTGGACTTTACTGGAGGCAGAGGAATTCCAAGGGTCTTCATGTGTGTGGGGCCAACAGTTCCCAGAGACTGTCAAGCCTAGGAGGCAAACCCATCCACACACACCCCAAAACCTTTTTTGACATCACATATGTTCCCATCTCATTGGCCAAAATAAGCATATGAACAAGCTCAATTTTAACGAAAAAAGATGTTAAAGGTAACTTGAAAAGTCATGTGGCAGAAGATGTGGCTGTGCCCCGTGTGGCAGATCTTCCCATCATCTCCAGGGAGACTTGTAAGCTGTTCTCTGCCATATTTACATTTGATCAAAGACCCCTGGGTTCTTGGCAGTATGACTTGTTTTCAGCTGGAGAGCCTCCAGCACCAGGCAGCCAAGCATCCTGCCTGTAGACAGTGCCTCTGGGGACACTGGGCTCCCACTCTGTGGAAACCTCCAGGCCCCTTCACTTCCGACTCCTACAGAATGTGAATCAGCACATAATGTCAGTTATTCATGTCAAAGCACAAGCTCTGAGGTAGACAATGGGCTGGAGAAATTGTAGCAGCCTTTGTGGGGTCTGAACCGCTGTTCAACTTCTCTTGAGCTGGACCTCTCTCATCGATATAAAGGCATTAGAAGTTTGGAGTTTGGATCTCAAGGAAACCAATTTAACTTGTGCAGAAATTTCAACACAACCTCAAGCTTCATGAGGTTTTTTTCAGATACAATTAACAGGTTCACAGGGCCACAAAAAGGTCCCATGTACTGCACAGTCTCTCAGTAGCAATGTCCCCAAGAGACCCCAATGCTCTGGGAGGATCAAGACATGGTTGGGAGAATCAGCTCTGCCTCGGTTCCCAGCTACCAGCCATGACTGGAAACAGTCAGGAATGCAGCAAGTAGGGCAGTCCTTAGGCTCTCCAGCCCGCAGCTTCTGTTCTTTATGCCATGTTATTCAGTGTGTGTGTGTGTGTGTGTGCAGGTGCCCATGGAATCAGAGCAATGGAATCTGGAGTTACAAGTGGTTGTGAGCTGTCTAAGATGGGTGTTGGGAACAGAACTCCAGTTCTCTGGCAAGGCAGTATGCTCTTTTAACAGGTGAGCCATCTCTCCAGCTGGAAGCCCTTGTTTTGAGACAGGTCTCTCACTAGGACCTAGGGCTCACTGATTGGACTAGGCTTGCTCACCCCAAACTCCGTAAACCCACCTGTCTCTGCCTCCCCGGGGCTGAGACTACAAGCACATGTCACACTGTTCCTGGCTTTTTCTAGGTATCAAACTCAGGTCTTTGTGCTTGAATGGCAGTCCTTCACCAACTGAACTATCTCCCGAGCTCCTGCTACCAATGTTTTAAAAAGATCTGATAGGGTCAGCACTTTCTGTTTCATGTGATAGCTCTTTTGGGGTGGATGGGGGAACAAATCTAGACCCTATTTCTCATCTTGACTAGAACTGGAAATTATCTTTGGGCTCACAAATTCTGCCTTCTATTGTGTTCAGTCTCCAGTCAAACCTGGCTGGTAGCTTAAAAAATGATTTCACTTAAAAATATTTTAATTATATTAATTTATTTGTGTGTGTGTAACGCACACACACTGTGGTGCTTGTGTGGGAGTCAGTGGACAGCTTGAAGGAGCTGGTTCTCTCCTTCAACCGTGTGGGTCCTGGGGATCAAACTCAGGTTGTCGAGCTTGGCAGCAAGTGCCTTTACCCGCCAAGCCACCATGCTGGCCCCTGTTTTCATTTTGAGGAGCAAATTTCGCCGTGAAGCACAGGTAATCAGAGAGCAGATCATTCAGCTACATGCCTTTCCTTACGGTGGGGACATGACCAACAGCCGACATTGCGAGGTACATCTGTGACCATCAGTGAACCTGCAGCAAGACACCTCTACCACATAGAAACTGCAGTGTATAAGGGTTAACTCCTGGGCTGTAGGGTCCAATAGCTTAGATAAATAAATCATGATACATGTCTGCCATACACTACCACACCGATGGTTCCAGTACAAAATCTCTGCTGGGGCTGGATTACCCAACAGTTGAGAGCAAGTGGTGCCTATGCAGTGTTTGGCCTGGTTTGGCTTGAAACCACCTGTAACTCCAGTTCCAGGAAATCTGACATCTTCCTTTGGCCTCCAACAGTACCTGCACATACATGTACATACTAACACACAGACACACACACACATAAAATATTTAAAAATAAATATTGGGCTGGAGAGATGGCCCAGTGGTTAGGAGCATTTGCTGCTCTTGTAGAGAACCCGGGTTTGAGTCCCGGCACCCATGTAGTGGCTCATCATTGCTGCAATCCCACTTCCAGGGAATCGGATGCCTTCTTCTGGCCTCCTCAGAACACATATGTGTTACTCGTAAGTTCATAAGCAAACACACATAATATAAATTCAATAATAAGTAAATGTTTTTAAGAAATCTCCAGTGGGGCATGGTGGCACACACCTTTAATCTCTGTACTCAGGAGGCAGAGCCAGGTGGATCTCTTGGAATAGAGGCCAGCCTGATCTACATAATGTGTGCCAAGCCAGCTAGGGCCACAGAAAGACCATGTCTCAAAAGGAAAAAAAATTCTCCATGTTCTGCCTGTCCATCCTTTCCTCCCTGTTTATCCCTGGAAACCACAGGTCTTTCTTCTGCTTCCATAATATTGCCTTTTCAGAATGTCATAAAGTTGGTATTATACAGTACATAACCCTTCAGATTCACCTAGTGACATGTCCTTTTGTGATTTGATAGCTCATTTTTGGTGTTAAATAATAATCTGCTAGCTGAATGTACCAAGATTGATTTATGCATAAATAAATAGGACTTCCTGGTTGCTTTTAAGTTTGGCAGTTTTGAATAAAGTTTCTATAAGCACCTGCATATGTGGCCATAAACTTTCAACTCATTTGAATAGAGATCAGAGTATGGTGGCTAAATTGTGTGGTAAGAGTGTGCTTAATTTTTAAAGAAACTGACAGTCTTCCAAAGTGGTTGTCCTAATTTCGTTTCCTGCTGATGTGATTAAAGACCTTGATAAAAAGAGCTTAAGAGAGAAAGGGTTTCTTCTGACTCACAGTTGAAGGGTTGGGTCTATCATGGCAGAGAAGTCAAGAAGTCCATGCAGCAGGAGCTTGAAACAGCTGGTCACATCCCATCCACAGTCAGAAAACAAAGAATGATGCTGCTGTTCTGCTCTCTTTCTCCATGTATACAGTATAAGATCTCGGCTAGGGAATGGCGCCATCCATAGTGGATGGGTCTTCTCACCTCATTTAACAGTCAAGAGAATCCCACACAGCCATGCCCAGAGGCTGGATTCTAGGTTCTGTGAAGTTGACAGTGAATACCAGCTACCGCTATGGTTGTAGTATTTGTTTTCTCTCTAGCAGTGAATGAGAGTTCTCAGCCACACCTTTGCCAGTATTTGGCGTTGCCAGTGTTCTGCTTCACTGACTTAAATCAGTTCCCTTTCCCCATTTAGTACACTGGTCTAGCTGAAGAATAGGTTGCATGCAATCTTTGTCAGTGACTTCTTTCATTTCCAATCTTCCTCTCTGGAAGTTTATACTTCTGTCTTTTTAAATTTGATTGATTGACTGATTGATAGAAGGTCTCATGTAGCCCAGGCTGGCCTCAGATTTATTATATAACTGAGAATGATCTTGAGCTTCTGATTCTCCCACCTCTGCCTCTTAAGTGCTGGGATCACGAGCATGTGCCATGTTATGGTGCTGGGATTAGAACCCAGGGCTTGATTCCAGCTAGGCAAGCACTCTACCCACTGAGCTACATCTCTAACCCTGCATGTCTACCTTTTCTGGAAGAATTGTCCTCTTTTTCTAATTATTTCTGTGGCCACATGACCTCTCTCCAGCGTAGAAGCAAAGGGATAGAAGTAAAGATTTAATGAAGAAGTGGTCCTCTGGAGGCCGTATGTGTGGGTAGGCTAGATCAAACAAGCAGAACTTGGAGGTCTAGCTTTCACTTCCACCCTCACTCTCCCAATCTTTTTTATTAAGACTTTCTTTCTTCAGTTCCCACACTCTCCCCTACAGTGATTAAGCCTGTAAGATACAATATAAAGTTGGCAGTACAACTTGATTGTAGTACAGCAATTTGATTTTTAGCAACCAATGCCATGTTTAAAGTAGGCGTGTAATTGACTTCTCTTTATTTTTTTTTTTTAATTGGTGGGTTATTTGTGCTTCGGTAGCCCAGTCTCTGGATGCCTGTCCTCTTTTGAGAGAGAAAACAAGAAGATGGGAAGGAGAGGGGAGGGGAGAGGAAAGGGCAGACAGAACAGGACAGGAGAGGAGAGGCCGGGAGCCTCTGGTAGCCTGCATTTCCAGGCAGCCTGACTCAGAGTCTGTGAGGCCTGTGATGTGCTGCCAGGGTTGTTGCTCCCTCCCTGTTCTGGTCCATTCATGTTACTATAACAAAAGCCACACACCAGGTAATTTATAAAGAGCAGGAATTAGTTTCTCACAGCTGGGGGTCTGAGGTCAAGGTGTCAGCAGCCTCAGTGCCTGGCGAGGACCTGTCCCACTGATGCTGTGCTCTCAGAACAGCATCCTCACATGGTGGGAGAAAAAGGGTCATGCTTGGTCACTCCAGCCCTATGGCTCTGCTAAGAACATAATGGCCTCTAAAGATCTCCGCTTCTTTTTAAAAATATTTATTTATTATTTTTATTTCGTGTGTATGAGTGTATTGCCTGCATGTATGTAAGTGCAACTGTGTCATGAAATACCTGCAGAGGTCAGAAGTGGATGTCAGATCCCCAGGAATTGGATAGTTATTAGTTACCATGTGTGCTCAGAACCTAACCCAGGTCCTCTCTCTTAACCACTGAGCTGTCTCTTCAGCCCTAGATCTCTACTTCTTAATACCCCACTGAGATTTAAGTTCCTACATGTGAACATTTTGTGACTTTTTCTGGGGAGTCTATGTCTTTAAAAAATTTACATTTCATTGTTATTGCATATATGCACACATGCATGCATATGCACATACCACAGCCACATGTAAAAGTCAGAGGGCAACATGCAGGACTCATTTCTTTTTCCTATGTGGGTTCTGGGGATTGAACTCAGGTCTCAGGCTTGGTGGCAAGTGCAACTTGCTGAGCCATAGGAAATCTATTTCTGTTCACCCACATACTGCTGAAAAACATCCCTCTGCACCCATGTATCCTCAGAAATGGCAGGAGTCTGATGAGCCTCGGAGCCTCTCTCTCTGTGAGGAAATGTTACTGGGTTTGGTCTTGTGTAGGTTTCATGTGTGCAATCACAGATGTTTGATTTCAAACCAGCAGGGGCTGTGTTGTGCCCAGAAGACAGTTCACTTACAGTGAATTTTGGGAGGACATTTCTGTTCAGACTATAGCACTCCTGTAACCCTGGGTTAGAAAGACTCAAGTTTCGTTGTGAGAGCACGAACTTTCTGTACAGTCCCTGCACATTGTATCTGTCCAGAGTAAGGTAGTATATGGCTCTCAGCAGCCCAAAAGTGGCCTAAAAGCTTGGCTTTGTTACACATGCACTCTGTGATCTTGTGCGGTCAACAGAAAAGCCTTCCACTTGAAGGTGGAAACATCTCAATAAACAGAAAGTTTAGGCTTGGGGTGGGGGTGGGGCTCAGTCAGTAAAGTGCTTGCCTTGAGAGCATTAGGACTACAGTTTGATCCTCAGAACCCAAGCAAAAAAAAGAAGGGCTGGGCATAGTGGCGCCTGCTTGTAATTCCAGCGCTAAAGAGACAAAGACAAGCAGATCTCTGGGGCTTACTGGCCAGCCAGCCATCTGGCAAGTTCCAGACCAGTGAGAGACCCGTACAGGATCTTGCCCTCGGAAAACAGTGAGGCTGTGGCTGCACTAATTTTTATGATTCCTGTTCAGGATGCCAAATATACCAGGGTAAGGGGTGTCTGGACAGGCCAAAGAAGTGTCATTATTTGACTAAAACCTGAAAGTCAGATTTGGTACCTGGAAGCAGAAGCTGCGGTCTCCAGATGGGAAATGCACAAAACGACTACCACGCGGTCCTCCCAAAACCTCTGCCTGCCGGCAGCTTGGGCGCAGGTCAGGTGGATCAATAACAATTTGGGGCGCTAGCAGGGGCGCCATCCGAGTTGTTCAGATGAGCTGAACATGATGGGTTCCGGCTGCTTCCTGGGTCCTCGGGGAAGCACACGCACCATCCACTTAGTGCTGGAGCCTGGCCATTCTCCGGCCACTCCCACCAACCTCCTCCAGGCCCAGCGTGGATGCTTCAGCCTCCTTCGAACACTTCTGTCCCGCCCCACGCTGTTCCATCTGAGAGGATGGAGGCTGAGGGGCCGTCCCAGGCAGGGAGGTGCTACCCAGAGGCCCTGGGGAAGCTCCTTCCAGGCGTTTGTTTCCTTGGCTGCCTGGTGACCTATGCACTGGTGGGTGCTGTCCTGTTCTCTGCCATCGAGGGCCGCCCCGACCCAGAGGCAAAGGAGAACCCAGAGCTGAAGATATTCCTGGAGGAGCTGTGTACCATCCTGACGTGTAACAGGACAGGTGGGTGCCTCTGAGAGCTCACTACCCTGCAGCTCCCCGGGAAGGAGGCGGTGTGCAGCCAGCCTGTATCCTCCTCGCCTCTGGGAGAATATAGATTTTTCTGAGGGTCGGTTTGGGAAATTGAACAAACGGCCTCTCAGGGGTGAATGAAAAAAGAGTGTTGAGCAGGTAGTTTATAAAGGCCAACCCTCCCTTCCCTGTACCACAGCTCCCAGCCCCACCCAGCCTCCAGGGCTCAGGGGATGGTGGATGGCTGGAGATTTGGTGAGCTGGGCAGGGTGAATGATATAACCAACCCCACCCAACCCAAGATTTGCTTTGCAGAGAAGAGACCTCAAGGAACCATCCAAACTGGGCTTGGATTCCCAGGATGAGCCAGCAGCTTCCTATGTGGAAGCCATTGTCCATCATGGGAGTAGCTGCTGCGAGGAGGTGGCCTTGGGGCTGGTTCTGGCTCAGCTTGTTGTCCTAGCTTGTTGTGTGACCTACAGCACCAGGATGCTTATCAGTCTCCTACAGTGGTCTCACAATTTGAGTGAGGCCTGGCAATCTCAGGGACCCTTTGAGAAGCAGAAATGACAGGCACGAGGCTTCTGTAAGACAAAGGACACTTGATAAGTAGCCATACTTTGATTAGTGGTTAGTCCTTTGCTTTATTCTCCAAAGGAAGCTGGCAGAGATGTGGTCCACAGAGCAAGAGAAAAGGAGAGCAAAGGTTAAAAGAAAAGCAGGGTCTAACAGCCAGGGGCAGCTGCCCTCCCTCGGCACGTGGCCGTGCCTGGCACTAGCATGGCACACTGCTACCTTCTAGGTGGCACTTGCTTTGGGAGCAGATCTCCTCAGCTGGGGCTGCCTGAAAGCTGATCCAAGAAGGCAGAGTCTCCCTCTGTGGAGGGCCACTCACACTGTTCCCTGGCCACACAGACACAGGTCCTACAGGTCCACTCAGTGGGTCAGTGAGATGCCTTGGTGCTCCTGGCACACTTGGAGCTTTGATAGGGTCTGGAATCTGCAGCAAGGTCAAGGCTCTCCAAAGCAGCCCAAGTGACTGACTGATCCAAGGAGTTTGTTTCATGTGACATTTCCAGGCTCCTTCCCAGACCCATGGGCTGGAAATCTTTTTTTTTTTTAAAGGTTCTTGGATATGCAGCCGAGTGTGAGGTCAAAGAGCTGGCCCAGTTCTATCTTGTACATTGCCGAGTAACTGTTGGTTAAATACTTTCACACATTTTCTCACTCAGGCCTCCCCACAGCCCCTTACCTTGGCTGTGAGTTGTCTTCCTTTTACAGATTAGGAAACAGAGGCCCTGGAAGGTTACATAATGTTCAAAGCTCACACACTAGGGAAATGGCCCTGGGGATTTGATGGCAGGCACCTAGCCTCCAGAGCCTGAGTCTCTTACTAGGCCACACTGTCCCAAATGGGGAAACCAAAGCTCAGAATACAGAACGATAAGAAGTATTCAAGGTGAATCCAGTTACACTTGTCTGGACTCTGAGGCTGGTGCCATTCAAAGGGGTGGTGACTTCCCCCATGTGCCAGGCTTGATGCCATCATCTTAGCCTGGGGCCAACACTTCCCACCCAAGAGAGGAACGAAGAAGGAAGGAAAGAAGGAAGGAAGGAAGGAGGGAAGGAAGGAAGGAAGGGAAGGAGGGAGGGAGGGAGGGAGGGAGGGAGGGAGGGAGGGAGGGAGGGAGGGAGGGAGGGAGGGAGGGAAGAAAGAATTCCCCTAAGGCTGAAGACTACTCTGGTGTTGAGTCCAGGTCACACCTGGCCTTTCTGTTGAGTGCTCCTTTCATGGGGCAATGTGAGCCCTAGTCTCCATGAGGATCATCAGACGGATCTGAGCTATTGCATTTTCAAGGACTCAGACAGCCAGAATGTGGTGTTGGTGTGGACCGCAAAGGTGGAGGGGGCTGTTGGTCCCTTTCACTGAGCAAGACTATCTAGACAGGCCCTTTCCTAACTCTGGTCTCTCTCTAGTGGTGGAAGGCAAGAGCAAGGATCTGCGGGACCATCTGCAGAAGGTGAAGCCTCAGTGGTTCAAGGCACCTGAGGACTGGTCCTTCCTGAGTGCCCTCTTCTTCTGCTGCACAGTGTTCAGTACAGTGGGTAAGTGCAAGGACCTGCTCTGTGGCCTCTGCTGGACCTACAGCCTCCCTGGGAGAGCCACAGGACGACTGCTGCTGGGTATGCTGGGACATTCCTTTAATCTAATACAAGGAACACTGGTGTCTGCCTACTCTGCCATTGGTCCATAGACACCAGGATGCAAATTAGAAGCATCCTTCTTCAGTTGGGTGCAGCCCCATGCCAGAGCAGAGGCACCAGTGAGCAAGGTACAGGCTAGATTTTGGTTTTCTTGCTCCCTTGACTGAGTGCTCTTATATGAAGCCGTCAGTCACCTGAACAGCATGGACCAGCTGGGAACACAGCAGATGTAGAACACAGCCCACAGGCTCCCGAACAAGACAGAAGTACTCACAGGTGACAAATGGGGAATCTATGTGACAATGATGTGCTTAGAGGATCCTGAGAGCAGAGAATAGAGGTGGTCGTGCCATCATGGAGTGGAGATATCCCAGCAGTGAGACTAGATATCTTAAAGACCTCCTGGGGGTGGCATTATGCTGAGCCTGCTGGGCGAGCAGGAATTCCAGGGTGGGGAAGGCTAGGTATGGGAAGGCATTCCAGAACCAGAACAATACAAGAAGGGCCAGGCAACCAAAAGAGTGACTGATAGTGCAAGAGCGTTATATCGGGGACACAGAGGAGTGAGAGGCAGACAGAGGCCAGTCCATGGAGTTGAAGGGACTTCTTCGTTTTTTTTTTTTTTATAACTTTTTAAATTTTATTTTATGTGTATGAGTGTATTGATTGTATGTATGCAAATGCACCCATGTCATGCAATGACCACGGAGGTCAGAAGAGGGCATTGGGCTCCCCTGGAACTGGAGTTGCAGACAGTTGTTAGTAGCCAGGTGGGTGCTGGGTCCTCTGCAAGAGCAGTCAGCGCTTTTAACCACTGAGCCATCTCTTTGGTCCCAAAGGGACTTCTTATGCTGAGGGCAGTGGAGGTCCAGTGGGGTTCCAGCAGGGGAGATACTCGGTGGCTCGGCATCCCAGAGAACTCTACAGCTTCCTGGCAGTGGTGCTGGGGAAGGAAGACAGATGGGAGGCTTCTGCAGCAGCAAAGGTGGATGATGATGACGATGTGAGGCTGGGAGCTGGAGATAGAGGCACTGAATTCTTGGCCAGTGGGAGTTGACTTCCCAACAGTGCCTCAAATGGAGATACCCAGCACTGCTGGGCATGTGGGCTTGAGGCTCAGAGTAAGGGCTGGGACCAGAAAGTGGGTTTTAGACTTGCTGGCATGTAGGTGGCATGTTGACTCCTTTGAAAGGATCAGAGCTATAGAGGGGGGTGTGGTGTAGAAGTGGAGGATGGCAGTGTGCCAGAGTACCAGGACCTGGGCACGATAGAACAGGTGTAAGTGGCAATGAAAACAGTCCAGGCCCTGTCCAGCTGCTGCCCACACCGAAGAACACTCAAGAGGAGTGGCTGCTGAGATGGGAGCTGGTGAGTCAGGATGGGAACGGTCCTGGTTTGTCTTGAGGGGAGTGAGGGCTTCCCTGTGGAAGTGACAAATCAAAGAAGGGAAGGAAGCTTCCCAGGAAAGAGAAATGATCCCCATAAAATCCAGACCTACAGGAGAGTTGCGGGAGTGAGGAGTGAGCCTCCTAGGCTATGGGGAGACTTGAGCTCTATGTCCTGGGCCAGCACCGGGAGCACTTGAAGGAAGTGGGCGGATTCCAAGCTGGCCTGGCTTCCGTCTAGCAGTGGAGCAGATGGACCATCTTGGAGGCAAACCAGAAGCTCATAGGTCAGACCCCTTCCCAGGAGCATGGCCCCCTTTTCAGTCACTACATCTGACCAGCAAAGGGTCCAGGGCCCCATCCTTAGGAGGGGCCACAAAAGCCGCCCTGAGCACTGGCCCTCACATTCAGGGTGGTGGGCTGCAGTGGACAGCAGTGGAGCCCAGCCATCCAGACTCAGGGCTGAGTAACCTCCAACAAGGGATGTGGCCATCTGAGCCTGGTGCCTGGACTCATAACTCCCTAGATGACCTGGCTCTAGGGCACTTGGAAGGGTGGACTGAGACCATATGTGTCAGTGGCAGCTGCCTGACCACCTGACCCAACCCATGAACCTTAACTCCAAAGAGACCGTGGTCAGGGTATTAGCTCAGTGGCTTGGAATATCAGGCTTCTCCCATCTTCTCCTCAGTGGATTATAAGAGGCCCACAAGTTCCTTTTAGACATAACCTCATCTATTAGGAAAGGGCTGCCTGTCCTTTCACTGCCCAGGGTTTCCGTATAACCAGAAGGGCCTTGTCCTGGAAGCCTCCCATTGACCTCCTTCCCTCTCCCCAATTGCTGTGGCAAGGTACAGGCTCACTGGGCGACTAAGATCCACCAATTTACTCCTAAATAGGAGAGGACAGTTTCAGGAGAACTCTGGTTTTGCAGTAGGATGCCAGCGTCTGCCTCCACATACTCTGCATGTGCCCTGCAGTCTCCAAGGAGGCTCTTGTAGTCCCCATGGGTTCTTCAGAACCAGTCTTTGTTGCTTGAATTAGGAGACAAGCAGGTGTAGGTTACAGAGCAGACACGGGCAGAAGGAACAGACAACAGCGGGACACCCAGTGAGTGCCCAGCTGGTGGGGTCAATGTGACCCATAAGCTCTTTTAATGCTCCTGGGAGCTGAGGTGCTACACTATTCCCTTCCACTGCTTCCAAGCCAGCAAGGGCCAGCAGGGCAGGGATCAAGCCCTGCACTAGTTACTTGCTCTGTTGCTATGACAAAATACCTAACAAAAGCAGTTTAAGGAACAAAGGATTGATCTTGGTTCACAGGCGAAGGATACTGTCCACTCATGGCAGGAGTGTGAGACATCCACAGTCAGGAAGCTGAGAGCTATGATTGCCTGTGTTCAACCCTCTCTCTCTCTTGTATTCAGTCAGGGACCCCAGTTCACAGAATGGTGTCCCTTACATTTAGGGTGGTTCTTCTTGCCTCAATTAACCCAGCCTTGAAAATCCCTCACACAGGTCTTTTCCATAGTGACCCTGTCAGCTTGACAACTGAGATTAACCATTACAAGCCCCAAGCTACCTGTCAAAGGTTCCCCAAGTCCATTATGAGGAAGTGCAGCTCAGGAGAAAGCAACTATGAGTCAGATGCGGGGGACGAGCCCAGGGGCTGAGAGAACTGGATAGGCTTGTCCTTTGCTTTGCCTTTCTTGCCCACTTTAAGAACTTAGATCTAACTCTCAGGGTCTCAACCCTGGCCCTCTGCCACTGGAACTGGCTAAATCTCTGTTATGGGAGCCTGGCCCATGCATTGTAATAAGCCTAGAAGCTTTCAAACTTCTAGACATGGAAACATGCTCCCAATGTCCCCACCTACTCTGGTCACCAAAACTGTCTCCAGGTGCTTCCAGATGCAATCTGCTCAAACCCCAGATCCACTACAGTGGCTGTCAAGGTGTCTTGGACGTGTGGAATCCACACAACTGTGACACATGTTAGGAATGCAAATTCATGCTCAAACTCCATCAGGTGTAGGGTCCGCCATCCCTGTCTTACCAAGTCCTCCTGTAACTCTGTCCCCGAGGGTGACCTTGAACTTCTGATCTTCTTGCTTCCACCTTCTAAGTGCTGGGATTACAGGCATATGTCACCCCTAGTTTATGGGGTGCCGGGTATTGAATTCAGAGTTTTGTGCTTGCTGGACAAGCACTGTGCCAGCTCAATCACACTCCCGGCCCCTCTGATACATGCTAACATAGGAGAAGTTCTGACTCCATCAGCAGACACTCAGGCTGCTATGGGCCCCGTCCCAGGCCTATCAAGTCATAATACTTTCTTTGATGCTTTATTTTTAATTATCTGTGTATGTCTGTGGGTATGTGCACATGAGCACTGAGCCCACAGAGGGTAGAAGAGAGTATGGAATCCTCTAGAGCCAGAGTTATAGGCAGTTCTGAGCTACCTGAGGTGGGTGCTGGGAATGGAACTCAAGACTTCTGTAAGAGCAGTGTGTTCCCCTAACCACTGGGCCATCTCATCAACCCCCTCAAGTCAGAATCTTTAGGGAGCAAGCACAGAAATCAGTATATTTTAGAGCCCTCCAGGTGACTCTAATGGGAGTCCAGGCTGAATCACTGATATACTAGAAAATGCATTAGCTTGGTTTAAATCTCAGGAAAGCAAAAACCACTTCCCATTGTATGAGTCAATTAGAGCATCCTATGCTCATCATCTTCCTAGAAGAGGGTGTGGAAGGAGTGTCCACACTGCCTATAATCAATGCTGGGTTTGGAGGTCCTTCTGGAATGCTGCTTCAGCCCTGCTTCTCTGGCTCACCTGAAAAACTCCTGGCCCTGACAGGTGTGAGACTGGTCAATGTGCACCTGGGCCAGTCCCCCTAGGAGCAGGAAAGAAAGTGCCTCGGCTATTAAATACACAAAGGCTTAAGTGTAGTGGGCTGATTGTATTGGAATATGTGAATGTATTATAGCAAGTGATACAGTTTAGTTTTCTGCTCCACGCTTCATCATGCAGTAATTGGGGCAGTTAATATATTCCCTTGTAGAGGCAGCATCCCCTCTATATGTCTTGCTTCCTAGGGATCTTTTCTAGAATCTTCTGGACTGTGAACATGTCTCAGAGGTCCTTATGAAGTTCAAGGAAAACCTTGGGTTGGACATGCACATGGACATGCACCTTTAGGCAAAGGGTGCAGATCCTTGTGGGCTGTGGGTTGTGTGACCCTGAGCAGACCAGCAGCCTTCTCTGTTTATTACCCATTAAATGCGGTAATGGAGATTGCAAGTTCTGCTGCGTATGGAATTTTGATTCTAAAAACCACTTTACAGATGGTGCAAGCAATATTAGGTTCTCTTCTTTAAATCGAAATAAATGGAAATAAATTTAACCCTGGGCCCCTGATACTGGAGGCTGGGGGTGGGGTTACTGTCTCCTTTTGAGGAGCCTCTCCTGGGCTCCCTGAGAATGTATGAGAATGGGGAGGCTTATGTTCTGTCTGGAAAATAGGGTGGTTCCCATATATGGGACTTCTTAGTTGCCTGTGATAGCCTTAAGGACTCATGGTCCTGTGGGACTCATGTTGGGTTTGTGCCGGAGCCCGCCGGCAAAAATCGAACCACACCCGAAGCAGGTAGTGAGGATGAGAAAATGTAGAGATAGAGAGAGAGAGAAAAAATAAGACAGACTCAGGAGGGCTGTCAGTCACACTGAAGCAGCTTGCCTTTATTAAGTGCCCCCTATTTATACTGTGAAGTGAGCAAAACAATAGTAACACAGGCAAACTAACTTAAGACATGATTGGCTTCCTTCAAAGATCTTCATGTGATCTCAGTCTTAGGTGCAAAATAAACTTCTCCTCAGGTGTAAATCATTTGCATAATGAAAACTCCTGCTTCCAATCAGCACTTCTGTGCACGAGATTGACTTCTGCCTAACCCAAAACTAGGGCATAGTTCAAGGCAGGCAAATGGCTCCCGACAGGCTTGGGCACAGGAATCTTCCCTGATGCCCAGAGCTTAGAGTCAGCCTCACCCCTCACGGACCCCACAACCCAACCTTAAGGGATCCTGTTCTTCCAGGACAGCCAGGAAAGTCTCTACCTGCATGTCCCAGCCCCACCCACAAGTACCTGACACAAAAATAGGTGTTCAATAAATGTGCTCATTGGACAAATCATGTTCTGGGCCCTGCACTTGGCATAGTGGGTGAGAGAAATTTCCATGCAGCTGGGTGGACCTGCAATTTGGACAGGCACAGAGTAGTCAGATGGGTGTGACTGTTGCCTTGTTTTCTTTTCTGTTGCTGTGATCAAATACGCTACAAAAGCCACTTAACAGAGAGGGGATTTATTCTGCTCACAATGTCAGGCTCCGTTCCTCATGGCAGAGAAGTCAGTGTGACAGGAACTGGTCACACATTTAATCCACAGTTTAGAGCAAAGGGCAGTGAATTAATACATGCACACTAATGCTCATTTAACTTTTATCCCTATGGATAGATTTGTATCCAGTTTAGGACCCCAAGCCTGGGGAATGCTGCCACCCATGGTAGGTGAGTCTTCCCTCATCAATGAACATAGTCAAGATAATCCCTCACATTCTCAGAGACCTTTCTTTTAGGCGATTCTAGATGTTGTCAAGTTGAGAAAACCAGCACAGCTGTTACAGAAAAGAGTAAAGGAGGAAATGAGGAGGAGGGGACAAAGGCAGAGCTGTGAATGAGGTGGTCAGAGGCTCTTTTTGAGACCACTGCTACGTTCTGAGAATAGAACTGAAGAAAGCGGGGAGCAGGCCATGAGCCATTTGGAGTACAGATGTTTTAGGTACAATGAACCAACAGTAAATGCAAATGCCTGGGGTCAGAGGCTGCCTGGCCTATATGAGGGACAGTAAAATAGGCCAGAGAGAAGGGAGACTGGGAGATGAAGGTGGGGGTTCCAGAGCCTTAAAGGCATCATGAAGATTAGTTTTACCATGAGTAAAATGGGAAGCTTTGGAGGGCTCCCATCAGATCCTGCTTCCTGAAGGGAAGAGAAAGAGAATGAATGAACGGTGAGCATCTGTGCTGAGGGGCTGCTAGCCCTGTGCCTGTCCTCTGCAGATGGGAGGGTGGCTTGGGAGTCCTAGAAACATTAGCCCCTAATGGGCCCGACAGTTCTCACTAGATCAGAGACCCATTCTGAGATTCGGAACAATGTTTGAAGAGCCCTGTGGACTAGATTCCCAATTCTACCCTTTATCACATATATGCTCTGGATCAAGCTGCTTCATTGCCCCTTGCCTCAGTTTCCCCATTTGTGAATGGTAGGAGCACCTCCCTAGGGAGGTCAGCAACTCGTCACCCATAGCAGACACTCGAGAGGCTGCTGTTAGTTCTCAGGGCTCCACATCTACTAACCCATGGCATGACAAGTTCCAGCGTAGCAGAATCTACCAGTCTGTCCCTTAAAAGCAGGGTCACCCCACCTGTTTTATAGATCTGGAACTCAGAAATGTGGGCAGTCAAGCAGAGGTCCAGAAAGTGCAGAGCTGGACGAACGGAGGTTGTTAGCCATGGGTGCTGCATGCCGACAGCTCCCGGTCCCTTGTGAACACACGTCTCGTCTGCTGAGACATAGCGGCTCTGGGATAGCTGGACTTTGTCTTCCATCTTTCTACACTTTCCCCAACATAATACATACCACTGTCCATCCCACTGACACATAATAAATGCTGTTATATTAAAAAAAGAAGCCAAGAAGTGCAGGCATCCCGAGAAGGACAAGGTTCTTAGAAGCCAGTACCTTTGGCACCCATGTTCTCACAGGTCAGTGGAGCCCAGCCCCATGGAGACACTCCGAAACAGTCACGGCGAGCTGAGGGGCAATCTTCTCATCCCCAGTGTGTTTTTACCCTCTGTCAAAGACATTTTCCGTCAAACATTAGATATGAGCTGATCCTCTATCAAGGCAGGCCTGCTGTCAGACCTGTGGGGAATGCTCTGTGATCAATGTTTGTTTGTATTGCTAAAATTCCTTCCATGGAGGAGAGGTCCCAATAACAAACCAAGGTACAAATCTGCCAAAGATTCCCCTGGGGAAGCAATGAGTTTAGGGGCGAGGGGTTGCTGACAGGGGTATGGGTACCCCACCCCTTCGAAGGCCGCACCAGAAAGACTTTGCCCATCGTGGATGAAGGTTCCCCCACAGCTACATGCACGGAGCCCTGTTCTTCTACTCTTCCTCAGTCTATGAACTCTAGCCCCTCCCCAAGGGTTAGAATTGCATCCAATGGGTTATTCGGAGGAGTGGCTAGATACCCAGGTGAGGGTCCCTGGTCCTCCTCCCCTCCTTCTGTGAGGAGAAGTGAATGGTCAAGAAGACCAGCTGTGACAATCTTTTGCAAGTGGGCACAACTGAGCTCCTGAAAATGGTGTCCATTTGGCTTGGAGGATGGTTCTGTACAACAGTTCATTCATTCATTCATTCATTTGTACACTTATTTTCAGCACCAGGGATTGAACTTGGGACCTTATACTTGCTAAGTATAGGCTTCTCTCCTGAGCTATATGCTCCTGCTCCAAGATGAACCTTTTTATTGTGAAAAGTTTCAGGCTGAGAAGAAGAAACCGCAGAAGATTGCTTTTGAGCTTTTTTGGGAGTGTCAGGAGGCTGTTGTCAACCCCAGACTATGTCTTCTTTTTCAGGTTATGGCCACATGTACCCCGTCACCAGGCTTGGCAGGTTTCTATGCATGCTCTACGCGCTCTTTGGCATCCCTCTGATGTTCCTGGTCCTCACAGACGTAGGGGACATCCTGGCCACTTTTTTATCTAGGACTTACAATCGGTTCCGAGCTCTCCTTTGCTACCACTGCTCTCCTATGACGTGGTGCTCCCACCTGCTCTGCGGGAGCCGTTCTAACAGCCAGCCTGAGGATGAAGCCATCCCTCAGATTGTCACCGACGCTGATGCTGATGCTGATCAGCTCCCAGACCTCCAGCCTGGCTGGGGCCCTTCATCTCCAAGCTGCAACATGGAGCTGTTTGAGAGACTAGTTGCAGAAGAGAAACTACAACTGCCCATGCAAGCTGTGGAAAAGAGCAACTCCTGTCCCAACCTGGTGCTGGGACAACTGTCCTGCTCCATTCTCAGCAACCTGAATGAGGTGGGCCGGCAGGTGGAGAGGCTGGACATCCCACTCCCCGTCATCGCTCTGGTCATCTTTGCCTACATCTCCTGCGCGGCCATCATCCTCCCCTTCTGGGAGACACAGCTGGACTTTGAGGATGCCTTCTACTTCTGCTTTGTCACACTGACCACCATTGGGTTTGGGGACATCATGCTTGTTCACCCTCATTTCTTCCTCTTCTTCTCCATTTACATCATCATCGGCATGGAGATTGTGTGCATTGCCTTCAAGCTGACGCAGAACAGGCTCCTGAACCTCTACAGAAACCTCATGCTGTTTTTCGCAAAAGGGAAGTTTTACTGCGTCGCTAAAAAGTGAGGCCACCAGGTGTCTCTGGAGTGGCAGACACAGTCCAGATGGTTTTCTCACCTTGTCACTGGGGTGATGTGATTAGAACCTGGGGCTGTTGTCTGAGATTTTGAGGCTTGTGACAAATCCTGCCTGGGGGCTGAGTTGGCTTCTAGACCCTTTGGAAACCTAGCCACACCTTTCCTGTAGGACAAGCCCCCCTCATCCTCAGTCCAATCAATGTCCCTGTCTGCATTTTTGAAAAACATTTTGAGAAGATGAAATATGTTAATGACAGCGCTGTTTGTGTGTGTGTGTGTGTGTGTGTGTGTGTGTCACATGAGGGGGAAAACAAAGACATTTATATTGGGCATCTGTACTTTCAGGAGAGATAAAACCCGAGCCACCTCTGATGAGGCAGTGTTGCCCACCTTTTTCTCCAAATGACAGCCTGGATGCACGTCAGACCTGCCCAGCCCAGTCACTGATGCCACTTGTTGCGCTCGTCTCCTGGGAGACTGCCTCATGACCAGACACTAGCAGCCCTCCTTTCCAATCAGCCTGCTGGTGACAGTATTGATACCTTTGGGGATGGGTCCACATGTGACAGGGTTGGCACCCACTGGGTGGAGACACTCCACAGGTGCGCTGAGTGGTTGGCATGGAGGTGGGCTGCTCAGGGTAGATGCTGTAGCTGCCCCACCCCCATGTCCTGGCAACTAGGTCCCTCTGGGGACTGTCTCTGGCCAAGGAAGTACGGGCATGCATCGGCGCACCCGAGAAGGCAATGTGTCTGGGAGCAGCCTTTGTCAGTAGATTACGCAGTGGACAGATGGTGCCTGGCTTCCTTGTCTTTCCCTTAGGACAGCTCTGGGCTCTGCTGTATACCGTCTCCTGCTTCCCACTGGGTCCAAGTGATCCTTAGCGTGCTCCAAAATGGCCTCCCTGATCCCCTTTTCTCAGTCATCTGCTCCTTTACCAGGCTTGCAGAGGCCGCCTCCCTTAGAACCCACGCCCACTCGAGTCTACCTCTCCGCCCCTCCTGAGGACCCAGAAGAGGACCATGAGCAAGGTGACGTGGGTACTGGCTGGCAAGCTTGGGAAAGAGCACAGGTCTTTTCTTGTTTCCTTTGTTCAAAGTTTATTAGAAATGTAACTGCATCTTGCCTAAAACCAGGTGAGTCTTGTGATTCACCAAATTAGTCCCTGGGTGGGCAGTGCTACGGGAAGATGCCACGAGGGCCTAGTTTGAAGAGGAATGTTCTAGTTTGCCTTCTCTATTAATGTGATAAAACACTGACCAAAAGCCCAACGGGGAGGAAAGCATTCATTTCACCTTACAGCTCACAGTTCATCCTGGAGGGGAGCCAGGGCAGGAACCTGGAGGCAGGTGCTGAAACAGAGGCCGAGAAGGAATGCTGCTTACTGACTTGCTCCTTTGTGCATAGCGTAATTTTCTATACAATCCAGGACCACCTGCCCAGGGCACCTCTCATAGTGAGCTGGCCCTCCCACATTATTCAACAGTCCAGAAAATGCTTCAGAGACATGCCCACAGGCCACTCCAATAGAGCAGTTCCAGCTGAGGCTCCCTCTTCCCAGGTGTGTCAAGTTGACAACTGATACCATTCAGAAAAAAAAAAAAAAAGAAAGAAAGCACCCGGGCTTGAAGGCTTCCATGTCCATTCTGGCCACTGCCAAGGCCAACCTCTAAGAAGGGTCTTAGGCCTCCTCTTCTGGATTCCCCGCCTCATCCCCACAGGGATTGTATTCTAATTCCCTTCCATCCTTGAAGATCTGCGTCGGGCAATGGAATACCTGAGGTGCAAGCGGCAACAAAGGACAGAAAACACAGCGAATCTGCAGGCTGTGCTCAAGTTTTGTGGTCTGACATTCCTCATGCCACATTAGTTCAGGGAAGGTGTGGCATAGCCCTTAAACCCAAAGGGCTGCCCCTAGATGGGGGGCAGATGATCAGGCTGGAGGGCCCTTTGAAGTTCTGCAAATATCCATTGAGCACGCACTGGCTGTTTGCCTGGCTTAGCACGTCTAAAGATGAACCAGGTGAATCCTCAGAAGCAGAAATAACTCCATAACAGGTGCCCTTCTCTCCACCTCTGCTTTTATTTATTTTTACGTTTATTGATTTATTATTTCATGTGTGTATGTATAACATGTGTGGAGGTCAGGGGACAACTTGTGGTAGTTGATTCTCTCCTTCCACCATGTAGATTCTGGGGATTGAACTCAGGTCATCACGTTTGGCAGCAAGCTCCTTTACCTACTGAGCCATCTCAACAGCCCTCCTTTATTTTTGAGACAGAGTCTCATGTGGCCTGTGCTGGTTTATGAAGTGCTGAGGGTCAAATCCAGGGCTTTGTCTATGCTAGGCAAGCACTCTGTTTACTGAGATATATCCTCCTGCCTACCACTCACTTCTTGAGGCAGTAGGACATCTGTTCAAAGGCAGACATGGGAGGCTATTGGGAATGCATACTTGTAAATTTAAACTCAGCTCCATTGCTTGTGTAACCATTTACTAGTCAGGAATCTTCGGGTTCTGAGGAAATGGCTCTGTGTGACTTCCTGCCCCAGATTTCTTCCCCTGCCTCATGTAGCCTACAGGCAGCAATATGGTTCCACATGTACATTCCAGCACATAGCCTTCCACATCCCCATGCACAAATGTGAATTCATGTCACCAAGTCTTTCCGGAATGACTCTTGGCCTTGCTCCCATAGAAACCTAGGAATGACTCTTGGCCTTGCTCCCATAGAAACCTAGGAATTTCAAAGATGTCCTATTGTCCTGCCCCCACTGTTCGTCTTAATCAATTTGGGCTATGTATTTATAGTTTTCATTGCTGTAGCAAATTACACCAGAAAACTTAGACGTGGATTTGTTGTGGTGATGGTTTTAGAGGGTTCAGTTCATGGTCTCTTGACTGTGTGCATCCTGGATTGTGGAGAATGAGAAAAGGGTGTGGTGCTCACCTTGTGGTACCAGGAGATGATGAGAGAGACAGAGAGAGAGAGAGAGAGAGAGAGAGAGAGAGAGAGAGAGAGAGAGAGGAAGATGAAGAAAAAGAAGAGGAGGAAGAAGAGATAGAGGAGGAGGAGAGGAGAGAAGGAGCCACTTCCACTGAGAGTTAGTTTCAGAATATAACTTTGGAGTGACACAGACATTGCGTCTACAGTCCCCCAAGCCTCAGGCATCATTAGTCCGGAGTGTTGTCTGGGGAATAAGGTTTTCAAATGTCCCTAACTGGGCTGCATCTGCAGCTGGAGTTGAGGACCAGAACACTAAATGTTTTTCAGGCTTGAGGTCTCCTTCTCCCAGTGGGATGAGTGAAGGCTCACCTTCCAGGCTCAGTTCACCTGCAGCTTCCTCTAAGTGGTGCCCCCAGATTCCTGGAAGTGGTCCCTTTCCGGTTTCCATTGCATCCTGTCACAGGACTGCAATGAGGTGTGGTTTTTTGTTCCTTGTCCAAACTTGGAGCTGTCAGAATTTCATCCAGCCGTCTTACTCATTGCACCGCACTAGACTGCCCTGTAGGAGCTGTTGCGCGGTCGCAGCTTAACCAGAAGCTTCTGAGTCCTGGAGAGGAAGGGTGTTTGATGGTCACTTGCAGTGTCTCTCGGCCAATGGGTGCAGGAAAGCCTCCCTCCCCCTCCCCCAGCACAGCCCGTCTCTGACCTCCCTGTACCAGAACCAGTCTTGGGTGCGACTCTGGTCTTAACAAAAGGGGAGTTCAAAGGCAGGTTCACATAGTACAGTCAATGAGACAGAGTAGGGAAACAAATGGAGCTAATTCAGAAGTTCCAATCCTGGGGGACCCCAGGGATTGCAGAGCCTGCTTGTGGTGCTGAGACGAAAGGTGATGGAGAAGCCTTGACCTCAGCGGCTGGTGTCTCTTGGGTTCCCACAGGGTGGTGCGGCCCTTCGGGAGGAGGGTGCGAGTCCTCAAGAAGCCACGAGGTGGCGCGCCAGACCGCGCGGACCTCGCTTCCGAGCCAGCAGGTGGCAGGTCCGCGCTAGCCGCCTCTGGACTCCAGAGCCTGGAATGAAAAGGTTTCAGGTGGGAATGCCTCCAGACGTGTTCCGGGGGGCGGGGGTGGGGCAGCCTCCCACTTGACTTTCACTCTGGCTTGGTCCTCAACTCTTGCAGTCACTGCGGTCCCGTATTCCACCCCGCTCATTCTGAGTGCTTGAGTCACGGCCACTTTACTGCGGTGACCTGCACGTAACTAGGCTCTCTTTACCAGCTGCTCCAAGCTGGTTCTGAGTTTGCAAGAGACACCTGGGAGCTTCTAGCAGCTTCGAAGCCTGACCCAGGACTCAGCACCTCCATTGGTGCAGTGAGGCCCCAGAAGGGCTGTTAGGCTTGGGCAGTGGTTTTGCTTTCTGTTTGTAGGACTGAGTGATTGTCACCAGGTCTTATGGAACAGGGCTGGGGACACATAAATCCCAACAGGAGGGGTTTGAAAGGCTCAGGCAGGACTTCCCAGGAAGGCCACTGAGGCTGAGGGGACCCCAGGGAGCTAATTCTGTCCAGTGACCAAAGGTCTGCCTCTGCCTCAAGCAGGCATGTTCAACCTGCAGCCCTCAGGCCACATGTGCGCTAGGATGCAAGCCAATGCAAAACCGTAGTTGCTTAAGATAGGAGATTTTTTGTATGTGTGATTTTTATTTATTATTGATTGATTGATTACTTGGTTATGCCATACTGGAACATGACCTCTATACACCATCATGTCCCAACGTCAAAAGGACAGACATACCTGGAGGGGAGGGGACTGACTAGGACAGTTTGACCTCTAAGGTTCCCAAGAGATGCTTCTGCTCAAATGGGTGAGGAACAGGATATGATATGTGACAGGGTGGGGGTGCATGGGGTGGTGTCCTAGGACATTGGTCCATGTCTTCCTGTATGCATTGCTCTATGCTAGATACTGCCTCAACTCAAGGGTGCCTGGCAAGTGGATAGAAGAGACAGAAACCAGCTTTTAATGAGTAGATAATATGTGCCATATTCAAACCATTCTAGCCATGCAACTCACAGTGATCTTGCCACAGCCCTGGCCTATGGTAGGCATTCATCCAAATCCACTGTTCTGATGAATCTCCAGCACTAATGTACAGAGATCTGTGCTGGTGTTTGGGCCAAAGCCTTTGCCTCGGGCTGCTGCAGACAATGGCTCAGTCGAGTAAGGTGCCTTCCTTGCAAGCATAAGGACCTGAGTTCACATTCCTAGAACCCATATAAAACCCTTGGTGTAGCAGTGTGCCCCAAATCCTAGTGCTGGGTGAGGATGGGGGAGATAGGTGGGCCCGGAAGCTCACTGGCTTCAGGTTGGGTGAAAGACCCTGTTTCAAAAAATGAGAACATAGTGGGTAATGGAAGGAAGACACCCAACGTTGACCTGTAGGCACACACACATGCATGCACATGTACACACACACGCACAGCCTTTGCCCTTGAAGGCCTGTTTGGGTCCTACCCAGGACTTCTGGAACCTTCCCTAACACTGTTCGTTTCCTAATTTGTGTGGCTGGCAAGGTGATTTCCTGGGAAGTGAATGCAGCTTCAGCTCAGGGACCCTTACTTACTTGGGGCATGTCATGCCTGGGTGGGGGCGGGAGGATCCTGACAACGTACTGGGACAATAGTTTGTTTGTCAGCATTATGAAGTTTGTAATTATTTTTACTCGTTCTAAACTACACAAACAGACAATGTATCAGGCCGTGTGACACGGCTGGGAGAGTGAACTTGGGATGTTCAGACCCAGTAATAACTGCTCGTGAGTGTGCAGGTGAATGAGACAACCAGTTGGGGGCAGTCACCCAAACTCCTCTTTCCCTGGGAAGCACAGTCATAGAGATGTGCTCCATGGCTAGGGAGTCTCATGCTGAGCCCACTGTGACCCCTACATCCCCAACAGAACCCCCACACAGTGAGGCTGCCAGCAGGCTAAGATGGGGTGGGCTGGGTAGCTTGGTTGTTGCTATGGTGATGGACGAGCATCTCTAGTCAATAAACTTTGAAGCTGATTTCAGTACAGGACAACAAGGAGCATCCAGCTCTCTTAGATACAAATTGCAGCTCCTTTTCATCCTCCTTTTTCTATTTTGCTTTGAGCCTTGCTATTTAGATCAGAGAATAAAACCTTTTAAGTGATGTCAATTCAAAACACAGGCCATTAAGAAACCTCTCTAAGGTTTGAGCCCACACCAGCCTCTTGAAAAGTAGCTGCATTTGTAGAAAAGACTGTGCAGAGAGTGGGCACTGTTCGCAGGTCTCTTACCCAAACACGGATTTCTTGAGCAACTATGAGATATCAGGATGTCAGAGATGGGGACTGGGGAGTCGGCGTGGTATAAGATTTACCAGATCTCTGATCTCTCAAGACTTACAGTCAAGTCTGCATCTCTGTGCCTCAGTTTCTCCAGCATTTCTTCTCTCATTTCTCCAGTATCTACAGCTGTCTGGAAGGTTATTTTTAGGGCCTTTTCTGACCCTCCTGTGAGGAGCCTCCCCTCCCATCCTTGTTTTACTGTGTGGTTTTATAGATCAGTCTTACCTGGAACATATGGTTTGTCAAAAAGGAGTCTGTGACTTAAAAAGAAAAGGCGAGGGTACAGAAAAGAAGGCCTGTCCCCTCCCCAGCCTCTGCGCTGACAGGACCCTCTGGGCCCACAATGTCGCTCTTGCCCAGTGGCCCCATCTCCCTACCTTTATTGCTTGCAGATGTACAGTCCTTCTCTCCTTGAAGGCCGAGTTAATGCAGAAAGTCTGACTTGGAAACCCCACTTTTTTAAATTTTAAATTAGTATGTGTGGTGCTGAGGATCAAATCCAGGTCGTCATGAAGCTAAGACATTGCTCTGACTACCAAGGCACATACACCCCTCAGCTCCACAAAAGTGAAAATTTGCCATCAGTATTTACCACTTTTATAGTGGCAAAAACACAATAAAAAACTTTTTTTTTAAACTTGGGATGGTTTGCCAAAAAGGATAACATTACCAAAATTCAACTCCACAGGCAATAACTGTGCACAGGACAGAAAGATTGTTGTGCTGGGGGAGATGTCCTCAGGGTCCTGGGGATTTCTGATGGGGATTGTGTCTTGACCTTGACAATTATTCTTTACACTGTGAAGATGTACTGTGTCCTCTTCTGTACGTGTGGTCTAAATTCAAAACATAGGCCATTAAGAAACCTTAGAGAGGTTTCTTACAGTGAAAATATGAGAGAAAAGCAACAGGAACCTGGGATAGAGAGATCTTCAAAAAAGATGAAAATGGGAACTGGAGAGATAGGTCAGCAGTTAAGAGCACTGGCTGCTCTTGCGGAGGACCCAGGTTTGGTTCCCAGCACCTACATGGTGGCTAACAATCATCTGTGACTCCAGTTCCAGAGGATCTGACATCCCCTATGGACCTCCTCAGGCAGTGTATGACTCAGGTGCACTTACATACATGCAGGCAATACAGTCATACACATAAGATACACAAATTGAACACGTTTTAAAAAGAGGTGAAAGGGAAGGGCCTAAAATAACCACTGGGAAGTCATGACCTTGACCTTCCTGTGCTCTCTCTTGCTCCCCCAAAGAAGTAGCTATCAACACCCACGAATGGTCAGAGAATATGCACCTGGGAGATGCCCAGTCCTAGGGCACACATCTGCAGTTGAACCTCTACACCTAAGGTTCATGGAACACAGCAGAACAAGGGGCAGAGAGAAAACCTGTGCATCGCTCGACTCTCACCAGTGACGCTTCCTTACACAACAGAGTGTGATGTGCGCAGAAGGCCGCAACTGCCCAAGTTTTAAAGAATAAGAGACTGCAGAGTGTGTGTCCTTGGATAGGACTCCTATATTAAACCAGCCATGGCTCAGAGACCATTCTGGAAGAGGGAGTGGAAAGATTGTAAGATCCAGAGCTGGTTCACGATCATAGGGAAGCAGAGGCTTTTAACCCAGTGGAAGCTTGCACAGGAGAACTTGTGGCAATAGTGGCATTGAGCACAGGACCCATGCCAACTAAATCAAGACAAGGGCCCAGAATGGAGTGAGATAAATGGATGCTGGGCCCACTGTAGACTAGAAACTGCTGGAGACTGATTACTGCTGGGAGAGGAAAGGTAGGCCTTACTGATGATCTCTAGACAGGCCGACTAGACTCTAGTGGATGAATCTGCATCAGAGACATCTGGGTGCAAATGCTTGACTGGATAGGACTTAACATGTATGGTGGCTACATAAGGCCTGGTGGGGGCAGGGAGATGGATGGGGAGAGGGTCTAAATTTGGTTAAAAGCGGTTGTATGAAATGTACAAAAGTTCAATAAAAATAAAAAGGATGAGGTATAGGAAGTCACCTATCGAAATTATAGCTGTTTAACTGTGTAAAAAGGGTGAACTGGAACCACAACCTGAACCACTCACAAGAAATGTAGAGGTGTCTGTGTGTGCGTGTGCATGCGGCGCGCCTGTGTTCCTTCTGCACCCAAACAACAATGGTCAATATAAATCCAATTGGACATAATGACCAGCTTTCACCCCCAACACCCCAGAGATGGTGACAGTGATTTCTCAGATGCCTTTTAGTTACAGACAAGTTTCTGAACAACATAATTGGGTTTGGGGCGTGCAGCCTGCCCTGCCGGACTATTGATCGTCCACGATCATCTCCTGCCCTGTGGATGTCTAGGTGTGTAATCAGCATAGCAAGTGGGCAAAGATAGCTCTGAGTGGGGAATGTGGGAGCCTGTACACAGGAGTGCCCTGAGCCGAGTCCTCCCAGAGTCCTCTGCAGCTGGAGACCACCAGTCCACATCCTTCTGGCACCCTCCTGTCAGTGCCTAGTGTCAGACTTCAGCTGCTGTTAAGTCACCAAGGCCCAGAGTTCCAGGCCTCACTGGGAGTGGCCCAGGGTATCACTCTTCCTTTCTGGGTCTGCGTTTTTGGATCCAAACACCAGCCATTGAGCCTTATAACCTTTAAAGCCCCTTTTGGTACCTGTGTACCACTCCAAACTGTCCAATGGAAATATAATGTGAACTACAAACATAAGCCATGTAGATGACTTGCACTTCCTAGAAGCCATGTTGAAAAAAGCCAAAAGAGGTCCTCAGGGGTAGAACATTTGCCCAAGGTCCTGGGTTCAAATCCAAGCATTGTGTGAAAAAGGCAAAAAGAAACTAGTGAAATTAGTTTTAAAAACATTTTAACTCAAAGTGCCTTGACCTCATTTTAGTGTGTGAGTAATATAAGAATAATTAATTATTTTATAGTATTTTTATACTGTCTTTGAAATCCAACATGTTGTTTTTAACCCAACTTGCCCACTTGCATTTCAAGGATTCTCTGGTTATAGGGCTGAGCTGTTCCTGGTTTGGCCTGTGCAGATGTGTCCATGGACAGTCCCCTGCTGGCTTGGGGCTTCAGAGGCCTGTCCCATGCTGAGTCTATGGATCTGTGGGTCTGCCCTGTGGGTAGCGTGGCCTGCACTCTCACAAGAGACGTAGCAGGTGGGCACCATTTCCTCCACCTTCAAGGAACTTCCAGTCCAGCGGGGATGGGGGAGGGAAGGAAAAAGTGTGCCCAGATACCCTGCTGGTGAACAGCGCCCACTGGCACATGCTGTACTGTAGCACACTAGCAGGACCTGACCTGCCCGAGACAGAGACCCAGGTATGCGCAGTGCTTTCTTTGTAGCTGAATTGGGCTTTGGGGCAGGAATAAGATTTGAGGGGCAAAAGGGGGAACTGGCAGGAATGAGGATGGTTTCTGGGGCATCAGGAGGCCAACCTCATAGAGCAGAGGTTAGGCATTGGGGATGGGAGTGGACTGCAGATAACCTCGAAAGTCAGGCAATAGAGTTTACTCATGAGGTATTAGGGAAGCACTGGAGAATCTTGAGCTGAGGAGGAGGAGCTCAAGGGCAGGAAAGCTGGGGCTGTATACCCGTAGGCTAGAGGCAACAGATATGACTGAGAGGCTAGTGAGGCTGCTGGAGCAGGAAGAGGAGGCCGAGGTGAGAGGGAGGAGGAGCCTCCATCATGCGTGGCGGGCACCTGGGTAACAGCCATGGACCTTTGCTTTGATAGAAAACCTTTGAACAAGAGCCAGCATCCCACACTTCACCTCAGGCTGGGCTCCCCTGGCCAAGGGCAGGAGACATTGTGGGAACACGATCCACTCATCATGGATCAGGAAGGACAGGGTGGGCAGGGTGAGGCCGCAGGGACCTGCTGGGAGAAGGCTCACAGCCCATTCTGCTACTATGTGGGAGAAGATTTTCCAAGCCCAGTCAGGCAGGAGCTAGTGAGGGCTAAAGGCAGGCACTTGCACTCCAGGGAGTCACTGACTTGTGGAGATACCAAGAGTCCCAGGCCTTCAAGGGGACACTGTGGGAAGAGGTCCAGAGGGCCAGTGATCCAGTGAGTCACCTTCAAATGCTAAACACCCTGCCCAAGTGACCAGAGAGCTTGAGCCAGTGCTGACATTCTGAACGTGCTCTCTGTGCCTGGCAGCCGGAGGCTCTGAGAACAGTTTCAAACAGGACGGAGGCCCTGCTCTCATCAAGCTGGGGTAGGGGTATGGAAGCCGCACATTAACCATTCATTCACTTTAGTAAAGCTTTGCTAATAACTGAAAGTGCCAGGACTGAGAGGTTTAAGGGCTGGTCAACACAGGGATAGAGATCAGGGAAGACTTCCCAGGGAAGAAATACTTGTCCATTATTTTCAACTAAACAGGAAGGTCTCTGTAGGAGGTAGCAGTAGTGTGAGCAAAGGCCCTGGGGTAGCCAGGAGCACAGAGAACTTTAGATAGAGGCCTAGGAATAAGAACATGGTCAGCAGAAGGCAGTAAACGGGAGGTGTCACAGCGTGCAGGCAGTTGGCAGGCCTGGGTTCCCCATGCTAGGATGCCATAGTTTGAAGAAACACAGATGTAGACATCTGAAGGAAATGAGAGCCCGGAGAATCTGATCTTAGAGCCCAGGCTGTGACAGGTGTGGCAGATTAGGAAAGATGGTTGTCAGGGCTGGACCTTTGACATTATCCCAAGTGAAGCCACGGAAGGGGCTTAGACAGAGTTGCATGGCCACAAAGATGTCTTAGAGCTCTCTTGGCTGGTGGAGAGATGCATTGTGGGATGCCTGGTGCAACTACGACTACACCAGGGAGAGTGGAGGATGGAGAAAACAGCCCATGGAATGCTGCCCGGCCCCTTGTTCTAGCAAAAGTCCTCAGAAGTTAGTGATGCACCTAAAGGCGCCAGACCTGGAGACCTGAGTTTGCAGATAGTGCTGCGTGAAGCAGGTAGATTCGGTGATTGGATTATTAAGTTACAGCTCTGTGACTTAATTTCATTGGTCATCAGTGAGGCATCCTTTAAGCAAATTGACATTTGCTTTGGCATTCCCTCTTAGAGTTAGAACAATTGATTTGGTTACATTTTATACAGAGAATTTGCTTTTGCAGAGCAAACTTCAGAAAAGCAGAAGGATGAAATAAACGCTCTTAGAGTCATAGTCTCATTATTTATGCTAAACAACTGTTAGAGGTCTTGTCAAAAAAGCAAAACAAAACATATCACTCTCTAGTTAAACAAGAGATATTCTAGTTTTTCAAGATTCTCTTGAAAAGAATGTGAAGCTTGCTACTGTTCAGGGGAAATAAACTCCTTCAAGCTGAAGAAGCAGGTTCTGTTATTTCCATGTTCTGTGTCCTTCAATGTTTTTTGGTTCTGATACTCTATGGCTGTTGAGGAAGTCACACTCAGGCCCCCGTGTGACTATAGGAATGCCCACATACCTTTAATTCTTTCCATTTGTGTTTCATATGTTTTGAGCCCTATATTTGGTGCATGCAAACAGAAACTCCTACCTTCCTGGTGGTTAATCCTTTTAATCATGAGGAAAACTACTTTATAACTCTGCTTAAGGTTTTATTTTAGGGCTGGCTAGATGGCTTAGTAGGTAAAGGCATGTTCTTCCAAGTCTGTCAACTTGAGTTCAATCTCAGGGACTATATAGTGGAAGACTGACTCCTACGAGTTGTCCTCTGACCCGCTGAGATTATAGGTGCATGCTACCACATCCTGCAAAAATTCCATTTAATACAAGTTTCTGTTCTCTGTCTGGCCCTCCCCTCATTCTTCTCTTCTTCCTCCTCCTATTTGTTTATTTTCTTCCTCTAGAGTCTCATGTAACCCAGACTGGCTTTGAACTATATCGCCTAGCATGACCTTGAATGCCTGATCCTCCCACCTCGACCTTCCAAGTGGTGAGTGTACATTTACACACCACCACGTGTGACCCCTTCTTTGTACTATTTTGTTATGCTAATTGCTCTGGGGATTGTATTCTCCATCCTCGGTGTTTCATTATCCAGTCATATCCACTACTTCATACAAAATATAGAAACCTAGGAGATGACTTAGTCAGTAAACCTCTTGCCTTGCAAGTGTTAAGGACCTGAGTTCAAATCCTCAGGCCTCACATAACAAGCTTGGCATGGTGGCTCATGCCTGTAATCCTAGCACTGTGAGATGGGAGGCAAGAGACAGGAGGATATTTAGAACTGGCATGGTAGCTAGCCTGGTCTATGTGGCAAACCTCCAGGCTAATTAACCAAAAGGTGGAAGATGTCTGAGGACCAGCTGACACTGGAGGTTGTCCTCTGACTGCTATACATGCGCTGTCCTCACATGCACCCATGCCTACACATGCATGCATATCCACACATGCACCCGTGCCCACACATGCATGCACACCCACACATGCACCCGTGCCCACACATGCATGCACACCCACACATGCACCCGTGCCCACACATGCATGCACACCCACACATGCACCCGTGCCCACACACAAATACACAAGAGAAATCTGGCCACTTTCCAGCCCGTAGCATTCTTCTCTATTAAGTTATACTTACACTACCAAAACAGTTATATATGCTATAGAACTTTCTAGACAATGACAGAATTTCAATTTCAAAGAAGTAAACATTTATGTAGAGAAAAAAGAGAAAAGACAAAACGAAAATCTACTCAAGAGTCTTTAGCCTTCGGCTCTCCCCAGCATGCTTCTTTTCTGAGGGTCTGGTTTCCATCTGCTATCATTCCTTTCAGACTGCCTTGACCCAGAACAAGACCTTTTCTCCATGTGACCTGTGCTTATCACTGCCAGCTCTGTGTAGGCTGTCTTTAGTGGGTCTTCAGGGAGGAGAGCCCTTTTGGAAGACATATCATGGGGCTGGCCTCATGAACAGGCAACTGAGTGAACCACCTGCTCAAGTCTGAGCCCGCGTGCCCAGTGTCTGTGTGAAGCCTGCTTCTAGGTTTGCTTCTACTTGCATCTAGCTTCAACCTCATCCCCCTGCCCTTCAACCACAGGCCAGGCTCCCGTGTACTTGATCCACATCCCGCGATAGGAGTTCAGCTTCCCAGCTGCTAGGGGAGTTGTGTGCTTTAGGAGTAACCCACCAGAGACTGGGGAGGTAACCACCGGAGTGCTCTCCTCACACCTTGCCCCTCTCCCCTTCCTTTCATAATCAAGACTTTCTAAACTGCTTGCAGAAGTGTTTGAGACCAGTGCATCCCTTCTCATGGCTCCATGATGCTTCCTAGCAAGCACCCCCCTTTCACTCCCAGGATATTCCTCTTATTGCAAAGGCTACACCCCAAGATCCCTAGTGGTTGCCTAGAATCACAAAGAGTACTGACCCCTAAAGTAGTGATTAATCTTCATTGTCAACCTGCCTGGATTTGGAGTCATCTAGGAGACATTCAGGAGTGTGTCGGTGAGGGAGCTTTCAGGGTGTTTCACTGAGGAGGAAAGACTTACCCTGAATGTGGGAGGTGCCATCCCATGGGTTTGGGGTCCCAGACTGGTAAAAAGAAGAAAGCCAGGTGAGTGCCAGTAGTCCCCTCTCTGCTCCTTGCTCTGCAGGGACGGAAGAGTCAAGCTGCTCCCTCCCCGCCAGGATGGACCATGTCCCTTCTCACTGAGAACCAAAATGCATCCTTCCTCTTTTAAGTCACCTCTATCTGGTGTTTGGTCACAATGATGAGAGAAAGTAATACACTATGCTATCTTTTCCTGTACATATGTGCCTATGATAAGGTTTAACTTACAAATTAAGTACAATAAGAGATTAGCAACATTAACTAATGCCAAAATAGAACAATTTAGACCATCATACATCTTCTCAAAATATCTCACTGCATGGTACACTCCCTTCTTATGATGATGTGAGCTGTGGCCTCGAGGGAGGGTACAATGGCTCCTCTGTGACATCTGAAACACTAGCATCCTTAGTCTTGTTCCCTCCTCCCAGAATACAAGCAGTGTGAAGCTGCCTCAGTCCATCTGACTACTGAGATAGCCATCAAGTGGTTGACCAGCAGGCAGGCAGGGTGCACATGTTGACGTGCAGGATCAAGGGATGACTCATGCCCCAGGCTAGATGGAGTAGTACAGCACAAGATTTTATCAAACTGCTCAGAGTTGATGGACAGTTGAAAATTTATGAATTGCTTGCTTCTGGAATTTTCCATTCAGTTTTTTCAGACTATGTGTGAGCACTGGTAACTAAAACCTCACAAGGGAAGCCTTGAATATGGAGGGATTCCTGTATATATTGTGACAGAAGCCACAATTAGTTCAGCTCCCTTTCCCCAGAAAACACTGTGGTGGCTATCTTGTTCCTGTGGTGGTGTGGATGTGAAATGTTCCTACAGGCTAATGTGTGGGACCACGTGGTCTCCAGCTTATGGAACTTTTAGGAGGTGGAGCCTTGCTAGATTGTGTAGGTCAATGGGGGTGGACCTTGAGGTTTTATAGTTTGGCCCTACCACCTGTCCACATGCTGCTTCCTGATCTGTGCACATGTGAACCAGCAACTGTCACAAGCTCTGGCTGCCATGATGGACTGTATTCTCTCAAACTGCAAGCCAAAGTAAACCACTCATCCCTTAAGTTGCTTCTTTTCAGATATTTGGTCATAGCACCAGAAAACACACACACACACACACACACACACACACACACACACACACACACATCTCCTTATAGGAAGCTAGACGGATTATGGGCTTATTTTGGGACATAAGCAAGATGTTGCTCCTTCTTAAGTTTCCATGTCAGTCCTGAGGATGAACAGATGAGAAACTAAGGCACATGAAGGCTAGGTACCATGGTCATAGAGACTGAAAAAGTGACCCAACTAGTATGTTCTTTGTAGTTTTAAATAGTGTCAATGGATTTCAAATAACCCCTGATTCAAAATCTTTGTTCCAGGTGGCTACATGCTTTACCATTCCTAGATGAGGAAACTGAATGGAAAAGCCCACCCTTTGTGTTCTTTCAGTCCTTGGTGCCGCGCCTGCACGGCCCTGGGTCCGAGTCTCTGCGAGGGACGTCGAGGTTGAAGAGAAAAGTATACACACACAGACACAGAGAGAGACAGACACTAGGTAGGAGGAAAGGAGAATGACACACACTGACTTTATTCAGAGGCAGCAAGCCTTATATACCCTGAGGGCGGGGCTTTACAGGAGGTTAAAGGTTCAGATTCTCAGGAGACATCCTCTACTGATGACACACAGCTGTACACAGGAAAAAGGAAGTTGTGGTTGGGCTAGCTTAAGGGTCAAGTTGTTTACTTGAGCTTTGCAATTGACAAGATCCTGGCTAGCCCTTGGCCAAGAGTCTAGCACTAAGAGAGAAGGGCATGCAGGGAGGATCTTTCCCAGGGCCTGTGGCCTCCAACACTTGGTAAGAGGATAGAGGTTGGGGACTGGGTAGCTAAGGCAGCCTCTTTGCAGGTGCTTAATAAGTAAGGACTGTGTTCTGGAATGTCAGTGATGGATAAACAAAAAGTGTCCCCCAATTGTGATACCTGGGGAAGCAGAGTAGGCTAATCGTGGTACTTGATCAGAGGCAGAAATACCTGGGAGGCAGTAATAATTTCATGAGGACTTCTCACAGAGGGGCCTGACTGGTGCTGGAGTGGTGTCCATGAAAACATGGCTTCCCCCAAGAAGCAATGTTAGGACTACTAATGAAGAACCAGGAGATGTCAGGTTGGTGGTGCACACCTTTAATCTCAGCACTGGGGAGGCAATGGCAGGTGGATCTCTGTGAGACCGAGGACAGTCTGATTTACACAGTGAGTTCCAGGTCAGCTGGGGCTAAAAGGAGACCCTGTCTCAATCCCCCAGCTCACCAAAAAGAACCAGGAAATAATTAGAAAGCCAGGATTTGCTTCCCAGGATGAAGAGAAGAAGATGCATCTGTAGTCAGGAAGCAGAGCTGAATACCAGTGCTTTGTTTTCTCTCTCCTTTTGAGTCAGTGCAGGACCCCAGTCTGTTGAGGGTGCCATCCATAATGAGAGTAGGCCTTCCTTAGTTAAACCTCTCTGGACTCATTCTCTTTGACTTGTCCAAAGATATATTTCCCAGATTATTCTAAATCCAGGCAAGTTGACCATGAAGATTAACCATCACAATTCACCCCTTGTGAACTTGATGCCCAAATACATCACTTTTTAAGATCATAACTTTCTACCCCTGCTCTTCAAAGGTTCCCAGACATCTTCCAGAAGTATTTAGTTCTTCTTTTAAATCTTAACAGTTCTACCATTGTTCAAAAGCCTAAAGTCCAAAATCTCTTCTGAAACTCAAGGCAAATTCCTAAATTTGAGCCCTTATAAAATTAAACAACAAGTTCCATATTTCCAGTGTGCGACGGCACAGAAGAACCATTCCTATTCCACGGGAATGAATGGGACACGCAAGGGAAAACTTGGATCCAAACAAGAAAATCCACTAAGGCAGCACCAAACCCTGCAGCGCTACATCCAACATCTCACAGGGATCCAGTTGCTACGGCCTCCCGAGTGCTGGATCTAAAGGCCTATGCCACCACATCCAGCTACCTAAATGACTGCGCATCTTCTTACGTTGACTGAAGATGACCGATCACAAGGGGGATGCAGAGACTAAGACGTGTAAGGGGGGCTGTGGACACTTGAAGTCTTAGACCCCTCAAAGCTTGTCCAGTTAGCTCTTCAGCCTCTAATTCTAGGTCTTGAATGTACATGGTATACATGTCCTTCCTGCACCACAAAGAGACCTTCAATTTCCAAATGTCCTCTATTTTAAAATTTATCAAGACCAGCTCTACTTGGATGGAGACACAAGTTGCTCCTTTATCATCTCCACTCTCAACCATCTCCTGTCTCCGTTTGGATGAAAGAAAAACTCCCACCCAACCTGACTCTGACCATCTTACTCTCGTAGTGTTCTGAGTCATAAACATATCATCATGGGCACTAGATAAATGGACAATATTGGTGTCACTTTAATCAAGGCTCTAAAAATCCTCTTCCCATCTGTCACAGTAAGCAACACACTATTATTTATTTTAATTTACTGTTGATGTTTTTCTTTAGGCAGAGTCTTACTATAGGCAAAGGCTGTCGCTGACTTCTTGATTTGTCTTTTTCAGTCTCCAAGTGCTGGGATTACAGGTGTGTACCACCACACCCAGAATAACACACTTCTAGTACAAGTTTCCTTCTCATGTTTAATATTTGTTTATTTTAGTTTTTAAAGACAGAGTCTTACTGTGTAGCTAGGGTTGACGTGGAATGTATGATGTAGACCAGGTCACAGAGGTCATTTGCCTCTGCCTCCTGAGTGTTGAGATAATTATTTCTTAAAATTCGTATTATATGTAGGATGTCTTTTATCACCAGTAACTGCCAATAATTATAATCACATCATCCTAAAGGGAACTAAGATATTTAAAGCCTTATGATCATAAGAAAACAATTTTAATTGATTTTTTAAATTTATTATTTTTATTTTATGTACATGAGTGTATTGCCTGCATGTATGTAAGTGTACCAGTGTCATGCAATGCCCATGGAGGTCAGAAAAAGGTGTTTGATCTCCTGGAACTGAAGTTACTGATAGTTATTAGCCACCATGTGAGTGCTGGGAATTGAGCCCAGGTCTTCTGCAAGAGCAGTTAGTGCTCTTAACCGCTGCGTCATCTTTCCAGCCCCATTAAAAAAAAGTTAAAGTTAGTGCATGGACATGAGCTTCAGTTCACATAATAGGTGTGGTAATGAATTAAGAAATTAAATGAGGGATGGGAGAGACGGCTCAGTGGTTAAGAGTACTGGCTGCTCTTGCAAAGGACTGGGGTTTGGTTCCCAGAACCCACATGGTGGCTAACAATTGTCCGAAACTCCAGTTCCAGGGGCTCTGATGCTCTCTGCTGACCTCTGCAGGGAGTGCATGACATGAGTACTGTTAGACACACACTGGCAAAACACTCATACACAGAAAATGAAAAATTATTAAAAATGAAGTTAAATGTCGGAAACATAGTAAATGGAACAAGAACACCGAGTGTGTAGCAGACATGGCTTAGTTCCTCATCTTGCTGCTGTGATAAACCACTCTGACAAAGGCAACTTAAGAGATAAAGGGTTTATTTGGCTCACAATTCTGGGTGATAGTTCATCATTATGGGGAAATCAAGGCAGCAGAAACTTGAAGCAACTGGTCATATCACATGTAGTTAAGAGCAAAAAGCAACGAATTAATGGAAGCATACCAGTGCTCAGCTCTGGTATGTCCAAGATATCCTGCCCACAGAATGATACCGCCCACAGTGGATGAGTCCCCTACCTCAATTAACATAATCCATCAAGAGAATCTCCATAGACATGCCTACAGGTTAAGCTAATCCTGACAATCCCTCTTTGAGATTTCCTTTCTCAGTGATCTTAGATTAAGTCAAATTGACAATCAAAACTAACCACCAAGGAACACAATGTAAATATTCTGACTAAAGAGAAACATGCTTGCCTTTTAAATAAGCCTAATGGGATGGTTTTGCATTTTACAAAGCAATATGATAGCTTTAAATATAGGTTAGTATTTACAATACACCCAAAATTATTTTAATTTGTGATTTAAGAAATTTTTGATACCAGCTTAAAAGGGGTAAGGCAAATTAATTAATTTTTTTTTTTTTTGGTGGGGTTGGCTCAGCAGTTAAGAGCACTGGTTATTTTTACAGAGGATCTGGGTTTGGTTCCCAGCACCTATATGGCAGCTAACAACTGTCTATAACTCCAGTTCCATGGGAGCCGATGTCCCCTTCTGGTCTCTGCAAGCATTACGTGACATTGGTGCAATTTCATACACACAGGCAAAACACTCATACACATAAAATGAAAATAGATAACTAAAATCTTAAAAGATTTTGAGGATATCAAAAAAGTTTGAAACCCCCATGTATGTCTGGGGATCTAGAATGCTCCATGGAGCCACATTCCTCCAGCTAGCTGAACTGGGGCTTGGTGTGGTTTCCTGTGCCCCCATTATGAGGTGGCTACTAGACATAAGCACCTGAGGGAGAGGATTTGGCCTCCTCTGCTCATTAATGTCTCCACAACTTCCACTGTAGTGCTGGCACCAGACACTGTGCTCTCAGTAAACGGTGGGCTCTGTGTGTGGGTAGATAAGCCACACTGCACCAGGGGCTGCCTACACATGCTCTGTCACTAAATTCTCACTACCCTCTGCAGAAGGTCCAATGGATAATCATCCCCATTTCAGAGCTGGAGAAATCAAGGCCCAGAAAATATGCATAACCTCCTGAAGTTCAACAGTTAAGGAAATAACAAGTTGGTGTTCTGGCATCTTGGAGAGATCTGCTTAATGGGACACCTCTCTGACCATTTCGGCCCCAGGGCAGAGCCTTTGTATTCTGAAGCTCCAGTGCTGGCACATTGGGGTTCTCCTTGAAAATGATCCCTACCCCACCCCCAGCCACTGTAGCTTTCTGCCATCTGCTTTTCCCCCCTCAGTGGGTTTCCTTCTTCCTCCCTGTTTAATAGTTTAGTTAACACACATCCTCAGACTTCCCAGAGCCCCGTGTCACTGACCTACTTTTTCTATCCATACATCTTTTATCAAAGGGGGAGGGTAGCACTGGGAAGCGCAGGGGGTCTTTCTCTAAAAGAAAGAAGAGGAAAGAGTGGGGAGGAGGACCACACATCACAGGGCTGCACCAAGCAGGCTCCTGCTGACAACAGGCAGACTAATAAAACAAGGTCTGCTCTGCGACAGGGTAACACTGATGCCAAGTGGCTTTCCAAGAACACGGCTCCCACCCTCTGACCCCAGAAAAGGGCCTGTAAAGTGCTCGTGTGTGTGTGTGTGTGTGTGTGTGTGTGTGTGTGTGTGCTGGGCTGTTTCTCTTCTGTTTATAAAAGGGCCCGCAGATAACGCCGATGCACTCCTAACCAGGGATATTGAGAGAATAGGTCCCTCAAGGGCGCACAGGCGCTCTGCTTCTCTTAACCATCTCAGTCACACCCCAGGCAGAGCAGAGGACAGAAAGCCCCTTCACCAAGGAGCCATTGGCTTACCTAGTCATCCTGGAGAGTCTCCTGCCTACCGACAAAGCTGCCAGCGGCCCCAGAGTCCCAAGTCCTCCCCTTCACTTTCTGAGACCTACACTCAAACACCGGGGTCCACACCTGCCCTCATCCCCACTGTCTTTTTCTTTTGTTTCCATGTCACCCGAGGGTGCCCAAGGCAGAGGGGACACAGGGAGGGCAGGGCGGGATACAAGAGAGCTGTACCTGGCTGGCTCCCTTTGCTTCTCCGTGGCACCCTCCACCCCCGCGCGCCCGCCTTCATTCAAGAGTTTTGGGGCCACTTCACAGAGGCTCAAAGAACCACATAATTTCCCCTGAACAATTCTAGCCGGTCCTGGGAACACAAGGAAGTCAGGGCGCTCTCACATCTCTGGCCTTCACTCCTTCACCGAGACCTATGACTCCCAAGCCTTTGCTCTTGACTCTCGTCTTGCGCCTTGCTGCGTTCCCCCTCCTCACGACCCGGCACGGGTTCCCAGGGTTCCCAGGGTCGGCGAGGGTGCACGCAGGGTCTGGGTGAGGTGGAGGCGCAGTCGCACCCCAGGCTGGGGACAGGAGGTGGCGCGGGGTGGGCGGAGGCCGTTGTCCCAGCCCCCCACCCCGTCTCCGCGCCGCCCGTGACGTCAGAGCCGGACCCAGTAAAGTGAGCGGGCTGCAGGGCGCAGGGGCGGAGACGGCGACCCGGAGCGAGCGGGACGCACGCACCGAGCCCCGGGTGGTTCGGCACGAGGACCCCGGAGGCGATCCCGAGGTACCGGGACCGGGAAGGACAGGGACCCCCTGGGCATCGCGCGGGCTCTGGGGACCTTGGGCGCGGCGGTCGCAGGTCGGGTCCCCGACGGCGCTGGCGCGCGCTCGTGCGGTGCGATCCGGGTGCTCCAGGGAGTCGGGCACCCGCTGCGGTCTTGGGCGGTGGATGTGACTTGTGCGCGGGGCGGGGCGGGGCGGGCTTCTCCGCTGCCCCGACCCCTGATCGCCCGCGCCCGCGGCCCCGCAGGAGCCATGGCCCTGAGAGAGCTGGCGCTGGTGCGCTGGCTGCGGGACAGCCGCCACTCGCGGAAGCTCATCCTCTTCATCGTGTTCCTCGCTCTGCTGCTCGACAACATGCTGCTCACCGTCGTGGGTATGTATGGTCGCCGCGCGTCCATAGCACCTGGTCCCCAGCACTCGGTTCCCGAAACCCGGTCCTCGAAACCCGTTACCCCGCTCGCTCGGGGTACACCGAGCACACCGCACCTAGCACCTGGCACCGGGCTCCGGGACCCCCGCCCCAGAAGCCCGGTCCTCGCACTTGGTGTCTTGCAAACTGTCCTTGGGGCCCCTGAAACTTCGTCCCCCGAATCCCGTCGGGGAAACCGGGTCCTCGGATCCCCGTCCCCCGCGCCCGGTCCCCAGCACCCGGTTCTCTGCTCCCCACTCACCCCAGTGCTTCAGAGCAGCCGTGCGTCACCCCACCCCCGAAACCTTGAGCTCCAGCCTGCCTCCCCGGTTCTGAGCGCACTTGTGGCTTGGCTTTCCTGGAGGTCAGAACCCTTAACATCCGATAAGACCCAGAACTTGTGTTTCCTCCTGATAATTTCCTGCTTCCGGGCCCACTTTGCGATGAAAAGGATTTCAGCGAAGTGGACCAACGCACCGCGTTTGCTGCCACCGTTTAGAGCAGTTATGAGGCTACCGAAGAGAAGAGGTGGCTTCACAAATTGCTGTGATATCTCTCCTTTAAGAGCAAATGATTTCTAAGTACACTGCTTTTTCCTAAAATGAATTTTTCGGACTAAATCCAGTCTTCTTCGCCCCACGTACGGAAGGGTGCTCGGCGTGCTTTTTGCTAACAATACACCAATTTTCAATGAACAGAAACACTTCCTTCCCCACCACTTGCGGGTTCTGAGACCATCCTGTCCTCCTTTTCAGCTCAGAAGGGTGGGAGCTATGGGGCTCACCAGGAAACAGGACCTCGATGTGCCTTTTTTCTCCCACGTTCTGTTCTACCTGTGCCCAGAGCGTCTCTAATAGCAAACAGTCGGTTTCTGCTTCCTTTGTTGGAGTCTAAGGGATTTCTAGGGCCTACCAGTGCCTTGGAAAACTGCAGAGTCCAACTCACATAGTACAAAGACGAAGTTGGCCTTGAGAACGTCCAATTTATCACTGCTTGCAGGTCTGGTTTTTTCCAAGGTGCGTAATGAAATTTCTGTCGGTTTCCTTGCTTCATCCACTTAGAACTCTGTGGAGCCTCTTGGAGGAACATTGTTGACCCCTGGTCAGCATTGGCTTGACTTCAGACAGCGTTTTGCCTTTCTAGTATGTTCCTGTGAAGGAATGCTGTGATGAGAACCCTGGAAATGACAAACATCTCTATGGCCAGTCACTTGGGCACAGCTGCCACCCTTGGGCATAATGGAACTCTCAGAGCCCCCTTTTTTTTCTATCGTGGATTAAGCAGTTCAAAGATGTTTCAGGGTGCCCCCTGCACAGGGCTCCCTCTCTTGGGGTGTGCAGTCCACCTTTCTGGGTCTCTTTGGCTTTTGACACACATCCATTTTGCTGACTCCTGTCTTGGGGAGGGTTCCGGGGTGACCCTACTTTGTTCTCACTCTGCTCTTTTTCCTAGTCCCCATCATTCCCAGTTACCTGTACAGCATTAAGCATGAGAAAAATACTACAGAAATCCAGACCACCAGGCCAGCACTCATGGCCGCCACCTCGGGAAGCTTCCAGAGCATCTTCTCATACTATGACAACTCTACTGTGGTCACCGGGAATGTCACTGGAGGCCTCCTGGTGGGGCAACCACATAGGACCACCACCACAGAGCACATTGTGACCAACACATCCACGGTCCCTTCTGACTGTCCCAGTGAAGACAAAGACCTCCTCAATGAAAATGTGCAAGTGGGGCTGCTGTTTGCCTCCAAAGCCACAGTCCAGCTCTTCACAAACCCCTTCATAGGGCTGCTGACCAACAGGTAGGCTGCGAGTACACAAAGGACCTGTGATTTATGCCATGTTTGTTTCCCCACAATTCTACTTGTTACTCATCTGTCAGAGTGTAGAGAATTGGAGGGTGGGCCAAGGAAACCCAGTTACTTGACCCAGATGTCTCCACCTTTAGTAACCAGGACTGCATGTGGACTCCACCTTCCCATCCTCACTGTTATTGCCCTGAAGGTACTAAGGTAGGAAACATAGCAGACTAAAAAAAGAGAAACTTGGGTTCTGACAAATGCACATAAATAAGTACTTTTGTTACTATTGCCCTTGGGCAGCAGGAACTCTGCAGAGACCACAGCCATTACTGTCACATGACCTTCCCCCTCTGCTTGTGCTCCTGCCTAGAGACAGCCAATGTAGTGGGGTTGGAGATGTAGCTCAGTCAGCAGAGTGCTTGCCTAGCATGCACAAAGCCCCAGGGTTCGATCCCTGGCACTGCAAGAACTGGACACTGTGACACAGGACTATCTTTTCATTATTAGGAGGTAGAGACAAGATCATTACTTCAAGGTCACCCTTCGCTACATAGCAAGTTTGAACTTAACTTGAGCTACCTGAGACCCTATCACAAAACAAACATAACGCAAAAAGAAACAAACAAAAAAAGAGTTGAAAGTCAGGATACTTTTTTTTAGGACTGGCATGGGAAAGATCTAGTACCTGCCCAGATGTGGGTGTGGGACAGCTCAGTGGTCCTACTGTGTGAATTAAGCTCTGATGTCCAGATTCTGGGTTAGGTTCTTTCCCTTTTGCAGGTCACTTGTTTTGTTCACACACCCCAAAGGAAGAGAACTGAGGCTATTGTCTGGGAATCCAAGCTGCCAAAGTTAGCTTTGTATTAACCTGAAGTTGTGGATTGTTAAGGGCTTGTGTCTCCAATGTTGTCGGCCACATGCAAGTGTTTGTTCTGCTGTTGGTGACTGGTTCTGCCTTGAACATGGGTATTCAAAGCCCAGGACAATGGGTTTGTAGGCAGTTCCCAAAGATGCCAGCTTCAAGGAGTGAGTCAGGGGAGTTCGGTTGTAATTCTAGCACATATGAGGCTCATTCAAGAGGATTATCTTGAACTGAAGGCCAGCCTGGGCTACATAAGCAAGATTTTGTCTTAGTTTTTAAAAATGGCAGAGAGGAGAGTGACGTTGAAGACAGAACCAGAGTTGTAACAAAGACAAGCAGTAGAGGGGGCAAATGCTAGGAGATGGGGTGGTACTGAGAAGACAGGGCTGGGGAGCGGCCCCTGAGTGAGGCTGTGAGGCCCTAAGTGCTAGGCCTGAAAATTGAGGTTTTATTTGGGGAGAAGGGGAGCTGTAAGTCATTTCAGATACCAAACATACACTGAAAAGTCTGTGAGCCAAGTAGAAGACAGCAGGGAGCAGCAGTGGCCAGTTAGTTTGTGGGGTGTGGCGCAAAGTGAAAATGTCACCACCCTCAGATGCTATAAGGCATTTGAAGGTGTCAGTGGAGCCAAGGAAGGGTTGGATGAGAACAGAGCCCAGTGCTTCTCTGGAGCCCAGGATCTGTGAACTGAGGAGGCCTGGGGTGGCGAAAGGGGATCAGAGAGGGTATGGAAGGTCTTACTGTCACCCAGCACCAGCTTGGACATGTGGGCTAAGCTGATGTGTTCACTGGGAGGTGGGGAGCTCATTTCCAGCTATAATGTGATAGCATAGGCTGAATACTGCTACTGAGCCCTTGTTAACAACCCCAGGCTGTGGCCAACCCTCTTGTCTATTGGAAGCAACACCACAGGCTGATTGTGCTCCTATGGAGCAGCCCCATTATGAAGGTGATAAGGCTGCTCCTCTGTTCTCCAGGACAAAACCAAACAGAGCTCAAGGAGTCGCAGGGTGGTTTCTTTTCTTTTTTAAGACTAAGAGCACTTCTTAAAACACGTCTGGTATAATTACAGCAAAACAGCTCCAGGCTTTGTGTTCTGACAGAGCAAACAGCTCCAATGCTATATGGGAAAATTGAGGACATTATCGTAATAAGGCACTGCCAATCACTTGGGCGGGAATGTTACCAGGGCACAGGATAATACTTAGCCAATTCGCTGAAATGAGGTGAGTATTCCAATCTTTCAAATGCGAATTGCAAACAAACAGCTCTTTCAAAATCCCACTCTTATTTTAATGTTTCGCTTATGCTTTAGAGAAGCTGCTTTGTTAAAAATCGATGAGATCTTCCCCCTGTTAAACATCCCCCAAAACTCTGAGGGTGAGGCCCTCACCCCAAGTTTATGTCTAGGATTACCTTAAAAAAAAAATCCTAGTTTTGCTTTGGGATTTGAGAGCTGTCGTCTAATCTCATGGTGAATGATCCACTTTGGAAATTATCTAGAGCAAAATGTTGACCCCTAACTGGTTTCCCTAGCTACGGAGCAAATTTTAAAAAATGGTTTCTTGGTATCTAGCCCTACCCAGGAACATGGAAATGCAAACATATTTTGATATTGACTTACACAAAACAATCGGGTGAACTCTACTCTCCTTTTGAAATGATTGTGGTTTGTACGTTTTTGTGTATTTTCCAAGCTCAGTTGACATCAATTTGGAGACCTGCTGCTCTTCTGGGTGCTCCAAGGCTCTACTTCCCCTCCACAGTTCAAATGACAACCAAGAGAGAAGGGGCCAGTTCCTTCCATGAGGTTTTCTAGTCTTCCCCGGGGGCCATTGCAAACAGTCTTTTGATGTAATTTGTGCCACCTTCAATTACGAAGAAGAGGTCTGACTCACATTTTCAGTGTTGTAAACAAGTGTGTTTAAAATAGCATTTTAAATTTGATTAATGCTGCTGACTGAAGAGTTAAGCATCATGTATAGCTCGCATTTTGTATTGTAAACATGAATGCATAAATGGTGTCCTATATTCCTGATTAGAAGCCATCAAAAATGAGGAGCATCAGAGCCTGCAGATCTCCTCAGGAGCCTTTGGACCAGGCCTAGAATTTAGAGGCTAAGGAGTTTATGACAAAGAAGGAGAAAATGGTCCCCCACAACCATGGCGTGGCTGCGGCCTGGTCCAGACATAGTCAGTGAGCGCTTCTAGGCTGTGATTATCCCCCTCTTATTCCTTCCAGTTTATACTTTCAGCTACTAAAAAGTAAGAAACCAGATCTAAAATCTTTAGCCCTGCCTCTTCCTGGGCCCTCGCTGGACTAAGCTGAATGAATACCGGCACAATTTTTATTTTTATTTTTTTGCTTTATTTTTATTTACTATGTAAATGCGTGGATTGCATGTATGTATGCAAATGCACCCATGTTGCGCAATGCCCACAGAGGACAGAAGAGGGCATCGGATCCCCTGGACCTGGAGTTATGGATGGTTGTTAGCTGCCATGTGGGTGCAGAGATTTGAACCAGGGTCTTCTGCAAGAACAGCCAGTGCTCTGAACAGCTGAGTTGTTTCTCCAGCCCCTACAGACACAATTTTAATCAGTGGGTAGGGAAATTAGAAACTAAGTCAACCTGAGTCCTTTGGAACTGGACCTTCCCTGGCTTTGAAAGAAATGCAGTATGCTTCCAGTTCCTGATGCGCATTGACCCAGGTTTGGGCATCCCCCAAATACATGTGGGGGAAGTTGCCTGAAGCCTGGCTGATAGGAACCCTCCTCTCTAATAGCCCCTGTGTTAACATAAAAGGGACCCACTCTGACCTGAGATACCCTGCATCACACGGGCCCCACCCCCACCTCTGTATTCATAGTCTAAGAGGTGTTGCTTGGGTAGATTCTGGGTGGAGATAGGAGAAGGTTGGAGGCCTGTCTGTTTGCTGTTTGAAATGGAGCAAGATCACAGGCTGAATGTTAGAAATCACTGATGGCAAGCGTTGGAAACAAATTATTCTTGTTTTATTTACTCTTGGGGTACTGTACTACTGTGTGACAAGATGGGAAACAAAGGATTGATTTGGGAACGTCTAGGTACTTTCACAGATCCAGTAACACCAGTGCCTCAGAGTCCTTCAGCTTGATTTCCCTCTTGGAAGTTTAAGTGTCTTCTTTTATAATTTCAGTTGAACTTTTAATTCATAATGGTAATTGTGTATAAAAGGGTGTAGCGGGCTTCTATTAGTAGTGATACCTGCCGTCACTTGGTCAACAAGTGACTTTTAGGCATCTATGTATATAAAAGGAATCTTCTAAACAGACAAGGTGAAAGCATCTTTACCTTTCTCTCTCCCACAGAAGACCTTGGACTAACTGTCTGTCTGTCCCTCTCTGCTCCTCTCTCCTTCCTTCCCGCCACATCTCCCTTTTAATGCAGGTGATTGAACCTCACATGCTAGGCATACACTGTGCCATTGAGTTACATCTTCAGCCCAAGCTGTAGTTGCCCTATCAAACTTGCTCAGCGTGCAGTATAAATCGTATTCTCAGCTTTAGAACCTGCAACAGCAGATGGCCTGGGAGCATTCGCTCCATCATTGGGGGCTGGCTCCCTTTGCTTCCTCCTTAGCCTGTCGTTGTCTGGGTGGTCTGCTTTTTATCAAGCCACTGTCAGTGGCTTAATTTATTTCCATAGTTACCTCATATATTTGAAAGCAGTTATTTTTTTTCCACGAAGATCTTAGCTTACATCTGAATGACAAGCAGGAAGCCACAGGGCATGAAATCGTTCTGAAATCTCCTGGGGTTATTTTTTGCCTCCAGCTCCAGCCGGTTGGTCTGAAGTGGGCTTTGTGGGAAGAAGCAGTGACCTTTTCATCTGCTCTGCAGCAGCTGCTTGGGAAAGGGATCTCCCATCCTAGAGGATCGAGGGGATGGGTAGGGAGGGGATGCCAGGCTCTTCACTCTGAAACCAGAAGGAGCTGAGAGTGGAATTTAGACCATTCTCCTGAGAGCACAGGAACTCGAGCACAGGCAAGTCAGAAGTCTGTGGTCCCTACAGCTCCCTGCATGCATCTTCCAGCCGGCAACCCTAAGGGGAGACTCCAAAATTTCATTTCATTTTCTAAATGATGAACAAACTTGCTTTTATAGCTGAGCTAATATAAGATATTCTCGTTCCCTGACATTCATTTCCTGTTGCACCCTTCAGGAGTGTGCGGAGATTATCGAAAGCGAGATGATGCCTCAGCTGGAGATGGCTTGCACCCTATGGGGTCCTCATTTATAACCTTTTTTGTCATTTATGGAGGTTAAGGGAACCATGGTCTCAGTGAGCAGAAAAGCCAGTCTGTGTTAGTCTGTATGGTAAAGAGAAACTATTTATTAGCATTACAGAGTAAGTATCGATTGTCAGAGATCATTTAGGGACAAATGGGCTTTCTTCACTCACTAGTATTTGCAGTTAGCATAACATTTATTGTTCTACATGTTTTCTGAGGGAGTCAATCTATGATTTTTAGCTCTATTCATATTGGATTCCTCGGTGCTGTGTAGTGAGTGACCGTGGGCTGGCATGACTCACAAGGGGATGATAACGGGCCATTTGGTTTAAAGGCTTGCTGAATCAGATCTAGCTTGGCTAGCAATACTTTAATTGAGATGGCACTGAATTGAGACAAGAGGGCCAACCCAGCTGGCTATGACTAATGTCGTGTGAGTCCCCACCATTTCAGAGATGTTGTGGGGAACAAGGGAAGGGTGCTATGTTCTCCCCACTGCCCAGTGACCTGTGGGCACAGGACAGCTCTCCTTCTGAGGGAGATGTATAGAGAGTTGGGAGATTCTTCGGCCCCAGGAGCTCCACAGAATCTTTACCTAGAAAGAATAGTAACCTTTGTAAAGAAAGAATAGTTGTGTCTATATAGCAACCTTCATAGCCAATGTTTATTATACTGAAAAACTTGAATTTCAGCTGGCGAGAGACTTCATCTAGATCCAGGAGTGAGGGCTTCTTTCCCTTCCCTTGGCTCCTTAATTTCTCTGTCCTCTTGTTGCAGTTTAACCAACACCTCAGTTTAGGTCAACTTCCCTGTTTCCGCGCCCCAGTGTTGGTTATGTAAAAAGTAGCTACGGTCCCACCTCCGTTGTGGAATGGAATCAGAGCTTCAAACCAATTGATTGTAGGTTCCATGCGTTCTTCCAATCACACAAGAAGGTGTCTCTCAGGCTCCCAGCCCACTCCAGTTGTGCCCTGATGGTTGACCTGGGCTACTGGTCAGACTGTAGTCTAGATATAGTATCATTAAGGGGCCACAGATAAGGGTTATTGTATTTTCTCAAGTTTTATCCAAAACTGCCAAAAGGGACCACAATGCCATAGGTTATTGCAAGGATGCTCTTGAGGCCTAAGGGCTCTGTGTAAAGTAACAAGTAGATCCTAGGAGCTAACTAGCCAGCCACCCTAGCTTCAGTGAGCTTCAGTTTTGGTGAGAGACCTTGCCTCAAAGGAATAACAGAGAGTCTGTAAGCAGGGCACCTGATGTTCCTTCCCCTCTGGTCTCCAGAGAAATAAATAAATAAATAAATAAATAGAAAATCTGCGTTTGGTTAGAAGAACTTTTGGAAAGATTCTATGTAAAGCCACATCTGACCTTTGGCTAACCAATGAAGTGATCAAGGTTATAAGAAAAGTCTGGGCCTACCAGCCAAGTGAAATGAGCCCAACATTTGACAGCTCGTTTCTTTTGTGTGTCTTGGTTTTCCTATCTACGAAGAAGAGAGGTGACTGGCTACTCTTAGGAAATCATTGAGCTGGCTATGCTACTTGTCATGGTACTGAGTGTAAAGACTTCAAAGGAAGGTGCTGTAAGGGACACTTCATGAAAGTCTGGACTAGAAGAGTCCTTCTAGGCAGGACTGGATGTGGCATGCAGGCCTAGATGTGGCATCCTTGGCTTTTGCTTTCCTGGGTCTATTTAGCTCCTCCTCAGGTTCCTAGGATTCGAGGCTGGAAGGAGCAGAGGTGTTGTGAGCTGTTCCAGGTTGGAAGAACTTGTAGTAGGGGGTTGGCTCAGCTGGGGTTGGCCCTTCCTCTGGCACAGGTATCTGGAAGCTGGTGCCATGCTCTGTCCCCACACAATAGGGATCAAGCTGTCTCTTCATCTAGCAGAAGCAGAAAGAAAAAAGGGAGCAGAATGAAGGAGAAGAGGATGGAGGGATGGCTCAGTTAGTAAAGTGCTTGCCTTGAAAGTATGAGGATCTGAGTTTAGTCCCCAGAACCTATGTAAAAATGCTGGGCCTCGTGGCACACACTTGTAACCCCGGGGCAGGAGAGGTAGAGCCAGGAGGATCTCTGCCTTACTGAGCAGACAGTCTAGGCTATTTGGTGAGCTCTAGGCCAGTAAGATACTGTCCTCAAGTAGGTGCATGGTGTTCTCAGGGGTGACACCAGAGGTTGACCTCTGGCCTCCATATACACATGTACAGATACACACACACACACACTGCACACATACACAAGATAAAAAGAATGAGGAAGCAAGTGAAATTTCGGCATTAGCTGACTCTTGACTCAGTTTCCCTGGTAGACAGGTTCATTTGGACATCTCTCTGTATTCTGGTATGAGGTAATGGCCTTCATCTCTCTGTCAAGTCAAGAGGAGATTTGCCTGGGGGAGGAGGGTAATCTAACCAGACCTGTGATTCAGGAAGCTCAGACCCTTTGACCTGATGTCCAAACTCTGAATGGACATTGATCTTCTAGAGTAATTCGGGTTGTGACTCTTTGCCTAAGGTGTGAGGCCTGTCTTCCTAGGCTGGCTCTGTTCAGTATGGTCAATAGGAAGGCAGATTTTAACATCTTGCTTCCTAACACCACTTAGATTTGGTGCTGCTGTCTTCCCTGCCAGGTGAACGAATCACTCGATGGCCTTTTACCTCCTCAGCCACTTGATTGCAGTTGTTCCTTTGGGGGGAGTTCTATAAAGACTATAATTAGAAGAACAAGAATAAAATTGACAGAAATAGGTGCTCGTCTGTTTGATGTGTTTGGGGTCACTCGTCAATATTGTCTTAACATTTATTCCAGAGAAATTTCCATTCAGAGTGCCAGATCATAAGTGTATCCACGTTCCAAGACAGTCAAACATGAAAAGGTCACGTAGGAAGCACGGAGTATATGAATTTTTAGACAAGTCGACTGAACACTTATCCAGCTGCTCCCAATGGGTCACGGCTGGAGAATCAATATAAAGCCTTAAAAAAACAGCCAGCAGTCACAGGTTTCTCTTGTTTGTGTCTTGCAGAATCGGCTATCCAATTCCCATGTTTGCTGGATTCTGCATTATGTTTATCTCGACAGTTAGTAAGTGTCAGGTGTTTGCTTTCTACATGTGGGTCTTAGCCCTGCCTCCCAAGAGCTGAGAACTAGATTAGATAGACCTGGGGGCGGGGAGGAGGGGGTTGTGTGTACTGGTCACAGCATAGAAGGAGAGGACTTTGTGGAGCAGGCTAGAGCCTTGGGAATGGACATGCTCCTTGCCTTAAGGGAGGGCTTCAGAATCGCCCCTGTTGGGACATCCCTCAACAGAAGCATAGTCTTGATGTGAGGGCCTGGGCCTCTTCTCTTGGCAGTGTTTGCCTTTTCCAGCAGCTATGCCTTCCTGTTGATCGCCAGGTCCCTGCAGGGTATCGGCTCCTCCTGCTCCTCCGTGGCTGGTAGGTATGAAGACACCTGTTGGAGGGAAGGCCTCCAGCATCACTCCAGCTGGGTGTCGAATAGTTAGCTAGAAAAATGAAAGGATTGGAGGTAGAGGAGGGGGTGGAGGAAGATTCTTGAAGAAGGGGCTCACCGTCCTCTTGAATTCTTCTTTATCTCATATTTCAGTTCATTTCATGGGCTCAGGAAGTTTGCTGGTCTGCTGGGGAGGGAGCATGAGTTGTGGATGATGTTTCTGGTCTTCTTCTGTTTAGGGATGGGCATGCTGGCCAGTGTGTACACGGATGATGAAGAGAGGGGCAACGCCATGGGGATTGCCTTGGGGGGCCTGGCCATGGGGGTCTTAGGTAGGTAAAGGTCACTGTATAGGTGGGCCTGTTAGGTGCTGGGTAATGATGGTCTTTACCAATAAGTCCTAGTCACAGTGGGACCATGACCACAGTCCCACGAACAGACTTCTAGCCCTCCCTTTTCTGTGTTCTACCTCTATGTAACCTTTGGGAAATGGTGGGCAGAGTCCCTGGCAGGCAGGTTCTGAGCTTTCCTGTCCTCTCCCCTAAACCTCCTGAGCCCCCGTGTAAAGCAGAGGATTGAGCAGGATAGTCTGCCAGATCCTTTCTTCTCAAGTATTCTTGGTTATGATCTGAGAGAAGTTTCTAGCCTTCCCTGTCTGTCACTGCACCTATCCTGACCGACATCCTCAGCCAGGGGACAGATACCTTCCCTGAAGGAAATTCAGATCTTTTCCCTGCTTCTGACAGTCTGGCCTTTGCTTTGGAGCCACTGGTTCCCAAATCCACTGGTAGGGGAGAGGCAGAGCCGCGCCTTCCCTCACTGCAGAACCCACATAGCACCATTGGCCTAACTCTTTTGCTCTGGGCCCTTGGTCTCTGGGGTGACTTTTGTGTGCTTTTCCCATTTCTCAGGTGAAAACTCACTTGCAGAGAAGTTCATGTTACCAACTAAATGGAATGTAGAATGTGAGGCACAAATCTTTAGGGAACAAAACAGAGAGAGAAACACAAGACTCAAACGGGCAGTTCTCGTGTGGGGAGGGCCATTGGTCCACCATGGCCGGCTCACATGCCTTGTCCTCCTTGCAGTGGGTCCCCCCTTCGGGAGTGTGCTCTATGAGTTTGTGGGGAAGACGGCTCCCTTCCTGGTGCTGGCTGCCTTTGTGCTCCTGGACGGAGGTGAGTGAAGCCCCCTAGGCTCTGTGGTGGTGCCTTGGCCTCTGTGATGGCGCATGCTCCGGCCACACCTGCATTCTGAAAAGGGCCACCTGTGTTTCTCCCCTGTAGCCGTTCAGCTTTTTGTGCTCCAGCCTTCCCGAGTGCAGCCGGAGGTAAGCCACTGGGAGGTGAGGGCCCCACAGTGGCCTGCGTAACTTTTCTAACCCCTGTTTTTGCTTGACAGAGTCAAAAGGGAACACCCCTAACTACCTTGCTGAAGGACCCATACATCCTCATTGCCGCAGGTGGGACTCCTGGGCTCTTGAAGTCAAGGCTAGTTTGAGCAGAGCGGGTGGCAGTGGGGGCTGGTTCTACTTGCTTGTTGGAAATATTCGGCCAGGGATATGGGGTGTGCTGCCTCAACCCACCTTGCTCACTGCCTCTGTGTCAAAGGTCAGCATTGCTCAGCCTTGAACTTTCTGGATGGCTTCACTTCTGGGGTGGTAGGTGGGCGTTCTCATTCCTTTGGCCTGGAGGAATAGGGACTGACAGCCAAACCCCAGAGGATGCCTCTCCTCTCCTGGAGCAGCGAGGGGACAGTGGGACACACCCTTTTCCAGAAGTCATGTCTTTGGGTTTTGAGCCTAGATATACTAAAAGAAAGCTCTAGAGTTCTGTGGCTCTGGGAAGCAAGACCGGCTACAACTGTCCCAGTGGAGGCAGGTCCCTTCCCTGCTGGGCCGGCGGCTCCCTTTCAGGGACGAGACACAAGGCTAAGACCAGCAGCAGCCCTGGTGCCTTTCAGTATGGCTGAGCCCTAGAGGGAGAATTTGTTTTAAGTAGGGCTCCCACACTACAGGAGAGCTGGGAGAACTGGGCCTTGTTTTCCCTAAGATTTATAGTCAACCTTTTTCAAAGCTTTAGAATGGGGACTACAAATGTAACTTGGTAGAGTACTTGCCTTGCATAGAGGAAGCCCTGGGCTCAATCCTTAGTGCATAAACTGAGCTTGGTGGCTCATACCTGGGATCCTAGTACAAGGTCATCCTTAGTTACATAGTGAGTTGAAGGCCAGCCTAAGCTACATAAAACCTTGTTTCAAAAAGCTACATAAAACCTTGTTTCAAACAACAACAATAAACATCACCAATATATCAAAGCCTCAGGCTGGTTTTGCTCTGAGATTTAGCCACGACAGCATATAGGGCGGGAAGCCAGTGCCCCTGATCTCTTCATGCAGTTGGATCCACAGGGTACAAGTGACATCCCAGAGCCAAGGTCTCCCTTCCTCCCTCAATGGCTGTGAGAGGTAAAAGTTAGGGGTATGGGAAGGATGGGATCCTAGAGCTATGACTTCCTGAACCTTGAGCCTCAGTGATAGAAGGAAATCAAAGATGTCCCCAACAAAGTCACACTACCCATTGCTCTTGGTGTGGGGGGAAGTTGTGGGAGGGCAGGGCAGGGAGTTCGGAGCAAGGTGAGTGGGACAAGAATCCAATCATTCGTATGTTCTGCCACTAAATGTCACAGAGAATGAAAGTGTTTCTTCATTATGTGCACACTGTCATCATGATTACACAGCTTTCTTTGAATTTGTTCTAGCAAATTACAGGTTCCACAGAGAACACAGGAAGCTCCTAGAATGTTGGTAGGCCATTCTGTGTGTCTTTTTCCAGATGGCTCTATATTTACATAGAGTCTGGCTAATAGGCTGATGAGGAATATTTGCAGAGATACCTTATGTGTATATGGTTATAAAAACATCCGTCACCAGCACAGCCTCCCAAGTAGACAATGACATTTCTTGGATTTTCTGGAATTTCAGGACATTGTGAGAAATATCTAAACCCACTGCACAGTTAAACACAGCCCTAAGAGCCTCAGGTTCCTTCAACACTGTGTGCCGCTTACCTGGATCCTGGCTGCCTCGTGCAGCTTTCTTCTTTAATAAATTGGAAGGTCATTCATTAATAAGTTGGATGGATTGAGCCAAAAGCTGTCAAAGTTCCAGACTTTATAACTGTGGGATTCTACTTGTTTAAAATGAAAGTAATAACAAAGCCCTACCTGGAGTCCTCTTGGCTTCCTGTTTATCTTTTTTATTATGGAACTAGAAGTTCTGGATCTCTGAGCTAGGGCATGTGGGGTCTACTGTTTGGAAATGGTCACAGACACTTGGTATGGAAACAGAAGAGCCCAATGCTCTGTTCTTCCTTCGCAGGCTCCATCTGCTTTGCAAACATGGCAATCGCCATGCTGGAGCCGGCCCTGCCCATCTGGATGATGGAAACCATGTGTTCCCGAAAGTGGCAGCTGGGTAAGGACTGGAGTGGATCCTCCTGACTGTAGAAAGAGGGTCTCCATGCAGCCCCAGCTGGCCTTGAACCTGCTATGTAGACCAGACTGGCCTCGATTTCACAGAGATCTGCTTGCCTCAGCCTCCTGAGTGCTGGGATTAAAGGTGTGGGCCACCATACCCGGCCTAGAACTTTTGTCCCTAGGGTGGGTCCCATCAGTGTGCCCGTATGAACCAAGCATAGCAAGGTGATAAACTACTCTCTTGTTTGACTCCCCATGCGGCCAGTGCCTAAAGTGACTTGGGAGCCCTTTGCAGCTCTAGTCTTTGTGTCTTTCCTATGGACAAAAAGGAGAAGGTTCAGTGGAACACTGAGGAGGGAGAGTAAGGGAATGTTCACGTACATCCTATCACATTAGATTCTTAGAATAGCTCTGTTTGTTAGTTGTTAATCCTTCACTGTGCCTATTTTATAGACTGTGCTTTACCACAAGTATGCAGGTTCAGGAAAACAGAGCATCTCCAGTGTTTGGTACTATCCTCAGTTTCAGGCACCCAATGGAGTCTTCATACGTGGGCCCCACAGATAGTGGCAGACTCCTATAATTACATCACAGTTTTTTGTTTGACTAGCATTCATCATTGACACTGTGACTCTGTGAACATTGTCCCCAGCTGAACTCTACAGGGTATTGTGGTTGATTTCCTTTCTACCAACTGGAACTCGCTATTGCCTTCTCTTTCCTTAGTTTTCTAGATAGCATTGAACGTATTCTCTGGACTCTCTGGCAGAGATGAAAGATGTTCTCAATGCAGTTAGGTCTATCACTTAAGCTGAGTGCTCTGTGGTTTGACTGTAGATGAGTTCTAGCTCTCTAGTCTAGACACGGCACTGTCTAAGCCACAGAGGGACTCCCCTCTCCATCATCTGGGCATCTTCTTTGCCTCCCTTCTTTCCCGTGCTCTCTCTTGGTTTATTCCCTCTCCATGAGGGTGTGCGTCCTCTAGCAGCTTTGGGAAAAAGTATGCTTAGGTCTGTAGAGCTCCGAGGTCCTGCACTCATGGAGCTGCCTTTACTTTACTCTTGGTTTAGTCGGCCATTATAATTTGTGGCTGGAAGCCATTTTCCTTTAGAGTTTTGAGGCCACTGTTCTGGTGTCTTCTAGCATGTGAGGGTCTGTACAGGGGACAGGGTGGCTGTCCTCTTTAGGGTGATCTCTTCCTCTCTGCTTATGAGCATCAGGGATGGGGATTTGCAGTGGGTCCCCGCTTTTACTTGGAGACTTATTTCAATTCTGGGAAGTTTTTTTCTACTACATTAGTTAACTGTCTTCTCCCTCACTGTCTCTTCTTGTACTTCACCTTGTGGATGATAGGCCTCCTGTGTATGTGGAGTGGGGCGGATTGCTCATGCGTGTGAATGCATGCATGCCTATGTATAGCAGTCAGAAGACAACCTCAAGTGTTGCTCTTCATTAGCCTATCCTATCATCTTTTGTTTGAAATAGTTTCTCATTGATGTGAAATTTCACCCAATAGCCAGCGAGGCTGGCTGGGTAGTAAGTTCTGGGAATCCGCCAGTCTCCACCTCCCACCTCTTCATCCCACCACTCCAAGATTTTTATGTGGGTTCTGGGTATCAGAACTCAGATCCTTAAGCTTGTGAACCAGAGCTTTGCCAACTGCATCATCTCTCCAGCCCAGACCTCTTGGTTTTAACTTTTCTTTTTTGCCCTCAATTAATTTGGGGGACAGCATCTCACTTTACAGGCTAAGCAGGCCTGGAACTGTCTGTTTTTCAGCTTCCTGGGTGGTGGGATTAATTAGTTCATCTTGAGCTTTTAAACTGGCAACTGAATCCTTAAACATGGTGCTGCCGTATGTCCCAGTGAAGAGCAATTTCAAGTGCTTTGTGTATGTGATGGACAGTCGTGGATGTGATACCTTTTCCCCAACTTGGTATGCAGACTTTCCATTCAGTCCCTGGCCCAGCCTGTCTGCTGTTCCTGCCTCTATGCTGCCTGGGCTTTGGAGGTCCTCAACCATTCAGTTTTACTTCTCTAGAAAAATGGTCTTCTCTCAGGGTAAGGCTAGAGGGCTGAGGGTGCAACAGCTTTTAAAGCACCTTCCACCTCTGCTGGTTGATAACTACAGCTTTCGGCCAACTTTCACTTCATTGGATTCTTGGCTCCTGATCTTTCTGGTTAATGAGGCACAGGGGTCTTGCTTCTTGCTGGCATCTCCACCTGCACATGGAAAGTTCCAGGTTTCTGTGTCCGTCTGTGCTGGATAGCGTTAATTGTCAGCTTGACATACCTAGTTAGAGGGACCCTCAATTAAGGAATTATCTGCATTGGATTGGCCTGTGGCCATGGCTGTGAGGCATTTTCTTGATTGCTGAGTTTTGTGGGAGGGCCCAGCCCACTGTGGGAGGTGCCACCCTAGTCAGGTGGTCCTGTTTCGTATAAGAAAGTAGGCTGAGCAAGCGGAGGAGCAAGCCAGCGTTCCTTCACAGCCTGTGCTCCAGGTTCCTGCCCTGAGTCCCTGCTCTGGCTTCCCTTGTTGATGGAGTGAGCTGTAAGTCAGATAAACCCTTTCATCCCCAAGTTGGCTTTGGTCTGTGTTTTTATCACAGCGATAGAAACTAGAACACATCTCTGTTCTCCCTCTGCAGTCTTCTCCCTCTTGATATTTCCGCTCGCCTCCTGTATGTCAGTACTTAGGAGGAAGGGCGTATGAGTGGTCTGGACTTTCACTTACTTTACTAATGCTTGAACAGAGTTTGGTGTGGGGTGGAGAACACCCCGTATACCCAATCTGCCCTGTTTACTTGGAGGCCTGTCACTCATTTTAACGCCTGTGTATCTAATGACATCTCTGTGCATATGTTCGTATTTGCATATACAGGCATTGAAGCATGTTTGCATGTGTGTGCAGGTGCTTGTGCACGTGTGTGTGTAGAAGAAGCAAGAGGTCCATATCAAGTGTCTTCCTCAGTCTTTCTTAGTTTTTGAGACAGAGCCTCTCACTGAACCTGGAGCTCATTAGTTCAGCCAGACTGGCGGAGCAGTTAGCTCCAGAGATCCCCACTTTCCCTCCCCAGGGTTGGGGTTGCTGGTGCACACACGCCTTGCTTTTACATGGATTCTGGGAACTGAACTCAGGTCCTCATGCTTACCTGCCAAACACTCTATGACCTGAGGCATTTCCCCTGCCCCATGTGTGTGTTTTCAGTGGGCCCCTCTTGAGGGCTTTCTGAGCTACAGTTGTGTCACTGAACCACACTGCAGAACACTTCCTCATGCGGTCCCCTCATGTTTAGACAAACATCTGAAGGACACTTTCCCAGAATCCAACGATGTTTTGATATTTAATTTCTTTGAATGTGCTTTCTTTTAAAAGCTAAAATTTCATTTATATTTTTTTGTGACAGGGTTTCAGTATATAATCCAAACTGGTCTCAAATTCATTTTGTTTGTGGCGTTTTTTATGTTTTTTGTTTGTTTGTTTTTATGTTTTGTTTTTGTTTAGACACAGGGTCTCCCTGTAGCCCCAACTGGCTTGGAACTTACTATGTAGACCAGGCTAGCCTTGGTCCTAGAGATGTCTGCCTCTGCCTCCTGAATGTTGGGATTAAAGGAATGCACACAGTGCTTGGCTTGGTCTCAACCTCTTGATCCTCCTGCTTCAGCCTCCTAAGTACTGGGACTATAGTTGTGCACTACTCGTGGCTAACGTGAACTTCTTATTGACAGTCTCTGTCAGTTTTTTGCCCTTTTCTTATTGACTGCTAAGTGTTCTTTCTATATCAGATGTTAATCTTTTATCAGCAAGTCAACAAATATTGCCCTCACTTTGTTGTGTCTTTCTGTTTTATGAGTAATAGGTTTTTGCTGCTCAGAACATTGGAAATGCTACTTGTCAGATTCAGCAGGCTTCTGTTTTTATGTCATTGTCTAATTCAGAAAGGCCTTTTCTTTGCCAAGATTTAAAACTAAATAGCCCTTGTTTTCCTTTAATGAATTTATGATGTTTTTGTCTTAGAACACTGGGTTTACTTGGAATTAATTTTGCTCTAATTTCATGATAAGGGTGTGATGATTTTGTTTTCTGTGTGGCCATTGTCCCAGGGTCATGTCTCCAGGAGAGAATTTGACCCCCACCTCCATCTGTCTGAGTGATTATGTATTTCTTGGGTCTGTTTCTGGATTCTCTCTTCTTTTACAACAATCTGCCATCATTTCTGTGGCAGGACCCCTAGTTGAATCATTTTGCTTTATAATGTTCTAGAAAGCTAGTCCTGATCTAGATACCTTTTTCTTTAAGAATTTGATTACCTATCCTAGAGACTTATTTTCTTTGCATAGTCCCATCACAACCCACATATGAAGATCTTTATAGGGAGATGCTCTGTTCTGACTTTATTCTAATTCATTTGCATTTGTACATGTGTGAGCATTCGCATGCTGCAACATACTTGTGAAGGTCATATGGAATGAGGGAGTCAGCCCTCTCCTTTGTGGGGACTGAGGATCAAACTTGGGTCATCAGGCTTGGCAACAAGTGTCTTTACCCACTGATCCATCTTGTTGGCCCTCAGTTGTGACTTTAGCTGGCATCTTCAGTGTTCCCAGTCATTCTGCAAGTGCCCCTTTGCGCTTCAGGCATCCATCCCTGGCTTGGAGTTACCCCTGCCTCACTCGCATCCTTCAGTGTGACCCAGCTAAAGAGCAGCCCCTTGGACCTCTGCCCTGAATGCTTATATTTTTCCATCAGTCTCTAAAAGTCCAGCACAGCCTAGGGCAGTGGTGTGGGAGGGGAGGGACTGCTATTGGTAGTGAGGTTTCTTTGGGGGAAGGTGAAAACTTTCTGGATCCCAGTCATGATAACAGTTGCACAACCTGGTGACTATACTGAAAACTACCCAGCTGGACATGGAATAGGATAAATTTTACAGGATGTGAATTATGTTGCAAAACCAAACCAAACACAAGCCACAAACAAGGGTAATTACAAACAAACCTATTATTCAGAGAGGAAGAAAAGATTCTTGAAGTTAAATTAGGGCGACCTCTTAGGCGGAAACTGTAGTTTCGACCTTCTTGATCAAGGAAGAAGTGAAAGCCCGAGAGGCCTTTGAGACTCCTGCAGAGAACTACTGACAGGCAGGGTGCTGCTTTGTTCCACACTTAGAGGTTTGCAAAAGATAAAGATACTCCTGTCTTATTTGGAGGCTGAAGCTAACCCTTGCAGGAGGTTCCAGTTTCTCCTTTGCTCTAGTCCTCTGCAGCCTGGTCTCAGGTGTTCCCAGGAGGCACCGTTGGACTACATGGCCCGGGCATGGCTTGATTGAGCCTCCTATATTTACTTTTCACTTTCCAATGCTGCCAGTGTCTCCACTTAACCAGCTTATGATAGTAATTGAATGTGTCCTGGCCATGTGCAGGCCACTTAAGCTGCTCTGTTCTCCTCCTCTCCAGACAGAGCCTGAGGCTTTCTTTGTAAAGTCTTTAAGGTCAGCCAGGACCCCGGGCCCACGTGAGGGAGATGCAGCTCAGGCTGCACGGATGTGAGCAAAAGATCACCTCGTGCAGGCCTGTTAGCTAGCCGTCATTTAACTGACCCACACTCCATGCTTCTGTGTCTGCGGCTCTGCCTGCTGTTTGCCTCAGAGGTGCCAGACTTGTCTTTCTCGAAGGGAATCTAATTTTCCTACCTCTTGCCTCAGCTCCAGTGTAAAAGGAAAGATGCCCTCTTAGTGGGTCTCTGGAGCTTGGGGTCGTTGTTCCTGCAGTTTGTCATGACCCTGAACAGAGAATTTTCTAGGCTGAGTAGTGTGAAGGACCCTGAGTTCGAGGCCCTCTAGCCAGTCCCTGCAACCTGTCCAAGGAACTGCTTTGGTTTGGCTTCCCTATCGTATCTGGAGGGAGACCAGAAGTCCGAGCCAAGCAGTGAGTGGCATGCGAGAGATCTCATACAGTGGCTTTGGCTGTAGTTTCGGGGAGGTGGAGATGGTAGAAGTCCCCATTCCAGAGGGCTTCCTTTCAAGCCTGCCACGTAGTGCCTCCTCTACTGTGTGCAGGGCAGACGCTGAGTTTGGGTTGGTGGGGAGAGAGTAATTTCCTGGGTGTGTTTTTTTCACCTCAAGTTCTAGGCCATATGACCTTTCTTGGCTACCTTGATGCTCAGTAGACTGTTCAGTGGGAGCCTGGGAGAACTTGGCCCTGGAGGGTCGGCCCCAGACAAAGATGGAGTCAGACTCCTCTTGCTGGTTACTCTAGCACGTGTGTTCTGAATGTGATGCGGACACTGAGGGAGGTAATGACACTGCTTGGCCAGGCGGGGCGCATTTGGACGTAGTCAGCTGTGACCTCATAGACATCTTGTGCCAGCAGATTGCTAACATTTTGTGGTTTGGGAATGCCAGGACTTTAGCCTGCAGACTTTTCTTAGGCTGGATCAATGTGGGCCCTTCTGGTTGCAAGCCCAGCCTTGGAAATCCTCAGAGGAGGCTCAACAGGGGCTCAGAAGAATCTCAAGGACTCATTGCCAGTCACCTCATGGGCCAAACATCCAGCAGCAGTTCCCTTGGGCACAGACCTTTCCCTGCGTTGCTGCTGGGACTTGCGGGTAAAGCCAGGCTCTTTGTAAAGCACTGGGTGGATCCCTGTGATGGAACTTTCTGTCGTGACTAGAGATGAGTGAGGAGTTTGCGGACTCTCCCCGATGGGCAGCATGCTCGTGATCTAGATGCTGTGTGTTGGCCAAGCCTCACCTATACTTCTCAGTTAGGAGAAGTCCTAGAATGAATTCTATGAATGAATGGATTCTTGTTGCATTTATTGCTGAAGGAAATCTGTGAGGGGGGACGTCATCGCATAGCTTGTGTATTCAAAAAGCTGCCAATGGGCAGAGGTGAAGACCTGAGGGGACACGGTGTCATTCCTTCAGCAATAGAATCCTGCTCTGCAATAAAAGAACTTCTGTAAAGACAGTAGACCTGGTTCAAGAGCAGGTCTGTGTATTACAAGCCCTGTGTGGTCCAGTCCAGGACTTAAGAGGCTCCCTACAGACCAGCGCAGCAGGTGCATGAGGTGAGGAGGAGGCGAGTGAGCCTGAGGAAAGCACAGGGTCCCTCTTTCTTTCCTCAGATGCTGATCAGTCATCTGTGCACCCAGCAAGGGCAGATAGGTCAGTTCTAGGCCTCGTGTTTCAAAGCAGAGAAGTGACTCCAAAGTTGTGAGTGTGGGAGCTAGGTGGAGCCCCGTCACTGGGGGATATGAAAAGCCCTGGTATGTTTTGCCTAGACAGACAGGCCAGGGTGAAGTGGATCTTGCTGTGGTTGGACTGGGAGGAGTAGGAGACGCTGAGAGCCATTCTAGCTGGGCCTGGATGCAAACCAGCAACTTAGGTGGAAGTGATGAAAAGGCTGAGGGTGTGATACCGGGAACCTGGCCTATAGCTGCTGTCTGGAAGAGTGGTGGCCCTGGCCTTGGGCCTCAGAGCAAAGATAGATGACCGTCTCTCTTGCTGCTGACTGAGGTGAAAGCCCTCTGCTTAAGATGGACATTGGATGAGACACTGAGGTTCCTTTGTGATCTGGGGTTCTGAAGGCTGATGGACAGGCTGGAACCCTCCTGGACAGAGCCCTGAGAAGGTTCTGAATAGATGTGCATGGAAAGAGTGCATGGACTCTTTCGGGGCTTAGAAGTCAATAAAGGACTCCAGAATGCAGTGAGGCCTGCCACGCCTCTAGGCCAAGCCTTCTTTTGAGGGACAGTGGTCTCTCTGGATATCTCCAGTTCTGTGAAGTGAGTGCCCTCAAACAGGACCTTTCCTCCTGACAGCCAGTGGTTCTCCGGGGTACCTCCTGCCTGCCACCATGGAGCTAGGCTGTGGGGAAAGTGGGATGGTCCCTGCTTTGGGGGAGCTAATTGCAGAGTGGGGAATGCCAGCAGGTCAGAGTAAAGAATGGGAAAGTGGTGTTTGCATGGAATGGCTGCACTGGAATCAGATGGGAAAGGCTGTTCAGAGCCAGGTGATGCAATTTGTCATCTGATCCTCAGATTTACTCTAAGTGTGTAGGACAGGAACAATGATTTCCTATAGGGCTTTAAGAGGTTACAGCGAGTCCCTCAGACCTCAGTAAGTTCAAATTGAAGTGAACACCTTGTTTCATGCTTCCTAATCCAGTACTTTTTTTGCCCCAGAATGATGGGATGGAGTTTGCCACCATAGTCTTTGTTGTCCATGGAAAGTATAGTCACCCTGCTCCTGCGTCCCATGGGTGAGCTTGGTACCCCACTTTCAGGTAGAAGATGTGACTGCTCAGTGGTGTCTGTGGAGCTTGTAAAGGCTCCTGCTTGAGGCTGTGGCTTCGGGGCCCCATCTGAGCCTCTGGCTGGAGTCAGGACTCATCAGGATGCTGGGGTCCTGACTAGTTTGCACCTCCTGCTTTGACTAGAGCTGACAGGGCCATCTGTAAGCCAAGCTCAAGTAGGTTCTTTGTTGCCTGGTACAGCATTGGCATATATGAGGGTTTTGCTTTAAATAATTAAAATTTTTAATTAAATTAAATTACATTTAAATTTAAATAAATAAATCAGATTTCATGCAAAAATCTAGTTGCAGTTTATCTAGAAAAGACCTTCAGTACTGGAACTACAGTCCCCCAGGGCAGCGATGGCTGGAGAGAGTGGCAGCTGTCTTGTCAGGTGGGCTCTGGGCCTTGGCATCCCCACAGAACATTCCCTTCAGTGTTCATTCGGTGTCTGTGACCCTGAGGCAGGATCAGAGCTGCTCTTTGTCCTGCTGTTAATTTTCTCACACTTAGCTTGTTTCATTTGTGCCTCTGTGGCCGATGCCACTGTTCCTGAGGCAAAGTCAACATGATTTCTTCTGCCCAGACTGATCTGGTCTCAAGACTGTGGGAAATCTGTCACAGACTTTTCGAGGACATCTGCTTTGGCAAGCTTGACCAGATGCAGGTTCAGGGTTCCATTAAGTGTAGGCTTTTTAAGTTCCCAACAAGGTCACATCACAGGTCAAATGTCATCTGATTCTTTCTTTCAAAGACACTTTCTGGGGTGGTGACAGGAGTTGCTTTGTCATCGTCTCTGTGGCCAGGTGGCATTGTGCCAGCCACGTGGCTGTCAGTAAATGTTTGCTGAATCAGATTATAGTGAACAGACTGTTTGGCCTCACCATATTGCTAGGTGCAATGGAAATAATTCCCAGGAACATGAGATGAGATTACTTTCCATTATTATTTCCCAGGATCCCAGGTCCGGCATGATTCTGTTTTGTGTGTCGCTCACGGGCTCCATCATTCTGAAGTTCCTCCTGTGTTAGAGGCTCACCTTTTTTCGGGGGTTCATGACTTACTTTAGTTCCTTATCTTTAAAGGGACACAATCACACCCACTAGGACTATCACTTGCTGCCTTGCATAGCGAGCATCTTCTGTGGTGGTTGAGAACAAAGGAACTTTAACATTTGCAGCAAGTGTTATAATCAAGTCTGGCATATCTGATTTCAAGAAAAAAATACAGAAATTAAGAGAATGAAAAGTGGTCTCTTGCCAAGAGAGTGTAATGGACAGTAGAGCGAGGTGGACAGATCCCCTGCGTCCACACCTGCACCGTCTCCTTGGTGGACCCTCTTTTCCATGCAGAACCATGTTCAAGGCAACTGCTGCCCCCACCAGCTGGAAATTGGCTGTGGCTCATCATTTCCCTGACAGAGTCATTATGTCTTAGATATGAAGTGTCAATTAATCAGTCACAACTTCACCATGAAAAATGACCAAATGGCTTTTTCTTTAACATGGAAAGATGTTCATAAAGTTAATCAAAAAAAGCAGGATGTAGGGCAGTAGGTACGATATTGTCCAGTGTGTATGCTCAGAACCTTACATACCCACAAGTGGAAAGTAACTTGGAGATTATGTGAGTGATGGGGTTTCAACAGTTTTAACTGCATTCTTTAACTTGGTCTCAGTTTTCCCTAATTCTTTCAATGACTGTGCCTTACTCGTGTCATAGAATTGTGGAGATGAGGAGGACATGTACGTAGATGCCCAAAACACACGGGTGGCCATTGTTGGGCACCCACAGCTAGGAACTGTCCTTGTCAGTTCACATGTAGTGCTGCCATCAGACTGAGATGGAGGCGAGATGCAGCCACTGATAGAGAAATGGTTTCCATTTCTAGAGCACCGCAGCAGCTTTCTGGGATGGATAAGCCCTGTGGGGTCCAGACTGAAGCCGGATATTAGCTGCTTGGGTGCAGGCCCTGGGCTTCATTTCATCTTCTCAAATCAACACTGCTGTGTCTGTGCTTATTAGTTTCTGACGTGTGACGGCCAGCACTACTGATAAGGTGTTTTTTTCATAAATTCACAGGCGTTGCTTTCTTGCCAGCGAGCATCTCTTATCTCATTGGAACCAATATTTTTGGAATTCTGGCACACAAAATGGGAAGGTAAGATTAAATGAAAGTGTTCATTCTGTTACATTAATAATAACAGTTCTCTGAAGAAATTTGAAGTGTTTCTATCTTTGCTGTTATAAATAATTGTTTTGATTTCCAAGGAAGATATGTCGGGGGAAAAACACCTTAATTGTTCATTTATTGATGTGCCTTTTCTTTTGATAGGTGGCTTTGTGCTCTTCTGGGAATGGTAATTGTTGGAATCAGCATTTTATGTGTGAGTAAAGGATGGCTCCTGCCAGGCGGGGACTGGGTAAAGGGAGGAACACAGACATCTGAGACTAAAAGTCTTGTTTTGGGCGAGGCTCACCAGGCAACATTTTATAATAGTTTGAGTTTATTGTTAATGTTTAGCTTTAAATCGTAAACATTTTGGAAAAGACTTTCCAGTGAGGATATTATTTAATTTTAGATCAGCCATTAAGATGTCTTATGACATGGGTTAGCAAGTTATTTTTCACAGCATTATCTTATTTTTAATATCTCTATCTATCATCTATCTATCTATTTTTTTGACATCATGATGTAGCCCAGGCTGGTCTTGAACTCATGGAAAGCTTCTTTACCCCATTCTCCCATGGGCTGGGATTACAGGCATGAGCTACCACACCCAACTTCACCATTATGTTAAGCACTACAGTGTCTTAAATATTTTATAGCAGCTACCCTAAACAATAGCAAGATGCTATCCCAGAATGAGCATCCGTTAGTGGTGAATATCTCTTCCAGAGCAGAAATCTTTCTGTGTTAAGTAGGGGTGAACTAGACTGTCTTTCACAGGTGCCATGTCATTAGTTTCATGATAATCAGAACACCTATCTCAAGCTCTGATTTTATTATTTATGGCATTGGAGATTGAGCCGAAGGCCTCATGCATGCTAAGCAAGTGCTCCTCTACTGAACTATGTTCCTGGCCTGGCTGTTGGTTTTAAAGGTTAGGATGACAAACCCGCCCTGCCTTTCCCCTCCTTTCTCTTCCTATTTCTTCTGAAGGCCCACAGAAAACATTTTTAAGCCTTTTTCGAGATGATTTAGATGAGATACCTTTTATTTTAGCATCATACTCATTTCCTCTTACAGATTCCTTTTGCAAAAAACATCTATGGACTCATTGCTCCCAACTTTGGAGTTGGTTTTGCAATTGGTAAGTCACAGGGCCTTGTGCCTCCATCTGGAACTGCTTTCTCTCTAGTGCTTTTCTCTTTGGGAAGAGTGAATAATATACTAAAGTCGTAGAACCCAGATTTCCAGAAGCTTCAGTGGTGGCCGCTATCAGTGTGGCTCAGTGACAGCCCATAGTCCAGGTCCACGAAGATAACTTGGGTCCCTGTGCTTATTGCTTAATCCTTGAAAGTCACTAGGAGAGGTGATGTTTGCAGAAGCAAACTGACGCTTCACCACCACAAGCTTCCTCTCATGTATCACATTTGCTGCTTCAAACCCTAGAGCAGACCTTCCCTGACGAGGCTAGGACAGACTGCCTGTGGGCTTTGTATAGGGTTTGGTACAGGAAAAGCAGACTGGTGAGGTGCCACGTTGTGTGCTGCAGGGATTTTCCTCAGCAAAGAAGAATGTGTTAGAGAAAGTCTTGGCTGAATGGCACACTTTTGTTTCTCATTTATAAATACCGACTGGTCATGATAAAAGCAAAGGTCGAATCTGCCACACCAGAGGGAGTTTAGTATTTGAGTCATGAGTCACAGCAGAAAGAACAAATGGAGCATTTTCTGACCCCTGATTCCCAGGCTAGATGGCCTCACGGACCCTTCAGAACACCAGTCAGGTTGTAATGTCATCTTCAACTCCTACGTTTCACTCCCTCCTTTCTCCTCATTAGGTGACCAGCAAATACTATCGAGATGAAAGAAACGTCTCTGGTCTACCTGCTGTGTCAACATTTCAGTGTGTGTTCAAAAGTGTGGTTTACTGCAGCCAGACACCAAATTCACTCTCAGATCACCCTATTAGAGAGGGAGAAACAGTGCTCCAGAAGTTAGGTTCACTCAGTCAGGGATTTGAACCCAGAACTCTGAACACATGTGTTCTTTCTTTCTGCTTTTTGTCCCCTGCTATTCAAGAGATCAGAATTTATCATACTGGTCTTGGTCTTAGTCATTACTTTTAGCCAATCTCTTTGGGTTTTAGTTTCCCTACTAGGAAAAGCAGCCCTCTCACACTCCTTTGAGTTCTAATACCCTGGTCCTCTTTGAGTTCTAGTACTCTGGTCATCTCTACCACTTTCCAGCTTGTCAAAGGTTTGGTAGTGGGTACAGATGAGGAAGAAGCTGGATGTGACGTGTGCATGTATCAAATGGCAAGGGACAAGAAAATAGTGAATCAGAACGCCCTGATTGGAAGAAGGGCAGGTTATAGCAGCATGTAGTACATATACCCAGTGAGTTGCCAGGGGATTGGGTACCTTCTCCTACCCAAAAAATGGTCCATTACAAAAGAGAATGACATGGTGAGGCCTGGCAGAGAGCCCACAAATGGTGGCCTAACAAGGTCTCAGAGTCCTAAGTGCCATTCTTTGAGCCCTTCAGCTGACTGTCCTCAATGCAAGGTTTACTGTCAGGAGTTTGCTCAAAAGTTCAAGTGCTATGACAGAGGGGATGAGCTGGCACAGTACTGAGTTTGGGACATTCATCCTGTTTCTGGTTCATATCACATTTCCATATACTGTTCTTGACTGTCCACAGGGATGGTGGACTCCTCCATGATGCCTATCATGGGCTACCTGGTCGACCTGCGGCATGTGTCCGTCTATGGGAGTGTGTATGCCATTGCAGATGTGGCCTTTTGTATGGGGTACGCTATAGGTAAGAACGTTGGCTTTTGAGATGACCTTTACCTTATTTCAGGGCAGATAATCTGTCCTAAAGATATGGAAATATTTATATTTTCCGGCAAGAAGCTATTTGGAGAGAGAGCACTAATTCTCCATTTCCTGAAAGGTCCTTCTGCTGGCGGTGCGATTGCAAAGGCAATTGGCTTCCCATGGCTCATGACAATTATCGGAATAATTGATATTGCTTTTGCTCCTCTCTGCTTTTTTCTGCGAAGTCCACCTGCCAAGGAAGAAAAAATGGTAAGAAAGCCTTTCTTGATCATTTTAATATGGCCATCTGGGTAGTTTCCTCCTGGTTCAGTTCTAAACTGTTTCAGCTCTTTCTAGTTCATGCCACACAGAACAGTTACGTCTTTCATTCTTGCTACTGTCAGAGTTATTTCTTTCAAGTATCACACTTGTAAATTTGAAGGATGAAGTTATTTTTGTACATAGATTAGCACTGTATGTCAATCACATATGAACCTGGGAAAATCCAATCCGATTCTCTATGGTTCTCACCCATTCTTGTGTTTCCCAAATGCGATGCTGTTTTTCTTCTACACTCAGCATTCAGTGATAATGACCATAGGATTCTGGAGGTGGTTCTAAGGGTCTTTATGAAAGACCATCATATGTATACCCCAGGGCCCACATGGGAGCGCAGACTACTTAATTGATATCTTCACAACCAGAATCATAGCTATAGGCAAGCTACAGAGAATAAAGCGGTGCCGGTGACTTTTTAAGTGTCAAATGCTGATAGATGTATTGTAGGGGTATGCATGGACCAAGGATGAAGGGAGCTGTGCCTTTGTATTCAGGGGCAGATCTGAGGCTTCTCTGTCATGTTCTTCAGGAGTCCATCAGAAGTGCTTTCTGTAGTTCATTCTCTCTCTCTCTCTCTCTCTCTCTCTGGATTGAACCTAGGGACATTTGTGTCTTTTCCAAAAGTATTTTTATTGAGCTTTATCTTCAGGCTGACCTTGAACTTATGTAAGAGATCAGGCAGACCTTGAAGTTTGGGTCTTCTTGCTTCAGCCTCTCTTGTAGCTGGGATTACAGGTGTGCGCCCCTAAATTCAGCATACAAGTGCTTTCTGACATCAAACAGGTAGGTCTTAATACTTTGATTTTTCCCCGGAGGTGATTTAAAGACAGAACCTGCATTTAGATTGTGTGGCCAGCTTGTCCAGAGCATTTCTATACCCATCCTCCATTCCTCCATGTATATTGTAAAAACACACTGAGCTCTGGCCACTGACCTCGTGCCCTGAATCAGTCAGGATTTAATGAGGGGGTTCCGAGTTTCTCACTTCTCAGTGCCTAGAAAAGGAGGGAGGATGCTGTGGCGATCCTGGGGCTGAAGTGCCCTTCTTTCTTTGCATGCATCTCCAGCTCCCTTCCCCTGTGGACTTCTTGCTTCCTGGGTGGTTGTGTATTATCACAGCTGTACCTTTGTTCAGCTGACCTGACAGTACCTTGGCCAGAGCACTGTGGGCCAGAGGACTGAGCACAGTGCTGGAAAAGGGCTGTTCTTGTTGCCACTTTATCAATTTGATTAAGGCTGAAGGAAGGTTACTTCAACTGTTTTTGACCAAAGAAATTGAATCAAATCACCCAGGAGACGGTTTGAGCCTTGTGTGGATGGTAAAGGGCAGACACCGGCCTAGGGGCAGTAGCACTGGCTCTCCACACAGGAGTGTGGGATTCTCAGTTTTCTCCGGTTACACTGGGAGATGATAGATAGGATGACAAGTTAGCAGAGGTGTCAGAGTTCGATGGGTTACTGTCTCCAGCACGACCTACTCACCCTTCCTGCTTTATCTAGAATGCTGGCTTGTTCTGTCTACCCAGAAGCATCCACATGTCTTCTCTCTTCAAGGCAAAAGTATCTTTTTTGCTACTCAGACTCCAGAATTGCTGGGCGGATTCCCCTCACCAAGGCAGCAGACGTTAGTGGCTGTTGTGTTATCTGTCTGTGGGTGGAGGCATGAGCTAGTGGAGGAAATGAATGAGGTCAGATGACCGAGGAAGATGGTGGAAGTGGGGAGCAACTTCTCTATCCAGCCCCCACTGTGTTCTGCAAAATGATGGCAGAAAACCAAGCCTCAGTGCCCCCTCTCTTTTTAGTAAACCAGTGCTTTGGTTCATTTAAAAAGTGCTGAAGGAAGTGGAAGAGACAATCCTGAGACAAATAATTAGAATTACAGGTTTCCAGAAAGCCACTTTCACTGGAAAATGTCACAATGCTTAATAAGTGCCTGGTGAGATAAATCATTAAAAACTTCAGATGTGCATTTTGCTGCCCATAATTATGTCTATAATTGGAGGATGCCATTTGACTGGCACATTGGTAGCATTTGAAGGTGGTGGCCAGAAGTAGCTGCTTGCTTATTGTGCAAACAGGGCAGGAAAAGTGGGTAGAAGCCGACAGCACCTAATGATAAGGGGGTGTGCAGCAGATATTTGTCAAGGGGCAGAATCGATCACCAGCCACTTGAGGAACCCCAGTGCAGACAAGTGCTGGTGTGCAGGATTAGCAATCTTCAAACAAGGGGACACTCAGGCTTGAAGGCATTCTGCCCCAGCAAATGATTCTTTCATTACGTGGATCCTGGTAACAGGGTGTTTGCCCTTCAGCCTTGTGACATCTACAGACTCAATGCTGTTCCACTGATCACAAGTGATAGGCTCGTGAACTGGCTGTGAGCACTTGAGCTTTCCTTTCATTTGGAGTTCTGCCTTTTTATAATTAGTGTTACTGCTACAGGCAGTAAGGAAAATATCCTTGTTGCTTAGTCCCTGAGGAAGTAAAGACAGACCGACACTGCCATTTGCGAGAAATTGTTCCCATGATAAGACAATGACACAGCAGCCCTGACCTCTCAAAACGCCACATAAGAACTGAGTTCTAAGATGAGTTTTGATCTTCAGATTAAATTTGTGTGTGTGTGTGTATATGAGTGTATTGCCTACATTTAAGCGCACCCATGTCGTGCATTGCCCAAGGAGGTCAGAAGAGGGTGTTGGAACCTCTGGAACTGGAGTTACAGATGATTGTTTGCCACCATCTGGGTGCTGGGAATTGAACCTGGGTCCTCTGCAAGAGCAGCCAGTGTTCTTAACCACTGAGTCATCTTTCCAGCCCCTAGAGTTTGTTTTAAAAGGTAGAGCATGTTTGTTGAAGTCTCTGTTGCCAAGACAGGAGAGAAGGTGACTTGTGGATAGGAGCGTCCTTTAAGTGGATGGCTATCGCTGGATGTGGTGGTACACACCATAGTTCCAGCATCAGGAGGCAGAGCCTGGTGAATGTCTCCGAGATTGAGGCCAGCCTGGTCTGCTCTTCATAGTGAGGTCCAGGCCAGCTAGGGTTACCAGGAGAATGTCTCAAAAAAAAAAAAAAACCCAAATAAATAGATGAAATCAATTTTAAAAGCAGATGACAGTTGCCGCACTGGGATCCCCAGCACTCACATTAAGTTGAGGCAGGTGACCTGCTTGTAATCTCAGCATAAGGGAGACAGAGGATCCCAGATGCAAACTGGCTTGCTACACTGGCCACATTGGCAAGCCCTGGATTCAAGTGAGAGACCCAGTCTCAATGCATATGGTAAAGAATGACTGAGGACATCCAGTGTCAACCTCTGACTTCTATATGCAGATGAATGTATATAGATGCACATGTATACATGCACATATGAACATTTGCACCCCCCCCACCGCAAGTAGATTTAAAAGATCCTAGGTCTTGGATGTCATGGGCAGGGTATGAGGCAGCTGGTAATTGATGTTGATAAGATGCTCTCCACGTTATAGTCTACTTGTACACATCTGGACATCTGTTCCTTTTCTGGACACTTACATAGCGAATGCAAAGCTATTGTTTCCCCCATCCTCCTGTCAGGTTAAAGAAAATAAACTATCTTTTACCAGGATCCATGCCCACCAAAGTCTCAGAATGGAGCTCCTCCCTTCTAAGGGCACTGGCTGTTTCACTAGCACTGAATTTGCATTACTTTTCTACTTGGTTTGATGCTTTTATTTTTTACCACTTTAGACAGCCCAGCTGTGCTCTGTGTGTGACAGGAGCTGGTCATCTGACAAGGGCCTGGCTATATCTGGACTTTGCTGTGACTTTGGTGCTAACCCACCTCTTTTCTCTCCCACTGAAAGCTGAACACTCTCCTTGCCACAACAGTGTGTGGGGTGCTGCCCGCTTCGTGGGTCCCTGGGTATTTGGCCCTTGTGCATTTGCCTTACCCACTTGATGCTGTGTGTCTCTTTTTTCATGGCTCTTTGAAACATTACATACCGTCTGGCTTATTTGACTATGTAGAAACTTAAAAAGTAAAATTACTGCCCACCTGTTCTTTCAAAACAGGTACTGAAACTAATAAGCTATTCTGTAAAAGCCACAGACCCCTATTTCATGGGAGAAAGCAACTTGAAACACAGGGCTGTGTTGATAAGCATTTCAGTTGTATTGGTAAATTGATCATTTGTCTGCATGATGCAAATAATGCAGATTGTACTGATTGAACTCTGCAGTACAGGAGTGTATGTGTGTACACATGTGTAGTGTGCCTGTTTGAGTGCGTGCATGCGTGTTTGAGTGTGCAGCATTCCTGGTGTGTGTGTGTGTGTGTGTGTGTGTGTGTATGTAAGCTGGAGGACATCCTTGAGTGTTGCTCCTCTGAGCTGTCCGCCTTCATTTTTGAGTCAGGGTCTCACTGGCCTAGAGCTCACCACGAAGCCTAAACTGGCTGGTCAGCAAGGTCCAGAAATCTGCTTGTTCACCTCCCTAGCGCTGAGATTTCGTACAAGCATGAACCATCACACCTGGCTTTTGAAAACACCAGTTCTGGGGACTGAACTCAGGTCCTCATGCTTGCAAGGCAAGCACTTTCTTTACCCATGGAGCTATCTCTCCAGCCCCTGTACAGTTTTACATACACACATACATACTTTTTTCTTTCTTTCCTTTTTTTTTTATTTTTCATAGCCTACGTCCAGTCTTAGGTTCAGGGACTCCTGAAATTACATATACAACTGTAATGGTAGATGAGTGGAGGGATGAAGGTTGTAAATAAAGCACTGAAGTCCATTCTTTCCTCAGTGGCCTTGCTGCCAGTGGGCCACCTAAAGGGCAAGGCCCATGCCCGGTGGTCCTGGCCCTGTTGGGGCTTTCCAACAGCTGCCTCCTACTGCCTCCTGATTAGATCTCTGGTAGCCTTGCTGGCTTAATGTCTGTAGTGCCGTTTGCTAAATATGGTGTGCTTTGCTCATTGAAATCTGCCTTCTGTGCAAATCCTTTCATCTTTCAGGGTTTACCTTAGCTATCACTTCCTCTGCAGAACTTCTAACGACCTGAATTGAGTCTTCCACCTGTGATCTTGGAGGGCCTGTTCTTACTTTTGAAGTTAAGTTGCTGGAATAGCCCCTTCAGGGTCAAACGTCTAGTAGGTGCCCTAGAAACTCATGTGAGCTGGTGGACTTTGTAGTCTTGTATAATGCATTGTAATCAGGGCAAGTGTTTCTGGAAGCTATTGACAGTACTGCCACATAAGAGAAGGAACCCAGAATTTCATTTGTAACCTGCTCCACTCCATTTCAGCCCCTCTACAGTTCTCTGATAATTGCTGATCTGGATTACATTTAGCTATCATGGGTTAAATCTTTGTGTAACACAGACAGTGGTCCAGGTGGACAATGTCTGTTGCCTCAATCATTTTGGTAATTAAACTCTTTATTAAATACAAGCATCAGTTCACTTGGAAGCAGCATAATCAGAACGAGAGGTCTGAAGCTGGCAGTTTGTGATGGCAGCCTGACTCAGGTCACGTAAATCCTTATCTTCATGTGTCACACAGCAGATCATTTGAGAATTTCTTGGGAACCGATAAAAGGGCTAAGCACTGAGTAGAGCCTTATCACACTGCAGGACAAGAGCGGAGAGTAATACTAACAGACACTAAGATAGGCTGCCGCAGGCACTATCAGAACATGTTAATCCATTCAGATTTGCAGACTGCACAAAAGGTATCGGAGAATGGTTCCTCTGAGGGAGAGACCTACCCGATTCTTTTGGGTTGAATGTGGTCCCCACTGCACTCTGTGGAATGCTTAGAGAGAGCTTGTCCTGGGGCTGCCTTGGCTTCCTCAGCCTCATTCTGGCTGCACTCTGCAACTCTGCATCCATGGGTTCTGGCTCTGTGGATTCAACCAACCCAGATCAAAAGCATCCAGAAAAATGATCTGTGCTAATTCATACAGGATTTTTTTTTCATCCGTCCCTAGTTACGAAGCATATTTACATTGTTAGGTACTGTAATCTGCATCTGATTTGAAATACACACGGGGATGCTATATTCAAATATTGTATATACAGGACTTGGATTTCTGTGGGTTTTGGTGCTATGGGGGTTGTTCTTCTAGAAGTAATCTCCCAAGAACACTGAGGTTAGCTGGACATCCTTTGGTCAAGCTCTTTTTAGCCCGTGCCTATTCTCTCCATTAACTGCAGACTTACTGCGGAGCTGGGGCAGCACACCTCCAGTGAGCAGCACATTCCTGGAAGGATGTCAGATATATCATAGGATCACTGCTTGGTTAGGCCCATCTTTCGGGAAGAATGACTGCAAGTGCTTTAGTTGAAGATGCTTTAGAACAAAGCATCGTTTTTTTCCTCTTTTTTAGGGGGCAGTCACCTACTTATGGTTTAATTTTCAGTAACAATAAAAGAGGGCACAGGACTTTTATGCTCATCAGATCTGAAGAGAGGTGATCTGGATAACACGTTTATGACCAAAGTTCTATGATCCAGGAAAGTACCCAAGGGGCCATGGTGATGAGGCCTTAAAATATTTTTAAATGTATGTAAGGCAGTCTGTGCAGGTGGTTGGTCAGAACCAGCCCTGTGAATGGAATTAATGTGGTAGGTTCCACTTCAGACTGACATTCCTGACAAGAGCCTCCTTCACTTGTCTCCATGATGCACCTTGTGAGTCTACACACATATGTTGCATGGAATGACGTGCAGAGCCCCCATTTACAAGATTCTAGGTTTACCTCTTCTGAAACTTAACCTACCTATTCCTTGTTTCACAAAATATTCATTTTGCTCCCAAGAGGTACAATGAAAATACCTGAGACCACTTCACTTCTTGCCCATTGCCTGAACTCTTCACTTAGAGAATGCCAGGTGTCCTAGGTCAAGACTTGACAACTGCTCCAAATACCTGTTCAACAGCAGATGATAAAGACCTTTCCAATTAGTAATCCTTAAAAACAGGCCACCACAGCTTGACAAAACAAGAAGCTAATGTATTTGCATTTTGTTCTTTCAGGCTATCCTCATGGACCACAACTGCCCTATAAAGACAAAAATGTACACTCAGAATAACACCCAGTCATATCCGATTGGTGACGATGAAGAATCGGAAAGTGACTGAGACCCTCAGAAATCATTCTCGTGTTTAACTGTGTAGAAGTGTTTCCAGTGAAATGACTCGTGCAGAGCTGTCTTAGTCACACCATCCATTCCTGGCAGAGTAAAACCACCAAAGGTGATTCTTTCTTTTCCATGGTTATGATTGACTGCCAACAGCCTTATAAAGAAAAAGCAGCTTTTCTAGGGGTTTGTATAAATAGTGTTAAACTTTATTTTATGTATTTGATTTTATTAAATATTATACAATATATTTTGACGAAATAGGCATATTGTAAATGTATAAATATTTGAATCCAAATCAACTAAAAATTTTTAACTTACATTCATGAACACTTGGACAAAAAAAATCTTGTATTTTTTCTGAATACTGGTAATGAGTGTTTAAAGCACACATTATCTGAGACTCTACCAACAATGAGAAACTACAAGTCTGAAAAACAGAATCGTGTAAGACAGCATGTTAATTAGCAACACTGAATGCTGTTAACTTGTAATCGGTATCAATATATTTGAGTTACAAGCTAGTCATCTCAAGTGCAGAGAACAAGAAATCCAATTAATCATCTTTTGCACTTGTTCATAAATCTTTACTGGTATTAGTTTTCTATATAATGACCCACCTGGAAAGGGATGGTGGTAAAATTATGGTTGTCATTATGGTTGTCAGCAAACATTAAAGCCAATGAGGGAGGAAAAATAAATGTTCTGGAAGCAGAGAAAAGTCCTCAAATGTAGTTATAACTTAACAGCTTTCTTTTAAGGATAAATACCTGACTGTCTTACTGGCTGGAAATAAAGGGTATGTCTACTCTACACGGTTAAGGTTAAGCATGGTAAGGGTTACCAACACCTAGTTAATGTTTTGGAAAATGTTACAAGGCCTTGAAAAACTAGCCTTGAAAAACCAGATTATTCCATCTTTCACCTATTTGCAGGTCAGCCAAGTGTTTTCCTAGATATTAATTTTGAGTTGCAGTTATTTTCTAGACTCCTAAAAGTTGTTCATGTCAATGTAGAAATGAATTTTAAACAAGGATGAAGGAATGAACGTTTATGTGTAAAACATTGTTAGGAAAGCAGATAAAGATATCAGGGTAGTCAGGACACCTTCTCTTTCTGAAGCAGAAACAACCCAAACATCTACAAATGTGTATGTATTACTGTGTCATCTGGTGTGCTGGGTAGCCTCATTTTTCTAAGCATGACAACATTGACCTGTCTCTTCAGTGTGCCAGCAAATACTGAACATTGTCTACATTCTTTTATACCAGATGATTTTTCTGGAATGTGAACAGTGTGGAGCATGTCTTGAGTGGTACGTGAAAATTCTGCAGTTCTGTAATCATAAAAAAAAAATCTGTCAGTTTTAAGCTGAACTATGTGTTAACTTGGAAATCAGGAATCAGAACTTTAGAGCAAAGTCTCTCAACCTTATTGTCTAGTTCTTTAGATTGTCAATTCTTTAGAAAGGCATTGGCTAATCTCTTCTGCTTATCAGCGCTTTTCTGTGGGGCCTAGATGATTTGAAGTTCAATGTATTTGAGGGAAATCAGCTTTCCATCCACTCCACCACTGGACATTCACACAAGCCTGCAACTGAAAGACGGCTGTGGAGGAACTCTTAACATGACTAAACAGAGCCTATAATTTTTCTTGCTCACAGAATCATAGATAATCTAGTTCTGTGTTACTTTTGCCTTTAAGGCTTTGGCTCTAGTAAGAATGACTAGTAAAGGCAGCCTGCTGTTGATCTCTGGAGTAAAAGATAAAAGAATCTTTCCAGAGTTTGGAGAGCAAAAGATAGGTTGTTTCTGAGGGGAAAATAAAGTCATATATATGACTAATATCCTGGGTACACAAGACTGAAAATGGTGTTTAAAAAATATTCTGCATGTACCGGAACAGAGAGCATATAGCTCTCTGAACGTTCTTAAAAAATAAGGTGGCTTTTATGTTTTTACTTGGTAATACAGACACAACCATCTTAGTGAGGTAGCAGTGAGTATTCAGCTTTCTTCTGATTGCTAAGTATATCTGTCCTGGTCACACTTTAGCTAGATTACTTAATAAATATTCTTGAACACTGCTGTGCCTGCCTGTATTCTTTCGTTAACTATTGTTGCTGGAATAAACAAATGCCATTTTGACTGTAATTACTTAAAAACTATTCTGTCTGCAGGCATCAGGCAAACATCACTCCAGGCTAGTGTGATCCACCCTCTTGGCTTTCCACTGTTTGCTTTAAATAAAAATGCGTGACTTGTAACTCTATCAATGTGGAAAAATAGTGAGTTGCTCTGGACTTTAACAGACAATATTGTTCTAACTGCTGTGAAAAAGTAACTACCTTATAGTTAATATTAACCAATATTCATCTATCTGGCAGAATGAACTCAGAAAGCTCTAGAACTTAGGATCTTGAATGAGGTGCACAAGACAGAGCTTCCAGGATCTACAGTTTTAATTAGACCTTAAAGAACATCAAGGAACCAGAAAAGATGAGGGAACCCTCCCTTTCACCCTGCTCCTTCTTTGTTTTTGGGGAGGAAGGGTAAGGAAAACTACTAACTCAATTTAGGAATAGATTCCTAAAATTGAAGTGATTTAAAACTTTAGGGGGCTGAAAATTTTAATCTCTACTAAAACCAAGTATATTCAAACTGCCTTTAACAATTTTAGATAGACTTTACTCTCTAAGTTTTAGACTTTTTCTTAAGAGTCAGAAAGTATCTAAATAAGTTTTGATATTATTGAATGAGGTTTAATATTAAGAAATATGATGGCATAATGCTAAACTGTTACTTATTTTGTCTAACTCAGTCATTCATCTAAATATCAATGAAGAAAATATACTTCAAACCATCTACTTTTTCTTCTTCGAGACAGTGTCTCACTATGGATAGTATACTTATATGTAGCATTAGAAAAATCCACAAATATATTTCACAAGGTAAGGAAACAACGGTAAGAAAACTGAATGTTTCTGGAATTTTAGTAAAAGTGGATTGCTAACTTGTCTGCATGGCCAAATTATACCAGGCAATAATTCTAGAGATACACATCGCCTTGTTTTTTAATGTCATCAAATGTGGTAGTCTTTATTATTATTTTAGCTATTGATAACATAGCATGGCAGCAAGATTACATCAGTAATGTAATATGATACAACCTTTCAAAATTGAAGCCTTGATACCTTACTATAGGCTATTTGGAGTGTTTCCCCTTGCTCTAAAGTACAACTGTGATGCCTCCACTGCCTCTCCCAATAGAAAAATATTGCACCTATAGTAAAGGTATATTTTACATCAACCGTCATCAGCAGCATTGAGCTTTCCATAACTGTGGTTCTACAGAGCTAAATACTTTAAAGCATGAGTAGATTCTTATGAATTAAAGCTTTGCATTATTTCTATAGCTCTTTCAACTGCATCAGTTTCAGGAGCATGCTCGGGTATCACTAAAATTTCTGTGGTCTGATCCATGAACATAACAGCCACTTACAGACATGCTCCATCAAGGGCAGCAATAGCAAGTTACTGTTTACAAGATGAATCGTGTTGACACCAGGCAGATTGTTTCAAGCATGTGCTGTGGAATAACGTTTTAGCTTTTAGGGATTTGTTGTGGAGTCTATCACAGCGTTCTTTTAAAATGTGAGCATGCTTAAATGAACAGTAAAAAAGGGGAGTACACAGATACATTCTTGCTATAAACCTAGCCAAGAAAGGTTTGTGAGCTAAAATTCAGTGTTCTAATATTTCACCTAATGAGTTGGCTATTGGGTTTAAAAGTGGAATAACTTTCTACACTCAAATGTGTTTCTCATGTAAATAATACCTTTTATTTTTATAGCTTTTTACTGTTCAACGCACATTTGCAGTTATGCTATTTTCCTCACAACAATCCTGTGAGGTAGAGTAACGTCAGAGAAGGGGAAAGTGCTGCACAGAGCCCTTTGTGTCTTACCTATGGCTGCACAGTTCATTAATGGAAAAGCCTGAGCTTATATTCCTGAATGGAGTTTAGATTACAGTCTTTACTATACTATGCATTTTCTTGCCAGCCAAAGAGCTATTCCATATAACTTTAAATTCATGTTGGTTTATGTATTAGTTTACTGTAGCAGTTAACCTGCAAAGGGAAAAAGTTCATATCTGCTCTATCGGGATGTACTAGGCCCAGACTTTTAAGATAATATCAACAGGGGTCAAGCTCACATAATTGCCCTCAGCTGTGCTACCAGCATCTGTAAAATGATCCCAGTACCACAGCAGTCCTTCATTTTCAGAGAACTGGTCCCAATTCCTATGTATACTGTCTGGTTTTTATTTCTTTAATGTAGTCTGAATTACTAAAGTAGCTCTTTTAAGCCTATAAAATACTAGATGATGCAGTAATATCTTTTGTATAACTGCTACATATTCCTACACACACAAAACAGAAACAAAGCTAGTTATTAACAGTCATTTTCAGAACAGCCCTCTGAAAATTTAAATATCCTCTCATATGCTTTATTGTCTATGGGAGAGCTGAAGCTGCAAAGTCATCATGAACCTCCATTAAAAGGAAAGCATCAACATGTGGAAAGATATTTCAAAACCCTGCCGGTTACTGTTCTTGAGCGATGAAATGTTTATCATCTACAAAATTCCTGACCAACTACAGTCTACACTTATTCTTGCAAGCTCTTCTAGTTAAGTACTATAATTCCACTATACTTCAACTGCATAAAAGCTTTAAAAAAAAAAATCACCGGAGCATAGAAAGCAATATATTAATTTTTTTTTTTTTTTTACTGAATCAGCATAACAGACTAAAGGAGTAGGATCTGCTTTCATGTTACATTTGGCAAACTAAACGGAACAAAACAAAATTCCCCCAAACCCAAAATAATAAAAACCTCAAATAAGTAGAGACGACAAACTTCAAAGTACAGAAGAAAGAAGATTCAAAACCTGTTCCCTCAGTGATCGCTGTTGTCAATTTGGGCATGCAGCAAATTTGTTATGACCGTGATAAAAACATGAAAATATTTCAAGAACCTTTCAGGATCCCACTTAACAGTAATTCAGAAACCAAGAAGAAAAAATGACATACTGAGACATCACATATACATAAACACGAGAAGTTAGCTTACATAATTAGAAAAGATTAAAAATAACTTAGTAAAAACCAATTCCTGGTATAAATGCAAAAAAGCATAACTATTATAAATGCAACCCCAACAACCAGTTTAGTGATTTGGTCATGTTTCTGCTGGAGAACCACTTTTCATTCTTATAGAAGCAAGGACTGTAGAGACAGGCCACAGTCTACTGTGAGGGGCTGAAATGTGGATAAATCCATGGTGTTTCAGACATAGCCTGTCCCCAACCACTGAAAGTTTCAACAGCCCATCACACAGACTCAGATGGGCCGAACAAGTCATCTGAGATGTTGCTAAATGGCTGGGCGTCTATCAGTTGGTTTATTTCACTATCAAGATCTTCTTCTGTATCATCTGCATATTTGCTTATTTTTTTCGAATGCTGATCTAAGGACAGACTTTCTAAGGTCTCGATATCTTCAATGCCTGCTCTGTAGTGAATCATTAGAAGTGTTAGAGCTTGTAGTCTTTCACCTGATTTAGCCAAAGCAGCAGAAAGAAGTGATTTTTTCCTTGTATCAGTTGTTTCTTTTTCTTCTCTAACAAGGGAATTGTTGTGTTCCAATTCCTGATCAATTTCATTCTGCAGTTTATCCAACATGAACTCTAGTTTCTGGATCCTTTCCTCTGTAGGCAAGCCTCTGTACAGGTCACGGCCGATTTCTTTAACTGCAATGAAAACACTGTCATCCAGCCCACCTTCCTTCCTCACTAACTTAATTCCTGTGCTGTTCCGTTTAGAAGGACTGTTTGAACCACAGACTTCTGTGTCGCTTCCTTCGTTGTCTGATGTGTTGGGTGTGTGTTTTGGTGAAGGTTCTACTAGATCAGTGCCTGGTTCAGAAAGGCGGGTTTTAGAGACCTGGCGCAAATTGAGTAAACGAGAGCTAGTATTAATGATGTGCCTTGTCAAGCCTGTTGTTTTATTAACTGACTTGTTAGCTTCGGTCTCAACCCGAGAAGGGAGGCTCACAAGGGGTTCCTGTCCTTCCAGCCTAAGGTTTTTTAGGGTTCGGTCTATACGCCTCTCAGTTGCTCCACAAAGAGGTGTCTCAGCTAGACACTTCTCTTGACATTTTTTATGACAAACATATGCACAGAACATACATTGGGAAGCAGCTTTTGTCCAAACTTTTTTCTTACAGTAATCACACCAAGTTGGGTTTTGGAACTGAGTGTCTTGGAAACTATGTTTATTTTCTGACAAACTCATCTGTCCCACAAAGTGCTCCTCTTTAGGAAGAGTAGAAACTTCTTCAACCACATGGAGTTCTTTTTCTTTTTCTATGTTAGTGACTACATGGTGGTCTGGTTCTCCTTCTTTCAAGTATTTGAAGTGAATAGTAATGTCACCAAAGCAAAATTTGTCATTGAAGCCCTTCTGCATACTCAGATTTCGTAGTGCAGTTCTAGTGACCATGGCCTTAGGTGCAGGGGCTTCCAGTCTAAACTTTGAAAGGTACTCCATATTTGATGTAGCTAAGCATCCTAAAGCCACCTCTTCAAGTTTTAAACTAACGTGCCCCAAACAGATGAGACCTCCTAATTTGAAAGGATCCTTGCACCACAGGGCAATGTTCAGGTATCTATGGCAGGCTTCTATGTCAAACAAACAGGATGCTCTGGTTTTGGACCATTTTCCTAGCTTATTACGATAGAGAATCTCTGATGATTCCCATGTTTGACGGTCATCTGACATCTCCTTAGTAGGGCAGGAACTTTCTGAAGTAAGATCTTTCACCAATTCTTGCTTTGCTGAAGATGGCTTAGCTACAGCCGTATCTTCGTGATCCACGCTTTTTACTTGCTTCTCAGATTTATCTGCAAGAGGAGGAGGCGGCAGCACCTTCTCTGGCTTTTCAAGATCTAGGTCTGCCTGAATTGGGGTGTCAGAGGAAGGTAAAGCAATTTTCACTTGTGGTCGTGGTGGCACAGGTGGTTTGAAAGTGGTTCCTTGGGATTTTGATGCTTGTGTTGGTTCTGTGACCTCTGATGTTTTGGGGGCTGATGGTTTATTTCCGTCTTTAGATGGAAGTTTCTGTGGTGGTGGGTGACTTCCTGAAACTAATTTACGGTTCAAAACTGGAGATACAGCGCCAAGGGGCTTAATAGAAAGTGTTGTTGGAGTACGTTTGGGACTCTGACTTAATGATTGTGCCTCATCTTTGAACTCGGTTTGTACTCTGACATCACTTGCCAAGTCTTCAAATTCTGAATCAAGGTCTCTATTTTCTGCATCTACTGCCAATCCAGCAGCCTCTTCTTCATAACTTGGTTGGCATGAGCCTGACAGAAAGTTTTCTTCCAGCTGGCCAAAACTGTCCTGTAGCACTGCACCTTGATTACTCTGGCCAACAGGCCTTTCGTAGTATACCAGGACGCGGTCGCCAGCCTGTTTGATGAGCTTCAGCACTTGCAGTGTCGATGTAATTTTCACACCTGGTGAAGATTTAAAAGAGAAAACCTGTCATACTCCAATAAAAACTGCCTACACTGTCATTACCACATGATTATTTAGTAAATGGAAAAGCAGAAAGGAAACCTCAATATTTACTTGGATTTTAGATCAATCCTTGTAAACTAGATGATACCAAATCCAAGAGAGGCTGCTAATTTCTCACAGCTTCCCATTCCTTCCTATGCTAAATAACATTTCTCGGTTGAACTGAGAAAGTGGGCAGACTGAGCCCTGCTTAGGGTTATTAATGGTTAAACTATGCTTTGAAAGTAGAAAACTGTGACTCTGCAGAAGCACATTTTCAAGTACTTTAGGGATTACCAGCTATGTGATAAATGACCCAAATTTAAGAAACTGATGCCTGAAGTAAATGTAGCAAAATACTATATACTGTGAATGATGAACTCCTCCTCAGGCCCTGTTTATTAGCCTGGATGGAAGGCTAAACATTTTCCAGGATGGAAGAAAAAGAAGTTACTTTAAGGTTGAACAAGTTGGGTACAATGCACATTCTCTAGTCCTATGAATCAACTTGCCATGGACCACTTAACCCAATTTGAATCCTGGAGACAGCGGACTCCTTGGTTTCCTCAGCTGTCAATCTTAACTCAGTGTTCAGGTCCTTCTCAGCCTAAGCAACGCCCTTCCCCACAGTCACAACAGCCTCTAACTGAGATTTCCCACTCAGATCCTTTCTGCTTTGATCCCCATGTTGCTAAGTTTTTCAAGTTTCAGCACAAAAACCCTTAGCTTACAAACATACAATGGACTTCTGAGCCTCCTCACAGGGCTCTTCCTGATCTAGACGTCAGCCTAATGACTTCTACTACTTCCATCTAGCTGCATGGATCCTTGGAGCACTGCAGCTTGATGCACCATCTAGTGAGCTTAAGTAGGCAAGAGGTTTGGCTCAACCCAACTTGTTCACTGAGCTGTCCTTGTCTCATCTCCTGAGGTACGAGGGGAGGTGGTGAGGGCGGTCATGATACCTCTCACAGTTTGTTCATCTGAGTGTGGATTTTTCATTTGTAATACTTCAAACATGCTCAGAAGTTAAAACAGTAGAATAAACTATTATTGAACCTACATATGTTTTGCCACTCTTACAGGTACTAAAAACTACTGTCAGTTAAAATAAATCAGTTAATCACAACTATGTTTTTTGAGAAATATCTGTTTACCTGAAACAAAGTTTATCACATAGTTAAATTATTACAAAAAATACATTGTAGGATTTCAATTTGTGTCCTGGAGCTGGGAAATGGGAAAAAGGATGTATTTGTTTACATATGGATAAAAAAAAGAGCTAAGAGGTAGAGTTTCTCTGCTTTGTTACAAACTTTTAAAAATGATAGGTATTATCTTTTTTCTCTGCAAACATTTATATGGTTTGGAATTCTTTATTTTGGATAACAGATTTGCTACTTGTATAATTGAAAAAATCTAAAAGTCATATTTAAAATTTAAAAAAATATTTAAAAACATTTTTTAACCTACAAGTTTAAGACCAACACCAGATATGTATGAATACAAAAACATTTATATTAAACTGTGCATTTAGCTGCAGAAAAGAAACTTATGTTTATATCAGTACATAATGAAGTCTACATCTTCTTAGTGTCTATGAACCAGCATTATCTGGGAAGCTTGTTAGAAATGTGGATTCTTGGGCCCCACCCCAGACTTTGAATCAGAATGTACTTTTGAATAGCATGGCTGGGTGATGAATACACAAAGTGTGAAAAGCACGGTTTATGCCATGGGCAGAGGGATTTTCATGTGAAAATACTGACTTAAGTGCTTCCTAGGTATGCAATGAAATCATTTTCAGGGTGCATTTAAATCCAAGACAAACCTTCTCCAATATAACCAAGAATAGCTACTTTTTGATCTGGGAATTGCTCTACCTTACCATCTTAGCTGTGAAAGAACACACTATCCTCTCCTTAAAAGATAATTACGGTCAGTCATGTGTTCAAAACACAATGAGGGGGGGCAGGTACTAAAAGTCTGAAAGGCTTGGACTTCTCCCGCAGTGCACAGTGGAGGCCTACTGTCAGTCATTCACACCCACACAAATAAGTTTTTTGTTTTTATTTACAATAATCTAGTTAAAAGGGATGTGGTGACATTTTTTTGTACAGTGATTTGGGTTGAATTCTAATAATCAGCATACTGACAAATCAGTGACCATTCATATAATGTATGAGTGTAAGTGTACCCTTGTAGATAAAGAATACTATTTCCTCTCCTGTTCATGTTTTTTTTGGTCCTCCATAATGGAAGAAGTGCTAATACCACCATGTTTAGGCTCATAGTAGTGATCATGGTTGTAAAAGAAAGGTGACGGTTCACTTTTACTTTTATATTAAATAATAAAAACAGGAAGGGAAAGAACATTAGAAAAGTTTTATAAAAGTTTAAAGATGAACTATATTAAAGATTTAAAAATAAAGACTAAAATGGCATGCATATTTTAAAAGCATTTTACACTTACTCATAATAAAGTTTCTTTCTGTTATACAACAGATGTTTATTTGAGAAATAGGGAAGAAGAAAGAAAAAAAAAACTACTTTGTAGTTTCCCTCCCTGTACACATAAATTATACAGCAGAGCAGCATAATTACCTCCAATAGCAATGAGTCGATCTCCCCGCTGAAGATCTGCAATAGCAGCAGGTGAGTTTGGAGCCACAGTTTCAATTATGACATGTCCAGCATACCCATCAGTTGACTGAACAAGGCGAAGTGTAAGTCCAACACTTTGTAAATTCCCTTTTATTAATTCAACCTTTGATAAAGGGTAAAAAATGAAACAGTGAGATGATATAACACACCGAGAATACCATAATTAGGCATAACTTTTCAAGCGTGGTGACTAATTACAGACAAAGAAGAAGCCATTATTGTAACAATTAAAATAACACACTTTCAGACTATGATGACTTAAGTGTAGTCATAAAAAAAGGTAGGTAAGTAAGCTATCCATGCCCCAGTGGATGGATGATCTTATAACCATAAAGACACAGCAGTACTAATTAAACTCAGTGGTTTATATAAAAAATAGGGGTGGAAGGCTAGAAAGATAGTTCACTGATTAAAAGAACATACTGCTCTTATAGAGAGAGACACACACACACACATTTTTGGAGATAGGGTCCTCCCGTAGCCCCAGCTGGCCTGGCACTTGAAATGTATACCAGGCTGGCCTCCATCTCACAGAGACCCACCTGCCTTTGCCTCCCAAATACTGCATGCACCACCACCATACCCAGCTGTAAATCTTTTTTTTTTTTTAAGAGAGGACATGAAGTTGGGAAGGGCCATGTTGGGGGCGCCGAGGAGATACTGGCTGCTGACTGCTGCTAAGGAAAAGAGTCACTGTCCTTAGGGTATGTGGCCAGGGGTAGACTGCACATCCAGTAGACAGCCCCACACCTATGATCTATGGGAAGCCCTAACTGAACTCATAGTGAGTTATTCTAAAAAAGACAGAGAGAGGACATAAAGTTAGGATGGGAGATGTGTTGGGGAGGGTAGTGGGCAGTGGTAGTTATGTTCAAAATACATTGTATACATGTATGAAACTCTTAATGAGTTTTTAAAAATTAAGAAGAGGACATGAGGATAGGAGACAGAAGTATGGGGGACTCTTATGGAAATGGAAGGGGATTCAGGTTGGATACAATCAAGATATACATGAGTGAAATTGCCAGAAAATAAAAATATATTCTAAAAACCTAAATAATAGTGCATTCAATGTCTCATTAATGAACTACACTTATGGGGCTAGAGAAATGGCTTGGTGATTAATAGCACTGGCTGCTCTTCCAGAGGACCCAGGTTTGGTTCCCAGCACCCATATGGCAGCTAACAACCATCTATAACTCCAGTTCCAAGGGATCCAACAACCTCTTCTGACCTCCATAGGGCCTGCATGACACAAGTGCACCTACCTATATGCAGGCAATACATTTATACACATAAAATAATAAAATCTTTTTTTTTTTTTAAAAAAAAAGAACCATACTTGTAGCAGAAAGTTTGGAAATAATCCAAAGAAAACCACTTCTAATCATACTATCTAAAACTACTGCTAAGATCAGCATTTGATGTCCTTTGGCAGTTCCACTTTCCAAAAATTGCATTTCTATTCTCTACCAACAATGCATCAAAACTATTCAGGAAAAAAAAAATGTGTCTGTACTGACAATGTACAGACTGTTCCTTGTCATTATTCCTTAAATAGCATACTATCACAATTATTTTAAGTAGTCTAGAGATGATTTAACGTACATAAACAGATACCCAAAGGTTATATGCAACATTAGGTGGTTTTATATTAAAGAATATGAGCATGTGGGAGGGTGGGGACTTAGGAAAGGAACTGATTTGCTGCCGAAGGATGACTGTATTGCTAAATTTTCTTTTGAAGGGCTGGCTGTAAAGGAAGAAAGTTCACAGCTACATTTGACTAAGAGTTATTTAATTAATGAGGATTAAGGCGATGGCCTTGTTCTAACTCATTCAGATAATTTTGTTTTCTAAGAAAATCTTTTCTCATTCAATTCACTGATTTAAGAAAAGAAAAAGAAGACCACATTCCTCCAATGACGTGAATCAATTGGTGTTTACTGTGCTCAGTGAGAAATCAGGATAATTGTACTGTTCTTCAGCTCATGAGTCTCCTAATTTTCAGGGATATGTTGCCAAAACCCCTACTAATATCCAAATATATCACCATTTTATGGCTTTAATATATAAATCCTACTTAGCTAGGAATTCAATTTCCCCAACTAATGGTGGCTGGTAAAATAAACCTTATTAGAAATTGTTCTTTATTTTGGGGATTGATAGGTTTTGTGAAGTTAAGAGCTTTGTTCTGTTTTATTCTTTAAGACAGGGTTTAAGATGGGCTAAAATCAGTATGTAGCTATGGCTGGCCACAGATTCCTGACTTAAGTGTACACCAACATAACCAGCCACTGGTGAGTTCTTTATTAAGAAGTAAAAACAAATCTTACTTAGAATCGTTTAGAAAGAGAGAATAAAAAATGGGACACTTCCTAAATCATATGATAAAGTCAATGTTACATGACTCCAAATACAGTCAAGGACAGAACTATAAACCAGAATCTCTAATATCCAAACATGGATGAAAAAGGAAAACTCTGTAATATAACAAACTAAAACAATCATGGATGTAGTTCACACCAGTAATTCAAGGTTGGTTTACCATGCAGGAATTAATTTATCATCTTAACAAAATAATGGAGAAAGCCATATAAATATTTTAATAGCTACCAAAAAAATTTATTTAGCTAAGTCCAACCTCCATTCATGATAAAAGTCCTCACCCAGGTAGAAACACAAGGGAACTTCCTAAACTTGATTATGAGGATCTACAGAAATCTATGATCAGAAAGCTCAAAGATTTGAGAATTAATGTACCAATCCTAAATGAGTAACAAAGCATTTCTATTACTACTTCAACATTATGCTGGAAGTTGTAGACATTATAAAGAAGGAAAAAAAAAAGGGAAGGTATACAGCTTGGGAAGGAGGAGAAAAACTGTCATGCACAGGTAACAAGGTCTTATAAATGGACAATCACCCTAAATATGCCAATTTTAAGACACCTAGATATACAGATCACTATTTCATTGAAATTCTATGTTTTTAATTTTTTTATTACTAAACTGTAGCTAGTGGAATAAAACCAGATATAGCTAGGGGGAAAAAAAAAGGATAGTGTACCAGAAGAAAAAAATCCACAAAAATACAAACTAAGTTGCTATTTTATTACTGTTAAGAATTAAAATAAGGGCTAGAGAGATGGCTCAGTGGTTAAGAGCACTGGCTGTTCTTGAAGAGGACCCAGGATCAATTCCCAGCACCCACATGGTAACTAACAACCATCCATAACTCAAGTTCCAAGGATCTAACTCTTCTGACTTCTGTGGGCACTGCACATACATGATGCATTTACACAAATACAGGCAAAATACTCATACACATAAAGTAAAAATTAGTAAGTCAAAAAACAGCAAAAGCTACATTGAAAGAAGAAAGAAACAATACTTCTCAACCTGTGTTCTGATGCTGTAACAGAATACCATAAGCTGGGTAATTCTATACAATAGAGAAAATTTATACTAGGGCGCACCACTGAGCCATCTCTCCAACTAGCAACATAGCTTTTGCTTTAATTGTGGGATTTACATAAAGTATTGTTTCTGAGATTAGCTCATTAATTTGTCTATTCATTCATTTACATATAATAGCACCTAGATGAAGGTAAGTTTTACTTATACTCTACCATGACTCTTGCTAAAAATAAACCAGTTAACAAATGGAAAAAGAATGATTGAATTAGAAAATAATCCTTTAAAATTCCAACCTACATATGAATCTTAACAATTAAAAAAAGACAATTTTAAAAAGTTATAAAAATTTATGACAAAATAGCAACATTTAATATAGTCTGAAAGTCAGGTGAACTTAGAGAATTACTATTTTATAATAAGTGATAATAACTACTGTGTCTATGTAAAATGTTCTTTTAGAAGATTCATACTTGAATGTTCAGGGTACAGTATGATAAACAGACAATCCTTATGACTTTAGGTCAATATTAACCTTTCTGAACTCCACTGGCAAAATAGGGTAAGAGGTATTTTAGGTAGAGAGTTCTGGAAAGGTTTAAGATTTAATATTACAGCTGTGAGTAGAAGTCAACCACAGTTAGTCATAAACAAAGAGCGTAAAAGTTAACTTAAAAGCCAGACAGACTACTATGAGTGAATTCAGTATACCACTTTAGAAACAATGCAAAGATATTACCAAATAAAAGTCAACTGAGACATGAGGGCCCCTTGTGACATTATAATATTATCTTACTTTTATAGTAATCAAGATTAGGAAAGAAAAACAATTCTGAATTTTCATCCTATCAGAATGCTACTTTCATGCAGGATGCTAAAGACATACCATATTTAGGGAAAAGAAAAATGAAGTAGTTATAATGGCAGGAAAGAAATGTATTTCCAACAGTGGATTGTAAGAAAAAAATAACAAGGAGTGAATACTTCCCCTTGAGAGTCCAGATCATGAAACTTTTACTTAAAAAAAAGGAAGGAGGTGCGTTGGTAAGCACAGATACGGATTACCACCTGTAAACTCCAACCGTCACCAGTAGTAAATGTTTCTTTCTTCAGGAACCCAACTGGATGTTTTTAAATTCAACCAACATCTGAGTGTTCCTCAATTCCAAAAGATAAACTACAAATGGGGTAAAGTTAGCACTGCCAGAACTCGCTCAGAATAGATTGTTCAAGTTTGCCTTTTGTTTTTCTCTTTAAAAACTGTGAAAACCTAGTTCCCTTACCTTCCCAAGCAAGGATCAAGACTGATAGAGCAGGGGAGGTGACAGATGGCTACAATACCCCTCCCTTTTCAGTAGTATCTGTTATATTCATGGAATTTGTTTGGAAATTTCAGGCCAAACCTTGCAAGTTCAATTCTGTAGTGAAAGACGGTATCTATAAACTCTAGGATCTACAATAGCTCAGACCACACCGACCCTTTCTTTGTCAGAGAGCTGACAGCAAGCAGTGCAGCCAATATCTCAACAGTAGTTCACTATTTTAAAGACTATTTAAGCTGTACTCCATGGATGAAGCATGATGTGACACCAGACGGGTGTGGATAGGTGGGGGTGGGAATTCAGGGAGGAAATGAGTGCTGCTTGGTGAGTGGTCTGGGAAGGCATTATGAGGTATGTTATGTGTTATGTGTTAAAACATGAGAAGGAATTGCAACAGATAAGGCTATTGTTCTGGGTAACAGTGGTAACACTGCTGTAATAAAGAGATGGCAACAGAGGTACAACTGAAATTAAAATCATCATGATGACACCCACTGACTTTATAATAGAAAACAGCAATCCTGATAACAGTGTAGGCTTTGTTAGGAAAAAGCAAGAACACTGCATAGACATACCATAGAATTCTACAAATGACAATCTTCAGAAACATAATTCTATATATAGTGCCTAAGAAGATATATTTCAATTACATATCAATACATCTTTAAAAATGTTTACAAACTTCTCTCCCATAGGAATTTATAATATTGAGCAAGTGCCAAACATTCAAATATGGGTAAAACGAACATTAAGCGAAAGATCCTAAGTCATCATGACCAGTTATATTTTTTTCCCTAATTTTTTTTTATTTATTTTATGTACCAGTGTTTTGTCTGCCGTTTATTAAGTACACCCATGTTATACAATACCTGTAGAGATCAGAAGAGGGAATCAGATCCCACCAAACTGGAGTTACGATGGCTGTCAGATGACATAGGGATACTGGGAAGCAAACTTTGGTCCTCTGGAAGAGCAGCCAGTGCTCTTAACCACTGAACCATCTCTCTAGCCCCGTGACCAGTTATATAAATTTCTGAGTAGTGTATCATGAAAATGATAAGGTAGAATAGTAGGATAGGGGAGGGAAAATATGACATAAGACACAATAATAAAATAGCATATCACCAGGGTAAACTGAAATTTCCACAGAGCTGTGAAATACGGATAATTATTCCTGGTCTTTCTGGTTCATTATACACTAATACCTATTCTACAGAACTCTTAATGTATTACAGTAAAAAGCATATGCATGATCTTCAGAAACACTGAAGTGTTCTATAATTCTGCCCTACAAATGAATGGCATTTTCAGAATAATCACTAATGCTGACCTGAGAAATATCTGCTTAACAAACTCTTCTGAAACTCTGCTAAGTGAAGAAAAGTAATGAGGAAAGAAATGTATCAACTTATTTATTCACTTACTTAAATGTGTAGGCACGGTATACTGAATTTGAGGGGTACACACTGAATAACACAGGTGAGATTCCCTGCTCTCATGGAAACAAAAAAAGTAGGCATGAATAAATAGCTATAATCATACCTGTTAAGTAACTTCATAGGAGTCATCTAACTAACATTTACAAAGCAGGAGTGATAAGCACATATTGGGGGGGAGGGAGAAGTTCAACATTCTTAGCCATCAGAGAATTACAAATTAAAATTGCTTTGAGATTCCATCTCATCCTAGTTAGAATAGCAATCATCAAGAAGATAACACATAATGGCAAGGATGAGGCAAAAGAGGAACCCCTAATCACTGCTGGTAGGAATCTAATCTGGTACAGTCACTATGGAAATCCACACTGAGGTTTCTCAAAAAACAAAGTAGAAATACCATATGAGCTAACTATACCACTCATAGTTATATACCCACAGGACTCTAAGTCACCATGTCACAGAGTCACACATATCCATGGGGCCTTTACATGTAATCAGAGCATGAGGTGTTAAGTGTCCTTCTCATAATAGAAGCCCCAAGGAACTTCCTGTCCCTTCTGCCAAGAGAAGACAAAAGGAAAGCATGACTGGCTATGAACTTTGAAACAGGCCTTTGTCATCATGAATTTGCTAGTGCTCGACTCCCAGGCTCTGGATCTAAGAAAATTAAATTTCTACTGATTATGTGATATGCAGTTTGTAGTATTTTTGACAAATGGACTATGACTGAGACTGAAAATCACTGTTTTGGATGGATCAGCTTCATCTATAGATCACCTTTGCTTAGCTGATTTTGAGACTTGGTAATATAATTCTTAATATCAAAGATTCAGATAAGTTATCACTAAGATATTAAAACTTATCTCCAAACTGAATTATAATTGAGAAATCAAAATTTCTGAAATTAGGATTAGAGAGATGGCTCAGTGGGTAAAGGTGTCTATCATCAGGCCTGCCCAACCTGAGTTTGATTCCCAGAATACACGTGGGTGGTGGAGAAAACTGACATACATCAATTGTCTTTGGACTGCCAAATGAACACTACTTCATGCTTGCATGCCCCCTACCAATAAATAAGTAAACAGATAAATGTAATACAAAATTTAAATTTTTTCCTAAAACTAAAATGATTTTTGTATTAAATAATTTACTGAACTATTTACAAAGTGAGCCTTTATGTGCAATATACTTGGCAGAAAGTATGTTAGGAATGTAATTCTCTGTTCATTTCCTTGAACACCAGGTGTCAGTTCAATTTGCTTATGATTTCAAGGCCAAAACTGCTACCAGGCTAGAACTAATGTGTACCCCAATTGAAAGCAATGGGGCTGCTAAAAGATCTATGGCTAAATTTCCCATTTTATTATCACTGCCTTTAAAAGTCACAACTATAATTGGTGAGCCCACTAACTCCATTAGTATAATTATATTCACAAAGAGAAGTATATATTCTTCTCCACAGTCATTTACAACACACCCAACACACAGGTGTTAAGACAACACAGGAAACATCTGGCTCTATTAAGAAGCGACTGAGTAGGAACTAGAATATTATTACTTAATTTCTGTTTAAGAGGTTATTTTAATATGTTATAATTCTGAGAAATTCATAAAAAATTCTAGATTCTGGCATGAAAAAGTAAACAAAGACAAAACAAAATAATGAATATTCAATGATTATTCTAGTACCGGTCTAATCTACTTCTAAGCACGAGGCACACAGCACAGAAAAGGCAAACTTCACGGAACTCTCAATTACTTATAAACCATGCTATCTTGCTTCCAAGAGCCCCATTAAATCCCGTCATCTTACTCTTGGTTCCATCACATTAACTACAAAAAGGAGCTACTAGCTTTTACTTTACTAGCTGTCATTTTTGAACATGCCTATTAGCCAAGAGGGTCCATAATCTGAATGTACGCATGACCATGTCTTTTTAAGACTAAGTATAACTGTTTGAAACAAACATGTAGTAAGCGTTTTACTTTCTTTTGGTTTAAAACTTGCTATAACTCCCACACAAATTTTCAGATACCTGTCATTACAGTTTAACCTATTACTGAAGAAGGAAATTTTGATGTTCCTGTCTCAACATGAAAATAGTTTCCCCTGCCTCCCAACCCCAATCGCATAAGCAAATACATGCTGTTTAAAGGGGTAGGTCTGTATTGGACAGGGAATGACTTCTAAATAAAGTTCTCTAACATGGACGATACAGGTAAACATTTTCCCTGCCAGAATGTTTACCTTTTCAGCAACTAACTCTCAATGGATAGCTAAGAACCACTGAAATCAGCTTATTCCTCCAATGCCCAATAGTTAAGGCATATGAAAAAAAAGTTTTGAAGGAAAACTAAAATGTTTGGGATAGCTTTCTACTAATTCTGGCTCTGTGTACTAGTTTTGTCAAATTAGGCAAGTGATTTAGCCACTGTGGAACTGACTTTTAAAAAAAGTATATTAGCTCCCATTTGTTACAACAAAAAATTCCTGATGTAAGCTACTTATAAAGAAAAGAGGTTTATTTAGCTGTTTTGAAGGTTCACTGGTGTGGCAGTGAGGACCTTATGGTAAGCAGCCCCCTACAGGAGGAACATGAACAAGAAAAAGAGCACACAGTAGAACAGGAAGCCAAAGAGGGTTTCAGCTGGGTTTACACATAACCTACTCTTGCAAGATCAGGGTCCTACTGGAGCCACCTTAATTCTTACTGAGAGCAGCTCAATGACCAAAGGAAGGACTTCCCATAAAGCCTCACTGTCTTCATCTCCCAAGTGCCAAACTGAGGACAAACTTTTAACACACAACCATTGAGAGAAACAAAACATATCCAAGTTACAGTGAAGAGGTTACTAGGAATGTCTTAGTACATGTTACAATTAAATGATGCCGGGCCATCAATGTCAAGCACAAATCAGGTACCTCCATAATCTTTCCTCAGAAAGACTTCTTTTGGAGTGAAAATACAAGTAAAGCTTTTTTAAAACAGAATGTCAGTTTGGCCATCAGATAACTTAGTCTCTAAAGTAACTGAAGGTAAATTAGAAACACATCCTTCAGTTACAAAGAGACAAAGATCTAGAAATACAACGAAAAGGGAAACTCCATTACACAAATACAAATGACCAAAGAGATCTAAGGAATAAAAATAATCTTAGGTTCAAAAGGCTGTGAAGAAAATAATGCCACCTGAATAATTAATACATGTAAGATTTCTTCTTTTTAAATTTGATTAAAGCCTGTGCTAATGCTTTGATATGAAACAAATTTAAATTTTATATAACCATTCTACTGAAATAAAAACTAAGAAAAGTAGGCAAAGGTTGAAGCTGTTATAGAAACAATAGCATGGAATACTCATACTCTTTTTAATTCTTTTGTCAAATAGAAACAACTCTTATTCTGAATCACCAAACCAACCTCCAACATCACACATTAACACTATACTTCTACACAGAGATTCATATCTTACTAAAGAAGAGGAGGAGCCTTAGGGAAAGAGTTGTTTTTGTTAAATACAAAGGTTCTATTTTTATTTTTTTAACTTTTGTCCTGGAATAATTTTAAAAATACAGAAAAGTTGCAAAAACAGTATTTTCTACTTATCTTGAGCCTTATTTCCTATTGAACTTTCACCACATTTGCTCTTCCCTTGCATATTTTGTCCCCTGAATTGTTTGAAAATAAGGTGCAGATAATTTTGTGTATATGAGTGTATTGCTTGCATGCATGCAAATGCACCTGTGTCATGCAATGCTTGTAGAAGTCAGAAAAAGGTATCAGATTCCCTTGGAACTGGAGTTTCAGATAGTTGCCAGTTGCACTCAAAGCATAGGAGTAAAGTGGGTAGCCTTTAGGTCAAGTGATAGTTACTAGGTACCAGGTACTGTGCTAAGTGTTTCACATACATTTAATCCCTATACCCTATAAGGCAGATGCTACTCCCTCCACTCCGGAAATGATGAAATAATTTGCTCACCATTATAGTAAAGTGGAGGAATGTGGATCTGAACACAGGCGTACTTGGACACCATTTGTGGAGACGATATAGTAGTGTGAAATGATGCATCTATGTGCATCTCTGTTAAATATCCTATAGGTTGCTTGACTGATTAGAACAATGTTGACTGTGGAGAGATGGAATGTTATTAGGTCCACAGCCATAATTACCTCTGGATGTTACACACCCGCTTTGGCCATTTATTTTAAATTCTGTATATGGCCCAATATCCGCTTGGTTATTATATCTATCAACTGGTCAACTCAGAATGTGTTCATTGTTCAGTAGAGTTCTAGCCTCCACCAAACTTACAGTCAATATACAATATAAGATAACCTGAAATCTACAGAAGAGAATTCCTCCAGCTTCCTGTGCCTTGATCACCTGATGTTTCCAAGAATGTACATGGTATCTGCATTAATTTATGACTTTCCTTTTATGTTCTGTGACTATAAAGGTTCACATAACCACTTTCATGATAGAACATATTCATAGTAAGCTGAATCCATGTTCCTTGGTCATAGCCACTCATATTTGGCCTATACGAGTAACCTATTTTCTCATTTATTTTAAAGCTGTGGGTCACTGAGTCTTGGTTTGTAGAATGTCTTTGCTACCTGCTAATTGGGTATTACTTTCTCTTTTGATGCCTGTTTCTTCATATGTAAAAAGAAGGTGTGACTATTCCCATGGGGCTGAGCAATGAGAATTATATGGCTAGTGCATGTAAAGACCTGAAACTTGGCAAAAGGAAACCACAGTTATCTTCTAAGTTCTGAGTATCCCTGGCTGGGTAATGTGGGCAGTTTAAGATGGACACCAGTTACTGCATAACCTCTGGCAGCACCTCTTGACCTTTACATGGTTTCCAGGGATAAAATGTAGGTCATTGTGCTTGAACAACAAGCATTTTATTCACTGACACACTTGTTTAGCCCCTTCAATAGTCCTTTAAAGAAACTCAGGGCTGGAGATAGAGGTCAGTGTTAGTATACTTACTTAGTATGGGGTTTAATCCTTAGCACTGTCAAAATATAAAATAAATGAAAATTTAACATAGAAACAAAATAAAAAATCCAGCAAAGTAAAAGAAAATTCTTCCTCTGGATTGCCCTTTGGTACGTCACTATCACTTTAAACCTGACTTTGAATAATATCTGCTTTCTCCTCTTCCTTCTCCCTCCTCCAAGCTTTGGTCTTTCTGACTTCCTCTTTCCCAAATGCCTCCTTTCTCAGAGGTACTGAAGCCACTGATTCAATTTTTCATTTTCATTGTCACCATCCTGGTTTAGACTTTCATTGCCTACTATTTCAAGTCTTTCCTTTGACAGATCATATCCTTAATTTTACTCATATTCAATATGCTACTAACTACCTATTATGTGCCAGGTGCTGTGCTAGACATTTCATGTATAGAATCTCTCTCAACTCTCATAAAGCCATGAGAAGCATATCAGTCCCATTTCACAGAGTAACAAAGTACTTGTAGATGAGATAGGTTTAGACTTTGAGATCATGCTAACAACAAAAGGCCTAGTTAAGACTCAAATCCAGCTCATGAGATTTTAAAGCCTCCAGAAAGATTTTAAAGCCTTCTACTTTGGAAAGCAACAGTTTAACATCTTTTTAAAGAATATTTTATTTGATTTTTATTTTATGTGTATGAGTGCATTGTCTGCATGTGTGTAAGTGTACCCATATTATACAGTGCCCAAGGAGGTCAGAAGAGGGTGTCAGATCCCCTGGAACTGGAGTTACAGATGGTTGTTAGCTGCCATGTGGGTGCTGGGAACCAAACCCGGGTCCTCTGGAAGAACAGCCAATGCTCTTAGTTGCTGTGCCACCTTTCTAGCCCTACAGTTAAACTTCTTAGACTGCTATTTAAAGCTTTTATTCTTGTTTTACATAATTTTCCTATGGTATCATATTGCTTTAGCTGATCTGGACATACTGTTGTATCCGACTTGATATGTAGATGTTCTCTCTTTAAGGGGGTTTACACCATGCCTTCCACTTGAAATGCCCTCTGTGCCATCTTAAAACCCTATAAGTAATGTGAGGTTTGGCTTAAATGTCACTTGTTTAATAGATTCTTTTCTATTTTCCCCAAAGACTGTGAATCTCCTCCACCAGAAGCTCACTTTACTTTTTCTAAAACTCTCACTATCATACTGGACTGTAAGGAACCATTAGACAGGGAACTGTATCCCTTATTTTCAACTAAGATCAACTTTAAGGGTGGAAATATTCCATAGGATTTACTATTAGAGCTAAAATGCACTTGATTTATTTAAGAAGCCAAATTAGAAAACGTTACACATGGTTAAAATTTCATTGTGTTCCTACTGTATTTTCAAATGTTATCAAACTGAACTAAACCAGAGTTTCATAAAAACTGACATTTTCAAAAAAGCTTTATTTGCTTTAATCTTTCTCTCCCTTTTGATAAGATTAAGACTGCAAATGGCAAATGGGTTAAATAGGCACACCAAAATGCTACATGAAAAGCACCTGGCCTTAAACAAACACACCAAAATGCCAAGTCCTCAGCATCTGGCCTCATGTGTTTAGAAGTCTGTCTGTCTCAGTCAGATGTTCTCACTTCAAATTGTTTTTTAGGTAGTCCTTTTCAATTCTTTGTAGGAATGTTCACTGGTATGTGTATATATCTGGACACTGTAGATTAAGTCATTATCCAACAAGGCTTCTAAAATTCTCCAAAACTAAAAAGGAAGTAAAAGTACAATTTATAAATCATGTAGTCATTTAATTAGATTATGTTGAACTATACACACACACAGCAAGCGTAAGAGGTTCTTTTGATGTTTTCAGTACCGCCAGAAAGGAAGCATTTATAGCACTAGGTACTACTTTTGTAAAGTAAGATTCTCAAATTGAAAAAACAGCTCTTCATATAAGTAATATTCTGTCTTAGTTTGCTTTCAATTGTTGTGATAAAAACACTGACCAAAACCAACTTGGGGAAGAAAGAGTTTATCTGACATCTCCCAGGTCACAGTTCATCATTAAGGAAGCCAAAGCAGGAACTCAAGGCAGGAACCCAGAGCACAGACCACAGAAGAATAATGCTTATTGGCTTGCTCCTCCAGCCTATGCTCAGCCCGTTTTCTTATACAATACAGGACCACCCACAGTGGGCTGGGCCTTCTTACACCACTTAACAACCAAGAATAGAGCCAACAGATGTGTCAACAAAGCCAAGCCAATAGATGAAATTCCTCAGTTGAGGTTCCCCCTTCCCAGATATATCAAGTTGACAACTAAAGCTATCCAGGACAAGCAGTATGTCTTTCTGGCTGTAGACACTATTGTTGACATTTTCAACCCCTGATGTAATTAGTAACCAAGAATTCTTTCTTGAACTACCTGTGACACATGCTAAGATCTAAATGATTTTAAAATATTGAAGTCTTACTAACCTTTGCTACTAAGGCTGTCTAATTTCATTATCTTTGCAAATAAGATAAAAGAAACTGAAAATGCCAATAGCAATGGCAAATTATAAGCAGCTGAAAGTAAAGGCAAAATTTAATCAGACAGAACAGTAATGCTTTCTCATGTAATTAGGTATTTCAACACAAACTCTAAAGCTGGTTATTTTATTCTTTGGAGAAATGATTTCAAATTGCATGAATTCAAATTTGAGAGAGAGGGTGTGGAAGGGAGGGAGAGAGGGAGAGAGAGAAGGAGAGTGGGAAAAGAGGGAAAACAGGGAGAGAGAGAAGGATGGAGAAAAAGAGGAGAAAGAGAGAGAACAAGGGAGGCAGGGGAGAGGGAGGGAAAAGAAACCAACCAACCTTGGGGCTGGGGAGCTGGTATAAGTCTGTAAAGTGCTTGCTAACTGAGTTTGGATCTCCAGTACCCACCTGACCACTGAGCATGGCAAGGTGCATCTCTAACCCCAGCACTGGGACAGAAACAGGCAGATCCCTTGAAGCTCACTGGTCAGCCAATCTAGCTAAAATGCGAACTCAGGTTCAGTGAAAGACCCTGTCTCAAAACCTGATGTTGACCTCTGGCCTCTATACATACATGCATAGGAAAGCATACACACACAAGCATGTGCCTGCACACAAACATGTAACCCCCCACATACACAAAGAAAACTTTTTTTAAATCCTCTATATTCAAAATTTTCAACAGCTCTTGCTTACTTTCTTAAAATCAAGCTCAGGGGATCACTTCACCCTCCTTTGCCAGTGTAATTTCATTCTCTCTATGTTCCCAACATCCACAAAAATGATCCATGGTTTGACATTAAAACTCAGCAATGTTTTGACTGCTACCCCGAAATACTGAGGACATACTTAAGTAAAAAAACTGTTGTTCTGAAATACAAATTTGACTGGATGTCCTGTATTTAGCCTGTTCTAATCTAATGTTATCTCTTTAGAAACCTTCTCATAATCCTTTTTTTTTTTTTTTTTTTTTTTTTGTGCAGAGAACTTGTTAACCTCTGGAGATAGTTGTATTCACTTTCTTGGTTTACTGGTTGACTGTTCCTTCTCTCTATTCTGTAGTGTAAGTTCTAGTCCACTCCCAGCACCTGAATCTTCTGTCATGTCACACTTCTGGTCCATGCCAGTCCCATAAGAGCAGTGCTACTTCTTGTCTTGAACTATTACTCTAATACCTGAAACAGTGCCCAACACAAAGTAACTATTCATAACAAATTGCTGAATGAATAAATGCTCTGAATTCATGTGCTTTCTGAAGTGTTTAGTGAAATTATTTTCTTCTAGCGGCTGAAGTGATGGCTCAGTTGGTAAACTGCTTGCCTTGTCAGCATGAGGGACCTGAGTCTCACCTTCCAGAACCCACAGGGATAAAAGCCAGGCATGCAGGGTTGCAGAGGAGGACAGAGCTGGCCTCACTGAACAGTCAACATAGCCTACTTAATGAGCTCAGATCAGGGAGAGAATTTGTCTCAAAAATCAAGGTGGGCAACATCTAGGGAATTACAGTTAAGGATGTCCTCTGCGCTTCACATGAGTGTTCATACATGTACATCTGTACAATGCACAGGAACACACATACATGAATTCTTCTGATTCATTAACTGAAACAATGTTAAAGTTCTGAAAGGAAAGTTCATCAGACTTTGTTTCTTATGCTTATTAACTGGTTTCAGGTGATCTATTTTATTACTGATATTGTACTGTTATAATAGTAACTGACAAATAATAACTGTCTGGAACTATTTCCTTATGACCAACAACAAGGAATACAAAAATACTAGTTAAAAGCATGCTTACAGAATGCATCTTACACAAATAAAACCACACATTTTACCGTCTTAATAGAACTCCTTTGTTTTTCTTCCCAAACACCGCTGCTCAACTCAAGTGTGCAATGAATATTTGCTTCTCTGTCATAGGATCCAAAAATGAGCAACCTGCAGTACAAAAATAAGAAAGGAGAGTATGACACCAGTTACATAGATACACAGTTACAACAGATATTTTCTTTCTGATAATTATAAGGAGAATATTTATTCCATTACTATTTCTAAAACAAGCAAACAAAAAACAACAAAACTAAATCAAACATTTGCCACACCCTCTAGTGGAAAAGTGAAGTAAGGCTCAAGGTTAGATGAAGTTCCTGGACACACTGGTTTTCAGTAGCTAAGTTAAAAGAAAAAAAGCACTAAGTACTTACTCATTATGTAAAACAAGTAACCAAACATTGCTATGTAGTAAGCACACTAGAGACTTTCAAAACAGATTGTCATATTTAAAATAAAAAGATAGAGAGCGATGCATATAGGACATCATCTCTAAAAATCTGATATGCAGAAGCATGCTGCAGTTGAGTATGAGCACACGTACACTCATTCTACCACTTAATATGACCCTAGACAAAATATTTACTTTTCTAAACCTATTTTCCTCTCTGCAAATGTGAGACAAAAACAGGACTACTTACCTCTGCGGAAGAACTATTTTTAGAGGAAAAGAAGACAATATGCATAAACCACTTAGCATAGTGTCATACAAATAGTTAAGTGCTCAAAAAATGTTTATTTCTTTCCCTATCCTGAAAACAACTGTCGGAGAATAATGGCACCATCCAACTCATGCTTAATATTCAGTTCCAGAAAGGTGTCTAATTCTGAGGTGACAAAAATTTTATTACTGAAGAAAGGTACCTATGTATCCAACTTCTGTATTATCTGTCCTCCGAATCAGATTATAATCAGCCAGTCTGTCCTGGGGTAAGCTCATGACCAACTTTAGCAGTGATCAGCATTTTAACTGCTACTCCATCATTCCATAGCTACATAGTGTCTGGATATAAGAATGCAATAATGAGAGAAAAGTGGATAAAATACATCATAGAAATTTGAGAAAATTGTGTAGTAAGTTTCAAAATATGAAGCAAGATCTCCAGATCATGCCCTATCTCAGGAACTGGCTTCATTAACTGAGAAGCCTGAATAAACTTGGGGGCTAGGGGGGAAGGAATCCCTAAATTTAAATCTATAAGAATCTTAAAAGATAATTTAAACTTAGTGCCTAAAAACCCATTACCAAAAAGAAGACAGGCCAAATACAATAAAAGGATTCCTAATTTGTAAAATGCTGGCTTTAGCATAACTAGCATCTTCCTTCATCAAAGCTCTACACTGCCATCATCTGTTCAGAGAGTCAACTACTTCAGGGCCTTCACCTGCCTGCAGAGAGAAGTCTGTGCATCATGGGGTGTCCCCAAACCCCAGACAGATATGCTAATTCTCAGCAGTCAAGACCTAGAAAGCACAATTCTTAGAACACTCCCTGAAATCATAAGCTATTCTACCATTTCTCATACGCTTTAATTTAGAAATGCTCTTTGAAAACAACACAGCTTATAAAAAAACTCAAAATGGCACACTGCTAAATGTAAAAAATAAAACGGAAACAGAAGAAAATATAACTCTTTTTGTCCTGAGACTAAGCTATGCTTTATTATGATGCAAAATGCTTAAGTACAAAAGAAAAATTACACTTTCTTTGTAAGGTTAGGGTTCTCAGTGGCAGAGCACCTGCTTCATGAGTACAAAGCCCTGCAATGGGACCACTAGCATAGGGTGAAAAATGAAGACAAAAACCAAACCAAACCAAATCAAAACTCCCAAGGGAATTATTTTATAATTCAAAGAGTACGATGACATAAATGAATGAGATAATCCCCAGAAGGGGAGAAAATATTTCTAAATCACAAACTTGGTAAATGTCCCATACACAGGAAAAAAAAATGGTATAACTTAACAATAAAAAGTAAAATAACCCAATTTTAAAACAGGCAAGGTATATGAATGGGCATTCAAAGTTATGAAAATGGCCAGTAGGCACACAAAAAGAAGTCCAACATTAACCATGAGAGTAATACAAACCCCAAAACTTCAAGCCCTTTCAAATGGCTATAATTTAAAAACAGATTTTTTAGGTCAGCAACAGATATTGGTGAGGATACAGAGAAACTGGAATCTTCATACTCTGCAGGCTGAAATGCAAAATGGTAGTCAATTTGAAAAATAATCTGATAGATGCTTAAAAAGGAACATACCAGTTAGCCATTCTACTCTATTCAAGGAAGCACATATTTATACATGAATGCTCACAGAAGCATTATTCAGAATGGGCCCAAAGTGTTAACAACTTAAATGTCCATCAAATGATGAATAGGTTAAATAAATTGCAGCATATTACTTAGCAATAGGATGAAGTACTTACTAGAGCATGCTGCAACATGGATGAAAGTTGAAGGAATGTTAAGTCAAAGAAGCCAGTCACAAATGAACACATTATCACATAACTCCATTTACATGAAAGGTTTACAGCAGGCAAATTTAAAGACAAAAACCAGACTCGCGTATAAAGCAAAAATTATAGGAGGCCACTGTTTTGAACTGATATCCTGAATGAGGTCTCAATGGATAGACTAAACCAAAATGGAGTCACTCTTGCTAAAAGGTCACATGATCAGGGCTGGGGGAGATGGATGGCTCAATGGGTAAAGTGCTTGTGGCATAAGCACAAGAACTGAGTTTGGATTTTCATCAACCCACATAAAAGGTGGGAGTGGTGGAGCTTGCCTATAACTCCATCATTGAGGGTCTGGGGAACACAAAGATACAGGTGGACCCTGGGGGTTGGCTGAGTTGATGAGCTCCAAATTTGGTGAGAGATCCTGTCTCAAAAAGTAAGAAGGAGAACAACAGAGAAAGACACCCACCATCCATTCCAATCTCCACACAACCACACACAGGGGAAGAGTACATCAGACACACACGTGTGTGTGCATGCACATACATTATAAAATGCCATGTAATCTAACTGAAACTTTAAGGAAATGCAGAATCCTAAACAGACCACTTTTTCCTGAAAACAGACTTCAGTCTATCTCTGTCAGCATAATAAGCAAATCCCCTTTAATCTTTAGAAAAATGTTAACCCATCAGTTACTTTGTTTTCTGACAGTGGCTATTTTTAGCTGGAAAGAAATTAGAGAATTTAAGTTATATAAGGGTATGTGGTTATCTGAGAGGGATAATGTCTAAAATTAGATTGTGCTATCAATGTAAATACATTAAAAGGTTTAGTTGTAACTCTAAATGATAAAGTTGTATGCTATCAGAAATAAATCTCAATAAAGCTCTTTGCAAGAAAACCAAATGAGTGGTGTTATACACACATATATATTGTCATATATATGGGTATGACAATAAGTCATTAAGAGTCAAGGTTAGGGGGTTGCAGAGATGGCTCAGCGGTTAAGAGCATTAGCTGCTCTTGCAAAGGACCTGGGTTCAGATCCAAGCACCCACATGACAGCTAACAACTGTCAGTAACTACAGTTCCAGGGGATATAACGCTCTCTCCTGGCCTCTGCAGGCATTGCATGACACAGGTGCAGTTACTTGCATATAGGTAGGCAAATTATTTTTTTAAGCTATCATTTTGAATGGCTATATGTTTTCTTGAGTTGACTAACACTGGTTTTTTGTTTTGTTTTGTTTTGCCATACAAACTTCATTGCTGTGTTTGCAATACTGCTAAGAGGGTATCTTATTTTAACATTTAGTGTTGCAGTCATTGTTAAGACAATTACTTTTTAAATTTTAATTTATAGTCTAATATCATAAAGGATTAAGTGTTTTGCAAATAAAACATACCCATCTGCAGTTAAATAGAAGATAAATTACATAGAAACAACTACACAGAGATCAATTTTCTCACAAAAGATGTTTGATATATTACATAGCTCCTGTTGCCATTAAAAAAGTTTGATTCACTTTTTTAAAAAAATATTTAAATTTTATGTGTGTGAGTGTATTGCCTGCGTATTGTAAGTGCACCCATATCATGTAATGCCCATGGAGGTCAGAAAAGGGCATTGGTTTCACCTGGAACTGGAGTTATGGTTGGCTGCTGGTTACCATGTGGGTGCTGGAAATCAAACTCGAGTCCTCTGTAAGAACCGGCAGTGCTCTTTAACTGCTGAGTCATCTCTCTAGTCCCTCACTTTGCAGGATACAGACAAGCACATGCTCAGAGCTTAGCACATCCTAATCACCTAGATTAATAAGGTGCAAGGGGCTAGAAAGAAGGCTCAGAGGTTAAGAGCACTTGCAGCTCTTGCAGAGGGACCCAGGTTTGGTTCCCAGCATACACATGTCTATCTCTTAACTCTCATCAGGGAGTTTCCTTTGCCACTGATTGTGATTAACACAGAAACCCACAACTGGCCAATGTGCAGAGAACATGAGGTGGAAGAGTGATTACCCTTGAACAGGACACTTGCAACAATCTTTTACTCCCAAGGCTCAGGGATCATTTTGGAAGAAGACTGTAAGAACCAGAGGAGATGGATGACCACAAGGAAACAGTTTTCCAGACCACTGGTCAGCTACTAATATGAACTCACAGCAATGGTGACAGCAAGCACAAGTCCTAAGCAAGTTCAAATTAGAAAAAAAAATCCCAGCATAGACATGAGGGAAGTAGTTAAAAAGCACCAGCCCCACCTAAGGAAACTGTGACAAGAGATGGCTGTTGGGAGGGGGGAGAGTCAGTCTCTTTCCAGAATGGGATTCTTGGTAGGTTAACCAGACTCCAGTGGATGGACCCACACTGAAGGATATTTGGAGACCCAAATTAAACTCTACAAGCCTTATTACATATAAAATACAGTGCATTAAATAGAGTGGGCACGATACTGGGAGATGCGGAGAGGGAGCAGATCTAAATACCATCAAATTATACTGTATGAAAAATTTAAAAATTCAAGAAAAATGTAAAAAACAATTATAAACATTAATAGTTACAAATAAGAGATATTAACTGTTGCAGTACTCCTACATATAAACAGTACTTTTAAAGACAAGTATAAATCAAACACTGTTTGAAATGGTATTCAATAGGTTCATAAAGTAAAATCACTTAAAAGACTACCTTTAAATTTGAAATAACAGGTACACTGAAGATTCATTTTTCTCATAAGAAATGAAAATATTGAAACATCACTTAATACAAGTTATATCAAGGTCAAAATGTAAAGTTGAAACACTGCGAAGTTTGCAACTCTAAAGAAACCACATTTGACAGATACTATTTTATAGTATCTTTTTGTTGGTGGTGGTCGTCATTATGTACAGAATTATTTTCTGCTTTGAAAAGGATTAAAGTCAAATACAAAGAAATGGAAAAAAAAACCCTTCATGCACATTTTTCTGTAAGTTTGAAATTACATCAAAATAAACAGCTTAAAAATGTTTCTTGTATTTTGGGGAAACACTGGTGGAAGTTTTCTTTTAAGATTTATTATTTGTGTGCATGTGTGTGTGCAGGTGGCCTGAGAAGGCCAGAATCTCCTGGAGCTAGAGTTACGGACAGCTGTGAGCCACATTACATGAGTGCTGGGAACTGAACTTGGGTTGTCTGAAAAAGCAGCAGGTGCTCTTTACCAAAACTAAGCCATCTCTCCAGCCCCTGGAAGTTCCGTTTTTTTTTGTTTTGTTTTGTTTTAACTTCATTCAAGGTCAAGTTCTAAAAAGCTTAAGAATATTTATAAAAATATTAAGTTAAAACTATCAGTGAATGAGCCACATGGCATAAACATATGGACATGTTTTAAAAGGTCTTGTTCAAACAGGAGAAATATAAGAAAGGACAAATACTAAAAAGCCAGAAAACTTCAACTTCCCACAGTACAGTAATTCAGAACTTTACCTACATACAAATGGTCTACAGGAACATTTTAATTTTAATTGACTTGCATTCCTTTAAAATTTTAAGCATTCTACTCATTACAAACTTTTTCATATCACTAAGAAATTATGACAAAAATTATTTCAAAAAGTCTTAGACCTAAGGTATTTTCAAAATGTGAAATCACGAGCATTTTTGGAGCCTTCCTCTACAAAGCGAGCATTTTTACTGCTCTTCCCTTTTTTCCCTCTGGTCTTACTCTCTGATTCAGGTATGACAAGAAACCATAAATTACAGCTTTATATTCAAAACAAGATAATAACTGAGATGATACTACTAGAATCTCCTCTTTAGCTTGAATCATACAAACAAAAATCTACCTTTTAGAGTAATAATGTGTATGATGACTAAACGTAGCTGTTAACTTGAATGGATGAACTAAGAGACACACTTTTGGATGGGTCTGTGAGGTTGTTCCTAGATAGATTGACTGAGAGTGGAAGATCTTCCCTTAGGAAAGGCAGCACCTTTCACAGTGGCTCAGATATAAAGAGGTCTGAGGAAAAAGTAGTGTTGCTTTTGCCTGCCTTTGTTCCTTGGTGAGAACATCTATCTGCTCTACTGCTTTGTTGACACTGGAACCCAGCTTCTTCAGACTTCCAACATAGATATGGCTCTCCAGGAATCCTCCAGGTCTTCAGTGCCAGACTGAGACTGCTGAGGTATCTAGCCTTGTGGACTGAACTTCTACTGGGTTCACAACCTCTCCAGTGTGAGACAGTCACTGCTGGACTACCCAGCCCAAACTGTGTGAGCCAATCTAATAAATGCCCTTGTAATATATAGTCATTCTATCTGTTCTGTTCCTCTAGAGAATCCTAAGTAACATAAGAATGCTTGGGTTTTGATAACAAGCCAAAAATGCTAGCATGAGTTGTGAACAATAGTAACTTATTCTTGCTCTCAAACAGTTAATTAATCCTTAAACTACAAGAACAACACTGCACCACAAAAGGGAGTATGGGGAAGAGATAACTAATACTTCTGAAAAAGTTATATGGAAACCTGATACTGTAGAAGATTCTTAAAATATACACATATATAAGAAATGAGTTCAAATGGAATTACCCTGTAACTGGGAGACACTGCTCCTACTAGACAACACAGGCTAACAAATAAAAAGCCAGGTGCTAGGAATGGGCTCCTTTTTTTGGAAGTGTTCCCACAAACCTTCAAACAATAGAGGTCATTGCCACTGTTCTCAGGTACCCTTTAAAACTTGATGGTAAGACCCTACTGCTGAAGATACAACATGCATGAGTTGTAGCACACTTTTGATAAACATGAAGAAATCAAGCTGGTACTGATCTCAATGCTTCATTTCTATTGGTTAGATTTCATAGTGTTGGAAGGTGCTATGTATGGTACTTGAAGAGAAAAGTAATCAATCTTACCCAGTTGACCTAAATAATGCCTAGCTAGCTTTACTTTCTCAGTATCTAACAAAGTCTTTGACTCCTGTAACAAGGGCCTAAGTGAGCAGCAGCTCAGGTACTGCAGAACAGTGAACAAAGAAATACCAAAGGTAGAGGACAAGAGCCACGAGCTAACAGCCCTTAGCCCTTCTAGTAACACTATGCCAAAATAACTTGTTTTTTCTAAATATCCAGACTGTTACCTATTGTGCCTGTTTTATTGTACCGTGGTTCCTTTTACCAAATACACAGCATATTTTAGCCTCTTTTTTTTTTTTTTTTTCCAAATTCAAGCACTTATTTGTATTATGGTCTAGAAAGGATTGGAAATAAGTTAAAAGTAGTATCAAGTAAGTGGTACAATCCAATGTCATAGAAATGTTGCCTAAGGATATGTACTTGACTTATGTACTTACTGAGCAGACATCAAAGAGGAAGCTTTTCAGCTATACTAGGACAGGTTGGTTTCAAAAAGCACAAGGTGGTGCAGGTCAGGATGTGGGCTACCAATGGTTTTTACATTTTTAAATAGTTAAAAAATCATCAAAAGACTATTTCCTGACACACAAAACTTACAAAAGTCATAAAGTTCCAGCACACAGTCAGGCCTATTCATTTAACCTGCCTATGACTAACTTTGGACTAAACAGTGGGGTTTGGGAACAATAGAGTCCAGGTGAATCAGAGAGTCCACAATACTACCTGACCTTTAGGAGAAAATTTTTGTCAAACCCTCTCTTAGTAAGGCCTGTGTAACTGAAGCATTATTAGTGAGGGCCTGGGCAGAAGTCAGTGAAGAAGCTGGAACAAAAAGACTTGTTAGGTCAAGATAAGATTTGGGTGTCATCCTAAAAGTAAAAGTTTAGAACCTACTGAGTTTTAATAGGAAAGTGACAATTAGATTTACATTTTGAAGGCCAGTCTGGCTGTTATGTTGGGAACTAAAGTATTAGGAGAAAAATGAGAAAGTTAATGTAGTAAGTAGTTTAAGCAGGATATGAACACAGCTTGGACTATGGTGGTAAAATAATAAAGCTAGGAAAGAATATTTCAAATGTATGGGGTGCAAAGTCTCATTCGGCCCTTTTAATGGGCATTTTTAATGATCATAATTCTCAAAACTATTATTCTAGGCCTATCTCTCCAATAGTAAAGTTTTGGAAAATTATTACCAAATAAATGCTACCAAGAGACTTTCTAAAAATGATTTATATTTTTATAACCTGAAAAAGACTTCTTAAATTTAGATTAAAAGTATTTATAGGTAATTAATATAAATTAACACAAAGAGTGAATAAACACAAATACTTCTTAGTACATTTCACATCTTCTTGTCCATGATCTGGTAAGGAGAAAAACAAAGAACATACCTGCTACATTCTAACAACGTAACTTTAAGACGGCCTTCAGTAAGTGCCCACTGCTGTATATGGATGTGTTCTTCATCTTCTTCAACTCCTTGCAAGGTTTGGTATGGAAAAAACGGCTTAAACCTGACAAAAGTAAAGATAAGTCTAAATTTCTGGAGAGTAAACCTAAGTTTAGAACATAATAATACACACTAGCTTAAAAAAGACTAAAACATTTAATATTCCATGTGCTCTACAAACCCAAAGCTGAGCACACTTCCTCATAACTGGCAGTAAAAGATGCCTTCTTTATTACCAGAAGCCCTGGCTTTGTAACAAAGTTTCACTGGGAAGCCTAGGACACATATGACATAGAAAGGGAAACCTAGAGGCAGTCAGGAGGTCCTTAAGTTTGTATGGAGAGTCTTTGGACCAGATGGATCCTACAGTACAAGATCAAAATTCAGAATTTCCTGTTTGACAGCGATCAAATAACATGATAATAATAATAGTAATATCAGTGACAGTCAACAGCAGCAAGGGCAATCACTTAAGATGTTGATTATTTGCTAGGAGATGGAAACTGACTTACATGCATTATCTTAATGCTCACACTCCAGGAGTGCTACTACTTTGCTCCCCTCTAGCTTAAAGACTGCTTAACTTTACACAGCAGTGGCCAAACCAGAAACCGAGGCAGAATTTCATCACAGCCCAAACTAGTAACATCTCAGCTAGCTATGAATTATTTCAGCACTTGTACGATTACTATTAATAACCTTGATCTTATAGAGATACCTGTGCTGAGTTATAAATTATAGGCTTTAAAGTAACTTTAATTTGAAACACAGCTCAAACTCCTCCATTAAAGCCAACGGCAAAGGAAATGAGAAAAAAACTGGGTTTGAAGCTCTGAAATTTTCAAGTCACCCTACTCATGACATTTGATTATTTAGAAAGTATTAGGGTTAAGAAAAAAAAAATCACCTGGGCATGGTGGCACACCTCTGTAATCAAGCTACTCGAGAGGTTAAGGCCTCTTAATCATTTGAACTCTTGAGACCAGCCTGGGTAACAGCGAAACCACCTTACATACATATACATAGAAAGAGAGTGGAGGGGGTCTGATTCTGAGAGTCATGTTGAGATTGAGATTCTAGGTCTGTCACTGGAGGTCCATCATTAATCTCTCCAATCTTAAGTCCTCTTAATACAAGCAATTTTCTGTCTAGGAAGTCACCTCCTGTTCCCAGAAGGCACCATGAATATTCTTGACTTCAGGTCTTTGGTTCTAACTAGACTTCTAAGGACTTGAGTATTGTTGAGCTGATTCATAAACAACTAACACTAAAAATTAAATAACACTGAAGGACATCAGTAGTCCAGGTTTATTCTGAAAGATGCTGAAAGGGTGAGGGGAGTGCTATGGGCTTCCCAGGAAACAGAAATGAAGGAAAACTGTTTTGAAGGAAGTTTAAGTAGGGATAAAGACAATGCTCATGTTTCCTGCTTCTGAAGAAGTGTGGAAAAGCAGAGTGCCCTTCAGCTTCTCCAAAATATTATACTAACTTGCTTTGAAATCATTTGATTAAGACACACAACAAATTTTTTGAAAGGAAAAAAGCTAAGAACTAAATTTGTCATATTACAATGCTGAACCTTGAAGCATACAACCCTTATCCTTTCTGACAACATAAAAACTTGTTACTTTTTAAAAAATTACAAACATCACTACATACACAACAAACTTCAAATTTAATAATCCAAGTTATTTAGCTAAATCACAGCTGCTCTAAGAATCAATTCTGCTTGTCACATATAAAGTCAAAATTCTCACAGGAGTACCAATTGAATGTTATATGCCATACAGTCCAACCTGAATTTAGTAATGCCTCCAGTGTTTTGCTAAGAATATTTAAACATTAAAATACCTTAAATTCTGAAAGTATATTCCATTTAAGAGGAATACAATACATTAATAAAATAGGATAAAGCTGTTTGTTCAGCAAGCCAGTAGACACAATCTATACAATATTTCTAAAAGCATTTGGGTTTCAAAATTTTTTAAAACCAAGCCTTTATTTTTTAAATTTGTATTTACTTTTATGTGTATGTGTGTATGGGTGCATGCAATGCCTATGAAAGCCAGGAGAGCACATCTGATCTTCCAGAACTGGAGTTTTAGTTCTTAGCTGCCATATGGGTGCTGAGTCCTCTACCACGGAGTAGCCAGTGATCTTAACCACTGAGCCATCTCTCCAGCACCAACACTAAGCCTTTCAATAATCCCCAACCCACAAGGATTCCCAACAATGAACCAGGCTGCTTATGCCTTGCTTTTATCTTCCTTTCCCACCACTTCTATCAACATGTGGTGGTAGCAAAAGAACATTAAAGGTTGCTAAAGTTTTAGCAGCATGATGGTAATGAAACCATTAGGATGGTTGCTATGGATTCTGGACCACTCTGGACCACGAACAGCCTCAAGATAAGAAATAAGAATGAGAATGGTTGGAAGCTGGAGAGATGGCTTAGCAATTAAGAGCATTGACTGCTCTTGCAGAGGAGCTGGGTTTGATTCCCAGCACCCACATGGCAGCTAACAACCATTCTAACTCCAGTTCCAGGGGATTCAACACCATCTTCTGATCTCTCTGCGGGCATTGCACGACATTGGGGCATTTACACACATGCAAGCAATACACTCATACACATAAAATAGATACATATTTTTTTCAAAAAAAGAATGAATCTGCCTTTTGCTTGCATTCATCACATATGAATTGACTATAAATTTCCCCCAAAACTTGAGCTGGGAACTGACACCACTGTGGAGTGATTTGGTTGTCTGCCCACTGGCATGAATAAACTTACTTTCCTTCACCTGACTTGGCTTCTGGTCTCTTGACTCTTGGAGGTTTCTACAACAAACTATCAACTCAAAAATTTCAGTTTTCATACTCAGGCCCTCAGAAAGCTAGCCTTCTTTAGCAAGTTACCTGTACTTCTTCCTGCTGGAGAAAACTTAAATACTAACATTAGGAAGACTGATATGGTGGGCATCATGAGGAACTCATCTGACCTGCTCCCCAGTGAAATCTGAAGAAAATGCTTTAAAAGAAAACTAAAACCAAAGTCTCTGAAATGGTACTAAAGACAATCAACAAATGAAGAAACATCTATTCAAGAATTCTGTAAAAATCAGTAGGAAGGCCAAATCTGGAATTTCAACCATGATGGCTCCCTTTCTCTGAACTGAGCGCTCAGACTCTCCTCCAGACTGCTGTAGCTCCCAAAAGGAGGGCTTTTTCTCCAGGAAGAAAAAGACTGATCAGTTTCTCACCCAGTCTCCAGCTACTCGTTATTAAGGCTAAGTTCTATACACTGCAATCAAGAGATAAGAACACTGTCCTTTCACTTAAACCTGACTGGAATGAGGGATCTAACTTGGGTATAGCACATTGATAAAACAATACTAAGGGACACTGATCTCCTAAGGCTTGGCCCATGGAGTGGTGATTCCACGGTGAGAATGCTAACCAAGAATGTATCAAATAATCCTCCACAACCTAGTACTCAGTTTCTAAAGTTGGGATGTCACCCAAAGAGAAGCCTACCAATGTTTCCATGCCCTGTGTTCAGAGCCTTTGCTCAGATATTCTGCTTAGAGGGGAAGAAAGGCACAGCAGGCTAAAACAACTACACCAAAATCTCTTCTTAAGAAAGCTAATTTTGAGTACAACAGACTATAGAAAAGTTCAAATCTAAAGTATTATCAAGAACAATGTAGATTTATGAAAGACTGGGAGGAGATTCATGGACTTAAGGATCATACACCCAACAAGGAAGAACCAGAGCACCTCTCCTAGGGCCAACCATATACCAATACTGACCCCAGAAACTAGCCCTGGAGGAAGCCCTCTTTGATTTGATTAGGCTATACAATTTGGGCTTCACAGCATTGTTCGGAACAACAGACTCAAAATCAGAAAACGAGCAATGCAAGGAATTACAGATCATACTAGAATCTAGGTAGTCACTAGAAAACAAACAATTAGGCATGTTGGTACATACAAGTCAATCTAGCACAGATGTTTAGTTGGAGGCCAGTTTGAGCTATGTAACAAGATCCAGTCTCAAAGATCACATGTGACATGAGGGTTTAAGTAGGGATGGAGGAAATCGAGATAGGGAGTGGGTAGAGGGCCAACCAAAATCAGGTATATAGGAAAATGTCATGAGAAAAAAATTTTGCCTCAAAAACAAAGCAGATAAACAAGCACTGGGGTAGGTGAGGCTAGTACCCAAGAGCTGCGATAATGTATTACCTGAAATTCTAGTTTCCACTAAAAAAAATTAGGCCACACTCAAACAAACAGAAAAATATGATGCACACAGCATGGAAAAATGTAGAAAAACAAATTTAGAGTAACCAGATACTCAATCTTACAGGAAAAAACTTCAAAACAGCCATTGCAAAGATGTTCACAGGAAAGAGGCACATGATAGACATAAAGAGACTACCATGACAAGGTCATATTAAATACTATTAATAGATTGACAAAAACAAATAAGATGGGCACAGTAGCTCACAACTTTAATCCTAGCACTCAGGAGTGGGATCTGTGAGATCAGGGCAGACTGGTCTACACAGTGAATAAATAACTACTGGAGTTGAAGAGTATAACTAAAATACAAAAAGAATCCTAAGGGCTTTCAACAGATATAACTGGTAGAGAAAGAACCAATGAATTTAAAGACAAAATAATAGAGGTTGCACAAGTCCAAGGGAGGGGGACAAAATATGAACTGAGCTTTAGAGAAATATGTGACACCAGGAAGCATACCAGCCACCATCTAACAGTTGTACCTGAAGCAGAGAGGAGGAGAAAAACTATCCCAAGAAATAAGAGAGGCAGTCATAGTCAATGATTATAAAGATAACATATTATGACTCAAATCATGTAAAAATCCAGAAGAGAGAAATCTATAAAGCACAAAGTATTTTTGTGGTTGTTTAAGACTAAGGATAATAAAAGGACTAGCAAAGAAATAGGAATGAAAACCCGTAACCTTTACCTAAGGTAAAAAATGTTCTAAAATCAACTATGTGATGGTTTCACATATATGTGAATACACCAAGAGACCACTAAATTACAAGCTTTACATAGGTAAATTGTATAAGAATATTTCAATCAAGTCCTTAAATATTTTCTCTTGTTGCTTTGACATATTAAATCTTCAACTAAAATTATCCAATTAAATAATACAACTATAAACACCATAAATGACAGTTCCATTAAGACAAATTTTAATGAGAGACAAATATTAACAAACTAAACTGCCACTAAAGCAGGTACTAACTGTGTAAAGCACTTTGCATTTATTTTCTACCTTAACCCTTAACAATCCCAAAGCAAGACATTAACACATAGTCCTTAAGGAAGTTCTTGGAACTTTTTATACTTAGCAAATACTGTAGCTAAAATTAGAACCTCTGTTAGCCTGCTAAGACGTCCATAGAGAATACCACAGTCTGGGTGGCTAAAACAGAAACACGTCTCACAATTCTGCAGGCTGAAAGTCTATGATCTGGGTGCAGGCAGGGTCTAGTTTCTGGTGAGGTCTCTCTCCTCTCTGTGCACATTCCTGGTGTCTCTTTTTTATAAGGACACTAGTTTTATTGAGTTCAGATCCCACTCATAAATTTGTAGGAACAAAGACGGGGTACAATCTAGACTGTAAATGAGTTCAAATGTAACCCCAGAACTTTGCGTGTAGGCCAGGAGGCTGGGATGATGAAGAACTTGGTTTTAAATACAATCTGAAAGCATCTGACAAGGAAGTTCCTGGTTTCACACAGATTACTTTGTTAGATCCTCACAACAGTATGATGAAGTGGGTTCAAAGCATTTCCTTATTTCACATAGACATAAAACAGATTCAGGGATAACAAAGAGTTCAACTGCACCTTTATATTTAAAAGTTACATAAAGAAATAGACCTACAAATTGAGGGCTTAAGACAAGAATGAAGAAAATCATCCAGAAAACAATAGAGCCAAGTCAAGATATCAATGGTGTCCTAAAATTCCAAAGGCAAGTATATGGCAAGCTACAGAAGGCAAACATGGCAGGTAGAAGGAACAAGAGACACCCAGAGAATCTGCTCACAGCAATTTCATAAAAGAAATAAAAAGAAATTCAAACTTGACTCAGAAACATACTGCTTTGAATGCTATAGATGTTGAGAAAGCAGACTACAGTGAGGAAACAGACTGGCAAATAAGGCCATTCTGTAAGAAACAGTATTTATATACACACAATAAAATGTGTGTGTATATCAGGCCAATAAAGGAAGCTTTAACTATGAACAGATTATAGATCATCGAATAGATCTATATCAGAATATGAATATATCAATTATATAAAAAATAAGGAAACAGTTACATCAGTGATCTAAAGCAGTGATTATAATTACGTTGGGGAAAGGCAGAAGGAAGGTATGAAAGAGTATTACTTGGCTAAATCATCTATCTTACAAGGTGGCAAAGAAAAACAAAGTTGGATCAAAAATAGCTGCATGACATTGTTCAGCAAAATAGAGGTAATATAATTAACTGTGTAGTTAACAATTGCCTGATAACATGCCATGTAAAAGGCATTTATGAACATCCTTTCCACAATAATTCTGTGAGGTAGGTACTACAGTTAATACTCACTGCATAGATGAGCAAAGGGAAATCCAGAGATTACATAATTTGCTCAAGTGTAATACACAGCTGGAAAGTGGCAGAGCCACAAAAGAAGCTATGATCTAAACAGCTACTAAAACAAAATAGAAATAGTTGCTCCTAGAAAGTGTGACTTATAAGCAGCAAAATAAGATTTAGAAAGGTAACTAGCAATTTCTATCATAATTCTGCTTAGTCTATGGCTGTGGCTCAATAATTAAAGTCTTATCTAGCATATACAAAGGTCTTGGGTTCCATTCCCAACATATAAATCAATTCTTCTGTTCTATTTGATTTCTAAATGTTATACATTAATAAAATGAAAAGAGAGAGGATCAAATGCAGGAGAGGATATGAAAGTGCTAGAGGAGACTTATTTAAAAACGTTGTTCCTTATTAAATCTGAAAAGATGCACAGCCTATATGACTCAGCAATTCTAGTCCAAGTCATATATAATAGAAATGTAAACAATGTTCATAAAAGATGTAAAAATGCTCCTTAACAACACTCAGTAACTTCCCATATCATTCCACTGAGGCACATTCACAAACTAGAGTGCTCCACAGGAAAGACTACCAGAAAATTACATCTACATGCAACCACTGGATTATCACAACATTTAATAAAGAAGTAGATGAAACAATGAATGTATATAGTATTATTCAATTTATAAAAGTCCAGAGACAGGTCACTGGTGTCAGAAATCAAAAGTCAGGAGGGTAGTTACTTTTCGGCCAAACAGGGAAGGGTAGTGACTAGTTTCTTCTTTTTAAAAATCTCTCTCCTCTCTCTTACCCTACCCCACTCCATGTCCATAGACTCATGAATGCTCATGCATGCATTTATGGGGGTGCTGCATATATACTTATGTGCCTACGGGTGGAGACCAGGGGACATCCTGGGTATCACCCTCAAGAAACCTATCCACATCCTTTGACACAGAGCCTCTTCTCTCAATGGCTTGAGGTTCACCAATTATGCCCCACTGGCTGGTCAGCAAGCCCCAGGGATTCTCCTGTCTCAGCTTCCCCAGCACTGAGATGACAAGCATGCTATTATGCCCAGCATTTTTTATGTGGGTTTTAAAGACCAAACTCAGGTCTTCATGCTGGTTTCACAGCTGTTCTCCTTGTCAAAATTCTGGACTAAATTGTCAATTACAAACTTTTCAGGCAGTTAGTTGCACTTCAATTAATGCTTAAAGGAAAAGAAATTTCTTTGACTTAAAAAAATGTGCATTACTTTAGTAAAAATTTAAAAATATACATTTAAATGTTTTCCCTAAGGAGAAGCCACAAATTCTTATACATGGATGGCAGAATCTTTGTAACATCTAGAATACTTTCTGACTCTAAGATGTCTTTTTAAGATTGTTCTGTAAAACATCCTGAATGCCAGCTGGTGACATCTCCATCACATGGCAGCAGTAAAACTGTTTGCAAACACTGGGATCTTTAGAAGGGTTTACTATAAACCCAATATAAAAATATGCTGAGGCCTAATTCTACTAGACTTCTGCCAGCCTTGTGTGGCTTGGGTGATAAATTTAATAATGTTTTTAGCACAGTAAAAGGGAAACTCTGTAACAATTCAAGTTGGTTTAAAGAAAGACACAGCCCACATAGTATAGCAGTCTACCTATATTCAGGCAAAGGCAAGTTGAAGATTTGTCAAAGAAGGAAAATATTGTGAAAAGAACACAAAATTTATGCAGTTTCAACTCTATTACCTAACAAAGCACATGATTTCAGCAGGTTTTTCTACTTCAATTTCTTGTTCAAAAGTGTATTCTTTCTGTTGTCTATGAGAGATATTTCGTGTACTGGCACTCTTTAAACTACAAGGTATCATATAAACATTCTCTGCGAAACAGAGTTCGTAAGGAGTCTATGTCACCTCTGAAGTACCTGTTAACATACTCTGAAAGTTTATAAAAGGACACATGTTCAGTCCTCTACACCCATATGAGACCTCAAGTCACAACACATATAAAATACCCCAAGGTTTTAAGAAAAAAACAATTTCTTTAAAAACAGCTTTTTTTTTCTTACTATATGATATCCAAAAATAATAGGAGCTTTATCAGTTGGCACAAATATTTAATACTAGGCAATGTCTAGGCCAACCTCCTCATTTTCTACAGGGAAGCAAGGGCCCTTGCCTACACAACTAGATATTACAACTGTTACCACAACAACTAAGCCTGTCGCATTTCTCATCCAGCTAGCATTTATATGCCAGGCCCTGTCTTAGGAACTTTGTCTGTATTATTAACCCATTTAATGCTTACAACATATGTGAGACCATTTCTTCTTTTTAATTTGTAATTGGCCAAAAGCACTGTATGTATTGATCATGTGTATCATTCAATTTGAAGAGTATCACAAAGGTAATAAAAAGACTTCCAAATACTTAGTCTACGGAACATTATACATATGATGAATTTATCAATATCCTTTAAGTAAAGATGAGAAACTAAAGAGAGCTGAGAGGCAACAGGGTCTGAACACAGAGGTGCTCTCACATTCAAGGGTTCTTTTAGAGATAAAGTTACATTTGAACTCACCAAACTGCTGATACTGCCCTTCTGGGCGGAAGCTATGGTATTCTCATTCCTAGTAGCACTGGCAAAAGCTAAGTCAGACATCTATGATAACAAAATAATGTGTCCTTCACCATTAATTTACTCTAAAGGTAGGTGTCCTAGGAGATGGGGGTGAGAATCAAGAAGACCAAAATAGAAGAAAGACTATAAATAACTCAGGTAGCTTTCATAGGGATTACTGAGACTATGATCTACATGAAGAATTATTTCATGTCAGCTTCATCTGAGGTTTTAGAGTACTCTCAGCCTTCTTCTTCAGCTTCAGCTGTCAACTTGAAACAAACCTAGAGTCATTTGGGAAGAGGGAAACTCAGGTGAAAAATTGCTGTGATAAGACTGGCTTGTAGATATGCCTGAGAGGCATTTTCTTAATTGTTAATTCATGTAGGAGGGGCTAGCCCACTGTGGGTGATGCCATCCAGGGCAGGTGAGCCTGGACTGTATTAAGAAAGTAGTTGAATAGCCTGGGAACAAGACAGTAAGCAGTGTTCCTCTGTTGTTTCTGCTTCAAGCTCCTGCTTTGGCTTCCCTAGATGATAGACTGTAATCTGTAAATGAAATAAACCCTTTCCTTCCCAAGTTGCTTTTGGTCATGGTGTTTATCACAACAACAGAAAAGGAAACTAGAACACTCACCAATCACCTATAAACTCTCTACCTAAAACATTTCATCTTCCAAGCTCCTAATTCTAAATAAAAATATTCAAGATTGTGGCTGGCCTTGTGGATATAGCTCAGTAGTAGAGTGATTACCAATCATGGGCAAGGCTCTGGGTTCCATTCTCAGTCACTGGCACGCATATGGAAGGAAGGGAGGGAAAGAAATAGGTAGGTAGATAGATAGACAGACCAATAGATTTATCAATTGATCTAACCAGAGCTGGTGATATGGCTCAGCAGGTAAAGGCACTTGTTGCCAAGCCTGATGACTTGAATTTGATCCCAGGTACCTACATAGTGGAAGGAGAGAATGGACTCCCACAATTTGTCTTTTGACCTCCATATGTGAGCCTACCCACACACATACAATAAACAAAAAATAAATGTAATTACACTGTCTTTTTTATGAAACCTAAATACTTTACAAATTTTAAGTGGTTTTAAATATCCATGAACAAAAGAATGGTATTAGAGGCTGCAGATTCCCTCCAAAGAACTCAAAGAGCTGATGAGTGAGAGGTGACTCAGTTACCTGATATCCTATACAGGAAAGAGAAACAGTATCAAATGAGACAAGGTGAAAGGGAAGAAAAGAATTCTCTCCACCTGTCTGGCAAGCCTCTCTTCCTTTAATTTCTCATTAGAATTCCCAAAGCGAGGGTCCCTTTCCATAAAAGTCGAAAATTTTCAGTTTTCACAAAGCTAAAGCAGTTGGAAAATCCAAACTCCATTCCTCTCCACCATGTCCCTCCAACCTTGAATAAGAGAATATAAAACCACCACTAAATGTATTTCTGGCACTTCTATCAATCACATTATATTTCCATCTGTATCCTTGATTCTCAAAGCTTGTTAACAATGTATAGAACTAAGTAAGCTTTGTTTTCTATAGGAGGAAACTAAAGATGAGAAGCTCAGGTATCTTGTTTGTGATTATACAGTAAACGGCACAGTCAAAATTACAGCAGGGATTGGAGAGATGGCTCAGAGCACAGGCTGTTCTTCTAGAGGACAAGGGTTCAGGTTCCAGGCATTTACATGGCAGCTACCAATAGTCCTCAATTCCAGTTCCAGGGGAATCTGTCACCCTCTTCTGACCTCCAAAGGTATTGCACAACACAGGTATACTTAGATGCAGGCAAAAGACTCATACACACAAAGATAATTTTTTAAAAATTTAAACTGTAGCAGAGCCACTCATCCTCGCTTACATCATCAACACCAAAATCAGTACTAAATAGCAACTGAAAACAATGCCTGTATCTAATATTTACCAAAGGTGACTAAGAAAGCAGGGCAACATAAGAGGGAGCGCTTTTATATACAGTGAAAATAAACATCAGGTTAAGCTAGTAGTTTTCAAACTCTTCGTTCTTGGGATCCTCAGATGATTTTTTTCTGCTACTGATAACCCAAAAGGGCTGCTGTTTATGTGGATTATATCCAGTAATGTTTCCTATCAGGAATTTAAAATGGTAACATTCATACTCATAAGAACATATAAGCTTACATTCCATCAGCTATCAGGATGATGATGTTTTAAAATTATCATTTGACTTCTGGAAAACTCCATTATAACAAATTGAATGGGAAAGGCAAATAACATTTTTTATATTATTATGAGAACATTATTAGGAGACTTGGCAGGGCTCCTTATAAAGGTCTTGAGAGCGAAAAGAGTGCTTCAACTATTCTTCAAAAACCACTGAGTTAAGACTACAACTCTTACAGGATGCATGTGTGCTGTATACATGTTCAGGAATATGTGTATGTGGAGGCCATAGGTCAATGTCCGGTAACCTTCTTTACACTTTCCACTCTATCTTTTAGGACAGGGTCTCTTACTGAACCTGGAGCTCATTGATTTAGCCAGTCTGGCTAGCCAGTTAAGTTCCAGGGATTCACCTGTCTGGGTCTTGTTCTTCTATCCGCTCACTCCCCTTGTAAGGAGATTACAGGTGCACGCTATCAAACTTCCTTTTATGTGGATGCTGGGGATACTAACTTGGGTCCTCATGCTTACACTAGACAGGCACTTTACTAAGCCATCTCTTTAACTTATGAGTTACAACATATTGTCTTACTTTAAATACACTGTTTCTCCCTACTATATTAAAAAATACTCTGAAAAAAAGGAACTGTTTTAATTTATTCCCTTTACTATTAATTACTTCTGCATTGTAGAGTACCCTTAGCAAAAGAGTACTAAACATTTATTGAATAAATTGAATTTCTCTTAAGTCTTCTTGAATAGGGGTAAGAAAAACCCAAGGCAAAATTACCACTTCCCTACTGTGGTAAAGACCCAAATGATAAAGTATAAACATGGAAGTCTGGTTAGGATGTACCAGACAGATAAATTACATTCCAGACAGAAGTACAGAAAGATCTGACCAAGAGAGAGGAGAAAAAAATTAAGTCTTTAAGGTTATAACTGTCCAGCTTTTTCCTGAGTTCTCATCTCAAGTAAGAGCAAAATATTTTCTGAAATAAAATTGATTTTAGTATTACCTATATCTGTTTACAATAATTGCCTCATTCAAGCTGGAACTTATTAAATGACAATACTTGTACAATAAGCAATTTTTGTCTATTAGAAATGTGCATCAAACCTATACCAAGATTCAACCTACACAAGTAACAGGGAATCTAGGGGCTAAATAATATATTTGCATAATTATTTTTCTCTCTAAACTTTAAAAACTAGATTTTTATTTCATTCAGTATCAAAAATAATAAACCAAGAAATCAATAGTAATTACAGAAATTGAGCTGAAATTCCTTATCTTCTAATCCTACTGTTTCAGGCCCAGAAGCTGAGTCACTTTCAAAAGAAACCTTAAGAGCACAAATATTTCCTAAGTTCCAACAATTATTACCCCAGAGTCTAGTTCAATAAATTCTCAATGACCTCTATGATTCTCAGAATTGAATCCAAATCCTAACCCTAAAGTTACTAAAAAGTCTAAATTTTGATTAATTTATTCAGATATTTTCAGCAGTCTGATATTTTAAGTGTAATGTAATTTTAATCAATTTCCTAAAATGCAGAATATAATGTAGATATATTGTATTTATGGACTTTACTAAAAATTAAGATAATCAAAATTTTTCTCTTTATGTTAACCTTACTCATCTCAAAATATCTAAACTAAATTTTAGCTTGTACTACTTACCACACCAACATTAGTAAACAAAGGGACAGGTTTTACTACAAATATTTAGTTAATTCTTCCCATATAAAGAGTATCATTTTATTCTGCTTACAAACCACAGTTGAACACTGAGAACTAAAAACCTTTCCAAATATTAAACACATTAGGTATCATCTGTGCTAATTTTTATAGAAAATTATATACTCAATAACAGTGAGAAGAAAATAAGATTTTCAGTGCCTTCTAAAAATGGTTCTCATATACTTAGCTAGAACTGTCAGAATGTCTTAGTCTAGCCACAAATTACAGAAAACGAAAATGCCTAATTATTTACTATGTTACCAAAAGACCAAGGCAGCCAGACTGTATGGAGTCAGCAATCATAACCATCCTAAACACTGAATGTTTGTGTACCTAGTAGATGTGAAAAGATGTATTATGTAAAGGGATGGTCAGATGGCTCAGTGGGCAAAGTACTTGCCATGCAAGAATAAGGATTCCCAGCACCCACAAGTCTATAATCTCAGTACTCCTATGGCCAGATAGAGGTAGAGACAGAAGCCCTGGAAGCTCACAGCTTGGCAAATGCAGCAGTAAAGAGATGCTGTCTCAAAACAAGGTTGAAGATGAGGACAGGGACCAGAGGTTATCCCCTATCTCCACATGCATGTGTCTGCACTCACACACATGAGCAGATGCACACACGTACAGATTAAAAAAAAAACTATTATGTGAAACAGATAAAACATTAGCACACAACACAAACACCAGAGCACAATTTGGTAGATACTTCTAAATCTGCCTGCCATAGCTGTCTAAGAACAGAACACAAGTCAGTTTTCAAGATACAGATTCTAGGTCTCTAATACTGCAAACACACAACATTCATATTCATATTCATTCTCATATTCATATCCCCCTCCAGCTACTAAACATAAATGATTAGCTATTACTGCTACCATGGCCTAGGATCACTATGTAGCCGAGGATGACCTCATGATTCTCCTGCCTCCATTTCCTAAGTGCAGGGATTACAAATCTATGCCACTGTACTATCACTAGAAAAGGTTTTACAGCAATAAACTGCAGTCAGGTATAACTGTAGTCTGTACAGTTAGGCTACAGAGTTGATCTTAGGAGAAACACCATTTCTTAACATTCTTAGATCACAAATACCTGTTTAACTGGTACAATCACCCAAGTAAACACAGTAAGTACTTAATACAAAAGGATAAAGTCCACTGGCTTATTTACTATAGTTAACTACAGCATTTTTAAGCACACAGCAATAAGAACTAATATGCTGGGGAATAAAAAAGTTTTCTAGCTCTTTTATTAAAGTCAAACAAATCAGAGCCCAACTATTTCAGCATCCCACCCACTGTAACAATCAGCTCCATTCTTCTACAATACATGAAGAATTCATAGGCACAAATGCCCAATGTGTTGACTACAGAATAAAGGAAATGTGCTCTAAAACATTCTGCTGATTTCATAAAAAGTGGCAATTATGCACTAGTCTAAGAAACCATGTTTTATTGTTATTCTGTATCAGTTCAGGGAAAGAATAATCTACAGTTAACACTGGATGTGAAATTAAAAGCCAAAGCTGTTGAAATATCAGAGAAGGCTGCAAACATACTTGTACATGGTCTTTAATTTATGTGTGGAGGAGGGGGCAGTACCTATATGTGGCCAGGGCAGACTCTGAAGTCCTTACAGTGACCTCTCAGAGATCTCAACCAGTAGAATAGCACGCTTATATGTATGGAAGGGGCAGAAGGCACACCACTCTCTAGTGATTTTTACAAAGGCATTTGCTTATATATCATCAGTCTGTGTTCACAATGACAATCTTTAACCAATAAGAAAGAAACAGGGTTGGGGAGGTTACTGAGTTCATAAGTGCTTACTGTGTAAGGTAGGAAATGAGTTCAATGCCCTAGAATTCACATTTTAAAAAGTCAGATGCCTGTAATCCCAGTGCCAGTGGAGGCAGAGACAGGAGGATCCCTGGGGTTTGCTGGCCAGCCAGTCTAGCTGAATCTGCAAACTCCAGGTTCAGTGAAAAGATCCTGAATCCAAAAATAAGGTGATGAGCAACAAAATCAGATACCCAACAGGAACACATTCACACACACACACACACACACACACACACACACACACACACACAGAACTATTAAAAAAAGGAGGGCAAAAAGTAAACACTTCATACATTCTGTTTAAGAAATCGAAACTTCCGGTGTTCTTGAGACAGATTAAACTCAAAACCCCATCATTTCAATTATATGGCTGAGTTTGTGCTATGAAAATTTATAACTGTAAAGTTGGGATTTTGGCAATTTCTATACAAACACATTAGACATCCATATACATATTATATACTTCAATAAGTATATGCAGACAAAAAAAATCTGTATTTAAAGGGTTAGTTTACCTTTTGATATAACATATAAAAGTGACCTAATATGCAATGGAGTAAGCTTTTGACTTTCTTTAGGAAAAACTTCCAGAAAAGGGGATGCAAAGGCCCTGTGATGGAAGCATAATTGGAGTCCAAGACCAGCCATAAGGCATGAATGGACTGAGAGGGAAAAGGATGGAAGAGTCAAAAAGAATGATCAAGAGTAAAGAGCAAATGAGTTGTGCTCACACATACCACCTGGAGGGACATCGAAGTTACTGACAAATACACCTGCAGGATCACATTTACACTGCCATTCTGTTACTAAGGACATGAATGGAGGGAGCAACAAAGGAGGAGGGAGGAAGGGGAAGAATTTACTAGTGTGTAATAGGCTTGGGTATGTATGTTTAATCAGCTAGGTATATACCTCCAACACAACGCTGGGTATAGTAGAGATTTTTAACTACAAGTATTCTAACTACTCAATACAATTTAATATCTATTAAAAAAAAAACTAGCAAAATGCTGTTAAAAACTTCAGCATCTACCCAATGAGATAGTAGAAGGAAACTGTGGTATCATCACTTACATTACTGACCCAGGAAAAGCTTAGGGTTCTACTGAGCAGTGCAATATCTGCACCTGTTAAAACAAAGCAAGTATATTCAGAAAACCCAAGATACACTGAGAGCAGAAAAGCAAGAGGCTAACAACTGGAGTACTGAGTATGATTCTATTTTTGTAAATTAGTAACATATTTTATATTGAGGAAGTTTCCATATTTAAGAACATTTTTAAGGAAGTATATTTTCACTTTGATATTATATATTTTCAAAATGTCTGAATTTTTTTAAATGAGCTTATCATTCGTTTCAAAAGGAAAGAAATTTGATGTTTCATCTAAAAAATATCTGATACATCTCTAGCAAAATGTCTGATAGATATCAGGTAATCAACAAATATGTAGTTGATTAGTTATAAAATATACATACAGTCAACAACTATCACATATGGTTTATTATCTACCAGCTAGTATCTCCATTTTATAGATAATTAAGTTGAAACTAAGAAGAATAAAGTTTTTTATTTAAGTCATCTAGCTGGGAAGAGGGCTGAAACTTGGACTCAGAGTCATAATACTCTAAAGCTTACCTACTGGAAGAAACAAACTAAGTACTTCTCTACAGCTTCAATCCAGAAGAAATAATCCCACAGTGCTGGCATTCTCCCCTTATCATTTGTAGATCTACTCATCTGAAGGCAGGTAACACTGACACCTCCAGTTTTGTTTGGTTTTCTTCCCCTAGTAAACTACATTAAGTATTCAGTTTTTTCCAATATTAGCAATTAGGTAAGAGATTTTGAAACTGTTGTGTAAAATGTCTGCTAATGACCAGGTAGCTGACTTTACGACTTCCCAATGAACTATGATGTGTTCTGATGCTATGCCAAACAAGTATCGGCAAGTTTCATAAAGCTGAGGTAGGAAAAAAGTTATTTAATAACATCTGCTTCCTGGAGACACAGTTCTGAGAAAATGGAGAATGTGATGGGAAAAAACTAGTAAGCATTTTTAAAAAATACTTTATTATTATTTTTATTCTGTGTATGAGTGTACTACCTACATGTATGTAAGTGCACCCATGTTGTGCAATGCCCATGGAGGTCAGAAGCTGTCAGATTCCCCTGGTACTGGAGTTATGGACAATTGTTAGCTGCCACGTGGGTACTGGGAACGAAACCCAGGTCTTCTGTAAGAGCAGCCAGTGCTCTTAACCCCTGAGCCATTTCTCCAGCCCCCTAGCATCATAAGGTATTCAAGGTTATTCCAAAAATAAAAGCAAACAAAAACCCAAAGGCTGTTAGTTGAGAAGCACTACCAAAACACAGACAGACACACACACACAAACACTCCTTTTTTGGAAAGCATTTAGGTTTTATGTTTTTATGGGTAAAGAACAGGGACTAGAAACTTTTCCTGTAAAAAGTCAGGCAGTTAATATTTTAGGGTTTGCAGTTGCAGATAGTTTGTTTCATCTTCTTTTTAAACTAAAATTTAAAATATATGAATCAATTCAGTCTTATACGTGGGAAAGCATTTAGCTTGCACAGACCTGTAATTCAGAGCAGTAACTGTCAAAGATTAGATAGAAACACAGGACTTTAGGATCCCAGGATTTTTACTATTACTATTAGTTTAATAGGACTCTGTGAAAGTCACTAATCCTCTCTAAGCTCAAGTTTCTACACCTGTAAAAAGGAGATACCTACCTCTCTCACTTAGGACACAGCAAGTGTGCATCTACCTACAGAGTGCCTGGCATATATTTATTAAAGAATTTATTTGATGGCCCAGCTCACCTAATAGACTGTTAGTAATATTTACACAGCAGCATCAAATGTTTGAACAAATAGTTCCTCCAATCCAATCTACTTTTAATGATCTGGTTTTGGTCATTTCCAGGAATAAATTAGCTTTCCCAGATAGTCAATATACCTGTGCACTATTGATTAAAGCTAAACTTCCTCCTCATAGTCTTTTGCCCTCAGATTTCTAAAGCAGATTTATCAATACATTATTTTCCATGCAAAGTGCCTATAATGACTAATTCACTATAACTAATAGGATCATCAGGAAATCCAATGTGCTACAAGTAAAATCATCTTCAAACTAGAGTACACTCGCTGGTGCTAAGGAGCCTAAGGTCAAAATCTTCTCCTGATCTACAGGGTATATATTCCACTACTCCAGTGGGCAGATTAAACTGAGGTCAGTGCTGAACCTTATACTCAATGTCTTTCCCTAGACATACTATATATAACAAAATAATCACCAGATTACTTCAACAGAAATATTGATCTTTCCTCCTCTTGTTTCTCACAAACTGAAGATCTTAAATACATCCAAATGCCACTACCATGAACTTCCATTATTATCTGTTTGTCCTAGAGAAATTGCACAGCATGAGAACATGAACATCTTCTAAGGATTTTTATCATTCATATATCCACCACAATGCTAGGAATGGTAGTCTATGGTCTGCCCACTGAAAATAAATAACTGGTTTTAAACCCTTGATGATTCATCTCTGAGAAAATGATCTTGAAATTCCATTTACAAAGAAACATGAAAACAGACTTCCTCTGAGCTGTAATAGAAAAATGCACAATGGATGAACAATTAGCCATTGCATTACATCATTACTTGAAGGCAACCAAAATAATCACTAATGCTACCATTTCTAGCATCTCACAGTATCAAAGGTTAGTTATGTTTCCTATTAATATTAGCAGGTAAACAATACTATAATCACAAAAAAATTTTGTAGACACTTTAATGTAAAGATGTCTTTTAAAAGTTATATATTGAAAAGTATGAAAAGATTAAGTACAGTACACTTCACAAATGGTTTTGACAACTTCCTGTGAATTTACACTGAAAGTTTCTGAGAGGGTGTGGATTACTTAAAACCATCTTTACCTCAAATAATCAATAAAATTATTTTTAAAAAATTATGATTGGCATTAAGAATAAATGGTATTCTTCCTTTCAGAAGACCAAGAAATAAATTAGCATAGACTACATTACAGGGTCTGAGGCATTACAGACAATCCTAATTTAGTTCTTGGAAATCAATGGTGTCTAGTTTAATACAAAGAAGTTACAGCCCTGTCCTGCAACCTTAGTGAGAAGACAGTGTTATTCCTTGCTCTCCAGTTACTGAGGATATCTGAAAAATTCTCACAAGTATATTTCAGAATGTTTTTAGGAGTAACTGGACAGAATGAAATAATCAGTTCTGACAAAAAAGAGTCATGCTCAGAAAATACTCCATAAGCCTACTAACATTTTCCTCAAATGTGCTCCATATTTATTAAACTCAACTACAGTGGCAATTAAGTAAATGTGTCCACTCTTGTAGATGGAAAAGTAATTGCTTAATTAGTGATCAAACCCACTAAAGCAAAATACCTTCCAAATTCAAGCAAAAGGCAGCCAGTATCTATTTACTATTACTACATGACAAGAGGTTTTATGTTTAATTTGTGGCAGAATGACTTTCTAAAACTTTCAACATTATATAAACTCTTTCAAATACAACTGTTCAGTGGCAGGTCTTCAAAGATACGAAGTTTAAAGAAGGTAAAACACTTGCCCTCCATCAAGTCTCCTCATTGACGCCCTCCATGATAGGTCTCAAATGCACATGACTGTAGGCCAAGCAGGTACAAGCTCAGATAGGGCAGGTGAATAGGGATGGTGAACTACAGGAAAAAACTCACCCTCAAATTCCTATTACAGTTCTTTTGTTACTCCTGCTAGGAGAAATGCAGGTCAGGGGCTCCAATATACTACCTTTTTTTTTTTTTTGTCCCTAAGAGAAACCATAAATTGAAATCATGAAAAAGTTTCCACTTTTTAATGTTGACCTTAACAGTACAGGTCAAATAAAAAGTACCCGCAAACTGAATTGACCTTCCCATGTACAACCAATGCTGGCTACAGGGCACACATACTCTAGGAGTAGATGCAAGGATAAGAATCTCAAACACAGAGCAGGGCGTGGTGGCTCAAGTCATTAATCCCAGCCACGGCAGGCAGATGGATCTCTGTGCCTCTGTGTGATCCAAGTCAGGTTAGTCTACATAGCAAGTTCGAGATGATCTGGGGCTACATGAAGACCCTGATCCAAAAAAAGAGACTCTCAAATGAACATGAATATTGCACACCCCACTTCTCAGGACTATTCTTCAGACATTATAGTAAGGAGGGGACTCTCCAGTACCAAAGAACATCATTGGTAATCTTAAAGAATTCAGAGGTTAAAATTTTAACACTATATCTACTTCAATACACTATTTTAAAGAACAAGTTTCAAGGAAAAATATTAAAATGTCAACAAGGTGGCTGAATCAAGAAATTACTCCTAACTTTAATCCATTACTGAACATATTTTCTGGATATTACAATTCATTTTTAAAAACTTAATGTCTGACAAACTTAGTGCTGGGAACCAAGTGACCTCTGTCTTGCCTTTCTGCAAATGTAACATCTTGTGACTCAGTGCAAAACATCCTGACACTTGTTGACACCAATTGTGTTAACCTGAAGTCTCTTAAGTGCCTTTTAGAGTTTCTTATTGTCTAAACAGACAAGTTCCCCCACCTGTAGCCTCCCTTGGCTACACATGCCCTTCACTCCTGGATCTTCCAGTGATTTGTCTCTTAGCAACCCTAGTCCACCATGCCCCACCTAGCTCCTTGCAGCAACAGTATATAAGAGCTCTGTAAGAAATAAAGATTTGCCAGTTTGATCAGAAAATGCTGTCTTGCTGGCCCTCCAAGTTCCCTTTGTTCCCGGTTCATTCCAGGTTTCTGAGGACTTGTGCTCTGTTGATGCCCTGCGGGCCGGGGCAACTTAGTGCATTAGTTGGGTAAAACTAAGCATTCATCAGCTGGGTCCTTAGGAGGTTGGAAAACCTCTAAGTGAAACACTTGGGACCAGGCCACTTCAACTCAGCAATATGAAAAGGGCCAATAAAAAGAGGTGACAATGTTCACTGACAAGATATTTCTGTTATATAATGACTAAAGTCCCAAGAACCCTAAGACTCAGTCTAATTTTCTATTTTAGCTCTCACTAAGAAACTTAGGAGGCTAAAATGGATAAACACAATCTGCTGGATTCAAAAAGAAATGCTATGCAGAACAGCACCCAAAGATCTAGCCTTGAAAAGACCCTCTCAAAGTTTCCATCTTAAGTGGGAATGAAGTTATAGAACCACATTCTACTCAGAGTTCTACGTTAATCTGGCAAAATAGTCAAAATGTTATTTGGACACTACCGGGGCTGAAGCTCAGTGTCAGAATACATTCATAGCATGCACCGGGTCCCGGGTCCCAGCACTATGGGTGGTGGTGTTAATAAGTACTATCAAGAGCAAAATTTTTGAGTGTCCAAAGGCAAACTCCCATTTGCTCTGCTCCAAGAGCTACATATTTTTTTACAGTGCTAATAATCAAGAAATTAAATACAGTCATTTTGTTACTTATGGGTCTGTACTTCTGGATTTGGAGATAAAGGCTTGGGCTGTATAAAATAATATTGTGAATATGTTTTGAATTCTAAAAAGCAAAAGAAAGTTTTTCATGTATTTTTTTCCTCACTTAATTGAAACGATTTACATGTTTCTGCCAACAAGTAAGCAAAATTTAAACCAATGAGCGTTTATTGGTGAATAGTTTCCATTACAAGAAATAAAATGAATGAACCAGTGAAGTAGAAATAAATTCTTTAAAGTTACAAAAACTTTGAAAGGCAGCCTCACTTTACCAGACGTGGGTTTCACCACTTGTGTGACATCTGTGTGATTTTAAGGAAGTTATTTAACTACTCTGAGCTCCATTCCTTCCTCAATAAAACAGGACGAACATTAGCTATTTTCTGATTGTGAGAATCACGCTACATCTTAGATGAGTTGTGATTCATTTCTTTTCTAAAGCTACAATGAGCCCACCATCACCAGTTTCAAACATTTCTGGTGAAGTGGCTTACACAGAAAAGAGAAGGCAGCACTTCCTGAGCTGGTCTTTTTCATCCGCACACTTCTATTTTCCTTTCACTGGCTAAAGAAAGACAGCTTCTGAGGAACATCAACCCTCCATCAATCCCACCCCAGTTTAAAGCTCAACTTTAATTCTCACTAGACTCTAAACTCTGAAGTGGGGGCAGTCTATTTCCAGTCAGCAAGGAAGCTCAAGCACCAAGAACAATGACATGGATACAGCAGATGCCTAAAAACTATCTGCAGATTGAGTGATGCACTGTACTCAGAAGTTAATGGCAGAGATGTGGACATTCTGGGGGGCAATCATTTAATGTTTAAGGCTTAGAAAGTTAAAATAACACAACTAAACTTAAGCTGTGTTTTTTAAAATTTATGTGTATCAGTGTTTTGCCTACATATATGTTAAGTGTCATGCAATGCCCACGGAGGCCAGAAAAGGGTGTTGAACTCCTTGGAACTGAAGTTACAGATGACTATCAGCTGCCATGTGGGTGCTGGGAACTAAACCAGGGTCTTCTCCAAGAGCAGTCAGTGTTCTTAACCACTGAGCCATCTCTCCTGGCCCAAACTTTTGCGAAGGTCTCACTATAGACCTATGCAGTCCCAGCTGGTCTGGAACTTACTATGTAGACCATCCCAGGAGGGTTTACTGTCTCATAGAGATCTACCTGCCTCTGCCTCCAGAGTGCTAGGAAAGACATGGGCCACCAGGAATAGCAAGGCTGTGCTTAAACAAAAATCTCTTCAGATATAATAAAAGAAAGCCAATTCTGCCACACTTTACATGATGATGTTGTTCAATAACAGATGACAAAGTTTCTTGAAAGCAATAGTCTTACTAGCTCCATCACTCATCTAATTTATTTCAGATTTAACTGAATTCCAAGTCTATATTTTAAAAAACAAAACCTCACAATGATGTGCACCTCACTGCCCCAGCTATGCTGCAAATCCCTGCCCTCCAAACAAGAACCCAGTCAAGTTGCAATCCCTGAAAACTACCCACAAAACATGAAAATTGAAGTGATAAATTATCAGAATCTCTACCTTTGGCTTTATTAGCAACACAGTGCTATAAACATCTCACAGTTACAAACATCTCTCTGCTTAAAAACTCAAACTCATTATAATGTTGTCCCTCGCACTCCACAGCTTAAAAGTGGGTTTCCTAAACCATGCTCTACTTCACAGCACTAAAGTCCTCACAGTGAAGGAGCAGTTCACCATCCTTTGCACTTGTGCACTGTACGATAGTTTCCTTGCCACCCACATCCAAGGTCCCTTCCAAATCCACACTATTTCTGGATTATGTGGCTTGAGACTGGCCGGAAGCTAGTAGTAATGAGGCCACTCAACTTCCACTAAAGGGTAGCAATAACACAGCTGATACAAGAGCTTAAAGAATTTGAGAGCAAAGAGGAAAATAGAAAATGCTCAAGCACTTTAGTGAACACAAAATTAATGGAGGCTAGAGAGAGAAGCTACCAAGTCAGCTGTCTGAAAAGAAGCGGCTATGCAGCCGCTTTCTACTGCAACAAGCCTTCCCAGACGCACCGGTGGGCTTCTAGCTCTACACAATTTTCATTTCCCCTTACACTCTCAGGCCAGTAAGAAAAAACACGCAGGAACTACTCAAAACATTAAACTAGGCCCTAGGTTGCCAAACTTAGAATCCCTAGGTACCACTCAAACACTTCCTGCAGGTGGCTGGGAGCTCAGGGTCTGGGAACTCACAGGCCTTGGAGGGAGGAGACAACAAGAGGGCACAGTCTGGGTCTCCCAGAAGCACTCTCTCTACCGGCAGGTGACAGTAACTGGAAGTTCAGAGCAGCACACTGCTGCCACATCACCTGGGCAGCACTAACCAGCTGCCAAAGCAGCAATGCACTAGTGGCCCGCCGCGGCCAGCCCTGGGCTCTGATCACACCCTTCCACAAACAACTAACTTCTCAACGTGGTCCAGGAGATGTTGCAAAGGCGGGTGACCCTAGCTGCTGCCTCCCGGGTGCAGCACCCACGCACGCACGCACGCACGCACACACAAGAAAGCATCTCCTCAGTCCCAGGGGCGACTCCTGGGGACGAAGGGCGCTTGCCCGCGAGCAGATGGGAAGGTTTCCAAGATCAAGGATGCCCACAGGCAGCACGGAAAGTGCCCACGCCTCGCCTTGCGGTACCTGGGGATCGGCCCTCACCGCCCCCTCCCCGGCGCTCCCTCCGCACCTGATCTTGTAGCTGGGCAGCGTGTGCTTGCGCTTGATGATCTTCTTGAGCTGGTTGACGATGATGGAGGTGAGCTGCGGCATCGGCCGGCCCTCGAACTGCGAGCGCACCTCGAAGTCGATCAGCGGGTCCTCCACGAACGCGAAGAACCAGTGGGTGAAGGGCACGCGGGTGAGGACGAAGCGGAGCCGGCCCACCACCCGCGACAGCTTGACGAACAGGTAGGCGGACTTGCCGAACACCAGGTCCACGTCAATGGCCAGGTGGAAGCCGCCGTGGTACTCCACCTCCGCCTCGAAGGCCAGCTCCTCGGGGCAGGCGGCGGGGAGCGCGTCCGCGTCCGCGCCGTCGGGCTCCCCGCCGGCCGAGGCGGCCACGGGCCGCACCAGGCGGACGGTCTTGATGAAGGGCACCGTGTCGCCCAGGAACACGTCCCGCAGGCTCAGCCCCTCTAGCAGGCGGCCGGCCGTCTTGGTCTGCAGCAGCTCCTCGAACTCCACCTTGATCTTCTTGGTGACCCAGCGGCGCGCGAGCGCCGTGTCCCGCAGCTCCCGGAACAGGAACAGGATGGTGGCGTTGAGGAAGTAGCAGGTCTCCCGCGTCGGCGGGGCCGGGCCGTCCGAGGTCGCGGTGGCGGCGGCGCCAGTCTCGGAGCAGCCGGCCGCGGGCTCCTCGCTGCCGCCGCCATAGAGGTACTCCCGCAGGGCCAGGCCCGGCACCGGCCGCAGGTAGCGGAAGCCGTCGGCCGCGCGCGCCGCCTCGTCGGCCCGCGGCTCGGGGGGTCTGCGGTAGAGCAGCAGGAACTGGGTGAGCAGCGTGAGGAACGAGCCCAGCACGGCCGACGCCAGGATCATGAGCAGCAGCCCCATGCCGCCGCCCGCGCGCCCGCAGCGCCGCTGTCCTCACGCCGTCGCCCCCGCCGCCTCCATCTTGAGGACATGGGTCGGGGCTTCAGCGGCTCCCTCGGCCTGTCAGGAGCCTCCCGGCCCCGCCGCGCTACTGCTCGGCCGCCGCGGCTCGCGCCTCCTCAGACACCTCCCCCCCACCCCCCTCCCCGGGGCGGCCCGAGCGCCGGCGACCTGCGGCGGGGCCGAGGGCGGGAACGGACCCCCCCACCCCCGGAGGCCTGCGCTCATTGGGCGAGCGTCGAGTGACGTCAGGGCGGGCGCGCTCCCGGCGGCGGGCGTGCGGGTGCGCGCGCAGCCGGGTCCTCCCTGGCAGCTGGGGCGCCCTTCCAACCCCGCCCCCCACGTCCGCATTCCATCCCCGGCGGCGCCGTGGCGGTTCGCGCGACTGTCACTCGGCGATCCTGCGAGTCCGGAATCGGGCGGGCGGGGCCTGGCGCGTCGTCCGTTATCTCCTGTACCCATGCCCCGCGCTGGCCGACGGCCCTGCGTGGTTCCCTCTGCAGCGACCGTGCTTCCCGCAGTGTGTCTCTTCCACTTTGCCCCGCCCCCTTCCCCTTCGAGAGCCAGGCTGGCGGCGGCGGCGGCTGTCCCTGCAGGGCAGCGCCGCAGAAAACCTGAGCCCAGTGGGTGGGACACGGCCCCAGCCGGCCTTGAAGACGGCTAAGCTTCAGAGACTGCCAGGCGTAAGACAGCAGACGCTCTGCAGAGGGTGGGCCCTGCGAAGGAGGGACCGGGGCGAACCGCCAGAAGATATGGGCTAACTTTCCCACCCTCTGGGGGCCGCTCACTGTTTAAATGAGAAGGAGGAGGGGGAGGAGGAGATGATGAATTTGCCAGCAGATTGGAAGATGCCTTAGTGACTCACTTCAAACTGTTCACCCCTCGCTGTGGGTATTACTGAGGCCATCCCTGAGAGGCAGTTACTTTTAGCATCCACCCATTTCACAGGTGACAACACTAATACCGTCCAAAGTTGCTTAGGGCCACGTACTGGAGCCTGGTTTATCTAACCCAGAGCTCTAAACTCTTGGCTTCTTTTCGGTACGATGACAGGAGAATGCTGGAGTTGTAAGAGAGCTAGCTGATCAGTCCTCCAGAAGGGAGATCTGGAGATCGACTACAGAGATTTTGCACAGGCAGCACCTGGACCAAACCCATAGAGTTGTAAACCTTGTTCCCTGGCAACAATATTGCCCCTCGTGTCTTCGGACTACTTAAGTATTACATCATAAATGCTTGCATCCCTCCACTTGAACACAGTCTTGTCCTGTGCAAAATAGATATTACAGATTCTGGCTGGTCCTAGGACAAACGTGCAAGGATCCTCTCTAGCCCTTGAAAATCATCAAGCCAAGAATTGTCTTGATTAGGTGATTCTAGAACGAAATCAGAGTTCTGACTCAGCTGGGGTAGGTACAGAACTTTAGAACCCACCTGAACTTACTTATGACCAGGTCTGAGTCCAGAATGGCTTTTTCAGTGGGAAGACCCATGCTAAGTTTCTGCTGAGCAACCTGGCTGGCATATCTGGAAGCTGTGTTCATGGTCATGCTGTGCTTTCTCAGCCCTATTATATATTGTTCCAACTCAACTGGGAACTGTAGACTCTCTTTCACCAGCTATGTTAATTTTTAAGTTACGCACCCCTGTAGTAAACATTACAGGAGGGTGAGGGGTCCCTTGAGGGTGAAGGAAGAGTTCTTCACATTAGTGAGACATTAAAACCTCCAGCTAAAGCTGGAGAGATGGCTCTATGGGTAAAGTGCTGGTGTGCAAACATGAAGACCTGAGTTCAGATCCTCCACTCTATATATAAAGCCAGGTGTGGCAGCTGGAGCCTGTAATCCCAGCACTGGGGACACAGGAGAATCCCTGGGGCTTGTTGGCCAGTTTGCCTAGCCAAAGTGATGAGCTCCAAGTTCAGTGTCTCAAACAAGGTGGCCAGTGATTGAGAAAGACCTCTAATTTCAACTTCTAGCCTCTATCACTTACACACATACTTGTGCATATACACACACTCCTATACCTGCACACACACACACAAACCCAAATTCCAACTGAGCTGACTCATCATGGCTCTTAAATTATCCTTTACCCAGCACCCTCTCCCACTAGGAAACTTGGGAGACATTTCAGATTCAAACCATAACACCCATGTTATTGTTATTAGTGCTCAGTAGATGCTTGCCTTTTTGTTTTGAAGACTGTGATGTCTTTAGGAGGTGGATCTGGCTGGTGGAAGTAGGTCATTAGGAGCAGGTCTTTGAAGTTTATTCGCACCCCTGCTTTCTATCTGCTGTCATATACATAAGCCACTGTTACACACACCCTTTGCCAGGGAATAGTCCCCTCTTTGCTTTGTCAGCCATGCTCTCCCCGTCATGATGGACTGTGACTCTCTGAGAAAGTGACCAAAACCTTTCCTTCTGCATCTGTTATTTTGCCACAATGGCCATAAAAGTAACTGATACAAGAGAAGAAAAATGTCAGGCATGGTGTAAACACTTCATTATTTTAAAATATTTATTTTTAAAAAAATGTTTTGAAAAACTTGGGAGGTGGCTCAGTGCCACACAAGCATGAGGACAGGAGTTTGGATTCCTAGCACCCACACAAATGCTGGGACAGGCGAGACTGGCTGCCTGTAATCTCGGCTCCTTGGGAGATAGAGGCAGGGCAAAGTGCCTAGCTAGACTAGTTGAATTGGTGAGTGCTGGATCAAGTGAAAGATCCTGCTTCAATACATAAGGTGGACATCACTAGAGGAAGACCACTGACATCAGCCTTTGGCAAATGCACATATTCATGTGTGTCCATACACATATGTACATGCAAACACACACATGCACACCACACACAATATTTTTATAAAGACAAATGTATTTTGTAAAGTCTTTTATATTTTTATTTTATGTGTATGAGTGTTTTGCAGTGTGTATTAAGTGTACTCGTGCATGCAAAGACCACAGAGGCCAGAAGAGGACTTATTAGGAGTAGTGAGAAGCAGGAGGTGGGCCTTGAGTGAAGGAAATGGATCAGTATAGGCCTGTCATTTGGGAGGTGCTGTACCCTAGCCTGACCTCTTCCTGCATTCTTCCTCTGCTTCCTGGCTGTCAGGATATGAGCTACCTTTGTTCTGCCACACTTTCCTAGCCATGATGAGCTGGCACCTCTGAAATCACAGGCTAAAATTAATCATTCCCCCTTTAAGTTGTTATCAGATATTTGTCACAACCATGAGAGAATTAATACAGTGGCAAAATTGAGGTCAAAGGGAGGCTGGAGAGATGGCTCGGTGGTTTAAGAGCACCGGTTGCTCTTGCAGAGGACCTGCGTTTGGTTCCTAGAACCTACATGGCAGCTCTCAACCATCAGTAACTCGGTTCCAGGGGATCTGATTCCCTCTCTGGCCTCTGCAGGTTTGCATGCGCCAGTGGTGCACTTACGTACACACATGAGAACACTCATAAGAATTCAAAAATTGAGGGCAAAGCATAGAGACGCTTAGACGATTTGCTAACAGATGATGCATCCAATCCAATCATTTTTGTGAACTGTAAAGATAGAAATCCAATGACCTTTGAGCATCCACCATGTGCCAGGCTCAGGGACACCCAAAGATCAGAAAAGAATCTGCGCTCAGGGCAGTCGGGCCAGGAGGCAGCAGGCACACACCTATATAATTCTGAGGATGAGATAGAATGCGAGCAGCAGCACATTCGAGATATTGTAGGAGCAGAGCCTTCAGGTTCAGAGGCAGAGAACAGAAATTGCCTGGGGCTACTGCACTGCCCTGCTGGTACTGGAATAACTCCAGGAACTCAGTGGCAAGGTGTTCCTTTGGGTCTTGCACAGAAACCCAGATGAGAGGATTGTTTCTCCCTCATTTCCTTTCTCCTTGCCCCAACCCTGTCTCATGTCTCCACACCTGTCTGCACTTAATACCTATTCCTCCTTTGACTTCTGGCAAGGAGCTGGTAAGGCACCAGCTCTGCTCCCAAGCCTAGAGGGTCCTAAAAACTGGTCCTCAAGGTATCCCTCTAGCTCAGCCTTAAGTGTTTGGGAGAATCCTCCATTGCCATACTCACACTAACCCAGTCATTTGTGCCCCTAGGCTTGCTGATTCTGAGTGAGGCAACTTCTCCCCATAAATGGGGAGTGGGTTGAAAAAAATGTGATGGGTCATGTAGTTTGTGATAGGGAACAAGAGAGAGGTTCTGTCTGGAAAATGCGGGTGGCTTTGAGGCAAAGGGAATTTGATGATTAGAGAGGCGATCTCATCAGAAAGAAGCAAAAGCTCAAGTTGAAAATCCAACAGAGTTTGGGGGAAACTGAGGCAGGATGACTAGAAGAGGGTGGAGTGAATAGGGCTGATGTTGAGGGCGAGGGAAAGAAGATGGGGGCCAGTCAGCAAAGCAGTGAGCTGAGTTACCAGGGGCCAAATGCAGGGAGAGGCTAGAAACCACTTAGAGGCTTTGTGGCTACAAAATGTTTTAAGCAAGAGCACAGGATGGACACTTTTCTTTCCATCTCCCCACCTGCGAAATGGCAATCCAACTATCATTCCAACCCCTGCTCTCCTCTGTGCCAGTGTGGTCCTCCTCTTCCTTAGAGCCCTCACCTCATCATCCCCCTCCCACATTTTTCTCCATTATCCTAGCCAGGCACCTCCTCCCATTTCCCACAGAAGTGCTATCAAACCTTGAACAACCTCTGATCTCTCCTCACCTGCCACCCCACCATGCTCAAGGGAAGGCCCAGCCTTCCATTTTCATGGAAGAAAATTAAAAAAACCTTTTGACTAGTCTGGCTTTTGTTCCTGGCTTCCTTGGCTACAGCTCACTGATAAGACCTTCTCAACTCTTCATAAGCTCTTCTGTGCCAACAACGATAACCACCATAACCACAAAAAAATTGAGAGACAGGCTGGAGAGAGCTCAGCCAGTAAAGGGCTGGTAAGCATGAAGACTTGAGTTCAGTCCCCAAAACACAGGTTAAAGAAAGAAGAAAAAGAAAAGAAAAGGTGGACGTGATGGCCCATACTTGTAATCCCAGCACTGAGAAGGTTCTAGAAAAAAATCCCATCTGAAAAAAAAAAACAAGGTGGATGGCCCAGCAGGTGGACCTGGATCCCGCATGGTAGAAGGAGAGAACTAACTCATACAAGTTGTCCTCTGACTTCTTCACATGTGCTGTGGTGTGCACAGCCCACATTGATAAATAAGGAAATAGTTATAAGAAAAAGTGGAGGGCCCTTGAGGAATGACACGTGAAGTTGCTCTCCACATGTATGTGCACATATGTGTACCCACACACATGAACATACCCATACATAAAAAATTATAAACAAAATAGGGCAAATCTATGCTGGTGCTGTGGAGCCCGCTCCCTGCAGGTCTCTCTCCTCTCCTGGCCTATGCACCATTTCCCATGTGCTTACCACATGAAAACATCCCAGAGCGCTCCCTAAGCCTTCCAGCTTCCACCTTTCCCTCTCTTACCTACAGAGTCAAGCCTTTGAAAAGGACCAGCGAGTTCTCTCTGCAGCCTCCCTTCCATTCAGCCCTTCACTCTTATAGTCCCATTTCTACCTGAACAGTTCTTCTCCATGTGCTGGTTCGTTTTAACTGTCAACATAACCTAGAATCACCTGCAAAGAGAGTCTCCATGAGGAATTATCTAGATCAGGTTGACCTGTGGGCATGTCTGCAGAGGGTAGTCTTGATTGTTAACTGAAGTAGGAAGACCCACCATTCTAGTTGCTGTGAGAAGGCACTCTGGCCAATACCAACTTGGAGAGGAAAGGGATTATTTAGCTTACATTCCCAGGTCACAGCTCATGAGCCGGAGGTAGGAACTCGGGGCAGGAACCTGGAAGCAGGAGCTGAAGCACGGGCCATGGAGGAACGCTACTCACTGGCTTGCCCTCTTGGCCCATGCTCAACCTGCTTTCTTATACAATGCAGGGCCACTTGCTGGGCCCTCCCACACCACCCAGCAATCAAGAAAATGCCCCACAGACATGGCCACAGGCCAGTCTAATGGAGGCAATTCCCCAGTTGAGGCTCCCTCAACTAGGTGTGTGGATAGTAGTTTCCCTGGTTTGGGGCCCCAGGCTCTGGGAGTAAAAAGGGCTCACTGAACAGCAGAGAGTAAGCAAGGATATATTGATTCTCTCTCTGCTGTTAACTGTGGATGTGATATGGCCAGCTGCTTGAGTTTCCTGCCTTGACTTCTCCAAAATGATGGACTATAACTTGGAATTCTAAGCTAAATAACTCCTTTCTCCCCTAAGCTACTTTTTGTCATGGTGTTTTTTTTGTTTTGTTTTTTTTTTTTGTTTTTTTTTTTTTCCAGCAACAGTAATGAAACTAGGACATTCCACCTCCGGGAACCCATTCTTGGTGACACCCTTGTGGCTATTTTCGTCAGAGTTCTGAGGACCCTCTGACAGTATGAATTCCTTCTCTCTTGAAACCGTTCCTTCCTTTGACTGTGCAGAACATCAAGTAAGGTCAAACTTCAAACACACATCTTTGATATAGTTATTAACAAGAGACACTGTCTCTTTAAAGTTGCTGAACACTTCTGTTTCTAGATATAGTGGCACAAAACAATTCTCCTTGAAAAAAGTCCTGGGTATAAGGTGACCAACTTTTTAGCCTTCCCAATGCTAAGAGTTCTTGGGTGTAAAACCTTCAATGATAAAATAATAAAAGTCCTGGAAAAACTCTGATAAGTTGATCACCTTGGCTTGACTTGGGGGTAGTTTTTAGGGATGGAGATAAAAAAGGTGATTTAGTTTCCATCCAATGGGGGCAACAGTGGGACACTTTTTGAAGTTAAGGAGGAACAGAAAGTTTCCTCTTTCTCATTGGAAGTGAAAAACCACTTCTAATAATACATTCAGGTGAGTCTGACAGTGGCTTAAATTCTGCCTACTTCACGCTTTAATTACTGTACTTGGCAAGTTCAAAACTTCTTATCTTTCATCTGAGGCTATTTACCAGTGTGAACTCTTTCATTACAGTTCAGAAATGGAACTAAATCCGGAGCTGTGAGACTTCTCAGTCACCTTGATTGTCCCCTTCCCCAGACACCTATAATCAGATTTTTTTTTAAATAGACTTGGCCTTAACTAGCTTTAAAAAAATATTTAATTATTATTATTTTATGTGTATGAGTGTATTGCCTGCATGGATGTAAGTGTACCCATGTCGTGCAGTGCCCACAAAGGTCAAAAGAGGGCATCAGATCTCCTGGAACTGGAGTTACTGATGGTTGTTAGCTGCCATGTGAGTGCTGGAAATCAAACCTGGGTCTTCTGCAAGAATAGTTAGCTCTTAACTACTGAGCCATCTCTAGGCCCTTAACTAGCTTTTATGTTCCTCTTCAATTGCTCTCTAAGAGGCTCCACTGCTGAAGCTACTACAGTTCGGACCAGTGTCATCGTGCCCTAGATCCCTACTGCGCCCTTAATTGGTCTAATCACCTTCAACTTTCCTCTCATCACTTCAGGCTCTGCTGCCAGCAAAACAAGCCTCTTCTTGCTTGAAACCTCCCCACAGTTCCCCTAGGCCCTGGGTGAAGTGCTACTTTCCAAGCCTGATGTCTTAGGCTTATCACCATCCAGCCCCCGCCTTCCTACCATGTAATAACTCCACTCCTAAGGGTAGTGTTCCAGCCTTCAGGGCTTCTTGAGATCCCCCTGGGCCTGCTTTCTCTTTCTCTTTGCACTTGCTATTCTTTCTTTTGACACTCTCCCTCTTCTTTTGGCAGGAAATTCTGTCCTTCAAGCCTGTACATAGTGTAGGCTTTGGTTCCTTCCCTGTGCTCATGTAACATCATGACCACAGAATAAACAGGAGAGGTATCAAGATTCACATGAAAGAAGACAGTTGGTAGGAAGACTAGAATGTCCCCTTCCCTAACCAGGGCTACGTGCAAAGGACAGAGCATGTGCAAGAAAAGCATGTACTATACAGATGTGGATGGCGGGTGTTACATAAACAACTCATGAAAGGTCATGACTATAGCTGAGGGGTGTTTGAGCCTTTGGCCTTTCTTGCCCACTTTCCCAGTCAGGAATATTCTCTTTCTTTATGAACTGGCTCCTTTTCTATGACTATCCATGGATTCCTAGGCCAATTCTTCATTCTGGGGCCCAAGAACCTGAAAATCTTGGCAGGTGCCCTCCAGCCTCTGACCTTCCTTCTTCAGATGAAGCAGAGATTGCTGGTTGTTTCTTCCATAACCATCCACTTCTTGTTTCATCGCAAAGAAGAATTTGGAAGCAGCAAATTGTTAGCTTTGTTAAAAACCAAACCAAAACCAAACCAAACAAAACAAAACCCTAAAAAATGTTTCCCAGCCAGCTCTTCAAATAAGAACGGCCAATGAGATGTAAGCAGAAGTTGGGTGGGAGCTCATAAAAGGGTTCCGACTCACGGTGCTCCCTGGCTCCATAGTTTCTGTATTGCCCTCTCCCCCTCCTCTCTGCCTAGGAATGGATATGCTGGTTGTGTTATTTTCTGACTTCCTTGAACACTTCTGTCTATGCTACCCAATATCCGTACCAATGCAACAGTCACAAGGACTGTGCCAAAGTACAAGTCTGATTATTTCTGTGATGAGTAAATAAATATGAGCTCCCAGAGGTGTCCATGTCCTAGTCCCCTAACCCATGAACATGTTAAGTTACATGGCAGAGATGAACTAATGTTGCAGAGGAGATTAAGTTTGCTAATCAGCTGATCTTTGGATAAGATGTATAAAGTTTATCCAGTTTGGCTCCTGCACAGTCACAGAGGTCCTTAAAAGTGGAAGAGGGGGACAGGAAGGAAAGTCAGAATGTTGGGAGAAGAGAGTGACTGAATCTGCCATTGCTGGCTTTGAAGATGGAAGGGCCTAGGAGCAGGGAATGCAGACAAACTCAAAGCTGGAAAAGGCAAGGACATGGCTTCTCCCCCAGAGCTTCCAGAATGCAACTCTGTCCACACCTTGATTTCCACCCAGTAAGACCAACTAGAGGTTAGAATTTTGAATTATGAAATTGTAAGATAGTAAACTTAGGTTCTATGGTGGTTTGAATGAGAAATGTCCTCCATAGGCTCATGTATTTGAATACTTGCCCCTGTTGGTGACTCTATTAGGATTGTTGTGGAACTTTTAGGATGTATTGTCTCGCTAGGAGAATATGTCACAGGGGTGGGCTTTGAGAGTTACATAGTGTTGCCCCACTTCCATTCCGCATGCTCTCTCTCTGTGAGTAAAGATATGAGCCCTCATCTTTCTGCCACCATGCCTCCCTGACATGATAGTTTTGCCCTCTGGAACCATAAGCCCAAATAAAACTCTTTCTTCTGTAAATTGCCTTGGTTGTGGTGCTTTATCATAGCAATAGAAAGTAACCAATTCAGGCTCTTTTAAGCTGTTAAACTTGTGATTTGTTCCAGGCACCCCAAGAACCCAAGACAGTTTCCTGTCTCATGCAAAGTAAAGCCCCAAGTCCTTCCAACCAGGTTTAAGGTCCCTCTCCAGCCTCATCTCCTGTGTGCCACCTATTCCCTTTCTACTGCACTGGCCTCTTGCTCCAGATCCATCTTTGTAGGATGAAGAAATGTTTTTAAAGCTTCATTTTCTGGAAGAAAGAGAAGAGATCTGACTTCTCATGGTCCCCACCAGAGACTTGAACCCAGGGCTTTTTCTGACCACCAGTAGGTTACTCTTTCTGTGTGCTTGGATTTCACTTGTACTTACTCCCCCAGAAAGGCAATTAGATCTTCCCTGGCCTCCCACTGAGATGTTTAGACTCCCTTCCAATGAAGAAATCATTATAGTCACTGTATTATTCTGTGCCATAAGAGTAGTCCGTTTCCTGTATGTAATTCAGCCACAGAAACATTTTCTATGAAAAGGTAGACAAGGCTTGGGAGATAGCTCAGAAAAGTGCTTGCCTTGCAAGCATGAAACCTGAGTGTGATTCCTAGAACCAACTTGAAAGTATGTGGGTGTGGGGTGTGGAGTGTGGGGCTGGTAAGATGTTCCAGTGGGTTAAGGCACTTGCCACCAAGCCTGATGACCAGAGTTCAGTCCCTAGAACTCACGTGGTAGAAGGAGAGAACCAGTGCCCCTTTACATACACTCTGTGGCATGCACATGACTACACACACACACACACACACATTAAATAAATAAATGTGATAAAAATATCAGGATGTGGTGGTACTTGCTTACAATCCTAGCACTGAGATGGTGGAGACAGATGGCTCCCTAGAGCTTGCTGGCCAGCCAATGGCCCTGTCAAGAAGGTTATGGAACCTTTAGGAGGTTGAGACTTGCCGGAGGAATTACACTACTGGGGACAGACTTCAAGGTTTTATAGATGACCCCTACTTCTTGTTATCACTCTGCTTCCTGACTGTAGATGTGATGTGACCAGTCAGCTTCATGCTCCTGCTGTGGTGCTTTCTCTACCATGATGGACTATCTCTTCTTGGAACTGTAAGCCAAAACAGACCTTTTCTCCTTTAAGTTGGTTTGATCAGCTATTTGTCATAGTAATGTGTAAAGTAATTAAGACACAGGCCAATGAGAAACCTTGTCTCAAAAAACAAGATGAATGATGTCCTAAAAAATAGTACCTAATGTTGACCTCTGGCCTCTATGTATATCTTCACATATATATGCATCTACACATATATCACATATATGAACACACACATACATGAACATGCACAAGGAAAGAGAGAGCTAAAGAGAGAGGGGGGAGAGATAGAAGAGAGGAGAGAAGAGAGAGAGAGAGGAGAGAGAGAGAGAGAGAGAAAGAGAGAGAGAGAGAGAGAGAGAGAGAGAGAGAGAGAGAGATCCCCAGAGATTTTAGGTCATGCTGATCAAGACAGGTAAGTGCAGGGCAAAGAGAGTCCTGGCCTTCTTCTCATCCATGAGGATTTACTGTGTGTCTTCCTGTTTAGCCTTTTAGGATGTGGACTGAGCTACATGGAAACCCAGGTAATTCTTTAGATGTTGTTGTCAATATCAGTCTGATTGCAAATGACTCTCTTGGTTTGCTGACCTAGTGATTATATTTTCAGATGAGAACATTTGCTGCCCCTCTGTGGAGGGTTCCCACTTATCTCTATACAAACGGTCTTCAGAGTTGATCAGCCACTACTGTGCCCAGCAGATTTGTGTGGACAGCTGCCCTAGAGCTGATCCCTGGTCTAGCCATCTGTGGCCAGGAGGACAGAGGTAGCTTCCACAGCAAAGACCGTGGCTACCTGTGCTGGCAGAACAAAGACATGCTAAAGAGAGAGACGCTCGTGCCCCTCTTTTTGGCCATCAGGAGATTGAAACAATGGGGCCCAAGAAACTGGAATTTCCCTAGTAATCTCACGGTGGAGAAGGACAGAGGTAGTGTGATGCTGATCCGAAGAAGAACTTGTCTCTCAGAAAGAGAATTCCCAAAGTTCTGGCAACTTCTTAGACCACCTTACAGGAGAGACTGCACCTACACAATGATGGGGGCTACCAGAACTACTTAGTGATGCATACTTCTTATCAACCACTGAAGCCTAAACCTCATATTAGAACCCTGAAGATGGACTTGGGATGGAAAGGGGGGACCATCAAACTTTTTATTCCTCTTCCCAATGTGATCACATTGAATATATCTCCTTTCTCTGCTTTTTGCTATTAATTGTATCTTTAATTGGCCTATTCAGAATGGCTGGCAGAGCTTGGCTTGTTAGGGGATCCCAGGGCTTTGAGCCTAACAACTCCAAAACCAGCCTGGAACACAGAGCAGGCATGCGCCTTTTGGCAGTGGCGGGAGGATTGACTCCCTTTTCCTCTTCTACGTAGCTCTCTGGAGTTCTTAACTTCAGCCGTGCCCCCCCCCCCACTCCCTAGCCTTAAGGGTAGACTATGACACAGGCCTGGTAATTTATGGAACCCAGTTCCTCTGGCCACAGTAATCATCCCAGAGAGAGGGAGCATACGACTCAGGAGAGAGGAGTATACAGACAGTGGTAAGTAAACTCTCTCCTGCGGAGAATATGAATCTGGAGTTATCCAGTGGAGTGTCTGTTTGCTCAGCTAACCAGGGTCTCGCAAAGATGAGATGTGAAGGGATTGATGGTTCTCAGTAGGATTAGGCTTGAATTCAAGTGTGGCCAGCTCAATTATCTGTTGTCCTTTCTTGTGTTTTCTAAGCTATGCTGCTACCCTGCTCATGGGAATCAATACGCCTTTTTCTTGCTCTATTGCTGGTTTATATTGTGTTTCTGTCACTTGCTCCCAGAGGAATTTGACTAACATTGGAGGTCAGGTAGAAAGAAATTGATTGAGGTCACTGTCACACACAAGAAAGCACTTAGAGGCCATTTCTGCAGGGTTTAATGGTACAGTTTCTTTGCAAGAGTCTTTTTGGGACCTAACCTGGGATGTCCTTACAATGTAAGTATATACTTAGCTCTTGAATGTTTCTTGTCAAGTTGGATCATATTATTCCCCCATCTTCTTCTGTCTTAAACACCTCCATAGATTTCCATTGTTGTTAGAAAGCGACAGTCCTTGTTGAGATTGCAAGGTCTGAGTTTTACTGCCTGGTCTGGGGTTTCCCACAGTTTTTATGAAAAGGGAGACTAAACATGTTAGGTTTTGTGGGCCACCACATTTCCATTGCAACTACGCAGCCTGACTGTTGAAGCTGTAAGTAGCAGATAGGGGCAGTGAATAACAAATGGGCGTGGCTGTGTTTTAATAAAACTTTATTTACCAAAACAGGTAATGTGTTAGTTATGGTTAGTGGGCCACAGTCTACTGTTCCCTGGTCAGAAAGGAATGGACTCTTACCCTAGTACATACATTCAGCATCACCAGCCTCCTCTCAGAATCTTCCTCTCTGAACCATGTGCTCTCCCATTCCCTCACTGAACCTCTACCTAAGCTATTTTCTCAGTCTGGTATAGTCTACCCAGTGAACATCCAGAGCATTGTTTCTGTGCCATGTTCTCAGGGAATGCTTCCTTGACCCCTGAGACCCAGCCAGATTCCACTAGAAATCTCATTCCAGGAACCCTCTTCCTCTTCATTGTTACTTACTGTAGTTATAATTTTCAGTATTTCTTGTTGGCTTGCTGTCTCTTCACCAGATGCATTTATAGGAAGGAAGGGAGAGAAGAGGAAAGAAAGGAGGGGAAAGAAGAGGAGAGGAGGGGAGAGGGGGGGAGAGGGAGGAGAGGGAAGGAGAGGGAGGGAGAGGGAGGGAGGGGGGAGAGGGAGAGAGAAGGAGATGGAGGGAGAGAGAGGGAGGGAGAGAGAGGGAGGGGGAGAGAGGGGGAGAGAAGGAGGGGGTGGAGTGTGGAATCAACCTTTTTGTCTGAGGGGGGCAGTGTGGAATCAACCTTTTTGTCTGATAGAGAGACTGAGTTGACTGAGCTTTCAAGAACTACAACAGATGGGCTATTTTTGTCCTCTGCCCATTGTTGAGAGCAAGAGAAAATGAAGGACTGGTAACAATGGCACTCGCCCCTGCCCATTCAACCACTTTTCAGCCTTTGGTACCTGGGTGGTGTTCCCTGGAGGTGAGAGCAGATCTCTGATCACAGTGGAGCAAGGATGGGAGTGGGCATCTTCTTACAGCACTTTCTTTAACACCCTGACTTTACATGCTGACATTCATGGGACCACTGAGGTCTGCCTTCTCCAAGCCTTTTCCCAAAGTTACTGGAGCTTCCTAAGGTTAGATCCCAGCTCTCAGACTTCATGGTGGAATGACCTGGAACAAATTACATAAATGCTCCAAGCCTCAGTTTCCTCCATGTAAAGCAGGGTGGTAACAGAGGGCTGTCGGGAGGCCTTAACGAGATAACATGCAGAAAGTTGGCACAAGTCCTAACATGTGTCAAGTGTTAATAGGCTAGCTATTATTAGCTCATTTTAGAAATGGAATGCTTAAATTGTTTGATTGAAGCATTTGGGACCACGTTGAACATTTGTAGAGTTAGAGCTATTTCCTCAGTCTGGATTTTGTTTTGGTGTGTGTGTGTGTGTGTGTGTGTGTGTGTGTGTGTGTGTGTGTGGTGTGTGCTGATGTGTGTGAGAGCACGAGTATATGGAAGTCAGAGGAAAACTCAATGGTGTCGGTCCTCTCCTGTCACCTTGTTGGGGCAGGTCTCTTGTTCACTGTTGCATGCTCCGTTGTAGCTGCTCTGCATGCTTCTGGGGATTCTCCTGTCTCTGCCTCCCATTTTGCACTGGGATTACAGACATGCACTACTGCACTACTGTATCTACCTTTTTCATGGGTTCTGGGATTCAAACTGAGGTTGTCACACTTGCAAAGCAAGTGCTTTAACCTGTGAGCTATCTCCCAGCCCAGCCACCTTGTTTCTTTGAGACAGATTGTCTCACTGGGACCTGGAGCCCACCTGGTAGGCCAGGACAGCCCCAGAGATCCACCTGCCTCTGCCTCCTGAGCATTCATTTGCAAGCATGCCACCATGCTGAGCTTTTTTTTTTTTTTTTTTTAACATGGGTGCTGGAGATCAAACTCAGATCCTCATGCTTGTGCTGCAAGCACTTTACCAACTGAGCCATCTCCCAGTTCAAACATTTGTTTTTAATCCAGGAAAAAAAATGGCCAAGATAGATGAGTCATAGATGTCTACCAATAACCTTTTAGAAATGAAAATACCATTCACAGGCACAGTATAAGAGACTAAGTCCTCAAAAGCTGGAATAAATATAGAAGACCCATTTTACTGGAAAGGAAATGGATGCACAGAGATACTATGTGGCACACAAGGTCACACAGCTACTGAGTGGCAGGGACTGTTGGGCATAATGCAAGGTGGGCCTAGCCAGGTCACCTGCTAGGAGGAATAGAGGAATGGCTCCTGTAGGTGTGGCATTCTGCTCTGGCTAGTTGTGAGACCAGCACCTGGAAAGAACCTGCCTACCTGGGGACAAACTTACTATTGGCTGTATTTAGGACCCCACCCTATAAGGTCATTGGCTATCCAGGCCTATAAGAGCTCGTGTACCTATTCAATAAACGAGTTTGCAATGCCACGAGAGTCATGAGAATTGGCAGGGCCATGCACTTGGCCTGCTTCCCATCCAACTCCCAGAGTCTGCGGCTTGACTCTGCGTCTACTCACCCCCAACCCCTCGGGCTGGCCCCCCAAAGTCCACTTGGGCTGGCCCCGAGTGGTGAGACACGGTAACGGACACGACTATAAGGGACAGCATTCCAGGCCAGGCCCATCTGTGAGCAGATCCTGGCCTTGTTTGTCATTGAGAGGGCACACTGGTTCCTTGCTCTTTCACCCTACACTCGAAGGAACCAGATAATCAACATTAGCAATGGCGATTTTACAGGAGCAGCCGATTGGCCATCTCTCTTCTGTTCATTCTTCAGGTTCAGTCCCAAGACAAATAAGTCTTATTAACCCCATGTAAAGGGTTAATAAGCATGCATTACAGGGCCAGGTCAGAGACATTGTAAAGCAGCGTTTGCTGACCTACTTCTGATTGAGTCAAAACCTGGCTGCTGCACTTTGGAGAACCTCTAATTAGAAAACACTGGCTTGCTTCATCCTTTAAAGACCAACATGCCTTAAAAAATATGCCTACAGGACCTTGTGTCGTAAGAGGAGAAAGCATGTCATGATGTTGCAAAACTACTGGCCGCATCTCTGTTTTGCCAGTACCTTTGTGGTGGATGAGACTTCTGAACAGCTGTATTGAGACTTTCTTCCCATACCACAAAACTCACCCATTTAAAATGTACAGTTCATTAGTTTTTAATATATTCAGAGTTGTGTCACCACGTTCTAAATTTAGAAACGCTTTCAACACCCTAAAAAGAAACATATATCCATCAAGTCACTTCCCAGTTCCTTCCAATCCAGTGAGCACTTCATCAATTTCTGTCTGTGGACTTTCTGAATCTGGATACTTCTTGCAATGGGAACTGTCTATGTGGCTTTTGTGACCTGCTTTTTGCACTTAGTTTAGTGTTTTTGAGGTCCATCCATGTTGTACACATATCAGCACCTGATTCATTTTATGGCCCACTGTGTAAATATATGATTTGTTTATGTATGTATTCATAGGAGAAGAATTAGATGCATGAGATCAAATCTGGCATCTTTACTGGGGAATCCAGTGGCCATCTATTTTTAAAATACAAAATAAAAGATGAATGAATACAGTGGAGACTCTCTTCATTATCACCCCGTTTTCCTCAGTTCCATTACTATGTTTTTGTGTGTGTAAATGTATGTGTGAGTATGTGTGTATGTATGTGTACTTACAGAGGCCAGAGGTCAACCTTGGGTATTTTCCTTTATTGTTTAGCGTTCCAGACCTCTTCCTGTCTCTACCTCTCCAGCTCTGGGATTATAGACTCATTTGTCCTGTCCAACTTTTAATGTGGGTGCTGGGGATCAGGCCTCAGGTTCTTATGCATATGCAGCAAGCATTTTACTGAATGAGCTATCACCCCGGACCTTGTTCTTAAAGATGATTTATTTCCTATCTAGATATCCTGACTACTCCCCATCATTCTATGTATATACATTTGTTGTTGTTTATTGAGACAGGGTCCCTCTGTAGCTACAACTGGCCTGAAACTTGCTATGTAGACCAGGTTGACCTAGATCTCACAGAGATCTACCTGTTTCTACTTCTTGAGTGCTGGGATTAAAGGTGTGGGCCACCATGCCCAGTGTATACTTTTTATCATTACCTCTTCCATTCCACAGGACTCTTTAATTTGCTAATATGCTTGTTACTTCAACAAGATTGGGCTCTGAGGGGTTAGGGACTATTAATTTCATATAATATAATTCTGTAGCTCCACGCCCAGGAATTTTAGCTTGGGGTATAAGAGACTCTATCTCTGAATAAACAAACAAGAATTTTTTGAGTATATCACTTAGTATATGCCACCTATAGAGAGTACTGTCAAATTTTCTAAATATGAATCCTAAATAAGACATCTGCAGGCAAGTTTTTCTTTTACAAACTGAAGAGAAGGATTGCTAAGTATTGGATTGATTGACAGGCACTGGTTTATTAAGAATAGCCATGTGGGGCTTTGTACATGCATATTTAAAAGAAATCCATTTAGAACCTGAATTTTCTCAAATGCTTGAATGTCTTGGTTGAGCAAATAAACTCATGCTTGTCAAAACCCTTCCTGGAACTCTGCAGAAATTGACTTGAACTCTCATTCAACCTCCCAGAAGTTCTGTTCTCATTTGCACAAAGCCACTTTCCTCAAACCACACCTAGGCTCCTTATGCCCTCTGCTATCTTTTGATCAATAGGTGAAGATGCTCTTGGGTTTCTGATGGTTTTACCTTCACTGTCTCACTTTCTGAGATAGAACAAAATATCTTCAGATTAAAAAGAGATCTAGAACTGGCCTATGTGCATTGATTCTACCTGTTTTAGAACATGAGCCTTTTTATAGTCATTGCCATCGTCAGCACGGGAGTAATTAAGAGTGTCCTCAGGCTAATGGTGCTGAGGCCTGGCTGTGAAATTGCTTAGCTGGGCAGATTGTTCTTGGTCTGTGTTTTTCAATTGACCTCAGAATCTATGGAAATGACATGGAGAGGGATAATGACGTGGAGAAGGGTAATGACATGGAGAGGGAGTTCCTTCCTTAAGGAAGTCAAGTCTGTGTTCTTTTTTTATTTTACTTTATGTATGTGAGTGTATTGCCTGCATGTGTGTAAGTATACCTGTGTCATGCAATGCCCATGGAGGACAGAAGAGGACATCAGATCCCCTGGAACTGGAGTTACAGATGACTATTAGTGGCCATGTGGGTACTGGGAAACTAACTGGGGTCCTCCATAAGAGCAACCAGTGCTCCAGCCCTTGGTTTGTCTTTTTTGACCAAAGACAATTTATGTGTTTACTACAATACCTAATACACAATTTGGGACTGGAATGATGGCTCAGTGGTTAAAAGCATTGGCTGCTCTTCCAGAGGACTCAAGTTCAGTTCCCAGCACTCACATGGCTGCTAACAACCATCTGTAGCTCTAGTTCCAGGAGAATCTGATGCCCTCTTCTGACCTCTGCAGGCATTTCACAATACAGGCACAAGTAATACACTCATACACATAAAATAAAAATAATAAATAAAACATCTTTTAAAAATACACAGTTTGTTCTCGGGGCTAAAGAGAAGGCTCAGTGGTTAAGAGCCCTGGCTGCTCTTGCAGAAGTGCCAGATTCCAATTGCAGCACCCCCATGGTGGTTACCAATGATACATAACTCCATTTCCAGGGGATCCAACACCCTCTTCCATTCTCCACAGGCATTGCACAACACAGGTGCATGTCCATAAATGCAGGCGATACATGCATACAAAACAATAAATAAATAAATAAACAAAAATTTTAAAAGGAGCACACTTCAAATGTGATCTGAAGGTTAGGAATCTACTTGAAACTGTTGCACCTGGTATCACTTTACGAAGGACCTTCAGAGGACTAGATATTATTTATTACTATAAAGTCACCACAAATGGCTTAGCCATACCCTCCACCTACAGCCTTGTGTCAGAGCATGAATAATGTTTAGTTTATGAAACCAAAAATCTCCTCCCTTCTACTCTAGCCATATACTTTTTCTTTTTTTGAGTCAGGGTCTCAAACTTCCTGTAGTCCAGGATGACAACAAACTCCTGCTCCTCCTGCTCCCATCTCCAGAGTGCTAGGGAAAGGTAGGAAGGGCCCCCAGTGATGACATGAGCCAGTGCAGCTGGGGTGAAAGAGTTCAAACACTGCACAAGAGCTGGCTTCAGGCATCTTTTCCCCATGGATGACTGGAAAGGTGGCCAGGAACAGACATAGAATCCCTGGCTGTCAAGGAACTAATGCAAAATACTAGGGTTGGGGTAGTGGGGAATCCCTGCCTTTCCTCCTTCTGCTGCAACCCTGATGCAATGGTGCCAAGACAGGCCAGCAGCCATGACTGAGAACTCTTTCAGGTCTTGGTATATATGGGGAGTTTTGGTTCTCTCTCCGTTCAGTTTGACAGACTCTCTCCTGATTGGTCTGTATTAATTTGCTTACATATAATAGCCAATCAGAGCCCATCTGAGCTTATATAAATCTGGGTTTTGCTAGTCCAGATCTCAGTCTGCTCCTGGTTCTGTCTGGGGCCAGCTCCTAGATTTCAGAGGAAGACTAAAGGCTTCAGATGACTAGGAGAGAGAAGATGGCCTGGTGCCTTTGAGACCCAGTGGAGACAGATCAGTCTGAGACCCACCACCCTTGAGCTCCTGTTGTAGGCAGGGGATCTTTCTCAAGTTCCTATTACTTTGGACTCTGAGACCTGACGCTGTAGCTAGGGAAACTTGTTTCTGCTTCAGCCTCCCGACTTGCTGTTCGGGCTTGCTGTTTTGTTCCTTCTTTGAGGGACTGTTGGGGACTACCATTTCTGCCCTCCAAGTCCTGCCACTTAGGAGACCTGGTTCTTTGGGAGCCTGCTTTGAACCTAGAGCAGTAATTCTTCCAGCAACCTCTCTGATGGTATACTGCTGTCATCAAGAAGCTCAGACTTCTATTTTCCACTGTCTGTCACTGCTGTGTGGTAACCTATTTTCCCATTTGAGTTGTTGTGCCCATGTGAATAAAATCCTCTTCATTTGCTTATTTTTTGGTATTTACTCAGCTCATTTTTCGGGGGAGGGTAAGACAAGAACCCGAGAGGACACAGGAGAATAGACACAGGAGAGTGGATTCTTTCCCTGGGGTTACAGTGCGCCTGTATGAATGCACCTTTGTGCTAGGTTTATACAGTGCTGGGGATCAAACCCAGGCCTTTATGGATTCTAGTTAGTAAGCACTCTACCAACTGAGCTATATACCCAGTCTATTAATTTTTTTTATTACATTTACTTATGTGATGAGGGTGTGTGTGTATGTCAAGGTATGTGCGTGCATGTGTGTGTGTGTAGATCAGAGGACAATTTGTGGGAGTCAGTTATCTCCTTCTATCATATAGGTCATGGATATCAAACTCCAGATTATCAGGCTTGGCAGCAAGCACCTTTACCTACTGAATCATCTCACCAGCCCACCACACACTTTTTAAAGCATTCCTAACTGTTCATTCTATTGTTATGATAGATACAGAATTGAAAGAGAAAAAGGTTAGAAGAAATTTTAGAACTATAGACTGTTAGAAAAAGAAAAAAAAAGAGAGACTTCCTTAGAAGTATATGTAGTACCATTTTATAGGGTTCTCTAAAGGAATAGGTCTCAAAAACTGGTGTATATTATAAAAGGGATTTGTTATATTGGCTTACAGATCAGAGCTGGGCAATCCAACAATGGCCATCTGCACACCAGAGAGGCTGAGAACTTGGTGGCCTCTCAGTCCATGGGCTGGAGGCCTCAGCAGTCGCAATCTGGTGCTCAAGGCCTGATGGGTTTCTCGAGAGGCACTGGCCTCTAGACCATGTTGGAACCTGAAGAAGCTGGAGTGTGAGGTCAGTGAAGAATGGCAGCACAGATAAGGAGCCCTCGCCACCGTGGAGCAAAGACAGAGCAGTGAGCAGCACTGTTTTCCTTGGGTCTCTTTATATCTGGACCACCCATTTGTGGGGAAGGTGTTCTCCTTCCTGCAAATGTGCCCATCCCCAAACCATCCAGAGGAATTGATTCTTGATCCATTCAAATTGACAAGATGAAACATCACACCTCTAAAGGCATTTACTCATGGAATATTTTCTTCTCAGACTCGCTCTTCTTTTGAACCACCATTATAAGACTCTAGCATTCTATTAATAGAATATGCATGGTGATTCACACCTTTCTTTCTATAACTGGGAACCTTCCTCCTCAACACAGCTATTCTCAAAGAATGATTAGTGTTGTGCCACTAGCACATGTGTGGTTTAGTTCAGCATGGTGATTCACACCTTTCTTTCTATAACTGGGAACCTTCCTCCTCAACACAGCTATTCTCAAAGAATGATTAGTGTTGTGCCACTAGCACATGTGTGGTTTAGTTCAGGGCAGTGACACCATGCTACTTGGCCAGACTAAAGCTTTGACTTCTAACGTAGTTTCATCAGTCATAAAGGTGGTATCTGCCTTTCAATTGTCTGAACCCTGTATCTCTCAATTTGTTCAAGACTCAGGAAGGATTACTTTATTAGTCTCACAAAACCCCCAGGATAACCCACTAAACTAGCAGTTCTATATACATTTTGACAGAAATAGTGTAGGCTAATGGCTAGGCATCATAGAGTCGAAAACAGAGGAGCGATAATATCAAATCAAGAACTGGTACAGACAGGGGATCCACAAAAGAAATCTGATGACCTCATTTAGGGAAAAGATAAGGAAGAAATCATGGGGATGGGGTCTAAGCAGGCAGGTTTTGATGGGTGTGACTCTGGGGTCAGAAGGTGGAGGCAGCTGAGGAGGACATCTTGAGTGTAGCTTGGGCACTTGTGTAGACAGAGTTACATGAGGAAGAATAGAAGGGAAGGGAAGGTGTGATCCTGGTCTACACTGCATGTCCTCAGCATGCAAGGGGAGAGGGAGAGTCCAGAGGCTTTGGCCAAAAGGTAGAAGAGAGTTTCTGAGGCTAAAGTGAGGCTTTTGAAAGGAAATTCTCTCCTGGGGTGGAGTAGGAAATCCCTAAACAAGACTCACGCCCGGGTGATTCCTCTTAGGGATTCCCTTGGAGACTGTTCTCCTCGGTTCCTGTCCAGATCTATAACACAGGAAGTGACACCAGCAGCTTCCCATGTATATATCAGTTTTCTGCCACTGCGACAAAGTCCTGAGGTAATCAACACATAAGGGTTTTAGAAAGGTTTGTTTTGGTTCATGGGTTCAGAGGTTTCAGCCTGTGGTTGCTTGTCCTTGTCCTTTGGAACCTCTGGTGGCACAGTGCATCAGGGCAGGAAAATATGACAGAGGTACTTGCCGTGTGGTACCCAGGTAGCAAAAAGAGAGACAGGGAAGAGGTGATGTTTCAATATCCCCTTCACCAGCACATCTCCAGTGACTTACATTCACTAACTCCACCTACTAAAGATTCTACTGTCTTCCATAGCATCTCTGGTTGGTTCCTAAGCTTTTAGCATATGGTCTTTGGAGGAGGAAGGGATTTAATACACACACCACAGCAACAAATAAGAGGAATATGCGGATGCAAGGGTTACTACTTCTTACTTTAAGTTCCCAGTTGCCTTTCTGGTGTCTGTGTTTACCTGGTTTCCTTCTTTTGTTGTGAACAGATCTGCAGGCCTGGTTCATCGGGTCTGAGAAGCCCGAAGGTCTGGGATGCTGTTTCCAGACTTTAGAAAGTTGCACTCTGGGAAGTCCAATGGCATCAACCTTCCACTAATATCTGCAGCATCTCCCTTGCAGAGGCGCCATAACAAATGAGATAACAGAAAGGAACCATCAGAGCAGGCACTTCCCAATTCAGGTCTTCCTCTTCTTTTTCCTACCCACACGTCTTAGGCCATTTTCTGTTGTTAGAACACTGAGACTGGGAATTTATAAGGGAAAGAGATGTATGGTAATTCATAGTTCTGGGGAGTTGTGAGTACAAGACCGGGCAGTCCTATTGGGAAGTTTTATAACACGATACAAGTCAAGGGCAAGTGAACATGTGAGAAAGACAAACGATGGTGGGTGGTAGCGGTTTGCTCTTAGTAAATGATCCAGAGATACAGGAATAAGAAACATATGTATCCCTCTTAACAATCTGATCACTTCTTGAAGCTCTATCTTACAAGTACAATGGCAGATCAAATTCCAACATGAATTTTGAAAGAGCAAAAATCATAGAACCATACCCCTCCAGTGTGCCAGATCTCTACAAAGGCCCTCCTGTGGTGAGAAGAATCAGGTCAGTACTAGCCAGTGTGCGTGTGACTCCTGGGGATAGTAATTCCACATTTGGAGGTTCATTGTGAAGGTTCGATGTGATATTTGACAGAAAGAGCCTGGCAACCCTCCCCCCCCCCGCCTGCCCCCAGCACAGCAGCACAGCACAGCAACCATTTAACTGGAACTACCATCAGTACGAATCTAGCAGACTAAAGAAGATGGCATCTTCCAATGTGACAGGCCAAGACTTGACTCCTTCTGGAATTCAGAAGATTGCAAATTCAAATGGCACAAAACTCTTTCTCTATAAAAAACACACACTGCTTTATTTATCCATTGTTTGAAGTCTAGAATCTGCTTAAATTGTGGGCCATGTATCATCTGTTCACTCCTGGTTTCTCAGGTCATTCAGGAGTATTTGGTAAAGTCAGTGGGCTACAAGGTTATTTTCTTCCCAAAGATAGGTCCCAGTCCTAACTTTTGGTCTAAGTGTGACCTCATTTGGAGAAAACACCTTTGCAAATATAGTCAAGTGAGAACTCTAGATCAACCTGGATTAGCCAAGTATGCTCTAAGTCCATTGAGAAGTATGCTAGAGAGAAAAAGGAAGGGAAGTCACAGAAAGGAGAGGAGAGGGTCGTGTGGAGATGGTGGCCACAAGCCAAGGAAACCCTGCAGCCAGCTGAATTGAAGGAAGCCGAGAAGGACTCCTCCCTAGAAGCTTTGGAGGTGTTTCTGGCTCTGCTGCTACCTTTCAGACGTCTAATCTTGAGAACTGTGAGAGCTAAGTTTCTGTGTCCTGAGCCAGATGGTCTGTGACAATTTGTTGCCATAGCCATAGGAAAGCCATATACGGGGAAGAGAAACATGTTCAAACTGACTTTGACAGAAAAATGGTGGGGGGTTTTCTGAGAGGACTGAAAGGGATTCCGAGGACCAGAGGATTAGATAACCTCATGGAAAAGTCTCAAGTGGATATCTCCCTGTGCCGACAGAATCCCATCTGCCTCTTTTAGTGACAAGATAAAAAATTAAAAATCCAGGCCAGGGGTGTCAGGAGAGGTTGCTCAGCAGATAAGAGCATTGGCTGCTCTTGCAGAGGATATAGGTTTGATTCCCAGCACCCACATGGTGGCTAACAATTGCCCTTCATTCCAGTTCCAGAGGATCTGATGCCCTCTTCTGGCTTCAATGGGCAGTGTGTGATATAGATGCACTTAAATACATGCAGGCAAAACACTCAAATATATAAATTAAATATATTTTTAAAATGACGACCAAAATCCTTGACAGAAATAACTTAAGGGAGGCTTATGTTGTGTCATGGTTTCAGAGGGATTTCAGTCCATCACAGTGAGGCAGGTATGGCAGAGTAGCTCTGTCCTTGGCATCAGGAGCATGAGGCAGAAGCTGTTCACATCATAGTGGAACAGGAGGTTGAGAGCAGCCAGTTCTAGAGGCAAGACTGTAACCTTCAAAGGCCTGTCTCTAGTGATCTGCTCCTATAAGCCAGGTACTTTGTTCCCTACCCACTAAAGGCACCAGAGCTTCCCCCCCGCCCCAATAGAACTGATAGCTGAGGGACATGTCAGATTTATACCACAACACCTTGTAAGGGAGATAGGCCAGGACCTATAGAGGGATGTGTGTGATATTAATATTGACTATCTACTTGATGGGATCTAGAATCACCCATAAACTAAGCTTCTGGGCACATCTGTGCAAGATTATCTAGATTAGGTGAGATTATCTAGCTTGAAGTGGGAAGATCAACCTTATGGTGGGGGCAGAGTTCCCTGGGCCTGGATGCTGGCTAGCATATAAAGAAGAAAGGAAGCAGCACTCATCTCTCTGAGCTTCCAGATTGCAGATGCAATGTGACAGCTGCAGCAAGCTCCTGCTACCATGCCTTCCCCCGCCATGATGGACGGCACCCTTGAGCTGTGAGCTAAAACAAACCCTTTGTCCCTTAAATTGCTTTTGTCAGTGTTGTCATAGCAACAGGGAAAGTAACTCAGACAGAGTGGCCCTGGTTCGTTCCTGGACATTTGACCGGCCCTCTCATCAGTCCTCTTTCTCCATCTGCAGGCTGCCTGTCTCTGGTCTTTCATTCAGTATAACCCAACTTGCCTTTACCTTCATTTCCTTTCTTCTTCATATGCTAGTGAGGGAGAGTAAGTGAGAGAGATAGAGAATATAAGATGTGACTGAAAGAAGACCTCCCCCCATCAGTTTCAGGACTCAGAAAGACTGACAGAAACCTGGACAGGAATTTACAAACATCCATGAGAGAAGGCCAACTTTTACAACTTCTCCCAGATGAATTCAGGGTTAGCAAACACCTGCAAAAGGAACTGACTTTTACAGCTTCTTAAACAGATAAGATTCCTGACCCAGAATTCACAAACATCCATAAAAAACCGGATTCCTTCCTGGCCAAAGTTTACCTTAAACATCAATCAGATGTCATGGGAACCCCTTCCTCATAAAAAGGCCTACTAACCAGCTAGGCAGGGCTAATCTCTCTCTCCTGGTGAGCTAGCCCATCACACTCTCCCTGAGAAGTTAAGGGGGGCTAGCATTTCTCCACTCCTGGAGAGAGCTTGGAGAAAGCTGGTCCCTGCTGGCATTCTCTCTTTCCCCGACTTGAGACGCCAGTCCGGTGCTCGCACCCTTAATAAACTGGTCCTGTTACCTCCCCTGCTGGGTCCCTAGTCCATTCCTGCTGCGTCTCTCTCGAACCCAAACCTTACAGAGAGCTTTGTCTGGGCATGGGAGGTGGGAGATGGGAGGTGGGAGATGGGAGGTGGAAGGGCTTTCTGGACATCCCTGTTTCCTGCTTAAATGCCAAAGTTAGATTTGAAGGGCAGCCAGCTAGCAGCTAAGATCCCTGCATCCCCCAGCTTGACAGGTCAGAGAAAATCTAACCTTGAATCTTCTCTCTTGCCTTAGAAGTCCTGAGCTTTCTAACCTTCTGTCTCCTTGAGCTCTTCTCTGTGATGTAGCTGCATCATATCATTGATGGAGAAAGAACAGCAGAAATCTGTTAGAATCTCTTCCTGCTTGAATATGACATTAATGGGCTGGAAAAGGAACATTATTGACTTTAACCTATTATGATCTTCTCCCTGAAACAGTAGACATATACTACTATGGATGTACTAGTGCCCTTGTTTGAGACTTCGACCTTAATACAATTTCCGGTTCATTACTTTTTCACACTGGCCTTCCTGCAGCTCCTTGAGGGCAAGTCGTATCTGAGGTATTGGAAACTGGGGAACTTTACCTTTGACTATAGGCCAGCTGGGGGCGTGGCACATAGGAGACAGGGGAGAGGTCCTACTGCTCTGTGTTCATTCACCAGTCAGTGAGAGCTTGCTGAGTGCATACAAAGTGCTGGCGATGAGCTAGTGTGCGGGTTACAGAGATGAGTGAGCTGCACTTTGTGCTTCCCACATGGAGCTGCGGCCTTGGAAGAGGCAGACAGATGAAAGGAAGTGATGCAAATGAATGTGGGAATGTACAAGCTACAGAATGCTATGGCGGACAGACACCTGGGCATGGTGAGAGCGAATACTGCAGGCAACAGCCCAGGGCAGAAAGCCTTTACAAGGAAGGCTGGCGTACTTGCCAGAGATCTAAGGGTGAGTGGGTGTGTCATTGGGCAAAGGAAGGAGTTAGAGGTTGGGAAAGAGATGTCCCAGTCAAGGAATACTGCATGCAGACATCATAATGCCATCCCAGGAGACAGCTATAATATGTAAATACAGGCCCTTGCAGACCCACCCAGCTGTGAAGGATGGGACAGCAGGCAGTTAAGTTCTGCAGATTGAAGAGGCTGTGTGAGGTGCTCCACCTGCTTCTGACCCCATGTAGATCTTTCTAGAAGGTTTGAAGAGCACTTTCTGGGTTAGCCTTATCCATGCTGTATGAAAGCTTTATAAAGGGCCTAATATCTAGAAAGGAACAGGTTTTATCAAAAACAAAAGTAATTTTCATATTCTTTTATGTTGTCACTAAAGGAAATAGTTAGTATTCTTTGGCCGTAGGGAAATGTCCCATCTATGCATCTGAATCCTGAGGCCTGCCAGTCCTGCAAGAAGGCCATGTAAAGAAGGACTTAGTCTCCAGGGGGCAGGAATCAATGTGGAGACCCAGAGTAGAGAGCCCCTAGCTTCTCCCCAGAATACCTTCTTGGTCATTCCTAATGGACTACTCCTTTTCCTGTGTTCAGGAAGCCTAGGGTGCATGTCCCCATCTGATGTGTGACTTTTCCTAAGGAGATGTGAACAAATGTCCACTTCTTCTCTATAGGACATCGATGACAGACCAAACAATGACTCCATCCAAGTCTAGCTTAGTGAAGCAATGAGTTTCAAATTACTTATAGGAGACTAAATGAGGGATGACTTGCAGGAGCATGGATGGGTTGCATCATTAAAAGGTTTACCACAACATGAGCCATGACTCACAAAAGCTACACTTTGAAGTTTCTCGTCCAACTTGCAGGCAGCCCCACAGAAGACAGTAGTCCACCACCCCACCACAGTTTTTATAGCTTGTATATTCTTGGGGAGGAGCCATCTTGAGTCATAACTTTCTGAACTTCCTGAGTCTTAGGAGCTTCCCCTCTCCTTCCAGGAAAGAATGCTTCCATTTTCAAGCAACAACTCGTTACTCAATCAAGACAACCTGTTCGTCTCAATTAGTGATATCTGTCTGCTTCCCCAACAGGTGCCAGTGCCCTGATGGACCTGTGGTTTTCATTTTCAGCTTTGTACCTAGCATCTGGCATGAATAAGACAAGTATCCAAAAATATTTATCAAAGGAATAAACACACAGACTTTATTCTTCTGTGTGTGTGGTCTATACATGTATGTGCTGATGTGCTTGAATGTGTGGAGGCCAGAGGCTGAGGTCAGGTATCTTTGTCTATTGCTCTCTATCTTAGTTTTTGATATCTTAGTCCCTCAGCGAACCTGAAGCTCATGGACTTGGATAGACTGGCTGGCTATAAAGCTCTGGGGATCATTTTGCCTCAACCCTTACCCCTGCCCCAGCACTGATGTTAAAGATGAGCGTACCACACCTGACTTTTAGATAGGTTCCTGTGAGTTTGAATTGAGATCCTCATGTTTGCATGGCACACTCTTTATCCACTGAGCCATCTCTCCACCCCCATCGACCTGCTTCATTTATATTCTCTTCCCATCTCCAAGCCTTTTGAGGCTGAATCAAGCTGCCTAGAAATAGGTGAATGGAATGACCTCATTTCAGGTGTTTTCCCACTACCTTGTGCAGAGGAGTTGTCCAGGTGTGACTTATTGAGTGGGTGGTTATAAGTGTCTCTGTATTAATATTCTGGAACTTACGTGTGGTACCATTTGCTCTCCATAGCATTGCTTCCAGAAGAGAGTAGCGCTGAGGGGTAGCACCCTGACCTCCCCAAGCTAACTATTTCAGTGAGGCAGACAGCCTGCGATTATCATTCCCTCTGTGCATAAGATTATATATTTATGTCCCTTTATCAAGGGAGGACATGGATACCACTGTCGGAACCAACCCTTGTAGGTCAGGACACTGGTTTCCCTATTAATATTCAGAAAATAAAAACTGCAAGTCCTTCAGCAAAGGAACTTGCAGTCTCTGTATCTCCTCCTTGTGTGATGAGTCCTGTTGTGAAGACTGCACCAGGATGGGAGGGGGTGGCAGCTAGCTAGGATGGCCTGTGGCATTTTGATAAACAAACATCAATATTTATCAGAGCTTCTCTGATGTGCTTTCTTGCCTGTAGGAACAGGGAGTCCTCAATGGGCTTGGATATAGTTTTCTCTGCATGAGATAAATATTTGGGGGCATTAAAGAAAAAAATGTTTGTACTCTTCTCCCCAGTTACCTAGGCTAATTTACTGTACTAGGCGGTCCTGTAGTTCATTAATAATATACAAATACAAATCAAGGAAAGAAATTGCCTTTGTTAATTGGCTTTTGCGATGCTAATCTAAGACTCATTGGTTTCCACATTACACAACAACTCTGTTTGTGCCACACTGGAACAAGTGACTTTGGAGAAAGTAGAAAGGCACTAGAACAATGCTTTGAAATATTTGCTGGGATTTTGATACACACCCTCTTGACTTGGCTCTCTTCAAGAACCTGGAGCTTGAAGATGCAATCAATCACTCTAGACTAGTCCATGTATGCTCTCTGGGAAAGTCAGCCCGGGCCACTCTGGACCATGCTGGACCGTGCTGGGTTGTACTCAGCTGTACTAGGTTCTTGGCCCCAGTCCTGATGGCTATGACAAGATTGGTTATAAACAGCTGACTGAGTCTAATTAGGAGCTCTACTTATTTATTTTAAGAAAGGGAACATGTCCCATAGTCACTGTCCACTGACATATCTGGGTTTGGCTTACTATTTTCTCTTGATTCTTGGTCCATGGAGAAGGCATAGAGCTTATGTCAGTTCAACAACAATGAAGGCAGTGGTAGAGGGGGTTTCTCAGGCCAGCCTTGTCAGTCAGATGGATTTGACTTTGAATCTTAACCATTTCCTCTCACCATGCAACCTGCAACCACTAATCACCCATAGCAAGAAGTCCAGGGCCTGAAGATTCAAGTTCATGACTAGTTGGGACATCAATAACCTCCCAGAGTCCAGCCCAACCTTTGCTCCTTCTGGATCTCCTCAGGCCACATGAATAACAAGTTTGACTCCTCCGTGAAGAGGCCAATCACCATCTGCACAGGAGCCACCAGGTAGACCTTGATAGATCTCACAGGAGAGACAAGTCCCCAAATTACCTGCTCTCTAGCATCAGCATCCTCAGTCTCAGTCCCATTGTCTGAATTTTCTGTTCTTCCTAAGATGCTTCTCTCCCTCATCTCCATGCCTCCTTGTCTTCTCCATCTCTCCCCTCCCTTCTCTTTGTTCTCAAGTGGTGGGGGTCAAACTCAGGGCCTCAGGCATGTGTTCTGCTCCAGGGCTACAGCCTCGGCCCTCAATCTCTGACTGATTTGCCTCTGGGATTTTCTTGTCTCACTTAGCCTTTTGGAATATCCCCTTTCCTTTCCTTCTTGCTTTTCTTGATAAAACAGAGAAGCGAGGCTTGGTGGTACATGCCTATAACTCCCAACATTTGGGAGGTGGACGCAGGAGGACCTTGAGTTCAAAAGTAAGAGAAAGAAAACCTGCAACCAGAAAGTGAAGCTTGAGTATTTATCTTTTCTGTAAAATGGGGCTGATAATTCCTACCATGGAAGGTAGGATTAAAGGGGAAGTAAGTAAACATGAACTCTAATTCAGTGTTTTCCAACACAGTCCATGTAATCAGTTTCCTGGGTTGGCACCAGTGTTCAAATGACACAAGAATAGACAAGACACAAGAATAGAATGTACACACATCACATCCAGTAGGAGGATTTACTTGCCAATCTCTTCCTTGGGTCTCACATATGTATGTGTACGTGTGTATGTGATCACTGGCAATGTAAAATTGATTTTCTATGGTGGGTTGTACAAAAAAAATTCAAAAATATTTCTCTAAGAGTTGACAGATTAAAGTTTTTATTACTAACATCTTTCTTCAGTTTGGAGGCAGTGGTCTCTGAGGCTTGGTGAGCCATATAACCCTGATATTAAAATGATCAGAGATCCCAGGTATAGGGAGAGCCGTTTTGCCATAGCAAAGTCAGCTTGGGACTGAATTCTATTCCTAGACATTATTGTTAGACTCATTTAACACTTAAAATTTGAATGAATTCTATCATTTGAAAATAAGAAGGTTGGATGGAAAAAGATGTAAGTTTTCCATTTCTTTCCAGGATCAGGAGATATGGCCATAATAGATGGCTTGCCCACAGCCTCTAGTCTGCCTGCATGCTTGTTCTCTTTGCCTGGGTTCTAAAAGCTCCCAAGACCAAGCTCCACTCCTTGACCTGGAGTCCTTCCTACCTAACACTCTATGTTTATTCCAAAGATTTACAAACTGGACTGTCTTCATGAGTTCCTGGAATAGAAACTCTGATTCGTCAGAAGAGGCAATAATCCAAGGACACAGGGATGACTCGTGATGCAGGTGAGAAAAGAACCCAGGTTTCTATCCTTGTGGGTGAGAGGCCCTGTTAGGCCACCATCCTGCTCACAGAAATCAAGATCTCATTAAGAAATGCATTTCATTTGTTTGAGACACTGGAGAGATGATTCAGTGGTTAAGAGCACTGATTGCTCTTGCTGAGGACCTGAGTTCAATTCCCAGCACCTACATGGCAGTTGACAACCATCCTTAACTCCAGTTCCAGGGGAATTCAATGCTCTCTTCTGACCTCTGTGGGCATTGCATGACACAGATGCACTTGCATACGTACATGCAGGCAAATGCACTTATATTCACAAAATAAAAATAAATAATAAGTAATTTTTAAAAAAGAAATGCATCCCATTTGTTTGAAAGGTCATCGTCAGCCCTGGTCTTTTTCCTTGGGTCTCAGGCAAGGCAGATGTTTACTTGGTCAAAGTGAAATTCCATCTGGACTGGTTCCTAATTATCTTGCACAGTATTTAAATGTATCTGTTCTTACTGATTTCTCCTGTGGCCTTGCTGCCCGGAGCAGTGTCTGTAGGTAGAAGATACTGAGCCAAAGGGACTCACTGAAGTGGGAATCTGGAAAAAGACAAATCTTCTATTTGTTTGTATGATAGTTCAAGATTAGAGAAAAATAACTAGGGGTGTTAGTCTAGAATGAACACACACAATGCCAGCAGCAGCATCACTGTGTGTCACCCCGGAACCATCCCAGATAGAAGGTGCAAGCTAGCTCTGGTGGGGCTGCTTGTAGCGTGGTAGGGAGCCAACTGGGGCCAGGCATTGTGCCAGGAGCTTAGCAGATCTTTTTATTGTTTTAATTTAAATAATGTCTTTGTATAGGGCTGGAGACACAGATAGAGCTTGGTTGGTAGAATGTTTGTCTAGCATACACAGATCACAGGGTTCCATCCTCAGCGCCACATTACCAAATAAATGGGACATGATGGTACACGCTGGTAATACCAGCACTCAGGAGGAGAGGCAGGAAGATCAGAAGTTCATATCCTAGGCTACATAATGAGTTCAAGTTCAGACTGGGCTACTAAGCCATTGTCTCAAAAACAAACAAACAAACAAACAAAATAATTTTGCATAATAAGAATAGTACGTAGACGAGGTATAAAAGCTAGCTAAGGAATCTTCACGTGTCTGTCACTCAGATTCAGCATTCATCAGAGTTTTCCTCTGGCGCTTCTTTACTTTCCTCATGCATAATCTATATGCAGTAAAATGCATCAAGCTGAAGTGAAGATTGATGACTTTTAAAACATTTATTATATTGAAATAACTTCAGACTTAAAGGAAGGCACAAAAATGATGTGAAGAATTCCTGTATAGTCTGGACTGAAAACAAAAAAATTTAACATTTCACTTGCTATTATCATTCTTAATTATATCTTATAGATACATAACCTTTGATATTTTTCTGAACACATAAAGCTATTGTTATTCTGAATCCTTTACAGGTTAATAAGTTCTGAGAAAGATTTATGACCAAGTTATGACCCAAATTGAGTTGAACTTCAGAACACTTTTCATATTCTACAAAGTTCTCTAGCGTTGTTTTCCAAAGGCAATCAGTGTTACTACCGATTTTTATCACGTAGATTAATATTGCCTGATCCTGAACTTGATATGAATGGAATCATCCTCCCACTTTATTCTTGCTGAATTATCTTAAAGCAAACCCTAGCTTTCAGATCCTTTCATCTCTATATACCCTGTATCTCTGAAAGTTATGGGCATTTTTTAACAAAATCATGATTCTGTTGTAATTACATAAAATCTTCCTAACAAGCTACTAAGATTACTCCATTTTACAGGTGAGCCCGTGGGCTCCATCCAGGAGGCAGAACAACTTTTCTAAGGTCACCCAGGAAGTGGCTTAGGGGAGCAGGCAGTCTTCTGGCTGAGACTGCAGAGTCTGTACAGTTTATTGTTTCCTGTCCCAGGTGTCCCTGGGCAGACTCTCCGCAGGGGTTCTGGCTGCTGGGGAACAAGAAAGCCTTCATCTTGGCTGATCTTTTCTTTGTCTCCTTGTGGCTGCTCTTAGCTGGACCTCATGGGGTGCCCTGCAGCAGTATTTCGGATGGATGCTACCTGCTGCCTTTAGCTGACAGAGAAAGGCCATCCTTAGTCCCCACTGACCAAACAGATGGAGACCCATAGTGGAGGTTTATTTTTTTTTTTAAGGCTACCTGGAGCTTCACATTCAGCATGATCTAGTGCCAGGAACAACTCATCTCAACATAGATCTGACACACGCCTTTAATATTTCAGATGATATTTGCAAATGAGTTCTAATAATAGGCAAGCCCACATTTGAACAAAAAAGGAAAGTAAAACCCACAGCAACCCACTCTTGGGGGAGGGGGAGACAGTTAGGTATCTAAAAGAGTGGATGTTCTGCTTAGAAGCCCATCATTGAACTCTCGAGGAACAAATAACATCCAAAGCCTGAATCAACTCCTCATAATGATGACTCTATCATCTCATAAATCACAAGGGCCAAGTAGCCACTAGATACTTATGTATGTATAAAGACTTAAATGTATTCACAAATCAAAACTTATACCGGCCCAGAGGACAGTGAGAACATCTTTACTGCTTATTCCTGAAATAACATTGGATAAGGCTGCTTAAAGGGAAATGGATTTTCAGTAAAATATGTTTTTCCCAATCACTGAGAAATAGCTTCTCAATTCTCCATATGATGGGTCTGTTTACCTCTACAAGGTTTTTAAGCTGGGTTTCTTTCCATATTCTATACAGAGATCCGGAGGAGGACCTCAGGCTGTGGAGATGGCTCAGTTGGAAAAATCCTGGCCTTGCAAGCATGAGGACCAGAGTTTGATTCCAGAACCCATGTTAAATGATAAATAAACAAAGTATGGTGCAGAGCACTTATAATCCCAGTGCTGGGTAGATAGAGACAGGTAGATGCCTGGGACTTGCTGGCCTGTTTGCCTCTCCTAATTAATACAATTAGAGAAAAAAAAATGTGAATGGAGCCTGAAGAACACCCAAGTTGTCCTCTGTTCTCCACATACATGCACATTCACTCTTCCCCCACGTCCACTCCCTCAACATACATGTACACTCCCCAACATGTGTACCCACATATACATAGAGAGGACCTTAAGGACTAGGTGACATAGTGGGGAGACCAAAGGCTGGGGTTCCAGCCTGTAAATAAAAGATTCATTTAATCCCATGAATTCCCTCATGAGGCAGATATTGTTCCTTCAACTTTGCAAATGAGAGATGTTGGTACAAAAGCACAATGCTCATCTCAGAGGAAATAAGAGATATTTTATTCTCGAGCCGAGTGTGAGTGACCATGGCCCAGGAACCCAGATTCATTCAGGTTACCCCAAATTCCATGTTTGAATGTGGTAACAGTTTCATGAAGTTTTTATAGTAACAGAACAAAGAAAGCCACAAATCACTTTTCAAATACATTGGTGGAGACATCAGAGAGGGAAACTCTAGCTAAGCAGGGAGAATTCTGCTTTAGGCCTTGGAAGCTATCTGACAGGTTTCTTGGCCCTTGGGTTGGTGGAAGCTGGTGGTCTGCTAAGCTTCTACATTCTGAAAGGTTTTTACCTCCTAGTCATAGGATATTAAGCCAGACACAGGGATGGGAAAGGAATGGCTATTGAAGGGGCTAGAGATATCTCAAGATAAATTGTAATTAGGTGCTGGACCCCAAACATTCCAAACTCCCCACAATCACCAAAGTGCTAATCAGTTAACCAGCTTGCAGGAGGTTCAAGTGAAGATGTAGCATCTTTTTTTCCTCCTGGGAACTTTCACAGAGATGGGAGACTCATGGAAAGTTTATATCCCTTTCTCAAGGTCACCAGGTAGCAGAGGCAGAACCTGAACCCTTCTCCACCTGAATTCTACCTACCTGCACCCAGCTTCCTAGCCGCGACTCAGCAGTAGGACATCTTCACTTTGGCCTATCACAGACCTCCTCCTTCAGCCCACCAGAATTTTGTCTTTACTAAAGTTCTGTCCCCAGTTAGAGAGGTGAGTGAGCAATGCCTCCTCCCAGGCCCACCCAGCACTAAAGGGACAGAAGGTACTCCTGGCCCCTCAGAAAGGCCTTGTAATCCTATACAGACTGATGGTGTTCAGAGACATAGAGCTAGAAGAACTCTGTGGAGAAAGGCCTTTTTATTGTATTTCATTTCACAAACACAATGAAAACAAATCCTGCAAATAGGATTGCCAACCCAGCAGGCCTAGGCAAGTGATTCTAGGAAATGGAAAGCATCTTGACACACCTGGAGACTGATTACAAGTCAGAGACAATGACAGGTACCCAGAAATTAATCAGGAGAGCTTCCTGCTGCCAGGAAAGGAAGGGATGGAGAGTGTTCAAGGCTGCTGATTTGGGGCCTGATTCTCTTGGGGCCCCAGGGATTCCAGAATGAGAGAAGTAACCAGGTGGCTCTCCAGACTGCTCCAAGCACAGCAGACCCTGTTCCTCCATAGACAGGCAGTCCAGCCAAGAGCAAAGGAGGAGCCTCCCTTGGCTCAGGTGTGACATACATGTGGCCCTTAGTTTGCCCTGCAGAACTCTCTGGGGAGGCACCATGTCTTCTAGGCCAAAAGAGACCTGCTTTTCTAATAGTGGCCTGGCTTGTCACCAGAAGCTCTAACTTGGGTTGTTGACATTCAGGGCCAGTCTTCAGATTGCTAGCCGGTGGCTCTTTCATGAATCTGTCACCTTGAGTTCTTCCTAGATTCTAATCTTTCACTTCTGAAGATAACCTGCAGCATTAAGGGAGCCGGTAATGAGCAGACTGGGGACCAGGGGGGCCATCTAGATGCTCTGAGGAAAGAAGAGAGGTCCAGGCTGACTGGGTCCTAAGTACTTGTGTGGCACCAAAGTGTCTTGATCTTTCAGGTCACACGTTTCTGGGCAAAGAGATCTGCGGTTGCTCTGTTCTTGGGGTATAGTATAAACTCAGGAGACATCCAAGGTACTATGAACTTACTTTTGACTTCCCAGCTTACGTTCAGGTCAAGAGTTTCCCAGAATGTTCTCTGCTCACACATATTTCTTCCCTTCCTGTCTTTTACTTGGGTAACAATTCCTCCTCCCACAAGGCCTATCTCTTTGAGCTGCCCGGATCCCTGACTCTGGGGAGGCCTTCTCTGATGTAATCCACACATCCTGCCCTATGAACAGCAGATAAATGTTGCTTACTTGTTGGTATCTACTTTTAAACCCAGCTCAGTGCTGTGAACCAAAGAAAGCAAGGCCCCATTTGAGGTGCTTCTGGTGACCCTGGGATATGGGCAAATCCTAGGCATGGTGAGCGCAGGCTCCATTTCTGACCTTGAAATTCTATTGCAGAGGCATCAGTTTCTAGGTTAAGACCATCTTTAGTTATTTAGAAAGGTTCCCTGAGACCTTATTTGGGAACACTTGGTCTCATTCTTCTTCCGTTTACAAGCAGGCAGTAACTGCTGAGTGCTGCCCCCTGTTGGTGGGAAACATCTACGACTTTCTTACCAATCCTATCTCTGCCCACCAGAGTCAGGGCCAGGAAAGCACCAAGGAGCCAAAACCTTTCAAAAGGTCCCTCCCATACAGATGGAACCGGATGTGTTTGGAGGAGACACGCTTTTCCCCTGGAGAAGATTACTAACACCTCTGCAGGAGAGATGGGCCTTGCACCCTTTTAGGGCCTCAGGCTGACAGCTTGGAAGATGGGAACTGGGAAACTTGGACTCTGCCCAGGGGGTCTGTTTGAAGGCCTGATATTTTCTTCTGCTGATCACAATGCAACTGAAGTTTGTCCTCTCCCACCAAGTTTATTTTCCCGGCCCACTGACTGGCTGGATGAAGCTCTTTCTGCTTGAGGAAGGGAGACTAGTGGGAGGCTCATCTCTAGGGACAATGTTGGGGCTGTGGAGAGACTCACTTAGAAACTGAATAGGGGTAGGAGTTGGTAGAGACATGAGAGGTTGGTTGGCCCATTTCTGCCTTACCGTGCCATGCCGAGAGCTTGGAGGGACTTGTTTGCCTTCATGTATGCAGAGTAAGAACCTCTTAGCTTTAAGAAAGTAATTAAAGAGACAACATGGCCATCTAAATGATCAGGCACTGGGCTGCAGGCATCTGATGACTGAATATCTAGATTACAGTAGAGGCCCTGGCTCTGGGTAGGCTCAGATACCCAGGAGCCGAACCCAGCCTGGAATTTGTGACTCTACACTCATGCAGTTGAGTCCACAGGTGGGCACCTGACCAAAGCTGAACCAGCCAGACTTCTCTGATTGGAACTATTTGGAGGGAGGAGGAACTAAGGGTGAGCTAGAAGCTGTGGCCTTCAGTGTTCTCAACCACATGGAGGAAACTGGGCAGAGGTGCTGGAGTCCCTGGTCTCAGTTGCTCTCATGGTCTAGCTGCAGTTCATCCTTCTCATGTTTGGGTGAGACCCCTTTTTATCAGAGCAAGTTTAAATCGTGTTTCTGTGACTTGAGCCCAAACTAAGTTACCTTAGTCAGCTTTCCCCTGTTGTGACAAAATACCTCAGATGATCTACTTAAAGGAGACAAGGTCTCTTTTGGTTTAGGACTGTAGGGATTTCAGTCCACAGTTGTGTGGCTCCGTTGTTGTAGGCTTGGGTGAGGCAGAGCATCGTGGAGGGAACTGTTTGGAAGCGGCTGAGAAGAAGGGGTAGAATCAGCGTCCCAGTCCTCTTTATGAGCGACACTCCAATGACTCAACTTATTCTAACAAGGCCCCACATTCCAGAGTGTCTATTATCTCCCAGTAGCACCATTAGCTGGGAACCAAGGCTCCCAGACATGAGCTTTAGGGAGACACTGAAAGGCCAAACCATAATGGGCTGACCCACAAAAACAAAACCGTCCCAAGCATTTGACGCCCCAGGAGCTGTTGCCCTTCAACCCCAACCCCTCTGCCCATACCTTAAGAAAGACCTTTGCCTCTGAAGGTGACAACGCCACAGGGGAGTCAGCAACTTTGAAGCCTGTTTTGAAATCCACGAAGCTCACAGGAAGAGGTTTCACAACTAAACAGACAAAGAAAAGTGCAGCTTTGGGTGTTTCATAACAATTTCTAGTGTGAAAAACTCTCCATTGAGGCTTCTGCTCTGCTGCCTTTTGTCTGACCTTGGCATGTCTGGGCTGGGATGGAGGAGCACTAGGCTAAGAGTCCTGGTTCTGTCCCTTCTGAGTCGTGTGATGTCAGGAATGAATCACTGAGCCTCTCTGAGGGCTTGTTTTCTCATCTATGAAATAGGGACAAGACTGATACATGGATCATGAGTTTATTGGGAACGAAGTTCCAAATTCAAATGCTATGACTATGGCAAAGCAAAAACAGATGGCCTGCTCTGACAGCTCCTCAAGCCTTGCATTCAGTTCAGTGTCATTTAGTAAATATTGCTGAGTGGTCGCCATATACCAGTATATTTAGGGATCCTGCAATGAGAAGTCAGATAAGAATTGTCCCCAAGCAGTGATGTTTCGATGGGGACAGCAGAGCACAAAGAAGTGCATCAAGAATTGAACAACCTGGGACTGGAGAGATGATTCAGCAGTTAAGCTCCCACAGAGGACCTGGGTTCAGTTCCCAGTGCCCACATGGTAGCTAACAACAATTTGTAACTTCAGTTCCAGGGGATCCGATGGCCTCTTGTCACTTCCTTGGGCACTGCATGACATGGGTACACTCACATACATGTAGGCAATATACTCAAACTGTCGGGAGCCATTTACCTTCCTTGAACTATGCCCTAGTTTTGGGTTAGGCAGAAGTCAATCTCGTGCACAGAAGTGCTGATTGGAAGCAGGAGTTTTCATTATGCAAATGATTCACACCTGAGGAGAAGTCTATTTTGCACCTAAGACTGAGGTCACATGAAGATCTTTGAAGGAAGCCAATCATGTCTTAAGTTATTTTGCCTGTGTCAGTATTGTTTTGCTCACTTCACAGTATAAATAGGGGAGACTTACTAAAGGTAAGCTGCTTCAGTGTGACCGACTGCTCTCCTGAGTCTGTCCCTTCATTTTCTATCTCTCTCCCTCTCTATCTCTATATTTTCTCATCCTCACTCCCCACTTCAAGTACAGTCCGATTTCTGCCAGCGGGCTCTGGCATCAAACACATTAAATTAAAAAAAATTCTAAAGACATTAAAAAAAAAGAATAGAGTAACTTAGAACACTTTGAATGGAGAGAATCCTAACAAAGAAAAAAAATAGGGGCAGAGAAACAGGGACATTCCTGCAAAAATGGGGTTCTTGGTGTCCATAAATATGAAGCCATCTCATTAGGTCATATGCCCAGCAGGCTGGTGACTGGCTGTGGTCAAAGGAGGACGTGCGTGAATAGCTGTAGAACTTTCCAGGTACATCGTTTGTCCGGGTTTGGACTCTGTAGCTGAAAGAGATGATATTGAGACTCAGTTTGCTAAAACCAAGGAAAAAATTGTATTAACTGAGTAGTGGCACCAGTGACCGGGGGCGGGGTTGAGGGCAGAGTAAGGGGTGGGAGGCTAGAGGGTGATGGGGGAGTGACTGCAATGGGCTTTCGTTTCCTTTGCTTCCTTCCCTTGGTCTTTCTTTGCTGTGGGCACTTGGGCAATATTTGGAGAGCCTTCTGGCTCAAAGCTGAGTTGGCATCATCTTTTGTTAAATATTTTATTATTATTTTATGTGTATGAGTGTATTGCCTGCATGTAACTGCACCCGTGTCATGCAATGCCTGCAGAGGTCAGAAGAGGGTGTTGAATCCCCTGGAACTGGAGTTAGTTGCCATGTGGGTGCTGGGAATTGAACCCAGGTCCTCTGCAAGAGCAGTCAGTGTTCTTTACTGATGAGCCATCTCTCCAGCAAGGCATCACTTTTTTCTTGGACGGTTTGTTCCACTCCATCTGGTGGCCCAACTTGCTGGACTTTCCTGCAGCTGACATCTTAAGAAAAGATTTCCACAACCGGGCTTTAAAAGTTTTCTTCCATGAGAATTCTTAGTGTTGTGAGGACAGTGTCTTGCCATTGTGCTGGGCATGTGGCATCCTTTAATCTCTAAAGGACTGAGGTCTCAGAGGCTCTAGGAACCACTCTAGGGCACCAAGCTAGTTATAAACAAGCACATCTGCCTCCAAGTCCTGATGGGTTCATCTAGCCACCTAACCTTCCAGCTTTACCAGTGACCCTTGTCCACAGTACAGGAGCGAGCATTGCCCCAGCATGCTGTAAACAAAGCTGGTTTGCTGAAGCCCTGTTGAACCCATAGTCAGCTGCTCACCACACAGCTCCATGAGGCATGGTAGACATTTTTATTGTGACTTGTCAGTCCATCTGTCTGCCCTGATTCTTAGGTTTTAGGGCCATGGCCATATGAATCCTATGTCCTATCAAGAAACCAAAATAAAGATAATAGGGCCCATCTTACTTAGTACCTTGCTCCTCTGCTTGCAGTGACTGGTCCAGTGATGTACAGATGTCCAATCACTGTCGTTCTTGGGCGTTTATACTTTGACCTAGGGGAGTAGTTGGAACCATTTTTCCTAAGGTGGTAACTGCACATGTGAGCCCAAGCTGAGGGGAGCCATGGTGTAACCTAGAGAGAAAGCAGGTTGGCGAGGAAAAAGTCAGAGGCCCAGGACAGACAGGCCTGACATGTCAGGGAGTCAGGGGAGGAGGAGCTTGTGATTCCTCCAGCCTTCCTGTTTGAGGTGACTTTCTAGGACACACATTCAAAGAACTGAGAGGCCAACAGGAACTAGATTATGATGCAGCAGTAACTAGACTTAGGTGCATTTAGAAGTGATCTAAGGAAAAGTCAGGGTGATATTCAGAAAGAGCTTCTAGCTCTTCATCAACACTCTTTAGGAAGCAAATAACAGAAACTCCTTCAACCGATGTAAAGTAGTGAACTGAATTTAGAAGCCCAAAGGAGAAACTGCCTTTAGGTGACATTTGATGCAGGCTCCGAAGGGTCTTCTTTGTCTGAAGTGGTTTCTTTCTTTTCCTTCTTTCTTTCTTTCCTTCTTTGTTTTGTGAGACAGATTATCATATATCCAAACTGGCATAGAACTTACTACATAGCCAAGGCTGACGCTAACCTTCTGGTTCGCCGGCCTCTGCCTTCTGGGTGCTGAGATTACAGGCGTATGCTGTCAGACCAGCCTTAGTTCCTTTACTTCTTTATCAGCTTTCCTCTGGTCTCACAAAATGACCCCTAGGAGTTTCCAGCTTTCTTTACAGAGACAGGCTGCCTCTATTTCAGACTCTGGGAGGGAGACAGGACCGATCTGAGCCATGCTGAGCTTTGCCTTTCCTTTCCTCCATGGCCCAGACTGGCTCAGGTGTCCCATGTTAGATAAACCACTGGCTGATGGAAGGCACTTTGTCATAAAAGAGAACTCCTGGCAATCTGTCTCCATTCCTTGTCGGAAGGGGAATTCTCCAAGGGGAAAAAAAAATCAGAATCCTGTTGAGGGACAGGCAGGCAGGGAGGAGGTGGACAGAGGGCTGCATGTCCCCTGGGACTGTTGTTGCTAAGACACTGTTGAGGCGCTTAGGCTGGGATTGGCTGAGTTCTGGAAGCAGCCTAGCTTGCATAGAGACAAGCTCAGTAAGGATCTAGCAGATGATGTGTGGCATGGCATGGCCTTCCTCCTGCCCCAAATCCCTGGGACAGAGCAGAGGGTTTATATGTGTGTGTGTGTGTGTATGTATGTGTGCATATGTGTGTGCACATTCATGCCATGTGCACATGTGCCATGACTCTCATGGGAGGTTAGAGGAGATCCTCTGATGTTAGGCCTTCCTTCCACCTTCTTTCAGACAGGGTCTCTTGTTGTTGGGCACTGTATATGCCAGACTAGCTTCCCAAGCTTCTCCTGCCTCTGCCTCCCATCTCACCCTGCAGCACTGGGATTACAGATGCATGGTCTACTGAGTCTGGCTTTATGTGGGGTCTGGGGATCTGAACTCAGGTCTTCATGCTTGTGTGGTGAGTACTTTACCTTCTGAGCAATCTTTCTCGCCCTGGAATGGAGTTAACTCCAGGTCTCAACGGTCCCAGACTCTACTGCCCACCAGAGTCCACCCACGTCCACCCCTTGCCCTCCTGGCTTTCATTTCACTCCTGGACCAGGTTCTAAGCACCATGCCCATGCATTGGTCCTAATAGAGGGCAGCAGGGATGGAGGGTGGTAAAGGCTGGCCATGCTGATAACAGAGGCTCACTCTAAGCCCAGTCAAAATCTTCAGAGCTCGGGCTATTATTATTATTTTTATCTTAAAAGAACCACTAACAGATTCTCCTGACTGTGTGTGCTAATTAGAAACTACAGCTTCAAAGTTTGGCCCAGGTTTCTGACCTTTCCAATGTCTGAACAGCTGTTCCTCTTACAGTATGTAAAATAAGGAGTGACTAAACGTGACCCCAATAGCCATTGGCAAGGCCTCTTTCCAATGGCACACTTGGCAGTTCTTTTAAAAAATGAGTTAGGGGCTGGAGACATGACTCAGTGGTTAAGAGCACTGGCTGTTCTTGCAGAAGACCCAGGTTCGAATTCCAGCACCCACGTGGCAGCTAATGCCCTCTTCTGTCTTCCTCAAGCACTGCATGACACAGGTGCACTAACAAACACACATGCATACACATAAAAGAAAGACAGATAAATAAATTAAAAATGGGTTAGGCCAAGGGCCAGCAAGATGGCTCAGTGTGGGTAAGGGCACCAAACTTGATGATCTGAAGGTTCTCTCCTTCCCCAGAACTCTATGGTGAAAGGAGAGAACGGACTCCCAAAGTTTGCCCGCTTACCTCTACACGCATGCCTGGCACCTGCGTATGCAATGTATTTTGATCATATCCACCCCACCTCCCTCTTCCAAATTCCTCCTGTTAACAGTGATTCTCTTTTCTTTTCTTTTGTTTCATATTGTGTATTTTCTTAGACAGCACCATGACATTTGCAATTTTTAAAAGCTAAAATAAAAAATATCAGAGTAACTTCTAAGTAAAATAAAAAAACAAGTCATTGCAGTGCACGAGGCAGCTTGGTGCCCGCCACTCATTACATCATCATCACACCCTCAGTGTGGTATTCCACAGGTGCTAGAAACCGGAAAATGACATTTCCCAGACTCCCTTGCAGTGGGGTCTTCCCCTCTCCCTCTTCTTTTTCCTCCTCTCCCCTTTCCCATTCCTTCCTTTCTCTCTCTCCTTTTCCTACCCAATCTCTTGCTTTCTCTCTCTCTTCTCTCTCTCTCTTTCTCTCTCTCTCTCTCTTTTTACTTGCTACACACAGCTCACAATCCTCTGCCTCAGCTGTGGTTACAGGTGTAAGCCACCAAGCCTGCTCTATTTTCTTTTCAACATTGAGCCTAATTAAGGAGACTATACTAAGCTGTACAATTCCACTCTAATAAATGAACTCTGAGGGCCCATGCTAAAAGAGCCAGGACTTGGCCCCGGAGCCTTCCATCACCATCTCTCTGTTTCTCTCCTGTGTTTTATACTCTTTATCCCTGTTTATCCCATCAGTTTAGATACAGCCACTTTGCCAGACTAGTCTTCCCAGGCCAAGTACGAATGGCAACACAAGAAGTAAATGTTAAGGAAATGAGACAGGACATTGTCTATTTGATATTCACAGATGCTCCTTTGATACATGATGATTCTGATTTTTCCTTTGGGTTATCCTTCTGCTTATAAAACTTGTATTTGAGACACAAGTTTCAAAGTTTGACAGCCTGTGAAGTTACCAAGGTTTATCCCAGAGCTGTATCTGGAGGAAAACAGTTTCTGATGAAGTTGTCCTGATAGGACAAGGCTGAGTCTTCATAGCTGGAGGGAATGTGGAAACCTCATGTATTAGTTGTCATGTGGCCAAGCCCCAAGCACAGTAGCTCTGAATAACCTTTGCACCAGCTCCACTTTGCTCTGCCTTACCAGCCAGCACCTTCACCCTGGCAGCCCCCACTGTACAGCATCTTAGAGCTTACACAATATGCATTCCCATTCGGCATTCCTACAGCCCTGAGGATGGTGGAGCAGGTGCATTCACCCAGTCTCAGACAGGGGAGCTAAAGTGCTGACAGTTAAGTGATATGTTCAGGGTAGTACTGAGCCCAGGTCTTGAATTAACGCTTCTAAATCAAAGTCAGGTGTGTCTTCTAGAAGGCCACATGGACATTGGAATAAACCTTCTTTATCAAGACAGGAGGGAGACAGAGAGATAGATGGTAATGAAGGCTACAGGAGCATGTTCCCAGCAATTCAGACACTTGCTCTTGGAGTTCATCAATTTCTAGAGGAGAGTTGTACAACTTTTGTAATCTCCTTATTTTGAAAAAGAAACAAAACAAGGTACTTGTGGTGGCTCATGCCTAGGGAGACTGAAGCAGGAGAATCATGAGTTTTAGAGCAGTCTGGAGTATATATAGCAAAGAGAGAGAGAGAGAGACAGAGACAGAGAGAGAGAGAGACAAAGACAGAGAGACACACAGAGAAAATGAATCTCATCTTATTCCCATGCTAGTAATGGCCCCATTTGTCTTTGTGAATCTGGGGTCAGCATTCAAAATAACCCATAGGCATCTTGCAAGCTGATGGGGCATAGGCTTGTCTTAGTTGGCTCAGCCCAGGCATGCAGTTCTAAGAGAACAGTGTTGGCTTTATCTGAACACTCAACTGCATTCTGGGAAAAGAGAGCTGCAGAGTTCCAGGCAGATAACCCTCTGTGACCACTAGGTGTCAGCACTGATCTATACTTCGTAATCAAACCTCTTCCCAGACTGGGCAGAAAGCTCTCTAAGCCATGCTTTCAAGTAGAATCGGAGAGGAACTTTGATCAGAAGCAAAGTGCACAACAGCTACAAATTTTAACTAAACAATTAGGTTTCTGTGGCCCCATCTCTGCTGGGCTCCTATCCTTGAAGTCCTCTTTAGTGCTTCTGAACCTGGTTTAAATATGAAAGGACAGACATAGGCTCAGGTGCTGACTGCTTGGTCTTCTGATGATGGTGCTAGTTTAGGAGTTTGTGGAAACTTTAGGAACTCCCTGACTGGAGGGAGTGGGTCACGGGGGCAGACCTTTGAAGGCTATACTACACTTGGTTGTTTGCTCTTTCTCTGCTTGCTGACTTCCATGAGGTAAAGAACCTCCTTCACCCCACGCTTCTGCTGCCGCGATGTTCTTCCCCAGTGCATGGGACCAAGCAACCTTGGACTGAACCCCCTGAAACCATGAGCAAGCTAAGTCTTTCCTCCTTTATGTATTTTAGTTTTTAAAATATATCTCTGTGTGTATACCTGTATGCCACACATGTTCAAGTGCCTGCAGAGGCCAGAAGAGGGTATCCTATCCCCTGTAGCTGGCAGTACAGGTGGTTGTGAGCCACCAGCTATGGGTGCTGAGAACAGATGCAGGTCCTCTGGAAGAGCAGAAGGTGCTCTTAACTGCAGAGCCATCTCTCTAGCCCCTCTTTCCTCCTGGAAGTTGTTTTTTTTTAAGTGAGAGAAGCAGCAGCTCTCTACTGGGCTTAGAGTGTCCCTGGGGGCTGCTTAATTCCTTTCTCCAGGAAGGCAGAGATTCAGGACTCTCAAAAGTAGCAGCAGAAAGTTGAAGAGGCTTGGAGAGCAACAGAATCAGGAGGCCGGAGCCTTGAGGAACTACACGATTCTTTAATCCCTGGGAATGTGCAACTGGAATAAAAATAGAGACAGAAAATGTCATAAAGCAGCCATTTAATGGGAAAGGAAGGGTAAAAGGAGAAGGAGAGGTGGGCCTCTATGCTGTGCACAGTGGTACGGAGTGCTAACGTTTCGGGGACCCTGCGCCAGAAGCTTCCCTTATTAACACACTCCCTCTAAGGCCTTCGGCAACCTTATGGGGTACTAGATGAGGAAACTGAGGTCTTGGGAAGAACTCCAAGACGCCAGTAAGGACCAGAACAGGCTCCGAGCCCAGGCCTGTCTGACTCCATGGCCACGTCCTTCCCTCCCGCTGCCTATCTCCCTCCTCCTTCCCTGCGGTCTATTGACCTGTCCACGATCGCACAGTGTTTGGGAATAGAGGAGGTGGAGTGGGACGGGGACTAAGATGTGGGGTTTCCCGACTGTTTCAAGGATTCTTTCCATGCTCTTGTGGGCCTTGTGGGGTTTCCCGACTGTTTCAAGGATTCTTTCCATGCTCTTGTGGGCCTTGTCTGAATGTCCTCAGTAGAACTAACTGTAGGGGCATGCACCAAGGAGAACCATTTTGGAGAAGAGAGTGGGGCTCAACATCTCACCCTGCACACCTCTGACCAGCCCACTGGATAACTCACCCTTTGCAGGACTCTCCAGCTTCTCCTCATGTAGCCTGACCATCTGCCCAGGGTTAGTCAGACATGCCCAAATGGGTGATGATCCTTGCCGCTCCTGGGCCTCCTCTGAGAGCTTCTCATTCAGGGAAGCTTTCCAGGCTGACAATCTGGTACACACATCACTGGAAGTCTTTTGCTCATGGACTGACACTTGGCAGTAGGATTTGCTCATCAACTGTGGGCCACGGGACTGTTCGAATTTTGATCTAGCCGCCCTAGAGCCCTGAAAGGTCTCCGGAGTAGACCTGGATAACTTTTGTGAGCCTGCACATTCCAAATTCTGAGGCTGCTAGCCATATCGTTGGTCTTCTCAGCCCTCTTCCAGTCTTTTCCAGCCTGTTTTTTTTTTTTTTTTCTGGTTTGAGGGCAGCAGTGGAGCTCAGAGGCTTAAAAAGGACCAGAAGCTCTCACCTGTGGAAGGTGATGGTTGGTGCTGGCCTTGTGTTAGATGCAGGAAGTCATTGTATAAGTGTGTGTGTGGGGTGCTTGTGTCTTCTTTGAGGACATCCATTGAGAAGTTAAGCTGTATTTCTCAGGGGTGGGGAGGTGGCTCAGTGGGAAAGTCTCTTGCTTAAGCATGAAGACCTGAGTTTGGATCCTTGGTACCCACATAAAGCTGCCCATAGGAGTATATATCTTAACTCTAATGCTGGGGTGGGGTTAGAGACAGGAGGATCCCCAGAGCTCACTGGGTAGCCTGGGGTTGAGTGAGAGACACTGTCTCAAGAAAAGATAAGGTAAAGAGCAGTAGCTGAAGATGCTTGCTGTCAACTTTTGATCTCTATGTGGATGTGCACTTATGTGCATGTGCACACATACCCACATATGTGCATTACATACATGCACACAGAGATATCTTTCCGAATCTTCTCTAACAATTAGACTGGAGCAGGCTGGGTGCTGGGGAGACCCGGGCGTGGCGAGGGATATGGAGGCAGATGGTGGTCAAACCGTATAGCTTTCATACCTGGAGCCTCACAAGCTGTGTCTTGTCTCACCTTGAAATTGGAGTTGTCATGAGAAGCACACTGTCAGTGTAGACACATTCACTCGTTTATGAGATGTCATATGACTACTCCTGTGTGCAGCTATTTTCTTTAAAAATAATTCCTAGTGGCAGAGTTCCTCTCCGTAATCAGTTTCTGTTTCCATTATAAATCCAATTTTGGAGGGGGATGGGGTCTGTCATTTCATTTTCCTTAAGGCTGCAACGTCGTGTTTTCCTTTTCAAAAAGGAAGAAAGAAGCAGCCTGTGTTTATTCATGTGCATGTTTAAAGAAACTAAAAATCTGGGCTTTCAGGGGATAGCTTAATAGTTGAAATTTAGGCAAAGACATCATCTATTGGCTACTTTTCTCTTGTTGTGACAAAATGCTCAACATAACAGCTTAAGAGAGGAAAGGTTTGTTTTGGCTCACAGTTTCAGGAGTGTTAGTGCATTGTTTCAGGGAAGGCATGGTGGAGATTATATGTGGCTGGGGTTCACCCATCTTGATGGTAGACAGGGAATAGAGAGCACAAGTCAAAACCCAAAACAAAACAGGCATAATCCTTAAAGTCTTATTCTATAGTAATTAACTTCCACCAGCATAGATCCAAGTCCCAAAGTTTCTACAATCTCCCCCAAACAGTATCACCAGCCAGAGATGAAGCGTTTAAATGCATGAGTCAGTATGGGACAGTTCAGAGAAGCAGTGACCACAACTCTCTTGTAAACTTTGACCATTCAGTAGTAGATAACTGGAGTGGTGTTGAGAAGGATTCTGAGATCACATACAGCATCAGTGGGAAAAAAAAAAACCTGTGATTGGTTAGTAATGTCTGTTATGGCCCTCTGTGTAGAAGGGGAGAATGGTGGAGTCAACCATTCATCTGCCAATTAGAGTAGGTTTTCTCCTAACAGGACTCCATTTCATAACATTTGATAGTTGCAGAAGCTATTTTAATGTGATTTATTTTCATTTAGCCATTTTGTCAACTGAGTAAGGGCAGCAGGGCTAGTCTGCCTTCCTGTTGATGAATTTCTGTGTTTGATGTTTACTGAACAAGTACTGCACTAGGCTGTGGGAGATACTCTGTACAGATATGACCATCGCTTTCTTCCTTTTCCGCTCACACACTGTGCGAACAACATGGAGAGATGCAGTCTAGTTTTCTCCTTCAATCTGCATTCAGAGCCCTGATCTGCCACTTAGGAAACCAGACTTTTGCAAAGATCATATGGAGAAGCCTTCAGGCTGGAGGAAGGGCACTGTCCCGCTTCAGCTGTCCCACTGAGGGGCCAGCTTTGTGACAAGCCATCCTGGACCCTCCGGCCCAGCCCTGAGGTATACCACTGACTCACCTAGTTGAGACTATGTGGGGCGGAGGCATCACCACTCTAGGTTCGGCCGGATTCCAGACTCACACAGCCACCAAGGGAAAACCTTACTATTGGATGTGACTGTTTGAGGGGTGATTGCCGTGTAGCACTGTTGCGCTATGTAACCAGAACATTGACCTGGGCTTTGGGGATGAGTGAGACCCATTTTCAGTTCACTTAGAGCCTTAAGTCTCTTAGGAGAGATAGACACAGGAACAAACAAATCAAAATTTGGTGAAACCTAGTATGCCAGATGTAATGCTGATGCAGAGGGTGTATCACTCCCTTAACAAGGCAGGGAAGCTTCTCACAGGGGTGAGGCATGTCTGGTCTTGGGCATCATTGATTTGGGGCATCTTGAATGGAGCACAAGAAACCATTTTTTTTCTAGGAGCATTCAAAATAGGAGAGAAGGGACCACTATCCATGTCGCTAAGTCTACGTTAGCTGACTTGTTCCTGGCTACTATCAATGGATCTATCCATCTATGAATAAGTACTCAAGATGAGCCAATCAAGTTTTCCCTGTAATTGACATTTAGAATAGAATTTCAGAGGATGAGTGTTAGTGGAAGCAAATTGGGAAACCAGGAGCCCTCTAGAGCTGGGTTCCTCTGCCTGGCATAGCAGACAATTGAATTGGTTCATGAAGAAAGCGGTCTTGTGCACTGTGGAACGTTTATAGCTTCTCTAGAACTCCATCCAGTGGACACCCGTAACTTCCCCTACCAGTCATGACAATTAAATTGTCAGTGTTCCATCGGTTGGGGGATTACCTTTCATTGAGAACTACTTCTCTAGAATGACAACCCTCAAGTTCATGAGCAACCCCTCTTGTTCTTATGGAAAGACAGTCAACTCCTCTGTGAGTTATTTCAGAGCCTCCATCAATTCATTCAGTGTCCATATCTTGCAACTTGAAGAATTGCGGAGTGTCAGGTGCTGAAGGTTGGGGATGCAGCCGGTAGTATAGCTAGGAGTGGAAGGGCTTTGAGGAGCAAGAACCCTTTGTACGGATATGTTGAGCAGCGCTTTGGAAACAAGCCTCACTGGAGCTGCATGTAGAAGGGGGCGGACCACTCACCCTTTGCAGCCCACACTAAAATATGCAGGTCAAGGGACTGTGCCTCTGGCAATGGCAGACAGTACTTCCCATGGGACCAAAGGCAAGCCTTCTTCCATCAACTCAGGATAGAAGGAATTTCTGGCTACCTTAATCCCTTGGGAATTCAAAAAACTAACATTCCACAGAGAAGATTGCCCCATACCGAGGATTCAATTGCTCATATCCCCCCTCCCTCCCCCCCAGCCCCAGGCATTTCACAGTCGAAAGAAAGCAAGGAGTGAGTGGGAGGACAGTGTACCATTTGTTGCTCACTGGCCATGAGCTCATAGGAGGGTCCTTCAGGGCACAGAGAACAGAGATGAACTTAGGGCAGGTGGTGAGGTGGGCTACTCTTCTGTGAGCAGCCCCGAGGAGACCCTTCTGTCTTCCTTGCAGACTTGGTTGCTCTCAGCTTCCCTCTCTGCCTTTCTGGCTACTGCCCAGGAACAGGTTTTTCTCTAAGTGCCAAGTTCCAGTTCTTCAGAAGATGGTTAGGTTGGTCCAAGCTCTGAGACAAGGCAACTACATCAGCGATCTTGGGCAGCTATGAACAGTTTCTTGACCTCTGTATTCATCTGCAGGTGACTGACAGACAAAGAACGATGAATCTTGGCGGAGAGAAAGTCTCAAGAGAAAGTTATGAGGAAGGAGGACTCCTAGCTGCCCCAGAAAGGGACACCTCCTTGGCAGACACCATTATAAATGTCAGCGTTAGAGCTGAGCTGGGCTGCTGGTGAAAATTACAAGCTGCGGTCCTGGACCCAGAAGTCCCAGTTTCCAACCATCCGGCCAAATCCCATAGCCCTGGACTGGGCTCACCCAGGGGAGGCCACTTCTGAGGAGTTGGCTTCCAGGAACAAGTTCCCTTGGGAAACTCTGCAGGCAGCTCAAAACTCAAGAAAACTACTCATTAGGAGCTCAGGGAGCTGTTAATTGCCCCGTCCAGCCAAGACGCAGTGTGGTCTCGCCAGCCTGCTCAACAATAAAGAAGTTTCTGGAAGTTCCAACCCCAGCCTTGGCTGCCGGTGCTCCCTCCTACCTTCTCTTCTTCCTTTCATCACAGACACTGTGCCCGATGCTGTCCTGCCGCCCCGAGACCCTCCCTGCAGCATTCAAACGGAGCCTCGCCCCTGGGGACCTGTCCCCTGTGGCAATCATATTCTGCAGACGCACACGCAGGGGTACAGATCTCCACGAAGGCTGGTTTTGCTGCATTATCGGTGTTTTCATCTCCAAGTTGTGTTTACAAAGGGATAAAGATTAACAGAGCTATTACTCATCCCTTCTTACAGAAGTATGAAAGTTCAAGAAATTCATCCTGTCTTGGATAAAGCTGTGCTTTCGGATTGCCATGGTAACAGTCCTCTCCTTGGCCTCCTCGTCTGCATTGGAGCAGGCCGGTTGCAGTCTTCAAGACAGTGCGGAGGAGTGCAAAAACCACGCGGGTGTGTATAGAGAGTTGGGGTGTGTGTCTAAATATGATCAAGATGTATTGTATGAAATTCACAAAAATTCAATGAGAATATATTTTACAAAACACAGGAAGAGAAGCTGGATGATCTGTGTTCTAGTATCAGCTCCAGGGCTAAGTAGCCAGCCCTTTGGGGTTGGAAGTGTTAAAAGAAGGTTCCCCAGAGACTTTACAAGCAAGTACAGCCAGGAGTAAATGGAGTGAAGGGATCTGGCATGTGAAACCACTTGGCACTTGCAGAATCCTGTGGGTGAAGGTGGTGGAGTGTGGCTCCTTCCCAGATGAGGAACAGCGGCTGTCTGTCCGCCCTCAACCACCTGGGGGCAGCACCTAACCTAGTCTCAGGCATTAGCACTGGGATTTCCAATCTGGGGACCTGCAAGTGGAGGTATTCAGGGGGCATTCGCCCAGTTTCTGGTTCAGCCTCGAGGTTTAGGAGGGCCCGGAGTTTCCAACAGTGTTGTCTCAAGCAAGATTTCCTGCGGTGTGAATGTGACAGTGCTGTCACTGTTAACTTCTGTGGCTTTGTCTCTTTTCTCTGCCACTTGTTGAATTTGGTGATTTTCAGTATGATTTCTGTGCTTTCTCTCCAATTGACCAGAGTTAGTGTTCAGCATCTGAAGCAGAACCTTGCTGAACTAATTAACCCGCAGGCTGCTCTTTGTGGCTGAAATCATTTTGAGGCCTTCCCTAATCCCAAAGGGGTTTTTTATAGCTTCATGGAGGAGATTGGCTTTAGGGATACCTAAAGTCAAGGTTGCTATAGAGACGGTACTTCACCTGTCAGTTCTGCTTCATGAAACAGTGTGGAGGATTCTGTACTCAAACGTTTATCAAAGGGGAGACTCGGCAGGGGTGCTCATTGGGTAAAGGCATCTGCCACCAAGCCTAAAAACCTGTGTTTGATCCTTGGGATCGACATAGTGGGAGAGAACTGACTCCTTCAAGCTGTCCTCTAATCTCCCCCCTCTCTCTCCCTCTCTCTCTCCCTCTCCCTCTCTCTCCCTCTCTCTCTCTCTCTCTCACACACACACACAATGGTTGGGTGGCAATGTTTGCCAAGTCAATGCTCTTTATGCATATCATCAGAGGACTTTTTTGCGTATGTACATAAATGTTCAGGTGCATGTGCACGTGACATCCGGTGCCTTCCTCAGTTGCTTTCCACCTTTTTAGCTTTTTGAGACAGAGTCTCTCACTGAACCCGAGCTCCTTTGACTTAGCTAAACAAGCTAGTTAGTGGGCTCCAGTGACCCTTTTTTCTGTCTCCTGTCACTGGGATTACAGGCACCTCCACCACTGGATTTGTATGTGGGTGCTGAGGATTCGAACTCGGGTCCTCATGCTTGTGCAGCAAGCACTTAACAGACTAAGCCATCTCCTGGTCCTCATAGGGGAACTATCTTTAAATAATTGTGCAACCCACATCCCATTGAAGCTCCACCTCTGCAGAAGGCAGCTGAGTTTTCTTTGCTGTCACCTTCCTGCAGCGTGGCTTGTCTGGCAAACCACATAAAACCAGTGTCCCTATGGGATGCAGAGGGACACTCACTGTCTGTGTTCAATGGTGGAAGCTCCAAAGCCAGAGGGATGGGCCTGTGATCAGCATCCAAGCTGTCAGGGCCCTCAGCAAGCTGGCAGGGCCCATCTGTATCAACACTTCCTCTTCAGAGATGGTAAAATTAAGGCCAGAGGAGGGATCAGATATGCCTGTGGCCTATAAGTCACCAAACTTGGTGGCTCCTGGGCCATTGGTCTTAGAAGACCAATGTCATCTCATTCCATACCCGTCCCGCTTCCCCTTACTGTTGAGCAGCCCTGTATTTGGAATATCTTACTCATTGACTTTCCGAGGCAGTTGTGACAAATAACCAAACATTTGGTATCTATAGTAATGCAAATTTATCTTCCAGTTCTGTAGGTCTCAAGTTTGGCATGCGTTCCACTGGACTAAAATCCTGGCGCCAGTAGACACAGCCCAGCACTGCCACCTACAGTCCGAGGAATGCCCCATTTAAGGTCTTCCATGCAGATCCTTGAATCTACTATAGAAAAGAATTCCAGGATGAGTCAGAATGAGGCAAAGCTATTTTTTTTTTTACTGAATCTGTAGAGAGATATGTAGGGAAAGGACAGTGCACACCTCCAAGACATTGACACATCTTTGTGGAGAGAGAATCATATCTATGTGTCTGTACAATGCTCTGGATATGATTCTGTGGTTAAAAATGAAGTAGAAATATATGAGCTGGTTTACTTATTTCTCTTAGCTAAAATAATTCCCTTTGGTAAATGAAATTCTAAGGTGGTCTTAGGAAGTGCATTGTTCAGGTTTAGGGATGAGAGAGAAATGCAGGTGTGGGTAAACTCGAGGCTCACAAACATTCTAGACCTAAGTAAGCATAGGTTTTTCCTTCCTTCCTTCCTCCCTCCCTCCCTCTCTCCCTCCCTCCTTCCTATCCTCTCCTTCTGTCCTTCCTTTCTCCCCACTCTCAGTTTTTTTGAGATAAGGTCTCATGTAGCTCAGGCTGCCCCTCACACTCACCATGTAACTGAGGATGACCTTGAACTCCTGATCCTCCTGCCTCCACCTCTTAAGTACTGGGATTGCAGGGGTGTATCACTGCATCTGGCCATTGTTTATGGATTTGAATGCCTTTGCCAGAAAAGTCTTTAGGAAAGTGCATCACCTCTGCAGGCAATATCAGTTTTAGCCGTTGTGTTGAAGTTTCTTACTCCAGGCAACAGAAAAGACAAATTTGAAGCTTGGGTTAGAGGCTTTTTCCCCTTCCCTAATTCCTAGATTCCCCTGTATTGTTAAAGGGAGAGCTATGGCCACAGGATCTAGAGGGAGAGGCCTGGAAGTGCTTTATGCTGGGTGGGTCCTTCCCTCCCTGTCCTGCTTGCTGGACTGTGCTTTGTTCTCTTCCTCCAATCAGCTTTCTTTCTGCCACAGGACATGTGCCCAGTAGCATCTTCCCACCCTGGGAAGCACCAGAGATAAAGGTCTTCCCCTTTGTCTCCAAATGAGGAGATCCTGAGAGAGTGGACCCTGAGGGTCCTGTATTGGGCAAATGCCCCCACTGAGACGCAGTGTCCGGAGGGGTCGGTGACGGTCCTAGCAGGTTCATGGTGGGAGCGGTGCGGGGAGCAGTTGTCTGAAGGGGATGAGTGCTTCCTGCTCCAAGAGCTCACCCGTGCTTGTGACTTCTGCAGCTGTCACTTTGTGGACAGTTCTCACGGGCCACATGCCTCCTGTGGTCTTCCTGGTTCCTTACCTTCATGTGTGTTTGTCCCCATGCCCGCGGAGATGGTGGTCAATCTCTGTTCTAAGCACCTGAACATCTTTCCAGACACTCTTGTTATCACCATGTCTCCTCCCCAGGTTAGATGTTCTGTGCCTCTTGCAGTACCCACATCCCCAAGTCTCTTATAAGTCCCAACCTCCTTGTCCAACTCATTCACTACCTGTGAAGTCCCCACTCTAACCCAGAAATGTACTGTGTCATGTTTTACAAAATTCTATAACAATCCTGGATGGCATGGCATTCCACAGCTTTAAAAATCAGAAAGCGAAACAGGGCTTCAGTATGCTCTGGGCTTGCCAGAGGATGGAACATGGTGGCCACATAATTTGAACTTGGGTCTCCAGGTCCAAGTCTACATGAGTTCTGGTTCCCTCTACTGCCAGTTGAAGTTATGAAATGTTATGGTATACTGACTCTACTGACTCTTTAAGGTCACATGACTTTTCTGAAGAGTGGCAGTTTAGAAGCAAGAGTACTTCAACAACTGGGACCTTGCTTGTGGCTCACATACCAAAGGAGTAACTTTCCCCTGGGCTTCTCCAAGGACATGTGGGTTCCTGGCTCAGTGATGGACATGGAAGGGAGAGAAGAAAGGCTGTTTCCAGAAAAAGTTAAGCAGAAGAATCCACAGAAAGCACTTGACCCGTGACCTGTACCTGATTTAAGTCAGCACTCTAAATCAGAGCCTTGGGTTGGGGCGGTGCTGTCCTGGCTCTTCTAGGAGGCCATGAGTCGGGATTCCACTGTGTGCTTCCCCTCCTGGTGGCAACCTTGCCACAGGCTCATCTTGGACTTGCCCACTTGTCTTTGGTTTTTAAAAAACATTTTACTTGTTATTTTTACTTTATGTGTATGAGTGTATTGCCTGCATGTATGTAAGTATGCCCATGTTGTGAAATGCCCATGGAGATCAGAAGTGGGTGTGAGATTCCCCTTGAACTGGAGTTACAGATGGTTGTCAGCCACCATGTGGGTGCTGGGAATCAAACCCTGGTCCTTTGCAAGAGCAGCCAGTGAGTGCTCTTAACCACTGAGCCATCTTTCCAGCTCCTTGCCCACTTTTTTATTTTAGGTCGCTCCTACTCTCCCATGTGGAAACTGCCTAGACACTGGGATAGGGGCTCAGCTGATAACAGTTGGATGGATAGGTGAATAAGTGGACAGGCTAGGTGGATGGAATGAACGAGTGGATATATGTATGTATGGATGAATCTGACTGGGAAAGAGGAATGGATGGATGGAATGAATGGGTGGAATGGATGGGTGTGTGTAGCAAGGGATATAGATGTGGATGAACAGAATGGACAGATGGAATGGACAGGTGGATGAATGGATGAATGAAGAGATGGATAAGAAGTAGAGATGGGGTGGATGGATTGAATAGATGGACAGAATGAATGGGGGGGTGGAGTGGATAGATGGAATGGATGGATGGGTGGACTGGATGGAATGGAATGGTCAGATGCACAGAACTGCTAGAGAAATGAATGTGATGGTTGGATGGGATGGTTAGAGCAATGGATGAGGGATGGGTGGAGTGGATGAAGGGATGGTTGGGTGGGTGGATAGAGGATAGGGTGGATGGGTGGATAGGTGAATAGATGAGTCTATGGATGAGACATAAAGGAGAGTTGGATGAATGGGTTGAGATGAATGGATGGATAAGGTGGCTGGAAGGATAGAGTAGATGGGTGGGTGGTATAATAGATAAACAGACACATGGCACATGGGCTAGATGGATGGACTAGATGGGTGGAGTGGCATGGAGGCATGAAGAAAAGTTTCTAGTTGAAGTCTCGGGCTGAGATGTTCTCAGCGGTCATCTGGTGATTCCAGTTAAGCAGCCATTTCTTTGCAATCCCTTTGAACAACTATGCCCAGTGGGCAGAGCCACAGGATGGGGCCTCCAAACCTTACTGAAGGCTGCATGATAAACACTCCCAACCTTCCTCCTCCTCTCGCATTTGATCTCTAATTGACCTTGAATGAGGTGGTGTTTACAGCTGTGACTTAGCAGTCATTGCTCTTGCATTGATGAAGCAGCCAGCTGAGCCAGCCAGTGAGGAGGAGAATGACAAGCACAGGGACAAAGAGCCCCATGTCTCTGGGCACTCACCCCCACTCACTGCCTTTGCTCTACACATCCACAGTGTGTGCTTTTAAATAAACAAACAAGCAATTAATGAATTGCTGCAGGGCCAGAAGAGGAAGCAGGTCCAACTTTGTCCCAGCAGGAGGGCTGCCTAGCAGCAGTGGGCTCTAGAGGGGTGTGCCCAGCCTCCTCAGTCCCACTGGAGGAGTCTGTCCCTCTGCAGGCTGCCTCTCAGAGCTGGCTGGCCTGGGACTTGGGCAGTGACTGGGAGCTCTTTACTTCGCTTTTTTTCTTTCTTTCTTTCTTTCTTTTTTTTTTTGATGGCAGTTCTTTACTTGGCAGTAACCCGGGGAGATCAGCAGTCCTGGTTCTCCTGCTAGCCAGGCCTGGCTGAGAGGATTGGGCAAGCTACTTTTGGGGCTTCCGATCACTCATCTGGAAAATGAGGGGGCTGGAAGAAAATGGCTGTTTTCCCAACCTTTTATTTATTTAATTTTACCCTAGAATCTGTTCTTGAAACTAAACCTAACTGGGTCACGTCTCCCACTGTAATACATTATAGAAAAATGAGTTTAAAAAATGGTGTGGAGAGAGGCAGCACGTCGTGTATTCCTCCCCTGTTGAGCTCCAGTTGGAGAGGAGCCCCCTGGAACCTCTCTGATCCTGTAGAACTCGGTTTACAAAGCACTTCCCCAATTCACTCAGCTCTAACCCAGGTCATTACTCATCAGAAAGATGCCACTAGTAATAGGAATCCAACAAACAGGGGCTTGCAGAAATTAAGGGGGTTATTAAGTCATTTATTTGCTAATAAGGAATCAAAGGCAGGCAGCTCGGGGCTGGCATGGTGGCCTCACAGCACAATCTGGAAGAAGAGACCCAGTTCCTTTTCCCTTTCTGGTCCCTCATCTTGAGCCCTTGACTGCCAATCTCAAATGGGGCTCGTGCTCAGATACAGCTGCTGAAGCTCCGGACATCACATTCTCATTGTAGACAAGCGAAAGGGAGAGAGGCAAACAGGCATGTGATGCTTTCCATGTCTCCAGCCAACATCCATGATCACGTGTGGCTTCAAGAGAAGACAGAAAAGGTTTTCATTATATATATTTTTTCAGCTAGGGTATATTGACACCTAGCATTAGAAAACCTATAGGATTCTGCTAATAATGATGATGAGAAGAACAGATACTGGGTAAACCACAGGAAAAGCCATTATAACAAGCTAACAGCTATTGCGTGCTTGCAAAGTACTAGGCACTATGCTGAGGTTTCTATTAATATGCTGCTAACGCTAGCTGCTTGATGAAGTCAGCACTCTCATCTTTTTGCTAAGGATATTGAGGCTCAGAAAAGTTAAGGAAGTAGGTCAAGATTTCTCAGCCAATAAATGAGGAAGCAGATGTTTAACTTGCATGTTGAAGCTGGAGTTTTGAGTCACCAGGTGACACTTTTAGAGAGATTGTAAAGTCAGTTACCTCCTAGGTCTTTCATTGACCTTTCAGCAGCTTTCAGAGGAAGGGGTTGCAGAGTGTTGTAGCCCCAAGGCCAGAGCTCCCTTTCTGCCCCTGGCAGGCTCCTTATTATCTCTCCTGGTGAGAGGCAGCACTCACAGGCGGGGCAGACCCTGCTGCACTGGGCCAGGAGGGAAGTATTTTAGATATGCTTTGGCGGCATTGCAAGTACTTGACATGTAAGAATGATTTATGAAGCAAGATTAAAAGAGCTAAATATATATGGGCTGGCGCAGTAGGAAGTGGGTAGGGGAGGGAGGGAGGAAGAGAGCATGAGACGAAAACCCAGAGACAGCTCCTAGTGTTCCAGAAGTCACAGGAAAGGCTTCTGCAAGGGGGTCGATGCTCAGATCCAGTGGAAGAGGAAGTAAGAGCCAGCCGCTCTGTCCGTAGGCCATCCGATCTGAAATCGGAGAGGGAAGCTCCAAGGAACGGGAAGACTGGCTGTCAGGCCTGCTGCAGTGGCACATGCTTGTTATCCCAGTACCTGGAGGCAGAGACAGGACTGCAGCAAGTTCAAGGCCAGCCCGGGCTGGAGAGCAAGACTCTGTTGAAAGAAAGAAAGCTGGTCTCAGTGGTGCAGGTCTGTGACCCCAGCACTGAGAGGAAAGGCAGAAGGAGGGTGAGTTCTAGGCTAGCCTGGGCTACATATGGAGGTGGCTGATGTGCGGGTGCAGCCTGGTCTCCCAGAGGAGGAAGCAACCTCGTTAAGTGGAATTTTTCAACTGTGGGCTGCAGCATCTACCTCAGAATCATCTCAACATTATTCCCTAAGGTAGGGTGGCTGGAATCCAGACAAAGAGAGGCCTGCTTTCTTATTTGTGTTTCTGTTTTTTAATAGCATGAAGGCTTTGGTGGGATAAGCAGCCTTTGCTCTGTGTCCCTGCGTGCAGCTTCCATCTCAGCACGTTGCCTGTGCATGTCCAGAAACCCAGGCCACCCCAACCCCCAGTGGCCTCTGAGGTGAATACTTTAGACTATGCAGGTTCTCCTTGCCTCTTCTTCAGAGGGCCTCCCAGTACTCTGTTCTCTTAACGTAGACCTCTGAGAACCATTTACCTCGTTCATCTTGGCTCAAGCCGATGATATTTCTTGCCTCTTTATGATTTCTCTCTTGAACTGAACATTCTTTTCTTTCCTTTTTGGTTGTGCTGGGGATTGAACCTAAGGCCTCATACTTAAGGAGCAAGAGCTCTACCTCTAAGCTACAGCCCCAGCCCTTAATGAAGCAACAGTGTTAAGCCATGAGCTCAGATAAATTTCTCCTTCCTTATGTTGTTTATGTCAGGTATTTTACTACAGAAACAAGAAATGTAAGTAATGCTTGTGCTCTCCCTCCCTAGAGGGAGGAAGTCAGATTCAGCTCAGATGCTCTAGAAGGGTTTGTGGCCATTTGTCACTGAAAAATCAGAAGAACATTATCACGGCAATTGGGACCAATCGTGTGCTTCATAGAATTTCCTCTCTTCTTTAAAAAAAAGATTTTAAATTATGTGTATGTGAGTGTAGGCTTGTACATGTGAGTACAGTTCCTGTAGAAGCCAGAAGAGGGCTTCGGAGACCTTGGAACTGGATTTACAGGTGGCTGGAAGCTGCCTGGTGCAAGAACTGTGTGTGCACTTAACTACTGAGCCATCTCTCCAGTCACTTTCTCTCTTCTCTTCTGTCACCTAAAATGTGTGCTGGCAAAGCAACCTCAAAACAAAACAGCCGAAATCAGTAACGAAAAGTCTTAACTAGTGATTTACTCAAGAAGGGTCATTCATTCTCCCATATGAACAGAAGTCCCACAGAGAGGCAGGGGTGGTTAACTTCACAGCTGAATCTCAAACACAAGGCTTTGGAGCAAATGCAAGACCCAGGTTCTGACCCTGTTTTTGCTCTGCAATCTTCGGCATACTGGCCTTTGGAAGTTTGTCCCTCAAAATCACAGGATGGTTACCACCAGTGTCACAGAGAAATATCCCAAAGCCAGAGGGTCAAATGAAGACATATTTATCCCATGTTCCCTGTGGAGAATGTGGCACACGCTTCACTCTATGGCTATCTCTTTTTACATGATTACTACACCACATGTGCATTGTCAATCACTTGCAAGGACACTGAATTACTACTATGATTGCTTCCTAATCTTGGTTGATCCCTATGCCTGGATCTCAGCCTTCTAGAGACTATTCAACTGATTCCAGGTAGATTCCATTGCTAGGTATCTTCAAAGTCTCCCCACAAAGCTCCAATCTACAGCCCGGGTTGAGACAAATACATTCCTGCCTGTCACTGAGCCTAGGCTCTTGTGAAACATAGCTCAGTTGAGTCCTGAATAGAGTCACGGTTCTATTTTGAAAAAAGGAAATGAAGGGCTGGACAAGGGAAGAGATGGTGCTGCACGGGGCAGCCGACACCTGCTTCACCCATCATGTCACGTGTCCTGTACATGAAGGTAGAGACTCTGGTGGAGTGACAATTCAGTACAGTTAGGATAGTTCTCTGCCTTCCATGATGTGGTCCCTAACTGTTTCTTTAGAATATCTTCATTCCTGCCAGGATTGGTACAAGGCAGAGGGAGCCAGTCATGCCTCTCCCTTCAGTTATCAGAGCTGTTGAAACAACATCCCCAAGAAACTGGAATTTCCCCCAGGAATCTCATGGGAATGATGGAACGGCTAGAGATGGAAGAGACTGTTTTAGTCAAAACACATGTGAACAGGTATCCTAGAGAAAGATTTCCCACGCTTTCTGACAACTTCTTAGAGTACCTCACAGGATAGACTAGGGCCAAAGCACTGATGCTGGGAGGACCACATCTTGACTAGGGCTGCTTAACTATGTGCCTCTCTTGCCCTCTATTAACATCTAAACGTCATATCAGGACCTTGAAGATGGACTTAGGGTCACTGAATCTCTTTGATCCTTTTCCCAATGTGTCCACACTGAATGAGTCTCCTCTCCCTGCCTTGCACTTTTACTTGTTAATTTTATTGGCTTACTGAGGATGGAGGACTGAGCCTAGCTTGTTAGGGTTTCCTAGGCTGTGACCCTAACAACTCTGGTAATGTTATCTCAAACAAAATTGTTAAACCAGCTACTGAACCATGCTCAGACCAAAACATATACCTAAAACCCTTAAACCCTTGTGACCTTTGATTTTAGTCTTATCAGCACTCTTTTCTCATCCATGAGCCTGGACAATGCATCTAATTAGGTACCGTGCAATCTCATTTGCCAAAGGATATGTTTAAGATAAGAGAAATAAGTAGACCAATTCACGTTTACTTAATTTAAAAAGTTTTCTTAATCTTTAAGCCTACTTCTAAAATACATCCTTTGAGCAATGTACCTAAAAACAGCAAAATACGTAGACACTGAAGTGTCTGCATCTCTTAATGCTCATACTCGATCTGTCCAATGTGTACTGTAAGATTTGGGAGAGCAGAAAAAGAAGGGGTTTAGAATTTAGAAATAAGAACCAGAGCCAGACCCACGACAGGCAAGGAATGTGTCCTTTATTCAAGTATCGCAGCAAAGGGCAGAAGCCTTTCCATGGGAAGAAGGCACCTACCTCAAAGGAAAGGGGGTTTGGTTTGAACACAGCTGCAGGAGTTTTCTTGGTACCAGGGTCTGATGTCCTTGGGCAATTGAAGGTCTTCCTTTCAAGATTATATTCTCAAGCAGGGCATTCTAGCTATCTAGGGCACTAAAGGAAAGAGGTTGGCTCCACAGTCTGCTTCAGTCCTGGGAGTGACAAGTTAATAAGGCGTAAGACCAGCTTGCCAATTTAGGGCTAGTTGACCACTTTAAGAGATTTATAGGTTTATGGCTTCCCTAATGGGGCTTATGGGTCTCACACATTCTATTACATATTCTCCTTTGCCTAATAAACTTCAACTTTGCTTCACACTGACTCATCTTGAAACTCTTTTCTGTGCATATGTCAAAGTCCCTGCTGTACGGAGTAGCCATCTCTGAGGAGAGCTCCACAGGCTGCACAGCCCACAATGCTACGTTGTATCTTCTGCGGCTTGGGAATGTCTACACCCCCTCTCCATCCCAACCCTCGAATTCTAGCCAGTGGTAACATGTCATCTTCTGCTGGGCCTGGAGCCCTCTAAGAATCAGGAAGAGTTACCAGAACAAAAGTGTAGTCTGTGGATGAGGCTGAGGATTGCATCTTCCTTGAGGGTCTGGGAGCCATTAGTGAGGGAAGGCAGGAAGCTCAGTGGGAGGGATGAGGCAGAGCACCTGACATGGGTTTCATTATGTTGAGGACAGTAGGGCAGAGCACTGGAGAGCATGAAGCTCAGTGGAGGGATTTCCCAGGTCAGAGTAGGAGAGGAGTCCTGGCTTGGACTGTTTCCTTGGTTTTTCAATCAGTGGAAGGCTGAGCTGGGGGTAACTGGCCTCCAGGTCTTGGTGCCAACCGGAAACTAATGCTGTCTGCCTGTGTGTAGATACAGGTCTCCCTGAGCAGGACAGGCAGAAGCTTCTGGGACCATAGGCAGTATAGGCTAATGCTCCTACTCCACCCAAGCTTGCCCCACAGATCAGACCAGCCTAGGGCAGCAGGTGGGTGGACTGGAACAGGAGAAAGATTGGTGGTGACTAATTTACAGGTTCATTGTATGGAAAAGGGCTGGCAGGAGGCATTGGCTTCCCCTTGACCCTGAGCCCTGCTGCTGAGCTGGGTGGGGAAGTGTCACGGCTCTTCACCTTCTGTGGCTGCTCATATTTCGGGCCCACCCAGCAGAAGGAAGGAGATGGGTGCTGTGGGTGAGAAGGTATGAAATGTGCGCACATCTCCCAGTCTAGGATTGGTGCGTTTTCATTGCAGTGGCCTAGGCACCAACTTCTTTCTGGGTGCCACATGGCAACAGGCAAACAGGACACACAGGGATGGTTAAACACACCTCACTGGACCTTGTTCAGGTCTCCTGTGTCAGGACCCATGCCTGGCCTGGGAGTTTGGATTTTAGCAAGCACTTTGGACACTCCTGAACCAAACATTGCTGACAGGATGATTCAGGCCAGTTCTATTTTCCTGACTTCCCTCTTATATTGAGGTTTTTCTTCAGAGAGAGACTCCCTTTTCTTCCATCCAAGGAGGAATCGATTCCCTCTATCGATTCCAGGGGTTCTTATGTGTGGAGTCTGGCTGGAGCTGGCAGCAGCCTTGACCTCAGAGGACAGAGTCACAGCAGCAGGAGTGCCCAGAACAAAGACAGTGCTTCTGTGCAGAGGGTCTGTGTTTGTGCTCACCACCATAGCTAGACCTGTCCCCTCTCTTAGTACAGCTACCTTGCATCACCATTCTTTCCTCCTGGGCACAGGGAAGCCTGGTTTGACATGACAGAGACTAGCAGAGGCGGGCTTCCACTCACAACATTATCTCTGGATCTAAGTGTTTGCAGAGGAGAGAGAGAGGAGTGAGAGAGGGTGGAGGAGGGAGGGGGAGTGAAATAGAGAGGGTGAGGAGAAGTGGGGAGGAGGAAGAAGAAAGCAAAGAGCAAGGGAAGGAGGAAGAGGAGGAGGGAGAGAGAGGAGGGAGGGGGAAAGAGTCGGAGAAAAGAGGAAGAAGGAGAGAGGAGGTGGAGAGAAAGGCGAGGAAGGAGAGATGAGAAGTGAGGAAGAGGAGCAGAAGAGGGGAGGACCATGGGAAATGGGGAGGAGGAGGACGGGGAGGAAGAGAAAGGAGGAAGAGGAGGGACGAGAAAGAAAAAAGGGAGGAGGAGAACAAGTTGGGGGAGGGGGTGGGGAAGGGCAGTGGGCCAGTGAACTGAGAAGCTCTGTCCACAGGAACAGAGCCTTAGTCGCCTGCAGACCTCGGAGGGGACGGGGATCTCCACACCACCCACATGCCATCCTGCACATGCTTGTGTTCCACTCGTCTGATGGATTCAGCTTGGGTCCACCTTCACCACCACAACCTCGTGACATGCTTAGTGATTTTTTTTTTAACCTTAGTGGCTTCAAGTAAGGCATAGAAAGTCATGATGCCCAGGGTCATGTTGACTAATGACAGCTGGAACTGGCTTTGAACCCTGTTTGACTTATGTTCTGATCCTTGCCAACCACTTTCTTTATGCATTGTGACTAAAAGACAGATTCAGTGAACAGACTTGCTCTCCTTTGACTTCATGTAGCTACAGCTGCACACGAGGTCTTCCCGAGTGTCCAGCATATAGTGCACCTGTGGTGACCATCAGACGCCACAATAATCAGAACAACGGCTGTGGAACAGGAAGGTCTTCTGCTAGGGAACTGGTGGCTGTCAAAGAGAAGTGAAGCCCGGCCTCCTCACAGCAGGTGGACTCGTGGCCCTTCCTCTGGTCACTCGCTGGGTCTTCTTCTCCCACTGTTCAGTGATTACTATTAGTTATCCCCTCCCCCACACATTGCTAGAGCATTTTCAAACTACCTCATAAGCTTCTGCTTTAGTTACCTATTTGTTTAGATAGTTTTGGAGGCAACATCTTGCTACACAGCCCAGGAAGGCTTTGAATTCTCTCCATCCTTCTGCCTCAGCTTCCCAAGTGCTGGGATTATAGGCATGTGCCATCATGTTCTGTTGTATCGTTATGGCGCCAAGACCCCTGGAAAGGACCTCTCAGACTCCAGATCTTCCAAATCAGCCAAATTTATTAACTAGCCAGTGACTGTGCTCTCTGGGCCAGGGTCTAGAGAGCACAGTGCGGACTCACATGAGAACAAGACTTACACAGCATCCTGATGGATCAGATGGTTATGCAAGATTACACAAGCATGACATATTTGTTTCTTTAGTAGGCAGGCAAGTAGCTATAGAAGCCAGCATTATGCATTAGGCAAGATAAGCATTAAACAAATGGCTATAAAAGCTGTAAGGCATTAACTGGGACCTTCTGGGTTCTGTGGAGGTATTTTTCTGTGGTTAATTCTTCCTGGAACAGCCCTGAGGTTAAACTTTTCCTACAACTGCCTGCAAGAGTCAGGGACAGTTCATCGATGTATTTGTTTTATACAATATTGAGGGACTCAGGCTATAACAGTATTTGAGCCTTACTCCAAGCCTGGGAAGAATAGAGACCGATTTCTTTATTCCTCAGTTCCACAGGTGAGAAAAACAAAGCCTAGGGGTCTATAAGGGCTTTCTCAATGTTGGGCAACCAACTGGAAGCTGAGCTGGAACAAGTGCTGCCCTCTTTCTGTTCCTTATCCTAGTGAGAGGGGTGTGTCTAGACCAACTCCCTCTTCTGGCCTCCGCAGGCTTTGCACAACATGGGCGCACTTACATACATGCAGGCAAAGTACTCATACACATCAAAGACAACATAAATACACCTAAAAAATTAAAATTAAAACCAGGAAAAAATAATCATGCATGCCAGAAATTGTGGAAGAAGATGTGGTTGCTTTAGAGGAGAGACTCTGAGATCAGGTGACCTGCCACGACTTGGCTGATTGACCATGGGCCATGACTACATCCTTCATAGCCCCAGTTTCCTCATCTGTACATGGGAACAATACCGTGTTGAAAGGTGAAAAGCATCTGAAGGGTTTGTTCAAGCCTGGGGTGCGGTGAGCACTTGGTGAGGGGAGTCAAGGTCACCCTTGTCACTGTTACCATCTGAGGGCTGCAAACACTAAGCCCAAGAGGGAGAGAACGGCATCCCCCTCGCCTGGCTGTACATTTCTGGTGCCCTGTCCCTGTCAGACGCACGGTCAGCACTGGGTAAATGTCCACAGGGTTGAACTCAGGATGTGCTGCTTCACTGTCACGTAGGACCCTGCACTTGTGTAAATTGTCTAGATACAGCATCTCACTTGAGTTCTGCCCAGTGTCCTTGGGGCAGGCAGGGCAAGTGGTCTCATTACACACATTCTACGAGTGAAAACATCACAGCTGAGAAATGTGCACTGTGCCCAAGCCACACGGACCTGTCTCTCCACACTCTCTGACCACATGGCTGCCACGTGAAAACCATCTCCCGGAAGTAGGTCCTCAGAGGGACAGCGTATCAGTGTTTCTAGGCCAGAGATTCAGAAAGGGCTTCAGAAATGGCGAGCCCAGGCTGAGGCCAGCCCCTCTATCTACCCCAGGTGCTCGTGACCCAGCATACAGGACCCTGGGAAGCATGTGACTTCCAGTGCATCTCAGGCAGGTTTGCCAGGGATGCTAGGAGGAGTGGGACCAGAAGTTCTATCCCGCTGAGGAAGACGCTCGGGTCAGCACCCTGGCCTGGCCCATAGTCTCACTGACAGGTTTATTACTAAGCTTTATGCATTAGTCATTGCTGAAGTCAGCCTGTTCAGAAACAAACACATAGCAAAGCTGTGACCCAGCAGCCTGAGCTGGGAAATGCGATCCGCCCTGGGCAGAACTGGCAGAGTGGCACAGAGAGGCCGCAGGCTGAAATACGGTGCATTTGTGATGAGACACACTCTTGTTTGTCCTTTTCCTTGTTTCTACCTTGGAGCATTGAGGGTGTGGGAAGCAGATACCTGAATCCGTCTGAGTCAACCTGACATAGGCTGAGGGTGTGAGATGTCCTGACTCTAGGCCTCCCTTGGGAGCTCAGCCTTAAGTGGGGAGGGAGGATTTAAGCCATGAACCACAGAAGGTAGTGTTCACTCAAAGCTGCTGTTCAGCCCAGATTCACGCTTGGTTTTGGGGAAAGAGGGGTGGTGGTGGTGCAGGACCCTTTGCAGTTAGTGCAGAACACCTGATTAGGGCTCCTTCTGGGTAACTGGTAGACTCTAGGTCTCACTTAGCATTTGCTAGATAAACCATCATCAACTTAACCCTGCTCTCCTCCGGTTGGTCCCTCCATCCCCCATAACAGTCTTTCCTGTTTTCATGTCCTAAATATCCCGTTACCTTCTCTTGTTCTCCCAGTCCTACCTTTACACTTCTTCCTCCCCTCTCCTAAACTTTACGTCTTACACACACACACACATATATATATATATATATATATATATATATATATTTAAGTTTAGGTTTCACATATGAGGGAAAACAAGGTATTTGTCTTTCTGAGTCTGGCTTATTTCTCTTAGCAAAACGATCTCCAGATATATTGATTTCCTGTAAACCTCTTAATTTCTTTCTTCTCTACAGATGTACAGAGTTCTACCCTGTACATGTAAGACATTTTCTTTATCCATTCGCCTGTTAATGCACCTCTGGGCTGCTTCCATATCTTGCCTGTTGTAATCAGTGTAGTCATAAACATGGCTGAACACCACTAATGTCTTAGTGGTGACTTCACAACTCCGTTTGGCAAATCAAGAAGGGAGACACAGCAACAGAAACTCTGGACTGTCATGGCCCGAGACATGGCCAAGGCCCACATACTGGACCTTGGAGGAGATGCTGGTAAACCCTCCACTCCCATTGACTTAGTCTAGGATGTTGGTAGGCCTGGCAGGGGTAAATCAGTCTTGAGCCTCCCTGGTTGGGTGACTTGGGCTCGCAGAAGGGAGCTCTCTTTGTGTTCATCACCAGATTTAGGACCATATTTCACAGTCTCCAATGGCGTCTCCAATTGGTCCCTTGTGTTTTATGGCACTGGGTAATAATTACTTTGTGAGCACTCCTTTAATGCCAGCCTCGCTGAGTCCCACGAAGGCAGGATCTGTGTCTTTGTGCATCAGCCACTGCCTAGTGCTTCCTACAGCATCTGAATCTTCATCTGTTGGATGATGAGGAGACAAAGCCACGTCCTTTGAACATCATCAGCCTCGGGTGAAATGTGAGATAATGCATTCCTTAAAGAGGATTCAGGAAAATTCAAAAATTACAAAGGAAACTTATGAATTTAATGCCTTCCACATGGCCTAGCATGGTGTGAGTACATGCAACAAACACACACACACACACACACACACACACACACACACACACACACTCAATGATCTACTTTCAATTCTTGCCATCGGGCAGTTAAGAATACAGAGTCTAGATGTTCAAAGCAGACCTGTACTCACAGATTTTTCTTCCAGATTATTCTAGAGCTCTCTGGTGGACATTTGAAGTTGTAAAGGGAAAGCCCTCTTCTTTGAATTCCTCTTTCCAGCCCCCTTCTGTGTTCCTCAGTCCCTGTGACTCAGGCAAAATTGCCATTCAGTGTGGACCTATTGCCAGTGTCTCATTAAAATATTGAAAACCCCTCATACCAGACAGCAAAAGTATGAGTCAACAAGTGTTTAAAGCAGCCATTGGCACTGTCCCCAACAGCCCAGGAGAGGTGGTCAGGGCAGAAAAGCCCGGAGAGGAGGGCTTAGAGTGGATGAACAGCAAAGATGATGACACACCTGCCAACTACTCCAGAATAGCCAGTGGCAATGAAGGTGACAGCACGGCGGCAAGCAGGCAGCCCCTCTGCCAGAGGTTCCCATATCCAGACCACGTGACAGCCATGTGTGCTCTGAGGGATGATGTGTGACCAGGGTGCCAGGCAGTCATTGCAGCAACACAGCACCAAGTTCCAAGGAACTGGTGACCGTTACTTCAATGGAAATGGCCTTGGAAAAATTTGTGGCAGTTGTCATAGGCAAGTGTGGCTCAAACAGGGGTCTCCTAGCTAGTGACAGTGTGAACAAATGTAAAAAAGTGCCCCATGAGTGTGTTGCTAAATCTTACATGCATTCTATGAATGAGGTGTGCCATAACATTCATCATGAACAAGCTTTAGGCTTAGTAGTATATTCGCTGCTATGTAAATCACTCTGATAAAACACTTGATATAACTTAAAGAAAGATTTATTTTGGCCCATTTTAGCTTATCATGGAGGAGAAAATACAGTGGAGATCATGGCAGTGGGAACGTGTGGCTGTGGCTCCTCACATCAAGGTTGTAGACGGGACAGGAAACAGACAGCTCAACAGGAAGTGAGACCTGACTATAACTCTCAAAGGCCAGCCCCCAGTGGTGTATGTCTGCAAGCTAGGCCCTTAGTCCCAAACATTCTACCACCTCCCAAAACACCACCACCACTGGGGACCAAGTGTTCAAACACATGAGCCTGTGAGGGGATAGTTTAGACATAAACTATAACAAGTGTTTTGCTCACTTCAAGAATAGAAGATTATGGTTCCTAAAATTTTGATGGGTATATTAATGAATCGTAGCCTGGGTTGTCCGTCCTTAATGTACACTCTCACCTTGGGGTCCATCCACAGGCCCTTCCCAGTGTGTCGTCATTATGGTACTTGCTCAGTCACCTGCTTTTAGACTTGCTTAGGCCTCAGGCTGGGGTGCCTGCAGAACTTTCAGGCTTTTGTCTGGCTCCAGTGGGACCTTCTCTGACATAGTACTTAGATAGTGGTATGCTGTGTCCATCATGAATCCTATAATAGCTAACTTTATGTATCAACTTGACTGGGCACTGAATGCCCAAATATGTGCTCAAATACTATCCTGAGTGTTTCTGTGAAGATGTTTTGCTCAAGATTAATACTTAAATTAATAGATAGTGTAAAGCAAATAGCCTTTCTCTGTACTAGACCTGTTCTAACTTTCTGAAAGACTGAATGAATCACAAAGGCTGACCATCACTGAGCCCAAGAGCCCACCTGAACTACAGAGGAAACATAAGGGCTGAGTTTGGTAGGTTGCTTTTTTCCACAGACTAGAAGCTGAATGAAAGGGTTGCTAATCTATTACCAAGTGGTTCCCGACTCAACCCACATGGAATTAAATTCGCAATTGAGATTGTTCTGGACAGTGAACAAGAAAAGACAGTTCTCAGTGAAAAGAGAGCCCCAAGGCCTGCTTGAGAAAGAGGTTGGGATGGCGGTCTGTTGGAGTGCTGGAATCTGCTACAAGGTGGCGGGTGACACAGTCCCTGATACCTTAGGGCTTCAAAAGTAGGACAACCTGCATGATGGGGGACGGGGCTCAGACAGGGCCTCCTCTGGCCTCCATTTTCAGAGGCAGCCTTTCCCTGAAGGCAGGGCTGTGACCCCTGCTTGCACAGCTGTCATCTCCCTAAGCCTCACTTGAGTGCCTGTTTTCTGTTGTTCTGTCCTTGGAAATCCTGTATCCACAATAGGAGGAACATGGGGGCAAAGAGATCGGGACAGAAGGCTGCTTGGAATTTCTCAGCCCAGAGGATGCCTTCCTTTACCTGGCCCAGGCAGGTGGATTAAGGCCAAATTCTAGCTCTGTCTCGGTGGCTGTGGGACCCGGACAAGGCACTTTACTCCCTACAAAATGAAAAGGGTAATAATAGTTCCCATCTTCAGAGGTGGTTCCAACTAAATCATTAAGATCCCAAGGCACAGGGTCAGGCTTCTAACAGCACCAGTTATCTAGACTATGTTATTATAAGGAATTGTGAATAACTGTGGGAAGGGCCCTGTGGCCTCTGTTAAATGAGATGATATGTGTGGTGCTAGCTGGATTGGGATCCACAAGAATTTTCTGAATTCTCCTTTCCTCTTCTTCTTTTATGGTTGACTGATGACTTACAGATTCAGCGTGAATCAGGAAAGCCATGCAAGTAAAATCCGTAGTAGAGACAGTTGGCCTTGTCTCAAAAGGCCTTGTAGTTAGACAGCCCCATATGATCTCAGGGTTGGAAGTGAAGCCGTTGCCCAATGTTAATGGCCTTTTAATGGTCATGGGCTCTGCTGGCCTTGTAGAGCTGTCTGCCCCTTATATCACGGTCCCCAGGAAGAGCTCACACAGTAGTGCTCCATCACCCAGATGTGGACATGCCACCAGCCCCTGGTTTCCAGCTCGTCTGGCTTTGGTGTCAGCACCTTCTGAACTGGAAGAGATCTTTGCTTCCTTCCATTTTTGTTTGGGTGCCTTGTATTCTTAATATTATGTCACTTGGTTGGGCCATGGGGAGCCCAGATGCTTAGCCAATCATTCCTCTGGGAGATCTGTGCCAGTGTTTGTGGAGGAGCTAATCACTGAAATTGGTAGGTGGAGAAGAGTGAGGGACCCTCTTTGGTGTGGGTGGCCTCACCCCATCTGTTGTACAGAACAAAAGGGCCGCTGCTTCCTGGAGTGTAAGAAAGCACCTGCCTCACAGGCCCTGAGCTTGACACTGAACCTGAAGACTAAGATTTCACCCTCACAGACACATGCACACTAATTCCTTATAATGAGTCTTGTCTTTCCGTACGTAGATATCCTATTGGCTGTTTTCCTGGAGAAATCTGCCGACCCTGTTCCTTGCTGGGGGAATCTGGAATCGTCCTGGTAGGCCCATAATCTCTCTATTTCTGCCCTTCAGAAAAGCCTCCTTTAGGGTCCTAGGGCTTCAAAAGGTTTCCTCTTTGACACCCATAGACCCGTGACTTCACTTGGGGGACACCTGAGTATCCAGGGAAATCTGCTGGCATCTATGGGGGCATACTACTAACCCCAACCCCTGGCTCTATGTACCAAGAGGACCCACAAATTCAACAAGGAAAACACATTGCCTCACTTTGACCTGCTGCCTGGTCCACAGGCCCTGCCCAGAGCAGCAGTGGGGCCATTAAAGAAATGATGACCTCGATTCAGAGACAGTGTTTGTTGAGTTGAATCTTCAGCCAGTTCACTTTCCTCATAAGAGTGGAAATTCTATTTGGGATTAAGTTTTCGCCGCACTGAATGCGTTAGTGGGTTTCTGCTTTTTGTCATTAGACAGGGGACGTAACCCTCATAGGCAGTCTGTGGAGACCTGGACAGCTGGTATAGTGGCAGAGCACTGGCTGACTGCAGGGGATTAGGGCCAAACACAACTCATTTCACACTGAAAATAAGCTGATTTGTTTTTTGTTTTTAAATAAGCCTTATTAAAAACTGGCTGTCTGTCTGGTAGGATCTGTGGAGAGTGTCACCAGGCAGGATATGACTTTCCAGGCTTGGCAGCCAGAAAAGCTGCTTTCAAATCATCACTTCTTCCTGCTCCAAGCTAGGGAACATTCCAGAAAGCTTTGCTGTCCAGGGCTAGAAACTATGGTTTTGGGGTGGCTGATTGAGGGCGGCTATAAGCCTGATTGTGAAGTTGTGGGGGACGCTGTGTACGTGTAGGTGGGCTGTCTTTCTCTCTGAAGTCATCAGTCTTTCTGTGGTTCCTCATGGCCATGACTTTTCTAGTCATATACAACTTCCTAATGTGATGACCTCACCTCCTTCCATCCTCTCCACCAGAGTCTCCACCTTCATTCTAGAATAGACCAACAGTGACTGCAGGGCGTTCTGGCTAGTGTCTGGGAGACCCACAATGTCAAAGCTATTTCTTCCCTTTCAAGGTCTCTCAGAGGTGTGCAGTAGCTTCCTTCAGTGAGTGACATGTGACAGTATGTGTAGTGACAGATGATGGAGTCCTTCCTCTGGGCCAATGGCATTCATGTCTGAGGATCTTGGAACCACACCCCATGTTTCAGGAACATTCGTAGAAGTAGGCTTATTCAGCTTAAACTTTCAAGTTGCATCTGTCTTCCCAGCTTCCTTAATGCTTTAGGAGTCTGCACACTTATGAACTATTGTGCAGGAGAGATGTGTGTGTGTGTGTGTGTGTGTGTGTGTGCGCGCGCATATTATGGAAAAGGGCTCAGTCCCAAGTAGAGTTACTGTGGGCATGGGGCAGAATTGGATAAAATGAACCCCTATGAAATGGTTTCAGGCTTACTTAGAGTGAGTAGTTAGAGGTGACCCTGAAACTGTATGCTATTCCTCCTGTCACCAAGAACTTCCAGAAATCTTGGATGAGGACTGGCTGAGGCAGTGGGAAACGGGATTAGAAGCAACTTAAGTTAGAATTTAGAGTAAGCTACATCAGCAGCTGATGTGTGAGCTATAAGTACCTTTGAGTTCATAAAATAGTTTCATGTCTTACCTAAAAATAAAGAGAAATTTATTTTAAAATTACATTTATATATTTATCATGGGGGAGGGCAGCTGGGTGGGATACAGACTTGTGAAAGTGCCATGGTGTGTATGTCGAGATCAGAGGACAACTTGTGGGAGTTGGTTCTTTCTTTCCACCATGTGGATCTTAGGGATTAAACTCAGGTCATTGGGATTGGCAGCAAGCACCTCACCTGCTGAGCCAATTCTCCAGCATGAAATTTTCAAAAGGCTTTCCCTGAGAAATGTTTCCTTTTGGTTTGGGTTCAAAAGATGTTGCAGACTTGTTCTGAAGGAGTATGTATCCGAGAGTTTTTTGACCACTCTCTGGGAGTGGCTACTATGGAGATCTCCCTTGTAGGATTCTGCCCGACAAAACCAAAGTGGAAGAAATGCACAGAAGTTATTCAGGGTCATTTTTAATAACAGCAAAACACCCCTGAGCAACCAAGCAAAGAGAGGCTCTGATCTGGAAACGATTAGACAGTCCATTAGCTAGGACCGGTCAATGAAACTCCAGTACTTCTCTGGGGATGCCACAAAGCTGTCAAAAAAGGATGGATCAGATCTGTATCTCATGCACTAGAATGAGGGCCAGAATGTATTGTGAATTTTAAAATATTTATTATTTATATTTTTATGTGTATGAGTGTATTACCTGCATGTATTTCTGTATTCCCCTGGACTTGGAATTACAGATGGTTGTTAGCCACCATGTGAGTGCTGGGAGTGGAAACCAGGTCCTCTGCAAGAACAGCCACTGCTCTTAACCACTGAGTCATCTCTCTAGCCCCTATTATCAAATTTTTGTAAAGAAACTTTCAGAATAATTGTACTGTAGTTGTGTCTGGTGTGGGGAGAGGGAGGAAGCCAGTATGTGAATGCACTAAAAACGTAACTCATCAGTGATGCAGAACATGACATAACCCTTAGAGGGGTGGAATTAGCAGAGGGAAACCGTGGACATTATATCTATATCATATAAACCAATTACATTATATATATTGTATTAGTATATACCAATATAATACTTCACAAATGATCTGATTGTTGTGTAGGTCTGCAATAAAGTAGGGGGGAAGCTCAGATTTACTCTACCTATCCAAGCAGTAGGGATTAGGTTCTGGGGTTCAGTGGATGTCTGCTACTTTGGGGGGGTCAAAACAGGACACCCCATCACCTAACTTCCTACCTCTTTCACCCCAAAGAAGCGCCCTCTGTGCAGTGTATGGTGTGGTTGAGATGGGGTGATCTGGGAGAGAGGGCACAACTCTAGCCAGTCCCTAAAATCCCTGTATCTTACATTTTCATCCACCTTAGATGCATGATGTATAGATGAAGAAACGAGGTTTCATAAGACTGGCCTGCCACTTCTGACTGCAGTGTCTTCCTTTGTGAGATAGACACAACATACCAGGTCACGAGAAACTAGTCTTTAGGACTCTGCCATTGTCAGAGTCCCTGTCCTCCAAGAGAGTGCCCCCTGCTCCCAGCTCTCCAGGCTGGTCTCAGAATGCAACTTTCAGACAAAGATATTTAGGCACTATGAGGGACTCTGGCTAACCCCTCCCCAATCTGGAACAGCTTTCCAGACTCCTTGAGGTGGACTTTGGTCAGGATCCCAGGCAAAAAGCCTTGCCTCTCTTTGTTTTGGAGCAGATTCCTCCTCAGGGATCACAGCACTTGGGTTCTGGAGTCTCCCTGGGGAGTTCTACCCAGTGGGTGCAAAGCTGAGCCCTGTCTGGGTAAAGGCTTCCATTGGTAAGGGCTCCCAGAAACCATTATCAGAGTGGCTGTCCCAAATATGTCCCAGAGCGGGAGAGACCACTCTGGGAACTGGAGAGCAACTAGGTGCTTGATCTGTGGCCTCTGCTTGAAGCTCTGAAGATGAGTTAAGCTTGTGTCCATTAAATGCTTAAAAATACATACTAGTATGTGAGGGACTGAGGATGGGTGGGGTGGAGGACAGGAGGCCAGGCTGTCATGGAGTAGAAGAGGCTCCAGAACATCTCTGCAAACGTCCAAGCACACAGAACACAGAGCCCTCAGCTGCTTTGCTCCAAGCAGGTAGGGAGCCGATGTGGCATGCCCAGGGTGTGTGGTAGCCCCAGAACTGACCAGGTGAGGTCCATTGGCAGGGCTGTGGCCCCCACTATGCTTCTTTAAGGGTAGTGTCCTGAGATGAACCCCAAATGGCCTTGTCCTAAGATCAAGGCCTCCTGTTCTAGGGAAGGGATACGAGGCCCAAAGAGTAGAGGCTTCTGGGGTTACCTGGGAGTCTGGCTTTCTGCACTGTGGGAAGGTGATAGAGAGTGGAGGTGAGCAAAGAAGACTCGTGGGCCGTCCAAAGGCATCTAACCCTGATACCAAGTCCAGTGGAAGCAGGGGAAGGCAGATACATGGCAGGGGGTGTCAGGGAACGCTGGCCACATGGCTGCTCTCCCCCAGCCACAGCCACAGAGCTGACTGCTCTCCCCAAGCCACAGCCACAGAGCTGACTTCTTGGGGGTCAGATATTTTCCAAAAATCCACACATTTCTCTTTTTTTTTTTTTTTTTTTTTTTGAGGCAGGGTCTCAAGTAGCCCCAGGTGGCCTTGAATTCACTATGTAGTCTAGGGTGACCTTGAACTTCTGATCCTGCCTCCACATGCTGAGTGCTGGGATTACAGGTGTTCACCACCATATCCTACTGATGTGGTGTTTGGGATTGAACTTGGGGCTTCATGTGTGCTAGATAAGTGCTCTATCAGCTGAGCTCCAGCCCGAGCCCATCCAACTTTTATCATCATCACACTTTTATCTTTTAGACAGGTACATTTCACAGAGAAATAACTCCAGTGAGCCAGTCCCTCCCTCTGCAGCAGCAACATAATCACGTGTGAGCCTTTTGGCAATCAGCATTGGGTGGGCAGTGGCCCAGGACCGAGCATGCAGGGTGTTACTGGGACTTCTAGATTTCGAGTTCAAGGGGGCAATAGCGGTCTGGATTCTGGTGAAGACCCCAATCCCAGCAGGCAGAGATATCGTTCTTTGCATATTACATGAATATGCAAACTGGCAGGACTTCTCTAAAGGGCTCTCTGGCTGGCCTGATGAGCAGAAGCTAGGAGGCTTACACCTCCCGATCAGGAATCGTGTATCCAATGTGCTACCCACAAAGGCCTGGCCCTGGGTTTTGCTCATTTTAAGGTTAATATTGTGAATGAAGGGTTCTGTAAGATGTGGAGAAGGGACTCCCTGGTTCCCTGGTGCACGAGGGAGCAAATAGTTTAAACAAGATGAGATAGAATTTCATTTTTCTTTTCGATGGACCTCTATCTGGAGAGAAATCTCAGCTCCAGAATAGCTCCAAATTCATCCCTAAGAGCTGCTTTTTTTTTTTCTCATGGTCCAATATGGCTGCCCAAACACCTCCAGTTACATGTATAATTCAAATAGAAGGACTGTTCTGGGAGAAGCAGGGCATCCTGTCTTTTCATGTCCCCTCTCCAAAAGTCATCTGTGATTTTTCTTCTGCATGTATTTCATTGTCTAGAGTTTATCTCGAGGTGGTAGGACTTAGCAGCGGGAAACACTGAACAGTGTAGTCTTTCTCTTTTTATTTTATTCTGCGCGTGCTGGGTAGCTTTAGTGTCAACTTGACACACCTAGATGGAGGGAGCCTAAACTGGGGAATTTCCTCCATAGGGATGGGCTATGGCCTTGTCTGTGGGGTATTTCCTTGACTGTTGAATGATGTAGGAGGGCCCAGTACACTGTGGGTAGTGCCATCCCTGGGCAGGTTGTTCTATATTGTATAAGAAAGCAGGCTGAGGATGGGCCAGGGGAGCAAGCCAGTAGTCAGCGTTCCTCCATGGCCCTATGCTTCAGCTCCTGCCTTCCCTGAGTTCCTACCTTAGGTCCCTCACTGATGAACTGTGATCTGGGAGATGTTAGCCAAATAAAATCTTTCCTTCCCAAGTTGGTACTGGTCAGAGTATGTTGTCACGGCAATTGACGCAAACTAGAACAGTGTGTTACGGGGGCTCAAACCCAGGGATCTGTACAAAGGCTGATCACTGAAATGTATACCTAGCTTTCCTTGTACTTCTTACTTTGAGACAGGGTCTTACTGAGTCGTTCAGGCTGGGAAAATAAACAGAAGTTCCCAACTGAACCTGCACTTGGAGGATGTGACATTGGCTTGCAGAACCCAGTGGTGATGAGGAATGGCTGTTAATAAAATAAATCAAGAATAGGGTAGAAGAATGGGCTAAAATGGGGGATCAGGAAGAGCTGGGGGACAGCCTGCAGTTGTGAAGGGCAGAGCTAGTGTGGGTGGGAGTGGGAGTCAAGTGCAGCTGGCCTGTGAGAAGCCTTAAATACTGGGTCAAAGTGTGGCTTCCCCGAACGGCAGAGGGAGACCAGAAGTGAAGGTACAAAAAGCCAGCCCCTGCCTCCGTCCCCCATGTGGTCTGTATCTAGGGCTTCTCCTCCATCCCACCCCCCCGCAGACAGTCACTTAGTCCCAGGGCATGTAGCTTTGTCACCTCTGTCTTCTCCCTTGGTCTCAGCAGGAAGCTAGTAGTAGAAAGGGACAGCCAACGTGCTACTTGTTCTCTAGATGGGTGTGGAAGGGAAGCTGAGAGCAGGTGCTCCACCTGCCACAGGCAAGCAACCCCTTCCTTCCTACAGCACCGTTAGCCACAGATCTGAAAATGACAGCCATGTGTCCCCGTCCCATTCTGGAGGCAGACATCTGAAATCCAGGGGTTGGCACGGAGTGTGCCTTGTCCGACTATGTTTGATTGCCCCTGCAGAGACCCTGTTACTAAATAAGCCCAAGTCATGCAATTGGGGTTTCAACCCAAGGGGGACACAATTTAACTTACAACTGGCATTTTCTCCTCTTGGGCTCACTTTAGAGCCAGCCCGGGGCTGTGGGAAGGACCCCAAACTGACACTAGATCCTGTTGCTCTAACCACTGCAAATCAACAAATCCCACTTCTTCCTAATTTATTAGCTTTGCATTGATCTACCGCCCTCCAGTGCAGGGCCTGACAAACACACACTGTTTTCCTACTGACTCTCAGCCAGGTACACGGTGGGGTGTCCAGCCAGCTGGCAAGGAGCACGCCCGGACCAGGGAGGCTGACGGGGATGTGGCCAAGGTTTCCCCTTCGATTTCCCTGCCTGGCAGTGGAGGCTCATCTGCAAAGAGGCGGGAAGAGGGCCGGCTGTGCTGCTCGGGAGCTCCTCTGCCCCTCAGGATCTCCTGGCAGCCTGCGTCTCAGCCTTGACCACCAGTCTCTGTGTCTAGTTGCTGCATCTTTCCTCTCTCTCTCTCTCTCTCTCTCTCTCTCTCTCTCTCTCTCTCTCCTTCTCTCTCTGTGTCTGTGTGAATGGGGGGGGGTTACGTGTGTAGGTGCCGGGTGTCTACCTGGTATCTTGCTTCTTCTTGCAGGGGAGGGCTGCAGCAGGAGTTGGAGATGATGCTCCCTAAGCACCCCCGTGATAACCAGCCCAGGGCTTGGGTTATGAGCACCAAGCTTCCAGGTCAGCTGACTTGGTTCACTCATTCCTGCTTTGATTTTATACCAAGTGGGGGGAAGCAGAGGTGTGACAGATGAGATCTGGCATCCTCTGGTGCCTTTTATACTTATCTAGTGTGTCTCACCGGCCGGCAAAATCAACCTTGACCAGGGCGGCTTGTTAGAAATGCAGAGTCTCAGGCCGAGCTTAGGGAATCACAAGTTATCATTCCACAAAACCCTGGCATACGTGTGCCTTGCAAAGTACAATGAGAAGCCACAGTTTGATCATCCCCCAAGGAAAATCCATCTCTTAGGAGTTGCAACTTCCTTTCACTCCAAAATGTCTAGGAGCTGACCAATGTGAGGGAACAAGGCTTGATGGCGGTTCTAGGCCCGCCTCTTTCTGGCTTTGTTTGTCTCTTCTTTGCCAGCAAGCTCCATTCCTCACCAACCTGGCTTTTGATAACGAGACACCTCTCTGCTATGCGGGGAATGGAGGCGAGGGGTGTTAGTTCTCTTGTTTTCTGGAACAGGGTTTACTTTTTCACAGGAGCTGTTGTTAAGGCAAGTTTCACTACTGAGTTTTATCACCTCTCTGCTGCTGCCCGGTGGATACCAGCCCAGGCTGGAGCATGTATCCTCATCCTTCCAAAGCGGCCCGCCCTCCTCCCCCGCACCTGCCCTCCTCTGTCCAGCTGTGCGGGACTGGCACACAGGCATGCCCTGCCTTCCTTCTTCCCGTCTCCTACCTGCTCTGGAGAGAACTTGGGCATGTCACTGGAGACACAATAAAATTCGATGACAGCCCACGAACTCCTAAATCTTCCAAATTGCCACCTGAACTTCCTCTGGCTCTGTCTGTTGGCGTGCCTGAACCCACACTCCCTGGGATCCCGGCCCAGAATGTAATCCATTTTCTACTCCTCCAGCTGCTTCAGGGAACCCTGGGGCTCCAGGGCCAGCCTCTTCCAGGGCACCCTCACAGAGTAGGTGCAACTAAGAAGTGGACCCAAAGAGGGAAAGTGAGAGCTGGCCTAGAACGCTCCCAAGTTCAAAGGCTTCTTCAGTTTCCATGTGGAAAACCAGTCAGTCAATGGAGGAGCCAGTGAATCCACAGGACTCCCAAGGCAGGATGAAAGTGGGTGGCCCAGTGGCAGGACCGTGGAGACAGCCGCTACCTCCATCTTAAGCAGCTCTGAGCTCTGTACAGGATTTCAAGGGAAGGCCAGATTGTCCCTAGCAGTAGAAATTAGGCCCCTACCTTCCAGGTTCAAGTTGAACACAGTGGTTGGAATCCCAGTCAACTTTTCCAGAGACAGGGACACTGAAGGAACTTTCTTGCTTGGCTGTGATGTGACATCCTGACTACCCTGTGTCCTCAGGACTTGGGAAAAGCCTTGTGAGACCAAAGTTCTGCCAATGGCTTCTCATTGGTCCTAGGTGTAAAAGCCACCACTTACCTTGTACTGCTGTAATTTTAAAGAATCTTCCAGTTCACATAGGGAGAAGCAGTCATCTAATCATTTATTTCTCATCACAGAAGGAAGCATTTCTTAAAATCCCCCAGCAAGGCCTGAGTGCTACCGTCATCCTTACACTGATGACTCCCCAAAGCAAGGTTCATTGTAGGGATCACTCAGGAGACAAAAGGCCACGCAGATGAGGACCCTAAGGAATGAGTCATACAAGGACCATTTACACAGGCACAGGCAGGAAATGGGGACATCTAAAAGGACAGGACAGTGGGTAGCTGGGCTGGTAACTCACTGTGGAGTTCTCACCCCTAAGGGTCTGAGGGGTAATGGGGGAGCATTACCTGAATCTGGAAGGAGACTGTCATGAAGAGAGGTGATCCTGAAAGGAGCTGGGGACTTCAGTGGGGGGGGGGGGGTGTCAGTCTGAGGGGACTGTGAGGAAAGAGACAGAGGAAGAATACGCTCATCTCCCCGCTTCAACCCTCTGCCTTCTACCTTGCCTTCCATTGACCAGACCAACCGCAACCTATGAGGTCCATAGCCAGTGAAAGGAGCCTGTATTGTAGTGTACAGGGAGAGAAGTGACCTCGTGTAATCCACAGGGAGAGGAAGGAGCCTCACAGGGCAGAGAGCAATGGAGGAGGGTCAAGACTGGATTAGAGGCAGGCGAGATGGCTCAGAGGGTGAAGGCATTTGTCACCAAGCCTGAAGACCTCATGTGGTGGGAGGAGAGAACCATCTCCTGCAAGTTGTTCTCTGACTGCCACATGTATGCTGTTTAGAGAATTTTAGACACACCACACACACACACACACACACACACACACACACACACACACACCACATAAAATAAATATATACATAAATACATGTGTAAAACAAAACAAACCAAGACTGTTTCTGGAGGGGCTGCTGTTCAGCATCTGTGCTCTTCTTCTGTTAAGTTTGTACTCTGCCTGCTTCACTTTTCTTGACCCTGTAGCTATTTGGAAGTAGGCCCTACTAGGAGGAATGTAGGCATTTGGGGCTCTTCTGGAAGAGGATGGTGAGAGTCCAGCCTCTTACTTTTCCTCTCTTTTTCTCTTTTGCTCCCATGAATTGATTAGTTCTGGTCTGCCACACACTCTCCATTATGATATGCTGCCTGCCCATAGCCCTTAAACAATGGGGCCAACTGATTATAGACTATAAACTACAAAACTGTAAGCCAAAATAAACTTTTCTCTATTATAAGCTATTTATACTAAGAATTTTGTTACAGTAATGGCAAACTGACTAACACAATCCTCTAAATACATGTTGTTATCATTATGTAATACTTAGGAATCTTATCTGCCAAGTTAGTTGGTAAGGTTTTGGGGACAGAGATTGTGTCTTTCCTGAGAGTCCTTCATGTTTACTGAGTCCCTCCTTTGTACCAAACATTGTGTGTGTGTGTGTGTGTGTGTGTGTGTGTGTGCAGGCACCAGCAAAGATGGGTAATATAGTACCAGATCTGAACCACCAGACCTCAGTGACTTTATACAATAAATGTGTTCTCTTGTTCATATTACTGATCTGTCTTCCATTTTCCATTGCTATAAGAGAGTACCTGAGACTGATAATTTATAAAGAAAAGAATTTATTTTGCATTGTTCTGGAGACCAGACACCCAAGGACAGGGCCCCAGTATCAGCTTGGCTTCTAGGAAGAGCCTTGTACTAGAGGAGTGTGTAGAGGGGGGCTAGAGGGGATCAGAAGGCAAAAGAGGAAGGAAGAAGTTAAGAAAGTCAAACTCCTATTGAGAACAAGCCACTCTCCCCTTAACCAGGCCCTCCCAGGACAAGCAGCCAGAGCTCATGACAGTGAGAAAGGCCCAGGGCCTCTGAAGGACTTGACCACTCTTAACACCACCCACTTGCCATCCAGATTCACACAAACAACCAGAGCACCGCCTACAGGGGCTCTACAGGTTGCAACTCCTGGGGTCCATATTCTTTCACTGTGACATGGTGGATGGTTTGTTACAAAGCCTAACAAGGTTTCCTGGGTGAGCACTAACTCTCAGGATCTCTAGGGGCCTTGCACAGTGAGGACAGAAAGGCAAGACTGACCTCGCAAGCTGAGATGTACGTGACATTCATGACGAAGCCACCTTGGCGATAATTGCACTGGCTAATAAGTTGTGAGGCTAACAGGGTCCCTACCCGAGCCAGAGTCTGGGGTAGTTTAGCTCTGTGATCTGCCCCCGGGGTCCTGTGTGGCTCTCCGTCTCAGGGTCAGCTCCGTCAATAATGTAAATTCTGATGCAGCCTGCGTGGAGACAGTTGAAATGGTCAGAAAAAGCACCTCCCACCCTTAGAGTTCTGTTGCCTGTTTGTAAAAGCCAGGCCTGTTCGGTGCAGAGAATTTGGAAACTATGAAACAGAAAGAAGAAAGTATCAACTTTCTGCTATCATCTGCATTTCCCCCCTACAATGATTTTTAAGTTCAATATGTCAACCATTCATCTTTATTTATTGAATAATACTATGTCCTCTGCCTTGTGATTCAGCAGTAAAGTAAATGGACAAAGTGCTGGTCATGGGGATACAATATTGAAGGCAGTTGTTAAAAATCAGTGGGAGGAAATAACAGGAGAACTTCCAAACATCTAGAAGTTAAATAGCATTACTATTAAATCATTTGTGGGGCCAAAGAGGGAATTCTAAAAGAAATGAAAGCTATACAGACTGCTGAGATGTAGGTATCACGGTGCCAGAGGGCGGCATTTATAGCACTAAAGACTGATTAGAAAAGAGGAAACATCTCAAATGAGCAATCAAAATTTTCATTTCAACACATAGAAAATGATAAAATTTACACCCAGTGGAAGCAGAAGAAATTAAAACAGGAGCAGAAATTACTGAAATCAAAACCAGGAAGATAATATTGGAAAATGAAACAGAAAGATAGTTCCTTAAAAAATGATAAATGAAGCCAGTGTGGTGGCACACGACTTTAATTCCAGAACTTGTGAGGCAGAGGCAGGCAGATCTCTGTGAGTTCCAGGTTCACGACTTTAATCCCAGAACTTGTGAGGCAGAGGCAGGCAGATCTCTGTGAGTTCCAGGCTGGGCCATCTACATAGCAAGTTCTAGGTTAGCTGGGGCTACAGGGAGACCCTGTCTCAAAACAAAAGACCAAAAATAAATAAATAAATAAAGACAAATGTCTGGCAAGACTGACATAAAGAACGAGATACAGCAGTCCAGTTAGAAACAAGAGAAATCCTTTTTGTCATTAAAAATATACTAAGCAGATACTTTGAGCAACTTCATGTTCATGACTTCAACACCTTGAAAGAAATTAGCCAGTTCCCAAGCAAAATGACCTAGACTGACTAGCCTTCCGACCATTAAAGAGACAGTTTAGAATTTGAAAATTCTCTAAATGTTATTATTAGGGAATTCTTTGAGATATTTAAGAATTAATACCAATTTTAGAGTATTAAGAGCACTGGCTGCTCTTGCAGAGGACCCAGGTTCGATTCCCAGTACCCACATGGCAGCTTGAAGTCATCATAATTCCAGTTCCAAGGGATCTGACAACCACTTCTCATCTCCTCGAGCATTGCACAACACAGGTACATTTATACACATGAAGGTAATGCACTCATACACATAAAATAAAAATTTAAATAAATATTTTTTTAAAATAATAGGGAATGTATTGAATTGTACTTCTAAAAACTGAAAACCTTCCTTTGAGTTTTTTTAGACATAGTTTAACTTTATTCTTCAGGTTCTCTGCCCCGCCCTGTCCAATGTAGCAATGTTGTACTAAACAATGACACTTATTAGACAAAGGCAGATCTATCTTAAAAGTAATTAATGCTGATTCCAAGGTTACTTACACTGCACATAACGAACACTGAAGAACAAGGAGGAATTCACAGAACAAAAACGGTTTCTGTGATCAAGACGTGCTGACCGGCCTGGCCTTAACAGAAGGAGGTGTTTAGCAAGCAGGCTGCTAGAGTCTTCAGGCTTATCCCAACTCCAAGAGGCCCCATGGTCAGAACACCACCAGGCTGGGCAAGGAGCACAGATGTGGACGTCACAGGCCAAGTCAGCTTACCCCCAGAAGATGGCCCTGAGATGAAATTCTGACATGTTTAACAGTCAACTTTATACTTAACTTTAATATCCATTAGCATGCCTCCAGCACATACCCAGTCGGGCACATAGAAGGTGCCCAGTAAACAGCAGAGACCCGAGTGAGGGCTCTTTCTGTCCCCACAGCTCCTCCATGAGATGGGGATGTTCTCCCACTGGAGCAGAAGCTGGTGGACAGGTGATTAGGACAAGGGTCAGAGTCACATCATCTGTCTCCCAGACTCCCAAGCTGCTCCCGTCTCTGCGTTACAGCCAGTAGAGCCAGGTCTCTTAGGGCCACCAGATGGGACCTCCGTACAGGAGGGACCACACAGCCTTCCCGAGTCCCAACACTTCTGGGGAGCATAGGCAAAGGTTTGGGTATCACATGTGTGTGTACACACACCATCCACATTTCACATAGACACACATTCATACCCACACTCACACGCAGACATACTCACACTCATACAGACACATCCACACACACTCACATTAATACAGACACACATCTATCTCCCATATTCACACCCCCACTCGCACAGACACCCCTCCACAGACACATTCACATCCCCACACATAGGCACACCAACCCACACTCACACAGAGACACACATACACACAACGAAAGTACACATTTGCCACCCCCACTCACATAGACACCCCTCCACAGACACATATTCACATCCCCTGGCAAAACCTATACTCCCATTCAAACCAGATACACATCTACCCCTGACACTCACCCCCACAACTGTCACAGACACCCCCACAAGCACATATTCACAACTCCACGTAGAGACACACTCACCCACAGACCCCACCCACAGGTATACACTCAGATATACATTCACAATCACTTTCACACATACTCACACATACAGGCACAGAGTCACACCCACACTCACACCCACACTCACACACAGAGACATATATAGACATACAGGCACACAGTCTCATAGACACACACACATGTACATACAGAGACATATATAGACATACAGGCACACAGTCTCATAGACACACACACCTACTCACACACAGAGACATATATAGACATACAGACACAGTCTCTTAGACACACACAGCTTCACTCACACTCTCTCACACACACACAGACACACATGCACACAGTCAAACCCACACTCACACACACACTCAGTGTCTCCGTTACTTTCAGCATGTATAGTTGGACTTCACCCTTGGTCCATCTTATTTACGTCTTCACTGAGTGAGGTGACTCGGCAGAGGGCCTGGGCTCTGAGGCTAGTATTCCAGATGTCTTGGCATGTGACTTTCCCGCCTCCCCTGTGGAACAGCACCTCTGAGTCAAAAGTCAATGCTGTGGATGGAAGACTCATGCTCCATGACCCTCGTTCATATGTGGAAGGCTGCACGCCTCATGCGTGCACTGAAAGGCCGTGTGAGGACACAGCCAGGGACAGCTGCCTGAAAGCCAGGAAGGGAGCCCTTGGAGAGACAGAACTGTCTGGCACGTTGATCTTGGGCTTCCACCCTCTAGAACTGCAAGGAAATAAATGGGTGTTTTTTAAGCCACTCAGTCTGCGGTATTTGTTATGGCAGTCAGAGCAGAGTAACAGTGCCAGGTCTCTGAACATGGTCCACGAGGCCCCACCATCTGGCCTTCCCCCTTCCTCTGGCCACCTCTTTGCCTTCTCCTCCCTAGCTCCCTCCTTCCAGCCACCCCAGCATCCCCTGCATTCCCATGTGGGCCACCTCAGGGCATTTGCATTCCCTTTCTCTGCCAATTACTGTTTTTGTGTGTATGCATGTGTGTTTACACATGTGTGTGACTGTGCACATGTGTGCATGTACATGTCAAGGCCAGAGGTCAACCCTGAGTGCTGTCGTCCCTCAGGAACTGTCTACCATTCCTTTTTGAGACAGGTCTTCAACTGGGACTTCCAGTTCACTGATTTGACAAGGCTGTCTGGCCAGTGAGCTCCAGGGATTGGCTTGTTTCTACCAGTTCCAGTGCTAGGATTACACACATGTGCCACTCTGCCTGGCCTTTTAAATGTAGGTTCTGGATTCTGGAGAATCAAACTCCAGTCCTGATGCTTACACAGCAGGCACTTTACCGATCAAGCCATGGCCCTGCCCGTTAGTTACTCTTTTATTCCAAGGCAATATCTTGCTTCCTTCAAGTCTGGTCCAAGCTGCCTTCTCCATGATGCCTACTCTGCAAACTAAATTGCAACTTGCCTCTCCACCCAGTATTCCCCGTCATGTCTGACGGTTGAATGTTTTTCATGTACTGATCATTTTGCAAAAACACGTTTCAGGCGAACAGGATGTGTGTCTGTTTTGTTAAGTGATAAATCCCAAGCGCCCAGGACTATGACGCATGCGCAATTCCTTTTCAATAAACACTTCTTGACTGAGTACAAGGACTTCATCCCTTGTGAATTAGCTTGCGTGCCAAGACGCCATGTCATACCATAGCTGGGCAGCAGAGGGCAGCCGAGGAACGCCAGAGACAGCTGGGCGGCGGCGCTTTGAACTCAAGATTCTCCCAAAGCAGCGAGATAACAACACTGGGAGACAAATGAACTCACGCCCCACTTACTTCTCAGGCAGGGTTTTCCTCCAGACAAAGGCGTTTCGGTGTAGGAGGCCCGCTGGGGAGCTGATAAGGCCCCTATCCATGGCACAGCAGGCTGTTTACCAAAATTCAGGGGTAAAAAATGAGAAACTGTTGAGGAGAAACAAGGTCAGTCTCCCACGGTGGGATGATGGGGAGAAGGTCCCTGGCAAAGATCTGCTTCACTTGTGCAAAGGGCCCCAAATGTCGTCCGCCCCCTACTACCAAGGGAAAGAAGTTAGCTCCTAACCCATCTCTGAGGTGTAAAGTTTCTAGTCTTATTCTGAACACTCAGAAGATGATGTTACAAGAACCCTGATTCCCCCACTCCATCTCCCGCCCATCTCTCCCCCAGGTGCTTCTGTTACTCAATCAGGGAATTGAGCTGCAGTGGTAACAAACCCTTCAAAAGCCGAGTTCAGGTGAAGCTGCCTTAGGTCAAATTCAGCATTTGAGTGTGTCAGGTTGGGGTGGAGCTCTCAGCTAGACATTGCCTGAGAATCTGGGTCCGTTGACCCAGAGCCGGCCACATAACTGGTCAGCCTATTTAATGCACTACCTGAGCCAGCATTTATTGAGCACTGCCTGTGAGCCAGACATGTGCAAAGTATGTCACCAGAGCAACTCTTGACATCTAGGCCTTCTCAGTTCCAGGTGACACAAGAGAGGTGTGTCATTCACTAGAAGATCCGACTAGGCTTGCAGCTCACCCTCAACCATGTGGAGGAAGGCCTCTGCTGAGTGGGGGCACCATCTAGACTAGCCCCTTCTGTGACAGATGGAGAAACTGAGGCCCAAGGAGAAGACAGGACCTGCTCAAATTCACAAGGAGAATCATGCTCTGAAGTCTTCAGGAGCAGTGTTCCCCAAGATCAATCCTCGTTTACATCTCCGTTGGTGTCAGAGGTCAACTCCAAGGTTTTTATTTTTCCTTCTTCGTTCTCTGGGTGTGGTGGTACACACCTGTTATTCCAGTACACGGAGGCAGAGGTAAGAGGATCACAGCACATTCAAGTCCAGCTTGGTCTAAATAGCAAGTTCCGGGGAAGCCACGGATATATAGAAAGGTCTGTCTCTGAATAAATCAAGAAATTAGTGGATGAATAAGTAAATATACTGAAGCCCATTCATTTATTAGCTTCAGTTGTCAGGTTGACACAGCTGGGAAATGGACCCTCAATTGGGGAATTTCCTCTATTGAACTGGCCTGTCAGCATGTCTGTGAGGCGTCTTCTTGATTGTTGAGTGATGTGAGGGGGTTCAGTCCATAGTGGGTGGTACCACCCCTTCAGATGGTCCTAGGCTGTGTAAAAACTCAGGCTGAGCACAAGCCAGGGGAACAAGCCAGTAAGTAGTGTTCCTCCATGGTCTGTGTCTTAGTTCCTGCCTGAGCTCCGGCCTTGCTCCCGCCTACTCCCCATGATGAACTGTAAGCTGAAGATGAAATAAACTCCTTGCTTTTGATGAGTGTTTTATCACAGCAATAGAAAGTAACTAGGACAAACACTTAAATAGAACAGGTGATCAAAGCACTTGATGCAAACCAATATTGATTTTTATAAGTTGTTTCATGTTGCCCAATAATTATTAAGCAAATGGCCTCAATTACGTACCGGCCGGGCTCTGGACACACAAAGCCTGGCTTTACCTGAGGGGGTCTGGGACAAAGAGATGGGAACTTGGGCTGTCCTGCTAGCAGCTTCTGGAGGGGACCAGGTGAGGCCAGGGGAGCTAGCTCTGAGGGTGACCAGTGGGGACAAGGGAGAGACCCTTTAAGCCAGGGCCTAGACAACATGAGGCTTGCAGGCAGTTTGGCACAGGTTTGGGACTTGTGAGCTCTGCGGTACGACTGAAGGCAGCAGAATCTCTTCACACTCAGATTCCTGAAGGTCCTTGGATCAGAGTTCTGCTGCCCTCAGACTGCCTGGGTGTGTGCTCTGGCTCTGTTACAAACCATATGGATCTGGCCAGTGTATCTCGGACCTTAGGTGTCCTCATCATGACTCATTCTGGGGTTTTCTGAGCATTGAATGAGGTTCAGCATCATCCCGGAATACCATGACTCTGCTTTACCAGGAACAGCTGGTTCCCACACTCTGTCTAGAAGAGAGGCACCTGGTTATTTCTCTCCATGAAATCATGAGTTAAAACCAGAGCATGGATGCAGGTCGGTGCCGACAGAGAGCATTCTCTGAGGTGCATCATTAAGGGAAGGGGAAGGTTCAGGGCAGTCTGTAATAAACCCCCAGGTGGAACCCCTGGGTGAAGCCTGTGTCTAGAAGTCACTATAAGGAGCACCCAAGGCGGATCTGGAGGGCCTTCACGATAGTCACATTTTACCAGGGTGTCTATTGCTGATTTGCTTTCTTTTTGAGCGGTGATCACTTTTTCATTTAAAACTAAGCATTCAAGTATCCTCCTCTCCTCCCACCAATGACAAATGGTCATTGCAGAAAAATCTCTAAACTCTGAAGGAAGAAGACGAAAACAGGTTGCAACACCACGGCAGGGCATCAGAGAAGCCAGGGCTTCTATCTGGGAAAATGATTTAAGTTCATTTTCCATGCACTGGTACTCAAGCACCAGCCAGGGTCAAACACAGGCATGAGGAAGGGGCCACCAAAGGGGCCACCTAAGGGGCCATGTGTTAGGTGACACACAGATACCTAGGAAGGAAATAATTTTACACACATAAACACGAAATTGTGCACACTCACATGAGCACAAATAATGCAGCCTGAGGGCTGCATATGCACCCCTCAACAACTAAACCACCATACACCCACACACACACACACACATACCAGTGATGGAAGAGTTCACCTCACTTTACCCTTTCCAACCCTAATCCCCAAAGCACGTCATGCCTACAAATGCACACCCCCAATAACCAAGCCTTTCATATACCTCAACGATGAAAGTACCTCACATCCCCACACACCTGCCCAATCACAAGAGCATTTCATATGCCCAGAGCACTAACTAAAGAGCTACACACACGTGTGCACACAAAGCTTAATAAAGCAAAGGGCTTTACACATACATCCAATAATCAGAGTACTTCAAACACATCGGTAACCAAAGGGCTTCACACACACGTGTGCGTGCACACACACACACACTTATCACATGTATAAAGCACTTCTTCTATATCCTCAAATGTCAGCACTTCATACCCTTGCACTGATAACCAATCATAACACCTCCCAACAACCACAGCATTTCACAAACACACATGAAGACTCTCAGCCAGCGTGCTTCCCACAGCCCCCACATCTGAACTATTTTACCCTTGGACCCCAACCACCGCAGCTCGCTGTGGGACACCCTCATTCCTGTCCCCAAGCTCTTGGATTTGTTTGCTGCCACAGCAGATACTTGAACACTGAGACATTAGCCTGCGACTTTCTTTTCAGATTAATGAGCAGAGAAAGACTGGAGGAGGGAGGGGGTGAGATGATGGCGAGAGCAATTACACCCAAATCTTTTCTCTGTTGATTAGGGATTCCTTCTCCAGCCTGCTTTGGCTCGGGCTAAATCTTTTTCTAATGAGATGTGGCTTATCCAGATCAGGGCTCTGAGAAAAAAGTTGCAATTAACTTTAAGAAGAAAAGGAGTGAGTGAGAAAGAGAAGGAAGTGTGGAGGGGAGGCGGGACTGGGGTGGGGGCAGGGATGGGTGCAGTGGGCAGGGCGTGGAGGAGACTATTGGGCAGGTGGAGGGGCCCTAGCTGGCCTCACTGAGAGGCTACAATCTGCCTTTTGCATTCCAGAGCGGAGGAAGTGCCCCGTGAGGCTTCTGCCAGCCTGGGCCTGTTCTCTTGGCTACTTCCAGCTCAAGTGTTAGGTGGAAGGTGGTCACCTCCTCCAGTCTGGGGCTTTCCCGTCCCCCTCCCCCTTTTGGCTTCTCTCCCATTGCCAGCTCAGCCTAGAGAAGGCATTTTCTCAGGCGCTCTTGTCTCAGGAGCTGCTGGGACTCAGCCATCCACTGGCAGCTAGAAGCCACCATCCTAGAGTGGGCCTCAGACCTGACAGCTGAGCCACAGTGACTCCCTGGCCTGCCTCACTCTTCCCTCCTGGGAGTGGAATCCAGAGCCCAGAGAAGGAAAGAGAAAACCTAGGATGGAACGTTTCATGCGGACAGGGAGAAATGGCTTGAGCTCCCAGAACCACTGGAGACTGATATTGACACGCCTCTGTACCATTAGGTCACGTTTGGTCATGCTGCAGCTATAGTGTAGTCTTTTCCTGACTCTGGGACTCAATGCTGTCACCTGTTAAGGAAAATCAAAAGAGGGGTTGGGTGGGCCCCAGAACCTCTGCCTCCTGTCGCCCCTGGAGCAAGAGAGGCGCAGACACTGTGGTACTCCGCCACCTTCCCGTCCCCACACTCGAAGTCTCTAGTTTGTTTGTTCACAGACATTTGTACCTTCTTACAAGATTCCGTCCATGGAAGACTGGGTTTTGTCCTAGCCTGGGAGATGAATATCCAGAAGTGCCTGAGGGCATCTTGCATAACCTGATGCTCCTGGTGAGGTCTCAGATTAGCAACATGACATCTGTATGCCAGCCGGGCTGGATACCCTGAGTGCGGGTCAGCTGGAATTAGGCTGGGAAGGGGTAGGTGAAAGGGCAAGAGGGAGTGTAGTTTTCATGCTCTTTGTCCGTCCCAAATGCACATAGCCACATTTGCTTAAATGGTCCAGGCAGATTGTGCAAAACCAGATTCTGTTCATAGCACACTCGTTTCTATCCCGGGGGCCCCTTTGAGTGGATTAAAAGGGATTTCTGGTAGGTGATGGTGATTCTGAGCAGGAAAAGTAAAGCGAGACTTCTGGACTGTTGCCTCCCTCATCTTAGTAGCTTGAAGAAAAGAGACCTCTGCACCCCTGGACATATAAGCTCTCTCAAGGAGGTGCTTATATAACCCCTCACCAGCGTAGCTAGGGAGATGAGCCCATGTTGGGGGACAGATCAACTGAGCCCATCTTTCCTATGCTTAAGTTCCACAGAAGTCACCTTCAAACCCCAGGAATCTCTGCAGGGCCTCCACCTGGGTTACAGGCCAACTTTACTTTCTGCCCCCTTCCTCTGCCAAGTTAGCTGCTGGGGACAGTCTGGGCTTTCTCCTGTCTTTCTCTGCCTGCTGCCAATCGAACAAGCATATGTGCTAGAGAATCCTAGCTGTGGTGCTAAGTCAGAAATTTTTCTTAAACATACAGCAAGGTCAGATGAAGGGAAAAAAAAAAAAACAAAAAACAAAACACAAAACCCTGAAACCGAAATTGGACACAGAAGGGCAGATGTAGACTGAACAGGAAGTGCTGGCCTTAGGCTAAATGAAACAGCTGTCACCATTGTTCTGGACCAGGAACTGCCTTTGCAAACTCCATGCTAGCCGGGCTCAGAAAGCAGATGTTAATAATTACAGCACATGAAACGAAGGGCACAGGATTAGGCAAGTGACGAAAAAGAAATGGTACCAGCAGATTTATAACTGGCTCAGGCAGATCTCTTGGGGTGGGGGCAGACCTGGCAGCCTGGTTGTAGAGCCCCCCCCCCCCGTTTCCTAGGGTAGATTCTTGGCTTCTCCAATCACCCTTAAATCAGGAGTTTGTTAGACTGTTTGAAGGTAGTGGGGCTGGGGAGATTGTGCCTAGTGGTCTTTCTAGGAATCCCATGGTTATAGGACCACAGTCAAATGCCCTTGAACTATGGGACACTAAGCGATAAAATCCCCAATACTACAGCTAGGGAGATGGCTCAGTGGGTAAAGTTCAGGCCTTGCAAGCATGAAGGACCCATGTTTGAGTCCCCAGTACCCACATAAAAGTCAGGCATAGCGGAATGCACCTGTAGCTGCACTGCTGGGCAGGTGGACACAGGCAGATCCCAGGGGTTTGGCTAACTAGTTTAGCCAAAACAGTGAACGTCAGGTTAAGTGAGAACCTTGTCTCAAAGAGTAAGGTTAAAGTTGGGTATGCTAGTGTGCGCCTTTAGCCCTAGCACTCGGCAGGCAGAGGTAAGTGGATCTCTGTGAGTTCAGAGCCAGCCTGGTCAACAGAGTGAGTTCCAGGACAGTCAGGGCTACACAGCCCTTTCTCAAGGGGAAAAAAAGAAAAAGAAAAAGAAGATAGAGGAAGGCATTGAATTTAGCCTCCATATAAATAGGCACAGACAAGTGCACGCACACGTGTACACACGCACACACACACAGGAAGTCCCAATACTCAGTCCAAGTACCAAAGGGGGGAAGGGTCTCTGGACAAACAGCTAGATGGGTGATTGATGAACAGAGATCATTAGATCCCCAGAAATGGACTTGCAGAAGATTGTTAGTCATAACATGTGTGCTGGGAACCAAACCTGGGTCCTCCGCAAGAGCAGCTAGTGCTGTTAACTGCTGAGCCATCTCTAGCCCAACAGGGACTTTCGAGGACACAAAACCAGGCAGTCATCCTTAAAACTTTTACTAATGCGTTCAGATTTAAAATTCAGGAGCTCAGATCCTTGCAGCTGAACTCAATTCACACTCTCATGTTGGCCAGCTCCTCCTGCCTTGGAGAGAGCTGGAGAGTCTGGGAGGATGTTGGGACCCCTGCAGAAAGATGGCCAGGCAAGTTTCTCAGACTAATACATAAGTAGAAAAAGCAGTCTCCACACGTTGGCTGAATTCTCCCCCATGCTTTTACATGTGAGTTTAGGTTGTAAAAAGCAAAACAAAACAACACACTCATATCTGGGAAAAAAAAGACACAAAAACCCTCGCATTCTACCACCGGCCAGAATGGGCGCCTCTCCGTACGATCCGAAAGAAGGTAAAAGCATGTGTTTGCCATCTTTCTGCCTGATATGGAAACCATATGGTGAAATACACTAGCAAACATACTTAATATAACACTCTCTTTTATTAAATGTGGTTTTATAAACGCTCTCCCCAGCCAGGGCACCTTTGCCGTGCTGGAGGCTGGAACTTGGCAAAATCCTCTTCCCGCTGTTACATCTATTGATACACATTTTTTGAAAATGAGTCTCGGACCCTTGGAAAATAGGCTGGTTCTGATTATTATTGCAAGAGGGAAGGGGCACAGGAGGGCATCTTTTTTCCTCTGATAAATTAAAAGAACTGTAACGGGTGCTTTCTGTAACCTGTAAAAGGGCAGCGCCATCTGTGATTCATTTAGCAGATCCTTACTGAAGATTTATTTGATTAATTCGGGCAGAAGAGAGAGAATATGGATTTTCCCCTTCTCAGAAAGGCACATACACCCTCACACATGCACACATGCACCACCTATGGGCAGGTATCTCAGGAATGAAAAATGACTAATCATGCTGTCGGAACTGGTGCACATGGGGCCTCCATTGTGCGAGAGCAAGCTGCCGCCCTGCTGAGGGAAGGACTGGTTTCAGAACAGCTCACAGGCACAGGCCCAGTACCACCAAAGACAGACCGGGAATAACACCAGGATGCTGGGTTGCTTTGATGGGGCAGGATCTCTCCGTACCAGGAACGGTACCCAGCTCTTTGAGTGGTTTTCTCATTGTAAGGTCTGAAGAAAAGGCCCCTCTGTCGCTTTACAGATGGGGACACAGCTCATGCCTTGCCACCTGCATTTCAGATTCTCCTTAGTTTTGCTGCCGACCTATATACCAGGCTTCTTTTCACTCTTTTTTAATGTGTGTATGTGTATGTGTGTATGGGCAGGTGTGTGTATATATATTCATGTATGTGAAGGCGCATGTGTGTGTCTACATGTGTGCAAGTAGGGGCCAGAGGCTAACCTCAGGTGTCCTTCCTTAGGTGACATCCACCTTGTTTGAGGGGCTGGAGAGAGATGGCTCAGTGGTTAACAGGAGCAGCTGCTCTTCTAGAGGACCTGGGTTCAGTTCCCAGCACCCACATATCAGCTAACAACCATTTGTAACTCCAGTTCCAGGGGATTCAGACCCTTTCCTGGCCTCTGTAGGCATTGCATAACACTGGTGTACTTACACACACACAAGGAAAACGCTTACACATGTAAAAAACTTTATAGAAATAAGTTAATGACTTCAAAAAAAGACGAACTTACCAATTTAGCTAGGCTGGCTGGCCAGATAGGCCTGTGTCCATTTCTCCAGTGCTGGGATTATGACAGCATGCCAATGCGTCAGGCTTTTTAACATGAGGTTTAGAGATGCAGCTCAGGTCCTCATGCTTACACAGCAAGCACTTTACTGACTGAGCTATCACCACAGCTTTCACTTGAAATAAAAATAGAATTTGTGTTCTCAGTCTTCCAGGATCAAGGTAGCTGGGTAAAGGCTGCATTTTGTATTTGAGGCCTGGTGAGCAATCATGCTGTATCCGTGTTAGATGCTTTCTGATCTGTGAGGCTTAGTTCTGTGTTAACTAGAGAAACTCTCCTTTAGTCTAATTTCTGACCTCTAGGAGAGATAACTTCCTCCATCCTCTACTGTTTCTTTATCTGTAGACCACTGTCACTTGCTCATAGATAGGGACAGCCTCTGGAATAGGATCAGAGTGAAGACAAAATAACAAAGCCAAGATGGACCCTAAAATCACACAAGATCTGAACCTAGGACTTTGGGTAGGATTGTCAAGAGTCACAAGAGGTAAGAAGTCAAGGTGCCCTGCCCTCTTTCCTTTGCTCAGAGCAGACATTGCTAATTGATTACATCTCACTTCCTCTTTACCCTCAAAATTTTCAAAACCCTCCAGACAGTCTCTATCAATGGATTGTAGTGAGCACATGAGTTGAAAGTAGCCTACAGGGCTTTCTAATGGGAATTTTCATTTTGGATAGGAATAACAGGAGCCCAGAGGGGAGAAACCAACTACAAACCAGCTAAGAAGCCAGCCTTGGCCTGTACCTTTCATGTCCACATTGGCCAGGCTGCTGAAAGAAGGGTCCTAAACCTCTGTATTTCACTGACTGCTTCTTTTGGCAGTTGAATATCACCAAAGCTGCTTGCAGACAGGATAAAAGGTGCCTTCTCAGGGACTGCAGAAGATCAAACCAGGCTGGAGTATAGTGGCCTAAACCTACAATATGTCATAAGCCAAGAGTCTAGGAGTCTACAGAGAAGTAGAAGTTTTCTCTCTGAAGACTCAGGTCAGGAGTAGCAGGAGTAGACTCTCCCATTCCTACTTGAAAGAGCATGGGAAATGCCGGGGTCAAAGGCAACCAGGGCTCCATGGGCTTAAGATGTGACAGACAGCCTGTCTCTTCCTGGCCTCAAACTTTTCTGCTGGGCGACATTTCCTGGGGAAAGAAGAATGGGGCTTTGAGAAAGGAGGATGCTGTCTCCATGTTTCCAGGTCCAGCATTCCCTCCAGAGCTCCTGCTGTCCCACAGGAGCTGCCTCTCAGCCTGCGGAGGTTCTAGGAGTATGGGGAAAGGGTTCATTCTCCAGCTCTACTGAATATTTGATCAGTAGAAAGCAACGTTTCTATGGAAGAAAACTGTGAGCCAGGCGGGGTCTGAAACATGGCATTATTTTGAAGGGAGGTCATGGTGGCTTAATGCTATCTGCTGAGTCTAAGAGTTCAGAACTTGCCTCTCGGCTCCTGGGTTGCCTCAGTTGCCCCTACTTGTTTCTGCTACTTGTGTATCAGTGCATGCACATGTGCATGTGTGTGCCAGTGTTGTGCATCACTTGGAAGCCAGAGGACAATCCTGGGTATTGTTTCTCAGGTGCCATCCACCTTCTTTCACTGGGATCTTTCCCCAGTTCCTGTTTCTGCTATTTCTGAAGAGGCCTGAAAATACTTGCTCTAGTCCTGTTTATATGCTAAATTTCCACTTCCCATCACAAAAAGCTTACTGTTGGAATCCCACTATAGCCCAGCACAGTCTCTCAAAAAGAGCACAACTACTGAATTATTTGGTACCTAAGGAATGATGACTTTATGGTGTTCAAATAATATCCCTTAACAGGTTTTGCTAACCACATGTCATTTGCTGAATAAAGACATGAATCTGTATTTCAGGAGAATAGTTTTTGGGAATGCTCCTGATGTAGTATACCCATGCAATGAAATATTCTTCACCCAATGAAGTATTGGCACATCCTACAATGTATGTGAACTTGGAAGACATCAAATGAAAGAAGACAGATGTGAAAGGTCACATATTATATGCTTTTGTTTATATGAAACTTGGAGAATATGTAACTCTATAGCGATGAAAGGTAGATTCATGGCTGCTTAGGGATGGTGATGGGAAGGGAGGAGAGGAAAGGGCTTTCTCTTTAAAGTGATGGGCGTGATCAGAGGTTGACTGTGGTGGTGGTCATATATATCTGCTATATGCCAAAAGTCACACGCTCCATTATTCTTTTCATTGCGATAACAAAATACCTGACAGAAACAACTTAAGGAAGGAAGGGTTCATCTTGGCTCATGGTTTTAGGGAATACAGTCTGTCATGTCCTACAATGAATGACCGGGGAGGGTGAGGCGGCTGTGTCCACAGTCAGAAAGCAGAGCAAGATGAATGACGGTGCTTCTCTGGCTTTCTCTTTTTCCCTTTTTAAAAAGTATTTTTATTTTATGTGTATGAGAGTTTTGCTTGCATATATGTTAGTATGCCCTTGGCATACATGTCTGTGGAGGTCAGAAGAACATGTTGGATCCCCTGATATTAAAGTTGCAGATGGTTGTTAGCCACCATGTGGGTGCTAGGAATAGAACCCAGGTACTCTGCAAGAGCAGCCAAGTGCTCTCTCTGGCCCTTTTTCCCATTTTCGTTCAGTCTAGGACCCTGGTCCATGGGACGGTACCACCCACATTTGGAGTGAGCATTTTCTCTTCAGTTAAACTTCTGTGAGACATCCTCACAAAGATGCCCAAAGGGGTGTCTCCTAGGTGAGTTCAAATCCAGTAAAGTTGATAGGGAAGATTATCATACACCCCCCCACACACCCCACTCTAAATGGAGAAACCATACAATATGTGAATATTTCCTTGAAGCTGTTTTGAGAAGAAAGCAGTTCCTTACTTTTTTCAGTGAATGTGACTACAATAACAGGGGACGGTGACACTTTTGACAACTGAAGGCTTATTTCACCTAGAGACACTCAGGTGAGAAAAAAGAACCCACAAAATTTACCCTGGGACCAAACTTGGCCTCGGATTCCCCGACTGGTAGAAGAAAAAGAAGTTCTTCCCTCAAATGACTGTTGGAAGGAAAAACAAGATAAAATAGGCTGTGGAACTTAGCACAGAGCCTGGCATGTCACAGGCACTCAGGAGGTGGTAGTGGACATTGTCATTATTCTGCGAGAATTCCGGGGTGTCATGGTTCAGGGGACAATCTGATTGGAAAGGAAGAGAGTCGCCAGGGGTCACTACTGAAGCTGTAACATTTGCAAATCATCTCTTTTGCATCAACTTAGGTCCTGCCGTTACAATGAAAAGATATTTGCAGTTCCTAAAGATGCTTTTATTCACACTTTTCACAGACTGTGAACATATTTATATCAAATAATAACATTATTATTTTGAGCAATTTGATGTGTCTTGGATGGGGGTAGTGGAGGCAGATTTATGGAGGAGTTAAAATCTCCTCTTTCCCTATAAATCACATAGGTGTTTCTAAAACTGGAATGACCATGTGCAAAGGACACTGGACAGAGTCAAGGGATGCCCCTGGACTTGGGTGTTTTCATTTATAAAATGAGAAGGCGTCTTGGATCAGACTTTAAGCAAAGGACTTCAGTCTATGGCAATAGCCAGATCTCATCACGGGGATGTTTCCCCCACACTTGACTTGTCCCTTCTCATCTTTGGATCGTGGGTTCTAGAATCACACCAAGAAACTCACAGCATGCTGGCGGGAAAAGAAGCGTATTCTTTATCTCTGTTTGATTCTTGATGCTTCACATCTGGATCACCAACATACCTTTCACCCCAAATTCATTTGCACCTGTGGATGAGTCCTGGCTTGGAAACATAGACTGTGGAGATGTGATCAGGTTAAGAAGATATCATTAGGAGAGAGAATTTGGAAACAACAATACAAATAGAGGACACTGAGGAAAACTTCATGTAAAAATGAAGGCAAAGGTTGGACCCAGGGCATCATAAGTCAAGGAACCCCAAGGCTTGTTAGCCATCAGTTTCCAGGAGTTAGGAAAGAGGCATGCAGCAGGCCTCCAGAAGAACCAGCCTTGATCTTGGCCCTCTAGTCAAGGAGGTACCAGCTTGGGGGTCCCAGGTCTGCAGGATTGGCTGAGATTGGCCGATGGATTTCTGTACATTTCTGCAACCTCTAGGAGTCGATTGGTGATAGTTGTGGACACTTTCAGCAAGGCTGCTTGGACCACCCAACAGCTCACAGTCTTTGTGCTGATTTGAAATGGCATTAGCTTTACACAGTGGTTCTCGTTCTCTTGTGGTAGCTGCAGCTACCCAGATGATAGCCTGGTAGCTACACTTGGCCTTTTCTAATGGGCAAGCAGATCATACTAAGTGTGCTTGCTCGACAGAAAAACAGCTCTTAAAATGCAGAAATATATGTGGGGAGGGACATGCTAAATAACTGAATGTAATCTCTATGGGAGGAAAGCCCTTTGGGTACAACCTCTGCAAAGATGTGAGCTTGATGCTGGGGGAGGCAATATGCTGGGTGAGGAAGTCTGTCCTTACTGTTGGAGACAGACAGGGCAGAGGGACGCAAAATGGCCCTTGTTGAGCTCTTGGTAATAGCAACTGGAAACCATGTAAGTGCCCTACAACAGGGAATTCTGACTTAGGCCCAGACTGGGCAGGTTAGAGACCTGTGGGAACATGAAGACCAGACAGTCTTTCTTTAGGTAGGGAAGCTGAGGTGATGCGGCCTGCGCTTGGTTTCTCAGGAAGGCAGTGGTGCCTCGGTGGATCCTCGAGCCTGTGATCTCTACAGAGTGTCCTTGTTATGCTGCCTTCCTCTCAGGACGCGTCTCTGCTGAGGGATTTTATGGGCCTAGGCACATAAAGTGTCCCCACTGAGCAGGTCTAAAGACTTCGAGAAGTCCTATAATGTGGATGGTGCTATGCTCAGAGCCTCTAAAAGTGTGACTGGGAACACTATTTAAGATTCATGTACCCACACAGGACATCGAAAGCTCTGATCCTAAAGAGTGGCTACAGAAGCTATAGAAAGACAGCAGCTTGGGCGACTGAAGGAGTTTATTCACAGAACACCTCTCAGTTGTTATTTCTTCAGTCCCTGAGCATGGGGCTGGGGAATGGGGAGATCCCAGTAGGCCTGGGGACCCAGGCAGCATGTCACCCTGCACCTTGGGTTGGCGTGACCCAGACCTTCAGAGAGACCTGTTCATGGACACAGCCACAGGAATGAAACGAAAGCGGTCTTTGGAGACCCTGCCCACTTCTGTTCCTTATTGCTCTACACTCGGCACCCCCTGCTGCCTTTGATCTTCATCCCACTTGGCTTGGCTGGGGCTTGGAGGTCTCCTGCTGTGTTGCCCCGGGGATGGGTCCCCAGCTCACAAGGTTTCACTCCCTCATTTTATCACAACCCAGATCTGACCTCCTGCTTGCTTTACTATGGCCCTCTGAGCCTGGGGAGGGAAGGACAAAGGAGAAGGTAACTTTGGGCATAACCGGGAAGGATTTTGCAGGCCAAGGACAGGCGAGGCAGATGCTCTCTGATAGGCACTGGGGACCAACCCCCTGGATCCAGCGATTGTAGGTAGGGATCAGGGATTTAGGCTCTGGATGGGAGAGTCTGGCCACTTTCCAGTTGAAATTGTTTCCTCCCAGTGACAGCACCCCAAGCTTACAAGTATCTCTGTGCCTCAGCTTGCCTATCTTTAAGACGGAGGTCGTAAAATAGCCACATCATCTGGTTGTTAGGAGGGTTCAGTGCTATCACATTGGTGAATGCTCCTGGCTCCTTGAATCTGCCCTGGGTTGTGGTTGCTTTGGAAGCTGCTGTCAGCTGGCTTTGGATGATCTCCAGCAGCTCTCTGGACACACAGTTGCAGTGGGCCTTGGACCCTCCTTCCTACTTTCTGCACGACAGGTCTCTGCCTCCTTCCTCCATTCTTGTTTTCCTTCCTCCAGGGGCCGCTGACCCAGTTTGGCTCTGATGACCTCCGAGGGCCTACCATAGCTCTTCCTTCACTTCCTGCTCACCCTCACCCCAGCGTCCCCCCCCCCCCTTCTGCTTCACTTCTGTGTGGAGTTGCCCTGTGGATCTTGCAACCCTGCTTCGATCAAGTCTTCCCTGAAGCTCGGGGACTAAAGAAGAAATAGCTCCTTTCTTTAGCGTGATTAAGACCTTCTGTGATCTAGCCTTTGTCTGAAATTCTCAGCCTTTTGTGGGCCTGGGAAGGCTGAGTCCAAGTTCAAATGCAGGTCCCATTGAACCTGAGCTGGGCCTCCTTGGTTTTCTTATTTCTACAACAGAAGGGACTACACTTGCCTTGTAGACTTGACAAGGATGCTCAAGGAACCGATGAAGGGGAGAGATGTGTACTGTTGCAGCCTGGACAGCAACTCACATATTTTTGCTTTTCTTTTTTAAGTTTTTTTTTCAGATAGGGTCTTCCCATGGCCCCAGCTGGCTTGGAACTCACTGTATACCCAGCTGGCCTTGATCTTATGGAGATCTGCCGACTCTGCCTCCGGAGTGCTGAGATTAAAGGTGAGTGCCACCACACCCAGCCAGCTCCCTTCTCTTCCCTTCTCCAGGCATTGGCTGGTGTCTTGCGTTCCCCTGCAGGGCCTTGTCGCTCTGAGTCACCACTGTCCAAATCACTATGCCATTCAGGCTGGGCACACAGTGTGTTCTGAGAAGCTTTCCTGCTTCCTCTGCTGGAAGTCGTTTTGCTCTCAGGTTTCCTGTACCACGACACACTCCTGTTCTCAAATGTACCCTCCTAGGTCCGTCCTCACAGTCTCCCTGCACGGGGCAGGACCACACTAGACCGGCTCTGCATTTCTCACACCACCCTAAACCTGCCAACAGGTGCTGAGGTGCTAATGTCCAAAGGATGGGAGAATGTGGATGACTGAATGGCCAGGGGCAGTGTGGGTATAAAGGGAAAGATAGGATGGGTCTTGTTTGTTTGAAGACCCTAGATGACATGTATCTAATGGGTACTCTCTCTCTCTCTCATTTTCTTGCTTCTTTTTTTTTTTTTTTTGTATGTGACTAGATCTTATATAGTTCAGACTGGCCTTAAAGTCAAATTGGTTATGTAGCCAAGGATGACCCTGAAACTCCTGCCTCCATATCCTGAGTACTAGAATTATAGGCATGCACCACCACACCCAGTTTATGCTGAGGACTGAACCTAGGACTTTGTGCATGCTGGGCGAACACGCTACCCACTGAGCTACATTCCCAGTCCCTGGGCGGCCATTTTCAACGTGTGGCCCAAGTTTTACAAACAGGTGGGACCCAAAGCACATAGAGAAGAGGGGTTTAGGGGAAGAAGTTGCAGGGGCGGTTAGGGAAGGGCCTTGTCTAGACCCTGTCATGTGCAGACCAACCACGTTTTTAAAAATGTACATTCAGCGCACTCCTTCTTTGGGGTACACAAGAGGTCGGTGTATTCGCTACAACTAGCCCAGGGAGTGGAGATTTCCTTGCAACACACCACTCCTGCTGGGAAGCCTCAGAAAGTGTCTTCCCAGAATGGGGTGGGAGATTGGGGTTGCACGGGGTATGCGACTCTGACACAGATCAGGTTCCACACCTAGGTGTGCTGATGGGTTATCAGGAAAAGGAACAAAAGACAAAATGCCTCAGGGACCTTCGTGACCCATCTGCTCCCTCCTGGATCGCCTGTTTGCCCAGCAGTTCTGAGGGCATCTGTGCACCCTGGCATGAGCCGGTCCTCACTGCCCGGTCTCCCACTCCTAGCCCACAAATTCCTCAGCCCCCGCTGAATCTGAAGTATTTTAATGCCTGATATCTGTCTCCGTATGGAGTTTTGTTTTTATCATGAGGCCACGGGAAAGTTCTCTTTTTAAAAAATATCTCTTTGAAACAGATGTCAGCCAAAGCTCCCAGCCCAGATCAAGGGCAGGTTCAAGGCTTTGAGATGGGTCTGAATGTCCTTTTAACATCGCTCCAGCTAATACCCAAATATACCTCGCATCATTACCCTGTTTTATAAGTTGCTGTGAACCATATGTTCGGGAACTAATTAAGCATACAATTCAAACCCTGGGATCAGGTGGCGCTCTGTTGAAATATCTTAACCTTTCATGATTATCTTAATTTAGAGAAAATTCAAAACACATTCAGAAGTCTTAGAAATGAAGTTAGTACGAATTTACTGACTGGCTTCTTTTCTTGATGTCAGGGTCTTTTCTTTACAAGCTCAGCCCAGGTCCCCTGGGAAGTCCTCTGGACTCACTCACGGCTTCCAGAGATGTGGAAACCTTTGCCGGTCTGGCAGGCTGAGCAAAGACCAGGCCTGCCTTCACCTTCCTTGTCCAGTGGCCTTTCCTAGTTTTCACCCAACCACACCTAGCTCCCTGCTAGTTTAGTGCCCCTCTCCCATGGCCCCTCCCTGCTCCCACCCCTGCCATGCGCGCATTGGGGGAACCTGAAGAGAAGAGATTCTGCACAGCTGGGGTGCACAAAGCTGGCTTCCCAATGACTGCAGGGGAAGACAGATAGGAGACCCCTTGTCTTTCTGGATTCCAGTTATTCTGGAGCAAGAGACTGGAGGCTGGAGATCTGTCTTTTGCCTCTTCAGGTAAAAGAGATGCTTGATCTAAGGGGCATGTCCACAAGGGGCATCAGATCGACTTACCACAAGGTCTTTGAGTGGCTTACCCAACACATCTTCTTAGAGGCTCTATTGGAAGTCAGGTGTGTTCTGGATGATCTGTGCCTTAAATTCCCTCTGACCCAGAGACTCTGATAGTGCATAAAGACTGGGCTGGTTCTCAAAATCACTCTCTTTTCATGTTCTTGGGACAATTAAACTGAATTTAGAATTATAAGGTGTTATTTTAGAATAAGGTTTCCAGAAAAACTACAGAATACTTGATCAGAATTAAATTTTAGACAAACAATGCATACATATTTAAAAATATGTTATTTATTATTTTATTTTATGTACATGAGTGTATTGCCTGCATGTATGTAAGTGCACCCATGTCATGCAATGCCTGTGGAGGTCAGAAGAGGGTATTAGATCCTACAGATGGTTGTTAGCTGCCATGTGGATGCTGGGAATAGAAACCCAGTCCTCTGCAAGAGCAGCCGTTGCTCTTAACTGCTGAGCCATCTCTCCAGTCCTCATACATATTTTTATACTTCAAATATTACATGGGACATGATTATACTAAATACTTGTTGCCTATTTTATCCAAAAATTCCAATTTAACTGAACATCCTGTATTTTTGCTCGGTAAATCTTGCAAATGAATTTCCAAAAAGGCTATGATCTAACGGAGAGACTAATTTTGAAGGTTACCATCCAAGGACCAGACCTTTTGCCAGTGTTCTTAGAGCACATCACAAGTCCATGAGGTAGGACCTGTGGGCGAACTGAAGAGAAGACGTGAACTCAGAGATGTCAAGTGGCTCCCCCAACGTTGCACAGCTACATCCACAGCCCAGCTTTGTTGGACTTCAAAGCCTAGCCCCCTTCGACGCTATCCCAGTGCCAAGCTGATGCTTATCTCCCGGAACGCTCGTTTTCCTAGCTGGCCTCGGCTCCTCTCAGCTCCTTCCTCATTTTTTCCACAAATGTTCAAGGAGAGATTCACTCCCGTCAGATCAATGTCACTGCCATAATGCAAACCACCACCCCAACCCACGAAGGATGAGGTCTGTGGAACTCTAATGAGAATGGTTCCGATTATGTAGAAAGCAACCTCATGGTTATTCTAATGTTACAAGTAAATATAAAACATTTAGAAATACTTGGCCTGGCCTCTTTTTTTTTTCAAGTACAGATGTCTGACTCTCTGCCAGTTTGTTATTAAAAATGCAATGGTGGTTGGGCACAAAGATTGCTGTAAAAACAAAAGCCAGTGCACTCCAACACTTGTTCTGACTCTGCAGTGAGGCCAGGAACCGTGAGGTCAGAGCAGATGGCGGCTTTTGACGGCTTTCAGTGAGAACCCCAATATTCACAGCTGTCACTGCCCCACTGAACACCCCACAGTGGCTTCCCCTTGCCCCTCAAACCCCAAATTGACTCCTTCCACCTCCAGTTCCAGCTGTTGCCACTCTGCCCCCACTCTGCCCCGTGCCCACCTGCATCTTCTGACTCACCCAAGTTTGAGCTTGGCAAACTGGCTTAGGGAGCTTGTCCCCTGCTCTGCATCTAGCTGGCACCCCTTCCTCCTCCAGCTTTTCTCCTGACTCTAGTCAGAACTGTAACACAGCTCTGCTCATTTTCTTTATTCCCCATTAACTCTCTGACATCCTCTTTATTCAGGGTCTTTCTTACCAGAAAGAAAACCCTATGAAGGTAAAGACCCCATCATCTTGTTCATCTACCAGCACATCATTGTTTCTGAGCACCAGGGTAATGCTACCTTACATATTAGTTGCTCAGTAAACATTTACTGAACAAATGAACTCATCAGAGCACCCCAAAATCCTTCATTGTTTTGTCCCCTCTGAAGACATAACCAGAGGGAAAGCATCAACTTCTCTAAACTACAACCCACTCGGTGAGAACTCTCAAACATGCAAAATCCTAAAGCTCTATGAGCTGTGGTTTGGAGTCCAGCAGGAAATTTCTCTAGTGTAGAAGAACAAATGTACAGAAGATTCGGGGTTCCCACACATCAATAAGACATCATCACTCTAATAATTATCTTGTTGCAGGTGGATGTGTGGACATAGCTGGAACTGTCTGGGGGACACGGAGGGAGACACTGCCGAGTGGCTTTGCTCTTTAGTGTGGCCTTTGAGGCTCTTCCCATACCTGCTTTGTTCTCCCTTCCTGTCATCCATGTCGTGCACTCAAGTCTTGCAATTCCTGTGGAGGTCAGTAAAGGGTGTCAGATCCCCTGGAGTTACAGTTCCCACTCATGCCGCTCCCAGGAGCTACCTGCCATTGCTTCTAAATAGTTTGTCATGCACCCCTTCCTTCCGTGCTGTCCCTGGGCAGCGCGTCTAGCTGTGTAGAGGGCCCTTCCGGCCTGGATATCTTCAGACCCTAGTCACCCCAGGGCCTGACACCAAGGTTATACTTTGTCATTCTTGGTCCTATTTGGGCACTTCTCCCTCCTGGAATATCCTCGGATTTCTCTTTTGTCCTCATCCCCTTCCACACCAGTGTGACTGAGATGATTTTAAGGGCAGGCACTGTGTCTCCAACAGTTCCTTCTGATGATGCTGTTCATTAGGACATACCACCTCAAGTCCTTACTTCTGAGCCTAACAGTGCAGTGTCCGGTGCGGTGGCTGACCGAGCATTTACTCCTCAGCCGGATACAGGAAAAAACAATGTGGCTACCAGAGTAGGTGTTGTATCTTTACAGTGAATGCCCATGCGTTTGTGTGTGGGCATGGGTGCACATGCATGCATATGTGCCTGTGTGTGGAGGCTAACCTCAACTATCACTCCCAGAGCTATCCACTATGCTGTTCTTTTTGTCTTTCTGAAACAGAGTCTCCCTGTAGCCCCAGCTGGCTTGGAACTCACTATGTAGACCCGGCTAGCCTCAGTTACAAAGATCCACCTGCTACTACCTCCTGAGTGCCTGGAGTAAAGGCATGTGCCACCACACCTGGCAACCTTGTTACTCTTTACATTTATTTATTTATTTAAGTGATGTGTGTTTGTGTCTGTGTGTGTGTGTGCATCAGTGTGTAGTGCATGCATGGAGGTTGCAGAACAACTGGCAGGAGTGAGTTCTCTCATTCCACCATGGGAGTTCTGGGCTTGAATCTGGGTCATCAGGCTTGGCGGCAAGCACTCTTACTCACGGAGCCATTCACTGGTCCTGTCTTGTGTTTTGAAACAGGGTCTCTCACTGGTCCATAATTTGCAAAGTAGGCTAGGCTGACCAGAAGGCACCAAGGATCTACCTGTCTCTGTCTTCCTAGTTCTGGGATTACGAGTGTGTACTACTGTGCCTAGCTTTTTTACATGGTTCTGGAATCAAATCCAGGTCTTTGTGAATGGAAGGCAAGTGCCTTACTGACAGCAGACATTCTAGATCAGTGTCTGCAGAATCCCACCACTCTAAGCATCCAGAAAACAGCCTTTTCCCCATTTCAGTCAGACGTTTCCCCATTGGGTGATTAAAAGCTCAAGATAGCTGAATTCTTGGGCTCTCTACAAACCTTGTCCCTTCCCAACTTGCCTGAATGTTTTATTCCAAAATTAAGTCCAGGCAACAACAGAAAATTCCTCCAAAAATTCAGGTGTTCACACTGAACGCACGAGCTGGAGAGGTCTGGGTGGAAACAAACACCCTGGTTTTGCCAGGTAGACCTTGTAACATATGAGCATGCATTCATGTTTATCTTTCAAGTGGGTCACAATCAGAGCATGCTTTTCACATGAGGTCCAAAGCCACAAGCAAAAGATGGTAACCAGTTCTGGGGTATTGCACACATGTGAAACCAAGGACTCTCCCTTTTTGTATGATCTAGGAGACTTGGAAGTGTTTTGTAGGCAATGTGGCTTGAACATGAATCCCAGGGTATGCTTTTGATCTATACGGGACAGTGTGTATTCATGTGCAACATCACTGAGCCGATGGGATAAATTTAAACACTCCTCTCATGTACAGAATCCGGACTCACTATTTTGTTTGGAGACACATGTGTCTTTTGAATTTTCTACACATATGACACATGGGGAGGTGAGGTGGAACCCCTGGAGATATTTCTAAGGCTGTCATCCCAAATGTGGCCTTGATGAGCTTTGGGACTGTTGTCATATTTTCAGCGAGTGATGGCTGTCGGAGAGAGAGCTAGTAAAAACGTTTTCCAGAACTCGTGGAGGATTGAAACAGGAGGAAACACTCCATCAATGGCAAATGACACTAATGTATTCTATTAGATTTGCTTATCATGTTAAAGAGCATATTAAAAGGAAATGTTTGGAAAAGGGATGCCATACCAGCAGATGATGGATGGAGAATTCCTAATTTGGAAAAAATGTGCTAAAACGACATGATTGATGGGAGTGACCTACTTTATTTTATAAGAAACTATGAGTTGCCTCGGGCCCATTGGTACACATATTTGGAAAAAGTTGGTTTTTTTCCACATTAAGTTTTTATTAACATTTTCAAAAGAGCAAAAACACCATAGAAGGATACGTTTCAACTCGTCAATACAGGTGTGTTTGTAGTCATTTGCTTGCTAGAAGGGTTTCTCAGTGAGGCGTGTTTCTTGCCAATGCAACACCTGACAGGTAGAAATCTGACACCCCTTTTCCTGATTAAAAATGACAGGGAAAAGGGGCACTTTTAAAAACTTTGACTCGAAACTCAGACAGATCTTCTGCTACTTGTAAGTAGTGATCTTGGAATGATTTACAACTCCAGGGGCCCCCAGACACCTTCTGCTATAAGCAGAGATCAAGGTTGAGTTAACCATTTTAGTTCAACTTTAGGTGATATGCAGCCCAGAGTTAAGGATCCATCCCATTATTGAACAGAACTCTTCATTCAGGAAGTCAGGACTTCAGGGTTTATCACAGGCTGTGGATGGCACATAGTCGATGGCGGACAAAAACACAGCAACCATTGAAAAGCTGTCACCAGCGGGTTTAAGAATTTAAGAGATGTTTGCAGTGCACTGAAGGAGGCAGGCTCTAAAGAAAGAAAAAACTCTATTAAAAAGCAGAGGTGGGAGACCAAATGCTCCCCAACTTTCTCAAAGGTCATTTGTCAGTTTGTCACAAAGGCCTCAGATTGCTGCATGCCTAAGTCCTAGAAATTCCACTTCTATAAACTCCTCCTAGAACAAACATTTATGAAGAGTCACAAAGATTTAGCTACTAAGATGTCCACTGTGGAGTTATTTACAATATTAAAAGATGGACTAACCTAAATGTGTGAAGTTAGGGGATTGTCTTAATAAATGTATAAACTTAATGCAGATGACGTTAAAATGATAATGCTGAAGAATCAGATAAAGATTTATAATACATGAAGGGAACATAAGCAATAAAATATTATGTGTTTTATGTTGTCTTATGAAACTATATTTACAAGTATACATGTTGTAAATATAATATGTATAATATTGTGCGTATTATAATATGCTTTAGTGTGCTTTTCTGTTTGTTTTTAGTTCTTGAGACAGAGTCTCCCTGTAGCCCCAGCTGTCATGAACTTGTTATGTAAACCAAACTGTCCTAGATCTCACAGAGATCCACCTGCCTCTGCCTTCTGAGTACCAGGATTAAAGGCGTGCACCACTGCACTGCTTTTACATTTTTATTTTTATTTTATGTGTGTTGAGTGTTTTGTCTGTAGGTATGCAAGTGCATTAGTGACGCATAGTGCCCTCAGAGGCCAGAAGAGGGCGTCGGATCCGCTGGAACTGGAGTTACAGATGGTTGTTAGCCTCCAAATGGGCAAGGGAATCAAACTACAGTCCTCTGCAGGAGCAATCCCTGCTCCTAACCGCTGAGCCATCTCTTCAGTCCCTATAATACTATTTTTAACTGAATACAAATATATATTGGAGGGACAATTGTTGAAACGTTGGGAGGGACTTTTCCCGAAGCATAGACTTCTGTTCCTTTCCTTCTGTATGTTTTCGTTTTCTACACAAGACATGATTTACTTTGGTCATAAGTAAAGCTGTTATGAAATGGAAAATTCGAGAGACAGGCTGATTACTTAATAGAAGCACGAGGAGCGTTCACAAGAAGTCCTGGACGTGAACGAGTTTTCTTGTGTAATAGAATTAACAACTCAGAAATATAAAATGGAAAATCATTCCATTCCTAGAGCAAAAACAAGGTCTAAATCACGCTCAAAACTGAAAATACAATGACTCATTCATGCCACAATTATAGAAGACCTGGTTAGAATCAAAGAGTGAAGTGTATCAAAGGAGCTGGAAGCAATCTACTGTGTTTGGTTGACATGACGAGTGATGCTGAAGAGTGCAACTCGCTGAGATTAGTTTGTAAATGTTACACAATTCCAGAACAACTTATGATTAAAATGACCGGCAGGTTGATTCTAAAAATTATCTCAGAGAATAGATGCAGGAGAACAGACTATTTTCTCAAAGGAGAACGTTGAGAAGTTGTCCTCTTTGATTTTTTTTTTTAATATATGAAAAAGTGAAAGTAATTAACACACAAAGAAAGAAAGAAAGAAAGAAAGAAAAAAGACCACCCAAAGCAAAGCTAGAGTTCAATCCCCAGCACCACAAAAAACACAAAGCAAAGTAATAAATGAAAGAAAATGGAGAAAGGCTGTTATTTCAACATAAACATTGGAAAGATCCTAAGGAAGGAAAGATTCTAAAGAAGGAACACAGAGAGCACCAAGCCCAGCAGAAATCAAGGAAGTTAACATCAGAACTAAACAGCATGTTCACTCGCCACTGTCAAAGCTGGAAAAGCATATTAAGGGTCTGGAGAAACACTTCTGCTGTGGCAGGTGTCATCTCAACAACCAGCTACGTAAAACTCACACTGGGGCGCAGCGAGTAGGGGACAGCTGAATGGCTATGCCAGAGCTGTTCACCAGTAGAACGGAAGTCCGACGGACATCAGTACCTAGAACAGGAAAACAGCATGGAGTCCCAATTTCTGCTTAACAGTTCTCCTCTCTCTCTCTCTCTCTCTCTCTCTCTCTCTCTCTCTCTCTGTCTCTCTCTCTCTGGTAGGGGGATTGTCATTGGCAGCAGGAAAGAGGTACCTTCATTTTTAATTTTGCCTTTTCCATCATACTTTTTCTGACCATGTAATTCTTTTTTGGTCTTTTTGAGACAGGGTCTTCCTGTAGCCCCAGCTTGCCTGGCACTCGCTATGTAGACCAGGCTGGCCTTGAACACACAGAGATCCACCTGCCTCTGCCTCCTGAGTGCTGGGATTAAAGGTGTGTGCCACCACACCTGGCCCTGACCGTGTAATTTTTGTTGTTGTTGTGTCCTGTCACCCAGGCTTATCTCAACCTCACTAAAGAGCCACGGATGATCTTTAGGCACTGATCCTCCTGTCTCTGCCTTTGGAATGCTGGAATTACGTGAGCACACCACCACACCTAATTTATGCAGTCCTAGAAATTGAACCCAGGACTACATGAATGCCAGGCAAGCACTGTGCCACTTTTCTAGCCCCTCATATATTATTTTCACCATAAAACACTAAGGACATATGATAAATCTCTCTGGAGAGGCAGATTGACTCAGAGTAGCCAGCACGTGAGGATCAGTAGGAACTGGGTCTCTGAATGCTCAGGCTCCTGGGGTACCCTAAGACTCTCTTTTTCCACAGACCACAGCATGACTTTTGCACCACATAATCCCCCAGCATCCTGAAAATACCATTCCTAGGAAACCTCACATAGCTAACCCAAAGGGTTTTGGGGATTCGGGTGGTTGTGACAAGGAAGGAAGCAGGGTGCATCTCTGAGTATACAGCAGCAGCTGCTTAAAATGAAAGTGTCTGATGTTTTACTTTTCAACCAATAACCTCAGCTATTCTTCCTTTAGGGGAAGAACACCTGAATTGTTATTAGTCCCATTTTACAGATGGAGAGTCTGAGTCTGCAGACTGAAGTATTTGCCTGGTCATATGGGGAGGAGATAAGGAGAGGATGGACCAGTCCCTTCTCCTGTGATTCTCCTCCCCTCCCCTCCCCTCCCCTCCCCTCCCCTCCCCTCCCCTCCCCTCCCCTCCCCTCCCCTCCCCTCCCCTCCCCTCTCCTCCCCTCCCCTGTCTTCTGGAAGGACACACCTTCAGCCCACAGATGCAAGTTCCCCCTGCTGGCGTTTCACTGTAGCCAAGGGCTTTGTGGAACCTTCTGCCACAGCCTAGGGTGACTTTTGGTTCCTACCCTTCACTCAGTGTCTGTTGCGCCTGGGCTTCCTCCTGCAGCTTTCTGTTTCTTGGAGACAAAGGCTGGCTGGGTCAATTCTCTGGGGGCCCAGGGAAGGCGCAGGTCTGAAGGTCCTCCACTCGAAGATGCTGTCTTCCCCAAGAAGGCTTACCTTCTACACTTCTGCAAACTAGAGGCTTCTTTGGTTGCCACTAGTTTCCCCATGATCTAGCTAAGGACTTTGTATGCAGTAGGTGCTTATATGACAGTCTGTGGAATCAGTGGACTGGTTAGCACCCTATTTCCAGGCTTCCCAGAGCTCACCCTGACCTCAGACCATCCCTGTGCCCACCTGAGGCTCCTTTTCGCCTATGGCAGCACAAGTGTGATATAGATTCTAAGGACTTGAGGCCACATGGCCTGGCCAGGGGCATGATCAACTTTGCAACTAAGTCTCAGAAGTAGCAGAGGCCAGTGGTACCCAAACGTGATGGTTAGTATTGATTATCAACCTGACAAGATCTAGATTCATTTAAGAATCAAACTTCTGGGTATGTCTATGAGGAAATTTCTATATGGCTTAATTGAGGTGGGAAGACTGACCCTAACTTTGGCACCATGCCATGGCCTAGGGTCCTGGACTAAATAAAAATGAGGAAGTGAGCTGAGTACCATCATCCATCTCTCTCTACCTTCCCCATGATGATGGACTGTACATTCAACTGTTAGCTGGAGTAAACCCTTTCTTCTTTAAGTGCTTTTGTCAGGCATTTTGTCATAGCCACAAGAAAATAAAATAATAATAATCTGCTGAGAGATAAAGAGGCAGAGACAGCAGAGGGAGTAGAGGAGCACATCCACACTTCTGTTCTGGGTCCACCTTCCTAGAACCTTTAGAAGCCCCAGCTTCCCCAGTTATTTGACTACAGCACAGCCGCTCTGTAAGATCAAAGCTCTTTCCCCTAGTGTCTGTCCCCAGCCCACGGCAGTGCCCGTGAATGGTGTATGAATGGTGGTTTCCTTCCATAATTCGCCATAGTAGAACTCAGGAGCGTAGGACTAGAAATGACTTATAGAGGATATAGTCCAGCTTCTCTCAGAAACCCAGAAACAGCAAAGACTTGCCCAAGGTCCCAGAGACACAATGGATTACAGTATCAACCAAAGCTAAGAGCATCTGGTTTGGCTGGGTTCAGGAGCCAGGGGGACCCTGCTGAGAGTCACCCCTCATTTTAGAACCCCCCACATTAATTCTCTCAGAAGCTCAGACACTCCTGGGAGAAGCCTGATGCTCTCATAATGAAGTCATATCTATCACAAAGATCCTTGAGGCTACTTAGCTGCAAAATAATTACATGTGTGTCAGAGCTGGAAGAGTGAGAGCTTCTATCCAGCATCCCATGATGCTCTTAAAAAAAAGGGTTTCACTATAAATTGCAGCTGGGGTGGGGAAAGGCAAGGTTTCCAAGCCAGGATGCCGTGTTCTAATTCTGCCTTTTATGTCTTGGCACCATCTCATCTGTGTGTCTATATCACTGTGTAGACATATTAAAGCAACATTAAAGAAGATTAAAAGGGGAGCAGTTGTTATCCATAATCATATCACTATAAGTAAACCAGTCGCATGCCTGTGCCTCTTGGTTTAATTGTGTGGGCAGTACAGGAATGCATTCTCATCAGCAGCAATTAGACAATCAAAATGTACACACTGTCATCAGTAAAGTGCCAAGTCCGTGGCACACTCCCTGGGTCTCTTTTTCTCTCCTGCAGCCACACCAATTTCCAGCTTAGGATAGATCTTTCTAGAATTTTCCTCTGAGTTCCCATCTAAGTATTTGCATATAACTATATATAACTATATATAAATATATATATAGATATACAAACAAGTAGTGTTTGTTTTAAACATTAACAGGATCATATTATGTATTGTTCTAGAAAGTACTTTTTCCTCCCTAAATAGGTCTTGGCGAGCTTTCCATGATAGTACAAAGAACTACCTTCATCTTTCTTCATCGCCACACCATTTTCTGTAGCAAGGAAGTTAATGGGCATGTATGCTGCTTCTAAATTTTCATTATTTAAAATAGTAACAGCACATAATGTCATTCAGCCTTGAGCTCTCTGCTTTTCTCTCAGAGCTGGTCAGTCCCTTTATGGTATCAGCCAACTGACCTGCTGCAGAATGTCAGCTCTGTGAGGACAGAGATTGCTCCCACTAATCTCCAGTGCCCACAACTGCACTAGTTTGGCATTATTGCACAAGAAGCATTTGTTAAACGAACAGACCATCAAGGAGAAGGCATAGCTGCCTAAAGCTTGTTGAATGGTTGCATTTTACAAAGGCATTTTGACTTCCTAGTCACATTCAGCCCCCAGAACAACCGGTGAGACCAGTAGACTCTGTGCTGTGTTACCCAAGACTTTCTGATGATGGTGGTCTGAAGTCAGGGCTTGGGAGTCAAAGGTCATTGTTAAAATCCTTACTCTAGGACTTTCTGTGTGGTTTTTAGAGAATTTACTTAACCTCTATGAGCGCCAACTTTTATTATTTTGTCTTACATTTTTTTCTTATTTATTTGTGTGTTATGGGGCACATGTGGAGGTCGGAGAACAAGCTCAAGTGTTGGTCCTTGCTGTCTTTGAGGTGGGGTCTCTCCAGTTGTTTGCTACTGTGCTTCATACTGCAGGCTACCTGACCAGAGAGATTCTAAGGGATTCTCCTGTCTTGACCTCCCATCTCTCTGTAGGAGTGATTTTACATGGTTTCAGGGATCTAAACTCAAATCATCAGGCTTGTGTGGCAAGTGCTTTCCCCTGATGAGCCATCTCCCTGGCACTGGCCCCAAGTTTTAAATGTGTAAAATATGAGGGCACAGACAGAAAGACAGACAGACATACACACACACACCAGGGTTTCATGATATCTACATGTGACAGTCATGCCAAGTACCTAATGCTCAGCAAGCACACAAATGACTGATCCCATTTGTGTCTTGATCAGAAAGTCCTTTCTTCTTGTTCAGGGTCAATCACGCACCCACCCACCTACCCACCAACTCACCCACCTACTTTTTAAGCTTCTGAAACACCTTACAGTTTTGGTGGACAGGTCTTAGAAACTCCACAGAAAGCACATGCTTGCCTTGTATCATTTAAACATAATATCAGCAGCTTTCTCCTGAGCACTCCTGGACACTGATTCCATTAAATAATAGTTAGCTGTCCAGTTCCCCAACTAGCTTTGAAGAGCCAGCACTATGGTTGACTAAATTTGTTAATTACAGGTCAATTGCAAATTTTCTTGTAAATGGTAAAGTCTATTGGTGGGACGAACAAATGATCCAAAACTTCCATAAGGATCTGATGTTGAAGTGGTTCTCTTCTTCTGTTTCTGGGGGTTTAAGCCTTCTTACTTCACTCTGCTCCGAGACAGCAGCCCCAGCTGCCTGGGCCTGCCTCACCTTCCATGGCTGGCAGGAGGTACTGGCCTTTGTTTTCTCCTGGAGCTGAGCTGAGCTTTTGCTTTAGCACCCCTCTCAGCTCAGTCAGACCCACCCTGGTCAGCTGCCTGGCTGTCTTTACTGAGCCTTTACGTTTTCCCCTTTGGTCCTTTGGACTTGCAAATTTTGCTCCCTTCATCACCTTCAAATAATATGAAAATCAAAAGCAAGTTGAGACTGCGAAGTTCAGTTGTAATGCTCCCCTAGCAGGGACAGAAAGGTGACCTCTCCCACCTGTAAGACTGTGTTGCATGCACATGTATACCGGGCAAGCTTCCTCTACTAGGCAGTGAGCTCCTTCAAGAGTGGAACCAAGGAAGATTTCATTCTTGAACTCCAAATGTCAGTCAATGCCTGGCACACAGAGAAATATTTGGGATTGTGTGTGTTTGTAGGATCTTGCTTCTCTCGTTTATTTTCACGGCATACATTCATGATTACTCAATATACTTATATTCCTTTCAAGCTTAAAATGCTATATTTTTATAAGGAGGTATTTAATAGGCTTTTGGGGTGGGATCTTAAACCACATTGTATAATTTGTTTTTATGAAGGGCAACATTGTGGAAGCCAGGTAGCGACTAGAAAGAAACTTTTGGAATCTCTGAAAGTTAAGCTCTTCTAGTCTTCCTTCTTGATGCAGCACAGATTCTAGTTGGACTCATTATGGGGAAATGCAGTTCAGACGTGGAGGGGTTTAAAGGAGAGGGATTATGGTAACTGGTAGCTCCTGGAAAGCCCTGGCCAAGGGGCAACACAGTTGCTTGCCCTCTGTATAACTATAGGTGTGGAGTAGTTTGTCATAGTTCAGGACTTAATGAGTTAAGAGCCCTATCTTTTGGCTATTTACTTCTCCAGTTTATTCTTTTGCTATATATTTATGTAGGATTCTTTTCTTTTCCTTTACTAAGGCATAAAGATTTGCAGTAAAATATTTAAAAGTCCTAAGTTTCTAACACCTTGGCAGGGTTGCTCGTGGCCTTTCTCAGTCAAACCCTCTTCCTGAGTTCCAAAGTCATCCATGAGTTTTGTTGCGTATAACCTTTGTGTAAGCGGAATTGCACATCCTGTTCCTTTTCTTTTATTCACTACAACAACAATAGCAAAATGTGCAGACATAATCTAATTTCTTTTCCAAAATGTCAAAAGTTAACAACCCAAAATGTAGGGCAGTGGTGGCTTCTGGGTAGGGGGAATTTGGGTGACTATTAATGATCTCTTTACATAGTATTGCATAATATAAAGTTATACATCTAATTTTATAACAAAGGAAAATAAAGCTTTTTCCCAGTGTCAAGGCCCTTGTGAAGTGAGAAATGAAACAGCTGAGTTCATTAGTATGTGAACAGAGAGCTCGCTAACCATTTCCCATTGGGGTTCCTAGATAACTCTTTGGACATAGAATAGTCACACCGAAAGATTCCTCCTGCTTCAAACTCTTTACCTTGGGTCTTAGAAAAGAAAAAAAAAACTTTACCTAAAACACAGGCTTTAAATACCATAAAAGTCATGAAAACACACACACACACACACACACACACACACACACACACACACACGCTTGGCTGTACATTTTAGTTTTAGTGGTATGTGTAAGGCAATTGGTAAAAGAGAAAATACACAACTGTATATCAAACAGAGCTCTTTGCGGATCATCTGACTCCAGGTAAGGGGCAACAACACTCTGCCTGTGCCCTGGTATCCCTGCCATGCAGAGGGACGTACACTTGGAGAGGGAAAGAAGAGGAGAGACATACATGCTGAGCAAGTTTGGAATCCTGAAACATTTGTAGAAACACTGAAATCATGAGAATGAAAACAACCTAGTAATTTCTCACGAGAAGCCTCACTCTATTGGCTAAATGGTCCCATCTGTGGTAACTGAGAGAACTGGAAGGCTTGGCATGCATGGATGACCGGGTAATGCCAGGGTTCTGTGTGGATTGTGTAGGTGAGTTGAACAATCTTGCTGAGTCTATCTCTTCTTCTCTAAAGTGGGGTGATGACAGCAGTGCCCACTTTTCAGAGCTGGTGGGAGAGATGTTAGAAGTGACATCTGCTATTTATGTACCAACTGCTTATTGGTTCTAATGGACCTGAAGTAAGTGCTCTGGTAGGGATGTGGAATCCAAGTTCTGCATCCTATAATCACTGAGTTGGAGGGTGGTGGGAGAGAATGATCAAATTTTCTTTCCTCCATCTATAGGCCTTTACTTCCTTATTGGGGAAACAGAGGCATTTTGTTAGGAAATTAGAGGTGGGGGAGGCAGGAACGTACTGGAATCAAACAATGCTGGGCAGAAATGCTAAGGCCCTGAAGTATAACTGTGTGAGTGATCTTGGGGTGAGCCTAAACATCAAAGCCTCAGTATTTTATGTAGAAAATGGGAGTAGCTTTCAATGGCTTTGATGGATTGTTTCAACGGATTGCTGGGAAGACTGGGTGAGCCACATCCTTGTAATAGGTGTTTAGCAGCAGCTGGGACAAGAGCCATCATTGAAAGGAGTGGACTGTCTCTCATGTGAGAGAAGCTCTGGCAATGGACAAGAAATGAAACCAACCTATCTTCTAGCACACCTGATCAGCTGCTCTGAAAATCATGGTTATGGGGCTCAGAACAGAGCCAGAAAGGTGAGTCTCTGTCGTACACATCATTAGAATAAAGCTTTCCACCACACTGGACATGGGCAAGATGGATCACTTGGATGGAGAAAATGCTGTAGATGAATTAGATGTGCCTAGCCTGTCTGGGGGAGAGCGGCAGCCACGTGGGCATTGCGACCCACTCCTCTGGAAGGTTGGCAGTCAGGCCCTGAGACTTCAGATCAGGGAAGGAGAGTTGGCTGTTTTGTTTTTAGCAACAAGCGGCCACTGTCTTCTCTCCCTGTACTAGTCTCCTTCCCCAGCACACACCTACCTGGAGCCCTCTTCAGGGCTCTCCTCCGTGTCCATTTTCACCTTTCCTCAAGCCTCTAGACCTCTCCTAACTCCCTGAGGTTTTGTTGTATATGGGGTGAAGAAACCAACTGGTCTGGGGCTTGGCCAGCTTCACTATTTCCTGGTACAAGCTGTTTGCAACAGGTAACCATTTGGGAGAGGGGGTGATTTTAAGAAATAAACAAGTCTGTGAACACAGTTTTTCTTCTCCTCTTGCCTTTTGGTAATGTCTTCATTTCCCCCACTTCCCAACCTAATTTCCTTCCATAACCACCAAGCCTCTGAACCAGCAGTCTCCTATTTAGACTTAATGCAGGGGCCTTTCTAGATGCTTCAGTTGGCAGTGCCTATCTTTTCCCGCCCCCACTGAATCCCTCTGCAGGCTCTGGCCTTTAAAGGGATGATATCTTGTCCACATTTTTAAATCCTTGCTCACTTTCCTGGGCCCACCTGGCCCTGCACTTCTGAGGAGGAGCAGGAAGGACTGGCACATTTGTTTTAGCCTTTAATCACCACGAGAAGCAGGCAGGAGTGAGGACTCTCTGAGAGGTAAGCAGTGGGGCCTGGAACAGGAGGTTTAGACTCAGGTCTGGGAGGACTGCAAGCTGCAGCGGGAACCTGAAGCAGTTTTTCAGTTCCTCCCACCACGCTAGGCTCTTGGAGCCCTTTGTCGCCTGGAGCCCAAGACCAGAGGTGAGCGGCCTCACCACTCTCCCAGAAGCAGCAGCTGAGCATATGATGCACGCTTCTAAGTCATTTTTAACTCATGACATCACTTTGGGGGCATCAGAACCTCTGAATAGCCGCTCTCAGAACCAAACCAACCCCCACCCCAAGCAAGAAGAGGCGGCCGGATCTCCCTCCAGAACACCAGTTTTGGCTCCTCTTTCACGGATGTATTTGGGAAACAAGAGGGGCCCTGCTATTCCTTACATCAAAGGTACCACTGCCAGGTCCTTTTCCCGGAGACCCAATTACACTCCAAGGTATTTCTTATGAGGATAAACTGGTCTCTAAGTGGTTTCGATTAGGACGTTATAAAGTTACATGAAAATGAACAAGTTGCAAGGACATTAAGGGCTACACATACAGGCAAATATGTATCTAGGACGGTGTATAGCGGATTTAATATATAATGAAACACTGGATAATTAATATAATTGTAAAATAATGTAGGAGCTAGATGTTACATATTAAACATTACATGGAGAAAACACAATAATACTATATGGCAAACAGTATACAATACAAAGTTGTGTATCGTATCGTGTAAGTGAAACACAATGTGCTCTTTAAAAACATCCCAAGGAAGTGTGTTGGTACAGAAGAGCCGGCGCTGCCTAGAGCCTGCTTGAAATGCTGTCCACTGCCCCCCCCCCCCCACCTCTCGTTGCTCTTCAGATGCTTAGGCTATCTTGAAGGTGAAAGAAAAGATCTCCCAAGATGTTTTTTTTTAATTGGGACAATGGAGTTAGCAGTTTATCTCTTACAAGACACAGAATCTAGTTGGGGGAGGGGTCCGCAAATTTCGCACATGACGCAGGCAGGAGGACACACTCAATACGATCACCATTGTAAGCCGGGTGCGCTGGGGGATGTTCGGTCCCCAGAGCGTAAACCTAAGTGTCTGCCTCCGACAGTAAAACAATTTAATGGGTTGTTTTCCAATATAGGCATTTGAGACCATTTGAAAATTGAAATTAATCTTTATTTGCAAGACCTGAACGTTCAGGAGGCCCTCTAACATTGTGGTTGGAAAGGCAGTTTGGGGATCCTGGACTGGTTGCAAAACAGACGGATTCAAGGCAAGGTAGAATGCACAGTTTGAAATTTCATATTAAAGGCGCTTTCACGAGTAAAGCAGTCTAATAACTGCTGCATGCGTTAACTCTTCCCAGGAAGGAGAAATAAGAGAAAGACTTTGACAGAAAGTTACCCGAAAGAATGCAACCGTTTGAAAGGAAGAAACAACGTCCGATGTTGGCTTGCAAACTGAATGGAGAAAGAATTCTTTTTCTCCGGAGTTAGCCAGGTCTGGAACCTCCGCATCAGCTGAAAGCGGAGTGTGTGCCTTAATCAGGGCTATTTTTCTGTTTTCGATGGGAGTGCCTAGCACACCTTCACAGAGCGACCGCTCGACCCGGAGATTGACGCGCGCACGCTCCCAGCTCCCCGCTTCCCCCGCTGCGGCCGGCACCCGGCTAGACTGCGCCGGCAAGCTGCGTTTATTTGCAGTCGCTTTGACTCGCGGTGGCTGGTTCTCTCCGAGCGCCCTGCGGCGGGCGGAGTGTTAGACGAGCCCTGTCGTCTGTAGCTCTCACCTCAGAGTCAATATTATCTCAGATGGGCACAATAGACTGGAATGAAAAGCTAATATTGAACCAATGCGGTCCCTGCCCGCGCTGCGGCGATGCCACCCTTTGTAGGGCAGCCCCTGGCGAGCCGCTGGCGGCCCTGCTAAGCGGAGGGCGGCGGCGGCCGGGCCTCTTCGGCGCTCTGGGGGTTGGGGGGTTCACAGCCGGCCAATGCCAGGGTCTGGGAAACCCAAACGGCTTGCAGCTGCTACAAGCCCCCGGAGGCCCCTCTCCTCTAACTGCCAGCGGCTGGCTGTGAAGGCCAGGGCCGTGTGGGAAACGGGCTCATCCAGCCTCTTTGCATCCAGACACCGGGGAGATGAAGACTGGAAAGCCAGGCCTAGAGAGTTCACGTGGGGCCCCAAACGGACGAAAGGTGTCCTGGAACAGACTGGGGACAGAGTCCTAGCAGGAGGTTATAAGGCCACCTGTGTTTCAGGGTCGGGGCTGTGGCCAAGGGGTAGATGCTGAAGGGGGTGTCTTCGGGGTCTGGCTGTCCCTCTTTAGACATCTAGGGACTCTCCCAGCTGTACTGTGATGGGCAGAGCTAAAAGGCCATCCTCTATACCAGTTCATGCTGAGCTGCTCTGCAGTCATCACAAGAGGTTTAGGGACGTTTTTGAATCTCCTACAGGAATGACACGGGACAGCGAGTGCTCTGAGTCTCAGTAGCCTCCCAGGGCAGTCTTCTAACTTTCCAACTCACTGATCCACAGTCGGCCCCTTCCTGATTACGTCCTTAAGCCCTAACCCTTAAGCTGTGCTAGTTTGGGGCTGGAAAGGTGGCCTTCTAGACGGTGATGGGCTCGTGGGAGATATTAACCAGCCACAGTTAAGATGAGGCAAGGCAGCCCAAATAGGCAGCCTTGGCCTGGGATGGTTTGGTTGCCCTGGTCTGAGGGTGGGGACTCCTAGATGACCTTTCAAGTTGGCTTGAGTGGAAGCTCTGGAGACTGGGTGGGAAGGAGATTGGGTTGCCCAGGATTCCTCATGGAGTGACCATTGTATCTGTTACTAGAAGACAGTGTGACGGCCAAGAAAGTGACTTTCTATAACCTCTCAGAGTCTCAGTTTTCCCACCTGGAAAATGGGCACCTCACTATCACCACACTTTGAGGTTCCCTGACTTGTGAATATGAATTGACACACTTATTTTCCTAAGTCTTCCTGACATTTTCCCTACTTTCAGGGAGTCTGAAAGAAAAAAGGTCTCCATTTTCTTCTTTTCTTCATATGGCCGTGACCCCCCCTTTCAAAGTCCAGCTCCCCACTTCAGATTAGAAAGTAAGAAGTTACAAAACCAGAATGAACTAGGCTTCAGAGAGAGGCAGCTGGGTGACTGCATTTCAGGTCTTCTAAGGAAGTCTAGGACTCTCTTCCGTAGCCAGGTGAGGATCCATCTCCAAGTTAGGAAACCATCCTCTGCGGTCCCAATCAAAGCTGCCAGAGTGCCTGTGAAGGTACTTGAAGGATCCCTCATCCCAGCCCTATGTGAATTTTGGGGACACAGTTTTGGAGTGATTGTAGGGGGTGCCACATTCCCACCACCACCTGGGAGTGCAGGGCAGTCCTCTGAGCAAGTCTGTCCATGTTCTCTCGCTCCTGCTTACGTGTGTGTACACCTGTCCCTGGTTTGTCCTTGCTTGGTCTTCATCTTTTATTTGAAAGCAGCTGATGGAGAAAAAATGAAGATGTCCCCCCTCTACTTTATTCTCTGCCTTTGGGACTGTGTGTTTTGATGATGGTGGCAAAGTTGGTGTATCTCCTGGGGGTAGTTCCAGAACTCCAAGGAGTTCCAGACTGAAACGTTGGGTTTCAAAATGGGTAGTTTCAAGAGATCCAGAAACTCACAGGCTCTGAAAAACGATGCCTGTTTCTTATTGCCACCGTGAACAGCAAAAACAAGGGTCAGGGAGGAGACCCTCCCTCTAAGGATCCGCATCACCCCACAAGTCTGCATTTTGAGCAGTAAGGCTGACTCTTGGGGCCGTCTTCATACCATCCGGGTTTCCAGCAAATTCTACACGGATTCCATCTGTCTCACCTTTTGGGAGGAACTCGGCTGCTCTGGGATGGACAGGGTTCATGGCAGGGACGCGTCATTGTCAACATAGCCTGGTGGAGGCTGCGGAGTTCTGTCCTGGGAGTTTGTTACAATAACCGAAAATTGACTCCCTTTCCGCGAGTCGTCTTCCACCAGCCGCAAGGGGGCGCACAGCTAGGAGCGCTGCTTCTGGCAACCTAACTTAACTCTTCTACTCTCCTGCCAGGATTCCCACAGGGTCCCCACAGTCTGTCGGCCTAGTCTCTAAGACACGTTGATCAGTGGGATCTTGGACCTCAGGCATGGAGATGTGGTCGCCTTTGTGCAGTAACAGGCCATCTCCCTGGTTAGGTGATCACAGGTCGCAGAACTCACCCCCTCCTCCCCAACACTTTTACAAGAAAGCCGGGCTCCAGGGAAGGTGAAATTCCAGCGAGGTGGGGCGCATTTCCATGTCACCCGTCTTCTTTGTAGTTACAAGTCTCTTCAAACTTCCTCCGCTGGTTTGGACTGTGATGTTGGCAACCCCAGCACTCTCTTGCGGACTCCGAGGATGTCGCGCCCGCTCGCGTCCCTCGCCACTAGGCGCCGCTGCGCACTCGCCAATCGCAGCCCAGGGCCGCCCGGCTGGCTCCGGGAGAGAACCAGGCGACGCCAGAAAAGAATTTATCGTGATAATTTTTAAATGTTTTTAAGGTCTTAATTCTATTTTCGTTTTCCCAGCGCCTCCCTAGCTTTCAGAGGCCTCAAGGGCTGGGAATCACAATCACAGTGAGTTGGGCTTCTCAGCCCCATCTCAGGACACTTTTCGCATGCCTGGGGCCAGTAAGGGCGCCCTCTTCCCTGGGACAGGTGCTTCCCCTGCGCACTGCCTCTAGGTGGGACCCATCCCTCTGGCGCACCATGGGGTCCAAATCCCGGCCTCACAATAACTAAAATGGGGACCTCAGTTTTATGCATGTTCATTATACGCTGGACAGCTTTGGAACACTTTGTTTTGCCTGGCCTCTTAAAATCAAAATACTATTCTTTATTCCCATTTGGAGGAAGAGAAAACAGAGTCAGAGAGGGTAGGTAACTTGCCCAAGGTCATACTACTAAGCTGTGAATTCGGGAGGGGGCAGTTTTATTAGGTATTACACATAGTAAAACTCACACTTGGTACAATATAGTTCTATGAGTCTTGAAACACAATGCCATCATGATGGTAGAGGAGAACACTGGCTACCTAGACACATACCAGCTATATTTCTACATGTCATAAAATGAGATCCAGAGAGACTGAGGTGTTGCCCCCAGTGACAAATATAAGATTAGAACCTTCACATATGTCTGCTAGGTGCATATTGGTCAGAGACACAGGCCCACTGTATGCACAGGTATTTAACCAAGCAGTCTTTTTTTGAGTCATTAAGGAACAAAAGAGGTATGAATTCTGCTAGGTCAGAAGCCAGGACTTTCTCCTAGCTTTCTATGAGCTCTGGGTCCCAAGTTAGAGGTGAGCACCCAGTGCCATGGAGGCCTCTCCTGACTAGTGTGGTTAATGAGTTACTCCGCTAGTTAATTCCTCCCCACAGCGGGTCCCTCTGCAGGATTCTTCCCTATCAGGGGCACCTCAGACTGATTGCATGAATTAACATAGATTACTTGGCTTCTAGGGCTTCCCAAAGGTCCCCGATTCACCGGAAACAGCTTCTCCTTCAAGGAGGTAGAGGGTGGGCAGAGCTCTGTCTGGTGCCCACGTGCTTGGGGCAGAGAAACTGAATGCCCTGCTTCCTTAAAAATTCAGGCATAAAGCCTTAGCCATGAGCTCTTAGCCACCTGCAGGCCACCCAGGTCCTTGGGGCAATTCTGGCACTCAAAGGGCAATTTGCAAGAGGCAGGTGGCCTGCAGAGGATGTCACACAAATGGCCAAATGTCCCTGCCTTAGGCATTCTCATTCCCTCAAAGAATACTTTCCCAACACATTCTGGCCCAGAAAGGTGAAGGGTTAAATAAGTACTATCTATATCTTCAGCACTGAAGGCCAAACATTTTTAAACCCAGTGTATCATACACCTCAGAGTCTCACTCAAATCTTCTAGACAGGCCTGGATTCCCTGGCCCTCAAAGTCAATGAGTGTCACAACCCCAGCCAGATCATTAATGCTAACTGTGCATGTAAAGGATAACATTTTGGCCCAAGACCTGGGTGAAGCTTTTAGTGGCCCTGGTTTGGACAAGTCTCAGGCTTGACCTGGAGGGCTGGCTCCACACTTCTGCCTTCCTCTAGAGGATCCACAGTATGTCCAAATGAGAGTGTTTGCCTCTAACTGCAGAGGCTCCAGCAGACCCCTAGCTCTGCCAGGGCTCACTTGGCTAGGCACAGCCCAAGACTTCCACCCTTCACTGAGCTTCAGGCTTTCTGAGGTCTGAGTACAATGAGGCCCCTATCTCCACAGCCTAGTCTAGAAAGAGATTTCAAAGCTGTATATTGGTGTGGGGAGATAGTGGTTCTGGCCCGAGGAGAGTGTGGCCTTCAAGTATACCCTGTTTTATGAATCTAATGCCCAGAGAATCTGAGCTTGTCAAAAAGGAGAGACAAAGCAAGGCCATCTGGAACAAGGAACAGGGTCAGGACCATTGGACTGGTGGTGCAGAGCTCTGAAGGCTCTGAAGGGCAAATTCTCCCAATGTGAGGGCAAAGCTGAGATTCACACCTGTCTGCTGGGCTAAGTGTGCATATGTATTTATGTATGCTTGAGTGCTCTGGGGGGATTCAAGGTGAGGGGACAGCAAAGATGAGTCCTTTGGGCTCTAAATGGGAATCTGTCTTAGCCTCACCTACACCAGAAAACACCTTTCTCAATTTCCCTTCTGCCCAGGGGTCCCTGGATATCCAAATCCTGAACTGAGCACTATACAACAAACATACACAATGTAAACAGTCGGAGATGGAACCAGGCGAGGTGAAGAGGAGATCTGAGGGCAGGAAACTCGGTAGTAGGGGGAGTTCTTGGAACCGTCTAAGGCCTAGACCCTTGGCAGAATCAGGGGTTTTCATATCCCCTCTACTGGAATTATTTCTTATTTCTCCTCCATATCGCTTCCCCCAGGTCTCAGACAGCCTAGTCACCAAACACAGGCATTTCATCCTTCTTAAGATAAATGACATGGGCCTGGGAGTAATAGATTTAAAGGACGCCAGATTTTTTTTTTTTAATCATTAATTGTAAACGTGCAAAATACCTGCTGGTACTTCACTTTAGAAGAATGCAATGGGCAAAGGAGGGGGGGGAGGCGGCTGATGAATAGATAATAGATCTTTAACCACCAATAAACAGAGAGCAGCGCCAGCAGCCTAGGGGATGTGATCATAATTATGCCTCTGCCTGAGCCAATGGGGACGAGAGAACTGGGCCCTAAAATCATCCCAAAACCGAAGGCGAGTTCGAAAATGTGGACAGGGCCTAGGACCGGAGACGAGATCCGAAGTCCATAGTTGCGAAACCTGGGTTTACACAGCAACCCAGTCCTGGGACAACAGATGTCAGAATAATAATAGGAACATTATTATTGTTATAATAATAGCACCAACCATGATTGCAACGTCCACACTAAAAATGATACTGAATCTATCCTAACGCCACTTTAGCTTCCGACCTAGGACCTAGGCTCCTTTCCCAAATACCCCAGATACCCAGAAGAAACTGTTTGAGGGAAGGAGGTGAGTACCCTCCAGAGAGAAAAGCAGAAGCTGTGGGGTGAGAGCTGGAAGCCTAGGGCGCCCGCACAGTCACGGTTGACCCCTCAGGTTTTCTCTTGCAAACGAACAAGCCGGGTCAAAGACTGCAAGCGCACAGACCTGGGACCTCCAAGCTATGCGTGGTTAAAGGGGTGGGAGGACCCGCGCTCGGCAAGCGCCTAGGAAACCTCGAGTCTTGCTGGGGGTGGGGATTGGTATAAGCGAAGGAGCCTTTAGCCCTCGCCCGGAACAGTCCCCGCCCGCTTACCTCAGTTGTGCGCCCGTAGCAGTCTCAGTGACCCCGCCGTCGGACTGCAGGGGACAGCGTCTGCGGAGCTCTGGGCGGGAGGAATCTGCACGTCTATCGGTTGGTCTGCCCATCTGTCCTAGCAGCACAGGCACAGCAGGTTTAGGATCCAGGGGGCCGCAGTAGCGGCAACTGCGGGCCGGGGACTCTGCAGGGACCCGGGTGTCCCGGAGGGAGTGGTGTTGGTAGAAGAGGAGGAGGCGACGGCTGGGGGACGGGGGGAGGAGGTGGGGAAAGAGGAGGAGGAAGAATAGGAGAAGGAGGAGGAGAACGAGGAGGAGGAGAACGAGGAGGAGGAGGAGGAAGAGGAAAGGGAAGCGGAGGAAGAGGAGGAGGCGAAAGAGGAGAGAAGCGTCCGCGGGCGCCTCCGGAGCGTGTGAGCTAGCTCCGAGCGCGGGGCGACGGCGCCGGGAGGTGGGGCGGCGGGGCGGGCGGGCAGCAGGACTCACGGCCCGGGCCGCGGCGCCGACTCCGTTCCACTCCGGGCCCGGATCCAGGCCTCCGGGTTCCCAGGCGCTCGCCTCCCTCTGACGCACTTTAAAGAGTCCCCCCCCTTCCACCTCAGGGCGAGTAATAGCGACCAATCATCAAGCCATTTACCAGGCTTCGGAGGAAGCTGTTTATGTGATCCCAGCACTAATTAGGCTCATGAACTAACAAATCGTTTGCACAACTTGTGAAGAAGCGAACACTTCCATGGATTGTCCTTGGACTTAGGGCGCCCTGCCCGCCTTTTGCAAAGGGGAGAAAACTTTTTTTTGCCTCCACCGAGAAACTCCCCCCGCTTCTCCTCCTGCCTCTTAACTCCAACCCCCCCCCCATCTCGCAAAAAAAAAAAAAAATCACCCCAATCCACGCCTGCAAATTCTTCGGGAAGGATTTTTCCCCCTCGCTCCAGGTTGGGCGCGTTTGGTGCAAGATTCTCGGGATCTTCGGCTCGGCCTCTCCTGCCCCCTCCCCCTCCTTTCCTTTTTCCTTTCTTTCTTCCTCCCCCCCCCCCAAACAAACGAGTCCCCAGTTCTCGTCGGTCCTCGCCGCGGGCAGCGGGCGGCGGAGGCAGCGCGCCACGGTCGCCGGGAGCTGGGAGCCCAGGGCGCCGGCTCCTCGGCGCAGCATGTTCCAGCCGGCGCCCAAGCGCTGCTTCACCATCGAGTCGCTGGTGGCCAAGGACAGTCCCCTGCCCGCCTCGCGCTCCGAGGACCCCATCCGTCCCGCGGCGCTCAGCTACGCCAACTCCAGCCCCATAAATCCGTTCCTCAACGGCTTCCACTCGGCCGCAGCCGCTGCCGCCGCGGGCAGGGGCGTCTACTCCAACCCGGACTTGGTGTTCGCCGAGGCGGTCTCGCACCCGCCCAACCCCGCCGTGCCGGTGCACCCGGTGCCGCCGCCGCACGCCCTGGCCGCCCACCCCCTACCCTCGTCGCACTCGCCACACCCCCTCTTCGCCTCGCAGCAGCGGGACCCGTCCACCTTCTACCCCTGGCTCATCCACCGCTACCGATATCTGGGTCACCGCTTCCAAGGTACGTGCCACGTCGCGGGGCTGCGGCGCGCCGGTCCCGCAGCATCCTTCACCGTGCGGGGCCTGCTCGGGCAGGGCGCTTGGCGAGGCCTCCGCAGAGGTTCCACCAGCCCGCCCGCGAGGTTCCGAAACCCCGCAACGAGGGGCCCGCGTGGTGTCGGTTCCCCGGTCTCCGAAGCCAAGGCTCCTTTGGGTTGCGGCTAGGGCCTGACCCTTCCGGAAGGGGCGCGAACGAGTTGTCCCCCGGTACGCCCGGCTCGCGGCTGGCTGGGACGGTCTGCTCTGCGTTGCCCGTTGTCAAGAAGCCCTGAGCCCGCCGGGTCCCCAGGCTCCTGATCCCCTGCACCGAGTTCCCCGTCGCACTAGTTCTTAGGGGCGCGGACACGGCCTGATGGTCAGGTTCACCTTCGACAGCGTGCGACTCTGCTCCACACCCACCGCACACCCCTCCTGTCCAGACCAGCGACTTCTTGGTCTCCGACCTTTTCACAGAGACCCGGGCACTTTCGCTACCCCGGAGCAAACTATTTCCTTCCGCTCGCCCTTGGGAGGCCAGGAGTGGGGTGGGAACCGAGCGGGTAAAAACCCTCGGGCTCGGCTCTCTCTCGGCGATCAGTTTTAATCTGAGCATTCACTGGACGTGGCGGGAATGCAGGTTGGATCTGGTTTCTGTTTTGTTTTTGCATTTGTTTTTTCTTTTAAAAAGAAAAGAAAAGAAAGGAAGGAAGGAAGGAAAATAAAAGAAAGTCGAGCTAGGAGCAGGCCTGAGAAGCAAAGATCTGTTTGGTTGACTTCATTTTTTTCCAATTGTAAATTTTGTTTGTTTATCTCTAGGTGGGGGGTGGGAGGGAAGTTAAAACTTCAGAAAAAGGGTCGAGTGTTTAATTTACCGACCCAGGTCTATAAAAGACCCACCTCTGGCCTGGCCCGATCGATACCGAGCGGCGGGCTCATTCAATAACCACTCGCATTTCTGCCACCACGCCACTGCTTTAAAAAAAAAAAAAGGCAAAACCAAACCAAACCTCAAACCAAATCAAAACATCTTTCGCCTTTACCCCTACGCTGAATTCGCCAAGACTACGGGCTTGGTTTTCATTGTTTGGGGGTCCGGTAACTAGGTTTCCCACTGCAGTGAGAGAAGCTGAAAGACTCTAGCTTTGCTCTCAAAGTTTAGGACTCAGATTCATTCTCTGCCAGCCACGTTCTTGGGCGCCCCACTAGATCTGGAGCAACCCGGATCTTCGCAACTGCAGACCGTCCCAGAGGGTATCCTCAGCTTGGTCACACCGAGGCTCGGGTCCCTAAGCCCTGGTCTCCTAGTTCTCTGCAACCGGGGCGCCCAGAGCCTGACCCACCCAATGCAGCCACGGTTGAGGCCGGGCACCGTCGCCTCGAGCTTTCTGTCCCGGCCCGGCTACAACGACTCGCCCGCCTCTAATTTGCCAGAGACAAAAAATTTTGAATACATGCGTAAGAAAATTAGGAGCAGAGCCCTGCAGCCACTTCACGCTGAGGTCAAAGTTTCTCGAGAGGTTAAAAAGAAGAGGACCTTTTATTATTATTTTTGGATGGTGGACATCAATCTCCCAGCCTGGGATCTGTTGCCCCTTTTTCTGTCCCTGGCACCGGGCATGGAGGTGGCCAGGCCCGCAGCGCCAGGGCGGTTGTGGAACCCGCCGAGGTCTGGAGTCTGGGGTCTGCCCCTCCGAGACAGCCGCTAGCTGGGTCCCTTCCAGGTTGGAGCCCTGGGGGCCAGGGCCTGGCCGCGTCCTTTTCCCGAGCCTGGGGAGGCCGACCAGCCGCGGCGGGTCTGGCGCCGCAGGACTAGGCGGAGGCCGGGGGGAGCGCTGCCCCGCCAGCCCCGTTCCGGAGTAGCTGGAGACTCAAGCCAGGGAGGCCCCCCTAATGGCACTTCTGCTGTGCCCCCCTGCAGGGAACGACACAAGCCCTGAGAGTTTCCTTTTGCACAACGCGTTGGCCCGAAAGCCGAAGCGAATCCGAACCGCCTTCTCGCCGTCCCAGCTTCTAAGGCTGGAGCACGCCTTCGAGAAGAATCATTACGTGGTGGGCGCGGAAAGGAAGCAGCTGGCGCACAGCCTCAGCCTTACGGAAACTCAGGTGAGTGCAGCTCAGCAGCCAGGGTACCGGGTCTGGGCGGAAAGCCTAGCACTCTCAGTCTCCAGACCAGGCCGCCAGTGCCCAGTATCCTGACCCCCCTAGAGGCCCCACGGAACCCGATTCCACTCCAGGGCCCTGGATCTGTGACTTTCCTGGGGCTCACTTTGTGAGCTCCGGCAAGGGGCTTTGGAGCTGAAATGTTGAACTCCACCTTCTGCCCCGCCGGGCAGGCCTCGGCAACTCTATGCTGACATCTCTGCACTTTAAGTGAGACTTTCAGAATCTCGGGGACCCAAATGGGAGATGAGGTAGTTTGTAGCAGGGAGCGCTGGCGATTGGGGCTCAAGATTGAAGAGGGCAAGGAATGGGTTAGGGATGAGTTCTGAGTGACTCTAGGCCCCAGGCTTTCAGGGTCCGTCTGGTGTCTCTCCTTAAGGGGGTGCGGAAGAGTCAGAAGCTGGAGGCCTGGCAGGCTAGGCGCCCCCCGAAGCCCAGGAATAAAGTGAGACATCTGCTGAGAGGGCTCGCTTCAGAGGGGGTTAGGTCTTTCTGCGCAGCAGGGTACGGGAGGGCCTGGCTGGAGTTAGTCTCAATGCGGGGAGGTGGGCGGTAAGGGCTACAGTAGGTGCTACTGTACTGGAGCCGCAGAGGCAGGGTCAAAATTTCCAGTAAACAGTAAGGTTTTCAGCAGATTAAGTTGTCACACTTTTTCTGCGAAGCGCAAAAAGGTCGAGTTTTTTTTACATTCCCCCCCCCCTCCACCGGGGGTGGGGGGAATAAAAACAAGGAAGAGGGCCTCGCGGGTTTGTGCAGGGCGGGCACAAGGCAAGGCCCGGCTGATTTCTCCCGGACACCGAGGCAGCGGTGGTCTTTGTCCGCCTCGCTGCCCACACTGCCTGGAGTCTTTGTGTGAGTGTCAAGCCCCGAGAGCACCGACGCGTTTTGGGCCAATGCCGGGAAGAAATGAACCGTCCTCCCCCCTTAATTAGCAAACTCAAAGCAAATTAAACTCAGCCTTGTTCCCGCTCTGCTTTTTCGCGGGGCACTTTGGGGGACCGGAGCACTGGGGAGAACTCACTGGACCCCCTGGCAGTCTTAAAGGAGGGAGTGCGACCGAACCTGAGGGGCCCAAGAGTTCTGGCTGGGCTGGAGCGGGGAAAGGGGGGCCCAGAGCAGAAGCGGCGTCACCACTATCTCGCTCACCTGTGCCTCACTGCTGAACAACCTTGGGCATTGTCACTGCCCTCTCGCTCCGGGTGCTGAATGAGGATCCACCACTCAACTTCCCCAGGGGGCCATTGATCGCAGCTGACTTCAACTTCCTTGCTTCCCAGATCCTTAGCTGTAAGCTCGGGAGAGGCTAGAGTGACAGCCCCTCCTAGGTGGAAAGGGATGTGACCTAGGCTCCATTGATCCTGCCCAGTTTGGAGACTGGAAAGGAGTTGGGAAGTAGGGCCCATCTCCCTCCTCCGGTTCAGTTTATTTTACTTTCCTTCCATCGCAGTCTCGCAGAAGCTTTCACTTTGGGCTGGTCCGAAGGCCTATATTCCCAGCTGCCGGCTTGCCTTCCTCCAGTCCCACCCTAGCCTCCTCACCTGCCAGTGTTCCCCTGCAAGGCGGCCTGGGCTCAGGCAACCCCCCCCCCCCCATTTTTTACTCAGGGCTCTCGCCTGGCAGAGGAGGCGCTATATTTAGGTAACTTCAGACCAGCAGAAAATAGAAAGCATATTAAGCCCGGCAAAGACTCAGATCTTTTCTGCACTGGCTGGCTGGGCGAGCTAAGAACATATCTCTTTATTTTTTCTTTACTTCTTATTTTAACGGAGTCCTACATGTTTTGCAAGGCCTTTGCTTTCAGTGGAATGTCTGTCTCCTGGGGAGCAAGTGGGGGAAATGGCTCTTTGCTCTACAGAGGGCATTGTGGCCCCTGGGGCAGGGCGCCTTGTTAAGGTTAGAAGGACAGGGAACCAGGCTTCCTACCTGGGGGCCCTGCTGTCAGAGAGGAGACCACAGGGTGGTCAGCCTATAAGATATGCATCTGGGGCACTAGGCTTTCTTCATCCTGGACTCAGGTCTGGGCTGGGGCAGGATGCAGGCACTTGATAAGAAGATACTATGAAGCATCTAACACTTCCCACCTGCCTCTCCCTGCAGGTAAAAGTATGGTTTCAGAACCGGAGGACGAAATTCAAAAGGCAGAAACTAGAGGAAGAAGGCTCAGATTCGCAACAGAAGAAAAAAGGGACACACCACATTAATCGGTGGAGAATTGCCACCAAGCAGGCGAGTCCTGAGGAAATAGACGTGACCTCAGATGATTAGAAACACAAACCTAACCCCACAGAAACGGACAACATGGAGCAAAAGAGAGACAGGGAGAGGAGGGGAAGAAGGAAAAAAACCCTACCAAACCAAACCAAACCACACACACAATCACAGAGGAAGGGAAAGGGGAATCAGAGAGCAATGGCGCTCGAAGCAGACTTTGGACAGCGAGGGCGCTGAGCCCCGCACTCGGGATGACAGAGGACGGAGGCCCCTTCATCAACATGCAACCCTCGTCTAAAGAGGCAGCTGAGTGAGTGAGAGAGAAAGAGAGAGAAAGGAGAGAGAGAAGAGGGGAAGAAAGGATGAGAGAGAGAAAGAGAGGGAGAGTTCGTTTCTAGCGTGGCAAAAGTGCATTCTGACAAGGGGAGCTGTCAGTCAAATGCCAAACCAGGGAGACAAGATGATTGGCAGGTATTCCGTTTACTGAAGTCCATTTAAAAATGATGATAATAATAATAATAATAATAATAATTTTTAAAAACAAACCAGGCACAGGACTTTTAATTTTGCACTTCAAAGTGTTTCCCCCAAATCTTTGATTAGTAAAAACACACGAAATTCCATATCTAGCCCCATCCCACACCTGTTTCAAAAACTTGAATTGCATGTAGCAGTTGTTGGGTGAATGGTGTCTAAAGACAAAATGAATTGTAATTTTATTTTCCTTTTAAAGACAGGTTCTGTGTGTTTTTAAATTTTGATTTTTTTTCCGAGAAATGTGCAGTCTGTAAACACGTTTTGATACCTTCTGATGTCAAAGTGATTGTGAAAGCGAAATGAAGTAGAATCCGAGATAGTGGTCCTCTTGCAGAGAAATGGGGGAGCAGGACAGGCATGGGGTGGGGGAGGGTACTCAAGAGAAGAATCAGAACTTGTTCGGGGGGGTTAAAAAAACACAACACTAAATTAATTATATTTCTTGGATATCTCATTTTCTAACATTCTGAGACTTAAAACCACCAAGTCAACTTCTCCTTTTAGTGGTTGGAGAAATTGACTGATTTCCACCACTCAATGTAATGGCCATTTCAAAACTTTAAATCTGTCTGTCGCAAAAAAATAAAAAATAAAAAAAGGAAGGACTGTAGTTATTATCAGGGGATGGTGGTAGTGTGGCCAAGGACACGCGCCGAGTTTTCAAGCACTGAGTTTCTCTTCCAAGACCATAGACTTACTAAAGAGAGTGACGAATGCTTCCTTAATGTCTTCTATACCAGAATGTAAATATTTTTGTGTTTTGTGTTAATTTGTTAGAATTCTAACACACTATATACTTCCAAGAAGTATGTCAATGTCAATATTTTGTCAATAAAGATTTATCAATATGCCCTCAGAGTAGTTGTCTTGGGAAATTAAATGGATCTTTACAAAAGTATATCTCTGATTCAAATGTGGTCCTTCTCCAGCTAGGCTCATGAGGCCCTGACTCCCTCACCTACAACAGGGCTTGATGATTCAGGTGTGTGTAGGGGTATTTTAAAAGGATGCGAATGGAGAAGGAAGATAATTAAGATAGCCAAATTCTTTCAGAAAATGGATAAGAGAAAAGTTTTCCAAGCAACTTTTGCCTATAGATTGCACATCTTGCTGAAGGAGTTTACGTTCAGCCTCAGTTTTTTTTTTTTTTAAATGCTTACTTTTCTTCACCTCTTTTTTTTTTAAAGCTTACAATGTGGTTATGAATTGAAGAATATTCCCTCAGGAAAACACTTAGCAGAATAAGAGTTTCGGGACTTCTAAACTTTGTTTCTGACTTCAAACCCCTTAGGGACTCTGACCTCCCCTCTCTCTTCCTTCCTTCTTTTCTACCTTCCTCTTTCTTTGACTCCAATCTGCCAAAGGTGGTGGGGATGAGCCCAAAGGACCCAGGAGCCCTGTAAGGCAAGCACCCTGAGAAATTTCCCACTCTTTAACTTTAACATTAAAGAAAAAGTTGTAACCGTTCTTAGGGGAAACTTGCTCTTTTCCTTCCTCCTCCCCTCCCCCTTCTGGGGGTAGGAGGTTGTTTTTGCATGCTTCATTTGCTTCCTATCCTGATAGGCTGCATTAATCAGTTTTATTTCCATTGATAGAGAAACCTCGTCTGTTCTGTTCGAGCTACAAAGCGTCCTGTGAGCTTTTGTGAAAGTGCAAATCAGTTTAAGCAATTATCATACCAGGAATATGAAGGGGAAAGAGGAGGCCTTGCCCAGTGGTCTCCTTTAATCTCTTAATCCACGGATCCAGGGGGGCTGCCTGGACATAATTTAGGACAATCTCCCCCACCCTTTACACTGTGATAAGGCCAAGTTACAATGCAGGGCAAAAATACAAGCTTTGTTAACATCCCGCCTTGAAAAGTTAAGATTAGACATTCCGTGCACGTGTGGGGACTATAGGGCACTATGGAAAATTTTTCTTTCTGTTTTTCCTTCTCTTCTCTAAGTGGAGCTCCTTCTCTCCTTCTCGCCCTCATTTTAGCACCCTGTACCTTCTGTTTGCCGCTCTTTCTCCTCCCCTTCTTGGCCCCTCTTTACGTAGACCTGGCTACTCATACTCTGAGCTCACAAAGACCCTTCTTGGAAAGTGTGTGTTCCCGGGGTATGCCAGGCAGTGAGATGTTTTCAGGAAGACAGTGCTTGCCTTCCACAGGGACAGGTGCAGCTGGGGTATCCCACAATCCTGAGTGGGGCCTAGGCTGCTTCCACAGCAGGACCATCAGTGACAGCTGTCTGGAGTGTTTGGCAGTCATACTCCTGAACCACATCTTTTTCGCTTGAACAAGGGCAGGTTAACCTTTTCATTGTTCCCACCTTCTAAAACCCGGGAAGACTCAAATATAACGGGGGTGGAGTCCTGTTAAAATTGAGGCTGACCTTTCCAGAAAAACATAAATCCCATCTTGATAAAAGAATTTCTGCAGTAACCATATACTTAATTTTAGGTACAAGAAATGGGGGTGGTAGTGAAGATTTTTTTGTGTTAAATGTCCTATGCAGTGTAACAGCAATAAAATCATCAGAGAATACTATTAGCTTTGAGGGGGAAAAAAAAAACCTAAAAGCTTTATTACAAACCAAGCTTTGAAAATAGGGGGGATTAGGCGGCTGAAAGGGTCCCACAATGGTAAGAAGAAAAGGTTTCATGCTAATGAGGTTAATGCCCTTTGTATCTCCGGCCTCCACATCTTCATTACGCGCTATCTCCGGCTGCACCGAGCGGCTCAGAGAGCAGCAATCCACTCCAATGCCCCCCTTCCCGGCCCAAAGAAGGATTTGATAGCAGCTCTGTTCAAACTAGATAATTATATCTTTTCAAGTCGGAATTAAGATAAAGAAAGTGAAGCAGAGGCGGCTCGCCTTGATCCACTGCAAACAAATTTGGCGCACTTTCGAGTCCTTCCCCCCGCCTCAAAAAGGCAGGACAGTCAGCTTATTAGCCGCTCGTTTGCTTTATTAATTCATCTATTTAAAGTGGCAGGATTAGAGCGTCTAATGTGGGCGCAGGCTGCCGTGGCGCTGAGGAATATAAATATTTGCGAGATGCCATCCCACGATGCCTATCTGGGTGTAGGGTTCCGGGCAGGGGGCGAGGGGACGCGTGTGCTTCGAGGATGCGACCCTTCGCTGTGCATTTGAGCTTGACTAGCGCACACCAGAGCTATGTGCCTACTCATATTCCGTGGGTGTCAGGCTTGGATATCCCTGGGCAGGGTTCTCTATGTGCGTATGGGTCGAACTTTCCTCCCAGAGCACAGCCAACTGTACACATGTTGCGCTGTGTCTAGCCTGTGACTTGTAGGTTACAAGTTGATGGCATACTCGCGGGCCTTCCCGGTGAGTTCCCTTTTGCCAAATGAGTGTTCAGCAGACCCAAGTTCTGTTTTCTCTATCCTGGGAGGGTCAAACGGAATAAGCTATGCAAGTGGGCCAGGGCTGCGTTCTGCTGTGAGACCGACACACGTGGGCTCTGAGTATGTTTCCTGCTTCAAAACCTGTTCCTTCCCGAAGCAGCTAAAAAATCATCCGGAGAAAGCAGAAATATTGGACCTACTGCAGTCAAACCTTCCCAGCTCTTCTTCCTCCCTGAGACTCGGCTTCTGGCAGCCTAGCCGAGCCGGAGCGGGCGCGTTGGCCGCCGCCGGGAACCTGCCGGGCCACTTTTGTGCTAGGGGCGGATTGTGGCAGCGGCATAGATGCGCCAAGCCTGCCTGGCAGAAAGGGGGCTCCGGCCTGCGCACCGCCTGGGAAACCTCGGCTCCTCCCCGTCTCCGCCTTGAGTCTCAGGAAACAAAGTCCTGGACGCACGGGCTTGTCGGGGAGGGATTCTGGCAGCTAGGAGGCCTGGCCCCGGGCCCTGCTCTGTGGTGGGAACATAGGGGCCCGAATGGGCTGCCCACAAGTGGGCAGTTGCAAATCGGTATAAGGGTGAGTTAGGGTATGGGTCTGTTATTGTGCTTTTGCATGGAATGTGTGTCTCAGTCTGCGAAACAGCTGTATTTGTAGATTGTGGGAATGTAGTTGTGTGTCTCACCTAGGACTTCAGTCCCTTTGTGTTGGTCCTGATTGTTGTGAGACTTCGAGATTAGAGATCCATACATCTTTTGCCAAGATGTCTATCTTTTCTTGTGTCTCCAGATTGTTTTGAGTCAGGGCAAGAACTTGCAGCTGCAGATCTGCGAACAGAGTGCCTATTAAGGTGTGAACACGAACCTGCAGCTTATTGAACTTTCGCGCAGATCTGGTTGCATAGGGTGTCTGTGAGTGCTGCCCAAGTTTGCATTTCAGAGGGCATTACGGTATGTGGGGGTTGTTTTGCTGTGTGTGACCTGTGGGGACACTTCTGTGTGAGTGGAGGTTCCTGTAAATGGGCATCCAATGCTCAGCATTTTGTGTCTTGGGTTCTAGGCATGAGAAATTAGTGCGGAGGTTTGGGTTGGGGTGTTGATCCCGAAGCGCACCAATAATTCCTAGGATTCGGCAGACAACAGCTGGTTTTTGTAACTGCGCACTTTTTTTCCGGTCAATCAGCGCCTGATTTATTTGGGCGGCGCCTCGGAACAGCCGCGGGCGGGGCGGAGGATGCGGGCCTGCAGTGCTGGGCCACTGCGGCCGGATACCGAACCCGGATGTCCAGTCTGGGGCTCGGTCCCCTGATTTATTTCCCCTAACCAGCCCCGCAGCAAGGGGGAAGTGGGAGTTTTGAGAACCCTCTGACCCCAGCCATGACCCCGCTCCGGGAGGCAGCTTCTCTAGGCGCGACCCTGAGCACCAGGAAACCCGAAGCGGTGCCACGCTTGAAAGCGAAAGGTCCATTCATCAGCCGCGCCCCAGCGTCTAATTGGCCTTTTGTTCCTTAGAACCTGTTGCCCAGTGGGGGAGCTTGGAAGGGTCCTAAGGCTGCAAGTCTGGGTGCCTGGTGCAGGTTGGGGGTCAGTGCCCATGCCCGGGGACGTGGTCTCTGTAGGGCAAAAGCCTTCGCGCTCCTCTGAGGGGGCGCCAGCGCGCCAGAGATCAGGAGCACGTGCGAAAATGCTCTTCTAGAGGCTGGTTTCCGAGCGTCGGGGCCTGGTCCCAGGGCTGCGGAAGTTCAAGGCGGCGTGTCTGTCCCCTCCTCCACCTGTCAACCCAGCGGTCCGGTAGTGCCCTCGAGATTTCAGACTTGCCTCCTACCTTTCCCAAGATCTCAGCCCAGCCCTCCCTTTCTTCATCCGCCCTGGTTCTCCACCCCGCAACTCCTGTTCCTCTCCCTAGGCACTAACCCACACTGTGTGGAGTCCGCACCCCAATTCTTTAGGAAGGAGACCGGCACAAGTCAGGGATTTGGGAATGGTCTCACCCCTCAAAGATCAGGTAGAGAGGAAATCATTTCCCCAACACTCCAAACTCCGCCTCCATCTCCAAGTCAAACCCACCTTTCTCATTGCTCATTTCCCACTCGACTTCCAGTTTCCAAATAAAACCCGAACCCCTTCTCTACACTCCCCTCACCGCTGCTCTGCGCACATCGGAGGAGCCCTAGAGTCAGCGCAGGCTCACAAAGCAAGCTCAAGGACCAAGACGCACCTGAGGGGCCCCAGAGGTGCCTGGGCTGGGGCTGGGGTCCCTTTAGGAAAATGAAGGACCAGCTTTGCCTGGCTGTGGCTTGGCTGTCAGTAACCTCCCAGATCTCGGTGGCTGAACCTATATATAGGACCCGGACTGGTCTCTGCCCCAGCCAGCTTCAGGTCCTATATATAGCTTGGGTCTCCATAGCCCCTACCCGACCCTGACGTCAGGAAGAACTTGATCTTGCCTGCTTCACTCCTGCTTCTGAAACTGATCCTTGAAATGAGAGAACAGACTCTACACAATTCCCATGGCCTTGACATAAGGTACAGCGATAAATATACACCACTAATGAGCAATTACCATATAATCACCTTCCAATTAGCTCGCATAATGATGAATTAAACATTCTAGCAGGCGGGATTAGGTTTCTTACTTTGTATATTATTTACGAAGGCTATAGCTTCTGCAAAGAACCAAATATCAAATTAGATGGGGAATTTTCACTTGGGGGTAATTAGGTATTCAGGCCAGCGGCTGTGTTCTGGTCACTTGTCAAGTGAGGCCTCCTGTAAGGCACTGACCGGTTCGTTTGGCCGTGTATTTGCCAGTTTCTCCTCTCTCTTTAAGTTGCAATTGCCTTTTCTTTCTTTTCCTCTTTACCACCCTGGCCCTAGGAGCAGGTCACTGTGGCGCTGGGGGACGCCTGGGCGGGGCGTAGGGAGCGAAGAGAGGACGGTACCATGCAGGCATGGAGGCCCTTCCAGAGAGTGTCCCATGGAGGCCTGTCGGCCCTGGTCCCTGGTTCTGTTTCTCTGCAGTCCAGAATAGACTCCAGTGGGGGTTGCAGGGGCGGGCTCCGAGCTTCGGGAGCGATCCTGGAAGAAAGCAGGGACTCTGCGTGGCTGCAGATCCCTAGAGCTCCGGTGGCCGCGTCCGGCTCCACCGCGGACTTTCTAGGGTGTCTCTGGGCACCACAGCTCAGGCCCTCATCGGGTTCCCGAGGGGTCTCCACGCCCTGTTTTCCGACTTGTGTTCTCTATTCCCACTCCAGGTACGGGAAAGGAAAGGGGAGGGGGGATACGGAGAGGAACCAAAACATCCACCCCTCCGGCAGCCCCCTCTCCTGTTCGGAAATGAATTTGGGCAGGAGATTAGCTCCTAATCTGATCTAGCGCTGCTGACATTTGGGAAGAAGATGAAAATGGCAGCTCAATTTCATTGTGAAACGGGGTCACTTCGCGGGGCTCTGCTCCCCAGAGAATGTGGATGTCCCTCCCTGTTCCCCCTAAACTCAAGGAGCCGGCGTGGAGCTGGAGCGGGCAAGACAGCTGCAGGATTGCCCGCCCCAGGTTCAGTGGGTTCAGTAGTGGAGTAATAGGGGCAGCTCAGGCTGGGCGGGTTTCTTTTCTGTGCAGGTTACCTGCCTGGGCAGGGTGGAGCACTTGTGGATCTCCCTCTGGACTCTAAACCGGAGAGCCTCTTTCTTGCAGGGGGTACTCATGGGAGGTGAGGAACTTTCAGCTGTCCCCAGGGAGGTCATTAAAGTGCAATGTCCCCAAGGCCTTTAGGGTGCTTCTCCTGTGCTCCTTGGGTAAGTAAGGGACTTGTAGGTATGGGTGGCTGGTCTGACCTATATGGAAGCTGAGGATCCAGTGGGAGCCCCTCTTACATTTGGCTTTTGGAGCTACCAGCTCCTAGAGTTGGGAGCAAGGTCGCTTCCTGTCCCTAGCCCAGCATCCTTTTTCTCCCATACAAGTAGACTCACTGCAGGTGAATGAGTGGGCTGTGTTCTTGATCACCCAGCAAACTCCACAGTGTAGCCTCTGTCCTCAGTCTAGCCACTGCTCCAGCAGTGGCCTCATCCTGACTGATATGAGACAGCCTGTAGTCTGTTGCCTGGGACCTGTCTGTTTCCTGAATCCTGTGCTCAAGGAAGGGTTCCTGGAGGCCTAGGTACTTTTGAGGCACCACTCTTGGGGTTGTGATCCTGGGATGGTGGCATGGTCTACAGTGCCCATCAAGGAGGAATGCAGAGTCTCTGCTTGGGTCTCCGGGAGATGAGTGCAATGTCAGTGTTCTGGGCCCTGGTGTGGCCAGGTATCTTACTTGCTGGTGGCTGAGCATGCATAAGTAGCTACACCTGAATATACTAGTACCACATGTAACAATGAGCACATGGACCATGTACCATATGTGTAAGCATGTATATGGCCCTGGAGGACAGGACTCCTAGAGCCTGTATGGTGTCTGTATACTTTTTCTTCTGGGTGGGTGATTGCCTTGTGGCCTAGCAAGTGACATGTGAGCTGGATTTCAGTGATGCCTCACCCCACCCCAACCCCTTGATCAGAGCTCTTATGTAGTGCAATCTGAATTCCACAGGTTATAACTACTTAGTGATGTGTGAGTGTGTGTGTGTGTGTGTGTGTGTGTGTGTGTGCGTGTGAGTGTTGATATGATGTTCCCAGAGGTGACTTTAAAAAAAAGTATTTGAGATACAGCTTTTTACCGAAAGCATCCCTCTGGTACACATCTAACTTTCCCTACCTTTTCCCCTTCACAGTAGGAAGGCTCTAAATGGCAAGGGTGGCCACCATCTGTGACCCTCAGTGTTCTTGAACATCGTGTAAGGGCTGAGCCATTGGGCATGGATGTACACGAAGGAATATTTAGAAAAGAGTGTTTCTGAACATTTGTGGGGAGACACAGGTGTGATGATGGGGTGGGGCATGACTGAGCATGCTTGTGGGAGCCTCAGTGAAGTTCATAGGGTTTCAAGCCAGCTTCTTACACTGAGCAGAGCCCCCTTCAGCCCAGACAGTGTCTCTGAGGGGCTCACTGCATTCCCTCCCTGCTTCCATTGCCGTCATTCGAAATGACTGCAATTATGTCCTTCCACGAACCCCAGAAGTGGTATCTAATACTGTAGCTCACTTCAAGTGGCAGACTGCTGCTTTGTTAAGTAAATGATGCCACGTTGATTCAGAAGTCGTTTTCTTTCTTGTACTGGAACTGCACAGGGGGTCTTAGAGGCTATGGGTGTGTGTGTCCAGTGCTGGGGTTTAAGGAAAATGGGAGTACTTTAAAATTCTCTTTTCTTCCCAAGCCCTTGCCACCCTACTGTGTGCTTTCCCTTAATCTCTGGTTTTCACAGCTGGAAAAGAGAAGGTATTTAGAACATGTTACAAGTACACATAGCATATAGAGCGCAGAAGGGGAGGGGCTGTGCATTGGCTTGTGGGCATATGTGTGCTATGTGTGCCTGGGCTGATGCTATAGATCTATCAGCTGTGTGTATGCGGTCTGGAAGGACACAGGTGGCCAGGAGTCTCTGTGAGCACCCAGGCCAATGCTATCTTATAAACATTGCCTTTCCTGGCTCCTGGATTATGGATAGCCATTGCTTCTGCTCCAAATGCCTACCAGGAACTAAGAGTTTATATATTATCAGTTCTGTCTCCATCCCATCCCGCCCCACCCCATAGGTTCTTGGTATCTGCCAGCTGTAAGCTTAGTTGGCATGAGTCTCTCTTTTTTGTGTAGATCAAAAAAGAGATGGGAGACAGCAAGAGCCTTAGCGTCCGGGAAGGGTGGAAAACTGTTCCTGATCTTTGTCCTTATCTGAGTATTCCTCCCTTCTTTATTTCCTTCCTTCTACAACATCTATCTATCTATCTATCTATCTATCTATCTATCTATCTATCAATCATCTATAGATACATCATCTGTGTATCATCATCATCATCAATTATTATCTTTCTAATCTATCAAATATCTATCTATCTACCTATCTATCATATACCAATATAACTTAAAGGAATTTAGAACCCAGATCAACTCATTCATGTATGAAGTGACAAACAAGTAATTACTTACTATTTTCTATTGTAATAAAATGTTTGAAGCAAAATGTTGGATGCCTGTTGATAGGGTACGGATAAAATATTTACTGCAAGGTGTGTGTTATACACCAGTTTAAAGACTGAGCCGTAATTGGTGTTCTGAAATGGGAGAGTGTTCTAGTTTCATTTCTGTTGCTGTGACAAATACCCTGACAAAAAAACAGTGTAAGGGAGGGAAGGGTTTACTTGGCTCACAATTCTAGGTCATAGTCTATGATAGCAGAAAAGTAAGTCAAGGCAGGAATTCAGATGGCTAGCTGCATCCTATCTAAGACCAAGAGCTAAGAGTGAATTCATGGATCTGTGCTTGCTGGCTTTCTTTACTCTTATATGGTTCAGTGTTCAGCCTAAGGAATGATGCCACCCACAGTGGGCTAGGTCTTCCTGCATCGATTAACAATCAGAACAATTCTCTGTGGACATGCCTACAGGCTAACCTGATCTAGACAAGTTCTCATTAAGACTTTCTTTCCAAGTGATTCTAGGTTGTGTCAAGTTGACAGTTAAAACTCACCAGCATAAAGGCTCTCTGTGAATCCAGGTCAACCAGAGACCTCCCGGATCTGGACCCTGGGAAAAAGGCTCTCCCATACTCGCAAAGTTGGGTGAAGATGCCCAATTCCTTCCCAGAAATTTCAGTTCAGCAATACAGAAAGAGCATCTGTAGGACCTGTGAGTCTTATTCCACAAAATTGTCTCAGAATTTTCCCAAAACATCCCTCAGAATAGCAAATGCTGTTTAGAACTAAACAGAGCATCCTGGGAGGAGCTAGGGCTTGAAAAGGCCAAACAGACCAAGAGAGAAGATCTGCTGTATCAATTTGGAAATCTAAAAAACATTAGGAAGATAATCCTTAGTGTCACCACTATCCATTCTCAAATTACACCACAGAGTCATATTAACAAAACCAGCATGGCACTGCCACAATGCAGAAAAGCAGACCAATGAAATAGAATAGAGGACTCAGAAACAAACCACACAGTTGTAGTCATTTAGTTTTTGACAAAGTTGACATTGAAAAAAAGGCATCATCATCATCAACAAATGGTGCCAGGAAATTGGATGTCTATATGTAGCACAAGACTAGATGTGTATCTCTGGCCCTGTGCAAAACTCAATTCAAAGTGGATCAAAGACCCTAATGTAAGGCTCAGGACGTTGAAGCTGCTAGGGGAAGACATAAGGTAAACTAATTCAGGATATATGCATAGGACTTTCCGAACAAGACAGCCATAGCACAGGGAATAATCCTGAGAGAACTGACAAATGGGATTACAAGAAAGCAAGAAGCTTCTTTGGGCTTAGCAGTTAAGCAGAGGACCTGGGTTTGGTTTCCAGCACTGGTGTTTGGCAGCTCATAGTCACCTGTAACTCCAACTCCAGTGGATCCAATGCCCTCTTCTGGTCTCTAGGGGCACCTGAACTTGTGTGTACCTGCCCCTATACAGACACTCATGCATATACATAATTAAAAATAAAATAAGTCTTAGAGGTTTCTGCACAGCAAAAGAAACAATCACCAGAGTGAAGAGACAGTCTACAGAAAGAGAAAACACCATTTTCACTGATACATCAGGCATGGAGTTAGTGTCTAAGAAATAAAGATCTGCAAAAAATAAACACCCCAAATCCCATAAATCATCCAGTCAATATAGAGACTTGTGAATTGAATGAACACTTCTCAAAAGATGAAATACAAGAAAAAGTGTTTGACCCTGAGTCACCAAAGAAATGTGAATTAAAACTGTTCTGAGAATTCTCACTCCTTTCAGAATGACTATCAATAAGAATGCAGCTGATAACAGCTGCTGCTGGGATCATAGGGAAAGAGGAACCCTTATGTACTTCTTGTAGGAATGTTAACAAGTTCTGCCATTATGGAAATCAGTATGAAGGTTCCTCAACAAAAAGAATGTAATGACCATATGACTCAGTTATCCCATTGTTGAGTGTATACCCAGAGAGCTGTGAGCATATCTCAGAGATAGTTATACACCTAGATTCATGACTACACTATTTATAACAACCAGGACATGGAGCAAGCCTAGATGTCCAAAAATAGATTAACAGATAAAGAAAATGTGGTAAATTTGGACTGGAGAGATGACTCAGCAGTTAAGAGCACTGACTGCTCTTGCAGAGGACCCAGAATCAATTCCCAGCACCCACATGGTAGTTAATAACCATCCCTAACTCCAGTTGCAGGGGATCCGATGCCCTCTTCTGACTTCCTCAGGTATTACATGAAACAGGTACACATATACACATGCAGGCAATACACTCATATACATAAAATAAAAATCAAATACTAAAAAAAGAAAATATAAACATACATAACAAAATTTTATGCAACTGCAAGGAAAAACGAGGTCATGACATTTGCAGAAAAATGGATGAAACTGGAAATCATCATGTTAGGTGAATAAGCCAGACTCAAAAGACAAATGCTATGTTTTCTCTTGAATGTTGTGTCTAGGTTTAAAATGATATGTGTGTGTGTATCTACATACATGCTTGTATGTCACAAAACTAGAAGGGGGATCATGAGAGGGGAGGAAGGAATCTTAAGGGTGGTGGGAAATACATACAGAAGATAATGGGGTACATGTAGAAAAGAAAGCAGAAGGGGGATTAACTGGGGGAAGAAAGGGAACAAGTGGGATGGGCAGAGAGGAGGGCAATGCCAAGGGGCAAATGCCAACAAGGCATACTGGCACATATGTATTGAGATAACATGACACAATCCATTCCTTGGTATGCTAACTTAAGAATTAATAAAGAAAATAAACAATAGAAAGATCTGAATCAAAATGAAGGAGAAGATGAATGTAATCAGTGAGGAGCTTCATCCACTGAGGGACTCCTGTGAACCATATACTTCTCATATGCCGTGGTGGATTCTCATATCAAGACCAGAAAAGAAACATGGTAAGCCTAACCTCCTATCCCTATTTTGCAGCTAAGGATATTGTCCAGGACAATTTCTTGTCCAAGGTCTCAGGGCTGAAAATGGCTGGCTGGGGCAGTACTTGACGAGAGGTGACCGTGACCTCACAGCTCATGTGCCTCCTCTCTCACCACACTGTGATGGTGAATGCTGATTGCCAACTGGACAGGATCTAGAATCACCCATGAGACATGCCTCTGAGCACACAGGTGAGGGGTTTCCCTAATTAGCTTATTTGAAACGGAAAAATCCTTTACACACAGAGAATGAGTTTCTGTGAGATGCTTAACCCTAAGTGACACAGAGGTTGAATGCATCTCAGTGCTCACCAGAGGTTTCCTTATGCAGCAGATAGTGATTAATACAGAAATCAATGTGCAGAAAACAAAAGGCCACAGAACACTTATCTCTAAAGAGGACACCCATCTCAAACCTCTGCTTCCCAAAGCTCAGGAATCATTGCAGGAAATAAGGCAGAAAGACTGTAATAGCCACAGGAGGTGGATGACCACAAGGAAAGAAAGTCTTCTAGACAGATGGTCAGTTACTCTTATGAACTCACATCAATGGTGAGAGCATGCACAAGTCCTACGCAAGCTGAAACCAGACAAAATCCCAGCATAGGCATAGGGAAGGGCGTAAGAAATCCCAACCCAACCTAAGGAACTTTTGACAATTGAAGGCTGTTGGGAGAGGGAGAGCCAGTGTCATACAGAGATGGAATTCTTGGGGGCCCAGTGGATGGACTCACACTGAAGGACATTTGGGGGCACAAATCAGACTCTATAGGTCATATTATGTATATAAGAGAGAACATTAAATTGAAGTGGGGTGCAGAAGGAGAAGGGTGTGGGGGTGGAATCTAACTACCATCAAACTATATAACATGAAAACCACAGAAATTCAATAAAAAGAGAACTGTGAGGATCCACGCCGAATGTGGTCACCACTCTCTGCTCGCAGCAGATATAAGGAAATCTGAGGGAAAAGTGTTTGCTTTTTGCCTGCCTTTTTTGCACCTTGCTTGTGAGTTCATCTTCCCATCACTGCTGCCATCCTTTGTTGGAATCAGAACCTTCTTCTACCTTCCAAGGTGGATAGAAGATCAGAAGCTCTCCAGGAATCCTCCAGGTCTTCAGCATCAGACTGGAACCATTGAATCATCTACTTTTATGACCTCAGAAGCTACTGGTTCTCAGGTATGAAGACAGCCATGATTATTATACTTCTCATGTAAGTATATCTATCATGTAAGCTAATCTAATAAAGCCTCCTTTAATATATATTAATTTTACCTGTTCTGTTCCTCTAGAGAACCCTGACTTATATGCCCATTTTACAGATGAACACACTCAGGTTCATGAGCAGAAGGGAGGGCCTCAAGGTACCCCTTGGGTAGAAGCAGCAGAGCTAGAACTTGAACCAATGTCTGCCTGACCCTGATGTCCAGGTGTTTGAACTTCAAGTTCTTTATCTTTGACATCCCCATCTCAACTAAATCTATTTGCTGTGACTCAGGGACTTTGGAGTGACACCAGGAGACAGTGACACAGTTAAGGGCCTGCATGTGCCCTCCCTAAGGTGCTGACCCCCTGACAGTGAACGGGGGGAAGCTGCCTGAACACAGACTGGGACACAGGGAAATAGGCTATTTGGTTATTGGTCCCTTCCTCACAGAGCAAGGATTTTCTTTCCAAAATAATGTGTGTGCATGTACATGCATGCATGCGTGTGCTCTTGTGTGCGTGGTGCCTTATTCCACCTCCGTAGGAATCTGGGATCTTGCCATAGCCCGTGTGCCCTCTGCTGACCTGGACAGGGCTCCACGTCAAAGGGGCACTTTGCTCCCTTACCTGGGGACTTGCACCCTAGTGGTTGTACTTCTGTCCCTTGTCAGTGCCACGAGCTTTGGCCACTATCTCCTTGCTATGCCCTGGTTCAGAGCACCCATGGGAACCATAATCTGGGACATCAGAGGGCCTGGGCAGACCTGCTTGAACCTCAGATCCACCCCTCAGGAGGGTCAGCTCTGAGTATCCTGCTAACTCTGAACACCTTGGGAAGGCATGCTTTGGTCCTGCCCTGAAGGCTGCTTCCAGGAGCTGCCAGGCTCATTTGCTCACTTGCTAGGTCCACAGCCCTGGTGTGAGGTCAAAGACTGTGGTGTATCTGAACAGAGCCAAGTGTGGCTCCCGCTTCATCTGACTGTGGCTGCATTGTTAAGTAGTGTCCCTGGCAAGTAATTACATCCAAGTCAGCTCGATTGCACCCTTAGCAAATGAGGTGCTGATCTGAAGATGTAATTAAGAGTAGTGCGTGCAATTTAGCGATTGCAGGTGTCTTTCCTCCCAGTGCAGTGTAGCTGTGTCCACGAAGAGCCGATTTTAAGGCCTGAGGGAAGCCCTCTGCTTCCCTGCTCTAAGACTCTGCAGAGGTACCTTGAAGTCAACTTCTGCTGAATTTCTAAGTACGGGGAGAGCCCTTGTATGTGTCAGGGTGCCGAATGTAATTAGCATTTAGGAACAGAATACACAAGGAGCCTGCTTATTGTTTCCTTAATTATATGTCTTGAATATAAAACAATCCCTTGGTGGTGATGAAGTGTTGATTAATTACCCCAAACATTGTCTTTGGAAAGTTAGGAAATGTGTCTCTGACCTCCTTCTTTCTTTCAAGGGAGCCATCCTGTCATGTTTCCTCTGAATTGTTCTGGAAAAGTATATGAGGGCCCATGGATGTCTCAGCTGTGCGGGCAGACTTAGGGGGCCTTGTTGACTTCAGGTAAGTGGAGCAGAAGCCAGGGCTGCTGCTCAGCCTGGACGAATGAGAGCTCAGTGGGGTGTTGTGTCTTACTGGCTTTTGAAGTTGGGTCTTCCTGCCCTCAGAGAGCCTGTGGGAAGTATGCCAAAGTCAATACAAGACCATGCTGGAGATGGAGAGTCCACAGGCTGCAGGTGGGACCTAGGAAGATGGGCATGGCAGGGTCACTGACCATGGGAGCTGAGGAGTGGAGAGCCCCTCCAAAGAGTCCTGAATGTGTGAATGCCTATGAACATGCAGAATGTGTGTACAGGTGTGTATGCATGTATGTAAGAGTATGTGTTTACGTATGGGGATGCTGTCTGAGTATGTATGTTTTGGATATATGAGAGTGTATGGTATGTGTACATACGGGTGTGTGTATATAGGAATGTGTATATGGATATGTACATATGTACATGGGTGTGGATGTGTGTATATGGACACACATGCATATGAGTGTGCATGTATGATTTGTATAGGTATGTGTGTGAACATGTATGAGGGTGTGCTGTTCATGTGCATTCATATGTGAATGGGCATGTGTGTTTACATGATGTTCTGTGTACATTGTGTGTGGGTTTTATGAGTGTATATGGGTATGTATGAGCATATGTATATATGGATCTATGTATATAGTTATGTACATATATGTATAATTGAGTGTATTTGTTAGGGTATGCATATGGATGTATGTGTGTTTATGCTGGTGTGTGCAGGTATGAATATGTGTGTGTACATATTTGTGTTTATGAGTATGTGTGAATAAGTATGCATATTGGTTTGTGTATGTGTGCAGTGTGTGTGTACAGGTATGTGTGCATAGGTATACATATGGGTGTGTATAATGTGTACAATGTGTGTGTGCATATAGGTGTGTGTATGTGTTACAGGTGTACACATGAATGTGTGTGTAATGTGTGTGCTAGTGCTTGGATGGACTCGAGAGTGATGATGGGGAGCTCTCCTTCTGGGTTTCGAGGTCTCAGCTGTCACTCACAGGGTCTGCCATGCCACCCTTTGTCTCCTTTCCTGGGCATATCTTGCTCTGGGGTTCTCCACCTCTAGGAATGCAGGAGGCATCTTGCACACAGCCTAGGCATTCCTTCTCCCGCTGCCCCCACTCTCCTCTCTCAAAGCATATGCATCAAAGTCCTCTCCCCCTTTCTGCTCTGGTTCTCAGCTCTGCCCTCTGTGGTTCTTCTTCCTCTTCATGTCTGCACATCTCTGTGGGCACTCCGGGTGCCTGCCTTTTCTGCTTCAATACCAAAAATATTCCAGGTGGCTCACAGGAAATATACTTAAACTCGACTCATAAGCAGTTGAGGCACATTATAAAGGAAAAATAAAACAGCACAAAGTGCTGGGGGACACACACATTGAAGCACCAAGGCCCGTGGAAATGCAGGAAGTGACTGCTGGCAGGCAGTCGGGTTAGAGGACCCCATCATGTTCTGGGCATTGCTGTGCCAGTGACCGTGGCCAGAAGACATGAGATGCAGCCTGAGCTGGGGTCTCTACTACAAGTGCATTATCTCCACTCACCCTCTTGATAATATCCCCAGAGGCAGAGACTCTCATTAACCTCATAGTAAGACTGAGCACATCTAGCTCAGAGTGGTTCAGTGTCTTGCCCAAGGTCACACAGTCACAAAAGCCAGAGTAGGGATTTGAGTGGAATTTCCCACTGACCTCTGGACAAAGTCATCTGTAAGCTGTACCAAGGAATAACAGCCGAGGCCCCAGGATGTATTGACTTCTGGGATGAAAGGGATCCAAGGAGGAAGGAGAACTCATTCATAGGGACCATGTGGAGGGCAAGATGCTGAGATGGGGAGAGGAAGGATGGTTCTGCCAAGGAACCATGGGAATTATTGGGAAACAGGAAGGGCAGGGGAGGAGAGCTCAGAAGTCAGAGGCTAGGCCTCAGGGCTCATAGGGGGGGCAGGAGCAGACAGACCCCGGCCCAGGGCACTGGAGGTGAGAGCACCACAGTGGATCCCTCCCCTCTGAGGGCTCTCTGAGAGGAAAACAGCCTTGTCTGGGGCACACCTGGCTGCCCTACTGCCTGGCTTGGATTTCAGGAGCACCAGATAACATGCTGGGGCGCTCCCCAAGGACCGGCCAAGAACCTGGCTCTCTGCCCATATCCAGGCCCCCTAACTGGCCACCAACCAAAAAACTACTTTCCTTTCTAAAAACAAGGCAGGGAACAGTACACCTGTGTGGTATCAGGGTCGGGAGGAATGGCTGCTGAGCTAACCAGACTGGGATGGTGAGAAGCCAGGGTGGAGTGTGTGGGGTGTGTAGTGAAGAACCTTTGGGGAAGAAAGGGGAGAAGGTGTCTGCTCTCTGGGGGAGCTGCAAGGCAGAGCTTTCAAGGTAGAAACTTGATCACTTCCTGGCTGAACCAGCCCAGAGCAACAGTCTTGGGAAATCACTTAATGAGGTGGATTGACAAATGGCAGCTGAAGTTCTGAACTTGGGCAAGAGTTGCAGGTAGAAGACAGTTACACTTGACAAGAGGGGCAGGCTGCAGACCCTGGGGTTGAGGCGAGGGCCCTTACTCCAGCACTCTTTCACATTGGCCATGGAAAGTCTGAAGACAGGAAGATCTGAAGGCCCAGGTTATTTGCATTTGTTTGTGTGTGTGTGGACATGTGTGAGCTTGCATGATACATGTATGATGTCTGGGGTGTTGGTCCTGGGGCACCTTCCACCTTTTGTTAGAAACGTGGTCTCCCATTGGTCTGGAGGTTCTCCATGTAGGTCAGGCTAACTGGCCCACAAAGGATCCAGGGACTCTCCTCCCGCTCCTGCCTTACCATCCCTGGGATTGCAGGCACGTGCCACCACGTCTAACTTTGTATGTAGGTTCTGGGAATATAAACTCAGACCCTGACGCTTGTAAGGTAGACATGTTACCAACTGAAGCCCTTTCCTCAGTGCCACCCAGGTTAGTCAGCCTGAGAAAGCTGTCTTCCTCCCCTGTCTCAACGAGTACACCAGCCAAACTCATTGCTCACCTCCCAACCTGGGGTAAATTTCTCACATTAGGTTTCTCCATGCAAAAATGAAGGCAATAATAGACCAATAATTATTTTAAAAATTTACATTAATTGATTTAATATATCATCTATTACTTGTTGGTTTATTTATTTATTTATTTATTGTGTATGTGTGTGTATGTGCCATGGAGCATATAGGAACCAAGTTGACAACTTGTGAGAGTTGGTTCTTTCCTTCTACCATGTGGGTCCTGGGGATCAAATTCAGGATGTCAGGCTTGGTGACCATCTTGTTGGTCTTGTGTAGATAATTAAGTGATCCTGGCTTGCAGCAAAAACTCAGCCAATGGCTGGGCACCACTATTCCCATTGCTGCGATTTGGGGAGCAAACGATGCTGTTTTTCCAGATGCCAGTCTTCTCTAGACCTTGTTCCACGGTTACCGTCCAGCTATCAGACAGTGTCAGCTTATACAGGAAGGCAAGCCTGGAACTTGTCAGAAGACTTCAATTCTACATCCAGCTCTTTCTCTGTGTGACTCTTGGCCAGTTTCTTTCCCTCTTTGGACTCCAGTTTCCTCCTGTGAACATGACAGAGTCTGACCAAAGAACCTTCCCAGTCTGATGGGTCTATGATGTTCCTTGGCCACATGGCTGGCTGAGCCCTAGAAAGGTGATTGAAAAGTCTTTCCTTAGCATAGGTAGAAATGTGATCACTTCCTGCCCCTGATTCCCCACCATCAGTTACTATTCTTATGCTTTATCAGAGCTGGGTGGAGATGGCTCATTCCCACATCCTGAACAGGCTTATATCAGCAGGCACATAACACACACACACACACACACACACACACACACACACACAGAGCTACTGCCATGAGATGTCTTTGAGAAATCCTAGCTCCCTCCCCCTCCCCCCACTGTCCAGGGCTGTCCATGGTGTGGCTGGTCTCAGAACACTTGTTTCTTTGAGTGACATTGCCACATTTAGCAAATAAGAATGTAGGATGCCCCTCTAAATTAGAAATAGCTGAACGGTAGTTTCTGAATAAAAGCTGTCATGTGAACAACCCATCTAGCATGGAGGACACCTGTAGCTAACAAGATGTCTGTATGTCCAGGATGTCTGGCAGAGCCTCCCCTGGAATGAGACAGATTGGAACTCGGAAAGGCCCCTGGTTTGGAAGAGAAGGAGTTAACCTAGGATTACTCCGTGGCTAGGGATAGGGGAGGAAGGGAAGTGCAAAGAGAGAGGTCCACGGTGGGGGTCAGGACTGCGCAAGGGTAGAACCCGACTGCATGTTCTTCCTCCCTCACAGTGCCAAGCAGCCTGCACAGTACTCCACTCGCCTGTGATCTCGAGGCAGCTGCCTGCTGTACCTCCCAGTCCCAAGCTGGGGCAGAACCCTTTCTCATCCTCTGCTCATCGTCCCTGCTGTGGGCAGTGATCCTTGTGCTTTAAGGATGAGCAAATCAAGGCCCAGGGAAATCTGCTTTAGGGTACTGTGAAGAAGTAGAAAAAAGCCACCAGCCCTAGCTGAGCCAGCGTTGGGCAGGCCTCTTCGGACACAGCTACAGTTTCAGGGTTCTATGGGGTGGAGGGAATGGCCAGAGCTACGTGATGAGGCTGAGTCATAGAGGAGAGTTACAGTAGAAAAATACAGGGGCTAGAGAGATGGCTTAGCACTGGCTGCTCTTGCAGAGGACCCGGGTTTGATTCCCAGCACCTAGCAGCTAACAACCAACCATAACTCTAGTTCCAGGGGAATTTGATGCCCTCTTCTGACTTCCATGGGCATTGTGTGACACAGGTGCACTTACATACATGCAAGCAACACATTCATACATATAAAATAAAAAATAATTAAAATAAAAATTATTTTGCCCGCTGTGTACCTATCACATAGGGGCCAGGAAGGGGGCCATCATGACTGTTCATGCTTGTCAGAAGATGATGCTTTCTGTTCATTGCAGGCACGTTCACTGGGCTGGTCTGATGACCCATGCACTGTGCTTGGTGACAGTGGGCTACACAACAACGATTGCATATTCCTTGTCTTCAAGGAGTGCTAGACAGGCTGGATGAGAATCTAAGGAAGCCACATGACATATTGAGTGGACACTCAGGTTGATGATGGTATGTGGCTTATAGTATTATAAGTAGGTTACGAAGAGAGTGTAGAGGGGGCCAGGAAAATTTCTGGAAGAACTGAGCTTCAGGCTCTGGTTACAGCCTGTTCCTAGCCCAGCACATCCTGTACATGGAGCTTTCATGCATGTTGCACACAGGTGCTCACAGGAAGTGGTTTGCAGCTGTACCCATGGCTGGTGGAAAAAGCGAGTGTCCAGGGCCCACCTGGTATGAACCTGGCTCTTCACCAGCACTCCTAACAAGAGGGACAACACTGCACACCTTCTCCCTAAGGGGAAACATTCTCCAGTTAGGACGCTGGCGAGCCTCTGAGCGCTCCATACACTTCACCGGACTCCTGAGCTCCATCTGGTTAATCCCATACCAGGAAAGTGCTGTGGGGAGATGGAGGCTTCAAGGGACAAGCCCCAGGAAAGAATGGTGAAGGGGCGGGCTCACTAGAACTCAGGCTCTGTGTCATGGGTGGTCACCTGTTTTATGGCCTCCACGGTCCCAGAGAACAGGTGACACAGGTATGTTCCAGGTACTGGGTACTTTGAGGCCTTGGCTGGAAAGTGTGCACGGTGGTGGCTTTTGTCTCACTGCACAGGAATGGAGAGACCCTTGTCTTGTCCCGAGGATTCCATCTGGTTTTGATTTGCACGTGCAACAGTGATGGATGTTACTGTCCACACTGGCGAAGGACAAGGCAGCCCTCCCTCTTCCCACCCAGCCCGGGGTGTTTCATCGCCCTGTGTCCGTGCTGTCTGACTGATGCAATCTGACATTATGAGCTCATTAGCTCAGAAGTCACTTACAGCAAGCAGCACACATGTGGGGTGGGGTGGAGGAAAGGAGCTTTGCTTCGGCATCAGGGTGCAATACGGCTTCCAGGGAGACACTGTCTAGCCGGGCTCACCCCACTAGAAGCTGTTCCCCTGCTAGGCTCGGGCTCCACCCAGCTGGGCTCTGAGGAGGAGGGCTTCCTAGGTTCTGAAGGCCTGCCCAGGACCACCTTGTGTTCCATCTCCCAGGTTAAGACATCTAAACGTGTGTTTAGTTGTCATACAAAATAATGGATTTTGTTGTCATTGTACGTGTATCCCATTGTGCTCGGTTCACATGCCCCCCTCCTCTATCCCCTCCACTCCTGCTGGTCCCTTTCCTCCCCCCAGATAGACCCCTTCTATTTTCCTGTCACATGTGCATGCACACACACACACACACACACACACACACACAGACCTAGATTCCACACACCAGAGAAAATGTACATATTCCTTTGTTCTGGTCTGGCTTATTTTGTTTAGCTCGATGATCTCCAGTTTCACACAGAATCTCGATTTGTGTGTGTGTGTGTGTGTGTGTGTGTGTGTGTGTGTGCGTGTGTGTGTGTGCTCTTATGCGTACGAGAACATACACCTAGGCATGTACCTGTGGTGGCTAGAGGCTGAGGTCAGGATTTCTTCCTCCATTGCCATATATCTTATGTTTTTGAGATAGCATCTGGGTCTGAACCTGGAGCTCGGTATTTTCTAGGGGAGCTGGCAGCGAGCGAGCTCTAGAGATCCGCCCGCCTTTCTTTTCCACTGTGCTGGTGTTACAGTTGTGTGTAGTCACACCTGGCTTTTAACATGGGTTCAAGATGAGAACCTCATGTTTGCATGGCAAGTACTTTACTCCTTGAGCCACTCTGGGTGCTTTTGACGGGCGGGAGTTTGTTACTCCATGGTACAGGTGAGGAAACTGAGGCTTGTAGGAGGGTAAGGGACTTTCCAAGAAGTCAAGTGACCCAGGGCCTCAGGCCAGACCTCCTGGCTCTGAGGCCAACTCTGTAGCTACAGGCTGACAGGAATGTGGACACAGCTAAACAGATCATCAGTCTCTTACTGCTCTTTACTTGTCCTGGAGACCAGCAAAGCTGGTGTGTTCTGAGACACAAACAGCCTCACTAGTTCCTGGTACTTTGGGTCTCGGCTTCAGGGTATGCGTCAGGCTCCAAGGAAAAGGGTGGGGAAACTGGGCAGGGGCCTGGGACCTGGGTCCTTCCCAGGCTAGCATCTCAGGACACAGGAACAGATTTCCTCTGAGCACTCCTGGACAAACAGCTCACTCCACCTGGCCTCTCCATTGGCCTCCTGGTGATTAGGTCTTAATGAGCTGGCTGCAGAGAGCTGGGGGCCGGGGTCAGCCTAGCAGGCCTGAGGAATGCATCTCTGCTGTGACTGGGCCTCTGAGTTTTGTGTTTCTGGCCAGCTCGATCCTTGTGTATCTATTTGGAAGCAGCAAGTCCCCCTAGAGCATTTTATCAGGTTATTTCAAATTAGGAGTTTAACAGTGCACAGCGCAGACAGAGAAGCCTTGGAGGAGAGCAAGTAAATGAAGTTGGCAAGTAAGAGAGTACAGGGGAACAGGGAGGAAATCCCAGGCCGCGTGCTGGAACAGGGCTTGACAGTGTTGGTGACAGCAGGCTGCATCTTCCAGGACAGGAATCCCCCCATGGTTTACAAAACACTTCCCCCACATCACTCTACTTGAACCACACAATAACCCTGAGAGATGCAGAGTTTTCTTGCCTCATTTTCTTGCAGATGATGAGAAAGGCTCAGGGAGGTGCTGAGACTCACGCATGGGCAGACAGCATAGAGCAGGCTGGGGTCAGGATTCTAATTCCAAACAGTTGCTTTTTTCCTAACACCACAGTGTCCCCCACAAGGCCTTTGTCACATCTGTGGGGTGTTGTGGTGGCTGCTCACTTAGCTCTGCCCCTATCCGGGTACCCACCCACTAACTTCTCTGGCTCTGCTTCCTATGGCATCTGTAACTTGGTTTCAGCCTGTGGTGTTCTGGGATAGTTAACAGTCCCTGTTCATGGAGATAGCTCAGTAGTGAAGTGTCTGCCACATAAGCATGAGGATTGCGTTCTACTTGCAGCATTCTACATCTTTTAAGAAAAGAGTGCTGGTGCATGCTTGTGACCCCAGTCCTAGAGAGGCAGCGATAGGAGGGTCCCTGGGACTTGCTGGGCAGCCAGTCTAGCCACAGTGGTGAGTCCCAGGTCCATAGAGACACTCTATATCATAAAAAAGAGGTGCAAGGTGGGCAGCAAGATGGCCAGTAGGTAGAAGTGTTTGCGGCCAAGCCAGATGACTGGAGTCTGATTCCGAACCCACGCGGTGGAAGGAGAGAAGCGACTTCCACTGTCTGTCCTCTGATCTCCACATGGGCATTTTCGCACACACAATACAGACACATGCACACACACACATGCACACATACATGAGTAAACAGACCATAGGCCAGGCATAGTGGCTCACACCTTTAATGCCTGTGCTCAAGAAACAGAGGCAGGCAGATCTCTGAGTTTGAGACCAGCTCGCTCTACATAGCGAATTCCAGAACAGCCAGGGCTACGTAGTGAAACTCTGTCAAAGGAATAAAAAATAAATATATAAAGATAAATAATAAATATAAAATAAGGTAAGGGGTTGGGAGTATGGTTCAGTGGGTCAAGCCTTTGCCATGCAAACCTGAGGACCTGAGTTTGTATCTCTAGAACCCACAAAAAGCTAGATGCAGTAGCTAGAGGCTGTAATCCTAGGGGTCCTACTATGAGAGGTAGAGACGGGGAGTTCTGGAAGCTCATGGGCCAGCTAGCCTGGTGTACACAGCAGTGAACCCACGACCCTACTTGGAAGACAAGGATCAGTACCTGAGGTTGCTCTCTGACTTCCTCACGTGACCCATGGCACTCAAATGCCTACTTCCACACACATGATCAGGCATATACATATATACACACCACACACATACATAGACACATGCACACACAGAGACTCACATAACCATTTAAAAGAGAAGAAAAAAACGGTGAACAGCTTCTGAGGAGCATCTGAGATTGACCTCGGACCTCACTCATCTACCCCCCCAATACTCCAGAGACAGAGAGAGAGAGAGAAACAGGGAGAGACAGACAGAGACAGACAGAGAGAGAGACAGAGAGAGGGAGAGAGAGATAGAGAGAGAGAATGAATCTGCTCTCCCGCTGCTGGCAGGATAAACCTGGAGGTGTGGCTGACAGTTCCTAAAACCCCCAGGGAGAGCTGGAATGGCACCTAAAATTGTCCTCTTTTAGTTTCTGTCCCTTTCCTGTCCTGTTTCTATAATGCTTTTCCCTGGTGTCTCCTGGGAGCCTGTCTCTGAGAAGTCACCAGTAAGCAAATCCCCAGTCTGAGTCTGCTTCCGACACCTCCACTAGACAGGGAAGGACCTCAGAGTCAAGATGACAGGACATAGCTCAGACACAGAACTTGGAGAAACTGAGTTGGAACTGACATGGAAGCCTTTTCTTTGAAAAGGTATCATGGTATCAGAGGATACTACGCAAGTTGCAGAGGGAGAAAACTAATGAATGATCCTACCCATCTGTAAAGTCTACAAACCACAACAGTGGGACCCAGCAAACTATCTCTGTAGGTGCAATAGCTGAACTTTTATCATGGGGGCTAGTCAACAGATGTCTAATTGGACTTAAGGCCTGGTCAATGGGAGGGAAATCATGTGTGGTACTGTAAACATAGCCAAATATATGTGCCTGGAGATGATATAGACCCTAGAGACAAACCTACTTCTGTAACTTCCCAAAACCAAATTCTGTATTTGAAATAAGTATCCTCATATTCACAGGTAAATGTGCCTCTTACCACTCATCAAAGAAGTCGCTTTTTGCCACAGACGGAAACTATTACAAAGTTCCACAACTGGTTAAACACAAAAGAATAAGTGACTGTGAGGGGCCCAGCCCCAAGTGACACATCTACAATGCAGCCTCTACACCCACGGCTCAGGGGACATTTCAGAAAAGGGCATGGAAAGAATGTAAGAGTCAGAGGGACCAGACATTGCTGCTAGTTAATGCATTCTAGCCATGACAGGGAAGCCACACCCATGAAATCTCCACAGTGTGGTGGTCTGACAAGATCTGCATAATGACCAAACTCGTTGACATGCCAAGGTGGATGGGGTAATGTCAGAGTCCCACCTCAAGATGAAGAGCTACAGGCAACCAGTGCCTGCCAAGGGAGGGAGAATCAGTTTTCTCCAGGGACGAGCTCCCTGAGAGGTTATCTAACCTAAAATGGGCAGCCCTAAACACAGGTACACGTGAGCACCACTAAATGGAATAGGTGCATTACATATAAATAATATGCTTATAAATGTATATACCAGTAATAATCAAAACAGAGGACAAGAAATTGAGAGGGAGTGGAGGGACATGGGAGGAGTTGGTGGAGGACGAGGAGGGATGGAAATAATACAAAGACAGTTCTCCTGTATGAAATTCTCAAAAATAAAACACGAATAATTTTTTAAAAGGTGACAAGAGATGAAGGTATGCGGGGAGGGGATGCCTCTTACCGAATCCAACACTGGGCTAAGAGTGTGACCGAAGCTATGACTGCACAGGGCAGGGGAAGAGGTCTCCAGAGACCTTGCTAGTTCATCTAAACAAATGATGGTGGTGTCACGCACGCAAGACCCATACCAGGGCTGGCAGTGGGACCTGGCTTTGGGCAAGGCTGCAACCATTTTGGTGGCACCCCGATCAGAGAAAAGAGCTTAACAGTGCGACATCCGTTAGAGTATACTATTTTATTTATATTTACATTTTCTGGGTCAAACCACTTTATCTAAATTACTGGTAGGCAGTAAATTAGGTAAAGTACGGTCATCTGAAAAACCCTGTTTGACTGGTTTAAAGCAGTAGTTACTGTTTTTACTTACAAGAGCTTGGCTTGTAAGATTTGGAATCTTTCTAGTAGCTGAGTAGGGTCTGTACTGTGTGGAATATCTCACTAAGTTAATGGTTTTTCCCAACAAGTTTCATAACGATAGGGGGTGTCACTGTTGAGGATCATTGGTAACAGAGGGGGCGCACATTCAGGAGGCACTGTGCTTCTCTCTACACCCCGTTCTATTTGGGGGTCCACAGCAGCCTGAAGACAACTCAGAGACAGCCTGGGGCAGTGCACAGTGGCCCTGTTGAAGACCTGTAGTGACTAATGCCATCCCATCCCAGGAACAGCCTCCAAGAGGGTGAAGGAAGCAAAACTGGCAGAGGGAGGCCTGGGATGATGACGCCCAGAAAAGTCCGAATGCAGGACAGGAAGATGGATGGGTCTTTGCAGTCCCATGTGGCCCATGCCCAGGACACTGCGCAGGGAAGTGTGTGACTTTGGACCAGGCAATTTCTCCAGGACAGGGCCAGCTCTGGGAAAGCCTTGGGGGAGGTACTGGGCTGAGCAGCACAGGAATTATAGATACAGACACTGACCAACTGCTGCTTGACCTGTCCCTTGGCATGCTCTGATCCCTGCTTTCCCCAACTGTCGGACACAGAAGTTGCAGACAGGAACTTTTAATTGTGTTCCCAGCAGCAGTGATTTCCTGAGGACTCCCTGAATGTGGGGCTCTTTGGACACCAGGGAGGGGGAGCTTTGTTGTGTTCTTTCAACTTTTGCTTGTGGTGGCCACCATATTCTAACAGCAGCATCCTGTCCCCACCTTACTTGTTGATGCAGGTTGCTTGGCCCCGATCGTGCCAATTTCTGGGGTGTAAATACTTCCATCACTGCTGGTTCCAGGTTATCAGCACAATGCATGTGATTGGCCAGAGGGAACTGGTTCTGTGGACTGCAAATAACTGCACCTAGCTTCTGCCTCGAATGACACTCGGATCCTGAGGGTGTTGGATTTATCCAGGAAGAGAGATGATTCTTTGGATCCATTTGGCCTTGGCTCAGTAGGTGACATCTCATAACCTCACTCTGACCATCTAGGGACTTGGGCTTCATTGTAAAAGCCAACACTCCTACAGAGTGGAGATCTCTCACCTCCTTCTCTGGGCCATTGTGCTGTCTGCTCTGCTCTTTCCCCTGGGTCTGGGGTCTGCACAGAGTCTTCTCCTTCTTGGTTCCACAAAAACCCTCATGTGTGGGAGCACATGCTTATAGCCACTTTCTCCCGTGATCCTCTTGACAGTCCCCGAGGTCAGAGTTCACCTGAGCAGCAGCAATGGTTGCTCTCCTATACGTATAATCCAAGCCTGGTGAAATTTAAAGACTGCTTCGAGATTACACCGATTGGTCCATGATGGCAGAGCAGGCTTGAACTCTGCCTTCAGGCTCCGTCTAGTGCGTGTTCTTCCATTTTTCACAGATGGAGTATCATGAATATTCTAGAATACATAACCAAGTAAAAGGGTGTGAAAGACTGCATGTCTGTACTTATCATTTTAATTTTGAAATATTAACTTTAAAAATTCTGTCAACTAATGATTTAATGTCATTTTCTTTTGTCATCACTCCCACACTAGTGTTTGCTGGCAGTTGCTTGGAAAATGGCAAAATGACACCATTCAGAGGTCGCTCAGCCCCTTCCTGACCCGCATGTCCACCATTTCGCCAGGTCGCTGTGGACAGGAAGGCAGAGGAAATACCTCAGACCGAGGTGTCTGAGATCAACAGCTTCAGTCAAGACAACAGAAATATTTATGACAGGAAATCCTTGGCAAAGATGGCCTAATTGTTCTGGAGACAGCAATAAAGGCAATTTTGCCTGGAGCGTCCAACTTCTGAGACTTAATGGGGTGCCTTTACATTCCAGCCTGGGGAGGGATCTGCTCTTCACTCTTCTGATTGGGAAGGTAGGAACAAGGGATACCTGTCTCTGTCAGCTAAGGCAGGAGGGAGATTTACAACCCTGACTTGTCTTTCTGTATGTTAGCTTCTCTGCTCTGGGATGGAGCAGCTGTTACGTTTGATCAATTTTCAAGAAAGAGAAACCTGCCAGACCCACCCAATCGCCACACCACCCTCCCGCCGGTACTCTGGATGAAGTTACTTTCCAGTCCTAAGTTAACAGTATAAGTAGACTGGATATTTCTAGGACTTTGCTGTTAAAAATACTGATTCTGAGGTTCTCCCTGCCCCTTCTCCCAACACAATTCAATAAATCTGTGAGGGGCATGTCCTATTGTGATTAGGTAAGCTTCAGAAGTAGCAGGTGTGGGTCGGAGCATCCCCCACCACGGTGCATATTGGCATCAGCTGCAGGTTTTTATTTATTTACTTCTGTGGAAACTGGGGGTGGAATCCAAGGCATTGCACACGCTCTGCAAGAGCTCTATCAACCGGGCCACACCCCTATCACCGGGCCACATCCCTAGGCTTCCTTTGGAAGTTAAAATGATACCCACTAGGAAGTTGTGGAAGAAATGCAGTGAGAGGCTCGTGCCAGAAGATTTGGAGCCCTGCTTGGACTGTGGTATGTTTCCCATGTCATGACCTCTTCTGTTTCCACTTTGCCCCAGAGTAGTCTTCCCTTCTTATCTCGAGCCAAGGGGGAAAGGTTCAAGGAAGGACAGGAAGTTTGACCTATGCTCCTTTGCTTCAGGGTGTGGGTACATGAACCTTCCCAAGAGCCAAGGGGACCTGAAGGACATAATGACTCTGACTGGTGGGACAACATGGCCTCACCAGGGAATGTTTGAATCCGGGAGCCTCTGGAAGCCCAGGAGACGAGATGGGGTCTCTGAAGTAACAGAAGGAGTGATTTCCAGCACGGGGAGGGGGTAAAGAAACCTGGATAAAGTACCTCAGTCTAGGGAAAGACTGAATATTGGACATACAAAGCAGCCAGGTCCAGCTTTCTATTTATGTCTGAATTCTCTTCAGAGGATGGAGGAGTAGATGCTTATCCTACAAGACTCATGGAAGGAGGGAGCGGGCAGAGCGCATACCTGGGGGAATGTACAGGCTTTGGAAAAGGAGAGGAGGTTGCCCTGTGGCCCTTGCTATCCCCTCACTGAGGCTGACCCAATCTGGGGAGAGTCCTGGTGTGTGTGTGTGTGAGGGGTAGAACTTACTTATGAAGACTCAGGGTCTGACACTTTCACACTGTGCTTGAGGCTGAAAGTGACTAAAAGGCTGTTTTGCTGTTTAGAGCAATCAGAAAAGCTCTGTTAACTACCTGTGATTTTTATCCCTAGAACAGAGAAAGCACAACCCACAGAGTTGGTTTGAAGGGACAGTTGGGATTAGGATGAGGGATGCTGGAGAAAGATGTTAACAGAATGCTCTGTAGCTGCGTGGATACTAATACGTGGAAATACTTTTCTATGGCTATGCATGTATGACACAGACTTCTATTAATGCAGTAGATAAGGACTTAGCCATATGGGTCATAGATGTGTCCATATGAGGGACTACACTTCTTGAGAGTTCATTACTACATATGCTCTGGGCCAGGCATTAAAAACGTTTTTTGCAATTTTCATAAAATATATTTTAATTGTCTTTGGATCCTCTGCCTTCTCTACAGCTCTCCTTATTGCTCCTCACCCAATTTATTGTTCTCTCCCTCATCCCTCTCTCTATAAATGAGATAAGACCTATATATCTAATTTGTGTCCCTAAATTTTCTTTATTGTGAGTCTATCTGTTGGAACCTGGCTAACCTACCAAGAGTCACAACCTTGAAAGAAACTGACTCTTCCCCCTCCCAGCACAGCCATTGATTACCAATAATAGTTCCTCAGATAGGATTGGGGTTTCTTACCCACTCATCTATGTCAATACTGGGAATTTTGTTTGATTTGAGCATTCATGAGACTTGTGCATGCTGTCATCATTGCTGTGAATTTATTCAAGTAACTTACCAGCTGTCTAGAAAACTCTGTTTCCTTGTAGTCATCCACCACCTCTGGCTCTTACAGCCTTTCCACCCCCTCTTCCACAATGATCCCTGAGCTTTAGGAGGCAGAAGTTTGATGTAGGTGTTTTACTGAAGGATAAGGGTTCTTCAACCTGCTGTTTCCTGCACATCAGTCTGTTTCTGTGTTAATCACCACCTGCTGCATAAGGAAGCTTCTCTGATGGGAGTTGAAAGATGTATAAATCTATGGGTATAAAAATAAGTCATTAGGAGTCAGTTTAATATTATATAGATTTAGCAGAAAACTAGTATTAGGCTGTCTCCTATGGCCTTTGACATGTCTGTTTTCAGGTTCCTAGGCTTGATATCACTGTCAGGTATGGGGTCCATTGCATGAAGCGGACCTTAAATCCAATTAGAGAGTGGCTGGTTAGTGTCATAATTTTGTGCCATGATTGCCCTGGTGGACATATCTTGCCAGGTCAGTTGTTGTAGCTCGCAGACATCACATCTAGGTGAGGTCAATGATGAATTTTCTCTTCTGGTAGCGTGCATAGCATCTTCTGAAACTATGAATGCTAGCCAGTAGAGACAAGGCTTTGAAGTCAGTACCAGCTTGATTTCTCTTTGTTTGTTCTACAGATCATGTATGTAATTTCTTTGTCATAGGGCATTCTGGTGGGTAACCAGGAGCAGGGCAATGTGGACCAGACATTTTTACATACTTGAGTTTAATCCTCAAATAAGACAGATATCATCCCCACTTTATACATGTTCCTAGGTCTCTTAATGTCTGCAGATGGCCTACAGATTGGTTGATTCCTCTGACTGTATATGGAGGCCTTTTCTTCTGGACATAGGTTGATGTGACATGGTATTGTGACCGATATGCCACTGGCTCCCTGCTTCTGAGCTTGGTCAATTATTGGGTGGTGAATATAAAGTCACATGATTAAGGCATGTGACAAAGGTGACTGAGCTTTCAAGCAACAGGGGACCCCAACAGTGATCATCAGGGGAGATGAGGAAAAGGCTGTAGTTTGGTTATCTGGTAGAATAATTGAAGTTTTGGAATATGTAGCACTTCTCTCAGCCTCTCTTCCTGTCCTTCCTGAATTCTGTTGTGTGGTCAAAAGAACTCCTTTATCCTTGCCCTGGTCACCTTTAGGGACCACACACGCCTGACCATTTATCCTGTGTCACTCAACACTGTGTTAGACACCTAAATTCATACCTCTGAAGCAGCTCTGATCCTTTGCACTGTGTAGAGTGGGGAGATGGGGAGAGCCGATTGCCCAGCATGCACTGGTACGCCTCGTGCTTGATGAGGTGCTCTGACTTCTTCGAACAGAAGTATTAGTTACTTCTGTCATCATTAGGAAAGAATATTTGACAGAAACAACTTTAGAAAGGGCAGAATGTTGGTGTTTGCTTACTGTTTCAGAGGGTCTAGTCCATCATGGCAGGGAAGGAGTGACTGACAGAGCAGTTCAATTCATGGTGGCCAAGAAGCAGAGAAAAGGAAGGGGCTGGAGAGATGGCCCCGAGGTTGAGAGCACTGGCTGCTCTTGCATAGGACCTGGGTTCGATTCCCAGCACCAACATGGCAGCTAACAACTAGCCATAACTCCAACTTCAGGGGATCTGACACCCTCTTCTGGCCTCTGTGGGCATTGCACAACCTGGATGCACTTACATACATGCAGGCAATCCACCCATACATGTAAAATAAAAATAATAAAATATTTTTTTAAAAAAGCAGAGAAAAGGAAATACAGAAAATGGTCAGGGCGAGATACAGTCTCCAAAGACACGCCCCTAGGGATACGCTTCTGCCAGTAAGCCTACCTCTTACTTTCTATGATCTCCTGATAAGGCCTTCATGTAATAAAACCCATCAGAGGATTCATTCATTCATTAGGTCAGAGCCCTCATGGTCTAAATATCTGGAAACCCCATCAGACAGACCTCCAGAGGTGTGCTTTACTAATATTCTAGATATTTCTCAATCCAGTCAAGTCGACAGGATTAACCACCGCAGGACAGAGGAGATGGCTTAGTGGGTAAAACACTTGCCACAAAAGCATGAGGATCTGAGTCTGGATCTCCAGAACCCACAAAACTGGGTGTGGTGGCATGTGTCTGTAATTCCAGTGCTTCCATGGTGAGTCGGGAGGCAGAGATAGGAGAATTCTCAAAACTTCATGAACCATCTGATCTTAGGGTACACAGACGAGAACATCAAAAGGGTTCCTGTCTCAAGGGGGAAGATCAGGAGACATTGTCCTCTGACCTCCATACAAGCAATATGGCATGTGGTATGCCCACATTCACACACACAAATGCACACATACACACATACACACAAGAATAGTAATCAGAGTGCCCTGTATTTTCAGATGGCAAATTACATTTCCAACCCTGGTGGAGCATATTTGTTAAAGTCCTGTGTACTGAAGTACACAGTGAATGTACCGTGCAAATGTAGCCTAAAATATGTTGCATGTGAAATTACTAAACATTAACAGACTGGAGCAGCTGGGTGTAGAACATTTGGGGTAGGTGACTGTTGACTGTGTCACACAGGAAGAAACACAGTCTCTAGGATCATGGTGAAATCCATATGGTGAAAAAAATGATCCACCATGAATCAGGATCTCATTCAGGAAATCGCTCCTCTCCGATAGAGGAAAATGATAAAATACTCCCCCAGACTCTGCAGCAGAGATGAACTCCAGAAACAAATGCCCAGAGCCAGGCATATGGCCATGAAACCTTTGAAACCTTCCCTTGGGTAATAAGTAATTAGCAGCACAAGCTTTACTGAAAGGATCTGAAAGGATCGGAGGATGCATGCCTTCCTCAGCAAAGCGACTGGTAGAGAACTGGCACTTATAGTGGGCTCTGAACAAGAGGGAAGCAATTACAAGTAATGTTCTGCAAATCTCATGGGTCCTCTGTACCAGGTGACCAACCATCTGCGTGGTTAAGAGCTGACCAGCAAAGCAGGAACCTTGCCAGGGACATTGAACAGAAGCAATATCATACAGGTACTTTGTTACTTGGGTGATGCAGAGGAGCCCACCAGGCAAACAGGGTCACTTCATTGAAATATCTTGAGGTCAAGCCAGGCCAGGAAGCAGCTTCCACTAAGCAAGGCTAGAAAAATGAAGGCAAGGTAGGGTGTGTTCTGGAACTGGGCAGGTCTGCTTCATGGAAACCGAGCCTGAGGCCATCGCAGCAGGAGAAGGCTTCTCTCTTTCCTTGCCCTCCCATTTCTCACTAACACCCCCTCTTGCCTGATGTTGTAATCTGTGAATCTTGGAGGGTGGTCCCTGCTGTGGTACAGAGCAAGACAGGGTATAGAAAGGATCTGAGAACAGAGAGGCCCAGTGTTAGCATAGCCTCCTAGCACAGAACAGCAAAAGGCATGGGTCACAGGACTGGCACAACATCTGCAAGGCATGAGAAGTTGGATAGTTTTTCATCAATAGTCATTTGAGTGGTTTATGGATCACTTACCAGGTGCTGAGTGGTCTTTGATTTCGTGGACTTTTATGACAATCCTGTGAGGGAAGCGGTCTGTTCCCATTTTGTGCATGAAGTGCAGATGTTAAATAACTTGTCTAATTAAGGTCTCAGGCATTTGGTGGGGGAACTGGAGCTAAAGGCCAGGTCTGTGCTAATTTGCTTTTCTTAAAAAACCCCATGTATGTATGTATACATGCATGTATGCATTATGTGTGTATGTATTGTATATGTACACATGTATGTATTATGTATGTATGCATGTGTGTATTGTGTGTGTGTGCATGCAAGCATGCCACAGCACTCATGGGGAGGTCAGAGAACAACTTGTGGGAATCAGTTCTCCTTTTCTACCATGTGGGTACTGGGCAGGGTTAGAACGCAGGTCATCAGATTTGGTGGCAAGCTCCTTCACCCTCTGAATCTTCTCACTGGCCCTGGGAGCTTTGCTTCATGAAACTCAGAGGAGACTCTCCTTGTGCTGAAGGGAAGGAGAGACAGGTCACATCAGAACCTCCTGCAAATCAATCAGAGCTGGGTGCAATTATATTCAGAGTAGCTGAATTATAAAATACGTAGAAGTTTTGCTTCATGAACTGGTACAGAAAATTCTTTTGTTGTCATTACTACGTCTCAGATTAGTGATCATATTATGTATTGCTTTGGCCATGTAACCTAAAGTAGGCAGATCTCTCTTGGCAATCTGAGTTCTGGTCCTCAAAATAGGTACTTGTTGGGAGGAGGGGGAGAGAACTTCAGCTTAAACAGGACTTATTTCTTGGTCTTGTTTCTTTGAGTTCAGAATTACAATGGCATTGCAGTAGAATCTTGTTATCTAATATTATTATTATTAATTTTTTTTGAGAGGAGCTCTCCCTGTAGCTCCAGATAGCCTAGAACTCACTATGTAGACTGTCCCAGACTGGCCTTGACCTTGTAGAGATCCACCTGCCTTTGCTTCCTGAGTGTTGGCATGCACCACCACACTGGCTCTCATTATCTTTATTTTATTTTACTGAATCATTGTGTATTTCATACAGGACATCTCAATCAGTCTTAATCATCTTTATAACCCCTTCCCAACCAGCAAGCACCTCCCATTGCCTCCAACTGGAATCCATACATTCTTTCATCTGTGTTAAGGTGTATTGTGTCAAGTTAGTGTCCCTAAATGTTCCTCAGTGCAGGCTCATCCGTTGAGGTCTAGTCAGCCTATCTGGAGTCCCTTGCTTTAGGAAGATCAGCTCATCCTCATCCAGCAGTAGTCAGTTGTCAATATTTCTTCAGCAAAGATAGGGGTCTGCTACCCATTTCTGCAGTTCCATGCTGGGTTTTTGTCTGCTTGAGTTTGCGTGGTTCTGGAGCATGCTGACACCACTGTTGTAGGTTCATATGAGCAGGGTCTCAGGAGCTTGTGGGATTCTATTTCTATAAGGTGGTGTACCTCCTCTCTGGCTCTTACAATTTTTCCTCCCCCTCTTCCGCAATGGCCCCTAAGCCTTGGGTGAGTGAAACTTAATATAAGAATCCTTTCTAGCGACCCACACTCTGCAGATTCCTAATTCTTCATTCCCTGGCCATTTGTGACCTTTTGTGTTGCTGGCCCTTTGATGCATGAGGGAGCTTCATTAATGAGAGTTGAGAAATTCATTAATGTCCTCTTTAGTCCTTGTTCCATGTTTCATGAGCCTTGAGTGTAGAAGCTGCATTGTAGATGTGCCCTTAGGCATGAGCAATTCATGAACAGTATCTGCATGTGACCAGTTGTGGCACTCTGTAGTAGTCTACATCTGGTGCAACAGAAGCTTCTTTGATGAGTGGTGATTGGCATAACTGACTGTATATATAAGGATACATATTTTGCACTTATTAAGAAGTTACATTAGCCTAGGGATGTGACAGCCTTAGGGATGTCTCTAAGCTCTCTGACCACTCCAGTCATGTGTGTTTGTCTATGATTACAGTACCACACATGAGTTTCCTCCCATTGAGTGGTCTCTATGGCCAATTAGGTAGCTGTTGACTGGCCCCAAGATAAAAGTGCCACTACTGCACCAGTGTTGAGTGCTGTGCCTGTCATTGATGTCGTTTTTTGGTCATGAAGCTGGAGTTGGCTATGGATTGATGTTCTCCCTTGGCTGCTTGCATAGTGCTCTCCAGAGCTATGAGAGCTAGCCTTCAGGGGAAGTGGCTTCCAGGTCAGTTCCAATTCCATTGCTCCAAATCTGGTCTCTCAAGTATGTCTTGTTTTCAGCAGTAGGGTCTTAACCTTCAGGTATAGGAGGCAATCAAGGCTGTGGCAATAGCCTGTGTAATTCTGGGAGTCTCTTGGACTACCCTGGCCAAAAACACAAAGGAAGGTTTCTCCTGTCTGGCACTGTTTCTTGTTATGTAGCCTTCAGCTATGCACATGGACTCATGTAGAGATATTGTATGTAGAATTTGTCATTAGGTTGCTACACTAATATGATTCCCTCTGGTGTTTTATACTGGCTAGGCATTATTTATCTCTCCCCCCTCTCTCTCTCTCTCTCTCTTTCTCTCTTTCTTTCTCTTTCTCTCTCTCATTCTCTGTCTTCCCCATTTAAAGTGTCCCCCATTTCTCCCTTGATAATAGCAGGCTCCTATGGCCCCACCTCTTTTGAACTATTTCTTTCTGTTTATCCCATCGTTCCTTGTATAACTCTCCTCCCCCCACTTAAATACCCCTTCTGTTTATTTCTCCCTTAGTAGTACCATGTCTTACTAGTCTCTCTCAGGTCCTTTCTTTCCCTTTACCTTGCTGGTTCCCTTCCAATTTTCCTGGTTCCTGCAGTTACAGCAGGATACACACTCACATAGAAGGGTTTGGTGCCAGAATCCACAAATGAGGGAGAGCATATGTCGTTTGTTTTTCTGAGTCTGTGTAACTTCCCTTAGCAGAACAGTTTCTAGTTCCATCCATTTACCTGCAAATGTCTTGATTTCGTCTTTCTTTACCCTTGAGTAGAGCTCCATTGTGTAAGTGGACCACATTTTCATTATCCACTCAACAGCTGAGGGGCACTTAGGTTGCTTCTGTCTCTTAACTCTTGTGAAAAAAGCAGCAGCAAACATGGATGTACAAGTATCTCTGCGATAGGATGAGTCCTTTGGGGATATGCAGAGGCGTGGTATAACCGGGTCAAATGGTAGATTCATTTTCCGTTTTTTAAGAGTTCTCCTCACTGCTTTCCACAGTGGTTGCATGAATTTGCAATCCCCCAGCAGTGAAAGAACATTCCTCTTTCCCCGCATCCTCTCCAGCATTTTGCATCATTTATTCTGGTGATCTTAGCCAGTCTGACTGGGGTGTGATGAAATCTTGAAGTGGTTTTACTTTGCATTTCTCTGCTTATTAATGATGTTGAACACTATTTAAGATGTTTCTCAGCCATCTTTATTTCTTCTTTTGAGAATTCACTGCTCAGATCCTTAGCCCATCTTTTAACGGAGTGACTTGTTTTCTTGATTCTTTGTTCTTTTGAGTTCTTTATATATTCTGGATGTTAAACCTCTGTCAGATGTGTCACTGGTAAAGACTTTCTCCTAGTATGTGGGTTTTCTCTTCATTTCCTTGTTTGTTTCTTTTGCTGTATAGAAGTTTTTTAGTTTAATGAGGTCCCACTTGTTGATTGTTGACCTTAATTCCTTAGCAACGATGTTTGATTTAGAAAGTCCTTTCCTACACTTATATCTGCTAGGTTACTGCCAATGTTTTCTTCTAATAGTTTCAGAGTTTCACGTTTCACAGTGAGGTCTTTGATCCATTTTGAATTGACTTTTGTGCAAAGTGAAAGGTAAGGGTCTACTTTCATTCTTTTATAGGCGGAGATCCAGTATTTCCAGCACCATTTGCTGAAGATATTATTTTTCTTCTAGGAGATGTTCTTGGCCCCTTTGTCAAGTATCAGGTGGCTGAAATTGCATGTACTCATGTTTGAGTCTTCAGTTATTCTATTGGTCTATGGGTCTATTTTTATGCCATGCTGTTTTTATGACTATAGCTTTGTAATATAGTTTGAACTCTGGTATAGTAATCATCCTGCATTGCTCTTTGTGCTCAGGGTTGCTTTAGCTATCGATGTCTTTTGTGTTATCATATGAATTTTAGGATGGAGTTTTTCTAATTCTGTGAAGAATGTCATGGGGATTTTGATTGGGATTGGATTGAATCTATATATTGTTTTTGGTAGGATGTTCAATTTCACAATGTTAATTCTTCTAATCCATGAGCATAGGAGGTCCTTCCATATTACATACATGTGTATATCTAGATTCCATGTGTCTCTTTTTACTTTAATATCACACTATTTTAATTATTGTAGCTTCTCCATAAGCAAAATATGATTTTTTTATGTATGACTTACGTAACTTAGTTACACAATAAGAAATTAAATAACTCCTTGACCTTATTCAAAAGTCATTTGACTGTCCATATCAATTTTAATCATCAGCATTTCAGTATCTAAAAATAAAACCCAGATTGTAGTTTTATTAGAATTGTGTTAAATCTACAGATTTATTGGGGCAAATCAATTCTGGACCACATTGTGTCAGCTCGTGAACACAGCATGCTCCCCTTTCATTGAGTTCCTTCCAGAAGTTACTGATTTTCATTGGCAATGTTTTATGAATTTCAACAAGGCAATCTTATGCTTTTGGAAACCTGTATTCTTAAGTCGTCTTATTTGGGGATGTTGTGAGAAATACAACTGATTTAAAATTCCATTTTCTAAGTGTTTCCTGTGAATCCACTTGGTTTTTATATATTGACTTTCTATCTGTGAGCTTGCTGAATACCTTTTTTCCATAGTTGCTTTGTAGATTCTTGAAGACCTGTGTGTAGGCATCAACACTGGCTGTAAACAGAGGTCATGTTAGTCTTCCCTTATGTCTTTCTTCCTTTTCTTGTTCACCTGAACTGGATGGGCTCTCTAGCCCCACATTGAATAGAAATGGTGAAAAGGTCATCCTTTGCCTTTTTCTTGATCTTAGGGGGGAAAGTTCACCATCTCGGCAGTAAATACGATGTTAGCTGTGTGATTTTTGTGGATGCCATTTTTTTCCTGTATTTTTATTTTATTTTTAAGAATTTATTTATTATTCGTATTTTGTTATTTTTATTTTATATGTATGAGTGTATTGCCTACATGTATGTAAATGCTCCTGTGTCATACAATGCCTGCAGAGGTCAGAGGAGGGTGTTGGATTTTTTAAAAATTTCATTACAATAAAAGAAAATGCCTTATAATTTTAGTCCTTTCATATTTTTGAGATTAGTTTGATGGCCCCTATAGGATATGATATATCTTTTTTTTTGATGTGTGTATTTATGTGCCAACATGTGTGTGCGCAAGTATGTGTGTGCATGTGGAGACCAGAGATCAACCTTGGGTGTCTTTCTCTATGGCTCTCCGCCTTAGTTTTTGAAGCAGGATCTAGAGCTCATCTTTTCAGCTAGATTGGTTAGCTAGCGAGCTCCGGGAATCCTCCTGTTTCTGTCTTTCCAGTGCTGGGATTACATATGTGCCCTATTGCACCTATCTTTAAACATTTAAAAATATTTTATTTATTATTATTTTTTATTTTAGGTATGTTAGTATATTGTCTGCATGTATGTAAGTCCACCCATGTAATGCAGTGCCCATGGAGGTGAGAAAGAAGGGTTTGATCCCCTGGAACTGGAGTTACAGATGGTTGTTAGTTGCCATGTGGGTTCTGAGAACTGAACCCAGGTCCTCTACCAGAGCAGCCAGTAGTACCCTTAACTGCTGAGCCATCTCTCCAGCCTGCATCTGTCTTTGTGTGAGTGCTAGGGATTTGAACTCAGGTCATGCTTGTATGTCAGGCACTTTATTGCCTAAGCCATCTCCCAAAATTGTTGTAGTATACTTTAGTGAATATTCAGTGTGGCCGGTGAGAAGACTGTACTGTTGTTACATGTACTGTATTGATACTACATATCTTCAGATGACTGTTAAGATTGCTCTTATTTTAAAATGATTTTATTTGTAAAATAAATGAATCATGTTGAAATTACCAGTAATAATTATGAATTCTCTATCTCTCCTTTTAGTTCTGCCAGTTTTCGCTTTATGTAATATGAGGTTGTATTAATGGGTACATACTCATTTAGGATCTCTAGAGCTTAATGATAAGTTAACTCTGTTATCATGAAATGTCTTCTCAACACGTGACAACATGCTTGCCCTGAAGTCTGATTTTACTACGGACACTCTAGCTTTCTTATGATTACTGTTTCATGGTGTACAGTATTCCACTGTTTTACTTTTAAAATGTATTTTGGTGCTGAGAATTGAGCCCCGTGCCTCCAACATGCTAAGTACCTTCTCTGCCACTTAAAGTCACACTCCCAAACTTCCATCTTTTTAATATATCTGTGTCTTTACACTTATATTCCTGAGACAAATATAATTGGGTCTTGATATTTAAAAACTATTTTTTATGTATATGAGTGTAGTGCTTTCATATATGTGAGTACACTGTATCGTGTAATGCCCTCAGAGGTCAGAATAGGGTATCAGCCCCCCCTGGAACCGGAGTTATGAATGGTTGTTAGCCATCATGTGGGTGCTAGGAATTGAACCTGGGTCCTCTTCAAGAGCATTCAGTGCTCTTAACCACTGAGCCATCTCTCCAGGCCCAGGTCTTGATATTTTAATTTTGCCAGGCAGTATCTTCTCTTTAGTTGGTGGGATTGTTTGATTATTCCCTTTAACATTGGTGTGGTAATGATATCGTTGGGTTTAAGTCTGATATCTTACTGTTCAGTTTCTCTTTGTGTCTATTTCTTGTCTCCTGAGTTTTTAATTAGTTGAGAAATTTTTAGTACTTTATTTTTATCCTTTCAGACTAATATTTTAGGTGCATTCTTTTCTTTTCTGAAGTGAATGCCCAACATACACCTTTAATTTTGAGAACAGCCTCCTCTCAAACAATACTATATCATGTCTATATAGCTTACTAATGTTATAACTGAATAATTTGCTTTCTCTCCTGTCTTCTGTGCTTTTATCATATATCTTACTTGGACATAGAGTAATAAACCCTCAAACATGGGTTATTATTTTTTAAAGTTAATTACATTTTAAAGAAGTTAAAAATGTGGAAACATATTTCATATTAATCCACATATTTGTTGTGTCTGCTTTTCTCATTCCTTCATGCAGGTCTGAATTTGTCTGGTGTCATATACCTTCACTTGAAGGAATTATAAAATCATATTTTGGCAGTGAATACCTTTTGGGTATAAGTTTTCTCACTCTACCTCCCTTCTGTGTGAAGGTATCAATCTTCCTTTTTTGGTTTGTTTGTTTAAACGTTTGTTTTTATTTCATGGATGTGGGTGTATTGCCTGTGTAGTATGGAAGTGAACTCATGGTGTGCACTGTCTGTGGAGGCCAGAAGAGGGTGTTAGATCCCTCAAACTGGAGTTACAGATGGTTAGCTGCCATGTGAGCGCTGGGATGTGAACGCAGGTCTTCTGGAAGAGCAGCCAATGCTCTCATCTGCTGAGCCACCTCTCCAGTTCTGTTTGTTAGGTTTTGTTTTGTTTTGTTTTTGAGACAGGGTCTCACTGTGTAGTTCTGGCTTGTCTGGAACTTATGTAGACTAGACTGGCCTTGAACTCACAGAGATCTACCTGCCTTGCCTCCTAGGTGCTGGGATTAAAGGCATATGCCACCACCACATCTGGCCCAAGTCATCTTTTTCTTTTTTTTAAATCTTTTTGAGGCAGGGTCTCCCTGTAGCACCAGCTGGCGTGGCACTTGCTATGTAGAACAGGCTGGCTTCTATCTCAAAGAGATTTGCCTGCCTCTGCCTACCAGTTGGTGAGATTAAAGGTGTGTGCTATCATGTCCAGCTTTAAAGAATATTTTTACTGGGTATAGATTTCTACTTTGATAGTTTATTTATAATATATCATCAGTTACCCAATCGATAAGCTATTTATCTATCTACCTATGTCACTCAATAGGCTTATTTATCTATCTACCTGTCAGTCTGATTTTATGTCTGTCTGTCTATCTATAAATTATCTATCTACATCTATCTTTCTAACTATCATCTGGCTCTCCATCTATCTTCTTCATGTTTATTATCTATATTACTTTTAGCTCTACAAAGTATCAAGTTCTTTTCTATTATATTGTGGTTTTTCTTATAACAGATCAATTTGTTCTTCAAGTTTTACCTTTCTGCTTTCTGTGTTCTCTTCACTGTTATGGCGTCCATGGGCAGCTCATGCGCACACACATGAATAAAAATAAAGTTTAAATAATAAAAAACTTAATATGTCTGAAAGATGTATGGATGTGCACATGATTTTTGCTTCTCCCAAGAATCCTGGTCCTGTAATGCCTGTCATCAAATGTGAAAAAACAATTATTTCAATCCAGCTAATTGTCTATGGATGGAAGATTAATCCATTATGGCCAGAGGTAATGGTCTATTTCAAACATCTGTATGATATTTCATTGTGTTTTTTCATAATGGATCTTACTAGTCCCATTTATTCTATTTCTAATCTCTTCCTTATAGAAACAGTGCTGGGATGTAAATCATGGCACTCAGTTGATTTCATATATGATTGTGTTGGTAGAATAAACTCTTAAGAATGTAAAAGGGGCCAAATGCCATGTTCATTTTAAATTAATTAATCTTTATTTTATCTTTTGTGTGTATGAGAGTTTTTGCCTATATGTATGTGAGTGCGTTTGTATTGTACAGTGCCCATGAGTACCACAGTGTTATCTGCCAGGTAGGTGGTGGGAACTAATCCCCGATCCTCTGGAACAACAGCAAGTACTCTTAATTGCTCCAGCTCCCATTATGTTCATTTTTATTGTTCTTTGCATTTGTAATTAAACATTTTTATTACATTTATTAATGGTGATGATGATGATGATGATGGTGAATGTGTATGCATGTGACACAGCATTCATGTGGAAGTCAGAGGGCAATTTACAAAGAGTCCATTCTCTCTTATGTGCATTCTGGGGATTGAACTCAGGTTGTCAGGCTTGGTAGCAAATGCCTTTACTCACCAAGCCCTCATAGAGTATTATTCTGGTATTTTCACCAACTATGTGAATGAATGCCTTTTATGCTTTTGGCAGCCTTGCAATCTTCATTTATCTTATTAGACGTGAGGGTGGGCAATTTTCATATATTTAAGAGCCATTAATAGTTGTTTTTCTGTGAAATGTCCATTTATAACTTCTTATCTACTTGTTACTTTTTCTTTTTGGGACAGTCTTGCAATGGAGCCAAGGCTGGCCTGGAACTTACAACCCTCCTATCTCCGCCTTCCCAGTATAGGTATTATAGGTATGTACTACCATACCTGGCTTCTCTATCTTTTATAACAAACAAACCCACATACAAATAAACACAAACACATGGACGAGTTAGATCATCTCTTTTAGGTCATATTATGGTCAAATTTTAAAGCAAAGCCACTCAGGGTAAGTCAAATCAAGCAAACTATCAAACACACTAAAAAAAAGCACAAGCAGCTCCGTGAGCAGAGAACCAAGCTGGGGAGAGAGAAGCAGAGACTCAGTATTGAGATTATTCCAGTGCAGCCACCGAATGAAAACACAGGGGCTGTGGCTCACCCACACCTGTGAAACAGACCTACTTGGCTGGAAGAGTGCCCATCCGTAGCGTGGAGGAAGTGTCAGTCCAGAGGCAGGAGGGGAGGATAGTGATGCTGTTGCTGGAAAGGGAACTCACCAGTGGCTTCCCTCTTGCTTGGCTTTTGGGGCTATGAAAAGAAATGGAAACCTGTCCAGAGAAGACGTGTGAAGCCATATTGTGTGACAGGTGATAGAAGGGATGGGAGATTCCTGGAGAGAGGGTCAAGGGTACTATGAGTTAAATCCTCACAAAAGGGAAGACCTACCTTCCTGCCTGATGGAAGAGCCGATTCTGCCCGATTCAAATGTGGAAGTCAGTGACCCACAACTAGAGCGAGTGGAGAAACAAATCTCAGTGTGTTGTTAGGGAACATAAAGGAGGTCTTTCCAGGAGAGATGTCCAAAGGCTCTTCCCCAGAGGTGGACTCAAAATATAGGTCCCATCTCATCCCTTGGGAGAGAGATTTCAAGTATCTGATGGCTGCTTACACTGGATGACCAGCCGGATCCCTTACAGTATGAATGTTCTCTGATTCTCACACTCTCCCCCCAGACACAGAAGGAGATTGTGGGGATGAAATGACTGAGCTGTGATAAGGCTAGACTCAGAATTTAGTTCTGGACACTCGTGGTGGTGGTTATCTGAATGAATGTCTATCTGCATAAGCTAGGGATATGATCGAGTGAGGTGTTTCTGGAATACTGTCCATGAGGGGGTTCCGCTAACATTCTGGGCATACCTGTACCCCAAATAAAGGAGAACTGAGTTTGAATTTGGTCCCACCACCCTCATTGTACCAATGGTTTTATCTTTTTCAATCCTAACCAAATCATGATCTCAAGTCATCCTGTCTCTGCCCAGTCAGCCTCTGGAACTCTCCCTCCCTCAAGACTCTTGTAGGATTTACCATCAGCACCAAGTCCTGCCTCCTTTTCATTAGAATTTGTCTACCAGTCCCTGATTCGTGAGCAGCAGGGCCATACCTTACCACATCTCTGAAGTTCCTGAGCAGTCCCTGGCTCTTAGCAGGTAGTGTCGTGTTTCTATCAGCTCCTAATCCTAGTTCCTGGGGCCTGAGGTACCTCTATGAGTTATCGAAAGGGATCTCCCTTTACACATGTTAGGAAAGGGTAATAAATCAATAAAGGTTCCCAGTGAGATAAAAAGAAGATCAGGGCATCTGCTCTAACCAGGTGGTTGAAATCAGTGTGTTTCCTGAGGAAGTTTTACCCAGTTACCTCAAACGTAGGCTGCTGCTTTAACTGTTGGAAGGGTTTTAATGATAAAAACATGTCTTTCACAAGAGCCTCTGTCAGATATGGAGCTCAGCCAATGGTTCTGGTTTAAGCCCTGGGTGTGAGATTCTGGGGACAGTGGATTACTGTGAGAGAGAAATATTAAATCAGGCAAAATTGGATGCTCCTGTTCTGACAGATGCAACCCATGACCTGAGGGCTCTCTCCTCTTTGGGAAGATAGAATTTTAAACCCATGGCATCTTTTGGCCATTTCTGTGGTGGAGCCTGACTATTGAGAAGCCTTCAAAGGAAGTGCCAGTCCCCTAGCAGGGCAAGGTTGGCCAATCGACTCATTACCTCCAGTTTGGAAGTGATGGGAATAAGGTGGGGAGATGGAAGGGGCAGGTGGCTCGGGTGCCAGGTTGTGGCAGATTAAGACATTGGGCCGAATCCTTCCACTCTGTGCAGGAGTCCTCACCCTCACTGGCTACAGCTTCCTGGAAGACAGGGAGGTTTTTTGACTCTGGGGTTGCCCACGTCATTTGCTTTGTCCAATGCAATTTCACAGATGTGAAGTGAGCAGAAGATGGACATGTGATCACATACTTGGGCTTTCTCTCTTGTGTTTCTGCTACTGCATGACAAGCGTTTGCCCTAGGTCACCATCCCTGGAGGGAGACATGGGGAGGAGGGCCACCCCAGCTGAGGCTAAAGCACAACTGATCCCCAGTTCACCACAGACCTTCCAACAAGAATTGTGACTATGTGATGGCTAGTACTAAGAGCGGAACTATAATGCCGTATTAGGAGTCAATAGCTGCTGGATACAGCTATTGAATGTTGCTAGCTAGCGGCTTCTAAAGCTCTCTGGCTCCCCTCCTGCTTGCCAGTGCTCTCCATTCCAGAGGAATTTATGGAACTGCCTCCTCCTCATAAAGCCTACTCTGAGTTACCACCTGTGGCAGGTTGTTGCATGGATGGCCCCCAATAAATGCCTTCGTGAGTCCTTTCTCAGGTCGACTCTCGACCTGCCTGTGTGATCTGTCTTAGCCTGCAGACAGAAGATAGAGGATTTTTCCGACATTCTCATGACTTTTGCTGCAGGGACATAGCCATCTTGTAGAATCAGCAACATAGTCTTTTTGGAGGAGTCGTAATGTAGAGAGACGTTTCAGCTGTCCCAGCAGCCCTAGACATGGAAGTGAGGCTACTCTGTACTATATGGCTTCTGCTCACTCAACTTGTACCCAAAGAATTGTCAGCCATCCATAGAATCATAAGAACTGGCATTTATTTTATAGTTTTAAATCACTACGTTTTTGGAGTGGTTGGTTAGGCAACAAAGGCTCATTAGTAAACAGGGGCAAAAGACAATTTGCGAAATTGACAGGGTATCCTTCGCGCATGTGCATTTACTGGGAGTTTGTTCCAGATATTGCACTATGTATCAGGCTGGAGATCTCTTGCTAAAGGAGAAGTTTCATTTTGCAAATGCAGACCCAGAAGGCTGAGAGTCCATCAGGAGTTCTGTCTAACATGCCATAAAGAGGTAGGACCCAGAGGAGAGCAGGGCCTCCAAGGAGGGAAGAGAAAACCAGGAGAGGTTGGTTATGGTTGATGCAGAGGTCTGAGCTTCAGGTACCGATCTGGCTAACTGTGAGCACAGCAGCAGGTGAAGAAGACTGAAGGGCTTCAAACTGGGAGAGACCTACTCCAGGAAGAATATGCTTGTTCCTTAGATGCCATAGAAGGGTATGGAGGACAATCCCTGACATCCTTGAGAAATCTTCACACCTGGTTCCTTATTCTGTTCTCAGGACTCCATTTTACCAAAGTGAAGCTAAGATACAGTGATCTACCCTGGGCCTCATGGCTGCTAAGAGGCAAAGCTCTTTGTCTGAGTGAGAGCCCACTCTGTACACTTGTCCATTGCACTGGAAATCTCCCAGGACCTGGTGCTCAGCACGGGTCTCTCAGGAGCCCTGAAAGATTCTGAGGATGCAGGACTGGGTTTGGAATAGGAAGCAAGTGAAGGGGTGATATGACAAGTGATGGGTGTGGTCAGGACAGGAATTAGGTTCAACGGAGTCAAGTGCATATCCAGGGTCTTGGAAGGAGAGGTCTTGCAGGGAAGATATTACACCAGCTGGTAAGCAAACCATCCTCCTTACAATCTACTCACCCAACTATCAACTAACCATTCATCCACCCATCCAGGCATTCAACTATCCAACCACCCACCCAACCAGCAAAATATGCACCTATCTGTCCACCCAAACATCAGTTCGCTAATTTTTAATAGATTTTTTTGTGTGCATGAGTGTTTTACCTGCATGTAAATGCACCCATGTATGAAATGCCCACAGAGGCCAGAAAAAGGCGTTGGATCCCTTGGAACTGGAGTTTTGGATGGCTCTTAACTGCTATGTGGGTTTGCTGCAAGAGTAGCCAGTGCTCTTAACTACCAAGCCTTCTTTCCAGGGCAGAGTTAACTGTCTAATTAATTGATCAATCGATCGATCGATCAATCAATCAGCCATCCTAATGACTAACTGCCTGAGAGAATTTATGAGAGAAAACCAGGCATCCAAGCATTATTAGCTCCCACTGTGGGCAATACACATTGTCAGCCAAGGGGACAGACGGAAATGCTCCCTGTGCCATCCCACATCCCTCTGACTTCTACCCCATCAACATGTCTCCACTGTCAGTCGCTAAGACTCCTCTTTGTTCTCTCTGATCTCTCCTTGTCACGTGCACGTGTCCGTGTTATAAAGTCTTCTCATTTCTGAACTCTGGAATGGTTTGTTCTCAGATCTCAACATGGCTGCTGCCACCTCAGGGGTCTAGTCCCAGTTCAGGCTGTCACTCATCAGAGAGGCCTTCCCAGAGTACCTGCCCCAGTGGCCACTTGCAGTCACTTCTCATTGTGCTGTTTCATGCTTCTGTGACTCCATCATCCTTGAGTGTCTTTACTTGTGTGCTGAGTTGGCGGTGGGCCTGTGTTACTCTGTAATACTTCTTGTCCACCACTGCATCTCTACACCTAGAGCACCTGGCACCCGGGAGGTCCTCAGCAAATGACGTTATCTATACAATGCTCACCACCCAATTTCTTCTTCTTGCTGCCTGACTTCTTTTCTGTAAATGTTGATGGTTGCTCTCGAGTCAGCAATCCTACCTCTTTGTAAAGGCAGGCATATTCTTTGGTACCATACTTTCTGCAGGCTGGGGATGCCCACACTGTAACAATGGTCCAGATACTTGCTTGAGGGCAGGTACTAGGGGACTCATTTCAGGTCCTGCTTGGTGGGATTTTAGCACTTTGATGTAGAGAACTGACTGCCTATAAACTGGGTCCAGTCCTAAGATGGCAGCTCATTGGTGCCTTTGTTCTTGGTCCTTGGAGAGCAGTGGGGGCCACACCCTATCCTGAAAGTAACACAGCCTGTGCCGCAGTGGAACTAGTGGACCTCTGGATGCTATGTGCTTTGTCCCCTAACTTTAGGGACCTTGCAGAAGAAATTCTCTTGGGAGATTCAAATGAGAAGGGACAGCAGATTGCAAGTATGTTTTGGGGTAGGGGTGAATGGAGAATACGTCAGAAAGTCTAAATTTTGCTTAGTGTTTCTTAAAGGCACCTAGCAGTTCCTCTGGAACCTGTGGATTTCTCAGGACACACAGCCTGGATGCCATCTTTATTTGGGTCTGCTTTTTATCTTTCTCGGGCCCTTGGCCCTTTAAGCCTCTGCTTCCTTCCCACCATACTCCCCTGGTGTGAGATGAGTCAAATAGAGCTCAGGTGGAGTCACGGAGGACAGGGAAGGCTCAGGATGCTGTCAGCGAGCACCCTATCTGGAGAATGATGATCTCCTCAACGAGAAAGTGTGTAGAGCTGCCTCCTTTGTTAGGAGTGCAGCAGTAACCATCGCACACGGATGACAGAGGGTAAGGCTGTCTTCATGTAGAGAATTTTCCAGATCACAGAATGCTTTCATTCAAACTTTGATTCTTTTCTTTTTCTTTTTTTAAGACTTATTTTTTTAAATTGTGTGTGTGTGTGTGTGTGTGTGTGTGTGTGTGTGCCCAAGGAGGCCAGAAGAGGGTGTCAGATAATAATCTGGAGCTGGAGTTGTAGGTGGTTGTAACCCACCATGTGGGTGCTGGGAAACAAACCCCAGTCCTCTGGGAGAACACCAAGTACTCTTAACCACTCTCCAGTTCCCTTAAAATACACTTTCAGTAGACCTTTAAAATGTGCTATTGTGCTATGTTCTTAATAATAGGACCTTGCAGAACACAGCCTTTGGCACGGGGCTTGGAAGGTGTGTGATGGACAGCAATGCTGTGTGAACCACTTGGTCCAGATGGCTGCTGGCTGCAGAGCTGGGGGTCCCTGGCTCTGCTTGGCACCACTTCCTCTTCTGTTGTCGGTTGTCATAACTTGTCACTGAGTCCCTCCTTCAATATTCTATTTCTGATCATATTCATTTACTTTCTGGCAAAATGGGAATCAAAATTGTTGCTTATTTGGGAGTTTAGGCAATCACCCAGCAATACTACATATCCCCCTTCTGTGCCTACTGTGGGATGGGATGGAGGTGCCAATGTCACACAAGGTCCATGCTCTGAAGGAGCCCCTTCCAAGACTGGTGCTTCCAAGATAAGCACCCAGAAAGGGGCATAAGAGGGCTGGATTATGAGAAGGTCTCCCTGAAGGATAAGTTAGGACCAAAGAAGAATCTAGAAAGTCCTGCTTTCCAACCTGAGCATGGCAGAAGTTCACTGCTGGAGCAGGCTGAAGGGGACCTGGTTGCTGAGGAGATGTCGCTTTTAAAAGGAGATGATGATAAGTCAAATAGGACTTTTCTAGCAACAGCCTTGCCCTCACCATATCCCAACTCAGGGCCACCCATCCCCATCCAGTGCAGTCAGTGGACTGGAGTCAAGTTTGTGAGTCAGCAGCCCTGCCCAGGTGGCCTGTCCTGTCTGCCTCCCCATCAGGAAATGCTTCTTGGGAGTCTATACCACATGTAGGCTGCGTGCTGTCAAGCCCAGGATGGCAGGTTGTAACTGCAGACCCACATGTATGTGATTTGAGTCCAATTCATCTCTTCCTGGATGTTACTGACTTTGGCAACACAATGGGTTTTGAACAGCTGGCACCTTTACGTGGTCCGAATTCTAGCTATATCTAATTATTTTTTGACTGGTGGGGGGATGTGTTGTGGATCAGACCTAGGCTTTTGCACATGCTAGCAAGCAGTCTACCATTAAACCAATCGCAGAACCCACCTTTCATTAATTTATTGCGACAGAATCTCACTAACTCAGGCTGGCTTTGAACTCACTCTGTAGCCAAGACTGGCTTTGACCTTGAGATCTTCCTGCCTCAGCCTCCCTAGTAGTCAGGATTATGGGCTTGTACCACCATGCCTGACTCTGATGAGAGTCTTACCAATTTTGTCCCCAGTTGCCCTGAATTCCCTGATTCAAAGGCACCTGTAAGAAGTGACTCATCTGCTTAGTGTCTTCTGCATGTCTTGGGTATTGGAACATAAATAGGCAAATGTCAGTGTGGTTTTACCTCAGGAACAAGCAAATACCAGCGCAGTTTCTTATTTTCTCCAGCTTCAAGGGAAGAGATTAGCTGTCTTGTAATTTCTTCAACTCAGAAAAAAATATAGCTTGGGGATATTTCTTTTTTAAGATAAAGTATTTTTTAATTTGTTCTTGAACAATGTGGTGCATGTAAACATGGATCTCGATCATTTCTACCTTACTTCCCCTTCCCCTCCCAGGTACCTCCAACATATCCCCCTCCTCCTCCTCCTCCTCTTCCTCCTCCTCCTCTTCCTCCTCCTCCTCTTCCTCCTCCTCCTCTTCCTCCTCCTCCTCCTTTTCCTCCTCCTCCTCCTCCTCCTCCTCCTTCTCCTCCTCCTCCTCCTCCTCCTCCTTTTTCTTCTTCTATAGCCCACTGGTTCCAGTTAGTGCTGCCTGTTGTGGTGTTGACCAATCTTGTTGGCCTGATCTGGTGCACGTAGCCAGAGCTGCAGTGAGTTCATGTGTGTAATGTTCATGTCAGGTCCAGAAGACAGCATTTCACAGCACCCCTCCCCATCCTCTGGCACTTACATTCTTTCCACCCTCCCTTCCATGATGTTCAGCTTGGGAATATTTCCATTCCTGTTCAAAGACTTGGCTCACTTGTTTAGTTATAGCTGCAGAGTATAGAAGAACATACATACACACATATATAATAAATATATGAATAACAGACATAATAAGTCATGTATATGTATAACACACATATATAATAAGTCATGTACATTCTCAACACACACATATATAATAGTCTGTATATGTATAACTCACACATATATAATAAATACATGAATAACACATAATAAATTATGTATATGTATAAACACACACATATATAATAAATCATGTATATGCTTAACACACATATATAATAAATCATATGTTTAATGCATATATATAATAAATCATGTGTATATCTAACACACATAATAATCTGTATATATAACACACATATAATAAATCATGTATATATAACACAAACATATATAACAAATCATGTATATATAACACATGTATATAATAAATCACATATATGTATAACACACATATAATAGTTACATATATATAACATACACACATATAATAATTTATTATGTATAACATATATATATTTAGCCAGACCCATCTGAGTTGTCTGAACAGGAATTTTTATGCATAGCCTGGAAAGGCTCTTGTTGGTTCTTGTGGTAAGTGTTTCCTTTTTGGTATGTGGTGTGTAGTCATAGAAGGCTGACCAGAGCCTCTAGAGAGCCATTAGGGTAAATTGGACTGAGACCAGCCCTGGGGACAGTGTCCCACTCAGGGAAGCATCAGGGAGATTATCAGCAATGAAGGAAAAAAAAGAGCCTTCTGTTGTTCTACAGATGGGAAAGCTGGGTTATGGTGAGTCTTGAGTTCCTGGGGATGCCTGGAGGCTTGTAGGTGGCCCTGACTCATGCTCAGGGCAAGCTGCTCCCACATGCCTGACTCTCTGCAGCACTAAGACCTGATGTGTTCAGGGACATGTGAAGCAACAGATTTGAGATCTGGGTGAGTGGTGGGTGGGCTTAAAGTAAAACCTCATTTTTTGACTTTATTTATTTTTATTTTATGTGTATGAGTGTTTTGCCTGCATGTGTTAAGTGCACCTGTGTGATGCAATGCCCACATAGGTCAGAAGAAAGTGTCAGATCCACTGAAACTGGAATTACCGATGATTGTGAGCTACCTTGTAGGTGCTGGGAACTGAACCAGGGTCCTCTACAAGAGCAGCTGGTGCTCATAACCACTGAGCTGTCTCTCCAGTCCTCTCATCCCCAAAGTCCTACTTTTAGTAAGTATAGGATGGAGCCTGGAGTTCTCCCATTTCTTCTAGGGTGGAAAGCTCCATTTGTTTGGCAGCTGCTTCTTGCTAGACATGGACGCCTTTGTGATTGGCTAATGGGGCAGAGCCTAAGGGAGTCATGGGCAGAGGAGGGGTCTTGCCAAGGAGGCATATGAAGTTCAGGAGGGAGGCTGATGTTGGTTTGTTGGACTAAGAATGAGCTCAGTACATGAGAACAGTGTGTTATGGAGGTTAGTCGGCATGGTGGGGAGTGAAGGTATTTCAGACACTAGCAGGTAAGCTGGTAGGAATGGTGATTCTCTGTGTTAGACAGAGTCACAGAGGGATTGGGGTGTTTGATATCATGCAGATCTTGGTCTAAAATCCCAGACTAACCATGACCTCAAGTGACAACTACAGTGTATTTCAGCTTCTCCTCTACCTGGTGGGGGTACTTGCATGTTCCTTGCTGGGTTTCCTGACCCTAAGGAAGGATGTGAATGCCAACACAGAAAGACACGCAAGATCTACTTGCATTTTCATTTCTCCCTGGTTACAAAGGTGAAACTCAGTCAAGTTGGTCTGTCCTCCTCTTCTCTGTGTGTGCAGTATATACATTTCACTCAAATGCCTTGTTACTGTGCAGCTGGAATGTTGGTCAAGGGAATCCTGAAAGCCTATCATCTCTGTTATTTGAGTGCGTACATATGTGTGCCACAAGAGGTTCAATGGAGAAGGGTTTGACTTACCTAATTCTAACTGCTGATTGCTTCCCTTGATTTGTTTCCTTTTTCTATCTCAAATGACTTATTTTAAGGCCTCCTGTAAAAGCAAGCCAATGCTTAATTGTCTCGCTGTAAAATATGTAAAGTATTGCACTATCAGGGTTCATTAACTACAACAGAGCTGCCGTTTAGTAATCATAAGGTGACACTTGTTAATGAACACTGCAAATGATTCTCCTTACTGCTTGAAGAGTAGTAATAGACAGCTCGAACAAACAAGTTCCCAGTCCCTGGGGGGGATGGAGACTCTGGATTGTAATTACACAGAGGGGCAGAGCAGTCACTTGTGTTTGTGTGGGTCTGTGCTTTCCTTTGTCTTCAGGTCCTCAGAGGCGGGGAGAACTTCTGCCTGAATCTTGTGGGGGTGATGGTTCCTTCCCCACCCAGTGGAGGTGGCAGTCACCCCTGGGAGGTCCTGAGAGTCCAAGTTCTGCCCCCATACATAGATACCTTTTGGGCAGAGTGGTGGTGTCAGTGACTCCCCTGAGGCCAGAGCTTAGACTCATTATTTTTATCCCTTCCACAGTTCTGAAATAGAGCAGAGAGTAAGTATATGGGAGGAGGGAGAGGTGTATTTCCAGGCAGTGGTGTGTTAAAAGCCACTTGGCTCTTGGAAAACAGCATGATACTTCCTTGAAAAATTAAACGTAGACATAGCAATTTGTCTCTGGATATGAATCCAAAAGAACTGAAGCAAGGACTTGAGCAGTTGTACACTTGTGTCCATGATAGGCGTTGTTTACACAAGCCAACAGGTAGAAACAATATAATGTCCAATGAATGCTTAAAGAAGATGTGGTTATGTACAGAAACTGGAATATCATTCACCTGATGAAGAAATAAAATTCTGGTACATGGAACGACCTGGATGAACCTTCGAGGCAGCGTGCTAAGAGAAATAAGTGAGACATGAGAAGGCAAATTGGTGACTCCATGTCCCTTTCACAGACAGAAAGGAGAAAGGTTACTAGGGCCTGGGGTTGAGGGGCTGTGGCATAGAGAAAGGGAGGCATTTAGAGTCACAGTCCTGTACACACACACACACACACACACACACACACACACACACACACACACATCAAAACTGGGGCTGGTGAATGGCTCAGTGAAGAAAGGCGTGTGCCACCAAGCCTGGTGACCTGAGCTTGATCCCTAAGACCCACATGGTGGAAGGAGAAAACTAACTCTCCTAAATTGTCCTCTGACATCCACATGCATGCCATGGCACACAGGCTACTTACCCCCTCTCCAAATCAATCAATTAATCAATCAATCAATCAATGTAATAAAGTTGAAATGGTAAAGCTGATGTTATGTAAATTATTTTCATGTAAAAAGCAATTGATCCTAATTTTAGGCAAAACTCCTCTATGGTCAGACATGGATAGGAACAAGGTCCCACTATGCCCTGAACTGGTGGCCGAGAGGAAGAAGGCATAGACAAGGCAGAGGAATGGGTGTGTCTGGTTTCTCGGTGGGCCAGACCAGGGCAGCTGGTGGTGCAGATGATGACACTATCCTCCATCTCACTGCTGCGGTCTTAGGTCCCACGGATGATGCTGGCTCCCATTCTCCCTTGGTTCTTGTTTAGACAATGTTGCTGGCCATTGATGACCATGTTGTGAGATCCTGGACAAGGCACATAGCTTCTCCTAGTCCCCGTTTGTTGATGGAGAGCGTATGGTAGGGACTGTTACTGAGGCTCCGAATCCTGATAGCCTACAGTGACAAGGACACCTCTGGAGGTCTTTGGCCGTGGAACAGTCACTGCATGGTCCTTGGAGTTAAGGGTAACAGGGGCACTCTGGGCTCCTACCTCAGCTGGGTCATCAGAACCATCTCCCTAGGGCCTTTTGAAGTTTCTAGATGATTCATTCTCTCTCTCTCTCTCTCTCTCTCTCTCTCTCTCTCTCTCTCTCTCTCTCTCTTTCTCTCTGTGTGTGTGTGTGGTGTGTAATATGATATGCACTGGGAGGTCAGATGATAACCCTGTCTGTTGATCTTGCATTCCACCTTGTTTGGACAGAATCTCCTTGTTTGCTGCTGCATGTGCTAGGTTAACTGACCCACGAGCTTTCGGGGATTCTCCTGTCTTTGCCTTCCAGCTTGCTCCAGGAACTCTAGGATTATATCTGCTCATTCCCACATCCAGCTTTCTGTGCCTTCTGGGGATTTGAACTCAAGACCTCATATTTATATAGCAAATGCTTTATCTATGGACTCATCTTCTTAGCCTAATCTTTAAAAAAAGGTTTAAATGAGCATCTCACTATGTGGCCTGTGCTGGCCTCAAGCAGCAGATCTTCCTGTGTCAGCCTCCTGACTGCTGGACCTGAAGGCTTGCACCACCATGCCCAGCCTGAAGTTTCTACATAAAAATGATGAAGACCAAAGATGTAAGAGACAAACTGTATTCAAAACCTTATTCCACCACTTATGCACTGCTGATCCTGGCATAGTAAGCCTTCCAAATAATCAGCCTTCTTTATTTTTTTTAATTATAGGACTTGCCTCAGAGGGCCATTGTAAGAATTAAGTAAGAAAATGTGAACAATTTAGTGCTTGCTAGAGCAACATTCTATAAAATTACCATTTAGTCTTCACAATTGTCAAGCCCAGGAAAGACAAGGAAACTTGAATTGCCTTAGATCTGGGGAGATGACAGAGACATGGTGAAGAAATGGAATGTGTCATCCTAGATAGCATTCTGGGCCAGAAATGGGAAAAGAAGAAATGGGCCCAGTGGGCAAAATCTGAGAGAAGTTGAATCATGCCACTTTAACAACGTCGATTTCCTGATTTTGCTAATCATACCGTGGTTGTGGTTGAGAGTGTCCTCATTTTTAGGAAACTTACTTGGAAATATTGAAAGATAAAAGGGGAGGATGGATCCGCCTTTCTCTCAAATGTTTCAGAGAAAGACTATCAAATTTATATAGACCGATGTTTTTATATATGAAAATATGAAGATGATAGAATGATATGGCAGAGTGTTCATGCTTGAAGAAGCTGGAAAATGGGAGGGTGGGTGGACAGTCTTTGTGTGTATGTGTGTGTGTAAGCTTGCACATGTGTGTGTATGCACGTGTGCAGATGTGTAGATAGGCCAGAGGTGATGTCTATCTTTTTTTAATTTAGTTTTTGAGACAGGGTCTCTCACTGGTCTGGAATTCACTATGTAGGCTAGCTGGCCAGAAAACCCTGGATCTGCATGTCTGTGCCTCACCAGAGCTGGAATTATGCTTATGCGCCACCACACCCAGCTTTTAGAAATTCTTTATCATATGTTTGAAGCATTTTCTAGGACACTATTCAAAAGCAGTTAGAATAATTGTATTGTGTTACCACATCACTTCACTAGTTAGGTGTTTCGTCTAATGAAGTTTTTTCTCTAGGACCTGGGGGAGATTGGGGGTTAGGGACGGGCATTTCTCTCCATTTTCCAGATGAGAAAATGGAGGCTTAGCAGAATGAAGTCAATTGCTCAGCTCCCAGTGTTCCTCAGTGAAAGAGTTGCAGCTTGATGGACACCCGGTTCCTCCAGCATCTGCACACACTTTTCATATAAGCCTTCATTAATTCTCACTGTGACCCTCTGCAATAGCTATTATCACCCTAGCTTTATGGAAGGGGGCATAGCTTAGGATGAAAGGATGGGCCAAGGTCCTGCAGCTAGGAGATGGAAGAGTCAGAATTTCAACCCACTGGAGCCCTTAGATCCTGGCCCATACCTGGCTAGAAGGATGCCCCTCTTGCAAAATAAGCATCTCTGTCAAAGCCAAGGTCTTGCTCTTCCACAGTGGATGACGGAGTGCTAGATGTGCCCTAGTATGTACTGTCACTGTGGTTAGAAAATCTGGAGACCCCGGGGGAAGGGCTATAGAGGTGCCATCCGCACGGGGTCGGATGGTGCTGTCATTGCCATAAGAGTGGTTTGTTCTTGACTCGGCCCCCTTAGTAGACTTGGACTGAGTTAGGGACCCTCTACTCCTAGGAATAGCTTTACTTGTGATCTCAGAGACTTGTACTCAGGGACCCCTCATGAGAGTCTTCAGGATTTATCCACAGGCCCCGGGCCCCACTCTTGGAGAAGTGGCTGTGGCTGGACAGCTTGTGTTTACAGTTTTGCCAAGGCAGCTTGGTCATGAGTTAGGTATGAAAATATTCAGGGAAAGACAGTGACTCATAATCAAGGAGTCAGAAGGGACACATGCAATGGAATGTGGTTTCAGAATAAAATTCAAGTGGCCACCATGGCATGAAAGAAACCTGGTCCTCAGAGGAAGAGGTGGAGCAGGAGGATTGACTCCTTTAAGCAAGCTGTAGATATCATTTGGATTCTTGTGTGTCTTGGACTATGCAAAAAAGTCAGCTTCCAAAGCAGGATGTTTTTGATGTGTGTGTGTATGTGGGTGTGCGTGGTTGTGTGTGAAAGTCAGAGTATGTATCTTCCTCAATTGTTCTTTACCTTATCTTTTTGAGACAGAATCCCTAATTAAATCGGAACTCATGGATTCTACTACACTGACTGGCCAGCAAGCTCCAGGAATCCTCCTGCCTCTGCCTTGCCAGCACTGGGATGACAGATGCATGTGGCTTTAAGACTTTATTACATGCATGCTGGATATCAAACTAGGTCTTTATATTTACACAGCAAACAGCTTACTAACTGAGCCATCTCCCTAGCCCCCAAATAGCCTGTTGGCTGGGGCCCACATGCTGGTGGAGGAATCTGAGGCTGGGGAAACCCCAGGAATCTTGACTACCAACCCAGTGCTCCTCACTCCAAACTCTGTCTGCCACTGCTCTGCTGTGATCCCCAATCCCTCGTTCTTCTCCTGTATCATTCAAGCTGCTTGCATCATGATTCCCCTGGGACTGTATTTCTTAAACATTTTTAACTATAACTTACAGTGAGAAGAACCTTTTACAACTGTATCTGGAACACACACACATCCACCTGAACTCACTCATATATGAGCACTCACAATGTGCATGTGTGCACATTACACTCATACAGGCAAGCACAAGTACTCGCACAGGCTGGCTCAGCAGTGCTAATGGAATTCCTGGAAATGGTCCAAGGAGAGTGTTCACTGAGGGTCACACGGAGCCAGGCCAGGCGAAGGAGACACTGGCTGCATAGGCACTCAGCCTAGCAACACCTGACAGCTCAGGGCAGGGAAGATCAGACGAGGAAGAGATTAGCCAGAGGGTAGGAGCCCTGATGTGGGGTCCTAACGAGAGCTGTGGTCTAGGGGTACAGTCTGTATCAGAGGTGTCATGCTAGAGCCAGGAGAGATGGGAAGAAACAGCCTTGTGCTTTCAACAGGAGCACCCGTGATTCAAACCCAGCCAGTCACAAACAGCTAATGAGAGGACAGTCCAAGGGGTCTGTAGTGGCCAGAGCAGCCTAGGGAAGAGGCAGCAGGTGGTGAACAGTGTGACTAACAGGATAGCTGTTGACACAGGCACATACACTGTTTGGACACATGCTTCATGTACACAGCACAGATCCTGAAAGTACTAGCAAAAGGTGCTTTTTTCTCCTAGGGATGTGGTCTTATGTCAGAGTGTAGGGCTGACAAACAGACGTTGGGCTGGGTACCTGCACTGCACTGTAACACGAAGGCCAACCTGCTGGTTGTTCCCCATGGCTCTGAATACATGTGCACAACTGACGTCACATATCCGGAAACAGTACTTACCTTTGCTGCATGGATCCAGTCTGTCTCCATCCTTCTCATTGAAGTGGCCGGGCTGGATGCTGGAAAGATAAACTCAGGGATGAGGAAAGTTTACTTTTTTTTACAGATGATCTGTGTTTGGTTCCCAGCACCTACACAGTGGCTAACAGCAATCTATATAACTCCAGTTACAGGGTATTTGATGCCTCCTTCTGCCCTCCTCAGGCACCCACACACATGTGGTACACATAAACTCATGTAGGCACACATATGTACACATAACAGAAATCTTTAAAAAAAGAAATTCTAGTCTTAGCCTAACTAATGAGTGGCCACTGTAGCTTTGAAAAATGGCTGCAGTTCAATGCTTGCGGAACTTTCTAGTACCTGATAACCAGGCATAATGGTATTTTTATGGTACAGGATGGATTTCACCTCAGAGCTGCACCCTGTCTAGCCTTAGGCTCTCAGAGGCATCCCAGCTGCCTGAAGGGGTCAGGGCCTGTGTGACATTAATGTGCATTTGGTGTTAAAGGATCTGGGTTCAAATCCTTTCTCCATCATAGGTGACAGTAGCTTTAGGGCCCTCATCTGTATTATGGAATAACTTCCAGAAACTTAAATTTAAGACGGCAAATTAAAACCGACAAGGACAATAACTCACGAGGCACATGTCCTGAACAGCCCTCAAAGTCAGTGAGAGATGAGCTTTCTTTTGACTCCAGAGACCACTAATGCAGTGGGAATTGGGCATGACTGGACACGGATATGTATTGGCTGAATGAGATAATATCATCATTGTTCTTGGTAACTACTTTTTACTTTTCTATAAAGTCTCTAATTCTCTAATAAAACAAAATAAAACGTCATCATGGCACTTGAGATGTTTCCTACGCTGGGGGCAATAGGAAGAGATGCTTCTTCTCAGTCAGCTGTTGATAGCTCAGAGGTTGTCTGGTCTTAATGAGGAGCCAGCCACCAGCTTCTGCTTTTCCAAACTGAACTAAATATGCCAACTTCCTGTGTCGTGGGACACTTAGAGGCTGGGGAGCCAGGTATATGGCTCTCCTGTTTACTACACATCCAGAAAGAAGTCAGGGTTGGAGAGATGGCTCAGCAGTTAACAGCACTTGTTGCTCTTGGAGAAGACCCAGGTTCGGTCGCCAGCACCTATATGACAGCTAACAACCACCTATGATTCCAGTTTCAAGGAATCCAATGCCCTCTTCTGGCATTCAGAGGCATTGCATGGCATGGGTGCACTTACATACATGTAGGCAAAAGATTCGTATGCACAAAACAAAAATGAGTACATAAAAATCAAAAACAGAAATGTCAGAATACTGAATGTTTTTTCTGCACTTTGCTTTTATGAGTGTGAGATGCACAGGGTGTGAGGAGCTGGAAGCAGGATCTGTACAGAGAGGGAGGCACTGGGCAGGTCCCAGGCTGAGGACAATTCTGCTCTGCACCTCAGTCCTTTGGCATCCAGAGCCAAGGTCACCTGAAGCCTGCTGTTACCTCCCACTTCGGCTTTGGGGTCCTCAGCCTTCTCCCAGCCCCTAGCTGCCATTCAGTCCAGTGTCAATGGAGTCTCAGTGGTGGCTGGACCATCACTAGCTACGTCTTAGCAGAAGACTGTGTGTTACCGTCTGCTGTGCTTTGCCTGGCCCTTTGGTTTTCAGGTCCCTCCCTGGGACTCCTCTTCCAGAAGACAACCCTGGCCATCCCTGTCTAGATAACCAGCCATTGTGCTCACTGGCTCTCCCATGTCATTGTTCTCCTAGGTCAACCCCTCCCTCATTTCTGGAAATTCTTTCTGAGCTCGAGGGGTGGGCCCTTGGATGAGTCAGGATGCTTGGGGGTGGGACCTGAGTGGTTCATGTCTCCACCCTGACCCCCAGTGAGGAGCTGTGCATATGGTGAGTGGCTGATTCCATGTGTGTGGAATGAAAGGAGCGAGAAACTCTCAAATGCAGTTTTCCAACTTTCTGCACTTTGCCAGAGTGTGGCTAGCCTATGGCCTTCAGAAAAGGCTGCTTAGTTAAGTGAAAGCCAAATACAAATCCAGATCAGATCTCTCCCACCCTAGCTTGTCATTTTGTGTCAGGAAACTGGCAGTCAAAAAGGAAGGTGAAATCGAGGCACTGTGATGCCTCAGTTTTGATTTTTAGCATTTTACTTGTGAATTCTTCTTCCCACACTGACTGTTAAAGTAATATATACTTATCATATAGAATCAGACAATGGAGGGGAAAAAAGACAAAGTTTAAACTTTCTGGATACATCCTCCTGAGAGAGAACCTTTACTACCAGAGTAGAGTAGGCTTTTGCAGAATTTTCTTGTGCATGTGTATGTATATTTGTGCTAATGCAGTTTTGTGCATGCCTCAGTGTGCATGTGAAAGTCAGAGAACAACCTCAGGTGTTGATCCTTGACTTTCACCTTGTTCCAGACAGGGTCTCTTCTTGGTTGAGGTGCATATGCCAGGCTAGTGGCCTTCAGGTTTCTAGAAATGTTCAGTGTCTGACTCTTAGTGCACTGTAGGAATGCTGGGATCCAGACTCAGGTTCTCACATTTGTGCATCTAGTGCTTTCCTTACCAAGCCATCTCTGCAGCCCTCACTTCCAGAATTTTCCCTGGGAATTCAAACACACACACACACACACACACACACACACACACACACACACAGAGAGATAGACAGTGTCAGTTATCGTTACTCTGTGGACATGTTTTTCCATCAATACACTTAACCCTGCACCATGTCATTCTTTACAGGTACGTCCTGTGCGTAGGTGGCGTCATGGTACAGCAGGTGCCTCACTATTGAGCATGGAGGTTGTTGCTGCTCCTTTTGAAAACACTGCAAATCTAGATGGAGAATGATAACTTTTTTTTTTGTCCTAGAACCTCTTCTATTTTTTGTCTTAGAACTGCTTGACAATGAGACTTGTTTATTCTCTCACTCAATAGACTAATTAGAACATCGACAGCCTTGGAGGGAGAGAGGACATTCGCTCCTCAGCCAGGACCCTAGTCAACTGGATGGGAAGGAAGGAGGAGGCAGGCTGGGTGTTTTCAAGTGCATGAGCAAAATGAACTGTCCTCTCTGGATGAGCGTTTGGGGAGCAGGGTTTTCCCTGTGGCCATCAAGCCCATCCTAGGGCTGCGGCCCTCCCTCTCTGCCAGTACACAGATGCGTGTTTTACTCTCTGGCATAACAACCTACTAGGGAAATACAGACAGAAAGCCCCAGAGAGCTCCATAAAACGACACAAACATGCTGGTATCTAAAGGATGAGAAGGAACATCAAGGCCTGAAGATCTCTCCATTCCCTTCCTCTTCATGGAAGGGTGCTGGGTTCCGGCAGCAGCAATCAAATACAAGCACACGCACCATCGTACAAAGGCAGCCACATTTGTGAGCTCAGAGAAAAAGCCTGGTGATGTAACTTGGTTGTGTTGACAAATTAACCTAATGAGAATACTTTCCGCACTACGAATTCATTAAGCAAAAATGTGCAAAGACAGTATTTGCTGCCTGTTAACCCTTAATTGGCTCAACACTGAAAACACTTAATTGTGACGCATGTCAGCAAAATCCCTAATGTAGTTAATCGTTAGACTTACAGAATTATACATCTTACATGATGATCTTTAATTAAAAATTATTTGGGATTATCTTTAGCCCATGCTTTCAAGTGAGCAGCTTTGGCACACTTGAGAAAATGGCAGACAGTGGGGCAGGAGGGGGCTTTTCCTGGGTCGCCCCACTTCTGCCCACGGAGAAATGGGAGAGAGAGAGAGAGAGGTCTTCCTGAAATAGGCTTCATATATTTTAGATTTTTCTGGTGGAAAGTGCTGACCCAAACTAGAGGAGAGGCCCTGACATTTGGCTGCTGTATGATTTAGGGTTGATCACATCTCTCTAAGATCCAGGGTCATGATTCAGAGAATAAGAAGAGCTGAGTTGGGTTGAATTTGGGGACGTTTGGTGTTCATAAATAAATAAAGCCACCTATTTGTTGGCTTACTCCAAGTAGGACACAGTGGATCAGTTTCTCACTCTACGGGTCTATGAGTGAGCGTACCATAGACCCCCAAATGTGCGAGGGAAACTTCACAAAATACCAGTGAGGCAAGAAAGGAGGAGCACAATTAGATTTTTCTTCTGGCTCCCTTCGTGCCTGCCTTTGGAAGACTCATGGGCATAGCTATTCATTGACTCCCCTTCTGTGGTGGTCCCAGAAGGTGGGGAAGAGTCTTTTCATCTTAATCCACAAGCCTCATAGAAAAAAAGAAAAGAAAAGAAAATACTTTTCCTAAGTTAAAAAAAAACAATTAGGTTCTGGAGTGTTGCTAATCTGCCTTCCTCTTTCTATACCCTGCACGATCTGTTTCAGAGTTCAGATCCAAGTTATAGCAGCATCTTTGGGCTCCCGGGTGGCCCATCATCATGTACACAATTTTAATGATCTATATTCTGAGGTGCTTGAACAGTGGTCTCTCCCCAGAGACCGGGAAGTCTCTGAGGTGTGCATTCAAAAAACATAGCTTGTGGCAGATCTTGAAACCCCAGTGGGGTTGATTGGGGAATGGGCAGGGGAGGGGAGGGCCACACAGACGACCACCTGGTCAGGGACCCACTTCCTACTCTGCCACATGACAGCCTGTGGCATAAGCCACTGTAGGAGATGAGTGGGGAGAGCGTGGGTTGGATGGCGTGGAGCTGTCATGGCAGAAATGGTATTCAACCCGGATGCTCGCTTCTCCTTGTTGTGATTGCAGATCAGGATCAAAAAGAGTGCTGGCTCTTTGGGTGAGGCTGCTCTTATGGAAGGCTGAGGGCACCTCCTTCCCTCAGAGGTCCCTGATGACTCTTGTGGATAAGTTCTGTGACAGGTCTCATGGGCTCATATCAGGAGACCACAGAGCCTTCCATCTTCCTCCCCCTCCTCCTCCCATTCTCACTCCTGTCTCACACCTAAGTGGTTCCATAGAAACTCACCAGAGCTGATTGCTGGTGAGCTGGGATGCCCCTGAGGCCTGTCCTTCATGGGGCACCAGGCATGTCCCCCTCTATTTCTTGGGCTTTACACAGCTTTGGACCAGCTGTTCTCCTAATCAATGGGGGTGACTCCACAACTCTTGAGCTTGTATTGTTCTGGACTGGCACAAAAATGCACCTGTGAGTGAGAACCACTTACCTCCAACACAGTGGCTGGATTCTACCCTGTAACTGGATCCATCTACTACGGGGAGGCCACAGGAGAGGCCAGTAGGGGACCTAACCTGCCCCTCACCCCCCACAGGCTTCTTGAGCTTTCAGGCTGGTGGGAAGGAATCACAGTGCCCATGGAGCACACACAGTGTACCAAGGGCTTTGGAGGGAGCTCATAGGGGAAAGCCAAAGGGAAGAATTTTTCAAGTATCTTTCCTCTCTGATGAAACTGTGTGACCAAGGAGAACAGATAAAGGATAATGTAGAGCCTTTATGGTCAAAGCAAGAGATGGTGGCTTGCAGAGGACATTTAAAAGTCATTAGTTACTCTGTGCATGCATTTCCTTCATAAAGTAGAGCATGAGAAGACTAAGGTAAGATCTACTGGCCTCCCCACCAAGGCCTGTTCCTGATATACTTTTCCCCAGGAGAAATCACAGTTTACCTGCTAGTGGGTATTTGTTTAGTTCTTCCAACTGTCCTTAACTGCAAATCTCTGTTTACTCACACTGAACGGCCATGTTTTCTATCAAAATTCCCAATTGGTGATCATAAGGATGCATGCATCATTCTTTTCACTTGCCATACAGCTGCGAGGCTCTCTCCCCATTTTACAGAACAGTCTCCATAGGAGACTCCTCAGCTAGTGGATGGAGGGAGAAAGAAAAATGGTTGCACAAGAGCCCTTCCCAGTACCTCGAAGGTAGGCATAAACTCAGAAGCCTTCTAAACAGCCATACTTGGGCCGACCATCACCTTGGAGTACCTATTGACTGAGTTGCTCCTGCTTATCCTCACCCAGCTCCTGTCCTCCTATTTTTCCTGGACAGAAACAAAATGTGGGGCTGAAGAGATGGCTCAGCAGTTAAGAGCACTGGCTACTCTTGCAGAAGACATGAGTTCGATTCCCAGCACCCACATGGTGGCTATCAACTGTCCATAGCTCCAGTTTCAGGGGATCTGACACCCTCTTCTGACCCCTTCAAACACTATATGACATGGGTGCACTTACACACATGTAGGCAATACATTCATCCACATAAAAATAACAAAATAAGATAATTTTTTAAAAGAGAAACAAAATGTGCACATTTTTTCATGACAGTGTCTCTTCCAAGAAAGAGCGTTTTCCTGACAGCTTAGAAATCACTCATGGTGCTTGGGATTTGGGCAGGGAGAGGTCACCAGGGAAGGGTGGGATAGGACAGTGGGTTCCACAGGGGAGCTGGGCTCACACAAGGTCAGGAAAGGTGGTTCAAGGTTTCAAAGAAGTGAAGAAAAGGGACGAAGGGGTCCCGGAGTGAGCAGAGGCAGAGATGTGGCCAAGGGCACGGCCATCAACAAGGAGGTTGATGTCTGGCCTCAGGATACCAGCTGGGTGGCTGAGTGTAGGTGGGAAGCACATCTTTGGGGGGTGGGTATTGATGGGCAGGAGCAACTCAGTCAATAGGTACTCCAAGGTGATGGTGGGCCCAAATATGGCTGTTTAGAAGGCTTCTGAGTTTACGCCTACCTTCGAGGTACTGGGAGGGGCTCTTGTGCAACCATTTTTCTTTCTCCCCTCATCCAGTAACTGAGGCATGTCCTTTCTTGACTAACTCACTATCAGCCACCTGCTTTCAGCAGGAGGATCCTGAGTAGCACCAGCCTCATGCAGTCAGGAGTGGGTAGATGGGCGAGGGCATCCAAGATGCTCACAGCCACCTTCGAGGCTTGCAGGGATGGTGAGCCCCAGCTGCCTCTGGCTGATCCAGGGAATCTGGTTCCTTCTTGTCATTGCTGTAACCTCAGTGCTTCACAGAGAGGCCAACCATGGCCATTACCTGGTCACACCTTTACTGTAAACTTGTCAGAGAAGGCCTTTGACTTAGAAACTATCCTATCAGGATACAGGAGTGAGTTCCAACTGTGTCTTGATTTCCCTTTGTGCCTCAAGTCTGGCTCCCAAATCTCTTGGCAGGCTCCCAGAGTGGGTCTGAGAGTTCATGTCTTCTTGTTGGGTAGAAGATGGTGAAAGACCCATGGTGTAGAAGTTGGGTGAGGAAGACTTCTAACATCTGCTGGGTCCATACTCGCATCTCTCCGCTCAGCTCTTCTTGTGCCTTCCAGGAGTTCCTGGAGGGGCCTGGAGTGAGTCTAAAGTGGGGAAGGAGGGAAGCAGATTGGAAAGGCCCAGTTACACTTCACTGACTCTGAATGCTGTTGACGACCTCCTTCCATTTCAAGAGAGAATGGATCTGCAGAAGGTTCTGGCAGTGCAGAAGCCAAGCTATGTAACTGGGGTATGGGCTGGGGGGACTGAGGCAGTGCTCAGCTGCAGGGTTAAGTGATGGAAAGTAGCACCTTGGGAAGGTACAGAGGAAAGAATTCTATAGGCTCAGTGGGTTTGCATTGCAAACCCCACTCAGTGGCCCAACCCTCACTTCTCCCTTTCCTTCAAGAGCCTGATTAATGAAGGTGACTTTTGTCAGGTGAATGAGTAATTAAAAGAGCAGAGCTTCTGACCTCTGAGGCCCTTAGGAGTCCCAGGCCAAAAATAATGATCTGGTCCCCAGACACAGCTAATGCTATGGTAACAGGAGAGAAGCCTCCAGGAACCGAACTAGCACAGTGCCTACAGTCTCCAGCTATCCCCGAGACCAACTGTGTGTGTGCCCAATAACAAGCCCCCGACCTCTCTGAACCTGTGTTTTATGTGGAAAGTGTGGATGGTGCTGGTCTGAATCTCCAGCTTGTGGAGGGAACAGCAGTTGTGAACATAATGCATATGGACAGGGAGCCTGGAGCACAGCAGACACTTAGTGAGGATTGTTACTCAGGACACCCTGCCCTAAGATGTCACTCAAAGTCTTTCCTTCTCTATGCCCTCCCACAGTTCCACCTAAGGCTCCACTCTTCTCTGTCCTATCAATCAGCTTGAGTCCCAGGAAGATCAGACAGGGGGCTTGTGATGGCGGCTGCTCTTAGTTTCATGGGGCTGTCCTAGACCAGGGGCTTATCTCGAGTCACCATGTCCTCAAAAGCATCTGGACTCCCTGCCTGGGCCACCTGTGTGTTTCTCTCCATTTCTGTCCTTTCACAGACACTGAAGGCAGTATGAGTTAGGCAGAGCTTCCTACCCACATTCTCTCCTGTATTTGGAACCCGCAGTTTTCTTGGCCTAATACTAAATATTTAGACCATGGCTATGCCAAAAGCATTGTTATGCTGGAGACTTGGCCTTCCATCAGTCAGCATACAGCTCTGAATATGACACCCTCAGGTGCAGACCTTCCTGGAGTATTGCCGTTCTTCCTGACATTCACGAGGTGGGTTCACAGTCAATATTCAGCAGAGAATGGAGAAGATCAGGCTATGTGGCTTCTGGAATGGAGGATGTCACAATACAAAAAGCTTTAGGATACCTGGGAAAGGAAAGCCAGTTCCTCACAGGCTGATGGGCTGAACTGAGAGCTAGGAACCAGTGTGTTATGCCTGGTGGAGAAGCAGACGGGGGCAGATCTTAAGGCCTCATCTTTTGGCCAAGTATGGAAATACAGCAGGGGATCTGTGTCCACTCAAAGGCTGGTAGGGAATTCCTAGCAGAGATCTGAGCTATCTCTGACTTCAGACATCAGGCGCACCTTATTTCTTTGGAGATGAGGCTTGCCTCCTCAGCACATCTATGTACATGTGTGTGTGTCCCTGATCTTAAAGATGTATAATGTGGATGAGCCCAGATACATGTATATCACTGGCTGGAAGAGTCTGTCTTAGGACTGTAGATGCAGTTATGATGTCACAATGTAAAGAGTAAAAAGGAACAACTTGCTGTTGCCACCAAGTCATGGATCTCTATTGTGCTTGGCAGCAGGTACAGCTGTTGTCGTTGTCCTCCTCCTTCTCCTCCTCCTCATTGTCTTCCTTCTCTTCTCCTTTTCTTCCTCTTCTTCCTCCTCCTCTTCATTTTCTTCCTCTTCTTTCTTCAAAATTGGCAGAGTCCATTTTATTTTCATTGGGTAATACAATCTTTTTCTTTTTGGGCTTGGAAAAAATTTCCCCTATCTGTTTTCAGTTCATCATTCTCGATCCACTGCATTCCATTGCCTTGTCAGGGGCAGGTGACCCACACCCAGGTAGGAGGCTGAGTCAGGGATCTTTCTTGGCGCTGGCTGCCATGAGGCATATTTCCATGGCTACAGGTACTGGGTACTATGCGAGCCTGCAATCATTGGTAGCTACCTGGGAAAGCCAATCCGAAATGTGGCTATAACGGAAAGGAGAGTTTAGAGATGGACATAGACAAATTCTTATAACGTTGCACATCTGGATTCAGCCATGCTTGAAGGCCACTCCAATGATAAGTTAAACAAACTTTCAAATGCTCAAGTGACACTCTTTTCCTGACTTGTGTTTATATCCTTGGCAGTCCCAGTATACTAGCTAAAGCAAAGTCTTTAAGGCAGGTCAATCCAGTATCAGAACTAATATATGGAAGGAAGACTCATTCCATTTGGATGTAGGAAGACTCAGGTTCAAAGCAACTCTCTGTCTGGAACATCACTTCTGGGAATTTCATAAACTCTTCCAGTTCATTCATTGATGTCTTTCCTGATAATTCTTCTTGCTATACTTGGAATGAAGTGTGCTGTGGAATGCTCTAATGAGTATCTGGGAATCTTTGAGATGTGGTAACATCTTAAAATGGGTTCACAGATCATCTGGAAAGGCAGGCAGTTGTAGGGAACTAGTCACTATTGACTTTCCAAGCTGGAGCTGTGAGCACAGAGTTACACAGAGTTACAGCATCATCAATTACCTGCCAATTCATGTTGCCTAGGAATGAATTTTATTTGTTTAAATACCCAAGACTTCCAGGTAAGATGGCAGGTAAGACGCTGCCTCTGTATAACCGACTGAAAGAGAAGAGCCAGGCTAAAAAGAAAGGGGCTGTATTCCTGAGTGAAAGAACTGAAGAAATATAGACTATTTCCCCAGGTGAGTTCTTCTTTGAAGATAAATAAATAGCCAGGAGCAAGAAGAGTGATCTGGAGAGAGAATGACCTGGCTGCGAAGACTTGGTTAGGGCTGATATACTGAGTGGAGAGATGGCCAGAGCGGCACGGGCTCTGCAGGTGTTGCAGTTTGTGATGCAGAAGCTTGCAGCTGAGACTCCCCATTGGAGTCTGAGAGTAGCCTGAGAAGGAGCGAGCCCCAACATTGCCTGGGTAAAGTGCATGCGAACACGAGACACATGCAGAATAGTCTCTCTGACAGGCATGAGTGCATCTGGTGTTAGGGAAGAGAATATCCAGTGACTAATGTAGACACAGTGGATGGGCCTTTACACCCCCGTGAGAGGTCAGGCATAGAAAGTCCCAGGTGGAAAGTACAGTCCCCAAAACACCAGGGAGAAGACTGTCAGGCTGGGGGTTTCAGATTGGGGAATTCTGGCAGAAAATGGAGGCCTTCCTTACAGCAGGAAAGATACTGGACTTGAATTACTCAGAAGAGTGGCCTTCCTCCCATCTGCAGAGACTGCAGTGTTAGCCTGGTTGCAACTAATTGCCTTAGATAGGCTCATAGGAATAGGAATGAATAAATTTCATAAGAGAAACAGACAAAGGAAAATTGGGGAATGAATCCATCATGTCTGACACGTGAAACCAGCAAATGCTTCATATTTTGCTAATGGTTATTCAAACTAACCAAAATAAAGAAGACTCAAGTTACTAAAATTATAGATGAAAAGGAACTTGTTCCCACAAACTACAAAGAAATCATTAGGAAATACTTTTAAAGGTTTATTTTAAAAACAGAAGGAACATATCAACAAAATGAAGGATGTATATTACAATAGTCTACAATATTCAAAAAGGGGAACAACAGAGCATTTCCTCTCAAATCAGAAATAAGGTGAGGTTGGTCACTCATTAAACTACTATTAAATATAATTCTCAAAGTCTTAGCTAGAGCAATAAGACAAGAGAAGGAGAAAATACGGACAGAAAAGGAAGTCATATGATACCTATTTGCAGAGGACAGTCTTTTACTTAAAGGACTCTAAAGATTCCGCCCCAAACCCCTCAGTTTTGGTAAACACTTTTAGCACTGTATCAGGATACAAAATCAACATATAAAGTCTGTAGCTTTTCCATATGTCAATATTGAACTTATCAAGAAAGAGATTAGGGAAGAAAAGTGTTTCCTTTATACCAGATAAAAACATACAGGGAATAAACCTAACCAAGGATGTGAAAAACCTCAATAATGAAAACTTTAAGATACTAAAGAAATTGAAGAAGCCACTAGAAGACAGGAAACCCATCTATGCTCATAGACTGGCAGGATTAATATTGTGAATATAGCTACATTGTTGAAAATGTTCTGCTCTACAGATTCAGTGTGATGTCCACCAAAATTTCGATTACATTTTTCACAGATCTAGAAAAATTTATCCTTCAATTTATGTGGCAGCACAAAAGACCCTGACTATCCAAGCAATCCTAAGCAGAAACAGCAGTGCTGTGGTGTCATAGCTTCTATTCTCAAATGATACTATAGAGCCACAGTGACAAAGATAACATGGCACTCACACAAAACAGACACATAGATCAGTGAAAGAACAGAGCATGTAGAAGTGAACCCACGTTACAGTCACCTGATTTTTGACAAAGGTATAAAAAATACATTGGTTAAAAAGATAGCTCTTCATCAAAGGGTGCTGGGAAAACCAGATATCTCCATGTAGAAGAATGAAAATAGATAGATCCACATCTCTGACCCTGTGCAAATAACTCAAAATGCTTCAAAAACTTTAATATAAAATGTGGAAGCTTGAAACCCCCCGAGGGAAACATATAGGTAATACATTTCTACATCTGGGCACTGGCAGGAACTTTCTGAGTAAAATACCAATCACACAGGAAATAGTTCCAAGAATTGACAGACAGATTACATGAAATCAAAAGTTCTGCAAAGCAAAGGAAATCATAGCAGAATGAAGAGACAGCCCACAAAATGGTAGAAAATCTTTGCTAACCATCTATTAGAATTGCAAAAGTTAAACACTCAAAGTCAAATCTTAAAATCAATAAATTGACTAATGAGAATAAAGCATGCGTGGAAATGCAATAACGAGATCTAGTGCCTTGTAACATGGCAACTGGAAAATGAAATTAAAAAAGGGTAGCATCTGACTGCATCCTGATCTACTGACTTGTCTATTTATTGGTACTTTGCATGTGAAGACCAAGGCTCAAAGGACTACCTGGGGGCTGCTCAACCTAGGGCTTGGTTGTACAGTTTCAAAGGGGATGGCTGGAGCTAGCCGAGTTCTTGCCTGGCCCTAGGAGCTGGGACCACAAAGAGGGAGTGAACAAGGATGTGGATGTGCATGAAGAGCAGGACAGAGGTGGGTGTAGTGTCATCAGTTTGAGTGAACTCTGGCTTCAACTAGGGGCCAACTGGTTCCCTAGCCATGACATGGCACTTAATGACTTCCACTGTACTGCAGATTGACGTGCCATTTACTGATTCCTATTACTGCAGAACTGGAGAGCCAGTGGTAGGCCAGGTGACCAGCCGGATATAGGGTTTAAACTGTCACAGAGGCTTCTTATTCTCTCCTGTCTCTATTCTGTTTCTCTGTGTCCTTTGGAAGCCCCAGGCTGACCTCCTCTTCATGGCCATGGTCCCAGGCAGGAGCTTGCCCTTCTGCCCTCATTCCTACTAATCCCTGGAAAGGAATTCTTGCCAATCACTCACTGACAGACTTGGAGTCTTAGGTCACATGATCTTCCTAATCAAATGCTAGGGACTGAGGATGGAGTGTCCTGGCTATCCTAGAATGTGGCCCTATGTTTGGCAGTCCTCTCAGAATCACGTGAACACGTATTTCATGAAGTTAAACAATATGAGGCAGGTCTAAAAGTAGGCTAGATGACTCATGCCAATACAATAACCGATTTCTGTTCATGTTTCAGCCTCACTGGATCGGTGCTGGCTGCTTGCAGTCAGTGGATGTGACTGCAGTTGAATAGGAGATTCTGCCCTAAGTGTCAGATACAGATATGATAGCCACATGCTCTGAATGCTGCCTCTGAGCTTTGTGGCACAAGGGGCTAAAAGTCCACACCGACTTGGCTGGAGGAAGTTCCTAGTAATACCAAAGGATCAGGACTCACTGCCCTGTCCAGGCCAAAGATCCTAGAGTAACAGAATTAAGAATGAAACTCAGGTGTTTCTTATGTTGGAACCTCACACAGCATAGGAAGGGAGGGTCCTTCTGTTCTCATACACATGCAGTCCCTCCCAAATGCCAGTTTTTTACTTTTCTGCAAAGACACCTATCAGGAAAAAAGAGAATGTCAAGTCACATGATCCAGAAACAGCTAAACTCAGGATGGTGGTTTGACATTTTTTTTTCATCATTCAAGAAGCTTCAGTGCCAAGTTCACCTAGTGAACTTGGGCAAATTGTTCCTCTGACCATTATATCTTTTATAAAAGAGTATATATGAGAGAGAGAGAGAGAGAGAGAGAGAGAGAGAGAGAGAAAGAGAGAGAGAGGAGAGATGGGCTCTTAGGAAGTTCATCGGATGGACCAGAAGATTTGTTCTGTTTCTGTGGTACCTTGGACATGGCAGAAACTCAGTGATTTGGAGAATGGTTGGAATCCCAGTTGCTTGTTACATTGTAGTGAGACTTGCTTGGACTTTGCAATGTTCCAGTCCAAGGTCCCTAGTGGGAGTTGGGAGGGCTTGGGACCAGGACACCCGGTCTGCTGGTAACTGCAGGATGCTGGAGACCTTGAATGTGATGCCATGGTCATTTGCTGACCAGAGATAGGGTATCTATGAGTCTTTGAGTTCAGCCAGGAAGAGTGTGTTTAACAGCAGGCCTGGTGTGTATGTCTCTCTCTGTATATATATATTTCTTTCTGTATCTTAGGAAATGTAGATGTTTTTCCTCTTTTCTTTGGGGAATAAATTACTGTGGCTTTATAGCCCTTACAGAAGTTTCTGGAAACTCCAACTGGATGGATCCCAAAACCAAAATTCTTTTCTGAGCTTCCAACTCCCCCAGATCCCCACTGGGGAGAAAAAGGGGTCAGCCTCCTATACACTGACAGACACTCTTTCACCATCCGGATGGAGTAATTAATCTCGGTGGATCTTCGAAGTCCTTTTTTAACTCCTCTTACATGATTTCAAGAACATGACTGAGTTCTCCCTCCAGCCTCACCCCTATGAGGGTGGAGGGGCTACTTGGCTGTCACGCCACCGCCTTGACCAGACCAAGATGCTTGTCCAATCAGAACAGAGCTGGGGCTGACAGGACCTCCCTTGTCACCCAGTATCACTGCTCTGCCCGTTTTCCTTCTAATACGTGTATATTGAGAGCCATCAAATGCCTCCACCCTGCCCAAGTCTATGTTAAGGAACATCACTGGTATGTCTGAATTGAAGGACTCCCATCCCCCTTGTCCTAGAAAAATGTTCTGTGCCACCAGACATCCGTCTCTCTGGCTCCGCAGTCTCTCTGTGTTTTGTTTATGATGGAAGAGCTGAAATTAATGCCTTCGGAATCTGAGGCATTAACTATTGTAAATCAGCCTTTGGTGCCCAGAGGTAACAATTACTGCTCTCATTAATAGATTTCCCCAGCCTGGCTCATAAAACAACTGTGGAACATCTCCGGGGATAGGGCGGGGGCAGTGTACCCAGGATTGGGAACTGTCTGGTACCCAGGGTGAACGAGGGTTTGTGTCCTCTCTCCTTGGAGCCTTCCCAGCAGACTTGAGAATCTGGGTCCCTTGGTCCCCACACAGGGCCAGATCACCCTTGCAATGAACAGGGGGTGCAAAGACCAAGCCAGACTCCTGGGCCCAGGGCTCCAAGCACTGGGTTGGCTCTGGGAGGGGGAAGGTGATCTCTTGGGAACTCCAGGGGCTGGAAAGGTCTTGTGGTCACACTTCTTTAGTATTCACATGGGGATATCAGGGGCTTTGAGGACTTCCCAAGTGTCACCTGTCAAGTCAGGTGACAAGAAGGGAAACAGCAGGTGGCCAGGTAGAGGGTTTGCCATGCTTCTCTTTGGTTAAGGCATAAACTGGATTCAGATCCAGGGATTACTTTCCCTCTTGTCTAGGGAGCGTCGGGGCCCCAGCACTGAGGATCTATAGTGGCTGGGTATGCAGGGAGCTCCTCTTCCCGTTATACCTTATTGTAGTATAGGATCAGGTGGGCAGTGAGTTCCCTCTGCTCCTGATCACACCCTACCTGAGTGTGTTTTCCTTTCTTTGGGGTGGACTTGTGTATCTCTTCAGGAATACAGGTTTGTGGAAAGAATCCTTGCCAGTTTTGAAGCTTTTCATCTTCAGTCTTAACATCATCAGCTAAGAAACACAAAGCCTTGGTTATCCCAGAACTTCTCAGCTCTTGGGTGTTATGGACCTGGGTTTCCTTGTGAGCTGTGGTATGAGGACAGGTCTCACAGCTCCTGCTGTGTGCCCAGCAGAGTGTCGGGCACGTCCAAGAGCTTAGAGAGGACAGAAGTAGCTTTCAAAGTGAGAAAAAAAGCCTTTCACTGTTCTAGCAAGAAGGGGCCTATTCTGTCCTCCCAAAGCTGTTTAGTGCTCCCCCTTCAGTTCACTCCTGATCTCTAGGATGGTCTGCTGGGGAGAACTTGACTCAGAGAGGCTGTTCAGGCTACACAGCCTGGCGATGGGCAGGTGGCTGGGTCTCTGAGCCCTGTGCTCCCCTGCTATGACCTGCCGTCCTTCCCGGTATGTGGTAGTTAACTGCAGTTTTTGCTTTTATGTATGTGATAAAATACACATATGACTCATTATTAAAAGCACTCTTAAATATACAATTCTCTCATCTTCCAAAAGAGAAACTATGCATCAGGCTCTTCTCCTTACCTTTATCGTTACCAGTCTCTTTTCCATCTGTATGAATTTCCTCCATCTATTATCCTCAAACAAACGGGATCATAACATTTGTCCTTTTGCATCTGGCTAATATTTAATTCAGCGTATGATATCTTGAAGGTTCATATGTGCTGTAGCAGATGTTTGAATTCTATTCTTTTAAAAGGTTGAGTAGTATTCCATCATGTGTGTATTCATTCCACACTCTTGATCTTTTCATCCAACAATGGGCATTTGGTTTGTTCTGGTGAATAAGGTTGCTATGAGCATCAGTGTGTAGGTATCTGGTGCTGCTTTCAATATGTCCCGTACACATATATTTATGTATGCATACATGTTTATGTATACTTGGGGTATTTATCTAGAAGTGGAATAGGTGGTACTATGATAATTCTATGTTTATATATAAAAATATATTAATATATATGATGTATATATATTTGGAGATAGGCTCTTACTATGTAGCCCTGGCTAGCTTGGAACTCACGGTATAGATGAGACTGGCCCTGAACTCCCAGTTCAACTCTCAAGTGCTGAGACTAGAGACATGTAGTAACATACCTGCTGTATGTTAATCTTTTGAAGAGCCTCCAGAGTTGCCTTGCCTTTCCCAGAAGAACTGGTAGCGGTGGACGGGTGTCCGGTGGGATTACCCACTGCCACCGTGGGCTGGCCCACTAAGTTAGAGGCGAAGGCTTTGACTGGACAGGGAAGCAGGCTTCTGAAGCTAGCATGGGGTGGGGTGTATCTGGGTAGCTTAGCGATGTCCCCACCTTCCCCACTCAGCTTTTGCCCTGAACCCCAAGGAAGGAAATGCCAGCTGTACCCACTATGGATGGGAGGAGGCTAGGTTGGTGGGACTGCTGAGAGTTGTGGTACCTGGCTGGGCCAAATCTGTCCAATAGTTTTGATAATGACACCAGAAGCCTAAAATATTTCTACTTTGGTCTTTCATAGAGTAAGCCTGTGGACTCATGTTTTAGACCACAGGCTATGGACTAGAATCCACAGTTCAAAGACTTGCTCAGTAATTACCAGGTGACCCTGGATGCATTTTATCATTACATCTACAAAACCCTGATCATATCCATCACAAGGGATTGTGAGGTTCAAGACAACAACCAATAGGAAATGCACAGTGTACCTGAGGACCCCCAGTTTGGTCAGGAGGTAGTGTTAAAGGCAATCTTGTTTTCCCACGGGCGTATTCTCAGCTTCTTCGGGTGATCTTGGCAAAAGGCTTTCCGGGCGTTGGCACATTTCCCTATTACATGGGCAAAATTATTATTTTTGTGTATTTTCAGTGGCGTGTGTGTGTCTGTGAGCACATGCGTGGGTACACGTACATGTAAGTGTGTATGTGTGTCTGTGTGGGGGTGTCCAAAGACAACCTCAGGTGTCCTTCCTCAGCAACCTTGGTATGTATATATGTATGTAGGCATTTAATTCCTATTTTATGTGTATGAGCATTTTTTCTGCACGCATGTAAGTGCACCTGTGTCACATAGTGCCTATGGAGGCCAAAAGAGGGTGTTGGCTCCCTGGAGTTAGGATGGTTGTTGCCTGCTTTGTGGGATCTAGGTATTGAACCCAGATCCTCTGCAAGATCAGTCAGTGCTCTTAACTGCAGAGCCATCTCTCCAGCCTCTATTTACATTGTTTTTTTGAGACAGGGTCTCTCACTAGTCATGAAGAAGATTAGGCTGGCTGGACACTGAACCCCAGATATCTGTCCCAGCCTCTACAGCACTAAGATTATAAGCATGAACCACCAAGCCTACTTTTTTTTTTCCTTTATTTTTTTCTTAAACATGGGTTCTAGGGATTGAACTTGAGTCCTCATGCTTGTCAGGCAAACATTTTCTCAACTGAACTATGCCTCCAGTCAGGTGGGGGTAATTATTTAGTAAAGAGAAGGCCAAGGAGCGCACAGTAAACGGAAGTTGCTCATTTTTGTTAACTTCTCCATCATCCTCCATGTGCAAGGGTCTGAGCATTCTGCAGAATCCAGGGGGTACATCAACATCTGTCTCTGTCCCCACCTGCCTCTGAGGTGCCAGTCAGCCCCCATCACAGAGTGCAGATGACGGGGCCCAGAAGGAGTAGGCATTAAAATGTCTCCCTTTCCCACAGCTTGGCACCCAGCCTAAACCCACTGCTACCTGAAAGAGTGCCAACCTGCCCAGAACGTCTGAATTTGCAAATTATCTCCTGTTATGATCGGAGGATCTGCAAAGCTGAAGCTTGTTGTGGGTTTTCATGCTTCTGTAAGGAGTCTTGTCCAGGAAGTCTGTCTTCGAAAAGCTCAATTAGTGTATTTATGTATTAGGCTGCTTCATCTGTAGGTACACGAGTCATAAAAGGATTATTTAAGGATTTTTCTCCTGGACTGGATTTGAGCATTTGCTGGTATGGAGTAGAGGTGGGAAGTTGAGCTTTGGGGAGTGGGAACCTGGTCTGGGACTGGAAACTGATGCCTGTTAGGGGGGCTCTGTCGCGCTGCTCAGCTGTGATGACAATCCACTTGAGTAACGTTGCATTAAAAAAAAAAAAAAGTGTGGCGCGAGTCCAGCGGTTGAAATGCAGACACCCACATGTATTTATATTCTTGGGGCCCGGGCCATGTGTGCGACGACATGGCGTGCTAGAAAGTTGTGGAACTGAAAATAACATATGTCTGTCTCAAGTGCCAGAGGAAATTGTAGCTCTGGTGAGAAGGGGCAGGGTGCAGATTTAGAGAGGAGAAAGAAATATCTCATGTGACGCTGTGACTCCGTGGTGTTTATCCTCAGGCCCTGGCTTCTCCTCACACATAGTACGAGCAGCCGCAAAACCGACAGGAAAACAAACGTGGAGCTGGGCTGGCTGCTGCTTCCAGGGCGGGTTGGTTTCACCAAGCTCTGCCTTGAGAATGAAGTTCTGGCAGACGGAATTCTGACCCTATAGCAGGCCCCAGCTGCAGCTTGCAGAGTGCCTGGGGAATCTTATCCGTGAGAGAGAAGTTGTAGATGGGACTGAAGCAGGTCAAAGAGGCGATGGGAAGAAAAGATTCCCCCTTCACTTCAAAACGGCCTCGACGCAAACAAGACAAAGAGGCTGCTGGGAGATGATGGCGCAGTAGGTAAACTCTTGTTGTGCAAGCCCAAGGACCTGAGTTCAAGTTCTAGAGTCCATGTAAAAAAGCCGAAAGCCAGTTGTGGTAGAGCATGCTTGGAATCCTAGCATTGGGGTCTGGCCTACTTGGTGAACTCCAGGCCAGTGAGACCCTGTTTCAGAAACAAAATGGACAGCACCTGAAGAATGACAGCCAAGGTTGTCCCTTGGCCTCCAGATGTGTGCACACACAAGAATGTGCACAAGTATACACACACACACATACACACACACATACAGTCAAGGCTCAAAGGAAAAAAAAATCTCCAAACCAAGTACTTGCAAGTCTTTTGAGAGCCAGAGAATCATCTAGATCTTTTTCTGGATGCAGGGACCCCTAAGATCACATTCCTTCTGTGGGTAGGGTGCTCTTCTAAAGAGATAGTTATTATCCTCCACTTCTAATTCTGAGTGTCTCAATATAAATAGATATGACAAAGTTAAAGAAGAAATAAGTCAAATGTACTTTTTAAAATTTCCTGAAAGCAAAGTAACTGACTTGACTCTTTTCTTAAATTTACTTGGCTGATTTGAGGTTATTGGACAGAACTCGAGACAGAGCATGTTACATTTGTACAAGTGAAACTCAGCAGAAAGTGTTTTGGGCCTCGGTTGCCTGCCTCTGATCCTGGGCTTCATCTCTCTCACGGCACCTTTGACAACCTGGAGTCACGACCCAGACCCCATGGTGGTCTGGAACCTTTCTGCTAGGCTTTTGGCAACTAATTTAGAAGGTGTGTATAATTTCAGTCACTTATATCTAATGCCATCTGCTTTCTTTGCTTTAAATCTGTGGAGCGGACATATTCTCTCTATCTGCTAGCATCAGGAGTGGATGGGAAGTGTATTCGTTACTTTTCTGTTGCGTGATAAAACATCACGACCAAGGCAACTTATAGAAAGAATAGTGTATTTCACTTACAGTTCTAAGGGTAAGGGTCTGTGATGGAGGGGAGGAATGGTGAAAGGGGGTGGCTGGAGGAGAAAACAAGCGACCACTTCTTTAAGCTGGCACAGGGAGCAGAGAGCAACTGGAAATCTGGCAAGGCTTTCAAACTCGCAAAGGCCTGTCCCCCATGATGTGCTTCCTCCAGCAAGGTTGCACCTCCTAAAGCCTCCCCACAAAGTGCCACACAAAATGTCCAAATACTTGGAAGCCTATGGGTGACATTCTCCTTCGAACTACCACAGGGAACAATGGGAAAGCACTCAGGGTGCAACTCAGAGAAGATGGTGACGTGAGATGGAGCCTACTGGTCATACAGTCACTTGAGTTGTTTTCGGGCTCAGTGGCTTAAGCTACAGTAATGCCTGTTTGCCAAATTCCACTCTCTCTTCCATTAAGAATAGGCTTCAGTTCATCAGGAACCAAAGGCTTGAGAACCTCAAGTCTGGCTTAACTGATAGAACCCAGCAGCCCCTATGTACCAGCACCTGGCATCAAGAGATTCACTGTGGTGCCCTGGCTTAGACCTCACAGTGTTGGTGAGGGTGGCATTGCTGGCCCCATTTCCAGAGAGGGAAAAGACAAGTTCCTTTAATACCAATAGAAACTTAACTCTAATGACTCTCAGGGTCTAAAAACCATTTATAATCAACCAAAGAAAATCTAAGCAGTTATCTGCGGAGAGGAGGGCAGAGAGAGGACAAGTATTTACAGAGGCACGTTCCAGAACCTTCCCAGTCTGTGAAGGGACCAAGTACTGCTCCCTCCAGTTCATACCTGATTATAATCAGACCTTATTTCAATAAGACCTTTATGGATGTAATTAGCTAAAGATCTCGAAATGAAACCATCTTGGATTTAGGCTATTCATGAAACCCAGTGACTGGAGTCCTTAGAGAGGACCAGACTTTATTTATTGCAGCTTACAGCTCTAGGTCACAGTCCATCGCTGAGGGAGGCAAGGAAGGAAGTCATGGAACTTGAAGACCAGATTATTTCCATATAGCATTGCCTCCAAACAAAGCCAAAAAAAGCATAGCCAAAGTCATGGAGAATGCTGTTTGCTAGCTGGCTTACAGTCCAACTCATACCTAGCTTCCGTATACAGTCCTAGACTATCTGCCTAGGGATAGTTCTGCCTATCATCATCAATTAACAAGAAAATCCCCTACAGACATGCCCACAATCTCTGAAATTTCTCATTTGACTCTGGGCTGTGTCTGGTTGACCATTAAAACTAATCAAAAGAAGGAATCTTTCTAGAACCTGTGGAGAGATCATGATCCTGCTAACCCCCTTGAGTTTGGACTTCTGGCCTCTAGAGTCATGCAAATGCTTTTCTGTTGTCTTTAGCCACCTGCTTCTGTTACCACAGCCCTAGAGGATGGACACATCCTGGAGCCTTTCTGGTTAGCTGTGTACGTTTGCTTACCAGAAATAAAGGCAGGAAGGAGTGAGAGCGGAACAGACTTAAAGAACTGAGAATAGAAAGAGGAGAACTGTATAGCACCGGTCACACGAAATGAAAGAAGACAGCAATTACCTTGTTCTTTCCGGAGTGTGTGCCAGGAGAGTCCTTGAATCTATGGAATGGCTGTGTGAGATGTGGGATCATTGAATGATGTAAGGTGATATGATTTATTGCTTTGTTAAGCAATATTTTCAGCCATCGATCTTGCTCTTAAGTTGAAACTGTTGCTGGAATAACAGAAGGGCCAAGGGGATTTGAACGTAGGAAAGGTGCCTGTGGTGAAGGGATGGGGCAGGCTGACAGTTCTACTGGAAAGTGGGAGGCATGTGAAGACTTGATTCTAAAAACCTACACAGGGTGACAGGTGACGTGACTTATAGTGAATCAGAGGTTGGTCAGCGGAGCATTATCTCTGAGGGATTCAAATGAGAAGTCTTCTAAATGGAGATGGTGGTCAGTGGGGAGCTCTAACCCCAGCTAGAGAGAGAGAGGATGTCATTAGCTCTGCTATGTCACCTGAGAGGCCCAAGCAAATGTGAGGCCATATGTTGATGTGAAAACTGACATGACAGATGAGTAAGAACCAGTCAGGAGCAAATCACAGCAATTCAGCTGGAAGGGAATGGAGAAAATCCCGGATCTCCGTAACAGTAAGTATGGACTATCTCTCTGCATTTGAGTTCCCGTGCACTGTGTTTATTTTACAGAGACAAACATAATCAGAAGACATTATTGATGCTGCTAGAAAAGTAAGAAATGATAAACCTGTGTCCTCAAAGACACTTGAATTTCTATTTCTGGGGCTGAGGGTGGGGCTAGATGATTCGGCCTCAGGAAAACAGAGCTCTGTCATTGTGGGAGGAGTGACCCAGGGGGGAAGGGTGCTGGGGGCTGGGATCTATGCTCTGTCTTGGTTCAGTAGAGGAGAGAACAATACACTGCGATCTCTCTCTGTTCTCTGTGATATCCTGGGAGCTGCTCTTCATCTTCATCTTCCCAAGGCCTCTTCCTTGATGTCTCTGTATTCTATCTGTGCCTCAGTCACAGAGGCCTGCAGCAGAACAGGTTAATGGGAGGGCAAATAACCCAGCAGCTCCTAGGTACCGAGGAGGACAGCCCGGTGCAGGGTTCAGTGCTGTCCCTGAAGTTGTAAGAGAAGCAGATCATCCAGCCCAAGTGGCAAGAATTAAAAGAGAATGATCTGACTGAACCGGATTAGTGCCTGGCACCCCGCAAGCTGTAGAGCAATGTTTCCAATGTGCATCCTCCACGTTGAACTGTACTGCCCCTTTGGTCTGTACTGGGTAGGGGAGGTAGGTGTCTTAGGTCTTATGGAGACTCTGAGGCTCAGAGAATCCAGTGATTAGTCTGATTTTCCTTGCCTGGTGAGTAGCTGGGTGGGAGTTGAGCTCACTACTGAATTCTCCAACTGTTCTTCCACAGTGACTCTGAGAACAACCTCTCTTTGCTGAGATCAAAGTGATAATCTGAGTCTTACTCATCAGTCAGTAGCTTTGTGGAAAAGGCCATGCATCCAGGGGCTGACACCATCAGTTTCTTAGTCCAGAGGACCCCTGCTGTGTTCTGATCTTACTCCTCCTTTTTAATCACTTGGATGTTAGTCCTGAACAACGGAAAGATTTCTACAGCAAACCCGTCACTGCTGAGTCCTCTTTGTCGTCTTGCTCTTTGCTTTCACAAGCTCTGAACCACGGTTTGTCAGATTTCAGAGCAGCACATGTTCAAGGTCATGAGAAGATGGAAGGAGTCTTGTCATGGCTGTTGGTTGACAAACCACTGAGATCCAGAAGGAAAGAAGACATCCCAAGAGCACGCCCGTATCCTGTCCTTTCTCTGGTTCTATCCTGAGACTCCCCTGGTGCCCGTTAGCCCTTGTCTGTGTTGCTTTCTGCCTGGCGATGGAGGGTCAGGCAGTTTCTTGAGCATGGGTTGTTCATTCCAGAGTGGCTCTGGCTGCCTTCACAACTCTTCTATTGTCCGAAGTTCTGGTTCTAGAATCTAGATAGTTGTCCAGGGCTGCCACAGTCTCTCAACCAGGGTCTGGTGTCCTCACATTCTTCCAGATCATGTCCCTCTCCAGCTCTGGTGTCTTCATCTAGAGGTTTCTGAGTTATTATCACTCTTTTCCTCACTCCAAAGTTTTCCCCACTGTCCAGCTCCTCATGCTGAGTGGGAGACAGGCTCAGGGGTTAAGGAGTAGGTGCATCATCCTAGGATAGGCTGGGGATGTGTGTCAGTACCAGCCGAAGAGCATGGCACCACTCTGAACCCCTCCCCTCAGGGATCATGAAGGCAGTAGACTTGCTCAGGAGGGGATGGAATTCCAATGTCAGACCTGTGAATGGGGAGCCCTGCCATGTGTGCAGAGGCAGGCAGAGGGGGTGTGAGAATGAGAAGGGGATCTGGGCATCCAGAGGACTGATGGGGATGGGCCAGCGAGAGCTGAGGTCTTCTTGACTTTGTGGGTTTTATCACCCCAATGAAACTATTTTGATTAATAAAATGCATACTTTTCTTTTGTGAATAGATAATAAATTTTCATAGAAATACTTTGATATGTTATCTTTATTTTTTATTTTTTCATAAAATCAGTAAATATAAATAGTATTAGATTTGATTAAGAATTTTTTTTGGTCTTTTTTGAGACACTGTCTCCCTGTAGCCCCAGCTGTCCTGGAACTCACTATGTAGACCAGGCTGGCCTTGAACTCACAAAGATCTTACTGCCTCTGAGGTGTGTACCACCATGCTCAGCTTAGATTAAAAATATTTTTTGACAAATCAGGCATGGTGGCACATACTTTTAATCCCAGGCCTCAGGAGGCAGAGGCAGGCAGATCTCTGTGAGACCAGGCTGGCCTAGACCTCACTATGTAACTTAGGGTGACCTCAGAAATGGTGACTCTTTGGTTTCAGCATCCTCTGTGCTGGGATTACAGGTATGAGCTACCACACCTGGCTGATAGAAACGTGTTATGTCAGAACAAGGGTCTGGCCAGAACCGCTGTCCATGCTGGCTTTCAGCTATGCAGACTAACACACTCTGTGGTTGGGGTTTGTAGTCGGGGCCCTCACCTTCCGTCACTGCCTTCTGTTACCTGTGCTGCACCAAAGCTCACCTTTCATAACGGGATCTTAGCCCTCTCATTCCCCTGCACTACCCTAGCTTACCGATGATGCCGGCATCTAGCCAGTTACTGCATAACTTTTCTGGGTTATCATGAGGCCCAATGGCCAGGCTGTCCCGGTCACTAAGCAAGAATGATGCCATTTGAACCCTCCAGTGACCCCATTTTGTCTTGTTTAAGAAGAGGATTCCAGTAACCTCACAGCTGAAGTGTACCTGGGTGCCGTTGACATTTCAGATATCCTTGGGGGCTTGTCTGTACAGAAGGATAACCCTGGAAGTCTGGAACTCCAGGATCAGGGTGGCTGCAGAGTGGGGCTCTGGTGGGGCCCATGACTTGGTTTGATGGCTGCTGTCTTGCTGTGTTCTCACATGGTGGAGAATGGCTTTGAGGTTTTGATTCCCGTAAGACTTGAAAGCAGCCACGTTAGTGGCTATTCTGGGTCCCTCAGTAGGGGCTGGTCTCCCTAAGAAAGGAATACCTGTGCTTCACGCTCTGCAATGGCTCCCCTTGGCCTGTTCCAGAAAATGCCAGCTAGGGGAGGGTCAAGTGAGTCCATTATTCAGGCAAGCAAGAGGTCTCTGCCAGGAGGTCACACAGGTTACAGCCTGACCGACATTTACCTTCGCTTTAAAGCCTCTCACTTTGACTGGATTCCATGTATCCGATGACTCAAGCCTCAGCAGGCTGCCACCCAGTGCTGTGAGAGGCCACTTTTGGACCCCTCTAGGAGTCATGTGGGGAGGCCACAGAGACAGAAGTGAGGACAGGATTGGAGCACCTTGGAGTATGGTGGTACAGACCACTTCATCACACAGGCAGGGATGACCCACTTCCTGTCCCCCAAGGGCCTGGGGGCCGGCCAGTCCCTATCTCCTGACATGAGCACTAGAATTACAGATAGGCCAACACATCCAACTTTATATGAGTTCTGGGGATTTGAACTCAGGGCCTCACACTTAAACAGCAAGCACGTTGCCCATTGAGCCATCTCCTCACTTCCATCATTTTGACTTTAGTGTGCATTTCCTTGATATTTATTTGTTTATTTGGTTATTCATTTTGTGATATGCTGTGTTTCCCCTTTATTTACCAATTTACTGACATCTTTCTCATTTGTTTCTGGGAGTTCTTTATGTCATCTAGGTATGAGTTAAAAGGTTCCCCCCATGTTTTCATCTCTAACAGAGTATCTTTTATTCATTCTTGGACAATTTCATACTGTAAGCATGCATTTTGATCCTATCCACCCTCAGTTCCCCCTTCCTCCTTTCTCAGGTACCCCAACACACCCTCTACATACTCTCTCCTCTTTTGGCTGATAATCACCCACTGAGTCCAGTTAGTACCGCCTGTTGGAATGTTGACTGATCTTGTCAACCAGCTCTTGTGCAGTTCCTGGGTGTAATGACCATGTCATATTCTGAACACAGTGTTTCACAGCTTCCTCCTCATCTCTGGCTCTTACATTCTTTCTGCCTCCTCTTCTGCAATGTTCACCTGCCTTAGCAGGCAGGGGATGAGGAGATGTTGATACAGGTGTTCCATTTAGGACTGAGCACTCAATGGACATGTATTCTCAGCACTTCGACCATGTATGGGTCTCTGCATTAACTACTGACCACTGTAGAAAGAAGCTGCTTCAGCCAAAGTGAGGAGCACTAATCTGTGTGTACAAGCACTAATATTTAGTCTTTATTTTTTTTTGAGGCTGGGTCTCCCTGAAGCCACAGCTGACCTGGAACTTACTATGTATACTAGGCTATCCCTAATATTTAGAAGGCAGTTCGACAACATGTCATTCAGCAAAACAACAGTAGCAGTTTCCTCCTTAGGGCCTATGACCTCCCGATCCATGGGCTTTTTGATCAGGACTGAATGCCTTTTTGAGCAGGCCCCCAAGTCTAATCCAGAAACGGTTGGTTTCCCCCATAACATTGGTGCCACCATTGTGCCAGTGGGCACATCTTGCCTGGCAGGTAGGTATCTCAGCATGCAGGGTTGGCTGCAGGGATCCTAGTGATGGGTATTCTCTTTCAGCAGCCTGCTTAACACCTTTCTGCACTATGGAAGCTCAGCAGGAAGGAAGTTTCGGGTCAGTTCCAGCTTGACTTCTCTGCGTTCTGTAACCAAAGTATACTGTCTTTGGCAAGAGGGTCTTACCATGTAATTATGGAGCAGTGACAACAGCCTGTGTTGTTTTGGGGATCTCTGGGGCCTCCCTGAATAATAGCTTATAAGGAAGTGGCCCATGCCTGGCTCTGAGATGTTCATTTAGTAACCACGTCTTCTGGGGGAAATCATTATATGCCATAAAGGGTATTTGTGTCAAACTCCTTCTAATTTTTTTTAAACGATAGCTTTTAATTAGCTTGCAAAGTAGTGGGGCTCCTTGAGGGGTTTTTGCACATCCTTGATTTTGTTCAACCTACCCCATCCCCTCCTCCATCCTTGTCCCCCATCCCATCCTTGCCCAAACCTTTAACTTCGGTATTTTCCCCTTTAGTTTCACATTACATGCTCTGCTTTCCTTTCTCCCTTTAAGATCTCATTCCTTCTCCCTCTCGTGGACGGAGAATCTTGCTGGGCTCTCTACATACTCTGAATTGAACCCACAAATCTGAGAATTTGAAACTAAGATCCATAAATGAGAGAGAACATGCAATGTTTGTCTTTCTAGGCCTGGGTTACCTGAGTATAGTATTTTCAATCCCATCCATTTTCCTACAGATATCATAATTTCATTTTTCTTTACATCTTAATAAAATTTCATTGTGAATATGTAACACATTTTCATTATCCAATCATCGCGAGGTGGCATAATCTTTTTGCAAAATAATAATATCAAGTTCTACCTGTGTTGTTTTGGAATCCTCTGTGGTCTCCCTGACCAATAACTTGCAGAGAGGCATCCCATGCCTTGTACTGTAATTTTCATTTAATAACCCCATACCACTCTTGGGAGTGTGACCAAAAGACTTTATACCCTACTACAGAGGCCTTGTTCATTGCTGTTCTATTCACAATAGCTAGAAAACGAAATGAACCTAGATGTCCACCAACAGAAAAATGGGTAAGAAAAATATGGTATGTACACACAGTGAAATAGTACTTGGCTCTGAAGAAAAATGATACCATGAAATTAACAGGTAAATGGTTGGCCCTGGAGAAATTACACTGAATGAGGAAACTCGGGCCCAGAGAGACAAAACACCTTATGTTCTCCCTCACATATAAATCCTAGCTTCTAATCTTGTGTTTTGTGTGTTGAATTTGGAGCACGAGTGGAAGCCAGGAAACTAGAAAGGGGCCTTTGGGACCCGGGCTGGGTTTGGGCACAGTGAGGGAGGAGGAATATGTCACAGGTAAAGTGAGAGACGCGGGGGGAATGCTGAGGTTTGAGCGGGAGGGGTGGGGAGTGGGGGGGAATCGGGTGAAGAAGGGGGCTAGCTCCAGGGAGGGGTATGCAAAGTTGTGTGGAAGCCTGCTGACACAGGGAAGTGGGGTCCCCCTCCCCTCTTGGCGTTCTTAGTCTCCTTAATAAAAGAATTTAAAAATGGACTCAAATGGTAGCTCAAGGACAGTTTTATTAGTTTAAAAGAAAAGTCCTCAGGGTAGGCAAGCTGTAAGTCTCAGCAGTGTATGGAGGAGGAGAACGGAGGAGAGAAGGAAAAACATGCTGTTTAACCTGGCAGGGAGGTCAGGCACAGGGGCACCTAGCAGCCAGGTCGGGAGGGGAGCTGTAGGGGAAGAGCAAGGAACCCCAAAATGTTGGGGAAGCCTAGAGTATTAGAAGACAAAATATGCTTAGAAAAGAGATGGGAGGAAGAGAAGGAAAGGCTGCACTTTTCTAAAGAATTTTAAAAAGCAGACAGACTTGCGGCTGGAGAGATGACTCAGTGGTTAAGAGCACTGGCTGTTCTTCCAGAGGATCCAGGTCCTACACGGCAGCTAATAGCCATCCTTAACTCCAGTTCCAGGGGATCCAATGCCCCCTTCTGACCTCCTCGGGCATTGAATGACATGGCTGTATTTACATACATGCAGACAATACACATATACATAAAATAAAAATAATAAATAAAATATTAAAGAAGAGGCAGTCAGACCTAAGAAGGTGTATGTCTATAGCCTGGAAAGCTACTGCACTAGGGGTGGGGATTCTGGGCAAGAAAAGTACATTATTTAACATTTTTTCAAATTTATTTTTATTTTATGTGTCTAAGTGTTATGCCTGTAAGTGCGCCTGTGTCATGCAGCACCCACAGAGGACAGAAGAGGGCATTGGATTCCATGGAACTGGAGTTATGGATGGTTGTTAGCCACCATGTGGGTGCACACACCTTTAGTCCCATCACTCTGGAAGTAGAGGCAGGTGGATCTCTGTGAGATGGAGGCCAGCCTGGTCTACATAGTGAGTTCGAGGCCACCTGGTGCTACATGGAGACCCTGTTTCAAAAGACCTCCTGCCAAAATAAAGGTGAAGGGGTTGACTGAGAGATGACTTAACACTTCAAAGCACTGTTTGCCTTGCAGAGGACCAGGGTTTTCTTAGCATCCACATGTTAGCCATCTAGTTCCAGGGCTCAGTGTCCTCTGCTTGGGCAGGAGGCATGCATCTGGTGTAGATATGTTCATGCAGGCAAATAAAAATAAAAAATAAAAAATGGATTAAATGAGTGGAAGGACAGTAGGACATGGGTGAAATGAAAGAAGACGGGAGAGCAGAGGGTTACAGAGTGAGGCAGGGGAGCACAGGGAATGGGAGAGGACAGAGTAGATGTGATTAAACAAAACTAAAGATCTATGAAAAGCCTAATGTTAATTTCAAATACAACTTTAAAAAATGAGTTTGCAAGGAATTACCTGCACGGATAGACAGTGTTTCTCCCTACATTCATGTAAAACTTTTAAATGCAGAATTATTTTGTGTGTGGGCATATGTGTGTACATGTGTGTATATAACCATGTCTATATGTGTGCCTGTGTGCAGTGCATGGACACACATTGTGCATGTGTACAGAGTTCAGAAGTCAATGCTGAGTGTCTTCCCCAATTGCTCTAATTATGGAGAACTTTTTATTTTTTATTTTTTGTCTTTTTGAGACAGGGTGTCCTATAACCCCAGCTGGCCTGGAACTTACTATGTAGATCAGGCTGACCTTGAACTCAGAGATCTGCCTGACTCTGCCTCCAGAGTACTAGGATTAAAGGTGTGTGCCACCATGCCAGGCACAGAAAGTTTTTTTAAGATAATGTTTACTGTAGCTCAGGCTGGCCTCAAACTCACTAAGTAGCTGAGGATGACCTTGAACTTCTGATCCTTCTGCTTCCACCTCCTGAGTGCTGGGGATTACAGGTGTGTACCATCACGCCCAGTTTGTGCATGCTAGGCAGGCACTCTCTCAGCCGAGTGACATCTCTAGCCTTGAGAAGTGCTTAATGTTAATGAACTATAATATATCCATCTTTTAGATTATGATTATTGCTTTTTATGGTTCATTTCTATATCCTATGCTTACCTATCTTGAGGCTATGAAGATGTTTTTCATGTTACCTTCTAGAAGCTTCATTGCTTATCATTCACATTTACTTCTATGTTACATTTGGAGCTGACTTTTATGTGTGGTGTGAGGTTCGGGTCACCATCCGCTTCTCTTCTACGTACACATAGTTCAGCTCTGCCATGTGTGATCATCTTTCTTCCGGACAATCTAGGCACATTTTTGTTATAACACAGACAGTCATATTCAGGAGCGTCTGTGTCTGAACTCTGCTCTCTTGGCTTAGGAAACACTTCAGGGAAGAATGGTGGCTAGGCCAATCTCACGGTATTTCACAGGAAGTTGGAGATTTTGGGCTCCTGTTCCTGAGGACAGACTGTTTCCTTAGAGGACTCACATGGTCTGCATTTACCTTTCCTCACCTTCTCCCGGGCAATTCTAATTGGCTGATAAATTTAATCAGCAAAATAGAGAGCATTGTGTTCAACATGTTCTCCACTCAAGTTTTACGTAAACTCATGCTGAAGTTATTATTCTCCTCATTTTCCCAGTGGGAAACTGGGACACCTGCGGCTCAGGGGTGATCAGTGCCCAAGCTGGAGTTTGCCTAGGGACCCTGTCTTTTGACCATAAACATGACCAACAGGAAGTGGAGTAGAGTCAACCTGGCCTAGGAGTACAGTCATCTGAGTTATAATCTTTGCTTCTGTGCCAACTGCTTGCGAGACACTGGACACCTTGATTGATATCGTTGGATCACTGTCCTTCACTGGAAAGCAAGAGAGTCAAATGATATTGAAAGCTCCATTCAGTTCAAACATCTGACAAGATGGTCTACTGGAAGATTCCTGGAGAGGCAAATGGGTACAGAGGGAAGAAAATTGTACAGTGGGGACAAGAGCTGAGATGTGGGCGGGGAGGGAGTCCAGCGAGCGAGGTGAGAGAGCTGGCCGTTCCCCATCCTGGGACCTTCCTAGACCTTGCTGGACCCTCAGAGTTGACACTGCCCTCTTGGGTTTCAAGCTGGAGGAAGCTGGTGTTTAGGTGCTAATTGACCCCACCTCCCTCCTTGAGAGCCTCCTATTCCTTCCCAGGGTGTGGTTCCCGTGTGAGCTTCTGGGGAGGCCTCTTCTCTGACCAGAGCTGGCTAATCGCTCACCCACCGTGTCTGCTCTGGTTTCCTGAAAACCATGCCAGACTCTTCCACACAGATACCCGTGGAGGGGGCAGTGGGAGGATGGTGGCCCTGGTGACTGAGGACTGGGAACCACCCTTTATCATTAATGCACCAACAGGAACATGGGGGAGGGCTTGTTAAAGGAACAGAAATGTCACGCAAATAATATGTGCTATTTTTAGAAAATGTAGACAAAAAGAAGCAAAAAAAGGTTACCTATAACTTCTTGATCACAGCCATTCTTAACATTTTAAGAGTAATTCTCTTTTTAAGCTTTCTCTCTGCATGCATGGTATATATGAATATAAATATATTAATGAAAAGTGTTATATATATATACACACACACACACACACACACACATACAGACACACACACACCCATTCCGCTCTTCCATATCTGGGTTTTTATATTTCTCTGTACTGTAAGCCTCACCCACACGACTCAACATATTTTCCACCTTTAATAGCCGCCTACCAAACCACTGGAGACTACTTGCCATGGTCACTGTTAGACACAGTGATTATCCTTGCTCATATAACACATTTCTGTTGATTTCCTAAGGAAACTTTCAAAATGAATACACCCCAGTGGATTTTTAAAAGGCCATAAAACTCTTTACATTGTCTTTATCATCATTATCAACACATGTTAATATAGAACCAATAACATTAATCACTGCTTTTTAATAGACTGCTCTGTGAATGACCAACACTCTGAATATATTGTTTCATTTAATTTTCCAGGGAGACTTGTAGCAATTAGGTTCATTTATTATCATTTGATAGCTTGGAAACCAAGGCCCTCTGAGGCTAGATGATTTGCAAGCGGGAAGGGCAGGGATGTGAGCTCAGCAGGACTAAGTTGCTCTCTACAGTGCCCTGTTCCTGCCTCGTGAAGTGCATACTAGGTCTGCCTCAGGCTCCACTCACAAATGCTGCAGAATAGAGAATGGTGCCTACTAATGAAATAGTCTGGTGGTTGGCAGTTGGCCAAGGGAGAGGCTGGTGATGCCTGACTGCAGCTCTGTGGGGAGATGGCACCTAGCATTGTAGAGAAGCCTTCCTGCAGCCAGGAAAGATGTGGTCAGAACCCTGGGGAAGCAGAGGGAGCAGGCCAGACAGGGGCTCAGTCAGAGCAAAGGGCAGAGTCCAGGGAGCCTGACCCTCACCCTCTTCCCTGTACTCACAGCCCTAGCTTCTGCCCCTTCAAAAGACACCAGGCCTGGGAAGTATCAGAGCACTGCACCAATAATAAACACTTAATTTTCTTATAAATGGCCATATGTGCTTAGTTTCATAAAAAATAGTGTCTCTATTCTTTTAATCCTCGGAATGGTATCCGTTCACTGTAAAAAAAAAAAAAAAGCTTTAGGAGTGTGGGGATGTAGCTCAATTGGGAGAGTGGTGCTTGTTTAGCATGAAAAGCCTTGGGTTCAGTCTCCAGCACTTGCAGAAGCCAGGTGTAGAGATGCAAGCCAGTAATCCTCAGGACTCTGGAGGTAGAGGCCGAAAGAACAAAAGTTCAATGCATTTTTGGTTGGGTCTTTTCCCAATGACTCTTTTCTAGCTTCTTGGCCTATTCAGGTTCTCTTAGTTAGATGTGCCAATCTAAAAATGTAAAGCTAAGATCACAAATGAGAAAGAACGTGTGTCATCTGTAAAACTCTGGGATGTTTCATGAAGTTGCCTGTCATCCTTGTGTAGGGTCCACGGGAGACTTCTCGATATCATGTCAAGTCTAGGGTATGTGTTGCCAAAGTGAGTTTGCTTTCTCCTTTTTCTTCAGTGTGGTGCCCAGTCCGTGGAATGATGCCACCCACACTTAAGGTGGGTCTTTCCTTCTTAATTAACCCCATCTAGAAACTCCCTCGCTGTCATTCCCAGAGGTTTGTTTCCTAGGTTCTACCAATCAGTATTAACTGTCACACTTGTTTTTCTTAAGGATGCTTCCTAGAGCAAACCCCAGCATGGTTTCCAATGATGGGGTGGCAATTCCTGAGTCTTCATTGCAGTTCAACCCTCTGTGACTCCAGAAGAATACTCAGGAGCACTTTTCTGCATCTCTCTAGAGTTTTCTCTTCTATGCTCTGCTTCCTTTAGCTTGTCTTTCACTTCTTCTCATCCATTCTTTATTTTCCGAGTACTGCCCTAGCTCACAAACTTACACAGGCCACATTATCAAGTGTGTGTTTTTTTTCAACTTGCCAAGCAGTCACTGTTATTAACTGACCAGGTTACAAAAATAGCATGGGCCAGGTGTGGTGTCCTATGCCTTTTAATCTCAGCCCTTGGGAGGCAGAGGCAGGCAGATATCTGTGAGATTGAGGTCAGCCTGATCTATCTAGTGAGTTCCAAGCCAGCTATGGCTATAGGGAGACCTTTTTACAGAAAAAAACAAAACTACCATGGGAACTACCTCCAGGATATAAGAAGGTCACCAGCAAACTTCTCTATCTGCTGAGCCATCTCTCTAGCTGGACCCTAGTTTCTTCACCAGAATTTGATGTGCTTAACACCTATGTAGTTTCTTATGTCCCCAATTCATGATCATGGTCCTTTGTGCCATTGCAGAAGTCCCATAGCTGCAAGACAGTAGAGTTGTGACTCAATACAGTTCTCAATGGCAAATCTGGTGATTTTTGTTCTTTCTTCTTGACTCATGACTTAGGCTGGAAGCACCTGATGGGTCTTTGCATACTGAAAGCTTGCTGGAAGGAGAGGTACCAGGAGGGACAGATTCCTCTCACAGAAAAGAACCATATGACCAGGGCATTGGCCCATTCCAGAAAGGACCAGAATGTGGTCATGATCTAAGGGCTTGGGACCCAGTGGGAGGGCCAGATCCAGGGGAGCATGGCTAGGAGGGGTGTGGCTCATGTGTGGCTCAAGATGTCCTAAGCCAAGAGGACAGCTGGGCCAGAGCAGTGGCCAAGAACAAATTCCTCATTAGAGCTGCCTGTTGGCTGGAGGAGGAGCAGGGCCCCAAGCCCTGAGTAGGATCTGAAGCCTTCCTGGCGCCCCCGCCCCCCCTCATCAAGATTTAATTTGAAAGCTTCTGGTGCCAACATTTTCCTATGCAGCAAAAATCATCTTACATGTTCAACTCTAGCTTGTGTTCTCATCGTGATGCGTGGTGACTCCTGCTAACGTTAACACCTTGGCTCTCCCCTCCTTTCTCCTCCTTGCTTCTAAGGCCACTCTCTTCTCCCCGTAGACCCCTGCCTCAGTTTCCTAACTCCTGACCTTGATCAGTTACCCTGGTTCCCTGCCTTCAGTGTGCACCCCTTCCTTGGCTTCCAGTTAAATTCTCTGATACCCCGGCCTGCTGTACAAGGCACAGCTGCACTGCACTTGCAGCCCTCCAGCCTGGACATGCTCTCTCCCTTCCTCTCCTCTCTGGAACCATGTGCATTGTTGGACACTCTTGTTCTCCCTTGTACTCAGGCTTGTGCTCTGGCGTCTCTCTTTGTCTAGAATGTTCCTTCATCTCTTTTTTCAAGAAAAAAGTTTATTTTTATATTATGTATATGTATGTTTTGCCTGTGTGTACATATGTGCACCATATGCATGCAATGTCTGAGTAGGCCAAAAGAGGGCATCAGATCCCATGGAACTGGAGTTATGGGTAGTTGTTGCCACCATGTGGGTGTGGGAAATAAACCTGGGTCCTTTGCAAAAGTAGCCAGTGCTCTCAACCACTGAGTCATCTTTCCAGGCCTGGATGTGTTATTTTTAAAAGTTAGAATAATACCAAAACATACACATTTACCCCGAGAGACTCCATCAAGACGATTTAAATGACCATGTTATTCACCATAGAACTTGGTTAAACAGGTCCTGCTTTCCCTCCCTCCCTACACCCCCCCCCCAGTATCAGTTCTTTTTTAGGTAGAGTTTAGACCATAGATTTGGTTCATTAGCATTCCTGGACCTTGTCACATTTTACATGTGACAGATCCAGTTTTTCTCAAATGGTACTAACATCTTTATCAGGATGGTTTGAGTTGTCTGTTAATTTCAAATCTATGATGAGTGTTAACATGTTTAATTTGAACTGTTATCCTATGTATTTGTGTAGATTACTTTTAATGGAACAATTGGTCAAATATCAATTTATGTTTGCTTCTCAGGTTGTCTATAGAAAATCTGGAGGATCCTGCTAATGGCTATTCCAGGCGTTATTGCCCAGGAATGGGCTGGTGTCCCCTTTACAGGAGAGACAAAGTGTAGCCAATGAGGGAGAAGTAGCCGCCACCCGAACTTTCTCAGCACTAGTGTGTCCCTGTCCTCTCCAGAACTGTTTCCTAGGTGATTCTCAGTTCAGTCATGTTGACAGTCAAGAGTAATATGTTACCCATGACATTGTCTCTGGACTCTCTGGCTCCTATGTCCACAGAGCTCTCTATGCCTCAGGTAGTGCAGAGAAGAAAGAGGAGACACTTTGTGGAATACAGAATAAGTTCAAGACCAGTTCTTGCCTGAAAGTACTTTATCTTGGGGAAGTACATCCCTCTGAGGCTATTGGAGCCTTCACGACTTGGCCTGCTGTGTCCTCTCTGGTATCCTTGAGAGTCAGTCTTCCTTTTACTTACCAGATAAACACTTCTCAGCCTGTTTTAGCCTGGGTCTCCATTAAGAAGCCTGTTGGATTTAATAATCCGAATGCCAGCCATTCTAGAAAGTGGCAGTGGATGTGGGAGGGTCAGACAAATGGCATCCCCTCAGAGCAGGTTGTTGCTGAGGGTGACGGGAATGCCATTCTGATTGAGAGCTCTGGGAGACAGTGTAAGACACAGCTCAGGGGTCCTGCTTCAGGGGTGAGGAAGTGGGCCTGCCAACTGACCCACTCCCATTGTCCACCTATGAAGGCTATTGCTAGGGGCCCTAGCTTCTGGCCCTTCTGGCCTGTTGAAGGCAAGACCCAGCAGGCAGCACTCAGGAGGTGGTGGGTGTCTGAAGTATATGCAGAAGAGCAAGCACTGAGCAGAGGTGGGAGCTGTTGCCGTGGGGTCCCAGGGTCTTTGTACTTACTGCACCCTACTTGGAGCAGCCTTTTCATTAGGTCTTTGAAATGTGAACACCTTGTCTTTTGCTTCTCAGTCTGGAGTCTCTTCCTTAGAGACTTCTGCTGTAAATTACCACACACCTCTCAAATCTCTCCATCATGTTATTTATTTCCTTCACAACATGCCACAGTGAGAAATGGGTTTACATATTTGGTTGCTTGCAGGATGCTATGTCTTTGGTGCCTAGAAGATCTGACTCAGGTGTATCTTGATAACCATTTTTCAAATGATACATCAGCATACTCCTGCCTAATAGCTTTGCACATATATGTACCTTGTCATGTACCACTATCCCCATGCTTCCTGCTGGCAAGGGGCAGGAAGACTGATCTGGGGAATGGGACCCTGAAGATGCGGCTCAGCTTTTGTGTACAGTGGCTGGACGTTTGCTGGTTAGAAAAGCCTGACGTCTTCTGCCTTGGGGATGTTGGTATCCTGGCAAGGGATGGAAAGGCAACACAGTCTTGATGAAAACACTTGAGCTTGTGAGTTCCTTGCGTGACTTGGATAGTTTTGCTTCTGATGTAAAGTACAGATCCCTCTGGCAGTCTACTTGTAGGTATTAAATGGACAACAGCCCCGTGAATGTCCTTCAAGATAAATTTCATGTTGTCTTTTCTTGTGTAAAGAGGTTTATTCCATGGCTTCAAAAAATCTGTAGGGTATCCTGCTTCTATTTTTTAAAAACTATATTTAGTTTGCTTTGAAGATGAATAAAACTGAGATGCTATTACCCCCTCCCCAGCTTTGCAGTGTCCAGAAATTCCTTTGCTATTAATACTCCACAGAAACAGATTTCTTTGATTTTTTTTTTCAGTTTAGAAGATCAAAAGCTGCCAAAAATTGTTTCAAAAGGAAAATAAATCTTGGAGAAGTTGGATTTGGAAATGCGAGGAGCACTTGCCCGAGTCCACTGTGCTGGGATTCGTGTCAGAGGTGTGTGCACTGCAGAGCTGGCCTGTTTTCTGTGTCCCTCTGCTCCCGGGGAGCCTCGACTTTGTTTCCACCATCCATCTGCCTTGTCTTGTGAAATCTTGGAATACTGGCCTCCAAATTAAACCTCTTACAAATGTGAGCAGGCAGGATCATTTCCCAAAGAGAGCAGCTAAAATGAATGACCGTCAATTCCTGGCCAAACCCACTGTGATCTGGGAGACGAGTTCTCAGATTATAGGGTTTTGAATAAAGGACTAAAGCTTCTTTTGGGATCTGTACTCTCTCTTGCATGCACTTATGTGAGCGAGTGTACTTCATAGGTACCTTTCAGCAGCCCCTTTCTGCCCTAGATGGAGGCCTGGGACAAGGCCCGTGTGGCTTCTCCTGGCTGTGTGACAGTCTCTGACCTGTGAAGTTCAAGGGATTGGTAGCCATATCTCCTCATGTCTTTGTGAACCTTGATCTTTGAAGAAGACTCAGAGGTCTTGGTAGATGGTATATGGATAGAGATTGGATACCTGCTTGGAGACAGAAATCAAAGGAGAGAGAGAAGATCCAACATCTCCCAGGTCAGGCCCTGGGATAAAGTGGGGACTGGATAGAGAGAAGACTGTAAGAACATGGACCCCATGGTCTCACACAATGGAGCTCAGGGATAGAATTAGTTCTTCCTCTGACCCTCAATTCAGATCTATCTTTGATTACACACAAAAATTAAATGATAAAAATTGGAAAATGCACAGTAAAGTTAGTGGCAAAGAATTAGAAAATAATGTCAGAAAAAAAGGAAAAAAATAGAATCAACTACATTTTTATCCACTCTGGGAATACGGGGTAAGTGTCACTTGGGTATCTTTTTACACTCTGCCTATGCTGTGATGTGCTATGACATGGCATGCTAGTTATATAAACTCACATATATGTATATAAGCATGTGTATATCCAGAACACATATTGGTACTGTTACTACATTTACAGATCAGCCTCAACTTATGAAAATTCTATGTAGGGTTCTTTGTGGTTTTTTTAAAAAAAGAATTAATTAATTAATTAATTAGGTTTTGGGTTTTGGAGACAGGATCATACCATGTAGCCCTTGCTGGGCTGGAAGTAGCTATGTAGACCAGGCTGGCCTTTAACTCAGAGAGATCTGCCAGTTTCTACCTCCCAGGTGCTGATGTTAACAATGTGCAGCACCAAGCCTGGCTTTATTTTCCTTTTTATTATTATTATGCGCCTGTGGGGGGAGGGCGTTGGTGCACATGTGTGGGGGTGCCCTCAGAGGCCAGAGGCTTTGACTGCCTTGAAGCTGCACCCAACGTGAGTTCTTGGAACTGAACTCGGATCTCTGTAACAGCAGTATGTGCTCAGAGCTGCTGCGCCATCTCTCCAGCCCTGCTTTGAGCTTTCAGCAGTACAGAGGTGCAAAAAAGCCGTGCATATCGGGTGGACACCGCTCCTCAGCTTTGAATTTGGCCTTTTTGTGGCTCTCCATATGGTCTCTTGATGCCCTGTGGCTCCCAGCCAGCCCTGCAATCACATGTAAACACATTACAGTTGCTGGTATTGTTAAATTTCTCTGGTGAGCTAGTTCTATCCGGTGCATCTTTGACTTATGGTGGGTTTATCAGGAGGAATCCCACTGTGAGTGGAGAAGCTTCTGTGCAATGTTTCTATGCCTAAGCAAGTGTGTTATAAAAGCCCATTTTTTGTGGTTTCATTTTTCTCTTGATGTATTATGATGCTATTGTATATCTAGAAGCATACACACTGATCCATAGAACATTTAAACTTTCAAGGGAGTCAGTCTTGAACTTTCTGAAAAAATAGCCAAAATAGCAGAACAGCCATTGTAGGGTCTTTACCAACCTTCCCTTTGTGGTGACATTTTCCATGACTGGAATACAACAATGAAAACTAAACAACTAAGATACCCTAAATGGCCTTTGTTTGAGGGTCTACAGTCTTTACGTATGGTGTAATGCAGAATGGGCCTTAGCCAGGCCACCTGCCATGAAGAACAAAGAAATGGCTTCTGAGGATGTGGCATTCTGCTCCAGCCAGGCACGACACCAGCTTGGGCCCCAAGTCTGGAGAGAACCTGCACCAAGATAATCTACCTGGAGACAGACTACAATTGGCCACAGTTGGGAACCACCCCATAGGGCGATTGACTAACCAAACCCATAAAACTCCTTTCACTTCCTTGAATAAACAAGTTTTGCAGCAGCTCGCCCTCCGCATGCTTCCACGCAGCTCCCAGTGTCTGTGTTCTGACTCTGCGCCTCTCAACCCCTACTCAGCAGAGACCCTGCGTCGTCCTCGGGCTGGCCCCGAGCAGAGGGATAGCAACATCTACTGATGCCTGTTTTCTGCTCCTGCATCCAACCCAGGATCCCACAGACCCTGTTTTTGTCATTTCTTGTGAAGTGTGGTAGCTTTACTGTCTTTCTTAATTTTTCAGTATGATGACACTTTTGAAGAGGATGGTCAGCTATTTTGTGGACTCTTGCTGGGTTTGTGTTGGTCTGAATGGATCAAGGTTGTATTTTTGTTAAGGATACCAGGTTTCCATCCTTGGTGTATTAATATCTCTTTCCTTCAGATAGGGCACCAGCAACAGACCAAAGAGACAATCCCACCCCACTCCAGCTTAGTGAACTCAGCAAGTTTAATTGGATGACTAACAGGAAGGAACAGGGGTAACTCAGAGCAGCTACATCACCCAAAAGCATGAGTGAAGATTCACGAACTCGCCTCCATTGAGCTCTCTGCAGGACTTGTAGGTGCTGTGGCCAGCTGGAAGGTCTCCTGGCTACAGCATTTGTTACTGTTTAGACTGTACAGCCTTGGGGAGGGGCCCTCTAGATCTTATAACTTTCTGAGCAGGAGAAGGAAATGTTTCAATTTGGAGGAAATAGCTACTTAATAAGCGGCATTATTTTTCTCTCTGCCATTAATATCTGGGAAGAGGTACATTGAGAATATACCTTGTATACATTCCTGTGTTAGATTTCCATCTTAAACAAATTTCCTGTGAAAACTGTCCTTGAAAGAGGAAAGGTTTTTATGTTGGCCCATGTTTCAGAGGGCTCGATAGAGTCTCTCAGAGCTGCTTTGGGCTTGTGGCAGCACAGTGCATCACAATGTTGGGATTATCTGTTCACCTCATGCCGAGGAGAGCAAACAGAGATGAAGGAGCTGGTGCCATTCCCCGCTTCAAGGGCACACCTCCAGTGGTCCAGCTTACTTCCACTGGGCTCCACTTCCCAAAGGCTCCCCATCTCCGGACAGCACCGCAGACTGGTGGCCTTCAGCATATGTATCTGGGTGGGGGCTCCTAAGATCCAAGCCATATCTATTAGCGTGCTAATTTTAGCACTCATTAGTAGAGCTGCACGCAGCAATTAATGTTGTGGTCTGTCGTTTCACTAAACCCTCTAGATTTATTGGGTGTAATTCCTCTGTACTGAAGAGTAGACCCATTTTATTATGAATCTTAGTAAGGTCTCAGAATTTGTTCTACTCTGTTGTTATAACACAGTGCTGTTCTTACTTATTTTGTGGTTCAAGTTGTTCCAGCTGTGACTCTTGGGAGCCTTGAATGCCTTCACAACATGACTTCTCATTTTCTTTTTCTTTTCTTTTGCATTTCTGTACTTTGTGGCACCTGGAGATGTTTCAGTTTCCTTGTCTGATTTTCTGACCAATCTTGGAATCAACCACTTTTCCTAGGAGCCGTGGCTCCTTTTATTGAATAACAGTACTTGGAAACCACAGTCTTCTAAGCCCAATAATTTCCCTGGCAACTAAATATGGTGAGCATTTTCATTTATTGACATTCATATATCTTTGGTGAGGTTTTTGTTCATATCTCTGGCCTATTTTAATTGGTATGTTTTCTTATTGTTGAATTTCAAGAGCTGTTTTGATATTCAAGATACAAGTTCTTTGTGAGAAATATTATTTGGAAGTGTTTCTTCTCTATTGTGACCTATAGTTTTCTTTCTTAACAAATGTCTTTTGCAGAGAAAAAAATGTAAAAAGTTTTGATAAAGTTGCATTACCAGAATTTTTTGTTTGTGTCACATTTAAGAGCCATTTATTAATCAAAGGCCACAAGGATTTCTCTTGTACTTTATCTAGGAATGTCATAGGTTCATATTTGAATTTATATATGCAATCCATTTTATTTGTATTTGTATTATATGTAAAGTAGAACTTTTGTTTTTCTGTTAATTTTTGTTTTTCTATTTTTAGAGATAGACAATCAATTTTTGCCCACACTATATATTGAAAATTATATTCCAATTTGAGCTGGTTTTATACTCAGTCAACTATTATAAACCCACACAAATTGCCATCTATATTCATTAAGATGATCAAAGGGTACATCTAAAATTTATTAATGTTGTCATTTACTACATTTGGTTTTTGAATGTTGAACTAACCTTGGATTCTCGGAAAATACCTTGTCTGTCTATGATGTATGCTTGATTCTGTTTTCTGGTATTTTTCTGAGGCACTTTGGCTTTCTGATCATGAGGAATATTGTTCTGTAGTTTTCTTGGCATGGCATGTGGGTGTCTAAGCTTGGTGTTTGGGGCATATTGGCCTCACTAAATGAGTTTAAATATGTTCTCGTTTCCTTTTCTTTTCCTCCAGAAAAGATCACACAGAATAGAAATCCTGTCTTCCTTTAAAGTTGGATATAATTTACCGGTTAAAAAATCTGGTCCTGAAGTTTTCTGTTTTGGAAGTTATACAACTGTGAATATTTTCTTTAGTAGATAGATGTAGGACTACCTGGGATCTTTATTTCTAACTGCGAATATTTTGGTAGCTAGTGTCTTTCAAAGATTGTGTCCATTTTGCCCAAGTCGCCTTATGTTAGGCATGTGTGGCTCGTCCCTTGATGCTCCCATCCTCCTGGCACCTGTGAGAGCTGCAGTGATTTCCCTCCAGCATCCTGTAGTTCCTGTGGGTCCATTTGTGTTTTCTCTTTTTTCTTGCTTGAATCAAGATCTTTTCCAAGAATCTTTAGTGTCTTTGTGTTTTCAGTTTCAACAGTTTTATCCATCATCTTTATTGGCTCCTTCTTTCTGTTTACTTTGAGTTTGTCATGTTATTTTCTTCCCTTTACAGCTAGACCCTTGGTTTACTCACTTGTGATTTCTTCCAAAGAGAAACAATAATCCTATATAAAGTTACCCCTAACTTCTGTTTTGACCATATCCAACAATGTTTTCATTTATTATTATTATTTTCTTTAGATTCTTTCCTCTTTGAAATATTTTGATGTGTATTTTTAAATTTTGTTCTCTTTTTAAAGTCCAAACTAGAAAAAGAAGCACAGTAAAACAGTGTTTAAGGTCTGATGTCATCTATCTGGGATAAAGCCGTATGGTACTCCTCTCTTATTGGGCTTGTTCACAGAGCTGAGAGTATAGGCAATTAAAGTCCAAACTGGATGCTGATGCTATAAGGACCTCCTCCTTCTCCGCAACGATGTCTTTTAATGTTCCTGTCTTTTGGTTGCTTTTTTTTAAACTTGGAAAATTCTGAGATGGGCGATTGCTTTTCATAATTTGTTTCTAAAAAAAATTTTATTTTATGTGTATGAGTATATTGCCTGCATGTATGTAAGTGCACCCATGTCATGCAGTACCCTCGGGGGTCAGGAGAGGGCATCAGATCCCCAGAATTGGAGTGAAAGGTGGTTGTTAGCCATCATGTCGGTGCTGGGAATTGAATCCGGGTCCTCTGCAAGAACAACCAGTGCTCTTAACCACTGAGCCCACTCACCTCCATGATTTGTTTTTAATGCAAAGTCACTATGACTTTCAATGAAATAACTGAACTTTTATTTTGAAATCTTAATGTGTCACTCAATTTTTGACCTCAAGGAAAAATGTAAATTCTTTTTCTTTTCGTTTCATTCAGCATGTATTTTTATAGTTTGTTAAGAGTAGAAATCAACATTTTGTTCATTTATAGCATTCTTGTCTCTCAGTTCCTCTCTCCTTCTGAGCACCAAGGTCGCCCACAATAAATATCAAGAAAATATTGTGAAATTACTTAAATTTGAGAAATCATGCATGTAAAATTTCCCATAAAGCTATGGATAAGATGCAAATCTAAGATATTTCAATAACTATTGGGATGACTTCTACTGCTACCACTATAAATCCATCAATATCTAATGTTTTATAGATTATATGAGCTCCTGTTCATTCCTATAAGACTGTCAAATTACTCTGGACCATTTCTTTCCATATGGAAAGCTGTCACAGTATCTATACAATTCAGATGCTTCAGTACTGAAGACCAGTGTACTTTTTAAGTTGCTAAATATTTATTTTCAGACTATTTGCTGATAGTGATTGATTTTATGATCAGAGAACCAGTTCAGATCTACCGTAATCTAAGATGATAGAATGATTTGTAGTCTCTTAAATTTGTTAAAGCTAATGGTTCAGAATATGTTCTATCTTGGTGAATCTGCAGTTAAGTTTGCCTATGATCCTAAAATAGTGTTCCTTAGGCTGGTAAGATGGCTCCGTGGGTGAAGGTGCTTGCTGCCAAGTCTGATGACTTCCAGGACCCATAGGTAGAAGGAGAGAACGGACTCCTACAAGTTGTCCTCTGACCTCCACATATATGCAGTGGCCCAAAAATAGATATAAGACAACAACAAAGCAAACATTATGTTTCACTGTGTTGAGCTAGGATGTTTCATAATTAATGATGTCAGTTTGACATACAGGATTTATATAGTCTTATACTGTTGATTACTGAGGGGAATTCTGATGCATCCATGTAAAGTTTTAAATTTATTTCTCATTTCAGGCCTATCAGTTTTTGTTTTATGCGTTTTGAAGTTCTACTTTCAAGTACAGATGTTTCAGCCAGTTATGTTTCTCTGGAGGATTAGCATCATCTTTATGTAAATTTTCTCCTTGCCTCTGATGACAGTCCTTGCTCTGGCCTGCTTGTATGATGCTAACATAGGTACTCTGGTTGATTTTGCTGATATGTTTTTCCCATCTCTGTCCTTTAGCCTTTTAAAAGTGAGTTTCTTGTAAACAGCATGTAGTTGGCTCTTTTTTAAACAAAGTCTTCTAACCGTTCTTGTCTTTTAACTGGTATATTTAGATGATTCATGTTTACTGTAATTGCTGATAAATTTGCAGTAAAATATACCATCTTGCTGCTGTTGGTTCTGTTATGTTCTTTGTCCTTTTTTTCTCTGTTACTGGCTTCTCTTTGGGTCCTTGGGCATTTGTAAATGAATTTTTCCTATTAATTTGCTATTAAATTAAATAATTTGCTAATTATTTAAATTGTTTTAATAGTTATCATAGCTTCATATACCTATCTATATGAAGACTGTATCCTTAGAGTCTACTTCTAAGTGATAACATTTCATATACGGCATATCAGGACAGTCTCTTCAATCTGTCCAGCTTATGATACATCTCCTTTATATTTCATTTTCCCACATTCTGAACACATATTACATAGCTTCTGTTTTCACTTTAGATAGCTGTCTTTCAGGGCAGTTAATACTAAGAAAAACTGTCTTATGTTTAGGTTGTGAGCCTAAGCTTTTAACAGCTAAGCCATCTCTCCAGCTCAGGAAAAAAAAAAAATCTTATTTTCCATTTTTAATGTGTTTTATTTCTTTGTTTAGCCCGTTCAAGTTTCTATTTGATGTCATATTCCTTTTGTCTAAAAAACTTCTGTTTCTTCTACTGTAGATCTTCTGGCAATTCTGTTTCTGTTCACTGGACAATGTCTTTATCTCTCTTTTATTTAAGAAATGCTCAATGCTCCTGTTGTATATGTAATTCTGAATTGACAGAGGTTTCGTTTTTCATCCTGTGAACACTGTTACTTCATTATCTCTTGGCTTGATGAGTATCTATTGTAGTTTTCTTCTTAAAAATTCCTTTTTACTCTATGTACCTAGATAGCTGATGCTCTGTTTTCAACATTTTGGATCTGTGGTTGGTGTCTGTCATTTTAGTCAGTCCTTGCCTTCCAGTTCTTCACATGTTCGTCTGCTCCTTTTCTTCTTCAGGCATCTGCTCTAGTCAGGTGAGGGTTCGTGTCTTTCATATCCTTCAAGGCACCTGTTTGTCTCCAGATTTTGTCATATGGCCTGAGATCTGTAGTGATTCAAGAAAGGAAGTAATTTTATAGCTTGTTTTTTCTGGTTGAGCAGGTAGACATGATGGTGATGTTAGTTCTTTCTATTCCTGAACGGAAGCAGGGACTCTACGATATAACTTTAAAATAACTACATATCATTTTATAGATGTGCTCTACCTTATTGCATTTGAGCCTTTCATTTAACAGTTAGGTTGCTTAGTATCTGAAGAAATGTCGTTGAGTCTTGTGCTCCTCTCTGGGCAGGGCACATGGTCAGGAGTCTGAGTGGTATGCATTTGCTCTTCATTGGATTTTATGCTTTCCATTGTGACTTTCCAGAAAACTCTGATCATTAACCTGTCTTCCAGGCCTGAGGATGTTTGTGGATTATAGGTCAGGGACTTTAGGGAAACTTTTTCTATGGGCATGAATGACAGCTGTCCATCACAGATCAGGATCTGGTGTTTGCATGGGCATGTACGCTCTTTGCCCAGAAAGGTCCTGGTTTATGTCGACTCACTGCACAAAGCACCGTCAGAAAGAAAGCCTGAACCAGGCCAGAATCAACACCAATAATCCCGGCCTAGGCTGTTCTTCAGGGCCCTCTTCCAACAGCTGATTAAGATGTTGCAAAGAGCATTCTGACACTTCTTGTCTTAAAAATTCTAAACCAAGTAGAAGGCACAGACCAATCCCCTTTCACAATGCAGCAGCCCAAATTGTACAGGATAGAAATGAATTTTTGATCAAGGCAACTTTTAATTATGGTGTTGGTAAATAATAAACTGAAGCGAACTTGAATTTTTATTTATTTATTTGGTCATGAAGGAAATGTTGTGGCTGGTACTTTTAATTCCAAATTAAAGTATTTAATGCTTTACAAAGCAGTTGCTGTTTAAACTGCCAGTAATATTTAACATGAATGTGTTCACCAGTCCCTAGCCTCATGCTGTATAATTTATAACACTAAGCCTTTCAATACTCCAAAATGCCAGATAAACTTTTCTCATTTGCTCTTAATTTGGTCACGCAGGATAATACCAACATCTGAAGGCTCTTTACACTGCTTTAGAAAATGCATTCCTGTGAGCGCCACCCGTAGACGCTCTGCTCCTTGTCATCATCCATAATTATTTCCGATCCAAAGCAGCCCTTAATGCACGTATTAATCTCGAATTCTCCTCAGTGTGAAGCACATTTGGCTCTATTAATTTTTAAAACCCCCCTGTTTTTAAAGGAGACTGCAGATGCTTGGCTATTATGGAAAAGCTATTAGAAGTTAACACCTTTCCCTCCCCAGAGACGGGCATCATCCTCGGTCTCAAAATGCCACCCTATTTTACATTATCGGCTGCTAAGATGAGATATTAGAGACTTTTCCTCCCTTTTTTACTTTAGAGCTGGCAGTGCTATTATTAGCTAATGACACAATTCTGCACAGCCTGTGGACTGAGTGGGAGGAGCCTGGGCCCAGAGACTGATGTTTAGATTTGATTCTCCTCTCCTCTCTCTCCCTCTCCCTCTCCCTCTCCCTCTCCCTCTCCCTCTCCCTCCCTGCCCCTCTCCTCTTCTTCCCCTCCCTTCCTTTCCTATCTTCTCTTTTTCAGATAGGATCTTGTTAGGTAGCCTTGGCTGGTCTTGAACTCTTGATGCTCCTGCTTCAGCCTCCTGAGTGCTTGCAATCTAAGCATGTGCCACCCCACCCAACAAAATTCTTAGAGATATTTTGGGGTTTATGCCCAAGCTCCTGGGGCCTCAAGCGAGTGGGGAGAGATTTGGGAGTGGGAGAGCTCCTCATCTCTCTTCACTGGCCCGTTCCATTGGGATGCTATCTGTAGGCCGTTCCAATACCATAAAAATGTGGAGAAACAGCTGAGGGTGATGTGTAGTAACAAACCCACAAGTTTTCCTGTGTTCATAGAAACCACAAGTGGAACACACGGACATTAAGGCCTGAAGATGCACCGGGGGCCTGGAGGAGAGGCTGCTAATAAATAATTCACCACATCTGTTTTGGGATATTGGGTTTTACAGCTTGTGGGACTTGGTTTCTAGCTTACCTGCTGGGAAGAAAAAGAGGAAAGCCAAACCATAAAGTTGCTCCTCAGCATGACTAGAGCTTGGAATCCCCAGTGAGAAGGGAGCTGGGGAGGGACCATCTTGGCAAACAGAGTCTCCCGTGCAGGAGGAGGCTTGACCCAGGCAGGCCCACCCAGCTACAAGCAGAGCTGCCTGAGGATGTCGATGGCACTCGTTTAGTCCCATGGCTTCTCCCTGCACATAGTTGAGGAGACAGAGGGAGGGAAGAGAGATGGAGATGCTGAAACCTTGGGAGGGGTGGTCATCCTGACCACAGTTCTCCCTCAACCAGTCCTGGTGCTCTGACTAGGAGCCTCACCTGAAGCTTGGACAGTGGCCATACAGATGTCTCTCTGGACATGTCCTGTGAAAACATGCTATCAATAGCGCTGGGAAAGATGCAGATGAGGAGACTGAGGCAGCAAGTTAAATCATATCTGGAGTTCCATTTCGATGGGGGCAGGACTCAGTTCAGCTCTTGCGACTGCTGGCATCTGTCCCCATTCTACTTCAGCACCTTGCCTGGTAGGTTTGGGTGCTTTAGTTGAAGTCGTAAGTCTAGCAACAGTAACCAGAAAACACACCATCCCATAGAGCATGCGCTGCTATTTCTAGTCACCGTGGTCATCTTTCCTGTGGACTGATTTCCTGATTTTCTAAGAATGAGTGGAAAAAAAAAAATCTCAGAAAGAATCAGACATGGAACAGTACTCCCAAGAGCATAAATAACTCAAGACAAAGCTGTTCTAATATAAGGCTTCAAAACAATACTTTTTTTTGTAACATAATAAAGACTGTTTCTCTGGTAGTTGTATTTTTACAGATGTCCCAAATAACTAGAGTTTGTTTTACTGTCATATAACATTGTTTCTAATTTAAAACTGTCGCTCAACTCATTTCAAAGACTATGGCTTTCAAAAGGTGTTGCTAAAACAGCAATACTGTCATCAGTCCCTATGTGTTGAGTGTCTGTGATGGACTTCACACAGGTATGCGGTTTCCATGTATTGTGTGTCTGTGATGAATTTCACATGGGTATGTGGTTTCCATTTTTAGGCCAGGAAAAGTCATGCTCTCAAATGCCCCAAAGTTCTAGTGCATAGGTCAGAAGGATGCAGACACTTGAATTCATTTTTGGTGTATCATATTGTTACAAACTTTTTTTTTTCCCTGAAAGAACTCAGTCTGACAAAAACTCTTAGGCTTATAAGTGCATATGCTCTTGACTTTGCAATATTCCCTAAGGGACTGAATTTCAGGACTTTACAACATTATTTGCAATGGAAAACAAAAAAGAGATCTAAGTGTGCCTTGAAGAGTACTGAGTGGAGTTGTCTGTGACCTATTCCATGTCAAAACAAATGTTATAATTGATATTTGTTCCACGATCCCATCTCAAAGCTTTGTATATCGCCTGACAGTACTTGTACATGGGGTCACATGGGAGATATTCCCTGCTTTAAGATGGGGTCTCACACTGTAGCTCAAGGTGACCTTGAACTGAGTTGTCCATGGAGGGTTGCTAACTCTTCTAGATCTTTGGGAGAACTTAGGTCTAGCAAGCATGCTTTACTTTGTAGTTAAAAAAATGAAATTAAGAAAATAGGAATGAAGTTGGCAAGTATGTTTGAGGCTGAGGATTTGGGTTCCCACTTTATATTCAGAGGAGATTAAAGATTAGCCATGCTCTTATTATGGGACAGGTTATTCCCAAGACTAGTCATTTGAATATATAACAAGATTTTCCCATTTTTAAATTACTGGCTCCTGGTGTTGTGTTCTTACACCTGACTTTAGAAAAGCATTTACATGTTAACAGCTCAGTGTTACTATAATTGCTGCAATAGAAACTGTTCTTCAGTTAAAGAATACTTGTATCTCACATAACTTAATTTTCCCCATGATTTAAACAGAAGATATGGCTGACAGAATAGATAGCAGATCAGGAAGCTGATCGGGTGTGAATAAGAAAGTTGTTGCTCACAGACTGTGCTGTCTTTCACGTAAAAAGTAGTGCTGATTGAGCATCTGATAATGCACTTGATTGGACGTTTCCAAAGCCTGCAGAATAGATTTTTTGATTTTGCTCAATTTACTTGCATCTTCCTTGTTCACCAAAGAAGGTCCTTGTTTTAAATTACTGAATTACTGAATGAGTCTTAAAACTGTGACAGGGCCATCAGCTCTGAGGTGACTGTTCCTGAGCTCTGGAACCCTGGAGTGAAACATGGGGTGAGGACCCTGCTGAAGGCAGGCTGTTTGGTGACAGTGTGCACAGTCATGCTTACGTTTGACAGTCTGGTAACTTTGATTGGGTGGCTATCATAAGGTCACTTCCCTCATGACTTTCCTTATAGTGACTGTCATCCCAGACGTATTCAAGGGGTAGACAGATCCAGAAATCCTGTCTACTAATCCTATTGATAAATTTGTATGTTTCTATCGAGTGGTCTCCTCATTCTGAGTTGAATTTGACTGCTTCCTTGAATGCCTAGACTGAATGTGCACTTAACCTTGAGTACGCGACATGATAGTTTTGTATTCCTTTAAATATCCTTGAACTTGAACTGGGATGATTTGATTCTGTGGAGTTCATTCTTAAATTTTGTGAGGTATGGTCACAGTGGTCTTTGATCCAGGGTTCATAATACCCTTCTGAGTCTCCAGCTAATGCTTGCTGTATTCTGAGGTTGATCTCCAGCTGATGGGTTCAAAGAGCATTCCTAGCTGGTCTGAGCACTGGCAATTGCGTTGCCTCTTTCTGCTGCTAGTTTCTCCCGTTCCCTCTTCTAGGTAGTTCTCTCACGGGCTCACACTGGATGAAGACTCAAGGGAATCCACAGAGTCTGTCCTGCACAGTCCTCCATTCTGAGATGGATTTTACCTAGCTGCCCACTCTGTCCTGCACATTCTGGTCTTCTTGGTCTCCCCAGTTTCCCAAGTGCAGCCTTCCAACTCAAGGACGCTTTTGGGTTCTGTTTGAATCTTCACACCCCATGTAGTGTTCTGCATGTCTTCTCCAGGCGGCTGGCAGTTAGAAGGCTTTCTTTCATTGAGTTCTCTTCAGGGGCCACTGCCCTGTCCTGCCTGTAATTTACTGTCGGAACACTGGGATTTCATGCCTTCGATGTTTTTTGTTGTTTATGGTGAGAAAGAAAACCGAGTCCCTATTTCTTTAGCATAGTTAGAGACTCTCAATTTCAGAAGGCCAGCTGGGTTCTTTGATCCAAGTTCCATAACTTTAGGGGATATAGTATCCCTTAGCAAGACCCTAAAGTTGGGAAGTCTGAATCATACCTTCTAGTTTGAACAGTTTTGCTCTGATAAGAAACAAGATGGCCAGGGAAACTTTTTCCTCCTGATGACAAGATAGCACCTGCCATATGACACCTAATGGAGTTTCTTGGGATTTTTTTGACATGGTCTCCCTAGTCCCAGTGTGCCTGGAAGTCACTGTGTGGGTCAGGTGGCCCCTATCCACCTGCCTCCTCAGGGCTGGGATTAAAGAAAGGCACGGACCACACCCAGTGCCTGAAGGAGTTTCTTTATATTGTGAGTTGTCCTGCTTAAAACCCTGGAGTGGCTGCCATTGCTTGTAAGATAAGAAGTCACATCCTGGTCCCTGGCTGTCTTCAAGCACATCTCCTGCCTCCCCTCCATCTTCAAGCCTGCAGACATGCTGAATTCCTTCAGTTAGGAGATAGTGCGCACCTGGCTCCACCAGCATTCCAGGAGGTCTTAGAGTCTTCTCTGCTTTAAAGCATTCACACCAGAGTGATGACAAAAGGCTTTCAGACTTGCTTAACCTGGAAAGGTCATTTCAGACCACAGCTTAGCATGGGGCCCAGTACCTCATAGGAAATGGGATGTGCAAAAGGTTCAGTTTGTTCTTTACCTTGAAAGCCAAGTCTAAAAGATATGAAGGGATGGTGGGGAGGTGGATTAGTGGGTAAAGTGCTTGCTGTTCAAGCGTGAGGACCTGAGTTCAGATTCCCAGAACTCACATGAAAGGTCAGCTGTGGCTGAAAGGCCCCAACACTTTAGAGAGCAGAGGCAGGAGGATCCCTGGGGACTTGCTGGTTGGCAGCTTAGCTCCAGGTCAGTGAAGCACCTTGTTTCAAAGGAGTAAGGCATAGAGAAACAGAGATGGGTTCTTGATAACCTTCTCTTGTGTTGGCCTTTTCATGGACATGAACAGCCACCCCCTCCACATGTGTGCATGCACCAAACATATCACACACAAAGCTAAGTTTACTTTTATCTTGTTCTTGCAAATTTTAGATTCCAGTTTCAAATAAGCACTGTGATTTAGGATGACAAAGGCGAATCCAGTGATGATAATTTCAAGGAACATAAGTTTCTGTGAAACTCCAATGGTGCCATACCATAATTTCCCATGTTTCATTTACATGTTAAATCTTTGTGACACAAACATAAAGCTGCTTATTAAAAAAAAATTCTCAGGGTTTTATGAGGTTTTTCTCAAGAGCTCCCCTTAAGCACCTGGTGGTTCAGCCTGTCTGTTCTTACCATTAACCAACCCATCTTCCCTGCTCAAGCTTTGTTCTTCTGCTGTTACCTGATTGTCTGGGGCCTTAAGCTGCTCAACAGCATCATCTCCTCTCAGCCTCAGAACATCCCACAGCCTTGCTGAAGTCCTAAACTCTTCTTGGGAATCACATCAGACCATAGGTAACTGAAGAAATGAAGAGAGACTATTATAGTGATGACAGGTCTTTGGGCTCTGGTAGATGGAGACATTATGTTTGAGTGGAAACTAATCTTGTAAGTAGCTGGCTCTCTGAATATTTAAAACTTTTAAAATTTTATTTTACTATATATATTTTATTGAATTTTTTGTACATTTCATACAATGCATCTTAATCATATTTAGACCACCCTCCCCTGTCTGCACCCATCCATAGCCCTCCCACAGGATTTCATGCATTCTGTCATATATATATTAAGGCCTATTGAATCGTTTATGTTCCTAAATGTCCCTCTGTGTGAGTTCATTCAGTGGATCCTGGTCAGCCCATCTAGCATCATTTTCTTAAAGAAGATCAACTCTCCCTCACCTAGCAGTGATCAGCTGCCAGTAGTTTATTGGCTAAGACTGGCGCCTCCTGCCCAATTCCCCAGTTTGATGCTGGGTTTTTTGTCTGATTGAGTTTATGTTGGTCTTGTGCATGCTGTCACCATTGCTGTAAGTTCATATGAGCAACTTTCCAGAAGCCTGGAACACTGTTTTTCCTTATGATCATGCACCAACCCTGGCTTTTACAATCTTTCCTCTCCCTCTTCCACAATGGTCCCTGAACCCTGAGTGGCTAAAGTTAAACATAGGAGTTCCACCCAGGGACACACACTCCGCGTCTTTTATTCTCTACCCTTTGGCCAGTTGTGACCTGTGTTCACTGCTCTGATGAGAGCTGAGAGATGCATTCATATTCTTTCTGTCCCTTGTTCCACTATGTTTTATAAGCCGTAGATGTAGAGATTCCATTGTAGATGTGTCACTTAGGGCTGGGCACCTCACAGACACTTATGATCTGTGTGTGACTAGATGTGGAACTCTATAATAGTCTCCATCTGTTGCAAAAAGAAGCTTCTTTGAGGAGTGGTGACTAGTATACTTGTCTGTAAATATAAGCATCCATATTTAGCATACAGTAAGAAATTACAGTAGTCTAGGGATGTGGCAGACATAGGGTTTTCTCTGGCCTTTATGACCTCTCCAGTCATGTGTATTCAGCTATGTTTATGATGCCACACATGAGTTCCCTCCCACTGAGTGGGCTTCAGATACAATTAGATAGCTGTTAATTACCCCCAAGATATAAGTTCCACTACTGTCCCAATATAATTTGTTCTGCCCATCATTGTTGTGGTTATTAAGCTTTAGAGCTGAGGCTGGACCATGGATTGATTTTTCTCCCTTATCAGCTTGCTTAGTATCCTCTAAAACTACAAGAGATCATTTTCATGGAGGAGGCTTCCAGTTCCAGCACCAGTGTTCCAAGTCCTTTGTCCAGAGTATATCTTGTCTTCATCAATAGAATCTTACCTTCAAGATCTTGGAGGTAATCAAGGACTATGGCAATTGCCTATGTTATTTTAGGAGTCTCTTGGACTACCCTGACCAACAACTTGAAGGGAGGTTTCTCCTGTCCGGCACTGTGTTTCTTGTTATGTAGCCTTCAGCTATGCACATGGACTCCTATGTGGATATTGAGTGTGTATTTTTCACTAGGCTTTTGAATGGATACATTTTCCTCTGACTATTTTTATTTCTCCATGAAACCCAGTAAATATGGACACTTCACTCCTTGGTGCTCAAGAGTGTGAGACTTCCCAACATGCAAATTTTTGCATATGTGTTTAATAGGGTCTTCCCTATTGAATGTCATCTACAGAAGAGAGGGCACTCTGAACCTCTGGCTGAGAGCCAGGACTCAATAAAATGTTTGCAAGACAAGAAAATGTGTTAAAGAAGACTCAGGAGTGGGTCCTTGGCAGAGCAGCTCCAGCACATCAGGCATCAGACCACTCCATTGTTGAAACTCTGAACTCCTGAAGATGAGGACTCCAGGCAAACATCCTGCTGATTTGTTGGCATTCCTTCCTGTTGCCTAATGGTGTTTTGTGAGATGAGTAAGGCATGGTGGTACACCCATGTGATCCCAACAAGCACTTTACTGACTGTTGCTTATGATGGTTTATAGTGATTGTCAATTTGATACGATCTAGAATTACCTTGGAGACAAACCTCTGGGCATATCTTTTGAGGTGAGAAGAGTCACCCTAGCTCCATGCTGAACAAAAAGAGGGAAGCTAGCTAAGCATTGGCATTCAGAGCTGTTTGCTTCCAGCTGCCGGAAACTCCGGCTTCCATGTCTTTCCCACCTGTTACACTGTATCCCCTTGAACTGCGAGCCAAAATAAACCCTTTATCCCCTAAGCTTTTTGAGGGGTGGGGGTCAGGTATTTGGTACCAGCAATCAATAACTACCTATACACCTGGGAGAATTTGGAGGATGGTGGTAATTTTCTAGAAACAATCATTGTGCAGACCAAGGCATGTGAGCCCTAGGTTACTGTAGCCTGAGAGGATACCAGGCCACACAGTCTATTCCCTGCCCCGCTTTTATACTTCCTGTCTTCCACCATTCTCCTCCCTTAAGGCATTACAATGGCCTTCTAGATTCTTTTCTTCTACAGGTACTCCACAACCAAGGTAAAGATAAAATGTGGCACTTATTTTCCTGCCTATGAATCACTTCACTCAATATATTTTTTTCCAGTTTCATCCATTTACCCCCCCCCAATTAATTTTTCTTTATAGCAGAATAAGATTTTGTTGTGCATATGTACCACATCTTTGTTATCCATTCATCAGTGGATGGACATAAAGGTTGATTCTGTTTCTCAGCTATTGTGAATAGAGCAACAGTGAACATAGATGAGCACATCTCTGTCATAGCATATGGAGTCCCTTAGGTACATTCCTAGGAGTGGTATAGTCGGGTCATATAGTAATTCTGTATCTACCTTTTTGAAGAATCTCCACACTGGTTTTCATAGTAGTTATACTAGTTTGCACCCCCAACAACAATAAATGAGCTTTCTCTTCCTCTGCGTCCTTGCTGGCATCTCTTTTCACTTGATTTCTTGGTGATAGCCCTTCTCACAGAAGTGAGATGATATTTCAAAGCAGTTTTAATTTGTGTTTTCCTGATGGCTGTGGTTGAACACTTTTAAAAGTGTTTATCCATCATTTGTACTTCTTTTGAGAATTCTTGGTTCAGATTTTTAGCCTATTGTTTGATTGGGCTGTTTGTTTTCTTAGTGGTTTGTCTTTTGAGGTCTTTATGTATTCTTTGATGGTTCAGATGTGTCTAGAAATCTACCCATTTCTTTTAGGTTTCCCAATTTAGTTGAGTATAAGTTTTTCTGATTTCCTAATTACTTTGATTATCTGTTGTGATATCTCCCTGTTTATCTTTTCTTTTAATTTGGATTCCTTCTTTTTCTGTTGGTTAATTTGGCTAAGGATTTGTCTTTCTTGTTTATAGTTTCAAGTAACCAACCCTTACTTTCATTGATTCTTTGTCTTGTTTGACTTTTGTTTCCATTTCTGTAATTTCCGTCCTGGTTTGGATTGTTTTCTTCCTGTATACTTCTTTTGTGTTTGTTTGGTTTTTGCTTTTCTAAACTTTTGAGGTGTGTCATTATTTGAGCTCTTTCTGTCAACATGACATAGCCTAGAGTCACCTGATAAGGGAGTCTCAATTAGATTAGATTGGCCTGTGGGCATGACTGTGGGGGACTATCTTGGTTAATAATTGCTGCTGGAGGGCCCAGCCCACTATAGGTGGCACCATCTCTAGGCAGGTGGTCCAGGGCTATATAACAAAGCTAGCTGAGCATGAGCCTGGGGGTGAGCCAGCGAGTAGTGCTCTTCTGTGGTTTGTGCTTCAGGTCGGGAACTTCCGGCCCAAGCTTCCCTTAATGATGGACAGTGACCTGGAAGGATAAGGAAGATAGACCCTTTTTGTGACTAAGTTGCTTTTGGTGGAGTATTTTTCATGGAAACAGAAAATAAACTAGAATGGTGACCCATTCATCATTCAGCAGTGTGTTGACTGATCTCTGTGAGTTCCTGCCTTTTCTGGAGTTTCCTTTGCTGTAGAGTTCAAGTCTTATTCTACTGTGGCCAGATAGAATGCATGGAATTATTTCAATTTCCTAAATTTTTTGAGATTTGCTTTGTGTCCCAGTATGCATAAGAATGCTTATATTGCAGTGTTTGAGTGGAATATAGCAGGTATCTGTTAGTTCCATTTTATCGAAGGCATTATTTAATTCTCATGTGTCTCCCTTTATTTTTTTTGCCTGGATGACCTGTACATTAGTGAAAGTGTAGTGTTGAAGTCACCTACTATTACTGTTGAGGCTCATCTGTGGCTTTATGTCTGCTAGCGTTCATTTAATAAAACTGGGTACATCCAAGTTTTGGTACATATATGCTTAGAATTGTAGTGCTGTCTTGGAAGCTTGGTCCCTTGATCAGGATGAAGTGACCTTCTTTATCTCTTCTGATATACCTGTTTAGTCAGATGAGATCTGCCTGTTTCTGTTGGCATGGTCCTGTTTTCTTGGGATGCTTCTTCCCATCCTTTCATTCTAAGGTAGCATCTACCCTTGAAAGTGAGCTGTGTTTCTTGTAGACAAAAATGTGGATGTGGCTTTCTAATCCGATCACCTAGCCTGTGTCTTTTGATCAAGGAGTTGAATTTATTAATGTTAGAGTTTTGTTGACAGGTATATATTAAATACTGTTATTTTGTGGTGTTTATTATTATTTTCTGACCCACTTTGCATAACTGCAATCCTCGTACCGTTTGTTGTTCCCTATGTGGCCTCTTGAGTGTGCTTATCCTTCTCTTCCACCTGAAGAATTACTTCTATTCTTCTATGTAGCCTTGGTTTGGTAGTTATAAATTCTTTTAGTCCATTTTATCATTGAAAGTTACTTTCTCCTCCAATTATGATGAATATTTTATTTTTTTGGTAAAGTAATTTAGGTTGGCATCTATGGTCTTTCAGAATTTGAATCAGGTTGCTCTAAGCTCTTCTGGCTTTCAAAGTTTCCATTGAGAAATCAGCTGTTATTCTTTTTTAGTCTTTAATATTTTTTATTCAGTTTTTGTACATTTCATACAGTAGCTCTTAATCAAATTTAGATCCTCTCCCAAGTCTATTCCCTCTCAGTCCCCTCCCCCACCAGACCTCCCGCATTCTGTCATAAATGTTAAGTCCTTGCTAGTCACACTTTTGTATCCAAATGCCCTTCAGTGCAAGTTCATCTACTGGCGTCTAGTCAGCCTATCTAGCATGCTTAAAGAACATCTGCTCTCCCTCACCCAGCAGTCATCAGTTGCCAGCTGTTCCCAGGCTAAGGTGGGGCCGCCATCCATTTCCGTCACTCCACGTTGGGCCCTTGTCTAACGATGTTGGCTTAGGTCTTGTGCCCAACAACGTCATTGCCACAAGTTCATGTGAACAAGCTTCCAGTGGCCTGAAAGCCTCAGTTTTCCTGTGTTCATGGACCAACCCTGGGTGAGGTCTGATGTAGGAGTGCTATCCTGGATATATACTGCAGTCTCTCGTTCTCTAACACTTAGCCAGTTGAGTGGCCTTCTGTGCGCATCACACTCTGCTCTGTAAGGAAGTTTCCTTGTATAAGGAGTTGAGGAATGCACTAGTATGCTCTGCACCCCGTGTTCCACTGTGTTCCATGAGTCTTAGGTATAGAGTTCCACTGTAGATGTGTCACTTAGAGTCGGGTGTCTCTCAGGCATATGTTCTCTGTGTGTGACCAATTGTGGAACTTTGTAATAGTCTCCGTTTGTTGCAAAAAGAGACTTCTTTGATTAGTGGTATACAATAAATACACTTGGTAAGAAATGTTCTCTAGACTTGTCTAGAGAGAGGATAGAGATGAGTTTTGTCTAGGATCTATGACCTCTCCAGCCGTGTCAGTTTGTCTGTAGTTATAGCGCCATCCTTGAGCTCTCCCATTGCTGGTATGCTAATGAAGCTGCCTTTATGTATAACTTGAGCCTTCTCTCTTACAGCTTTCAATTCTATTTCTTTGTTCTATGTATTTAGTGTTTTAACAGTAATATGGCCCGACGAGTTTCTTTTCTGTCTGTTTGGTTCTGTATGCCTCTTTCACGTGTGTGGGTATTGCTTTCCCTGTTTGGGGGGATTTTCCTACTATGATTTCATTGAAGAGAAGTTCTCTGCTATGTCCTGAGTTTCTTTTCTTCTTCTATAATTCATAGACTTGGTCTTTTCATGCTATCCCAGAGTTTCTGCATATTTTATTTATGAGAGTATTTCTGCATTTATCATTTTCTTTGGTTCACGGATCCAGTTCCTCTACCTTGTCTTCAGGCTCTGATATTCTGTCTTCTATGTGATCCATTCTGTTGGTGAGTCTTTCCACTGAGTTTTAAAAATTAGGCTCACTGAAATTGTCATTTACAGCTTCAGTTCAGTTTAGGTTTTCTTCAGTATTTCTATTTAATCCAATGTTCACATCTTGAATCGTTGTTTTGTTTTGATCAGCCATTTGTATTTTCTTGGACTTCAGTCAGGAGTTTTACCTTTGTCCTTTGAGAGTTATTCAGGGGCTTATTCATGCTCCTTTTTGAATTCCCTGAACTCTTTGAACATGTTTATAATTGTTCTTTCGAATTCTGTCTTGAGATTTATCCACATTATTCTTATTTGGGGGTAGTTATTGTGGGACTGGTGATCGTTGGGGGAGATATATTGTTTTGGTTTTTCATGTTGCTTGTGTTCTTGTGATGAGACCTGGGCTTACAGAGATGGGTTATTGGTTGTGTCTTTTGATATGAATTTTAGCCTCCTGGTTGGGAGTCCCCAGGATGGACAGTGAGCCGGGTTATCTGGCAGAGTCCTGAGGGGACTGAGTTAAGGAAATACCAGGGTAGTATGGACAGCTAGAGAGAGGCCTGAGGCAGGAAGGTGGACTGGGTGCCTTGGGAAAAGTTCAAGAGGGGGGCTGAGGTGAGCAGTTCTCTTGCCAGGGTTGGCCATGCGGGCTACGTGACTGGAAAAAATCCCAAAGCGGAAGGTATGGAGCCGAGAGTGAAGCTGGCATGGGTTTCTTACTGGGGACCTACCCTTGTGGACTTAGTGCCACTGGGAGAGCCTGATAAACATGTGGGGACTCCGGTGGGCTAGAGAGAAGAAATGAGAGAGTCCTACTTGGTAGATTCAGAAATCAGCTGACAGGATGTTGTGCAGTATTTGAAGAGGAAGGAGAGAGCTCTACCTGGAGATGCCTTCAGTATGAGGTCCAAGGAATAGCTGGAAAGAAGTTATGTGGCCCAGAAATACTGTTGGCATGGGGTCCTGGTGCAGGCAGTCATGGTGTTGGGTCTGTTCCTCCTTTCAAGTTGTTTGTGTCAGGCATTCTGTCACAGCAATGAGGATGCTAATAATATACTGGGAATGGTTGATTTTTCCACTCTGGGCTACATTCTTTAAAACTTAGCTTTACTGAAGTATGTTTTACCTATATTAAAGTCTATTCTTTTCCAGGTAAACACTTCTATCAGTTATTGCAATAAAAACAGTTGTGCACCACCATCAAAATATAGATTTTGGGGACTGGAGAGATGGCTCAGTGGTTAAGAGCATTGACTAGTCTTGCAGAGGATCTGGGTTCAGTTCACAGCACCTACATGGTCACAGCCATTCTTAACTCCACATCCTCTGACCTCCACAGGCACTGCACACATGTGGTGCACTTATTATGCACATGCAGGCAAAACACTCATACACATAAAATATAAATTAATAATTAGGAAAGATACAGACTTTTCCACTATGATGGTTAATACTGATTGTCTATTTAACAAGATCTGAACTCACCTAGAAGATAAACCTCTGGAAGTGTATACAAGGGAGTTCCTGCATTACTTTAATTAAGGTGGAAAGATCCACACTAATACGGAGCATCCTGTAGGATCATCTTTTGTGCAGGGATCCTGGATTGAATATAAAGAGATAAGGCCCTGAGCACCTGTATTCACCTCACTGCTTCTTGACTGTAGACACAATGTAACCATCAGTTTCTCAATCCTGCCAACATGTCTTCCTGTCATGAGGGACTGTGCCTTCAAACTGTGAGCCAAAATAAACCTGTCCTTCCTTAAGTTGCTTGTCAAGTATTTTGCCACAGCAATGAGAAGAGTAACTCATAGGTCTATCATCCCAGAACATTCTCCCCTGTGCCTTTGCAGTCAAATCTCCTGCAACCCCCAATCACTGGCAATCATTGACCTGTTTCCTGTCTCTACAGTTCTTTCTTTCCTAGTGCTCTATAAATGGAACCATGCACTGTGCACGGTTCTTTGAATAAGTGTCCCCCATAGGCTCCAAGTATTTGAATACTTGGCCCCAGTTGGTGTTGCTGTTTGCTGAGGTTTAGGAGGTGTGGCCTTGCCAGAGGAAGCATGTCACTGGGAGGGCTTTGAGAGTGTATAAGCTTCATTCCCATTCAAGTTTCTCACTGTTTCTTGTGTGGGCTTGAAGATGTGAGCTCCAGCTGCCTCATGCCCTGCCTCTCCCACCACAATAGACTCTTATCCCTCTGGAACCCTAAGCTCCCCTAAATCTTCCTTCTATAAAGGGCCCTGTCATGGTATTTTATCATAGCATTAGAAACCAAACTAGCATACTATGTATCATTTTATGTCCATGACTTTTTACTTAGCACAGTGCTCTTGAGAATTGTACATGTTGCTTATGAGTCAATGGTTTGTGTGGCTAAGGGTTTTCTAACATGTGGGGATACTACAACATATCCCCGCCCGCAGTTGAAGAAAGTGTGAGTTATCTCCAATTTGGAGTGACTGTGAGTGAGGTCTGTGAACCTCTGTGTGCTATTTTGCTGTGGGTATTCCTGCATTTTGCTACAGGTTGAGGGCCAATGTCTCATATTGTGGTCACATGTTTCTATCTCAAATAGCTCTAATAGAGAAGTGTTGGGGTAGATTTACAGAGTTTTTCTCTGCCTCAAGGAACATGGGCCCAAGAATGTAATTGACACAGTTGAAACCAATAGAGTCAACTACTTTCCAACCAACTAGTGACTTAGGGGGGCGCTGCAGGTCTCCAGCTTGGGTGTGTGTGTTGGTCTCTCCATGGGGATGAATCCTTTGTAAGTAACCTGGAATAAACTGCTTTCTCCAATTGGAGAGCATTCTCCGTTTGCTCAATCGGTTCAAACCTGCGGGTGGGATGGGGCTGAACGCCTGGCCTCACTGTGAAAGGAGAATTCATAGGACAAGAAGATACCTGGATTAGACTCCTACTTCTGGAATTTTGTTCAATGTGATGGTTAATTTTACTAACTTGATTAGATTTTAAAATCTAATTTTAAAATCAATTTTAAATCACGGACATTACTGAGGCACTCCTTTGGATTTTCCAAGGAGGATTGACTGAGGGTGGAAAACCTTCCCTCCATGTGGGTGGCACCATCCGGTTGGGGTGGGGTCCTAGACTGAAAATTCGGCTGAGCACCCAGCTTCTTCTTCTGCTTCCTGGTCTGTTGAGATGGGAGCAAGCAGCCTCCTACAGCTGCTGCCGTGTCTTGTCCCTGTGAGGACGGTGTCCTGAAACTGAACTGAGGTAAACTCTTCCCCTCATACCTTGCTTCCTGTGAGGCATTTGCTTTCAGAGAGGAGAAAAGTAATCAATACACTCCTTCCTCAACCTCTCTCAGGCCTCTCATACCCAATGGGGCTATAAACCATTCCCAGCAGACACTTGGGTCTGACTCAGTCCCCTTGCTTTTTCTGGAACGAGCTGAGCCCAGATCAAATCCTCATTTGTCCTGTTCCCTGCAGTAGTCCTGCTGCTCCAGCCACGGGAGGGAAAGCTGGGAGTGCCCTTGAGTTGCCTTCACTCCAGAGCTGAGGGGTGAATGAGATGCCCAGGTTTTCTTCATCCCAAAATGGCCCCAGGGAGGGCAGTGGGGCTGAGTCCTGGCTGCACTTAGCTGTTTGGCTCAAATAACGGTTTGTACTTCTTTCCTTGATTGATACTTTGGAAGTTCAGACTCTGGTGTAAGTGTCTTTCCTTCTAGCTATGTTTTCTTTCCTTTTGTTGTGGATGAGTGGATTTCTTGAGCTCTTTAGGGGAGGGGATTCCATGTGAAACTCCCATTAGCTCCCTAACTAAAGATCTCTGCCTATCACTGAGAGCCAAGCGGCCACCCTCACCTGAATTTTCTTGTCCTAACCTCCTCTGGCCATGTACTATCATTCTTGACTCTCTTCCCCCACCCCGCTATGGTTTGAATGAGAATGTCCCCCATAGTCTCTAAGTATTTGGACATTTTGTACCCAGTTGGTGCTGTTTAGGGAGGTTTTGTAAGGTGTGGCCATGCTTCAGGAAGCACGTCACTGGGGTAGACTTAGAGAGTTCTTAAGCCTTGCCAGATCTCCAGGCCTGTTCTGCTTCCTGTGCCTGATTGAAGATGTGAGCACTTAGCTTCTGCATCTGCTCTAGCCACCTCTGCCTTCATGTCTCCCTGTCATGGTGGATTCTTGCCCCTTTGGAACAGTAAGCTAATAAAATCTTCCTGTTATAAATTTCCTTGGTCAGTGTTTCTATCACAGAAACAGAGAAGTAACTAATACACCTGCTTTTTAGAAATGATCTTCTGTAGCCCAGGTTGCCTCAAACTCCTTCTGTAGCTGAGACTGGCCATGAACTCCTGGCCCTCTTACCCTAACCTTCATAGCTTTCATTTAATATTTGTCATTTTAAAATTAAAAATAGTTTGTTATTTTTATGTGAATGAGTGTATTGCCTGCATGTGTGTAAGTGCGCTCATGTCATGCAATATCTGTAGAGGTCAGAACCCGTGGAGGTCAGAGGAGGATGTTATTAGATTCCCTGGAACTGGAGTTACAGATGGTTGTTAGCCACCATGTGGGTGCTGGCAATCAAACCCAGGCTCTCTGCAGGAGCAACCAGTGCTCTTAACCACTGAACCTTCTCTCCAGCCCCAACTTCTTTTATTTGAAAATTTTTATTGATCTATATTCATGCTTACAAGCTTTTTCAAATACTTTTTTTTTGCAGTGGGATATAAATAATCCCTAAGATGAAAAGCATCTAAGATTGGTCAAGGGTGACCCGAGACCTTCAGGATGGTTGGGAGGCTGTCAGTGTGAGTCTAGAGTTGGCAAGCACCTCTCTACCTCTCAGTGAGTTTAGTTTGCTATATGACTCTCCAGGGAACTGAATGCCATTTTATGTAACAGTGTTGAAGAGTGTCACAAACTCACATTCCTGCAGTGGCCAGGCATGCCCTACTAGTGGGAGGTAAATAGAGGGCAGTGGGATGAGATGGGATCACAACAAACAAGAGAGCCACTTGCTCTGTCAGCTGATGCTGCTTGCCGCCTCACCAGTCAATGGGCAGGTGGATGGGCCAATCTTGCTGGGACTTTTAGAGAGCAGACATGAAGCAATGGGCCAGGTGCAGCCTCTACCATTCTCCCACGAGATGCCATGTTCAGCAGACATCTAGGGTGTGCTGGAAGAAAGGGAGCAGCTGAGCCTTGGTATGACTGCCTCAAGTGAAGTCCTCAGGAGGCCCTTTCTCTAAGGCCCATGGCCCTGCGGGACAGCTTGGAGATCTTCCACTGAGGTTGTGGCACGATGCTTCCTCTCTGTGCTGACCTTCTCTCGAGCCTTACACACACTTAGGAATCCTCCTTCTCTCCTGGTCCTGGATGCTGCAGCTTTGCCCATGTCAACCAACTGTCTGCCATGAGCCTGCTTTACAAATGGGAAAAAGACTTCCAGGGGAAAGAGTTCTCAGCCAACGGGAGTCCTGTGTTGTGTGCACCACGTGATTGTGTGTGTGAATGCCTGTGGTTCCTTGGGGAAAGCTGAGCTGATCTGGGAATATTTTCAGTTTGTGCTATTCTGTAACAGGCATCTGCAGACGACCACCTGCAGGTCAAAGAGTTCAGCCTACAGTGTGTGTTTGTGTATGGTTTTTGTATTTTTAAGAGCCTGTTAAAAAAAAGAAGGGTATTTAGTCAACAAACTGTATGTGGTGGCCAAAGCCTGAAACAGCAGCTCTGTGGCCCCTCCTGAAAATGCTGGGAGTTTAGACCTCTTACATCCTCATTTAGTCTGAGCTAGCCTCAAGGACAGGGCTTGCACCCCTGAAAAGCTGGGGGCCAGCTGAAAGGCTGGCAGATATCCCTCTAGGCCAGCCCCCTGGGGAGCTGGATTTCACCCCCCATGACTGAGGGCTTATTCAGCCATGCTGGGAGACTGTTAACCTCCAGCTGCCAGATGGTGGTTAGAGGGTCACTCTGTGTGAGCAAGAACCCCAGGGGCAGTGACCTGAGGCTGGACCTGAGTCTGGACTTCAGGCTCAGCTAGTTGTTGGGCCTTTCTGAACCTAAGAGTGTTTCCCTGCACCCCTTTACTATAGGGGCCACCCAATCAACTGGACAGTGACCCAGGTGGGAGGAGTTCCTCAAGGATGTCTGTGTCTGTAGGGTGTGGCTCCCTAACTACCCCATTCACACCCTAGCCAGAGGTGCTAGCTAATTTTACCCCTTTAAGAAGGCACAGGCCTTCCGCTTGGATGGCAAGTATGGCCAGCTGTTCTTGGGGCTCTGAGGTGGGGGCTACCCTTTACAGAGAAGGAGGAGAATTCCTCCCTCATATCAAATCCTAGAATGGCTTTGGCCTCAACTTCACAGTCTTGCCAAGTCAAGACCCCTCTGTGGAATTCAGTTTCTGCATTTGGAAAAAGTCAAATGATCTAGATCTGTGCTATTCACATTGGGGTACTCAATAAGTGGGCCAGCCTTTTGTAATTAAAAAAAAAGTGTTCAATTTTATTATTATTATTATTAAGTTGTGTGTATGTGTTTGTGTATGTGTATGTGTGTGTGTGTGTGTATGTGTGTGTGTGTGTGTGTTTGTTTGTTTTGAGATTGGGTCTCATATAGCTCAAGTTGGCCTTAAATTTGCTGTGTAGCTGGCACTGGCCTTAAACTCCTGGGGTTATGGCCATGTGCCTCCACATTTTGGCTATTTCACTGTTATCTGAAGAAATGAACATCACTGTTTTCTGTCTTATCTGATAATGACCCACCTGGGTATGGCTGGTTGCGTGTTAATACTGAAGGCTTTTTATTTGTGCATTTATTTTGGTGCTGGACATCAATACCCAGAGCTTTACACATGCTAGGTGAGCTCTACCCTGAGTCATCCCCCCTCCCCGACCCCATCCCCACTCCTGGAGTTTTAATTGTGTCTGTGTGGTGTTCTCCACTGCACATGTTTATTCTTCACTTTGTGTAAGCATTAGATCCAACAACATTTAGTTTCTTAAGAGCTAAAAGCTGAAGATGATAGCACCTAGATATATTTCTAAGTATATTTACTGACATCCTATTGTAATAAAAATAACCTAAGGTGATGGGTGGGTCCCTGGGAACATCGTTTTTTTTTTTTTTTCCTTCCAAATGCACAGCACCCTGAGAGTCAGCACTCTAAGACAGGCTGAAAACAGACTGTGAAGGGCCAGGCATGAATCTCTAGGTTTGCAAGTCAGATAGTCTCTATTGGAATGACTCAGCTCAGAAAAGCAACCTGGAGAATACACAGCCATGCCCGTGTGTCAATAAAACTTTATTTACAAAACCAGAACCAGATTCAGCCAAAGGTTTCTGATTCTTATCGGAAATATCTCGGGGCATTTGGTCCCTGTAGACTGTGGATTGTTTTGTCGTGTTTGTTTCTGGTACTGGGATTCAACCCAGTGCCTTAGGCATGCTGGGCATGCAGAGGTATAGCCACAGCATTTTTTGCATTTGCTGTTTGAAGACAGGCAGGTCTTGAATTTGATCATGTTGACTCCTGGTGCCTGGCTAGCTTAGGGAACATTCTCAGTGAGTGACAGGACTTGTCTTCTGACTTCTTAGAGCTGTCCTACTTCTTACTTCCAAAGGAGCCCACTATAGAATGAACCTGGTGCTGACTGACAGCTTCAGTAAACAGGAGACTTTGTGCAGTTAGGTCCTGGCTTTGGCCACTGGGCCTACTCCTCCTCAGGCCCAGAGTCAGCTGGGCTCCCCAGGTGTCTCCTGTGACTGCACTCTGCAAGAGAGTCCTCCCTACCCCCAGCCCACACCTTGCCCACATTTGGAGGCTGTTAGAGGAATCAGTCTGCAGCCTGGCCTGGCGGAGCTGGCCCTTTTATCTTTCTTTATAAATCACCCTCTCCCTCATCTTGATCCTGCCTGGCCTGCTCCTCTGAACTCTCTCCAATTTGTCTCTGGTGAGCGGTGCTGAGCCCTGCTGGCTGCTGGAGGCTAGGTGTGGCCACACTGAGACGTGAGGAGGAGGGCCACTCTTCAGGCTCAGCTTCACCGGGGCCTTCTGGACTCAGCATAGAGGTCTGTGAGTGGAGTGGGCCTGAGCTGGGCAGATGACACCTTCTGGAACTGAACATTAAACCCTGAGTTGGAATGGTGCTGAGGTAGAGAGAGCAGCGTGCAGCATGCACAAAGCCTCAGAGGTATCAAGGCCTCTGTGGGCCCTGACTGGAGCCCTCAGTATGGGGCGATGATGAGAGCGTTTTCTTTCTTTTTTAAGATTTATTTTACTTTTAATTTTGTGTGTGTGCACATGCAGGTGTCTGGGGAGACTGGAGGTGTCTTATCCCTCTGGAGCTAGAGGCTGTTGTGAGCAGCTTCATGCAGTTCTGGGAGCTGAACTTGGGTTGTCTGTCTATAAAAGTAGTATGTGGTCTTAACCACTGAGCCAGCTCTTCAGCCCCTAACAAGGGCATCTGGAGACTGAGGATATGAAGCATGAGAGGCTGGAGCCAACTGCCCACATTCACACCCAGCTCTGCTGTGTCCTGTGTGGCCTCAGCTCACTGCCCAGCCATCGAGTATCTGTTTCCTCATCTGTAAAGTGTGTGTGTGTGCTTGTGCGCGCGTGTGCGCACGGGAGGGAGGGAGGTGACTATGGCATTGGTTTCCTCCCAGTCCCTCACTTACTGAGGTCAGTTTGGATGCAGGTACAAACCCAAAGGAAACTGTTGTTATCACAATACAAGCCTCTGCTGCTAACATTATGATCCAGCTATTGGGTGACTCCAGGGTCTTGTCAGATCCCAGCAGACTACAGGGACACTGATACTATCCAAGAGGTGGCGACAGAGGTGGGTGTGAGGCACGGGGAGGAGGGTGTTGACTTGGACATGAAGAGGAGGTGGCAGAAGCTGGCAGCAGGAGCTACTTTTCTTGGTGTCGTGACAGCGTACGTGCTCTTCCTGCTTCCTGGACACAGCTGTGCTTCTTTTAATGGTGTCTAAAAACTGATGCTTTTACCACGGTACTGTCAGGTCTGCCTCAGAGGGTGGGGCTTGTGTTCATAGGACACAGGTGTCTATCTATATCTATATATCTATCATGTGTCCATCTATTATCTATCATCTATCCATTTATCCTCTATCATCTATATATTATCTCATTTATTTATATATTTACTTTTTTGAGACAGGGTCTCATATAGCCCAGGTTGGCCTCAAACTCACTATTTATCAGAGGTTGACCTTGAACCCTTGATCCTCCTGCCTCTACCTCCAGAGTGCTGAGATTATAGGCGTGTGTCACCCTCTTCCTACACACCACACACACACACACACACACACACACACACACGCACACACCTGCTTGTTCAGGTGAACTGGTGGAATTTTAGATTTGAACTTAATAGCTTTGTTGGAGCCAGGGGCTGGACAAAACTTACTTCTCTCTCCTGGGCTAGGAAGTAGGAGAGAGATGCCAGTCTGTGTGAAGAAACTGTCTTTCAGCCATGGGGGATATCCCAGAGGGGACAGCGTAAATGTTGTTGTGACCTCACTAGGAGGAGATATTCTGCCTGTCCCAGTTTCTGGCTTAGCGGTGGACAGGGAAGCTGGAGCCCTGGAGGGCCAGGAGTTGAGCTGTACATGCTGGTGGCCTGGCCTCCATCAGCAAATGTGATGCATTAGGTGGGAATGGCTCCCTAACGTCCCTCCTCGTCATCTCCTGGCCCCACAGATCGGAGGTGCAAGAGCGAGGTGTGAACCTTGCAGATCCCTCGTTGAAGTCTTGTTGGATTTGGGCCTTGGCTGACTGGGGTGTGGAAAAGGAGGTGACATTGAAGGTCAGAGCAAAGAGAGGAGAGCCCAAGTTGACTGCTCACTGCCCAGGCTTTTCTGCCCTCATCTACTGGTCCAGAAAGATGTGGAGGGACGGAGGTCAGCACATGGGGGTCATTGCTCCCCCTTTCTGCCCTCCTGTTCCCTGGTAAGAGAGCAGGTCCTGCTGGCTTTCTGGGCTGGGTTGTGTTTGCTGTGACCTTGCCTCTTAGTTCTCATCCCATGCAGGGCAGAGGAGCCTCATGGCTTCGAGAGGCCTGGAAAGCACCCCAGCTCTGTTCACCACCTCCATGATAAACTCAAATGAACAGCCAGCCAGGGACTCTTGTGGTCTCCAGGAAACCACTGGTAGTGAGGTCCAGTCAACTGAGCTGAGGGGCCTCCAAGGAGCAGTTCCATGGGGCTTTCTGCCCAAGGCTAGGACAAAGGACATCACAGGGCTACCCTGCTGCCTCAGAAAGGGGAAGTGAATTTGCAACTGCCATTAATTCTTCCTGGTTTACAAAATAAGGCAGAGAAGGAAGGCAGCCACTTGCCTTAGCCTATCCAGATCATTTAGGGCCTGTCCTCCACCCAGGAATAGCTTGCTACATTGTATCTGATGTTGGGATCCCCTGAGCCAAGACAGGCCCCCAGCTGAATACCTGGTGATCATTTCCCATGATGCCATGTTCTTTCACGCTTTCAGGGCCTTGCCTGGGTTCCTCACACAATACAACTGTAATGATGTCTCCTGCCCCCTGTCCCCAGGATACTGCTGTGACATTTATCTCAGGGCCACATCCCCCCTTGCCACCTTCAGGTCTTCTCGGATACCCCGTGGCTCTGTGCCCAACACACTATTTGATGCAAGTGGGTTCTCACTGATTGTCGGTTGACTGAAGGGAAACTTGAATTTGGCCATGAGATACACAGGCACGTGTAGGTCACTGGCAGTGAGCTTGGGCTGGGTTGGCATGTGTGTTAGGAAGAGGACTGTGGTGGCCTCTGTCGCTGGGGTGCTGATGCCTGGGCTCCAGGCAGTAGGAATACACCAGAGCCCTCCACCCTCCCTCTCTCTATTCATCATGTCTTGTCTGAGCCTAGGACCAGCAGAGCACTGTAGCTATCTATATGGGCGCCAGCAGTGATGCTGGAACTTTGCCGTTCTGACTTAGAGTCGGAGTTCCCGTCTAGCCTTCAGCTGCTTTGAGGAACGGAGATTGGCTTCTGCAGCTTTGCGCTTGCCCATGTGGAAACTGAGGCTCTGAGTCAGCTTTGAGGGTGAAAGGCAAGAGCAAGATCTGAACCCAGAGCTTCTGACTACAAGACCCTGGTTCCCCTGACTGTTACTATGGCCCAGGTCAATTATCCAAAGATAGATGGCCACGGGACCATTCAGCCTAGTGACATCGTCCTGCACAACCAATTCCTTGACAAACTCCTGAGGACTTTTTCCTAAGCTGCTGCCTCTTGTTCCCTGTATCAGGAACCCCTCCTCCCATAACTTCAGAGGCAGATGGCTTTGGCCAAATGTCCTTGCCATAAAGACAGCAGTGATGAAACCCAGATATCAACTGCTCACTAGTTCTGTGCATGTTATCAAGTCCTGGACTGGGTGGGGAGAGACAGGTGACATGGCCCTGGTGGGAGGGGCCTGTCTCTGGGCAGCTGGGCAGCAGACTGTGGAGATGGGGATAAGTACAGGATCCTGCTTGATCATGTTTGTGTAGTGCTTCTGTTGTTCCCCCACCTGCTCCACAGTACACCCAGGTGACCTTTTGAGACAGGAGCTGCTGGCTTGGGTGTCATTTCCAAGCAAAGCTCCGTAGCAGCCCTTGAGGGCATGGGCACTCAGTCTAGTCCTAGCTGCAGGGCATCTGAAGCTGAACTGGATTGGGAGGCCAGCCCTCAGCCCTGCCTCTTCCCCCTGACTCACCATCCACTCTGGGCTTTCCTGTCTTCCTTGGTCCATTTGGACATCTAGTTCCCTCATCCCAAGAGAAGACTGTAAGAAAAAAACACAAAAACATCTTAAAAGGGATCAAAAGCCACAGTGGACATCAAGCTTTTAACATACCCTGCCATGTTTAGATGAGTTAAGGATAAAATACGTGAGAAATAAATGAATTGCATTTTCTCAGTTACACACAGTTAAAGGCTATGCCTGAAAAAAATGTGTTTGGGGCTTTATCAGGACCCGAACCCCAGGGGAGTTGCTGGAGATCCTTCACCTGCTCAACCTCTCCTTGCTCTCGGAGCCTCATTTCCTTCTCCATGGGTCCCATCTGTGCTCCCCTTAGCTGGGGACCAACGACTGCAAGAGCTCTTCATTGGTCCTGTTACACCTCACAGAGCTTCCCATGTAGGCTCTGTCAGTTTGCCTCTGCAGAAGCTGGCCCTGGACCCTGAGAGGTCAGAGTCACAGTGCTCTTACTCAGCTGTGGCTTCCCAGGCCTGTCCCAGGAAATTCTTTCTGAAGGAGGAAAAGTCAGGGTCTGCTGCTCAGGGCCCTGGACCAGAAACCCAGAGCTAGCTCTCCTTGTCTTGACACCCACTAGCTCTGTGATCTCAGACAGATGGCTTTAAGTCTCTGGGTTCTGCCTCTCTTGCCAACAGGGAGTGACTTTATTTAAAGCTGCTCATGGGGCCACTGCACCCCGTGTGCACAGCCAGCCGGCTGGCCCCTAAGACCCCTGTGCCTGTGTCTACAGGTTCCATGAACCTGTCATTGAAATTCCCAGTGCTTTTGTCTCCCAGCAGCTCCATCTACTTGTCTGAGACAGGAGTCAGAGACCCTTCAGATTCCCAAGCTCAAAAATCTCTCTCTTCCTGTTATATTGGTCATCAAGAATTCCAGTCATGAAGACAATCCAAAGGATGGTCAAGGGGACCTGTGTCCCCAAGCAGGGCCACCTTCCTCTTCATAGGGACATCCTCTCAGCCAGTGGGCCACTCCTAGAGAAGAAAGCCGAGGTGAGGTGTATCCCTGCAAAGTAGACCAAAGCTACCCTTGCCTGTGACTTGTCTGCTCACACCTCTCTCCACTGAACAAATGTCAGGCTTGTTAGAGCTCTCATTTACATTTCATTAGGAGGTGTCAGGCTGGGTGTTAAAGAACAGAGCTGTCGTGTCCCTGGATGCAGAGTCTGGGGTAGCACTCTGCAACCCCTCTCAGTGTACCTTCCTCTTTCCCCATACAGCCAGAACCATCAGTGCCCAACATTGTGCCTATTCCCAGCACGGGCTTGAGAAGTGGGTGTTAGTCACTCCGTTTTTACAAAGAGAGACCCAGGACCCAGAGATAGAAAGTGACTGGTCCAAGGCTACTCAGCGAGGAAAGACATTCTCTTCCCGTCTCTGCCAGCTGATTACCACTCACCTGAAGAAGGAGGTGCAGGAGTGCAGGAGTAAAAGCCGAAACAGAGGGCATCTCTGTGTGGGGAGAGGGCCGTAGGGAAAAGAGGAGAGAAATCGAGAGAGGAAAGGAAGGAGAGGGATTGAGAGAGAGAGAGAGAGAGAGAGAGAGAGAGAGAGAGAGAGAGAGAGAGAGAAAGAGAAAGAGAAAGAGATCATGTATGGGCTTTGGAGAACTTCCTAGAAATTCCTACAGCCTTCACCAGCTTCTTAATGTCCCAGGGTGCCAGGTCATCTGCTGCTCCATGCTCTTGGAGAATGACGCAGAACCCCATGGCACGAACCTTGCTCCTAGGACACCGCACACTTTGTGACAATCTCGGGGTACCCATGGTTTCGTTTTGTTCTGGTCTGGGAACCCAGGCAGATGGCAGCATCTTCACATAGAAATCCAGAGAGTTCACATGCAGTCTCCTCTAGAGAGACTGTCGCCCTGGAGCTCTCTCAGCCTGGCCTCCGTTCCAGAAAGAGTTTGGCATCCTGGGGTACAGACAGGACATAAGGCCTGTGGCTTATCTCAGAAATAGATCAGGAGGGAGGGAGGAGGATGTCCTATTCATTTCTGGACACTGCTGGAGGATCTGCCTAGATCCAGCAGCAGCCAGTTTTCAGGAGAGAGTAGAGTTGCATCTCCCTGCCCACCCTGGAAAGTTCTGGAAAGCAGGCTCCTCCTCAGGCTCAGAGGGATTGGTGTATTACAATGTTTCCACATGGAGAGCTCATTTGGCGTTTTTCATTACATTTTTAAGGCTCAGATTGATGAAGATGAGGTAAGAGCCTGAGCCAGAGGTGGAAGAGACAAAGGTTTAGTAATGAGTTCGAAATTCACAAAACACAGAAGCGAATATGGCTTCAATACGCAACGTGACCCCTTTTAAGCCTGGAAATTACTCTTCAAAATTCGTTCTGGCCTGACTTCAGAGTCGAGTGAATGCTGGGACACCACAGATTGACTTTGAGAAGTGGGCTGGTATTGCAGGAATTTTTTAATTTCCTGTAACTCACAACAGTTTTCTCCCAGGGTTACTCCATGGTGCGTTGACCAGGCTGACTGCTGTGGGACAGCCCGGACAGAAGGAAAACACCAGCAGGGAAGGGCACTGATGGGACCCTTTGGAAAACATCACCACAAGTTTAGACAAATATTTCCAGGGAAATGAGGGACCCGCTACTCAAAAGATAGAAACGGGATCTGCTACCACTATACTTTAAAAAGTGGAATAAAATGGCATCGCTTACACTTCTAAACTGGAAGGAATTTGGGGAAAGCAGATTATTATTAATTAATTTAATAGCTTCTTAATTAGTCCTTCAAACAAGTTTTTCAAAATCCCCAAAGGTGTCTAATTTGCATGGCATGTTTTTACTTTTCTATGCATTTAATTAACAGCCCCTAAAAAAAGCTAACAGCTAGACAGGAGAGCAGAGATTCCAGAAGGACTTGAAAAACAGAACTTAAACTATGGCACGAAGCAGAAATTTGTTTCTCCCTCCATCTCAGTGGTGTCTCATCTGTGTCACCCCAGGGTGCTCACAGGAACGTATGTGACACCCTGCCGCCGCCGCCCCCCCTCCAGAAGTCACCATGACCCTGTGGAGGATGGATGACTCTCAGGGGCCAGGACTGAGGAGGCAGCATTCTCTTCTTCCAACAGTGACTCGTGAAGACAGTGGGCTTTGGATGCATCATCCGGCACACGGCAGGTCAGGAGGAGCTGATGTGGGGGCGCTTCGAGACCAGCAAGCGGATGTCTCTCACAATGTGTGAAGCCAGGCAGAAAAGTGGCACATTTGACTGAGAACAGAAGACAGCGTTGCAGTCAGACTTCCTTTTCTCCAGCTTCCAGGGAGGATGCATGGCTGGGAATCTAGGGGTGACACTTATCAGACCAGGGTGTGTAGCAAAAAGATGGGCTCAGAGGCTGGAAAAGGGGCTGGGGCGCTAACTCCTGCTTTCCCTGCCTGCCTCCCCTCCCCTTCCATGCCCGCGAACAAGGACAACAGCCACCTAGTTAATGCAACAAATTGGCGTCCAGTGTAGCGCGTGAGAGAACCAAAGATGAGCTTGGGAGCAGTGACTGATGGCCCTTGCTAGGGATAGTGACGCATGTAGTTGGGACTGAAATGTCTGAGAGTGAAGTGTCCAGGGGGCCAATCCCAACATGGCGTCCTTCCCTGTGTTGGATGGGGTGATTTGCCTCCTTGCTCTGGGTGGTAAGAGATGTAGGAGGAGCCAGCAGGAGATGGAATATCCCTGGGAGGAATCCCAGGGTGGCTGTCTTCTCCTATCCTATAAGTGTCTGTTTGGTGAATGGGGTCTACCAAGTGAGTGAGTGTGGGGACACTCTTAAAACAGCTGAAGGATTAGAGAATGCAGCAAAATCTAGTGCACACCAGGTCCAGGTCCTAGGTCTTGAGCTATGTCACCTGCCCAAATTTTCTCGATTGTAGCAGCAAAATAAGCTCTATTAGCCCCATTTAGCAGATAGCAGCTTTTTAATAGGTAACTTTTAATAAGTAGTTACTATGTGGTAGGCCTTTGGATCTATGCAAATTATTAAGTTAATTATCACAACACCCCAAGGTTGGTAAGAGCTTCCCTCCCATGGTAGAATTCCCAGTGGGAATAAGGAAGTCCTACTTCTCAGCTTTTGTTGCTGAGATAGACACCATGGTCAAAAGCAGCTTGAAGAAGAAAGGGTCTGTTTCATCTTAAAAGTCCCAGGTCACAGTCCATCACTGACAGATGCTGCAGCAGGAACTCAAGGTAGGAACTAATGCAGAGGCTATGGGGGAACATTGCTTACTGGGTTGCTTCCTCTAGCTAACTCAGCTACTTTAAGTAGCCCAGGCTGACCTACTCAGGGCTGGTACCATCCATAACGCCTTCATTTACCAACCCTTCAATTAACAATCAAGGCCAGTCTGATGGAGGAAGTTCCTCAGTTGAGGTGCCCTTTTCCCAAATGTGTCAAGTTGACAAGATTAGCCATTCCTGAGGTATGGAGACATTAAATGACTTACTCTGGTCACACAGCTGCTGCTCAGGCACATGGGCCTTGAATCCAGGCGGAACCTTATCTATTACTACTTTCTGAGTCCCAGCCAAGTCACTTATTTTCCCCCAGGAAGCATTCTCTGAATTTTGCCCCCATGAATCTACATTTCTTAATCTTTCCTGAGCCGTATTTGATTGTTTGTGCTCTCTTCTAAGACTCTACCCCACCCTTGCCACATTCTTTCCCACTTATATTCTCAACATTCAATGCCTGGCACATAGACATTCAAGATGTGTGCAGAATGTAGCATATACTACACAGCAACTTTAGTTTTGCTGCTGCTGCTGTTGTTTTGGCAGGGTCTCCCTGTAGCCCCAGCCTGCTTGGAAACCTCTGTGTGCACTAGGCTGACCTCAGTCTCACAGCCTAGTGAGACTGCCTTTGCCTCCTCAAGACTGGGATTAAAGGTTCGTGCCACCAGACCAGGAGTACAACTTTAGTTTTGACTTGGGCATTGGGTAAAGTTATACTTAAGCCAACTGAATATTATTAGGGGCTGAGTCAGGTCCACTGTAACTTATTGGATTTCAAGGTGATTTGTCTTTATTTTTTTTTCCGTACTTACTAATGGAAAATTCTTCCCAAAGTCACACTTATTAGCACTCAGAGGCTGTGTAGCAACATCTTCCCAAAATAGCCCCAAGTAGACCTGCAGGAGGGAAGAAGGCCGAGCCAGAGACGAAGAATGTGGGTTTGACATGGAGAGAAAGCTGCAAATAAAGCTGCTGGCTGCATCTACCTGTGTCCCAGAACCTGGTGGGTAACTGCCAGGCCCAGATGGTGGGGCAGATTTCGTGTTTAGCCTAAAGGTAGTGAGGAAGAGCCATACAGAAGTGACAGGCTATAGTGTTATCTTTTCAACAGAGAGTTCTGGCAACGGGCAACCTGTCCAAGATAGGAAAAGGTGTGTAACTGACACCTTTTATTAACAGAGACATAAACCAAGAAAGCTTATTTCTGGTAAGAACTGGGGCTCAGAAGACTTGAAGTGGGGCTGTGTCCCCTCATTGCCTATTTCACGACATGATCTTGATGCTCATGACCCCCTTTGTCATCCAACAACCTTTGAAGAAGATGGCTGACATTTATCATAGCAGGCGAAGACTGGGAGATCTAGAAAATATCAAGAGGACTGAAGTTGGGCTTGGGAGATGGTTCAGTTGATAAATCACTTGCCTTGCAAGCACAAGAACCTGAGTTAGGATCTCCAGAACTCTCACAAAGCTGGATTCAGTAGGATGTGCCTGGAATCCTGCTGAGTCTGCGGCCTGATGAGGGGTGGAGACAGCAGAGCTGTGAGCCAGCCGACGTGGATTGACAGGAGACCTGCCTCCGGATTGTCCTCTCACCTCCACACATGTACACCTTCATTCACATACATGAAAAAATGCACACACATCACACACACACACACATACACACACACACACACGCCCCACATGATGGAGACAGAGTTAACCAAAGTTTCAGAGCAAGCCAAGATTTGGATCTAAGACTCTCTGACACAAGACCCCACAGACCTAAGGATAACATGTTTCCATCTTCTGACCTGGTCCACTAATGAACTGGCTTGAAGCATTTAAAGGATGTAAAGATGTATCCTGCCTCCTTGTGTACCCTCTCTCCAGGAGGAAGCCAAAACCCAGGCATATAGCAAGTGCTCCGTAGATGAGTCCTCCTCTTAAAAACTGAGTTATGTGGATAAAGTCGTGGGAAAGCTCAGGCTAAAGGACTCCAGGAGGAAGATAGGGTGGGAACCTGCCTGGGGGAGACAGGCTGGCAGTGAGCAGGGCTCATGGCCTTAGAGTTCAGCTTTGGTCTGAAGTAGGGTGGTCTAGGAGCTCACGGAACCCAACAAGGTGCCACCTTCTGGTGACTCAGTTTATAATTAGACACTTCTCCCCTCTCCTATGTATTTTTGTTTTGCTTTCATTTGTGTTTTAATACATCACAATTGTGCATATTTATGAGGAATAAGGTATGTGCTGAATATATGGTTCAGGGTAGAATCATCAAATTGGGGTAATTAGCATTTTCATCTCCTTGACAGTTATTTCCATGTGGGGAGCTTTGAACTCCTCTCCCTTATTCTTTCTGAAGTAGATAGTGTAGTGCTGTGAACAGTTCGTGTAGCCATGAGGCAGAGCATGAACTCCTTCTGCTCTGTTTTGGTGCGCATCAGCCAGTCCTCCCTGTCCCCCCTCCTTCTCCTCTTCCTTGCCTCTCATGACCACTGGGCTACTCTCTTCCACTCCGAGGTAAGCGTGTGTGTCTATGCGTATTTTCAGCATCCTCGGGTAAGCAAGGTCACAGGGAATGTTGCTTCTGATTGCAAGGTTACTTTGTTTAACACAATGCCCATCCACATTACCATAAATGACAGGTTTTCGCTCATCCATCGCTGGGGACCTCAGCTGACTGTGAGCAGCCCTGGGGTAACCACAGGAGAGAAGATGTCTCTCTGACACATGGGTTTCCTTTCCTCTGGGGATGTCCTGGGGTGGGGTAGCCGGATCCTAGAATAGCTCTATTTTTACATTTTGGGGAATCTATTCTGATCCTCACAGTGACTGAACCATTTCACATTATAGTAGGTGGACATCTCTTCTGTTCGACGCTGTCTGCCTCTGCCCTCCTCCACAGCACATGAAGGGTCCATTTCTGGGCTTTCTGCTGTTCAGCAGGCTATGTGCTTTGTTTAGCCAGTGGGCTTTTGGATGAAAAAAATGCATTTGTGTATTCAAGGTGGAACTAGATAATTGCCAGAACAAGACCCTATTCTTTTGCAGTTTCAGCTTCAAAAAATGTACATAGAGAGCTGGGTATGGTGGTGCATGCCTAAGATCACAACACTTGGGAGGTAAAGGTAGGATGATCAGGAGTTCAAGGCCAGCTTCAGTTATGAAGGACATTAGAGGCCATCCTGGGTTACATGAGACCCTGCTTCAAAAATAAAACCAAGCTAAAAAAAGGTGGGAGGGGCCTGGTGAGATGGCTCACTCAGTAAACTGCCTGCACCCCCAAGCCAAGGGGCCCTAAGTTTGGATCCCTTTTTCCCTATGGAAAAGCTGAGCATGATGGCATGTCTGTAAGTCCAAAGCTGTGGAGACTGAAGCTCATCGGCCAGCCAGCCTAGCCAAATCAATGGGCTTCAGGAGTGAGAGATTCCATTGAAAATACAAAGGTGGAGAGTGATCTAGGAAACCCAGTGTCAGCCTCTGGCCCTGCAGGTGCACGGGCACTCACACATCCAAACCAGCCAGCGCACATACGACATATCTCACACACAAAATTGAAAAAAAAAAAAAAAAAAAAAAGAGGGGCTAGAAAGATGGCTCAGCGGGTCAATGAGCTAGCCCTGCAAACCTGACAACTTGAGTTTGGTCTTGGGAGCCCACATAAAAGCCAGTTGTGATGACATGCACCTGTAATCCCAGTGCTCCTTAGGCAAGGTGGGAGGTGAAGACAGAGACTCACATAGAAGCTCAGCCTGGAGGACAGTACACAGCGTGACAGAGACAGAGAAAGTCTGCCTCGACAAGGTGGAAGGTGAGAACTGACTCCTGAAGGTTTCCTTTGGACCCACACACATGTGCTGTGGCATGCACATGCACACACACATGATAAAAAATAAAATTAAACAAAAGCACTGTGGCGTGACAGTGGGCATTCTGTAGTAGGACCTGTAGTCCTTCTTCCCCTTCCTGGGTTCGAAGTCTGTGTAAGATGTAAGCTTCCATTGCTTTACAGCATAAGGATTTGGGGATTGTTTGTCCCAGCATCTTAATCTGGCTAATGCTGACTGATGCATTTCCTTACTTTGGAATTCACCCATCCTCCTCTGTTACCCCTTGGAGGTCTATAGCAAATGGCTTCACAGTCTTTCTCCTCCTGCCTCTTGCCCACCAAGTCCCTAATACCATATCCACTCTCATGCGCTGCTTCTTAGGAAAGGGCTCAGCACCAGGGAGAAATCCCACAGGGCAGCCTCTCCCGGACCTCCTTTCCTCAGTTCAAGTGAGATGTGCTATAGCCCAGAGGCTTAGGAACTTGGCTCAGCTTACACAGCCCCTTGGATGTTGCCAGTGGGACCCTCTGTACACACTCGAGACCCCAGGGCCCTTCTCCAGTAAAACTTGCCACAGCTAAATATAGAAATACCAATGTGCTGTAAAGCAGTGGTTCTTGACTAATTTTTCCCTCAGGGGCATTGGGCAATATTTAAATCATTTTTGATTGTCACAGTTGGTGGTGGTGACGGTGGGGGGAGATGGACTGACACCTAGAAGATAGAGGCTAATGATGCTGTAAGCACCCTGAAGTGCCCTGTGACCCCACTACAGGGAGTTATCTGGCCCCACACACCAACAGTGACAAAGTTAAGGAATGATAGACAAAAGGGAAGAGGACCTAAGGGGAAGTGGTTTGGAGATCCTAGTGGCAGCCATTATACCTACCCCCTTGAGGCCACGGAATAGCAATGTTTTCACAAGCACTGCATACGGGGTGTGTGTGCGCGTGTGCGTATGCGTGCGTGTGTGCGTATATGCAAGTGCATGTGTGCCATACATAGGGAGGTCAGAGGATAACCTAGGATATGGTGGTTCTTGCCTTCTACCTTGTTTCAGACAAGGTCTCTTTGTCTCCTTGCTGTAAAAACAGCTGTTTTTTTCTACCTAACTTGCAGATCTTCTGGGGTTCTCCTGTCTCTGCCCCCCAACTCTTTAGGAGTTCTGTGATCATAAGTGCTTGTGCCACTGAATGCAGCTTTTTTGTGGGTTTTAGAGTCTTGAACTCTGGTCCTCACACAAGCTATGTGCATGAGTGTATTACTTGCATGTATGTAAGTGCACCCATGTTGTGCAGTGTCCACCGAGGTCAGATATCCTGGCACTAGAATTAAAGATGGTTATTAGCTGCCATGTGGGTGCTGGAAATAGAACCCTGGTCCTCTGCATGAGCCTTCAGTGCTCTTAACCACTGAGCTATCTCTCCAGTCCTGTTTAAATTTTTTTGAGACGGGGTCTCTTTGTAGTCACAGCTGGCTGGAAACTCACTATATAGATCAGGTTGGCTTCCATCTCATAGAGGTCCACCTGCCCCTGCCCTCGAGTGCTGGGCTGAAAGGCTTGCACCACCATGCCCAGCTTCTGAACTGCATGTTTGAAGCTTCCTAACAACACCTAGAAGTTAGTAGTGGTCATTCCACTTTGCAGATGAACACACAGTATGCTAGTATGACCTGCCCACGGCTGCACGAACAGGAAGTTGGCAGAGGCAGGTCGGGGCCATGTCTTTGTCTTCTACTTACCTTCTTCCCTGAGGAGAGCCAGCCCTGAAGTAGCCTAGACATTGGTGTCTGGGGAAGGAGGGATTCAGGACTGTTTAGAATAAAGATGATGTTCCAGCTTGCCAAAATAAATTACCTAGTAAATTCTACTTGGCTGAGTCTCACTGATCAAAGTGAAGAACCAGCATAAAAAATAAATCCTGGGTCTTGGGAACCACCCGAGGGTGAGTGTGAAATTTTAACCCAAGGTGTTTGGCTGAGGAGCCACACCGCAGCATGCTGGGGCTGCGGGGCACGTCACCGAAGCCTGTGGACAAGTGTGGGCAAGAGGAGGTGTCACCTGCTCAGAGTGAAGAGACCATACTGTTCTAGAGGAGTAGGCAGTCTTCTGGTTCCTGTTCTCGGTCACCTGTGGGTGATGTGTAGCTGGCTTCTGGGCAGAGCTGGAAGTCAGATCCCAAGCTCCGACACTGGAGTCACCAGACTGAGCAAGGCAGAGCTGGCCAGGGTTCCTCATCCATGACACCTGCAGGAACAAAGGTCCATCGTCTACTACCACCCTCAGCGCCCTCAGTGGGACACTTGCCAAAAGGCTTTCACACAAGAACACATTGGCTCTCAATGGCGTCACGACTGGCATCCATTCTTGTGATTGTTTATTGAACACCTACTATGTTCTGTGTGTCTAATAGCAAAGCACACGTGCTTAGAGCTCAGAGATCATGTGAAATGTTGGAGGACAGGGCAGACATGTGACCAATACATTGGATCAAGTGTGGCATTGCCACAAAGACCTCCCAGCTATCAGATCTCTTGTGGGTCAGGATATCAGGGAGGTCTTCCTGGAGGCATGCTATGGATGGATGACTGGGACTTTGCAGGTGGGTAGATTTCCCTGTCTTAGAACCTCCTCATTCCAACCCTGTCACTGAGGTGGCCATGGACTTACCATGGACAAGAGGCTCACAGTGGGGCAGATGCATTTCGTGCACCAGGCCTTGCAAAGAAACTGGGCCCTGCAGTGGCCCAGGGTGAGTGGAGCATTGACAGAACCCCAGAGCATCCTGCCAATGGACCTTACAGGGGGTCTCCACACAGATGGAGCAGCCTAGCCCATCATCTGCTCAGGTTTTCTTATTTGTCTACAGCAGGAGCTTGTGTGTTTATCAAGGACTGTAAACTTTGTCGGGATGTTGAGCAGGTGAGTGTCATGCCCCGAGCATGGACTCCTCTCGAATGCATGACCTGGTTACTTGTTCCCTGGTTCAACTCAAAAGTTCTCTGACAGAGACACATTCCAAGTCCCTGGCCCTCACTCTGGTCTCTCTCTGTGGGCTACTGATTAATGACTCGCTGATTAATGTCCTCTCTTACTCTTCTGGAAGGTTCTCAAGAGTAGGAACCTTTTAGGTACTCATCCCTGGGATGACTGGAATGTAGCTGGTGCTCCGTAACTGTTGCATGAACAAATGATATGCTGGATGAACAAATGATATGCAACCCCTGTTGTGAACACCGCTTTGAGACACTGTGGGGTTCATCCCTTCTTGTAGGAGCAGCCTGGTGTAGCCACAGGGTCTTCTTGTCACTCCTGCTGTCTCTCAAAGTGACACGTGATTCGCCTAACCTGGGTTACTCTTTAGATGACAAAACCAAGGCTCAGTGGTGAGGCAGGGCTGAGGATAGGACTCCCTCTAGTTCAGGGCTCTTCTCTTTAACAGTCTCTTGGATTCACCTAAGGGATCTGGGAAACTATCAATGAGCTGGTCCTATACTAGGGATTCAGGTGCTAAGGGTAGACCCCAAATCTGCCTTGTTGAAGTACCCCACCCCTCTGGCCAATGTCAATGTACAACTGCATGGAAGACACAGATCAAGCTGAGGACAGGAGCACTGGACCCCACTAGTATTTTACTGTAAGTCCAGAGAAGGGCAGATCTTGCTGAAGGTCACACAGTGAGAAGCCCAACCTACAGCAGCCAGGCCCCTCAAACATAGCCAAGACTGCTCTCCCTGTACCAGTAGAACCTTCCCTTGAGTCCCCACAGCTCCTGCACCCCAGATAATGGTGCCCTGCAGACAGAGGAGGCAGCCCTAGGCAGAACCTCACTCAGCACCACCCAATCTGAGGCAGCCAGACACTAGTAAGATCCTTTTCCTTCTAGAGTCCTCTTTGTGGGAGAGGAGCTTGTGTACATGTGGCTTCTAAGGGGCTGGGACTCCTTGGGGACAAGAGGCTGTCTCTAGACCTAGGACCTGCTCAGAGGCCAGCTCTAAGACACCAAAGTTTTGGGAACCTGGTACAGAAAAGGCAGCCCTTTGTGGCAGGGGAAGTGAGGAAGGGCCTCCTGTGGGTGAAGCGGGGGCCTCAGTGGTTTGCCTCAGTACCCATTCCTGGGGGAGATTGGGACACTCCACCCAATCCGGCTCTGTGATGGATGTGGCGAGGCGACCAAATGCCCCTCATTAATCACTGGCTCCATCTGGTTTCCTACTTGATGGTTTTCAGCTGACTTGAAAAAGACCCAATTAGATCAAAACATTTTGACAATTTATCTTATGGCATGAGGGCCAGATCAAGCTTATGATTTCATCATCCTGGAAGGAGGAAGGAGCTCTTTGGGAGGCATAGGGTCCTATAGGAGGCTTCCTGTAGAACTGGAGTGAAGTCTACCCCCAGGGCTGCTGGCCGTGTCAAGGCCTGGACTGTAGAAAGGTTGGGTGAGCGGGGTCCTTTGGTTTGGATGGAAGAGCCCAGGACAGGGAGTCTGGTTGGGGGTAAACAAGATGGACAACAAGAAAGCACCAAGTCCTCCAGCCAGCTTGGCACACAAGTGTGAACACATGGCAAACTTAGAAGTGGATGTGACTAAGTCCAGTCTTGTTCCAAGCCATGTATCAGACATGGAGATGCCTGGTGACCAGGCCCTCAGTTTGGAGACAGAAATTCTCACTTGCAGGTGCTCTTACCCTCCTGAAATGGACTCAGCTACTCACGGTGATTGCCACCCTCTCGCCAGTCGGGGAGCATACCAGGTCGGTTGCATCTGTGGTGAGAAGCCATGAGGCTCTTGCCTTGGTTCTTGATTTTTGCATATGTCTTTTTTGAGGCAGTGTCTCATGGAACCCCAGGCTGGTGTGGAAGTTTCTATGTAACTAAGGATGACCTTGAACTTCTGATCTTTCTTTCTCTACTTCTCAAGGCCTAGATTGCAAACATGTATCACCACACTGGGTTTATGTGATGCTGGGCATGAAACCCAGGATTTTGTTAATGTTAAGCAAACACTCTACACACTGAGATATACCTCCAGGCCCTCCATCTTGGTTCTTGATTCGAAAGCCTTATGGCTTTGCTGTCCTCTGCACCAAGTAAACCCAGAGTGGCAATATATGCCCGTAATCCTGGCCACTTGAGAAGTAGAGGCCTGGAAAAGTAAACTCAGGGAAAGGTTTTATTTGGACTGTGGTCCATCATTGTGGGAAAAGAATGGCAGCAGAAGCATGAGGCATCTGGTTGCATTGAATCTGCAGTCAAGAGGCAGAGAGATGAATGATGGTGTTTAGCTCTCTTTCTCCTTTTACTCAGTCTGGAATCTCCAGCTACTGAGATGGTGTTGCCTACATTCAAGGGGAGTCTTTCCTCCTCAGTCAAACCTTTCTGGAATCACTCTCATAGATACACCTAGAGGTGGGGCTCCTGGTTGATTCTAAATCCAGTCAAGTTGATCATGAAGATTAACAATCTGGTTGAGGGAGTTCCTCCCCCAGGGCACTCCCCTCCACCACATACACCTGAAGATAAACACTCCATCAGCTTGCACACAGCATGGCCTGTCTCCCTCCCACCGCCTGTTTTGTCCTGTGTAAGCATGTGTGCGCAGACACCAGCCCCGTCGAGTTGCCAGGCTCCACCCACCCCGATTTCTCATTCTCAAGCCCTTCTTATTCATGAGCCCTGTTCAGAGACACCCGTACCCCTCCCAAACACTCACCACATCCTAAACACCGTGTACTTCAATTATGACTATACACACATACATACACACAGAATAATAAGCCGCCCCGGGACCCACCTTAGTCACGGTTCAGTTCCCGCACATTGCACATACTCACACTTGCACAAGTCTTTGCTCTTGTGTGGGTTCATTTACATGTCTCTTCATATGCAGCTGGTTGGGTACAGCTGCCATTCTGAGAAGAGCCTCGACTGTCGGGCAGGGTACCAAACACCTGCCCTCAGCAGCTCTGAATCCCTAACAAGTCTGCCAGTGGGGCTGTGGTGAGTTCTGCTTCTTCTCTTCTGGTGTCTTCCTAGAGCAAGCCCTGCATGATGCTTCTCCCCTCAAAGCTGCTCCCCTTTTGGGAGCTTCTCCTCTCTTGGGAGCTTCTCCCTTCCTCTTACCATTTTGCTCCTTTGTAAACTTCCTTTCCTCTTGGCTGACTTTCTGGCCAATTCTGCTTCCCTTGCTGGGATCCAGGTCCTCTTCAAACTTTTATGTCCTTCTTCAGCTTGGCTCTGAGCTCCAGGGTCTTTCTAAGGTTCTCCTTCAGATCCACAGCTGGTCTGGCTCTCACTTTGAACTGTTTGAACAGGTTTCCCATGTGTGATTTCTTCAGGGCTTCTCGGCTTAGATGGTCAGTAGGGGCTCCTCCAGAACATTCAGTTTAGAGCCTGAGGCCTTGTGGACAAGCTGCTCCTGCCTGCCGGATGCCTGTTTTGTTGCAGCTTGGGTCACCCTAGCCACCAGATTCAGTTGATAGATTGTGCAATTCTCTTATTTGCAAATGCTAGACCCCAGTTAAAACAGGCATAAGCAGGAAGAAAATCAAGTGGGCAAGGAGGATGGCGTTGGAGGTCAACTGTGGGAGGGTCTCATCATTTCTCTCTGGCCATCGTGGGGTCCCTGGTACTGTCAGAGGCCTCCGTGGGGCACAGAGCTCTAAAGGATTGTGTCTTAGTGAGGAACAATCCTACCCTATCTTCCTAGTTGGAAGAAAATGAAGAAGATTCTCACTTGACCCGCCTCAGGTCAGGTGCCATCCCCAGCCCCGGTCACTGAAACCAGTTCTGCCAGACATAGCTTGGTCCTATCATTACAGTTTGAGAGGCAGGATTCTTTTTCTTCTGACTCCTTAAACAATAGCTGTGGGGAAAGAAACCACAGTGTCCAGCACATTTGGCCCATGTTATTAACAACCCTGAGAACACCAGATTCATCCTTGGCATGGGTGTTCAGTCTGTAAGATCCATGGCCTTGTTCCTGCTCCAAGCCCCCTGCTTCAGGTCCTGGTAGAGTCTCCCACCATTCCCAGAGAGAACCCCAGAAGAACTTAGGGAGTACGCCAGAGAAGCTGGATGGAGCCCTGCTTGCAGATTTCAGCCCTGAGGCCCATCTTGGCCTCTTTGTAGGTGCTTGCTCTGTGCTGCAGGTGTGAGAGATGACTTACTGTCCACTGAGGAGTCCTGGAAACCATGATCCATTGTATAAGCCATCTGAACCCAATTCAGTTAGGGCCCCGTTCCCACAGAGCTCTCTGCCCTTTTTACTTCTGTTTTATTTCTGGGGACACTCATTACTTGAAAAGTACAACTTCTAGCACTTCCATATGGGTCAGATGGGAATGGACTAAATGAAGGTCACGTTAGCAATATCATCCCTTGCCCCTGCCTTCCGGAATCTCCACAGGGGACTCATGCAGGGAAAGTAAATGCTGGGAAGGTGAGTGTTGCAAGTCTTTGGACGTGAGCTTCTCCAGCAGTCGACAGAGGTTTTCCAAAGCATTTTTGACGGCACTCCTAGTGGAGTTGACTTGGGAAGATTGCTGACTAAGTAGATGAATGGCAGTAAGAGAAATCCATCACCACTGTCACCACCACCACCACCACAATCCTTACCACAACAACCATCACCACTGCCCCATGGCTACCACCACCATGACCACCATGACCACCCCCACCCCCACCACCATCACCACCATCACCACCACCATCGCCACCACGATACATGTACCATAGAGATCATATACAGGTTTTCTAACCCTGGCACGACTGTCATTTTATGATGGTGTATTCTTTGCTGTCGTGGGACTGTTCTACTCACTCCTGGTTCTTTGGCAGCTTCCCTGGCTTTTCACTAGCTGTCAGGAGCATCGTGCCTCACTCCGGTCATGGCAATGTTAATAAAAGTGTCCCATAGGGAAAATATCTCCCCAGGTGAGAAACACATGGATCAGAGTGACTTAATGCCTATAGAGTGTTCAGGGTACCCCTGACACCAAGGCAACCTGGCAAACGTTGCTCCCATCCATCGAATAGTGGGAAAGCAAGACAACACATCTTTCTCTGTCTATCCAAGCAGGGGTATTATGGTTGGCACAGGGACAGAGTCTGGGGCTGGAAGTCAGGGTGCTTGGGGGTCTGCTTCCGTCCCTGCCTCCATGGTGTTGGGGGACTTTGGGTACTGGCTGTACTTAGAGCTTGAGTTTCCTACCCTGTGAAATGTGGAGATCTGAGCAGAGGCCTTCTGCAGGGGAGTCTTTCCCCATATCTCAGAGCCCCAGGCTGATGGGATTCAGTCTCTGTCACCTCCCATAGGCAGCTGCTTCAGGGCTGGGCTACAGCACAGCCTGGCCAGGAATCCTCCTCAGACGTGCCCCCTCCCTCCCTCCACGACTGGGGAGCAGATGCAGCCTGGTGACTGCTGCCCAGATACAGGTGGTACCACCTGCCACAAGTGCCTTGATTCTTGATCGTCCTACAATCACTTTTGGCCCCAAAACAATTTGCTGGGTGAAGGGAGAGGAGGGAGAGAGGGAGGGAGGTGGGGTGGCGTGAGGTTAAGAGTGGCCTTTGAAGTTTGCAACCGTCTTATAGAAACCATCTTCAGTCATTCCCCATTTGGGTGATGTCAGGAGAACACATTACCATCTTTAGATCAAATACAACAGCAAGAATCACTTGTTGCGCACACCAGGCTACAGTCATATATCAAGGATTCCAGACACACGCAATTCGTAACTTTCTCTGAAACAGATTGATATTTTCCTCTTCCATTTTCAGGGAAGAGACATCTGACTTTGCTTCAAGGGTGGATTGGGAGGCAGCAGGGGAATTAGAGTCTTTGTTGGTCATGCAGCTGACACCCCGCCATCCCTCTTTTTGTCCTGGGTGCCAGACTGTTTGTTATCAGCTATGCAATAAAAAGGAAAGCCAAACATTTTTTTCAGGCTCTCCAGAACTAGAACTTGGGCCACGCCATGCACAGAGTGGTGGATGCTGTTTGTGGTTTACCTTTTGCTCTTGTCTACTCTTGGCTTTTTCTGTTTTGGTTTGGTTTGAATCTTCCCTGTCTTCCTAGTGTAGGTGGGATTAAGTTCCAAAACAGACAGTAAAACTGAGTGGTGGCTGGGGAGAAAGTTCAGTTATTAAAGTGCTCGCTTTGCAAGCATGAGGATCTGATTTGATCTTCAGAACCCATTAAAAAAACCCCTAGGTGTGGTAGTGTCTGTTTGTAGTCTCAGAACTAGTGAGACAGAGATGGGCTGATTGCTGGGCTCAGCCCCGCCTACTTGGTGAGTTCCAGATCGAGGAGAGAGACCCTGTCATGGAAAAACAAGGCTGCTAAGATGGCTCTGAGAGAAAAGGTGCTTGCAGCCAAGCCTGACAACTTGACTATGCTCCATGGTACCCATGTGGTTGAAGGGGAGAACAGGCTTCCACAAAGTTCTCTTCTGACTTCTGCACCCCACCTGCACCTGTGTGCACACAAACAACAAATACAAAACTAAACGTGAAACAAAATTTAAAAGCAAAACAAGGTAGATGGTGATTGAGAAACCGAGATGGTCCTCTGGTCTTCACATGTACACATAACACATGGCACATACACACTCCAAAACAGATGCACGTGACCCCTCCCCCTGTGCACATAAAAACGGGAAAGACTCATTTTTCTTTTTCTCTGAGCTTCAGCACTGGGTGAGCCTTTATGTCCCAAGGCAGCCATTTTCTTCCAGAGATGGAGATGAAACTCAGGGAAAGGAAGTGGGCACCTGGTGCCATGTAGCTTGGACCCTGGGCAATATGCTTATTCTCTACACTCCCACTCTCTGTGAACACAGGGTGTGGAGAGAAGTCACAGCGTTTTCACGAAGCTAAGAGTTGAGAATACACGAGATGAAATCCCACAGCAACTGTTGTCATAAGCCACACCCAGCGACAAGTTTCTCCTTATAAGGGATGCTGGAGCTGGGCTAAAGGCCTGAAACCCAACTCAGTTGACCTCCTGTGTCAGTCAGCTTTCTGTCATTGTGACAGCGATCTGAGAGAAACAGCTTAAAAGGAGAAAATGGTTTAAATTAGTTTGCCATTTTGGAGGTTTTGGTCTCTGCTTGGCTGGCTCCATTGTTTTGGGACCTGTGGTGAGGTAGAGCAGAGCTGCTTACCTCCTGTCTGGAGACAGAGAGAGAGAGAGAGAAAGAGAGAGAGAGAGAGAGAGAGAGAGAGAGAGAGAGAGAGAGATTGAAGGAACCAAGTGACCTATTACCTTCAATTCAATTGCATCTCACCTCTGAAGTCTCTACCGTCTCCCAGTGTTGTCGAATTATGACTCTATCAATCAGTCGGTCCATCGATGGAGTCAAGCAATATGTTCCAGTTCCTTCCAGAGAGCTCCATAAGCTGGCAGCTAAGCCTTTATCACATGACTGGCTTTCGGGGGTGCTTCCTGTCGTAGTCACGACACCTCCCACTCTCTTCAGCTTCTGCTTCTCGTCCACGTCTCACAAATCTGAAGCGAAAGCACAGACCCAGGCTGATTCTGAGGGTCCCATGTGACATGCGTGTGCTTTGAGATGCACCAGCGTAGTCAGGGGATTGAGGCAGGTGGTCAACTCCGAGGCAGATTGTGGTTCCCTGGAATCAGCCCTAGGATGACACTGGCGTCTTCCCAAGCCTCTGCCCTGGGGTGTCTGGCCCATGGGGTGAGAGATGGCCACCATCCACCCAGGCCTCTTAGTCATATCCCTAATGGTATTTGCAGCTGCTCTGAAGCAGTCCAGCCTGTCTCGGCAAACAGCACAGCTCAGGGATTTATGTGGATGCTGTGGTTAGTTGGTTGTCAGGGATCCAACCCCAGCTCTACTGAGTCCAAGCTGTGCCATGTAGTTAAACTCTTCAACCTCTCTGAGCCTTGGCTTTCAGACTCCTAAGATTTTTTAAAACATCACAACTTAATGTTCATATAGCAGAAACACAACAGACTAGTAAACAATGAAGCCCAGTGAGTTTTCCTCTCAAAATAAGAAGCACAAATCTCTGGTCACCCCCAGGCCTCTTTCCTCCAAGCCTTGCCTCCACTTGAGATGTGACTGAGATCTTGCAACAGGTGTCTGCTGTCACCTCTGGTGTCGTTCCTCAGGACAGTCCACCTGTGTTTTTGAGAGAGCGTCTCTCACTGGCCTGGAACTAACATTAGGATATGTGTGGCCATGGACCCCCAGGGATCCACTTGTCCACACCTCCCTAGTGAACAGTACTACCACACCCAGGTTTTTATGTGGGTTCTGAGAATCAGCCTCTTGTCCTTGTGCTGGTGTGGCAAGCACTTTACCAACAGCCATCTCCCCGGGCCCTGTTACTCTGCTTTAAAACAATAATAACCCTTAAAGTTTTTTCCATTTCTACCCTTAAGTAACATGTTTATTTTTAAGCTTTGTGAAAGTACTACCCAGAACTGGGAAATCCTCCCTCCATAAACTTTTTCAATGACTTTGAAACCATTTTTATTAGGTGGGGAATCAAAGCCAAGTGTCGCCCACCTCCAAACCTTTTGCAGACCTTATGAGGACATTTCAAGGCAGGCATCCAGGTAGGCAGATCCCCTTGCTTGGCTGGGAGTTTTTCACTTGGGGCATGACTCCCATTTGGCTTATTCCGATAACCTGGAACAGGAGAAAGCCTGGCCTCATCCAGCCCTGACTCCTGCACTCTGGCCTCGTGCCCCACAACCCACTTTCAGGGAGAGTGCTGAGGTGTGCAGATGCAACCCAGTGAATGTGTCTCTTTTCTTGCCCTCCCAGAGGCTAACCCCCAACTACCAGTAAGGAAAATGATTAGTTTTCTAAGCCTGGATCCCAGGTATTTCTTAGAACTGCACTTGAGACAGAGCTCTTGCCAGCTGTGAGAGCAGCATACTGACCTTCTTGCTAGCCTTGGTTTTTGTGAACTAGAGTTGGGTATTCCCATTGCATCTCACTGTTGGACACACAGATGACTGGGAGTGCATGCAAGCACAGTAGTTAGCCATGGCTTGTCAGCAGAGATATTTATCACTGTGTGTGGCCCCTGCACGAGGCATCCCATTTTCCTGTCAAAAGTACAAGTTTCTAGGTAGGCCTGGTGGTGCAGAGCTGTGGTCCTAGTTACTGTGGGAGGATGAAGCAGGAGGATGACAAGTTCAAGGTCTGTCTGTGCTGTAGAGTGAGTTCAAGCCTCACCTAGTAGGCAAGTTAGTGAGACCCTGTTTCAAAATAAAAAGTAAAAAGTGGGCTGGGGACATAGCTCAGTGGTGAACCTCTTGCCTAATGTGTGCCGTGGTGTGGGACAAATCCTTAGCACTGCAAAACCCAGCACAACAGAAAACAAAACAAGCACAACAAAGTGAATGTTTCTGGGCACTCTTTGACATCAGGACGGTGGTGACTCAGATATTCCGACACCAGAGCCCAGATCCATGTGTCTGGATGCCAAGACAAAGCTGGATGATGCGTGAGTGCAAGCTGGCATTTGGCTGTGACTTGAAGCTTTGGGGCTCCCCCCACCTTTGGAACCTCAGGGGGAGGTGGTAGGGCTCTATAGCCCCAGACTTGCCAACAACGGGGCCAGAGGCTCAGACAGAGCTCCTCACCTCTCTGCACTGCAGTTGGATCATTTAAAAAACAGACCAGTTCTTAAAGGGGGCTCAGGTTAGGATAGGCAAAAGCTATTCTAGCTGATTGGGTTGAGGCAGAATTGGGGCTCAGGCTCCCATTTGCTGTCCTCCTTTCCCAGTCACAGTACATGTTAGGAATCTCTATGGGCTCCATGGAACGCAATTTGGGAACCACTGAACTAGATAAACCTTCAAAGCCTATGTTTGTTTATTCCTGATGATCTACAAAGCACAACATAGCAGGGTTTGGAGATATCATACTATGGCTGAAGTATGTCCCCGAAATTAGTATGTTAAAGCTCTAATTCTCTGTACTTTTGAATATGACCTAGTTGAAGATATGATCTTAATGAGATAATTAAGTTTATGAAGTCACTGGGGTGGGTCCCAATTCAAGGATTGGCGTTCTTAAAGAAGAAATTAGGGCACGCACGCACACAGAAGGAAAACTGTGAAGACACAGAAAGATGGCCATCTACACAGTGTGAGGACACAGGGAGAAGGTGACTGTCTGCATATTCAAAAGGGGCCTCAGGAGAAGTCAGTCCTGCTGACACTGTCAGGAGGACTCCCTGCCTCCTGAACTATGAGAAAACTCATTTGTATCATTTAAGCTATGCTGTATAGTATTCGGTAATAGCAACCCTGACAAGCTAACATGGAGGGCTAGCTTCCTACAAAGGCTGCCATTTAAAGGAATTCTGTTTCTCCCCCTCTAGTACCACGAGGCCACCCTATAAGTAAGTCTCTCCAGAGGATCTGAACCCCTGTCCTCAGGAGGATGAGAGGCATGTTCTTGAGCTTGGCTATGTGTGTAGGGCATAGGATCTCCAGGCACCTACAGGTGTGGTAATGATGGAGGGTGGTTGTAGTCTGGAGAAGGCCTCTCAGTCTCCTGTCCTGGGCAAGTCTGGCTGTAGGACATTTAAAGCTTGCTGGGACCAGAACCCAGGTTTCGTGTCTTCTTGTTCAAATTGCACTCATCGTAATGATAGTCACCAGTGGGAGAGCTGTGTGAAACTAGCAATTTTCACTTCACAGAAATTTGGGGAAAATCACAGGTTTTCACCTTTGGAAACTGCCATTTGGTTTCACAAAAAAATCCAAGGTGAAAAGAAATGTAGACGAACATGTTCAACTTTTCATGAGCTCAATTTTGGCAGAGGTGGCAGCTATCTTCAATCTTGTTTTGTGGTAAGAGGGGTTACCGTGGTGAGGGACTGCAAAAGAAGAGGAAGGTGACGGAAGATGGTCAGAGATGTGGAGGATAATGGTGGTACCCAAAGATGTCCTTCCAAGGAAGTCTCTTCAGATGGGGCAGGTGGTGGTTACATTAAGTTCTGGGGCCTATCACTGTCTTCTTTGGTGTCTCACTCTGAATTGTCTCTGAAAGGGCTACGCATGATCATCACCTAGTTCCTAAAGGCCCCCTCCACTGGGGCCTCAATAATAAGGCATGCATGTCTGGTCAATCATGCTTCTTAGGAGTTTTAAAATGGGTTCATGTGCTCAGCCACCTGCCAGGTATCTCTTGGACCTCATGGGTACAGTCACCGTTGATACCACAGAAGTATGTGTGAGCGGGAGGAAGATGACCTGTGTTCAAGGGCAAAGCTTGTGAGAGCAGACATGAGGTCACATCTTTGCACCTGGGTCATTGGCCGTGTGATAGAAGAGACAGTGTTCCTACTCAGGAGTAATCTGGAAAATTGATGGGGCAAGTAAAGAAAGCTACAGGTCTAAGTAAAAAGCCTGGCTCACAACTACAATTTAGTAGACTTTGAAGCCTTCTGGATTTGGTCTTATGACTCAAGCATCTTAAAGGTGTCATCATTTTCCTGAGGAACTATGTTGAAAGAAATAATCAGAAATGTGATTACAAGAACCAGCACTAAGATCGTCCCTATGGGCACCAGCTGAAGTAATATCAGAGGGACTGATTCAATAAATGATGGTGTGGCTAAGGGGTCAGAAAACTTCAAATCTGTCAGTTTTTGTTAATGAAGTTTTGTTGAAACAGGTCTTGTATGGATGGTCTGTGCTGTTCTACCACTATAATGGCAAGCTGAGCCATTGTCATGGGAACCATATGTCACCCAAAGATGAAAAAGTTCACGGTCTGGTCCTTTAATAAAAACCTTTCTGATCATTGGTCAAGCTGTATGAAAAATACTAGATAAGCATTAAAATGCCAGTGTTGGGTGTGGTGGTACAGGCCTGTAATCCCAGCACTGGAGAAGCTAAGGGAGGAGGATCTATAATTGGAGGCCAGCCTAGGCTACACAGTAATACCCCATCTCAAAACACAAAATCAATAAAACAAAGCAAAGTACCTATGAAATGATGTTATGAAAATGGCCTATTCTTAATAATTTGAAGAATATATATATATATATATATAACTGTTCTGTGTTGTACAGTTATACTCTATTTCATAATATTGTTCAATATCTTAGTAAAACTTATTAGTGTATATTCATTGTACACATTGATTGGCTCCATTAGGACACTGTCATCTGGGGACATCATGCTTTAGCATATTCACTCTCTTCCTTCCCCCAGATGATCTTTCTTCTGCTTTCATGTCACACACACACACGTTTTGTGTGTCTATACACAGTCTAGGACCCACAAATAAGAGAAGCATAGCATCTTCCTTTCTCAGTCTGGCTTAGGTTGTTTAATATGAATGATGATTTCCATTTGCAGCTATTTGACATAACTTCATTCTTCTTAATGATAAATAAAATTTCCCATATAAATATATCACATTCAGACATCTAGGCTGATTCTACAATATGACTCTTGTTAATGGTGCAATATTAAACATGGATGTACAGGTATCTCTGACTTAGAGTCCCTTTGGATGCATACCCAGGAGAGATATAACCAGACCATATGGTAGATCCACTTTTAGTTTTTTGAGAAAGCTCCATACTGATTTCCTTAGTGACTAGACCAATTTACGTTCCCAAGAGCAGTGTCCAACACTTCTTACTGCAACCTTACCAGCATTTGCTATTATTTGCATTCTTGATGATAACTGTGCTGATTATTGAGAAAAAAAATCTCAGTGTAGTTTTGATTTGCATTCTCCCATAGGTAAGGTTGGTGAATATTTTTTCATATCTTTATTGAACATTTGTATTTCATCTTTAAAATTTTTTTATTTTATTTTATATATATGCCTGTATGTATGTAAGTGCACCCATGTCATGCAATGCTCGAGGTGACCAGAGGAGGCATCAGATCCCCTGGAACTGGAGTTATAGATGACTGTGAGTGGTCATGTTGGTGCTGGGAACTGAACCCCAGTTCTCTACAAGAGTACCCAGTGCCCTTAGCCACTAAGCAATCCCACCAGCTAATTGTACTTGGTCTTTTGAGGACTGTCCATTTTATTAACCCATGTACTGATTGGTGGAGGGGGCTTGGTGTTTAGTTTTTTGAGTTCTTTATGTATTCTAGATATTAATTCTCCTTCAGATATATAGCTAGCAAAGATTTTTTTCCTGTTCTGTAGACTGTCTTCTCACTCCATTGCTTCTTTTGCCATGTAGGAGCTTTTTAATTTCATGCAATCCCATTTGTCGGTTTTGGGTTTGATTTTCTGAATTATTAGAGTCCTTTTCAGCAAGGTATTCCTGTGCCTATAGATTAAAACTCTTCCCCTATATTTTCCTCTGTCAATTTCAGAGCTCCAGCTCTTACATTGAGATCTTTGATCCATTTTGAATTGATTTTTATATAGGGTAAGAGCTAGGGACCTAGTTTCATTCTTCTATACATGGGTACCCACTTTTGCCAGAGCCATTTATTGAAGAGGCCTTCTTTTCTTCAATGTATATTTTATCCATCTTTTCAAAAATCAGCTGCTTATAATTGTGTGTTATTTTTGGGTCCCTCTTCTGTTCCGTTGGTGTGTGTGTGTCTATTTTTGTGTCCGCACCTTGCTGCTTCTGTTACTATGGCTCTGTAGTACGACTTGACATCAGATGTCGTGATCCCTTTGGCCTTATTCTTTCTGTCTAGGTCTGCTTTGGCTATTCAAGGTCTTTCGTGTTACCGCATGAATTTTAGGATTATTTTTTCTAGTTCTGTTTTTTTTTAAGTTTCAATGAGCATTGCATTGAATCTGTAGAGTGTTTTCAGTAATAAATCTGTTTTCACAATATTAGTTCTGCCAATCCACGAGCATGGGAAGTCTTTTCATCTTTTATTTTCTTTAGTACCTTAAAACTTTCGCTGTAGAAATCTTGCACTTTCTTGGATAAGCTGATTCCTGTTCAATATTGTTATTTATTTATTTAAAACTTGCTTATTTTTCCACATGGGGATATAAATTCATGAAATTTTTGTTGCTGTTATTTATGTTTTAAAACACTGGTATGGCAATCCAAGTCTTTAATCTCAGCACTCAGGAGGCAGAGAGGCAGGGAGATCTCTTTGAGATTGAGGCCAGCCTGGTCTTCAGAGTGAGTTCTAGGCCAGCTGCAGCTACAGGGAGACCCTGTCTCAAACAAACAAACAACAACAAAACCCAAAGAAATCTATTGATATTGAAATTTTTAATCATCACGGTAGAATGCATATGAAATAATTTTAAGCAAAAATGTAAGATGGGAAAATTTGAAACCAGAAACAACTCACATTTGATAAGTGCATCTGAAGTTGCAGGTGCTGCTACATTATTACTATATGTGATACTGGGTAGGAAAAGTTCATATAGTATAATGCCATCCAAATAGCAGGACATAAGATTTGGGGACAATGTATTAAGTTCTAAGTACTGTGCTTATCACTAGAATATGTATTTAATATAATCACAAAGAAGTTTTGAGCTTTGTGTTCAGGGCTTATCTGGTAAGATGAGGAACTGGAATTCAAAGTTCTAGAGTCTCTCTACAGAGAAAGACACAGAAGGATACAGGTGAAAAATGTGCAATGGTTATGTGGGGGTGCTAGGTGGTGAGTCTGTCAGTGTAGTCTTTGAGTAACTGAGAATCTGGAAAATATTCTGAATAAGTGAGATGCTGTGTCTCACACACTAAGAAGTCTGGCAGACACAGCCAAGGTTGGGCTGGATGGTCTGCAATGCCAGCAGGGGTCTGGCCTCTCCCATCATGTGTGAGCCATTATCCACAGGCTTGACCCTGTGTCTGAAGCTGACTTGAGTCACCTGGTCTGTTGGTTGCATTCAGAGCAGGAAGAGAGAGAAGGACAACAGGCTCAAGGAACAGATTAGCTGCGTATCCTTCTGTGAGCTCCAACTTGAAACTTTTGTTGTGTCTCTGCAGAGTGGCCTCACATGGTCACATAGAGTTCCAGGGTTGGCTGGGGAATTAAGTTCTCTAGTGGGGCACACTAATGAAGCATATTGCAGCCATGAACAAGCTGGGATTCTGTGAGTAAGGAGGCAGGGGAGAATGAATATTCTGTCACTGGAATATCTGGCAATTTGTCCTTTATTCTTCTTTGAGCTCATCAGGAGCGAGTTATGGAAGACCACGTGAAGGAGGTAGGGAAAATGTATTGTAGAGAGGATAGTGACCTGAGGAGGTTCCCAGGTCATGCACCGATTTCCAAGATGTTCATGGACAGGGGACTGCCTTTCTTTATCCCTTGTTACCCATGACCACCTCAGAGGTCTGGGTTGTAGGGGAAGACTCAGGACACTCCACCCAATGGGCTGTTCCCACTCTGGGCAGGGACAGGAGTCTCTGGGGTCAGTCTGCCCCTGCCTAGGCACCGCGGTGGGTCTGTAGTATGTATACCAGTAGAACCCAGCAGTCAAAGTCCAAGATGATAACCGTGGCCCACGCAGTAGCCAGTAGTTCTGCTCCGGTCTTACCCTTGTCACTGGGAATGTGACCTCATGGCAAATAAGGTCTTTACAGATGTAATCAAACATAATTAACAGAAGGTCATACTGGATTGGGGTCACCCCAGTCCAAGCCCAGCATCCTTCTAAAAAGAGAGAAATTTGGATACTGGGACAAGAAAGAATGCCCTGTGGGGGAGAGCGGTGGATTTAGGGGATCACCTTCAAACCAAGACAGGACAAGGACGTAGGAGAGAGGTAGAGAGCAGAAGGACTGACCCTGCTGACATCTTGACTGAGAGCTTGAGAGCCCAACCCCCATCGTTAGTACAAATTCCTTGTGGTAGTTTTTGAAACAAGAACAGCGTCTGTCCAGAAGGAGTGACAGGTCTGGTTCTATTGTGTGTCCTGTACACAGGAGGTCACTGAGACGTATACCCCAGAGATGTCTCCCCAGAGAAGACAAATGGGGCACAGAGAGTATTTTGGCCTCCACAAGAGCCAATGCCCAGGTCCGACACACACAGGGTTAGCTCAGGGTTAGAGCGAGTTCCTGACCTCTTCTCTCTGGTACTCTGCCTCACTTATCTCCATTAGCTTCATCATCGTCATTCCCATAGAGTGTGTGTGTGTGTGTGTGTGTGTGTGTGTGTGTGTGATCTAACCAAAAGCTGATATCATTGGGGAGTAATAGTACAGAACTAAAAATACAAAGTGTATATAGGGCCTTGGGATGGAAAGACTTCATGAGAGACCCTTCAGTGGAAGCCTCTGGATCTGAGTCAACATAAAATCCTCGTTTAGCACATGCAACTTGAGGATAGCTCCCAAACCTCTTCCTGCCAGGCTTCAGTCTCCTGCCGTAGGAGGCCTTCGGTGCTGAGGCCGGATGATGCTGTGGGACCCACACTTGAGAGCAGGCCTGCAGATTATATAGGAGTGACCGACTGGGTAGAGGGGGGGAGGCTGCTTCCTTCCTTTATTGGGATGGGAGGAAGAGTGGACAGCCTGAGTCCCTTGATGGTTCTCTCTCTCTCTCTCTCTCTCTCTCTCTCTCTCTCTCTCTCATGTGTGTGTGTGTGTGTAAGCCAGAGGACAACCTGTCATTCCTCAGATGCCACCCACCTTGTTTTTGAAAGAGACTTGGAGCTGTTCAACCAGGCTAGACTGTCTGACCAGGGAGCCGTAGGGGTCCGCCTGTCCCTGTCTTGCCAGAGTCTGGATTATAAGCATGCACTGCCACACCTGGCTTTTTTACATAGGTTCTCAGGATCGAACTCAGGTCCCTGTACTTACATTGCAAGCAATTTACCCACTGAACCATCTCCCCAGCCCCTGAGCCCAGAATCTCTTCTGGGATCACTGCTTGTTAGGGGCCCCACCCTCAGGAGGGGGCAGTCTTCATTCTATGGGACACTGGTGAGGGCCTTTTGAAGGGCTGCACAGGCCTTGTTCTTTTTGAATAAAGCTGCTACCAGCCATACAGGCTCCAGGCTGCTGTTTGATGGAGGCAAGCCAGGCTTCTTTTGCTGTGAATGAAAACTTTGGATCTCTTCACATTGGTGGAGCCTCTCACTCAGGCAGAAAATTCGACATGATATCAAAAGCGCACAGGGCTCAGGGGAATTAGGAGGCCTTTATTGACCTGTCAGATCCCATCTCCAGGGGCGGAACTTCCTTTACCTGATCTCTGGGGTAATATTCTTGCCATTCCATTCCTGGGCCCTGATTCTTTTCCTGGATACAGTGACAATTCTCTCTGAGCAGGACTTGAAGGCCTGGATTCCTCTGGAGCTGCTGGATACGAAGGACATCTGATAGCTGAACCTACCTGGATGCAGTGTCATCATCCAAGGTAACCTCTGCCCCCTAAACTTTGATAAAAGGAGAGCATCTGCTTTCTGTGGAGCCCGGCCACTTCTAGGCGCAATACTCAACATCTCAACATGGTCTTTGCAGATGCATGTGGAGGCAAGGGTGAGTTTTGGACTTCATTTTATGGTTAGATCTTCTCATGGGGAAGGAACAGTGGGGATCCTGGGGCTGCTCCCCCAGCACATGCTGAGTGGGGAGCAGTCTTTATAAATCATTTCTCTCAGAGTCTATCAGCTTTATCGCATAGTTGTTGAATCTGGCCACGTGATTGACTTTTGCCTGCGTGCATCCCTCAGGTAGAATCTGACCTGCCTTCTCCCCTTCACACGGCACATGGGCAAAGAGAACTGTAAAGACACTTCCGTGCTTCCCAGGGACATGTCAGAGTCAATATTGCCAGGGCACAGCATATGCCCAGAGGAAGTAGTGCACTCTTTAGCATACACAGAGGTGGTATAAGGGCTAGCTGTGCCTGGGGCACCCTAGAGTGTTGATGTAAAGACTGTTAACAGAGCCGTAGGGAATGGACTCCACTGGACACGTCTCACTGTACACCTTTCCCTTTCACTGTGAAGAATGACAGGTCACTCTTACTTTGCTGCCATGACCACTCAGTACACATGAGTTCATACTAGTGTACCAGGAATATTCTATACCCCACTTTGCGCTCCTGTGTTTTGGATAAAGACATTGTGCCTCAGAGAAGCTGTGTAACTTGTCTAAGGACTCAGCTTTCTGTAAGTGGAGCCAGCATTTGAATTCATGGCCACGTGACTCCAAGACCAACTTGTTGGAGATTTGGAGCTAGTAGCTTTTTAGGATCACTGGACTATGAATGTCTCATAGATGATATGTCTCTAGTAACTCTATACTTTATGTATATGATATGTAAAGTTAAATATAACCATTCTAGTTTGTTTTGCTGTGGTAAAACATGGGCCACAAGAAACTTGGGGAGAAAATGGTTTATTTGGCTTACAGGTTACAGTCCATCATTGAAGGAAACCAAGGCAGGAACTCAAGGCAGGAACCCACAGGCAGAAACTGAAGCAGAGACCAGGGAGGAACCCTAATATTGGCTTGTTTCCAGGCTCACATTCAGCTACTTTTCTTATACAACCCAGGCCCTGCCTAGGGATGGTATTGTCACAGTGGGCTGAACCCTCCTATATCAATCAGTAATCAAGATGATATCCCCCAGACATGCCCACAGGCTAATCTGATGGAGGAAAATACTCAGATGAGGGCCCTCTTCCCAGGAGTGTCAAGTTGGCAAGCAAGATTAGCCATCGCAATAACTTACATATAGCATAAATTTACAGAAGAATAACTTACTGTGAAGCAAGCACTTGGGTCAAGAAACACAGCATGGTCAGCACCCAAGAAAGTCCCTTGTGTCCTCACACAGCCCTCATTCTGACTCTTCTAGAAGCCACTCTTCTTTCTCCCCTCCCCTTCCTTCTTTTTCTCCTCCCCTCCCTTTCTTTCGTCACTGAAGCAGGTTTCTCTAAGCAGCACACTTTGGTTTTGCCTGGTTTTGAACCTCATAGAACTGGAGTCAAAGAATAAAGGTTCAACTATATCTACTTTCTTTCACTCAACATGAGCTTTGAGAGTCACCCAGATTCTCTGGTGTAACATTTTCTTATATGACAATTCAACAATGTATTTGTCCATTTTTCTATTGATTGGCTTTTGGGTTGTTTGCAGTTTGGATCTTATATGAGTATGACTGCTTTGGACATCTACATTTTCATGTGTCTGCTGTGTATCTACCAAGAAGTTCATTCTCAATCTGTACCGTCAATCTTCGTTAACTTCAGCCCTTCTTGTAGGTGCATAGTGATATTGCATTGTGATTGAAGACATATTTTAATGAATGAGTTCTAGTGAGGCACTTACTCATTTAATCCAAGTACCTGGGACTCCATAGTTCTGAGATTTTCAGAGTCTGGGTGCATTGTACACAGAAGTATTATTATTGAGAATTTCTTAGGTTGAACATTTTGCAACTCCCACATGGTAGTCTTGAGAAGTTGGTTTGCTGAGAACCTAAATTTGGTGCCCATATGCACCTGGTCATGGGTGACAGCTCTGTTCCTCAGTAGTCCTCCATCATCTACCAGCCTCCATCATCCGCCAGCCTCCACCATCCGCCATCCTCCATTATCCACCAGCCTCCATCATCCACCATCCTCCATCATCCTCCAGCCTCCATCATCCACCAGCCTGTGTTTACTGTCCTGATGCAGACAGTCCTCCATAACTCATGTTAATGGTGGCAATTAGGCATCTCTCAAAGTTTCAATTTCTTCAAGTTATCAGGGAGATTGTGTGAGCTATGCATGCAACAAGCCCCGGGCACAGCACCTGGCATGGAATAGATGCTCAGATTGAGGCTAGGGGATGGCAGTAGGGTGCCTTGGTTGCAGAGCTGTGGAGACTCTCTCAGGTACCAAGTCTGCCCTTGTGTGACTTTGGGAAAGCACCTTTTCCTTTTCCATGTTGGACACCTGATTCCCTCAGTCTCAGCCCTGCTCAGCCACGCTGCGGTTGACGGTCTGCCTCCCCTCCCATCCTGCTCTGCTGACTCTCTGGGCCAGTGCCTGCCAAAGCACTCAGTCTGAAACAATATGAGATTCAAAAGCAATTTTCTGGACTTTTGACATAAATCTATTGAACACGAAATATTTGAAGGAATATTTAAATATTATAATAGGAAATACTAAGCTTGTGTGTTAGTCCATACCTGCACTTGGGAGTCTGAGACAGGGATTTGCCATGAGTTTGGGGCCGGCCTGGGCTGTAGTACAAGTATCAGATTAGCCAGGACTAAAGTGAGATTCTGTCTCAAAAACAAAACAAAACAAAATCCAACAGAAGGCTCATCCTATATAATAACTGATTCCAGACACTAAGGCGACAGTTAAATATACTAGATCTAGAAGTGCATTTCTTGCTGCGGGTAGGAGTCACAGTAAGACAGGGTCTTGAAAATGTCTGTTCTGTCCATTTAGCACCCTCAGTGGCACCCAGAACCTTTCTACCATCTCTATTTGACAACTTTTTCCTGTGCCCTCCACCAGGCATTCTGACTGAGCATCCCAGACTACCTCTTACTAAATGGATGACCTGAAACAAGTCCTATAGATGATCATCACTTCTGTTTCCGCCATTTGTTAAATTGGGGGTGACATCACTTACATACTTGGGCTGCTGGGTAGACCACATCAGTGACCGTCTGAGGCACCCCAAGCCCAGTCTTGGTAAGCTCTCAGTGAGTGCTGGAGGGCTCTATTTAAAGCTCATGTCCTGGCATAGTGACCATTTCTTTACCTTCCACTGTGCTTGCCTGTCCGTGGTCCTGCTCTGTGGCTCTGAGGGGATAGTGTGCTTGGCTGCTGTTTGCAGCAGGAGCTCCAAACCTCGAGCCCTGTACCCCAGGCTCTGTCTTTGAATGATCTCCATCGATCAACATTTCTACCTGCTGTCTGTCTCCAGCAGCACTTTCTCATTGTCCTTGGGATCCCTGGGTACCTTGGTAATGGCCACTGCTCAGGATGCTTGGGCAGAGCCTCTGGGTTTCTCCGGGGGTGAGTGAGAACACAGACTTTCATGGAACAGATTTCTCTCTTCCTGTCATGTTGTCACTTGTTGCTGCACAGCTGAGTTGGATGAATAGGACAGATGTGATTAAAGGACATTGGAGTGTGTGTGTGGGGGGGGGTTCAGGATACTCCATTCACAGGATACCTACAAACTCTGAAAGAATGGGCAGAGACAAGATAAACAACCACAGGATGCAACTTCCTAGCTATGGTGCCTTGTCCTGTGGTCCTCCCTTCCCTGAGAGCCTGCTTCTTCCTTTGAGCTCTCTAGAATGACTCTTCAACCCTGCTCAGGAAGCTCCTGCTCTCCTCAGAGGCTTGGCCTGTCTCTGAGACTTGTCCACCTCCTTTCAGAAGCCAGTCTGTGAGCATTGCAATCCATGAGGCTCATTTACAGAAGTGAGTGATTACATTAGAGGAGCGCATGAATGCACTCACACACACACACGCAAGTACACATGTGCACACACACACACAAGTCTTTAGCAGAAGACTAGAGGAAACTCAGTCAGCTAAGCTGGACAGTTCAGAATGGGCTTAGCCAGAATCAGGTCTTCTTCCAGAACTTCTATCAGGAGAGGAATGAAGGGTTGAGTGTTCCCAGATATCAGGGACAGAGCTGGAAGACCGACGTGTGCCAATGAGCACACACACAGCCATGCCACACATGTGCAGTGTACATCACACATGCACCCTACATTTATAATGCTGTACACACAAACCAAAACACATGGACCTGCATCTGCACACAAATACATGAACACGAGGAAGCACATTTACTCATACACATTTATTGATGCCAAATTTTCCTGAGAGAAACAGCATAGGCCATAGTAAAGACAAAGGCTCTCTCCTAAATGTGCCTTGCTCTTCAAACTGCAGCTTGTATGTAGGAAAAGCCTTTAAGATATCAGCAAAGATGACCTCAGTTTCCCTTTTCCTGTCCTTTGGCCAGTGCTGGCTGTCCTCTGTGATCAGTCTGTGTGAGGACCTAGGTCCATATCTCGGGGGCATTCACACATCTGCAGCTTCACAGAGAACAACTAGAAGGTTTAGAATGAAGTCTCATCTGCATCTCAGAGCAAACTCATGTTCCAAGCAGGATATTCCAGGGACGAAGGGAGAGAATGAGGATTTATAGCCCTCTGGTTCAGACAAAGCTCTGGAGTTTTTGCTTTTATTACATAGCTATTAAGACTTAAATGAATAAAGGAACCATAGAATCTTATTGCTGAGGCTTAGGAATCCAACAGCTGTGGGCTTGGACCCTTACTCAGTTGTGTGAAACTATGTCTCTTAGTCTTCAGGAGCTCTGCTTCCCATATCTGTAAAACAAGAACTATAATACCACATTCATTAAAGACAAAGTTTTTGTCCTAACAAAACCAAGTGACTCTGAAATACAGTGGGCCGAACAAGAGAGCCCTCTCTCTCTCTTGTGTATCAAACCCACAAGAAAAGCCAACTTTTCTGTATTCCTGCAGCTATCCCCGGACATAAAGTCCTTTGATCTATGGTTCTACCTCCCCTCCATCATTTGGTTTGTGTATATGGGATTATAAATATAGAGATGTATGTGTGATGTGTATTATGCATGTGTTGTGTGATTGTGTGTATGTCTTCAAGGCATGGTCAAAAACAAGTTGCCTTTGGAATTGAAAACTGACCCCAGTGCTACACACATCACTTGCAATAATATCTCCTTGACTAAATGCAGTCACCTGGCCAGACTAGCTGCAGGAGAACCTGAGGAATTCTGTCTTGCTGGGCGATGATGGACTTAGTTACAGCTGTCTATAGGAGAAAGGGAGTTTGTGCTCTGGTTGCCAACTAACTGTTTTATCAGGAGCTACATTAAGCGACACAACCTTTGTCAGGTAATGTGTACTATATGCAAACTATAAGATCTGACACACAGCCTGGGCTTGAGAAATGGGAGCTGTTATTTCATAATTTCAAAGGAATTCCTAGGAGGACTGTTGCAATCATATGAAAAGATGCACATTTTCATGACCCTTTGTTGGGGCAGCGGATGTGGAAAAAAAAAAGATCTCAGCTGCAAATGTTTGGAAAAGCTTGGTAGTGTGCAATCTCGAAAGCAAAAACCACTTATAGGCTGCGCCACCTTCTCAGGTCTGTCTCAAGGTAGAGTCTTAGAGGTAGGGAAGTCTTTCCAGAAGGTTCCCCTGATGAGGATTTGCATATAAGGACTGCAACAGCAGGGAGCTGTTATGATGGACCTGAGGTCTGTCCTTTGGATCACATGCTGCTGACAGGTTGTGTTTGTCACATTTGATGGAGGTGTTTGGGGGGGGTGGACAGGGGGAACAGGCCAAGCCAGTGGGACATGAAGCTGTCATGTGCTACCTGAGTCGATTCCCACCACCTCCCCTTTCTGAGCTTTATTTTGTCCACGTATATAATGGAGACGAAGATGCTTCCCCTGTGGGTGGTTATGAAGTAAGATAATGGGTGTGCTGTGAGTTCTGAGTGCTCTGCATGTGTGAGGAATTAGGGTAATTAACTAAAAGTGGGGGCATCCATCACCAGCAGTCAGGTGTGTCCTCCACTCCTGCAGGGGCTCATGTGGTGGGTGGGTGTGGCTGGAGTACCTGTCCAAGAGAAATGCTCACCCATCCCCCGGGAGTGGTCACAGAGCTGTCGGTTCTCATCAGCTCATCCTTTCTGGCAGCCTCTTCCTTCCTGTCACAATCTTGGCACAGTTCAAACCTCTGCTTCAGGAGTTATTTTCTTTGGGTTCACTAAATCCTCTTTCACAGAGAGGAGACAGAGAGCTCCGCATTTCTTTCCACCTGGATATCACCATGTCTCTTGGCTGTCCTTGTCTCCCTCCCTGCTAAAGACATAGTTGTGTGTCTACACCCCTCAATTTTCCCGTGTAGCTTTCAGGAAAGGTAACTGACATCATGAGATTAAGGCAGGCAGCCAGATAAAGAAGACAGCACTGAAGTAGGCCTGGCTGGATGGTTGGGACACTGACAGGCTTTGTGTTACCTTGCTTTGCTGAGCCCCGAAGGGTGGGCTGCGAAAGTTTATTCTGGAAAGAGCCACAGCCCCGGATCTCACATTGGGCATGAGGACACCTTTCTATACTTTAAGCTGGTTTGGAGGGCGTCTCAGCTGCTCTCTTTCTGGTAGTTGGAGATGGTAGCGATAGTGTGGCCAGCCCAGCAGCCGTTCTGTGGCCATCTCCTGCTCATTTCTGGCTTAGATCCGTGTTTGGACTTCATTGCTGCTCCAGGAATGGATAGGCACATTTCACAGATGTGGAAGCTGAGGCTGTAGAAAGTATCTGTGCTTGTCTGAGATAGCACAATCAGTCAGGGGAGAGCTAGAGTCTGAGCCCCTATCCATCAGGCTCCACATCTAGGAAATTGGATCCAAAGGGCTAGAAAGGGAAACCGTCTACCTTAGATCACCATCGATGATGCCACATCCCATGGAGAGTCCCTCCCAGACATCCTATTTAGGGATCATTGGACCTCTGGGGTGCATCGTGCCAAAGGGCATTTTTGGATGTCTTGCAATCTGGTTTGGGCATTTGTAGTTGGGGTCCTCTGTACCCTGCAGCACATCCGTGCTCTCCAGAGAGTGGAGTTCACAGCATCCACTGCTCTTTACCCTTTCCTGCACAGGGACCCTCTACATATTAAGACATTCTGAATATTTTAAGGCCTGGGAGATGGCTCTGTGGGTAAAGTGTTTTCTGTAAAAGCATGAAGATCCAAATTCGGATTTCCAGAACCCACATAGAGCTAGATTTGCAATCCCAGGACTCCTAGGGCGAGTTGAGAGGCAGAAACAAAAGCATCCCTGGAAGTTCACAGACCATGCAGCCTGGTGTATGCAGCAGAGAGCGATGAGAGACTGTTTCAAACAAAACCGAAGGTGAGGACTGACTCAGGGGCTGACTTCTGATCTTCACACACACACACACACACACACACACACACACACACACACACACACCAAGATCTGTGAGCCTATCTATATTCACACAAACTCATATACACATATACACATTTAGAACAAAAAAGAAAATATTTTAAATATCTGCTTAGTATCTTAATTGAAAAAAACAAGCAATCAAAAGGCATTTCAATTCTAATACATGGAAATAGGCTTGTATGTTATCCATCAAAGCATCTCTGTAAATTGATAATAATGGTACGTATATAAAGGCAGTTCACAGAGGAAAAACAAACAGGCAGTGAGTATATGGAAAGATAATCACTTTCACTAGTAATCAGGGAATGCAAATTAGAAAAACAATAAGACATTTTCATTTATCAGATAGGCAGAAATTCCAAGTCTGATACTACCTAATGATGGCCAGTGTGTGGGGAAATGTTCACTTTTATCTTTTTCCTATTCATAGGAGTATAAATCAAGGCAGCCAGTTTATCAGCAGATAAGGGAGTTATTACTAAAACATAGCACAGACACATACTATGGTTTAACAGTTTTGGTTTTTGATAATTCCTCTAAAATACAAGGTGATACATACATTGAATTACTGTATAAAATAGCAACACTGTTGAACATAGATCAAATGTCTGAACATGGAAAGGTGTAACATGACGAAATATTCACACAATGGGCTGATTTACAGCTGTTAGGATGAATCAGCAGAACATGTACTGAAGGGGAGAAGCTCTCTGTGGCAGGGACAGGAATGGCTGCACTGCACAGCATCCTTGGTTAAGAATCCTGCTCATTGCATTTGGAAACCTGCAGCTGTGTTGGAGCGGAAGCCACACCTCCCAAGGTGCTTTCTAGGTGTCAGCAGGACCCTGAGGTAAACCGTTTCCTGGAGGCAAGGGACTCCCTACTGGAAAGCTGTCAGCTCAGAGGCCATCAGGACGCTGCCCTCAGCTGGCCCGCATACCTCTTTCTTTCACCGAGTCTGCTGGCTTCCTAGCCTTCCCCGTTCCCTCCCTGTGAGTCCCTCCCTATTTCTGTTCACATAGGAGCTTCCGTCTTTGGGATCCATGCACCTGGAATCCTGTGGCTATCCATTTGCTAGAAGTCTGGATTCACACATGCCGTTAATGCAGTGGATCTCGGTGTTTAGTGGGTATCAGGGCTACTCAGGGATCTTGTGACATACATTGCTGGGTTCACCCTAGAGTCTATAATTTCGTAGGTTTGGGGTGGGATTGCTTGAGAATTCATATTTCGACAAATTTCCAGAAGATACTTATAGTAAAGCAACATATCTGGTAAAGTCTCTGTTACTGTATAACATATATACAGTTAGAAGATTACAGTTACGGGGCTGGAGGGATGGCTTAGTGGTTAAGAGCACTGGCTGCTCTTGCGGAGGACCCGGGTCTGATTCCCAGCACCCATATGGCAGCTAACAACCATACATAATTCCAGTTCCAGGGGATTTTGACACCCTCTTCTGACCTCCACAGGCATTGCATGACAAGGATGCATTTACATACACGCAGGCAACATACTCATACACATAAGAAATAAAAATAATGAAATATTTTTAAAAAATGCATTTATTTGTGGGGAGTGAGAGGGTCATGCATGTGACGCAGCCTTTGTGTGGAGGTCACAGGACAGTTTTCAGGAGTCAGTTCTTTCCTACCATGTGGGTTCCTGGATCAAACTCAGGTCTTTTGGCTTGGCAGCAAAAGCCTTTAAGTCACTGAGCCATCTTTCTGGTCCAACATACAGAATTTTTAGTATTGTTATAGGCCAGTGTATGTCTGTAAACATAAAGAGATATATCTAGGAGATGTTCCAGGAGAGGTAAGGAGCATCCTTCTCTGGGAGGTTACAAAATGGAGATCCTCATGGTAAGGGATGACAAGACAGGACTCTGAACCCACAAAGTGTGAGTTCAAGCCCTAGTTTTTCAGCTTGATATTTTATTTATTATTTTTATTTTATGTGAATGAGTGTACTGCCTGTGTGTATGTAAGTGCACCCATGTCATGCAATGCCCTCTGAGGAACTGAGGTTATGGATGGTTGTTAGCCACCATTGAACCCCGGTCCTCTGCAAGAGCAGCCCGTCCTCTTAACCACTGAGTCATTTCTCCAGTCCCTGGGATAAGTTTTTAACCTCTCCAGGCCTCAAATTTCTCCCTTGGAAAATGTTGACAATAATAATCCCAATCTCTAGGGTTGTCTGGGATGCATAAAAATTAAGTGCCTGGAAAGCATTTAAGATCATGTCTGGGGCATAACTGGTATAAATTCGTTGGTTTTGCTTGTTTGTTGTTTGTTGTTTTGTTTTGTTTTTTGGAGACAGGGTCTCAAGCAGCCCAGACTGGCCTCATCCTCCCTGTGCAGCTGATTCTGGCCTTGAACTCCTGATCTTCCTTCTTCTGCCTTTCAAGTGCTGGGATTGCAGGCATTCACCACCATGTCCAGTTTTAATTATTTTCTTTAATGAAAGGTGTTTTTAATTCCATCTAATTTTTATAAGCATAATTAGTAACATGATTTATGTAGTAAAACAAGTTATACATTTTGGCAGTGGGACTCTATTCTGGTGTTCTATTGCAAAACTAACTGGTTGTATTGATTGGTTCAAAATAGCCAGAATAGAGGAGCTTGAACATTTTCACCACAAGGAAGTGATTAAGTGTGTAAGATGAAGGGTGTGATGATTGGTTTTAACTGTCAACTTGACACAATTCAGAATCACCTGGGAAGTATGTCTCAGTGAGGGATTGGCTGGATTAGGATGGCCTCCATGCCTGTGAGAGATCGTCTTTGCTGGGTTCCTTGGGATGGGAAGGTGCACAATGAAATATTGGCAGTGCCATTTTATGGGGTAGATCTAGACTGAGGGAAAAGGAGACAAGCAGCTAAGCAAGGCGTCAACCCATTGCTCTCTGCTCTTGACTGTGGATGTGCTGGGACCAGTTCTTCCCAGCTCTGGCTACTGTGAGGCCCTTGCAATGATGGGCAGGAACCCGGACTGGCAGCTAAAAAGTCCTTCTCCCTATGTTGCTTTTTCAGGGTTTCAGGGTATTGCATCACAGCAGCAAGAAAAGAAACCAGTTAAAGACTATGCTAATTATCCTGATTTCATGATCACACAATGTGCACCTCAAAACATCACACATCGCCTCAAAACTGTATGCAATTGTGTATCATTGAAAATTTTTGAAGTTTTTTAGTAAAATGAAGAAAGAGTAGTTGTATGTAGGCCTGTATTTGAGGCACATTCTGCATTCAACCCAGACACAGTATTTGGTGAATACATGAAGACAGAGAGTCCTAGAGAAATTTTCTGCCTCCCTCTCTCTTCATCCCCATTCCTCCAAAGGCCCCACATGATTACCTGGGACATTTAAAATTTTTTCATTTATTATTTTATGTATATGAGCATATTGCCTGCATGTATGTAAGTGCACCTGTGTCATGCAATGCCCATGGAGGTCAGAAGAGGGCATCAGATCCCCTGGAGCTGCAGTAGTGGATGGTTGTTAAGCTTCTATGTGGGTGCTGGGAACTAAACCCAGATCCTCTGCAAGAGCAGCCAGTGCTCTTAACTGATGAGCCAACTCTCCAGCCCCTACCTTGGACCTTTAAATAAAGAAGCTGTCACTATTTTCAAAATAAGTTTTAAAAAATAAGTATAACCCAGATATGAATGAAGCCCTCTGTGGTCTAGTCTATGCAGAGTCATGGTCAAAGAAACAACAATCTAGTAGACAGAAGGAACAGCACAAACATTAAAAAGAGGTATCAAACTTGACATATGTTGGTTTAACCATAGGTTTGTGCATGTATGTGTGTGTGTGTGTAAGTAAGTGTGTGCATGTGTGAAGACATGCACATGTGGGTGCACATGGAGGCAAATGTCTCTCACTTTTACCTAGAACTTGTTGATTTGGCTAGGCTGGTTAACCATCAAGTCTCAGGAATCTGCCTGTCTCTGTCTCCCCACTGGGATTATAAAACCTCATTCTTGTCTTTTTTCCCCCAGTTTCTGGGATATAGAACTCAAGTCTTCACATTTGCAGGGCAAGCATTTTATCAACTGCCATCTCTCTCCTCCCTCAACCAGTTTTTAAAAACGTTCTTTCTTTCCTTCTCAGTTGTTCTCAAGCACACTACTTTGGAGTTTGCCACCCACACGGGGTCCTGAACTTCTCAGTTGATAGCAAGATCCTTCTGTGGCCCTTTGAGTCAATTCTGCTTGGGTTCTATTTCTTCTAATTTTCACTAGGTCGATTCCTGATTTAGGCACACAAACAAATGCTCTGAGATGAGCCTCCAAAGAAAGTTGTCTCTCCTCCCCTACCATTATCTCTCAGCAACTTGCTGAAGTATGCCAGAGTCCCCAGCATGTTTGCGTGCCAATGGGGCAGGTCGCTGTCACACTAGATCCATCAAGCAAGCAGTTTAATTAAGCCTGAGTGTCAACCGGCCTGTTTTTAGAGCAAGTCACTGCTACTATAAAAGGTTCCTTCTCCCTGGGCACATAATCCTATTTTTACATTGAGCAATTGGCCATGAAACCTTCTTGCATTAAGCAGATATCAAGTAACTTATGTCCCACTTAGCAAGAAAAAGGTGATTGTGAAGGGACTGAAAAGTCAGAGCAGCCTCCTCTCTTGGTTTGTTTTTTCAAATTTCTTCAAGTATGCATTTATTTAATACTGATTTTTCTGGATCCTTCAGCAGAGGATATCTGCATTATCTATCATTTGTATTCTAGCTATGAAGTAATAATTGTTTCCATTACAAAGATGAATAAACTGAGGCTTAAAGAAGTCAAAGCTCATAGAAAGTCACTCAGCTTCTATGTAAATGAAGAACACCTTTGATATCCTCACTGATGTAGCTCTTTTGTAGGATCAACAGCAGCTGAGCGTGGCTTCATTGCTTGATATCTATAGGAGACTGAAAAAGATTCCCAAACTCTCATCTGTAGATGTGCCTGTAAATATCTAGCTGAGGGAACTTTTGTAGAAACAAAACTAAATTATAGTCATGAAGTATTTATCTCACTGGACCTGATATTCCAGAGGTGTATTGCAAGCCTTACTGTGTATATGTTAAGTTTGGAGAAAACCAGGATCAGTACACATATGGCTGATTGGTACATCAGACCTCTTATTTCCCATTGCAACCCCTTTGTACTCATCATTTTGATTTCTAGATGCTACAGAAATACAAACACAACAAAGCCACATTTTCCAGATTCTCTTGCAGCTAGAAATATGCATCTGACCTGAATTCTGCCTTGTTGGACATACCATGAGAATTTTGGAAGTGGACTGAGGGGTAGGATTTGGTCACCAAAGACAAGAAGATCAGATGTGTGGGCCAGCAGAGTGTAATGTAGGCACTTGTGGTGGGACCTTACTGTGGTGAATTTGTAGAGTCCTTTATTCAGTAGCAGAGGTTTTGATATGGAGGCCACAGAGACCATGGATTTGCCTAGTGTGGCTGGTTTTTCTTTAGTGCAATGTCCCTTTGGCTATGCTAGATCCTTTAGTATTCAAATTCAATTTCTCGAGGCTTTCTGGAGATTCTACAAGCTATATAATCCTGCTTAATAAATCTCTGTTTGGGTCTGGAGCGATGATTCAATGGTTAAGAGCACTTGCTGCTCTTGAGGAAGGCCTGGGTTTGTTTTCCAGCACCCATGTGATGGCTAACAACCATGTCTCCAGTTTCAGGGGATCGAATGCTCTCTCTGGCCTCCTCAGACATGCACAAAGACTCATACATATAGAATAAAAATAAATAAATCTTTTAAAAAGTAGACCACTTTCTACTTAAACTGACCAGATTCTATTGTTTAATTCTATTGTTTAAAATACTATTTACAGACTGGCACAGCCTCGTCCATAAATATGGAGCTAGAAATACCCTTCTTAGGTGTTCAAATAATCTTTTGATATGTGTGTGGCTAGTGCTTTGGACCAATGTGTTTTAAATATCTGGTGCATTTCCAAGTTGTATCATCAAGGCAAGGAACAGAGGAATGATGGGGAACAGAAATATTATGAATTTTCTGATTTTTGATTTTATGAATTTTTAAAGTATCTGTGGTCATTTAAAATAAAATGTGCTAATTTGCCAAGAGATATTACCTATGAATTTAACAAGGGGATTTTAAACTTTAAAAACCAAAATATGATTGCAAAAAATAAGAAAGCTTTCATTCCTTCATACATCAAGCTAATCTATGGCTAACAGTTAGTATTCCTCTAAATACTGGTTAATGAAAGACAAAAATATAATCTTTGAACAGAATTAACAGGGACTCTGCATGAGAAAGAGATAGTGTGAGGTATCCCAGAATGAGAGAGGGAGGGAGAGAGAGAGAGAGAAAGAGAATGTGGTATGATCTCTAGACCTCAAGTCTGCCACATGTTGGGTGACCTGAGCAAGTTAAGGATACAGTATCTATGTGACAGTATTAGTTAGTTTTCCATTGCTGTGATACAGTACTCTGACAAAACACAACTTAGGAGAAAAAGCGTTTATTTTGGCTTACAGTTCCAGAAGTGATAAAGCCCGTCATGGTGGGGAAGGCAAGGCTGCAGGTGTGTAAGTATATGAAGCTGACCTGGCATTCCCTGAGAGGCATTTTTGTGATTTTTAAATTGATGCAGGCAGGCTCAGCCTACTGTGTGCAATGCTATCCCTAGGCAAGTGGGCCTAGACTATGTAAGAAAAGTAGCTGAGCAAGCCAGGGGAAACAAGTCAGTGAGTAGCATTCCTCCGTGGTTTCTTCTTCAGTTCCTGACTCCAGGTTCCTGCTTGCTTTCCTGCTCTGGCTTCCCTCTGTAAAGAACTATAAAGTGTATGCTGAGACCCTTCCTCTCCAAAGTGCTTTTGGTCATAGTGTTTGTTACAGCAATGGAAAGCAGACTAGAACAGAGAGGAAACATGAAGCGGGGCCGTGCTGTAGAACCTAAAATCCCACCCCATTGGTATACTTCCTCCAGAAAACCCTTTCTCCTAAACGTTTCCTAATCTTCCTAAACAGCACCACTATTGGGAACCAAGTGTTCAAATATATGAGGCCATGGGAGCATTTCTCGTTCAAATCACAACAGTGGCCTGCTTTGCTCTGTGCTAGGAATCAAGTGAGACACTCTGTGTCAATTGGCTGACACATAATGAATGTACAGCTTGAGATGGATCCTTCTTTCTTCTTGCCTATTTTAATACAGAAAGTGATCTAACCTAACCAGTTACTATGATTCTGAAATACTGTAGGTTAAATTGACTCTTGAAATACCCCATCATAGTAACTTATGCCACTGATGTTCTTCAAGCCCTCTGTGGTAAACCTTTTGGCAGAGTGAAAACTCTTTTTGCAATTAATATAGACAGATCTTTGTGTAATTTCTTAGGTTTCTAAGTTTCAATCCCCACCTAAAGATTTATAGGTCAGGGTTACACATCCCTAATAAGGTTCAAGATAAGGGTGTCAGTAAACTATTCACCTCTTTTCTTAGTCACTCCATATGGGCTTGAAATCAGAGAGTCTGAGGGTAAGGAAGCAAGGTTGACCCAATGAAAACCAAGTCCAGTCCTGCTCCTTGAAGGACCCTTCATCTACTTGGCTTCCATGAGCACCTAGATCACAATGGGAAAACCTGCCAACATCTTTGTCTGTCTTAGAATCCCTCCACACGACCTTCCGCTTCACCCATTATACTGTAAAGATCTTGATTCTGTTTAGTTCTCCACTTCCCTTAAATGGTCACATCTACAGCCATCACCATTGGTGACTTATTTTCAACACATCCACTGTTCTGACCTATTCCTGCCTACAGGTCGGATGTCATCACTGCCTGTAGTTCCATGTGATAAACTAGCCTGAGACCAACTCATTCCAGCACATCCTACTTGGTCTTTGAGATGGACTGGGAAAGCATCCTTTGCCTGTAGTTCCATGTGATAAACTAGCCTGAGACCAACTCATTCCAGCACATCCTACTTGGTCTTTGAGATGGACTGGGAAAGCATCCTTTAAACTACTTTGAGGACAAGTTCACATTTTCCTTCTATGTGAAATTTCCTTCATCAGAAATATTTTCAAGCTTCCCTTGCAGCTAGGTATGGTCATGTGATTGAGGTCTGAGCCTTAAGATGTAGGAAGATCTTCTGAAGAATATTAGGAGAAACACCACCTCTTATTTCCTCTCTCTTGCTAGTCGGGGCAGAAGGCATGTGATGGCTAAAACTTGCAGCCTTTTGGAACTATGTGGTATCAGGCAGTGCTGGGAATGACAGAGCAACAAGGTACGTGAAGCCTGAGATTTGGTAGTCATGTTGATGCTATCCAAGATCTGAGCTTCTGACCACTGGAGATTTCTTTTATGTGAAAGAGAAATACATTGTTTCTATTTAAGTCATTAGTGCTTTAGTTTTCTGAGGTCAGCAATTAAATACAATCCTCTTAGCATGTAGATAGAAACACAACCCACAACATTGTTAAGTCTGGACATAACACTTCATCCAGTCCTCTACCTTCCATCTTGAGGATTACAGCATCCATCTCATGTTCTGCTTTCCCACCTCTTAAAGATGCAGAATATGATTCTTCAAAAAGATATATTGTATTTATTATTTTTATTTTTTTATGTGTGTGGGAGTGTTGCCCGCATGCATATAAGTGTACCTCTGCCATGCAATGCCCTCAGAAATCAGAAGAGGGCATTGAGTCCCCTGAAACTGGAGTTGCAGATGGTTGTTAGCCACTGTGTGGGTGGGAATTGAGCCCGCGTCCTCTGCAAGTGTTGCCAGTGCTCTTAACCACTGGGTCATCTCTCCAGACTCCAGAAAATGATTCTTGACTCACTTTGAGTTAAAGAACTCTTTAAGAATGCTGCTTAAAACTGTGGATCATTCCTTTAAAATACAAATGCACACAAATATATGAAATATTGAGGACAATATATAGTGATTCCTGGAGGGCCTGAAGCCAATCAATGAGCTCCCTGGGGCCCAACACACTTGAAGAGATGAATCATAACCTGAGATGATCTTTCAGCTGCAGGATCCCCTCCCCTGACTCCCCACTCAATTTTAGATCTTTTTAAACATGTACTTTTCAATTTTTCTCAACAAGGAACAAAATTAAATCAAAATATATCTGGAAAAAGACCCAGCCTTGGGTTGGGGAGATGGTTTAGTGGCTAAAGCCTTGCTCTGGAAACATGAGGACTGGAGTTCAGACCCTGAGAACCCACTAATGGGCCTGGTGTGTGTGGTATCCCTTCTGAAATTCTAGCTTAAGAAGGGAGAGGCATCTGATTCCCAGAGCACACTTATTAACAAGACCAGCTCTATCCGTGTGCTCTGAGTTTGACTGAGAGACCCTGCCTCAAAAATAGGAGGGTAGAAGAGTGATGGAAAATGGTTCCTCAAGCCTCCACAGGCATGTGCACACACTTGTGGCCCCCGACTGTGCGGATCACATACACATGAAAAGGAAAAAGACTCAACCTTTATGCCTCCAAGCAGAGTTTATGTCCAGATGCATTTACTGTATCTATACATTAAAACTGTGTATATTATGTAAATGAATGTGTATATATTTTCATACATATGCATGTGTACATATGTCTGTCTGCATGGTACATATGCAGATTCAGGATGCAAACTGTGTCTGTGTGACTGAGGGATCTTTAGCCTCAAAGAATGTTGATGAATTAATGATAAACAGAGGTGACCTTCTGCATCTTGGACTCTGGAGAGGGTCCCCATCTCTGTGTTCAATGCAGTCCTTAAATCTTCAGGCCAACTGCTAATTGGCACCTCTCTGGCTAAACCAGGAGGCCACAGAGCAAATGGATTACACATGCTGAGTGACCCTGACATAAATCTAGCACTTTGGGTGGGAGGTGGTGGTTGAGGAGCAGGGCAGAGGATTCAGTGAGAGATGCTGGGCTTGGTGACAGCTGTGCTATATTTCTTCCTTAGATAAACAGGAGACATCTCCAACATTGTCCCTGCAAAGTCTTTCTAACAGCTTCTAACAACAGAGGTATGGAGTTCACTCAGTGAACTTTAAGGTAGACAAAGGTCAAGGCTAGGTGACACCCATCGTTCTTGTGCTGCTTCTTGGAGTTAGTTCAGATTGGGCAAAAACTGCCTTCTTTCTTTAGTTAGCTGTTTCAACGCTGGCACAGACCGGCTCTAAAAAGCTGAGTAAGAAGCTTGGCTGTATTCTTAGACCCAAGTTTTCCAAGGGTTAGTTCAGCTATAAATTAACCAGTCTCCAAAATATATAAAGAAAAGAGTTGATTTGTTTGGCAATGCCTGCGGTGGGGTGCCGTCTTCCTTCTGGAGCGGGTGGCCGGCGCTTTCAGAAATACTTATCAGTGACATATTGAGAAAAATTGTACCTACAAAAGCAATGTCTTCTTCCATGCAAATCAGGCCCCGATTCCCCACAGATAAGGATCTTTTTGATGGAACGCCTGCAGAATCTCCAGCTCTTAATTCTTTCATTAGTATTCCAGGCAGCTGGCCGCAGAATAACAGAGAAAACTGTCTAAACCGCTGTGTCTGAAGCCTAATATTGATTTGTTTAATAGTGTCAGGAAGTCAAAATTCACAAATCTCCTGTCGATTGTTTATGAGGCAGTTAGCAGAGAATTGGTTGCCCCTGCTTAATTAATAACTCATTACTGAAATTTGATTATATGCTTGAATGCTTTAAATGGGTTCTAACACAGCAGCAGCCAAGTGGTGTGGTGATGAGGTAAGGCGCTTTGAGGACAAGCTTCCCTACTGGGACTTCAGCCACGAGAACATCTCCACACCATACCGTGCAGGCCTCTTCTCATGTCCCTCCCAGGGCACCCTACCTGGCCTTGGTAACTGCGTTTACACGGTAGGATCGAGGGTCGCACAGACTGTACACCTGGGGTGCATTTGAAATCTGAGGTGAGGAGCACAATTAATTGGTCACTTGATCAGGAGAGGCTGTGACAAGGCCGTGGAAGCTTCAGTCCAGAGGCAGGAGATGTGGGGGAAAGGGTTAGTAGACAGGGGCCCTCTGTGTGATAAGCACTGAGGTCTCAGAAGAGAACAAGCATCATGGAGGGCTGTCAGCTGTGGTGGTGAGTGTCACGTCAGAACTGAGGCCTGATGGGAAACTGGACTCTTAGGCTGGGGCCATGAGGGAGATGCTGTTTCCTGTGGTCTACTGTCAAGTGTGAATGAGATGGTAAGAGCCCATGTTAAGGTGACTCCAGGACAAGGGTGTCTCTATTCTGTCTTTACATTAAGGCAGGCCCTCAGAGCTAGCACTGATGGCCTGGGTTCAGGTGTGTTTGCAGTAACAGCACTCCCACAAGACTCCCACAGAACAAGACTCCCACAGAGCCTCTGGCCCACTCCTCACACCCTCATCTATCTCCCCAGGGTTAAATCCAGCCAAGCCTGAGGGGTCCATGCATCTTTGAGCCCCCTCTGTTTTCATTTAGACCCAACAAGGGAGAGAGCAGAAAGGGAGCGACACAGGTGAGGTCCTTCTGTGCGCTCTTAGTGCTGGGGTCGGGGTGCAGGGCAGACACAGCACAATGGGGAGGCAAACATGCTTCCCACTGAAGCATCCCTGCAGTTCGGGAGAGGGCCAAGTTCTCTGTCTGGCCCGAAGACATTCTTTCCTTTGGTCTCAGAGAGCTGAGACTGTCTTGACTGGGTGGTCCAGGGTATGGGCCCTGAAGCCTACTTTCGGCTACCCTGCTCCTGAGCCTGCCTGGAAGCCTCCTAGCCCTTCACTCAAGGAAAATTAACCAACCCCTCAAGGCTTCAGGCTGGTTCTACCTCCTCCCATTAGCCCCCTCTGGCCTTCCCCCGTGGGCAGTGACCCCATAACCCTCAAAACCCACAGCCACAGCTCGTGGCCCCTTTCACAGGCTTCACCAGGCCCTGCTCACAAGACAACCAGCTCACAAGCCATGGGTGGAGTAAGCACCTCTGCTGGCTTCTGTGGCAGGTCTGCTGTAGGCAAAGCAGCACTTGCTGGGGTAGCTGGCCACCTGAAACCGTGCTGGTGTCTGCCATGAGGCAGATAGGTCAGAGGGCCTTGCTGGGATGCTTCACTGTGGTTACAGAAGAACAGACGATTCTAGATTCTAGGCAGCTGACTCACAGGGAATGGCCTGAACAGAAGGGAGGGAGGGCTGCCTGGACGCAGGCTTGCCCACAAGTGCTCAAAGGGCACCTCTGCCAGGTCTTTCACAGGAGAGCCTGGGCACCGTGGCTACTCTCCTCAGGAGCATGTGGTCTACCTCTGGAGCTGAAGGGCGGTTCAAGGCAGGGCCTGGCAAAGCCTGTGAAAAGCGCCATGACATATGGCTGTGGGTTGCAAGGGTAATGGTCACTGCTCACATGGAGGGCCAGAGAAGGCTTCTGGGAGGAGGTAAAACCGGCCTGGAACCTTGAAGGGTGGGTTGGATTTCATTGGGTGGGGGCGCCAGGAGAATTTCAGGCAGGCTCAGGAGCAGGCTGGTCAAAGGTAGGTTTCAGGGCCGGCGACTGGCCAGGGTAATATGACCGGTCTGTCTCCTGCCTGTGGTCTTAATTGAACCAGTCAGGCTTTTAAAATGAACAGTTGATCATTTGATTAAGAAGGGCCTTTTGACTCTTTCAAGACCCACGGAAACTGATTCTTATCAGTGTGGGTTGGAACGGATTGTATGGAGGAATACTGGCCAGACTTGGGAGGGACAGCTTGTGCTGGCCTCAGGGCCAGGCTGACCTGTGCTTTCTCAATGGCGGATCCCTTGGTGAGGTGGGCGTTGGGGGCTGAGGCAGAACCGGCTGCCCAGTGAAGGGTGACTGAATCCCAAGGCTGTGCTTGCTCTTGCTGGTGACAGGAACTTCATCAAGTCTGCTTCAAAGGTACCACCTGGGCCTGTGCAGCCGGACCGTCCCCTGCAGCCTCCCTGCTCCATCACCAGCCTCACTTGCTGCTGTTGGCCATGAGGCCGATTTGTCAAAGAGTTCTGAAGGACTTTAGTTATAAGTTGAAAAAAAAAATAAAGTCAACTCTTAAAAAAAAACTCTAATTTATTATGCTTGATTACGCAGCTGGTATGGGAAGGTAGCTGCTGTTTGTAGTTAAATAACTCCTCACAATTTCTTAAAGAAATGATCTTCAAAGCTTTAACGGGTCAGTGGCTCAAGTACAAAGGAAAGATTGATTTTCATCCACCCACCCTTTGTTCCCAGAGTTTAAAACAGACACGTTTGGGTAAATTAGTTTGTCTATGTTATTAATGGAAGAAGTTATTAAACTCCCATAAATATATGCTGGTATCTTGCTTAAAATGCCAAATTTGTTTTAAGGGAAGGGAAAAAAATAGTCAGAAAGAAAATGTGAAAAAGGCTAGAAAGGTCAATTCATTTTTAAAAATTTTTTCATTTCCAGAGGTGAATCTGGATTGGTGAGCTGGAGAAGAGGCTGACTCTTAAGTGTCCCCCGAGTGGTGGGGTCATGTCCAGGGAAGGAGCCCCTGCAAGTCTGTTTAACAGACTGGAATCAGTTGGTGGGATGTGTGTGCTGAGTTCTTTGCGTAGCTGATAAGATGACACAAGGCTGGCCAGCTGGAACCCTGGAGGCCAGTGAGTATTTGATGTCAAGTGAAATGTTTTCTCTACTCAAAAGGTTTTCCAGGGCTGGAAGACGGATCGTGGAGTAAAGTGCTTACCACGCAAGAATGGGGATCCATGTTTGACTCCCAGAACTGACATTAAACAAATGAAAACAAAAACAGCAGGCCATGGTAGTTTGCATGTGTAATCCCAGCCCTGGTGAGACAGAGACAGGATGATTCCTGGGGCTCGGTGGCCATCCATTCTCATTGGCTGGCCACTCTCAATGGCTGGCCCATCTAGCACAATCAGTAGGTTCCAGGCCAGTGGGAGACCCCATCTCAAAACACAAGGTAGATGGCAATCAGTGTTGGTGTCTGGTTGCCACATACATGTGCACAGTGGGCTGGGCCCTCCCCCTCCCACATCATTCAGTAATCAAGAAGATGCTCACTAGGCATGGCCACAGGCCCATCCAATGGAGGAAGTTCTCCAATTGAGGCTCCCTCAACCTAGATGTGTCAAGTTGACAACCAAAACTATCCAACACTGAAACTGATCTAACTTTCTCTTTTACCACCAGGAGGCTCACTGTTAGTCTGAAGCTCAACTAAAATAATTAGGTGGTTTCTTGCCACCCACCCATTTCTGTTTTGCTCTCTCTCATCTGGATGGGCTTCTTTCATCTGCATTTTTGCATATTCTCTGGTCTGTTTTCATATTGCCTCAGTTCCTTGACAGTGACCTCCATAGGACACCCACCCCTGGGATGTCTGTCTCACACTGCAAGGAGGATTTGAAGACAGTCTTGAGCCCCAGGTCACTGTTTCAAGAGCTCATGAAGAGTCAAAACCCCAGTCAGTCGTTAATCCTCCCAGACACCCAGTAAGGAAAGATCAGCAGAGTCAAATAAACTGAAGAGCAAGATAGAGGCGGCTTAGCCAAGGTCACACCCGAGCCCCTCTCTGGGGTCAATTACTTTTCACCTTTGAGAGGAGGAGAGAGCTGTTGGAGCACAGTTCTCCGGGAATACAGTCCAACCCAGCATCCCAGTGGGTGGTTCCAGTCACAGCTGCAGGAACTGGCTGAATGTCTTGTTCCTCATATCTCTGTGATCCAGAAACAGAGGGTTGAGGCGGAACTGATGTGGAGCTATAACCCTCAAAGTCTGCCCTCTAGTGCTCACTTCCTCCAGTAAGGGTCCACTCCCTAAATATTCACAGTTTTCTAGAGCGGTTCCTCTAGACACACGGTGGGGACAGGGGCGTTTCATGTTTAGACCATAACACTTCTCTGCCAGGTGTCCCCTGAAAGGTATTGCTCTAGTTTGTTTCTCTGTTGCTGTGACAAAATACTCTGACTAATACCAGCTTGGAGAGGAAAGGGTTTATTTGGCTTATGTCTCCGGAGTCACAGTTCCAAGTACTAACTCAGCCAGGAACCTGGAGGCAGGAGCTGAAGCACAGACCATGGAAGAATGCTGCCTACTGGCTTGTTCTTCCTGATCTGAGCTCAGCCTGTTTTCTTATACAATACAGTACCACTGGCCCAGGAGTAATACCCCCAACAGTGGGCTGGCCCTCCCACATGACTCCCACAGGCCCACAGGCCAGTCCAGTGGAAGCAAGTCCCCAGCTGAGGTCCCCTCTACCTAGGTGTGTCAAGTTGACAGCTAAAAGCAATCCAGCACAGGTACCATACAACCTCAGCCACAAGGTTGAGAACCCTGGACTGCCCTTGTCTTGCCCTTTCTTTGTGTTGGAGTTTCCCATAATGCACTTGTAGGCAAGCCGATTGGGATTGCTACATTGAGCCTCCTTTCATGTTTAGAAAGTTATGTATCTGTTTTGATGGTCAGTGAAGCTCGTTTTTCGTTTACCAGAGTAATGTGACATTTACTAGAGTAATTGCGTTGAGGTTATTTTTGGAAAGCAAGTCAATTTAAAGTAAACCTCTGAGTAAATAATGAAAGAGTAGATGTGTAGAAATGGCCAAGCAGATGATCTCTGTGCCTACTGATGACCCTTAGCCTGAGTCTCTGTTCTCTCTCTGATCAGCACTCCATTTGTGGACATGGTGCCCCCTTTCAGAGAAGGTTCTAGAAGATCAGATGTTTTTGAGCCAAAGGAATGAAGCTCTGACATTCCCAGTGAGCCATGAGGGAGACCCCTTGAAACTGAAAGGCTCCAAATCAAGCACCTCAGTGGTGTCAGGAAGCCAAGGCCAACTCCATGACTAGCTAGCTCATCTCTCTGCACCCCTGCTCTAATCTACAGAATGTGTAAGAAGCTTATCCGGGTGGTTAAAGGTTAGGGTTACCCTTCCCAGGACACCCTAGTCTTGCCTCAGTAAAAGTTACAATGCCCCCTGTTCTTTTCTCTGTAGACCCAGGCGCACACTGAGCCTCATTTAGGTGGCTTGTGATTGTACCCATCCCTAGCCTCAGGAAACTCTCTGTGTCTAAGGGGAGTCACCATCTGGGCGACCAGCATAGCCGGGTTCATACTCTATCAAGTCTGGCAAGAACCAAAGGACTCCTTGGCTTCCGAGGCCACTCTCAGGCTCTATGGGAACAGAGAGTTCTTACAGAGGATGGTGGCGCGGATGGCACTGAAATGGCCCCAGCAAACCACAGGCACCGCATGGGCTCATCTTTAGTTCTAGTTGGTTCCAGCTTCCCCAGCGGCTGTGTTTAGGGAAGCCCACCTATCTGTTTTTCTATCTTCCATTTCCACGTTCCCTGGCAATGGTGATAATGTCATTCTCCATCTCTCAGGAAGAATCTGAGCATGCATAGGCCACATGGACGGCTGTATACTGCATCATTACTGTGTGGCTTTTCCTGGGGAAAACTTGAACAATTGAATAGATATTCACCCCAGATAAAGCACCAATAAAAGACAAAGGAAACAATTCCACCCAAGTCCAGCTTAGCAAACTATTGAATTTATTGGGGGCGGGGGTACTCACAGGAGAATGAGTCACTCAAAGGCAGCTGGAGCCCTGAAAAGCCTACCCCAGCCTGGTTGGCAACTTGGGAAAGCTGCATCTGGAGCTCCCTGTGCAACTGGCAGGCATTTCCACTGAACAGTCTCCTCTCTCTGAACAATTGTTCATTGCTTATATAACCTAGGGGAAGGCCTTGGGAGTCTTTGAACTTTTTGAGCTTGTAAATTTCCTGAACTTCTGGAGTCTTATGATACCCTCCCCTCCAGGAGGGAAGGTTCAATTGATCATGTATCCCAACGCCCTTCTGACAAAGGAAAGCTCTTGGTCATTTTCCTCAGACCACAGTGTAACCTGGGACTTTCCTGAGGAGCCAACATGTCAGAAGATGGTGGTCTTAAAATGTTACCATGGACAAGGACTGCTGGGGGCTTGCTTCAGCAGGGTGAGGACCTAGGAATTTGCATCGTAATGAGCTCAAAAATAAACTCAGATGCTGCAATCCTGTGTAGCACTCCTTTTAAATAATGATTTATTCTATTTTCAATTGTGTGTGTGTGTGTGTGTGTGTGTGTGTGTGTGTGTGTGTGTGTGTCTGTATGGGGGTGCGTGCATGTGAGTCCTGGTAATCATGGAGGCTAGAGGTATCAGCTCCTCTTGGTGCTGGACTTACAAGTAGTTGTAAGCTGTCAGGGGCTGATGCTGGGAACCTCTTGGGTCCTCTACAAGTTATATGCTCTTAACCACTGAGCCATCTCTCCAGCCCTTGGAGCTTTCTAATTAATAGCATTTAAATTGCTCCTTATGAAGCACCCCCGCCCGCCAGCTCTCCATTCTAGCCCTCAGCCCCAATTCCTCCTTGCCTCTCCTCGAGGCCTCCTAAGTGAATAGTTTCATCCTAAGTGAGAGAATGAAGACTTGGGGCAGTTAACAGACTAGCTCGAGGACATCTAGCTCCCAGGGTTCAAATTCAGGTTGACCAACCCCTAGGCTCTGCTTGACTTACCAGGCCTGGAAGTCTCTTGGCTCAGGGCTATCCTGAGAGTTGAGCTGTCCCTATGGCCCTCCACAGTTCATTCTCTGTAGAGATTTCTGGGAGAAAACTGCAACCAAATAACAACAGACTCCTGTTGTCTAGAAACCATCAGGGCAGCTAGGAGGACCTGGATTTGATGTCAGGAGTTACTTCAACAGTGCTTTTGTTTTTATATTTAATTCATCTTTTCAGGTTCTGATGAGTTTGGAGAGATGATTCAACACTTAAGAGCACTAACTACCCTTGCAGAGGACTTGGATTTGATTTCCGACACCCACATGGTGGCTAACAACCATCTGTAACTCCAATTCCAGGGGATCCAACGCTCTGTTTTGAACACTTCAGGCATTGCACGATATGCGTGTACTTACATACATGCAGGCGATACACTCATGACCATAAAAAATTTTTTAAAGGAGGATGTTAGTGTCCAAATCATCCTGTGTGTCGCACAGAATATATATGCATTTGAAAGCCATGCTTCACATCACAGAAATGAGACCCCATCACTAACATGTCAGTCTCCTCCTCAGCTTCCACACATTTGTACCTCAAATGTGTTGTCAAGAATTCTACTGGGGACTGCCTGCTTCATTTAATTGTTCTAAGCTTCATCTCTTCAACTGAGATCTGCTTGCCTCTGCCTCCTGAATGCTGGGGTTAAAAGCATGTGCCGCCACACATGGCTTGCATTTATCTTTCTTTTTAAAATTAAATTATTTTTGAGACCTGGTCTCCCTGTAGCCCCAGCTGGCCTGGAACTTGCTATGTAGACCTGGCTGGCCTCAAGCTCTCAGAGATCCACCTACTTTTACCCTTCCCAATCACAGGATTAAAGGTGTACACCACCACACCTAGCTCCCAGCTTAAAAAATCATTTGTGTATTTTTATTTTATGTGCATAAATGTTTTGCTTGCATGTATGTTAGTGCACCACGTGTACTTAATGCCTTCAGAGGCTAGAAGAGGGTATCTGATCCCCTAGAATTGGAGTTGTGTTGTTCCCAAGCGGTGCTGGGAACTGAAACCTGGTCCTCTACAAGAGCAATCAGTGCTCTTAACTGATGAGCCTCCCTCCAGCCCACCCCAGCCTTTTCATGTGGGTGCTGGGGATCCAGCTCAGGTCCTCATGCTTGTGCAGCGAGCACTTTTCTCTCTGAGCCATCGCCCCAGCCCCAGGGGTTGGGACACTAGGCCTTATTTTCTCTGTCTCTGTGTCTTCTACCACCATGGTGTTCTCATGTGCTCAGCAGTGGCCACAGGCGCTTAGACAGAGTCCTCTGAAGCCATGAGTCAGACTTCATCTTTCTTCCTCAAGTTGTTTGCCTCAGAGGGTCACTGGCTCAGTCAGACTGCCTCAAAGCATCACTGTGAGGATTAAGGAGGCATTGGCTCTAACACGTGTCTGGTACAATAATGCATTCTGTCTACTGTCAAGTAGCAAAAAACAGCATACATGACAAAAATGACAAGTAATCATGAGCAATTATAATTTCCCACCTACAACAGGCCTGGAATTTTCTATCTTGGAAGGCAAAATGGCACCCTAGCATTATCCTGGCAAAGCCACTACAGCCGTCAGAACTGGCCGTTGAGTTCTCTTCGTGGGCTTCAGATGCCTCTGACAGGTGTCTGTTGGGTGTGGTAATACACCCAGCCCCCAGCTCTAACCCTGGCCCCACATACAAATCCAGGCTAGGGAGAAAAGGTCTTAACCAAAGAGGCAAGGCAGCCCTTCCCAGGCTCAGGAAAACCTGACTGGTTTTGCGCTTTGATTCCCACAAGCTGGTAGCTCTAGGTGGGAACAATCAGGAGGGTGAGCAGAGAATACAGCATAGTTCTTGTCCAAAAATCTTGAGAATATGTCATATAAAAGCACTCCAGTATGGCAGTCCAGTGGCACCACAGCCGCTGAGCTGTGGACAGGGGCAGTACAAGAAGGAGCTGAATCAATTTGCCATTTGAATCATTTATGTTACCACATAAATGGGTTCTATATGGGACAGATCAGTTCTAAAGTCAGGTCTTTGAAGAGTAAGGCTTTGGGGAGGCTGAGTTCGTGGCCATCAGCCTAAAAGTTTTGAGAACTTTGTCTTGGGCTGTGTGGGAGCCAGGAGCAGGGCTCGGGGAGCTCAGCTGAGCACAGGCCCCCAGTCTCCAGTGACTACCTAGTGGGCCGTGTGAGAGCCAGGAGCAGGGATTGGGGGGTAACTCAGCTGAGTACAGGCCTCCAGTCTCCAGTTGCTACCCAGTAGTTGTGTGGAAGCCAGGAGCAGGGCTGGGGGGAGCTCAGCTGAGTACAGGCCTCCAGTCTCCAGTGGCTAGGGGAGCTCAGCTGGGCACAGGCCTCCAGTCTCCGGTTGCTACCCAGTGGGCTGTGTGGGAGCCAGGAGCAGGGCTGGGGGAGCTCAGCTGGGCACAGGCCTCCAGTCTCCAGTCTGGAAAAGGAAGAAAACTCAGGGTTCTGGGATACTCTAAAACTCCATAGGCTTGCTGCTCTGTCTCCTTGTCCATTCTGAATTGTGTGGCCACTGGTACCTTCTGGAAAGGCCTGGTCCCTCCTTGTGCAAGGTGCCAAAGAGAAACAGCCTCGGCAGTCCTACTGAGGACAAAGGCAAGAACCCGAATCCTTCCTGTGTGAATGGTGGCTTTGCAGTAAAATGGACCACATGATCCAGCATGAGAACTTGGGGGACATTAAGACAGCCTGAGCATCTGCATGCATGTACACACAGACACACATGCACACAGACCCATACACACATGTGCATGCACACAGGAATACATCTGCAAATGTACATGCATGCGTGTACATATGCACACAGGCATATGCACACATGTTCAGATACATGCATACACGAATACACACAGGTACATGCACACATAAATACATGTTCACACATTTGCATGCACACAAGTGTATGCTCACAAGAACATGTGAATTCCTGCACACAGGTACATGCTCACACATGCTTCTTTTAGGGAGGAAGTTCCTCTCAGAGAGCTGGGACACAATGCACTGCACGGAAAAGCTGATAGGTTTGCTTTGTCTTTAATTGGGTTCAGAAAGATGACAAACCAATGCTGCTTCGGGGTCTGCTTTTGAAACTTGCTCCGGAATGTATTTCAGGACCTTCCTCAAGTAGCCGCAGAATGCTGCATGAGGACTGGATGGTGGCTTTTGCTTAGAGGTTTCCCCCCATTGCCTTTCAACTCTAGCAGCAATAAATGATCCAAACCAATCTCAGTCTTTGTGAGCAAGCGAGATGGAAAAGGCCACCCTCCGTCCCCGTCTCCAATCTTTCAGCATGCTGAGATTTTTTTTTTAAAGTTGAGGCTCTACTGCAGGCAAGCCTTCTAGTGGCCCTTAAAACACAGATTCTTCCTGGTACCTTTGATGAACTGACTAGGACTAACTGAACTGGCAGCTCCTGCCTGAGCTTTTTGCAGTGACATGGGTGAGGTTAGCTTTCTACTGTCACTGTAATTTACAAGGCTCACATAACCATGTAACAACTTGGTGATTACATAGAAAATATCGTATAAATACACAGTAATTACAAGTTCATGCAGATTACTTAGTATATACATTTGAAGTTAGCGGGTAGTTCAAAGATTAATTATCCTGTAACTGGCAGTATTTAAATCATTTTCCCCCCGCATATACGACTACATCGAGGTCGACTTCAAGGAAGCCTACGACAGGAATGCGATGGGCATGATCTGAAAAGAAAAAATGAAATTTGACAGGCATGGATTATTTAAAGCATGCATATGGGAGCCGAACAGCCACTACACTTTGATGCAAATCGCAGGGGAAAGAGTAGAGGGATGGCGTGGAGGGAAAGGTGCTGACCAAAAGCAAGGGCTTCCTGCCGGGACTTGAAATTTAAACAAATAATCATTTAAATGGCGGTCCGGCATTACGTTCCGAGCTGCGTGCATTAATGTCAACATCTGGTACCAACATTTTGACAATTCTATTAAAATGCCCCAGCATTCCCTATCTAACACCTGTTAGCTCTAATTTTCTTTCCTGAGAAGCACACCAGTAGACAGGGTAGATTCCAAATCATTTATCACTTTTAAAGTGCTTCCATATGCGTGTTGGACCTAGGCTGGCCCTAGGCAAACGTTTTCTGAATGCATTAAAATTCAGGACCTTTTTTTTTTAAGTGTAGACACCAATGTTTCATTGAATTCATGTCTGGTAATTATTAGCTTAAATTATGGCTCACACATGACAAAGTGGACCATGAATTAAAAGGCGTGCACACACGCACACACACTCTCGAGCACTCTTCCTATAGATGAGCCGGAGCCGAACTTTGCACGTTATTGAGATGTCAGTCAGTAAGCATTACCCAAACAGGCTTCATGGAGGGCCCTGCTAAGAGGCCCGGGCTTCCCAAGAGACCATCTAAAAATGTCAAAAATGTTACAGTATAAATGAATGACACCAACAAGACTACATGTGTTAGAGATGTAAGTGATTAGTTAATATATTACAAGTTTCAAAGATCTGAGCAAAACAGGCAATACCGTTTTCTCTTGACAAAGGACTACAGATAAGATCCAGTCAATTCCCATACAATACAAATCTTTCTGATATGGAGCAGGCCTTCTGTAGGCTAGGAGGCCAGGGAGATCCAGGGGCCTGTGGATCATGCTTCTGGAACTTGGTCCTGCCTTTCTGGAAATGAGGGACTTGTGGTAGAGAAGTGAAGCCCAGATATGTGCAGGAGATCCTGCTCATGAGGATGGCTGGCTGCTACTTGCTGGACCTTCTACATACATTGAGGATATACAATGGAATCTGTTTTTAAAGGAGAGGAGGCACGTGGTTGGAGTGGTGATATTATATGGGTAAAATACTGCTTATTGCTTTTCAGAGAGTCTTAAAATTAAATATTACACCTTGTATAGTTTCTCTTTCAGCCTCTCTTTTTTTCTCCCTCTCCTTTTCTCTCTTCCCTTCTCCCACAGGCCCATATGGAAAAAATGTTTTAAGCAACCACCACAACCAAAAACACATAGAAAAAAGAGGTTTTAAATAACAAATATACTTCTAGGCACTTGGGAGAAGGGTATGATTGGTTCCCTTCAAAAATGTTGAGACCAGGAGAAAGAAGGTAAGAAAATCCAAGTTCACCAAACTCTAAGTGTAAAAGAATCTGCAGACACTTAAAAATGTCTGCCCCTGTACACACTCACACCTACATGTTCACACTTCCTCTGTTTACTAAATAACATTTTAGCACAGTTTTCATCTTATAAGGAAAGTGTTTGAAACTTGGAATAAGTGCACTTAATTAAAGGAAGGCTGTGAAAATGTGCACTAATCTGATACGACTAATAGCAAAGTGCATGAAATTGCTAATTAGAATTTCATTAAAGGTGCTGCTTTATCAGACTGTGAAAATCACAACCTTTAAAATTCTTTCAGGAGAGCTTAATTCCTTTTCAAACAGAAATATTCTTTAAAGACATTTGATTCGTTCTGAAGGAACTCATGGCATCGGCTGGAACTGAAAATGTCTCCCATATTCTAGGAGGTGACATCAGCGTAGTGCAGGGGCTTGATGGCCTCTGCCTCACTAGGTCCCCTCACCCCCACCTCCACAGTCGATTACTCAAAAACCCAGGCAGGAAGAATGGAGTGGGGTCACTTTGTTCCTCACATGGCGTGCTTTCTGCTGGAACCACATTTAGTCTCTCTTAGAGGGAAAAGGGAAATTCACTTGAAACCTCTTAAAGTCACTAAAAATGAGATATTTCAATTTTTACATTTAAAAAGAGGGATATACAAAAAAGTTCTTTTTTTTTTTTTCCTTAAAAGAAAACATCATTCTTTTTGCTGTTGTTTTTAAAACCAGCTGGTAAACTTTACTCTTTCTTTAAAAAGAAAATCAACATCTTAGACTATAATAAAATAGCAACCATAAAATTACAGTTTTTTTAAGTTACAAGATTCCAACAATAACACTAGTGAATGTGCTTCTCCCATCCTTGTCTAACTTGCCATCCTCATTACACACGTTTGTAGTTTCCATTTTAATTACTCCCTGCACTAGATCCAAACTTCAAGCCAGTTTTTACCAGATCGAAAACCCCAGATTTCTCCCTTTTCATTTTTATCGTTTCTGTTTTGAGCCCTCCACCTGCGGTTTTGTATATACAGAAACGTTGTATTGCTCTTTGCAGGGGCTTCTAGTGTGGCCAGGGCTGATTTTGTGCTTTTTATGCCCCTACTTTCTCTTACAGTAGCAACTGGGTTTTCTTGAGTAGTCACACTTGATTGAATGGTTACATCTTGTTACTAAAAATGAAAAAGAAAAAGACCAAAAACAAACAAAAAACCCAACCCTTAATGATCATGTAAACATCACTTTACTTTCAATGTGTGTGTGTGTATGTGTATATATATATGTATATATATACATTTGTCAGCCCTGCTCCAAATTCTCTGAACACCCCACTTAACAATGATTTCAGATTTAAATCTTCTAAATACACTTCTAAACCTTGATTGAGAGGTTTACCAGTCCTCTCCACAGGCGATCTTTTCTAAAAGGGGAGAAAATGAGATCAGAAGTCACTTTGAGAAACTGATTTCATCGGACACCTGAACAAATCTCAAGTATGTTAGTGACAGTTTTGCTCTGATTTTGAATTCAGCTAAAGGAATTTTCATGGCATTTAGATAATTTGTCACCGGCCTTAGGCAACAGGTGAAAGATTGTGTTTTCTTTTCTAACATTTAGGGATACATTTGTACAATAAGAGTAAGGGCTTGAAAAAAATAGGTCTAGACTGAAATGAGGGAAAATTATGCCCCGTAGCTGACGTCTGGAACATAGGGGGGTGTTAGTTTTACTCTCTGTGGCCACCTCAGTCAAACAAAGCTGCAAATGTAAATGTTTTAGGTTTCAAATTGAGAAATATTGTTCTAACGTGGCAACAGTCAGACCATTGTTCTTTCAAATTTCTGCCCTGACAGATGCCTTACTGACCCTTTTATGCAAAACAAATAACAGGTAACAGCGACTTAATTCTTTTCAAGTCAATCACAGCCAGTGTGTGACACAAAAGCATAGTGGACCCTACTTTCTGTCAATAGTTGAATTAGTAATGGCAGGAATAAAAACTGCAATGTGTCCAATAGTTTTCCCCAGGGCCTCACTGCCTCTGAGAGGGCCCTACTGGTTTAGCTGCCACCATTGGGCTGTGACCTCTGCACTGGCCTACATTCTACATTGATGGAATGTTTGGGTGCCTTAGAGCTGGAGACCCTGAGCTCTGGGATATCTCAGTCCTGCAGGGGCTAGCACTGGTGCACTAAAGAGATCAGGGGCATGTACCAGGGGCACCAAGGGGCGTGTGGTCCAGAGGGTCCCGGGGGCAGACTGGAGATCCTGAGGTTTGATGACCAGCACCATGTTGCACAGAAAAAAGCCTGGCGGTCCTATGGGAGAGCAAGTGGTGGGATACTGTGGTAGCTGTGGTCTGGGTTCCCAGTGCCCTGGTCCTACTGGCTGAGACTGGTTCCTCCTTGTACAGAGTCAGTTCTCACTAAGCTAGTTTTAGCATTAGGGCTGAGGCTAGGGCTAGGGTTAGGGCTAGAGTTATGGATAAGGTTATATACCCCATCCTTAGCACCACTTTAGACAACCTGGTTGCCGTGCAGAGGTTTGGGGAAGAGGCTCAGCCCCTGACATGGTAAACAGTGCACTGACCTCTCGAGCGCCAGTGTCCTGACCTTTTCAATGCTCTTGGAACATAACCCAGACTTCTCTTCCCTTGCATCTCCTTGCTTTTCCTGAACAGATGCTTCAGCATGCTGTGTCTTTGACATACTAATGGTGGAGTGTTCCTTAACCTCTCTGGCATCTGTTTTCCTAACTCCAGAGTGTTGATAATGGGATTTTCCATGCAAAAGTCCAAGGAGCTGCCATGAAGAGCTTGGAATGGTGTTTGGTGGGAGTAAACCGCCCAGGATACCTTAGGAAAATTCAGGCCGCTAGAGACGCCTCCCCACACATGTCCTTCTCCATGCTCCTGCCTCAGAGCCCATGCTTGCTGGCACAGCTCTTTCCTTGATTCTATCTTGCTCGTGCATGGGTGTCATCAGTGAGGTCTTCATGAGTGCTCACCATCCCACCTTTCACCATGGTGAAGCTGCTGTCAGCTCTCATCTGAATCGCCTCTGCTCTCTGCTTAGCATTTACTGTCTGTCTTCTCCCTAAAAGGTAAGTTTAGGGGTCAGTACCTGCCTTTTCTGATTTACTGTGGATCTTCATCCCTTTGGTCAGTGCTGGGTATGTGGGGCATAGTCCATAAATCCTGGAGTCTGTCTAGCTGGAGTTGCTGCCTCTTCAACTTGCATACCAGAATAGATGAACAGAATCATCTCAAAGCATCAAGGTCTGTCAGTCAAGGCTATATGTGAAATTGTCGACACAGAGACGGGATGTTTAAAATAAAAACATACACTGTCTTAGCAAGTCTAGGTTCCCTAAAATGGTGCCAGACAAGTTTAGAATTCTTGAAGCCTGCTTCTTTTGACTTTGCCTGGGTGTAACAGGAGAAGGATTCTGTGAATGCTCCCCACGATCCCTGAGCCTAAGGTTGAGCCTGACAGGTGGCCAAGGGGCCTCCTAGGTTCATTTCTGTCTTCCACCAAGGTCGAAGCCTGTACTGACTGACTTTGGGTCAGCCCTGCCCTAGGAACACCCACACAGAGCAGCAAAGCTCACTCTTCGACTAGGTGCCTTTCAGTGTTCCGTTCCCCTGTGACACATCCAGAGGCCCTAACTTCGGTCCTCAACCTCCATATCAAGAGCTCCTTTGAGTTATGATTGACCTTGTTGGTCACTGGCCACAGAGTCACACCTGCTCTTCCCACAATGAATTGCTTCAGACTGACTCCTGGTGAGCTGGCCAGACCAATCCAAAGAGGATCCCACACCAGCTGTGGGCTTGTAGAGCCAGAGCCCAGTGGGGCCGCAGCAGCTCAGTACCAGCTGGGTGGGAAGATGTGCCAACTGGCCAGAGCCTCTGGGTCTCCATGTCCTGACTAGAACCAGGGCCTGAGTATTTGTGGAAGGCCTGGCCTGGCTCTACATGCCATGCTATTTATTGACTCGGTGAGATTACTGCAGACAATGAGCGACAAGCATAGTGTCCACCCTTGATGGCGCCTCTTTGCAAAGTCCTATTTTGAGGAGAGAATTTGTAGAGGATCTCTGGTTGTCTATCCAGAGACCCAGAAGTCTAAATATGCAGCTCATGTATGTACCCACACCAGTTGCCTAGCACCACTGAGTTCGGTGGTGGCAGCTCGGGACATGAACATAACAGTAGCTGTCACAGGCTCCCACTGCCCCTGTGCCAGAACCTGTTCAAGGGGTGTTGTGTCTTCATCATGCTCTGTGTAATACGTAGTTATCAAGATGGATCTTTTCAGGGTTGGAGAGATAACTCGGCAGTTAAGAGCAATGGCTGCTCTTGCTGAGGACCCAGGTTTGGTACCCAGCAGCCCCATGGTGGCTAGCAACCACCTATAACTCCAGTTCCAGAGGACCCTATACTCTCTTCTGACCTCTGTGGGCATTGCATGACATGAGAGTAATTATATACATACAGGCAAAACACTTGTACACATTCAAAAATTTATTTTTTGAAAAAAGTGGATCTTTTCTTGTCACAATCTGTAGAAGGGAACAAAGGCACAGAGCACACTCAGAGCTTGCCAGAGATGCCCATGTAGGATGCAGTGGGGTCTGGGCTTGAAGCAAAGTATAGGGTCTAAGTTTCCTCCCTAGTCTTGGCATCCAACAGATGATGCTGTTTAGTAGCATGTCTGAGGCTCCAGGAAGAACAGATTGTAGCAACTTCTCTACAGCGGTACAGAACTTCAGCACCCAGGAGGAGGGAGTGGCAGGACTGATCCTACACAGAGGATCAGTCACCACTCAGAACTGTGTTCTGCATACCAAGCCTTGTCCTGGTTTCTTTGTCCCTCTCCTCAACTACTTTGTAACTTCATAACAGCCCTAAGGCGGTAGGAAGAAGCATCAGCCCCATTCACCTGTGTGACCGGTCAGCCCCTCGTTCCCAGTCTCAGGGCCTCTGAGCCACAGAGCTGGGACTGGAGGCAGAGACCCTTGCTCCATTTCTGGTCTGCACTCTGCCTCACCCCTACCCAGGAGGTGCTGGGCCACAGGCAGCCGAGGGACGCTGGGCCAGATTGCTTAGGTGTTTCTACGTTCCCTGTGTTATAGGAGTGGAGATATTAGTAATTGAATCCTTCCAGAGTCTTTATAGCTTCCTTTTCAAGGGCAACATGGAGGACAAGCTCAGGGCAGCTACTGCTGTCTTTTTCTTGTGTGTGTGTGGTGTGTGCTGTGCATTCATGTATGGGTATGTATGTACACGCGTGTGTATGTGGAGGCCAGAGGTTAATGTCAGATGTTAATGTTTATCACTCTCCACCTTATTTTTAAAGAATTTTTATTATATATTAGTTTTTGAGACAGGGTCTCCCGATAGCCCCAGCTGTCCTGGAACTTACTGGCCTTGATCTCACAGAAATCAGAGAGGTCTCACAGAGATTCACCTGCCTCTGTATCCTGAAAGCTGGGATTAAAGGTGTGCACTGCCGTATACTAGAAACATTTAATTATGTATGTGTGAATATGTCTATGCGTGTGAATGCAGATGCCCGCATTCACAGACTAGAGGTGTTGGATCACCTGATACTGGAATTATAGGTGGTTGTGAGCCACCCGATGTGGATGCTGGGAACTGAGCTTGGGCTCCCTGTAAGAGCAGCAGGCACTCTCAACCACTGAGTCAACTCTCCAGCTACTCCACCTTATTTTTTTGTGTAAAATTTTATTGACTTTTTGTGCATTTCATACAGAACATCTGAATCATCTTTATACTCCCTCCTCCATCCCCCACAGCCTGCCATACACTGGGTTTCATGCATGCTGATGTGTATGTTAAGGCCTATGAGTCAAGCTAGTATACCCAGATGTCTCTAATACAAGTTCGTACTCGGGTCTAGTTGGCCTATCTGGAGTCTCTCCTTTAAAGAAGACCAACTCACCCCAGTAATTAGCTGCCGATAGTTCTTTGGTTAAGGTTGGGGCCTGCTGCCCATTTCCCCTGGATCTTTGCTGGATTTCTGTCTGATGCAGACTTTGCATGGATCTTGTGCATGCTGACACCATTGCTGTAGGTTCATATGTGCAAGGTCCCAGGAGCCTGTAAGACTCTGTTTCCATATGGTCATGCATATTTCTGCCACCTTATTTTTTAAGACAAGATCTTTCAGTGAACCTGGCGCTTTCTGATTGGCTGGGCTGGCTGGCCAGCAAGTTCCAGGAATCCTGTCTCTGTTTTCCTCATGCTAGGGTTACAGGCCTGTACCCCTGTGCCCAGAGTTTCCCTGTATTCTGGGGATTAGACTCGGGTCTTTGTGCTTGTCTGGGAATGACTGGGCTGTCTACCCAGCCACACCATGTTTCCTTCCCTTCACTGTGTGGTACAGGGATCAAGCCGAGAGCTTGATGCAGGCTAAGCAAGCACTGTACCCTTGAGTTTCCCAGCAACTGTTCTATTTCATTTTGAGACAGGGTCTCACTAAGCTACCCAGGCCAGCCTTGAACTTGCTCTATAGCCCAGGTAGGCCTCCAAATTGCAATCCTAAATTGCCAGGGTTAAAGGCCCATGTCCCTAGGTCAGGCTTGGCTTCCTTAAAGAAGAGCCCGTCATGTGTCACTTGTTGGCCTCAGGTGATCAGCCTTGGAGAGCCAGGGTAACACATGTATGACAGATGGTGAAGCCTTGGTCCCTTCTCCCTTCTCAATCTGCTGCTGGTGCCAATATCTGAGTCAATTTTGGCTTACGTGATGGTGGTCAGAGAGTGAAGTACTGAGATACTACCTCCATGAAGCCATTGGAGGGGTAATTCACTACCTATGAGCTTGCAATCCTGCCCTACCTGGGCTAATGGGCTCTGCATGGTGATCCCAGGTGGCTGGTGACTTTAACGATGGCCGACCCACCCTTGTGAGAACTCTTGGCCTTTGATCAGGAGTCCCCAGCATGCAGGTAAGGGAGTTGTGTGTCCTACTTGTTTCAACTCATGAGGTCAACAAGAGAGACTCCATGTTGAATATTCAGGGCCATGAATGAGAATGAATGAACCCCATAAGACAATTGTAGTCACTGAGGAGAGAGAGCCCACTCCCCCGACAGCTGTAAGGCTTTGGTACATGATCTGCCTTCTCTGTGCCTCAGTTTCCTCATGCATAAAGATGACATAGTGTCTGGATGTATCCCACACGGGTTTGAAGGAAGAGTTACTTACATAATGCGTAGGAAGAGTTTGAGTGGGTCTGCTACAGAGGAACCATCCGGTGGTAACTGACTTGAAACACCTGCTTAGTCTCCTCCATTCCCTTTTGCTTTCCCACTAAAAACCACCTGGCATGCGAATCCCAGAACAAAGTGCTGTTAAGGTTGCATGCTGCCAAGAGTCAGAGTGGTGGGTGCTCCTGGGCTCCCTACTCGCCACTCAGTGACTCGGGATAGGAATTGCCTTCTGGCCTTCTCTTTTCTCATCTACAAGATAGACCTGAAATAAAAATCTATGCCTGACTGTGAGACATATCAGGCACAGAAAGACTACATTTCCCAGCATCTTCTGAGTCAGGGCCTATGGGACTGCTTTTCGGCCAATAAAATATAGGTTGGGGTAATATAGAGACTTCCAGGACTGTCCTGAGGAATTTCTTTTTTAACTTAAAATTGGCTATTTAAGGGTCAGTGAGATAGCTCAGTGAATGAAGGTGCTTGCTTCCAAGCCTGATGACCTGAGTTCAAGCCTTGGAACCCACTTGGTAGAAGGAGACCACTGATTCCTGCAAATTGTCCTGTGACCTCCATGTACACATATGCAGCCCCACATGCACACATGTACCCTCTCACATACACATAAATAAAATAAGTTAGCATACAAAGTAACAGACTTCATTATGGCATACGTGGCGGGGCGGAGCTCAGTCCCTGGATCACACCAGATAACCCTTGGCATTGCTGCGTGTAGAGGAGAGGCGAGAGCTGACTTCTACCTACAGTCCAGTTCAGCCCCTGTCATGGAAAGCGTACCTTGCACCATCATATATTGCCATTCTTATGGCAAAAATAGGCTACAGGGGCAGGCACTTGCCACCCAAGAAGTAAAATCAGGGTGGGCTTGGCTATTCTGGTTTGTATACAAGATCCGCTCCTTGCTGGATGAGTGACTTTGGAGAAGTTACTCAACTTTTCTGAGTCTATGATGCCACCTTAGAAGTGATAATTATCTTAGATGAGGTAAGAAAGGGGCCAACCTTATAAGATCATTAGATTAAAATAAATAGTACATAAAAAAGCAGGCTCCACGCTGTACATGTAGAGAGCTAGAAGGGTTTCAGCAGGTGAAGATGGGAGGTATAATGCACTAAATAGATGTCAACACAAAACTTCAGAGCTGAGCAAACACACAGTCAGTTTGCTTTGAGAATAATGTGGAGCTCTGTCTAGGTGGTTCCTATGGCTTCCACAGAAGGTGAAGCTGGAAAGCGGCTAGAGGAGTTTGTCCTAACACAGGCCATATAACAATGCTTCCATCAGGGATGAGTAGCATGCATGATGATGGTCCCCTAATAGCACATCACCTAGTGTGTCATGGCCATCTATTATAACTACAGTCATTTTCACAACCACACTGTTGCTTAATGATATGTTTTCCAGAATGTGTTCCTGTAGTTAAGCAATGCGTGAATACTTAACAGGCCATGGGGAACCACTGAAGGCTTTCTTTTTTTAGATAGAGTTTCCCTGTAGCCCCAGCTGGCTTAGAACTCACTATGTAGACCAAACTGGCCTTGATCTCACAGAGATCTGCCTGCCTCTGCCTCCAAAGTGCTGGGATTAAGGACGTACATCATCATGCCCAGTGTCCACTGAAGGTTTTTGAGCAAGGGGGTGTCACTGCCTGAGCTGTTTTAGAAAGATCCTTCTGGCTGCAGAGAGCAGGGTAGTCTAAAATGGTGGTGGAATGTTAAACTGTCACCTCAGGCTGAGGAGAGGTGGTGGCAGCTGGCTGGAGGAGGAGAACATGGAGTGTATTCGTGGAGGTGGCAAGGGAGAGTGTCCTGTGTCCTTATGAAGTTCCTGTTGCATGGAGCATGTGCTGTGTACACATTTGCCAGAAGTGGTATGGTGGGAGTGCACATCCCGTGTCCAGTTGTGTGGCTGGGTTGCACAGTAGGCCTTTCGTTTTGCAGGCCCAGCTAGGGCTGCAGTTCCTCTGGGCACCAGATAATAGCCACTGTGATCATTGTGGCAAGACAGAAATGTGGGGACTGGCCTCCTTTAGGGCCCAGGACCCAAGGAATCTGCTGTCTTCAGGGTGGCAGAGCTCTCTGGTCTTCAGAAACCAGGTTCCAGAAGGTTTGCTTGGACAGTGGAGGAGAGGCAGGCTCCTTTGGGGGCTCATGAGGGTTTCTGAAAAGCAAGCTGCACTGGCGATAGCTGCCTGTTTCAGGCATGTTTTCCCTTAACCTTTCCGTGTAATCCAGCAAGCCCACCTAATCAATTGAAGATCATAAAATATTAGACTTAATGCTGCAAAGTGCTGCTTTTTAATTCACATAACAAGCTCCTAAATAATTCAAACAGCAAACAGACCCCGCAAGTCAATGGTGGGAGGCGGCTTGGATCAGCAGGAGAGTGTCAACACATGCCACATTTCCCGGATCGACTCCATTTCAAGAACCCTATTAAGTTAATTGCCGGTTTCTGACAGCACAGAGCATGCTGGGAGCACAGCAAGCTTTATTAGCCTCGTGGCATCTGGAGGCCTCCGCCACTTCGCCCCTACTTGCAGGCACTGGGATCGGCCTGGGAAAACGCAAATCAAATTAGGAGACCAGAAATGCTTTGGGCAAACATGGCCATCGGGCTCATGGCGAAGCCAGAAGCCTTCAAGCATCAAATGTCTTTCTCCTACCATCTTCCCTTCCATCCAGGCTGTCTGTATGTTGCAAAAAGTCTGCTATGTAGAGAGTCACAGGGAAGTCCCATTGTTTGGTGTGGCGTGGGGTATGCAGAGGAACATTAATGCAAGGCAGCCTTCCTGCATCTGTTGAGATGAAATTGCTGGGTTTCTAAATTGGAAGGGAGTGGAGTGGACTCAGGTAGGGGCCTTGGTTGTCCTGAGGTTAGTGAAGGCTGTTCAGGACTGAAATCAGGTCCTCAGGGTTGGCAAGTTAGATGGAGAGAACCTGTGGTTCAAGAGGTGGCCAGAGAGGGGTCAGGAAAGCATAGAAGTGTGACAAGATTCCTAACCTGTGTGGCAGAAGAGGTCCCCATGGAGACTTTTTAATGGCAACCTGCTGACCCTTTTGTGCTCTTGGTACATGCCAAGTCCCTGTGGGCTGATATAGCCTACAGCTTGGCAGTCTACCTCATGTGCATCCTCATGTGTGGCTTGGTGATCCAGTGAATATTCATCGCTATGTATGACTTGGTGGTCCATCACATGTGCATCTCATGGGTGGCTTGGCGGTCCACAGCAGGTGCATGGCCATGGTGTTATTTTTCTTTTAGACCTCAGGGTGATGTTACAACGGAGTGGAGCTAGATTCCAGCTAGGTTATATTCCTAGTATTCCCTGTGTTGTGTGATCTTTTAGTGTATGAGTGTGCCCGTGTATGTGTACAGGTGTGTGTGCACACATTAAGCATGCATATGGAGGCCACATGGGAGATAAGATGTCTTCCTTGATTGCTTTCCACCTTATTTCTTGAGTCAGATTCTCACTGAATCTGGAGCTCACTGATTGGCTACACAAGCTCACCAACAAGCTCCAGACATCTGCCTGTCTCTGCCTCTCCAGCCCTGGGATTACAGGTGAGCACTGCCCTGCCTGGCTTCCTACCTGACTGGGTGCTAGTGATCTACACTCAGGTTCTCACATTTGCACAGCAAGCACTGTACCCATTTAGCCGTCTCTTCAGTCTCTGTATGACCTTAATTAAGCAAGAGCTAAGTTCCCTGTCCCTCTTCCTGTGGGCAGATCAGGACAGGACCCTGATGAAGAGGACTGAATTAAAGGATGCATGTTAAATATCCGGTCTAGAGCTTGAAGCACGACAGCCAAGGCCCCATGTAATTTCCTTCCCATCGTCTGTGTAAGGGCTCTCAAGCGAGCAAAGCTCCTTTTTTCTAGATGATTCTGTTGCAAACCAAGTATCTTTTGCCATCTGATAGCTTACCTGTATAGAGCTGGACAAACAACTCTTTTACATCTCTTCACGCCTCAGCCCTTACTTAGGTCCAGCCTCAATGTCTGCAGAGAGGAGGCTTCTTGGTGAACTAAGACCTTCCCAGGAGAGGTCCATACCAGAAAAGAAAGTGTGATATTATCTATGGGAGGAGTGAGGATGCGGATGGATGGACTGCGTGGGGAAGTGGGAGTAGGTCGACAGGGCACTCTCTGCTGTTGCACTTCTGGAAGCCTGGATGTGTGGGAATGAAGTGCTTTGACACACAGGCCTGAGGTTACACAGCCCATTAGAAGCAAAGCCTGTGTCAGGACTGGGTCTCCCACTCCCTCATCCTGTCCTTAGAAGGTGAGAGAAGGACTGTGGGTATGGGCATTGTCTCACCTCGCCTGGGCATACAGCCTTCCTTCCGTGGGGACAACAGTTTCAATTTGGGACCAGTCTTCAGGATTAATAGTTGTTGCTGGATGTGGTGGTAGAGGCCTGAAGCCTCAGCGTTTTGGAGGCTGAGGCAGGAGAATCTTAAGTTTGAATCCATCTTTGGCATACCGAGAGAATGATCTTAATATAAATGTAATAAACAAATAAATAGATAATAAATGAATGAATGAATGAATAAATAGGGCATATGGTTCAGTGCTAGGGTTCTTGCCTAGCCTATTTCAGGCCCTGGATTTGATCCCAGCATCACAAAAGAAGCAACAAACAAATAAACCTGTCATTTTTGAAGACCTCATTTTGGCTCTCATTTGCATAATTGCTCATGTAGCCTCGATTCTGACAATTCCTAGTCTGCCTAGGAGGAGAGTGGCTGGTCAGTACTAGGGTGAGGCTTGAACCTAGGTTTCTCTTAGCTTGTGTATTTTATCCTGTGGCAACTCTGTAAACCTTCAGGTTTCAGTTTGGAAGAACCAGAGATCAACTATCTCTTGGTAACCAGCTCAGCAGCCAAGACCCAGAGATCCCACTTCCCATAACCACTAGCTTTCAGTGAGCATTAGGATTAACTCCAGGTGAGCCTGAGAATAGATCCCACAACAGTGGCATCAGAGGGTAAAGGCTTCTTCCCTGAAGTTGAAGGAGCGCTGGCCATGAGGGTTTCACCATCATCCGGGGCCCAAAGGCATCACTTCTGCTCTGCCATTCCGAGCATAGCTTCCATCCTCAGTGCTTCAAGACGTTTGCTGCAGCTCCAGTTACTACATCCACATACTAGACAACGGCAAGGCGGAAGGAAGAGGTGAAGCAGTAGCCCTTTCCCTTTCAAAGAACCTTCCCAGAAGTCTTTCTGGCAAACCCCTCTTATTTTCATTGGCCCGAACTTAATTATGTGCCAAACCTGGCCGCAAGAGTGGCTGGGTAGTAGAGTCTTTAACTGAGCATGTTATTATGCATAGACTACAGGGCTGTGTGAGTGAGGAGAACAGAGAGGCCTTGGAATTGGCGGGCAGGCTGCATGGGGGATCTGGCCTGTCTCTGTCAGAGCAATGATGGAATCCACAGAGGCCTTCCTCTGTGGCTCTCAGTCCTCGCCATCGCTTTCAGAGCATGGATTAACTTCTCTGAACCTTTTGGCTCACAATGCTTTTCTCCTCTCTGTCTTCTGAGCCTAAGTGAAGGATGGATTTCCTGTTCTGGGTCTGCGGCTTCAATGATGACTGGGTCATAGAAACAAAATAGTATGATCCAGCACTCCCTCCCACCAGGCACTGCATATATGACAGACTAGGAAAGCCTTACAACTGTCCTGTAGGCAGAGGGATTATGACCCTGTCTTATAGATAATAAGCAGAGGTTCAGAAAGGGTAAGCAACTTTCCCAAGATCATATAGTTGGTGAATGCCAGAACTGGAGGCCCCGCTTCCCACCACACCACTGGGCAGTGGGTTCAGTCACTATCTCTCCCCTCATTCTCTGCAGCAGACAGTGGTCTCCTGGGACAACACAGTCATCCTGGAGATGTTCCAGCAATGCTTTCTTCTACATTCCTACTTCACTCCACCTCCTCCTTTCTCCACTCGAGACCTGCCTCTCTCAGAGGAAGGCTCCTGGAAATCACACATAAAGTAGCACCATCCCCTGACCCCCCGCAGTGCTTGGACCAGTGACACCTTATGTGCCTCATATTGCTCATGAATGGCTCTTGGCTCCTCCTCCCTTCCCAGGCATCTCCTTTCACACACTTTCATTGACATCTATGCAGTTGTAGGATTCAAGTCACGATCCACATGTTCTGTTGATCCAGGACACATTTATAAATAGGAACCCAACATGATTCAACCCATACCCTACGCCTGTCTTCATCCAGGTAAATGAAACCCTAGTGTCTAAGGAAAAAACAGGCCTGTTCTCCCACAGCCCCAGGAGGCAGGAGGAGACGCAGCTGAGGATCCACTGCTTGCCACTTGTCTCGGGCTTCAACATACAGTCTAAATATATACTTTGAAAATTGAAAAGTGCTCATGTATAGAATGTGGCTGTGGGAGGCTCAGCTCTCTTTGAACATGTCTCTTTAAAGACAAAATTGCCAAAGTGTTTTCATGCCCTTAAGGAGATACTTGAATGTGGTGGCAGATGGAGGATAGAAATTGAAGTGTCTCTCCCAGGCCACCGTACATGGATAAAACAGGCACCATCTATTCCAAGCGCTCATTAATAGCTGGTCTCTGAGGCCCTGGCAGCAGCCAGAGGATTTGACTCATTAAAAGAGGTACTGAGGTGGAGGTGGTGGTTCCTGGGGCCAGTTGCTGCTGCTGCTGCTAAAGCCTGGTGCCACGTGTCATCCAGAGGTCTTAAACAGGTGTCCCAATTGCTGGCTGGGGCAGTTTGTGAGGGTGTGTTCAGGAAAGTCTCTGGGCCGCTGACAGGGTGAGAAAACTTGCTGCTTGTTACAGTGATTGGTCCCCTTTCTAGGCTGTGCATTCTCTCGGGACACACGTCGAGAAACAGGTGCCATGTCAGCAGCTACTGAAAGACCATCCTGATCTGTAACAGAGCCAGGGCTCTCTGGGTGCATGGACAGCCACAGGGTGCTACCGGGTGTCTGAGCCTCAGGTAGGGCTGGAAGGGCCTGGACTGTGGAAGGGGCTTCCATCTCGCAGGCCCCACTTACAGGTATTCCCTAGGCTTCCTCTAGGAAAGGAGGGTGTTTCTCCTTCCACACAGTTTATTGTTCTTTCTTGATGATTTCTCCACTGCCGGGAGGTGTTGTTATTGCCCCTACTGTGGGAGGCTCTGTGCTGTTTTCCCAGGCTGTTCAAGGACTGCCTCTCCACCCTGTGCACCTTGGCATCCTTAGGCCCCCAGGGACCTCAGGCCCTTCATGCACGTATGCCCACATGCCAGGCCCTTTCTTCCAGCCCTTGTTATCCTTGACCTTGACTTTACCAGCTGGATTGATGATCCTCTTGTCTGAGAGGACTCAGCAGCTGTGCAGCTTCCCATGTGGAGCATTTTCATAACACAAACAGTGATGCTGGGTTCAGAAACCAATTTGTGTGTTCTGACCTCCCATCAGAAGATATGTATGTATGTATTCTTTACGAAATGCTGATAAGTTGGAATGTCTAAACAGATCGAAGATAACTAGGCCAATGTTAATACAATGCGATCAGGGTTGGCAGGGATGGGTGAGAATTTGGTTCCTTCCTACTCTCCTCCTTTTCTCTCTCCCCCTCTCCATCTGTCCCTCTCTCTTTTCCTCCCTTCATCTCTTTCTTTTTTTATTTCTCTGTCTCTCTTCCTTCTTCCCTTCCTCCCTCCTTTCTCAAAGGATGCCTGATTGTCCAGAAAGACTTTGAACTGGCTACAGAGACATATCCACTACAATGGCAAAAAAAAAAAAAAGAGCCACGAATCCAAAGAGACAGAAAGAAAAGCAAGGTCAGTTTACAGGAGAACTTGCTGTGCAACTCCTGGGTATCACAGGCTATGAGCTCCATCGGGATCAAGTCCAATGTTGAAGAGGTGGCGGTGGCGAGAGCTACATTGGAATTCCCAAGGGAAGTGATACTGCCCCCAGGAGTTCACTGGGGGACTGAGTGACTCAGGGCTTCACACAACAGGTGCCAGAGTGTGGGACTGCCCTGGACCCTACAGGACCTTGGGATGTCCCAATGGCTATTCATGGAACTAGAAGGCCACTTTATCACAATCTGAGCCTGGACTGAGCTCTCCTAGGCGCATGAATAGAGAGTAATCCTAGCCCCACTTCAGTGACAGGGAGTTGCCTCTGGGTGTCACTTCTGTGGAAGGGAAGGAAGTCTGAGTTACTGTGTTTAACCCAAGCTGTGGTCACATGTGGTCACCCAGGAAAACTGCGCTCTGGTATTTTTAAATTACATTTGTGTGTGTATGTGTGTGTGTGTGTGTGTGTGTGTGTGTGTTAGTGTGCATGCCGTGGCACATGTGTAAAGGCCAGAAGACAACTTGTAGGAGTCAGTTCTCTCCTTCTACCATGTGAGTCCTAGGAATCAAACTCAGGTTGTCAGGCTTGGCGTCAAGCACCTTTATGTACTCAGCCATCTTGCTAGCTCAGTCTTGACATTGAAGCCTCCAAAACAACAAACTAGTCCATCTGCATTGTAGTTGTGGCATATGGTTGATTTTATACTGAAATGTGTTCACCTGACTAGCATCTGAGGCTCACCATTGACATCTTGTTAGAATGTGTCCCTATAGAAGCATACATTATTTCCTCTGGTCCTTGTGTCAGAATTAAGGTGTTACATGGACCAAAGCACCCTAAGTGTAGACCGGTTATATCATCTCTGAACTTGTTTTAGGATAAGAAAACGGACTGTCTGACTGAACCCCAAACCTAGGCCCAGCACCTTATGTAGATTTGCAGAAAGTCTCCTTTGTGCCTGGCAAAGCAAGGAGCTAAGACCAGATTTGAAGGAGAGTGAGGGGTTCTTTGCCACAGGGGCAATGACCGAACCTTCTCCTTTTCCCTTTCCATTCCACACGTGCACTGAGCCATGTACCCAGCAGACACTGTAAGTTAGGTGCTACCAACCAGGGCTCACCTGGTAGATGGGATTGTTCCTGCTCCTGTCCTTTACAAAGGACGCAGCTGAAGGATGATGGAAAGGGTCAAGTTCTTCACTGCCATAGCCTGCTGTGTAATGTCTGGGCAGATAACGTGGATGTGGTGGATGTGGGTACAGGCCCTTTACCTGCCTGTAGCACACGCCCTGTTACCCCAACTGCTGGCTCTGGCATCATTTGTCCCAGGAGCCAGCCTCTCAACCTTTAGACCCCAGGCCAGGAGCTAAGAATAGCTTTCAGAGTATTCCCCAACACCTATACCAGATGTGCCCACAAATTAGCTGGTCCCAGTGGTGGGAAGCCGGGGAGGAAAGGTCTCAGTGTTTCTAAAAGTATTACATACTAGGCTTGAGAATTACATCATACATTCACGCACAGGTCAACTTTCTGGGATCCTTTTTGAAAAACAGTGAGAAGGCGGGATCTCGAGTGTGTGTTTACAGAGAAGCTGAGGAGGTTGGAGAGGCTTGGACTACGCAGATACACTCACAGTTGAGTCAACACACTCCTACACTGAGAAAGATGGATGTGTGGGTGGAGCCCCTGCTCTGTTCCTGCAGCCCCTCCATGGTCTTTATCCCCTCTTCCCCCAAGTCCAGCTCTGGGACGTAAGCATCTATCTCAGCCCCATCTCAGAGGTGGGAGCTGGGTCCTGCTGAGGCCACATGTCTTCCTTTCCCATCATGTACCATGTGACTCAGAGTAGAGCCTAATCTTGAGCCCAAGTCCTCATGCTTTTTCCACGCAGTACATGCAGAGGTGTGAATGGTGATGGTGTGTCCAAAGCATGTTTGATGTGTAGTTGTTTGTCCAGCTTTGTTTTCAGAAAATCAGTAGTCCACAGTCTGGACTCATGATTTGTTTTGTAAGAAAGAAATCTGTGGAAGCCATGGGAGGTTAGAGCCCAGAGTGTATAAACAAGGAGTTTTAGTCCCTGGCATGGGGGTGCCTACCTGTAATCCCAGCACTTGGGAGGTGGAGGCAGGAGGATCAGGAGTTACACAGTGATCCTTGTTTACATAGCAAGTTCAATGTCGTACTGGCTGTGTGAGCTCCTTTTTCAAACAAAACCAAACAAGGCTAAGGGAGAGAGCCAAGTGGATAAAGTGCTTGTGCTGCAAGCATGAGGACCTGAGACTGAGCCCCAGAACTACATAGAGAAAGCTGGGTGTGCTGGTGCTCACTTGTAACCCCATTGTGGAGAGGAGACAGGCTTGCCGGGACTTGCTGTCTAGCCAGCCTAACCAATTGGGAGCTGAGCTCCTGGTCCTGTTTCAAAAATAAAAGTGGAAAAAGGTGGTAGATGATGCTTGATGAATGATACCCAAAGTTTTTCTCTGGCTTCCACATGTATGAACACACATGGATACACAGAACATATAAAAGAAAAAAAATCAGTGGGAGACAGGACTCAGTGGGTAAAGTGCTGGCTGAGCAAGCCAGAAGGCCCAAGGTTAGATCCTTAATACCCGTTTAGAAGCAAGGCATGTCTGTAACTCCAGCACTGGGGTGGCAGAGACAGATGAATCTCAGGGACTTGGTGGTCAGCCAGCCTAGCTGAAATCATGAGCTCCGGTTCAGTAAGAGACCCTGCCTCAAATAATAAGGTGGGGAGCCATAGAGGACAACACCCAGCATCGACCTCTGGCTTCTATATGCACATTCATGGGTGAGCACACCAGCACACACATGTACAGACAGCCATACACCATATACAAGAGAGAGAGAGAGAGAGAGAGAGTGAGAGAGAGAGAGAGAGAGAGAGAGAGAGAGAGAGAGAGAAGAAAGGGAATCTAATTAATTTAAAAGGGAAAGAAAAGACAAAACAAAACACAAGAATGGCTTTTAGGTCGAGTTGAATGCAATGTGGTGGACATGGATCAGGTTTATTTCACAGCCGTGTGAGCCTCCAGATCGCACAATAGCAAAAGCATTTTAATGAATTATTGCTAGTGTTATTTTGTGTATGCAAGTGTGTGTGGGGAGGTATATGTTTGCACACGCATGTGGAGGCCAGAAAAGCTGGCTTAGGTGTCTTTCTCAATCACTCTCACCTTAGTTTTTTGAAGGAGTGTCTCTCACTGAACCTGGAGCTTGTAGATTCAGCCAGACTAGCAGGCCAGCAGCTCCCAGCAACACTCCTATCTCCACCTTCTTAGTGCTAGAATTATAGGGGTGCGCCATATATCCAGCCTTTTACGTGGGTGCTTGGGAAATCAACTTAAGCCCTCAAGCTCTTTACAGACTGAGCCATTTCCCCAGCCCCAAATGAAGTGGTCTAAAAATGAACTTGAGAGTGATTTTGTAGACAGAAGGGATAATTTGCAGGGTTCTTTGGTTTCTGAAATTAATATTAGAAAAATTATAAAGTTTTTCCTTTTTGACTTCCAAACTCGGCTTGTAAATTGCATTTTCTGCTTCATCTAGTGGTATTGCATTGAGGTAGAATATACATCACATACATTTAACATTTACATAATTTTTACTCCTACATGGGCTGCATCTAGTAATTCGCAGTCTCTCACGCATCTACGGATCAGTTTCTAAACATAGAGAATGGGACAGTGAGATAGCGTGGGTGAAAACACCTGCCACACAAGCCTGATGACCTGAGATTGATCCCCAGAACCCAGAACAGAAGGAGAGACTGGACTCCTGAAAGTAGTTCTTTGGCCTCCATACATGTACACATGCACCCTCACTCAGCAAATATATACATACACCATACACCATAAAGTGTTAATAATAACAAAGCATAAGATATCCTCTGAAATTTTTTAGCAAATACCAACTGGATTGGAGGCTTTTGGGAGGGAAAAAAGCAACCTTGTGTGCCCAGGGGCCAGAGAGTCAAGCTCCATGCACCTGCTTGTGTGTGTGTGTGTGTGTGTGTGTGTGTGTGTGTGAATTCCAGGCCTTCATTATTAGAGGTCACCGAGAGACACTCAAATCTGAGCTGCCTCTTCCTCATATTTTTCTTTCTTTAAAAATGCTATTCATTATTTTTATTTTATATGCACAAGTGTATTGCCTACATGTAGGTAGGTGCACCCGTGTCATGTTGTCTGCCACCATGTGGATGCTGGGCATTGAACCCGGGTCCTCTGCAAGAGCAGTCAGTGCTTTTAACCACTGAGCTATCTCTCCAGCCCCATCCTCCTATTTTTCAAAGCAAAGGGATTTACATTTTCAAAAACCCTTCAGATAATCACAAACCCCAGAAACTTCCACTCCTCTGAGGTTTAATTAGGAGAAACTGTCTTTCTGGTACTTCCAAGGCCTCTTTCTAAATTTCTCAGTGGAAAGGAGAGGTTCTAGGGGAAGGAACAGGAGCAATCAGCTTCCATTTGCCACGACCCCCTCTCTGTCCTATCGTGAGGAGAAAGGTGTCTTGCAGGTCAAGGAAGTCACACTTCGAATGTGCCCTGTATCATTAGGACCCAGAGAACGGGAACGATCTGATCGCAGATAGCACATTAGCGATAGATAATAGTGTCTAAATAAACACAGTCCGCCTTCCTCTCTGTCTCTAGACCCAAAAGCTTATCTATAAATACCCTAATGACGCCCAGCCAGCCAATTACCCGCTTCTTGGAAGAGCCCCTTATTAATGGCATTGCAGTGAGGGGAAAAAACATTAATTATTGGACACAGTGGGATCTTTTACATTCTGTCTAGTCCGGACAGCACCAATTAATGCAACAATTATTATCAACGACCGAGGCGGCATACTGAGAACAGCCACCCCTGGCTGGCTTGATGGAGTGGGAAGAACACGCTAGCCGGGGGAACATCACCCACGCTTGTTTTATGAAGCCTGCCTCTTCATCGCTATGGAAGCTGATGGAACAAAGCAGAGGGTGTTGATTTTTCTTTGAAGGGGGCTAAGGAGGAGGAGGGGAAGGGGGCTTGTCAGGCACTGGTCTGTTAACAGTGAGTTGCTGAGTGAAGCCAGGTCAGAGAGAGGCCACATTCAAAGGAGGACCACTCGCTGGCCCCTGCTCAGGCCTCTAGTCCTTCTCCACCCTCACCAACCTCCAGCCTCATCGTTTTTAAGATCTCTCAACATTTCCAGTCCAGTGGTACTTGGTTCTACCCCCGGCCATTTGCACAAGCTAACCCTTGTGCCCTCACCCATCTTTCTCTGCAACACCAGTCACTTTCTGTTTCTACTTTGGGCATCTATTGTAAATCACATTTAACACATGTATCTTATTGTTTCATTAATGTCTATCTCTCTCACAAAAATATATGAGGGAAGGGCTCTTTATCTTTTTCTCCAGCATTTACCCAAGTGTCTTGTGCATCACATGGGCTCACCAAATATTTAGCAGATCAATGAATAAATCCTCACATAGAAACAACTTCTACTTCATAATATCTAGGTCACCAGACATCGAATGGAGTAATCCAATGACTTTCTTGCAAAAAATGCACAGGAAAACAAAACAGAACAAAAACAAAACCCTACCCAAAACATTCTATTAACAGCAACAATGCCTCTGGTAAGCTCTATATGCACTTCTCTGCCTTGCTGAACAGTGATGTGCGTGCCTGAAGGGCCCTTAACAACTGTCCAGGAGAACAGTGGTCTCCACAGCAGCTCACAGTCCAGCCCTGTGCTTTGAGTTGGCTGCAAACGGAACCTGCACTATCTGAGGTAGAGAGCAGTTGCAGGAATGCTTTTGTTTTTATCTTCCCAAGGACAAGCGGAGCTTTGCTTCTGGGAGGCATTAATTACACAGCACTTTGGAAAACTGGCTCCTCAGAGCCTTATTCCCTGAAGCCCAGACCTGGGCTGGGAGAGGTGGGTGTGCCTAACAAGCAGCCCTTTTGGAGGGAGAGCTCCAGCAAGTTCCACTAGAAGGCACCCTTAGGATTGTGAGCTGCGCAGACGGGCTGCACTGAGTCATGACTGAGGGCAGCGAGCTTGTTTAACCTCAGTGAACCACAGTAGCCTTGTTACCACAAGGCTCTGATCCTGTGTGCCCTGGATTGAAATAACAGTCTCCCGAAGTTTTCTTTCATTTCTTAAAATTACATGTGTGTGCGGTATGTGTATGTGTTCATGTGTGTGTACATACGCATATGTGTGGAAATTAGAGGTCAACCTACAGTGTTGTTCCTCAAGAGCCTTACTTTACAAGAAAATGTATTATTTTCATTTTACATGTACGAGTGTATTACCTGCATGTATGTAAGTGTACCTGTGTCTATGGAGGTCAAAGGAAGGAAGGCACTGGATTCCCTAGAACTATAGTTACAGATGGTTGTTAGCCACCATATGAGTGCTGGGAATCAAACCCGGTTCCTCAGCAGTGCGCTTAACTGCTGAGCCATCTCTCCAGCCCAAGAACCTTACTTTTCAAGACAGAGTTTCCTCCCTGAACCCAGGGCTTGCTGGTTTGATTCATCTGGTTGTCGCATCTGTCCCCAACTCTCCTGCAAGATGATTCCAAGTGTGTGCACCATGCCCAGTTTTTAACGTGAGTGCTGGCCCAGTGAGCACTTTCCCTACTGAGCCATGCCCCCAGCCCTTCTCCTGAAGTTTCTTAACCAAAGTGGTACTGTGGACGCTCAGAGGCTGCCACAGGGGCTCTCAGCTTAGGGCTGCTACACAGATGTGGCTACAATCAGCATGCCCATCCTAGGTCCCCCTAAAAGATAGTCCTTGGGGAGAGAACCCCATAGAAGACTGAGACATGGCAGGGACACTCAGGGTGCCCTGTACAGGATTGTCTTGCCTTCATGTCCTGGAAATGACATTGACCCCACCTCATGGTGACCTCACAACCTTTTCATGACTCTAACACATTTGTTCTCTGTATTATACTGGGGCCCAGCATGGGGCCCAGCATGGGGCCCAGCTGGGAACAGACACAGTCTATGATGTCTCCACACCCTATCAACACAGAACCTGGCCATGACAGTGGAGCCCTTCTCAGTGGAAGTCAATTTCAATGCTGTGTTCATTGACCTTACGAATCCACCCCTCAGCCCCTAGAGCATAGAGCCTGTGCCTCCAATGGCTTTATAGCTTCAAGTGAGGAGAGGGTTAGTTCACAGAAGAGGCCCTACAGGGCCCCTGTTGCCAGTGGCCTTTCCTTTGCCTGGGTATGCACACTTTGGGAACACAGAATGAAAGAGGATGTCATCACATGAGTGATCAGGGTCTGTGGTCAGTGATCTGGCCTGGATCTGCGGCCTGGGTCTGCTCCTCTGCGCACAGAGACATGGGCCTGGTACTGAACCTTCTAGTGCCTCAGTGCTCTTGTGTGTGATGCAGAGTGAACGTGGGGTGGGGAAATGCTGGCGGAATGTGGAGTAGGTATCTGGGACAAAGTTCACCTCCAAGGAGTGAGAGGGTGACTGGCAGGAAATGATCTTAAGGGGAGGGAGCAAGGCCTCCAAGGACAGCCATCTGTCTGGTCATTTGACAGGTTTATCTCAATGCCCATGGGATCGGATCACAGACTAAGGCCTACCCAAGGTGACACAGGTTGGTTATATCCTGCGGGTGGTGTCCAGTGTCTCTCTCATCCTCAAGGTCCTGCCACAAGTGAACACAGAGCATTAAGAGAGTGGGAAGAGCCAGCGTGGATAGCCGTGTGGCCTGCTTAAGAAGGTGTCAGGGCTTTGTGTATACTGTATTTCACAAACACTGTAATGTCCAGGACAGCCCTGGAGAGTCACGAACTATCTTTGACTCCCCCAGTGCCTGCAGTGTCAGGAGAATCCTGAGCATAAATCACAGGCTGCAAGTCAGATTGCTGCTCCAAGACTGTGTGTGTGTGCCTGTGCACACGTGTGTACGTGAATGTGAAGGCCAGAGATCCTCTTCCAGTGTTGTTCCACAGATGTTGTCTGCCTCCCACGGGCTCGGAGCTTGCTGGCCAGTAAGTTCCAGGGATCCTCCTGTCTCTGCCTCCTTAGCATTGAGATCATAAGCATATACCTCCATTCCTCATGTTTAGGTTCCGGGAGATTGAACTCAGGTCCTCATGCTCACAGGACAAGTGTTCTACCAGCTGAGCTATTCCTGCAGTCCAGGCTGGCAAGACTTTGAAGTCAGACCCATTGGGGAACTGCTGATCGCTGTTTCTGCTCCTGGCATGCTTAATTGACACAGAAAAGGGTGTGTTTATGCACATTGACTCAACAGTTTGAGTGTCTGACTCTTTGGGGCTTCCCTCTAGACCCTCAAGTGACAATTGTGAGCACTACATAGTCTCTTTCGGCCACCCTGACTATACTTTTAAATCTGAAGATCAATTCAGTGTTTCACATTTGTGGAGGCGGTGGGGCAGGAAGGGACTCGGTGGAGACTGAATGTGTTGGGCTCTGAGATGGGGCTGCTCATTTCCTAGGCTTCTAAGTCACCCTTCCCCCATCTGCCCTTTTTTTGTCTTCTGTGTCCATGGCCCACCTCCCTCAAGTGCACAAGGATTCCTGATTTTCTGGAAAGTTGAAGACTATGGTAATCATTACAAAAACCAAAATGGGGGCTGGAGAGATGGCTTTGTTGGTAAGAGCACTCGTTGTTCTTGCAGACGACCTGGGTTCAGTTCCCAGTACCCACATGGTGGCTAACTCTCCATCAGTTCCAGGTCCAGGGATTCCAATGCCCTCTTCTGAACTCCAAGGGTATTCATGGCATGGGTGCACTTATATATGTGCAGGCCATACATTTATACACATAAAATAAATAAAAAATATAAAAACAAACAAACAAAAAACTAAAATGGTTCTTTAGCCAGCAAGTTCGGCTCTTACTCAAGACAAAGGAATTCTCTTTTAAATGGAGAGTATAGTTCCTTTCCAATCCAGAAACGAAGTCTACATAGACCAGGATGCTACTGGAAAGACAGATGGCTTATGTGGCTTATTATGGTTTAGATCTGGGAGGTCCCCTCAAGCCCAGGTAGTAAAAGCTTGATCCTAGCCTGGCACTATTGGGAGATTGTGGGAATTAAGAGGCGGAGCCTAATGGGGGTCAATATGGGGCCATTGGGGGTATGCCCTCTTAGCAGGGTTGTAGGACCATAATCCTTCCTCTTTCTTTCACTTCCCAGCCATGATGTGAGCAGTCTTGCTCTGCTGAGTTTTCACCATGATGGTTTGCCTCCCTCCCCTGACTGGGATCTTCAAAGCTACACAGGTCCATCCAGTCATGGACTGCAACCTTTACCACTGCGAACCAAGCGAACCTTTCCACTCTGTAAGTTGCCTAGCTCATTAAGCCTTTGGAGTGATGGAGATCTGATTGACACAACAGCAGTGGTGTGAAGGTCTTTAAGGGCTTGCCGGCTCATATTGGCCTTCATTTCCCACCTAATTCTGCTTTTTCATTGCTGGCTCCTGGCATTCCATGGCACAGTTACACAGTGCGAGCACTTTACCTAAATCTTTAACCTTGATTTTTCTTTAATTGGAAATTCTGAGCCTTTGAGCTACTTGATGCTATCCTATGACTTTTTGTGCATTTCTGCCTGTTTGCTTAGCTGACAGTTTCCAAAGATCTTTTAAACCTCGATGGAGGAAGCAGCAGCTTCTGAGCTGGCAAGCACCGACAGCCTCACATTCAAGCGTAATGACATCATCAGGAATGAAGGCGATCCATACAGAATCACATGGCACTGGAGACTATCTCTGTCTTGTGGTGACAACACTGTCTTATGAGGATCTGAATGGCCTCGGGGCTGGTATCCAGGCAGCAGCAGGTGGAAGGTCAAAAGTGACACTGGCCTCTGGAGTGGTTTAAGGACATGGGCTAACAGCCTCAAGCCAGGGAGAACTCTCTTTGCTCTTGGGGCTTCAGCCTTCACCTCTGTAAAAGAGTTCAAATGATTTGCTGTGGGCCAGGGCAATGTAGAGCTTAGAGGATCTACTCCAGGGGCATGCTTAGCCTGGTTCATAGACAGTGCCCCATAATGAATGGATAGATACTTTCCTAACTGTGACAACTGTTGTGGGGACGGCATGCCAAGGTCCCTGCCATCCCAAGTGTGTAAAACTGGCCGCGAGGCCTTAGAATTTTGTGTGAGCATCAACTACGTGAGGATTAAGTTGACAGTAGAACTTTGATTACACAGGGTCTAGGGATGGGGCTGGGGAGATTATTTAGTGGGCAAAGTGCCTGTTATTCAAGAATGGGGACTTAAGTCCAGATTCCCAGCACCCACATAAAAAGTCAGGCATGGCAACATACCTGTTATCCCAATGTGAGAGAGAAGACAGGAGCCCCAGAGGGTTTGCCGACAGCCAGTCTAACTGAAGTACTGAGCTTCAGTCCCAGTTAGAGACCCTCTCGCAAAAAATGGGGTGAGAACAATTTAGAAATATACCAGACATCTACCTCTGGTCTCTCTGTGTGCAGGCAGAGGCGAATGGACACACATGTGCACACACACGTATTTACCACACATATGCAAACTAAATAAGTAACTAAATAAACAAATGGTACTAAAGTCTGACTTTCCAGCAAGCCTGGCTGCTCTGGGTAGAAGGGGGCTGGATAGCTCCCCGTTGTATGTTTATAAAGGCCTGTGAGACTCCATCCAGGGGAGCATGGAGTTCCATTTCCTCTGTTTTAGCAGGTGGCCACTCCACACTGATGGCACCAAAGTGACTAATTGGATCCAAATTAAAATAGTCAATGACTGAAAAATACACAGTGCAACAGAAGGAAAATAAAGCATCCTAGTCGTCTTATACTGACTGCCCGCTGATGTGATGCTATTCTAGAGTTCTTAGGCTAAACAAAATAGTAGAATAAAATTTGTGCCTTGCTCATTCACCTGTCCCTGTCTCCAGCATGTTTATTAGAAACTTTAAAGTGGCATTGTATTTTAGATAGAGTATGTGGCTCACACTCTATTTTTATTAAACAGTGCCAAGCAAGGTCGTTAGAGGTCTCTTCTGAACATGAGCACCCAGGAGTCCAGTTGTACCTGTTAACTCTAAGCCAGTGTCCCAGCCGTCCCACAGTGTGGCCCCTGAGGCCCTCTCTAGGCCCATGTTAACCTGGGGCAGGACTGGAGCAGAAAGAGAGAATGAATGTTTATTCCTTGTTCTTTTTCTCTCAGATGAACAGGAGAAAAAATGTTACTGTAGAGATCATCAGTTTTCACCCTGAGGATGTAATTTCTTGAAACTGCTTTTCTGGATGAAGACAAATTTTTGTCTAGTTCAGAGCTCCTAGGGAAGAAATTCAGCATCACATATCGCAACCCAGAATAAAGATGGTTGCCTGAGGGAGGCGGTGGGAAAGAATTCCCTGTTATATATCATAACACAGAATAAAGATGGCTGCCTGGTATAAGGCATTCTTCTGGATGGTGAACATTGACAACTCAGGAGCAAAGGCCCTGGAAGCTCTGTCTCTTGGAAGATAGCTAGTAGACCAGGTTTGAACTCTCCTGAGGCTTAGGAACTAGCCTGCTGCTCTAAAAAACACAAAGCAATCCGAGCCAAGGTACCAATGTGGAACTAGCAGTTACTAACCAGTCCTCATAACTGCAGACATTTAACCCCATCCAGTCCCTGCTCCCAGTGTCTAACCCTCAGCTTTCGTTTCAATGCCTGCCTTTGATATGCATGAAAATGCAACTGAAACTGAAACTTTCTATGCCATCTCTGCCACTTCTGCGTTTCCTTGTGGGCTCATAATGACAGCTCGATAAGAGGTTCTGACTTTTGCATAAGTGCCAGGCTGGAGATCTTGGCCTCTGACTTCACAAGGGACCCAGGCTCCTGGAGTTTTGCATCAGACTGTGTGGTACCTAACTCCTTGGATCCAGTCCTCCTTCCTTCTAGCCCAATGGTTGCAGATTAGTGGTGCCTTGGTTTTCTGGCATGTAAGATGATGACAGTGACACTCGCCTGTACAGAGTTGTGGGGAACATGAATGTTTTAATGTGGGAATGGGCCAGGTGAGGCTGAGCTGTTATTGTGAGCCAATAAAGGCTTTTAGAATGACAGCCTCTTTTTTCAGTTGGCAAATGACTCAGGAAGGGCCTCACATTGCCCGTCTGTTTGGGTAGGAGGCAGGTCCTCAGTGACTGTGATGTAACATACCTGTTTTTGGCAAATGCAAGCAGTTGGGGGAGTGACCCATTTTCTTACACTTCATTGAGATTGTTGCAATGGGTTTCATCAACTCACAGCCTTGGCCCATGGCCAGGAGAAACCATCACAGCCACTGGAAACCGCCATCTCCAAGGTGCAGCTCTACCAGGGATGGGGAGAGTGATACTCAGGGATGGGGGACTGCTGGTGTCACCCCAATGACAAGCCTCTGGATGGAGTTTATATTGATTTTAGTGTATTATTATTTGTAACTATCAGCTGCATAGATTGTGAAGTTTACTACAGAAGAGGCAGCGCTGATAAAAAATGAGGAAAGAGAAACAGAGTTTTCAGGTTACAGAGAGGATGACATCATGTCTAATGCAGACTGAAGCAGCCACGGGTGAATTCGTGCCTTAACGTGCAAACTGACCAAATGAGTCAGTCTGGGTGGGAAAGTCTGCGTCTTTGGACTTGGTGTCATCCCTCCAAAATGAGAATAATTCTGTTTCTTTTTTTTTTCCTGTGAGGTTACATGAGGACATTTCTTCTTGAAATAATCCTACTGAAAAAGAATCAATGTTTCCTCATGAAGGAGAACCATGGACCTAGTGGGTGCTTTTCACCTTGATCGGTAGGAAGCTCAATGTGGATTTCAACTTTTAATAATAATATCAGCTCTCAGGGTGCAGTAGTGCTCCTATTTTTTATGTTTTGAAATGAAACAGGAATAAGTGAGGAAAATACATTTTGGGACTGTGACTTTTGTTCGAAAATTCCATGGCTGCGTTTTCTGGCTGCGAAGTATGGAACAGTGACACTTACTCATTTCTGACCTGGCGCATGCCTGCCCCTGGTCTGGTCTCAGTTTCCCCAGCTTATTCAAGGAGTTTGGACTAAGGAAGACACCAAAAGGTTGGACACACCTCCACTCTTCGTAGATCCAGCCAGCATGAAACCCCGGATCTCTGTCTCTAGGCTCCCACTGGAGGTTTGTTCCAAACATTTTGCTTTAAGCCCTATTGTCCTTTCCTCAGAATTAAACTGCTGGTGTGATTTGAGTGCATTAAACAGAGCATCGCAGAGCTATTGTGGATAAAGGTGGGGATATGGGTGGAGAATACTCACTTCTTTGCACAGGGCCAGGGCATCTCTGGATGGCCCTAGGGTTACAACTACAGCTCTTCAGGTCATATGGATAACAGAATTCAATTCAGTTTCTGAAATCTCACTGCCCTCAACTGGACCTAGATGGTCAACTTCTCACAGACTCATGGGGATCACGGGTGCCTGCTCAGTGGGTGCAGGAGCTCAAAAGTTACTGTGGATTTCAGGCCTCTTGCTTCCTGGATCCTTGGGACACGCCTCTCTGTTGCCTCTTGGTCATCTTTCAGGAGACAGAGATGTTCCTGGGATAGCACAGCCGAGTTGCCTTGTCTTTGGTTATCTGTGAGTTACCAGGTAGGAGGACTTCTGCATTTATAATCAGTTTTCCAACTTCACAACAGCAAATTGAATTTCTTTTGAACTTCATGGGGCATCTAAACAGTAGCTTAAGTATTAAATGTATACTTTATGGACTTTGGGGAGCAGGGTAGGGGCATGTTAGGAGAAGAGTTCCCTAAAACATCTGAAAGAAGAAGAGAAAAGCTTGGGGAATTTTTGCTGGGAAAACTCTTTTTCTTTTCCGTTCTTTTTCTTTTTTCTTTCCCCAGTTGAAATACTGCTTTAAAACATTGGCAGGCTTACAGACATGAAATGAAAAACAAATCCCACAGAAATCCTGGAGGAGTGTAAAATAACAAATAAGTGGTGCAAAATGCTTTGATTTCAGTAATATTTGCAGTGACATTGGTGCCTTCCATGCAGAATGCATCTATCCAGGAGGAGGCCCTCCACACTGTGGCATAACAGTTCACAGCAACTTTTGGTGGTCTAAGTTCTGATAGGACAATACGGAATCATTCATGTACTGAACAGGGGAAGGGTTTACAAAGTGGGCAGGACCTGGGTTTGAATCCCTTCTTCTCTTGGTGTCTCCTGGGCCTTCTTTACCCATGGGCCTAGCTGCTCAAGGCCACAGCTTTGCTTTATGCAAAATGCAAAGAGTAATGTTCAGTGGGCAGCTGTGAAGATCCCTGAGCAATGCAAGTAACAGCTGCCAGTGGGGTGTGGGTAGACATCTGGACTTGTTTGGCTAACGTGGGTGATTCTGTATTGATGTGGTCCCGAGTTTTCTGAGACATCTCTAGAGTTACAAAGAGCTTGCTATTCCAGCAGCACAAAAATATACAGCTGTTTCCTTGGCTTTTCAAAAAAGATTTTAAGACCCATTCACATTTACTAGAGAAAGCTTTCAAACTAAAGATATTAAGGGCTGGAGGTGTGGATCAGTGGTACAATGCTTGTCTAGCAGGAATGAAGCCCTGGGTTCTATCTCCAGTACCACTAAAATAAACCAAACCCCTAAAATGATACCAAGCAGATAAAATCCCAATAAAATCCCAGCAAAAGATGGATGTGCTTTTCCATGTATATACATAAATATTTTTTTGTTTGATGAAACAAATTGTTACAGTTTCCTTCCAAAAAATTGAGTTTATTCATTGAGATTTTTCAAATATTTTAGAATCTGAATGCAGATATATTTTCTTCTTGAAACTCCCTCCCTCCCTCCTTCCTCCCTTCCTTCCTTTCTTTCCACCTGCCTGCCTTTGACATAGGGTCTCATTTAGCTCAAGAAGACTTTGATGACCTTGAACCTCTGATCTTGCTGCCTCCATCTCTTGAGTACCAGGATTACAGGCATGCACTACCAAATCCAGGGTGGAACCCAGGGCTTCGTGCTGGCAGGAAAACACTCTCCCACCGAACTACATCCCCAGCTCCTACCTCTTACAGTTCCTGAAGACATTATTTTCACTGGCATGGGAGTAGGACATGGTCTCCATCACATACTTAGGAGACTGAAGGCACAAGAAGAAATGAAATATCACCCATACTTTCATTTTAGAACATAGATGATACATTCAGTGGCATAGTCTTCCTACTTCTTCGATTAACACATACATAAATTAAAAACTTAGACCGGTGTCTTCCTTCATGATTAATATTGTAGATTGCTTTCTTTTGCCAGATATTGCTTTGAGAATATCTTTCTATGACATTAGTTTTCCTTCTACATTAATTTTAGTAGTTATGATTATTATATGTCAGTTTATCTTTACTACTTTACCAATGGTAGGTGCATTTCTGTCTTTCGTTATCGTAATTTTACTGTGAACATTCTAGCAGCTAAATCTGTGATATATCAATGATGAATTCTTTCTATGTTTGGTTTTGTTGTTGTTTGGTTGTTTCTTTTTTTGAGACAGCATCTCCTTGTAGCCCCAGAAGGTCTTGAACGTTCTATATAGATCAGGCTGGAGATCCACCTGCCTCTACCTCAGAGTGCTGGGATTAAAGGCATGTGACACCATGCCCAGCTAATAATGGATTCTTAAAACTAAATTTCTGGAAGTGAAATTTTAAGTGAACTGAACTTTCAGATTATTAGATCTTTTGCCAAGTTGTCCTGTAGTAAGAAGTAATAATTTATAAATCTCCTGCTAGTCCACAAAATGTAATAATTTCCTTATATCTCATTGATTATTATCAAATATCAAGAGGAAGATTTTGTCAAAAATCATTGTATTTTAATCTTTCAAATTATCTTTTCCTCTTTTCTTTTTATTTCCTTCCCTTCCTTCCCCTTTCTTTTTTTCTTGTTGTTCTTTTATTTTCTGATAGAGCTTCACTGTGCATCCTGGGCTGTCCTTGAAATATTGATCCTCCAGTCCTCCTGCCTCAGCCCTGTCCCTCCCTCCCCCAGAGATGGCAAGAGGTACTAAGAGTGGATTGCTCTGCTTTGAATCATCTGTTCATGTTCTTTAATTTCTTCCTTTCCCTTCAAAACTGCTGTGGCCAAACACATAGAATGTAAACAAGGTGCGTCTGTTAAGAGTGGAGAGCAGCTAACCCTGAAACTTGCACTCGACTGTGGGAACAGCTCTTGGATTAAAACATTTCAAACATTCCAGAATAGACTAGAAGTCTGAAGTTCAATAATAGATCAAACCAGGCTGTGGCATTAGCAGTTACTAGTGACTTCTCTGTGCCATACACTGTAGCTGTAAGGGGAACCAGGGGCTCTAGTCTAGCATATTCTATTTCTTAACTAAGTACTAATTTTATGATTTTTTAAAAAATTTTATGTGTGTAAGTGTATTGTTTGCATGTATGTGTTAAGTGCACCCGTGTCATGAGTGCCCACAGAAGTCAGAGGAGGGCATCAGATCCCCTGGAACTGGAGTTACAAATGGTTGTTAGCCACCATGTGGGTGCTGGGAATCGAACCCAGATCCTCTGCAAGAGCAACCAGTGCTCGTAACCACTGAGCCATCTCTCCAGCCCCCTATATGAGTATTTTTTAATTCATTGAATTATACACAAAATTATTGCATAATTTTAATTTTGCATATTATTTCTTATTTTTATTCCTAGGAGAGGTAATAAAATCTTCAGTGGCCAGAGAGTTAGGAGTTATATTCTCTTTCTTTTCTTTTTATTTTCTTTTGGTCTTTTTGAAACAGTGTTTCCCTGTAAACCTGTAGCCACAGCTGGCTAGAACTCATTGTGCAGACTAGGCTGGCCTTGAACTCACAGAAATCTGCCTGTCTCTGCTTCCCAAGAGCTAGGATCAAAGGCATGTACCACTACCCCAGTCTCCAGAGTTATGCTCTCTTTTCTGCTTCATAATGCTAAGGAAAATCTAAAGACCAGGAAAGTTTTCCTTTTGTGGGAGATAGGATTATAATATTTTTCTCTTATTGAAAACAAAAATATAATTATCAGAACATTTCTGCAGTACTACATAATTGAATACGCCTCATCTTCAGGGGATCCTTCATATCTAAAGTCATGATTTTTAATTTTAATATTTTCCTTTTTCTTTCTGTTCAGCAGATGATTATGTCTCCCATCTTTTTGGCATTCCTAATAGAAGCAAAACGTATCTATTGAACTTCTCTCTGTTTTGGCTTTTCAAAATGGGGTGGGTTAGGAAGATGGGAGTGGACCTAGGAGGTGCTGGGGGAGGAGGTAAAATACATTGCATGATTCTCAAAGAACTACTAAAACTGAGGAAGATGAATCAAACGAAAAAAGGCAGATAGGAGATAATTCACCCATCTACTCTTCCATGATAAAATCACAATGAATGAACCCTGTCATATTTCCCTCCATTGTCTGAAATGAATATGCTTAAATAAAATGTTGATCTCTCGACTTTATTTTGGAAAACATTCATTTAACAACATGACCGAAATTCATGCCTTTCTTTAACTTCTGCCTTCGATCCAGCAATTGTGTTTCTCCTCATTTAATGGAAAGTCCTGGTATTGAATGTTCTTTATAAATGGTCACTTGCCCTTGAGACACAGTGAAGGAGACAATTTCTGAAAGTCTTACAGCAACGGCTTCTTTGGGAACCTTCTTACTGGTCAGTTTCTCCCTTCTGGTGTCTTTTCTCCTACTCATCTGTGCTTCATGGGCTCTAAGTATTTGGACATTTTGTCCCCAGTTGTTGGTGCTGTTTTGGAAGGTCTTAGGAGGTGTGGCCATGCTGGAGGAAGCACGTCACTGGGGATGGGCTTAGGAGAGTTCTTAAGCCTTGCTGGATCTCCAGTCACTCTCTACTTTCTGTGCCTGCTTGAAGATGTGTTTAGCTGCTGTGTTTACTCTAGCCACCCCTGCCGCCACGCCTCCCCACCATGATGGACTCTTGCCCCTTTGGAATTGTAAGCTAAATAAACTCTTCTTTTATAAGTTCCCTTGGTCAGTGTTTCACAGCAACAGAAAATCGACTAATACAGTATCTTTGCTGAGATGCAAAGAACTGGAAGCTAAGAAGTTTCTGTTCCTGCAATTCATCGAGCCCACAGTTTTCCCATCCTGATGAAGATAGTGTGGTCAGCTCTCAGGAGACCATCCCTGGGGCCATGGTTCTCACAAGCCAACAGGCCATAGGTGTGGCTGATGCTGTAGTGGAGAACAGGAGGTGCTTACTACCATTAGCCCAGTCTCTGCAGGTGCCGAGTGGGGAGGCTTTGTGCGGACTCCAAGGAGGTGAGGCTGAAATCTACAACTCAACAGCAAAGAGGAATAGCCCTGCAAGATGGCTGGTGTGGCTTACAGAGAATGTGATATCTGCTATCTCCGTGCCAATGTATATGTGTGGGTCACATGCACACAAAAGCCAAGGCAGGCATTTCGTGGTACAGGAGGTATACTGACAAACTATCAGAGATCAAAAGCACTATTAGAGGCCGATGAGACAGCACAGTGAGCAATGGGCCCTGTTAAAGGACACATCCCTCGCCTGCTGCAGGTCTGGCTCTGACTCTTGTTTCTGACCTCTACACTCCATCCTTTTCTCCTTTCCAAAAATCTAACGCCTGCTGTCAAGACTGTGTTTCGACACCCAGGACCCACATGGTGGGAGGAAAGAACCGATTCCCATAAGTCATCCTCTGACTCTCTCCACATATGTGCGGTGACATATGTGTCCCTCCTCAAATAAGTAAATAAAATGCAATAAAAAGAGAGCATCTTTGGGAATCTTCTCCATCCATCCATCGGTTGGCACATCTGCAAATGGCCAATTATGTAACTGTACAGTGGTCCAAGTGCTAGGTTCTCTCCGAATATGGATGGCTTGGGATCCCCATACCCAGGCAGGTGTCTTCTTCCAGCATCATCTGGCTTGCTAAGAGGCTTCCCACTCCTTTCCTGGGAGCTGGAGCTGGGCTTCCGAGAACATTCCAGTGTGTTCCCAAGGTGCGGCATGCAGGGTGAGCAGTTGGGTCTGTGGAGCTGAGTCACATGGCTCTGCACATTATGGGACTATCTCTTTTCCTATTTCTTTAAGTCGTGTTTAGGTCATAAAAGGATGTCCAGTGCCTTCCTGTTTCCACGGGGAGGACCTACATGTGGAGGCTTGTCTGCCTTTGAATGGCAGGATGAAGATCCAATCAGGAGTCAGTCATGGAGTGCAGGCCTACCTGCACTGCTTCTCCATTCGTGCAGGTCAGTGCAAACTGTGGGGATTTTAGAAGCAGGGCAATGGGGAGGGTTCTTTGCAAATTTCTGTTATGAAAAATATTAACCTTTAGTCATACCCAACTTCATGAACTTGAACTCCAGTAATTAATGAACCTGGAAATAATGTTATAATCACATGACTCAGTCAAATACCAAATAGTCCATTAACTTCCTTCAGATTAGCAGGAGAAGCAGTTCTCACCGTCACTCCTTAGGCAAATGCTGCTGGGAGAATCAACAGATGAGAAAGGGGGAGAGTAGAAACTATCATAGGTGGTGCTGGGGAGATGGCTCTGTCAGGATGGTGCTTGGCTCTTGAGCATGAGGTCCTGAGTTTGATCCCCAGCACTCATGTAAAAAGTGAACATGTTATAGTGCATGCTTGTAATCCCAGCATGGGGAGGTAGAGACAGGGCGATCCCTGGGACTTGCAGAATCAGCAAGGTCCAGATTCTATGAGAGACCCTTCACCAAAAACTGAGATGGACAGGATTGAAGATAACTAATGCTGACCTCTGGCCTCTCCACCCACATGCACTCACACGTGCACACAGGTACATACATGATCATTGTATTTAACAGGCACTAAATCCTGCCTGTTGGCTCATTTTGCAACTGAGTTACCACAAAGAACAAGCAAGGAAGTTCTGGTGCCCAAAGACAGCCAGGGCATGAGGGCTCCACTGGGACACTGTTATGACCTAGCATGGCCTTGATTTCACAAGTTTAAGTGGCATCAGAGGATGACTTCATAGGAGTCCTATGGCCTGTCAGCACGGGTCTCAGCCCAGAACTAAGGCCCCATGCTAAGGAGAGCCTGCTCCTGCGGTTAGCTCTTCCTGATGGGACTAACAGTAGAGGAAACCACCCCTCCCATTTCAGGTGTGTGTTCTAGTGATGCCCCAATTTTCACTGGAGGTTATTTCTGCTGGTCTCTGGGTAAGGCACATAACTGTGGGACAAGAGTGGCAAATTGGAACAGCAGGCACCAGATAGGAACCAGAAGTTCAAGTTCATTGGTATTCATTGTTAAAAAGAATACAGCACTGACAGGTGATAGAAACTGTCTGGCAGGTGTGAGGGCATCTGAGACTCCAAATGCAACATTCTGATAGGAAATTTTTACATGTGCAATACAGTAACTACTACCCACGTGGTGCTCATGTGCCCAAGGAATACACTTAAGTTGATTCTTAGTTTAATCAAAATAGCTACAGCACTGTGTTGGATAGCAGGGCTCTGTTTACTAAATTGAAGCAGAGCCCCACGTTTCCTGGAGGAAGTCCCTTTCTGGAGTTGGTTGAAGTTGGTAGTCATCGTATCTTATCTAGAAGAATCCATGAAGATTCTTGGCAGCAGTGCAGGGTGAGGTAGGGTGGGTGGGTTCTGTTTTCAAGATTCAGAGAAACTGCATTTCACTGAAGTCAATCGATTCTAACTTCAAGGGAGGCAAAACGCATGGCTCACCCAGCTCCTCTGTGAGTACCAGTCATTAGGAAGGTGGACTCTGAGACTGGCCTTTGAGGATATGGAGGCTTCCCACATTCCACTTTCTACTCTAGGTTCTTTCTGGGCTCTGTCTCCTTTGCTCTTTCCTTGCAGAGACAGCAGGCTTGCCTAAAAATCCCTCTATTCAGCTCAGATTGTCTGGCAGGGAACTGGTGGACCCCCACAGGTGGGGTCATAGATACTCCATCAGAAGGGGCTGAAACTTCCCAGAGGCCCCTGCAGTCTCCATGTGCTGGACTGTGACAAATCCTAGCTATTTCTGTAAATAGATGGAGTCTATACTCAGTCACATGAGTAGTCTGCATGTCACTAATTCTGCCGAGCTTTATCCATGTTACATGGAAGGAAGGCAGAGCAGAAAAGCCCCTCCCTAGGGTACAGACAGTACAACTGTGACCCACGGTGGGTCAGGGTGAGAGGAAAAGCTCAAAGGATCGTGGCTGGAGAGGCAGCAGCAAGGGGCACTGTTTATTGGGGGAGCCTGTGACACATCTGTAGTTGAGGATCCAAATCCCTAATCGTGTACTCTTTGGGGTTCTGTGTGTGTTTCCCAACCGTGGGAGGAACTCTGCCACCCGTCTTCAAACACCACCTCCCAGTCAACCTCATCAGGAGCCTGGGGTTTGGGAGAGTCATCCCTGCTGGCTGGCTGGCTCTTGTGGTTCTTCCTGGATGTATTTCATCAGCTTAAGAGCCCCTCATAGGAGGGATGATTCCAAGACCTGGGAACCTCTGCCTCAACCCCTAACCCAACCACCAGTGGGCAGACACCACTGACAGCACAGACCGTCCTCTGTTATTTCGTCTCAAATGAAACACACCAGTTCCCACTGCTACCCACCCAAGTCACCGGAGAAACTGTTTAGAAAAATCAGGCCAAGATTACCCCAGAGGGAAAATATGTTTTGAGTAGAGTGAAGGCGTTTGTTGAGTGACATTAATTATACTCGTTTAGGTTTGACATTATTAATTAACCTTCTCAGTTGTTTATATTGTAGCCTCTTATTAAAACAATATGATTAAAACAAATAATTAAAGAATGTTGCTACCTCTGCAAATGTGTGGACCACTTTAGGCTTAAAAAGACTTCTATCTATAATCTTATTTGATGTGCACACTGATTTCATAAAGTTAATATGGCAAGACTTAGCCTTTTTTCTTTATTTTTGCTATAATAAAATATGCATAATATAAAATTTAACACTGTTATGCATATAATTCATTATATGCATATCATTTTATGCATGTAATAAGGCATTAAATAACTCCACGTTTCCTCGCCCCCAGAGCTCGATAACTTCTAATCCACTCTCTGTCTCCATGAGTTTGTTTCAAATGCCATGAATGAGTCATGTAGTGATTGGACCTGGCTTCTGTCACTTAGCATGTCTTCAGTGTTCATCTGTGTTGTACCATTTAGTCTGAAGACTAAATACTATTCTATTGTATGTGTACATAAGTTGTAAAATTCATCTGTCCATGGTTATTTTATCTATTGTCAATAGGGCTGCCGTGAGCATTGCTAAACCGTGGTCTTATCTGATAAATATAGCTGGGGAGCCACATAGTCATGAAGTAGGACAGGGGCTCCCAACGGTGGTGTTAATCAGGGGCTAGGGAGGTGGTAACAGAACAGCTGCACAAGCATGAGGACCTGAGTTCAAACCCCAGCACCCATGTAAAAACCTGGGCATGGTCACATGCCTGTAACCTCAGAATAGGAGTTGGGGGGAGCAGGATGAAGACAGGAGGACCGCTGACTGCTAGCCTAGCTCCAGATTCAGTGAAGACTCTGTACCAAGATAATAAAACAGAGAGATAGAACAGGACATTGGATGTCCTTCTCTGGCCTTCACATGCATGGTTATATACACGGGATAATTGGTATGCATATAATTCATTACATTTATAAAATTTTATGCATACATTCACACACAGGTGTGTATAAACAGCTCTGGGTAACTATCCAGCACTCATGATGTTTACTTCCCTGGCAAAGTGCCCTGGATGGAACATTCTGGAGAAGTCCCCCATCAGACTCCTCCAAACAGCAGGAATAGAGACTATATAGTACCTTGGCAGCAACAGGACTTTCCAGCTGGCCACTTGAGGCCACTTACAGGCTTTTCCTTCTCCCTCTCCCCTTCACCTTATTAAAGCTGCCTCTCGTGATCAGTGCGTCCAAACAGATGCTCCTGTCAGCCTGCGAACCTAGAGTTTGTAGCAGAAAAATGGAAACAACAATTTTAAATGAAAAAAAATCAAGCTTAAACACAACAGTTTTGCTCTCCGTACTAGAAAGCTGAATGCGGTTTGATGGTTAAATGCGTGGACCCGTTTGTTTCCTGCATTTTAATCATCTCGTTTTAATAACACACCACAATACAAGCAATTGTATGGGCTAATTCAGCTCCCTTTAAGAAGTCTTGTTCTGTGCTCCAAGCCTGTTGTTCTATCTAGTTAAATGCTCATGCATTAAAATGCTAATAATTAAACTGTTACGATTGACTAATGAACTCTGCCAGCGATAAATGATGGTCTCCTTAGATTCACTGCACAGCAAGCTTCCCTTTGTACTGAGAAAGTTAAAGGTTAAATCGCTCTTGAAACCCATGAGTGGATCTAGAAGCAATTACAATTTTTCCTTGAAACTAATAGTTATTACAATAATGTTTCAATTCTAGCCCAGTGAGAGTAAAAAGAATGATTGTGATTGGATGGGTGGGGGGTGTGACTCTGAGCTGTGTACACAGGACACTGAGTGTTATTGAGTTCACAAGGCAGGTGGTGTGGCCATTCAGACACACACCTGCTTACACACTTGCTTCTTGGAACCTCGGCTCTCAACAATACAAGTTCAAATGGTGATGTTTCCGGACACAGCAGCAGGTGACCCATGATTCTGGTATTATTTAGAATACAGTGGTTGGCAATGTGGGGAATTTCTCCTCAACTCCCTGTGTCACTTGGGGAATCTGCTTCATCTCTCCATACACCTTCTCCTGTTCAAAATCAAGTTAACTCTCTACAGAGGGCATTCACTCTGCCCAGCTGAGTAGTTTGTCCCTGTGTTTCCAGGAAACTTTCCTCCTAGAAACTTTGTTCTTGGATTCAAGGGGTTGGGTGAGAGTTGAGTCCCATTGGCCTGGCCAATAATATCATCACATCCCCCTGTCCACAAATGGACCTGATTGGAACCAGTGAGATACATCATGAGGCTTGGACCAGGGCATCTACCAAGATGCAGCCCATGGTATACTTGATCCTAGAAGGATGTGAACCTGTGGAAGCAGAAGGTCTGTCCATTAAAGATAATAAGGCTGAGACCTGGGTTCCTGAGCAGCTATGTTCAAACTCAGACAGTGTTTTGTAGTGGCTTAAGCCCATGTTATGTGTGTGTGTGTGTTCCTGTGTGTCAGAGGGAAATGTATGTGTAGATTAGAGATCAATTTCAGGTTTCAGCAAGGTACTGTCCACTTTGTTTTTGGAGATAGGGTGTCTCACTTTTACCTAGAGCTTACCAATTTGTCCAAGCTGGGCAACCAGTGAGCCTCAGGGATTGCCCCTGTGTCTGTCTCCCCAGAACTGGAATTACAAGGTCATCATATGCCATCACACCCAACTTTTTTTTTGATATATGGATCCTGGGAATCAAAGTCAGGTCCTCATGTTTGCATGGCAAGCTCTTCCCTGGCTGAGCCATGTCCCCAACTCCCTGTATTGTCCTTTGATTCTCCCAGTAAGCTGGTTGGAGTTGAAACTGCATTGCGAACCCCTGACTGAGTATCCCAGAGGGAGTTATGAGCATTGTGCTGACTTGTAGATAGCACTTTCCCAGCGTGATCCCTAGTTTCCCAGTAACTAACCAAAACGGAAACAGAAACCTGACCAGCAGGGCAGTCACCACACATCCACTTCCTAAGGCCTCAGGATAAGTCAAACTTGACCTTAGTCAAAGTCAGATGAGGTTCAAAACTGACCAAATTCAGGGCTAATGAGGGAAACCATGCAGGTGCTCAGGGATTCCTTTCTTATATGCCTCCCTTTTATTTTCAAGAAGAAGAAATAGAAAATTCTCTTTGGAAGACTAACCAATATCAGGAATTCATTTGCAAAATCCCTTAGTCATTCTGATTGACCGTGGACTCAAATTCCAGAATGGTCACATTTGGCTAACCAACCACATTTGACCAACCATATTTTGGTACATTTTTATGATGCAGGCCTGGTACAAATTGTACTATTCTATAGCAATTTGGAAGTCAAACTAATGATGATTCTAATACATGGCCACCAAGTGCTTTCTCAACGGGGGGGTCGGGGCAGCCAGCATGGAGGCGTTGAGGTTGCTATCAGACAATGGGGTCCCTCCTGTCTGAACCCTAGAGAAACCCAGGGAGGGCCTTACAGAACTCGCTCACTAAGGGACAGGACATTGGAACACTTATTCACAGATTCTGCCCTCCCAAATCTTGGGACTTCCTCTCCCACAATTGGGCTCAGTGGGGTCCCCTGACTTTGGAGAAGGTTCTAAACAGAAAAGTTAGAGACATTTGGCATGCCTTTGAGATGGGCAGAGATACTACCCACGGTGGCAGAAACAGCCTCAGCAAATACGATGCAGGCTCCAGACCCTGTCTTCCAGAGACTTTCTTCCCAAGAATAGGTATCCTAGAGTTACTAGGCACTAGGCAGCCTCTGTGGAGATGTCTGGGATCCTACACCTGTCCTTTTCCTGGAAGAGAAAAGAAAATGCAGAAATAATAAAAAGTGAAATGCTTAGTATCCCAGGAAGTCCCTGAGTACTGAGTACCCAGTGATTGTCAAATGAATGATGGACAAATGGATGTGGATGGACAAGATATGCAGGCAGATGGATGGACCAAAAGGTAGTGTCACTGTGAGATCTGCGGTAGTGTCACTGTGAGATCTGCGGTAGTGTCACTGTGAGATCTGCGGTAGTGTCACTGTGAGATCTGCGGTAGTGTCACTGTGAGATCTGTGGTAGTGTCACTGTGAGATCTGCGGTAGTGTCACTGTGAGATGTACGGTGGACCAGAGGCTGAGGACAGCTCTGCTCCCTTCTAGAGGAGTTGAAAGGGTAGCTTTCAGGGTGTGGTCTCAGACCTGGGTGGCTGCCCCACAGCACAGGCGGAAGTCCAAGCAGAAGTTAATGAGAAAGCCACACAGCGCACCTAATGAGGCTCTTAAGTCAATTATGAAACTCCACTTGTCATTTGTTAACATTTTGAAAACCTTCACAAATTAATTTTATTAAAAAAACTCTCACAGTCTGTTAACTCCATAAATGTGTTTTAAATTTGTTTTTTAATGTAACAATAAATGGAGTGTGTGCACGTGTATACACGGGCCCACACACGGTTCAGTAATTCAGTCAGAGCCAGCTGCTCTGCATCTGAACAGTACCCACCAGTCCCACCACAGAACATCACTCTGGTTTTGTTTGATTGGTTGATTTGGTTTGGTTTGGTTTGCTTTTTTGAGATAGGGTCTAGACTGGTCTCAAACTTGGTACATAGCCTAGGATAGCCTTGAGCTCCTGATCTCCTGCCTCTACCTCTCGAGTGCTAAGATTGCAGGTATGTATCACTATGCTCAGTTTATTCCATGGGAGGCGGATTAGAAGACACACAGAGACAAGGCCTATTCATTTCCACACTGGCTGAGACCATTCTTGACTTTGGTTTTAAACACCCTGTTTGGAGAATTATACAGAAATCCTGGAAAGGGGCCAGAAGAAGGTGATGGTCACGTGGCAATGTTCCCAAGCAGGACTGTATTTTGTACTTTGTAGGAGAAGGGAGGGGAAGGCTCTGGCGTAAGATGGAAAAATGAAGAAAGACTTAATAACTAACCCCTTACAAGTCTGCAGAGGGTTTCTACCAGCATGTGCTTCCCCAGGCTCATTTCCATAGGCAATAATGGAGGTCCTCTTGTCTCGTTTTGCTTTGAATAAAGCGAGAAGGACTTTAATTAGATCTAAGGAAGGCTGTCTTGAGGGACATGTTATTTATAGCAACAACAATTTGAGAACAAACTGTCCCTTCTTGAAAGCCCTCAAGAATCTGTTCTCTGACCAGGTGTGGTAGAGAGATCACAGCTGTGATCTCTGCGCCCAGGAGGTGAAGGAGGGAGCAGTATGGATTTGAGGCTGGTCTGCGCCACAATAGACTAGCCTGAGCTATACTGAGAGACCTTGTCTCAAACAAGGAAAGAAGGAAGGAAGGAAGGAGGGAGGGAAGGAAAGGAAGGAGGGAGGGAAGAGGAGGAAGGAAGTTGTCCTTTGACCATAGTCACTGTATCCACAGCAGATGACGACCCTAGTCTATTCTCTGACTTCCCCTTACATTCTACATAATCACATTTTCATATCAAAGACAGTGACACTAAATTTGCATTATTCAATAAAGTCTTTTCTGGTCACTGGGAAAGCACAGGAGGAGGGGCTTGCCTGTTCACTCCTGGGCCTGCACAGGGCTCCAGCTCCTGAGCCCAGCTTAACTGGCTGGCACTTCCTGTTGAGAGCCTGGCACTTCCTGTGAGAGCCTGGCACTTCCTCTCTAGGAGAGCAACTCTGAGCTTCTGGCACCAACTTTTCTCCTTTCCCATTTCTGTCAGAGTTGAGTCTGGAGAATTCTGGGAAAGTTTTCCCCTCCATGTGAAAACATTCTGGGAGGCAAAGCCACAGTCACCCTTCATTTTTGCCTGTTTTCATTCCTGTTCCATATGTACCAAGTGATAACAACCCAGGCTGACTGCTTGGGACCAAATTCTGCACAAGGTGAGCTCTATCACTCAGCTAGAAACCCTGGCTTCTGCCTCCTCAGAAATGGCACCTCCATCTAGGCCTTTCTCCCAACAAGATCTGGTGAGGTCCCCAATTAGGTTCCAGGTGGTTTCAGGGGGAATGGAATAGGCCACACTGACTTTGTCTGGCTTTCAAAGGACTCCAATGGGCATATTGCCTTCCCTGGGTCTGAGTGAGGTGTGCAGTCCCATCAGTACATGCGGACCTCACCTCACCCTGACAGAACAAACCTGTAGCCCCTCAGCAGGCGAGTCCCAGCTGCTCGGCCTGGCAAAGTACCCACCTCAGGCCGACTCTACACTCAAGGACAGCCAGCTGGAGGCTCACAAGGCCACCTGTTTGAGCAACAGAAAATCACTTGGTGCTGCCCTCAAAATCATCAGAGCATAAAATCATTGTCAACTTGATACTTTTTGGCATATGAAAAAATATTGTCAAAGCGTATTTTTAAAGAGGGAAAATGCATAAAGAAAAAGCTGCGGGTCTCCCTGGACTGTGTCTCACCCTCTCCCAGGGTCTCCAGGACCTGTGGCTTCCCACATTGCTTCAACATATGGCACAGTCCTTTCCTTAGGAGTTTCATTTGGTTTCCCAGAATTGGAATTCCACTTTATAAATTTCTCTCCACCTGTCTGGCTTTGAACTTGGGCTGATGGCTCTGTAAGCAGCGAGTCTGAATCCCCATTGCTTGATTTGTTTTGACATCTGAGCATACTCACACTCAGAATTTTCCCAGTGAAGATTTTATTACATATGGGCTGTTTTTGAACATTAGGCTTTGAACAACCTTGCTTCCTTCCATAGTCCCTTACTGCCCACCTGTACCCTGAGATGAGAGCCTGTTACCTATCTCATCCCTGGGTTTACCTTCCTGGCCTAATTTACACTTGTACAAATACCAGTGCATGTCCCTCATTTTATCCTTGCTCTTGTGCCTGCCTTTCCTCCTCATCATTGTGTCAGGGAAGCTCCCCTCAAATCAAATAACAAGGCTCTCTTCACTCACGGTGAGAAGGAACTCAAATTTATCTGACTGTCTGCCCATTAAGGGCAATCATTTTATCTCACGCATTTATTTTCAGCTACAGCAAACAGTGGTGCACTAACTATCGTGACATGTTTATCTATAGATGCGTTTCACAAAGTGATTGCATTTTTCCTTGGAGTGAAAATCGGGGGACTTTGGGGTCATTTAAGGATTGAAAGAAAAATAGGAAATTATTTCTGTGCCCCAAGCCCTGAGCTTGGGGCTTTGAAGTTGGAGCATAGTCTGCAGTGGAATATTTTGGCCCTTGTTCCTAAATGATTCCATGCATCCCTGTGGCCTTTCTAATGTTTGAGTCAGAGCAATGGGTCCCAAGAAAAAATTGTCTGAGTGTGAGCTGGGGGTGTAGTTCAGCTGACAGAGTGCATGTCGAGCGTGTACTAATCCTGGGTTCAGTCACAAGCACTGAATGTGTGGTAGTACACACATGTAGTCCCAACACCTGGAAGGTAGAGGCAAGGGGAGCAGAAGTTGAAGATCATGCTAGGCTACTTACGGAGTTCAAGACCAGTCTGGGTTACATGTGACTCTGTCTCAAGAAAACAAAAAACTCCCCCAGGCTGGTGCAAGACAGCTACCTGCAGTGGGAGGCAAGGTTCCTTCCTCAGAACGTGACCTCCTCCCTGGCCTGGCTCCGGATCCCATCTCCAGGGACTGAAGCTGTGGGAGCTGTGAAGGCCAGGTCTTGGGAAGAGGTGGGCACTGTTAACACCAGTCTGCACTTGCCCTCCTGGTAGCTTTGGCAGGGGTTTGCCCTCACTTCCAGCCCACACAATGCTGTGCCGGACAGCAACACTGGCCATTCTTAAGGAACACACGTCTCCTCCTTCCTGGATGGAAAAATGATTGCAATTGAACAGAGCCGAACCAAGCAGTCACCTCCCATTTTGACATCAACAAATGATCACATAGATCAGAAGGACAAACTACAAATGCCTGGAGGACTTAGAAAGCCAAACTAAACCAAATCAAACTTTTTTTAATCAGCCTGATACAATCTCAACACATTCATTGAACAAGGTTGTTCGTTAACTATACAGCTGAATGAGAATGAGCCCAGGGAAAGGCAGGGTGAGTGAGGCCAGCTGTGTGCCAACAGTATTCCACATGCGCAGTCGTCCCTGTCCAACGGGGCTGCTGTGACAGAATCTCATCAGTTGACTGCTTAAATAACAATTGCTTATTTCTTAGTTCTAGAAGCTGAGAAGTCAAAGATCAAGGTGGCAACAGAGTTGGATCTGGAGTGGGCCTCTGCCCCAGTTCCCCAGTTCATGCAGAAGAGCTCAGGGTACAGACGGTCTAGTATAGTATGCATTCCTATTTGGGAGGATGTTACCTCCGTGAGTAAACACCCTACCTGTAAATCCTGCCTACTTGGGGGTAAAGATTTTAGTATGTGAATGCAGGAGGGGTGCAAGCATTGAGACCAAAGCTACAAAAATTTGGGGAAGAACATGCAGAAATCTGGCCATCGGTCCCTGGTCTGCTCCATACACTTTGGTGAGTGCCTCTGACTTTAACCCTGCTTGCTAGTAACCTGAGGGTAAGGTGCAGAGACAGACACAGTGTGAGGCACATTGGTGTCTAAGCCCAGGGAGGATGCTTAGGAAGGAGGCTACCTGTAGCCAGCTCCATGGCAAGGTCCTGAGTGTTTATAACAATCTCAGAGACATCACAGAACACCATTGAAAGAGCAGGAACGAGTCAGCACCCTGGGTGGTGATCATGGCTTTGTCACCGATGTGCCAGGAACCTCGCTTCTTTAGGGTCCATTTATTTGCCTGGAGTTGAAATCCCTTACCCACACTAGATGCCTTCCAAAACCACATGTCATTATGAAATTCTAAGATTGTTTTATTAACTAAAAATGTTTTAGTGTAACAAATAAATTTGTATTTCCCATAGCAAAATCAGAAAGTAAAGGTAATCCATAGAATGAAAAAAAATTACATCTTTAATCATATTGCTATGCAGCAAACATTTACAGACTCATACACTGTCTCATAGACCTTTTAAAACTAGGCACACATCACTTGCAATATTTAGAAATGAAATATGTTGCATTGTAGGGAGCTCCAGTTAGCAAGTCACACGTTTTGTTAAACTAATAGAAGGTTAAGCTGATGTCTGTGGTAGAAGCATCCAGAACTTGCACTGAACTTGTGTGCCTGATGAACGTGTAGATCTCAAATCAGAGCTTCTGTGCCAAACACCAAATTAACCTCATTAAGGTTGATGGCAAGAGGCGAGGGGGCTGGATAGACTCTTACAAAACTGCTCCAGAGCGGAAACCTTGTAAAGTGGTGACTTCAGCTGTTAAGGACTTGGCAATGGATCTCAGGCCCAGGATGCTATTGAAAAGTATTTCAGATGCAAGAAATGAATACACGAAAACTTTGACTCATTTAAAATAAATACTACATATGCTTCTAGTAATATGTCATATCAGACACACAGCATAATCATACTTGCTTTAATTGATTGTGCCATGTGAAATTCTTTGTGTGTTACTAACAGCCTGATTGAGATGTCAGGCAGAGACTATGGCTAGTGGATGCTTCGCAGCTTATTACTGCTGGGTGCAGAGGATGTTTTGTGCTTTCCTCTCTTACAAGTGATGCTGTGATGAACATCTTGATAATTCCTTCTTCACATGCACCTTAATTTAGTACATGATTTTTTTAACATGGGCTCTGGAGGCTGAGCTCAGGTCCTTGTGATTGTTTTGCACAAACTGAGCCAGCTCACCAGCTCCTAGCACACAGTCCTCTATTGTGATGCTTAGAAAGACACAAATGGGTGACATGTGCTAAGAGCCAGCAGCAGAAACCACTCTGGATCTAACATGGGGACAGGGGAGGGAGGGAAGCCTGAGTCAAAACCCCGGCCCAGAGTTCAGGGAATGGTATCTCTGCTCCAGCTGGCTCTGCCTGAGAACGTTTACTGAGCAGAGAGCCAGTGGGACTGGAGGGTTTGTAGGTATTAAGTTCCCAATCATGGCCACAGCAGAACCCACCATGATGAGAAAGATTTATGGTATGTACCTCAATTTTGAACACTTGGAGCCTCGGAGAACTCTAGGAGCTAGGTCTTGAGTCGTGGGTGTTGTGGAGGACGCAGTGGGCCACTGTGTTGCCTGGAAATCAGAACGTTCTCTGATAGCAATCGCTGCTTGACTATTCCCTGAGGAAAGAACAGAGGGGTTCTCCTTCACTGACTCTCGGAATGCCATTTCATTACCCTGCTCATTAGAAGAGTGGAAGAATGAAAGCTGAGGTCTCCTAAGCAGGTGCCTGCCAGATCACTGAGATAACATGCCAACAGCTTCGGGTTCCTTCATGAATAAGAAAGGAAATGTGGGAAGTGATGGGGCCAGGGAGCTCTGAGGACTGAGCAGAGGAGTGCCAGGACACAGATGGAGCCTGTCTGTACCCATTTCACAGATGGCTGCTCTCAGGACACAAAGGTTTAAGCAAGAAAGCTGAAGCGGAACTGTAGATATAGCCTTCATCCAGAGATGGCTATCAGGCCTCAGCCTCTCACCGGCATCACTGTTGAGAGGGTAGAGTGAGGTAATGTCTCAGAATGTCCACCATAAACTATAAAATATTATATGTCTATGTGCGAGATGACTATGACTTATAAAGCTAAATTGTAACAAAATTGAAAGGAAAAAGCTATAGAATGCTAACTTTTCACACTCAGTTTTCCTAACAGGGCAGTAAGAAGAATCAGGAACATATACTGAATGCTGCAGTTTGATCTCAATGCTTCTGGAATGTTCACTTACTTAATCCTCCTGAGAAACAGAGAAACAGTCCTATGATTATCCCCACCTTACCAATGAAACTGATGTCCAGAAAGGTGAATCAATTTGTGTAAAAATCATATCCTGTATATGTTTCAAATGTGTTGATTCTCAGTCTGGAATGTGTTTGCTGGTCACACATATATGTGCTTAGGTCCTTAAACCCCACTGCATCCCCACCAAAAGAGGACATGGGTTTGACCTACACATGAATGTGCTTTTAGAAAGTCTAGGCCAGGGCTGTGGAGATGACTTATTTGGTAAATTGCTTGACACACAAACATGAGGACCTGAGATCCTTCCTGGAACCCATGGGAAAAGCTTGTGTGATTATACATGTTGATAATCTCAGAGCTGGGGAGGCAGAGACAGTAGGACCCCTGTGGCTCACTGGTCAGTCAGCCAGCCCAGCTAGCTTGGTTAGCTCCAAGCTAATGAGGAGACCCTGTCTCCAAACACAAATTGGATGGCTAGCTCCTGAGAAATGATGTTGTCCTCTGGCCTCTACATGCACATGCACGCATATACCACCCCTGCACACACAGGTACACCCACATGAACATGCACACACTCCCTCCAAGAAAAAGAAAGTCTAGGCCTCACTAAAGAACTGCTCCTTGTCTTCAGGAACCAAAGCAGTCTCACTGACCCCTGGCCTAGAGGATACTGGGATACTTTTCTGGGCCACATATGCAGATGGGCTCTGAAGATGCCCATCTACCCTCATTGAAAACCATGAATTTTTATGAAACCAGTCCAGAATTCCCAGAATCCAGGCGGGTGCACTTTGCAGACCCTAACTGCTGTCGCCATGGAAGGCTTCATTGCTTGCACCTGCTAAAACATTTGAGGCATGTGAGAGGCAGTGAAACACATTTGCTTTCCATTTTATCTGACTTGGGAAAGCTTTGAAGTGTTTAATAGTAGAGCCCGGGAAAGGCCTCTGCCTCTTAATCATTTACTCCCAAGGCACATTTGCTGCTGGTAGCCTGTCAAGCAGAAACTGAACGGAACCCACTTTATTAAGTGTCACATGCCCAGTCACTGTTCATTAAAGGTGTTTTAAGGTTTGAATTATGTAATTTATGAGAAAAAGAAATAAAAATTCCATTGTTTTATTAATATGTGGTCCCAGATCTCTTGCTCTTAGCAGACTGGAAGGCGAATGGGGATAAAGGACCTAAGGGGGTGACTGGAGGTGGCCTTCCTCTCCTGGCCATCTGTGTTCCCTTCACCTCCCACATACACCTCCCACTCCAGGCAGGAGTCTGGCTAGCATGCAGACCTTTGGGGAGGGTCATCCCAGACTGTCTTCTGGGCCTGGTGTGTGAGGAAACTCTGTCCCTGTTCTTCTATGTCCTCTGCCTATTCTCTAGAAAGGTCAAAGACAATGAACAGAGAAAAGCATTCCTGGAGTGACAGCAGGTGACCTGCGCATCATAGTCACCAAAAAGGAACATGGCTGCTGCTCAGGAGGGAGAGGGCAGTGGGCTGGGTAACTGGGCCTGACCTCAAGGTTGCCAACACCTGCTTTGGGTAGATGACCTTACTGACTGAATGAACCATGCCTGAAGAGAATGAGCCACCATCCCCATACAGAAGAAAAAACAGTGATACCAAGTCTGTCTCAGGCAGAGGGGCCATCACAAGCTTAGGCTAGCCTTGGGAGGATCTTGCTGCTGGGCTGTGTATCACTGGGCAGCTGGCGTCTCATCTGAACTAGTAGCTCCCTGCAGATACTCAGCAGGTCCCCAACAGCCTGTAGAACCTTCTACAGATTCTCCAAGTCCCCTGGGGATGATCTGCCTAAAGTGTGCTCATGGGGTCGTCTGACTTGGTTGGACCCCATCCTCTTCACCTCAGGCCCCATTCTCTGCCTCAGCTTCTGAGCAGAACAGGAACCAGCCTCACTCATCCTGCGTGGCTGCCTCTCCCCTCTGACCAGCACATAAGGTGCCGACATAAGAGTGTTCTTTTCCAAAATTCGGCAGCCCAAGAACAGGCAGGTCCAGGTCAGGATTTGCCAAGCAGTGCAGCTGAATACATCTCTCAACCCGCCCACTCCCTTCTCACCCCCTCCACACCATCCCCACCACACAGAAAGGATCATGAACCTGATTCGGGAGTTTTTTTTTTTTTTAATCAAGTGACTCATATGTTACAGGTGCAAAGTTGCACCAGGCTTTTCCCCTTTGGCTCCAATTGGTAAGCTTTAAGTTTTGAAAGGGAATTCATGTGCTAAGACTTCTCTAAGACATGGAACAGGGAGAGCATGGGGTTTTGTGCACAGGGGAGCTGTGAAGAGTCCTAGGCATGTTGGGCAGGACAAGCCGGAACTGAACTTCCACTTGGGATGTCCCCTTTTCTGTGCAGGGGCAGAACAGGAAAGGCTTATGTTTGCAGGCAAAGAGGCGGTAGACCAGGTTTTACCAATGGACGTTAATCATTAACTCAATTTCAAATTACCAATTCCACTGATATTCTGATAGCGCTGCCTGCTGGCAACCTGGACCAGAGTCCTTACAGCCTTTCATGTACCAGGTCAATTTCCATAAACAGTTAAATCACAGACCAATAGGCCTAAGAGTTCTGATGTCTGTCCCTGGGCATCATGGGAACTCTGAGCTGCCTGTCCTGAAAGCTCTGGGCAGTGGCAATAGAAGAAGTTATTGAGAAACTGTTAAGTCATTCATTCTACGTGATTTCATACTGGGCCGGACATTGGAACAGAGGGAGGAGTAGGTTATTTCAGACAGTCAGGAAGGTGAACAGCAAATCACAGTGTGAAGCACTCTGTGAATGCCTGGGCTGAAAGTGCGCCAGCTGTCGGGGGTGGAGTTTGGATCTGGGAAGGCTTCCTAGAGGAGGAGGTGCCTCAGCTGAAACTGGTAAAGCATGTATCCCAGCAAAGGGCAGAAGAGAAAAGCAGGCTCAGAAGGACTTTCTGCACCTCGGGAAGGAATCTGGAATTTGTCCCAGGAGTCATGGATGAGCTTTAAGAAGGGGAGAGGGTAACTTCATATACCAGAGGGCAAAGAGTAGAGAGTGACTTGGAGAAGGGGATAGCTAATGTGGGTGCTGGGTGAACAGACTGTGGTCTGACCCCAGCAGGAATGCTATGGGGGGGTGACATTTGTGGCTAAGCAAGACCTAACCCACACACCTAGGTTGTCAGGGACCATGAAAGACACCTGCCAGGTCCTAGGACATGACAGTCCCCCCGGGGTCACCAATAGCATGACCCTAGGGCATCTACTGAGCTCTATTTCAGGAGCACAGGCTCAGAGTAGAGACAGCCACAGGGAAGAAATTGATCAGAAGACAGCTGGAGGTTGTTTGTTCTCAAATCTCACATGATTTAACTCAATCATTGGAGTTGGGTGGTTCAGGGGACTGAAAACTAAGGAAAGATCTTTCTTTGGATTCTGGACATGCATCATGTAAGAATTGGCCCAGAACAGCCATAGGCGGTTGTACAGGTTGGGCACACAGCCAGATGGTCATGATAGATCCTAGGTGGGATATAAACTCTGTTGAGCATCAGGCTGTCTTGGCCTAAGTGTTGGAGGCTATGTGTCCTCCTGAGGTGTTAGGAGGTAGGAAGACACAATCACCATACCCTTGGAGAGCCTTAGACCTTCTTTATTATGAACTTCATGGAACGATGACTTTTTGGCTAACTGAACATCACTCCATACTGATCTTTTTGCACGCTTTCCTCTGTTGTCTCAGCTTGATTCCCTATCCCTAAGAAGTAGGCGTCATTGGGTTCATTTTCACTGATGGAAAAACTGAGGCTCAGAGAGAAGGAATCATTGGTACAAGGCCATTCTGCTGATAGGTGGGTAAGCTCAGTCATGGCTCAGGTGTTCTTTAGGGCCTGGGGGAGAACAGCAACGTCTGGCTCTGTGGTAGGACATGAGTGGGTGCCAGGGAGAAGTGAAGAGCTCCGTATGGGGACGCTGCTGTCTGTCCCTGCTAGGGAGCTGTTCCTTCACTGGGCTGCTTCACAGGTCAGCTCTGTCTGCCTGTTGGGGAGTGACTCTGCCTTGAACCCCTTCCCTGCCGCAGCACAGGGCAGTTCCTTGGGATGGGTGGAATCCTGTGTCTGACAGTGAGCCAGCACTGCGGGTACAACATGACAGAGGAGCGGTCTAACCTGGCCATCCGCACCCATTTCCTATGGATTCAGAGGATCCCCTCAAGTCTGGAGAGCACTGGTTCCTGCTGCGACCATCTGCTCTGCAGAGAGATCTGTGGGAAGAGGTGTTGGAGAAGCTGAAGTGAAGAGGGAATGTGAAGTTTATCACTCAGTGGGCAGAATCAAAGCTCCGGACATGAGCTCCACCAAGCTGACATGTATCATCTCACAAGCGGTGCTGTGTTTCTCGGATGGACTGCTTTGCCCACGTGAATGAACAGACCAAGACCCAGTTCTGCTGATAGGGGCAGGAGAGAGGACATTAAGCCTCTCCTCTGAGCTTGCCCTTTGCTGAGTGCCTTAAAGGTTTTCTGGAACCCTGCCATCCATCTTGTCGGGTAAGTGGTGTGGCCATGTTTTACAGAAAACCCAGAAGCTTGTAAGCAGAGCTCAATGTGCAAAAATCTGAGTGGAGTTGGGGGTCATTCATTCCTGCTCATTCCAGGGAGATCTGTGCCACATGACTGTATGACCTCACACAGCACAGGGGGTCCATTTTAGAAAATCTGTAAAAAGAACACCATTTCAGAGGATTCTGTTATTCATAAAAGTGGCATCTATTTTCCGACTTTCAGTACACAGAGTATTTCTGAAAACATCCGGTTATCGATGGTTTTGATCCATGAATGGTATTTGCTCTAGAGGGGACAGGAAGCAAACACAAAGGCTCTTCCTGCCCTCAAGAGACAGAAACTACAGGCCCTGGCCTGCCAAATGAGGGAGGCAGATTTAGTACTATGGAAATTAGCCCCGAGTTACCACCCGGATTCTGGGGGTGACCCCAGGCACCCTGGCCAGGTGTTCCTTCCCTGAAAGCATGGATGAGTGGCACAGGCGTGGCTTAGGCCATCCCTCCATACTGCCCTGTGCAGTCCTGGGTGACCCTGTACTCCAGACTCCTCTTATGTGGGCTCTCAAAGTGCACTCCAGAAGTCACACATACTTTAAAAAAACTCATGGTTTCATTTCAGCAATATAAAGAGAATTCTCTAAGTAGGCATCCAGGCACCTCTGATGCAATGATACTTGGCTTTGCTGTTAAATAAGACTTTGTTTTCACCACGTGCCAAATTGGGGTCTGTAAAGAATTCTCTAGAACTCTGAATGATTTTTCCCTTAAATGGATTCTATTCAGTCAGTTTGAGAAACTTAGCAAAATGATATCCCCCTGTTCCAGAGATCTAAAGGAGAGAAAGTATCTAGGGGAGGTATGGTCCCCCTGCCCCAGGCCACAAGCTGTGAAATAATGCAAATGGGGAGGGGCACCTATTTGGACCCCTTTGGTCTTCTTCCCAGCTCTCTCCCAAGCTTGGCTTCAAAACAGATAGAACCTGGCTGACACCACCTGGCTTCCCAGCAGGGTCCTTAGAGACCCAGCTCCAGTTTAAATGGTGATAATTTCCAGACTAAACCTTGATTCTCTCTGGGCAAGGCTCAGAGTATGACTAGGTTTCCAGCACAGCATCTCAGCTCTGGAACACGGAAACCATGTACCTACCTTCTTGTACATTGATAACGGCAGAGAATTAGAATATTCTCTCATCCACTACAGGGCCTCACCTGGGCCTAAGGGCCCCAGCTTGCCAGCAGCAGTAATAAAAACAGTAATCATTGTACTGACCACTGGGTCTCATATACAATGGTACTGCCCCACAGCTGATACTTTCCTTTTATTGAGCAGTGATTGTTGCGAAGTTCAGGTGACATAGCTGGCGTCTCACAGCCACTTCTGCGTTGTAGCTTCCAGAGAGCGGCTTGCTACATTCCACTCTGGGCAGGTCCTTGCTCTAGGTGCAGCTGGGGAGGGGTCCTAGTATATCAGCACAGTGTACACACTGGGTGAACCACTTACTCAGAGCATCTGGCCTGGTACCCATCACCTGGGGCAGCAGTTTGGGCCCAGTTTAGTCCATCCATCTAGCCTCCTGTCTTCTCTCCAAGTGTGAGGCAGAAAGAAACACCTTAGTTAAGTGGCTCATGAGAACATTCAGGAAATCCAGTTGCACAGAGTACGCCTGTCTCCAGGAAGGGCTGCAGGCAGTGGCTGGGGAGGGTCACCCTCTGAACTGAGGAATTTGGTTTTCCGATGCACTTCTGAAGCAGACATCTGGGTGGATCCGACCTGGCCAGACCTGCTGTGTTTGGAGAGGAGCTATTGGGGTTGGTATGGGGGGGTCATTTATCTTTTGTCTCAGAAGGCAGTGAACTCGGGGTCTCCTGAGCAATGGGACTGGGGACAGGGAGCAATGTCCTACACTCCTGCTTTCTCTCATGAAACTTCTAAGGAAATTCCATTGTATTGTATTTACAAGGCATCCCCAACTGTCAGCTTCCTTGAACACAATGTATTTAATAAAAAGCCATTAAGCCTTGTAAAGTTGTCAGAAACCTAAATGACACTTGTAATAAAATCTTGTCGGGTGACCCATTCCAGTTAATCAGGCCCAGTGACATCATCACCCGTGGATCTGTCTGATACCCTGGGCGTGAGGTATATTTAGACAGCTTTATGATCCACACGGATTTGAGTTATTAAAATTGTACAGTTTTGCAAGGAATTTGGGATTTAATAAAGCAGCAGAGAAACTACAAAAGGAGCCATAACCCTTAGCAAAAGCCAGTCCCCCTGCACGGTGGGGTCGTGCGCCCAGGCCAGAGCCTGGGCCAGGTGTTCAGGCAGGCGAGCTCATGTATCTATAACCGGTTTATCTGGCACTCAAAAGGCGGGAAAATCAATTACATCTTTCCCAATGACTTCAAGGTGGTGAACTGTATTACATGTAGATTTATAGATTTATTCAGATTACAAGAAGATATCACCACCAATGCCAACTCATGCTAATAAGTCACTTTGAGCCAATTCAACTGCTCGACTGTAAATATCTTTGGCCCTGCCTATCCCCTGAATGGGTTCTGGGCCTCCAGCCCCTTTTAAGGCATAACTCTGTCTTGAACTACACAAAGCCTGACTTCATGTAACCATCAGGATGACAGACAAGCACAGGGATATCGTTCTATACATGTAGACTAAAGGACACATCAAAAATCTTTGGGCATGAGAAAACACATCATACCTAGTCTCCTGGCATATACTGGCACAGAACCCCAGATATCTCAGTCAAATTGTTCCATTTGTTTCTAAAGATATTTTAATCCCACATGACCTCAAACTTCCCGTGAACCAGGGCCTGGACCGAAGGCCGCCCACGGCCTTTGCAATAAATCCGTTGTCTCCCTTTCTCGGCCCTCAGCTCAGGCCCATAGATCACCCCTCCCTGCATCTTGCTTCAATTACTCAATTAAGTGCAGTAAAGTTCTTGTAGGTTTCTGCAGATGTCGCTTTATTATCAAGGCCTCAGCCGAACACGAGAGTTCAGGAGCTGAGGTTATGGGGAGGTTGCTGGGGGAGGGGCTGGGACTGGGCACTGGAATATTCCCAGCAACTACAGGGGCCCACCCTCCCGAGAGGGCAGGGACATTGTTCCCAAGTGCTGTTAACCCCCTTCCCTTCACAGTTTGGGGAATTTGTGATGTTATCTCACCGAGAAACTGCTAGGAGAAGTAGGTACTCCACCTTCCAATGAGATAGTGCTGTGATTAACAGACGCTTAATTGGGCCATTTATCAAGAGAAGGACCTGCCCCCAAGTCAGCAGGCTAAGTAAATTATGACCCACCCTGCAGGTGTTGAACTGGCAGCCCTATTACTCTTCTCGAAATGGTCTTCAGAAGATTTTATATGAAAAGATGATTTACTGCCAGGAGGAATTCGACTGTGCTTGTGTTTTTCCCAAGTGTGGCAGAACTTCTGCCCTGGCCCCTCTTAAAGCTCCAGAAAGAACTGTTAAAAATTAGAGTCACTGAGACCAAATGGATCAGAACCAGAAGGACTCTTGGAAAGCGGTAAGTACCCACAGACCACTTTACAGATGGTAAACTGAGGCACAAGCAGAATAAGTCAAATTACAAAGCCACTTAGCACAGAACAAAGATATTTCCACCTTTACATATACATAAGTGCATGTGTGTGCAGGTTCACATGTGTGGGGTACCTGTGCACAAGAGTATGTGTGTGAGGTTAGGACAAGCTCTGCTGTTGTTCCTCAGGACAAGGACTTTCATTGGTCTGTAACTCACCAAGTAGGCTAGAGTCATCCCCGTGTCCCCACTTACCTAGAGCTGGGATTACAAGCACATGCCACCATGCCTGACTCTTTTTTCACATGGGTTCTGTGGATAAAACTTAGGTCCTTATGTCTGCAAGGCAAACACACTACTGACTGAACTATCTCCCCGCCCATTAAATCTCTCTCTCTCTCTAACTATGGTTTCTTGAACTAATGGAATGGAATTCCTAAAAAAGCAAGAATTTGGTTCTAGATAAAATGTTTTATACTCCTTAAAGCAGTTTCTTGACCATTGTAGTACTGACACTTTGATCCTCATCTTTTTTTGTGGTGGGATCTGTTTTATGCAAGTAAACCGTTAACAGCATCCTTGGCTAGGAGAGTCCTCTCCCACAGTTAATGATAACCAAAATTATCACCTAGAGTTAAAATTGTCCCTGGTTGAGAACCACTGCCCAAAGCATTGTTACCATCATGACCATCCTCATCACCATTAGATTAATGATATGAATAGGGACAATGAACGTTTATTGAGCAGGAGATACAATTAAGAGCTTGGTATTCGTTCTGTCTCTAAATCCTCCTGATAGCTTTATTATGTGAATATCATTATTACTTCATTTTACAGATGAGGAAGTCTAGGTTCAGAGGGTTGAATGGTCTGAGTTCACACCGATGCAGTGGCGTGGGTCCTACACAGGGGATGAGCCTGTGAAATTCAAATTTTTAATGATGAAGTGAAACTGTACCATTCTCTTCCCTGTTGTCTCACTAGTAAACTTGCCTTTGAGGGTCTGTTAGCCTATGAGGTCATCTTGTTCCCACATTAAAAGGCATAGAGGAAAATGCATCACTTGACTTGTCCATGGGAGGAACTGGCTTCTGTCCATGAAAGAGTGGCCTCTCTCACAGACAGGTAGCACAGTGCCCTCATTTGTACTTCATACACTCATGCCCATAAACACACAGTAAATTGGTGACACCTGAGCAATGGTGTTTGGCTGCATTGTGGCCAAGATTTGCAGAGATGCTTAACCTGGTCTTCTTCTGTTCATAGGCAGGGTCACCTTGTACCCCCAGAGCTGGAAGTGGACTGAAGCCAGGGCTAGGAAATTCCCAGATGAACAATAACTGAAGCCCTGGCTCTAAGGGTAGAGTGTCTGGGTTTCACTTGAAGAAATGAATTCAGTGTGACTCAGTGGGGTGAAGTGAGACCCATCATATGGGTTGAGTTGTTCTGGCTGTGGGATTTGAGGTGAAATTAAAAAGATATCTTTGCATGAGTATAAACACAACCTGTGGGGCTGGAGAGATGGCTCAGTGGTTAGGAGCACATACTGCTCTTGCAGAGTTTGACTTCTAGCACTGAGATCGGCTAGCTCACAACTGCCTGTTAACTTTAGCCCCAGGGTATCCAATGCCTCTGGCTTACACACAGACACAGAAACATGCACACATAATTAAAAACAATTCCTAAAAAATACAGCCTGGTTCCCTTTATACTGTAATATCAGAGGAGTCCCACTTAAAATTCCAGATTCTGTGGTCCAAATTGTCAGCCTCATCTGATTTTTATTTTTATTTCTTCTTGCTATTTCTTCATCTATTAATGTTATTCACTTGTGATTCCCCACCCCCCGTCTGTGTGTGTGGGCATGTGTGTGTCTATGTATTCACATGTTGGGGATATGTTCTAAGAAATGTGTCATTAGGTGACTCACTGTGGGAGCAGCATAGGCCTCTAGGCCTCAATGCTACGACCAATTGGCCAATCACTCCATTTGGCCTCTAGATGTACTAAAGAAATTGGGTCAGCCTGAGCCTGTGGAAGCTGCTGCTCGGAAGGCACTGCACGCTGTTTGACAGTCTGCTTTTTATTGTGCTCTAAAATAAGCACAGACAGTAGAGTAACGGCATAGACCAGTAACAGCTATTACCATTATTGAATGCTACACACTACCTGTAACTTCGTGTGCTATACTTTTACATGCCTGGCAGTATAGTACTTTATGCTGGTATCACTCTAAACTCTTGAGGAAGGCCATGTGCCACGTCATAGTGAGTATGTTGTCAGGAGACAACAGAAGCTTTTCAGGGCCATTATAATCTTGTGGGACCAGTGTCACAGATGTGTCGTCTCCCATTGGTGGAAACATCTCTCTGAGGGGCATAACTGTATTTCTTAATTTTCAGTAGGTCACACAGACTCCTTCTGAAAGAGGCAAGCTGCAAATACAGAGACAGAAATGCTAGCGTGAACCCTAGCATGAGGGATGGAAGAAGAAGAAGATGGACAGAGCCCAGTCAAGGCTGTGGCTCCCTGCTGGGTGTTTTCTTCATTACATGGATAACTATGGCCCTGTGTGTGCTAATGCTGCATGTATAGGGCACTCATAACTATTCCATCAGCCTCACAGGGGACATATGTAATGGCTGTGAAGATGAGGCTAAGAAGGAACAAAGGCTTGTTCAAGGTCATCTGGCTGCTAGTGGTCAAGTTTGGATTTGAATCCTGGGATGTCCTGCAAATTCCATTGTGTCTGCTGCTTGATGACACGTCCACGTATCACACTCTATATCTCTGGCAGCAGGGATAAGGAGGAAAGACAAGCAGACAGGGGCTTACAGGCTGTACTTTCTTTCCCCAGCATTTGGGAACTCTGGTGGGGAAGCTCCTCTGTGACTTTTCCTCTTACAGACCACACGGTTTGCTTTGTCCTTTTCTTTCTCCGATGCCGCACGTTTTCTGTGGCACAAGATCCTTCCCTGGTGCTGCTGACTGCACCCCCGAGCCCCTGCCTCAGCCTTCATAAAGACCTGATGATGGGATGTGGATCGATCCAGGGCTCAGTTGTGATGGGTGTGGAGAGACTTGCTAAGCGACTCCTGACAACTGTCGTGGTGTGTGGCTTATTCCATCTCCAAGCCCAGCCTGAAGTCACCAGCTCGTAACACGCCTGAAGTCACCAGCTCGTAACACACCTCCCCACCCACTGGGCAAAGAGAGAAAGGCAATCAACTCAGTGGAGATGTGAAAACCCTCTCCCACGTGCCCCCCTTCTCTGACCACCCTAGACGTGGCATTGGCTTCAGTGGGAGTGAAGCTTCCACTCATCACTCTGTCACCTGGGCATCTGGGTACCGAGGATGCTACTGACCCAACAGGAGGTGATTGTCAAAGCCCAGCCCCCTTGAGGAAGAGGGAGGGCGTTTTTATTTTAAGGATATATTTGCTGTGTTGACTATTGTGAAAATCCACAGAACGCACATCTGAGTTTATTACAAGTAGAATTGGGTGTGAGCTGAGGGCAACTAGAGTTTGGGGTGCTCTCCCCTGGGCAGATAAAGGTTCCACCCTCTCCCTCTGGCTTCAGCCCGCATATCCCGGGCTTCTGGGTGACTCTGACAGCTGGATCCAAAGCTACATTGGTGATTCTCACTTGTCATCAACTATTACTTTTTGAGCACTGGGGTGTCCCATGCACTGGGACAGCTTTGGGGATTGGTGGTGGCTGAGTGCAGCCTCCCTGCTGCCCAAGGACAGATGGGCTTCAGAGATAAGCATCAGTTGACTATTCCCATGAATATATAAGGTGTGGGATTGGGGTGGGGGCCATGAAGGAAAGGGAGAATGTGTGATGGGATTGGAAGGGGCCACCTATGTGGCTGCTCTGAGCTTTCTAAGGGACTTGAACTAGAAATGAAAGCCAACAGCAGTAGACTATGTGAAGAAAGGGGCCAGGGGGACATATGCTTCATTTGAGGGTCCAGAAGGAAAGTTAAAGTAAAAGGTAGAGCCTTGAAGGGTGAGCAGTCCAAATGTTCTAGAACTTGTCAAGATGGTGAAAGCTGACTTTACACAAGACTGGGAGGCGAATCCTCTTCACTCTCCCCACGGCTGCCCCTGCCATAAACTTTTTCATTATCCAACCCTGCTCTTAAGAAATGATCTCAAGCCGTTGTCTTTAAAAGAAAAAGAAAATCATATAACATGCCCTAGAGGGGTAAGGACAAGATGTGGCCTTTGCCCCAGGATGATCGTAGCCTCGTAACTTTCTTCCCAGATGCATCTTTGAGCCTTCACAGACCAGGGCCCAGTAAGGGGTTGGTGAGAACTCAGGGAAGACCACATGGCTGGCCTGGGAGGATCGGGGATGGGGGACCAGATCAAGGTCAAGGGAAATACCAATAGACAGAGGTAGACTAGGGGCTTTGTTCAGAGAGCTCTGACTTTCACCCTGGGGGAAGGACCAAAAGGCAGTTCAGGGAGTCTGGAGCAGAGCGTTGTTGGCAGGCGTAAATGTCTAGTTGGGGCTTTCCTTCCTTTACTTTGAGGAGAGCAGGGGAGGACTCAGCAACAAGGCTGGCCCATGTCTCAGAGCTAATGACCTAAAAGAGGTGGGCTCATCACTTTCTTATGAAGACTACAGAATGCCATTAAAATGGCCATTAGAGCAGGCAAAGCTGCTGGGCCCTTAGCCTGTGCCTCAGTTGCCTTCTCTTAAAATGGGTCCAGGACTACCACCTCACTGTGCTGATTGTGAAAGCATCCTATCAATGAGGAAGAGAAGAGCATCTACTGAGAACAGACTATACATAGGCTGGGGCTCTTCCCAACAGCCCTACAGGGACTCTTTGGGTATCCAGCCTCTCTAGGTAAGGCAGCAGAAGGAAGAGCCATGAATCCAGGTCTTTCAACTTATGGGGATGATTGAGGGCTGCCTGCTCTCTTAGGCTTGCCATCCAAGTGTATGTTTCAAAGTCTTACCTTACACTTTTCTTAATGCATGCGCACTAAAACATGATTTCTCCATCCATTAGGAGCATTTGAGGAAGGAGGTTTTGCAGTCCCCAGAGCCTCCTTGGTCCCATTTTGCAGAAAGGAAGAATATCACTGAGGGCAGGTGTGCAGAGGTGGGTAAGTGAATTACTTCATCCCAGAGGGACTCCAAGGTGGCTCAGAATAGGAAGGCATAGGCTGGGTTTCCACTCGACTGCCTCAGCCACGCTCCTCCAGCCCGGCTGATAATTGCTTATTATGTGCTTAATCTGGGCACAGCCGGGCAGCAGAATTGCATCACATCAAAGCAAGCTCTTCAAAGGAGCAGAAAGCTGGCCTCTGGGGTAATTAGCTGACGGCCTATTCTCTTTTGCTTGGGACAGTTGGGAGGGTTGCAGGCAAGGTCCAAATGGCAGGAGGTGCAGCTCAAGTCCTCAACTGGTAAAACTTGGGTAGGAAAGGCCGGTGAAGCAAATCACTCTGTTTATTCTCTATCTCTATCTCTTTCATGCTGGGGACCAAATCCAGTGACTTATGCATACCAAGCCAGCTTCTTCTACCACTGCTTTCTCTTCTATAGCACTAAGACATGTGTCCCCCTGCCTGGCCTCTACTTCCTAGCGTGCCATGTGCCCTTCCTCTAGACTACAATATCTTTCTGGCAGACAGTGGAAACAACAAAACATACTCATCCAAGCATAAGCACCACCACCATGACTCACAAATGAAACCTGAAAAAAGGTGTTGGAACTTTGCTTGGCACCAAAGGTGACTCAGTTTCCCCAGCTTTCCAAGCCAAGCAGCCCTGGGTTGAGGATTGCTGGTTCATCCATCAGAATGGAACTTCAGGGGTAACAGGCCTGATATGAGACCTCTGAGAAAAGCAGAGGACATTGGGGATCGCTCGGTGTGACCGCCTCCCCCCTCTCCCTGCTGGAGGGAGAGACAAGGTGATGTTATGCCTCTAATCCCATTTGCAGTCCCCTGTCACTCAGCCAGGTATCCCACCAGCAAGGCACAGAAGAGCAGAAAGTGCTAAGAGACGTTATAATGGAGTCTGCTACCTCTTTTTGATGGCCTGTGGGGCGGTCAGGCTAACAGGCCTGAGAGAGTTTGACATAGAGGCTGAATGGTGTTGAGCTGGCCAGCGGGGTGCAGGAAGTCACTGCGCCTGGGATACAGGAGGAGTGTGATTCCAAGACTGGCTAGTGCAGGAGAAAGCAGGCGGCTTTAATAAATGACAGTTTTTACTTGCTTGAAAGGTTAGGAAAAAGTTCATCTTTCCCATTTCTGAACAGTATTTATTATGGACAACTCAAGTAATGGAGTCTTTGGAGGAACTGGATTCTCTAAGCCAAATGAGAGAGATGGTCTCAGATATTGTGCAAAATCCATTAGACTGGGCAGTGTAGGGGTGTCACAGTAAGCAGGGTCTCTTCTTCAATGGAAACAAGATTGTATAGTTCCTACTTGCCAGTAAGACAGAATTTATTTGAGCCACATTTTCATTCATAATTTCTATGCATGGAATTTCTTGGTACTAGTTATTTTGTCAACAGTAAAAAGAAAAAAATGATTATGTTCAAATGTGTAAAAGGTAAAGATGGGGCTGGAGAGATGACTTAGTGGGTAAAGTGCTTGTCACACAAGCAAGAGGATCTGGATTTAACGCCAAAGCCCAGGTAAAAATGCTGGATGTGATAGTGTGTGCTAATCCCAGAGCTGGAGACGTTGAGACAGGCTGGTCCCTGAGGCTCACTGGTCAGCTAGCCTGGCCAATTCGGTGAGTTCTAGATAAAAGTGAGAGACCTGTCTCAAAAACAAACAAGCAAACAAAAATAATAAACAAAAAGGAAAACAACACACACACACACACACACACACATGCACACACACACTCCAAAATCAACGTGGAAAGCAACTATGAGACAGGAAGGTTGTTCTCTGACCTCCAGGAGCACACACATCTGCAGGAACACACAGAGAGATCAACATTATTATTCCCTGAAAAGAACCCTCTTGGAACAGACAGAGACACGGTTGCTTTTAACATGACTGAAAATACTCAGGGCCACTGTGATTTCTTTTCCAGGATTCTCTGGCCCTGGTCACAAGCTCTCTGGCCTGTTGGCTCTGTGCTCACATGTGTGACTCGGGAGCCCCATGCTGAAAACATAAGCCTTTCAAATTGCTTCACAACGCACCTGCAGCCTGCGCTAATCCTCAGGTGTGAATATAGCACGCACCTGCTCGATATTCCCTTGGCATTTGTGCTAACTATAGGGGAAGTTACACAGAGTAGTTCTGTCAGGGGCGTGGAACTGTAGAGAGGAGCTAGGAGCCATGGGTTTGAGCCTGTCACTGACCAGCAGTTCAGCACCCTCAATTTCTTCTTTGACTTTGGATTGTGTGAGGGGTGGGATATGAGGCGATTTGAATTGAGGATGCTTCTTCTTTATCACTCCCGTGATCTTCTGTGCCCTGCACCAAAGGACACTGAACTATCTGCATATCTTTTTCTGCCTCTTCAGCTCAGGTCCTGCAAGGCAGGAGCTGAGCTTGATTCTCTACCTCTGAGCAAGGGGCTTTGCATATAGAAGGTGTTTAGTCAATGCTTAATAAGTATGTGAGCTCATTTCATGTTGCTATAACAGAATACCTGGGGCTGGGTCACTTATAAAGAGATAAGTTTGACTCATAATTCTGGTGACTGGAGAGTCCAAATTTGTTTTCACAACTACATTATTTCAGTTTGACTTTGTGGACAGTCAACTTTATGGAACGCTTGGAGCATTTTTTCTGATTATAAGAGGATGAAGGCATGGATTCAGCATTTCACCCCCCATCCAGCAGTTACTACGGGATGTGCACCATCCCTCCCATCTTTCACGAATGTGTGCAGCTTGAGGAACTGTACCACACTGCCTCTATCATTGCAGAGCCATAGTGGGACAGAAAGTCTCATTTTCCTCCTTTGGGGACTCTTTTCATAATTGCAAGAGATTCTAAAAACACAGTTGGTACACTCTGTTAGGAAAAATGTCTTGTTTAGAAAGTTAGACTGGGAGAAAGAATGCAATTAAACTGTCAAAATGTAATTCTCCCTCCTGTTTAACTTAAAGCAGCTCATTCGCATTTGAGTTTAAAGTTAAAAGTGAAGGCAGTTACCAGAACAACTCATAGGGTCTGAGTGCCAGAAGCAGCCTGAGAACGTCCACACTCAAATCCCTGACACTTAACAATACTATGTTGTGATCTCTCACTCCTGAGAGGGTGGGGTTGGAGGGGCGGGAGTTCAAGGCTAGCCTTGACTACCTGGAGAGTTGGAGACCAGCCTGGGGTAGAAGAAACTCCTTCCCAGAAATCAAACCAAGAGAACTGGAGAGATGGTCAGTGAGTGAAAGTGAGTTTGAAGTTTTCATGTAAAAAGCCCAGTGTGGTAATGCAGTGTAATGACAGCTCTGAGGGTGGCGGAGGCAGGCGGACTCCTGGGACTAGCCACCAGCATAGCTCCAGACTCAGTGAGAGACCTCGTCTCAACGGAATAAGGCCAAGTGTGATAGAGCAGGACAATCGATTGTCGTCCTCTGGCCTCTGGATACGCACAGGGAAGTGCAACTATACCCATGTGCATATACCACACATACATAAACACACCAAAAAAAAAAAATCCATCACAAAAGGGCTCAGCAAGTAAAACATTTGTCATGAAAGTGTAAAGACCTGAGTTCAAATCCCCAGAACCATACAAAAAGCTGAACTGTACCTGCCTGCAATCCCAGCACTCCTATGACGAGATGGAACATAGACAAAAGAATCCCCAGAAGCTCAGAGGCCAGGTAGTCCTGTGTACACAGCAGGAAACAAGAAACCCTGCCTCAGGGTAGAAGGCAAGGACTGACTCCTGGGATTGTCCTTTGACCTTCACACGTGCACCATGGAAGATAGGTGTGAACACGTACACACACACACACACACACACACACACACACACACACATCGTAAGTGTACACGCAAAGATTAACAGAACAGAAAGAAAACTAAAGGCAAAGAAACACCATGATGCTTGAATTCCTAGATACTGGAAGCACAGAATCAGCCAGGCCAGGGCACAGAGGACCAGGTTGATTTGAGCACCATACCATGAACTGGATGGTAGTGCTGAGACATACAGACAGAGATGGAGGGACACGTAGGAGACAGAGAGACCCATGATTCTCTACTGTGTCTTGTGGCCACTTCATAATTGTGTCTCAGCCTGGTCACTTCAGCAGCACAGTCTCTCAGACAGCTCTCTCAGGGTGGAGAGCACCCATCTTTTCTGGGTTGGCTGTGTAAATGCCATTTATCCTAAAAGTGTGTGCCCTGGGCTCCCTAGGACTGAGGGGGGAATATTTTGATGCATGTCATGAACACCGAGAGAGAGGTAAGAAAGACTGCCCTGTGGAGCCCAGGAAGGGAAAAATCTCCCCATGGGATTCCACAAATGTGCAGGGATGAGGCAGGAAGTCATAACTCAATTCAGCAAGCAGTGAGCTGCCTACTATGATCAGGGCACCATTGTGGTGTAGGCAAAATGCAGAGTTGATGTTCCCGAAAGTTCCACCAAATATGGAGATAGAATGGAAAAAAAATCGTAACACAGAATTTTACACAGTGCTGGCAGAAGTACAAACTGGGCTGGCTAACAGGGAGGAGCTGCAGGAAAAGACCAAGCCCGAGCTTTCCATGGGCTTTGTCATTAAGAAAAACAAAGCAAAACAAAAAACTGAATGCTTTAGAAGAACACACTTATATGGTGTTCCTGCTCCAAACTCATAACTTACGTCTAGTCCCGGGAAACAGCAGACAAACCCAAAGCAAGAGTCATTCTTCGATAATGCACAGAGCCTTCCAGAGGCATCAAGGTTAGGAGACATGAAAACGCCGTGGGCTGGACAGAGCCATGGACGCTCAGTTTCTCCATCTGAGTTAGGTGTATGTCACTCACCTATTTACAGTAAGAGCCCTACTGTCTGCAGATGGAGAGAGGCAGGGAGATCGCAGGACAAAGAGAGTGAGATTTACTCAAACCGGCGAACTTGGTGTGGGTTTATGGGAGTTTCTTAGTAACTTTCTGTTAAGTTTGAAATTATATCCAAACAAGTGACTTAAAACCATCAAACTCATTTTGGTAATGTTGGAGAATTTGGAGAAGCACATGGCAGCCTGAATGAATGGAACCACTCACAGTCTCACCCCGTCCCTCAGTCTCTCAGAACCGGTCATGCCTAGGGTATGGTTCCCTTGTCCTACTGCCATGCATTTTACAGGAGCTGGAATGCTCTGTGCCACCTTCTCCCTGGGAAGTGCATGGCACTTTGTTTTGTTTTGTTAAAGTTGCATCTCACACTGGCACAGGCTGGCCTTGACGTAGGGCACACTTTGAGTGCTTTCAGGGCTATGGATGTGTACCATCTAGAGAGGTCTTATCTGCTTACTGACCTGTTTGCTGCGACTCCATCGGGGATCCAAATCATGAGATGGGGTGTTTGGTAAAAAGTGTTGGCAGCAGCTGCTGATTGCTTTCTCCATCACAGCCCGGTTCTGGTCACATCCTAACAATCTCAAGCTCTGGATGTGGTTCATACCATCTTCTAACTACAAAGGTCTCTTGGGAGCTTTGCCTTTCTTTACACATCAATTGGAAGGTGAAACATGGCTACGTTCCTGGAATCTTGGTCTCCCCTCTCTGAGCCCTCAGGATTCCTCAGTATTATTGATATCTTGCTTTTACTATTCTTGATTTTAGCGTGTCCTATACCTTGTAGGATGTTTAACAGTGCCTCTGGCCTCCTCCTGCCAGATGCCTCAGTCCCACCACTTGTGACAACCAAAAATGTCTCTAGTCTTTGCTGAGAGTTCACCAAGTAGGCAGGCACTATCCCTATTCAGACCATTGTTCTATGAATAGAAACCAGAATGGGGACAGAACCGTCTAACTTCCTTGTTCCTCACGATAGAGCAAATAATGTTTACCAACAGAAAAAGTAAATGGAGTCTTCAGATGAACTGTGGCCATCTGACACAGCTTTGTCAGTAGCTGCGCTGGGTCAGTATCGATGCCCTGTGGTCCCTACCTCTTACAATATTAACTGGTGGATACTCCAAAGTATCTCCCCAGGGTTTGGGTAAGCCTGGAATGTGTGTCATCTCAGGGTTTTCCCTCTTGGCACATGAATAAAATGGACAACAAAGTCCTGGTTAAAATCAGAGGGTGACAAAAGAAAACAAAAGGGACTTGTAGGGACAAGTGGAAGGGGCACCAGGGGTAGAAGAAAGATAATAGAGGGTGTGAGTGAAGAGTAAACAGATTGCACCATATACATTTATGAAATTGTCAAGCAGCACACTAAATAATAAAAAAGTTACTTTGGAAACTCCAGAGAGTACCTAAATGAACTCAAAGATTTATTATTCTCATCTCCCTAGCTGGTGCTAGTCCTAAAATGTTGACAGTTGGAGAATACTGTGGCAGAGAAAATACAGTGTATTGACCAAGCATGAGCCAGGAACCTGCATACACACACACACACACACAAACACCTATGCACACACTCATACACCATACATAGACACACACAAAATAAATAAACTAACATGGCAGCATGATGAAATCGAAACACACAGATGGGGTCAAGTGCAGCCTGGCCAAGCCCACAGCACCAGGAAGACAGTTAAATGACACCACCCACACACGTGCCATGTGGACCATGTAATCTGTGCAGTGCTAGGTTGGGTTCTGGCCACTGACTATCCCATACAAAGCCCTCAGTGGCCCTGTGAGCTCGCATCTTCACTATCCCCATTTTCAGTTTTGCTCAAAACCACATAGTCAAGTTCATGTTTGACACACCAAAGACCCTCTGATCTCCAACCTGCCAAATGCCAGTCATTCCCTCTAACTCTATCATCTTATAGGATCCTTATGGGACGCAGGGAAGGTGGCACTCTGTCTGGGAAATGGCTTCTCCCCAACCAAGGTCACAATGCAGATGTGTCTGTCCACTGGCCATAATGATAATTGTGAATGGAAATGCCCAGTGAGGGTTAGGAAACCAGGATCACCTGGACAGGAGCAAGGAGAAGTTGACTCAGGATGCAAGAGTTGTGAATTTCCAAGCTTGCTTCAGACAGTTTCCTGCTGTTTAACACAAGGCTTAGAAAAGCTCTTTATACTTTCTGAGTGCAATAAATCCTCAAGGGCTTCCTTTCAGAGAATCACTGAAACATGCCCTTTTCTTCTTGTTCTTAGTGAGAATGACCACATTTGAATTAAAAGTAGTTGGCAATAACCTCTTGGTGGCTTCATGCTTCAGTGATACTCTGTGGGTGTCAGAGTCACTTTCTGGAACTTCTGGGGGATGACCAGAACCCTGGGCCTCACTTGCAAACCCCTGGCCTACCTGCTTGTCTCCTGTGTTCATTAATCTACAAAATTAATACTTGTTAAAGTACTATTTCATTTTGTTTGGATTAACATGCATTAATGACATCTATGCATGAGGTTCAGTATTCAAATCTAGCCTCCCTTTATCCACCCTCCTCTGAACCTCCTCTCCCAAACTCTACCGATCACTGTCATACCATATTCCCATAGACTTGCTAAAAAAAATCATTTTGAGGATCAGGAGTAGCAGAATTCAGAAAGCTGAGGCAGGAGGATCTGTAATTCTAGGTCAACTTCAGCTACTTAGCAAGACCTGTCACAAAGGACCAGCAACAAAGGGATTGCTTTGAGGCAATGTCAGCTAGGAAGTTCGGATCTTGGCTAAAGGCCTGTCGCCGTGGATGGTTTTGGACAGTGGTATCAGATAGTGTGCCAGTGTGGCGTTCTGGTGCTGACAGACAGCTCTGACCGTGAGCTTTGATTCCATTTCTAAAATGGCACCGACTGCACCTGTGTTATAACATGGAAATGGTATGTTCCAGGCTCCCTGCCAAGGGATGCTGCAGAAGCGGTTAGTGACGGCACTGACCACCCTGGGGTCCTTGACATGAGAAGCCGTTGCCTGACTCCCCAGCCCGCATGCGCACTCTCTGCACAGCCCTCCTCCGGCTCCTTGCTTGACCACGCTGGCGGGTGCAGCTCAGGTTTCTCTCTGGTTCCCCACGCGCCTGCTCCCCCTTGGCACGTCATTACCTTTGATCCTTCTGCTGCTCCTGGACAACTTCTTCCCTCTCCTTCCCACCTGCCCCTGCTCGCGCTAGCTCTCAGCAGCACACAGTCTTCCACTAACACTCCATCCATCCACCTCCTCTCTGCGCACGGCGCTTTCTCCCCCTCGCTCCACCTGCCTTCTGGAGCTCGCTCTGCCCTGTGGTATCTTCTCACCTACTCTGTCATGTCAGGCTGGCCTCCGGAAGCCTTTCTCTTCCACGCTCCGCAGGGTGCACTGTCCCACTCCCCGTGCTGAGCTGAACCGATGGGTCACACCGCTTTGGTAAAAAGCCTTCTGTGGGTTGCAGCAGGTCAAGCTAAATTTAGCCTTAAAGGGTGGCCTTGGTACTCTAATAAATTCACTTAGTGCGTGTCCAGAGTCTTCATCGTGTGCCCACACAACACCTGCAATATCTCACAGAGTGTTTGGCAGACGCTACTACTGTCCCAAGTTATAAGTGATGGAAGTTCACAGCCGCCAAGGCCCTCGACTAAGGTCAGAAAATTTAGTAAGTGGTAGAAAAGGGAGTTCAAGCTGGTGTGTCCAGTTCCAGGCTCCTGTTGTCAATCCTAGGGGGAGGGAGGGATTTGGCTTTTCTTGTCCTCTGTGAGTGAATCAGCCACTCAGGGAAGAGGGTGGGGAAGAGGATGAAACAACCTCAGAGCACCTTCTGGAAGTCGTCTGGGGCATCCATCTGCACAAGGGCTGATTGACTAAATCCTTTCTCCAGGATTGTGGTGTGCTGTGGTGTGCTTCTAAACAGAGGCACCAAAAAGGGTGGGCTGTACCACAGGAATAGGAATGAACGAACCTACAGGGGATGAGGTCAGAAGCCTCTTGGAAACGGCTCAGCTCCTCCTCATCTCCAGGCATGCCCATGAGGCCATTTCACCCCAGTTCCCATTCCCTCCCATTGATAGAAGTGTCAGACTGGAATCAGCTCTTGGGAACCCCCAGGGTGGGACCCACAGGTGTGTCACTCAGTGAACTGCTGCTTCTTCCGGCTTCTGAAGCCCAGAGCCAGCAGAGGCCTCTCTGTGGGGCAGGGTGGTTGTATCTGCTTTCCTGACCCTGGAACCAAAGCCGGAACAATACGGAGCTTATGAGCCAGGCAAGGTGGGTGATGGTCAGAGCTGTGGGTACAGGGCTTTCAGGGAGTCTTGTGTGTACTAGGTCAGACTTGCTGGGCACCAGGGTCACCCACGGTTGAGATTCCCAAGGACAGTGACTTAGTGTGGCTCCGTCTGTAATAGTCTGTAATACCAATAGTCAAGACCTCTAAGGTGTCTGTTAGTTCATCTACACAGTGATTCTGAGACAAATGTCATTATGTCCCATTCTACAGAAGAAGGAACTGAGAAACATAATGCAACGGATTCATCCTAGGTCAACAAGGCATGAGTTGCAGTCCAAGGTCACAGTTTGCAGGGTAGAAACCAAATCCAGTTTGGTCAGATGCAATGCTTGTGCTTCTTGGCCCTGGGGAAGAAACTAACAGACTAGAACTGAAGGTGACAGTGGTGTTAGCTACCCTGCCCCTGCTCTGTCTCGCATCTGACATCATCACCACAAGGTGGTGCTAGACCAGCAAAAAGGTGGCCACCGTATCTGGTTGGGCTCCATGTTTGATCTGGTCCTGAGCTCAGACCAAGCAGAAATGGTTTTCTTTGTGCCTACTGTGGGTCAGGAAGGAAGCGAGACATTAGAGAATGAACACGACCTCCTCAGATTGCTGCAGTGGATGACAGAGGGCATGAGGAGAATGTAGCAAGTCACCACTGGCTTTGGGCTCCGAGGACAAGGGAATTCACTGGGGGAGGGAGGTGGCAGGGGCTCTGGAAAAGCTACTGGGAATAGGTGACTACTGGGTCATGCCTCACAGATTGGTGGGTTTGAGATTGTTCATTCTTAGAGTCACTGGCGGTTTGTGACCACTGGTTTCTAGACACCAAACCTTGGAGGCCCCATGTACAGAGAAAAGTGACAGTTGGGAGATGACCGACACTTTCAAGTATCACAAGTCTTCCTTTTGACAGATCCCCCAGAAGAACAGTAGGGAGGTTATGGCTTCTATGGGGAGACTGAGCAGGTCTTAAGCCTTTCTAGCTATGTGAAGCCTCAGTTTCTGCATCTGCAAAATGGGGCAAGTATTAGCAATGCCCAATTCTAGGGCTCAACACATAATGAATGCTGAGTCCATCAAACATTATCTCTATGACTCAATGTTATCATTTTTGCAACCAGAATGAATCCTAGCTGGAACAGGAACATGAGATTGCAGTGGAAAGACTCTTCTGCGGAGCCTTTCTGGCCCCAAGCCTCTGGGTCTTCTCTCAGTCCTCTAGAATTGCAGGGTGGATTCTGGGCTCCATAGTGGTCCCAGTGTCAAGGGTAGAGCTGAGAGGGAGGTTCCCAGTATGCAAATGACTTGGCTAGCTGCCTAGCCAACAAAGATTTGCTTAAAAAATGCATCACCTTCAACAAATTTGATCTCAGCTCTGCTACCTCAACACTGGGTAAGTTGGCACCTCGTACCATGTCTCCTGGGAACCTAACTGAAGTTCATGTTGATCTGTGGCATGGTACACAATAGAAAAAGCACGTTCCATGGTAGCTCCTGCCTGCCACCTCTCCTGACATCTTTTGTTTCTTCTTCTGAGGTGTTCTCCTTGAACCACTCAGATCTTTACAGCCAGCTGTGAGCACAACTTTTCTGCTGATCTGAGGTGGTCACTCATGGCTGACTGATTGGGGAAAGAGGCTCATGAAAGGTCCATGAATCATGGCTGGGCAGGTGTTCCTCAGACCTGAAAGTGGAACTGGAAAGTAAGTAGTGGATGCTTCTCAGGTGGGGAGACCCTTTCCAGTCATCACCAAAGAGAAGCTGTGGCTGCCTCTGTCCTGAGCGCCTGTCTCATCCAGGGACTCTGAGGGCGGAGTCTGCAGGGATATGAGAGGCTGACATGATCCAATTTGAACTGGCTTGTAACTACAGACTCCCAGAGCAGCAGCCATCCCCAGGAAGAGGGGCGTTGCTCCTGCTGTCTGTTGTCCAGGTCAAGGACCTCAGTGATGTGATGGTCCCATTTTTATTCATTCAATAAATACTCTTTTGGTGTCTGCTGTGTTCTAGACACCGTGGGTAATTAAATAAACTGGGGAGTAACATGGACATGAATCTTGCCCCAGGGGATTGTTCTAGCTAGTGGAATGAAACAGGCAACGACAAGAAAAACAACCCAGTACACAAATGTCTAAGTATATAATTACAGATTGTAACAAATGCTATAAGTAAACAGGGCATGAAACAGAATGTAGTGGGAGAGGTTCCTACTGGATAGAGTCAAGGAGGGGCTTTCAGATGAGGTGATATTTGGGTATTCTGATACATCAATGCTTAAGACAAGAACCAGGGGGCTGGAGAGATGGCTCAGCAGTTAAGAGCACTGGCTGTTCTTGCAGAGGACCTGGGTTTGGTTCCCAGCACCCACATGGCAGTTGATAATTGTCAATAATTCCAGTTCCAGGGCATCTGATGTCTTCTTTTGGCTTCCTTGGCCACCGTACACACAAGATACACTTACATACATCCAGGCAAAACACTCAAACACATTTTATAAAAAGAAGCTCTCAAGGACAAGAAGGGAAGGAGAGGCTGGGTGGGGGCTCAGTGAGGGCTGCGTGTGCTGAGGAAAGGTATCCATGTGGGTGGGGGAGGCAGGAGGTGCCACAGGCTGAGAGCTGGGGCCAGGTGCAGGGAGGACAGAGGACTGGAGCTGGAAGGAGAGAGATCAAGGGAGCCTTGGAGGCCAGGGAGAAGGGCTTGTAGGTACTATCTTTTGAATGTGAAATGTTTCCCACAGACTCATGCTTGAACGCTTGTTCCCCAGCTCGTGCCACTGTTTTGGGAGGTTGTGGAACCTTTAGGAGGTGGAAACTTCCCGGAGGAAGCAGGTCAAAGGACTGGTCTTCCGGACTAGAGCTCTGCCCAGTTCTTGGGGGATCTCTGATCTCTCTGCTTCCTGTCCACTGAGGCAATGGGAGCAGGCCCCTCTGCATCCTCTGCCATAGCTGCCAGCCACTCGCTGCCGTGTCCCATCCCCACAAGGCACTGTATCCCCTCCAGCTATGAGCCAAAATCAATCTTTCCTCCCTTAAGTTTCTTCTTATCAGGACTTTGGTCACAGCATTACAAAGAGTAACTAATATGTGGTGGTATCCTGAGCACAGCTGCCCTATGTGTCAGCGAATAAACAATGGCTTACAGGCCATAGGAAGCGAATGAGCACTTGAGTTAGCTCTTCAGAACCTACCTAGTAAATATGGGTGGCACTGAGGTCAATGGATCAAATCCCATGGTGGAATATCACATAAACACCTGCTTTCACTCAGCAAAAGACAGGGGCCCCTAAATAAGGGGCCACCTGAGCTTGCAGGGTGTGACTATCAACAAGACCCTCGAATAACACTTTCTATGGACTGCATAGACCCTGTGAGGCAGGTTGATTTTCTAGAAATGGCTCCATTTTCCTGAGAGAAATAAAAATATAAGTGCACTCCAGGTTGGAACTGACAGCCTGCCTCTTACAGGTTCTGTGAAGCTCACATAAGATAATAAATGCTGGGTTCTCAAACACATAGTAGGTTCCAAAGAAATAGCTGTTTCCCACCTCTCTCCTTTTGTCTATAGAAAATAGATTTTCTAAGCCCATGTAATTAGCATTATAGGTACTTTTCAACTTGGTTTAGGTGCACATTTCAATCAAGTTGGAAACACCCACTCAGCACAATTGTTACCCTAATTATAAATCACAGCTTTTAATTCATTAGGCCAGAGTCCCCAAGGGCCCCACAAAGGTGTGTTCTATTGGGCTCATTCAAGGCCCTTGGAGTTTGGCAGACCTCCTTTGTCATCCCAGTGTTAAGGGACAGGCCTGACAGGTGTTTTACAGCTCAGCTGGGTCATATCAGGTTCTTATTGAAAATGCTTGAATTTCAGAAAACACTCTTGGTCTCACACTATAGGCAAATCCACAGGACACACGGCAGAGGGGCTGCCCTGGATAGGATGAAAAGTGTTTTTCTTAACATTAGTTCAAACTGGAGAGAGTTAAATGTTTGATAATTCTATAAAAACTATTATTTCTTTGATAGTGGGGAGATCTCCCTTTAAGACGGGCTTCTTGGGGGTAGACACTTCTCCAGGCTGGATTCTCAAGGCCAAGTTATACACTGAAGTCATCAGGTCCTTGTCATGAAAAAAATATGATTGTGTGTTTTAATTAAATTGTAAAATGGTATCTTCACAGTAGAATAAAAATAACTACCTGTGAACATATTATTTTGGTGTCTATATATAGGCACCTGTGTGTGTGTGTGTGCCTGTGGGGGGCAGGCAGAGGTTGATAACTGGTGTCTTTCTCAGTCACCCTCCATCTCATTTATTTTTAAGACAGGCTCCCTCACTGAACCTGGAATACTCCAATATTTCTAGACTGGCTGGTCAGCAAGCCCCAGAGACATTCCTGTCTTTACTTTCCGATAACTGGGATTATAAGCGCACACTATCACACCCACCTTCTTTTTTTTCAGTGTGGGTGCTGGAGATCAAACTAGATCTTCATACTCGCTCGGCAAGCACTTTATCCGCTGAGCCATTCCTCCAGCTTCAAACATTATTTAAAAAATATAAGCATATATAATGAACTTGAACTTAATAGTTGGGCCAGACTGATCTGTTTAAGTGGGTTGACTTCAGTCACAACAATTAAATCTCATAAGCCCAGTTTTCAAGACTTAATAATGAGACCAAAGAGAGGATTTTGCAGCCCTTAGGGGTTCAGAATTTTCCCAGTGGTCTCTAGAGGAACAATAATCACCCAAACTAGGCTCTTCTGTCCCTGATTCCTAGCTTCCTCTTCATGGTGACCAGGAGCCTCGGAGGGAGGGGCTGCTCCGCTCTGGATGCCCCCTCCCAGTTCTGTCGGCAGAACCACTGCGGCGTTGTTTGGTTTTAACTGGTGTCTTTGGAACTTTAGTGCTTCCTTTATTTGAGATTTAGACAACTCTCCTTACTGGCTCAGAGTGACAGTGTGAGAATCAGGTATGGATCCTGACTCAGAAGTGGAACCTGGCTTATGTCAACCACATTTACTTATCTGTAAATGGGTCAGTGAGCCCAGCCTGGAAGCAAGTTATGCAAAGCAAAACAAGAACAGGGAAAGAACAACGGAGGCCAAAATCACCACCCTTGAAGGCTGCATACAGGAATGTGTACATAGACAAATTGAATTTTTGTCTCGTTTCTTTCTGAGACAGGGCTTCATACAGCTCAGACTGGCCTCCAGCTTGCCATGGCATGGAGGGTGACCTTGAACTTCTGACTCTCCTGCCTATACCTCCCAAGTGCTGAGGTTTCAGGACTGTGCCACCACACCTAGCTTTGAACCCAGGGCCTCATGCAAGCACTCAACCAACTTTGCTACATCCTCAGCCCCAGGCAACTGATTTTCCTGACAGTGAAAGAAAGGCAATTCAGTGATGCAAGGAGCGTCTCTTCAGTGACTGGTGCTGGCACAATCCAACATCTGTGTTCTAAACTGAACTTCAACCCATACACCACATTCTATGTAAAAATTAATTGATAAAAATGTAGAAAAGCAGCTAACAAGATGGTTAAGCAATGCCGTGAGGATGTGTTTGTGATATCGGATAACAATCATTTTTTACATATTACACCCAAAACACGGTTCATGCAAAACAACAACAAGTGCTAAATTGGAACTCATCAAAATTGGACCTCTTCAAAGATCTGTGAGAAAATGAAAAAAACAAGCAAAATACAAAGAAACAACAATCCACTACATTATAATACTTGCAAAGCACACATCTAATAGAAGACCCATTGACAGAACATACAAGGCACTTTGAGATCTCAATGATATGAAAATAAAACAAAATCAGAAAGGCTTTAAAACTGGGAAGAGTATTTGAATAGAAATTTCTCAGAAGATACAGAGTACAGAAAGATTTATGAAAGAGAGCATCATTAAGCTTTAGGGCCATGCAGACCAAAGTTATAACATAGATACTTCGACACACTTGTTAGAATGGCTAAAATGACATAATCAATACTATCAAGTGCTGACAGAGATAAGGAGAACTAGGATTCCCATACATTACTAGCTATACATAAAAATGATTCATTCATTTAGAAAAAAAACTATTTGACAGTTTCTTGTTATGTTATATACATTCTCTTACCTAACTGAACCATTTCACTCACTCCTAGGTATTAACCTAAGTGAAAGAAAACCTTATAAACACACACACACACACACACACACACACACACACACACACACACACACACACCATTGAAGGGTGTTTATGGAGGCCTTATCCATTAATAACAAAAGTTAAAAAACAACCTAGTGCTCCAAAATTATGGGACGGAGTGCATATGTGTCATAGGGTACTTACAGACATTAAGGGCATTCCAACCACCATGCCTCCTAGCACATCAGTCTCAGCCTGTCTTGAGACTCCAACTGCCCGTACAGACTTGCTATGGACCTTACGGACCCCAACTGCTCCTGTGCTGGCTCCTGCAAGTGCCAAGACTGAAAGTGTACCTCCTACCAAAGAGCTGCGATGTCTGCTGCCCCATGGATGTGCTAAGTGCACCCAGGACAGTGTCTGCACAGAGGCTTCCAACAAGCACAGCTGCTGTGCCTGCTGTGGGACATCCCCACACCCACGTATAAGTAGAGAGCGATGTGTACAAACCTGGATTTTATATTTTTTATTTTATTTACAACCCTGGCCCATTCTCAACACCTCTTTCTATGAAGCATGTAACTGACAACAAAAGTTGTTGACATTAGGGGCTGGAGAGATGGTTCAGTGGTTAAGAGCACTGAATGCTCTTGCAGCAGACTGGGGTTTGAATCCCAGCACTCACATGGTGGCTAACAACGGTCTGTAACTCCAGTTCTAGGGGATCTGACACCCTTTCTGACCCCTGCGGGTATTGCAAGACACAGCGCACTTACATCCATCATCCATGCAGGCAATACAGCCATACACATAAAATAAAAATAATAATTTTTTTAAGTAGTTGACTTTAAGTATTACATCCTAGCAGTAACACTTACCATGTCCCATAATATATGTCAGGAAGTAGCCAGCCACCAATGTGATAAGGAACTTCATCTCCCTGGTAGCTCATCCTGAAGCTCAAGGAAAACACAAGATAAACTCAAGCTAAGAAATAACACACACAGTGCTCCTCCAAGCTGTCAAGGTAGCGAACAACAAGAAAGACAGGTATTTCTTTTTATTCTGTAATAGATAAAAGATATTAATGAAAAATCCAAATAAAATCTGGGACTATATTAACATGATTGCAGATCAATGCTCTAAAAGTTTCAGCTCTTAGAATATTCTAGATTTTCAGATTAGGGCTATGTGATCTGCATATCCATTGGGTTCTTGGTTTAAACAAACATGCCTCTGTGACATCAGCAGCAGAGGACCCGGAAGCACAGTGGTGGGGACATAAGTCATCTATCTGCAATGTTTTTGAAAACCTCTAATTTTGCTAAACTAAAACAATATTAGAAACAAGCATTCCAGGTGCATAGCCAAATTCAATAAATGCTTATTACTCTTCTTCTGAGGGGAATTTAAACAGTGGTAGACAAGCAAATTAGGAAACTATTATCTTTCATTGCCTGGGAATTCATAGAAGGTAAAAGGCTCCTGCAAATGTTATTACCCAAGAAGTCACTGCAGCTTTGAGCAAGACGGCACAGACATGCCATTTGGCTCAAGCCTCTTGTTTTCCAAGAGAAAAAAAAAATGTTCAAGAAAAAGAATCAAGTGGAGGAAATGTAGGAACCAAGCAGATGCAGCAACATCAGATTTTTCTACTAGTGTGAGAGAAAGTGGCATCGGGAAACACTGCACACCAGGTCCAGACTTCAGTGCTTGCTCACTGAACTCACCCATAATAACCCTCCAAGGTTACCATGCTGAAGGTCAGAGAGCTTAAATGGCATGCTCAGGGTCAGGCATCAAGCAAGTTGCAAAGCCAGGCTTTGACCACAGGATAAAAAAGCAATTGACACTTTGGGGGGCACCTGCTCTGCAGCAGGCAAGGTATCAGTTGGCTCTTGAACTTTAATTTGTTGAATCCTTTACAACCATTCTACAGATCAGTAGTGTTTTCCCAAATGAAGAGTTCAAGATTGATATAATTGTTGCACCACACCACTGCCAGATGGAGAGTTGGGATTTGAATATGAGTGTACTCTCTACCATTATCCTCTCCATTTCAGTGGGAGAGGGTGACAGGAGCAGCCAGCAGGCAGCTTCTTCATTCCTTCCTCGCTCTAGAGGCAGAGAACCTAGTTCCCCTAGCTGTCTGTACAGCTTCTGCTATTTCACACACAGACAACACATTTTCTCTTCATAATTTCTTTCCACTCAGGGAGCTGACCTAAGGCTTTGAACCTCCTTAGGACACAGGATGACAACCACGTCCATCTTCCAAATTTGAAAGTGCTTTTAAGATCTAGAAAGTATTAACAGAATCAGTAAGATGTTAACATATAACAATATTAGCCGAGGCCAATGTCTGCTGTGCTGTCCACAACCAAGATGGTCCGAAAAGCAAACTATACGTTTAGACATATTGGGGGGAGGAATACAAAGCAATCATCTGTTTGTATCCCTCTTCCATATGTGGCCACAAGTGGAACACATTGAGGGGTCACGAGAGATCAGGAGATTTAGTGAACGGGGCACAATACGGCTTTGTGGTCCGCTTTATTTTCTCATGACAATGTAAAATATAGGAGATGAACTAAAATCCCTCATATTTGGTTTTATAGCTTCAATTCATAAATTCTCTGCATTCATTAGAAAGTGATGGACTCTCTGCACCCACTTGAAAAGATAGCATCCCAAGGGATAGATACAAGAATATTAAAAAAAAAGTCTCCTGATCAAAGAAATATTACTTCTTTCCTCCTTTCAGTGAGCAGATGTGCAATGTGTCTGCAGAAAGAAATAGAAAAATTCCTGAGTGATTTATGGGAAGAACTGAGTTTTCATGGAGGTTATTGCATGCCTGATAGGACGGGTGGTTATTAGTTCCCAGATGAAAATGACCAGAGAGGGTCTCCTTCACTTCATCAATGTGGCGCTTTTATAGGGTTGTCAGGAAGGCGACATCAGGCAACCTCAGCACTTTGTCTTGGAGTTATTTCTCTATTAGATGGTTGCTTGTCTTTATCAGGGAGACTTCTGGCTATTTAAGAGAACCCAGAGCGTGAGAGATGCATCTGTTCAGGGCCAACATTTAGGACATTAAAAGCAGATGCATCACTTAGAGAAATGAGTCTTTTACTCAAACAGGATCACACAAACCCTAGTTGCCACAGAAAAATGAAAACAGAACCCGCCCCCCGCCCCCAACTCAGATGCACATGTACTTTTTCCAGGCCAAAGCTGACTGTTGTGTTTACCGAAAAGGACAATGTGTGTCATGCAGTGGGTCCCAGACATCCTGATGGTGCCATAAAATGATTTATCAAAATTGAAGGAAGGGGGTTCTCTACAGAGGATTGCCAAATAAATTTGCTAATGTCTTCCCATGGATGTTACTTGTCTTCATTCTTTAAATAAAGAATGAAATTGAAAAAGAACAGAAGAAATATAAAAATATCTATGCATATATATATAAATTTCAGTATGTTAATATATATATATATATATATATATATATATATATATGTATCCCATGGATGTTACTTGTCTTCATTCTACAAATAAGGAATGAAATTGAAAAAGAACAGAAAAATGTAAAAATATCTATGCATATGTATAATCTCAGGTAAGAGGAAGCAGCACCTTCCAGGACGAAAGAGACAGGTGATCCGACAGCACACTGAAGAAACTGCTGTCACTCATTAGTTCTGGGATACAGGTGGTCCTTGGAAACTACTGGAAAATTTGAGAAAATATTTGAGGAGTGACAGGTTGATGTCAGAGACAGAAACTTGTTCTGAAACCTTGTCATTCCGAAATCCTTTCCTAGGCTGTTACAGTGCTAAGGGTGCTGATCATGACTAGGTGGGGCTATTTATTATGGACCTACTGAATCTCAGTTCACGACTATATGACCTGTGGACATCTTTGAATCCTTGCAACAACCAGTGAAGGTAGTCTGAAGATTGTCATTTTACAGACGGGCCCCATCTACGCCCACAGAAATCGTCACACAGAGGTCACAGACCCAGAGATATATAAGAAAGTGATAGTGCCAAGATCCCATCTCCAGTCCCTGAGTCAGAAGTCAGTGCGCTCTCATCTCTGTACCCCACTGTTTTATGTGCTCAGGTCTCATGTAGCCCAGGCTGGCCTCAAACTGGTTATGTAACAGAGGATGACCTTAAGATTCTAATCCTCCTACCACCACTCTCCGGGATTATACACCCACGCATTATGTCCTGGTTTTGCATTATGCCTCTTGATCTTCTCGATTTATGTCTATGAGCCTCTGTTGTGCATGCATTCCCTATCTTTTAACCCTCCCTTATTAACCCAGTGTGGTCTGACCAGTAGCAGATACTTAATAAATATTATTATTATTTACAAATGATAAGATGCAGTTTGCTAAGTTGTCGACCTACAAGGTAGTGTGAAGATGCATTGGGATCGCATATGTACAAAGCTTAATGTGTGCCTGACATAGCAAGGGAAGTTTCATATTCGTGGGCACCTTTCCTTATGGGTGCCCAGCTTTGAGCAAGCTCTCTGGACTCTGCCTCTGCTGGAGGAATGCCAGCAGCTCCCCATGAAATCTAGCAGCAAATCTGCTCCAGAAGGATTTGAGGGAAATAAATCAGGAATGACAATTTAAAGAAATGTTCGGGCTCATGGTCACATTTATGTTCATTTTAAAATAATATGCCACTTAACATAGGATTTTGCTATATAATCAATACACTGCATATATGATATTGATTTTACATTGAGATCAGAGACTATACCATATAATGTAATGTACCTTCTCTTGTGGGTAAAAAATATCCATCTTAATAATAGATGAAAGAAATCCTTAGGCCCTCTTGAAGGAATGATTTTTAAAATGAATCTTGTTTTGTTGGACCCCGAAGGAAAGTGCTAATAGCTGTGAGAAGTGGGATTTTCCTGTGTATAAAACTGAAAGTCCAAACTCTTTCTTCTTTTAAAAAGAAAACTCACCACTGGTACTTAGATTTCCCTGGCTGCCTCTGGAGGCAAATTGTACATCCAGCCTTAAACTCCAGCTTAGACAGTTCTTTTTCATTCACCTCCACAGAGCTTTGAAAGAGAATTGGGAGTCGACAATATGAGCTTCAAGGGCATCATGTTGTCGCTGGGAAATGTCTCAAGACAATGAAGTGATTATAGCAAGATCTACTTGTCTCTGATTCCAGCACCCTGAATTTATACAGGGCCAGGGTCTGTCCTTCCCCAGGCAGCGTGGTGAGAAGGTGACAGCTCTTGCTGTGTTTTATTTCAGCCGCTGATACTCCCTCATTTACCTGTCCAACCCTAGACAGATGTTTGTCTGAGCAAAGCAGTTGGTGAGATGATTTCCAAGTCTCTTATCAGCAGGGTTAGGGACAGGATGCCAGTTGCTTGGAGCCCTTTGGATGGTAAAAGTGTTGAAAGTCAAGGTTGCCATTATAGAAACATGACTACTATGTGCCTTCAGACTACAAAGTTTCACTGTAAATAAAGTCTTCATTGCAATTTTCCTTAGAAGATAACCTGGAGAAATCCTATTGGGAACATACTAATTGGCACCTGGCCGGTGATGACTGTGTTCAGGTTTGCTGAACCTGGTCAGACCACACTGGGTTAATAAGGGAGGGTTAAAAAATAGGGAATGCATGCACAACAGAGGCTCATAGACATAAATCGAGAAGATCAAGAGGCATAATCAAGACCACGGTGAACTGTGTGGTCTTGGGGCTGAGCAGCAAGGCCCCAATTTTGCTTGTAAGTGGAAGAATGCAAATGACTTCAAGATAATGAGTTGTTAAATGCTGCTTGCAACATATTATCAATAATCTCTTAAAAATAATTTTGTAGAATAAAAATGAAGAACTAAGGATCAATTAAGAATATCCTTTTCATTGATAATATATAAAATGGATGTTTCCCTAAATAAACAGAAAAAGTATCTTTTTTCAGAGATTTATAGTATTTCCAAAGAGCCATGGACTAAGATCACCTTTTTCATTCCTCTTTATGAACAAGGTACACTGAGGAAAAAAAAAAACAAAAACAAAACTCTTAGCAAAATCTGTTATTATTATCATTAATTTTGAGACAGGAAATCATGTTGCCCAGGCTGGCCTTGAATTCTTTAGGTAGCTGAGAATGACCTTGAATTTGGATCCTCCTGTCTCCACTTTCAAGTTCTGGGATGACAGGCTGTGTGTTGACAAAGTCTGGCTTAGCAGAAAAAGCCTTCAGCGTCTGCAGACCCCTTTCTTTCACTTCTGAACAGCATCGTATCCTTAGAGACACTGGACAAGTCTTAGAAGAGGAGCCTTGGAATGCTATGGAAGCACCTCCAGCCAAAGAGAAATGGGAGGGCACCAAGAGGAAAAACCCAACTTCTTTCTAGAAGACCAGGCCCTGAGGGTTGTTTTGCCTTTTTTTTTTTTTTTTTCATTTGTTTGGTTGGTTGGTTCTAAAGAGCTTCTTCTCCTTCCTCTCCCAAGGTCACCTTCAGTTTGTTTGTTTGTTTATTTATTTGTTTGTTTGAACTGACCCTGTTCCCATTTGTGATTGATCAAGCGTTGCTGCTCTTAGAGGAACTTGAACTTCTCGGATGAAGGCAGGATTTAGTCCTCAGCCCTGGCCTGGTTATCTTCAGGCTCTGGCTCTATTAACGTGGATTACTGAATCACTGTTCACTGTCACTGTCACAGCTCTAAGCTGCAAAAGGTCAGATGTGACTGAGAGAGAGCATAACCGGTGTGGACAGAATGACGGATCCTCCTTTGATGAGGGAGCTGTTCTCATCCGATCTCGTTTCAAGTTGGATGATACAAAATGCTTCTGACTTCAACACCAAGGAACGATTTGTAAGCTGGGTTGAGAGGCTGCAAATTTGCGTGGATATCATTGTCCTTAAAAATGCCCATGGCCATTGAGTCAGAAACTCTGCTTTTAATTCTAATTCTGCCAAGGGAGCAACAAAACACATATATTCAGAGTGGTGCTAGGGGCTGGCCATTTCAGATTTGAACATAGTAGCAAACACCTGATTAGATCTTGGGTGCTATCTGAGTAAATGATGTTGTCATTCATGAAGCCACAATCCCAAATCAGGCCTTCAAATAATATTTACTTAATATAGGAGAATTCAGTTTATTGAGTAAACTATGCATTTTTAAAATAGAAGGAGCAAACCTGAATTTATAAGAAATTGCATATTAATACACACAGCACCACAAAACTTCCAAGCCTGTATCAATGTTGGCCACTGCGAAAGAAAGAACAGTTTTCTTATTTCTTCTTAATATTTTGCTGTATTTCTTAAATTCTCCACCACAAACACCTATTTCTTGGAAACATCAGAATCCAAAGTAATAAATGCCATTTTTCAAAGCTGGCAAGAATGCAAGTCTTCAAAGCTGGCAGGAATGCAAGTCACTGCGATGACGCATTTATGCGTTTAAAAAATGGGCTGGTGGTCAACGGCACTTGCGAGCACAACTGCAGAACGTGCGGCTGGCTCTGCTGTTCCAGGACCGGTATAGAGTTGTCAAAAGAAAGACCCACAGCAAGCCTTTACAGTTCCCAGTCTTGCATTAATGCCACGTGTGCTCTTGTAAGGTTGAGTTATTAAGTGATATACAATAATTGTCTCTACTCCAAAGTGGACATTTATTTGGCTCCATGCATGCGGCTCCATTTCCGTATCATTTAGCACAACCGCGTGGTAAGAATCAGCTCAGTGGGTTGTGTGTCTCATACTTCTCTTTTTAATGCAAACCGACCTAACGGCCCCAGTAAGAAATTAAGTATAATTACCTATGGACTCGCACAGGGCGAACGAGACTGCACCGGCTCCCGAAGCTGAACAAGGTGTTTGGAGGCCTCTGTTCCTCCGTCTTTCCCAGAGTTAATTTCTTCCCTCCCTGAGAACGTCTACACGCAGCCTCACAATGACCTGTTTGGTTGGCAGTGGAAAATTATGTCATTTGCAAGTAAGCTTTCAGCTGTGATATTTTATAATTGTTAAGATGAAAACCCGATAATCCGCTCCCCCTTCACATAAACTGCAATCCATCTTTAAACCTGTGATAATTCCTAAAACCTGCCGCTTAATAAACTAACAAACCCCAGGCCTATGTGATTTTATGGGGAGTCAATCTTTGATCAGCCAAGCTGAAATGGGTCTGATAAGGGGACGCCCTTCCACTCCGGAGTCGCCACTTGAGTGGGTTATTGCCGTTTCCTCCCATCCTCAAGTGCCAAATAAGCAAAAGTCTTCCTGAGCTTCTTATCTCTTCCACTTTCTTCTTGAGATCTCTGTCGCTTTAATCCGGCATGTCTGCCGCTGGTTAACAAGGAAATCCTATGTCAATTATCGCCAACAACTTCCTGCTGTGAAGCAGCGGGGAATCAAAGCGTTTGAGAGCCTTTTCACACCAGAGAGTGGTGCAGGGCCTAATTAAATGGCCCTCATATCCTGCAGCCTGGAGGAGACCTCGTGATAGATAGCTAATGAAAGATAGCCTCATTTGGCTAAGAACGTTTGGAGGCCAGTGGGTTGTCCAGCAGGTTGCAGGTGCACGCCAAAGTGGAGCTTTCTCCACATCCACTGAATTTAGAGGGGGGTGGCTGTCAGTGCTGGGCAGTGGGATGGGAAAGGAGCAGGTCGTTGGTTGCAATGTATTATGTTAGAGTTGCTCTGTGAAGCAGTGCCTGGAGTGGGGGGGTGGACTTCAGGGAGATACCCACAGACACTAAATTCTGTCTTCAAAGAAGATCACGCCCCCATGGATTTGCCCCCTTAGTTCCAATTAAGGGACCTCCCATCCCACCCAGGACTTCTCAGCTAGCCCAATCTTGTGTTTAACATATATGATTGGGAGAGGGGGTTGGGGTGTAACTCCGTGGGTAGAGTGCTTGCCTAGCATGCAGAAAGCCCTGGATTGAATCTCTGTCATGGCAGAAACCGGTATGGTAGCACACACATAGAGCCCCAACACTCAGGACTTACAGCAGGAGATTCAGAAGTCGAAGGGCATCCCCAGTTACATAAAGAGTTAGAGGCCAGCCTGGGCATCATGAAACCCAATCCTCCCACCTCTGAAAAAAAAGATTAGGGTAGCAAACTGGGTTTGTTGTTCTTTATTTTGTGATGAATTATACTTATACCTTATCACACTTCATGAAAGAATATTTTAAAATATGACAGAAGAAAAAAACAATGTTAGAACAAAAAGCAACACTTTAGGTGGAACCAGCTATTTAGTTAGTTAGTTGTTTTACAAAGCCCACAGAAGCCAGAAGAAGGTGTCTGATACCCTAGGACTAGAGTTATTGATCATTGTTAGCCCCCACGTGGGTGCTGGGAACTGAACCTGGGTCCTCTGCAAGAGCAGCCAGTGCTCTTAAGTGCTGAACCCTCTCTCCAGGCCCAGAGGATGTATTTAGTAAAACAATGTAGGGCCAGAGCCTGTTAGCACAGAGCATATGGTTGCTGTATTATAGTTCTTTTTCTTTTTCTCTATTTTCATTGAATTTTTGTGCATTTCATATATAATTGTAATCATATGTAGACCCCCTTCCCCATCTGCACCTCCCATCGCCCACTCGCTGGGTTTCATGCATTCCGTCATCTATGTTAAGGCCTATTAAGTCATGTTTGTGTCCCCAGTTGTCCCTTGGTGTGATTTCACTCATTGGAGCCTTTTCAGCCTATCTAGTGTCTATCTCTCTTTAAAAAAGTCAACTCTGCCACACTGGAGAACTCCCCAGTGGAACTCTAGAATCAGCTTTTTTCTCTGTAGTTCACTCTGCTATTCTAAGAGCAGCAGTGAGCAGTGAGAAGCTACCAATACTTCCTCAGCTAAGGTTGGGGCTGCTTATCCATCTCCCCAGTTCTATGCTGGGTTTTTGTGTGGTTGAGTGTGCATGGGTCTTGTGCATGCTGTCACCATTGCTGCAAGTTCATATGAGCAAGTTCTCGGAAGCCTGGAAAACTCTGTTTCATCTGTCATCTGTCATCTACTACCACTGCCTCTTACAACCTTTCTGCCCCATCTTCTGCAATTGGTCCTGAGCCCTGGATGGGTGAGGTTTAACATAGAAGTCCTAACCAGGAGCATGCACCCTACAATCCTTACTCTCTACACTTTGACCAGTTGTGGCCTTCTGTGTTCATCAACACATCTGTTGGATGAGGAAGCTTCCCAGATGAGAGTTGAGGAATGCATTAATGTTCTCTCTACTCCCGATTCCACTATGTTCCATGAGCTTTAGGTGTAGAGGTTCCATTGTAGATGTTAGGCATCTCACAGACTTACAGTTGGGCATCTCACAGACACTTATTCTCTGTGTTTGACCAGTTGTCGAACTCTAGAACCAGTTTTTGTCTCTGTAGCTCACTATGCTGTTCTTAGGTTGTCAAAGACTTTCCCTTCTGCGGTCTTGCCAGTTCATGTCAAGAAACAGCAATGCTGAACTTGGCCGCAGCAAGGCACAGTTGAATCAGTGATTTCCCTATCTAGGCCACTCTTTGAAATAAGCTGGAAAAATCTTGAAAACTGCCTGTGTCTAAACACTATCCCCAAAGATTCCAGTTTAATCGACATAATTTAGGATGCAAAATCACAAGTCCATAACTGATTGAAAACCCATTGCTTTGTGTGTGTGTGTAGGCGCATGTATGTATACTTGTATGTGGAAGCCAAAGGATGATCTTGGTTGCTGTTCCTCAGGCACTGTCTGCCTGGGTTTAGAGAGAGAGAGTCTGGCCTGGACTAGCAAATAGACCCCCGGGTGTCTGACTAGCAAGTTCCATGGACACCTGTCTCCACTTCCCCACTACTGGGATTGCAAGCATACATTACGATGCCTTGCCTTTGAAACAAGTATATAGGTTCTGGGACGGCACTCAGGTACTTGTCCTTGCCTGGAAAACACTTTATCAACTGAGCTATTTCTTCAGCCCCCAAACCACTGTACTTGAGAACATCTCCAATGTTCACATGCATATATTTTTCCTAGGAATCTTGCTCAAATCTACATTCGTGTTCCATATGTCAGTGATGGAGCCCAAGACTCTTCCTGTGCAGCAAACTCCTGGGTGATGCTGCTGCTGTTAGTCTGCAGACCACATTTCAGAAAGCAAGACCCCAAGAACTGTACCACTACAGAACTTCTAGGCATTTAGCAGAAGTCCAGGGCTTTCCCTGGGACCTGTAAATGGTCACCAGTCTGATTTCATGGAAAGGAGAGATGATCCTCTCAAGGTCAGGCTAAGAGTCTTGGACATAGCTGATCCAGCTCCTAGGCTGCTTGAGATCCCCACCTCAGAGGTAGCAGCTGGTCCTTCTGGCAGCTGGTTTCAATTTACATTCTGTAGTTACCTTGGCCATTCTGTGGTAGACCAGAAGGCTTAAATTTGCCATAGGGACCCCATGGGATGTTGGAGGCCAGAGAGAAAAACAAGAAAATGATGAGGCCTCATCATTGCCTTTGTAATTGTTTCAGCTACACCTCACTTTGTCTGGCAGGCCTGTGTGGAGACAGGCACTTAAGCAGGGTGACAAGCCTACCCTATTGGTCATAGGCAGCAAAGGTAAGATGAGACCCATGCTTGGATTCAGAAACATTTCCTCAAGGAGAAAGAAGAGAATGCTGTAAATCTCGGGAAACTTACAGGGCTCAGGAAGCTCAGAAAGTTATAAAACTCACAGACCTTCCTGATGTCATATAATCCGCATACTATTGCTGGGGAGAGATAGCTCTTCAGTGGAGCTGCCTACAGCTTGAGCAGGGAACTTCCAAGGAGGCAGCTTTTGTGAGTCATCAACCTACACTGGCCTTCTGGTGATGTCACTGCCTAACAGTCACCCATAATTCTGTAAGTAACCCCAATAAGCTCATCAGCTCACCAGACTAGACCTTGGGCTGAGTTGTTTCTTTGATCTGTTGTTGGTTTCTTTTAAGGTGGGTAAAGTTTGCTCATATTCCCCTAGTAAGAGTCCCAGGACCAGCACGGACAGGAGTCCCTAGGGGTATGTCTCCCAGCCATTCCACATGACCTTAAGTTTCCAACTACTCTTGTTGTTTCTTTGCTCATAATAAATCTGTGATGTTGGGCAAACCACTTGACTTCCTGTGAGTTCAATGTTCTAATTTATAAATGGGGTAGCAGTAGTCACCTAAATTAGATGGCTGTTTAAGGATGAAAGGATGGTCAATAGGGAGCCTGGCGTTTAAAGTACTCTGCAAAGATCTTATGCTACTGATGGGCCTTCTCTTGGTTGAGTGGGACATTATGCAGGAGTATGTGAATTAGGAGCAAAAGAGATCTCAGTGGTGACCTGATCCACTTCACTTAATTTTGCAAAGACATCAAAGTTCCTGGGGATCATGCAATTTCCCCAGAGACACTCCATTAGTAAAATTCAGAGAACTGCCCCTGATCACCAACCCTGAGTTCTCATGCATGTGAACTGTGTGTGTTTGCTAAGTGCCTTTAGTCTTCATGGGAACAAAATAGATTACCAGTGAACACACAGGGAGTTGATCTGATCATCCAGTCCATGTCACCTTGCTCTTAGAGTGAATAGCAAATCTTGGCCTTCACAGAGTCATGGCCACTCAGGAGCATAACATGGGGCAGACATGACTGAGGAAGCAGTCCAAGTTCTCTGTCCCTCTGGGTCCTCACACGGTCTCAGCATGAGGTTCAGTCACTACCAGATGACCAGTGTTGGTCCTGTAAGCCTTCTGTTGACTCTGTCTCTCTCTTCTGGTTCCTATAATCCCAGAGCATGGGCCTGAGCTTCTAGATGACATCTCGTTGGTTCACTCTGACACGAAGCAGGATCATATGAAATGGCTCTTCAAATTAGCAGAAAGAATTGAGATGTTGACACCTCAGTGGTTGAAAATGTCCCAAGCACAAACATCTGGGGACCCATGAATTTTCAACAGCAGAGGTTATAGTTGAGGTTTTGTTCATATCCTTCATTTAGACTTTTAAACAGCTGGGGCAGTTTTTAATGAATGCTAATTATAATTTTGGATTTCTGATTATATCAAAATAGGAAAAAAAATAGAAGACTCACACTCAATAGTGGCTTTTATGTAGTGTAACCCTGACAGGTCTGCCAACACCTTACAAACTGTATCTGGAACACTTTCCCAGCTATCTCACATACTATTTCCTCCAAGGCAGAACCCAAAGTTTCAAAATTGGAAGCAAATTACTGCTCCTTGTTTTGAAGCCAAATATGACTTTAGAAGAATATTTTCTTTACTAATGCTAAGAGGGCAAGTAATTGGATGTCTAAACCAGGTGCAGTTGATGCACCCCAGATTTAGAATGTTTCAGGGTCTTGGGGAAGCTCACAGGCAATGTCAGAATTAAAAAAAAAAAACCTACAACACCTGGGAATAGACTAAAGGGATTAAAAAATCTCTGCGGAGGGAGTTTTGGAGAAAGCCAGAGCACCTGCATGGGAACATCAAGGACAAGTTTAAAGGGCCCCTAACTAAGACTCCGTCATCCCCTGTGGACATCATGCAGAGAACAACCAGCCATCCCGCTGAATCTTTCCTCTGCCATTACTGAGGATACAGAGCTAATTTCTGAGCAAACAGTAGTCTTTTCATTTAACACCTTCTGCCCCTCTATCTAACTGTTGGTGTCAAGTTAATTTCATCTCCAACATTGAATCGATCCAGTGCTACCATAAATAGCTAGCATAGAGTCATGCTACAGTCCTGCTTCAGATTTTGCAAATAAACACAATAGAATCCAGATGCTCATGATAGACTTTTAAGTACTTGTTGCTCTGGCTCTCAGATTACCTTATTACTATCATTGTTATTACTGCCGTTACTGAGACCACACGTAACACCCCTAATGATTTCTATGAAAGGTATCTACCTATGACCAGCATTTTGTGGAATCATCATGCAAGGTCCTGTATGTGGATGACTAGGTACCACTGTTTTGTGGACTTTACAGATAAGGAAACTGAGGCACAATGAAGTTAGATCCATTTCTCTACTGTTAAGTGAGAGAACTTGGGCTGAGATCTAAGATGCTCAGATGGAAATCATTGCAAACTGACTCTAGTGCTTCTGATCATCACATTTGCATTCGGAGAAGAGAGAATGAAGAAGGGCAGAGCCTCACAAGTGACTCCTGCCCACACACCACATCATAGGCCTGTGGTTGCCTGTAGTTGCAGGGGAGACCGAGGAATACAGTTCCATTTGCTTGGAAGGGGAGTCTTGGGTGAAACACCAGTAGTCTGCTTTGAGGAAGGGCATTCTCCATCATTCTGGGAAGAGTCCTACTGATTGCCACTGGGACTGAAGGACTCCTGCCTATCAGGCTGGCTTTTCGCTATCTAGTTCCCTCTCTGGAACCTGAGCTTATATGGCATACTGAGGGTGACATTTCTCCTTTTACTGAGCCTGGGAGTGATAATACAAAATGGTCAGAAATAGTCATATGACTGAATTATCAAAAGAAGATGAACTATGTAAAATGAACATTTCAGCCAGGATTCCTTTTGGTCTATGACAGTACTAAAAAGCCAAAGAATACTCAGAAAGATGGAAACTCCCATTCAGTTCACACAGGTCCCTTCTGAAACATTTTTCTCCCTCTCTGTCTGCTTTCTCAATGCAGGTTCACCCCATTTCTGCCCCTGTGTTTCTGATGGGATTCTGCTCACTTAAACTAGCAAGTCGATGTCTGCCCATTCCATACTTGCTCTAGACTCCAGCTGAGGGAAAACACATCCAGGTTGTATGACCAACATTATGATATTATATAGGAAAATTATTGAGAACTTCCATGATTTTTCTTCCTGTTATTATTTTCCTCTCAGGAATAGCCAACTGGCTTCTGCACAGCATTCCAAACAACTATAATATTCCAAAAATAACAGTAATGGAATGTTCTCTGGGGCCTCCTGTCCTATATCGTCCCTCCATTGGAATGTTTGAATATTTTCATTTTAATTGGCTAATTATACATGCCAAGCAATTTTCTTTTCTAGTGAATACTAGACATTCATAGGTCTATAGGTATATATATATATAGGTATATATAACATTCATAGTATCAAGTTGGAATATGAACGTGTTACAGGTTCTACAGAGGATGGAGAAAGGTGAACATTTTTCACTGTTACTATTTTACCACTGTCATTAGGTTATTATTGAATTTATCAATGAGGTCAGGATAGAGGACAGCAGAGAGAGATTGTCCTTTGGGGAAGAACACACAATTTTAGAACCAAGATTATCTTTGGGCAAAGCTCAACTGCTTGCTAGCAAACTTCTTAAACTTCGTTTTCTCTTATTTTTCTGCACAGTAAAATAACAGCAATGCATCAAGAAGATGGTTACAACAAGCTGTCTCACTAATGCTCTTCACAATCCAGTCATGGAATTACTATTACTGCTTTCAGAATGCTGTCTGTAATAGTGATCTTAGTTCCATAAAAATTCTGAAAATTCACTGGCTTAAAGGAACATTTCTTCAGCTTCTCTCATGGTTGAGCCCACTATCTGGATGGGCTCAGCTGAGCTACTCTTGGGCCTTTGGTGGGCCCTGATGTCTAGACTCTCTGTTGCTCAGTGGGGAGTTTTCACCTGGGGTTTGGCTGCTTGGGGTGATGGCATGACTTTGGTCACATGGCTCTTCTCGTGAGACAGGCTAGCCTGGGCTTATTCATATAGTGGAAGCAGTGTTCTGGTAAAAAGAAGAGAGAACAGGGGCCTGATGAGATTCAGTCCCCCAAACTCATCCACTGCTGCTTCTTTCATATTCAGTTGGCCAAAGCAAGTCTCACATAATGGAAGGGAGAGAACATAGACTCCACCTTTAGATGGGAAGCAGTGGAACACTCACAGCAGGGGATGTAGACCCAAGCAGGTGACTAATGGCAGCCAAAGTTGCCATTAGTCACACAATCTGCCTTAGAGGACTGTGGCACAGATTTAGACAATAACAGCTAATCTTTACATCCTGTTCCCCTTCTAGCCTTGGACACAGACCTGCTCTTGCTCTTAGCAACCCAGACCTCTGGACTACCTACCCTCCCAGTCCAGACCCAACCACTACATCCTCCTGATCCGTGGTACTCAGACCAGCTCAATTTTTCAGTCTAGTTTGATAGGGCCTTCACAAGCTGTTCCTACCCTGAACTTCCCTGGCTGTCCCCTCCCTCAACCTGCCTTGGATTCCTGTGAGCAACCTTCTTCCCTGCTAAGTGTGACCGTACCCACTGCCTTTCCACTGCCCTACCACCAGAACAATTCCATTCTCCCCACCCCACATCCTGTTGTGTCTCCTTCTAGCCTTGGGCACAGGCCTGTTCTTGCTCTTAGTACCCCAGATCTCTAGACTGTACTTAGTCCAGACCCACTCACTGAGACCTGACCCTCCTTACTGAGACCAGCACAATTTTTCAGTCTAGTTTGTTAGAGCCTTCATAGACTGTCCCCATCCCAACTTACCTTTGAATTCCTGACACCAGCCTTCTCCCCTGGCAGCACCCACCCGCAGCTTGCCTTGAATTCCAGAGACCACCCTTATTCCCTGGTAAATCTGATCCTGCCCACCACGTCCCCACTCCCCTAGTGCCTCAACAAGTCAAACTCCTCCACCTGCACCCTGTTCTCCTTCTAGCCTTGGGCACAGGCACACTTTTGGTCTCTAGACTACCCTCTTGCCTCTGCATGGCTGTGATCTCTTCAAATCGCACTGTGCCCATCCGTGGAGTTTGTCATAGAGGTCAACAATCAACTACTAATGCACTGAGGCTTGTCTGAGTACACACTTGGGCACAGAGCCCTTTCCCACCTCTCAGATGAAGGCATTGAAATGTCTCCAAACTCATGGCACCCAGGAACTTCACATGTACTTTATTTTTGTTTCTGATAGAAACTTGAAGTCTGGCATCCTTCCATCCTCACATTGAATCCAAGGGCCACTTTTATGTGTATTTTTATCCTCATATAAAGTGTAATCTATTTCTGGGTCTGCTTTAGTCTCGAGCGATTGTTCTAGTCCCCTGTCATTGGCATATTGTTTAGATCATGGTATAGTTTAGTATTATTTATTTGTGTCTGCATTTAAATATATGTGAATATACAGAGATGTATAATAGCAGAATTTCATGATTTTGTAGGGGCCCTCACAAATATTTTCCTCTTGCAAAAATCTTCTTGTCACTCTCAGTTATTACCCTATAAAACTCTAACACATTTCTATACATTCCAGTCCCAGCAAAAGAAGCACTAGTATGCTGAATTGAACTGCATTTTGTTTTTAAGTTGATTTGAAGACTGGTTTTATGGTATGAAATTTCCTATACCTGGAACACAGTATTTCTCTCTCTCTCTCTTTTTCAGGTCTTATTTTAAGCTCTTCAATACTGTGTTATATCTTTCCCCAGATTGGCTGAATGTCTTTATGAATTTATTCCAGGGTGAAATAGAACAAATATGAGTTTTTTTCATTTCTGTTTTGTAACTGTATTTTTGTTTTGTTTTCATTGTTGAGACAGAGTGTCCTTATGTAGACTAGGCTGGCCTTGAACTCAAGGTCCTCCTGCCTTAGCTTCCTGAGTGCCAGGATTATAGGTATGTACCAGCACACCTGACTTTGTAACTGATTGTTGTTAGTGTGGCAGACACTGTTGTTCTGTGCCACGTCCCCAAGACCTCCCTGCTTCTGTGTTCCCAGCGGAATCCTTATTGAAAGGTCAGGGAATGAATATTCTCTTGGAGAATGATGGCAGATGAAGTGAATTTCCAGGTGTCTAACCTCTCCCCCAACACGTTCCCTAGGACCTGCCGATGGAGGAGGGAAAACCCAGTTCAACAGATCATGAGAGCTAAAATACATACTGCCAAGCTAGCCTTCTACTAGGGAAGACCCTGAAGTGAGCCCAAGGGAAACTCCTAGTGAGCAGTGCTTCACGAAGCACTTTTTGTTCTGAACCTGGTGTGGAAGGTAAAGTGATGTGAGGATATGCTTGGGCTCCTGTGGAGTAGTGGATGGAACAACTGGTTGGTCAACAATCTAGAAAAGAGGGAAACCAGCTGGAGATAAAGAAGTCTGGTAAAGAGGTAAATGGATAGATCCTTAAGGGGGAGACCCATCATATGGAGATCTTCCTGTCCCACAGTAATGCAACTAGACTGGATTTAGCATCACCTAGGAGACATGCTTTCTGGGATTGCCTATAAAAGTGTTTTGGAGAGGTTTAACTGAGGAAGAAAGAGCCACTCTAAACAAGAGTAGAAGCCCAGGGGCTGGGAGCCTAGGTTGAACAAAAGGAGGAAAAGGAGAGAGTCTCATGAGCACCAGGATCAGCTCTCTCTGCTTCCCAACTGTGGATACAATGTGACCAGCTATCTCACACTGTCACCGTGCCTTCTTTACCTTGATGGATTGTCTCCCCTCAAACTGTGAGCCCAAATACATCCTTCCTCCCTTTGAGTGGCTTCTTGTCAGGTCACAGTGATGAAGAAGGTAACAAATACAGCAGGTGAAGAGAGGATTTTCCTGTTCCAGCAGGGGTAGCTAAGCCTAGTTACTATAGGCAGATAGTCTCTGTCTGGAACTCAGGGGATTTTGCTGACTCTTGGTGTTTTTTAACATCTGGTGGTGACTGCAAACAGACAAGTGTATAACAGTAGTCTAATGAGCTCAGGTAACCAGGAGCTCAGAACACACAGAGATGAACGTTTAAGTTTTTCTTTTGTGCAAGTAATGTAGACTAGCAAAAATGCTGATCACAGGTGAGAGGCATGTAGAGCAAGTGAAACAGAATGAAGCAATGGTGACTGAAACCAGTTCAAACCTCACAGACTTCTACTGGAGAGGAGACTGTAGGTATAATACCTGTATCTGACAAGTCTTCTGTTTTCAAAATTTAAAAAATAAAATTATGATGAGCAACCGTCACTTTTCCCATGAATATGATCTTTGTCTGTTCTAGGACCTGTTCAAGCACCTGTGCATTTTTGTCTTTTATGACCTTGTAGCTTTTGAAAATTATGTATCTTTTTTATAAAATATCTCTCAGCTTGGTTTTGTCTGATATCATCTCTTGATTGGGCTGAAGTTACATAGTTCTGACAGGAACACAAGGAAAATGTGGTATGTGTTTTGCACAGCCGCTCTGCACCAAGGCGTCCATGATGTCCTGTGTCTGGTCGAACATGCTTTCTACCGAATTTCTCTACTGGAAAGTTACCATCTTTCCTTCTTTCATTACATTTATATATTTACTCACTTATTTGTGTGTGTGTGCATGGGCGCTCGCATGTGTGTGTCCTGTGCTGCAGGGCTTGTGTGGAAGTCAGAAGAAGTCAGAGGACAGCCTGCAGGAGCTGGTCCCTCTCCTTCCACCATGTAGGTCCCAGGTATCAAACTCAGGTTGTCAGGCACCTTTAACAACTCACATCAACCAGACCCAAGTGTAGCCCAGGCTGGCCTCAAACTTGTGATCCTCCTACCTCCACCTCTTCAGCATATCCATCCCACCAGTGTGACTGATCACAATTAGCCTATCTTTTCTTTTGTAGGCATAAGTATCCTGATTAGGACATTCTGAAACTATGTAACTTCTATTTCCTCTAAAAATGTTACCCATTGATTCCGAAGTTATCACATTTGGTAATGATATATTTTGCCTTCAGTTATATCATAAAATACTATGAATTTAAAAGTTTTAGTAGAATACTTTATGCATATGTATATCAAATGTACACAAATATATCTTTGTCTCTTCATCGTCATCATCTACAGCAACCATTTTGTGTTCCTGTCTTACCATAATAGCAAAACTTCCAAAACCATTTCAAACAATGCTGAGGATAGAACTGCCCTGCTTCACAGCTAGTGAATGACTTCAAGATTTTGCCATTTGATACAATGGTTTCTGTAAGTCTGGGGCAAATGGAATTTGCTGTATTTAAATAATTTCCTTCTATTTTTATTTTACTATATTTTATCCAGAATGGCTATAACATTTTATCAAATGGTAATGTACTAATGTTTTTCCTCCTTTAACGTGTTGATGTAATGAGTTATGCTGTCAGATTTCCCCACATTAAATCATTTTCTACTCCTGGAGTGAGTCCTACTTAGTCATGATGTATTAATTTAAAGCTGCATTGCTGGATTCAATTTGTGTCTGTGACCACATGGGAACTTGGTCTGTAGTTTTCTCTTTTAGTACTGTTTTATAACATTTGAGGTTATTTTTTTCTGATGTCACAAAGTAAATTGAAGTGGGTTTTTCTCTGTGGTTTGGGTTTGTTGTGATCTTGATTCAAACAACTCCATTGCCAGTAGATTCATTCTTTTTTTTTTTTTTTTACCAGATCCAAATGTCTTTACAATAATAATAAAATTAACAGTAATAGTGATAATACTCCTCTACCAGATAGATTGTGTATGAGCGAAAGAAACTGGAACTCAGTACTTCACACTCAATTTTGCTATAACCCAAAATGATTCCAAAAGGTAAAGTCTTCTTAACAAAATAACTCAATCAACTGATGAACTGCTACACACTCAGCTGTGTGCACTGAAAAAAAATCTCATTTAAAAATACATTTTTTAAGATGATCAAGAAATGCTGTAAATAACAAAAAGTCAATGGTGGGCTTGGGAAAGCTTAGTTCAGTTAACTTGGGGTACTACATGAACAATATGCAAATTACATGCAAAATTGTACCCTGTTATTTGGGGACAAGAACTCAAGTACTGAACTACTGTACTATTTTAATGAAACCTAAGTCATTATTGGTTAATTTATCATCTGGATTTTATTTTTTTAAAGGACATGTGACAAAACTTTCTTTAAAAACACGTCATCTTTCTAACCTTATATGTGCAATGCAAGTAACAGCAGATTCTGTCTCTGACCAAGAAATTTAGTCATTATAAGAACTGATGTAGCTGTGGCACAGGATCTGGTTTACAGAAAAATTGATTCATAAACTTCTCTCTCTGCTTGAGCAGTCTGTTAATAACAAGTGAATACATTGGGTGATACATTGTTTTGTTTAATGCTTTATCTCCAGTTCCTTTCAGAGTATCTCAGGTAAAGGAGTAGACAAGGGGTGTTTGTTAAATGAATAAACAAATGAACGAACAACAGCAATCCAAGTTAATCCAACATCTTAGTTACCTGAGGCTAGGTAAGAATTTTGATAGAATCTGATGTTCATTAAGGGTTAAGATTAAATGATATGAAATTCTAACTTGGCTAGTCATATATTAGCAGGGTTTTATGATTTCACCTAACTTGTATCAGATCTAAAATTTTAAATTAGCATTTAGGGCTGAGAGGTAGCTCAGTCAATAAAATACTTACCTTGCAATCAATCGTGAAAGGCCTGAGTTTTAGGCCAAGAACCCATGTGAGAAAGGCAGACATGTAATCCCAGTGCGGGGGAGGCAGAGACAGGAGGCTCTCCGGGTCTTACTGGCCGAATTAGTGTGTTCTAGGCCAGTGGAAGACCTTGTCTTTAAAAAGCCAAACCAAACCAAAACAAGGAAGATAACCAAGTTTGAACTCAAACCCCTACACACATACACATACACACATGTACACTACACATACACTTATAAAGCTAACCTTCCATATATCAGAGACTTGATTAAATGCTATTCCATACGCCTCTGGGCTCTACCCAGTGCAGTGAGACTTATGCTAGGGTTGTGGCCCAGCTTTGGATAAGCAAACCCACGTTCAGATCTTGGCTCTGCCTTCTGGAACTGTGTGACCTTGGTGTGGTGGTTTGAATGAGTGTCCCCCATAGTCTCTGTGTATTTGGACACTTGGTTCCCAGTTTCTGGCTCAGTTTGATGGAGGAGGGAGAATCAAGGAACCTTTAGGAGGTGTGGCCATGCTGGAGGAAGCTCGTCACCGAGGGCAGGCTTTGGGAATTCATAAGCTTGGCAGGATTTCCTGTCTCACCCTGCTTCCTGTGCTTGCTTGAAGATGTGATCACTCTGCTTTCTGCTCTGGTCGACCCCTGCCACCATGCCTTCCCCACCATTATGGACAACTTCTGGAACTGTAAGCTCAGATAAACTCTTCCTTTTATAAGTTCCCTTGCTCATGGTGTTTGATCACAACAACAGAAATTTCATTTCTGCTTCTGTGTGATAATATGATCTTTGCCTTTTTAGGGTGTGGTGCTTTATATAATAGCCAGCATTATAAACAGAGGGGATTAACCATGAATTTTATTTTGTGAGAGCCCTTATAACTTCATATCAAAATGCTTCTCCCCACGCCGACCTTCCACTGCGCTCTTTTCTTCACTTTGCTGTTTATATCACAGGCAAAACCCAGCATGGCAGGCCGACATGGCCATAAAAGGTAGAGAAAGGTTACAGATAATATCAGTTACACACAGGGGCAGGGCAGGAGAGAGAGAGAGAGAGAGAGAGAGAGAGAGAGAGAGAGAGAGATTACTAAATGGTAGTGATACATCGTTCTGAGAAGCATGTCATGTGTCACCAGGCAACTTTATCAACTGTTCTTAGGCAGTGACCTAAGTGGAATGGTACAAGCTGTTGCTCTGAGGCTTCACGTCAACCACATTTACTGTGCTAAGTACTATAGGCAACTGTAACCCAATGGTAAATATTGTGTCTGAACATAACTAAACTTAGAAATGTATTATTCAGCTCTCAGCTGCTCTGACAGAAATACCTGAGATAATCAACTTAGAAGAAGGAAAGGGTTATCTGCCTCATGACTTCAGCCCATGATCTCTTACATCAAATGCTTTCTTTCTGTGTGGTATACTGCATCAATGGCAGGGCCTTATAGGGAAGGAGCTCTGTCAGTTCATTGTGGCTGGGAAGCTAAGAGGGAAAGGAATGGGCTGGAGTCCTAATCTCTCCTTCAAAGACATACTCTCAGTGACATAAGTTCCTTCCATTTTGCCCTGCCTCCTAAGGTTCCAGCAGCTTTCAGTAGTGCCATAACCTGGAAACCAAGCCTTGGACCTCTGAGCCATAGGTAACATTCCAGGTCCAGCCATAGCAGAAAGGTATAGTAAAACTTTTAAACAGTAGGATTTTCAACTCTATTCTAATTTCACAGAACCCCTGACATATATATGTATTGTTGGCCTTCTTCCTAAGCAGTTCTTGGTGATTTGCATATGTGGTGTGGACTTGTGGGGTAGGGGTCAGCATAAGCTTTAGACCATGTATATTTTGGTGTGTGAGGCTTTTTTGTTGGCTTCTAAATGAGCCTGTGGAATGAATGATAATTTAGTTGAGTGACTATGGCCTCGAGCATGGTTTTGGTGGTGAATTGGATTGAACACACACACATACACACACACCCACACACACCTGCCCATGCACATGTGCACACACACACATACACATGCTGATACTTCAAATATTCATTTTATTTACTTCCTCCTACTAGAGTCAGGAGTCCCTCTCATCACATTCTCTATGAATCCCACATCTTCTGACTGCTGTACACATATGTGGAACCAGCCTGGACTTTTCTATAAAGTCAGCAAAACAAATGCCTACCTTGGCATTAATGAATATGTTCAAAGACCTACATTTTTCACGCAGCCTAACACATGTCAAGGTAGTGGGGGAAGGAAATGGAGCCATGATTGAAGACAAAAGTGTCAATTTGATTCTTATGGCAGTCCCATGAATATGACCATAGTTTGAACTTTCTGGAACCTTCTCTGGCCTCATGGAACAGAGTAGAAGATGGTCTTTAATCAGGACTCTTCCTCTTTCGTGCCTATCAAAGGCAGCTCCAGCAGAGGGATGGATGATCAATCGCCCCTAATTGTTTTTAGACTTGTTTCTTCCTCAGAAGAAAGGGAATATTTGTTTCTATTCACACCATACAGCACTTTATGAATATGATTTCAGTCATGATTTCCTATGTGCCTGTGTAAAGGAAAGAGTGGAAATAAAGAACAAAACCAATAAAGAGCCAAACCAAAAGCACATGTCTCAAAGGGGCACGCACCAGGCGAACAATGGCTGTTAAACAGATGAATCCACTGAAATGTAAAGTATTCTTCGAGCTTTTGGCAGCTTTGAAATGCTACACTTTCGAGCAGTCTCATCTGTTCGTCATCTGAGGGGACTTTCCTGGCTCAGCAGAAGGGGCTGTCTTCTCTCTCCACATCCACACAGCTAGAAGTGCATGTAACCTGCCAGCTGGAGTAATGCACAGGATGCAGGGATGGGCAGGAACACTGAAGAATTGGGCTGGGGAAAGCCACAGTTTCTACCTCTGCTTCTATCTGACTGTCTCTGTGTATACTGAAGCTCCCAGCATATATGCTTTACTCTGAGTTACTTTAAAGACCTAAAGCTATAATCACAGCAGTGATAAATAATACCAGAGAAATTAATTTCTCTGGACAGACTGAGAAGAGTTAAGGCTCAGAACAAAACAATGAAACATTCTCTTAGGAAATCCATCTACTTTAATCAGTATTTTTGAAGGCAAAGAAACTATAAAAGTGCTTGGTTTAAAACTATATATAATGACCCCCCTCAGCATTATTTTAGGTAGTTCCTACTGGATGGTGCCATTCTAGATACCTGGAATATGAAGACATTGTTTTCTAGGAAAATGACTGCAACCAGAGGTTTACATAGTGCTTCTATAGAGCCCAGTGCAGGGAAGAAACTGGACTTGTACATGCCTGTGTTAAGTGTACTGTTCCTTCAGGAGCAACTGACTCCTCTGACATTGACCAAAGCAAGGGACTGCAAACTCAACCAAGGAGCCCTAGGTGGCTGGACTGTTTGCAGAGACCTTTCCTTCTGATGCACTTGCAGCTACTTCCCAGATGAACTAATGCATCTTTGAGATCCCGGTGGGGAAGCTCCATGTGTGAGGGTCCCGGAAGACTTTAACTGCTCAATGACTCTGGAACATCCTTGTGCACATGTGGTACCTGGGCCTGTTGCTTCAGGGGGTTTCAGAGGGTCTGAAGTGTTTCTAATAAGTCTGAGGGTGAGGCCTATGCTGCTGGCTTTGAATGAGGAGGTTTGGGAGAACTTTAAGTTCTCTTCAGTTCGCCGTTTCCGTGGGAGAGAGAACAAAGCCATCATTTCCAGGAACAAAATAGGAGCCTGCGATCAAGCGGGGCTCTTCCTGTTGCCTTCCAGTTCTCATTCCTAAGCCTCAGTTTCTCCCTCTGAACAAATAAGAGATGTGTATGGTCCCGCAAGGCGCCAAGGCATCTCTAAGGCACCATACAAGTTCGTAGAACTCTTTGTGGGAGCTTACAAATTTTTGAGTCCCCAAGAAAAGGGTGATAGGAAGGTAGATTTGCAGGAAGACTTTATCCTGTTTCCTTTCAGACTTGTACCTGAGTCCTTATCCCTCTGTGATCTGTATTTGCTTGCCAGTTGTTCATCTGAGGCAGGCTTACAAAGAGAATAGGCCGCCTTTGGGAAAAGGTATGCATGTGTACATTGGCTGACATGTCCCTAGTGCCTGCGCCAGAAAGTCAGGAAGTTGGCAAACATATTGTCCTCACATTGAAGAGCTTCCATTCTGGGAGACGAGGCAGTCTCTGTGACTGCTAAGTGCGTCAAGTCTGAAGGCTCTGGTGGGCATCTAGACAGAGGACTGGGGCCCATGGGAGGTGATAGTCAGTCTCCCTGAAAGGTACATGTCCAACAGGCATTACAAAGGTGACAGCTGTTACGTAAGTGTGCAGATCAAGGAGCAGAAAGGCCTGGCCACGGGTCAGTGCCGGCCACAATGGGGTCTTGATGCCTGAAAATGCGGGTGGGCATGGAAGGTACCAAACTCGTGTCTGTAAAGCGTTTATTTTGATGAGAAATGAATTAAGAATGGAGAAAGTAGGTGCTCAGGCCCCGGCCTGGACCCCGAGTGCTAGCACCTGCATTTTCCCAGCAGTTCAGAGGCGTCTCTCTCTCACAAAAAGAGAATTGAAGCCAAGAGGGCTCAGACTTTGTAGAGCAGGGTTTCCGAAGGGTCCAGCAGCCTGGAGCATTGCCCTGGGCCCTCTCAGTCCCATGAGCAGCTGCTGTCAGTTCCCACAGGCAGACAAAGGAGAGCTGGTCACCTTCCAATTTCCTTATAGCTGAGGGTTCCCTAGAGGGTGAGACCCACAGTGTCAACACTGGAGAAGTCCTAGCAAATGGGCCTGGTGTGGTTCCTCTCTGGCCACACTCCACTTCAGTGGCCCCCGACTTTAACTACAGCTATGGTAGACAGTGGCTGTGGGTGCTGACAGAGCCCTTTCTCGGGGACTCTTGTGTCTGTCTGTCTGTCTTTTCTGCAGCAAAGCTTTCTCCAAAATCTTCGAAGCCATTCTCACAAAACTCTGCTAGGTGCAGATGGAGAAGCCAAGGCTCCTGATGAAGAATGTGTCACCTTCTGTGACGGACCAATGACCACATGACCAGCCTTTTCTCCTTTGGAGAGAAAATTATTTATATTTTATGTATTCTTTTTATTTCTTATGTGTATGAGTGTACTGCTTGCATGTATATAAGCGTACCCATGTCGAACAGTGCCTGTGGAGGTAGAAGAGGACATCAGACATGTGGAATTGGAGTTCTAGATAGTTGTTAGCTGCCATGTGGGTTCTAAGAACTGAACCCAGGTCTTCTGCAAGAGCAGCCAATGTTTTTAACCACTGAGCCATCTCTCCAGCTCCTGAAAATGTATTTTTTTTTTGAGACAGAGTCTCATGTAACCCAAACTGCCCTCAAACTCACTATATAGCTGAAGACAACCTTGAACTTCTGATCTGCCCAGTTTATGTAGTGCTAGAGGATTGATCTCAGGGCTTCATGCATGGTAAACAAGCACTCTACCAAGAGACTCATATTCCCAGCCCTTGGCAAGAGGTATATTCTATGTGACTCCTTAAAGCATCCAACTGGGATGAACAACAATTGCCTGCAGCAGGCAGCAATGATGTCATAAGAGGAACTGAGAGGAAGATGTCATCCACCTGCTGAGTTTGTCCCTCAAGATCTGGGGATGTTGCTCCCATCAGCCTTCATTTCATCAACACAAGGGGAGAGCTACAGTCCCAGGTGGAGGCAGCTCCAACCCTCACTCCCCCTCTCCAGTTCAGCACCATTTAAAATGCAGCCACTGTCACCTGCAAACCCCTCTGAGCAGAAACAACCCCATTATCCTCTTCTCACTTGCAAAGGTGTTTAAGATATTTAAATATTTTAAAGGTATCTATGAGGACTGGATTCTTTCTTAGGGATAGCTTGATGAATAAATGATGCCCTAATTTCAGTTTAATTATTGTCTAATGCTCTCTAATTCATTTCAGATTGATGTTTAACTTCTTTCCAACTTGACAACCTTTCAGACAAACCTGCTCAAAAAAAGCCCAGGCTCCTTCTCCATGAGAACAGATTAGTTTTCTCTAGATTTCAGTGAAAGGAGAAGAGCCCTTCAAATCCCTTCAAATATTTTTGTCACTGTAAATTTAAACTCATCCCCAAACACTTCTTCAAAACATATCTGAAAGTAAGGGAGGGATTCCGAGTTCAGAATCTGTGATTTTGTTCTGCTAAGTTCAAGCATGGAACAGATTTTTACGGTTGAATCATAAGCCCCTGAAAATAGGTTTATTATGGAAGTGTGAACACACAACTATAGCCTATAGCAACCTGAATGGCCTTGTTATCATAATGCTCTGATTCTCTTCTTTGTGCCGAATTGGAAACTCAAGACACCTCCTTGGTCTTTTGTTAATAGCTGTCAGTGCCACTCAGGAGCCTATTTAGAAAGATGCCCCAAAGTTTTTAGTAATCCTTGAATTGCTAGGGGGTGCTCTGTCCTTATCTCAGGAATGAACTGATCATTTGTAGCAGAATAAGCACTTGGTCACTAGAGACAAGCTCCAATGGGAGCAGATATGGGGCTCTTGGGGACTGTGTGGGCTGTGGCTATGTGGATTACCAGCTTCAGAGTATGTTTCTGTGCAGACATATGGTCAGGTATGCATTCGCCAGCATGCATCTGAAGACTTGCCCGCGAAAGAGTATCACAGTCAGGAAGAACCTCAGCTCAGGCATCACTGTGGACCCAAAGTTCAAGTGTTCTGCATTCTTTTAGCATCTGAATTTTCTTTTTTCCTAAGAAACTACATGTTTATTTTCTGGTATTTTTTTTTTCTTTTACTACAAAGTAAAGCATTTGGAATTCTACTGCACGGTACTCATACAATTTCCATAACAGACTTAAAATTAGCCTCAGCTGCAGAGGAAATCTCTGTCTGTGATTGGCTGCAGAAGACAGCCCCATAGAGGGGGCCTGCTCCGTGAGGCTCCTTGGAGCTGCCTGAAACACGTGCTGAATTCAGTCTGACAGAGGAATGTTTGACATTCGCCAACTCAATATAGTCTACTATCAGCGAGCCAGAAACCTACTAACTAGAACACTCAATTAATTAGGTTCTGGTTTCCTGCTTTCTCTTTCCCTCCCAAGCCTCCAGTCCAGGGAGGCTTGAGAGCGTAGAATGCCTGGCACTTACTGAGCGCCGTTGTGTGCCGGGGGACCTTTATAAGCACCTTTCCCCCTTTAATAGAATTTTTTAGAATGTCATACAGTATGTTTTGATTGTATTTAGATCTCCTCCCCTATCTGCACGCCCCTTCTGTTCCCCAACCCAACTTTATGTACTTGTTATGTATTACTCTATAATATATGTACTCACATATAGTGCATATATATGTACTCTAATATACATGTATGTATGCCTATACTACTACATAGTCAAGTTTGTGTCCCCTAATGTCTTTCAGTGTGGGTCCATCCGATAGATTCTGGTTAATCTACCAAGAGTCACACCCTTAAAAAAGATTGACTCTCCTCTTCCCAGAATCCATCAGTTGCCAATAGTTCCCAGGTAGGCTTAGGTTTTCTTACCCAGTTCTCCACATCTAGACTGGGATTTTGCCTGGATTGAGTATAAGCACTTGTTTGTATATGAATACATAAAGCACTCCCCATAGGTAGCTACTATTACCATTCCTAACTCTGAACCTGAGGAAGTAAGCTTGCAGGAAGGGAAGAAATATTAGGCACTGGACCTCCCCAGGTCTGCATCCCAGCTCTGCACTTAACAGCTGGGTAAACTTAGGCAAGTTACTTAGGACTTTTGTATTTCATCAGTCACTGAGATACAATCTCTAATATCTGGTTAACAGGTTAAATTCTAGTTAAAGATGTTTGGGATAAGATTTTCTCTTTCATGATGGAGCATTCTGCAATCTCAATTGTCAAATACACTTCGAAATGATCTTTTTTAGCATATTATCCATGAATTCATGCTGTCTTTGTCTATGCCATACTTCTAAGGGGACTATGATGAATTCCTGCGTGTACCCAGGGTGGAAGTAAGGAGCAAAGACAAGAAGGGAGCAGGAGAAAGCAGCATAAAGTCTATGTGAACACGATGCTGTTTGAAGGTGATGACATTATGGAAGGAAACAGAGGCATGACAGAAAGAATGTGAACAACTAAGCCCCAAGGATACCATTTTAACATCTTGATTCAGCCTTGCCTGAAACAGGTTCAACTCCTTGTCCTTCACAATTCCATGATGACCTATAAACTACTTTCTTTTGTGACTCTGGTTCATTTGAATAGGCACCTGTGACAAGAAATCATGAGAATATAGTCCAAAACAATAGTCTCTTTTATCTCATTTCATCTCTGTTCTTCCATGATTCAAACTTAATTCAAGAGATTATCATGGCATCTATATACCCATCTATCCATCCATCCACCCACCCATCCATTAGTCTGTCCATCCATCCATCCACCCACCCATCCATTAGTCTGTCCATCCATCCATCCATCCATCCACCCATCCACTCGTCATTCCATCATCCACCCATCCACCTATTTATCTATTCATCTACCCACTTATCTATCCATCCATACACATATGCTTCATAGAGCACTCACTTGGTGCCACATGCAAAAAGAACGAGGATGAATGAGACACATGTCTTTTCCTTCAGAGATGCAGACAAGTTCACAGAACTGTAACCCCAGGGATGCTGCTACCTGAAGAGCAATTAGAAATGGAATGATGCCTCTTCGGAGAAAGTTTCTTATACATTTCCAAGTATCAGCTGTCTAAGGTTTCCTAAGATGGCGTACAGGTTTTATTTTAGTATTTTAAAGAACTCTCACCTTTACCTTTACTTCCCCTGAACTGAATAACCACACGCCTTTGAAGGAATGACTTCTCAAATATTAGGCTTCCTCTGTGTACACACATCTTCTGAACTGACCCCCGAAGACTCCTGCCTGAGGCTAAGAAGGAGTGTCAAGTATGCTCAACATTTCAACAATTCAGAACTGTCCCTACTTGTCATCTGCCACAGAGACATACATGGTTTTAGTTCCTGGTGAGATGGAGGAAAGCTTTCTGGAGAGTTCCTAACAGAAACCTTTCAAACACTCCCAGCAAGTGGCCTTTAAACACAGGTAGAGAGCTATCATCGAAAAGATGTCATTTAAAATATGTACTTAAAAGACTCAAGAGGAGCCTGGCCTGTCCAGCTGGTAAATTATTTTCCAGCCAATCTCTCCCTGCCCTCAGGCACCCAAATCTTCTCTCACAAATGACTGAGTATGATGCAAATTTACTAGGAATTCGTCTTTGATTTGTCTCCATTTGAAATGACTGTGGACTTATTTATCTATTTTGCAAATAAACACTGAGAAACCTCTCCTGTGAAATATCATTTAGTGATGAGATTTGATTGAGAGCCCATATTGAGTATAATAGCTGTCAGAGGAAATACTGAATCTTTCATGCTATGCCTGTGGAGTGTTCAAAGTGGCTCTAAATGGGGTAAAATTGAAACTGTACATTGAAGAGGGGCGCAATCCTGCTTGATGCTCAAACAGTGGGAACAGCTCATGGCCTTTGTGTGTTAGTGCTCTGTATTGTAATTAACATTAGAACTATCCCAAAGATATGGATGATTTTATAGAACACAGCTCAACTAAAGTGAACTTAAAGTTTTTAGTATTTTACCACAAGTCAGCATTGTTTTTCCATGTGTTCATCATCATTTAACAAATTTCCTTTTCATAGCATCTGAACACAGGGATGTCAACCTCTGGGTTTGGATACAAGAGAGAGGAGCTTTATTTTAGTGATGATCAAACATATCGGAGAATGGAGATCAAAGTGTTTTTTTGTTTTTTTTTTTTTTTTGCCTAAGGTCATCACGCTAATAAGAGTGACAGTATGGTCTGCAACGAGCTGAGCAGCAGGGTCTGGATGGCATGTCTGAACTTCTAGGCTGTGTTTCCTCAAAGAAGTTTCCATCCTCTGGATCTTCGCAGGTGCTGTCCCCACGGCCCAGAGTATGCTCCATCCCCTTTTGCCTGACCCTCCAGTCCTCAGTGTTCAGCTCTCTCTCTTCTGAGAAGCTTCATGGAGCCTTACCCGTAGGACATGAGCTAGGCCCTGTTTTTCTCTCAGAGCTCCTTGGTGCTTCCCTTCCCAGACCTGATCGGAGTCAGCAATGATCGCTTCTGTTCATTTCCATCCCCGTTTCCTTTTAGAAATTGTAAGTTCCCTGAAGCCAGGGACAACAGCTGTTTATGAGATTAACTTTAGCATTGTGGTTGGGTCAATATAAGGGCTCTATAGGTACTTAACTGGCACAGACAGACAGACTGAAGGAATGAATGAATGGACTGACATTCTGCAAATAAATACTAGGCCACTAGAGGGCAAATAGACTCGTCACATGGACCACAGGTCTTCGCAATTCCACATGTGGTTGGCATACCTATGAATAAATTCAAACAGGATTGTACCTCTTACATGAGTCATTGACTGAATAATAAGGAGAATTTTTAAAAACTCACCTCAGCTACTTAAAAACGAATGAGGATATAAACTTTAAAAGTCTATCCAAGGCCAACTTCCTAATGCAAAAGTGACTGTTAAAAAGAACCCCAAGTGGAAGCTGAGATAGTTTTTAGCGCACATGTCTTTGTTAATTCGTCGTGCTCCTCTTCTGCAGTGGATGTTAGTGTGCGAGGAGCTTAGGAGGTAGGTTTCTGTATAGACTTAGAGCAGGGGAATTGGCTGCACAAGCTGCTGGAATGTCCAGGATGATGTCCAGGGAGGGTGACTAGTATCACATGTTTCCTCTCAGAAGTAGAGCCCGGGATGAGAGTTCTGCACAAGTCATTCAGGGTGGATGAGACAGACAAGGGAAGATGGTTCAAAAACATGTGAGATGCGGCCGACAGGGCTGGGGTCCTGGTGCTTGGGCTCATAGGCAGATTCTGAGCAGGATTAGGGACAAACCCACACTTGTGTCCCTACTAGGTATCCCACTGAAAGGATGAGGACTGGAATGTGGGCATATAACTGAGCAGGCACTTCTGGCTGGCCAGAAATGGGGAGACATCTTTCCTCCAGAAGTTGAGAGAATTCCATAGGGCAAAGACACAGTGTATGAAAGGGTTCTCCAAGGGGTTTAGAGGGAAGGAACGGATGTCTGCTGCAAGGCCCTGCTGTCCATCACTGCCCTTCACTTCCTCCTGAGACATTCTGGAGCTGGTGGACTAGTTTGACTCATAGTAGCATTCCTCAGAGATCTCATAAGCTACCCAAAACAGAGAGAATATTACAGCCCAATCCTCCACTGTTAGGGTGGCCATTCCCTGCTCCACTCCTCAGCTTCTGCCCTCTGGTCCCCTGATTGTTGACCTGACTTCTTCCCTGGATGCCGACATGGTCCTGCCTTTCATCTCCCGTCCCATGTAAGCTTAGATTCTGGTCTGACGTTTGCTGGCCCCTTATTACCCCATCTATAAAGGCACGAAGGACTCACCTCTCTTTCACGAAGATCTTATGAGAAGGGACCTGATAGTATCTGAGAGGAGCTCTGCACTCGGAAGGAAAGCGCTCTTACAAGCTATCTAAATATAAGTTATTACAGAGTATTATTTTAACCTGGCCCAAGTTTAGATTAGTTGTATGAATCATTCATCAACCTTTACTTTGTATAATTAAAAACGTGTGGTTCTTGGAATCTTTGTTTGGGAGGCAAGTTAATGTGGCGGGACTAAGTTTGGCAAGCTCATGGAAGTCAGTGACTTCTGGTCAGAAGATGGATGGGGAGGATTCTATGATCGGTTCTCAATGTGGAGATATTCTCAGCTTAAGTATTTGTAGAAATCTCTGACTCATGATTTTCCCCTTTGGTACTGGCCTTTTCCAGATTCCTGAGACTCTCAATATATTTCAGAAGATGCTTCCAGGATTCCTCTAGCTTTCATTTTCTCCCCGGTAAAGCCAAACAACATAATGTGTCTGTTGCTGAGGTGGCTTGCATGAATATCTCAAAAGAGATGGGCTCTTGGAGGCTGAGAAGTTCACTGATCTGGGGGCTTCCCCACTGGGCCAAAATATTCTCTCAAACACAGAAGGCCCGTGTGCATTCTGTTGACCATATCATCATAAAGGAAAGACATGGGGCGCTGTAGGTTCCTCCACTGCAGTGGCTCTTGTTACTTCATCTTGCTGTCAGCATCCAAAATGCCCAACTCAGCACCTGAGTTGGTGCCCCATGGATTATTAATAGAAAGAATAAATGCAACAAAGGAGGGAGACAGAAATGAAAACACATCGTGCCACTGAACCCAGGGACATCGTTAGCTTATGGTCTCTCCATGTGTTAGTTATTAGCCATTAGCAGCATGGGTGGTCTGGGAGAGATGGACTAATTCTTCTGTTGGCCATGGTGATGTCAAACACTATATTAACTATGAGAGCAAGAGTGTTGACTGGATCTCTGCTGTGCACTAAATTTCCCCCAGTGACTCCAGTGAATTAGATACATGCTCCAGGGGCCCAAGCTGTTCCCAGCTTGTAATTTACACAGTAGAAGGACCCAGCAGAACAAAAGGATATCAGGTAAGGTCTGCAGGGAGCGTCCACCCCACATAAACACACCAGGAAGCAGACTGTTGACAAATCCCACACAGGTGACACTACGGATCAGGTTATGGAGTGATGGGAGGATAATTAGCCAATTATGAAGAATTTAGAACAGGCTGTACACACCTCCAGTTCTGCAACTTGCCTTCCCCTTAAAGGTCATCGCATTTTGTCTGTCATGGCCACAGTCCTGAGCTTCTGATTACGGTATTATTGACAGCACACACTCAGACCCCACTGCAAAAGAGCCCAGCCAAACAGATAAATCACTGAGTGTAATAACCTTTATAATATTCTTCCATCCAAGTACTAACCAGGCCTGACCCTGCTTAGCTTCTGAGATCAGATGAGCTCAGTTGTGTTCAGGGTGTATGGTTATAGCCTGTAATATTTTCTATTACAGAAGAACCAATCTCTGTAAGGATCTCTATATTTTTTATTGATTGCATGGGCTATATCAACTTTTAAAATAATTGTATTTGCCTTAATTTAAATTTTACCCATTGTTTTTCAACATAAAAACATAACACAAATCTCCTTCACCCAAACTTAAATCTACTTGTGCTATATTTTCTCTTTGATTTCATGACTTGGGGCTTTTTGACTACTCCTGATCCCCTCCCCCAATCTCTAAATGATTTGTTGTTTAAAAGAAACCAGCAAAGTATTAAAGGTCCTTTAAACATCGAAGACATCAGTTCACTTTTTCAGAAGAACATTTTGAAAAGATGGGGGCAAATGAAGTTGGAACATTCAGATTAAATTTCCTTTGAAATCCATGGGTTTTAAAATTAAGGGAAAGTGATTGGCAAAACATGTTTTGGTTTTTGCCGAAACTGAAATGTTTGAAAAATAGTTCAAGATGTTCTTCCACACCCTGACCACATCCATCTGGGGCCATCTATCTCTAGTCTAAACCTATTTTTATATATCCACTGTGCAAAGAACACAGCTCCTCATCGCAACCTGAGGACCACCATATTTCTCTAAGGAAGAATATCGTGGAACCTAAAGGCTGAGAAATCTGGGAGAAGAAAGTTCTGGAGTAGGTGATTATGAAGTCAATTGTTCCCACCAATTTTGAGGCAAGCCAGGGCACAAAAATGGAATAGGTCAATAGATCTCTCTCTCTGTCTCTGTCTCTGTCTCTGTCTCTCTCTCTCCTTCTTCTTCTTCTTCATTCATTGGGCAAATATTAAAAACCTCTCCTGTGCCATGGCTTATATAAAAACACAGGCACACTAAAACCAGTCCTTAGTCTTAAGGACCTGATGGTCTTATATGAGATCAGGGATCAGCATATCTCTAGGGTATAATGTGTGAAAGATATCATATTTATGGCAGAGCTGAGGCACAGGGCACGAAACGGTTTACCTTCCCATGGAGTGACAAAGGGAAGACTTTCATAGAAGATCCATGAGGCAAGAGATATGAAGTTGACTGTGGAGAATAGATGGAAAGCTGGAGGCCTGAGGCAGAAGTTGGAGCATCTGCAGAGAAACTGCGGATTCCCAGAGGCAGGCAGAGGGGAGCTGACCCAGCCACATGACAATGGTGAGGACGGATATCCTGTGGATATCCACGAGCACAGCAGGGTTTGGGGGAGAAATTCTTTCCAGAGGGTCCTCCCACCCCCTCTCTTGTCTAGGTCTGCTCATTGGCTCTCCACCGTCTCAGCAGTGGCCCGGCTGACACTCCGGTACACAGCAGTGCTGTTGCTAGGCTCTGCTCAGCCCTGTGTGAGCCTCTCATCTCACGTGGACTCAGCACGACTGGAAGATCTATAAGGACCATCCGAGAGTAACTACAATCCTGGCTCTCAAACGGACACACGTGGTCGAGTCTTTCCATGCCATTTTTTTATTCCAAAAGATCAGAGTGCGGAAATTATGTTCAAAACATCTTCATCTCTCTAGTTTTGCAACCCTGATGTTCATGGGTCCGTGTTAATCTCTTCACAAAGAGTTTTCCTCCTTTGGGGCAAAGCTAAGGAAGCTGGAGGTGCCTCTGCCTTGCTGATTGACAAGTGTGCTTAGGTGACACTCACTTTCACTCTGCTGTTCGGTTCTGGTTCTCATGGAATGTGATAAGAGCAGCTGTTTCCTCCTATTGCGCTGGAACTGCCTGTTAATTTGTAGCTGTGCATTCATCTTGTTGAAGGACTGAAAAGCTAGCTGTCCTTTGCGTACGTGAAAATGGTGCTATTAGCAATGGGGTTGTCACGTGTGGCGTAATATGTGGTTTGGAAGCTATTATAGGATTAGAGGCAATTTGGCGATTTTCATCTTCATGACCTCACCCCTGGGGGTTGAGACCGCCGGCAGTTCCACAGGCTCTGATTCAGATGCCATGGGTGATACACATGTAGGCTAGGCTTTCTGCCATTTTGACCAAGACATTGTATATGTGCTAAGGGGAGAGAAAAGAAGAGAGGAGAGGAAGAGAGGGAAGGGAAGGAGAGAGGAGAGAGAAGAGAAGAGAAGGGAGGGAAGGAAGGGAAGGGGAGGGAAGGGGAGGGGAAGGAAAATTAACTAAAAACCTAGCCCTCCTTTTTTCTATTTCTTCATCTAAAAAAGAGAGTTTGAGTTTTGTCTGGACTATATAGCAATATCTTGTCCAAAAGTGTGATGATTAACCATGGCAGAAAGGTCTATGAGGTTTCTTCCACTATCTTTAAGTATCACATGGAATCATAATTTCAACAATGGGCTTTTTGAAATCTCAGTTTCTTTATGATTTTGTGTGTATGTGTCCATGGACATGTGTATATGTGTGTGGAGATCAGAGATTGCTGCTGAGTGTCCTTCTTGATCTTGACCACTCTCCGTCTTATTTTATGACAGGGTCTCTCACTGAACCAGGAGTCTGCTGATTGTCCACACTGGTTGGCTAACGAGCTCTGAGGATCCTTCTGTCTCTGTTCCTCTAGTGCCAAATGACAGACACACCTCCCTGACAGGCTCTTGCATGGATTCTGGAGATCTGAACTCAGGTCCTCATGCTTGTGCAGCAAGCATTTTACCCACTGAACCATCTCCTCAGCTCCTCTTTATGTTTTTCAAAACAAAAAGATGGGAGATGCACCGGGCCTTGCAACTCATCCCTGTTTCAGTCCTGTTCCACATCTGGCACCTCTCCACATTTGGGATTTGTTTCTCTTCCCCTGGAGCTGCCTTTCCTTCCTGTCCCACTCTGAGACTGTCAGTGCACTGGAGCTGAAAGAGAGTTATTCTTTCCATCCCCTTTGTCTGGGGTCATGAAAGTTTTATTTCCTGCTCCAGATTTCCTAGCTTTGTACCTGCAACTTCTTCTAACCTTGGAGGAGAATAGAAAATGGGAATAATGCTGTCACTTCCTCCTGGAGCCCTTTCCTGACCTCACAATCCTAGGTTCTTCAAGAATGACACAACATTACTACCTATCTCCGAGTTCTTCTCTACTTAACTAGGATGCCCCACTCATCTCTGTAGTCTCTTTTCAGACTACGAGCTCTGTGAGTTGGGGGCTATATCACTCACATAGTAGGCACTCAGTAATAGACAAAAAAATATGACAAAAGAAGAGGACATAAATCTAGGTGACACAAACCACCATGGTGACCCAAACTCTTGGGACCAGAAGGCAGGAGATCCAAGAGTCTGAGGTTAGCCTGGGCTATATAGCAAGATTCAGCCAAAAACAATTACTCAGTGATTAACTACCGAAGAAGGCTTTTTGAGTTTTAAAGGCAATATGTTTGGTAATGTGTAAGCTTCTAGGACACGTGTCACATCACAGAAATTATATGAACATTCATGTCCTCATTAATTATTATGTGCCAGGTAATTCATCAACACTATATAGAACTTCAGGACTGCTGAAAACACCTGGCAAGAATGTACTTGGAGAGAAGTCAGGAGGATTGATCCTGATGAAATAATAAACTGAAAATCTTCAGGTTCTAAAGAAAGCATTCTAACATATCAGGTCACCCATACTCAGGGCCATGCACACACAAGAGATGTCCACATTATGCCAGAAGACTTGTCCAGGTGGAGACACCAAACTCCAAGGTTGTCACTTCTAAATGCCTCAAGACTGAAATAAGTAAAGTAGGATCTAGTGCAGTGATGGGTATTACACCATGACGAGACCGAATGGCTAACAGGCCCATGCAAAACAAGACTGAAGCTCCCAAGCGTGAAGGGCGTGAAAGACACCAGGTACAGAAAGTAAGTGGTTAATGAGTCCATTCATATAGAGCATGAACACAACTGAATTTCTCTGTGCTGTTCGGAGTCATGACAGTGGCCAACCTGAGAGGGTAAGAGAGACTTGAGAGCACAAGGGGGTTTCTGAGTAGCCAATCATGCTCTGCATAGTGGCTGTGTTTGTACTATATGCTGACCTGTACTTTATTTTTAATTGATTGGCGGCGGGCGGGGGGGGTTGTGCATGTGAGTACAAAGCCTAAAGAGGCCAGAAGAGGAGAGGATGTCAGATCCCCTGGAATTAGAGTTATAAGAGGTTGTGAGCCACCTGGGATGGGTGCTGGGATTTGAACTAAATCTCTCTGCAAGAGCAGCAAGCGTTCTTAAGCACAGAGTCATTCCTCCGGCTCTGACTTGTACTTTTAAATACAAAATATAACAGAACTCAAAGGAAAGGTGATCAGGGAGACCATGGTGGCATCCTGCAAGTACCATCATCAGTTCTAGAAATGCTAGTAAAATTGTTTGAATGCACAAAGATGTGGCTAGCAGAGCTGTCCTGAGTCCTGGAGCTCTAGGAGGCTGTGTGTTTTAGCGTACAGTCATGGCTGTTGAAACTTATCTGTTAATAATAATCTCTAGTGCTAATATTTATGAAACTATTGTTTTTCTCATTGTATTGCTGGGGAAATTGAGGATTAAATTGTTTAAATGACAGAACAGATAAGCTGCCTTCTGTGGCAGCAGAGAGAGGTCTCTGCGTCTTTTAAGACAGCCAGACCCTAGAGAGGATTGTGGCTATAGAATTTGCCTAGCTAAAAAGGACCAAGGAAGCTTGAGAAATTTTCCATATTCCAAGAACAGTGTGGAGGCAACAGGGCCTGAAGGAACTAAATGGGCAGGGACAGTAGGTGTCTCAACTGTAACCTGTATAGGCTAAAGTGAGGTAGACCAGATGCTCCACATCTCTTCCTCTCACCACTTAAGAACTTAGCGTTATAGTATAGCTCCTAGGATGTGTGAGGAAAAAGATCAAGTGGGAGGCTCTAATAAAATCAGAAATTATGTATAATATAGGAACCCCAAGATGAATGTTTTAAAATCTGTGCACTATCAAACTGGCCATCCCATTTCTTTACACACTCAGATCTGTGAACTGAGATGCACACCTGTTATTTATTACATTAGGATCTGAGATCTTCCTGGGAGCAAAATCCACCCTTTGAGAGTTTGTATGTGGGCACCTTGGGCATCTTTGGAGATATCTGCAAGTGTCTGGGATTTTTGAGAGAGAGGGAGGATGGAAAGAAGGAAGGAAAAGAGCGACATGGGCGTAGGCATGCACAAATCCAGAGCGGGGCGGACACCGTGGGATAAGTCCATGTGTTTTCACTTTGAGGCCACGTATCCCATCGTCCCCCAAAGTCTGCCTTCAGATGCTGTTAGCATTATCAGTTCTTGAATTTTCTTAAGAACCACATTTCATGAGGCTCCCTAGATGTTAGAACTTCTTTTACCCGCCAGACCCAGCAGAACGCTTTCATAGGGTTTCCATTAAATGACCACATTGCAATATGCATCTTACTGTGTTTCCAGCTCCCCCTTTTAACAGTGGCATACACTTCTGCTGTCTGCGAGGCATCAGAATCACGGGAGTATGTCTCTAATTTGTGCTACTCTTGGGAGAAGTATCAATAGTAAGCTATCACTTTCATAAATGATATCATATCCTGATTGAACATTGCCAGGGAGTCTTGGGCCACTTGGTGGTTGTATTTGCTATAGATCCAATTACAGCTGTAAAAGTGGTTTGCATTAGAAGTTCTGACTCTAGGATTTGATCATTATAAGTAGGCTAAACCACCAAAAGAATGTGAATTGCTTTCACTAAAAGGATGTAATAACCCAAAGAATCTCTTTCACATTTCAAATTAGGAAGCCCAACACTGCCTTTTTCCATGTGACTGCCCTTTATTGTGCTAGGCAGAGCAGTCAGTGTAGCATTCTTCCTTTAGTTGGTTTTATCTGCCAGGATCTTCCAAACAAAGGTATTCTGGTGTTCTCTGTCTCTGTCTCTCTGTGTGTGTGTCTCTTTCCCATGTGTGTGTATGCATGTGTGTGTATGTGTGCATGTTTGTGTGTTCATGTATGTGAATGTGCACATGTGTGCATATGGTGTTCACAGAGACCAGAGGCTGATGGCAGGTGGCTTTCCCATTTTGCTCCCCACTTTATTTTTGCTTTTTGAGACAGAGTCTCTCACTGGATCTGGAGCTCACCTACTGAGCTAGATTGACAGGCCAGTGAACTCTGAGAATCTGTCTTTCTCCACCCCGCAGCACTGAGATTACAAGCGCATGCCCACAGGTTCATGCCCACATGTCTGGCTTTTCAGATAGATGCTAAGAATTTGAACTCTGGTCCTCATGATCACACAGCAAGTGCTTTTCAGGCTGAACCCCAGTCTCTGGAGTTTAGCTCTAGAATAATCAAAGAAGGCGTCTTGCAGTCCATCCCCTGAGAACTGAGACTCACTGGGGTTGTAACTAAAGCTATGAATTTTCTGAGTTCCTAGAGACTTTAAAATGACCCCTTATTCACCTTCCAACTGAACTTTTCATGACTGTGGTAATTCTTCTCAGAGCTGCCCAACTGCAGAATCATCTGTGACCAAGATGCCCAAGTAAAGAAATCTGTATGTAACACATGGATGCTGCATACTGAAGAAGCGAACCCCCTAAAGCTTTTGGAAAGTCACGGTCTGCTTACAGCTATGACCAACCCCCACCACCCCATCCACCCTGCAGTTATAAATGTGACCTCCAGAGAGTCTTTTCCTCCCATTGGGGCAATTTATCTGCTAACAATGGCAGTCTTAATTGTTCTTTGACCTGGAATCCACAACTGAGAACACGCATGAGAAGCTCTGAAAGGATGTGAACCCCAGTTTTCCCCATAAGCCCTGATTATGTAACTACTTGAGACACCCCAAGCACTGTCTATTGAGGTAAGCAGCCAGCCGTTACCCCTTCTGCCCTTGCTGTGAGGAAGCAGAACAGTGCCAACAAGCAGGGCACACTGAACAGGCAGGGCTGGTCTTGTCCCCCATCTGCCATCTGGCTCTTTTCTAGCTTCACAGGAAGCTGACAACCCTGGGCACCCTTCACACTGGACCAGTTCACACTGGACCAAGGAGATGTGTCCTTGGTAGGAAAACCTGTGTCCATTTTCTTTTTTAGGAAACAGGTATAGCTTTGTAACCAGGTCACATGGGGAATTATTTGAAGGACACATAATTACTTTGAAGAGAAGTCAATAAACAAACTAGTAAGATGGTTTCCAGTGCCCCCAGAGCCTCCCCTTTGTAAAAGGATACTTCACAGGTGCTGCCTTGGCTCACCAGTTCCAGTACAGCTAGGTGGGTCAGAAAGGGTGTATTTACTGAAAATTATGGAATTTTACAAAAAGAACAACAGGCTTTATCCTGCGGATTTCTCAGGGCTTCCCCCCACCTGGCCTCCAGCTCCCCCCCGCCCCTCCCTCCCTCTGCCCCTTCTTTCTTCTCTCAAACTCTCCGTGCATCTGTATCTTCTGTCCTCGTGAAGATAGAAATTACATTCTATCATTTGTCTTCTAAGTGATGATGATGTGTGTATATAGTGTATGTGCAGGTGTGTTTGCACCTTGTGGGTACATGTGGAGAGTCACATTTGATGTCAGGCTCCTCAATTGCTTCTCATCCTTATTTATTTTTTTATTTTATTTAGACAAGGTCTCTCACTGGATTTGATGCTCTCCATTTTGGCTACACTGGACGAGAAGGAACTTCTGGGATCCTCCGGTCTCCATCCCCCAGTTTGTGTACTATCACCTCTGGTTTTTACCCAAGTTCTGGGATCCCAACTCAGGACTTCATGCTTACACAGTAAGCACTTTACCCACTGAGCTGCCTCCTCAGTCTGAGTACAGACTTCTTTAAAATCCAGAGCCAAGTTGTAAAGGAATATTCTTTGTAGCCTTTTATATGTGGGGAAAATTAATGATCTTTAAATGTTAATTAAACTAATATTTTTAATTGTCAATTATTTCTCTTAACTACAGATATCAGTTCAGTTGTTAGGGAGAGAAGAGGGGAGAGAGAGAGAGAGAGAGGGAAATTTCCATTTTTCTAACAATCTTTTAAAGTTTGCTGATTCTTTAATGGAATAATGGAATAAGGTCATGATTCTGGACACAGTCACTGAGCCACAGGAGTAGCATCAAATGAGTCTCTTGAGTGGGTGCCTTCCAGTCTCCTTTCAGGGTGATAAGCGACTCTCCCTGCTTACAGAGCAGGGGGAATTCCAATCCTGTTAGCAACATTGAGGGATCCTCTTCCACCATCCAGCTTGACAATATGAGACTCAAGAGAGGCAAGCACCCTCTCTAGCTTCCCAGCTGTAGTGCCGAGCACATTACACAGACACATCAGGCCCCCCAAAGTAATATGTTTTCACCTCACAGCGAGCAGCGTTTGAGTTCAGGGAGAGGAAATGTGTATTAAGAGAGCGGGTTAAAAATCGACATTATCCCAGACTTTCATGAAATCAAAATTATGGCCATGATGCTGAGTTATTATAATGTATTTATTACCAGGATTGCTTTCATATTTAACCAATTTGGCCCATCTCGAGACCTGTTTTAAAATGCACCACCTTGCCCACCTTTCCCATTTTCATATGAAAAACAGGAAAGCAGAAACTAATTTACTCAGAGAGACACAGCGCCTGTTTGCCCGTTTATCTCTTACAGACCACCCCTCAGTCCAATGTTGACAGTACATGATATTCCATTAATCTGCCTAATGAAAATTTAACCAGTGTTATAAACAAATAATTGGCTATTATCCTCTCAAAGATCCCGAATAAATTACTTCTGCTTATTTTTCCCCCTCTCTCAGTGCTCAAAAGCCAGCCCTTTCTGATGGATGTCACAGGAGAAGGTGGGGAGGGGGGGTTCTATCCCAATCTGACTTCCTCCTTGGTAACTGCTGTCATTGTTGTGGGAAAATTCCGCTTTGGAATGGATAAGAGATGGGAGAGGGATGAGAATGAGGGCCAGCCCGCATCTGTGGGTCAATGGCTCCAACCTTAGGACGGGCTCCCTGCATCCCTCCACCTCCACTCTCCCATGCCCTGTTGCTATTTCTCATCTGCCTTCTATTGTATCTCTTCTCCCAGCCATTCCTACTTTTGATGGGTTTTATTTGCTTTTTCTGTAGTGCTGGGGATCAAGCCCAGGGCCCAGGCAAGTGCTCCATCACTGAACTACATCTCCAGTCCCCCAGTCCATGTCATTCTTTTTTTTGAGACAGGGTCTTATTATGTAGCTCAAACTGGTCTTAATCTCCTAAATTTCCTGCCTCGGCCTCCTGAATGCTCAGATTATAGGTGTGCACCACCATCCCTAAATAAAATGCTGTTCCCACACACTGGGGTATTGCTATGCTAGGCAAGCACTGTACCATTGAGCTATGCAGCCCCAGCCCAGCCTGATGAGGGAATCGTCATCTCTTGTTCTCCACTCGGCTGCATGCTCAAAACCCCATCTACATATTCTTACTGTTTTTGTTCTCACAATTGTAATTTCCCAAGTGCAGGGCCCACTATAAATTGGAACACCCAGTGCCAAAAGGCTTGGCATAGACTCTATGGAATAATTCAATTCCTCCATTTGGAAATGATACAGGCTCTGTTTGCAATGCTATGTTGAATGAGACAAATTGAGGGAATCTATTTCAAGCCATTATTGCTAAACATTGGTCCCATCCCACACATCCACATGAAAGCTAGAATAGTACAGCCAATGGGAGGCAATCCGGAAGGAAAAACTGGAAACACTGTGGAGGAAAATCTGAGATAGGTTATGCAGCCTTTTGTGACCCAGTCAACTCTATCCTCTGCCTGATAAAAACTCTCATTCTCAAATCAAGAATGGTACCTGATTCACACATTCATTATCAACTGAAATATAAGTACTGATTGAATTAAATGTGTGTGTGAATGAATGAATGTAAACATTGTGGACTCTTAAGGAAAACTACCTTTAGGACCAAAAGCAATAAAATTATCCTATATATGCAGATATTTCTTTTCAAACTACATCCATGTCTTAATGCCTTCAAGTCCCAAGATTTATGTAAGTTGCAAAAATAAGTTTAAGCACCATTTATATACCCTTTTAAATGCTCAATGAAAATATTACTATTGCTTATTATGAAATAGTACAATAGAGTAGGGTAGTGGTTGTGATTTGAGTGTGAAATGTCCTCCTCAGGCCTGTGTTTGAACACTTGGTCCTGGCTACTGGAGCTCTTTTAGAAGGCTGTGGAGCTTTTAGGAGGTGGAGTCTCCATAGAGGAAGTAAGTCACTGAGGGTGGGCCTCAAAGTTCTAAAGTCTATCTGAACTTCCTGTTCTCTCCCTGCTCCTGTGGGTGTGGCATAACCAGCCACCTTCAGCTCCTACTGCCTTACTTTTATCACCATAAAAGACTGTAACCATTCAAACCGTAAGCCAAAAATAAATCTTTCCTTCCTTAGATTGCTTTTGTTGTATATGTTGTCACAACACCCTGAAAAGTAACCATGACATTGGTCATTACAGCCCTGTGGTTCTAGAAGATCATCCAAGAAGCTTATTAAGTACAGTTCCTCTGTGTCAACTGGGTGGACGCAGAAACCTGCTATTGTATCCTGTACCCAGCAGCCTTGGAGATTGACACTTGGTTTGGAATCTCCCAGAGTATCTTCTTAGGCTGAGCTCTCCATATGGTGTCAGTACAGATCTGAGAAACCCTGAGCTCTGTCCTAGATGCAGGAAGGGGGAAGAGAGGAGCTGTCAAGACCTGATCCTCCACAATGAAAACTGAGACCAATTAATGCTTTTGAGGAGTCTTAGTACTGCCCAGTCCATCCAGGTACTGGTCCAGCTTGCAGTGGGATATCTGAGTCTTGAGCTTAAACAAAGGATTAGGGCTGGAATTCCACAATTAGAATTCAAGCAGTAGCCTCAATCATTTTCTTTACAATGTCTAAGTGCCTATTAGATAGCAGTTCTGACGGATGCCTGATGAGTCTCCACCCCAGCAGGATGTTAATATTAATGCCAGCATTGGGGCTTGTGTTTCACATACGTATGGCCTCCTTTGATCTTTGTAACAACCCTCTGAGATGCTGGGCAAGACCTTAATTTCCCCATCTTACAGATGTGAGCGTGGAGGCTTAAAAGCAGTCAGATAAGCTCTACCACGGTTCCGTGCAGAGTCTCTGATGGGTGTCATTGGGCAAATAGGACTTCTGGGTATCAGCATGGCCAAAGGGAGAATAAGACATGGAATGGTTCACTTTTCTATGTTGTATATCCATGGTCCCTTCAAGGTGTGTTAGACTAACCACCAATACAACAGTGTGCTACTAGATATGGGACTTGCTGCAACCTTGCATCCCAGCATCTTGTCTCTACGAGTATAAAATTCACAAAACTGTTTCACAGGGTGACTGAGAACACATGTAAATTACATGGGCTTGTCCTATCAAGGAGCTGACCACTGAGAGCTGCTATTATGGAAATTTACCATTCTGACCCCAGAATCAGGTATACTGCCCTGGGGGTAGTCCAGTCAGGCCCAGTGTGAGGCAAGGCGATGATTCCAGATCAGACTTTTGATACCCTTATAACCCACTGTTAGGGGTTACGGTTTCAGCATGGCTTTATGGAGTCCTGCCCTAAGGACACTCCAGGAACTGTGTTCTTAGATGGCGAGACAGCTCGGGAGAAATGAAAGGTTGGCTTATGAAATGCTGTATGGGTTGGAGAACAGAAATGTAGTTGGATTGGTACAGGCTGAATAGCAAAGGTCTTGATTTCACCAGAAAACAGTCCATTTTTTTTTCCAGTGACCAAAAAAACAATAAACAGACTGGATATTTTTACCTCTAAGAAGGCATAGATAAATACATAAATATCTAGTTTAATTTAGGGAAGAGATCCCCAAAGAAGTAGTTAGTTCAACAAGTCTGAGTGTGGGAACAGATGGTAGCTCATGAGTCTTTTATGAGAAACCTTGGAGGATTCAGGATCCAGATTCTGAGGTGGCCTGTATCAGAGGCCATCAGGCATTCATGGTGAACTGCTGTCCCCGACTGAGCTGGGCTGGGTACAGTAACAGGCACTGGTAGAATGAGGCTCTCTTGTCTCCTCTTGTCCCATGTCTGATCCCATCAGAAGGTGAAGAGTCACTTACACCAACAGTCTTCTTTGTTACCTGTCAGCCACACGAGTCCACCTGGAGCTACAGATACCACCTCAGTCACTTCTTGGGGGGCTGATGACTTGGATCTGGCAGAACTCTGCGGTCTGATATTCTTCATGAGAACCCACCTCGGAGAGGCATCCAGCAGACCTATTCCAGAGGGAACTTGGGTACAGGTGAAGGGCAGGATCCTTAGCAATGTCTTCTCTAGCTCCATGTGCTGTGTGACTTTTCCTGAACAGACAGGAACAGGCCTGTGCTGACACCAGATAGGGTGTCAATGACCGAGCACAGAAGTGAGTCCCCTGAAGTCTAGCTGAGCAGACTAGTGGGTTTATTAAGTTTTCGTGCAGGAGCAAGCATAAGTGAGGAATTATTAACAGGCACATGCATGACTGAAGGGCAGGTACATCCCTGAAAAGACCACAGCACTAGGGATGATTCACAAAAGCTGCGTCCCTGGACTTACCTGTGTGAACTTGTAAGGCAAAAGCTCTGCTAGCGGAAGGCTCTTCTCAGCAATTACTACCACTTGAATAACCCTGGAGTCTTGTGACCCTGTAAGTTTTAGGGGCTTCCTGAGACTTGAAAGTTTTGTTTCTTCCCGAAGTTAACTGAATGTTTCAGTTCTGAGGAAGGAGTTTCACCGCAGCACCAGGGCTGCCAGACTAGGAGAATTTGAGTGGTCCTGGTCAAGGGCTACAGAAAATGGGTAAGAAATTATCTGTCACTGGAGATTACTTTTTCCAACAAGCCAGTGTTAGCATTTCACACTAACAAAGCTAATATTGACTGTCTAGTTTCCAGAGGAAAGATGCAAGTTCTTTCTCAGACTTTAACTCATTCCATCCTGACAGTCACCTTTAGAGGCAGGTACCTGACCCCAGTTATAGGTAAGAAAACTGGGGAACAGATTAAGTGATCCTAAGTAAATGGGTTTAGTTGTAGAGTCAGGACAGGAACTTAGACAATCTGGTTAGTTAGGCGAGGTACTAATCCAAGCTCACTTAGGACTTTACCTCTTTCCCAACATCTGTCTGTAGCTTCCTCAGGTCTGTCTGTAGCTTCCTCAGGAGAGTGAGCTCTCTGGAACTGCCAGAGCTGGAGTTTCCTGCTTCTTTAGGCAACAGAATGCCAAGCGTGCGTGGGGGGGGGGGGGGCACGCAATGATTACCCGGAAACCACATGGCCTATCAAATGTCAGCCCTCGTAATTTATTTTTATGAGAGTAGTAAGTGGTTATCAGCATTTTATAAGCATGTATTTATATTTGTTAATTTAATTTATGCAAATGCCTCATTTATGTAAATTATATACAGATCCACCATAAGGATATCTTTAGCAAAATAGCATCAAGATATTTATGGATCTGACATATATAATCAAAGAATGCAAATTATTTTTATGGCATGTTCTTTCTGCCATTAAGTTCATAACATGTCAACAGCCTGGTTTTATTGAGGCTGGTGTGGCAGAGTTTTGATTACCCATTCTTTCCCTCTTGTCCATTTCAGAACCTCTTCTTGGACAGCCAGCTCAGGCCAGGGTACTGCCCACCCACAGAGAGGAAAGCTCATCTGCAGGGACACGGAAGCCAGGCTTTGCTGTTCGCTTCTGTGGGATGAGGTTACAGTGTGTAAACACAATACTGTATTTCATAGCTATCCTGGGGCTTTGGGCTTGATCCCTTGGTGATAGTGGCATCCTTATTATCCATTCATGATGCGGCCAGGCAGTCCTTATGAATAATAAGCCTCCCCTAACTCTAGGCTGTCCATTTCTGAGTTTCTGGCATGCTCTTTCAAGTGGAGGGAGGTTTATTTTGCCGAGGAGATGCTGTGTATGGCTTTCTATCCAGTTCTGGGACCAAAGAATGCATTCAGTGTGGAAGTCTCAAGGCTAAAGGTGGTGAAGGGCCAGGGGTTGATGTTTGCAACTGTGCCCATGAAGACGGAGAAATGGGTGCTAGGAGAGTGCTCTTCTGGAATCATGCCTCAGGCCTTAGGACGTTCTGCTCAGTCGCTGATTCCAGTCATGTGGCAACACTGCTTTATATGACGAAGGCGGAAACAACCATCTTCCTTGTAAACTGAAAACTGTCTTCCTTGTAAACGGAAGCAGCTGTCTTCCCAGTCACTGTGGTGCTCAGAAGAACTACTGGGCATTACTGAGAACAAAAAGGAGCCCCCTTCTCCTTGCTCATGGCCTGTGGTGCGTTCCTAGATAGGAGCAGTGAATGACACCATGAAGCACATATCCTGGAGGCCATCTCAGTTCATGTGCCGCTGACAGTTACTCCACAACATTTCCATGGGTAGAACACAGGACCTCAAGATTCTTTCATTTAGATGCAGTTCCTGGTGCTTTGGAAGATCACTGCTTGTAAATTTGAGATGTCCCTGGCACCCCAGAATTTCACTCTTTGTTTAACTAAATGGCTTGTGTTTTAAATCAGTCCATCCTCCACATAACCTTCAAATTCAGAGAAAACCTTTGCGCTCGTCAATTGTATTGCCATCACATAAGCATCTTTGTTTTGGTGTTGGGGTGGAACCCTGGTTTCTTGTAAGCTCAGTGTGTGTTTTAGCACTGGGCTATGCCCCAGAACCATGTAAAAAAAATTGAAAAAGAAAGAGAGAGAGAGAATACAAGACAGATCCTGCAAATATTTTTTAAATGACCATCACCTGAGCTGTTCACAAAGCTATTTTATTTGCTTATTTATTTTTATTTATTGTGTATAAGTGTATTACCTGCATGTATGTAAGTGCACCTGTGTTGTGCAATGGCCACAGAAGCCAGAAGAGGGTGTTGGATTTCCCTGGAACTGGAGTTACAGACACTTGTTAGCTACCATGTGGTGCTGGGAATTGAACCTAGGTTCTCTTCAAAAGCAATTAGTTCTCTTACTTCAGCAGAGCCATCACTTTAGCCCCCACAAAACTCTTTAGAACCCTGTAGGTCACATTCTGCTTAGGATCCCAGAGGAGTCCATGAAAAGTTTATCTTGTAACAAGATGACAGCAGCTATTGCAGCTTCTGGAAGGTTGAGTAGCTTTCAGAATATTTAACTGTTGGTTCTTTACCAAAAAAAAAAAAAAAATCACAGCATCCATAATTTTCCTAAATGGAAAGAACTTCTACTTTTCAGTCAGACTCTAAGTCAATTTCTAGTGGTTCTTCACGTCCTATCACATCCAGCACACACAGTCAGTGAACACTGACTAGGCTACAGGTCAGGATAGCAGCCAAGAATAGCTATGTATGCCTGGGATTCCAGAAAGTAGACATTTTCAGCCCTTACTGGAGAGGAATGGAACGGTTCTGGCCTAAGGAGAGTGGCTAAAGGGGTGCTGAGCATTTGAGAAACCAGAGGGGCATGGTCTCTGGAATCAGAAAGAACGGATACTGAATTCTGTCACTACTATTTACTGCATGTCATGAAAAGTCCGTCAGTCACTCAAAGCTTCAGGCACATCATCTGTAAATAGGAAGCAAGTTGGAACCCACAGATTTTCTCAGTCCCAGGGACGCCTGGTCAACCCCAGCTTCTCTCATTCCTCTGTGGACTAGTCTCACTCTCGAGCTTCAACCCTGTTGTCACATCTGCTGGCTCTACCTGCATGTGCTCTGAGTGCCTTGCACTCATCTTACTGAAACTCAAGCTGTCCACTAACCGGTGTTCATGGCAGAGACTGATGCCATCCCCTGGGAAGCCACGCAGGCTGAAAGGTTGGAAATCCCCACAGTGCCTCTTTCTGCATGCCCAGCACAGCTAGCCAGCTCTGTGCTGTGGCCTGCCCACTGAGCCAGCTCTCATGCACGTCCCCCTTTCTGACAGCACCTCCTTCCCATGGACAGTCTGATTTTGTCTCAGGCCTCCATGATGTCATCCCAGCACTGTTTCTGGGCCTGCTGAGCAATGGCTCCTACTTCCCCTCTGAGTCCCTCATCTCTCTCCACATTGTCACCACAGTGGCCTAAAAATCAACACATTCACCATGTGACTTTTCTGTTCAATGCTTTCAGTCTCTTTCTTTGGCCTGGTGGTTGGTCACCATCTCCTTCCTCTGTTAACATGTGCCATGTTCTATGCAACACAGGAGCCTTGGGCACAGATTGTATTGTATGCAGGTTACCAACCCGTGGAACTTACAGCTTCGAAGGAAGCAGAAATATATACCACTGAAGCCTGGAAATTAAGGCACAACCAGATACGTGCTGAAGACGATCAAGCAGGTAACAGTCATGTGCCTGTGGAATGCAGAGCTTCAGAAATGGGGGACAGGGATCCCCCTTAGGTCCTCAGTAAATTCTCCTATGCCCGCCTTGCAAGGTATAGTTCAGCAGGATTGAAGTGCTTGTCATCTCTCCATGCTCTCTGTTTCTTTCTTAGTGATTCTGTGTCTGTCCACCCAGCTACCTGCAGCTCTCTTCCCCATTCTCTGTGTGATAACTACCAGTGTTCAGTCCTCCCGCAGAATACCACCTTCTCCTAAGTACCTAGCTTGCTTGGTCCCTTCCCTTCTTCCCCCCCTCCCTTTGTTTCCTCCCTCTTTCCCTCCTTTTCTCCCTCCCTTCCTCCTCCCCTTCCTTTCTCTTTCCCTTTCCGTTTTTCCTTTCTTCTTTGCTCCCTGTGATGGGCAGTAAGCCCATCTCTCAGCACACTAGAGTAACCACACTATGTTATAATTGTCTGTCCAGAGATTGCACATCAAAGATATTTAGCAAACACTGATTGAATCGATGTTTCTCCACCCCAGTTGGTCATGGCTTCTGCAAAGCAGAGACAGTCTCAGCTTTGTTTGCATTCCCAGTGCTCTGCACATGTTTGGGGCAGAATACATGTCACCACAAAAGAGTGAGAGTTCACAGAAAATCCACACATGGGACATGAATGCTGAAAGGCTTATTTGAGGGGAAGGGTGTGATGATTGATCTTGATTGTTAACTTGATGGGATTTAGAATTATGAAGAAATATACCTGTGGTATCAGTGAGAGCATTTCTAGAGAGGTTTCTCTAAGGAGAGAAAACCTGCCTTGCATGCGCATGGGGCCATTCCATGCTCTGGAGGCCCGAACTGAATAAAAAGGAGAAAGCAGGCTGAGCAGCTTTCATCTCTTGGCTTCCTGACTGTGCTCTGCCTCAGGCTCCTGCTGCCACAGTTGGAGCACCTCTTACTCCACCACAACCTTCCGCACCATGATGGAGTGTACCATTGAACTGAGAACCAAACTAAATCCTTCCTTCTGTAAGCTGTTTTTGGTGAGGCAAAGAACTGGATTGAGCTGAAAGTGGCAGACAAGGTGAGCGCAGAGAAAAGAGCTGTAGCTGTCAAAGATGTGCAGCATTAAAGAAAACTCTCATGCTCTCCAGGAACCAACAGGAAAGAGATCCCACCCATCAAAGACTCCAATTTGTGAAGATGTAAATTCATCTGAAAGGAAAGAGAATGTCAATGCAGGTGTCCGGTGTTCACTGCTTGAAAACAACCACCAAGGAAGTGTTTCCCAGGTTTAGCTACTATTATAGGTTCACTGAAGCCATTATAGCTGGTGGTAGAAGGGTGCCAGGCTACATCTCAAGCTAAACCATTATTGAATGAAACCATGAAGGTGAAGCCCAAGTTGCAGTAGAAACCCCAGAATGCTGAAGACGCCAGTACCATGGGGCGTCTGCCCTGGGAAGCCACAGGCTCAGAGTGGAGATGGTCTAAGAGAAGTCACATGTGTTGGAGAGATGGCTCCACGGCCCAGAATATTGCTACCACAAGCCCCAAATGCTGGACATGGAGCTGCAGGAATTGACACTTGCCCTGTTGAGTTCTGGCCATTCTTTAATCTCATCTTTCCCTTCCTCCCTTTCGGAACTGCGTTTACTCTGTGCTGTTGTATATTAGAAATGTTTAGCTTGTTTTTTAATGTATAATTTATTGAATTTTTTTGCATTTCATACAAAATATTTTAATCTTTATACCTCTTCTCCCATACAGAACCCCCACAATCCAACCCACCAAATTTCATGTGTTCTATCATATATGTTAAGGCCTATCAAATCAAGTTAATATACCCAGACACCCCTCAGTGCAAGTTCATCCCCTGAAGTCTAGTCACCTTATCTAGTGTCTCTCTCTTAAAGAAAATCAGCTTCCTTCACCCAGCAATGATCAGCTGCCCATAGCCTGTAAATCTGTTTCCATATGGTCATGCACCTTCTCCCTTGCCTCTTACAATCTTCCCATTCCCTCTTCTACAATGGTCCCTAAGCCCTAGGTGGATGAAGTTTAATATAGGAGTCCTGTCTAGGTACACACACTCTGCAGACCCTTATTCTCTATGTCCATTTGTGGCCTTTTGTGTTCATTCCCCTCTGATGCATGAGAGAGCGTCATTGATGAGAGTTGAAGGATGCGTTAGCATTCTCCCTCTCTTTTTTCTCTTATGTTCTGTGAGCCTTAGGTATAAAGGTTGCATTGTAGATTTGTCACTTAGGGTTGGGCATCTCACAGACACTTCTCTGTGAGTTTGGTTCTTCTTCATCCTCTTCTTTTTTAAAATCTTACAGATGCTCACAGTTAAGAGATTGCCTTGAGTTTCAGAAGAGACTCAAGGGACTTGGGGAAGAACTTTGAATTTGGGCTCTCAAGCCATGATAGAATTAAGATCTGGGGACTCTTAAAGATAAACTATGTGTTCATTACTAAACACAAATTTTCATTATGAGGTAGTCATGAGCCTTTGAAGATCCAGGATATAATGCTAAGGTTTAAAAGTGATGTATGTGGTGTCAAGTGCTGGGCTTGTGATAGTTAATCTTGATTGTCAGCTTGATGAGATTTAGAATCACGTAGGAGATTCACCTTTGGGTATGTCTGTGAGGGTGTTTCCAGAGAGGGAAAACCCACCCTGAATATGGGCGCCATCTCAGAGCTGGACTCCCAGCTAAACAAAAAGGAGTAAGAATGGACTACTGTCAGTCACTTCGCTCCACTTCCTGACTGCAGGTGCGGTGTGACCAGCTGCCTCACGCTCCTGCTGCCACATCTAGGTCCACTGCGACTGCATACCTTCACCTCACTGATGACCTGGATTCCTGGACTATGAGCCAGAATAAATCTTCCTGTACTTAAGGCTGATTTTGTCTGAGAAAAGCAGTTAACACAAGTGGATACACATTTTTCTTGGGAATATATATACTCCGAGGACACAGGAAACCAAGGGTCAATGACACTTGAACTTTAGCAAAAAGGCACATCACACTAAGAAGAGCCTGGGGATGAGAGCTGGTGGATTCATGAGGTTCTCTCTTGCACTTTAGCTGTGACTGTCCATGTGCAAATAAACATAGGCATCATTTATTTTCAGCCTTTCATAACCACCCCCAAGTTGTGCCTCTTTGACAAAGATCAGGAGTAGAGAAGTAGGAGACATTCCGGAGAGCAATTCTACTTCAGGAGGTATGCAACGACTTACCTTGTCATCTCTCAGCAATTCTTCTATGGCTCTATACTCATTAATAGATCTTATGAGCCAGGTTCAGTGATTGTATAGGAAAGTCATTTAGTAGGACGGGAGCTCTTTAATTACAAGGAAGCCGAGTCTGTAAAAAGAAAAGATGGATCACAATTTTTACATTTAAGCCTGTGGAGAGTTCCTTCACAGCTGATGGGCAACCGTCTGTTCTTCCTTCCTTCCTTCCTTCCTTCCTTCCTTCCTTCCTTCCTTCCTTCCTTTTCCTTCCTTCCTTCCTTCCTTCCTCTCTCCTTCCTTCCCCCCTCCCTTCATTCCTTCAAGTATAGAGTCTGCTCCCTGTTTCTGTTAACATTTTGACTATAGGCTAAAGAGATAACTGGGATTATTAAAATATTTTGCTAATATGAAGTAAGAAAAGACAATTTTGACACTAGTAAGTGCCAGTTTTTGCCTAAGCTATAGAAGCATCAGGCAAGTGTGTTATAAATTGTTTATTTTTATTTTCATGTATATGAATGCTTTGCCTGCATGTATGTCAATACACCCATATCAATCAATGCCTTCAAAGGCCAGAAGAGGGTGTCAGATTCCTTGGACCTGGAGGTATGGATAGTTGTTAGCACTATGTGGATGCTAGGAACCAAGCCTGAGTTCTCTGCAAGAGCAGCCACTGCTCTTAACTGCTGAGCAATCTCTCCAACCCTGCAAATATGTTTTAGAAAGCCCATGTAGCCCACCCTAGAACAGCATTAATTCAGGTGAGGGAGATGCAAAGTCTAGTCAAAGCTTTGTTCAGGTCCAGTCTTGATTTAACCTTTCTACAATTTCCATTACTCACAGCTGCCTAACACATTGGTCTTGTTCACAGCCTAGACTGTCCTTGATAGAGACAGGTGAATGACTCTGTACTGTCATCTGGCTAGGAGCTGTGGGAATTGAAACTCCAAAGTCATTTCTGCTAGAGGGGAAGAGAAGGAAGGAAGGGAGGGAAGGAGGGATGGAGAGAGGGAGGAAGGGATAAAATGATTCAAATTAATGCCTACCTCACAAGGACTGACAGACTGTCATTCACAAAATTCCCTAGGACAAAATGCTAAAAAAGAGGAAATTCCACTATCTGAATGAGGCTCCCCTCGCTGTGAGATGACCACCCCCATACGCATCTCTCCTGTCCATCTGTTGCCCCATTGTGGGGCAGGTGTCCAGCTGTCATGCAGAGAAGCTTTCTTATCTTGGTGGCAAACACCAGCTGGTACAGAACAGCAGCAGTTCCACTTTCTGTCTTGAATAAAGTGCTGTCACAGCCTGGGTCCCCCACAACCGGAGAAATGGGGCTCCCATTTCTGAACACCACCTAGTTAATGCAGCAGACGGAATCAGCAACCTTGGGTATCATAGCCAACCACAGCTCGCTGACTAATAGAGTTCAGGAAACTTTCTGTCATATAACTTATTATTGGCTCATTAAAATACTCTCATTCACCTGCCATGTACCACATCTGGAACCAAACTCAAATAACTCCCATTTTAAATTTCCTCTCTATCACTGCATCTCAAATACATTCATATATATGGACCACAGTTCATACATATGAATACAGACTGACTCAGTAGGCCTGGGGTGAGATCCAAAGTTCTGTTTCTCTAGCCAACTCCCTCCCGGATGATGCTGAGGGTATTGGTCCATAGACCACAATTTGAGTGATGAAGTACCGTCATAGCAAGTGCCCCACAGTTGAACCAATGTCACATAAAACATTGCCCTCTCAGGAGTTCCTGCTAAGAGACACCAGGAAGACCTCACTGAGACCACATGGGTAAGTGTAACAATTCAGAAGAGGGTCACTGAAAGTGTAATTCTACCTGTTCAGAACAATTACACACAACAGTTAAAGGCCCTGGAGGTGAGGCACACTGGTAGGTAAAATGTGTACCATGGAGAAATAATACAGCCTTGGAGAAGATGTAGCCAGCTACAATCTTGTGCCAAATCCAGATGCTGTCTGATCTTTTAAATAAAGTTTTATTGGGATACACTTGGGTTTGCTTAGATGATTTTGTGTTACTATAGCAGAGTTGTATGGTTACAATAGAGCCAGACAGAGCATCAATGCACAAACTATTTACTATGTCGATCTTTATAAAAAAGCACTGCCAAGCTGGGATGTAGCTCAATGGAAGAGTGCATGTGTAAGGCCCTGGCTTTAAGTTCCAGCACTGGGAGACAGGGGAAAGGGAGAAAGAAAGGGAAAGATTGCTACTTCCTGGCATATAGGCAGGAAACAAGGCTGCTTGATCTCAGCAGTGTAACATATATACACTGTGTCATCCTGAGAAGCAATCCAATTCTCATTATAAAGGAGTATGGTGCTGATGCTGATGCTGATTTAGCTGATTTGTGTTACACAGGATTCAGCTATGCATGTGGATCCTCCTTACCAGATTCTCACAATGAGAGTTGCTATCTCCCTTGATGCCAGTAGGGGACTCGAGGATCACCACATTTCCCTCTTTGTATTTAGACCTGTTTCCACAGAGATGATATGAAAAATATTTAGCTCCAGGCAGGTGACTGGGTATGCAAAATATCACAGAATCTCGGGAGGGTTTTGGGGGGCCCAAGAGTAAGCCATCAACCTTTTTGTGACTGTCTGGTTGCTAAATGTTTTAAAAATTATTTTTGAGCCAACACTCACGAACTCCAGTCAGGAAAGGGGAGCTGAGTGAGCTTTCCAGGAACAGGGATCAAGTGATTTCCACTGCGATGATAATCCATATAATTGCAATAGCCACTTTCCCCTTTGCTGATCTGATAAAGGGATTCTCAGTACTGGGAGCTGCCGCTGCTGAATGACAGCTCTGTAACACGGTGCCATAATATGTCAACAGGGCCAAGACTCACTTCTGCAGTCACTAACCCATTCAGCTGTTTCTCAAGGCCCGCATGAGGCTGTTCAGGGAAACGTCTCACTAACCTTCCCTCATCTGCAGGGGTTTTCAACAGATGCTTTTTGTTTGACCTGCATAGTATTTAAATTTTTATGGGGGGACAAATAATAAAAGTCAGGAGTTTTTATTTAAAATTCCAAGTTTCCATTCTTTTGATAGAAGAAAATAAAAGTCCAGGAGCTTTCATAACACTCCCCGCATTGCCCTCTGTTTCTACTGCTCTAGGGCAGCCCCTGCCCATCTAGTCAGGGAGGAAGCACTGGGTGTCACCACCACCCACGTCCCTCCCGACTGTTTATGGCCAGGTTTCCTCAGTTATGTCACAGGGTATGGGGCTATTGGAGGGAAGGGACAGGTTTTGAGGTGAACAGCTGATGCCTCTAATTCTTCCCTGGGACAAGCTCCTGAATCTCCTTGTGGTGCAGTTTCTTGACTTGAAAACCGGAGACACTAACCGCCCTTTTCATTTATGACTGAAGTCATAAAAATAAAGAGATGGCTCAGGAGTTAAGTGCACTGACTGCTCTTGCAGAGGACCCAGGTTCGATTTCCCACCCCCACATGGCAGTTAACAACTGTCTGTAACTCCAGTTCCAGGGGATCAAATGTACAACACATGTGCACTTACATGCATGCAAGCATAGACTCATAAACATAAAATAAAAATAATAAAATATTTTTAAAATTTTTAAAAAGCAATAAAGTATGTGTCCTGGTTGTTTTTCTCTTGCTGTGATAAAATACTCTGATGATAGCAACTTAAGGAATAAATGGCTTATTTCAGCTCACAGTTCAATGGTACAATTCATTATGGTGAAGAAGTCAAGGTAGCAGGGGCTTAAAGCAGCTAGTCACACTGCACCACAACCAGGAACAGTGAGAGATGAAGGCAAGCTGCTGCTCAGCCCACTTTCTCCACTTATACAGCCCAGGATCCCAGCCAGTGAGTGATACTGCCCATGGTGGACAGGTCTTCCCACCTTAATACAATCAAGACAACCCACCACAGCATGCCCAGAGGCCCATCTCTAAGGTGACCCTAGGTTCTGTCAAGTTGACAGTTAACACTAGTTATCACACTGACACACAGTAAATACTTGCTCCTAAAAATGTAGAAGAGTTGAACATTTGAATCTTGTTCTCAAACAGTTGGCCTTGCTGGTCGTTTGCCTTGACCCAAATTATAAGGAACTTTCAGCTAAACCCTCTGCCAGCTTTGGCTTGGAGAACAGTCCATGTGGACATGATACTGTTTGAAAGTGAAATGTCCCCACAGACCATGTGTTTGAACACTTGACCCCCAGTTAGTGTGCTGGTTCAGAAGGTTGTGGAATCATTAGGAGGTGGAGCATTGCTGTAGGAAATGAGTCGCTGGAGTGGGCCTAGAGGTTTGCTAGCCTGGCCCCACTTCAGACTTCCCCCTGCTTCCTGACTGGGCATGGAGTATAACCAGTTACATCATTCGTTTTGGCCACCAGCCCTGATGGACTTTACCTGCTTGAACTGCAAGCCAAAATAAAACTCTCCTCACTTAATCTACTTTCTACCTAAGTGCTTCATCACAACAAGAAAAGTACTTAATGCGTTCGACTTCCTGGGCCCAAATACAAACAGTATTTGTCCATGTAGTATTGTCCATGAGCGGCACTGATGGGGAGCAAGTGAAGAAGAGAAAAGATGATGGATTCTGTTCTGTCCCCAGGACATCTGATATCCCGTGAGGCCATGGTTCTCCCACCCAAGAGAACTCAGGCTCATGGGACCAGTCTGCTCCCCCAGAGCCAGACACACCACCATCAAGCTGACTTTGGGGGGAATGTCTGGAAAAGAGGCCCCGAATGAACAGTGTTGCACATGAACTAAACGCGCTTCATACATATTCAGAAGGAAAGTGAGTGAAAACCCGGCATTTCAGACAGCTTTACGTTTTCAAATTAAGTTAATAAAATAAGATTTCCAATGTAATGACAAATTAATTCTTCTTTTCATAAGTTTATTAAAATAAGCGTCTCCTATCTTCTAACTAGCGCTGACATATGCTTACATAGATACATCCCACCCAGTAACCTAATCTCCCTGCAATCTTGAAGCAATTAACTCCTTCTAATCTTGAGCTAACAAAGCCCACCATGCTGAAGGCCCCTGAGAGAATGCCTGCTTCCCTCTCTTGCTCTGAGGCTCCTAGCTGGGCGACTACAGTGGTCCAGCCTGGGACTGGGAGGAAAACAGCCAGATGAGTCATGACAGATCAGAGGATCTTCATTAACTCCTTATTTCTCTGCTAATTAACACAAAAAGAATGGGCTGAACGTCTGACAGGCAAAGACGGACCCACTGCTTGGCAGTTAATGGAATGCAAATGACATCTAGTAAGGTCTCTCCTTGCAGTGTGGGCAGCTGGCCTACTATTTTTGTTGTGGGTTTTAAAAGTATTGGAGCTCCATGAAAAGAGTTTGTTCCATGATTTAAACTGCAGCTGAGCTCGTACCATCAAGTCTGTGGCCTTTATGTATGTCCTGCACATGGTGGAATTAGCATGTGGCTAACCACGCAGTTCTAGCTGGAAAAGCAACGATATGAGGAAGGAGGAACAGAGTGCTGGGCTCCTCCAAAAGAAGCACAGCGTTCATGTGGGTTGTGCTGAGTTATGGGATGCATTGTAGATTTTGTTTAATGAGACAGTGGCACATATTACCAGAATGTCATGGTTTTTTTTTTTTTTTTGGTCCTCAGCACAACTTTTGCAATTTATGACAGTGATGTTGGCATCAGAAAAAAATGGAGTTTCATCATCTAAGATTTATCTTTGAATACAAGTAGAAAAATACAGTCCAAATAGGATTTATGTGTTGTCAATAAAATTGCTGATTCAATTAAAGGAGGTTTCGACAATGAGGCTAATAACGTAGTTTAAAGGAGAGAGTTGCCATCTATTGGATGGCAATAATTAAGTGACAGATTTTATAAGCCAAAGCATGACTGTTAAAATGAGTTCCTTTCAGTTCAGAAGTTCTTCAGGATGGCTGTATCAGTTAAACTCCCCACTAGCAGAACACGGCAGCAACTAGTCTCACAGTTACTGACTTTACTCAGCTTTTAAATTTTGCTAGTATAATAATAATAAAGTGCTACCTCTTTAAAACGGGGTTCTTTTCGGGTGCAAGCTTCTTTATGCATTTCTTCTAGATGGGCAAGGCTTTTCTAGATAAAATTCCCAGTCCTTTAGTCAGATCTTTAACAACCTTCCCTCCATTATCAATTCAGTAGCCAAGTCATTCACTGAAGAGACTAGGTACTGCCAGCATCTTGCCCCTCGCTGATTAGAATGTTTGGGCCACGACTTATGTATGATGAATTGCGTCTCTCTGTGTCCAAAGCCATCCTTTGACTTCCTAGAGGTCGGAGACCTCATCTCATTCAACTTTGAACTCCTCACAGCACGCACGGTGCAAAGTCTCCGAAAGGACATGGGTTGGGCAAGGAAACTTTCCTGTGTCTTAGGGAAGCAAGCTTTGTCTCTCATCACAGAACTTGAGAGAACCCTTTCAGAGAAATGGTCACCAAGAGACCACACATCTCTAACCACCATAGAGTTCTTCAAAGTATTCCCATTTTATCCAGCACAGCACTAAGGCTCTGGTAAGCCATGTGCCCATTTTCTCCAAGTAATATGGACATCGGCATTAGAACTTATTTTCAAAAACTATTTTATTTATTCTTTTTAGTTTCTATGTATGAGTGTATTGCCTGAATGTGTTTAAGTGCACTCAAGCAGTGCCCACGGAAGTCAAAAAAGGGCATCTGATCCTCTGGGACTGCATTTACGGACAGTTGTTAGTCATCATGAGGGTACTGGGAATCTAACCCAGATTCTCTGCAAGAACAGCCAGGGCTCTTAACCTCGAAGCCATCTCTCCAGCCCCTAGAACTTACTTTTTGAAATGAAGTCAAACACCCTCTTGCCAAATTTAAGCCTGTTTTTCTGAGCTTCAGCACTAAATCACCATTTCTGCTGGTTTCTTGTGAGAGGTTCTCGAGTCTATATTGACTGTGCAACCAAATTAAGTACAGGAATGGGCAAGGTCACTCGGACATGTGTTACCTTAAATCACTCATATTTCCACAAACTTTGACATGTCCCAGCTCCTCATAATTGGGTAAGAAAAAGAATGGGAGAAGATTCTGGAAGAGAAACAAGAACATGAAGCAGAGTTAGCCTGCTCTTGTCACACACCTTTGCATAAGATGAGGAAGCCTGTGAACCATATCAGACTCTATGACCTTGAGAAAGCAGGTTCCATCTCCCACCTGCAAGACCTCAGCCCTGCTCCGGCCAGCTCTGTAGGAATCAGGAAGTGGGGAAATAATTTTTTAAGAGAAAATTCATTTAAAAGAAATATAAGAATCCACAGTACCACCCAGGATCCTTCCCTTTCAAAACTTTCAAAAAGTCTCTGACACTATTTCTCATCAATTAAGTAGCACAACTTCTTTTGTAAGACTCATTTTAACCCTGTATAGCTCTGGTGACCACATGTTTGGGGAAAGGCATCTCAGACCCCCACGAAAGAGAGGCTACAGCAGTGGCAACATGAGTCAGCTTACTGAGGCTTGACTGTGCACGGAGGCGAGTGCCGCGCCTTGTAAGTCTCGGAGAATGTTGAACTCTTCTCTGATGAAAGTTCAGCACAGCATAGTGGGCCACAGTGGTGCCAGAAAAAAATGCACTGGAGTGCTGGATGTTCTGTTCAGATCCCTTTTCATGATCGAGTTGGCGTGGTGAGTCCATGAGCCTAAGGTTGTCATCAACTCTCGTGCAAACAGTCAAAAAGACCAAATACAGCGCCCGGAGCATCACGCTGGAGGAGTTGAGGGGTGGGGCTGTCCTCGTTTGCTTTCTGTGGCTGTGATAAAACACTGACTAAAAACAACTTGGGGAGGAAAGGGCTTATTTGGCTTACACATCTGTGTCATAGTTCAGTGAGAGAAGACAAGGCAGGAACTGAAGCAGGGTGGACTCTGGAGGCAGGGAGTGAGGAGGAGACCACAAATGGACCCTGCCTGCTGAATTGCTCCTACTGGCTTGCTTGACTACTTCTGTTATATAGCCCAGGCCAGCCTGCCCAGGGAGAGCACGGCCATAGTGAGCTGGACCCTCCCATATCACTCAACAGTCCAGAAAAACGCCTCATAGACAGGTCCACAGGCCAATTTGATAGAGGACATTCTCCAGTTGAGGTCCCCTCTTACCAGGCATGTCAAGTTGACAAGTGAACCACCCAGCATAGGGTCCCATCCCACTCCACCTTGACTGCTGCGGGTCACATGCTGCCAACCTCAGGAACCACAAACACAAGAGACATGGGACCATCTAGGGACCAGCTCCGTTCTTCCTGCCCTTGATTATTTTTGATTATTCATGGTGGGGTGTTTTGTTGCTGCTGTTGTTTTGAGATGGGAGTCTCACTCTGTATTTCTGGCTGACCTCTAACCTGTGGTAATCCTCCTGCCTCAACTTCTTGAGTTTTCAGGCTTGAACCACAATGCCCGGCTCTTCCCACACTCTGTATGCATAAGGACTGCACGTGAGCAAAATGAAGGCAGATTAGTAATGGGTGGCCTCTCATTAATTCCTCCAAGAAAACTTATAGCTATAGATGGGCAACCCAACAATATATACCAAATGTGAAAATGACTTAGGTGTCACGGAGACACACAATGCTGGAGGAAGAAAGGAACTACATGTGTGAGAAGGATTAAACCCCAGCAAACAAACTCTGACAATTGCTTTCTTAACCATGGGCTGCTGAGAGAACTGTGAAAAGACTCGGCGTCAATCTTTTCCCTCTTATATTTAAATGAAAACATCCGTGTAAATTATATATACTTAGGATGTCACCAATTTTGGAGGTAATCTTTTAGGTTAAGTATGTTCCCACATTAAACTGATAATTATCTCTCCTTCTCTTCTTCTATTCCCCTGACACTGAACATGGTGGATTTCTGCTTCATGTTTTATTTATGGGAAAGAATTAATATGCAGATTCACAAAAACTTAAAAACTCATAATTATTCATAAAGGGCTTTAAGGTTATTTACTACATTTTTATGAAACTCTGGGTTTGTGGGAATGCGTACTTGAAAGTTGTTGGGAATACAATAAGGTTAAATCCTGGCCTGAAGAGCAATCTGAAAATGATCAAACTCTTTGAATGGAAGGATTTTTTCAATATTCCTACACTATATCTAATTGAATAATGGACATCAATAACCTTGTTAATATATTCAAGACTGGCCTGGTAAGAGAGATTTACATAGCCAAGGCAAACACTCATTGTAAGAAGAATGACTAGTAAGGAATCCTTGATCATGAAGCCAGCATAATAAAAGACAGAGATCTTTCTTGGGTTTTGGCCATCTGTATGGTTCTATGTGCTGATTTTTTTTTTTTTTTTTTTGGACATGGAACTTTTTGCACAGGCAAGGCTGGCCTCAGTCTCACAGAGACCCACCTGCCTCTGCCTCCTGGGTGCTGGAATTAAAAGCATACAACACCACATCTGGCTCTGTTCTATGTGCTTTTAATATGCTCATCTTGAAAAAAAAAAAAAAAAGAACAACAATTGGAAATGGATGTGTTCTGCTTGAGCAAGCAGAGAATGTGATGGTCACTGTGGGTGGAAGCCAGCTCCATAGCCTGACAGACATGGCCAAGTACAAACAGGTGAGGACAGTCTCTGTGAAACTCCTCTCCTCTGAGAACAACACAGGCTCCTCACTCAGCTCATATTTCAGAATGTTTCTTGGGCAAGGTACCTTGTTGACAAGCTCTGAGGAGTCTGGTCCCAAACCATTGATTAAAGGAGGTACGTATGCTTGAGATATCCCACTGGAAGCATCAATCCCTCTGGTGCTTGGGAAATTCCTCTTTACAACAAAGCAGAGTTTAGAAAGAGCATGGCTTTTGGTGTCTAGACCTGGAATTGAATCTCTCTCCTGACAGTCAGAAACTAGGTGCTCCTAGGTAAGGTCTGTTCACCCTCTGATCATGTAGTTGACTCATGTGCAAACTTCAACATCCTAAAAATAAAATGACCTACTAAGTGTAGGCCCCAGAGCATCTGTCACATAGCGGGCACAGGAGAGATGGCAACTCTATTTTGCCTGTTACTTCTTTGCGTTTTCAGTTATATTTTCACCTTGAGTGTACACACATACTCGGGTGTAGTGGATCACTGTCATCTTTGCACAAAATGAGTGATAGCTAAATGGCACACTTTTTATTACCCAAAATACATTAAATCATTTCAAATAACATCATCAGAGGTTGAAAAGATGACTCAGTGATGAGAGAATGTTCTGCTCTTGTGGAGACCCCAGTTCAGTTCCCAGCACCCATATCAGGTGGCTCACAACTGCCTATAACTCCAGTTCCAGGAAATATTATGCCCCCTTCTGGCCTCTGTGGGCACCTGCACTCATGTACACATACACACACATACACACACACACACACATGCACACACACATAACTAAAAATAATACATCATTAAATAATGTCATATCTACAAAGGTGCATACAACATGAATATATATAAGGACAGAGTTACGGCGACATTCTGCCCATGTGAGGAGGGGAAGGAGCAATTTTCTCGCAGCTGCTTTATCGTGGCCTTAAAGTGAAGTGTTTCACGTGTACCTCTTCAGAGGCAGCTGTCATTCAGGACTCTGTTTGCAGAGGATACACAGCTGTGGAAGCCAATTTTCAATAAAAATTCTGATAGATATTTATCTCTTAAATACAGATGTAGCCCACAGATATACAGTTTAAGCAGTGAAGTTAAATGATCTTATGAGAATGAACTACAGAATCAGGCTCATTTGTTCCCTGTCCAAAAAGACAGGGCATGTCTGCCTTTCACCCCAATGCCCTTTCCTAAGTGGAAACACCATCCAATGACGTTTGAGCGACACTAACAACACAGCTATATGTGTTCTATTATTGCTACAAGGGCAAATGCGTGCATATTTTCCAGCCATATAGGCTTCGTCTCTGCAGCCCTGGTTAAAATATACATAAACACGTGCACGTGGGTATATCTGGATATATCCCCACCCACCCTCACGTTATTAGAAGCTTATTTTCCAATAGACTGAAGCACCTCTCTGGGACAAAGTTCTGTACTTGTGAGATGGCTAGCTCCATGCCAGTTTTGAGGAACTGACCCATTATGCTCTGGGGAACTGACTCGTGGACAAATCCAGTAAGCAGTAGTCACTCAACAGTATAAGTTCAGATCTTGCCACCCCAGTTTTCCTCTGTGGCTTCTCTGTAGAGCTTAACATTGCAAAGAACTCCCCTGATACAAGTACAACTGGCATCACCAGATTTCAGCTCTCACCTTTGGGTCGTCCACAGACCGTGACTTGGCACATTGCTCCAGTGCACCTGTTCCTCCCTCCATCCATCTTGCTGCCGAACCCAACTTCTTATTTGGTTCTGCTAACACCCAGTAGGCAGACTTTCTGATTGCAGCCTCTGCCCACAATTGCTTCTAGAATACCCAAACCCACATAACCACTCTCGTCAGTTCCAGCTTCTCCTCCTCCAGACTCCCACACAGCTTAACAGACTGGAGTTGAGAGTTGGAAAGTCAGCACAGATGGGGAACAGCATTTGTTGTGCAAGCTTGAGGACCTGAGTTCTGATCCCCAACACTACCAAGACTGGTGGCACACACCTTTAATCCTAGCACTCCTTGGGCCTCTAAGTCACACATAAATAAATGTATAAACAAACAAGGAAATAATAGTTAATTTTCAAAAGACTGCAGCTCAAGGGTCAGTTTGGCTTCCAAGTTGCCTTTGCCACACCCAGCTGTCTAGCTCCCAACTTTTTCCTCTGTATCATACTAATTACAGGCTCTACATCTTTTCCATTTCCTGTTAGGTCCAGGATGCTGCTGCACAAGGCCAGGTTTAGATCTGAACGCACGCCACAAAGGATATTTTAGGTCATTTTAAATTTCAGAATTCATACCTGAGTCAGCTTCTTGAGAAAACAAACAAAGCATGAGATGGACAGAAGCCCTCGTTGAGCATCCTCATCGGATGGACGCTAGGTTAGCCAGGCTCTCGGAGCAACAGAACCTCCAGAATGAAGATGTACGGGGAGTTATTAGAATGGCTTACAGGATGTGGGCTGGGAAGTCCACAATGGCTGACTGCGCACCAGAGAGCTTGAGAACAGGGGGCTGCTCGGTCGGTGGTGCTAGTTGTCTCAGCAGCCCCAATCTAGCCCTGAAGGCCTGGAGAAGTCCGGAGAGACGCTTTTCTTCAGTTCACACTGGAAGGCAGGAGAAGCTGGGCTCTGATATCAGCAAATGACGGTGGTGGCCGTGGAGCTGTAGCAAGCTAGAAGTCAAGCAGACGTGAAGCAAAAGCTTTTCCCTGGGACCTCCTCCACCTCACCTCCCCGCCACGCTGTCACACGTTTAGGGGTGGGGCTTCCCACTTCAGTTAACTTAATCAAGAACATCCCTCACAGGTGAGTTCCGAGGTTTACCTATTAATTGATTCCTTATCCAGTCACAGAGGCAAGCCCTGTGATGCCCACTCCTAATGCACCCCATCACTGAGGTCTTTGTGTGGGTGTTAGGTTCTGGGGGTGGTCTGGAGACCATGTTTCTGCCCAGACTTTTCTCTATCATTTGCATATGTATAATCACACAGGGTTTCAGTGCCATTGATTAGGGGAATTGTATCCTTTCTCTACTAGGGATAAATACCTTTGAGGGAATGGATTTCACAGTTTGAATAACTTCCGGCCTGCAATTTGCAAAACTCACTGCTCACTATCTGCATCTCTGTGGCCTTCCTTCCAGCTTTGCTCTCCTCACACACTCAGTTCAAGGTCTTAAGATCCTGTTAAGAGCACTAAAAAAGCAGCAGAGTGGGGTTTGTTACTGTTTGCTTACGTATGGGGGGAGACGCTTTTCCACTTCCAACACTCGGCTAAGGACGCATCTGGATAGACTGCTGGCCCTGCTACTTCCTAACATGTCAGAAAGCACCTGATCTGCTCACATTTGAGAGAAATCACTTCTGCCCTGATGAAGTGCTCAATAACACTGTGGGGGATGGAACCAGAGCTCTGGATCCCAGAATCAGCCCGCTCATTCCTCCTCTCTAACCAACAGCAGAGTCCCAGAATTTAATATATTTTCTAGTGAGTTTTAGTACGTGTGACATTTTTGGAGCCAAAAGCTAAGTACAGAGGAATGTCAGTTTGCTGAAAGAGGCCTCAAGATGTGCTCTTGTTTCTTAGTAAGATCCTGACCTTGGGGAAGGTGGTTTGTTGCTTCCAAATTAAGAATGCAAATTTCCTCATATTTCTTTGGAATTTATGTATTTAATGAACTTCACTGTGGGGATAATGGCCCTCAACTTTGAGAGGTCTCCATACCTGAGCTAACTATGCTAGTAAAAATTACCTAGTACTTTTCTATCAAAATGGGTCAGGTTACTTCCTTAGCCCAGAGTTTCAGCCACTTCAAGGGAAGAAGCTGATGGTGATGATATTGACCCTCCAAGTGCTGGGTTTCTGTTTCTATTCAACACAAGCAGCTAGTATGTAAATTTATCCTTAAGAATGACCTTTTTAATGACTAAGCTTTATCTGAGCAATGAGTTCCTCTTTTCTACCTGCGTCCCCTCAGTTCCCAATACCCAGGCCCAGTTGGTAAACATGGAAAATAATCCTCACTGCATTGTCAAGTCCACTGTGCTAGTATAGGCTGCCTAGATTCAGATAGGAGCTGAGGCCAAACCTGAACTCAGAGGAAATGAGTGCTGTGGTTGATTAGTAATGTCTGGGAGATAATTGGTGATGTCTGCAAGGGAAAGAGGCTCTTTACTTGCCACGAGAATCATTTATGAACTTACGTACCCTTTTAGCCCTTCTCCCTTTTTAGACAGCAGAGAAAAAGGATTTTGGCTTTTCTCAGTTTTGTCTAGAAGGACTCTCTTAATCATAACCATTGTAAGTAATGGTCATTAGATAAGCAATGATCATTAGAGAAATGTTGAAATGGAACCTGTTTCCAGGAGAAACCAGGAATGTGGTTTTGTCCATTTACTGGAAAAGCTGGTGCGAGCCTTTCTGTCTCCCAGACCTCAGCTTTTCTCAGGAAAGCTCTCTAGGCCTGTGTGTCTGCTGAGGAAGTCTAGAGATAGCACTGATGCAGACATTTCCTTGGCGGCTGCTACTACTGGTGTTGCATAGGGTTTGTGCTAGAATGACAGCTCTCAGACCTGTGTCGCATCTTCTCAATCAAATGCTCCAGGGTGGGCCTGGGCATCTGCATTTGCAAGCTCCCTCAGGCAAGACTAACTACATCGTGCATGAGGTCCAGCACAAAATGAAAATTTGGAGCTTCTTGTTTACAGTGATTTAGAATTTCAAGACAGCAATAGCAGAACATTAAACCAGGTCAGGGCTCCTGTAATGGGAAACCAGCCCTGCCTCCCAGTTGTTCTGATGTGTATTTATGTATTAGAACCCTGAACTCATGCCCTACCCAGAGACACAAGCACTGGGACAATTCAGTTCATTAATACAGTGGTGATGATGAGAAGGGGAAACTGTCGCTTTCCCAAATCTCCCTCTGATATAGCACCATAGGCCTGGAACCCCCCGCCTCTTGAGCACCAACACTCACACACTAATTATACAACGTCTGAACCCTACCTCTGTCCTACCTGTCCCCAAGTTGGGAACGTGGAAAAGTAGTAGCCATTTCCACTGTACCTTCCTCAGCCCTTCCTCCTCCCAGGTAGCTACTCAACTGAGCGCCGAATTACACGAACCTACAGCTGAGAAGGACCACCTGAGAGGTATCAGCAAGCCATTGTCAATATGTCCATCCCAAGAGGTCCTCTCTTGGGCTCTGCAGAATCATCTACTATCACAGAAGCTGCTTGCCATGCACACGTCCAGTGCTCCAGAGGAAAGCTTGACATTCAAGGCTCAGCCAATGCTTCCTTTAACTGACTTTGTAATGAAACATTGTTCTTATGTTTATGCATGTGCACGTGTGTGTGTGAGTGTGTATGTGTGTGTGTGTGTGCGTGTGTGCGTGTACGTACAGGTGCACTTCTGTGCATGAGTCCTCAAGCACATGTGTGCACATGTATATAGAGGCCTGAGGACAACCTGTCATTCCTTAGGTACTGTCCACCTTTGCTTGAGACATGGTCTCTCACTGGCTTGGAGCTTAGCAGGTAAGCAGCCTGGCTGGCCAGGGAGCCTCAAGGATTTTCCTGTCTCTGCCTCTGCAGGTCTGGGATGACTAGTGCATACCACCTCACCTAGCCTTTATTCTGCAGATGCTGGAGATTGAACTCTCAGGTCCTGGTGTTTATACAGCAAGTGCTTTAAAGGGTGAGCCATCTCTCTAGTCCTGAAACATCAATCCTACATAGCTAGTAAAGTCTTTCACAGTGACAGAAGCAGCAGATCCAGACTACCAAAAGACACAGACATATCTGTAACTCCCCAACCACGTCTTAATCTTAAATATTTTAGTGCTTTTGTACTCTTTCTTTTTTGGTGTTTGAGCAAATTTAAATTTACTGTCCTTTTGCACATGCCTTTTTATTGGTACACCAATGACTAGTGAATGAAGTATTTTCCTACTCTGGCATTCTGAGGGCCTCATGAAGTTTGCATCTTATAGTGGGAGACAGACAGCAAACACATTAATAATAACATGCTTGTAAAATGTGGTTAGAGCAATTTTACCAAGCCAGCCAGCCAAGAAAATAAGAGCGGATACCAAGTGTAACTTCAAACCAGTTAAAGAAAAAGGAAAGAGATGGGAAGAAAGACAGACAAAATGGATATACATCTTTCTCATTGCTTTCTAGATGATTTCAGGGGCTGATTCTTATTGGCTGCTGGTCACATGCTAGTGTTTAAGCCAATCATCATGGCTCTAGCTAAGTTATGGGCCTTTCAGCTTCACAGAAAGGGTTGAAATGTTTCTTCCAAAATCTCAGTGACTACAGGTAAGACAGAATGGGTCCTCCAAAAGATTGGAGAGGTGAGGGACAGAAGGCCTGGATGACAGAGGTCCTAGGTCTTCAGAAAGCCAAGGAAGTGAAGAACAGGAAGGGAAGGCGCCTCTTCAGAAGACAGACTCATAGCAGAGTGTGCCGCTGGTGGTGAGCGGGGAGGAGTCGGCAGGGGCTAGCTGACTGGAATGTTCTAAGCCGATGGCACAAAACCTACAGTGATTCCACTTTCCACAATAGATAAGAGATTTCTTTGGAGATCTGTTTATCAGTCTCTTTTAATTTGGATTTACTAAAAGTTTGAGATGGCACTCTATTCCAAAGAGACAGTCTTCACATTGACAACAACAAAGCCAGCCAATGAGAAGGCTTAGTGAGTAAAGGAATTTGCTGCCAAGTCTGATCACCTGAGTTTGGTGTACATGCACACAGTGAGATGCACATGCACTCAAGTAACACACACACACACACAATAATAATTAATAATAATAATAATAATAAATGTTTAAAAAGTGACAAAACATTACATTTGACTCGTTTGTTGCTCATTAACCGATTATTCAAGAGACTTTGATTTTTAAGATGTAAGGGCTTCTTCAAATTGTTGCTGTTTATTTAGATGAGAGAGAGAGAGAGAGAGAGAGATGCTGCTAAGATGCCAGAAGAGAGGCATTTTATATCCTGAGGACGTGGACATGTGCTTGAATTAGCCGCACTTAGAAAATTATTCAGAAACTTCTTTATAAGTCAGATTGAGCCAATCTGGATTTTGAACATTTGCAATGATTTTAGCATTTCATCTGTTTATTTCTCCATATCTAGCCAGATTAAAGTCTTTTCATCTCAGATGGCATGGCTACGCATTAAAATGAATGGAGGGAGACTGACTCGACAATGTGTGTGGATTTATTATGGGTTTTTTTTTTTTTGTCACCAATCAGATCACACTTTTCTTATTAATAGAAAAAATGCTTATAATGCAAACAATGAGGAAACACAGAAGAACAAAGTTGGATGTAACTGGCAGCTGGTCTCCTTGGGAGCTTGCTGTGGTAACTCCCCACTCTTTACACAAATATGCCAGGCATGAGAGCACTGAGCTAGCAGACCCTGAAAGTTGGCACCACCTCATTCAGATCACATTATTAATTCTGCCCCGTCACGTTCCCACTGCTGTGGTTTTTGCCGATTTCCCTGTAAATCAGGCAGAAGCCCTGCTGTAATCTGTGATGAGTTTTTTTTCTTCACAAGAGATTTATTTTGGTTTTGTTGTTGTTATACTTAACATAACAGATGTTCCAGCATTTTCTCATATAATGCCACTGCAAGTCTCCTGTTATCCTTAAAACCCTACAAAATTTTAGACAGTCCCTCTGAAATCACTTTCTTCTTTGGAGCTTTACCTTTAAGAAGGCTTTTTTTCTCCCCCCACTGTTTATAAATGGCATATTAAAATGAAGGCTATGCAGAAAAGGGCCTGTTTACTCGTGTTTTATAAGTTTGCATTAGCTGCCATTGAAAGATAATCATCTCAATGGGAGAGTCAGGGAGTCTACAGCTCTACCGGAAGGGTACACAAACATTCTTTCTGACTGTGCCTCCTGTGTACCCAGTTCCTAAGCAGGGCTATACGGTAAAAGCAGACTCTTTGAGAAGCATTCTAGAGACAAGTTACAGACTTGGTTTTGATCAGGTGTATATGAGCTACGTCTGCCTCTGTGTTGATGGGCATGTGGTGAGGAGCTCCTTGTATGAGGAGCCTTAACTGATTAGACTTAAGAAATTACAACCTGGGTCACTCCCCTTCACCTAGTCTTCAATAGACCTTTAGGACTGCAACCCATCCTCAGATCAGAGTTGGCTGTCAGGCTTGAAAACCTTGGGAGAAGCCCAGTTGCTGAGACAGGGAACCACCATCTTCCTTGCAGACCAGTTGCCTGGCTCTTTATTCCCAATGGGCAAAGTGAGGGCTCCATGTGGTAATTCCTCTTCTGTCACTCGAGAGAACCAGCCTCTTTAAAGCCTCTTCTGATGGACTGAAGGCAGGCCCCCAACAAGGATCAGTCAACAAACAAAACATTCAGTCTCCTTTTCAGTCAACCCAGCCTTCTCTCCTGATTTTGTGCAGAGCTTCCCAACAAAGCCGACGATCCGTGGGCATCCGTTTCTTCCTTATCATGCCATTTGGTTCAAGGGCTCTTGAAGGCACAAGGTCAATTCCAAACTCACACTTCAACCATTCAACCAACTGGAATTACCTTTAATACCATGTCCCATCTCTGCCCCTTGAGACAATTAGCCATGCTGTCCCACTTATCAGCATATCTGGAGGAGTGCATGGCATCCTCTTTCTGTCTCCTCTTACTCCATCCAGAGTCCACACTGGACATTCTATTTTTATTTATTTATTTTTATTTTATGTATATGAGTGTTTTGCCAGGATGTATGTAAGTATACTACATGTGTGCAATGCCCACAGGGGCCAGAAGAAGGCGTTGGATACCTTGGAACTGGAGTTAAGGATGGTTGTTAGCAGCCATGTGAATGCTGGAAACCGAACCTGGGTCCTCTGCAAGAGTGGTTTGATTCCCAGCACCCACATGGAGGCTGACAATGACAACGGTACCTCCACGGGCATTGCACAACACAGGGGCACTTACATACATGCAGGCAATACATTCACACACATAAAATAAAAATAATAAATTAAAAAAAATACAAACCGAACTGGATTAACCTAAAAAGAAAAAAAAGAAATTGGTTCATTCTTGTAACAGAATTGAGTCTAACAGGGTTATGGATCTCAGACAGGGTTTGATCCAAGGTTCAAATGGTGTGCCTGAGATCCAGTGTTCTTGTTGCAATTTCTTAGTTCCATACCATTGGTGTTAAAATCATTCTGTGGCCCTATATGCGCATAAGGTGATTGTCAGTATTTCCCATCGTTCCCAGGACACCGGAAATACGGAGATCTGGATAGAACATACTCAGACAAATCTTGTGAACCATGGAGAGGATGATGCAATGAGATTGAAGGCTTGATCTAAGCCACATGGGACACAAATCCAGCAGAATCACTTGGACTGAGGGAGGGGGCAGCAGTCACCACAGAGGGAGAAAGGATTACTAGCAAAATGCAGATATCCATGGAAACTTATTGTCACACCCAGAAATAAGCCAAACTGAGGACAAAAACCTGAGCCCTGAGTAAGTGAAACTTAATACAGGAGTCCTGTTCAGATCCCTCACCCTGCAGATTCCTAATTTTCATGACTTAGCCATTTGTGACCTTTTGTGGTACTGACCCCTTGTTGCATGAAGGAGCTTCATTAATAAGAGTTGAGAGATTCATTAGTGACTTCTTTACCCCTTGTTCTATGTTGCATGAGCCTGCATTGTATAGAGGCTGCATTGTAGACGTGCTACTTAGGCATGGGTAATTCACAGACAATGTCTGTGTGTGACCAGCTGTGGTACTCTGTATTAGTCTCTGTCTGGTGCAAAAGAAACTTCTTTGATGAGTGGTGACAATACTTGATTGTAAATATAAGGATACATATTTTGCATTTAGTAAGTAGTTACTTTAGCCTAGGGATTTAAGGCCTACTTTAGTCTTAGGATTTCTCTAGGATCTGTAACCTCTTCAGCCATGTGTATTTGGCGATAATTACAGTACCACACATGAGTTTCCTCCCATTGAGTGGCCTCTAGGACCAATTAGGTAGCCATTGATTGGCCCCAAGATAAAAGTGCCACTACTGCACCAGTGTCAGATGCTGTGCCAGACATAGATGTTATTTGCAGCTGATGTTCTCCCTTGGCTACTTGCATAGTGCTCTCCAGAACTATGAGAGCTAGCCTTTTTAAGGGAAGAGGCTTCCAGGTCAGTTCCAGCACCAATGCTCCAAATCTGGTCTCTGAAGTATGTCCTGTCTTCAGCAATAGTTCTAGGAGGAGGCAATCAAGGGCCATGGCAATAACCTGTGTAATTTTGGTAGTCTTTTGGACCACTCTGGTCAACAACCCAAAGGAATGTTTCCCCTGTCTGGCACTGTTTCTTGCTATGTAACCTTCAGCTATGTAACATGGGCTCCTCTAGAGATACTGTATGTGGAATTTGTCATTTGTCATTAGGTTGTCAGACTAATATGATTCCCTATGCTGTTTTATACTAGCTAGGCATTCTCTCTCTCTCTCTCTCTCTCTCTCTCTCTCTCTCTCTCTCTCTCTCTCCGTCTAACCTTCCTTCCATGCTTTCTCCATTTACAGTGTCCCCATTTCCCCATTTCTCCCTTGATAACACCAGTCTCCTAAGGCCCACCCCTCTTGAGCTCCTTCTTTCCCTTTATCCCCATAGTATAACCCTCCCCACGCCCATTTAAAAAAACCCTTTTATTTATTTTTTCTTAGTAACACCTGTCTCTTATTCTTCCCTCTGAGGCTCCTTCATTCCCTTTATTTCCTTGGTTCCTTTCCATTTTCCTGGTTCCAGTGACTACATCAGGACACATCCTCACATATAAGGGTTTGGTGCTAGAATCCGTATATCCATCCTTTGTGTTACTTCACTTAGTGTAACAGCTTCTAGTTCCATCCATTTACCTGAAAATGTCATGATTTCATCTTTCTTTCCGTCTTTATTTACCGCTAGTAGAACTCCAATTTGTGTAAATCTTTTACCTTCCTTAGACAGCCCGGGCCCATGTGCCCAGGGGTGTCACTGCCCACAGTTGACTGGGTCCTCCTGCATCAATTAGCAATCAAGAAAATGCCTCAAAGACATATTCACAGGCCAAACTGATGGAGGAAATTCCCCAGTTGCAGTGGTTCTCTCTTCCCAGGTGTGTCAAGCTGACAACCAACATTAAGCATCGCCGGTCTCGTGCTTGGTACATCCTTCCAAAAGTGAAGATGATAGAGCCTTACCAATCTCTGTACATGCCGATTCCTGTAGTCAAAACAACCAATCCCAAACACCTATAACACTAACGTCTGCAGGGAAAGATTTTATCTACCCTCATGCTTGGCTCTGTTGTAATGGGAAGCAAGACAGATTCACTCATTCCTTCAAGAAATATATGTGAAGAATCTTCTAGGCACCAGGATCTGTTACAGGCCAGAGAAGCAGAGTGAGAAGACTCAGGACCTGCTCTCCTGAAACTTTCAGCTGCAGTCCCTAAGCATTCTGTGCAGGCAGAGTGCGTACAGGTAGGGAAGTGTGTTTGTCACCCAGTCCTGCCACATCTCCATTACCAATAACTTGATGTCGTTATTCTCTTGATGTCTTAGAAGCCAGAAATCCAAAATCAAGCAGGGGATGTAGCTCAGTGGTAGATTATTTGACTGCCATGTGTGAGGGCCTGGGTTTAATCCAGCACCACAAAAATTAAAGGACAAACTCAAGAGGTTGGAATGGACATCCCCTGTGGACCCTCTGAGGGTCTTGTTTCATGGTCCTCTTACGGTTTCTGGTGGACACTAGCAACCCCTATTTAAGCTTCTTTTTTACATGGTCTCTCCTCATTGTCTCTAGCTCTAATCTCTTCCTCCTCCTGCCCATGGCACTAGCCATTGGGTGGAGGGAGGGTCAAGACAGGAAGTGCCCATACTTCTCCAGATGACAAAGCTACAGGGCCTTATTTCCAAAGGTCCTGTGCACACTAAATCAGCCCTTGGACCAAGCTTGGGTAGCCAGGGTAGCAGTTCTGCTCACGGAAAGGTTTCCTTGAATTTTACCACTGGTTCCATAATATTAACCCTGGCTCCGAGATCCTCAACCCGTTTTCTGATTATCTTCCTTTCTGGTTCCACCGAGGTGTCCTGGTACTAGGTGCTGGGTGCTAGGTGCTGGCCGAGCACAGACAAGGAATGGCCCACCAACAACCACAACCTCAAGTCAGCAATCACCGAGTAAGCAGCTCTGAAACCCTCAGGAAAGGAAAGTACAATAAAGTTGCCGTCCAATAGAAATGACCTTGAGATCTCAACCAATTTTGTTTAATGCCTGTGGCTCTGAAGTTGAGAAATAACTCCAGAAGTTTTAGAAGGGAGTGGCGAGCTTCCAATGAACTGTTTGATACTGAGCTACCTACACAAATGAAAGGAGGTCAAGCAGAAACCTGGAGACTTCCTCTCTAGTTGAGAAGTAGGAGGAAGCCTGTGATCAAATTTGGAAGGCCAGTTCAAGGCCTGACACTGAGGTGTCAGATAAATTAGGCATCCACATCAGCTGTGGACCTCTTACCCAATTCAGAGAAGTGATATTCACAAACATTGTCAATATTTCCGAGTTTACAATCACACCTTTGACTGTTGACTTAAAGCATCTAGTTTGGTGCAGGCTACTGGTGATGTTTACACTTTGGAATCTATTATGCATAGAAAAATTAGGGATTATCTTTGACCTGGGTACCACATATTCTTATGCAAAACTAAGTAGGGTTATTTATTCATTTAATCAATTCCATATGTTTGCAATCATCATGGCCATGTAGAGCAGATCTGATTTCTGCTGAGGTCAAATCCACACTGTCCTGGGTGTGGGGATCACAACTCTGATTGGAAACACGAGTCCCCTGGTTGGCATTCAAACCACGTTAAGCCTCCTGACTTGTGCCACACAGTGATGTCCTTTGCTTTTCTTTCTTCAGCTGACAGGTCACCTGCCATTAGGAAACTGAATCACAGCTTTTCCTCTCTATGAAAGTAACATTCTGGACTTCCTAAGTGGGAAAGATTTAACTCTGTGTTTGCTTTCCAGCTTAGCCTGGGTTACTTTGGGAAACAAACACAGACCCTGGGGAAGGAAGAGCTGGGAATGTGGCCACAGGTAAAACTGTGAACTGAGAGACGATATTCAAGGCCACAAAAGTGGCACATGCTGAGCTCCATGCTGAGTGCCAGGCCCCAGTGAGAAGGATGTGTGCCTATCTGTTCCTCTGGGAATTCTGAGACAGACACAGGACACTCCTACCCCAGATGTGGTACAGGTGCAGGTGGAGGGAATGAGATGGGGAGCATTGAGGCTGGGCTGGTATTGATGTGGAAGGAGGCACAGAATGCAGGGGACTGTTATGCTCTACCTGGCACATCCGCTGATGGTTGTGAAGTCTGCAGATGGAAACATAGCACGCACAGGAAAAGCTTGAGCAGAAGAGGTATGGCCTGTGAGACATGCTCAGGTGCTGCGAAGAAGTGTGGCTGGAGTGGGGAGTGTGTAGGGTAAGGATGGAGGGCTGGGGATGAGGCTGGGGATTTGACAAGGAGAAATGAGGACAGGCTGAAAAGGACTACCTAGAAAACTATGAGGGATGGAGAGATGGCTCAGCTGTTAAAGGCTCAGGCTCACAACCCAAACGACAAGAAAAACTATGGATTGAGAGCTGATGTGATGGAGACCCAGGGGATCTTTTAGCTTGGAAATGGAGAATCGCTCAGAAGAGGGGATGGTGGTAAAGGCTGAGAAATGATGAGCCAACACAACTTTGTCCAGGTCTTTAGGGACAAGGCAGCAAGAAAGAAGGACTGTTGAGGATTTGAATTCATGCACAGTGGCCCAGACCCAGTCGACAAGGCACATAGTTCAGAAATCTCAGGGCTCTGCCCTTTCTGTAAATATCTCTTTGAACATTGAACAAGTTCAAAGAGAAACTTGCAGAATGAGGACCAGTCAGTCCACTCAGCAAATACTTATTGAACACCCAGTGTATTCAGGCATTCTGCTAGGAGCCAGGGATTCCAAGAGAAAGTAAGGATGAATTCTCACAAGGCCAAATGGCACTTGGAAAAAAAATGTAAGTGGGAGAAATAATTTCCCTCTCCCGTCATTAGGTAAAAGCAGATTATTCATGGTGTGCCGATGAGTTGAGTTATTAAAGCGGCCTCTTAATTTTCCCCAGTGATGGTCCCTTATATATTGATTGGCATTTACTTTGACTTGTGCCCCTTCAGTGTTGGCTGCAGGATGCATCAAGATAGCCTCTAACCATGGCCCCACCTGCCCAGCAGTTTGGGGACTTTCTTGTTGTGTTTGAGAAGTTCTTAGTGTCCCAGAATCTGCTTCCTTAAGCAGAGGCCAATCACTTCATTCCTCACTCCCATCTCCACGGCAGATGGCACTTAAGCCTGGGCCTGGCCTCCTCCAGCCCATGTACCTGAGCAAGGGAAGCAGGTTCCCGTGTCCATGCTGCTGGGAATAGGCTGGCCATGGAACCTGGGCAAGTCCTGAAACAGCAGTATAGTGGTGTGACTCTCCTAAGCCACTTCCTGATGCCCACTGTCACGCTGGGTGCTTGATGGGGGTGGGCGGCTCCATCTTGCCATGCTCCCCAGAGTCACGTAAGCTAAGCATGTGGAGAACAGGTTAGAAAATCATCATGATTCATCAGTAGAATGGGGTCCTGCAGAGCCCCTGCAACAATAATTTTGAAAACTACATACATGGAGAAAGCATTTCAGTGATGTGCCAGATTCACTCAATATATTAGAGCGATACGAAACACCCCGTAACAGGCCAACTCTGGATCTATGAAAGGTTTTCTCCAAAGAAGAAATAAACATTCTTAAGATAATAGTGCTGTGGGAGCTGTTTTTTTTTTATCTCAGAAAGACACATCTTGGAAGACACCCCCGACTTCCCCTGCGACCTCCACACCTCCACTGGCAGGCAAGGAAAGGGAACTGCCAACAGACAGAGGGACAGACAGAGGCCTCTCCGCCCTTCCTGGCTCTCCCACCATAGCAGTGTCTGTGCCAGCTCACATGCACCTCTCCTGGAGCCTTTCTGATAGAGCTCCCTGGACCCTTGAAGCCTGTTTATTCATTGATCACAAGAACCTGGACTCCCAGATTTCCCTTCACCGCCCCCCAGTGCCCAACCCTGAGGTTTTGTACCTTCCCTGCCTGACGTCACTCTCTCCCATCTTCCCAGCCAGACTGAAGGTCTGACTTCCTCAGCACCATCAGCGCCCTCGGCTTCTCCTCCTCTATCCCTGTCCCCACAGGACCTCCAGAGACACTGCTTTCTCCTCCTCACAGCCTTCAGACTGGAGGTGAGTTGGCAGACAGCTGGCAAGGGTGGGACCACGTTTATCTTCTGCTGGTGCTGCTTTCTCAGTAGGGTTAAGTAATGATGGGGAGTAAGGATGTAGTGTGTCTCCACTGACTGAATTAGAGCTCATTGGTTGTACATATATCCCACATGCGTATGCACATACTAGCCACCCCTAAACAGTTTTGTACAACTTCAGAGAATCTTCAGAAGCCATGGTACTGTCTGGGTCTCTGAGAACTGAGGTTAAGAGCAAAATCCTTTTGCTAGAGCCAGACTCATCAGCTGAGTGTTCAAGCAGCAAAAGACCAAGACAAAGTTCCGCGGGTAAAGACAGTAGCAACGACCCAGAAACACAATGCCGTGAGCAGGGTATCCTGAAACCCAAATTAGTGAGTAAATGAGTTTAATGCCTCTTTAAAGGATAAAATCTCTGACTGAAGCAAAAAGCAAAATCTAACTTCCTCCTACAAGAATGTTCTATATAACCTCTTCCCTCGCAAAACCCCATGGCATGTTAAAAATATCAGTAGAAAGCAAGTGTCATCGGCAAATAAAAACTCAGCAAAGATGAAGTATTAGTCTCAGAAAAACTACAACTCAAAGCAAAAATGTCAAATGAGTCCAGATGAGTCATTCTAAGACAAGCAAACGTAGCACTGTGGAATCAAGCTTCTGGATTCTCTGTTTATCCAAATTAGCAGAGAAACTCCCTTTAGTTGATAATAAGAAAAGTCACATTAAAGCCTTTATATTTTGTAAAGTACTTTCAAGACCCTTTCAAAGCTACAGTGCACAATGCAGTGTGACAGTCCTAGAATGTTAAATGTTCAAAATCAAATATGGAGCATGAGAGCTATTTAAAAGCAACCATAAATTGATGGGCTAATCTTGGAACTGAACCCTTTCAATATACAACTTTGGGTCCTTCCTTGTCTGATAAATTCCAATAAGAAGAAATTGATTATTTGCATAATAATCTAAATCAAGTTGAAGCTATGGGTCAAAATTTTGGACATAAAATACAACAGCCAAATAATACAATTTAATTTGAACAACTGCTCTTTATGGATAGGAAACATGTTGAGAAATATATACCTAGATATTCATAGTTCTGATTTTAGTTATTTCTGTTTTTCAAGTCTTTTTACATCTTGTAGATCAGTTTTACAATAAAAGGTAAGAACTAGATTTTTAAAAGGAATTAGAGAGAAAATTCCTGAAGATCCTCTTCTCATCTCAAGAACCCTCAATACAAACTTTTTTTTTCTGCTTTCAGCACCAGGAGGCACATTAAAGTTGTGTGGAAAGTTTTGCCAACACACCTGCACTGGAGGCTTAAGTTGTTTTCCACTTTATTTTTCTCTTTGTGGCATGGCCAGTTGTATTTGGGAAATGCTTTACTTTCGTCTGTTGCAGGAATTACTCAAAGATGCCAATTTCATGGGACCACTCTCTCTTCCTTGATCCAAGGCCGCATTTTCCACAACTGTAAATAGCTACCCCATAGAATAATACTGACTGGCTATTTTTTTATCATGAAGCAGTTTGCAGGTGGATGGCAAACTCCAGGCCTAGGGAGAATTCTCGGGGAGACAGACTTCTACAGGATATCATATGGCATAACCAATAGTGTAAGAAAATTCCAGAGACTGAGGAAATGGTAATCAGGGGAAAGAACTGAGAATTCTCCTCCTCAGACTCGGCTCCTTTGTGGCTGATCTTTAGTAGAAGAAAAGAACAGGTGCAGGGGGAGTGTCCCCTCAGAATATGCTGGGTGGATTCAACATCTTTTCAGCCCACACCAATGAAAGGGACTGGAAGCAGGGCCAATTCAAAAGCAGAAAGAAAATAACATGATGAAATATTTCTCAAAAGATTTAAGAACAAAGATCTCCCCTCCCTCTTCTCTCAAGCTGAGCCCGCGAATACAGGTGGGCATTCAGAAGGTGCTAACTTCTTAATTCATTTACTGAGTCAGTCACAGGGAAGAAAATATGAGATATTTATTGACAACTGGTTTCAAGAAAAGTCTGCAAAGAGAAGTTAACATGTTTCTTTATCATAAAGAGTATTAGGGCCTCTCTTGCTTCATAGTTTCAAAGGCAACTCTAGATTTGGAAAATTCTGGAAGATATGAGAGAAATCAGTGGATAAAGCTATTATGTTCCATATATACGGCAGCAGCAATCATAGATGCTACCAAGGTCAGTGTAAATTTTAACCGGCCCCTTTAATATTCACAAGCTGTCCCAGGGTTCTCAATCTACCTGGATGCTGGTTTGTGAAGGAAACCATCTAAGAAAGATACCTGGATGATCCACCCCATTGAGCATTTGGTCAGTGGCTCCCAACCTTCTCAAATACAAGGATGCTTTGTTAATTGTCATAACCCTTCTGTGATGTAATAGTTGTAATTACTTCTGGTAGTACTGAGGATCGAAGCAGGCTCTCTCTCACACATGCCAAACATGCACTCTACCACTAGGCTTTACCACCAGCCTAACGTATAACCATGATTGAGGGTGAGGTTATTTGCAATGACCAGAAGAGGGAGTTGGGTGTCCTGCTTACACGTTCCTCCTTACTTCCTTGAGACAGGGACTCTCACTAAACCTGGAACTGTTTTTGTCTTTGTCCCACTCAGTGGTTACAGACACCCACATTCACAGCAGATTTTGCATGAGTATAGGAATTTGAATTCAAGTCCTTATACCTATGTAGCAAATGCTCTTACCCACTGAGCCATCACCCCAGATCCTAGGAGTTATAGTTCTTTGAAGAGAAATGGCAAAACTAAAAGCTACTGAGTTTAAATTGCATTTGCACAATATATGGTCATTTGGCCCCTTCCTGTCTCTTGCTCTGCTTCCTGGCCACTGAGTTGAGCAGCTGTGAGCCACGATGAATTTCTGTAATGTTCTGCCTCATCACAGGCCCTGGGGACTAAGTACTCATGGACTGAAACCTCCAAAGTCATGGGACAAAATAAAACTTTCTTCCTTCTGTTTCAAGTGCTTGTCAGAGCTCTGACAACCCGACTAGCCATCCTCCTTGTTACAGGACCATTCTTCTCTGACTCTGCTTCTGTAGAACATGCATTTCTTCCTGCTCTTTTACAGGTTAGCATCACAATGCTTGATTATGCCCAGACAGATGTCTCATAAGAATTAAAGGGACTGGTTGAACTTTATACTCAACCTAAGTACCATATTACTGATATTACTGAAGGATTTACGAGCCAAATATATGGTTTATTTTGCTTCTGACCACATTCTAGTGGTTGAGATTCCATCTATCAGTCTGAAGAAGAATGACACAGCAAAGATCTGCAGCATGGCCACCTATTAGGCCAAATGAAGATGATCTGGAAGCAATAACTAGAAATGACTCTGTGTTTTGCTGCAGTGTTAGGGATGCTTGTTACTGCAGCATCACTGACCTGATACAGACTCGCTCAGTTCATTTGGATAGAAAGCTATCTCTTCATTAAGGATAGATCCCTCAAGGCATTCTTTCAATGATGTTTTTTCCCAAATTGTATTCCCAGTTCATTGAAGATCTTCCTTGAAACTTCTATGGACCCATCGAAGATTTCTAAATGTATTTCCGGACAGATCTACCATCTCTTCCATTTCCAGTTACTTAAATCTTTAGACATATTCTACTTTATCCAGAAAGACTTTTGGCTGGGAACTTAGCCCATTTTCTAATGAATAGGAAGGATGCAGGTAAGAAACCACACTGGACTGAATCTGAGGGCCAGAAGAAGAGGAGAATGCTCAAGTTGCTGTGATGGGAAACAGAGTTGAGGAGAATGGCTCAACCTGGAATTAAGACTTTGTTGAAAAGGAGCTGAGCGAGACCAGTGTCTCAAGTTCAGTCAACAGCTTCTGAGATTCTCAACAGAAGTTCTCCAGGCTGTTTTATTTTACCTGCTTGCCTGTTTTCTATTTGGTTGACACTTCCAGATGTACCCTGATAATCTCGTCCCGTTCGTGTGGTCATGACATTGACTCTTCTGAAACCCACTGTTAAGGTATTCAGACTGCAGAGACCAGGTTCTAATACTCACAATAGTCTGAAAAGGGGCAGCTTGTCTACCAGGAAGGACCACGGTGGCTACCAATCCCCGAGAGTACACATTAGAGTCTTCTAGGCAACCTTCTAATGCCCTGGGACTGACTCTAAGAGATTAGATCATATCCTCTGGAGAAAAGTCCAGAAAAAAAAAACCCACTTCTCTGCTTGGTCATGTGTACTATTGGAAAATAATTGCTGATAATTTTCTTCTTGAAAATGTTCTACATTTATAAGTTGAAAAAGAATTACACCCCTCTTATCTAGCTAAATTCATGAGCAAATTCATGGACCAAATCTGTAATCTCTGTATTAATTTGGTTGTTCTTTGTACAAGGTATCTATGGTACATAGAAACCACAAATATCATGTCTTAGAATAGCACTTGCTTCTTATCACCCAATTTCTAGCTCAGCTTAGATAGGTCCTGTATTCAGGAGGTAAGAGTGCTGTTGAGGTATCATCCAAGTTGATTTCCCTTGCGGAGCTCAGAGTCTGTCAAACCCATGTGGTTGTTGCCACTGTTAGACTGGGGTTGTCATCTGTAGTTCTCAGCTGTAGCTGCTCTCAGATGGCAGAAACCACCTGCCATGCCGTACCATAGAGCTCTGTGAGCCACTGGTACTTAAAAATACTTCTGACACCAAAGTTGCGATATTTTCCACTCACACTGGTAACATGAATCTGAAGTGTCTCCCACAAGCTCACCTTTCAAGTCCCTGTTCCCCAGTTTGTGGCACTATATTGAAGGTCCTAAAATGTCTTTAGGTGGGATATACCTGATAGAAATAATTCACTCGATATGGGTCTTTGAAGGTTATACCCACCCCTAGTTCTTGGGTGGGTTCTTGGTTTCCTGGTCAGCCACGATGTGAATAGTCACAGCCAATCCCACCCTGTGTCTGAACCAAAATCCCTCTGAATCCATAAGCTGAAATAAGCCTTTTTTCCCTTAAGCAGTCTTTGTCTGGTATTTTGGTAACAGCAATGCAAAAGTAAGGATTGCAAAAGCAATATAATGATTCTATTCACTTTTGGCAGCATTGGTCTGGAGGGATCAACAGGTTCCATTAGTCAAAGGCTCAGACCTGAATGGCTGTCCCATTTCAGATGTCAATCACAAGCCACGACCACTGGGATTTCTGACTAATGAGCTAGAATATCAGGAAGTTACCATCACCCCCTTGTCAATTTCAATAATTTACTACAATAGAATCCAGGAAAACACTTCAGTTTGCATTTATAGGTGTATTAGAATGGACGGAGAGGAAGAAATTAATGCAAAAAGATGCTTCCAGCACACAGGAAACTCCATGGACTTGGAAGTCCTTGTGTCTAGAAGCAGGCACAAAGGTCAAATATAATAGCAAAAGTTGTTTCAGCCATACAGCCGCTCAGGTTGCAGGGGTTAGTGGATATTTCTTCTATCACGGCATAGGTCCCTTCTTGTCCCTTCCAGAGTATGGCAGCTGAATTCTTCAAGGATAGAAAGGGAACCTCTCTTTCAAGTTTCCACTCCCATTAAGTCAGATCCACCCAAGATTGTCTCTCTTCACTTACTATCAACCTCAAATACCTCTGGACAGTCCCTTCACCTTTGCCTATGGGATGGAGGCAGGTTTCAGGTCCTACCACTATTCGAAGAGAGTGGATTTGTAAGGGGTACTTCACTAAGGATCATGTTAAAGAATGTATCTTTAAATGAAAATAATAAAAAAATAATCACTTTTGCATATTCTCCTACTATTGTAACAACTCAACCTAGATAGAGGTATCATCACCATCACCATCTTCATTCTCATCCATCTCATCTCTGACAATGGAGAAGGTATAAGGATGGATTAGCCTAGTTCCTACCACCATCTATTGAGTTGGGTTTATGGTCAACAGCTGTACATTTCTGGCTCACAGTCAGCCTGTTCCCAATTATGACTGCCTCCCAAGTCTTATGAAAGTTCATATTTAAGATCCATATGCAAGAATCAAAGACATTTCTCCAAATAAGCGTTTGCTTGTCTGCTGAGACTCTAGCAGGCTCCTTAGCCATCAGAGGCTAGAAATAAATCTGAATTAAATAGCATAGATCCTGAAACATTATTATCTCCTAAGGCAACCCACGGTCTTGTGGTGACTTCTGGGCATCAAAGAGATGAATTGTTTTCTGCAGGAAACCCATGGGTGAAGAGGCAAGTCTTACTGGAAAGATAATCATAGACACTAGCAGTGAGAAGAAATTCCTTCTTGGTTCTTTCCTTCCTTTCTTTCTTTCTTCTTTTTTTCCTTTGGGTAGGGTATCTGTATATGTGTGTCAATGTGTATGTACTCATGCATAAGTGCTCATGTGTAAGTGTAGGCACATGTATTATATGGAACATGTATGGAGGTCAGAGGGTAACCTCCAATGTCAGTCCTCACCTTCCATGTTGTTTGGGACAGGGTCTCTGTGGTCTGCCACCTCATTTATTCACCAGGCTGGTTGGCTCATGAGCTTCCAGAGAGCCTGTCTGTATTTCCCATCTTGCCACGGAAATCTTGAATAATACACACATGAAACTGAGCCTAGCTTTACATGGGTTCTGGGGATCTGAACTCAGGTCCTCATGTTTTCATAGTGAGCACTTTACCCACTGAGTTATGTCCGCAGCCCTCCTGGTTCCTTTTCAATCTAAGGGTTTTTTTTTTCCCCCAAATATTTTCCAGTAAAATCTAAAGCAAAAGGTGAAATATAGTAATTGGCATTTTAGCACCAATCTTGAAGTAGATTGTATCTACCTCAACGTTCACTAAATGAGCCCACAGAATCAAAATAAAGATAGAGCAATATGATAGATGGATGCTGAAAAAAATTAACACCCAAGGGATTTTTTAATATAAATTTTCACTTAGATTCAACATTGATGTTTTTCTCATTTAGGTTCACTAAGTAATGTTTATTATTAATTCAAATTCTCAATATTGAAGGGGAGAGATTTCCCATATGGTTGACATGCTGCTCTGTAGGCTCATAAATTTGGAAGAGTTTTGATTAACACTGACAGAAAACCCTTTGAAAACATATGGCTGTATATACATCATGTCATTTCTAATAAGATGACACATCCTTCTTCGCTTTTCCCTAATAAGATGAGTTCAGTTGTGTTTAAGAAACATGATAATACGTTGTTGATTTTTCTTTATGGGAGAGAAAAATGGAGTAAAAATAAACTATTTTCTTGCTGCAGCAGACGCTGAGAAGACAGCGGCTAGTGGGAAGGTTTTTTTTTAAAAAGGGAAAGCGCTATCTCTGAGTACTTTTTATAGATCCAATTAGCATGTTGTAAGCTTAAAGTGTTTTTTGACATCTCACATTTCCCCCCTTGGTGATTCTGGTCCTGCAACTCTCCTCACAGACTGGGAATCTGTCGCATTCCTACTGGTGGACCCTTCCTGGTCTCTTTAGACCTCACTGATTGGAACTTTTGCATTATTTTGAATCAAAAACATACTTACAGGGGTTTGGGAGATGGCCCAGGTGGTACAGTGCTTGAACAGCAAGCACTGAGAGCTTGAGTTCCAAAGCCCAGATACATATAATAGAGCCCGGAGCAGCAGCATGCACCTGTAATCACAGCACTAGGGAGGCAGAGACAGGCAGATCCCTGGAACTCCTCAACCAGCCAGTTAGATCCCTAGAACTCCTCAGCCAGCCAGTCAGATCCCTGGAACTCCTCAGCCAGCCAGTCTAGCTGAATCTGTGAGCTCCAGGTTCAGTGAGAAGATATATCTTGAAAAATATGGTGAAGAGAAATGAGAAAGGCACCTGACATAGACATCTAGTCACATACACAGAGGAAGAGAGAGAGAGAGAGAGAGAGAGAGAGATTATTCTTATATTCTTGGAAGTTAACAGTTCCAGGTGACCAGTCACCTCTGCTTTATTTTCATGTCTTTTGAAATTTATCCTAGTCAGTTCATTGGGAGAATTCTCTCATGAGCTTTTTGAAGACGCAACAAATATCAAAAACAATTTGACCCTTCTATTAAGAATTGGGGTGAGGAGGCCATGGTTGTTTGACCCAGAAGCACCCTTCTAGAATTCCGCCATAAGGCTCATCGTACTTAATAAAGGGTAGTGCTAGGATGCCCGAACAAGCCCATATTACAGATTCCCGTCTTCTTCCACACTGACGGGGCAAGAGGCAGATGTGAAGACTGGATGTTTTGGTTTGCATGTGTCCCCAAAGCTCATGTGTTTTAAACTTAATCCCTAAGACAATGGTGTTGGGAGGTTGGCATTTAGAAAGCGATGCTGCCCTCATTAACAGATGAATGCTCTTCAGGAGGGATGAGTCAGTTGGTGAGGAAGTGGGTTTCCAGGGAAAGGGTAAGAAGGTCCTCATTCTCCTCTCTCTCTTGCCTTTTCACTTTCTTCCATGAGATAAAAAGTTCAGAAGGTCCTTGCCACATGCAGGCCCCTCGAGTCTGGATCCTTGTGTCTCCAGAACTAGAAGAAATAAAGTTCTATTCTTTATAAATTACCCAGTCTCGGGTAATCTCCGGTAGTTGCGTAAAATGGACTGAGGAAGTGGCAGACAGATGGCACTGGGCTTTAAAACTTAAAGAAGACAAAAGGAGCCCAGATCCACTGGGACAATTATAAATGAGGAATCCCTAACATTGTATTGTGGAAGGTAGAAGGACCAGACACTCATGGAAATGCCCTTAGAAAAGAGAGGGATGGGGAGAAAGAGAGTTGAAAGAATGAAGCAGAACACAGATGAGAAATTCCATCTGGAAGAGAGCAAGTTAGAGTTATCAGAAAAAATGTTTCCATATTGTTACATGGTTGCTGCTGTAGAGGAACTTCATAAAGGCCAGTGAAACAAATCAGTAAGGTGAAAATAATAAACAGCACTTGGGAGTCTGAAGCAAGTGGATTCCTGTGAGTTTCAGGATAGTCTTGGCTAAAGTGTGAAATGCTTTCTCCAAAATGCCTTTATACATAAAATAAAAAGAGAAGAGAAAGAAATCTGAGAAACAATTAAAACATTTAGAACTAAAGGGCAATATAGCGAAGAACTAGAATTAGGAAGACAAAGAATAGATGTCAGTGAAAGTTAAATTTCTGGAATGGTAAAGTCCTTGAAATAACCTCTATGGGTCTTGAGGGTGCTGAGTGAAAGTGACTGTCGGGGTCGGGAGAGATGGCTCAGCGGTTAAAACCACTGGCTGCTCTTGCAGAGGACTCAGGTTCCATTCCCAGTACCCACATGGTAGTTAACAACCGTCCATAACTCCAGTTCCAGGGGATCTGATCCCCTCTTCTGGCCTCTGCTGGCATTGTACCCACATGATGCATTTATACACATACAAGCAACATTCACTCATACACATAAAATAAAAATAATAAATAACATATTTTTAAAATGTGACTGTCAACTTGGCAAGCTCAAGAATCACCTATGAGACAACCCTTTAGGCATGCCTATGAGAGATTATCTAGATTAGATTAGGTTAATTGAAATGGGAAGACACCCCCCTAAGCATGATCCTCTCTCTCTCTCTCTCTCTCTCTTGCTCTCTATCTCTCTTTCTGTGTGTATGTGTATGTGCTTCCTCACTAAGACCACAACAAGACCAGCTGCCTCACACTCCTGCCACTACCTGAACTGTGGTCTCAAAACAACACTTTCCTCCTGACATTGCTGTTGTCGGGTATTTTATTGAGGCAACTAGAAAGTAGTTTAATAGATCAAAATAAAGGAAAGAAAGCAAAGGAACTGAAGCAATTAAGAAAGAAGATGGAGGCTGAAGATGGCCCAGGGTAGATACAGGTAACTCTGGGGTAACCCTCCCAAAGAACAGACAAGAGCCTTCATCATGACAAAGAGTAGAGCCTTTGAAGTAAAGGAGCTGGATCTGTAGATTAAAACAATGTACTATGCTCCAGAAAATCGGACAGGATCCCCATAGGGAGCTGGTGAATGCAAACTCAAGAATAAAGTTCCTCAATCTGCTGGGAAGCCAGACTGATCAGCAGAAAATGAGTCTATGAAGCTGGTCTAGGACAAGTCATAATATTCAGTATCAGAAGAGGAAGGGGTGTTTTCCAAGCGCTCTAAGGAAGGGAGAATGATCTACTAAAATATTATAGCAAGATGATGTTTGACTATAAATGTCACAGACAGATATTCTGAAACTTGGAAAAGTACATCAGTGCAGCAGTATCTGTGAGCCTTTTGTGTGGGTACATGTGTGTGAGGGTGTGTGAGCACATGTATGTGCACGTGCCAATCAGAGATTGATGTTGTGTGTCTTCCTCAACTGCTGTCTACCTTAGTTTTTGAGGCTTCTGGATCTCATGGATTTGGCTAGATTGGCTAGCTGGTGGACCCCAGGATCTTCATGTGTCTGCCTCCAAAGAACTGGGATTATATAACCCCAGTGAGCCAATCTTTTAGGTAGGTTTTGGGATATGAACTTGGGTCCTCATGTTTACATAGCAAACACTTTGCTGACTGAGCCATCGTCACAGGCCCCATGATTTAGTTTTAGAAATAATTTCCAACAGAGTGAGCCAGATAATCAAGAAATGAATCAAGTATAGAATTTACCCCTATAGATTTTGTGATTTAAAAGTCTATGAAAATAATGCATCTAGATAAACATAGGCTAAGATCAAAGAGAAGTATTTGCTTCAGAGTAGATGATACATATTAAAAACCTATAAGTCTATGAAACATATAAGCAATGAAATTAGGAGGCTTGGAGAGGGAGGTGAGAGAATATCAAACCCTGAATTGACTCTCATGGGACACAGTGGAACAGGGGTAGAGAGAATACTAATGCCATCTCTCAACTCTCGTCAATGAAGCTCCCTCATACAACAGGGAACAATGAACCCAGGGCTCAGGGACCATTGCAGAAGAGGGATGGAGAGACTGTAAGATCCACAGGAGGAGGTACATGACCATATGGATATAGCATCTTATAGGCTCCTGGGACCCTGCTCATATGAACCAACAGCAATGGTCACAGCATGCCTAAGACCCATGCAAACACAAACAGACAAAAACCCAGCACAGATCTGTGGAAATCGGCAGCAGGCCCCAACCGTAGTCAAAGAACTATTGGGAAGCTGATTACTGTGGGGTAAGGTAGAGCTGATCTTTAAGGGAGACTCTAGATAAGCTGCCTAGGCCCAGTGGACGAACTTGCCCAGAAGGATGTCAGGGGACACTAACTTGATTCAATAGGCCTTAACATAAAAGACAGAATGCATGAATTCCAGCGAGGGGAGGGGACTTTGAGAGGGTGCTGACGGGGAAGGGGTTAGAAAGATGATTAAGATGCTCTATATGAAGTACATAAAAATTCAATTAAAAATACACAACCTCCCCCATGAATTGTATCTTCAACACAGTTGGATATGCAGATAAGTGAGGAGATCTAAATAAAATTAAAAGGTATGAAATGCACAAAAATTTAGTAAAAACATGTATTGTAAAAAAAATAACATGCAATGATCATCTTCTTAATGCTTTTTGATCATTTGTTTTAAAACATTTAGTGATCACTGTGGTTTGAATCTGAAATGTCCCCTAGGGGTTTGTGATTTGAACCCTTGATCCCCCGTGAGTAGTGCTATTTTGGGAGGCTGTGGAACCTTAGGAGGTCAGCCCCAGCTAGTGGAAGAAGGTCACTACAGCAGGCTTCTGAAGGTTATACCCAGTGCTTTGTGGCATACTGTCTGCTTCCTGGTCCACCGTGATATAAGGAATCACCACCACACACTCCCATTGCCATGAACATCGCCATAATAGACTGAAATCCTCTATCTCTGGGGTTGGGGAGATAGCTCAGTCAGTAAACTGCATGCCTGAAGCATGAGCTCTTCTGTTCAATAGCCTAGAACCCACAAAAAGAAGTCAAGCACAGTAGCGAACACTTATGATTCCAGTGCTGAGATGTACAGACAGGTGGCTCTCTGAGGCTTCAGGTCATTGAGAAACACTGTCTCAGTCAAAACCCAAGGTGGACGGCCCCTGAGGAACAGTGTCAAGGTTGTTCGGTGGCCTCAATAGGTGACAGGTGACAGGTGCATATGCAATTGCAAACACAGGAGCGCTCTCTCTCTCTCTCTCTCTCTCTCTCTCATCTTCTTAAACTGTGAGCCAAAATGAATCTCATCTAAGGCACTCAGGCATTCTATCACAGCAGTATGAGGATAACTGATAAAATGTTCCTTCAGGAGACAATTTCTCTTAAGAAAGAAATATCTGTGGCATAGAAGCTCTCCACACCGCCTCACTCTCCACATGGCCTCAAATTCCTTTTACTCTGTTAGTAACAAGTAAAAATGTATCTATTCTGAAATTTTTGAAATGGTGTGCTAAATGCAGTGTGAATGATGGACTGCACCATGGGTCATTGTAAAGGTCATCACTGGAAATAATTCAGTAAAATTCAAATCAAATCTAGGTCTTTCAGCGATGACGCACCTACCAGGGTAACACGGATGTTACTATTAGCAGTCAGGGCAAGGAGAAGATGGGAAAATTAGGAACCATATTTGTAACTTTTCAGTCAATCCAGAATAATTCTAATATGAAAAACTTCCTAAAATATATGCAGTAGTCATTTATCCTTTTATTTGTGAAAAATAAAGTCTAGGATAGTGTTTATCCTAGACAGTAACACTGGCTGTTTCCTGCCTTTAGGTTGACTTAGGGTTTTTGTTTCAAATATGAAACAAAAGTATGTTAGCTTTGATTAAAACTAACAACCGAAAATTATTATTTTATGACAAACTATGTTTGTTATTCTAAATTTAAAAACAAAGCCAATAAAACAGTGTTTTAGGGACTCTTTACATGCTCATGATGTAACAAAAAAAAGAACATAAAAACAAAATCATGATCATCTATTTTTCATTTGATTTGATTTTGAGACAGGGTCTCATGTAGCTCAGGCTAGCCAGGAACTCCTGATCTTCTTGCCCTTGCCTCGTGTGTGCTAGGATTACAGGCATGTATCACCAAGCCTGACTAAATAAAGTCATCATAATCATATTTTTATTACGTTTATTTATTCGCTGTGTGTACACAGCACACCACACGTGGAGATCGGAGACCAACTTGTGGAAGTCAGTTCTCTCCTTCCACCATGGGGTCCTGGGGATCGAACTCAGGTCATCTAGCTTGGCAGCAGGTGCCTTAACCCATTGAGCCATTGCACTAGTCCCATAATCTTATTTTTTAGGTTATATTTCAGAGCAAAGTGACTGGAAAAGATCCCCATTAAGTTACAGCCTGTGTTTGTCTCTGGATTAGCAATTTTAATTTTCTTCATGCACTTAAAAATTTTACAGTGGCTTCATGATGGGCACACATTTGTAATAACTGAAAGGTAAGCTTACAGTTTTACTGTTATCCAACGAAGTCGGACTGGCAGTTGGCGAGTACACTGGAAAAGCTAATTAAAGCGGTGAATCATAAAATGTGATATGAACATACCTTAGAGATTTAATTTTAACCTAAAACACATGGGTGCTCACTCACTGGCTACGCTTTTGATGTGGTGCCAAGGCCCTTTCTTTGTGTCAGGCTCTGCCGATCCCGGTCTGACTTCTGAGCCGACTTTCCTTCAAAGCCACCCATAATGCATCATCCAGAAGGTACAGTTTGGGTTTCTTTAAGGCCTAACAAGCCCTCTAAGACACTTAGAAAGCAACTTCCAGTCTTTCAGTCTTTAATGTGTGTTTGTACACCCTGTATATGACACAAGCTTACTGAGTAATTTGCCATTATTAACTCTTTTATTAGTTTATATAGGTGTGTATAAATAAGCAAGAAATCTTAGCACAGGGACTTGCCAGGCACATATAGGTGTGGAAGCACATGTGGTTGACACGGCCATCATGAATAGAGAGAACAGAAATATAGGACTTAATAAAGAGCGGTCTTGGATATAAGCACTTGATGTGTTTGAGGCATCAACTGGAAGGCTTCATAGGGGAAATGAAGAGACTTATTTAAGCCAGCAAGTTGATGATGCTCAAGAAGGTGAGAAAAACTTTGGTATGGAAACACAAAGGTAGCTGACTCCAATGGACAGTCTTGTTTAAAATGTGACAGATCTGAGCTAGCAGCAATGTCTTCTTAGCCCCTCTCTGCTCCCTGTAGTGGATCACTGGCATTCCTGCTCCTCCAGCCTCACAAAGTCTGTCGATTCCAGTTCCCCCCACATGATCACAGTCTTTCTGTTGGACAGAAGCTGGGGAACAGAACTACCCAAGACCTTGGGGCTATTAATTGATAGACTTGGAACTCCACCCCAAATCTATTTTCTAACTCTAAGTTCACTGCTCTAGTGGACTGACCTGGTGGCCTTGCTTAGTAGCATAGAGTTAATAATTCAAGAAAGAGGTGAGAGTACACTGTAGCCTCTTTCAGAATTGTCTTTCGCATTGTGGGTGCAGAACAGCTTCACTACCACAATATCTAATGGCATCTCCTCGTCCCTCTGAGGCTCTAAGTCACCAGCTATTCAAAAACAGCATCTGTCATGGTATATAAGCCTCTCCTAGGTATTCAGCATAATTCATCTTCACTTCCTTTTGGTGACCTGAGTCATGGACTGGATAATGTCTTTAAGACTACCCTATTCCACATAGTCCCTGATTTCACAGCTATTGTCTGTGGTTCCAACTTAAGCTATCTCTGGAAGATGCACAGTGCAGAGCTGTTTGTTAAACACGTCATCTGCTCCCCAAGGTCATTTCTAAATGTGCAACTCTGGTCTCCTTGGATTATACGTTTAATCTCTTTGACACTCTATCAGCTTGTACTGATCTTCACTGATTTCATTCTCAGTATTATTACTGTTAAGCATTTCTTCCTTTATAGTTAAGCTCCTCCAATGAGTTACTCAAATTTGCTCTTTCTTCCTCTTCTCTTCTCCCCAGAATTCTACTTCTTATCAAGGGCACCTGTGAGGGTTAGTCTTAGTTATCAATTTGATGGGATTTAGAATTACCATGGAAACAAATCTCTAGATGAGTCTATGAGCAATTATTTAGATTAGGTTAATTGGGATGGTGGTGCTACCATTCCATGGGATGGGGCACCTGGATCAATAAAAAAGGGTAAAGTAAGCTCAGTGCGGGAATTACTCTGTGTGTCTCTGCCTCTCTCTCTCTCTCTCTCTCTCTCTCTTTCTCTCTCTCTCTCTCTCTCTCTCTGTCTATCCCTCCCTCCCTCCCTCCCTCCCTCCCTCTGCTTCCTGCCTATGGATAGAATGTGATCATCCACCTTCTGCCACTGTACTTCCTGTGCTATCATGGACTGTGTTCCTTGGATCTGCGAGCCAAAATAAATCCTTCCTTTCTTAAGTTGCTTCTGTTGGGTATTTTCTTGCAGCAACATGTAAACACGTAGCTAACACAGCATCATGCCCACCACCCTTCCCAAGCCAATACCCTTTTTTCTGTTCTCATCTTTCTTGACTTCCTAGGAGCAAGTACATAGACACATTTGACTACAACTTCTTCCTTGAAGTGCATTCTCCATTAGAAGCCCGAGGTATGATACTTTCCAGGTTGCTCTCCATTTCTCTGCACCTACTTTTTCTCGTTCCTTGGTTTCTCTTCTGCTCACCATTGAACACTGAAGTTCCTTGCTGACCTTATATAGTTCCTTGGCTTTAAATATAATGGATATATTGATAGTGCCTACATTGATTTCTTCTCTCCCCATCCCTGAACTCTAGACCCATCCTTCAAATAGATATATTTGACTGGAACACAAACATCTCAAATGTTAACATATTCAAAATGGCCTTGATTATCCCTATTTAGTCTTTTCTCTAACCCAGGTCTCTATCAGTGCATAGACGACAACACAATTTTAAAAATTTCAGATGACATCTTTGATTTCCGTTGTTCTCATTTCAAACCACAGCCATTCATTGGAACATTCTACAAGACGCCTCCTAAGATGTCCAACTGTCTCCACAACCATTAAGATCCCTCTGGTACAGGCCAATATGATTTCTCATAGTCCTCATGAAATTAAGGCCCAGTATGTCACGCTGCCTTGCATTTGATGATAATGGGAGAGTTGGTCTTAGATTACCCAACTCTCAGTTTCCTTCCTTGCTCTGCTCCTTTAGATGCAACCTCCTAACCTTCCTTATGGAAGGGAGCTGGAAGCTTCCACTTATTCCAAAGTAGTAGGCTTCAGTTTTCTACTACTCCAAGTGATTATTCAACACAACCAAATGTCCTTCTATAGAAAGAACGGGGAGGTTCTCCAGCACCTTGTTCCTACAAAGCCTTCTATCTACGACTCTTGGTTATTCACACTGTTCTCAAAGACAAACCTCAAGTACAAGGCATGCTGAATCCTCTTCTCACGGGCTGTGAGCATATGTGGCTGATAAAGTTGGGTCTGTAGCAGCTGTCCAGTGTCATGGGTCTGTGTAGCATACCAACCCTGGAGTGGGACCTCCTTCCCTGCCACTGGTGTGAACAGGGGTGACTAAAACTCCGGGCTGCTGGTGTAGACATAGTTTAAATGTTTTCTTTGCTAAGAGAAGTCTCTTGACCCTCATCATCCCATTATCCTTTAGGAAATCCTCCATGACTGTGGTCACTGCCAAGATTATGTTGTTTATGTGATTTTGTTGTTTCATTTCAGGGTCTGAAAAGCTCCAAATCCAACTTCAGCAAACTCACTGGCTCACCTTTTAGATATAACCTGTGGATGGACCCTTCTTTCTACAGCTCAGCCCTCATCCACCCAAGGTGATACCTCTCACCTGGATGACTGCCCTCACCTTCTCCTCCTGACTCTCAGCTTCTGTTCTCAGCTCTGGGTCTCCTCATGTTCCTCAGAGGGACCCTTTGAAAGTATCAGGTCATGTGGCTATTCTATTCACAGTTTCTCCTGCAATTATTGGGGCTCAGGCCTCAATCCACTGCCATGTGGGTGCTGGGAATTGAACCCCGGTCTTCTGCGAGAGCACCCAGTGCTCTTAACCAGTGAGCCATTTCTCCAGTCCCTGGCCCTTGTGACCCCAAGATCTGCTTGGTTCTGGCCCAGGGCCTCCCTGCTTCACCGCTTGCTACCCACCGTCACTGAGCTCCACATGCCTGGGTCCACTCACAGCTCTGCTCTGACCTTCTCTTGCTCTCTCCATGGGCTAGTCTTTCTAAAGCAAAGGACTCTGGGTAGGCTGACTAGATCTCAGAACATAATTTCACCAGATGTCTGCAGATCCCCCATTTCTTTCCCTAGACGTCTGAATTATTCAGCTTTCTGCCACCATAACAAATTCTAGATGTGGGCTACTTATGAAGAAAGGTTTATTTATCTCACCTTCTGGGTGGTTCAGGGCCTGGCACTGACATTGGCTCAGCTCTGGTGAGAACTCTTTCGGCTGTGTCTCATCATGGCAGACAACAGCAGAACAGGTGTTGCAAATGGTTAAGTCCCCAGATCAGAAGCCAGAGAGGAAGAGTCAGGTCAGTCTAAGCTTTTTAGACCAGCTCATGTCCTGGAGAACTCACTCCGGAAGTTCAGAATTCCCTGTGAGGACAACGCCACGCTATACTAAGGATATCTGAGGGACACCCTCATTTAAGTGCTCCTGTGCTGTGCAGTGCCCACTGAGGCCAGCAAAGAGCGTAGGAGCCCCTGGAACTGGAGTTAGGATAGTTGCTAGCCACTGTGGAAGTGCTGGAAATTGAACCTAGGACCTCTGCAAGACAGCCAGTGCTTTTAACTGCTGAGCCATCTCTCCAGCCCCTGGACCCCTCATTTTATAGGCGCTTGATACCTCCCAGTATCACCACTGCTGGTCCAAGCTCCTCAAACATGAACTTGTAGAGAGAAAACACACACAAACTATGGCAGTCACCACACAGGGAAGCCCACAGTCCACACACCCTTCTCGCTCTGCACCATCACCCCACACTCCCTGTCCTCTTAGCCTGATTACTTTTGTGGATGTGGCCAATTTGCTCATTCTCTGCCCACTCCACTAGGTTTCCAGGAGGATTAGTGACTCCCTGGCTCACTACCACTGTGTCTGCCAGGAAAGGTTCTACGTTGGAGGCTTGAACCATATTTGTTTAATTACATTTATGTCTTGCTTACCTACAACCTTAAATAATTTGATGGCTGAGAATTCAACTAGTCAGTAAAATGCTTGCCTTGCAAGCAGGAGGACCTGAGTTCTATCCCTAGAGCCCATATTGACGACAACAACAACACAGCTGTGCGTGGTAGTTCAGGCTTGAAACACCAGTGCTGGGGAGGTGGAGACAGGCAGATCCCTGGGGTTCACTAGCCAGACAGCCTTGCCTAATGGGCAAGTTCCAGGACAGGAGAGACTGTGTCTCAAAAATAAGGTGGTTAGTGCTTGAGGAATGACATCCGAGGTTGTCCTCTGGCCTCTTTTACATGCACACGTGGAAACATGTGCACTTGCACACGTGAATACACTGTAAACACACATGAGCACAGGTACACACCAAAAATAAAACTGGAAAAACATAATAATAACAAGTTATCTGGTACTTACTGTGTGCTGGTTGTCACTCTCAGATCTTAGTCGGGGCTATTAGTTATCTTAGCAGCTCTAGTACTATGTTTGTTTGCCTTTGGTGTTGGGACTGAACCAAGAACTGTATACATGCAAAGCAAGTGCTATGCACCTGGTGTCCCTGGGTAGGTAAGGCAGTGGGATTTTAAGTAATGTGCTCAAGGGAGGTGCATGGCTATATGGAACTAGAATCCTAGAAGCTCCTGGGTCTCTGCTCATGTGAACCTACAGCAATCTTTTCTGCATGCTCAAGATCCATGCAAACTCAAGCAGACAAAAACCCAGCACGGCACTGGGGAAATGTGTAGTAGACCCCAACCTTTGTTTAAGATATTTTGGCAACTGATCACTGTTGGGTGAGGTTGAGCTAGTCTTCCTAAAGCGAGGGACTCTGAGTAGGCTGACTAGACCTCAGTGGATGAACCTGCACTGAGATCACCTGGGAACACTAACTTGACACAATTGACCTTAACACGGATGAAAGAATGTAAGGATTCCAGTTGGGGGGTTACAGGGAGGTGCCAGTGAGGAAGGAGATATAAAGATGATTTAGATTGATTTAGATTGATTAAGATGTTCTCTATGAAACACACAATGATTCAATAAAAAAAAACCTATAAATATCACAGTGGAACCTGAGAAAAAGCTTAAATAGAAAGGTTATATATCTTGTGGGCCAGTAAGATGGCTCAGTTGGTAAAGGTACTTGCCTCCAAGCCTGACAACTTCTAACCACCAAGCATGCACTGTGGCAGGGGTATACACACACACACACACACACACACACACACACTAATAAATAAATAAAGTATTTTTAAAGAATATACATCTTTCAGTTGCTTGCTTAACCCTCAGAAGGGTTAAAAAGCCATTGGTTTTCAAAAAGGAAACTTCTGTTTCCTAATTTATGCCTCTCTATCTCTCAGCTGTCAGTAGGAATGCAGAGGGTCAGCTCAGGCTGCACCAATAGGTGTTTCATAAGCTAAATGGTGATAAAGCATTAGATCAGTTCCAAAGCCAGGGCAGAAATGGAAGTGAATACACGTTTCCAGCAAGCTGGTCCTCACAGGATGTAAATTACAGCCCTTCCAAGACAGAGGAGGCGTTCACTCAAGTCTCTCGGTGGGTTTTCATAGCCTTTGACTATTGTGTTTGAAGTAAAAGTTAATAAAAGTCCAGAAACAAATTTGAAAAGGTATGGGTACCAAGAGATTAATTCAAGAGTTTTCAGAGGAAGTGCCCTCCACCACCAGTGACTATGGAACGAGGGGAGCCTGGCTCCACGTGCAGTCACAAGAACACCCTAATACTGAGTCCCAGCCCCAGGGCTGGAGCCCTGCCACTCCCCACCCCCACCCAGGGAGAGGAAAGCCTGAGCTGTTATTGGCTCCTGGCAGCAGGTAGAGCCCAGCATAAGTGTCCCTCACATCATCACAAAGCAAAGCTCTGTAGTCCATCTGGAAAACCTATTCTTCAAACTCAGTCAGAGAAAAGATGCAGAAAGCAACTGTTTTGACCTTTCAAGCCTTAAGAATATCAGCAAGTTTTGTCCACAGAGACCAAGTGCAGTGAAGAGTTGAAGTGATTGCCAGAATGGACCAAGCCAAAGGCAACGGTCCTCCCTCAGTTCTGACAACTAGCACACCTCTCCTACCCTCCCTGAAAAGGAAAATTTTGCCTAAGGAGGAAATGTTGACCTGAATAACTCACACCACCTATGTCAATTGACCTGACCAGAAACTCTAGGGGAACCAGCCTCAGGGATTTGGGGGTCCAGGAACCTACAGATTATAAGAATTGTGCGCTGAGCACTTGATATGGAGTCCCATGGCGGTGTCTGAGACCCCACAGGGACCTTCACTCTGAAGAAAGTTGACATTAAAATTAAATCAGCTTGGAAGAATCATATTATGCCCAAGAGCCAGGCAGGTAACCTTACTAACGAATGGAGTTTCAATGAGAGGCAGGCCCCAGCAATTTTCACCTCATTCCTTTCCAAGAAAGAGCAAATATTTCCGCATAACGTGACATTTAAACCTAATCCAATAGGAGGCAACACAGATGCAGAACAGCAAGTGTTTTTCAAGAGGGTGACTAAAAGGTTAAGTTCTGAGCGGATCCACAGCCACTGAACTACACAGAAGCTCTGATTACTGCACGCCTCGCTATATCCACACTTTGAGAGACTCCACCATTAAGGTCCTCAAGGTGCCCAGTTGATAACCACTGAAGGCCTCTGGAATGTTGCCCATGTTTTTAATAGTCAAACAAATTCAGAACTTGGTTGATAGAGTGGCTTTAAATTCAACACCTGGAGATATTATGAAATCATTACATTTAAATTTAGATTCTATGCTAATGAACCATGAAGGAGAAGACTTGCTTAGGTGGTCTTCCCACCCACCCAGGAAGCCCCCGCTGTCCCCAAGCTGGCAGTCATACCAAAGCCCTCTGCACTGTCATGAGGAGCCCAGAGTCGAGGGAAGTTGGCATAAGAGGTCTTCAGAAGGCATACCACTTCTCTCAGTCCACCTATCGCAGGGTCTCATGCTAAATGTGCCGTACAGGTCACCCAGGAACACTCCTGAAACATGAAGGACTCAATAACCCCAAGCAACCTTCAGCCAACAAGAAATAGGAATCTATGGATAATGTTTTAACCTCCTCTGTCCATGATTCAGAGAAACTTTCTACAACTCCTGAATGCTCCAAGTGCTCAGTGGATCCCTGAGGACCGAGACTCAGTTGTCCATAGCAGTGCTCGGCTCTTCCTTTGGTAACTGTGGGCTCTGCCATCACCTGACATGGTCCCTATCACAGATCAGAAACAAGTAACATGCATTAAATAGCAGATCTCATTTTTATATATCAAATGGTTAGGACTCACATGTAGATGCACACATTGGCACTATCATACAGAGGTTGCTCTCTGGAGCCCCTGAATACTGCCATTATCTTTTATCACCCCAACACACACACACACACACACACACACACACACACACACACATAATCCCCAGACCTCTCCATGGTCCAGTGCCAATTTAACACCTGACCTAGGAATGGCTGGCCTGATTGGTCAGTTCTGGCCTTGCCCATTGTATAATATTTGGAACGTTACCCCTTCATCAAGCCCCACATTTTCCCTCCCAGTGCTCTTTCAAAATAAAATCCCCACAACACTCCAAAGTAATGCAACACAAAATCCTCAGCACAAAAGAAGCGTTTCTTCCTGCAGACCTACCATACTGCTAAAAATTCAGAGGCTTTCTAGATAGTCTCCGCATGAATATTAATCCTAGTACAATACGCCTGCAGATGTTTCTCCGACTTCTCATCTGGCCACACGATGCACTGACAAGCCAACTGATCTGCAAAACTTTTCCCTCCCTCCTTCGAGCAGCTCCTCCTGTGAACGGCAACGTGTGATTCTTTCTGATTTTCTTTACCCACAGCTGGCGCTGCTCAGTGGAGTTTTTGGCACAAGTTGGACTCCCATCTGTGTGCCGAGTCCAAAAACAATCAAGCAGTTTCTGAGATTTCTTTTCCACGAATTTCCCTCGGCAGTCTTCTTTCATTCCGTAGATGAAGTATTTCTTCACCTTTAAGAGTCAAATCCAATTACTGGCTCTCTGGAGGTAACAGGTTAGGCTGTTTTCTCTATGAAGTGTATGGGGAGGTCTCATGGATGGGTTCAAAGTTGAGTCGTCCTTTTCAGTTATAAATCAGGTGGGATTCTATACCAAGTGGGCTTAGGGATGAATGAGCACATATATGTACTCCAAGTGTGTAGATACAAAGCCTCTAGATAGTCTGGAAATGACAGCTCATATGTCTGAGTACATGCATATGAACAGAAAAACATAGGCTGAGGATCACTGTCTTTTAGACATTTCTGCTAGTCCAGTCACCATGTGTAGGTGTACCTACTGAGAAAGAAAAAAATTGCAAGAGAGGTTGCAGAAAGCAAAGTCACAGGAGAGAATGATAACAAATCCAAATGACGTGGACATGGACTTCAGTCTCCCATGAGACTATTTGTGTGCCTGCTGACCTTGTTCCTCTCTACTTACCACAATCTTTCCTCTCTGAACTGACATTTTGTTCCCAGGACCCTACAACTCATTTCTTGTAACTACTGTAACAAATGACCACAAATCTGGTGGCTGAATAAAACAGAAATGTATTTTATCTTGATTCTGGAGGATAGAAATCCAACAGAAAACAACATCTCTGGGGGGAACTGAGATATCAGCAGGTCTATGCTTTCTCAGAAGATCCAGGGAAGAGTTCACTGCCTCATCCAGCTCCTGGTAGCTACAAACACTGTTTGACTTGTGGACACATGAGATGAAATCAACTTCTGAGGTCAGAGTGACTCCTGTTTGAGCCTGTCCTCTGGCTACCCCATGAGGATACCTGCAGTTACACTCAAATCTCATATGACACAGAATAATATACCATCTCTGAGATCCATAATTATTCTGGGAGGATTGAGCCATATAAGACAGCATTTGCAGATTCATGGAATTAGGATGTGGACATCTGGAGCGCAATTTAACCATTCTAGATTAGAGCTGTAGGTCCCCCACCTATAACCCCAGACTTGATGTTCTCCGTTCTCCTGCCAGTGTGCTGCCCTCTCAGTTATCCCTACATTAGGCCAGAGCATCATGGGTCTGATGCCTCACAGTGCAGCCTTCACACAAAGCCATGTGGGAATTGGAGTGTTGCAGCCACATTATCAGTCTAGGTGCAAGGTTAGTCACCATCTAGGGGTCAGGTTCATTTTCTCAGCCAAATAAATAATTAAAAGGCAGGGCTGGGGAGATGAATCAATGGTTAAGCACCCTGGTTGCTCTTGCAGAGGACCTGGGCTCTGTTCCCAGCTACCAACATGACAACTAACAACTCCAGTTCTAGGGATCTGATGCCCTCTTCTGGACTCCAGAGGCATTGCAAAACACAGGTGCACTTACATACATGCACGCAAAACATTCATACACATAAAATAAAAGTAAATTAATTAAATGTAAAAAGAATTAAAGGCAAGAAAAATCTCAGAAATACCAGAGTCTTTATTTAGAATGAATGAAGAACCATATATCTATACACACTATTCACACAAAAGCTCTTCATGAGTGGGGAGGGGATCCAGAATCTGAAACCCAAACACACCCTCCCCACCCACATACTCCAGGACCTTGGTTTTGATTTGAATGGCTTCTCCTCCCCTAATTTTGGACTGGTCAATTTAAACAAACAAGAAAGGGCCGATAGGTTTATAACTTCAAACCAAGAGGTATCCAGGGCCGGCCTTGATCTTAATTGAACTGATTTGGACTCGCTGGTGTGGAGAGAACCCTGCCGGCTAGAGGAGCTCCCCCGACATCCCCAACCCAAGCCTTTGTCTTGCACCAAGAAGAAGATGGAAGTGTAACATCCTTATTATTCCTTGGAGACCGGTTTGCATACCATGGGAGGATAAACACCCCAACTCCCTGGCTGCAGGGCGGGGCTCCTGAGGCATTCTCTAGGGGCTCTCCTTTGAGATGAGGCTTGTGGTAGCCGCTTGCTGACAGGCATTTGCTGGTTTCCTTCTTTCCTAGCCTCACTTCCCTGACCCTTAGCCCAGCTTCCTCGAGTGACCTGCACAAACAGGAACTTTTAGTTACATCCTTGTCTCAAGGTCTCCTTCTGGAGTAAACCAAGCCCCAGACAGACCTCAACCTCTTTACCTTCAGGTTCAACACCATTTCCAGGAAGCCTGGGTTGTGGAAACTCCTTGAAAGTGCAAGAGGCATATTTAATTTACCTTTCCAAGTCAGGGCCCACTGAAACGAGTTGAAGAAAGGGAGCCTCCATCTTCACAAACAGTAACACCAAGGACCACAGGGTGGAGGGCTCTGAAGTCGCATCATTCAGTTCCTTAAAGAGAGGTGGGGGCTGGGGCTTGAGGCAGGGAACTAAGATCAAGTTCTTTGCCAGCATTGTCTTAAAAGGGGAATGAATGGTCGTGTTAATAAATTGAGGGAGCTCTCCCCAAATTTCTTTCATGTGGGAGGATTTTAAGGTTCTGTCTGAATGCACAATATGATAGTGTTAATCTCATATAAATAGAAAACAGCCCCAAAATGTATAATAATTGCACACGCTACTCCTTTTCTCGACTTTTTGATTTAGCACAACTTGCTGCCGAGCTGGGTTTTACTGTATTATGAAATGACAGTAATCTTTTCCGTAGCTTTTACTTTATTTTGTTACATTTATCTAGCACGCCAGATTCACACTCCCACAGCAACCATATGGGGAAAAGCCACAAAAGCTGTTAAGTACATTTAATTACTGTTTTGATGAGCTCATATTTTAATTATGTTTATTGATTCTGTGTATATTGAAATAGTTTTAGCATTTCCAGAAAAAAAAACTCAGAATCAATATGCAGCAATTACTGAACATTTGATGATTGTATGTGTAATTAAAACTTTCATAAACTATTTTTGAAGAGCATATCCCCCTAATCTTAGTGCTGTGATTAACTAGGTTTCTCACCGTGCTTAGGTAAGCTTTGGTTTTTCCTTCTATGTAGACGGAAAATAGGGTTCAGTAGAAAATATGTTTACAGTCAAATATTTCTGACTTTAAATGTCTCCCTTCCAAAACAGCAGAAAACACATATTGTACCTTACACGACTTGCTAAAACACCGCTAACAATGATGAAACACAAATTTAAACTTCCTAACAATCCATGTTGCCAACTCAAAGATGACTCCAACTGTCAGCCTCACATATGTTGTCACTAACCAACAGATTAGGAAAGAAGAAAGGCATTCAGTGCTTAGTGCTCCCTGTGATCAAGTCCTGAACTACTTTATTTTTTCTTTATTCTCAGGGAAATTTTACTTTACAAAATAAAAGTACATAGGCTTGACAGTGTGCAGGGAATTAAATCAGACCCATTTTCATCTTGTATATTTCATTACACTCAGTCTGGCAGTGAAAAAAAAAAAAAGAAACAAAAATAAGAAGTGGTTTCTTTAAAAGGTGATGCTGGCCCATCTGCTCTGGAATGCTAATTTGTAGCTCCTCCAATCCACCTGGCTCTGTGTTTCTAGAAGTATCATTACCCCAGCCACCATCAGCAACATCACCTGGCACTTTTGGAAGCCTAAAGATTCTTGGCTGTCTACCTCACCCTCTTTAAAGACAGCCCTAGAAATCTGAATTACAAATACCAGGTCTAGGCTAACCAGGAATGATTTCCAGCATTCTAAGAAGCATCTCCTACACACCTGGGGCTTCTCAGTCGATAGTAACTCTTTGTACCTGTTTTAGAATCAAGCCTGTCTCTGCTGCCTGCAGAGAGATTATTCATTTTATTCATTAAGATGGTCTGGATAGAGCATTTTCAGTCCCACAAATGGGATTCAGCCCAGATCTATTCTTTTCAGCAGCAATGGCTCCCCTCTGGAAACCAAACTCATCATATACAAAAAAATTTCATGAGTCACCCTTGCTCAAAACTGGTTAAGGTGATGATGTTTGCTGGTCACAAACTGGGTGGATGTCTATAAACAGAAGATGCATATTCTCTCACACTTCTGGAGACAAAATGTCCAAAAATAATGCTGGTAACTTTGGTTCCTCCTGAAAGGCTCTTAGGGACTGCCATGACTCTTTCTTAGCTACTGGTAGTTGTTGACTATTTCTTAGATTTGTAGAGTCCTCACTCCAGTCTCTTTCCTGGGGACTAGCATTCCCATGGCATTCTCTCTCTCTCTCTCTCTCTCTCTCTCTCTCTCTCTCTCTCTCTCTCTCATCTGTCTTGTCTCTGTCTGTCTGTCTCTGTCTCTCTCTCTGTCTCTCCGTCTCTGTGTGTGTGTGTGTGTGTGTGTGTGTGTGTGTGTGCATGTCCCTCTTACAAGTCTGGGTCCATCCTAATCCCGTATGAACTTGTATGGGTCAGGATTTGCTGGAGAAACGGAATCAGTAGGACAAGCACCCACACACATTTGTTACTAGACATTGGTTCACATGATCACAGAGGCTGGGAAATTCAAAGATCAAACTGAAGACCACAGAAGTCACCATCTGCCTTATTCTGCTCCTGATGGAGCTCTTTCGAAGAAATTCCGTCAAATTCTTCCCAGTTTCTATCTGACTCTAGAAGTATTGATCTTAGTGAACAACATCCTCCATTTTCATCTAATCTGCTTTTCACCAAGGGGTTCTGGCTTCAGATACTGTGCTTCTCTCAATACTAAGTGTTTTTCAACAGCAAATAGAGTAACTTACAGTTTTCAAGCATATAACATATGCCATGATTGAGATCAAGATTATATCATGACATTCATGGCCAAGGGCAAGGGAATTAATTATATATTATATTATATTCATTATGTCATCAGTTCAACATTTACAAATGAGAAAGTCAAGTTCATGGGGGTAAAGAACACTTGAACAGGAGAGGTAGAGTCAAGTTGTATTATTTCCCTTAAAGGAATTATTCTAAGAACATACATTCTTTTACAAGCCACATAAAGTTTGGTTTCCCCAACATGGCACTTCCAAAACTGTCAAATGACCACTAATGTGACACATGAAGATTTTCAGTTCAGCAGGAGAACACTTGATCCCTTGGTTCTACATTATACATGTTCACATATCTTTGTAATCCAGTTTATAAAATGAAACAAACTTCCAAATTCCTACATGTGTCTCAAAGAAAGGTCTAGTTCTTCTCTTGAATCAGTGTCTGTGCCTCAGTGATCCACAGGCCCTCCAGTCTCATTCCAACTTAGGGAATGCAGAAGCAGAGTTTGCATATATTCTAACACGGGGTCAGGGGGGCATAAAGAGAATTAGAGTGGAGCCCCAGGATGTGTGGCCAGGAAAAATGAGAGCAGAGGTTAGGAAGGAGCCTTTGACTTGACTTCCAGGTCCATTCTGGGTGTTCTCCTTGGTAAGATCAGGAGGCCGAAGGGTTTGCTCCATGCTTCCCTGGCCTTCTACCTCCCTCCCTCTGGAATCTGTCATGTGCCTATACTCTGTTCTGTCTACTCCCTCTCCTGCTTGCCTGCTGCCATGGAAACAGCCTCCAGCATCCCGTTCTTATCTTTCATTTCCCAGTTCCTTTTCTGTCTCACCTGCTGCCACAGCTTTTGGTACCAACCTCTAGAGTCAGTCCCTGCATTTTGTTTATAGATCCTCTCCTGGGACTCAGACCTTCTCTTAGTTCAGGTGCCTGGATCATTTGTGACATGATCCCTCTGTAATTGTGATGTGCCTGGGCTTGCGCCTTCTGTATGATTAATCGAGTTATGACCTCAGCAACACAGGCCTGTTCCAAATTTTATAAGATGCCTGGGAATTTCATGGTATTGGAGGGGAAGATATAAATAGGAATTGTTCATTTAAAAGTCCTCCCAGGTGTTGAAAAGCAATCACCCAGTAACACTAAGGTACAGTATTAATAATTTTGCTAGAAAGGCTCTATTTCTACTTGCAGAGTGGCAGATCTCATACTCTATAAAGCTGGATGGAAATCTTCATGCATCAATCAACACTTATCTTTCAAACAGCCTTCTGGACCTGGATCAGTGGAAAATTAATTTCATAATAGAACTACAGCTTTCTTCTTGGGAATCTGAGATGTTCATTCATTGCCAAGAGCATGGGACTATAAAAGATACTCCTTCGTGTAACAGATCCTACCTCATAAATGTGAGCTCAGGGTAATCCTTTTGAATATGGGGAGGCATTTCCCAAGTGGCAAGGCTAAGAGCCACCCTGGTCTCTTTCTTGGGATGACTGCTTTGGATACCTTAGTGATGACTCACTCAGCATCTGTTTGCCTTTGACTGCTCCCATCCATCACTAGATGCCTGTGCGAGGGTCTCTCTTTCAATGCATTGAGAACCTACCCTGTACTCAAGCTGCTTAATGTCTTTTGCTCTAGAATGTCCTGGTGTCCCCATCTCCAACTTCCATCCTGGTCTTCTTGACTTGTGGTCTCAGTTGATCTGGTAAGGTCAATCTTCTATCTGCCACCTGATTGGTCTCCTCCAACCCTTGGGGGACAAAATCAGTTTAAAGTCTGTTTCCCCCATAGCCTTCCTGAGAATATCTAAGCTCTTAAAGTGGCCTGCCCCTACTGCTAGTCTAGCCTCAGCAGCTGCCCCCTCATTTAGAGCTTACAAAGTAAAGCAAGCTCCGTATACCATGCCCTGTGTACTGACAGCCTTCACCCTACTTGAGATGTCTTTGTCATTTTTGATACCATATTCTGGTCATCCTTCAATGCTTTCCCTTCCTCTGTCCATGTAGAACACACAGATCCTGTGAGTCCGAGCCCTAGCTCCACCCTGCACTGAATTATCATCTGAAATAGGTCTCTGTGTTGGCCTTTGCCTTGTCTGTAGACTTGGGTCACTGGATGGTTTTCATCCCTCTTCTAGAAATGTCTATGTTTTTTTATTATTTTTGTAAAGTTCCTAAACCCACCTCTCCAATCTTTCCACAAAACTGAAACTATGCCCAGGAACTCCTAGTCCGTAGGAAAGTGCCCCTGGAAATGATACCTTCTTAGCTCTTGTGAGTTTGTACTTCTTACACATGGAGACAAGTGAGTGCTGATTCATGACAGAATGGCTCCTGATGTATAGGAGAACCATTGAGGATTAGATACTCACTTTAAAAAGTAAATTACAGGGGCTGAAGAGATGGCTCAGTAGTTAAGAGAGCTTGCCGTTCTTGCAGAGGACCCATGTTCAGTTCCCGGCACCCACATCAGATGACTCACAACCCTAGCTCCAGAGGTTCCCACACACACATGCATGTGCACACACACACACACATACACACACACTCACATAAATTAAAAAAAATCTTCAAGAACAATTGTTTAAATTTTTAAAGTAGTGAATTAGACTCATTGTAAGTTGATTTAGAGGGACTTCTAGTTTATGTTGTTGAGTATGAGGAAATAAAATCTATACAGTCATATAGAGAGAAATGGAAAGATGAGATCATATTTTACCACAAGAACATGTGCCGTAGGCCCTGCTTCACGTCTGCCCACAGATTACAGGAGCATGGAGAAAACTGCGACAGGGTGTGCACCAGACTGTCAGAGCAAATGATGACACGGTGCATGAATACATGGGGGCCAGGGAGGAAGAAGAAGTGAACAGAAAATAGACCTCCCAATGGTAAAAACAATAATTCATAAAAGAAAGGCTTATTATACTCACTTATATGAAATCATATTCCTAGGAACATTATCTCCAAAGAGGATGAGTGAAAGTAGGGCCAGCAAATAAGATAGTGTCTACCAGAGTGTAGCAGAAATGTAGCGTACTTTCACCTTTATCCTGTGTGTGTGTGTGTGTGTGTGTGTGTGTGTGTGTGTGTGCATGTGTGAGTGTAGGTGTATGCATCACATGCATGTGTGATCAGAGAAAAGCCCCGGGTGTATCCTCAGGTATCTGAGACAGGGTCTCTCATTATCCTGGGACTTCACCCAGGTAGGCCAGGCTAGCTGCCCTGCGAACTTCCAGGCACCCACCTGTCTCTCCCTCCCATTATGCCTTCACCGGGATTATAGGCACATGCCTCTGCGCCTAGTGTTTCATGTGGGTTCTGCGCCTCATTCTGTAAGGCCTGTGCTTTACTGCCTGAGCCTGTCTCCAGCCCACTCTTCTCCTCCTTGGAATGGTTTGTCTTGCTATGGATGTATGCACTGGTTTTAATTAAAGTAGCAAGCATGGCTGAAGTTCAGGAGGACCTTCTGTGTTCTGAGAGCTTTCTAGGAAGTCACCCTTTGGGCCTCAACAACTGACACTGTACAACACTGCTTCTGTTATCGTGACCCTGGATTGAAATTACGACCTGGGACACAGCATGGGGCATTAACTTGCTGCAGTCACATAGCTTGCATAGTGTAATGCCCATCAGATCCAGAGCCCAGCATAGATGTAACCATTGCACAAAACTGCCTCTCTGATTGGAAAGACATGAACAGAATCTTCATGCTGGACCAGCGAATATCCTCCCAGTGCTTCCCCTGGTCTGATGCCTTTTATGACATCACTGTGGCCCACCTATCAGGATCCTCCTTTGAGTCACTCCAGAGCAGCTTCCTTAATTTCCTTATTATCCCAGTCCAGCCATGGGCGCAGAGCTTAGCAGGATTACTAAAATGCACGGTTTCCATCAAAATGACGAAGCTGTGAAAGGTCTTCACCATGTCTTCGGGTTTCTGAGAGCCCACGTGCAGGTGGAGCACGAAAGTTGATTTCTAATATAAACTTTATTGAAGTCATTACTGACCATTAAGTTTTGCACTTCTGAAAATGGGACCTAATGACCACAGAAAATGATGGGGCTCTTATACTGAGTGAGTCACTTTTTAAATATGCTGCCATATAATACACATTCCCAATTAGACCCTCTCAGAAGCAGACTTCACAGTCACCAGGTAAGCCGCCTTCCAAAGCAAGCTGACCTTCCTAAGGCAAGCAGCTGCCATACTTTACACCGAGAATGTTCAGCATTCTCTTACAAATTATAGTTAACATTAAAACAGGCCTAAAATTATCCTAATTTTATGTGGCGGTGAGTTAGTGAGGAAACCCACAAGTAGGCTCACCACAAGCACTAGGTGGAACCGTGTTCTGTATTAGTCACTGTGCGAGATGCCCATGGGAAATGGACTTGGGAAACTAGAATCACAGTGGCCTGTCATTTTCTGAGGTACAGCAAGCCCAGTAGCTGGACAGCTTACAGGCCTGGGAGATTATCTGAAGGCTGGGTCAGGACCAGTGTGTGCTTCCTTCTGATGACCCATTCCTAATTGAAGGTGTCAGGTAAATCTTTTTCCTCTCAGCCATGACTGAGAAGTGGTTTCTGGCTCTCCTAGGTCCCTTTTGTGCATTTCTCTTAACATCTTGCTGCTATTTTTATTATTGTCAAAAACAATGGTAAAATAATAATATCATAAATTGAACACATCCCATGAGCCAAGCCAGAGCTCTTGGCCTACATCAGCCTCCTCATGCATGGGACTTGTCAGAAAGCGAAGGGAGGGAGAGGCAGCTTTCTATGACCTGCTCAGAGGACACAGCTGTCAATAGCCATGCACACAGTTCCAAAGCCATGTCCACCCCACGTCCTACCCAAAAGTGACTTTGAAAACTTCAGCAAGGCTTCATGATCCAAGTAGCTCATAGCTGGTCTTGGCCCCTTATTCTTATTCTTTGTTTCATTTTAAACAAAAGTAAAAGGATGAGGCTGTGGCTTGATCACCAAGGTGGACCTCTCATGACAGGAATTAACATCCTCATAGAAGCAACCCTCAGAGGGCCAGTGATATGGCTCAGAAGGTGCAAACACTTGAAGCCAAGTCAGAGCACTTGAGTTCAGTCCCTGGGTCCCACATGGTAGAAGGAGAGAGCTAAGTGATGCAAGTTGTCCTCTGATCTCCACATGGTTGATCTCTCTCTCTCTCTCTCTCTTTCTCTCTCTCTCTCTCTCTCTCTCTCTCACACACACACACACACACATAAATGTAATTATAAAATAAAATAAATGTAATTATAAAAATACGTTTAAAAGACACTCTAAAGGGGGCTGACGAAATGGCTCAGCAGTTAAGAGCACTAGCTGTTCTTGCAGAGGACCTGGGTTTGATTCCTGGCACTCACATGGTAGCTAACAATGATCCAAAATTCCAGTTCCAGGAGAATCCAACACCCTCTTCTGGCCTCCTTGGGCACTGCACACACAGGTGTACCCACACACATGCAGGCAGTACACTCATACACATAAAATAAGGTTTGAAAGGGACAGTCTAAAGAACTGTCTTGCCCTCTTTTAGCTATGTCAGATGCCTGCAACCCAGAAGAGAGCCCTCCCCAGAAACCTGCCAGTGTCAACACTCTGGTCTGGGCTTTTGGTCTACAAATATATGACCAATGAGTTTCTGTTGTGGTAAGCCACCCAGAGACTGGTGCTTTGCTATGCACCTGGAATAATGAAGACGTCAGGAAATGCTCCCAGGCAGGTAACAAGTGTGTAGGTCAACCTGCCAAGGAGTAGGGATGGAAGCACTGGCCACAGCCCCCATCCTCAAGATTAAAATGATGGTTTGTAGAGAGCAGCAGGGCATGGACGGAACCCTCTCCTGACACCAACGATGTATCCCAGAGCTGAGGGAACCCTCTTCCTTCTTCATTCAGCTGCCTTTGAAATCAAAGACCAGGCACCTATAGAGTGTATGTGTATGCCTCTGTGTGTGCACACACATTTCCATGTATCTGTGGGTATACGCATGTATCTCTTTTGCTAACATACTATAGACAGAGCTGAAGTCATACTGCGCATCGGTCGGTTTTGCCTCCCAGGAAACTCGGAGCAGTGACTGAGGTTAGGGCAGAAGAAGCCTTCAGGAAGGTGGAGAGGAATCAGGTGGATACACACAGTTTCAGTGTACTTCAGATTAGTCTCAATTAAGTACTGTGGTCTGTGGAGGGGTCTTGGGCTGGAGGGCAACCCGATACTGAAGCTAGGATCTCAGTCCATCCATGTACTAAATTGATGGCAATGAAAAGAATCCTCCCCAGACACAAAAGTACACTTGTTTTCAGATTAATGTACCCTGAATGTAAGCTTTTCAGACCTGCTCTGAAGGAGTTAACGTGTGCTTGTTCCAGGGCAGCCGCAGAGCCTGGTGGTATTACTTTGTGAAGTATTCTCTTGCAGGGCGACCTGGCCACTTGCTTATGAATACACTAAGGGCTGTTCTTTCCTAACATCTCACCATGCACGCTCATAAGGACATTGAAGAGTTTGTTTAAGTCAGTGGCAACAGAGGGACAACCCCGGATGCGTGCTGGGCGGACCTTGCATGCCACCCCCTCCCACAAGCCCAAGTCATCTCGACTGAGCCCCACTTCCTCCTTCCACTGCCCGCAGAGCATCTCAATTACCTGCTGTTAAGCATCTTCGCCTTATCTTTGTGTAACCAATGCCTGTTTCTCTTTTCGAAAATGACTAACAGGAATTCAGGGTATTGTGTTGAATTTTAATGGATTATTTTGACTTTGATATGCTGGCTTCTAAAGGCCCCATAGTGGCTTCCTCTCTTCTGTTCCTTTAAAAATTAGATCAGGAATTTTCGTGTTTGATGGTGGTGACAGGCAGGACCTTCCCAACAGCAAAGAAGGCTCGATAATGTAAGACCCTGGGTCGAAATCATTTTGGAATCAGTACTTAGGGCTCTTTGAAATTTTGATCTGGAATTTACTTGACGTTATGAGGTGGACTAGACTGGATGCATGGGTATCGGCTCTCAGGTGTGCACAGGTGAGCACAGGTATGCCAGCTGCCCTCTTAGCAGTGCTCCACTGACTCCTTAGAAACACAAGGAGCCATCACATAGGTCTAATTAAAGTGTCTCCAAGCTTGGGGACACTGCAGAACACAGATGCAGTTTATAGAAGCACAAAAGCCAGGGAGCTCTTACTTTCCGTCCCTCCCTCCCTTCCTCCCTCTGCCCCCCCTCTTCTTCCTTCCTCCCCCTTCCCTCCTCTCTCTGTCCTTTCTTTCTGATAAACCAAATTCACAAATTTGCCTTTGCTTTCAGTATTCACTAAGATTCCATATCGTGAGAAAAATCCTGATGAGAATTTGGGGTCGCTGTCTTTCTGTTATTGGTCTTTCTCCTGGCATATTAGATCTTCTCTCTGCACTTCACCATGACTCATCTCTGTAACTGGCATGTTGGGATGGGTAGCCAAGCCTAGTCTGTCAGGACTGCTGGGACTGGCATTCTTGCTATAAAACTCTAGTTGTATTATTGTATTAATTGCAAGCCATTTGAATTTTTAATCATTGTTTATAATTTTTTCTAAGTATACCATAATATCCTTTAATGCACATATATTTTATCCTTTTATCCAAAGGATAAAGACTTTGGAAAAATACAAGTGTATTTCAAGAAACACATTTCATTCATTCAAATAATGATTAGGATCATTAAGTCCCTAGGCCCTGCCAGTGTCCGGCAAGAGGAGGTTGCTTTCCAGGCAATCCCAGACCCACTGCACAAGTCGTGCCAGCTGCACTCGCCAGATTGAGAACTTCATCTAATTCATTTTCTGGTAAAAAATAAATAATCAGTGGATACATCTATTACTGGCAAATTAACTACAGAGACTTCTGCTTGCCTCTCCTGGCCTTTCCCAAACCACCTTTCGACCCTCTTCCACTCTGGGACTGAACCATGGGTCATGTTTCAAACATGCCTTGGGCTTTCTGTCTGACTTCTGTTTACAGACACTTTTCCAACTGAGATCTCCTCTCCAGACCTTTCTTCAGCCTCCTAAATTCTCCTAGTCATTCTTCAAATCCCATCAATCCCCCAGACTTCCCTGCTTCTCCCAGAGATGCTACGTCCCCCGACTTTGTGCCTCTGGTGATTGTACCTTTATTACGGAGAGTGATCCAAGGGAAATGTCCCTCTAAGAATTGAATTACACATTTGCAAAAGACAGGGTCTCTGTCAACCTTGAACAGATACTCTCTTCTTGATAAACACTCTGTCTTTGTTGCATTGGCCTAAGGAACAGTTGGGGGTACCTTTGAAGCCAAATGCTGGACTCATAGACATTAGCATTTGATGGGACCCTAGTCTAGCCCAATAGTCGATGTTCACATTAGAATCTCCTGATGTTATTCAGGATATACTGTCTGAAGTTCTCATCCTAGCCCTCTTCAACAAAATGTTATTAAACAAAGAGAAAGCAAGCCGGGGCAGTAAGAAAGATGCCAGAGCTGACCCCTGATACGCCCTCAGTGTCCGAGGTGTGAAGCAGGAAGGGGAAGGGGTGATTGTTAATGTTATTTATTTATTTGTTCATATTTTATGTGGGTGAGTGTATTGCCTGCATGTATGTAAGTGCATCATGTGGGTACAATGCCCACAGAGGCCAGAGAGGGCATCAGATCCCCTGAAACTAGAGTTATGGACAGTTGAGAGCCACCATGTGGGTGCTGGAAACTGAACCCAGGTCCTCTGCAAGAGCAGCCAGTGCTCTTAGCCACTGAGCCATCACTCCAGTCTCAGAGGAGTTATCATTGGCATCTCATAGATATTAGCTCAGATCTTTTCCCCAGGACTCACAAGCACTCTAAACTTTGGCTCCTTCACTTTTAAGTTGCGGATACCATCTCTGCATGGTTGTTGTACAAAACAGAAGAGTGGATGGACTGAAATCACTTAGCATGTGGTCTGACACATAGTAGGCACTCCAATGACTCTTAGTTCTTCCTTCCTCCCTCCTGTGACTCCACATCAGTGCCTGACCCCAATATCATGCTGCACTACTTAACTGAATAAAATCAGTCTTCATTCACCATGGCATATGGAAATTTCTTAAGAGCAAGGCACAGCGTTAAACCTCAGTGTATCCAACTTAAACTCCAAATTCTCCAGATATAATTTAACAATGGCTCTGCAAATCTGTACAGATCATATATTCTATGTCACATTTTGGAAACAAATGTTGAACTCAACATCTCACATGACCACAAAGAACTGAAATAGCACAGATTGTTTCTATGAACCGTTATTGGTCTTGTTAGCCTGTTGTACCTCATTGTGACCTAAATGAAGGGTGTTTTTTAAACACAGAAATTAAGGCCTCGTGTAAAGTCTATTATAGGGAAATGGGAATCTTCCTTTCTATAAGTTTCTTTCTACAAGCTGCAGTTCAGCAAGCTTTTCACTCACACATCCTTCTCCCTTTCTTGGTCTGATGTTTAATGAAGGTTTCATGCATTTCTGGTTTTCTTAGTTGGGAGACTAGAACAAAGCTGGAGTTGCCATTTTCCCTAATCCACTTTGGCATATGTGAATAGACTGCAAACATTAGGGCACTGTGATGTGCTTAACAAGCAGTATCTTTATTCCTCCTACTCTCTCTTCCTCCTGTTGAAAGTTCAGTGTTTCCTTGTTTCACTGTTTGAATCTAGAATGTGCCCTGATACTGAAAACTGAAGCCCGTGGTGCTGTTCTCGGAGGCTGTGGACTGCATCCGAGAGGGAGCCCAGCTGAAGGGAACAGATACTAGGAGTGGGCTTAGCAAGTTGTGACTGGTCCCTTGTTCTCTTCCATCTTGCCGTCTGCTTCCTGATCTGCAATAATGTGAGCCTATTCTGCCAAATCCTCCTGCTGCCATACGTTTCTGCCACCATGCTAGACTGAAACTCTCTGAAACCATGAGCCAAAATAAAGAATTCCTCCTTTAATTTGTCTCTTTCAGGTACTATGGTCACAGTGACACAAAAACAATTAATACACCTTAGAACCTAGAATGTGCTTGGTTCAAGAATATACATTTCATTATTGCAGTTATAAGTTGAGCCAGGCTGAGAAGATGGTTCAGTAGATAAAGTGTTTACTGAACAAGCTCCTTAGCATACACATAAAAGCAAGGCATGGCATCATGTCTATATCCAGGGGTTGGGAGGACAGAGACAGGAGAGTCCTGGGGGTTCCCTGGCCAGCCATTCCAGCAGACACTGAGGACACTGAGTTCCAGGTTGACTGAGTGATCCTGTCTCAAAAATCAAGGTGGAGAGTGTTAGAGAAGACCCCAGACATTGTCCTCTGCCCCCCACACACAGTCCAAGTTTACTTCAAAAGTTGTTATTGATTTTCTAAATTTCTTACAAGGAGGAACATTTTTTAAGTGGACAAGGTTGAGTTAGGACTATGCACACTGAGAAACAAAGGTGAGATGATTGGATCCAATCCTGTGTCACTTCCTTTATTAAAATATCAGCTAACTTGGGACCAGCAACAACAACAAAATAATGAATATATACAGCTTTCTCCATTTTTAATACTTTTATTCTATTAACTTGGTTAGTCCTTCAACAAATACCTTGGTACTTAGCTGTGCTTTGGAAATAGGCAAACAGGGCCTGGAGACATGGCTTAGCAGTTAAGAGCACTGGCTGCTCTTGCAGAGGACCTGGGTTTGATTCCCAGCACCCACATGGCAGCTAACAACTGTCTGTAACTCCAGTTCCAGGGGATCTGATGCCCTCTTCTGGCCTCCACGAGCATTGCACACATGGGTGTACTTACATAGATGTAAGCAATACACTCATATACAAAAAATAAAAACAAATAAATATTTATTTAAAAGGAAAGGAATAGGCAAACACTTTCCCTATGCTAGGAGACAATGGAGAGAAAATCAGGGGAATAAACAGAAGAGAATGGCTCTTGACCTTTTAGAGTCTAATGGAGAAGAAATAAACTAATCAAATACCACAAAAGTCCCATATAAGAATGGCCATGGATGTCTGACAAAGTCACAAGAGGACTCCAAAGGAACAAGGTTAGTCGTTTCATCAAAATGTCATGCTTTTTTTTTTAAAAAAGCATGTTTTTTATAAAAAGTAGCCTAAAATTAAGCATACATCTAAAGCTACATGACTTATTTAGAAGAGACTATGAGTTATGAGCTGGTAGTTCTATTTCCAGACTCGTGGTAGTGCGTGTATTATAAAAGAAAAGAACAAGCAAATTAGAGCAACCCCTGTAAGGGCCAACCATGGGAAGCAGAGGCAGACAGATCTCTATGAGCTCTAGGCCAGCCTGGTCTACAAGGGAGTTCTAGATCGGCTAGAACTACAGAGAGATGCTACCTAATGAACATTCCAGGTTCAATATTCAGGAAATATGCAACCCAGTTAGAAATCTGGAAAGATTTGTATGTGCGTGTGTGTGTGTGTGTGTGTGTGTGCACAAGTACACACGCAGGGTCAGAGGAAGGGGATAAGGGCACACACGAGGAGGTCAGAAGACAACATTTGTGGAGTCTGTTCTCTCCTTCCACCTTTGTGTGGTTTCCAGGGATTGAACTCAGATTCCAGGCTTGTGGAGAAAACACTCTTTCCCACTGAGCCATCTGACCTGGCAAGACTTGAACAGGCCCTTCACCAGAAAGAACACCTAAATGGCAAACAAGAGTGTGGAAAGCTGTGTGGCGTCGACTGGCGTGCAGCCGGTACAAGTGTGAGCCCCTGTGCTCGGTGCGAATCGCAGGCAAAGCCCAGTCTGAGATGTGAAGCATGGATCTCTCCTGTGTTGAAGGGGACAGTGGAGAGCCGTGCAGTCGGGCAAAAAGCAGTCGGGCAATCTCTTTTGTAAGCACACACCACATAAACTAGCGTTCCTTCATATTTAGCTAAGAAAAAAATACATGTTCACATATAAAACCCGTATGTGAATGTGTACGGGACTTGTATTTGCAGTGGTCCCAAGCTGGAAAAGCAAATGGACAGGCAGCTAGGATCCATTCTTAATGAAATGCTGTGGAGCCATAAAAGGGAACAAATTATTGATTTCCACAAACAACTTGGATGCCGCCCAAGGAAATGATGCTGAGTGGAAAAGCCACTGGCTCAGGGTGACACTTTATGATTCTGCTTGCAAAGCATTCTCAAAGTCATGGCATTACAGTGATAGAGAACAGACCTGCAGTTGCCAGGGGTTAGAGCTGAGGAAAGCCTAAGCTATGAAGGGCTAGGATGGGAGTTTCCTGTTGTGAAGACACAGGTTTTGTATACTGCTTGTGACAACTTACAAGAATCTAAATAATCAAACAATATGCACATGCACATATTTAAAAGCTGTTAGAATCAGAATGCCATTTTCCTGAATTAATCATAGTATACATGTGTGCGTGTGTGTGTGTGTGTGTGTGTGTGATGTGTGTGCATGTTCCTATGGTGCATGTGTGTGCATGTGCGTGCATGTGCATGTGGAGGCCAAAGCTCCTCAGGTGTCATCCACCTTGGGTTGTTTTTTTTGTTGTTGTTAATTTGGTTTTGTTTGTTTGTTTTGAGACAGGGTCTCTCACAGGCTTGGAACTCATCCAATAGCCAGAGCATCCTAGGGATCCACCTATCCCTACCTTCCCAGTGCTGGGATTACAAACATCCAACTTTTTCACATGGGTACTGGGGATCAGACTTGGGTTCTCATGCTTGGATCTCAGGCAAGCTCTTTACAGACTGACCTATCTCCTGGCACCTGTACCAATGTTTTATTCTGTGGTCATGTCCAATGTGCCTATTGAAAGACCTTGAGTGACAGAGACACAAGACTTCTGAATTCTCAGGTTCTTGTGAGCCTTAACTATTAACGATAAAAAGTTTCACTAGATATGGCACTATGTAACTCAGTGAGAGAGACATGAGCTACCAAACTGTGATACAGGGACTGACCTGGTCCCACAGGTCAGCAAAGGCTTGAAAAGGAGCTTGAGATCTGAAGAAACCGTGGCGGTTAATGAGGTGAAAAGGGACCAGAGGTCAAATCCAGTTCCCTTGATGTAGCAGAAGTTCAGTAAGACAGGAAAACAGTTTTTGCCATGAAACTGGAGCCAAGCACACACGAAAATGCAGCCAAACCAAGTTGGCCTTATTTGAAATGGGCTTTGACCAGAGAGCACAGAGCCTAGAAAACCCTAAGTTGCTGGTGAATTAGGAGGGCAGAGGGATAGGAGGAGCAAGGATGAGGGAGGGAGACTCCGGTAGCCGAGTCAGAAGCCCTCGGAGCTAGACCAGGACCCACTGCAGGGCCACTGGATCAGGTGGCTCTAAGTCCCGGCCACTTGTGGGGAAGGATTCCCTGGACACAGACGTTTGTGTAGGCAGAGTGAGGCTATACAGCGTAGCCTGTGGCCTTTGCCTTATGTGCAAAAGTAGCCAGACTCCTTCCCTTGATCATTGGTCTGATACTCCTGACTCCCCCTCTATAAGGCCTAGCCATCCACCCAGAGGCCTCAGAAGCCAGATGAGATCCAGGCTCCAGATATTCCCTTCTGGCAAGTCATTTCACCCCTTTGGACAGCAGCCTCCTGGGATTAGACCTAAAAGCCTTGCAGTAGCTTTAGCGCCTGGTGTGCAGATGTGTTCTCATAGATGCCTGTATTCAAATCGCACTTGTTTTTGCCTCCCAGTTTGCCTTTGTGAATACCTCGATATGGTGATAAGGAACTCACCCATCTTTGTTTCAGAGAACTTTCCTTTAAAGCCATCTTGAATTTAAGGGACTCCAATGGCAACCTGGAAGCCAGGTACAAGAAGACCCACCCTGGAAATGACCTTGTTGGGTCAAGCACAAAGACTAATTTCACTCACTAACTTGCAATGGACATGGGGAAATTGATGTACCAAGATCTAGCCTACCAATGGAAGGAGGGTTTAAATGCTCTCTTACTAGTGATTTGACTGAGCTAATATTTATACATTCAATACAAACTTCAACATTTTAGTTAAAATGCTATTTTTATAGTAGTCCTTTGATGAGGATTGAAATTATAGTAATTAGTGATGTCATGTTCAACAACTGAAGTCATAACATTAGAGAGAGTCAACTGATAGACCAAAATATTCTTGCTTAAAGGAAAAAGAGAAGAGAGAAAGCAGACAAAATAGGGCTCCTCCTTCCCTCCCTCCCTCCCTCCCTCCCTCCCTCCCTCCCTCCCTCCCTCCCTCCATCTCTCCCTCCTACACTTCCTCTCTTTTCATTACTCTTTCTTACTTCTTTTCCTCCTCTTTATTTTTCTCTCTTTCTTACTAAGGCCTCTCATCTATCCACTGACCTTTCTTCAAAGATCATTATTACTTACCTTTCCACCCAGTCTGATAAAGTAGTCACAGATATTTTAAATGCTGGCATTGAAAGATGGATTTAGAACATTCAGTGTACACAATGACCCGGTCTAGGGGTGCAGAACGGTGTTGGATGGTTCCATTTTTAACTCTCAACCAACCAAAACATGAGTGTTTATCGTTAAGCCTGAGGGCCTGAAGCATCTGATTGATCCCACTTGGGAGACAGACTGTGAATAATGGGCCTTTCTGTTTTGACGAGACACACAATTGCCTTGAACTTGTCAGAAGTTCAGGTGTGGGGATCCAGCTACCTGGGACAGTTGCTGGAATGTGATGGTCTGTGCCCTCCTGATCACGCATCTGCCAGGCCACAGCCCTGAAGGGCCCGGCTCCATTTCACGGGAATAACTCACCTATTCATACACAGTGAGGGTCAGATTGTACTTTTCCTTAACACAACATTAACTCTCAAAGAGCTGGAAATTCAGCCCTCAGTTCCGTGAGCTTAGATTGCAGATCAGCCACTGAAAACATTATATGAGCGGTAATCCCATTAAATATATCATCTTGCAAATATCTAAATCCAGTTAATTAACTTGTATTGCAAAAGAGCTCAGAGATAGGGTTTTCTGAGAACAGCCATACATTTTAGGGCCCTAATTACACTTACAGAAAATTTCAGGCTCTACTTTTTTATACAAAATAGAAAGGAAACTGCCTATGGGAGGGGTTGGCTTGATGGAGGGCTAAGTTTATGAGATTTGAACAGACAAGATATTCAAACATCTCAAAAATGAACGCTTTCTTACATAAACTTTTTAACTTGCGTTGTAGGGAGCTTTTTTAATAAAAGGATTAAACAAAGTCTGGCATTTTAATTAAAATTCATAGCAATACAATGTCATCTTTACAATGGTCATAGAAATTAACCAGCTTGTAGATTGAGCTGCCTTCAGAGTTCAAAATCAATCAAGTGACTTTAGCATGAAACCCACACTTCCCAGTGCGTGGGTTGTATAAATTGATCACAGGAAGGGTTTAAAAATAAAAAAAAGTATTTTTACATAATAAAAATCTCTATTGGTGAGTTAGAAATATTGCACAATGGCTGGATTTTGGGTTGTCAATAACCGGGGCTTGTATATAACTATACAATTCTCTGCAATGTGGGCATATATGCATTTTGCATAGTTTTGTATAAAACTTTAGACAGCACTCCCTCCATAATCACAACTGGACTCACCCCATCCCACAGCTACAGTGGATGTTCATTTGTATTTGTCAGCAAAACCAATCCTCCCAATATGAGCTTTCTGTTATGCTTCATGAAAAATCCATACCCTTAAAGTGTGAAATTCAAGACTGACTTACTTTGCAATCGTTGAAATTGTGGTTTCTCTCAACTATTGTTCAACATAGAATAGACACAAAGTAGAAAAATACTTTCAGTATAAATAGTCATATTCTTCCAGATAGTTCACATTCTTCTCCTACATGTAAATCCATTTATATGTATAAAAATATGTAGAATAATCTCTTTTTTGAAATCTCAGTGCCAACTGAAATCTGGGGCAGACACAGTTTTGTAAAAGATGTCAACAGGATTGGATTTATCCGCACTGAAATCCATGACCCCATTTGGGTATCATGGTTCATTGTTCTGAAGAATAAAGTCCTGAAAATATTGAGATTCTTTCTAACATTATCACTCTCACTCTCCAAATATCACCCACATGCAGCATACCAGCCTTATTAGAAAAACGTGTCTTATTGGGTATTTGTAGCAAAATAGTTTTGAGGAGCTTGAACTCACAGGCAGACAGATAGACTGGGAGAATAAAGAATGTGAATTCAGTTGAGTGTCTAGCCTTCTTTAGACTCGTGACTAGAACATACTAGAAAGTGACTAACCCCCAACCCTAGACAAAGAGTCCTGGTCAGGAGGTTCTCCATAACATAGGTAGAAATTTCTGAGAGTCTGGTGATTTCAGGAATGTGTACATTCACCTTAATGATACTTCAGCTGGCCTGGGGACTTGTTTTGGTAGGTGAAATGCTTGCTGAGCAAATGTGGGGACCTAGATTCAGATTTCTAACACCCGCATAATAGCCAAGCAAGTGTATATGCACTGAAAGGCAGAGACAGGGATCCTTAGGGCAGACTTACTATCTAGACTAACTGAATCAGAAAGTTCTGGATTCAAGTAAGAGAATTTGCCTCAATGTACAAGTAATGGAGGAAGCCTCCCAATGCCAGCCTCAAGCTGCCACTGCAAGTGCCCACTCACACACATGCAAACATGCATACACACACATATACACCATGCACATGCATACACACATTTAGTAACAACGTCTTCAAACACTTTCCCCTTGCTTGCTGTGTGTGTTTTAAGTTACTTTAGTGTAGTACCAGGAGTGAATCAGCCCATTTTTTTCTCTCCTAACAGTGCCACAAGCACAGGTACTGTTATAGCTTCCATTTATAACTGAGGAAACAGAAGCTAAGAAACATTCGATAAAGCCCCTGATCTAGTGAATTATGGAGCGCATCAGACTCCCAAACCCCTGCTTTCAGTCACTAACCTACACTACTGTGTGAACACCCTGTCCCATAGCCTGCATTACAGTTTCCAATACTGCTTTTGTAAACTCACACTGGAATTGGGAATATGTAAATACTGGTATTTGGTCATGTGTCTCCCAGAGGTTAAAATAACATCCCACAGGAAAGGCCATGCCCATTGGCTGAACTGATACTCAACTTTAAGCAGGAAGGCTGCAAATCCCACTTCCAGGTGATGGCAGGTGCCTGTGTCCAAGTCATTTCTGTAATGCTTGAGCTCAACTGTGAGTGCTTAGGTTGGGTTGTTTCTTGTGAAAGGGTTAAATGCCTTCAAGTCCTCCCGGTTTCCCCTGTAGTCTGGATCATGTTGTCTAAAAGCAAGGCTCCCCACACCACAGCAGACCCAAGACTATCCTAATGACAGTATAATTAGAAGTATCACTGTGGTAATGATTCTTTTCATTGGGAGCAGCGGCTCACAGAAAGGGGCTCTCATTCAGTTAACCACCCTTTCTTTTTCCTGTCCCTGGCTTTCCCCCGACTGAAGGTCAGCAGAGCAGGATTAATGCAAGGTGTTTGACAAATCTTCAGACTAGGGGCTCATCAAACTAATTAAAGAGAAATACATCCAAATTCTAGTGAATTATTTTACTTTAAAAATGCTTTCCATTCATCAACCTTGGTGAGTTTGCTTAATGAAGACAACAAAGGACTTCTTGTTCCTGTGACCCAAAGCCACTTGGTTCGGGTTCAATGGGTCCAGAGACAGGCATCCAGGTTTAATCTGGTCTTTCTTTCCTACTTAAAAAATCCAAAGGGTTGAGAAGTTTCTGATTCTTATCAGACCCGCCAAGGCAGGAAAGGAAAGACAAAAACCATCTTGATCCACTAACTTGACTTAGCCAGAAGGTATTTGTTTAACTTAAGTACCCCTTAGAAGACTTCAATTGTTTATTTGCCACATGTAGAATAATACGAGACATTAGGAAAGCATTAGAGCAACCAGAATACTTTAATATCTCTAGAACTAATAACCCTCAGAGCCTGTCCTTTAGAGAAGCCTTCCTCCCACACCAGTTCAGGAATCTCCTAGGGTGTCACGATCAACCTGAGACCCCAGCACAGCCCCATTGGGAATGGACAAGGACAGCCAGGAGCTGGATTTGGATTTGGGAGAAGAAAATAAAGTTTGGGATCTTAATGGGAATGATTATTTCTTTTAATCCAAAGATTCTTTTCATTCTAACAGATAATGAATCATCAAAAGTGCATCTTGGATGGAATCATTCTCCATGTTCTCCAGCATAGTCAACTAGGTAAAGTGTTTAGAGGTGAATTTGAGCATTTGGAGCAAATTTTGATTCAAATTCAAGGGCTCCTACCTGTGAAAAAGAAAACCCAACAGACCACTATACTAACAAATTTAACATATTTCACAAAGCATAGATATTATAGTGTGACTTCTCATAACATTAGCCAAATTCATCACAAGATTATGGTTTTAAAACTCATAAATCATAAATACTACTTCCAAGTTTCCAAACCCTAAGAAGCCAAATTATCCAATCTAATATCTACTCATTTGGTACTGAGACATCAGATGACATTTTAGTCTTACCTCATAATAATTATCTAGCATTTGAACATCACTTGAAAACCCATCCTCAATTATTAGAAACTAAAACGTAAATGAGTTGCTTTCATTCAACAAGTTTCTCCTCAGTTTTAAAATTTATTTTCATGAGCTTAAAGTGTCGTTGATAGAAACTGTGTTGTGGAAACATCGTTTCCCCTCTCTTTGTAGGCTACGTGCAGATCTGGTCTTGTCAAGGCCATCTCACCACCGGCTTTGACTAATCATGCAAATTATTTTATGTCTGAGAAATGAATTCGCACCTGTGACGTTCCATCATTTCCAGGTTGAAAGTTATTAGATTTCATCAGAAAGTCCATATTCAAAAGATGCTCTTGTTTATCTGAATAGACGAGAAATTCAATAGACAGTGAAATGGGGTCGCTTGGGGCATTGTTTCCTACAGGATTTTGAGAAATGGTAACTCCATAGGACGTTAACAAAGATTATGATTTTTTAAAAAGGTAAGTCTGTGGCTTTAACCCATTATTATAAACCTTTAAGAAATATGTAGAAAATCTGAAAAAACAGCTTTAAACAAATAAACCAACCTCCAGGTAAACCAAGCTCAATAGCTTTCTACATTATAGGCTTCCACCATAAGTCAGTGTGCTCTGTTTGTCCACAAGAACAGAAAACACACTGTTTCAAACTAATTGGTAACATCTTTCATTTTAGGGGGTCCCTGGAAGGGCCTTGTGAAAAGTGTACTTATGGTAAGCTTAGTGCACCTCATTTCTATGTAGAACCACTCCGGAGCCAAACAAGAAAGATGCTTTGGAAAATCATGATTTTAAAATTCATCAATACTTGAAAGGCTCACAGAGTAAAATTTATGAAAGTCTGCCCACCAGTTCTCTTGAAGTTGATCTCAGTATGCTGCCTTCCCGCCCACTCAACTTCCCATTCTCCAAAGCACTCCTGTTGTTCTGAAAACCAGGTGAATTCTGAAACTGGAAAGAAGAAAGTAACCCACATGAATAAAGGTCTTGTTCCTTTTTAATCCCGCTATTACTTTAGAAAGTCCCTTAGAGAAGAATTCGAAATGTAGCAGTCAGATGTTGTCAATTTACCAGGACACTGAAAGCTGCAACTGATGGTGAGCGGGTCCACTAAGATTTCAGCCCAAATTCACCTGAAACCCTTGCTTAATTCTTGCTCAGAGGTATGGAGCTCAGTCAGGACCAAACGTCAAGTCCTGGGTGGTTGCATTTTCCTGCTTCTTTTTGAAGGTTAAGAACTGGGTTTCAGAATGTTTATGTTGAAATCAAATTGTTTAAGTCACACTAAGAAAATGACTATCAAAATGCTGCCATGAACCTTTTTAAAAACTTATGGCTTGTTTCCCTTCCTATAAGCCTAATATGCACAAATTCTTCCCCTCCAACAGCTCTTAAAGAAATTACTAATAAATAAACAAACAAATAACTAAACCCAATCTTCTCTCTCCCTTTCACTTCCACACCAAAACAGTTAATTTTTTTTTTTTTTTCAGCCTCTTATTTTACCACCCAGGGAACCAGATCCCAGCTATGGACTCAAAAATGACAGATTTTGTGGGTTTTACTTTTCAGCGATGATGCCATTTGCGGGGAATTGTTGGGTAAACCATACACTCTTTTCAGAAACCTGCAATTACCTCTCTGAATAAAGAGATCAATGTCATGTTTCAGGAAATAATGGCTAATGATGTGTCTCCCGAAAGGAAGTGGCGTTATTAATTACCTGACTGTGAACACACAGTTTATAGACAGCTCAGAGGGCCACTCGTCCAATTAAGTGTAATGACTAAAGCTTTCGGTTAGTCCATCTGTATCTGGATCAACAAGCCCGGAGCTTTACTGGCTAGGGAGGCGCACATGCGCAGTGAGGAGCTCTGGGAGGCCATACCTGCGCACCGAGGAGATCCAGTGTTACTGCACAGCGGGTGGGGAGAGCGCACTTCTCATTTTATAATGACCCGTGGTGTTTCTCCAACAGCTGCTTCAGTATTGACCTCACCCCCAATATCATTTATATTGTATAATATATTATGCATTTAAATATAGACTTACATATGAAATGTGTTTTAAAATGAGTTTAAAGATATAAAAGTTTAATATTGCATTTAAAATTATATTTTGAATGTCATTTCTATGTATTCATAAGCTTAAAACAATAATTCACATGTAAGCATATAATACATTTATACGCAAACTGTATAGGTAATTATGGAACTCTATACTTCTATAAAATATAGTTTGTGAAAATGTGTTAATATCATTAACATAGAAGACTGACAAAGGACAGTGTATAGTGGTTCAGGGACTACAGGTAGGATCTAGAATTTACCTCTGTCAAGAATAAAGGCCTGATGATGGGTGTAGTGACACAAGCCTGTAATCCTAGCACTCTGGAGGCAAGTTCAAGGCTAGCATATCTCAGATGCAAAAAACAAAACAGAACAAAGGCCTGGAATTGGGGCGGGGGGCTATTTTTTTTAGACAGGGTCTCCCTGTAGCATCACCTGACCTGGCCTTTTGCTATGTAGACTACGCTGGCCTTGATCTCACAGAGATCTGCCTGCCTCTGCCTCCAGAGTGCTGGAACTAAAGGCATGCTGAGGGCCTGGCATTTTTAACCTCTCTCTCTCTCTCTCTCTCTCTCTCTCTCTCTCTCTCTCTCTGTCATACACACACACACACACCCTCCTACCTGGGTCAATTTAAATGTCCACAGTCTTTCAAGTCACAGATGATGCTGGCTGGCCAGCCTTGCACACAGACCTAAGTGGTATCTGGTTGGAGTCTCTCAGATGACGACTTCCTGCTTTCTACCCACTCTTCATCCCCACAGCCCTGGTCTGGTCCTGTTCTGTTTGCTTTACTGGGTTTATGAACTGAATGCTGTGGAGACTACATGCTGAGCTCTAAGAATGGCATGGGCATGGGAACTTTATGGGCCAAAAGGGTGAATGAATTCTTAGTCCTCAAGAACTGTGCTTGGCATGGGCTGTGGGTGAGTTCTCAGGACATGGTTCTCAACTGCTCTTGGCTCCTCAGCTCAGTGATCCATGACTTGAACCATCAATCCAACTTAGCTCCCCAGAGGTCACCTGGTCTCCTACCCAAGGTTTCTGTACATTAGCAAGCCTTCATTCTATAAGTGTTTGAAATCCTACATCAAGAAGACCAAGAAGACGGGGCAGCCTCTTAAAGAGGCATAGAATGGCCAGGGGTTTGTTGTTGCTGACAGTGCCACACCTGGCCTGTCAGCTGGGACTTCACAGTAGGACCCTCTGAAGGTCAAGGAACGTGATAATTCCCAAGAGACAGACAACCTGAGTGAACTGTAACCAGGCCCAATGCCAACACCTGGACCATTTCCAACCTGTGCCTCAGCTCTGCTGCAGGGACCTGGGTGGGGTCCCATAGGTAGCAGTTGCTATCCATGAGTTACAGGCAGTCTCTGGAGCACTCCGGAGTTGGGTTTGCTTTGGGTTGGTTTAATTTTGTTTGGTTTGGGAGTTCAGCACAATTTCCCATGCCATGTTTTTCTTTCTCCATTCATTCATTCACAAATATTTTAATGGAATGCTTTTCAGGTGCCAAGAACCTCTGAGAAGAAATGCCAAGGCTAGACTGGAATTCTGCCTTCAGCACCTGTTGATGGTGATCTGGGACAAAAGAACTCTGCTCCTAGGAGCCTCAGCTTCACCACCTGTAAAGTGGGGACAACATAGCATATGTCAAGGGCAGCTGTAATGATTTGGTGACATTCCAAAATGAGATCCATAGTGCCTAGTACCTGCTTAACAGGATGGCACTGCTGTTAGCTTGTGTTCTCTTTGTCCCCTTAGCAAGGCTGGTCAGAGCATTGTGTCACTGTTGAAGGATGTGCCTTATTCCTCAACTCTGGAAACACTGGGCTCTGCGCATGACCCTCACCTAGACCTGAAGGACTCTCTTCTCATGGGTGGGTAGGCCACTGATGCCACAGAGGAAGAATTAATAGTGCTGAATATCCACATGTAAACTGTGTTGTTCACCCAGACACAGATGTCAAGGAACTCTTTAAAGTTTCCCTCGGCCACTTTAAAAACACCCGTATTGCCCTTGCAGACCACATGGATTTAAAAGATCTGCCACATTTTACAGTAGTATGTTCAGTTTCTCCTAGAGAAAATGGATACCAAGAGCACAGACAAAATGGTCATAGCAGCAGCATTTGGAGATAAAACTCAGAAACAGCGAAAATTTCAACAGAAAAATAGCCTGTTACGTAGCCATGAAGATCAATAACATGTGTCCATATGCAGATATCTTAGACACATTAATATCAAGTAAATAAAAGCACGTTATAGAAGAATACATTCGGTATGAATCCATTTGTGGTCAGGTCAAAAAATTCAAAGTAAAAGAATGCAGTATGCACATGTTAGGAAACATAGAAATAAGTGGTTAAAATATCAGTAAAGAGATGCCAGCCACAAAATCCAGAGTAGTGATTATGCCTGGAAGGTGAGGCCAGGAGTCAGGCAGGTCATAAGAAACAGTGATTTCACACAAATAGACAGGTGGTGGTTGGATTTCATCCTCATCCTTTAATCCACACAGACGTGTAATGTATACTCCATGTATATCCTACATTATAAAATCAAACATTTTCATGTTTTCCACTACATCCAATTCTTGGAAGTCAGTTTCCCAGGAAAACAAATACACAGAGAAAGATCCACATGGGAGGATATTCACTGCTTAGTTATTTATAGGAGAAAAAAAAAGAAACAAAGAAATAGCAGTCAGATAGAGTAATATGGAAATGATGAAGTCAATTACAATGTAATCATTTTCCAGAAGATGTCCCTGGCTGCCGTTTACAGAAGGAGAAAAGGAGATGAAGCCCCTATCTTCCAGACACCACTCGGGAGGCTGGCTAGTCTGAACACCGGGATGTGAGCTTCCTCTTGCTCTGGGAGCTCCTTGTTGATCAGAAATAATCGTTCCAATTCAGATTTCACCTGGATCTCTAGTTATGTGGGCACAAGGCAAGGAGTAGCAATCTCACATTTTTCCCAAACTATGCCTGGAAGAGGTTGAGTAGAGGGTGTACATGGACATGCATGTGTACATACATGCATGCCGGCCCATGTGTGCATGGGGCTGTGGTGACCAGAGGTCAATGCCAGGTGTCTTCCTCCATTTATTCTGTTGGACCGGGTCTCTCACTGATTTGGCTAAGTTGGCTGGCCAGAGCACAGCCTGTCTCTGCGTCTCCAGCACTTGGGTTGCAGGTGTACACTACCATATCTAGCTTTTCATCTGGGTGCTGGGAACTCACACTTATATCCCATGTTTGTATAATCAGCACTTCACTGATCAAGCCATCTCCCCAGGCACTGGAAGAAACTCTTTAAAGATTTTCTTAAAAACTTAGAAAAGGGCAGGGCATGCCAACACACACCTTTAATCTCAGCACTCCGGAGGCAGAGGAAGGCCGATCTCTGTAAGACTGAGGCCAACCTGGTCTGCATAGCAAGTTCCAGGCCAGCTAGAATTACAGGGAAACTCTGTCTCAAAAAACAACAGAGAAAGAATTGCTAAGATTTGAACCAAGAGTCTTAACAAGAAAGATGGCAGCTATTATTTCCACCAAGGACCCCAGGAAGCCCTAGGGGGAGGTCACATTGGTGACTGGTGCTTCCCTTTCTTCTACCCTCAGCAGGGGGTCTGGCAGGTCCCCTCCAAAGCCTGATCGCCTCACAGCCCTTGACATTCAAATGTCCAGAGGCTAAGATGGAGGCCCCTGTGGTGCAGGCTCTCTCCACTGTAAATGCGCTCTGGTTTGAGCATGGTGACATTACTCAGCCTTGTCACCAAGCCCAGCTTTCTTGCAAGCCCAGCTCAGCTTTCAGTTTCCCTCTCCACATAGGAAGGAGGTAGGGACACCTGTGATCACAGCCACCTGTGATCAGCAAGCAGGACTGAGCAATCTCCCTATCCTTGGCATGAGCTTTCTCTCCAGCACTTCCTTTCTGAGGTCTAGAAAGCAGCCACTCAAAGCTCTCTGGAGAGAGATTCAGAGAGCATCAAGCATCAAGTTCAACCCCAAGCCCAGTAGTACCTGTGAGCAACAGGAAGCAAACTCTGGAAGAAGATGTGGTCAGACCAAGCCTCCCACCCCTAAGATGAGCCTTAATTTAGAAAACATAGTAGTGGTTGATTCCATATCCAAGCATTCCATGCCTTACACATACTGCCCTGGTTGCTAGTATGCAGTAGTGAAAAAGGTCCAGGTTTTCCTGGTAAACATAGGAAGAGCAGATACGTAAGTCAGTGGATAGAAAGTACACTTGCTGCGCTGTGGTGATGGCTCAGTCAGTAAAGCGCTTGCCTTGAGAGGAGAACCTGAGCCGATTCCCAGAAACCAGGTACAGAAAAAAGTCAGGCTTGTAATCACAGCATTGGAGAAACAGAGGCAGGAGGATCCCTGAAGTTCAACTACCGGCCAACCAACTAGCTTAGTCTATTTGTGAGCTCCAGGTCAGTGACAGACCCTGTCTCAAAAGAAAAATGTGGACAGTACCTGAGGAATGATGCCTGAGTTGTCCTCTGGTCTCCACACACGTGCTCACATGTGCATGCACACATGTACATGCAACACACGCCCACCCACCCACCCACCCCCACACACACATTCTAATGGAGTCCCAGGCTGAGTCTGGATCCATCTGGCCAGCTGGGGATTAGATAATGCCAGGAGCACTGAGCTCTGAGGGGAAATGAAGGGATCTGTCTGGCCCTGGGAGCAGATGGAGAAAGCAATGGTTTTCCATTCACACTCAGACCCTTCTGGTCTCTAGGCTGTGGCTAAATTCCAACAGGCATCTGTGATGACTTGAACCTCAAGCTGACGTTCTGATGAGGAGATGCTAATAAACACTTAGGGGCAGCTCAATTTTCTAATATGTCATTCCATTTTATATGCATATGTATAAAATCGTGCTGTGGAATAAAATGCAGGAGAAAGTTTTAAACCACCTGTGACTTCACTACCTCAACATCATTCTTTGTGTGTATAGTTACTTCTAATATTTGCCCTTGAGGGAGTTTACACAATTTTTGCTATATATGCATACATTTGCGTTTTTAAATTTTATATTATATCATAAACAGTTTTCCATACTCTTCCTAGTCTGTAGAGCCAATATTTTAATCTTGAAATTGTTATTCCACCAATAAAATATACAGCAATAGATCAGCAATACCTTTCTTTTACTATTGTGGAGAAGTGGACATTTGCTAGCTTCATGTGTATCCCCTCTTTCTCATTTTCCCAGAAGTTTTTGATGTTAAGTCGTAATAGTTACTGTTCTCACTGCTGTGACAAAAATGTTTGACAGGAAGCAACTTAAAAATGAAAAGATTTATTTTGACTTCTAGTTTGAGGAGATACAGTCCATCGTGGAGTGTTGAGGAGATGCAGTCCACTGTGGAGGAGAAGGCATGACAGCAGCAGACAGGTGAGGTGGACGGTCACATGCCATTTGCAGTCAAGAAAGGAGAGAGGTGCTGGTGCTCGGGTCACTTTCTCCTTTGTCTTTGGTCCAGGTGTCACTCACATGCAGGGTGGTTCTTCCCCTGTGAGTTAACCTTTCTGGAAATCAGCACATTCACAGACAAACCCAAAGGCGTGTCTCCTAGGTGATTCTAAACCCAGGCAAATCGATTGTAAGAACTGACCATCACATGCCTGTGTTTTCATCGTCCTTCTCAACTGTCCAGTATTTTTCTTAGGCCCCTCTTTTACATGCAAATGATTTCACGTGAAGCTGCTTTCTGTGACAAATTGTCTCCCGTGATGACTGTGATGCTGACGATGCAGGTACTGAACCAGCAACCTGCCTTCAGCTCATCTGAGAGGTCCTGTGCTTTGGCCCTGGGGAAGAACCTGGAGTAAAGATTCTCTCTGTGTCTCTCTTTCTCTCTGTCTCTGTCTCTGTCTCTGTCTCTCTCTCACACACACACACACACACACACTTCTTTTCCTTACACTGCTTCATAGAAAGAAAAGATGAGACCATATCCTTTGAAGTTCAGGCAGAAGGAGCAGAAGAGGTCTTTCCTTAAACAACAGCCGGACATCTGGAAAAGGCCTGGAGATGAGTGACTTGGAATTCTGGCTGGAAGTCCCTTCAACAAACCCTGCATGGCCTGGTATCTCATCCCATTTGGGTGGAATGACAAAATACCATTAACTGGGTGGTTTACAAACCACACGAATTTGTTTCTCACAGTTAGGGGGGTTGGAGGTCCACAATCAGGACATCATGTCTAGTGAGAGTGTGCTTTCTGGGCCACGATGCATCCTCACACAGTGTACGGAAGAAGAAAGCACACAGGGCCTCTTCCTGGCACACAACACCATTCACACAGCCTCTGCTCCCACCACTTCCCAGAAGCCTGGCCCCTCACGCATCACCTTAGGTTAGACTTCATAATAACAATTTGGGAAGAACCTAGTCATTCAGACCCTGAGCAAACAGCCCACATTTCCTTCATCTTGCTAAGTAAGATGCTCCCTGCCCCCCATTATGGAATCAGATGATACCCTATCAACTTTTAAATCTGAATTTGCCTGACCCTCAGTATGAGCCAACAAGAGCATCAAAGAATCTCCCCCAAACCAAAGCAAAGTTTTTGTTGTCCATGGGAGGAAAGTTTTTAAAAGGGGATGAGGAGGTTAAAGGCAGACTGTTCTGTCCTCAGTGGTCTCATCTTTGACAACTCCGTTAATACCATATCAAATAATTTCTAGGCAGACTAGGTAAGATATTCAGCCATGGTCACTGATCAGTGGCCACTGCTCAGTCTTCAGAATGCCATTTCTGAGAATGACTTTTCCTAACCCGGCCATCACCATCAATAGAGAACTCATGTGACTATAAAATAAGAAAATGCCAAAGACTCCACTTCTTTACTGTCAGATTGAGATTTGATGGAAGAAACAGCCATGCAATTAATTCTATTTAGGAACCATGCATCTTGGCTTTGAAGTGAAATGTGTTTCCCTGTGGCTTTATATTGGTTACAGCTTTTATTAAATTCAATTACTTTTCCCTCTGGTCTGCTCCATAAAGGTGCGTTCATAGTGAAAGATGGCTCTTAACAGAACTATTTCCACTGGAAAAGATGGTGACCGAGTGGATTTGGCCACTAAAACAGGGTTGGTTCTTTATGGGCAAAAGAACAGACGAGGGAGTGTGGTTCTTGTGGTCCTCGAGTCTCACCACCATCTCAGCAGCCTGAAAAGCAAAGAGGAAGCAGAGTGGACCTTCTCATTTTCAGTCTTGCCTCTTTCGTGCTGGTCTCTCAACTCAACACCCTTATCCTGTCCCCCGCAAGGACCAGCTCATCAACCCTGGGACCATGGGACTTTTCTCCAGAGATTCTCAGAGGCACAGCTTGTTGGCATGGGGAACGGCCGAGAATGAACTGTCTGGAAAGAATACTGGGAAGCAAGTCCTCAGTTGTAGACCCAGCCCTGTCTCTAGCCATAGGAGATTTAATCATATCTGCTGCATGAATCTTATTTGTCTTCTTTTGATGACTCGGCCTCCCTGACCTGTGTGGCTGTCACAAGTCTGAAAACTGAGAATGAGATAGCAAACAAGTTATCAGTGCAAGGCGTTAGGAGGGTTCTTCATTATAATTTATGAACTGGCATGTTGCTGTTCCAATGTTTCTTAATGTAATTTGTGGCTTGAATAGTTTTCTTGTCCAACTGTGCTAAGATTCATCTTACCATGTAAACAGAATGCGCATGAGCAAAGATGTTTCTAAAATTTAATATAATTCAGTTAGAAACTGACTACAAATGCTGACTGTGTCATCAGCCAATCGGGTGGCAGCCCCCAAGAGGCATTTTCTAAATGAAAGTCTAATGTATTTCTGTAATAAAATGACCAATTTTACAAGTCCCGGGCATTGTTTAAAAATGGTTGTATTAGGATCAAAAGCTTCAGTACCACCTGGGACCAATAAGTGGTCTGTTTCTTCCAGAAACATCACCTACTTCAGTCTGATCCTGGCTTCGTGAAATTAAGAAGCATGAAAAACACCGGGCACGCTCAAAGAGCTTGTAGAAGAATTATGTAGGTAAAGTTCAATATTATGGGCTGGTTATTTTCCTACAATTTTGTCACAGAAATGAGCCAAGGTTGAACTACAATCAACCTGCCTTCCACCCGTAAAACATTTCCCAAATGGGATTCAAACTCAGCCCCCAAATCTACAGGAAGTAGATTGACTAGATGCAACTGAACCTGGTTGTTCAGACTCTACACTGTTTTCCCTGGGTCCCCGTGGTGTCATCGTCACAGACGTGAGTTCTAGGCAAAGTCCATTTTAGCTTATGTAGCCATCACTCCTACCCTTAGAAAGAGTATCCTTAATGCCAAAAGATCATTAAGTGACCACATGGAACTTCACATGGAGCAATGCTGTCTTCTGGTACTTTCTTTGGGAATAGTGTGTTTGACAGTTCAGCTGGGCTTACAGAAAATGGAATAAGAATCCCGACGTGTTAGTATTAAATCATGGAAGGGTTCTGTGCACTGAAAGAGACAATGGGGGGAGGTGGGTAGAGGGTGTGGCTTTTAGCTTAACGCACTGCCAGTGTAGCTTGACCAACATGGAAAGACAGCGGTATCGATGGTACGATGTCATTATCACATGACCTGGGAGGAGTTTGTCTAGGATCTCAGAAAACGGTACAATGCTTCTGCTGGTTTCTGAACCTCACCAGGAAAAGATCCGTAGCTGTGAGATTCAGCTATCTGTAGGGAGAGGCATAGAGCCAATGTGTAATACATGCTCAATAATTCAAAACCAAAAGCTTGTTAGTCTTTAAGACATCAATTACAGGCCTCCAGCAAAATGGCAAAGTCAGTTCAGGTATTTAAACCACTTCTTCCAACTCTAGTGATCGAAATAGGAGGGAAAAAGGTCAATTTTATGTTGTTTCTAGAAGCCAAAAGAATGTACAGTTCAGCCCCTCCCACCTACAGATGCACAAAATTACTAAAAGTCAGTATTTGATTATAGTTTTTAAGACAAAATATATACACAATGACACAAACACCAAAATCTATAAATAACTCCAAAATTAAACATCAAAAATATAAACCAATAACTGAGCAAATGAACAGACAGCTCTCCAAGGAAGAAATACAAGTGACCAATAAATATTAGAGAAAATGCTCAATGTCCTTAGGCATCAGGGAAATGCTATAAAGGAACAAACCATCAGAAGACATGGAAGAAACTGAAATCTATGTTACTAAGTGAAATCAGTCAACTTGAAAACTTGCGTGATTCCAAACATAAGCTATCCTGGAAAAGGTAAAATCATGCTCGAGAATGTTATCATCAGAGTTATGACTGCACAACTGTGAAGACACCAAAAGTATTGAATTATGTACATTAAATGAATGCCTTTTAGTGTAATTGATATATGCACTACATATATAATACATATTTCAATAGAGCTGTTGTTTTAAAAGAAAAAAAGACAAAATCATGAAGACAATAAAAAGACCAATGGTTTCCAGGACATATGTGGAAGGAGAGAATTGGAAGAACACAACTCACGCTTGGGAAAGAGCTACTGGTTATATCAAAATCCACAGGACATAAGACACTGAGCTTGAACCTGCTGCAAACTGTGGACTTGCAGGTTTGTGGCAAGTTGGTGTAGAACCACAGACTGTAACAGATGCACCACTTGCAACAGACACTGCAAGTAGAGAAGGCAATGCATGAAATAGGGGCTTATGGAAGTCTCTGTACCTGCTGCTTGATTTTACTGTGAAACTCCAAGTACTTTAAAAATCTATTTGGAGAATAGATAAACCCAACTGAGCTTGTGAAAGGAAGTCAGGCTGTGCATGTGTGGCAGGCTTCTTCTCTCTGGCATGTCTTTGCTCCTAAGCACCAAGGGATGGTGGAAAATCTCAAGCTTCCTTTTAGAAACGTCTAGCCTGTCCCTTCAACTTCTCATAACACATTAAAACTCAGTAAGCAGGGCTGAGGAAGGCGGTCCACTGGTAAAGCATAACCTGAGTTCAGTCCTCAGAACCCCACAAAAAAGCTAGGTGTGGGAGCATGCACCTGAAATCCCAGAGCTGGGAAGGTGGAGAAAGGTGGATCCCTGGGCCTCACTGGCCAGCCAAATTGAGCCTACTTGTTGAGTTTTAGGCCAGTAAGAGACCCTGTCTCAAAAACAAAAGGTGAACAGTGTCTGAGAATGGACACCTGGGATTATCTAAGGCCTCCACAAGCACATACATTTGCATGTACACCTCCTCTTGAACACACACACACATACACACACACACACACACACACACACACACACACATACACACTTTAGTAAATGTGTCTAGTAAGAAACTATTGAGTGTTTGAATGCCCCCATTTACCACCCAGTTTCTCCCTCCTGGAAGCTCCCCTCTGCCTGAACTGAGACCCAGCCTCTGTCCGTGCTCAGCCTTGACAAGCATACATGTGGGAGAAGACAGAATATAAACCCTTCACCTTGAGCTACTCTGATGGCAGGTGTTGGCGCCTCTGCCTTCCTTGACATAGTATCACTTGTCTTCTAGGCTATACCAGTTCTGGTCTTTAAAGTCCTCCTGAATGACATGCCCAAATTATATCACATTATAACATCCGTGACTGCTTCTCATGGTCAGTCAGCTGTAATTCTATGTAAGAATGCATACTCTTTCGTGATTCCTCTTTTTGGAATGTGAGCAAAATTATTCAAAGACAACTGGTCGAGCTAACATAATCACACTTCAGAGAAATAATTTTTCAACTATTTAGAAGAAGAGGGGTGGTGGTAGAAAATTTGATAGCAGTGTTTTAGACAAGCAAAGGGCTGAGCGATGTAATCAACGACATTCTCATGCTTCAGGAATTTGGAAGATTACATTATTGTATGTGTAATGATGAATCAGAACAGAGATATGCATGTCATTTAACAGGGCCTCCTAGGTCTTTATTATTGGGCTGTAACATAACTGAGTGAATTGATGTTCATGAATTATGAGGCAATAAAAACAAACTTGTGTAGCCAAAACAGCAGGGACAAAAAGAAACTCAGAGACCAAGGTCATTGGCCTTAGTTCTAACCATCAGCTATTTCTGACTCTTTCCTTTCAGTCGTAGTAGAATTGCATTTTCTGACCCTCATGCACTGAAGTAGAGCTGTTTTACTAGTCCCAGTCAATAATTTTTGAATGGAGATCATTTTTTTCACTCTTAGGCTAGAGAATTTAAGAAGATTCTGAAGAGGGCCAGCTCTATTATCGCCTAGAGCACTAGAGACATCTCAGAGAAGAGGCCCTCATCAATTTGCAATAAAGAATAAGCAAGCCTTTTAAGCTACTGAGATTTGGGGGATAGTTGTTACTATAGCATAACCTTGCTGACCCTGACTGATAACAGCATTTGTCACTCTAGGAGAGACCTCTCCAATGTGAGGAGTCCATTTCTCCTTAGGATACCATTTAGATTCAGGAGTGAAAAATGAATCTTTCAAGGTATCTAAATGAAGAGTCTAAAGAGATGGTTCCTCTTTCAGTTTCAGAGGACCAGAGTTCAGTTCCTAGCACCCATATTCACAACAGCCTGCATCTCCAGCCAGGGATTCTGACACCCTCTTCTGACCTCCATAGGCACTTCTATGCATATATACACACATACACAGAAATAAAGAATAAATTTTTTTCGAAAAGACATCGAAATGTCATTGAACATTCAAATCATACAAATAACTGCCTTGGCTCTGTTCTTAGACATATTAAGCTCACTAACCCTGGTCTCTCAGTGACATCAACCTTGGCCAGTGACCTGAGGAGGGATTACATTTGGATCTCTTTGTCAGCCGTTAGTTCAACAGGGAATCATAGTCTCCAAGTATAATCCGTGTTGCTGATAACCTCAGGAGTTCATGACAGGCAAAGACCCTGCATGCCCAACATGTCCCCAAACTGATATATCAAATACATGGCTTCTTAGAAGTCTGATTTGTGGATGGTGTCACAGATATAAGAAAGCATGCCCCTTAGAACCGTTCTCAAGACCAAGATGTCACCTTTGACTCCAGCACCAACTAGTGGGATCCAAACAAGATGCCAAGATAGGACCTGTTGGGATTCAGGGTTAAGGTTCCAGCTTAGGAACTGAGTATTTGGATGCCACCAAGTCAAGCTCTGTGCGTGTTCTGGTGTCTGTGATGGTGTCTGGCTCGTGTCCGGCACAGTCTCAGTCCTGCTGATTCTGAATCCTGACGGACCTCTCCCATCTCTTACTGTTCTCTCCACCACACTCCTCTCAGGAAGGACCTACAGCTTAGCTGTGCGTTGCTTGAAAACAAAAGCCGTCCTGGGTGTTTGCCCTTCCCCATCACGCTTCCAGACACAACACGTGAGTCCAGCACTCCCACCTCAAAGCCCACCTCAGTTCTCCCTACTCGTCTCCACCCCCACCTGCAGCTGCAGCCTCCCCTGGGTGACAGGGTCTCCCCAACACCTCCCTCTGCACCTCCCTCTAGTCCATTCTCCATGCCACGGCCGGAGTCATGACGACTGACATTAAATGCTCATGCGTCACCCGTTTCTCTGTGTGTTTTAAGACATCTCACTATGTGGCTCTGACTAGCCTTGAATTCACAGAGATCCTCTTGGCCCAGCCTCTCAAGTGCTGGGATTACCAGTGTGAGCTACGACACGTGGCTTCTGTCACCTCTTCCCATGCTTACAACACTTCAAATGTTTTGCAGTATGCAGATGTCAATTTTACAATGGTTCAACTTACATTTTAAAAAACTTTATGACAATATAAATATACTTCATTATTGTTTTTCACTTCTAGTATTCAGTAAATTACATGATATATTTGCTATTTTATTATAAAATAGGCTTGAGTTACCTTGTTTTGCCCATCTCTAGGTTACTGCCAGTATTGGGAGCATAGTTAAAGTAGGCTAGACTGAACCCCAATGTCCAACAGGCTAAGTGTATTAGATGTATTTCTGTTTTGGTTTTGTTTATGAGATGGGGTCTCCCTGTAGCCCCAGCTGGCCTGGAGCTCACTGTGTAGAGCAGGCCTTTTTGATCTCACAAGATCTGCTTGCTTCTGCCTCCTAATTGCTGGGGTTAAAGATCTAGATGTATTTTTGACTTACAGTATTGTCTTCTTTTTTAATTTTATTTTTGATAATTGCATACGTGTTTTTGCATTATTTCTGTCCCCCAGCATCACTCCATCAGGTGTTCTCTGTGGAGATGGTTTTGTGGACATAAATTCCTTCAATCTGCTTTTTCATGTTAAGTTTTTCTTTCTTCTTCTGTTACAATTGATAAGTTTTGCTAGGTATAGTAGTCTGGGTTGGAATCTTTGTTCTTTCATGACTTATAGGACGTGGATCCACGTCCTTCTCTTTCATAATCTACTAAAAATCAGATGTTATTCTGTAGGTCCTGCCTTTAAATGACTTGATCTTTCTCACAGCTTTCAGTATCTTTTTTTCTGTATATTTCATATTTTGACTATTATATGGTGTGAGGAGTTTCTTTTCTGGTCCTGTCTACTTTGTGTTCTTAAATTTTTTTAATTATTTTTATTTTATGCATATGAGTGTTTTGTCTGCATATATGTAAGTGCACCATTTGCACACAATGCCTTTGGAGGCCAAAAGAGGATGCCGGACCACATGGAAATGGAGTTAAGAACAGTTGTTAGCCAACATGTGGGTGATGTGAACCCAGCCTGGGTCTTCTGGAAGAGCTGTGAGTGCTCTTAAGTGCTGAGCCCTCTCCTCTTGATATTCTGTGTGCCTCTTGTGCCTTGACAGTTGTCTTTACCTAGATTTGGGGAGTTTTCTCCTACGGTTTTAGTAAAGATATTTTCTGTGCCCTTGGCCTGGGTTTCTTTTCCTTCTTCCATACCTAGAATCTGTGGGTTTGGTCTTTTCACTGTGTCCTGGATATCCTGTATAGTCTGTTCCTGGGTGAATTTAGAGCTAGTGTTTTCTTTGATCAAGTGCTCATTTCCCAACCACAGCTTCAAGAATGGACTCCCTGTCCCATTTCCTCCTCTTTCTTTTTGGCTCCTTTCCTCTAAGTTTTTGTTTGGGTTTCAAGTTTTATTCCAGCTTGACGTTTAAGAGATTCCCTTTCTTCATTGAATTCTAATTTCACATTTTAAAATCTTAGTTCATTCAATTGTGTTTTCATGGTCTCATTCAATCCTTTATTCATATCTTCTTTAAGTTCCTTGGACATATTTATAATTGATATTTTGAAGTCATTGTCTTGAGTATCTGCTAGGTTGGCATTCTCAGAAAACATTACAATGGGGTGCTAATTTCTGTAATAAACATATTATTTGGGTTATTCATGTTGTTTGTGATTTTTTTGAAGGGACTTGTTTACATTGTTGCTGTTTCTTGGTATGGGTAGGTGGTCTTGTCTTTGTTGAATGGTTATTCGTATTTTTGTTTGCCATTTCCCCAACTTCTCAGGTTATGTATGCTTCAGCTGAGTACTGCTTGGTGTTCAGTCTTGGGGCCACTTTATGCTGATGTGCAAATGGGGTATGAGAAGTGGTCTCAGTTCAGCTAGGGACAGGTGCAACTTTTGAGGTGAAGTTCCAAGATTGATTCCTCATGGTCCTGTAGCTGCAGGGTAGATGTGGTAGTTGCTGGGTGAACAGGTTAACTTTGAGGTCAAGTTGCAAGAGCTCACAGGTCTGGGGTACACAAGGGTGCCAGCAACTTGAGCAGGCCCGAGAGCTGTGATAGCCTGGCTCAGGGAGGCTGGAAAGAGGAACTTGCCATGGTAGGTCTGGGAGAGCTTGCAGACCTGGGGGCCCAAGGATCCTAACAACCAGAACAGGTCTGAGAGCTGAGATGTCTGGCCACCAGCAGCAAGGCTCTTACCCACTTTTATGACTGGCTTCTTCCATTAGCAATCAGCATTCAGATTTGAAAGCTCTTTTCTTTTTCATGGTCAAATAATATTCTTTTATATACATGTACCAATTCTTTATCCATTCATTGATTAAATAACCTATTTTCAAAGTACCTTAGGTGTTTTGAGACAGGAGAATGCATGTTACATAACCACACTCCATTTTCCATGACCTAGAGAGCCTTTTATGTTCTCTTCTTTCTGCTCAAACTTCTAACCCTTCTCCCCAGTCTCCTCCCCTAAGGTGCTCAGCTCTCCCACTGGGAGACTTGAGCACTTGTGGCCCACTTATTCAGTTCTCAGTTTAAATGTCACCTGTCCAAAGAAATCAGTCCTGAACCACTGGGCAGCCAGTTAAAACACAGGACATCCAGTTAAATTTTAATTTTAGAAATTTACTTTTCAGGATGCCTGCATTCCTCGGTGCATGCTGGTGCTGAAATCATGCACTGCTCTTCCACATTGCATTTCCCATTTAATAGGCCTACGTGTTTTCAGCGGCTCAATGTGGCAACCTTCCTGAGCCCACAAGTTGCTTTCCCAAGTTGTTCTCAACTATATCACCTTATTCATTTCCTTTATTCACCACTACAATTTAGATATACACATGGGTAGGTAGTTATGCTTGCTTATGCATTGTCTGTATCATCACCTAGACCCCAAACTTCTTCAGGGCAGAGTCTAGGTATATTTTATTCACCAACATATATACTCAATAGAAAGCATGCAATCAGAGCTCAGTAAATGCCTAGCACCTACTAAGAGTCCACTAAATATTCAATGAATGAATAAACAGGTATTCTTTCAGCAGAAGAGTTGGCAAGCACTGCTCAATTTCTTCCAAGGTAATGAGCCACCTTACTGAAAAGACACTTCACAGACCAAAGTATCCACTTAGCTTAGCAATTAGATCTTAATGTGGCTAAATTCAGCGGATGGTACATTGAGGATACTAGGCATTGAGCAATGCTAAGGATATTTTGACACCTTTCCCAATGAGAAAACCAATGGAGAAAAGAAAACAGGAGGAAGTGAAGGCAAGAGAAGAATGGATCCTCAGGAGCGGAAGTTCAGGCTGGGAAGAAGCAAGAAGAGACCTGTAAAATGGAAAGGGACTGAGCAGTGGGGGTCAGGAAAGAAGCCACAAGGCTGGGTCAGAGCACTGTAGAAGTGCTTTGGAAAAACAATAGTCACTAAGAAAATTATATAAAGAGAATAAAAGCCACCCAAGGTCCCCATGTGCAGCTGTCACACAAAAGGGGGAGGTCAGCAAGGAGAGGATTCAGAGAGAGATGGCACTCAGGGAAGTTTCGTTTTCAGAACTTGATCTGCTTCATGGTTCATAAAAGATACATGTCAGTGACACCAATTCCCCATGGCACAGGTTTGCAGAACCTACCAATAAAAAGAGGGCAATGGATGGGGGAGACAGCTCGGCTGGCAAGGACGCTTGCCACCAAGTCTGATGACCTGAGCTCAGTCCCTGGGATCCTCAGGTCCAAAGGAGAGAACCAACTTCTGCAAGTTGTCCTCTAACCTCCACATGTGCACTGTGGCACACATGACCTCACACATGCATCCATACAGACACAGAAATAAATAAGTAACAAAAAATAGAGATAAAGAACCAGCTGACCTACTTTAGTGTGACTTTAAAAGCAGAGTGGAAGGTAGCTCTTATGGAGTCAGGAGACCGAAGTTTCTGTAACAAGTCCTTTGAGACTAATTTTGGAAAAGCATCCCTTGTCACTCTCTGGTGGATAGGGTTGATTCTGGGTCGTTGAGTGGGTTTGGTGAAAGTTGTGAAGATAGTGTCTATTAAAACTCACTCATCTCCAGGAAACAATTCTCCAGAAGTCCTCTGGAAAGGTGCATTGTACAACGTGATGCTGTCTTGCCCTCCTGCTCTCCCTGTGGGGCTTGGAACACTTAAACCTCTGTCTTCATGTCCTCGATGAGGCTTCCGGGTTCCTTTACTTCACTGAAGAGCAACCAACGGTACTGTGGTGTTGTCTGATAAAACAGTCTGCTTTCAAAGTAGTGTATTCCCATAAAAGGGCCACATCAGTACAGCCCTCACCAGTGTCCTCTTCCTTCTGGGACTGCCCATGAGCTACCCAGCTAGGAGGAAGACCACGCAGAATGCTGTAGGACATAAGCTATTACCAAGGCAACCTAGGGCAGAGAGTAAGGAGAGTGGGATGGGAGGGGGAGCCCTACCTCATCTGCTTAATTTATTTGGAAGGTACATAAACACCTGACTGATCTGTTGAACAGAAACTTTGGGAGTTTCAACTCCTCTTTAGAACTGGCTCCTTCCTAAGTTTCCTCCAAATGTTATAATTCTCCATGAATCCTGCCCAAAGTATCAGGGGAAAGATTTTCAACATCTTGTGTGTGTGTGTGTGTGTGTGTGTGTGTGTGTCTCTCTCTCTTTCTCTCTCTGTGTGTGTAGTCTATGTGTATGTATGTGTGTCTGAGAGAGTATGTGTGTGTATGTATGAATGTATGTGTGTCTGTGTCTATGTGAGAGTGTCTGTGTGAGAGTGTGTATGTATGTCTCTCTGTGTGTTAGACAGTCAACACTTGAAATATAGAGTTTTCTCTATCCAGTTCCTAACACATTATTATTGTTTGAGGCATGGCCTCTTTTCACTTTTTTTTTAACTAGCAATGTTTATTTGCTCCCTGGCGCCCCCTGCCCCTCATTCAAAGAAGCCACTCTGGAAGATCTAGCTGATCTTTTGTTGGTAGGTGTTCTTGGAAAGCCCATATTGTTTTGTACAGTGTGATTGTTCATTTACACATGGTGCTGTTATACAGATGTTGTCCTGCTTCATGCCAGCAAGCAGTCATGCTTGTGTTTCCTCATGTCAGTCCATCTGGCTATGTGTGTATCTATTCTGGGACTGTCAAACAGGAAAAGCATCTACATTACCTGGTGCTTTAACTGGCCTCTTCCTCCCCCACCCCCCCACTAGTGGCCACTGTGAAATCCTCCACTGCAGAGAACTTTGATGCACCAAACTTCTCTGGATCAGTCAAAGAACCCCACAGGATACGTCTTAAAGGCACAGTTGCCAAGCTCCAAGGTCTGTTCACTAAGTAAGTGCACTGCATACGGCACCATGCCCAGGTTCTCCAGAGCTGAGGAAGGTACCTGGACTCCTTTACCACATCAATACCACTCATCAGCCAGCTTTTTTCTTTCCAGCCTAATTAATAGAGAGTGGTGTTTCAATCTATGAGTCTAATCAGTCCTTCAGGTTTAACAGTAGCTGGAGTTCAACAGCCACATGTTTAAGTATGTATGTGTGTGCGAGTCTGTGGAAGCCACAGGTTGAGTTTGGAATGTCTTCTTCAATTGCTCTCTACCTTATTTCTTGAGATGGAGTCTCTTCACTGAACCCGAGCCTGATGTTTTGGCTAGGGCCGCTGAACAGCTCCATCTCCCAGCACTGGAGTTACAGATGTTAACAGCCGTGCCTAACTTTTTTCATGTGTGCTGGGATCTGAACTCAGGACCATTCAAGGACTTTATCCACTGAATTGTCTCTCTAGCCCCTTCAAATAAAGTTTTTTTTGGAAAGAAACCATCATAGTCTCAGTATGACACAAAGAACGTTCTGGACACAGGCAAGTTCTCTGAGTAAGAGACTAAATAAGATGATCTGGTCTAGAGTCTTGACAAACACTGCCCTGTCATTCTGAAGTATCTTCTCCCCTTTCAGTGCAGCATAATTAATCCTCAGTGCTTACGTAGTTAAAAAATGTTTCTCCCTGAAGCAGTGGGAGCGATTTCCATGAATGATAAGTAATGTCAGCATTAGTGCAGCAAAGCAATTCCCATCAATCTATACAAGGACACACCCGGGGCTAGGAGGCCACAGTGGCTGCCCTTAAGAATGGCCTGGGTGGGTGTCATCCTCTGTTTTCCATCCTGACATTCATTACAAGTATGTTATGTGTAACCTAATATTTGCCAAAGCATCAAAAACTCCTTTTAATTGAATGAATTTACTAAAAAAGCTTCATAGATTTAAATGGTCTTATTGGTGTGAAAAGACTGATTTCTTTAATAGGATCCAGCTGTAACTTGCCTTCAACGTGCTCCAAATTCTTTATGGGAACCCTTGTCCTCCCTATTTTTTTTTTTTTTTTTTGTTAATGCAGTTGAAAATGATACTCCATAGGTCTATGTCTCAGTGGGGAAAACTTGTTTAAACACATTCAGAATGCTGCTCCTGTTTTTATTGAATCTAATCCTTCTGTTTCCCTTGTTAAGAAGGTTTAAATATAAACACAATCATATTTGTTCTCCATGAGCTGCTGAAACCCACTGTCCGACAGTAATGCAAAATGGACTCTCCCTGAACTCTTACCAAAGAGGCAAGTCTATTTATTCGTAAGGAAGAATGATAACACCTAAAGAGATCCAAGAATCTTGTGTACAATTAAAACTAATAGAATTAACTGCAGAAACCTACACTGCATCCTGGGACAGAGACCCTTCTCCACAGAGTATCTTCCTGCAAGGAAGCAGAACGAACAGAGCCCCCTGGAAATCAGCACTGATCACTTATTATTATGGAATTCAGTGGTCAAGCTGAGTAATGCTTCATTCTTCCCACCCTCAGAGACACATAAGATCAGACAGCTGGAACCCAAAATACCCACTTTATTAAAGATACAACTAAATGGTTGGGCACAGCTGCCTCGTGCACCTGAGTGACCTTCTCAATCTGATCTCCTGAGTTAGGGAGAATTGGTTCCTGTGGTCATCCACATCTCTAGCCAGTTAGCAGAGCCCACAGACAAGGAGAGCCTGCCTCCTGCACTCACTGTGTCTCCAAGTTGTCCAGAAATGCAGAATGCAGACACCCTGAGGGCCAACTGCTTCAGGGCTAAGGTTCCCAACTTGCCAATCCAGTGAGCCACTTCTCCCTTTCCCCAAGGAGGCCTGGGCAGAGAAAGCTGGTCAATCCTCTATGGAAATATAGTCACAGAATTAAAAATGACAGAGCAGGTGATGTGGCTTCAAAATCATGTCTTCTTATTCTATGTAGGCCCCACTAGGCCTCGAATTCTCAGATTTATTCTGTGCGGTAACCAGAGTAAAAGGAGGGGTCAATACCCCTCGGACTGACATTCAGTATTCATTTCACTGCTTAGATGGGGACTTAAGTGCGCCTTCTATGTAAACTGCTATTGTCAAAGTCATTACTTGCTCTTGCTCGTATGGTTTTGGTATGCATTTTCAGTCTGTTTTCCGTCATTTGGTGTGCCTTCTTAGTAACCTGTTGCTGGGGAAACTCAGTCATTCTCTACTTGGGCAACTATTTAAATTGGGAAACTTCTTGAATGACCTTAATTGGCTTGAGAGAGAACACCCTGTTGTAATGCGCTGTCTCTTCAGTGTTGGTTTCAGAATTGCCAGATGTGTGACAAATATTAAACAAACGATCACTTTGATTTGGCCATCCAGGCTCACATCAAAGGTAGCATCATCAAACACTTGGCGGAGGTGATGAAACCCAACGTGGCTCTGTGGTGCCGAAAGCAGGCGGCAGGCAGGGCATCCTCAGGGAGACGGTCAGGGAGGAAGACCCTGGGTGCTGATGTGCTGCAGGTGTCTAGTCGGCCTCACTCTTTGATTCCCACCTGCTGCTTTTGATATTAGCAGAGCCTGAGCTCAGATCAGCTTCCACCACTCAAAACAGAGCTACCAGAATTGTGAGACATAGAAACACCTGTTTCAAAGGGCTTGTTTATTTTTTTGAGGCAGGGTCTCATGTATCCCAAGCTGGCCTCTATCTTGCTACATACCTAAGGATGACCTTGGACTGCTGATCCTCCTGCCTTCAGCTCTTGAGTGCTGGCATTAGAGATATGCACCACCATTTTGGGTATATGCAGTGCTGGGGATGGAACCGGGAGCTTTGTGCATGAGAGGCCAGAATGCTACCAACTGAGCCACAGTTCTAGCCACTGAAATGGTATGCCACAAGAAAACATAAGTGCACAGTGTAAAAAAAAAAAAAAAAAACCCTAGACCGCTATACAGTGTAGTCATGGCATTTTACCGTTGGGAGAGATTTTAGAGATCAAGTCTACTAACCCCCAACCTCTGCACTCTATCAAATGAGAAAACAGAAACAAGCAAATTTAGTAACAGGAATAAGCTTACATCGTCCATCTTCACTCACCTCTGCTTCTCTAACCCTGGTACAGTGGAGGCACGCTCAAGATTAAAAGAGGAAGGTACTGTGGGTGCCATCTCGTTGCCTGCTTTTTGCACACAGTGATGTCTTGGGGAGGGATGAAGTCCTGTAATTAGCTGTGGACATAGTTCACATTACACACACTGCTCAGCAGTTCTGTATCATGAATTCAACCAATTTTGCTTTGAATATATTTATCTGTACTAGATCTGACGATATTCCCCAAACACTGTGGTACAGTGACTACATGCATAACAATTGTTGCCAACATCACGAGTAATCTGAAGGTGATCTGAATGGGAGGCTGTATGTAGATTATATGCAAATCCAAACGTTCTTGGATTGAGTATCTGCACATCTTGGTACAAAGGGAAAGGTCTGGGATCAATTCCTAGAGATATCAAGGGACACCATGCTATGTTACACAGCAGAAGCAGACTGCCTGACACTTTTCCAGGGCCTGGCAGCTCTCTTCTCCAGCTCTGGAGCCTGGACAGCTGTCCAACTCCACTGGACAGAAGACAGACCAAATCTGGGAAAGCCAGGCAGGAATCAATGCCTACGATTCTGCTTCCTTGTTTCAGTAAACAGAGAACAAAAACCTTCATACAAGCCTCCAGAGTTACTGTTCGGGGGTTGTTTGGAGGGTCCTGGGGTTCAGGAGGCATGACAGCATGGACTTTAGCATCAACTCTCAAGTGAGACTGTAAAGATTCAAAGCAAGGGCAGGATGGGAGGGCAAGAGTACCTTTTCCTTAGCAGACAGACGGTGGAAGATGGTGGACTCATCCCTGGACATCGGTGCCACAGATGACTCACTGACCCAGCCAGGGAACCCTGGTAGAGCTGGTGTCTGGAGGAGCAGGGCTCCTCCCGGCTTGGCCTTCCTGCTGGCTGCAAGGGCCATCAGCCACCCTGTGACAGCTGACGACTGGATACCTGGGGACCCACAGGTACTTTCATGGGACAGAGTGTAGGCAACAGCAGAAATACTGAAGAAGCCCTTGAATGTCCCAGGAGGGAGGGGGGAGAAGAAAGGGGCCTGGAGAGGCCAAAGCAGGAAGGGAAGGCCAGGTGGAGCCACTTGGGTTTAATTAGAAGGGGGAGGGAGGCGTGAGGCCTAGAGCAGAGACACCTGGGAGCAAAAGAGATGGGCTAGGAGCAAAGGTTGAGCAGAGTAAGTCACCTGGGACCCCAGTAGAAGAAGTCCCTGGGGGTACTTGTGAAGAGCTGGGCAGGGAGGCAGGGCCAAGGTTCTCAGAGATGGAAGGCAGAAGGAAGTTGGAGGGAGGGAGAGCTGAAGTCGCTGACAAGGACTGAGAAGCCGCCAGGGCTGAAGGGAAAGAAAGCCTGTGGACTGGGTATAATAAGGGACGCAGCCAAGCCCCACAGTGGGAAGGCCAGGCGCCTCACCAGTCCTGCTCTTATCTGGTTTGCTTTAAGCATCTGTTGATTTAACCATAGGACGTTGTGAAGGCCAAATCAGATTTCCTCTTTTTCTCCTTTATTTTGAAAGTTTCAAACTCACAGAGGAATTATTTTAAAAAGCTCTTCACCTTGATTACAGACTGAGATCTTTTTGCATTTGTGTCCCAGTTCTACACTGTTTTTGAGCCGTTTGAATATAAATTGCAAACCTCAAAACATTTTTCACTATTAAATACTTTCACACATTCTATTTCTAAGAATAAGGCTATTAAATTATATCATTGTACCTTAGGAAATTCAAATTCATTTGATTTGCTAAGTAGTTCATATTCAGGTTTCAACTGTCCATAAAAGGTAGTCTCCCTTCGAATTCAGAATCTACAAGTAACTGCAATGCAAGTACTTATATCTCTTTATCCTATTTTAATATGGAACATTTTAGTAAACATCACTTGTCTTTCATAACATTGGCATTCTTCAAGACAAATTGTGAATCCACCTCAGTGTGGTTTTGTTGTGATTTGTTTTCTCACAATTAGATTCAAATTAAATATCTCTGGCAAAAAAAAACCATTCACATGGGAAATACTGTCTTTCCAGATGGAGGCTGAAGCTCAGAGTGCCACGACTGACCTGAACAACAGAGAAAATTCTTGTGATTTACAATCACTTTTTCTTTCTTTTAAATTTATATTGATGTCTTGGGTTCTCCCCACAAGGATTTGCAAACTATTTGGTTACAACCAAATCATCAGAATAGTTAATAACCACCCAGTCATGTACTGGGCATTTAATGTGATACTAAGATTCCAGGCAAGGAAAATGGTCCAGACAAGAAACTGAATTCTAGCATGTTACTGTCCAAGTCATATAGAAAACTGCAAAGGAAATTCCTGGACTGGGGTCCATGGGTTTTTATCAAAGAGGAACGTGAGGAACAGGACTCTGCTCTGTGGTTCTCCTATGGAGGGAGCATTAGAATGAGTCTCTGTGGAGAACCTGGCACTGGAGATTCCATGCCTTGGCCAGAGGACCTGAGAGTTCTGGATGCCAGATGTGCTGGCAGGAAACAGACCAATGTAACAGCAGAGGAGCCCAACTCCTGCTCTTCTGATCTTTTATCCTACTTGTTTATTTTGAGATGGGGTCTATGTATTCCAGGACACTGTCCTAAAACTGGCAATCCTCCTGCCTCTACATCCTAAGTACTGGGATGATGGACAAGTGCCACCACAGGCTCTTGAGAACATGTGAGTCCCTTACTTCTGTGGGACAGTGGTTTCTACATACTGTTTTCCAACTATAGACCCCACATTATGCATACAGAATATGCATATATACTTCAAGTATCAGATAGTATACATTATACATAATACATTCTGCATTATACACAGAATATAACATATACTTCTGAAGTCATATGATAGTTAAGTTGTTCTGAAATTGGTCAAAGGATCTATCTTGCTTAATTCTGCAAACAGCATCTGCATACAAAAACAAGACAAATCAAAAGGAGTTTGGGGAATGTTAATGTCTCCTAGGCAAATAGCTAGTTCTTCAGAAGTAACCTCCACCAGGCTCTTCTACTCTTCTGGGTGCGTTTCATCAGATATATCCATATACTCCCGTATTTTAACAAATCACACACTCAGAGCCAGGTGTGGTGATATAGGTCATTGATGCCCTTAATTTCAGCGTTTGGGAGGCAGAGACAGGTAGATCTCTGTAAGATTGAGGACGGCCTGACCTACATAGAAAGTTCCAAGCCACCCGGGGCTATAGAGAGACACTGCCTCAAAAGAAAAGAGAAAGAAAAAAGAAAATCACAGGTTCACTCTCCATTTGCTTATCTGTGGCCTTTTCCTTTCCCTTAGCAATGCATCTTGGATATTTGAATACATGCATCCACACACGTGCCATGGTTTTTACTTGCTGCATAACACTGCATCAGATGACACCTGACTAGTTGCTTTTCTCTAATACTTTGTAACTGTTAGTATTTTTTTCAAGTGCGCTTTGCATCCATGTTTCAGGAGATTTGTAAAAGAAAGTCCTAAAATAAAATTATTGGGTCAAAACAGGGTAAGCAAAGGTATTACAGACATTGTGGAATTGCTGTCTGAAGAGCTTATTTCTATTTATTCTCCAAATAAAAACATTTATGTTTCTTACTCCTGTCAAGAACTTGACTCATATGGTTGATTAGTGAACTCTTTGTTCTTTCTAGTTAGCAAGTGTTCATACAGTGATTTGGAATTTTTCTTCTTGCATGTGTTTTCTAAGTATTCCCACCATGGGTTGTTATCCTTTATCGTGGATATATGAGATCTCTTTATGCAAAAAAAAAAATTAAGCTTTGTCTAATACATGTTGCAATCCTTCACGTTTTGTTATTTGCTTGTTGAGGCTGGTAATAGTTATTTTTAAGATTTTATCTGTTATATTTATGAGGAGTGTGCTGCCTGCATGCATATAAATGTATCCATCTTGTGCAGTGCCTGCAGCCTTCAGATGAAGGCGTCAGATTCCCCTGGAACTAGAGTTATGGAGGGTTGTTAGTCACCATGTAGGTGCTGGGAATCAAACCCCGATCCTCTGCAGAGCAGTTAGTGCTCTTAACCATTAGGCCATCTCTCCAGTCCCAATAGTTATTTTTAAATGTTCAAATATTTTTAAAGTACATTGTTGAATAGCTACGTACTTTCCCTTATAAAATTTAAGTTTTGTGACTTGACAAATCTTGTCTGTTCTGAGTTTATTAAGAAGTAAAAGAGAAGTTCCCGAATTTTATTTGGCATTCTGCATAGTCTGTTTAAAATTTGAATCCTTATAGCTTCTAATCTGGTCTAAGGACTGAGGTGGAGATTTGAATTTATATGCTTTCCAGATGACATTCAGTTGCCTCAAGATTACTGATGGATCCATCTTTTCCCATTCATTTGGTATCAGGGTGCTTGTTTTTGTTTTTGATTTTCCAAAGGTAACTAGCTTCTGTGGCAGAATGGTGACCACTCTCAATAAAAAAGTAAATCAGGTTTCATTAGTACCTATGAGTGAAAAGATTCAGTTATGTTATTTCATTTGCAAATTGCTTTTGTTTTAAATCCTTTTAAAATTACACTCCTTAACCCATTCAATGATTTGGTATTCTTTTTGTTGTTGTTGTTTTGTACAAACCAAAGAATTTCTACATCATAAATATGATGAAGTGTTCTTAAACAGAGTGTACTTTCATTCACCTATTGTTTCTAAATGATCTGGTCACTGAAATTATTCAAGGTTTCCCTGTATAGTAGAGATAATCCAGTGCTGAGAAGTCTTGCTTAGAAACATCTTCCAGGGTTAAGGTATACTTTTTTAAAAAGTTAAATGCATGAGGTGACCAAGAGATTCATTGGAAAAATCACAGATTGAGCTCATCACACTACACATGTAGTCCATCATCAATCCACCATCTTAAGATCAGCACTAATTAAGAAACCGAAGTCCCAGCCTTCCAAGATGGAACACACAACTCAAGTTCCATCAGTGGGTGCCATTATGATTAACCAAAGGGCACTTAACTGGTTACTGTGAACTGGAATGGATTAAAAGCACTCCTTAAAAACTGAGGCGTGGGGGACTGGGGAGGTGGCGCAATGGGTAGAGCACCTGTTGTGCAAGAATTAGGACCTGAGTTCAGATCCTCAGAACCCATGTCAATCCAGTTGCAGCGGCACACATCTGAAATCCCAGCACTCTTCAGGTGGAGATGGAAACCCTCAGGTCAGTTAGCCTGGTGTACACAGTGGTGAAAAACAGACTCTATTTCAATAAGGTGGAAGGTAATGACTGACACGTGCAGGAAGCAGCAGGAGTTCATAAACACTTGGTAGACTCACTAGTTGATGATGTCACTATTCTTTTTGTCCAGCATTCAATTCTGCATTGAATTAAGTGCTACAAACAATGCCCGAAACAAAGCAACTTTTCAATACACATTTGTTGAATACAGGGAAGGATGGATGGATGCGTACATGAGTGGGTGGGAAGATGGATAGGTGGATGAATGAGTGGGTGCACGGACGGCTGGATGTTGGACTGGACTAACATATGGATAGAAGAACTAAGAGAAGCCTCATCACCTTTCATTGTACAGTGACAGCTATTGACTAGTCATCAGCACTGAAGATGCAATCTATTTACCACGCCACACTTAAGGTTTTTATCTGAGCACATTCTTCTTGCCTGGTCAGTAAAAGGCACCTATATTACATAAAACATTTCAGTCAGAGAAGTCTAAGTTGCGTGGAGTTCTCATCGAAATGACATGCTTATTTTGCATCATGATATATATATATATATTTTTTTTTTGAGAGTTTCTATAAGGACTCTTCAACAGAAGTGGATCCATGTTCTCCCCGTTTCAATTAGTGACCACTCAAGGTTTCTTTCTTTCTCGTTAATTACAAATATAAGTCACATTAGAACAAGAGCTCCTCCCTTCATCAAGGACAATGGAAAGTGTTTTTATAACCACGGTTGCGATATTTTAGATAATTAAAATCTCAGCATGCTGCCATCCAAATCACAGACAAAAAAAAAAAAAGATCTTCTTTACATGGTGTTTCAAAGAATCGGCCATTTTCCTCCTCCTCCCCCTTCTCCCCCTCAAACATGCATCTACTGAGGACCAAGGATGTGGCCGAGGAACACGGTAGTGAAAGCGAACAGGTATTTCCTTCTGTTTAGGATGCACATCGTGGAGCAGGACACACAGACACATAAAAAAGCATCTACTGCGGGCTTGTAAGTCCTCACCAAACATAAGGAATGACTGAAGACACTAAGTACGCATGGTCATCAAAGCTTGGAAGCCTGCAGGAGTCTGAGTGAGCCTTTAATTCTTCCTGCTCTGGATCCACTCTGGCAGTGTTTTCACAGCAACCATTTCTCTTCTTGTGCAAATTCCCAGTGCCTCTCATTTGTATTCATTTCAGGGGGTATTCCATTACAATAAAATTATTTCAAAGCACTCTCATAGCTCCATAGGGATCCTAAGAATTATCGTTTATCCAACAAATATTTAAATATAACGAACCCTGCACTAGGTGTCCATGTGGGAGATCCAGGGACTTGAACTCAAAACCTTCTGTCAAGAACGCTTACTGAATTTTAAAAGAATAACATTAGACTTAGAAACAAGTTCAAAAAATGCATAAGGTGGGACTTTGCTGGTGAGCAGCAGGATCAGGTGGGGTGCTCTGGCCAGAGAGGAATAAATAAGCCAGGAAACAATGTGGGATTTAAAATGTTAGTCCCACAAAAGGTTTGAGGACTTTTAAAACATTTTCAAAATGAGGAAACAAATCAGTGCAGACGTGGATGGACACGAGAATAATGAAAGGTAGGTAGAGACCTTCCACTAAGACATGCAGAGAGGCGGGGGGGTCATTCGGTCACTGGGAAATGCCGAACAGAAAACAAGAGTAACAGCTTAGATTCACGGCGTCCCATAGCCCAACAGCTGGGAAGACCTTAGTGAAAGATGATTTGAAGACAAAACGGCTGATCAATCTGGGGAGTCCAAAGGGAGTGGTGAAAAATAATAAACACTTGGGGTTGTCTTTGATAATATGGATAAAGGAAGAGTTGGACAGAAGGGTGAAATCATTTGCTAATAGCTGAACACAGTGACAAATACAGAAGAGTCCATTGCAAATTGACATGTGGCACACTGCTGTGGTCTTGTTATAAATTTTTGACAAGATGTGCTTTGGGGGACACCCAAGAGCAGGTTTCTATGCTACTACTTTAAACCACTGGGGAGGAGGAACTATGAAAAACATGTGTGTTTAATTCTAAGGGGATCTGGTTTGGGCACCAGAACACAAGGGTTTAAAGCAGCCAGGGAAGGTAGTGTTAAAGGTGGTTCTACAATCGAGACCTGAAGTCCACCAGGAGTCCTCATGGTGTAGTGGAGACCAACCTGGTCTCATCCATGCACATTCTGGAAGGAGGAGTCCTGAGCGGTTAGAGCTCACTGAGTTATGGTAATGAGACCGGGGGTGTGGCAGCCTCCTTAAACTCATCCATGGCTGGAAGGTGACTCAATCCAAGTGTCCACAAATTCAGTGGCTTAAAAATATTCGATTTTTAGGGCTATGGAGACAGCTTAGTTGTTAACATGCAAGCATGAGGCCCCAAGTCCAATCCCCAGCACCTATGTAAAAAAGCAGGACGCAGGGATCCACACGTGTAATCCCAGCACTGAAGCGGCGGAGACAGGATTCCTGAGGCATGTTGACCTGCTGAGTCAGTGAGCTCTAATTCCCTGTTTCAAAATAAGATGGAGGGGGATTAAGGAAGACATCTAATGTCTCCAAATGCACACAGCATGCATGTACATGTCATGTGTTGATCTCAATATTTTACTCCAAGTCAACTATGTTAAAATAATGTGTATGTATGTGTTGTACGAATACATGTGTGAGCAGTTGCATTCACCCACACATATGCAGAAGCTGAAGGAGGACATGAGGTGTTTCCCCTGTCACATTCCATCCTATTCCCTTGAGATAGGGTCTTCCATTGAACCTAGGACTAAGTGGGCAGCCAAGAAGCCCTAATGACCCTCCCGTCTCCAACCCCCTCAGACTGGGGTTAGGTGTGCCCATGGCCACGCTGGAGTTTTTTATGTGAGTGCTGGGAATTTGAACTCAGGTCCTCATGCTTGTGCAGAAGGCACTCTTACCTGCTGAGCCATCTCCTCAGCACCCAAGATGCTAATTTGATGCCATCTTGGTACAACCACTCACCTGGAAGTCGCAGAGGCTTCATCATGAGAAGCACTTCCTGCTAGGTTTCAGAGAACATGTTTCCAAAATTAAAATACACGGACTGCCTTCATCATAAACACTTCCTGAATATTTCATGTGTTTGTAGTTTATTTGCTGTATAATATCTTCACAGTGTGCATATTATCCAAATATTTCTAACAGATGGTATCAAGTGCTACATACTATATAGCATTAAATGGATAGCTTGGTAAACAAATGCATTAAGGATTAACATATTTTACAGCTTATAAATCATGAAAGATGTTCAATAACAGTACATTAATAAAAAAATTTAAATGTAAACATATAAACATTAAATGACACTATTGGATTAGCTAACTGTTCATGAAATGAATTCTCCCCTTAAAAGAGGTGCCTGTCCTGTAAGGTCCCACAGAGCAGAAATTTAATTCATCCAAGGTGGTCAACTAGTCTTCCCAGGAGTTGGGCCCAACTCCCAGAGCTTTCTATGCCATTTCCCCCTGATTCCCCTTCCTAACTAGGAATGTAAGCAAATGAGACTCATGAGCCAGATTTGTTACTAAGATTATCTTAAGAAAATGTTGAGATTAACAGCATTAAATGGAGCACTCTGAATGAGCTGTGCTCTCTAGTCTCCTAATACTAGGTTTCCACAAAGGACTAATCAACAGATGACACTGAGGTTGTCACTGAAGGGTTGCCTAAGTAAAGCAAACCACAGTTAGCGAAGAGCCTCAACTCAGCAACTTCTACCAGAGTCTGAGGTCTCTGAGTCTATTCACACTGTTAATGCTGCACATGTTGCTGTGATGAACAAAAGACATGAAGAGAGTTCCTATGGGATGCGGTCTCACAGTCCTTTATTTAGGACAAGGCACCACATCCTCTCCTTAGTGTCTTCTTCAGTGTCTAAGTATCTGACACAAGACCTGACAAGACCTTCAAACTTCATTCTATATCTCTACAGAAGATTAACTCTATTAAAAAATACATTTATTATATGTGTGCATGCACACACTTCACAGCTCAAGTGTGGGGACCAGAGGACACTTGTAGGAGTCAGTTCTCTCCTTCCAGGTTCACGAGGCTTGGTGGCAAAGTGCCTTTACCTGCTGAGCCAGCTCTCTGCTCCTCAGCCCAGTTTTGATAAGAATAGAAATTTCTTATGAACAAGTTATTTGACAAAGATATCAGGACTACCATAAAGTTAGGAATAGTCTATAAAGCAAAATTCCTGCCTAAACTCATGAGCTGGTTGTACTGTTCATCTTGGTCCACTATGGCTTTTAGGTACATATCCAACACTTGCATGTGGACTAGACCCTCTATTCCGTTTCTATGCTAGAATCTTTGACCTCACTTAACACCTTCTAGAGGCTGGAGCAAGGCCTGACAATTCATACTAGTAGGTTCCCTGATGTGGCTCTGGGGACAAGGCAGTGGGCACCAATGATTCAACCGAACCAGCCATCTTTTCTGCTCTGGCTAGATCCAAAAGGACATAGAATTTTTAATGGCTAATGTATAAAATCTAACCATGCTTTGAAAATATTAAATGGAAAAATGTCAGAAAAAGCAATTCATAAGTTTTAAATTGTACACCATTCTAAGTAGTGATAGAAATTCCCACCAATGCATTCCATCCCACTGAGGACATGAATTGCTTCTCTGTCTAGGGTACGGACATATGGACCTGAGTCCCATGTGTCAATCACACAGCAGCTGTGTGTTGTTGTATTACCTGTTTGGTAACACAGTGCTTATATTCCTGTAATCTTATTTTATTTAATAACCCAAATGCCAGAGCACTGATGTAACACTTTCATTTAGTGTGCTGCCTTAAATGTTGTACTTTAGTTATTTGCTTACTTGTGTCTAATAAGCTTTATTATAGGTATGTAGACATAGTTGACAGACTGTCTGGTGATACTTGCAGTTCCAGGCATCTACTGGGGTCCTGGAATACGCCTCTCACAGATAAGTGGGTGCTATTGTGCCTGGAAAACACAAGAATACATTCATTTTTCTAATACTGAATCCAGATTTGACAAAAACACAGCACATAGTGCTTTGGTACTTTCTACATAATCGGGACCCCAAAGGAAGATTATTATAAATAAAATGCTGAAAAGTCACAGCTCTTACTGACCTCCCACAGCGGAAGAGGTCGAAGGTGAGCTAAGGCACATCCGTGCATCAGGCTTGTGGTCCACTTGATGGCCCCACCTCACCTCCTCCTTCAAAGGCAAACACAGCAGTCTGGCTCAGGGACACACATACTAGGGAAAGCCTTTAAAAATTTAAATTGACAGTGATGAGAACTACTCTTCAGGGGAAGTGGCTTCCAGGTCTTTTCCAGATCCACTGCTCCAAATCAGGTCTCCCAAGTTTGTCCTGTCTTCAGCAGTAGGGTCCTAATCTTGAAGTTCTGGGAGGCGATCAAGGGCTGTGGCAATAGCCCATGTAATTTTGGGAGTCTCTTGGATCATTCTGGCCAACAACTCCAAGGAAAGTTTCTCCTGTCTAGCACTGTTTCTTGTTATGTAGCCTTCATCTATGTACATGGTCTCACCCAGGGCTCGGGGACCACTGTGGAAGAGGGGGCAGAAAGACTGTAAGAGTCAGTGAGGAGGGGCGTGACCATATGGAAATAGAATCCTACTAGCTCCTGGGAACCTGCTCAGATGAACCTACAGCAATCTTTTCTGCATGCTCAAGATCCATGCAAATTCAAGCAAAAACCCAGCATGGCACTGAGGAAGGAGGTAGCAGACCCCAAACTTTGCCTAAGAAATATTGGCAACTGATTACTGTGGGCTGAGGATGGGCTAGTATTCCTAAAGTGAGGGACTCTGGGCAGTCTGACTTGACCCCAGTGTATAAACCTGCACTGAGGTCACCTGGGGACACTAACTTGACACAGCTGAAAGAATGCATGGATTCCAGTTGGGGGGTTATGGGCAGGGAGTGCTGGTGGGGAAGGGATATAAAGAAGACTAAGATTGACTGAGATGTTCTGTACGAAACATACGATTCAATAAGAAACATATTTTTAAAAATTTTAATTCAAAATGACTAACTGCATCAAAATCTTTTAGCACTAACTTTAGGCATGATGTTTTCTGGCAGATCTCTAGAGCACCTTGTATAAATGCAATTTTATACCTGCTAAATCTATCTCCCTCCCCTACATTCTCCGTGTTACATGTGGTATCACAGGCTCAGGTGCTCCCTCTACCAATTCAGCTTTTCCTTAGACAAAATCATCTCTGGCAGAACCACTATGTGTTGATACAGTGTCAAACCATTATGACGATGGGGTGTCCACACCGGGTCCTCTAGAGGCGCCATTCACCAAGGGAACTGTACATTTAACCACTATGTGTTGATACAGTGTCAAACCATTATGATGATGGGGATGTCCACACCGGGTCCTCTAGAGGCACCACTCACCAAGGGAACTGTACATTTGGTAACACAATCTGTACTAGGAGTCTCTCAAGTGACTGAGTTTTGCAACCTTGGCCTTGCTTTCATTACCAAAGGGCCAGGATGAGCTGAGGCTGGAAAGCTTGGCTTCCTTGTCCTGGGAACATGGTGTTCGGGACCATGATTCTCTTATGTCGTGATTCTCTTATGCCTGTCCCATCATGCACTGTCACAGTACGGCTCCAGTGTGCCTAGGCGCAGTCCCTGCAGAAGTGCTGTGACACCGGGGAGAATGCTTCCTGGGTGTGTCTAGAGCCTTGTCTGGTGCCTTTCTGTCATCTGACCGTGTTGCAGAATGAGTGACATCATACCGGTGAGAATGACATCATAGTCACCATAATCTTTACTGCTTTTATTTCTTTAAAACATTCACTAACTCTGGTACTAACAATGTTAACAAACCAGAATGTATCTTACATTTAACCATCATGCACGAGAGTTGAAAATCCCTAAGAAATTTGCCATCTTGCTTCCCGCCATGAATTCTGGTCTCTCGGTAGAACTAATAAAGGATAAAACCACTAAACATTTAAACATCAAACTTTAGAGTGGGAGAAGTATAAGAAACAAGAAAGCTGGGAGGTGGGTCAGACTTGCCACACAAGTCTGAGGACCAGAGCTTGGATCCCCAGAAGATCAGCTGCATGCCAGGTGGGTATGTGGCTGCTGACAATTCCAACCTCAGAAACTGGAGACAAGAAGAGATCCTCAGAGCCAGCTATCGAGCAACACTAACCATCCTGGTGAGCTCTGGATCTGTCTGAGAAACCCTGCCTCAATGTATGAGGTGGAGGGGCAATCGAGGATGACTCCCAACATCAACCTCGGGCATCCACATGCACACTCACACACGTGCATGCACACAGGTCCCAAAACATGCACACACACTCACAATAAAGTGCACACATGAAAAAATAGAAAAAGAAAAAAGCACTCTTAGTTCATGTAAGTACAAGTTTGTAAGAATATTGTTTGGAAATATTCATTGTAATAACCATAAAAGAGGAAATTAATCAAAATGTGTTATGTAAGACTGAGGAAAATGTAAAATGTGGGGCATTTGGCTCACAAGACCATCCGAATGGAAACATTTCTGAGTCAGGCACTGAAACAAAAACTACAGGATGAAAAGTGGTTCCTTTGGTATACTAATATTGGTTTTCTACTCTCAAATCACCCTCAAACACATCTGTCTTTGCAGACAGAGAAGAAAGGCTAGGTAGTGGGAAACAGACAGAGAAAACTCTCTGGGGAAGGGGCTTAAGACCTTACAAAGTGAACAAGCCGTTAGAATAGCAGACACTGGCCTACCCTTGCCCCAGAGGAGTCTGACACTCACGTGACCTATAGGGCTGCGTTGGACTGCATCTCAGAATCTAGAACAGAAGAGATGGGTACACTGCCATCTATGTGTTCAAACACACATGCACACATGGGACACACATGAAGCCCAGGCTTCTCACACATGGGCAGATGTGCATCTGGTCCACTCTGAGGGCACCAGGCACATGTGGCCTCGGCCACAGGCTGGACCATAAATGCTGAGAAGCACATGAGTCTGCCAGTCCTGCTTTGCTCTTCCTTGAGTACCAAAACTAAGTCTTTCACTTTAATTTTCTCCAAAACCTTGTGAATTCTTTACCTGGATGTGAGGAATAAATAATGAAGAAGAAAGCTCCTGCTATGGGCCTCAGCAAGAACATCAGCACTCAAAGGTCAGTTTCCACCAAACTGTAAACTTGACCCCTCTGAGGGCACAGCTCATAATAGAGGGCATCTCTACATGTGCAAACAAAGCTTACCCCGAGGTTCTTAGAAACTTCTCTTCTGGGGCTGGGGAGATGGCCCAGTGAGGAAAAGAGCTTGGTGCACAAGCTTGATTCCCAGAACCCGTAAAAGAGCCAGATGCAGCAGCGTGTGAGTAATCTCAGCGTGCCCCTGCGGAGCGCTCAGAGGCAGACGCTCACGGGCAGCTGGCATGGTGTGCAGCAACGAGCAACAAGAGACTCTGTCGGGGTCGGTACATGCGCACAAGGAAACAGAGGATTTCAGGCCTCTGGGAATTTGCTCAGATGGACTTACAGCAATGGTGTCAGCATGCACAAGACCCATGCTGACACAACTCAGCACAGAACTGGGGAAAAGGACAGCAGGTTCCAAAGTTAGCCAAGAAACTATTGGCAACTGATTACTTCTGGGTGAGGGACAGTTGATCTTCTTCAAGGGAGTGACTCTAAATAGGCAAACTGGACTCTAGTGGATGAATTTGCACTGAGAGACGTCTGGGTACAAATGCTTGACTAGATAGGCCTTAACATATATGACAGAATGCATAAAATCCAATGGTGAGGGTTCTGGGGGGTGCACATGGGAGAAGAGGGGTCTAAATATGATTAAGACTTACTGTATGAAATGCACAAAAACTCAGTAAAAATATATTGGGTCTGGAGAGATGGCTCAGCAGTTAAGAATACTTGCTGTTCCTCCAGAGGACCCAGGTTCAATTCTCAGCACCCACATGGCAGCTGGAAAACGTCCATGACTCCAGTTGCAAGGCATTCGACACTCTCTTCTGGCCTCTGGGCGCACTGCATGCACATACAATAAAAATAAAATAAATAAACTATAAAAAAGAGACCCATCTCAAACAAGGTGGGAAGCAAGGACTGACACCCAAGGTTGTCCTCTGACCTCCACACACATGCTGTGGCACATGTCTACTCCCACCCATCCACACCCACACAAAAATAATAAAAATGAAACTTCACTTGTGCATGACTCTTGGGAGCCACAGTCTTGGTGAGGCAGGCCTTACAGAACACTTGTCCAACACACCGCAGACTCGTTATTAAGAGACAATTAAGACTCATATTAAAAAAAAAAAGCATGACGGTAATGGTTCTATCTGTAGCAAGAAATTCTGACAACTGGATTAAGTTTAAACACTTTAATCAACTATAACAAATCAATAATCATATAAAATTCAGATTCATGCATCAGATTACATAAATTAAACAACTGTCACATTATATAATATTTATATACTTCTGTGTTTGTACCTGCAAAAATGTATACAAGTTACTAAGCACTGACTTAAGAAGGTAAGGGTAATATTCTTCAATTATAAATAATGCTTACATCACTCAAACACTTGCTAAGTATATATATTTCTGGATCTGCAGCATTTTTTTGTACCTCATAAACAAACAACCTGGAAGGGTCAGAAATTAATGGGCCCAAATGTACCATAAGGTAGACTTCAATTCCATTATAAGGGTTGATTTTTTTTTTTGACAAAGAAAAGTAAATGAAATAAAATGTCAACTTTAGTTTAATGCTTGAAGAGTTTCTACACGTCTTATTAAACGCATCAGAAAGCCCTTCATATGCAGATTAATTAGTTAAGGTGCTACCTATTGCATATTAAATACTTTCAAGGATTACTCTAGATTACTAAAGTTATAAATCTGTGAAAATGGGGGCTTTCAATGCATGCTGACAGACCCTCTCTGCTACCACCAGAAGCCTGCAGTGCAATCCTTTCTCTCTGCTGCAGACAGCTCAAAGGACTGGGCATGCTTCACATTCGTGGACACACACACACAGGACAGATGGGTACATGGACTTCAAAAAGTTTCAGCTTACTTTATAAATCCAAGGTGGGTTGCTTTTATTTTTTAGGGGAAAAAAGCTACAGAGGATAAGAAAGGCTTTAGTGTAACCATTACTATAGATACTTAGAGACAGCAGGGTATTTTTCTTCTTTCCTTTTTTTCAAAGATTCTCCTTGTTGAAGAATAAGCACCCAGATAGGGGTGGGAGGCAGGCATGGGGGATATGGCAAAGGAGAGACATGAAAAAGCAGGTCTGTCACTAATGAGCTTTGTTTTACATAGGTTTCCATTCATGAAACCCTTTTAAATGCAAGGCAACATTTTCACAGCTGGAAAATTACAACTAGATCTTGATTTACTGCCAAAAGCAATACCCATAGAAATGTATAATCTATGAATAATACTACATTGGTGGAAGGAGGGCAAAACGAGGCTCAATGCAGAACATAGCAGCAAGAAGCAGTACTTCCAGCACTTATGAATGAGTTACAGGATATTTTATATACAAGTCTAGGTAATGACCTTGGTTCGCAATAAATGAAAACTGAAGCCCAATGGCTGGACGGTGAGGGCAATACTGTCAGAGCTGAGTCTTAGAACTGGGAGAGACAGGCTGTAAAACAATACTGTTTTATAAAATTAAAAAGAGCAGAAATAGTTTAATTATGTAACAGAAGAATGTGTGTTCGCTTCAATCAGGTTTGAGATAAATACTGATTCTGTGATTTTTGCTCTAGGTAGGAATGGTTTTGAGCATGAATTTCAGGCATAAAGACAGAAGTACAATTTCCTTATAAACGGATTATGCCTTGCATTATTTAATGAGCACATAAATTGTACTTGCACTTCTAAGTTACCAGAAAAATAAATCATTAAATATTTTGCGATAAATTTTGAAAAAATAAACCAAGGTGATCTTCTGGCTTTTTCCTACAATGCTGGAAGCTGCAGACACCCAGTCTGCACTCCTGCTCAAACAAAGGACACACTGTATATTTACACTTGGAAGCTTATTTCTCTTTAAGTTTGTTATGTGGACTGATGATAAAAATATGTAAGTTTACTCTGGGTCAGGAGTGAAAATTCTCGAACACTGGAACACCACATTTTTTAGAGCAGTAAATGCAGATTTAAGTTTAAATACATTTGTCTTATATTTTGTTTTCAATTAGCAATATTTGTACCTTGAATAAACCTCACTGGCCACAGGACTGCCCAAAGCCTTCTCTCAAGATTCTGAAGACAAAAATATTGGTTCAGCATAGTTAATCAATCACTCAAAAAAGGATGACTCAACTCATCAATTTTTTATAGAGGCAAAGATTTTGTTCCTTATAAACAAACTTCTCATTAAGAAGAGTAACAATATTTGAACCATGCTCTTTAATGAAGTTTATTTATGGAAAATGTATTTCCATAAATGGCTCGGGTTCATTCTACAAAGAACAAATTCAGCTAACGTATATAACTGTACCAGCAAATATCTACCACAATACTGAAAACACATGGACTTGGGTGCTTAAAAAATGTTTTGAGTCTCAGCAATGCCATGATAAAAATTTGCTAAGAAATTGGTATCATTTACTAAATGCTAATTTAAAATGGCACCATTTGAAAAAATAATAGTCACTGGAACTTCAAATGGGAAAATCAGATCCTATCCTAGATTGTGAAGTTTATTATTGAATAACTTTAATTATGAGTGAAGGGGAAATTTGATTTTAAAAAGGATATTTATTTCCTTCTCTATTTTTTTTTAATTTTAGAAAGATATTTAAAGTTGCATGTGGAAAAAAATCTCACCACTTCAAAATACATATTTTATAGGAAAACTATGGAAACTCAGAAAAAACGGGTAACAAGTTTATGGACATAAGCTTGACCAAGTTCTCTGTGACTAAAAAATATTAAAATAAGAAAAACTATTATTTCTGTTTTCATTTAACTTCGAGTGAAGTCTGACTAGAGATAAATATCAGGAAACATAACTCACTGAAGGGCTGGAGAACGATCCAGGAGCAATACCCAGGTGATCTCTCCACTTCCACTCACTGTGGACAGACTGGGTTTCCATGTTTTGGATTTTCAAGGTTGAAAGATCACATCAGCTCATTGCGACTCAGTGTTTTTCACTCTGAATTTCAGGATAGTTTTGTACAAACATATAAAGCTAATCTACAGAGGAACTGGAGTTCTGGGGAGGTGGGCTTAAACAAAGGCCCCATAATTCAGTGTCAAATCAATTCCTAAAGTGCTTTCCACCATCATGTTGGTGAAGAGCTGCTCCCAATGCTTGCTACCACACTGAGTCTTATTTTGGTTCAAGGCTCAAAGGCGACCATCTGTTCTATTACTGATGAAACTTGAAACCAAGCCTAATTCTCCATTCCTAGAATCTGTGCATTGCTTTGGGTTATCAGGCACCAGATGACCACGTACCCTCAAACTTACTTTCTTTGCTAATGTTTCAAAGGCTTGCAAAACTTAACAGAACAAATGGTGCTGGCTTATCTTCTGCTCATATCTTACAGAAAACACAAAGCGGGGCGAGCACTGATGGAGAGAAACATATGCTCCCATGAAGTGAGTGAAGACTTAAATCTTGTCATTCCTTGAAAAAGACCTTAGACTGTCAGTTGGGGGGGAGGGGAGATAAAGTTAGATGATGTAATTAGATGTAGTGACTCACTTTGAAATCAGGCTGAGTCACAGAGCTGGGACAGTCCTGCCAACAACCAGTCTTCTGTGGATACTGCAAAAGCGGTTTTAAACTACAACTGGTATCCTAACCTTACAGGAAACCACTTGTTTTTAAATGCTCTAAAACACACGTGTATGAGGTATATGCATGTACTTTATATACAAAGATGAATGAACATACATATTCATAAATGGATACATATATAAAATAGGAACCGCTTTTCAGTAGTGTTTGTAATGAGCACTATTCCTGATGCTAAGTATGTCTATACACTGACTTCTGAGAATCCAACCACAGTATCAATTCTGCTTTATGGAAACTATTCCTGAGGAATAACTCTGGGCCTATGGCAGACTGGGGTCAAGCACCAGCACCCAAGTGAATGCCACAGAACTGTTACTCACCGAGACACTCCATGTTCGTCTTAAGAGATCAGAGTGCTCTGCTCACTTCAAAGGTCGCTCTCCATAGTCCCTGCAAACACTGACAGGTTAGACGATTTCCATAGTGAAGGAGAGCATGAAATGAAACCGGCAGTAGGGGCTCCTTCCAGTGCCACATTTCCCTCCCTTCCCTCTTACTGTCTCCCCCTCCTGCGTCCTAATGATAGATACGGTGCTGTTGGCTCCACTAGCTATTAGCGAACTTGCCAGCTTTCCTGGATGGCTCATAGGGCACCCGGAGGATGCTGGGCGTTTCCTCCATCACCCTGACAAGGAGGTTGTCAATGTAGTCCTCCAGCTCCCGGATGTGGGTGTCCTTCCTCCGAAGGAGTTCTTTGTGCTTCACCAGCTCCTGCAGCACCTCGTCATAGGTCAGACTCCGGTACCCTGCCGTGGCATCGAAGGGGTTGTTGTCCTGGAACAAATGCAGATGCATTTTAGGAGGCAGGACAGTGGAGATAAACTTTAAGAACTAGGCAGAACTTGACCTTCTGATTTTGTTGCAGCTGATGAACTATCCCTCCAGTCTCAGCTAGGACTAGATAGACAGTCCCTAGATGCCCCGTGAGGTCTCAGGCAGGAACAAGGGCAGATGGACCAGAGCCCTGATCGTAACTCTGTATCTGAAATCCCGTTTTCCATGCCAACAACTTCCCAGTGCCAGAGACTGAGCATACAATCTAGGACTAAATTAGGAGAGGAGTGCTGAGGGTGTGATTCAGAGGCAGAGCACTGGCAGCAGGCATGACCACCCCAGCACACCAGAGGGGGTGAGGGACAGGACATGCTCTATCAGTTCAAACCACAACACAGCTAATATGACTAAAATAGGTTAAAACTAGACATGGGCAGAAATCGAGTGGGAGAACACCACTCAGTATTGCACACGTGGACACTGTCTGCCTGGACACCTTCCTCTGAACTCAGACCTACACCTCCCTTGGCTTTCTGACAAGAGGCTACAAGCAACAGCAATGTAACCAGCTTCTCTTATTTGCCGGAGAAGGTTGAAGGCAGTTAGAACTGCACAAGCGGGAACCCACGGGAGCAGCTGCTGTCCGAACTGTGAGGCAGGGAGTCTCTCCTCCTGGCCTACACAGCATCCATTTGCCTTATGTTATTTCCCTTTTCTGCCCTGTTATCAGGAAGCTCAGAGTTCAGCTACAACTGTGTTAATGATTACGGCTGGGTTAGCTGCATTCCCTCTCATTTCATGGCTGACCTTATTCTAGTGGTTAAGAAAAATGAAACAAAAGCATAAACATAACGACAGCAGGTCTTGCTTTAACTCATTCTTATTAGAAAGGATTTGAAGAGTGGTATGACCTCAAAAGCTAAAGAGAGCTGCTCCTCAGAGTGAAGCGGGGACTGTCATGCTGTCCTCAAGTAGGAACCTGTGGGATTCAGGTTTTCATTACGTAAAATGGGGGATATAAAGTAGTCATTTTTATGCCTTTTTAAAACATGGTTCCAATACGAAACACAACAACTTAAGGTGACTTGCATCATCTTTTGTTTAAAACATTACCATTTGTTTTCCTGAAAAATCAACTAATATATTGAAGAAATTGGTTTTCTTGCTCTTCAGGCAGGGCTAAAAGAATCCATTCAGTGGTGAGCAGGAACAAGGACTGTGGAATGCAGAAAGACCCTTTGTCCACAAAAATTACATGTCTTTCCCATTTTCAGTATCTGCTTTGTGTTACTATCTAGAACTTTCTACCACTAAAGCCAAGGTTGGGTTCTTTACCACATGCTCCCACCCCACCGTCTCTGGGCAGAACCTGGTGAGATACCTGTGTCACCCATGCAAGATCCTTTTTTCTCCAGGACAAACAAAACTTCAGGTTGAAAACCAGTGGCCACTGAGGGCCAAGGAAAGCACAGCCAGAAGATGGGGTGCAAAAGGAGAGGCTGGGGTGACAGCTCCACGTGCATCACCCTACACATGCAAGGCCAGCACTGAGGATGTGGAGACTCGTCCTATGAAAGAAGGAACTGGTGAAGGGTTCTAAGCAGAAACAAATTGCTTCTGGGTCTCTTGGCCAAGATCAAGTACAAGCAGAAACCATATATTGAAGCTGTGTTCTAGAGAATTAAGATGGTGCCAGTGGTAAGATAGCCTAGGGGAGCAGGGGCCAGCTCCAGAGCTATGGAAATACTGAGATGAGAGGAGATTTAAGGAAAGTGAGTTTGAACATTTTAGACACAGGAAAAGATGAAACTATGAGTTAATATTATTTTTGCCCCTAAACCCATTTCAAATGTTGCTTTCAACCCATTAAGGACAATTCTAGAGGCAGGTGCTGGCTTCTTAGTCTCCTCTCTCTATCAATTAAGCCTACACACATACAGTGTGTATTAACTGGTCATCAGTAGTTTAGACACATTTTATAGATTTAATAATTATATTCTCATATAGCATTCATTATATTATTTTTCTACAGTAAAGACAAGATATGCTACAGAGTTTTTGTTTTAAAATCTGTCAAATATAAGATAAATTTTGTGCTTTAGACCAAGTAATGCAAGGCAGAAATCAAGCTGGGCCTCACATTCCTGATCTGATAAATGAGACTTCTCTCCCAACCTCTTTCAACTCCAGAATTCTATGACCTACTGAATGATTATTCTAAACAATTAATGTGATTTCACTTTTCAGATAAAACATTTACTCAAAAATAGGACCTCTTAGGAGAATTATGGGGCTTAATGAAATTAACTAAATAGGCTGTTACTGGTTGGTTGCTTTATTTTTAATGAATTTAACATAATAGAATGTTAGACTCTCTAATCTTTATGAAATTACATATAAGCGAACTGATTTCTTCAAAGTGCCAAGCGAAAGTGCACATTTTAAAATCATTCCATGTCTATATTTAATACTCTATCAGTGTACTGGCAATGTAGTTAACTTTTTTAACATTCCTCTAGAGACACTGAAGATGAACTCCATGCAAGAAAAAAATTCCCACTTTGACATAAGTAGTCTAAAGCAACAGCACAATGCAAACCATCTTAGTTTCCTGATAATCTAGTATTTCAGAATATTGCTCAACACTTTAGAGCCCTAATTAAGAATACACACACATGTGTTTGTCTCCCTCCCGATCCCCGGTGTGTGTGTATGTATGTATATATATATATATATATATATATATATATATTTTTTTTTTTTTTTTTTTTTTTTTTTTTTTTCTTTTCCAGACAAAGTTCCCTTTGTCTTTTTAGGTAAAAATTTACCCCTAATTTCAGCACTGAGTTTCTGAACAGGAAAACATCTTAGAGACACATGTACTATACACTACATTCTGGAAAAGAATATAGAATAATTAAAAACAGCCTCAGGCTTAGTTCCAGATTTTACTCAATATTTGAGAACCATGTAAACTTTCTAATTTTAGGCATACAATTCTTAAACTGACACATTACTCAATAAGTATAGATACAACTCTGTTTATAACTTCAAAGGAAGTTAATAATAATGAAGATAAATATTATTAACAAATATAAACAAAAGAATACTAAAATGTTTTCTGGATTAAAAAATTAGCTTGCTTACACTGAGAAAAACTCTCAAGCAAATACAAAAATCATTTTGTCTAAAGATATGCTTATTACGATTAGTCAAGAAAAACGGAGAGCTTTGACCTCCCGGCTGGTAAAGGCCAAAGCAGCCCGAGTGAGAGCAAGTACCCAGTATTCCTCCCACACATTTTTAAGATGTCTTCCTATTTTGAAATTTAATGGAAAATTTTCTTCTCTCTCTCCTATACAACCAATCCTTTTCCATTTCTAGTCCATCCTGACTAAAAAGAAAATACCCACATACAGATATATGAAAATGAAGATCGGATGAGAGGATAACAGAATTATAGGAAGTTTTTTAAATCAGAATTTTAAGTAACAATTGAACAGAAGGCCATGAGAATTATTAGCAACTTATTTTTGCTTTACACATAATCTAGCCTTTTAAACTAGGAAATATATATTTTTTACAATATTTAAATTTAGACAAAAGCACATTATCAGGACTCAAAATAACTGAAGATTTAAAGAAAGGTTGTCCTGGTAACCAAATATTGGTGGGGTCCTAACTGCCATGCAAGGAGACTGGAGGAGAGACAGAGAGAGGACGAGGCCTGGCATTCTCTGATCATCTCATTATTGTTCTAATGAGGAACTTTGCTCTGGGAATATCATCTCAGCTACTTTCACATCTTTTGTCCTCCTCCCTTCATCTCCCTTTCAGTTCTTAATTAGGCCTTAAAGAGCTGCACTGCCCTTTCAACTGGCTACTGCTCCTGCTTAAACACCGCGCCTCCACAGGCAGGTGTTGGCAGCAGCACAGACGACATACAAACTTAATTACACAATACTCCATCCAGAGGGGAGAGGATGACTCGCTGGATGGCTATTACTGGATAACTTCATGTAAATTACTTCAAACATCTTATAAGCTTCCACATAAAAATTGTTCAAATACTTTTCCTAAAGAACAACCTGTGTGAGGATGTGCTTCCTGCGCTTAATTGTATCTTGCCTTAAATTAACAACACCTAGTAATCCTTTAGCTGTCATTCTGAATAGTTAGTATTCCAGAGAAAACAATCACACATCCAAGATTCTTTTATCACCTTTAAACCCTGAACTAAAACAATTTTCACATTTTATTTCTTTAAAGAATTCTGGGGGTGCTTTTACAGTAATAAATTACAGGATTTGGAAAAGTGCATTTACAAGCACATAGAAATTGTAATTAAGGTTACTTAATAAACAATAGTCACATATTAAATCGATTTTTTTGATGTTGCATTTTGTTTTAGATTAAGTAACGGGACGATATAATTCATTTTACTATCTGATCAAAGGCTGACTTCATATATTCTGACACTGCCTGCCAGACTGCCATACTATAAAGACTTGAGTATTTATGAAACATCAAAACTTACAAATCATTTACACAGAACAACAAAAAAATCTGACAAAGGCCTATGAACCCAGGATGCTTCTTACCATTCTCAAGACAGACAACTGCACATAGAATGGTTTCAAAAACAAACTAAAACCCCATCTTGGCTTCTTTTAGGCAAATCATATCCTAGAAAATTGTGATATGTGATTGCTTAAAAAACTTCTTATACATCTGGATTACACACATTAAGGACAGATGGTTGAAAGAGCTACTACCGGCCTCTTGAAATAAAGGCTCTATTTCTGTTACTCAGTGAGACTTCAGTTTTCTCTGAAGAACATTTGCCCACATTTTTATAAAGGACTTATTCTCTAGGTTAACATATTTAGAATGCACTGCAGATGTAGTGGAACACTCATATCCAACCCTGGACTTTAAAAAACAATAAAATGAAGTTAAGCTCTCTCAACAATCCATGCAAACTACACCAGACCATTTGGCTGGTCACTGCCAATCCGATAGATTTGCTTTTGCTCTAACTTGGAAAACAAGCATCCTAAGGAATCTGTTCTTCCAAATCCTTTCCTAGTGAGTGCAGTCTCTTACCGAGCTGCTTTCCTACGGCTGGGGTGGGCAGTCAGCTTTGCTCTCCTCATTCGGTCCTGGTCCGGACAACACAAAACACTGGTCTTCTTTCAGCACTATTGACTCTGATATACAGCTTTCACAATAACGTCACAAGGCTATAAACAGAGCATGTATATTCCAGACACACTTCAGCTACATCTGCTTGAACTTTTACTGATCATAGACAGAAGCCACGCCCTCTTGTGTATTAAAGGCAAAGACTCAATTTCATTTTCCTTCTTTCTCAGCACATTACCACATTGATCTACAATACTTCTGCCACTGAGGCGTTCAAAGAGACAAAGACATTCTTAGGAATGTGTGGTGGAGAGAAGCCAGGCTTGCTCTTTGGTAATTCTCCAACCCCTTGGTGACTTACCGGGATTTTCCTGAGGTCTTCACTGCTTGTCGGATTCATAAGAAAACTAAGTAACAAAACATAAAATAAATGTTAAAAGCGTGATACTGTCCACATGGGAGGAAATGCAAAAATGCAAAATTGTCAAGCCACATTGCAACACAAATGTCTAAAGTCCTAACGGGTGAGTGAAATTTAATCAAGAATGTAGAAGACAAAATAATATCTACTCAACATTCTTTAAACATCTGCATTTTTAAACTCTGAAAGTAAACCCTCCAGTTATATTTGAATTGAGGGATCAAGTATCTTAAAATACATAGTTTCTAAAATCTCTAAGCATAGGGACTCTATCCCATGAGGTATTTTATAATAGTTCCTATACTATATTGCTCATTTTACATTTATGTACCTCAGCCCTTCTTATAGATAACTGTGGAGAAATTAAGTAAACTTGGATTTGGAAAAGTTATAGAATACAAGTAAGGCACTCTTTAAAATGCTTGATGTATTGGAAATTTTAATTTTCAAACACTTACCCCATCAATGAGAATGAATACACAGTGGCAGAAACCATTTCTGTCATTAATGTGATTTCAAAGTAGCTAGATTTCAAAACTTAAAGTCGAAAACAGACCAAAACAAAACAGACTTCTTCCATGTGGGGAACAGGAAGACATCACAGTGGAAAGCCACAACCACTTTCTCCTTTGAAATACAGCATTAGGAAGGGACTACAAGCTCAGAGAAACTCAACTTCAAAGCCCCCATGAGCAAACATCTCATCGGCACTCTTCCACTTTTAAACAGTACACAGCACTTAAGGGTATTAGCTCTAGCACAGCTACAAAGCATGTTACCATCCCACGAGCCTTTTTATTACACACACACACAGATTTAACTGTAAGATAGGTATGTTTTCATTATCTATATGCTATAATCAAAATAACTGGAATTCTCTGAAGACTTAAGGAATTCCCTTTTATAACTCTTGACTGACAGAAGTGTGGGCACTGGAAATGCTGCCTGGAGCATATCCCCAATTACAGGTACATATCACGTCCCATGCTGCAAACCCTACAAGGCACATGTGCGTGTGTGTGTGTACAGTCACATCAAGAGAATTTCCCACGTAGCCACGAGTTGGCTTGTTATGACTGGGCTTTGCACAGCTAGGTTCCAGGAACTGACTGGCCTTCCCCAATAGGGCTCCTGTGGGAGAGCTCAGCACTTAAGTGGAGCTAGGTGACTGGTGGACGGAGTGAAACTCATTCAACAGGGGCACTGCACCACTCACAGGCCTCTGTGGAGCACCTCGGAAGGGATGTCACTATACTCATGTCACTGAACGAGAAATGCCTCAAGAGAACGGCAAGAAAAGCTAAAAAGGAAACCATGTACAAGTACAGGAAGTCCAAAAGACGTCATAAGAGCCTCACACTATGAGTGCTGTGCTTCGGTAGCAGTTGCTGCTGTATGCTCTCTGCCGTCTCCATTCGTAGTCCGAGGTGGCGGGAAGATGGGTCCAGTGGGACTAACCTCTCCTTGCTCCATGGCATGCTTTCTAATGAGTGAAGAAACCCACGGTGCCACACCACTCTCCACTGGTGACAGTCTCAAGGACAGCATGATTTACGCTCGGGCTCATAGGACATGGGGTACTCATGAGCAGAGATGGGGCAGGGGTCCTGGGAGCCAGGCAATGTGAACTCACATTTCACTCTGCCCTGTACTTGCTGCTGTGTGGCCATGAACAACTTACTTAACTTTGATTGTGCCTTGGGTTCCTTCATCTATAACATCAGGATGGCAAAACTACCTCCTAAGTGAAGATTCAATGGGTTAACTGGAAAACGGAACATGTCCCATACATAATTTCCTAAACATGTGAGGCACTCAATCTGCACCAAAACAAGCTCAGCAGTCTTCATGACAATCAAGGAGGTCACACAGCCCCATCCTACATCTTCTGTAACTTCATTCTGAAAACAATGAGAGGTGCAGAGGTGTCAGGTGATTTGCCTGAGGTCCTTCTGTTGGTAACTGGCGGAGTCTGGTTCTAGGATCTGTCTAAACTGGGACACCAGCCCCAGGTGCGTTTTCTGTAGAGCTCTCGGTGATTACTGATTGCACTGCTGAGGCCAATCACAGGCCTCCTGGATGAACTGGCTAACCTAACCTCAACATGGGAGGTCAGCCTCAATTCACAAGAAGCAGAGGCAGAGCACCCCAAAATTCTTAGAACACATTAGGGATAGTCATTCTCTCATGACATCTGTCTGTGAAGGAAGACCTGCTTCATGTGCTGGAAGGGCAGGATTTGAGATTCCATTCATGGACAGAAGGTCTAGCAGGCTAGGAGAGGGCTCTGCAGACACAGAGCACAGCCATCAGCTGATGCACAGTAGCATCACCACAGGACATTGGAGACTGGAGCACAAACAGCTGGGGCAAAGTGTTCGTGAAGGGTTCAGAGGCCCCTCAAGGACTCAGATCTGATGCATGAGCAGCAGACATGTTTGCTGACAATGTTGACTTCTCACAGTCGGATGTCAACAATGCATGTTTGGGGTTATAACCCACCCCACACATCCCTGAGAATGAGTAGTATCATGACTATAGATTCTAGTACCTCTCTCAGGAAGAAATTATTGAACTAAGAAATAGAAGAAGCATGGTTATTATATCATAAGGGCTTTTAAGAAACATATTTAGAACAAAGATTTTATTAGAATCACATAATAATATGCAGCACTAAGTGATTTTCACTCAGGAAGCTAAAATGAAACTCAACGACTACCTGAGAAAGGACGAGGGTTCTTAGGAATGCTCTATACCTGAGTATGCATGTGAGGTCCCCTGTTCCACACCATGTACCAAGAGCAAGGCTCCCATACTGGGTATTGTCTGAAATCCAAAGGCCAAGCCCTCCCTTGTGGTCTGCTTTGTGTACACACACTGACGAGTCTAACACATGACCAACTCACTCATTCATGGCTGCCTTTTTTGATCTATCCTTACAGGGGGGATAAAAGAGTTAACTGAACTGGATTGAATTAGATTGGTGCAAAATAAAATGTCTCTATTTATTGAAGTGTGGCTCCAATTTGTGATATCTTTCTCTCTGGACTGCTGTCCTCATGTCAGACAAGATATCGAATAATGCAGCTTGACTGCTCAACCGAGCTGCTGACAGGTTAAGGAAAATGGTGTTTTTAATCAGGTAGAAAATAAACTCGGACATGCTCATGCTGAAAAGGGATTCTGTATAAACTGAAACTTGAGAATTTAAGAAATTTAACTCTAGAAAGCGGACTGGAAGAAATTTGGGGGAGGAGGATTTTAAAGTAACTTTTAAACCATTAAGAAGCATTTTAACATATTATGTTTAAAAATATTTTCAACTGGTAAAACATCTTAATACTAATACTGAAGTTTTTAGGCAAAAGCCCCAATCCCTTTTTTTTTTTTTTTGTAAATCTAAAGAAATGGTTCCAAGTAAATTCTAATTCTGAAATTTGAAATAACAAACTATTATGCTTTTAAAATATTATGTTTCTAGGAATCATTAGCACCTCTATAATACCATTTTAAAATCTACCCTAAAGTTAGAAGAAATAATGAGTGAAAAACTGAGTAAACTGGCAAGAAACTGCAAGTCGTGCTATAGACTAGTCTTCCATCCAGAGCAGGGGAGCAAAGCAGTCTCTGAGCGGTGAACCTGCTTCCACCGCAACGGCTGGGCCTTGACAGTGCTCAGAGCATTTTCAAAACAAGCAGACTTTGCAGCAAGAAGCTCGAAAAAGGGGGAAGATTATTCAGAATGTGAAAGTACGAACTGCTTGCATAGACAACAAAGCACGTGAGAACAAAGGTCTATTATAAAACTGCTCACAGCGCCACTCAGACAACTAACTGTGCAGTAGCCAGGCTCCCGGAAGCTAAGCATTCACTGCAGCATTCAGTGACCTGGGAGGCTCTTGGGAAGGCATTTACAGTCAAGTGTGATTAGAGTGTCTTCACACCTTACACATCTCTTTCCTAACACCACTGTTGCTGAGATGCCTATTTTGCATTTACGGCATGAATTCAAATTATTGGCAAGTGCTAGAGGTAAGGGTGGGGAGGTCACTTTCTCCCACACTGGTCAGCTCCTCACTGTGTGTGGGAAGCAAGGAGAACTAAAGTGTCAGGGGAGAACTCTGACAGGAATTACTTTCCAAGATCAGCATCCTCATCCTGAGGTTCAAGGGAAGGAAGGGAACTCTACAATAGAGACCTGAGCTTTGCTTCAGTGCCAGAGGCAGGTGGGGGAGGACGCTCATAGGATGAAAAGATGAAAAGAGAGACATTCTGTTCACAGTCTCGTGTGCTCTGTCTATATGAAGGACACCAGCCCTCACAGGAGAGGGATGACTGGACCTGCTCACTCACAGCCCAACCTCCGCACCCTCTCACTGCTGCTCCGATGACAAACTCCTGTTACCAGGGCAATGCGCTCACTCTTCCAATGTCTTGCTCCATTTCACCTTTTCCTTCCAGTACAGCCAGTCTCATGGGCACCAAGGTGAACCTCGGAGGCAGTCTGCACCCCAGTGTGGCATGTCCCATTCGACCTTGGTCAGAATCTTGCATCTCCTTTCTGTTCAGGTGTGCTACTACCATTCTGATCACAGGACCGAACACACCTCGACCATGACCACACTATTGACCCTGTCTTAACCCATCTAGATGAGGTTCCAATGGCTACAGCAGCATCTCAGGTATAAGCCTAACTTCAAAATTCAGCTATCAAAACAATCCTGACCTTGATATTCCTCCCAAATGATGACTCATCCTTAGCCTAGGTTTCAAAGCCCACCACACTTTACTCAGTTCATCTTTCCAAACCAATGGCCCACCACTCAGAGCCCAAATACTATCGTCTCGTCAGTTATCGTCGTCGTGTCTCACCACTCGGGGCCAGCCCGAGTGGACTTTGGGGGGCCAGCCTGAGGGGTTGGGGGCGAGTAGACGCAGAGTCAAGCCACAGACTCTGGGAGTTGGACGGGAAGCAGGCCAAGCGCGTGGCACTGCCAACTCGCGTGGCACTGCATACTCACGTGGCACTGCATACTCGCGTGGCACTGCCAACTCACGTGGCACTGCATACTCGCGTGGCACTGCATACTCGTGTGGCACTGCATACTCGCGTGGCACTGCCAACTCGCGTGGCACTGCATACTCGCGTGGCACTGCCAACTCGCGTGGCACTGCATACTCGTGTGGCACTGCATACTCGCGTGGCACTGCATACTCGTTTATTGAACAGGTGCACAAGCTCTTATAGGCCTGGATCACCAATGACCTTATGGGGTGGGGTCCCAAATATAGTCAACAGTAAGTTTGTCCCCAAGTAGGCAGGTTCTTTCCAGGTGCTGGTCTCACAACTAGCCAGAGCAGAACGCCACACCCACAGGAGCCATTCCTCTATTCCTCCTAGTAGGTGGCTTGGCCAGGCCCACCTTGCATTATGCCCAATAAAATACAACCTACTTAACTGCTCAAAATTTCTGGTTTGTAACTTTCAAAGCACTAACATTAGAAGAGGGTTAAAAGAAATGAGTGTGACAATGTTTTACAGAACAAAGTGCGCTCAGCAGCTGCCTGTTCTGAATCTAGTCTCGGCCCAGGGCTTCCCATGCTTTGCTGCTGGAAGCCACTGGAAGGAACCATATCTCAGTAACCCTTTCAGTCCTTCCACCTGACATGGCATCTGTGGCACGGCAAGTGCGTACAATATGGATGCTTGGTGACCTGACACCCAGCACTTGATAGCAATTTATAAAAGCCAGGACTGTTGGCTGAGTAAACCAACAGTAAGTTAACACACTGTCTACCAGCAAGACCATAAGTCCCCAAAGAGCAGAGAAAACCACTTTCCTAAGTAACAACGGTTACTTACATTCAGATCAAAGGGACATTAGTGAAATGTTTTTAGCTCCCTTTAAGATGAGAATAATTACTCTAATACAACTTCCAATAAGAACTGAAATAAGTTTTCAAATTGATGGACATAACTAAACTAAAACTCAACTAGTCAACGTATTAACACACCAACCAAGGCCTACCACCACGCTAGCGACTTCACCAATATATACATTAATATGAGTCATTTCTGATAAATCTTAATAACAGTTACTTTTGTGATTTTTATTTCATGTTCCAGAGAGGTTACACAATAAAAGAGGTTTTTAAAATGTTAATAATGTTAAAAATGTTAAAAGATGTTAATAATCATCTTCCCAAAGGGCAAATAAATAAATTAAATGGCCAAGGAGATTTCTCCAGCAAACACAATACTTAGAACATTTCAATTATAACTATGTTTGTTACACAGACAAAGGGGATAAGGCTGAGAAGATAAGGTGAATGTGAAACTGAGTATTTTTTCTTTATTTTTAAGAAAAAAGCCAAGAACTCAGGACTAAGTCAAACTAATGAGAGACTAGCATCAGACACGGCGGCCACCTCTCCGGAGATTGGGCAGGTACCCTAAACACTGGGATGACAAGACAGAACTAATGTGTAAGTGTCTGGGGGATTAACAGCAATTTGCTTATTAATATTCTCACAGGATATCTTTTATGAGATCTCAGAGGCAAAACAATTAAAATCATGGTCAGTGACACAAAGACCATGGACAGTCAATACAGGCCCAGCAGCTTTTCCAGAATGAATACTAGCAAGCTGCTGAACCAAGTCCCAGAACTTGAAGACTGAAAGACATCTATGAAATGAAGGCATGCTCAAGAATATAATATTCAATCAAGTTTATTAACTTATTATTTTCTCCTGCTGAAGAAAAGTAACAGGAATTATTTTAAAGACTGTCAATCAAACAATTCACAGATTTCTAAGCATAAGCCTGGTGGATGCCAAACTCCACTCCTTTCAAGCTAAGCTTCTCAAACGTTTTTCTCTTAAGCACCCCTAATACACAAGAAGAATAAATCCAGCAACATTCACATAACTTCCTTGACATGTCAACTTGAACTTGAAAACTCAGACATTTTAGTCCATAATACCACCAGGTCTCTCTGATGCAAAAAGAATCGTTTCACTGCGGGAAGCGCTGTTTGTCCTTCTGCTCTGAGGAGACCCTGGCCTACCATCTGCCACATACCCACTACTGGTTGTGACTGGGGGCAGGGGAATGATAATCTTTGTTAGTTTAGAAGCCAAACAAGGAAACTGGTAAGGAGTGATGAAAATAAGGTACCAGCAGCATCCCTGCTGGGTTGGTACCAGTACAACACTCTCTCTGTGTCTATAAGATCAAGGTCACCCTTACTGCCCTGGCCTGCCTGTTCCGTTGGGAAGGTTTAAGTATAAGCCCAGCAGAGGTGACTCCTCTGAATTGGTTGAAAAACATCAGAGGGTCCAAAGCTATTCTTCGCCAAGACACAAGGCAGCAGTTAGAATAAGCCAAGCCTAAGAGAGGAATGAAGAGTTGCCCTTGGGTCCACAGCAAGGCCTCCCCGGGCTCAAGAAAAGCCTGCAGTGAGGTGTTGATCTACAAGTACCCAAGGCTCCAGCACCGTGCAGTGAAAGGCTGTCCAGAGCAGGGATCTCCCAGAGCCGGGGAGGGGGGGAGGGCCACAAACCAGGGTTTCTTTGCTTATTTCTTTGCAGAAGCCCAGCTATGGAGTCTTCCCCATCCCTAAGCTCCCAAGCTGAGTAGCATGGGCCTAAAACATGCCCTGTGATCAAGTTTGGAACAATTACAACACTGGCTTCCACAGATTTAAAGACTGTAGCTGAAACACTTTGATTACCTACATGTTTCTTATGCCACATAACTTTCCCATTTCCTTCCTTGCCCTGTAAATTTTATAAGTCACAAATCACTTTCTACAACAGAAAGGTTTTGTCTGAAATACAGACTCACTGACACCTTTCTTTGAGTTCCTGTGTTTCTTCCTATTTGGGCCCAGGTCACATGAGCAATGACAATGTCACTGTTTTTTGAGTTGTCCTAAAACAGGTGTCACTACGTCCCTCCTAGCTGAAGATTCTTCACACTCTATAGAGTACCAGATACAACAGCCACTACTGTGATGTGCCAAATTCCTGGTAAGGCAATCCCATCATCACCCCCACCTCCAGCCTCAAACCCATTCTGGACACACTGGGTCCCTGACAGCCCTTTAAAGCATTCATGTTTACCTTCCAAAAGCTCCTTCCTCTCTCTTTTCATACTTCCGTCCTTTGAGACTGTTAATTCTCCTCTTGCATTATATTTCAATTTCAATTCTGTCCCTCTAACTTTAAGTAATTTCTGTTGCTGTTTTGACACATGGTCTTGCTATGGAGCCAAGCTGGACTTGAATTCACAGTCCTTCTGTTTCTGCCTCCTGGATGCTGGGGATTACAGCTATGCACCACCAGGTCTGGCTTAACCTCCTGTAGTTTTTACCTCCAGTAACACTTCCCAAGTGTACCCTACATTAGGACAATTACTTCCACATATTGAACCCTAAAACAGACTTTGCCTGATGCAGTCTTTATCTCTTAGTAGCAACAGAATCCTTGTTTAAGAGCAACCATAACAGAGGAAGGGCAAGAACTTCCCTTCATCACCAAGTTTGAACACAAACACCTTTCTTTTAGAATGCCACTATGTATGCTGTCTCAAAGTCTAAAGAATGCAGGCTCCAGGGGAACATGCCCTCAATCTTTATCACTTCTGCAAATGCAGGGAGATCAGTCTAAAAATAACTGATGACAGCATAATCATATTTAATATTCAGATTCTCATTACATTCTTTTCTGTGAAGAAATATTTATTTTCTAAAAGCACAAAGTGACAGAACATTAAAGGTCTAATGATTGCCTCTGTGGATTTCCTAAGGCCGGTGCCCTTTTTAAGGCCAATGGCCTTCCCAAAGGGGACTCTGGAATGTTGAAGGTTTCGATAAACCACTTTATCATTCTTACTATGACAGCCTAACTACCTTCTTCAGTACATTCTAACTTCAGATGCTTTCCAAGTTGAAAATACACCATTACTGGTAGAAATTCCACCAAGTCTATTTGGAGTAATGGTTAAGTGCTTCACACATGCTGTGTAGTAAGATCATAGGCGGAGTCCTAACTTCCAGGCAGCTGTTTCCAGCACTACTCTCAGAACTTTGTGTGCACTGTATTGAATATCTTCTCCACCAGGCTGCTATTCCCAGTTTACAGTAAAAACTCGAGGCTCTGGGACGCTAATATTCGTGGGCCTACTGCTTCCCCAGAGACTTGAACCTGACTTCTAAATCTGATTTCATCATGCCTGTCCCACACTCCCTTCAAAATATGCTATTAGTGTATTTATATTTTCATATTACATTGGGAAATCATTCACTGAAGAAGTGAACCAAATAAACTCTGAATTAAAACTTAAATCATGTCTGTATAATGATTTTCATTTCTAATAGTTTTGATTAATTCATTTCTTTGAAGATGAAAAAATCCATATGAAAGAAACACATTTGCGAGCTTCTGATAAACAAAATTTGTGCTTTGTTGAAACAGCCACTCCCATACCAGGCTCCCTAACAAAGAGTTCGTTATACTTAATGCCAAGCTGCTGCAGGGCACCCGTTAATTGGCTCCTTGGTAGCCTACAGTAGCAAACACACTTCCTCAGGAGCCTATGGGCAGGGAATGACAGATACAGAACATAGCTCCCTAATTCCAACGAGAAAAGAAATGCTAAGACTTACTCAGTTGTTGGCAAAGAGCTAATGATATAATAGTACAAAACCACTGTTTATAAACTATTCCTTCAAAATCTATCAAACCGATTTTTTGGGGGGCAGGGGGGAACAGGTCTCACTTTGTAGTTCAGGCCCATCTAGTCTTGAACCCATGATCTCCCTGCATCAGCCTCCCAAGTGCTGAAACTACAAGTGTGCACCACCATGCCTGGCTCTCTAACCACTTCCTACATGAGCTTTATTACTGTTTACTATGACAGAGGTCTCTATCAACTCACTTCTAATTGGTAAGGTCTATGTTTAGTCATCAAGATAAAGTTGAAAGGCTTCTTTCCAGAAGAAACATTTCCCCAATTTCGGTAGACCAAACTGCGCCCCCCACCCCGGCCCCGAACCTTCCCATAGCACACTGCGTGTAGACTGGCTCAACATACTCTATTTTGTGTTAACAGATCATTTCTGAAATGTTCCTTCTCAGAAATGAGAAGCTAGGACCTTAGCTCTCCGTCAGTCATAATTTCAAACCTCTCCTCTCAGCCTCAGTGAAGCTTTAAGCATGCTTCTTAACCATAAAGAAAAACTGGCCATCTGAACTTAAGAAGACCAATCTGATTCAAGTACTGCTATTTAATTGGTATGAGTCCTTTCAGCAGAAAGATTTCTGAACTTACAATAGTATATAAACTTATAATTATTTAACATATACAGTATACATTAACATGTAGCAAGTCAAAGCAGAATAAAATAATTCATCCCTAAATGTAGGTTCGAGGATATAAATCAAATACCTAGATTCTAATTTTTTAGAAATTGATTACATACATATAAGGAAAATAGCTTCATTATCAAATTTATGTGTCTTTACTTCATATGTCACCATTAGTCATTTAAAACACACTGGCTACAATGTATTACCAAAAGTTAAATATACAGAAACATTCCCTGTATTTCAAAGGCCAAAGCTTCACTGTCACAAAAATGAAAGTAATCCCAGGTGATGTGTTCAGAGTGGAAACATTCTAAGTACAGAAGCCAGAGGGCTGGAGAAAAGGTGTACATAGAAATGAGGCTACCAACACAAACACAGGTTATTCCCATGGAGACAGGCTTACAAGAGCCTAAAAATGGCGAGGTTTGGAAAAGCAGAATCACTGGAGAGAAAACGCACACTCATTACACTGCTAGAATGAAAGCACTTTAAATGTACCAACCTTTAAACATTGAAATTTATATTCTTGTATTCAAAGAAGTCAAAGACTATTAGTGCTGGAAAACAAACTCTCAAGAACTGCTATTGTTTCTATACTAGCTTGCCTGTTTCAACTCAAAGCACATAATTCTTATTCTCTGAAACAAAACTCTGAAACAGACAAGGTATCACCTCATGACAAAAAAACAAAAACACCACGAAGCTCTCCAAGACTCAGCTCCAAGTCTGATTCTGAGACCTCACACCTTATGCTGTTGTACTAAATAAAATACTTTTAAAAATGCTATTATCTTGTCAAATTTAAGACATACCATGGGCTGGGGAGATGGGCATAGTTGGTAAAGTGTTCGTCATGCAAGCATGAAGGACTTGAGTTCTGATCCCCAGCACCCCCATAAAAGGTGGGCGCAGCCACAGCACGTACCTGTAAAGCACCAGAGAGGTAGAGATGGGCTCCCTGGGGCTTGCTGGCAAATCAGTCTAGCCAAATTGGCAAGTTCCAGGTTCAGTGAGAAACCCTGTCTCAAAAAGTAAGGTGCAGAGAGATTGTGGACAACACCCAATGTCAACCTCTGGCTTCCACATGCACACACATGCACGAAGGCACACACAAGACACATTATTAGAGCTGCTCCATTCCTCTTCCCTTACCAATCCCTCACCATTGCCTCCCACAAAAGCAGATTCTTGGACAGAGGCACTTCTCAAAAGTGTTCTTTTCTTCACCCTCACTGCCAAATGACCGCCATTAACACATCTCAACATTCACAGCCTTCCTTACTGGTTTCCCTGTCTCAAGTTCTTATCTTCCTCCCCATCTCCATCGCCATACACTCCATGTCAGCTCTGAGCAAAGAGATTAATTTCATCACATCATAACCTAACTTAAAAACGCTCAGGTTTCCCAGCAGCCAGACAATGCCCAGTCCTTAGCATGAAACTCTGACTTGATATTTACACACTCCATACGCTCAAAGAACAAGATTTATATCTTAGTAATCTGATTCTCTTGCAGATGGTAAATACTGAAAAATTAATAATGAAAATGTCTTTCAGAAAACATCCATCCTTGATGGCCAGGGAAGCCAAGCTGAGACAGGGGTCATGCCAAGTGAAAGCTCTATCCCCTTAACCTCCATAGGTCTGTCTCACCTTTGGACACTGCAGCATGACATTGTTACCTTCAGAGGTTATGCGTAAAGGTCACACAACCGAGTTACAAAACAATCTCATCACGTTTCAAGTTTATGATTCTGTGTTGGGCCACATTCATTGCTATCCTTAGCCACACGAGGTCCCTGAGCCTCAAGGTGGACCTACCTGCTCCAACACAGCATGGTTTAATAAATACTTGCTTAGGAGTTTTCTGAACCCAGACTACAGACAGCGTACACAAGAAAAAAACAGATCAAGTATTTGCAACTGGGAATTCTCAAACCTGAAGGCACCAGAGTGCTGAATGGAGGAACTCAGGTGAGTATGTCAAAACCAAATTGGCTCTGGGAGCAGCCTCCTCTCTGGCTGACATCTTGACCATTCTCAAGTAAACAGGGTAGGAAGGTCAATCTAGCACAGGTAATTTTAGAGAACAGGCCAAGAAAACATGCACAACCATCGCCGTTTAAAACAAGTGGGAAGCATAGAATTTATATCCTTCCAATGTACCTTCAACTACACATTTTGGTAACAGCCATTTATAGAGATCATCCATCTACATGCATCAAGCTCCTCTGCTTCTTAGTTTAATGGAGAAATAATTCTCTCAAATACTACCTTAAACCAAAATGCTTACGTACTGATTTATAAAAATTAGCATTCTGGGGTCACTGGAATACAATCTTAATACCTTCCTATCAGAAGCCTCCAGAGGACTTTTAGGCTCTATCTCGCATTTGGTCATATCGTAATGACCTGCTCTCTTTAACTATTGGACTCGCTACGTGTTATCCTGTGTCCAGTGCCTAAGAGCTCGTTAATTACCTAAACTATATCTCCATAGGTCTTGTTAATTACCCGTCTCCTGTCTCAGAGGACCTTGTTAATAACTTGTACAGTCTCTCTAAAGAGGTCCTAACAACACATTAAAATTAAAGATGCTTTTCTTTTAGCACCTGTCAAGTGCTGTAAATTGAGAAATTTTCACATCAGTTTATTAACCTACAGTAGTTTTTGTGGGGGTTTTGGTTTATTTTCTTCCTTCTCTCTCACATAATCTCTCTGTATCTTATTCTCTCAGCTCAAGATAAAAAGGGGAAACTTAGGCAAAGTTTGTCCTTTTGGTTATACAGCTTTTTTTGTTTTCAATTTTGAAGAGATAAATATCAATTTGCATTAGTGAGTCAGCAAAGGGATGGCATGGTTGGTATCTGCAAATTAACCCAAAGGGAGATGTGCCGATTAATGAGACCCATTATAATGAGCATTAGAGTGACAAAGGGTAAAAAAGTTTCAGGTAGTCTCTAGGGAGTCAAACACACAAGTTCTAGTTAGTGCTGTGGGAACTAATCACATCAAGTACTCCTTCCAGTCTCTACTACACGGGAAGCATCCTGTGAATCCCAGGACACTAATGGATTAGTGACTCAAAAAATCATCTCCAAGTTTACATTTTAGTCTTATAAACCAGGCTGCAGGTTTTCAGCTCTGTAAAAGATTTATGGCCTAGCAAGAATAACAAGCAAATTGCCTTCTGACAAATATGAACAAAAAAGTAAACATTCCTATTAAAATAAATGGATTCATGGTAAGGTTTACGACGCCAAGGACTGAGTTTTAAACTCATTCAGGGGGAAAAATGTGTATAAGATACATTATGAATGAAGATTTAACAACTCCAAATGAGGTCTTTTCAGTACAATCATTCATTTACTTTTTTTTCCAAATAAAAAAATATAACTTTACATTAACAATCTATTTTTATGGGCATATAATATAGCTTCCTAAAAATAGCTACATGCCAATAAGTCTACGGTGATTTTTTGATCTGTAAAAATTAGAAGTATACTTAAACATACATTCTGGATAACTGATTGCTTGACATTCCTAAGAAGGCATGACACAGACAGGAAGTGACCAGTTAAGGAGGAGAGAAAAAGGAGAGCAACCAGACAGTAAAAGGCAGGTATGTGAAATTACAAAATATTAGTGCCAAATTCATCTCAATAACATTTCCACTTTAGATGCTACTGCAACATTTCCTAAAAAAATATGTGGCCTAAGTTCATCTGCTTGGAGGGCCGCAGGCTCTTGGTGGCAGATATGACAAGTGGAAATATGTGATCCAATATGATAAAAAAATTCCTGGAGTGAAGTAAAAGGCTCAGCACTAAGTTATCCTAGAGCCTCTGCGAATGTGCTGCCCGGCATCACAAGCTCGGGAAACAAGGAGGTACAGAAGAAAAGCAAGCTCTTTGTGCAGGTCACAAAAAAAGTCCATGTTTCCAAGACAAAACCAAAATGTCTCCTGTTACTCCTTGCTGCTCTCTGACTGCCTCCTGCATTAGCTCATCACACGAAGCTGGTTTCTATTAACGATGTCTTCAGAAGTTCAGAGCTCGAGCCTGTTGGCAGGCATCTATATAATCCCAGCTACTCAGGAGGCTGAGGCGGAAGCGTCACAGGTTGAAGGGTCTGGCTAACAGAGTGAGCTGAAGGCCAGCCTGGGCAACTTTCCCTTGTTTCAAAATGAAAAGTACAGAGGGGGCTTGGCCACAGCTCAGTGGCACAGCACTTGCCTAATTCACATGTGGCCTCAGGTTTAAAAATAAAAAAGTTCAGAATAAGACAGGCAGCAATTTTCTCCAAAGGTAAGGTCTGAAAGATTTCAGCAGCTGTATGTAGGTCCCATCATGGGACTCTTCTTCAACTCACTATGGCAGCATGCGAATGCAAGCATGCTTTTAGTGTTGCTCATCACAAGTGATGATCAGGTTTTGTCTATATCCCAACAAACAATTCACCCACACACATGCCATAAATACCAGTCATGAGTCTGCCTCTTCATCGCCCACTATAATTCAGGTGTCTCTTAACTATTCTGCAGGCCACAGGATCACCTACCCTTCCTCTCTGCTCCTGTTTTAGCCAAGCCATCTTCTGAGCTGCACCCTCCATCTCAGGTAGGGTCCCATTCTGAAAGCAAAGCTAACAGGACTAAGCTGTCTGTCCACATCTGAGTTTATCAGTTCAACTGCTGATCCCCAGTTATCAGAAAGAACCTACTGAATGAGTCTGACTAAAGGGAGACCAGCAAGATTTAAAGCTAAATGGCTACCCATGAGAAGTTATGAAAATATTGCTTTTGCTTCAAGGTCCAATGATAAAAGATTCGAATTCCATCTGAAGAGAAGCCCAAATAACCATAGTTTAAAAAAATAAAAACAGAGGCTGGAGAGACAGCTCCATAGTTAAAAGCACCGACTGCTCTTGTAGAGGACCCAGGTTTAGTTCCCAGCACCCACAAGGCATGTAACAACCATTTATAACTCCAGTTCCAGGGGATCTGACACCCTCTTCTAACCTCTACAGGCGCTGCACAACACAAGCACATGTACACACATTCATAAAGGCAATACACTCATATAATACAAAATAAATAAAATATTAAAATAACAAAAATAGGATCCAGTGTGAATCTGCACTGACCAAGGTGAGAAGAGGCCGAGGAAGAGTCGACATAAGAACCAGACCCAACAAACACCCCGTGGCCATTGTGACTGCTCCCTAAGATCAAATCTGAAGAAGGGAAAGCCAGGATCCTACTCCAGAGGGCATGGGTTCTTGGCACTGGGTACTGATGGGCTTGGAAGGAAGACAGCATGGTTTCCGAGGTCCTTGGGGTAGAGTTAGAAGTAAGTACAGGAAGAAAATGAACCTCCCAAGAGCAGCTGGAAGGCTCAGCTAAGAGAACAGCTGGACAGGTAAAAAGCTCAATGATACCTTAAACATTTACCAGAGGTGGCTGGAGTTGGTGTTCAGACCCATACTTCTTAAGCATTTGTTTTATCTTATCTTGCTTTTCTGTTGCTGTGATAAACACTGACCAAAAGCAACTTGGAGAGGAAAGGATTATTTCACCTGACACCTCCAGGTCACAGTCCCTCACTGAGGGAAGTTCGGGCAAGAACTGGAGCAGAAACCATGGAGGAATGCTGCTTACTGGCTTTCTGCTTGCTTTCTTACACAGCCCAGGCCCAGCTGCCTAGGGATGGAACCACCCACACTGGGATGTGCCCTTCAATCATCAATCAAGACCATTCCCCACAGGCAAATCTGATGGAGGAAATTCCTCAACTGAGATTTCCTCTTCCCAAGTGACTCTAGTTTGTGTCAAGTTGACAATAAAAACTAACCAGGATATATTTCTGACCTGGGCTTTCTTAAAAGGGTCTACTACCCACTGCCCTGATTAGCAGGATAGTTAATGCTAAGTGCTCCAGCAGCTACATGTGAAGGGCCTGGCCATTACTATGGGGAACAGGCTGCTCTGTTCTTCCCGAAAGTCATGTCCATTCGTCTAGTGCTGGAGTCAGTGCACTATTTCTGTGAAAGGCCATGGGACAAGGTTGAGACACAACTGTAATCCAACACTGGAGAGGCTGAGACTGAAGCAAAGGACCACAACCTGAGGCTAGCCTGAACTACATACTGAGGCCAAGGAGGTTTTTCAAAAGTCAAAGAAGCATTTTGGCCCTACAGGTTGTGCCTCTGACACAAGTATTCAACCCTATCATTCTAGTACTGAACAGTCACATTGACAAGGGTGGTTGTCTTCCAACAACATATCACTTACAGAAACTGGCAGCAAGCCAGAGGTGGTCCACAGAGCCTCTTTGGCCAATCCCTAGTCTGGGTGTGGAAGAGAAGGCAATGTGGGCAAGGTTCATTCCAGAAGTACCACTCAGTTCCCTACTACTTTACTGAGCACAGCACAATTGCATGTGCCACCCACAGGAAGGGTGTTCAAGCTATGCTCACTACAAAGAACAACAGACAGGAACAGAACGGTGGTACCCTGGTGAAGTCCCAGTGCTTGGGAGGCTAAGAGGCTCAGATTCAGCCCAACCTGGAATACAACACTGCGTGAGACCCTGTCTCAAAAACAACCTTGCTTGGGTGAACACATTTGCCCATCTCCACCCCTTAAATTACTTATAACTTGCTTTAAAAAATCATTTGTTGCAAATAAATTATTTAAAAATGTTACCCAATCAGATATATTTGTTTTTAGAAAATGATATTCTACTGATACAGAAAATCACTGCTTTACAGGTAAGAAAAACCATACAATAAATTCTTTAAGTCTGTTGACAAATAAAACATCAATACTGATAACACTAATTTCCCTGTGATTTTTATTAATAAGAAGTCAGGAAGAGGAGCAATTCTGAAGTACAAACACCACCAACAATAAAATGACATTTTTTTCTGAAAATACAACAATTCCAACTCCACTTCCTTGCTCACAAAAGTGGGAGATGTGCAGAGATGCCACGTGCTAGACAGCATTAGCCTCTCAGGAGAAAGCTGATGAACTGCTATCCACAGCCAGCACAACGCTACACACCAAACTCGACCCCATTTCCCTCTGGGTACACAGCTAAACCCAATTCCTTAACTAGCTACAATGAAGGCGAGATCTGACTGAACTCTGGCAAAAGGGGACAAAGTGGACACGGTATTCTAGGCCTGGAACTGGAAAACACTACAAGAAGGAGGAAGTCTCACTCCTGGGAGACTATGTGAGCGCAGTGGCTCCATGAGGTACCCACTTTCCACACTTCCCTCTCTCCAAACTGCCTATTTGAAAAGCCACTGCGATCTAGAATTACCACAGTTAATGCCCTACCCTAATGCCAGATTCTTACAGACAGTAAACGTCTGTCGTTTATATTGTAAATATTAAATGTAATGACCCTATAAAACTCATTTTTTTATCAGTAGTGGGGACTGAACCCAGGACCTTACACGTACTAGGCAAGTGCTCTCTCTACCACTGAACTATATCCTTGCTCTTTTTATTTAAAAACCTTTTCAACTTTAAGACAGGAACTCATTAGGTTGCCTAGGCTGGTCATAACATTTCAATCCTTCTGCCTCAACCTCCTGAGTGCCAGGATTACAGGTATGTGCTAATACACCTGGTCACTTTTAGATTTTAAAGTGTTACTGTAAAAATAGACATGTCCACCTTCTTCCTGGATTCATTTTCAGTCTACTGAAAAGATCCTCATAGTTCACACTGGATAGAAGCCGGAGACGATGAAAGCAACATTTCGGGGAACAGATCCGCTCTCCTGGGTCTGTGGAAAGCTTTTCAGGTGCTGTCTCCAGGCCTCACACTGGAGATTAAGACCAAAGTGATGAATGATATGCATGCCCTGCCCTCAAATCATTCCTGAAGGTGGGAGAAAAAAATGACTACACTAACAGTGGGCTGTTCCCTCAGAATGCTAAGGCTGTGTCAGAAAACAGGGCAGTTCAAGAAGCTCCCTTGAGAGCTCCTGGCAGAGGAGAAAGGCTTCAAGGAAGCACAGCAAGTCACCAAGAACTGAACTGGTAACTCCAGGGAGTGTTCAAGCAGCCTGCTCTGTGATGAAGCAGCCCCACCTAAAGCCTACACAATTTCCCCATTGCCTCTCCACAGGACTATAGCGATGATTTCAGAGATGCAGAATGAAATGTATTTTGTGATTTCCTGTGTGTGTATGTGTATGTGTGTGTGTGTGTGTGTGTGTGTGTATGTGTTTTCCAGATGTTACCTAAACAAAAAACAAAACCTCTAACTCCTAAAAAAATGTTTCTTAGTACAGTTAAGATGTAGAGGGGAATAAAGAAAAATCTCCAGTTCTAACAGGCTTTGTTCACTCCTGTGCTCACACAGTTCCAGGTTTCTGCAATCACAGGTGACAGTCTACTGTCCAGGGTCATGGCTACAAAGTTTACCTTAACATTACTCAAGAGTCCCACAAACACGTGTCACAAGGGCCCAGAAGACCCTGGAAGCAGTTTTATTTGGCATACTGGAAAACAATTTACAACACTTGAGTCTGCAGCCTCAAAAGCACTGGTCTGGATGCCACTATGAGAGTTTTAAATGCCCCGTGTAGCTAAGGGACAATTCTGGGAGAGCACAGGGGAATTCTAGGCACTGTGAGGTAGACAACACTATTCTGGCAACATCCTCCCCGGTTCTACCGGAGCTAAAGCTACTGGCTGAAAACAGGAACTGTTCTCTTTTCTTCTACTTCTACTTGTTTTACACTATTACTTGGAGCTGCCCATTTACTGTAAATGTTACGTTTACCCCAAAGATGGCTTATGACACAGAAACAGTAACTTCTCGGGACTGTATACATTCTGTCCTCACACCTGGTGACTCCGAAACACAGAGAAAAAAGTCGTAAATTTTTTAATCTATGTTTGGGGTTGGAGAAATGGTTCGGGGGTTGAGAGCACTTGGCACTTGGTGCCCTTGCAGAGGATCTGCTTTAGCCCTAGCACCCACATGGAAGGTCACAACTGCAGTCACTTCAGATTTCAGGATTCAATGTCCTCTTCTGACTTCTGTGAGCCTCGGAATGCATGTGGTACATATACATACATGTAGGCACTCACATAATACAGTCCTAATTTTGATAGATGTATCAGTCAACAAACTGAAATCTATCAAAAGACCATATTTCCTATTAAAGCCCATGGCTGTCCAGGTAAGAACAGAGCCCAAGTACAAGGCATTAAAGATCTGAGAATACTTATTTTTTCATATGCTGACACAATTGTAAAACATTATTTGCCAACTATTTCCCATTTTCTTGCTTTCCCCTGACTTTAAAATAACGAAGAAAGAAAATAGTCAGGAAAGAGGTGTGCCCTCACTTCTTCCTCTAGCTGGTCGCGGGGTCTGATGAGTTGTGTGAGGCAGACCAGGGGACACACCAACTTGTCTTCACACAGCACATCAAAAGTATGAACTCTTCAACTGAAAACCAATATGCAGTAAGTTTGTTTCTCTGGCCTATAAATAAAAGTGAATGTTTCCTAAAATCACAGCAAATCCCCATCTGATAATAAAAGCAAAGAAAAGATGTGAGCACTTCCTCTGGAAAAGTTCAGAGCAAGATTTTAACCTGTCACAGAAGATACATACCTGAGAGGTGGTGACAAGGACCACAAAAATGCCTGCTGGTGCTACATTTCCTTACAGAGGGGAACAAAGCAAAGTACTGAGTCTGAATAAAATGATATGGCAAAACTTCAAACAAAACAGAGGTTATAGCTCTCATCTAGAATGCCCGGAACACAGAGAGCTCCAGATTTCAGTTTTGGGGATTTTGGAATATCGGCATAGAGTTTACATATTGATTATTACTAACTCAGAAATCTAAAATTTGAAACTCAGAGTTCCATATGTAATGAAAACATCAATACTGACACCAGTATTTCTAAGGAAAAGCATCACCAAGGTTCAGACTAAAGGTGCCTAGCCTGTTGCAGTCCCAATCTATGGGCTCCCTACTGGGGACCTGGCTTTGTGCTATGTATTTCATGTATTATTTACCCTCGCTGAATCCTATCAACTGCATTTTATTTCCTTTGCTTCAAAGATGTAGATGCTGAGGTCTACAGAGTTCATAACACCACAAAGTCAGGATTCCCACTCAGGACTATTACATATTACAAACGGGAAGAAAATCTTCTACTCATTGCAACCATTCCATCCATCTCTACCGTACTGTGCTTGTCCATAATTACCCAAAGTTTCATGAAATTCATCTTAGTTTTTAATTAAAGCTCCTTAATTGGGCCCCCCATCATTCACTTCTGCAAAATCCATAATTATATTCAGATGCATGTAATTCCAACTTTTACTGTGGGACAAGAACCAGTATATACACAGCTGAAGAACTCAGAGTTCTAAAAATCTAACCTTTATTATTTATTCCTGTCTACAAATCATCACAGAGCACCCATTGGTATACTTACTATATCCATGAGGGTCACTGGATTCCAGTAAACATTCACAAATAAAAATTATTTCAATCAGCCAATGAATAAGAACCGTTAGCATCTATTATGATGCCATCAAGCCTTCAGCCAGTCTGTTAAAGAACAGCACGTGGCCTGCTTTGGGTCTGCTGATGTCTCCAGCCAGCCCATGAATCAATCCTGGGAAGCACCTAAAAGAACGTTTCTGGTTTGAATTAATACCCATGGCTTATTCATTCTCACCAGATCTCATAAAAATAAAAATAAACTTTAAAAAATGCAGTTTTCTCGACAACTTGTAGTGAGTTTCTAGCTCCCGTGTGTAGGAGAAGAAAGCAGTCTAGGAGATTACGAAGCCTTCCTTCCAAGGTACAACATTCAACTCCAAGAACACAAGCAAGCCAGTGCTGGTGCTAGGGTGAATGACAAATGTAGTGTACATGTGTTTAAAAAGAAGTATCTGATATTTCCAAGTACAAGGTCTCCCGAGCAGCACAGCTCTTCCCTCAGTAAGCTTACCTTGAAGATGGCATTAGAGTTGAAGCCCTGAATTTTGTTGTAAACGGATTGGTTGACTCATAATCAAAATAGTCCTGCCGATTTTCACTAAATGCATTAGGTGATTTCAAGTCGCACTGGCTGTCAGATCCCCCATTGTTAAGTTTATCAGATCGCCTGCTGTCTTTCTTCCCAGTCACTCTTTCAAAGAGGCTCACTTTCTCTCTTTTCTCTCTCTTATTTTCTTTCCTTACTTCAATTGTTTTGGAAAATAAATTCACGCCACTGTCCCATGACTCACTGCTTTCTTCAAATGGATTTTTCTTCCTTGGCAGTGTTGCAAATTTTTGGGGTAATGAAGCAGTCACATTTGTAAATGGGTCATTCTGTCTTCCAAAACAGGGTTCGCCTTCATCCACAATGCTGTCAGGTTGGTTCAGTTTAGAAGTATCAAAGCTTAGTGTTCTTCTGTGTGGAGACTTGAGATTTCCTACAAACAGTTTTGTTGTTAGTACATGGCTGGTGACACAGGCCATCACACTACCTGACACAGTCTGTGTGCATTCTGCTGCTTTTAAAGAGTGAGAGCAATTAGCTAAAGATAGCAACCTTCAAAATAATCACAGAAAACAACCTTAAAATTAGGTATAACATTCTAAAGTAGGGAGGCTAATAATAATTAGTGTGCTGTTAGACAATTAGTAACTAACTTGGAGCAGAACCATCACATGAGCAAAGCAGAATATCAAACTTGGGAATCTGCTACCATGATCACATTGGAAATTCTCAGACTCTTCTGTTGTTAGAATTAAATTTACTTTCTTCTCAAAAGAAACATTTTTCTAGGACCATTATGATGGAAGGGAATGTTCATTTATGCGGCAGGCTTCTTTTGGCCCATGTAGCCACATGAGTTTTAAGGTCAGAGCTCAACCTCAGGTGTCTTTTCTCAGGAGCCTTACACCTTGTTTTTTGAAACAAAGCCTCTCTTTTACCAAGGCTCACCAACAAGCCCCAGGGATCCATCAGTCTCTATTTCCTCAATACAGGGATTACAAACTGGCACCACCATCTGCCTGGCTTTTTGCATATGGGCTCCTGGGATCAAATTCAGGTCCTCATGCCTTCAAGGCAAGCACTTCACCAACTGAGCCATCTCCCCAGACCTGTTGTAGGCTTCTGAGATAGTGAATAAAATAGATCAGGCTATAAAAGGGGAGTGGAATTCATTTCATTATACAGGGGCTAGAGAGATAGCTCAGCAATTAAGAGCACTCACTGTTCTTGTAGAGAACCCAGTTTGGTTCCCAGTACCCACATGGTGGCTAACAACCATCTGTAACTCCAGGTCCAGGGGATCCAACACCCTCTTCTGGACTCCTTGGGCACTGCATACATGTGGTACACTTACCTACATTCCGGCAAATACTCACACATGTCAACTAATTTTTTTTAAGTTCTATAATATAAATACAAATGCAAACAATCTGGGGTTCAGGAGGTGTTTGGTCAATATTTAACGAATGACTGGTGTTAGAAAACACTACCAAGAAACTGCAATTTTAGTTTCAACTTTAGAAGGTAGACAATAAAAAGTAAGAAGGCCACTGGGACCTGTGAGGATAGACTGGAGATGAGGTGCCACTTACCGCTTTCTGGAACAACTCCAAAGGGATCTATCTGGCGGCTGAGAAGATGTGTTGGGCCTATGGCGCCAGACTTCAGCTTCTCAGAAGACACGTGGGACCCAGTTAAATCAGACATGGAATGCGCAGAAGAGAGCCGCTGAGGACCCAAAAGAAAAGGCTTTTTTGGTTTGGATTTCATCTGCATTTCACCACTTGAAAATTCAGTACTGGCATTGGGCACATGAGTACTTGGAATGATGGCAGAAGATGTATCAGAAAATGTTCCGTCACTTTTTCTCCCTTTCATCTTATCTTTTAATTTTGCAAAAGGAGATCTTGTTTTGTCCTTCATTGACAAATCAAACATACTTGCTGTCATATTGTTCCTCATAAATTGAATATTGACCTTTATCTCACCCCTGTTTTTGATTCTTTTTCCTTGTTTGGATTCTAATCTAAACCACCTTAAAGAGAAGGGGAAAAAAAAATTGGTTGTAACACGTAATGAAGACAGCAAGCTTTGTTGTATGCAACTCACTTTTTAGGTAAAACTCACTTTTTAGGTAAAGCAACCACTCATCACAGAGTCTAAGCACCGAATGACAGTCTATCAACAACAATGTTTCTGGTTTGATTCATTATTTTTTTAAAAAGAAGTAGAACAAACAAACAAACTGGTCCTCGTTCTGTGGCAATACAAACCCAAAGGAATAGTCTTTGGAGAATACATCAAGGGTTGTAGATAACCTTTCCCCTCATTATTTAAAAGTCATCCATCATCAAAAATTCTTATCAACAATAGCTAATTATGTTTCCATATGGGGTAAGTGTTATTAATGGCCTGAGGACATTTTTAACATTCAAAGACACTGTGCCAGAAACTTGGAAAGAATTCATCATTTCAAACTATTTCTGAGTACCATAAAATGACAAATGATGATGACATTTTAAATAAAGTAATACTTAGCAACATCCCCAAAGGTGATTTTTATGACTATTAAAAGACTTTTATTATCAATGGAAACCACCACATATAGTTTGTTAATCAAAACTGCAAGTGATGTCATTTAGAGTCCTATGAAATGGATCTAAGCCTTTTTCTAAATATGTGAAATAACTAAAATTTAACAAATGGTAAACAAGGTAGTTTGTGAAGTTTTCAAAGAAAAAAGGCTCAAATGATCCCTGTTAGGAAGCTACTGATACTACTGAATAAAAAGGACTTGATGAACGGGGCAAGACCCCCAGCTCCCAGGCCCCTCTGGCATCATGCTGCCCACTTTATGTGATCTATACAAGAAGCAGGGCTTAGTAGGCTTTGTTTACAGTCTTTTTATCCATGAGAAGTTGTCCAGTTGTTGGTGTCATAGTGGTCACTCTACAGGGCTAAGAGCCAAGAAACCTGCAGAATTAAGCCTGGAAGAGTTGCCCCAAGGTCTGCACATTACTTAGTGATGAAGTATGATATCTACTCTGAAGACAAGCTATTTAAATATAGTTCTAATAGAGTGGAACAAATTTTCTTAGCTACAAAGCAACCTTGGCCTAATCTTACATTCGCACTTTTCCTCTTGTTACGAACAGGATATGGCAGGAGATGACTGAACCCACTCACTACGCATCAAGAAGATGCTCCCAGGAACACAGAGGATGCAATGGGCACACAATCTATATGAGCTACTCAAGGTGACGGCAAGAGAAATGTTGTTCTGATTAACCAAATTCAAACGATGCAATCTACTAAGATGTGCAGTGCTGGTGTCAAAACAGATCCTTACAATAGAAGCAAATCCCTACTTTATAGTAGAAAGCATTATTTTGAGACCCTAAACTAACTTCTTTCAGTTATTGGGTTGTTTTTTTTAATTTTAATTAAATTTTTGCGAAATCAGTAGTCCCCTCTACCAGATACCATGTACAACAGTCATTTTCAATGAGCTGAGAAACACTTTCAAAGGACAGTATGTGAGAAACACTCTAAAATCTCGGGCTGCCTGGAAGGATAAAACTCTGTGAGAAATGCATTTCAAACAAGCAGCATGAACCTGACGGAAGAAAGCAGACCCCGGAAAAAGTACTGATGACCCCCAAATGGACGGGGGCAAGGACGGTCAAAATTCACAGACTTTGAAATAAGATCAAACCCTCCATTCCTCATTCAGAAATGAGGAAACTGACATACCACTTCCCATGTCAGATGGACATCAGGAAGAGAAGCATCTAACCTGATGAACAACATCTTCGGGAAAACACAAGTTCTTCCTCGGCTGGTTGACGAGGCACAGGTGTTAATCAGGTTAACCACATGGCTGTCACACATTACAGAACACTGGATTTAATCAGGAGGCAG